>CM054063.1:111119597-115919597 GCA_028641055.1 Alopecurus myosuroides | reverse complement strand
ATCATGATTGTCAACCAAGATGGTGAACGTGACTCTATGAGTGAAGGAGAATACTATGCCTTACACCAAGTTGCTCTTAATTCCTTGGACGTACAAAATGATGAAGAAGGTAATGTCTATTGCGATGTGTACAACCAACCATCGCTAGTTGTGACACAAGTTCTTACAACCTCCCCTCAAGATGAACATGACCAATGTTGCAACCTTTTCCAAACTAGAGCCGCCGTCAATGGAAAGTCTATCAAGGTTATCGTCGATGGAGGTAATTGTCACAACTTGGCTAGCAAAGAGCTTTGTGACAAACTTCAATTGACCTACAAGCAACACCCGCACCCTTATCATGTTCAATGGCTTAGTTACTCCGACACCTTCAAGATACAACACATGGTTACCGTGCAATTCAAGATTGGCTCTTATGAAGACACGATTGAGTGTGACGTGGTGCCTATGACCGTGTGTCACCTTATTCTTGGAGGACCTTGGCAATATGACAAGGGTGTTATTCATGATGGACGCACCAACCACTATAGCTTCAAGTGGAATAACAAGACGTTTGTGCTCAGTCCCATGTATCATAGCCAAGTGATAGCCGACAACGCCAAGACCCTTGCACGCAAACAAGAAGAGCTAAAATCTCGTGAGATGAGTGGTGAGAAGTGATCCACCTAAAGGAGAGTGAGAGCCACAAGCCAAATACGAGTGGAAAAATTTTGAGTGCTCCCAAATTCCTTGCCTTACTTGCCAGCAAAAGAGAGATGCAAGAGTTACGAGATGACCCATCCATACTTCACTTCATCCTTGTGTTGCAGGAATTGAGGACGTATTTCCCGAAGAACTACCACCGGGGCTACCTCCTCTATGAGGCATCGAGCACCGCATTGACCTCATTTCGGGTGCACCACTTCCAAACCGTGATCCCTACGGCACCAACCGCGAGGAGACTAAGAAGATCGAGCGGCAAATCCAAGAACTTCTAGAGAAAGGTTTTATCCGGGATTCCCTTAGCCCTTGTGCTGTTCCGGTTATCCTTGTCCCTAAACAAGATGACGCTTCTCCTATGTGCATGGATTGTCGCCCTATAAATGCAATAACCGTTAGATATAGACATCCCATCCCTAGGCTCGATGATATACTTGATGAATTAAGTGGTGCTATAATCTTTTCCAAAATTGACCTTAAAAGTGGATATCACCAAATTCGCATGAGCATAGGTGATGAATGGAAAACAACTTTCAAAACTAAACTTGGTTTGTATGAATGGCGTGTCATGCCCTTTGGTCTTTCGAATGCTCCTTCAACATTTATGCGTCTTATGAATGAAGTTTTGCGTACTTTCATTGGAAAATTTGTCGTCATTTATTTTGACGACATCCTTATCTATAGAAAATCTTTGGAGAATCACCTTGAACATATTTCTTAAGTCTTGTTGGCCCTTCCCAAAGCAAAACTTTTTGCAAATCTTTCCAAGTGAAATTTTTGCACCGACAAGCTTGTTTTCTTGGGTTTTGTGATTTCCTCCAATGTAATTGAAGTTGACGAGAAGAATGCTGAGGCAATTAGAAATTGGCCTAACCCTACTTCCATGGGTGAGATAAGACGATTTCATGGTCTTGTCGGTTTCTATCGCCGTTTTGTGAAGGATTTTTAAACCATTGCTTGCCCTTTAAATGAGCTTACAAAGAAGAATGTACCGTTTGTTTGGGGAAATGCTCAACAAAAATCTTTCGATACTCTTAAGAAATGCTTGACCGAAGCACATTTGCTTGTTTTGCCGGATTTTGAGAAAAAAATTGAGATTGAATGTGATGCTAGTGGAATAGGCATTGGTGGCGTTCTTATGCAAAATAAATGTCCCGCTGCTTACCATAGCGAGAAATTAGATGGTGTTATACTCAATTACCCAATTTATGACAAAGAACTTTTTTCTTTGGTGAGAGTCTTGGAATTTTGGCAACACTATCTTTGGCCTAAAGAATTTGTTATTCATTCCGATCATGAATCCTTGAAATATTTGAAAAGACATGCTAATTTGAACAAAAGACATGCTAAATGGGTAGAATTCATTGAATCTTTTCCTTATGTCATTAAGTATAAGAAAGGTAAAGATAATGTTGTAGCGTATGCTTTGTCTCGTAAAGAATGTATTATTACAAGCCTTGAAATCAATGTGATTGGTTTGGATGAGACCAAAGACTTATACTCTACCGATGTTTTCTTTGGACCCAGTTTCGAAAAATGCTTGCCCAACAGAGGTTTTGATGACTACTATCTCCACAAAGGGTTTTTGTTTAAGGCTAACAAATTGTGTATTCCGGAGTCCTCTCTTCGTTTGTTGTTATTGAAGGAATCACATGAAGTAGGTCTCATGGGACACTTTGGAAGGGACAAGACCTACGTCATGCTCTCCAACCACTACTATTGGCCTAAGATGAGGCACCAAGTTGAAAGAGATGTCCTACATGCCTCTGAGCTAAGTCTACTTTCAACCCCCATGGTCTTTATTTGCCATTTCCGACACCACATGTCCCTTGGAGTGACATTAGCATGGACTTTGTGTTAGGACTACCACGCACCAAATCAAACATTGACTCAATCTTTGTCGTTGTTGATCATTTCTCTAAGATGGCACATTTGATTCCTTGCAATAGAACGGATGATACTTCACATATCACAGATTTGTTTTTCAGGGAAATTTTGCGTCTACAGGGTGTGCCCAAGTCAATTGTGTCGGATCGAGATGTCAAGTTCACGTCCTACTTTTGGAAGACTTTGACGGCCAAGCTCAGCGTCAAGCTACTATTCTCCACCGCCTATCACCCACTAACGGATGGCCAAACCGAAGTGGTGAATCGAACGCTCTCTTTACTCCTATGATTATTGATCAAGCCCAACCTCGAGAATTAGGAAAAATGCATCGCACATGCCGAGTTCGCCTACAATCGAGCACTTCATCAAGCAACAAAGAGAAGCCCCTTCGAGATCGTCTACGGCTTCAACCCAAACACCGCTCTCGACATCCTACCATTGCCTCCACCCCGGCCTCAGGTCGGCTACTATGCACGCCAGGCCGGCCTCCCTGCTCCCACCCCAGCCTCCTAGGCCAGCTTCCCTGCAGCCACGAGGATTTGCCCCCTTTTCCACCTTTTCACCCCTCACCTACCCCCTTGGCTATAAAAGGAGCCCCCTTGGACATGATCTAGGTTAGGATGAACTTAGATGGATTGAGATTTGCTCTTATACCCCTCTTGTGAGGCTACTCCTATGATGTGTATCTAGGACCGTATCAAGGCTACTCCAATTACTTGTAATTTGGATCGTATCAGGGCTACACCGGGTTACCTATCCTTTCCCCTTGGGATTCAGTTAGGGACTTTCCAATCTATCTCAACTAACCCTTGAGGTTCTATTGGCGTGGTGGACCGGCCACGGGTTTTGAATCGGTTTCAGATAAGGTGAGTTCAGTTGGATTGAGCGTTCCGTAGGCGGCCGTTGCGACCTAGTTAACGGGAGATCGAGTCTTTCAGTTCACGCTATTTACCCTCTCTCCTCGATCCTCCTTTTGTCTTCTTTGTCTTCTTCGTCGTGTCCTTGAGTTCTTGGTTAATTCATGAAGATCGGGACACCCAAGAGGTTAACACCTCCATCATAAAGAATAGCTGAAACAATGCGTGCGTAACTAAATCTGAATGCAGCTTCGTCTCTACTCTGTGCAATGATCTTCTGGTTTAAGATAATTAGTTACAGATTGTGCTCCTTAATTCTGATGATTTCTCTTGACTTTTCGATGGCTTAGGGTGAATGCCCACAATTAGCTAACCCTGGATTCACAAGTCCACGTTCTACTTATAGTAGCTGGAAATTCACCCAAATAATTTTCCATAGATAAAATTATGTAGTACATAAGTCGATTAATCGTGTAGCTGTATATGATGTACCCTGGTGTATACACAGGAAATTTCGTTTTTCAACTCCACTTTACGATGTGATGCTCATTTTAGTTTGCATTAAAACTGCAATTCGAAAATGTTTATCGTACTTTATATAATTTGCCAAGTGAATATTAATCTCTCTATTATCTTCGCTGGACTCTCTTGCTTTTTTGTGTGGTTTTAAAAGGGTCATGTGACTGATATATTCAGTGTTTGTCTCTGGGTACTTTTCCTTAGCATGCTCTTTTAGTGATATTTCAGGCCATGGCTTTCTTTTAAGTATTGTGAATGCTAGAAATAATATTGGGTAGGTTGCCACTTTCATTTTTATGATATATAAGGTACTATCTCTTATCTCATTATGTCGGATATTGGTTAGGTGGCCATGTTAAAATTAATTACGACTTTGTACAAGGTTCTTGTCGAACTCCATTTTGTAATTTAGCTCATCCCTGGGCATGAGGATTTTTTTATAGATACTCCCGAAAAGTAAAACTAACAAGTTATGTCGATTTTGAATAATATATAAGGGCATCCATCCTTAAACTATGTTCCTCGGTCAATATGCACATCATTTTGTATATGCTTTCATTTACAGCTTGTGATGCACATAGGTCAGTGCATAGCTTTATGTGGTTGTATATATTTCCATACTGGACTAATTCTTAAGAGGAGGAGGCTGAATTAATTCGATGAGGGAGCCGTTAGGCGACTCCGTGGGCGACTCGACATGAGATGCTGAGGGGAACACCTAGGCGGTCACCACGACGGTGATCACCGTGTGTGCATCCAAGGTTAATGGCTACGGGGCGGATCACTCAAGAGAGCCTGCGCCGGCTATAGGTGGCCGGTTCTGGGCGTTCGTCGGACACTATGAGGATGAGTCAGATTCTGAGGCGGATTCGGTGTCTGACTCGCTGGTGTCCGCAGCAAGATCTCAGGAGAAGAACTTCGAGCTGGTGTGCGCTACTCCTTCGTCGGACGGCGGCAGGACGATGCAATCGCAAGAAGATAGGAGGGAAAAGAGGTTGAGGAAGAGATGGTCTCAAAGGTAGGCTGCAAAAATTCTCAATTCTTCATTCGAGCCGGATGAACCGGTTGCATCTACAACCTCGCCGGAGGTGGTGCAAAACCGTGTGTGCTTGAAGATCTCGGACATGGAACCGTCGGTGTTCATGGAGTCCGACGGCGATGAGGCATCTTGGACGCTGGTCCAGATACGGCGTAAGGGGACACCGACTGATCCTCGGGGATCCGTGTTCCTCGGATCACGTGATCAACGGGATTCAAAATTTTGTTCCAATTCCGATCGGAAGTCTCGTCAGGTGGTGGGTCTGGGTACTCATGCAACGAGCTCCGCGGGCCGTCCGATCTCGGGTCGGGTCATACGTGCGTTCCTAGGGCTAGAGTCCCTATAGGGTGCAGCCTGAGAAAAGTATTAGGGTATTCCTGGCGTGTCCGTGGAGCCGCCGCGAGTGCTCCTCTACTCCCAAAACGAGCGACGGCGTTCCGAGGGAACAACGGTGGTGCGCCGCTGTGTCGAGACGGTGCTCCACCTGGTGTTACTGCTGGGCGCGGTCGGGCAATGTCTGGCGTCAACCCGGGTGCTGGGCGTGGACTCGGTGTCGGACGCGGGTACGCTGTGCCGGCAAATCAGTCTGAATCTGGACCAAGTGGGACAACTCGGTTGGTTGATGCAACGGGAGGTGCTGGTGGTCATAGGAACTCGGGGCAGTTTGCCTTCAACGCTGGCGCTGGCGGCATTGGTCACAGAGGAGGCTATCGTGGTCGGGCTAGCTTTAGAGGGAGGGAGCGATACGACAACGTTGGTCGGGGTAATGGCGATCACATAGGTGGTTTTTCCCATGGTGAAATCGTTACAACAGAGATGGCAGAGGTCACGTATGGTACGCACCGGTTGCTACTTAGGTTGATGGTGCAACAGCTGGGGCAGCGAGAGCAGTACCGCAGCAGCAGATGGTGACTCTGATTCAACAACAAGTGGTACTCCCGCAGCAGCAGAGGGTGGCTCCGATTCAGCAACAAGTGGTACTCCCGCAGGTGGTGCAGCAACTTCAGTTGGGCAATCACAGTGGAACGCTAGAGACACGATCACATGGGGAGAAGCGAGTCTCCGCAGATCAGTTAGCGGCAGCTGTTGCGGGTGTTGTGCAGAAGAAAGCTAAAAAGTTCGACAAACTCAAGTGTTTCCGTTGTGGAGTTGCTGGCCATTTCTTGGCTGATTGCCCTCAGCCAATCTGTGTGTATTGTGGAGGCTCTATGCATGTGAATGGTCCATTCCCTCTGCTCGCGGCAGCTAAGCCTCATCCGATTATGTACGGGTACATTCATGACGAGCTTATGATTTTTGGTTTGCCTATCTCCCAGAACTATAGACCGAAAGTGGAAAACTTGAGGTTGGCTTCAATCACGGTGTCTAGAGGAGTGCTTTCTATTTCTCAGTTGATAACTCGGTTACAGAGGCTTGTGCCCACAGAGGGCTTTGTTTGGGATGTTACTCAAGTTGGATAGAATGTGTTTAAAGTGATGTTTCCATCAAAAATTGAGTTGGATAGATTGAAGGTGTTTGGAGTGTGTCGTATTCCAACTAGGGATTGTGGGATAGTTGTGGAAAGCTGGGGGCAGAGGATTGAACCTCTTGACACTCTCCCTAATTTCTGGATCAGGGTGTCTAGAATCCCTGAGGATTATAAGGGAGATTTTTTGGCTTTATGATCTGTTGTCTATTTGCTGGGGGTAACTAGAAAAGTGGACATGGAATATACTCGCAAACATGGTGTGTCGCGCATTCTTGTGGGTTGTTTAAACTACACAAAAATTCCACCCTCTTTTCCGATGTTCATCGAGGATTCTTTCTATGAGTTATCATTTCATGTTGAGGGGGGAGAAAAGGGAAAATCCACCGATGATATGATTGGGGACAAGGAGCTGTATGACGATGATCCGGATGACGATGACTTGGTAGATGATTTCCGTGATGCTTTAGCTAAGACTTCACTGGAAGATAATGGGTCCGCTTCGGGTGGAAAGTTGGCTAATGATGATACTCCTATGACTGATGTAGGAGGAGGATCTTCTAGTTGGCCAGTGGATGATATTGGGCCCACTAGAGGGGTGGTGTTCTCACCGATGTTGCGTAGGCAATTCGGTTGGGATGCTCCTTCGGCTGTGAGTGCTAAGAGTCCACCCGTGATGCCTATTTCTGTCAGTAATGATGCACTATCTGTTGTTGGGCGCCTTGAACCTGGGAGCAAAAAAGCAGTGGTTTCGGTGACTCTTGCATCGACGATGGGGTCTGGACTGCATGTGCAAGAGGACGTGTTGGCGCAGACTGCCAATGTCTCGGCCCCTCTCTTGGCGCGTCAGGTTGGTGCCGGGCAGCGGGTTGTGCAGCCGGCGCCGCTGTTGCATGGAGTGGACCACGTATCTGCGACGATCGTGCAAATCCCAGTCGGTCAGACGGGTAAGGTGCAAGGAGGTGCGCGGGAGGTCATGGCATCCATTTCATTGACGGACGCTTGCGGCGTCAATGTGGCGATGGAGGATATAGGCGTTGTGGCCATGCAGAGAGACACCAAGGGGGGGCAATGCTACTCCCGCTTCTTTGCTGCCAGGGGACGAGGATGGACTTGTCGCCACCCCTCTACTCACGCCCAGGTCAGGAGGACCGGGGTCGTTCGAGTGGGAGGGGGTGGGGGCAGCTGCGTCGATGCTGGGAGACACGTCATCTCGCCCTCGCTCGCTGTAATCAGGAGGACGTGCGGGAGGGCTGGATGGGCAGGCTTTGCCCTTCACTCCAAGGGAGTCTAGGGCGGACGTTGTCGCGTATGGTGGCATCGCGGAGCCAGGGTCGAGGGTACAGCGCTCCAGTGCGCGTCTTCGTGCTAACGCGGACGCCGACGTGCCCGTCTTGGAGAAGGCGGAGAGGCTTCCAGCTCGGCGTGACGCGCAGTTTGCAGGTAATTTGCCGAATGCAATTTTTCTTCCTTTTCTGCACTTTCTAATATTGAGAGGGCAACTAGCTTGGGGATTTCTTTGGGTTCTTCACCATCTAAGGTAGAGGGTGCAATCAATAAGTTAAAAAACCTAGAATGTGCGCGTCAACTTAATTTTGTTAGTAACAATCTAAGCAGTGTGGTAGATACGGAATCTACTAGCTTAGTAGTGCGTAAGGCCTCTAATTTGTGTGAGGATTACGATAATGAAAATGAAAAGGAAGAGGGCCTGGTGGATTTACTGGATCCTTGTAACCAGGGTGTGGCGGCCACACTTTCCCGTAGAGGCAAGAAAGTTGTGAATCTTAGTTTGAAGAGAAGAAGTGCTCGAATAAAATCACTTAAAAATAAATCACAATGAAAGGAATGTTTTGGAATAGTGATGGGTTTGGGGATACGGCTAAGCATAGATCAATTAATGAGGCGGTGAGGGAATGTAAACTGGATTTTGTTGCAATTGTGGAAACAGGGAGGTCTAGTTTTCATAGTAGTTAGATAAACCATCTGGCTGGGGGTATGACTTTTGCTGGTATTGTCTACCCCCGTATGGTAGATCGGGGGGAATTTTGGTTGGATTTAACTCCGCAATGTTAACTGTGTGGTCAGTTAGAGCTGGAGATTTTTTGGTAAAATTTCATCTACGCTCAAAGGGCGATGGTTTTCTTTGGGCTATGGTAGTGGTCTATGGGGCAACTCAAGATGATAAAAAACCAGAGTTTCTATCCAAATTAGTAAGGATTTGCGAGGGTGAATCCTTGCCCATGATTGTGGGTGGCGGTTTTATTATTATTGGGAGGAAAGAAGAGAAGAGTAGTGATAATTTTAACCCTCGATGGCCGTTCATGTTTAATGTCATCATACAAAGCTTGGACTTGAAAGAATTAGAGATGTCAGGGAGGAAATACACGTGGACTAGTAGACGGGATATTCCAACTTATGAAAAGTTAGATAGGGTCCTGGCTAGTGTGTCATGGGAACAGAAATCCCCTCTAGTTACGGTTCATGTGATGGTGCGCACTAAATCGGATCATGTTCCTCTCCTAATTGATTCAGGAACTTCGAGTCATTCTGGAAATAGATCGATATTTTCTTTCGAGCTGTCCTGGATGCGGCAAGAAGGGTTTTATGAGATGGTCAAGGAGCAATGGAACTCCGTGTTGACGGGGGAGACTCCTACTAAAAGGTGGCAGAATAAAATCAGGCATATTCATAGTTTCTTACGGAGATGGTCAAGAAACTTAAGTGGCGAGTATAAAAGGTTGAAGGAGAAGTTGTTACTTCTTATTGATGAATTAGATTTGAGAGCGGAAAAAGGTCCTCTTTCAGACGAGGAAACGAGGGTTAAGAGAGAGGCCGACTCTTGTTTGTCTAATCTTAGACGTGATGAGGAGTCTAAGTGGGCTCAACGGGCAAAGGTTAGACACATTCAGCAAGGGGGAAATAATACTCGATATTTTCATCTAGTTGCGAATGGTAAACGCCATAAGAAAATGATATTTCAGCTAGAGCAAGATGAAGGAACGATTTTGGGTCACGAAAATCTAAAGGTTTTTATCTCTGAATATTATAAAAAATTGTTTGGGGCGTCGGATCCCAATACGGTTTCTATGGATGAATTAAGAATTGATGATATTACTCAAGTTTCGGAGTTTGAGAATAACATCTTGACATTACCTTTTTCTAAAGAGGAGGTGTTTGATGCTATATCTCAAATGGAACTGAATAAAGCACCGGAACCATATGGGTTTCCGGACGAGTTTTATCAGATATTTTGGGATGTGGTTAAGGGAGATCTAATGGCACTATTTTCTCAGCTGCATGCTGGTAATTTGGATCTGCTCAAATTGAATTTGCGTGTTATTACGTTACTCCAAAGAAGGAGGATGCGAGTAGTATAGAGCAATATAGACCAATATGCTTACTTAATGTCAGTTTTAAGATCTTTACGAAAGTTGAGACTAATAGAGTGACGTCCATTGCCCAAAGGGTTATTAGACCTACTCAATTGGCATTCCTACCAGGTAGGAATATTCTGGAAGGAGTAGTAGTGTTGCATGAAACGATTCATGATCTCAAGAGGAAAAAAATGGATAGGATCTTGCTTAAACTTGACTTTGAGAAAGCATACGATAAAGTTAATTGGGTATTTCTTCAACAAACTCTCCGGATGAAAAGATTCATGCCACAGTGATGTGGGTGGGTTGCTAGATATGTACAGGGGGAGTGTGGGGATTAAGGTTAATGATGACATAGGTCATTACTTTCAGACTTTGAAGGGATTGCGACAAGGTGATCCATTATCTCCTATCCTTTTTAATCTCGTAGCCGACATGTTAGCAGTTTTCATTGCTAGGGCCAAAAATGAGGGTCAAGTAGGTGGCCTGGTTCCACACCTTGTTGAAGGGGGTGTGTCTATTTTGCAATATGCTGATGATACTATTTTATTCCTCGAGCATGACTTGACGAAGGCTGTTAATATGAAGCTGATGTTAGATTTTTTCGAACAACTTTCTGGTCTTAAGATTAATTTCAACAAAAGCGAGATTTTTTGTTTTGAAAAGGTTGTGGACTCTCAGGAAGAGTATAGGCATATTTTCGAATGCGACATTGGTTGTCTTCCTTTTAGATATTTGGGCATCCCAATTCACTACCGAAAGCTTCTTAATAAGGAATGGAAACCGATTGAGGATCGGTTTGATTTGAAGCTAAGTTCCTGGATAGGTAAAATGTTATCTTACGGTGATCGCTTAGTACTTATTAACTTGGTTTTGTCTAGTTTGCCAATGTTCTTTCTCTCTTTCTTCGAGATACCTGTTGGGGTAAGAAAGAGGTTAGATTTTTTTAGGTCTCGTTTCTTCTGGCAATGTGATAAGTTCAAGAAGAAATATCGTTTAATCAAGTGAAATATTGTTTGTCGTCCTAAAGACCAAGGTGGTCTCGGGATTGAGGTTCTCCAAGTTAAAAACAGATGTCTACTTAGCAAATGGCTTTTTTAACTATTAACAGAACAAGGTGTGTGGCATGAGTTGTTGTTACACAATAAATATATGCATGTCTCAAATCGATGTCAAACCTACTGATGCACCTTTTTGACAAGGTATTATGAAGGTTAAGAATGACTTCTTCTCGCATATCACCTGTCAGGTTTGTGATGGGAAGAATGTCAGGTTTTGGGAGGACATTTGGTTAGGGAAAACTTCGCTAGCGGTTCAGTATCCGTCGCGTTATAATATTGTGAGACATCAGAATATCCTAGTAGTTGAAGTTCTCACAGATGATCATCCAAATATTACTTTTAGGAGACCTCTCTTAGGTGATAAATGGGAAGTCTGGTTAAATCTTGTTAAAAGATTGATGGCTATTGATCTCTCAGATAATGCGGATTCTTTTAGGTGGAACCTAACACAATCAGGGGTGTTCTCAGTTAAGTCCTTATATGAAGACCTAATGAATGGTGTACGAGGTTTTTGCGTAAGTACTTAGGGAAACCGGAGGTGCCTCTAAAAATTA
Source organism: Alopecurus myosuroides (assembly GCA_028641055.1). NCBI lineage: Eukaryota > Viridiplantae > Streptophyta > Magnoliopsida > Poales > Poaceae > Alopecurus > Alopecurus myosuroides. The sequence continues at coordinate 115,908,142 of CM054063.1, read as the reverse complement.
AGATTTTTATGTGGTTTTTGTATCGTCAAGAATTACTCACTAAAGATAATCTTAAGAAGTGATGGTGGACAGGTTGCTCTAAATGTGTTTTCTGTGGGATGAGGAGACAGTGGAACATTTATTTGTTAAGTGTAGTTTTGCTAGAAAAATATGGAGGTTGATTCACTTCACTTTTAGTATTTCACAACCTTTATCTGTAGCCAATCTGTTTGGGAATTGGCTAAAGGGGGTGAATAATGAAACTAAATCTAGTATACGCGTTGGTGTATGTGCTTTTTTATGGTCTATTTGGAATTGTCGTAACGATGTGATTTTTAACAATTTCAAAGTTGGACATTTTTTGCAGGTCGTTCATCGTGTTGTGCATTGGATACACATGTGGTCGTTCTCTACCAGAGGGACAACGCGGACGTTTGGACTCTAGATGCAACCGGTTGATGGCGGTAGTTCAGGCTATCTTCAACCAGGGTGGTTGGTTGCACGATAGAAGAATTCAGCATGTGTAGCTGTCTTATATCATTGATTTTCCGCTGGATGATTTTTGTTGCCACGCTTCAGCATCGTTGATTTGAACTCCGAGACACCGACTTTGTTACTTTTTATAAATATAAATGTTGCATGCATCTTCTAGATGTAGAGGCCGGGTTACTCGTTTGAAAAAAAACATTGAACTATTTATATTCACTTATGATCGTATTGTATATTTGAAGCCTCTACTTACCTACATACACTGGACAACATAACTTCGGCATGCTTCACTTATTCACTCAAACAATAATTAACAAGGTGTCGCTATTTTCAGGTTTTGATAGTTAAGAAAAGCCAGCAAAAAATTTGAGTGATGTGGGCAAAAAAAATGTTACCCCGTGCAAGTTGTTCATAGCTTTTTTAGGGAGATGGGTATTTTTACCTGTAAGGATGTATTTTTCATTCAAACTTGGTGTTTAACAATATTTTCTATTTTCAAATTTGGTACCATCAGTCACTTCCATACGTGAGTGCATAAGCTTTTTAGTATCTCATTGAGAAGTGAAGCCTACCGGATCATCATGGCATGCAAGTTTAGATGTACTGTATGTGCTACTAGTTCAGTTGTGTTCAACCACTTGTCCACAATAAATGATGGAGACCACAGTTTGACAACCCCATATTTTTGGTTTAGAAATTACATATCCCTGTCCATCCGCAATGATTTTGTGACGATGCTTACTGAAAAATATTCAGATTCACAAATTCCTCCGTTCCACAATACAAGATGTTTTAGATTTTTTCACATTCACATACATGTATCTAGACACATTTTAGTACATATGTACACTCATTTTATCCGAATCTAGACAACATGTAAAACACCTAAAACATCTTACATTGTGGAACGGAGGGAGTACATGATTTTGCAAGTTTTCTTGATCACATCGTTTGTCATATCTAGAGTTTAACCATATGTTGAAGAGTATGTTCAGATTGTTGGTTCCTACTTTCTTAGAAATTAATGCGTCTAATTTTCATGTAGCAGGTGATACTCAAAAACATGACTTTCTGCTAGATATAAATGGGGAAAGTTTACATCAGGTACTAATAGGTCATTTGTCAAAAATTCAGATGACGTGTGCTTACTGAATTTTACTTTGTTCGCCTGCACATATCTAAGAAACCTATTTGTTGGGTTGCTCGCTTTATTTATTCTATCCAATTTATGCCGTCGCCCGTTTTGTATAAGAACAATATTTTGGTTCTCAGCGGGCTATTTATGAATGTTGCTGATATGTGGCTCATGTACCATCCACTGCGCATACTTATACCCTTATGTTATCCTGATAGCTTCGCGCCATAGAATCCCCATGTACACGAATTCATGGAAGCAGAGGTAAGTCTTACTCTTCATAATATTGCGAGCGGCGATTGGATTTGGTATTTGTTCCTCCTCGAAGGTTGACGATGGTGGCCGTCCCTACTTGAGATGATCCCTATTGTTTTTTCTTCTCTTGGTTGTCATGGTGACAAATGAGGCTCCAAGTCTTGTTTCATAAGCTGTGTTTCCGAGATCTGAAGGTGTTCCCAAGATGCCTTCATGGAGTTCATCCCTAATGGCCCTTCCGCTGCCGATGTTGCCCCGCCAGTCATTATCCAAGCCCAAATGTGGTCTTCCATGACATCTCCAGTGATGCAACGGCGCTTTCTCCTACCGTGTGGCCGTCAAGGAAGTATTTGAGCTTCACCCAAACTTCCAATTGCTTCACTCCTCTGAGTGGTTTGTCGCTAGCGGCAGCGATACATGTCCGCCAATGGAGCAGCAATCAAGCCCGCCAGTGGAAAAGAACTTCATTGCACTTTGTCTCTCTGATTCCATGATTTTTTTTTTGTAGAAAACGAGAAATTTGTTTTATTTACTTCTATTCCAGGGGAGGACTTGTGTAAAATTTAATTCTCTCTATTCATAATAATAATAATATCCATATTTTCCTCAAAAAAAATATACATACACAAAAAATTTAACGGCGAAGTAAGACATAATTCTGGGCTCTATTTCACAATCCCCCAACAGACGCAGTGTGCCGTCGCGCCAAAGCCTTCTAGTTGAATATAATTGCTGAACAGTCCTTACATTCTCGTGAAATTGTTCTCATTCCAATAATTTCACATAGGAAGTGGCATATCTTGGTACGAAATTTTGATGGTGCTTCCACTGAGATAATATGAATAACTTACTGTCGCGACTATATAGTGACATGAGAATTCAAGATTGGTTTGTGCCTCCAACTTACCCTACCAAAATATTGGTCACGCCAAAGACACTCTATCCCGTTTGGTTTGCTACCAATATTTTGGCTGCCTATGCTTCTTTTGGTGGTGACTTCACAAAAGGTTGCCAATTTTTTGGCTATCCATCGGCGAAGGATTCCTACGCCAAATAATTGGCTGCCAACGATTTGCAGGGCAGACACAGGCACAAACCAAATGTACCCTCACTAAACATATTGCCATCATTGAACAGTCGGGGCATATGTTTGATAACTCATTACAAAAACTACAAGTGAGACATGATAGTTGATGGAAATATGGAGTAAGGATGAAACAAAAAAAAACTTTTCTCAGTTCTTACAATCAATGTCTTTACTATAGGGTATGATTTTAGTTTGTGTTTTCCGTCTGCATTGGCATATTTTAGGTGATTTTGTCGAGGATGTGAACAAAACCAATTAACTACTAATCTATTACGACGCTCAACAAAGGAGGGACTGCTTAAGCTAAGCTGTGGGAGAAGCGGAGTTCATAACCTTTGTCACAAGGACATGTCTTCCTCGGAGCTGATGGTGTGGAGGAATATCGACTATGTTGCCTTAATATTGGTGACCTACTTATTTTAATTTTTAGAATTTCAATTCTTTTTCCCGCACAGGCATTTTGCTAGTACATATATGTTGTTCACAAAGCGCAGAAAAACTTTGTTTCAGTCTAAACTCATGGACACCTCACCAGACTCGTTCCTTTACAGACATAACAGCCGACTTTTGTATAAGAAAAGATTGTGGAGTCTCTGGCAAATCAGCGAAAACTCTCCAAAACACCAACGGGGTTGTGCTTTAGAGAGCAACTGCTTCGTTCCTTTCTGCTATATATCGACATGCGGAAATGCATTTTTTCTGGATCCAAAATATCACAACAATGAGGGGGGCGGGTCACATCAGGTCATCTTGCTCTGGATCTGCCTGTGAACATGTACAAGGAACTCTACATAGGAGAGTCCACCGGGTGCCTTGTCCTCGACCAGCATCGAACGAAAGAAATCTCCTGCGGATACAGAAACGAGAATTTAGATTTAGAAGTGTAACATAAAGATACGAGATAACAGAAGAAAATAAGTCTGAAGACTAACCAGATGGGTCACCCTTTTGGCATAGTCTCAATCTGAGAAACAAATTGAATAGGTTAAGTGGTGTCGAGTAGTGCTTACAGCATAGTTGAGAAATCACAGATAGTAAGTACCTCAAGTAAGAGCATCTCTGTCGCCTGATTTCGTTCACAACTTCATTTACTTTCCTGGACAGTTCGTTATCGAATTGCTCCAATACCAACTGAAAACAGTTATCAGTTATCAACCGCGCTTTGCATATTCCAGGCTATGGTTTGCATAAAGAAAACGGGTACAAGACTTAACCTGATTTGGCACTCCGGCCAAAGATGGGAGACCAAATATTTGCTCAAGGGTGGCAGTATTAACTGCATTTCCAACATAAATAAAACCATCCTCGCCATTTTCTAATAAATAAATACCGTCATCCTGTATATTCTCACTATTGAGAGTAAGGGGATTAGGGATAAGGGAATCTTCATCATCCTGTACAAAAGTTTTGAATACCTAAAAAATCAGCGACAATGCCTACCATACCCAATAAGTGAAACAACAGAACTAAATAGAAGCATATACCCTTGATAAAAGATCATGGAGAGCAATCATCCTAGGAAACACCAATGGAACGGCTAAAAATACAGAAACTGAAGAGACGATAGAGACCCAATAGGACCGATCATCTATTCTCCCATCATTTCGCAGTCCTATGCTTTTAATTAAAGCTGAGAAATCAAATAAAAACAATTACTGAGGTTACAGATATGCTCATCAGTGCATTACAAAAAATAAATAATAATAGCAATACTAGATAGAAGAAATCATACCCAGAGTATACAAAGGCAGGAGTTTTAGAGCCTCCGGAAGTATTAACTGACCAGAAGAACTTACAGATGCACAATATTTTCGGTAGGACTGGAGAATATTGATGCATGTACTTGTTACTTGGTCCCGAACTTGGGATGGAGGACTTCTTGGAATGCCATTTGCAGCTACTTATCACAGAATATATCAGTCTACCAAAACATTCTGTATGATACTAATAATTTAAACAACTGCTTCACTAAAAAAATGGCTCAATAAATAAGTTTATTGAGGTTTAATTTATTGTAGTGAGCAGCTTATTTACCTTGCTTAACAACGTACGTAAACTGTGTTTCCAGATCAGCATATCGGAAAAGGTTGCTGAGCATGCTTGTACAAGGGAGGGAAATATTTATGACTCGTATCCTTCTTTGCCCATACACAGTGGTGTAAAGAAGTGCGCACTGAATATGCAACAAGACACATGTCAACAATATTGATGAAGCAACTTTATATTATTACTTATAACGCAACTATGCCAGAAGTAATTCATGGAACATGACACACTAAGACGAGTTCAGATAGAGAAAATTAGTCTTTACTGAGTTCAAGACTGAGGATGTAATCAATTTTGAGTTTTGCCTTTTTGTTTTTGTGACACCATATGGGCCGGCATAAAGAATCTGTGAGCGAATTAGCATCACTTCCACGCGAAAAAAACAGTTTTAAAATTGTTGGACTAATATCACACTTGGGTTCCAATTGTACAAGAGGTCCAGAACCAAAAACACTTGTGGAACTAATATCACACTTGGGTTTTACCACATACTTAAGATGTGTTTGGGACAGCTCCACTCCACAGATTCACTAGTGGAGCGGTGAAGCTATGCCAAACACCCATAACTCCACATTTTGGTGGAGTGAAGCTGGAGCCCCTCTAGTTCATTTTGGTGAAGCTAACTACACTCCGTTGGTTTCATCAATTTTCATTGCTAGTTATCACTAATTACTGAATTTTGGATATTCACGAACTGATGAATACGACCTATAATATGTCTGTACCATACTAGTAATAGCCAAGGCCCAAGAGCAATCAAGTGATGAGCAAAATATAAATAACGGTTACTTTGTACTTTCACCAAAAAATTCTATCTAGTGTGGACCTTATGCAGCATGATACCCAGACACGTCTTAGAGCTGTCCCACCCCACAAATAGAAATAGGTGACTCTAGTTTAGCACACAAAAGTTGAAAGCAAATTTCTGCTCTTACTGTTAGCATGACCTAGTGGGCGAGTCCAGCCAGTGATGAATGATCAACCATGGCTGGTTCACTCATCAGGTTTCATGATGCATGAGACTGGTTTTCTAAACTCCACAGGTTTTTTTCTGGATGATACATGTAACAGTTTCAACATGTGCATATCATTGCTACTTCTACGCAAAACATGTAGGCTCTAGTCCGTATTATTGTTGAAGTGGTTACTATAACTGATGTTCTCACAAAGTAATGTACATTACCTGAAAAGCACATTCTGAATTTTCCTGAAACTTATCATCATGCTTAAAGGTAACCATTATGGTTTTGTCGGAGTCAATCTGCAGCAGAAGCATAAATTCAACAGAGCTTAGATCTGCCACATCTGATAGAGCAACACTAAGGAAGGCAAACAGAAGATGAATGCAGTGATATAACAACTAAAAATGATTACTGTCAGCAACTATTTTTTGCTATTTTATCGAATAGTGTTAGTATTATGGTTTTATTACCCTCTAGGTGTACATATGAGCATTTAAAATTGCAGCGTTTCAAACAATAAATTCCATGATTCTTGTCAATAATATACATCAGCTGGGTCAGTGATTTCTTGTAACCGGTCAGCTTACACCTAGAAATTGAGTAAGACATAATCCAATGCACAGCAGTTATTCCACAAAAAATAAAGCTTAGTTTGCCTAGATCAACAAATGTTTGATATATACTTTTGTAAACACCAGGATGTGACCAGATAACACCTGCATCACTATGGAATGTCACCAGCTGATTGTTTTAGGGGCCAAGGTGCATGTTCTACCATTATGAGAGCAACATTGAGCACAACATATAACAAAGCTTATATACTGTTCATGTACACGAGGAGCACATGTTCTCAATAGAAATATGCAAGACCTCAACATGCAAACAACAATTATATAGGGGGCAATCTTAATTACTGACCGCAGGCAGATCAATATCAGTAGGAACACGCTTGCAGAAGTTGCCAGAATAATCTTGAACTTGAAGCCCCTTGTAAAAATTGAAAAGGAAACAAAGAAATAAGGTACTATATGAAAAGATGGAGGGAGGGTTGGACATATGCTCACCTGGCTGCACCTGACACGCATGACAGCCTCAAATCCCTGGGGTCTACTGATATTCCATCTGAGATCATTGAAGAGTTTGGCTGGATCCGAAACAGCAGAAAATGGAAAATAGTAGTAAACCTGCATATTTAAGGGGAGATGTTCAGATCAAATAGACAATAAAACAGCACAAGAAAAAAAAGCAGAAATATCAGAGAACATGGAGCATAAAGCTTAAGAGTTTAGAAACTTATGTTGTAAAGGGGAATAAATGCTAAGTGTATTATCACTTGTGTCATATATAGTAGAAACTGCCGCAGTAAAACAGTATATGTTCCCTTTCTATAAGTATAATACAGTTCATATTAAAATGAACACAAATTACTTGAAATAATGAGAAATCTTTTGCACAAGGGTAGCATGCATGAATGCAAGACCCCAAGGCAGATAACAGATAGAGATCAATTATGAACAATGCCTTCACCCAACACAACAAAAAGCTGATCACAATGCAATAGATTAGTTATGACTGCGCAACAGCAAGGATTTGACAGAATAATAACTCTTCCTATCTAGCCCTAATCTTATCCGAAAATAGTTCTTGCTCCCAGCATGTTAAAATCCTACATAGTTACATTACAAATATCAAAATCAATCATAATTATTGAAGAGAGGCATACCCGGCCACCAGTGGTAGTGGGAACAACTGATATCGATGCGATATCTGTGTATGACTGTGTGGTAAGGAACACATCTACACAAACCTGAGAAAAAGAAGAGCAAAATATCGACATTATTAATTTTAATTGAATACTAAGGGTAATAAATTCTGAAACAAGCAGAAACAAATGTTGCTCACTTGATACTCAGCAAATTCTAGTGCCATCGTCTTGAGTGTCTTATCAACAGGCTGCAGGAGCTTATGTGCTTCCTGGAAATCACACATAATTACAACGTGTCAACTAAAGAAAATAATAAAAAGAACAAGACACGATACTCATGGCGAAATGGAATGGAAAATGTAACTATTTGTTACATGTAGTATGCAAAGTAACTCAACAAAAAAATCATACCTTATCCCCAGTGGAAATATTTGATCTACCTTCAGCTTCCCTTGCAGATAATGAGCCAATCCCAGCTGATGGTAGCACTGCAAGTGCCAGTAATGCACTGTTAATGATTTTTTTTCCTTCTGGTCCAGATAGACTAAGAGCATCTCTAGGAGACCCCTCAAAACGGCCGGAACTGCAAAATTCTGGCAAGTTTACAGTTTTGGACAAATTTTTGTCCAGAACAGACACTGTAAAAGTCCGCAGAACTGTAAATGTTTTGCAGGCCACTGAAAATGCGACGCTCCATCCTTTATTTCTACCGTTTGGAGAGCAGTATAGAGGCCACAAACTGGCTGGAATTCACCGATTTCTCCCCATGCCGCCGGCCGTAGCAACAGACTCCAGCCGCCGATTTCTCGCGGCTCCAGCAAAATCGTACATTATCGTTCGAAGATTCGCACTTGCCGCGCTCAAGACGTGGCCATGCAGGTGAGATGGCCGACGGCTAGTCGCTGTTACGCAAGTGCAGGTGCAGACGGTGGCCGAGCGTTCTTCCCAACGGCCAAGCGTGCTTCGCGGCTGATAGTAGCTAGCTAGCTGAGCTAGTGAGTTCCTAAAACGATCGATTGATCGTGAGCATGCTTCCCAGCCAGTACTAGCTAGCTGCGCTCAGCTCGCTAGATTTTAGATCGATCTATACTTGCTTTTGCAGCTACCAAACTTAACGGACCCCGCTCTATTAGCGTAGCAAGCTAGCTAGCTAGCTCAGGCATGAACCGATGTTATGGATTCGTTCATAAACATGTCTAATTTGACGAAAGGGATTTGGGGATATACGGTGGTGTTGGGAGGAAGAAGACTAAAGAATATTCATTTTGCAGTACACTTTTACGGGGTCTGTTCTGTCCTAGCCGTTTTCAGCCCCTAAAGGCGAAAAAAGGCAAACTGTAAACACGTTATACAGGTTGGCATTTTGCGGTGTCTTCTAGAGATGCTCTAACGATGTCTAATCTAAAGGAGCGGAATAACTTCACTAATGTACTATGGCATGCTTAAAGCCAAATTCATCGCTCACTCGGCTACAAGCAAACAAGCAGTTCACCAGAACAAGAATGCTACTTACAGCTTTTGTACAACAAGAAATTACCAACCCAGTAATAAGTTACATGTGCAACAATGTACTCCCTCCTTTATGATGTTAAGACTTGCATAAGATGTTGACTACATTTTCTCTTTTTTTTTGCAGTTATATATATTCCTTCTCTTTAGCATTTATTGCTGAAGGGGCACTGACATTAATGTATATATCTCTTAATCCCAACACAACGATGTCATGGACAGCATGTGCTGTCCCCTAGTAATCTCTTGGTTTCAACATTTTATTAGTCTGCATGATTTGTATCTTTTAGTGGATGCAGAAATGGAGAAGGTATAAAATACCTGATTGAAACACAAGCAACTTTCCACCAGTGGGCTTCATAGCTAGGAAACTTGCCTGCATATACCATAAAAACAGAACAACATAAACAAAAAGATAAAACTATGTAAATATTTGTGATATGTTTCAACCTAAATTAACAAGTGACTGTATATTAAGAATTTTAAATGCAACTGTTGAAATTGACATAAAGCAGACGTTAGACAAGCATCTAATTCATTCATATACTGTAACAAAATGATAACTTAGAAGGGCAAAAATATTAAGAGAATAACTACCTTCATAGCTGCCCCAAATGCTGAATCGGCAACCGTGTTGTTCTCAAACATGCTCGGGATGCTCTCCAGAAGTTGCTCCAAACTATCACGGCACTAAAGCCTCAAAAAAAAGAAGGTATTTAGAGGTTTTTCGGGTATAGAGAGATATATCTTATTTCTATGCTACTACTGATATTGAAAAACTGCTCAGCTAACAACCAAAGGCAACTGTCATTTGTGCCAATACAAACCTCGGAAACTGGGAGAATTAGATCCATCTGAAGTGGAGTATACACATCTTGGATGTCAGGAACAATAAGCATCAAAGGCTGCAAAGGACAAAAGTGTCAAAGGTACAATTTGAAAATGTTGACATCTATGCACCAGTAAATGTCAGCAGTCAGCAACAGTATCAAAACAAGTTCCTTTTGTAAGCTCAAGTTGCCTTCAGAAGCAGCAATGACTCTTGCAGCAAAGCAAAAGGGAATACTGAAGTAGTAGGCCAGCTAGATTGGTTTGCAGGGCAGCAGCCCGCTTACGGCAGGTGCCCATAACGATGCTCCCTGGAACAACCGGCAGATCTGGAGCGTTCAAGAGCATGATCGGACGGCCGAGAGCATCAAATTGCTGTGGTGGCTCATAGCTAGTTAAGTTTTACTGTTACCTAATGTAGTACCCACTGTGCTGTCCTCAAGCTAAACCAAAAATATTCTAAATTTGTCAGCATTTCTAGTTCTTCTGTCACTGATTAATACCGAGGTTGAAATTTATATAGTTCTTCTATTGTCCTCAGGCTAAGGCATGATATTGTCAACATTTTATCACCCGGGATGGGGATGTTTACGCTCGACAAGTCAAGACTAGTCACTCAACTAGTCTACCTGTCGGTAGCCCCGCGACAAACAAAAAACCTCGACTAGTCGTGATTAGTTGCGACTAGTCGCACGACTTGTCTGCTTGTCGGTACACCAGCAACAAGTTGTGACTCATTGACTCGTAATCCTTGATGTTTACATCAAATGCAGATTATACACAATTGGCTTCTCTATTTTGCTGGGTCAAATAGATCAACTGTTTCAATAACACAACAATATTTTGGTGTTTTATTACTAGTTGAACTACCAAGGGGATGATGCATTTGCTTAACATTGCTGGCAAACTTCTTTTGATACATACCTGTTGTTGAGCTCGTTTCAGACTATAGAAGTGGATAGCAGAATCGAATGTCGCAATCCCAACCATAGTTCGGGGACCTTCCTAGAAAAGTGAAAACAAATGTCAATGCGATTCCAAGTGGTCCAATATCAAAATGTTCCATTTTTCTGCATAGTACAGCAAAGTAAAGAAAAATAACCAACGATAACACACCAAGTTTGTTAACACAGTGATTCAGCTAACATTAATTATGTGTGCACTCTGGTTTCAAATCTTTATGTAATAATATATATAGATCATGCTTAAATTATGTTCAGGTACCAGCCAGGACAGCCCTATCGAGATTGTCGGGTCTAGCTGTGATCCCGGCGGTCAAAGCCAAGGGGCACAGAAAACCCGTGATCTCCGACCCACGGATACGAGGAGCAACAGCGGATCTGCGCCCTCTAGCCGCAAGAGACGAAGAGGATGCCTGATTTGTTCACTCCAGCTACCAGAGTCAAGGGAGAAAACTAATCTGGGGCTCTCTAACAGTCACATCAATGGAAATGACCTTCTCCCGTGACACTGCCAACATCCCTGCTTGCAGCCAGTCACCAAGAATTAGTACCATCCCCGGCGTTTCTCGGCCAGAAAAATCGAGAGGAAGGAGACGTGACATTAGGAAATTCATGAGACGAGAGATAGAGAGAAGAGGTGGACAACAGGTATGGTCAGGAGCTAAAACTGCCACCCCCAACTGATAGCACAATTAATCATCCAATCTGCTTTATAGATATATATAAATTAAAGAAACCATGACTCAGAACTGTAACCATGCACAATTCAGTTTGCCAAGGATGACAGGTTCCAGAAGACCCAATTTCAAGGTAAACATCAACTTGATATTATGGAATATAGGCAGCATTCAATGCATTTAAGCTCATAGAATGGGTATATGGTTATGTATAGAAATAACATGCAAACTTACAGGAAGATCAGAAAGAGCCTGGGATATTGCACTGCAAGCCGCAGCAGTTGCACCAGTATGTACAGCATTCATTGAGACATCAACAAGGAAGAAATAAACAGCCGGCATTGGTTCCCGGACCTGAAATGAATGAAGCCATTATCACTATTGTGATACCAAATGAAAAAAACTAAAATATGAATTATGTGAAACTAGAATTTGAAACTTCTGCAAATACGGAGCAAAGTATGTATAAGTCATCCTGCTTACATGCTGGTCACTCAGACAAACTAAACCATCAATATTTACCATATATGCACAATATAAAATTACTGGTACTACACGATGGTTGAGAAAACTTGCTAAGAGGAAGTGACAAGAACACTCAACAAGGCATGGGCATACCAGAAACTCCTTGCTGGCAATGAATTCAACTGTTCCCCTGCATAACTCAGGCCTGTCATCAGCATCACGTCGCCTACCATCAGGCCCTAAGTTGCACAAGTACTCCCTTGGAGTGTCATTGCTAAATCCTGCATGATCGGTGTAGCTTGTTAAATGGGAAGTAGATTTAACTGCATAATTTAACAATATTTTATAGAAAAATAATTACAAAAGCTATGAACAAAGAAGATGAAAATATTGACAGAGCGCAAAACCAAAAGAGGGTTAGTAGAAGCATTACGGGGTTGCTGAATTTTAATAGTCCTGTCTTCTCAAGAAAGAGAATAAGACAGCATCAGACTTTCAAATGACAATTTAATTTCATATGAACATGATTTTGGCAAAGGATAAAAACAATTCCAGTGGCAGATTGAAACGATGAAAAGCTGAACTGCAAATAAAACTAGCAAGTCTTAGTCCCTTACCACATAAGTTACAGATGAAATTTTTTCCTTGATCAACAAACCTCATGAAAGGGTTTATGTATGCTTTGCAGCGAGAACACCTGATAGGGCCCATCTCTCCAAAATCCACGAGCTAAAACAAGTAACGGAGTCAAGTTCAAAGAAAAATGAATAAAATGTATTAATCCAAACAGATTTATAATCAGGTGCTTCAGAGCTGTCTGTGCAGGTAAAGGAAATGAAAGGGGTCAAAACTACTGCTATAGAAAAAATTAAGCATCTACAGTGTTTTCTCAAGTGCTGCAGTATTTTTTCTTACTAATGTTTGATACATTGTGTTAATTCATTGGCAAAGAAGTCACAGGGTGCCTCCCTTATCCAAAATAAGGGTCCAAAATTCCATGCCATCCAAGTTGTGGCTGTGCCGCTGCGGTGGGTTTTTACTTGGATGCGTGAGAGATTGGGTGTAACCAGCTTGAGTTGGAGATACAGTGAGGGCCCTCAGAAGAACCATTCCTGCAATGTATTGCAGCCATGGAATTGCGGGTTCGGAGTGGTTCACATGCAAAAGGCATCTGAGCCGGTTTCTTCCAATCAAACTGCAGGCCAAGACCAATTTTTACAGGTAGGGTGTGTCACTGTGTATTCTCGCCAAGGCTCCATCAGAGAAGAAGTGGGAGGGAGGCCAAGAGAATACTAGAGGTTGTGTAGACAGGATGGAGGGAACAAGCCAAGTTGATACTGGCAGATAGTCAGCCCTTGGATGGTTGACTGGTTGTTCAAGGAAAAGGAAACCCTTTATGCCTGCCTTATGCCACCCCTGGAATAGCTTACATGATCAGGAAATAAAGTGCAGTGAACGCCCTTTAAATTGGCCAGCAGAAGAAAGCCATTCTCCCTCCTCAAAGACATTGACAGTGATAGGATTCAAGATCAAGATTTTGTGGAGAAGGAGAAGAATCGAGGGAGGGACTGAGGATGTCAAGAAAGAAAGGCGTGAATGGGTGGGAGTTGACATAAGGGCCCACCTTTCAGTGTGCCGATCATAAGTGGGACTGTGGGAGTGGAATGGGAGGCAAGCTCAAACATTATAGTAACCAACACTAAATTCGTTTAAAGCATCTCCCACATCGTCGTTTATATCAAGATGATATGATGTTCCCAGATTAACATAGGTGGGGTATCAAGTCAAATCACATGGGGAGAGCACACGAGATCCCTGCTACTTGTACTTACCTACTAACTTTTTGGTAAATGTGCCAGCGTGCAGAGTAACTGAATGACTGAACGATCAGCACATCAGCAAGGGTGTGGTATTTAGGAGTAATGGTAGCAGTGCAGTCAATGGTTAGCTACAATGCAAGTAGATGGTTTGTGTCCTGTCAGTACCCAATATTTAAAATAAGATGACAGCAGATATGTTTTCACAAAAATTACATCCTAATATTTTTCGGTATAACGGCACAGATACGTATAACTATCACCTGTGCAGATTAATGTCTCTTTGTGTTACTTTAAGTGCATAAATTGAGAAGTACCTGGATAGGCTCCTCAGAAGGATGAGGAAGAGCAAAAGGTTGCACCATTAAAGCCAATGGCATTCCAGATGTTGTCACAAGGTCACCTGTACATGGTATCTAGCAGCATAGGGAAAAAAAACGTTTAGAAAGAAAATTATGGTGACTGAGGAAGAAAACAGAATATTGAACAAATCGAACCTGGTTCATGGTGCACCTCATCAAACGAGGACTACAGTTGCCGGTGTCCTTCACAATAAATTCACTGGATGCAGCCTACAATCAACAGCAATTATGTTAAATGAAATAGAAGTATAGGACCAGTATAATTCATGAGAACCATCTGAAACCAGTGCTGTCAAAGTAGACACACATATTGCTAGTTACAGATACACATACCGGCGGAACAGCTGCTTGGCCACCTTGCCGGGATTCAAAAATGACGACTGATGTCTCAGCAATAGGACGTGGAATCTGGTTAGGATCAATTTTGGATGGGGTAGAGACCTGGGCTCCAGCATGGGGTGAGTATGGCATGGTGGGTGTGGACAGTATCCCTTGGCCTGCATTGAGCGGCATGCCAACAGGCATGCCAGGCATTCTCATGGATGGCTGCATCCCACCAGGCAGGGGTCCCTAAAAGTTGAACAAGATCAGCTTAAGGGCGTAAAGTTGAAGCTCTGACAATATAAAAAGGAAAACTTTCAGGCATCCCATCCATGAAACAAACTCAAATGAAAGATAATTATATTTCCTGCCAGAGAACTAGTAAGGATCAGCCATATAAACAGAACACATTAAGGGCATAAAAAAGACTCCATGCGTCGTAATAACCTTTTTTTTTAGATCGGCATCGTAATAACCTAATTATGTAAGCTATGAGGTATCCCGATAAAAACTCTAATGGAAAAGAAATACATATATTTAATGAAAATTGTAATCATCAATCATCTAGGCCAATAATTACGTATGTCATCATATATTGGTCAATTCTTCACTAGTCTAGAATATCCATACACATGTATGTTTCAATTGTCTTGAAATGAGGTTGTAACATAAATCACAACATTCCAGACCACTTTTTTGCTGAACAAAATATAACTATCTTGAGCATGCCACCCTTGATCGAGCATTCATTATGATTCAATATTGCACGCCTAAACCAATAAAGGTTTAAGCAGTTGCCCCAAGATTCGAAAAAGGCTAATCATCCATTTAGGCATGCCAGATTACACACCACAAGAACGTGGAGCTTCCATGTCAGCCTGCAACCATGTTTCTGCATGCAAATGATCATACATGAAAAAGAAAAGGCATCTCCTCTATCCTAGTCAAGGTCAATTCTGACAAAAAAAATTGACTTACTAGTTCTTAAAAATCATGTGCAACTAACAGTTCAAGTGCTTCCGTTGCACACAGCTTTGGTTCCAATATTTACCCACCGAAATATCTTCATAAGTCCTAAAAAAATCTTCCTTTTTTAACACTTTCTGGAACTTAAGACTAAGAAGGAACACTCACTGGCTGTGTCTGCCCTTGCCACCCTGGAGGCCCAAATGCTGGTGCGTTAGGCCCTGGAACCCCCATGAATGTTGGTGGCTGTGATCCTGGTCTCTGCCCCCCAAACTGCGGAGGCCCACCATAAGGCGCCTGCTGCAATGGTGCTGGTGGACTCCCAAACGGCGGCATGGACCCGCCAGCGTAGGTCGGCGGAGACACCGCCCCAGGTGGCCCGCGAAATAGTGGTGGCTGAGCTACTGAATACGGAGGGGCACTCGATGGTGCCAATTGAGCTGTTGCTCCTAAGGGGGGAGACTGCGACACGGCCGCAGGTGGTCCGCCGAACGGGGGAGGCTGGGATGGCGCGGGCGGACCTCTAAATGGCGCTCGTTGCACCTGAGCCGGCGGGGCGGACAACGGGCCACTGAAAGGAGGCCTCTGCGGCAACACTGCGGGTGGACCGCCAAAGGGAGGAGACTGCTGGACCGATGGCGCTGGTCGGGCGGAGGGCGGGCCCTGCTGCAACGGAAGCGACGGACTGCCAGGGAACGGGCGGGCGCCAGGTAAGGGTGCCTGCGGACCTCGGATCGAGGAAGGCGCGGGGCCGTTCCCTGCCGGCGGCACGCCGGAGGCAAAGGGCGGCGGAGCGCGGGAGATCTGGAGATTGGAGAAGGAGGCGGGGAGGTTGGGGGCAGGCCCGCCGGGGTTGGGGCTGGGAGTAGGGTTTTGCGGCGTGAAAGGGGGCGGCGGCCTCGACATGGGAGGCGACGGCGGTGGCGGTCGATAGGAAGGAAGATCGGGATCTGAGGAGAGTGTAGGCGGGGCAGCAGAGGACAGAGACACGGAAGGACCTTTTATGTCGAAGCGATTGAGGACGTTCCGGGTCGTATTGGGATTATATCTGGCCAAACGGCCGGGCCGAATGGGCTGGCCAAAGCACGGGAAATTTGGTCTGGCACGGGCACGGCTGGCACAAGATAAACGGGCCGCGACCTGGCACGATCCCGATAGTGTCAGGCCGCTCCTCGTTTTGGAGCCCGTGGTCTGGTCCGGCCCGGCATGACATGGCACGATTAAATTAGAGGGGTGGGCAGCCCTTTTTATAGAAAAAAAAACAATTTTCTGACTAAATTAGGCCTCTAATCTATCTATCTATATCTATATTTCTTATAAAGCAAAACCCCACTAACATGCATTAATGATTTTTCTATCTCAACATGCAAGCTATCCACATTATCCATCCTCCTAGCCAATCAATTGACCATGTCATCTCCACTAATATTTATGAATTACTGGATGCAAACTACAAATCATTTATTTCTTAAACCATCCAAGTATTCATATTAATAATTTTAAAAATATATACTATGATCAATTGTATCACATCTCTGATAAACTTTACAATATACTGTAGTTCCTAAAACGATCCTCGCAGCAACACGCGGGGTATTTTTCTAGTACTTCTCATAAAGCAAAACCCCACTAAGATGCATTTATGATTTTTCTATCTCAACATGCAAGCTATCCACATCATCCACTATTTTAGCCAATCAATTATCCATGTCATCTCCACTAATAATTGTAATATTACATATTTCATGCCACATAACCATGCCATCTTTTTCAAACATATAAGTATCCATATCACTAATATTTGTTTCTCAAAATATACAACAATTTCACGTGAATTAAATTTAATATATCGATTATATGATCAATTGAATCATGATAATGGAGTATTTCCTACATCTTATACTCATTTCGTTTATAGAATATTTTTCTAAGAGATACCCGCTGCAACGCGCGGAGTATTCTTCTAGTTGTAAAAACGCACAATCTTCGGATCTGTTGTGTTTTGCAAAGTTATCCTTCGTAAGAATTACCCCTCGACGAAGATACCACGCAAACACCTTAGTTTTTAGTGGGATCTTCATCTTCCAAATTTTCTTATTACTATCAACCAGAGGATCAGCGCTTTGTACATAGAATCAACAGAGAATAGACCGTTCTTGTTAAGGTTCCAGTGAAATTTATCCAGTTGCAATAAACATCCCAAGATGCTTGCCTAGGCCCATACAAACTTCTTCTGAACGACACATTCGGTGGGGACGAGTCCAACACCTTGGCAAGTGTATCGCCTTTGTGACGCACAATGTTATACAAAGCGGGATAACGTTCCCGGAGCGTGGTCTGACCCAGCCATTTGACCTCCTAGAACCTAATCTCCGAACAATCCTTAATTTGAAAGGAACCATGTGGAAAGAAAAAATGTCTTCATATTCATGAGGCCCTGCCAGAAGTGTGAATCACCAGGTTTCCAAAGAGTGCATTTATGATTTTTCTATCTCAACATGCAAGCTATCCATATCATCCACTATTTTAGCCAATCAATTATCCATGTCATCTCCACTAATAATTGTAATATTACATATTTCATGCCACATAACCATGCCATCTTTTTCAACCATATAAGTATCCATATCACTAATATTTATTTCTCAAAATATACAACAATTTCACGTGAATTAAATTTGTATATCAATTATATGATCAATTGAATCATGATAATGGAATATTTCCTACATATTATACTCATTTCGTTTATAGAATATTTTTTTAAGAGATACCCGCTGCAACGCGCGGGATATTCTTCTAGTAATTAAATATGACAAAATGGCTCTAAATTGACACAAATCACACTTAAAATAGGCTATTGTGCCCCTAATTACCCTCAAATGGTTAGCATACTACCACCCGCTCCCTCCCCTCCTCTCGGCCCCACAAATTTGAAAAATATCTTCCCCGCTCCCCCCCTCCCGCTCAACCGGAAATTTAAAATTCAAATTTTGTCTTGCCTCAAACGGGCCAGCCGTGCCAGGCCATGATACCTCATAAACGTATCATTTATTTTTGATGTTCCATATTGTTTTCATGACATATGCTACATGTTTTTCTTTCACTTTACAAGATGCCACAGAGTCGGTTCCTGTTTTCTGTTATTTTTAGTTTCAGAAAAGTTGTTCTGGAAATATTCACGGAATTAAAAAATTCGAAACTTAGAAGTCTTAAAATTTTCGAAGGTTCCACGGAGTTCTGAAGAGACCCGGAGGGGGCCACACCATAGGACGCCCCCCTGTCGTACCATGGGGTGGTGTAGGCCCCTCGTGCGCCCACCGCCATCGCCATTTCGCCTATTTATTCCCCCCGAGGCGTAAACCCTAAAGATATACCACTTTTCCACGAAAAACACTCGAGGCCACCGTCATCGTCAACCCGAGTTTGGGAGGGTTCTGGAGTTCTCCCCGACACCCTGCCGGGAGGGGAAACCATCACCGGAGGGCTCTACACCACTATGCCCGCCTCCGGAGTGATGTGTGAGTTGTTCATCTTTGGCCTGCAGGTCCATAGCAGTATCTAGATGGTTGTTCTCTCCTCTTTATGCCTCATGTTTAGATCTCGTGAGCTGCCCTACATGGTCGAGATCATCTTATTGTAATGTTACATGCTGTGTTTGATGGGATCCGATGATTATTGAATGTTATGTCTCTTGATTATCAATCTATCATGTTATTTCATGTGTATGTTATTTATGATCTTGCATGCTCTTCGTTGTTAGTAGATGCTCTGTACAAGTAGATACTAGTAACTCCAAGAGGGAGTATTTATGCTCGATAGTGGGTTCATGCCTCCTTTGCATCTGTGCTCGAGTGACAGAAACGTGACGGATGGAGGATGTGCTGTTGCCATTAGGGAGAAAATAACATGTCATGCATGTTTCATTATCTATCAATTGCCCAGCTATAATTTGTTCACCACACATGTTATCTATCTTTTATGAAGAGACACCACTATTGAACTGTGGACCCCGGTCCATTTTCCTCATACTGATAATACAACCACTACAGTCTCTGTATTCATACTAATGCTACTGTTTTACTACTGCCATCATTGTTCTCTTTCATCTACTGCAAAAAATACTATTTTCCACACCATACATTTAACCTCTTTGTTATCAGCAAAACCGGTGAGATTGACAATCTCACTGCTTCGTTGGAGCAAAATAATTTGATTGTGTTGTGTAGGTTCCACGTTGCTTCTGAATCGGTGGTGCGCCCTGCCACCTCAGCTGCATCAACCTTTGGAAGTGATTTCTTTCTCCTACTGGTCGATTCAACCTTGGTTTCTTTCTGAGGGAAATTTTCTATTGTGCTCTTCATACCTTCCTCTTGGGGTCTCCCAACGAACGTGTGAACACGCATCAAGCATTTTTTTTCCGCCGTTGTTGGGGATCTCAAAGTCATCAAGAAGCAACCACTACCTCGTCAACTCTGGCACCAGTATTTTTCTAGCGCTGTTACTAGGGAGGAAGAGAATTTCTGCAAGGAGAGTCTCTCACTTCCAATCTTTTTACTTTGTTTTAGTTTTGCTTAGTTTATTTTATTTTTTCTTGTTTGCTTCTTGACGAAGATATGGATTCTGGATCCTGCGGATAAGGACACCCCCTCTCAGGCCCAAGGTGAAGGCCCAAGAAGAGGAGCCCTTGGAGTACTCCAGAAGGCCCACGTGAAGCCCACCCGCACTAAACTTGCGGGTTAAGTTAGAAAACATGTAACCGACCTAGCTAGGGTTGGAGTCCTCTCCGGGTAGAACTCGAGACCTGGCCGCCTATATAAGGCCAGGAGAGCCCCCGAGAGAGGACCAAGCAACACCGCACGACCAAAAGCCTTGAACTCGAGACCTACTCTCGATTCGAGCACAACCTTTGTAACCGATCTAATCATCAGTACAGATCGACAAGAGGCAGGAGTAAGGGTTTTACCTCTACGAGGGCCCCGAACCTGGGTAAATCTCACCCCCTGTCTAGCCGACGATTCCACCAGCGCTCATGGGTTCTCCTAATCGAAACCCGATAGGTTCATCGAAGGGATTTGTTGAGTCAGGGATTCGACAATTGGCGCCGTCTGTGGGAACGGCGGGCGCTGGATCACCGGCATCCTCGGCTTCATCGACATCAAACTCTCGTTGGAATCCAATGACTACGGCTCCGAACAATCCTTTACGGATCGGATCTGTCGTGGTCACACCGCACTCGCCGGAATCGCGCCCGGTATTCGAAGATCTCGAGGAGAGCGTCACCCTGACGTTCGGGAGCCTCAAATTCGTGACGAACAAGGACGGGATCCTCCACTTCTCGGATGAATCGGAGACTGAATCTGGAGCTGTCGACTCGCGCCGTCACCTGGAGAAAAGTGGCGAGTCGATTCGCTTCAACGCCAACGACTATCACACCCTCTCGACAGAGGAACCATCAAGAATCCAAGGAAACCTTCGACATACGCCTAGGACGCACGAGCTTCGACTGGCTCAAGTCTGCATGGCAGGATCGAAACAAGGCTCGGAAACAGAACACAGCGCGACTGAGCGCAATATAATCGGCGTTTCGCGGGAATCCTGGAAACAGGCGAAGGAAGCTATGCGAACAAGCAAGCCACCCGCAGCCGGATCCTCACACGAAGACATGGTCGCCTACCACTATCACCTAGTGAGAGCAGCCACGATTATCAAAGATGCTCGGGTAGATCTGGCCCGCCGAAGAAGAGCGGCGGACGAATCAAGCCAGAGACGAGCTGGGCTATCCGTAACACCCTCGGTCGGAACCCGACCCGCGAGGAAAGGACACGCATCCACGTCTAGGAACGATGAATCCATACCCGAAATAAACAGATCAATCACTCCTTCTCTCATGCGAGTCGACGACGACGGCAACGTGTACCCGCAAACTCCCGCTGCTGCGGTTCTAGCCGCGGCAACCTACATGCAGATGAATCAACCGACAGAAAGCGACCCTCGGGCAGAGCAATACAAGCAAATACGAAAAGGACTCGGATTGGCGGCCGCAAGGCTCGCCTCTCACGATCGGAAGAAGGCCGAGGAGCAGCAGGAGAAGGAGCGAAGGGAGAAGGAGAAAGATAAAGAAACGCCTCGCAGGCACAGAAGCTCTTCACCGAGGAGGGATAAGTCACCACGCCGCGGTCGAGGAAAAGAAGCTAGACGCCGCGGCGACAGCCGAAGCAGCAGTGAAGAAAGCCCGAGAGACAGAAACTCGCGGCACCATAGCGGCCGCTCGAGAAAACGAAGCAAGGAACCAAGGAAAGATGACGACCGCGACCGGCCAGAATACGACGCGCGATCAGATCTCGCTCAAAAAAGGGTGGATAAGGCAAGGGCTTCGCGATATCGCGAGCGCTCTTCGTCCGGCTCCTCGGATGACGAAACCTGTGGAGCACTCTGTTTCGCTCGCAGCATCCGCGAAGCACCTCTACCCAAAAGGTTCAAGCTGAGCACGGAGGTGACGAAGTACGACGGCTCACTCGAGCCCTCTCAATGGCTAAGCGACTACCTCACGGCGGTAAAATGGCAACGTGGGAACAAGAACACGGCTATGCAATACCTCAATTTGCATCTTACTGGCGCAGCCCGCAGTTGGCTGGAAAGAAGACCAAAATCTTGCTACGCATCGTGGGATGATTTGCACCGCGATTTCTGCAAAAATTTCCAGTCGACTTACAAGAGGCCAGCTACAATCGAAGAACTACGAGCCTGCAAGCAGAAGAGTGGCGAGTCCACACGCGAATACATCCAGCGGTGGACAACGCTCAGGAATACCGCGGGAACCATCTCAGAAGAAGTAGCGATCGAAGCTTTCGCAAAGGGCGCCAGAAGAACTGCCTTTCGAGAGGAGCTAGGCAGAGCCGCACCCAAGACTATCGGGGAGCTGATGATCATAGCCGAAAAATGGGCTAACGGAGAAGATGCGGTGCGCAACGAAAGAGCATCGTCACCCGCACACGATGACGATCATCACGGTCGAAGAAAAAGAAGAAAATATTACGATCATGAGGATAGAGAGGAGTTGGTTGCCGCGGAATTCACTCGAAACCGCGATTCCGGTCGCCGTGGAAATCGCGAGTGGAGACCAAAGGCCGAAGAAAAATCCCCCGAGGAAGACCTAGATGCATACTGCTCGCTACATCTATTCACAGATAAGCGCACGGGCAAAACCAAGGCAACACACTTGCTTAAGGATTGCCGAAAGTTCCATGACATCTCGGACGCACTCGCGAGGAAAAGATCTGCCTCCACTCAAAATTACCCGCCGCTTCCAGGAGGAGGATACCAACGATTCCAGCCGCCACCACCACCACCTCCACCCGCAAATCCAAACATGGCGCTAGCTGCAGTACCCGCACCACCGAACGCCTGAGCAAACGCGTATCCGAACCCGGCAGGACAACTCGCAATGATCCAGAAGGTATGCCCCTCCCGCAGAGCTCAAAAGACTAACACAAGGCAATTATGCATGGCAGTGCAGACACCGCCAACGAAGACCGAGTACCTGAAAATGGCGGACCAGCCGATCACGTTCTCGATGAAAGATCATCCACCACGAGTCTATCGACCAGGACACGCCGCCCTGGTCATCCAGGCGCAAATTGGCAACTACGACTTAGCCCGCGTATTCATGGATGGGGGCAGCGGTCTCAACATTATCTACGCGGATACACTCCGTCGGATGAACAAGAACTTGGACGGCCTCCCGGAATCAGAAACATCCTTCCACGGGTTAGTTCCAGGCAAGGCAGTCCGTCCACTCGGAACAATCAACCTAGAAGTTGTGCTAGGCACGCAGAGCAACTACAGGAGAGAGTTCCTCGACTTCGAAGTTGTCGATTGGCCTTCACAGTACCACGCCATCTTGGGCCGAACAACGTTCGCCAGATTCATGGCAGTACCTCACTACGCCTACCTGAAGCTCAAATTGCCCGGCGAACATGGCGTAATCACCATTGACGGGGACTTTCAGAAATCCAACAAATGCGACATTGAGTTCAACGAGATCGCAAAATCTTTCGGGATGCACGAAAAACTTCAAGAGCTGGCAAAAACCACGGATCACTCCGTGATGCCCCTCACGAAGAAAAATGCGCCTGAGCTAGAATTTAGCGCCAACAGCGACACCCGAAAGCATCAAGTGCACCCGACAGACTGTGCGAAGACAGCGATGGTTTCAACAACCCTCTCGCAAGCATAGGAAAGCGCGCTCGTCAAACTCCTCCGTGAGTACTGGGAAATTTTCGCCTAGCAGCCCTCAGATATGCTAGGAATACCCAGCGAGTTTGCCGAGCACTCACTCGAAGTCTTTCCAGACGCTAAACCCATCAAACAGACCACGTGAAGATTTTCAGAACCCAAGCAAAAGGCGCTTGGAGAAGAAGTAAACAGATTGCTAGCTGCGAAATTCATCAGGGAGATCAAGATATCCACTTGGTTAGCAAACCCGGTGTTGATCCCTAAAAAGAACACGGATATCCTTCGGGTGTGCATCGACTACACGTCGTTAAATAAGCATTGCCCCAAGGATAATTTTCCCCTCCCGCGAATCGACCAGATCGTGGATTCTACAGCAGGCTGCCAACGCCTCTCCTTCCTGGACGCCTATTCGGGATACAATCAGATCCGAATGAAAAAGGAGGATGAAGAAAAGACAGCATTCATCACACCTCACGATGTCTACTGCTACACAACAATGCCCTTCGGGCTGAAGAACGCAGGCGCAACATATCAGCGCTGCATGCAAAGATGCCTCGCCAACCTCATTGGCAAGAACGTGCAAGTGTACGTTGACGACATTGTCATCAAGACTCGAGTTGAGGACACACTCCTTGAAGATATTAGAGAAACATTCGACGCCCTCAACGCGTACAGGATCAAGCTCAATCCGACCAAATGTGTCTTTGGCGTTCCGGCAGGAAAACTTCTCGGGTACCTGGTATCCGCCAGAGGCATTGAAGCCAACCCGGAGAAAATACAAGCTATCTTAACCATGAAGGAGCCAACCAACCTGCGCGGAGTACAACAGCTCGCAGGGCGATTAGCCGCCCTAAGCAGATTCATCGCACGATTGGGGGAGCAAGCATTACCCTTCTACAAGTTGTTGAAGAAGACAGACAAATTCGAGTGGACATCCGAAGCTAAGCAAGCATTCGCAGATTTGAAGCGGTCATTACAAAGTAGGCGCATCCTCGCAACACCGCGAGAAGGGGAGCCACTTTTCTTGTACCTAGCCGCCACAAACCAGGTCATCAGCACATCAATCGTGGTCGAACGACCTGAGGAAAGCAAAGCGTACGGAGTTCAACGTCCAATATATTACATCAGCGAAGTACTCTCACCATGCAAGCAACGCTACCCTCACTACCAGAAGCTCGCGTACGGAGTTGTTCTTACCGCCCGCAAGCTCAAACATTATTTCCAGGAACACGCCATTACAGTGGTTAATGATGCGTCACTCGGGACGATCATGAACAACCCTATGGCATCCGGAAGAATAGCAAAATGGAACATCGAGTTGGGCGCTTGGGACATCACTTACGCAGGACGAAGCGCAATCAAATCCCATGTACTTGTTGAATTCCTAAGCGAATGGACAGAATTGCAAACGCCAGGACCACCCGAGTACACGAGCAATTGGATAATGTACTTTGACGGGTCCAAGAGAAACGAAGGAGCAGGAGCTGGAATAGTTCTTATATCACCTCAGGGAGACAAGCTGCAATACGTCCTACGATTGGATTTTCCACCAGATGATCCGGCATCAAACAACGACGCAGAGTACGAAGCCTTGTTGCACGGGATGAAAATGGCAATCGCCTGTGGAGCTACTCGCCTAATGATCTACGGCGACTCCAATCTCATTGTGCAACAAACAATGAAAGAGTGTGACGCAATCGCCGAAAACATGATCGTGTATCGCGACATGTACAATCTACTCGAAGGAAGTTTTAAAGGATGCGAGCTAAAGCTCATCGCAAGATCCAGCAACGAAGAAGCAGATCGACTGGCAAACATGGGTTCCACGAATACACCCATACCACCAGGAATATATTTCGAACGAATGATCAAGCGATCGGTAAAAATCAAGAAAGCTGCAGAAGCAATAGCAGTGCCAGAAACAGAGGTCAGCCCGCAAGTCGCCCTTATCGAGCTCATTCATAACATATCACGACAGGTTTTTCTGGTCGAGTCAGTCTGGACGCAGAAATATCTCGACTACCTGACCAACAGACAGCTCCCGGCTGACCCACGCGAGGCTCGACAAATAATCAGACGCAGCAAATCCTTTCGGGTAGTCAATGGGGAATTATACAAGCAAAGCATCTCGGGAATACTTCAGCGCTGCATCGCACCCGAAGATGGCAAAGAATTGCTCCATGACATCCACCAAGGAGACTGCGGACATCATGCTAGTTGGAAAACAATAATGGGGAAGGCCTTCCGAGCAGGATTCTACTGGCTGACAGCAGCTACCGACGCAAAGAACCTGGTCGAACGATGCGATGCCTGTCAGCGATTCGCACCAAGACCACATGCACCTGCTACGGAATTGCACATGATACCCATTGCCTGGCCCTTCGCACAATGGGGGCTAGACATGGTCGGACCACTACGCAAGTCCACCCCTGGAGGATATACACACTTGCTGGTCGCAGTCGACAAATTCACCAAATGGATCGAGGCCACGCCAGTAACTTCAGCCAGTGCCCAATGCGCCGTCAAGTTCCTCGACTCCATCGTATGCAGATTTGGTGTGACACACGACATCATTACAGACAATGGTACAAATTTCACAGCAAAGGAAACGCAACAGTTCTGCGAGGAAAAGGGCATCAACTTCAAGTTTGCTTCCGTTGCCCACCCGCAAACGAACGGACAAGTCGAGAGATCCAACGGTTTAGTTTCGGCTGGCATCAAGAAACGCCTACTCGATCGTCTACACCCCGCCGCAGGACATTGGGCGGACGAATTACCCTCCGTCCTATGGAGCGTCCGCACAACTCCCAACCGATCTACAAAATACACGCCATTTTTCATGGTATACGGGGCAGAAGCAGTCCTCCCCGAGGACGTTCGATTCAACGCCCCACGAGTTGTGGCCTACAGCGAAGAAACCTCTAACAGGGCACTCGCGGAAGATATGGATGCACTCGACGAAATGCGGGACATCGCACTCGCCAGATCCGTAGTATATCAGCAATCCCTGTGAAACTATCATAGTCGCCGCATACGCCACAGAGCATTCGCGGTTGGAGATCTAGTGCTGCGACTCAAGCAGAAGGAAGGACATAAGCTCGAACCACCCTGGGAAGGACCCTTCATCATACACGAAGTAATCCCGGGCGGGGCCTACAGATTGAAGAATCCATCGACTGGAGGAATCTATTCCAATCCTTGGAATATTGCGCACCTCCGCAAATTCTATCCCTAGGTTTACTTGTTCTCACAACAAATAAGGCTATGTTAGCCACTCTTGTAGCTCGAATACATGGTTTCTCAGTCATCGCAATAAAAACATGGTTTCTCCATCATATTCATTCGCAACTTCCTATTTTTACGCGCTCAAAAGTTACAGGAACACACCCCATAAACACACGGGGGCTACGCCTACAACTAAGCATTACAGGAAAAAAGCATACATACAAGGTTATACACCTTACAACAGTTTTACAAACTATACAAGGATACAGGATATGCGCATCCGACAATCAATCAAAACGCTGAGCATTCTCAGTCGCCAAAACTCTATCTACCTCCTTAGAGGACAATCGGATGATTTTCTTCGCTGCAGGACGAACATCATCATAGAAGGGGGAAATATCATCGATTGGATCATCTGGGAGCCTGGCTACGGAGTTAAAATCTACTTCAGGATACCATATTCGGACAAAGGATAAAGCTACAACCGCGCCGCATGTCATTTGATTGCGCACACACGCGCGAACCTCTCCTTCACGTCCATACAATCTGAGAAGATAGCTCCAGTCTTCAGGACCTCTTTCGAGTGGGTAGAAAGCAGCGTTCATCGCAATCAGGACCTCGTGAAAAGAACTCACGAGAATTCTCGCTTGCAGAACACGGAACTTCAAGGTGGCCATCACAAATCCTCGACTGCGATCAGACCAGAAGTTACTCGCATGAGGATTTGAGCTACCAGCCCCCTGAACTATATGGTTTTCAACCCACTGCTTTTCTTCCCTGTCATCAGGTCTGACAACTGAAGAGCAAGTATGCTTGATCAGCTAAGGAAACAAAACAAAAAGAAGACACGGGGGTTGTATTACTTACACAGCAAATCCCTCGCAACCAGCGATAATTCATCCATCAGGAACTGCTCACGTTCAGCCGCCAGTTTTTGCTTGGACTTCGCCACATCGGCTATACCGCGCAAAGCTTTAAGCTGACGCTCACCCTCCCGGACCTTATCACGAAGACCAGCATAGGTGCCAACCGCGGCAACAAGGGGATTTACTGGAGTAGCATGTCCACTCGAAGATTCTGCAACTACCCCGGTAGCCTGGAAGAATACAATGAAAGAAGTAAGAAGCCCTATTCGAAGTAATTCCAGTCGCACATCTGACAAAAGTGCTCGGGGGCTACTCCCATCGGGAGAAAATACACAAACTACAGGAGGCAATTTCCAGAACGAACACTTCGATTAAAGACGATGAAAATACGGGAATACATCCCAAGGTTCATTACATTCACGAAGGAAAGGAAAAAAGAACAAAACTAAGAAACTACAGTGGTGCTCCCACTAGTGGCAGTCGCCCCTCCTTTCAGTCGAGCAAATAGCTCAGACAGCTTCCGAGCAAGAATGGTAGCCTGCTCGCCAAAACGAGAAAGCCGTACCTTTTTGCCCGTCGAGGGGTCGACTGGAAGAGCTGAGTAGGCCTCTTTCAAACCATTGACTCCGTGCGCCAGCGCGAACTGAATCGCAGTCTTCGCACCAGACTCCGACTGGGCGACTGCGTAAGCATCCAGGAGATTGCCCTCCGAGAAGATCTTCAGCAGGCCGTCTAGTGCGGATGGAGGAACAACGTTGGCAAGGAAGCGACTGTGCAATTGCGACAACACTTGGGTGGCATCTCCAATCAAGGAGCACACTCCTTCGGCGTGCCTCTTGAGTTGAGCAAGTGTATCGGTTAACACATCTACTCGCTGGATCCCAGGGATCTCCAAAGGAACATCCAGAAGACCTGCAAAGGAAAAGAATGTCAAAATTTCGCAAGTTCACCAAGACAAAAGATACAATTGCGAGAGCCTAAGCCACTTACCCGCGAAACGCTCAGCAAGGGGACGGAGGAATGTGACAAGGTCAGAATCGGCCTTATTGCCAGCTTCCTGTTGATCCTTCAAAGCTTTTCTCGCATCCGCGAGTTGCCTGTCAAGATCCTCCGACCGCATGCGGGAGGCCTCCAGCTCTTGTCGAATAGCTGCCAAATTAGCTTCCTGAGTGGTTGCCCGCTCAGAGAGCTTGACTCTCTCGGACTCCGAATGTTCGAGTTGAGCTGCGCAATTTTCATTTGTTAAACATCAAGAATGGAGACGACAACAGAAACAAAAGAAGACAATGAGATTTACTCTTAAGGAGCTCGTTCTCGGTGTGGAATCGACTACAGTGTGACTGAAGCCTCTCGCACTCCGATTCGGCAAGAACAACGCGGCGACCGATCGCCGCAAGCGAGTCAACAAGTGACTGCAAAAGTACAGAAGTAGAAGGATTAGAAGATATAAATTAGAGCCTGTACCCGATTGAATTCAATCGACTACAGCCTCGGGGGCTACTCCCATCGGGAGCACTGTCGTGCACCCGATAGAAATAAAGACGTAGAAAATAAAGCAAGATTTTGAGCCTGTAGCCGATCGCAAGCAATCGACTACAGCCTCGGGGGCTACTCCCATCGGGAGCACTGTCGTGCACCCGATACAAATTCGAAGACAAACTACAAAGTTTACCTGGCCCGTGGCGCGGGAGAGAGGATCTGCGGAGCTGTCCGTCGCTTCTTTCGAAGCTGAAGTCCTGGCGGCAAAGCTAGGAGCTTCACGTTCCGCAGTCGCCGCATTGGGGGCTGCGCTGGGAGAATTCTGGACGGTACCAGCATTGGGAGCTCCACCCGCAGTTCCTGCTTTGTTCCTCTTTTCGGGAGGAACACAAGAAGCGTACCTGCGAGGGCTGATGGCCTGCACACTGCGGCAAAAAAGAACAAGGAATCAAACATAAAGCGCAGAAGAAAGAACGTTCGACTAAGAACGGGGAAAATAACTTACTCGTCATCTTCATCTTCATCCAGCAAATCCGCGTTCCAAGCGGTTGCGATTACTGGGAATGAAGGCAAAGGGGCGAGGGAGCGAAGTAGAGTCGCGGAGATGGGGGCCTTCCCGGGCGATTCCTCTAAGGAATTATCGTTGGAGGTAGCCTCGTTATCGTCCTCTACACGACGACGCTTGCAACGACGTAGGCCGCCATTCGAGCCCTCCGCGTCATCTGAAGAATCGTCCTCGGAGCTCGAGGAAGCATCGGCTACACTGGTATCGGCTAAGCCGTCCAGGTGACTTGCCAACAACTCCGAGGCGTCCTCTCCCACAACTGGCGGGTAGCAGTTCGCCACCGCTAAGCTCTACAAAGACGGAAGAGGGAGACAAGAAAAATTTCAGTCGACCAAAGACTCAAAGCAAAGAAGAAAATAATGACGAACGGGAAGGATAAAACTAACCTCGGCTGGTGGAGGTTTCGAAGCGTCGAAGGCTTCGACTGAGCAGTCGGGGAACTTCTCCCCCTCAGTCGGAGGCTTCGACTGAGCAGTCGGGGAACTTCTCCCCCACCTTCAAGCTGGTGACAGCCGCGATTTTCTTCTCGAACTCAGCGTTCGAGAGTTCCTCACGGCTCACTCGGCTAGGATCTTCAGCGCCTTGGTATTTCCACATGGTGGAAGGCCTTTGCTGCAGCGGCTGGATCCTGCGCTTCAGAAAAATGCTCGCCAGGTGCAGCCCGTTGAGTACCACTCCGGCGGTTTGATCCCGGAGAGCGGACACTCTTGCGAGTAGGGGCGTGACGACCTGGGTTTCTTCGGCTGACAGCTTGTGCGCCCAGGACTTCCGCCTCTTCAAAACAGCGAACGGGTGGAATTCCACGAGCCCACCCGAGCTGTTGTCGATGACGTAAAACCACTTTTTCCGCCAACCTTGGGCGGAGTCGACGAAGTGCATGTTGAAGTAGCTGCTCTCCAGTCGCGCCTGGATCCCGAAGCCGCCTGTGCGAAGCGGCTCGCCAGGCTCGGAGTCCACCCGCGATTTCTCGCGGAAGATACGAACTTTGAAGAGGGCCTTCCACAGCGCCCAATGAGGACGAATGCCAAGAAAGCATTCGCAGAACACGATGAAGCACGAAATGTGCTGCACCGCATTCGGAGGAAGATCGTGAAGCTGTATGCCATAGACATACAGCAACCCGAGGAGAAAAAGGATGGAGAGGGAAAGAAAGACCCCGAGACACGTGGTCCGCAAAGACCACGCGCTCGTTCGATTGCGGGTTTGGTGCCTCTTCTTTCTTCCCGAGGCGCACCCGCTTCTCAGATTCAGCCGGTAGCAGCCCCTCCCGCTGCATCTCCTTGATGCTCTTCGCGGTGGTATTGGGGGAGCGCTAGTCGCCGGCCCGAGGTGCCGGTTGCGCAGAAACGTCTCTGGATGCGGAAGCGGCAGCACCACGTCTTTTGCCTCCGGCCATGGCTAGCAGTGTGAGCTCGAGCGCAAGGAAGAAGATGAGCACGAGGAAGAAGATGGTTGAAGGCGAAGCCTGGGAAAATTTTACCGCAACGCTAAGTCCCGTATTTATACACGAAGCGGGTCAATCTCAGCCACTCGATGTGCTACGTGGCACGTATCGCAGCCACCACGTGTGAAGATGAAACGAAGGGGCGGTGAACGCTGTTCCGTGCCACGATCTTAACAGAAGATCGTGCGCATTTACTGCGCAGTTCGCGTAAAAAACGGAGGCGGCGTCTCGTTTCCCGGTCAAAAAGCTGACTAGGTGGGCCAGCCCATCTGCTACCACTCCGTCACGTCCCATCGGGAGGAGAAGAGTGCGCCATGACGTCATGGCACGCATCATCAAATTCAAGAACTTTCGAATGGACAATTCAAACACGAAAATAGCTTCGTATGAAATTCCTTCGACTAAAGGCAATTCCTTTACGAATAAATCATGGAGCAAGACCTCTTTTTAACAAGAGAATCAACCTATACACGAAAACTCTTTCGTATAGGCGCAACAGTCCAAGCATGAAAACTCTTTCATATGGGCACGACTATCCACAGTACGAAAACTCTTTCGACTGAGTCTTAAACAATCATTCGGGTAGAAAGAACCTACCTCCATTCACGCATGATATTTCTACATCATACAAACGTGGATTGTTTAGCCGACTAGGCACATCCGGATGCCATATTCTTCGAATATGAAGGTAAGACCCAAATAGATCTTTCTTAAGGGCCTGGAATCGCACTCGAAAGCTGCGTCCTCCGGTATAGTTCCGTGTCAACAACACGAAGAAAAATCCTAGCGGACGCGCAGGGTACCCTCATAGGTTAAGTTCGACTCGATAAGTCCACAACGGCCCAGTCGCAACAATCACCTTATCGAGTTCGAGTCGGAGGTCTCGAATCCGTGTAGGCCAGGAATGTTTTTGCCCTAGTCGCAATTAATTGGCCCTGATCTCTCGGGAGAGCCAAGCTACTGTGCCGCATCCTCCTGGAAATAAAGCCGCAATAACAGGCACCTAAGTCGCTCGACACTCGAGCATAAGGACTCATTGCACAGGGAACACACCCTTCAAAACAGTAAGCACCCAAGTTGTTTATTCAAAAGGAAAAGCAATGCCAAAAAAGGTTTGACCGTCTACTCGACTGGAAAATTCCCACTCGAGCAAACGCTCGGGGGCTACTGACGAAGATATGGATTCTGGATCCTGCGGATAAGGACACCCCCTCTCAGGCCCAAGGTGAAGGCCCAAGAAGAGGAGCCCTTGGAGTACTCCAGAAGGCCCACGTGAAGCCCACCCGCACTAAACTTGCGGGTTAAGTTAGAAAACATGTAACCGACCTAGCTAGGGTTGGAGTCCTCTCCGGGTAGAACTCGAGACCTGGCTGCCTATATAAGGCCAGGAGAGCCCCCGAGAGAGGACCAAGCAACACTGCACGACCAAAAGCCTTGAACTCGAGACCTACTCTCGATTCGAGCA
Source organism: Alopecurus myosuroides (assembly GCA_028641055.1). Lineage (NCBI taxonomy): Eukaryota > Viridiplantae > Streptophyta > Magnoliopsida > Poales > Poaceae > Alopecurus > Alopecurus myosuroides. Next base: position 115,875,295 of record CM054063.1, on the reverse strand, counting down.
CAACCTTTGTAACCGATCTAATCATCAGTACAGATCGACAAGAGGCAGGAGTAAGGGTTTTACCTCTACGAGGGCCCCGAACCTGGGTAAATCTCGCCCCCTGTCTAGCCGACGATTCCACCAGCGCTCATGGGTTCTCCTAATCGAAACCCGATAGGTTCATCGAAGGGATTTGTTGAGTCAGGGATTCGACACTTCTCTTAATCAAAAACACACACAAAATAGTTCTTATTCTAGTTGTTGTCTTATCATGCTTTTAATATTGCTAAAATGAGTACCCCTGAGAACACTAAGTTGTGTGACTTTACTAGCACCAACAACAATGATTTCATTAACACACATATTGCTCCACCTGCTCCTACTGCAGATTTTTATGAGATAAAGCATGCCTGTTAAATCTTGTTATGAGAGAGCAATTTTCTGGTGTTAGTATTGATGATGTTGCTTCCCGTCTTAATAATTTTGTTGAACTATGTGAGATGCAAAAATATAAAGATGTAGATGGAGATATTATTAAACTAAAATTGTTTCCTTTCTCTTTAAGAGGAAGAGCTAAAGAATGGTTGTTATCTTTGCCTAGAAATAGCATTGATTCTTGAACTAAATGTAAAGATGCTTTCATTGGAAAATATTATCCTCCTGCTAAGATCCTATATTTAAGAAGTAGCATTATGAATTTTAAGCAACTTGATAATGAGCATGTTGCTAAAGCTTGGGAAAGAATGAAATCTTTAGTAAAGAATTGTCCCTCTCATGAACTGATGATCATCCAAACCTTTTATGCAGGTCTGAATTTTTCTTCAAGAATCCTTCTGGATTCAGCTACTGGAGGAACCTTTATGTCCATGACTTTGGGGGCAGCAACAAAGCTTCTTGATGATATGATGATAAATTATTCTGAATGACACGCTAAGAGAGCTACAACAGGTAAGAAGGCAAATTTTGTTGAAAAACTTCCTCTTTGAGTGATGGACTTGAAGCTATTATGTCTATGCTTGTGAATAGCCATGCTTCTATTGATCCAAACAATGTTACTTTATCCTCTTTTGTTGCTCAAGAAGAGCATATTGATGTGAACTTCATTAAAAATAATAATTTCAACAACAATGCTTATAGGAATAATTTGGGTACCAATAATTATAGGTCATATCCTCCTAATAATAACAATGGTTATGTCAATTCTAATGGTAATTCCTACAACAACAATAAAAGTGTACCCTTTAATCTTGAAAACATGCTTAATAATTTTATTAGTACACAAACTGCTTTTAATAAATTTGTTGAGGAAAAGTATGGCAAAATTGATGTTCTTGCTTCTACAGTTGATAGCCTTGCTCTTGATGTTGATTTTCTGAAACTAAAGGTTATGCCTCATGATGTTAAAGAAAACAAAACTTTGAATGCCATTCAAATTCGAATTGATGACAATGTTAGGATGTTAGCTGAATTGCATGTTAGATGAGCAAGAGAAGAAGAAATAGCTAGAAAGAGTAATATAGCTAATGTTTGCACCATTACCACCACTAGTAAAACTGAAGCATCTCATACTAGTAAACCTTCTACTATCAATCGTAAAGTAATTGGTGTTGGCAATGCTCCCAGTTATGTTGTTAAACGTGCAAAATTGCCTGAAACTGCTAAAAATGTTCCTTATAAAATTGTTGAATTCTTTAGAAACATGGGAGAAAATAGTCCCATTACCTTTGATAAAAATGATCTTGACTTTGATGATTGCGACATAACTGAAGTGATTAAGTTCCTACAAAAGCTTTCTAGTTGTCCTAATGCTAGTACCATGAATATGTCTTTCACAAAATATATTACAAATGCTCTCATAATAATTAGAGAAGATGAATTAAGGTGTGAAGCCTCTATCCCTAGGAAGTTAGATGATGGTTGAGAACCCATCATTAAAATCAAGGTGGATGATTGTGATTGTAATGCTCTATGTGATCTTGGTGCCAGTATCTCTGTTATGCCTTAAAAAACTTTATGATATGCTTGATTTGCCACCTTTGGAGCACTGTTATTTGGATATTCGTCTTATTGATAATGTTAGAACAAAACATTTGGGGAGAGTTGATGATGTTCTTATTATGGTTAATAATAACCTTTTCCCCGTTGATTTTGTTGTTATCGATATTGAATGCAATGCTTCTTGTCCCATTGTTTTGGGAAGACCTTTTCTTAGAGTTGTTGGTGCTGTTATTGATATGAAAAAGGGGGATATTAAATATCAATTCCCACTCAAGAAAGGTATGGAACACTTTTCTAGAAAGAGAATGAAGTTTCCTTTTGATTCTATTATTCGAAAAAATTACAATTTGTATGCTTCTTCACTTGAAAACACTTGATTCCATTTTTCTAGGCCTAGCTAAAAGGCGTTAAAGAAAAGCACTTCTTGGGAGATAACCCATGGTTTTATTTTTTGCTTTGTTTTTATCTGTTTTCTTTGGGTCAAGGGGTTGTATACTTATGTAGAAAATCCTTTGTATCTTTATTTTCATGTTTTAGTTGTGCCGAGTAAAGTTTCTAGCGAAAGTTGGAGTTGGTTTTGGATTTATGCGTAGAAAACATATTTCTGATGTCCACCGTAAAAAAAGTATAAATCACGGAAAGATCAAAATGACCTGAAATATATTTTGCTTATTCCTCAGCTAATTGTGAAACGTTTTCGTTCTTTATGTTTTTTGATCTGAACAACTGAAGTGCCCCGAAAAAATCGTCTTTACAAACTGTTCTGGTTTTGGCAAATTTTGTCATTTTTCTTGCATTTGCTCTTTTACTATGTCAAGTGGATTTCTTTGCTTCACGAAACATCAGTGGCTGTAGCTAATGTCTAAAAGTATCAATAGCACTTGTGCCTATGCATAAATCATGAACTTTTTATTGTTGCACTAACCCTCTAATGCGAATTACTTTGAGTGTGGTGTGAAGGAAGTTTTCAAGGGTCAAGAGAAGAGGGTGATATAATGTGATCAAGAAGATTGCAAAGTCAAAGCTTGGGAATGCCCACGTGGTTTATCCCAGAAAATCCTAAGAGGACTCAAGCGTCTAAGCTTGGGGATGCCCAAGGCATCCCCTTCTTCATTAACAATTTATCAGGTCACTTCTAGTGAAACTATATTTTTATTCGGTCACATCATATGAATTTTTACTTGGAGCGTTGTTTTTTTTCTTTTGCTTTTTTTTGTTTTCCTTGCTTCAATAATATTATTGGAACCTAGCATTCTTGTTTGGGAGAGAGACACGCTCCGTTTTTTCATTGAATACTAATTATGCTCGTATTCTTAGTTTTTCTTCTAGTTGCTGCAATTTTCCTTTTTAGCTCCTGTTTTTCTTGCATCTTGATGGAGTGTAGACACACGCTCATTGGGAGACCCCAAGCGCAAGGTGTGAAAAGTGCAGCAACAAGTTTTCCCTCAGAAAATAAACCAAGGTTGAATCGACCAGTAGGAGGAAAAAGCACTTCTGAAGGTTGATGCAGCTGAGATGGCAGGGCGCACTACCGGTTCAGCAGCAACGTGGAACCTACACAACACAATCAAATCAGTTTGCCCCAACGAAGCGGTGAGGTTGTCAATCTCACCGGTTTTGCTGAACACAAAGAGGTTAAACGTATGGTGTTGAAAACAGTAGGAAAACAGTAGAAACAGTATGAGAGCAGTATGAAAGCAATAGGTGTTTTATCAGTATGAGGAAAATGGACCGGGGTCCACAATTCACTAGTGGTATCTCTCCGTGAAAGATAAATAACATGTGTGATGAACAAATTATAACTGGGAAATTGACAGAAATGAAGGTTGCATCGTAGTGCATATGCAAGACATAAAGATTACTATGTGATTCATGCGGGCATTACAACAAAATACATAGACCGTCATCCAACTACATCTATGTCTAATAATCCACCCTCCGAATATCATCCGAACAAATGTTGGGTATTAAGTTGCCAGCAATAGATTATCGTCGTAAGCAAGGTGTGTAATGTAAATAATGTAAACTAGGTAAACACCGTTGTTTTCTCCCTAATGGCAACATCACATCCTCCATCCGTCACATTTCTGTCACTCGAGCATAGATGAAAAGGAGGTATGAACCCACTATCGAGCATAAATACTCCCTCCTGGAGTTACTAGCATCTACTTGGCCAGAGCATCTACTAATAATGGAGAACATGCAAGATCATAAATAACATAAGCATGAAGATAACATGATAGATTGATAATCAGAAGACATAGCATTCAACATTGATCAGATACCAGCAAACACAACATGTAGCATTACATAAAGATGATCTCGATCATTTGAGGCAGCTCGCGAGATCTAAACATGAGGTACAAAGTGGAGAGAACGACCATCTAGCTATTGTTATGGACCCGTAGTCTAGGGATGAACTACTCACGCGTCACTTCGGAGAAGGGCATGGTGGTGTAGACCCCTCCGGTGATGATTTCCCCCTCCGGCAGGATGCCGGGGAGAGCTCCAGAACCCTCCCGATCTCGGGATGATGATGACGGGGGCCTCAGGTGTTTCTCGGAAAAAAGTGGGATCCCCCTAGGGTTTATGTATCAGACGATTAAATAGGTGAAAGGGCAAAGGCGGTGGAGGCTTGGGGCCCCACACCACCCCCTGACGCGGCCAAGGGGGGCGCGCCTCCATATGGTGTGGGCCCCCTGAGGCCCCCCTCCGGGTCTCTTCGGGACTCCGTGGAACCTTCGGGAATTCTAAGACTTCTGGGCTTCGAATTTTCCAATTCTGATAATATTTCCAAAACAACTTTTCTGAAACTAAAAACAACAGAAAACAGGGAACTGGCTTTGTGGAATCTTGTCAATAGGTTAGTCCGAAAAATCGATAAAAAGGCATAAAGTGTATAGCAAATATGTGGGAAACAATAAGAAAACAACATGGAACATCAGAAACTAAGGATACGTTTATGAGGTATCAACATCCCCAAGCTTAGTTCCTACTCGTCCTCGAGTAGGTAAACGATAAAAACACAATAATTTCTGAGGTGACATGCTGCCAACATAAACTTGATCATCAATAATGTAAAAGCATAAGTAAGCTGAGATCATAGAACTTAAACATAATCATGATAAATAGAACTTTAATAATAAAGCATAGCAATCACCTTGCATCATGAGAAGTAACTCAAATAAAAGACCAGGAATAAAAATGCAACAAAAGATATACGTTTGTTTCAAGTATAGAGAGAACATGTCAAAGTGATGTTTCGCTAGTCCTTAAGAATGGGGCAAAACATAATGCCAGGACACCTTCAAAGTTCATGAGGAAGACTAGAACAAATAATTAGAGAACAAGCAATAACACATCATGAATCAATTAATAATGTTTCTGGGATAAATGCACATAAAACTCAGAATGGCAACTATGCTCTCTCAACTGTGCATAAAGTTAGAAGATGGAGACTCAACATAAAAGTAAAAGAAAGGCCCTTCACAGAGGGAAGCATGGATCACTCATGTGCTAGAGCTTTTATTTTATTAGACATAGGTATAAAAACTTGACACTCCTCCCAACCATCTTTCACAAACCATGGCTAACCGAATCCTCGGGTGCCTGCCAACAATCACATACCGTGGAGAAGTGTCTATATTTTTAAGAGAGGTGTATGCTTATGTCAACGAATGGTAAAAAGAAAATACATTACGTCACAGTCCAACTAGATTCGCAAGAGCGGGTCCCATAGAAGGACGCATCTAGGTAGAAGGTCATCCCTCTTTCTCTTTTGTTTACACAATTATGCTTTGACTGACAAATCCGGGGCAAAAATAGTGAAGAGAATTTGTGTTATTAATTTGGGGCTGGGCACCCCGTTGCCAGCTCTTCTATCATTGGATAAGCGGATGAAGCCACTAGTCCAGGGTGTGAAAGTCCAATCAATAAGTGAGATAAAGATTCTCTATTTACGTCCTCATGGGATAAAACAGGAGCACAAAACAGGAGTAATTTTGAAAGTTTTAAAGGTAACACATGAGCAATTTACTTTTGAGTGGCGGTTAAATACCACATGTAGGTAGGTATGGTGGACACAATGGGAAAACTTTGGCTTTGGGGAATTGGATGCACAAGTAGAGCTCATGCTCAGTACAGGTGGAGGCTAGCAAAAGACTGGGAGCGACAAATCAAGAGAGCATAAGAGCCATAATCATGCATAGCGACATAAACATCATTAATCAAAGAATAAGTGGTACCAAAAGTTCAAAAACTAAATAATCATGGAGGCTATTCGTGACTGGTTCATAGTCATAAACATGGTGTTAGCATGCGCCAAGTCAACCAATAAAACATTCAAAGGAGAACACCACAAATTTATGCTTCAATATGACAAGAACAACTCATGATTCTTTCAATGGCACATTTAACACTCTCAACTATTTGAGGCTAATCATGCTAATAAATAACCACGAGGCTTTAAAACTAAAATAACATCTATCATGATATGAAAAAGTCTATCCACGGTCTATACAAGCTTCTACTTGCACCGTTAAAAATTCTACCTCAAGCAGCGGTTTCTTTTCCCAACAAGCACCACACAAAACATGCTTTAACAAAAACTCTATAAATGCTAAATCAATCAAACATGAGAGGACTCACATAACACTACTAAAACTAACAGCTCTCGATAAGAGATGCAATGAAAACGAGAGCTAAACAGGAATTTTGCAGCTACTAGAAGAAAAACTAAGAATACGAGCATAGCAGGTATTCAAATGAAACAACGGAGCGTGTCTCTCTCCCAAACAAAGAATGCTAGGATACAACTATATTATTGCATCAAGTAAAACAAAAGAAAACCAAGTAAAACAAAAGAAAAACAAACAGACGCTCCAAGTAAACTTCATATGATGTGACCGAATAAAAATATAGTTTCACGAGAAGTGACCTGATAGATAGTTGATGAAGAAGGGGATGCCTTGGGAATCCCCAAGCTTAGATTCCTGAGTCTTATAAAAATATGCTTGGATGAACCATGTGGGCATCCCCAAGCTTTGACCTTTTGCACTCTTCTTCACCACATATATCACCTCTTCTCTTGACCCTTGAAAACTTCCTTCACACCACACTCAAACAGTAATTCGCATTAGAGGGTTAGTGCAACAATTAAAAATCCATTGGTTCTATATGGAACAAGTGCTATTGATACTTTTAAACATTAGCTACATACACTGATGTTTCGTGAAGCAAAGAAATCCACTTGACATTGCAAAAGAGCAAATGCAAGAAAAATGGCAAATGTCGTGGTGGTGTCACAGCAGATGCCATGGGATGGCTAAAGATGTGGGGACGAAGGACGCTGGAGGTGCTCGGGGAGGGATCACGCGACGAGTAGCCGCGTGAGGTACGAAGTAGACACTGCAAACAGCACGATCTACCTAGGTTCAGGGCCCTCGTGAGGAGGTAAAACCCCTACTCCTGCCTTTCTCTATGTATTTTGGTGTCTTACCGAGTAGCCACAATACAATGTTCTTGCTACCGAGTAGCCGCTCTCCTCTCTACGTGATGAACTAGGTCAAGAATTAGGTCACGAAGTGTTCTAGCGTGCGATCGATCTTGCGATCGATCTTGCTATCCCTCACGCAGGAGGCGGCGGGGCACCTTATATACACGCTGCCCAGCCGGATACGTCCAAACATGGACAAGTGTCGACATAGTGTGCACATCGTCCTTCTTCCGGGTTCCCGCTGACAGCTTTGGTTCCTAATCTTGGCTGCATCTGGAAAGTCGTTGGGCAAAACAAGGGGACAGACTGGTATCACTGTGCCAAACACAGACTGGGGCCCCCTTATCCTGCGACCGCCCGCTTCCATGTTGTCACTGTCAGGCAGGCCGGTCCCAGATGAACAGTAGTTCGAATAGTGCCAAGTACGGACCCAGGATACGCGGGATCCTGTGTCAGAACGGCTCCTTTGACTTTCTGGCCCGAGTAGGTTCCCGCCAATTTTACTCGGGCCAACTCTTCTACTCGAATGGACAGAACTTGATTGATTCTTTCTTCTGGTCATCTTGAGGTGAGACCGAGTAGCAGTCAACCGGGTATCAAGTACCGGGTAGGCGGCTACTCGACCAAACCTCTCTTCTGACAGTTGCTTTTACCACTTGCCTTTACCCTACTCGGGGGTAACCCCCCGACAGCAGTCCCCGAAGCTGGTAGAGTCTTGCAAACTCGTTCACTAGGCTCTGCCAGCTTAAAACCAATCTTTGCAACACAGCCCTTGAACCTCAAGATGTCGAGTAAGAACCTCCGAGTAGTACTCTAAAAAAGTACCTTGAGTTTCCTGTCTTCCGAGTAGCACCTGCTTTCTACTCTGTGACCGAGTAAAAAGACTTAGAGAATTTCTTCTCTGGCGTCTCTGCAGCGCAGAGCACAATCTAGCCTTCCGTGCCGCAACTGGACACGTGTCGTGCATCAGCGACCCCGACGTCTCGCTGCCCAGGACACGACGTGCCACGCGCCCTGTTTTCACGGAGCGGGCCCACCGGCTCGTCATGTCCCATCAAGCGCAGTAATATCCCACGATCTGGTCGTGGGATCAACTGTGGCCGTTACGCGCGCGTTCCGCGCTTGCGTGCGTTTCTATCCGGCCACAGGCCCCACCACACGGGAATTATGGCCACGATCGATCCCACTACCCCGATGGTAACGGTAGCCTGAGGCGAGGGTATAAATACCCCCACCGGTAACTTCCCCTTCTTCCTCCTTCGCACTTTCCTTTTTCTCTGCCCTGTTTCCTCTCCGCCGCTGAGCTCTCCGCCGCCGCGCAACTCCTTGCGCCGCTGCGGATTCGTTCTCTCCACCCCACTCTTCCAACTTCCAACACCTTCTCGCTCACCGCCATGGCTGTTCGCGCCGGCTGGGCTGGTTCCGATGTTATCGTCGATGACTGTTACTGGCTCGTGAACACCCGGAGGGTTCCTCCCGGTGTTCAGTGCCGGCCGTCCGACGGCGAACTCGTTCCGGCCCCGCGGGAGGGCGAGCATGTCGTCTTCCTCGCGCACTTCGCGTGAGGATTCGGCCTGCCAGCGTCCGATTTTCTCCGTTCCTTCCTGGACCACTTCGGTCTCCAGATGCATCACCTTCCCCCGAATGCGGTCGTCTTCCTCGCCTATCATACCGTGGTGTGCGAGGCCTTTCTCGGCGTCCGCCCCACGGTACAGACATGGCTAAAGTACTTCCATCTTCGTCTGCAGAGCAAGGGGAAGAAAGATGGCGCGGCCACTGGTAGTCGGGTAACCGACACCGGGAGCGCCATGATGCTGCAGCGGGCGGGAACCAACCACCCTCTCATCAAGGGGTTGGATTCCGTCCGTATGTGGCAGAAATCTTTTCTTTACGTGAAGAACATCCCCGCCACAGAAGGAGGACCGGTGGCGGACCGCATCTACCTGCCCGCCTGGAGCAACCGAGCTCCGACTGGGCAGAACTGGAAGACGAAGCCCTCGAACGACCGCAACGCCGTGCAGATGGAGGAGCGGCTCGCCGCGCTAATCGGAGAGGGCCTCAAGAGTGACGACCCCGTCGCATGCTGGATCCGGAACCGGGTGCTGCCTCTGCAGCAGCGCGTCCATCCAATGTGCTATCTGGGAGGCCCCCGCGATTGCACTCGAACGACCACGTTCGAGCTCAGCAACGCGGAAGTCGCCGAGCACGCGAGGTCCATCCTGACCACGGGCCTCCGAGATAACTGGCAGTACGGGTTCATCCCCTTCAGCCGCACGAAGCCGATTCCCCGGGTACGTTTTCCTTTCTCTGCTTCCAGTTTATGCAATCCGAGTAGATATTCTCTTCTTCCTACCCCGATTAGCAATTGCAATCCGCACCGAGTAGAGCACTTATCAGGACTGTTTAGGCTTAGTATGCTTGATGTTTGCACGCCTTGTCGGGTAATATACTTAGAAGAAATACTTAGGCTTAATATGCTTGTTGTTTGCATGCCTTGCCGAGTAGAACACTTTAGCAAATTTTCCTAGGCTCAGTGTGCTTTGTGTTTGCATGCCCATCCGAGTAGAATGCTTTCTCGCTACTCGGCTAATTTGCAATGTTTCTCCGTCTTTCAGGTCCTTGACCGCCAGCTAGCTGAAAGCTGTGAGCGCTTCGAGGGCAATTGGTCAGATGACCGAGAAGAAGATGACCAGGCCTCCCTCGAGGCCGTGGATCAGATCAATCTTCCTCATTCCCCTTCGACAGAGAAGCAGCCTGCCGAAACATCTCTCCGCGATTGGTCTGATGACGAGTTAGAAGGTAACTGAATTCGCGCTTTCTCTCTGCGAAAAAACACGAGCCCCTCTGCCTGCTGTTTCTGAAATGTTTTTCTTCCTCTCTATTTCTCAGATGCTGCTAATGCTGAGGATGATGACGAGGATGAGGACGAGAGAGCCCTTGAGGCCAATCCTCTATCAGTTGCCGCACCTGCTACCCGCAAGCGGACCGGCAGCGGCGCCCTAGAGCCCCTCGCCAAGAAGAAGAAGGCGACCGAGAAGACGACCAAGAAGGTCGTGAAGAGAACAAGGCGAACAATTCCCTCCACCACAGCGTAAGTTTCTTCTCGGTTGCATGTTTCAGTTTACCTTGTTCTTCTCGGTTGACTCCCGATCCTTTTGCTTCACTGTTTTCTCTTGATTTCCTCTGCCCTTTTCTAATTTCCGATTTTACCTCCCTTATCAGAGCTCCCTTAGATGCGAGTGCTGCTCTTGCATCCACCGAGACCCAGAAGAAGGCTGCCATCGATGTCGACAATCTAATCGACCTCGATGGCGATGAGAACAATGCCGCCAATGCATCAACAGAGGGCACTGATGCCCAGAACGCCGAGCCAGAGCCGCAGGGCACTGCTCATCAGGAGAAGCCACCTTCCCCTCCGGCCGACACCGCCGAGGGGAACCGAGATCAAGATACAGAGATGCACCACGACGCCGCCGTCGAGCGGCCAGGAGCAGGACAGGAGCAACTAGCCACAGGGGGTGCTGCGCAAGAAGATCCTGCGTCCCAGGCGCGGGTGGAGGCAATGGATATCTCCCAGCCTGATCCTGCTGCTGAGCAGCGGGTAGAGGACGCGACTGGGCGTTACCCTCTGAGCGACGTGCAACCAGACGCTGCGTAGAGTAGCGCCCAACCTGATGGCGCATCAGACAGCGCGTCCCTGACGCCACCAACTGACCAAGGTGGCGCCCAGCCAGACTCCTCCCTGGTGCCACAACCCACAGCTGCAACCGGCCCTTCAGCCAAGCCGGTTACCAGGAAGAGTGCGCAAGACGCTGCCGAGAAGGAGGCAGCCGAGAAGGAGAGAGCTGAGAAGGAGAAGGCTGAGAAGAAGGAGACCGAGAAGAAGGAGACCGAGAAGAAGAAACCCGAGAAGCCAATCTCCGAGAAACCAACTTCTCAGAAGGAGAAAGCAAAGAAGAAAGCTGCCGCCAAGCCGCCGCCGACATCAGCTGGCCAGTCCAGGCAGCTGGTTATCCGCAATCCCAGTGCGATTCCTGCCGCCGCTACTATAGCTGATCAGCCCCTCTACCCTGATTACATGGTGAAGGTCAGCCAACAGCACCAGGTCGGCTTCTCCCCCACAGACCGGACTCTTGCTATTCAGAAGGGAAGGAAAGCCGTGGCGGTGGACTCCAGGCCCCCGGCCCCAAACCAGGACAGATCCGTCTCCATTGCTTCTCGGGGAGCCCAAGACCAGGCGATAACGTCCCAAAGCCTCGAGCAAGTACTAGACCTGATTGGCTTCATCGACGCCAAGTGGGACAGCAAGGTTCTCGGCAACCCCAACTGGAATGGCATCGATTTGGGCGACATCGACCACATGCGTCAGGATTGGAACAAGGTGGATTTGGGTTGCAAACCCATGACCGTCTCGACCACCTCTGCTACTCTGGCTGCCAAGATGTTCGTGCACCGCAAGAACGCAGAAGATCTCGGGCAGTCTTACGCGGTAAGCCTTAACTTATCTTTTCCGAGTTGCATCTTCGCTTCTTTTCTACTCTTCCTCTTTTCCTTATCCATCACCCAGTCCCCGAGATTCTGGCCGAGTAGGCGAACACTCTCCCGAGTAGCAGCCTTCTCGGGTTGAATCTCAATTACTTTGCCTGATTCCTGTTTCTTTTCTCTTTTCAGAACAGCGTACTGAAGCGGACTAACTTGCACCGTCAACTTCTCTGGAATCATGCCATTGCCAAGAGGCGCATTGCTGCCTTGGAGAAAGAGAAGGTGAGTGCCGAGGAAGCCGACAAGGAAGTAATGAACAGCACCATGAGGCTGTCTGAGGTGGAAGGTACGCTTCTAGCTACGCGGTTCTTGCGTTTTTTGTTTACGCCCGCTTCTGCTTTTTTGCGTTAACCCTTTCTACTTCGCAGGAAAACTGAAAGCCCTGGTTGACGAGCACTCGAACTGCCGTGCCTTTGTCGAGAATGGCGAGGCCACCATCAAGAAGCTTGAAGGTAAACCATTGTCTACTCAGTTCGCCCTTGTGTCTGTTTCCTTTGCTTCTCTGCTAACCGTGCTTTGCTCTTTTCAGAAGATCATAAGAAGTTTGTTGTAGAGCATCAGGATTGCCTTAAACCTGCTGAGGTGGAGGTGCGATTAGTAAGCCAATCTGCAGCTCTGCAGAGTGCACACACTACCGAGATGGAGAAGCTGCAACTCCAGCTGCAGAAGGCACTCCAGGATGCTGTCAACCTTGGTGCCGAGAGGGACAGAGTCATCGCCGAGAAGGCCAAGGCCGAGGCGACGGCCAATGCCAAGATAAAAACCCTCAAGCAGGAATGCGAGGTGCTGACAAAAGCCAATGCTGGGCTCTTTACTCAGCTGGAGGGGCTCCGCTTGCTCGAGGAGAAGCATGTGTCCAATGAAGAAACTTGGAAGAGCCAGCTGCAGGTGCTGCGCCACGAGTTGAATCGTAAGTTTTCTCCTTTCTGCATCTCTTCTTCTCGGTCCTGCCTCTTTTCTAATCCTGTTACTGAATTTCTCATTTGCTCCTTGCAGAAATCTTCCCTGACATCGTGTCCTCTTGCGCGCCTGCTTTGGCCAAGGCCCAAGCAGCTCGTATTGAGAAGGGCGAGGCTGCAGACACCAGAGCTGATATCGAAGATAGCCTGCTGGTGATGCGAGGACAGTTCGAACGCCTAGCCGGCGTGGGCACTGACCTGGTGCGCACCGCCTTCCAGCTCCACAAGCTCTTCTGGCCTGAGGACCCTGCGCCAACAACTATTTGTGGCCTTGCTCTGAAGCTGCGCAATGTGAAGGCCGAATTGAAGAAGTGGCGCGCCTCGGGAGCTCGGGCGGGCGCTGATCTGATGCTGCTCTGCGTCGCCTCCTGGTATGAGAATTTGAACATGCAGGTCATCCGCGGGAAGCGCGCCAATTCCAAGTGGGAGATGGATCCCAGCTGCGTGACCATGCGCAAGCTGATTGCGCATGAGGTTGCGGAGTGCGCTGACACGGCAACCTTCATCGATGGCCTCACTGAACCCGACACCGAGGTGGAGGAGGACGAGGAGGAGGATGAAGAATCAGATCCCGAGTTGGGCTTCTTCGATTCACCCAGGGGCAAAGGGAAGGCCGCGGTCGTCGCGAGTAGCGATGAAGAGGTCGAGGAGATCGACACAGCCGCCCTCGAGTTTGGCACCTCATCAGGAGCCGCCCTTGACGACACGGTACGCCCCCACGCCCCCGAGACCGGCTCCGCCTCCGCGACAACGCCCATCTCGGTGGCCACTGCAACTTCTGAGCAGCTCACCACCGAGCCTGACGCCGCGCAAGCGAGGACTGTTGATGCCAGCGCAGAGGCGGACGCCACCATGGCCACTGAGGAAGACGAAGCAACCAAGGCGAGCACCGAGAACACCCCGTCGACCTGAATTTGATTTTATCCTGCAAACTTTTTACTCAAACACTTATCAGATCCCCGGGATGCCGGGAGCAAATGTATCAGACTATTTTATTCCGTTGCTACTCATTTTTATTCCCACTTTGTTATTTTCAACTTAATCAATTTGTTCAATCTGGGCTGGATGCCGAGTTGCGTTATCATGCGAGTCCCCGAGTTGCATTTCTTATTCACTCTCCCTTTTTGTCTCAGCTCTACCCGCAACTTGTTGCTTTTTTGGTATTCGAGTCACAAGAGTTAAAGAGTAGAGCTGCAAATACTTAGCCGCTTAGAAACAATCATAGTAACGCAGCCCACCACTTAGCCGAAAAGACAAGTCACAGAACAGTAATAAAAGCATCCTACTCGGTTCCTGCACTCTTCTTTTCCTCAGTAATTTTTCTTGTGCTCATGGACCTTTTGCTTGTTCTCTTGCTTGCCATGAAGCCGGGTTTCGGACAGCAGCAAAGTCGAAGAGTTGGCATGTAGGTTTAAACACAGTACTCAATGTACCTTTGAATTTTGAAGTAGAGCAACCGAATAGGCCAAAGGTAAAGCCGAGTAAAAACACTTAGAGCAACTTTGGACGAGGGCAGTCCCCGAGATCAATTTCAGATTGCAGGGTAGAATTTCAACTCGGATAAGAGGGTACATACACATCTTTGCTCACGAATGAAAACGACGGAGTAGAGCTACATTCCAAGGGCGCTTGGTTTCTTCTCCAGATTTATCTGCCCTGTTCGCCTGTGGTAGGCGCACATCTACAAGATAGTAAGCATCGTTGTGCAGCGCTTTGCTCACAATGAAAGGCCCTTCCCATGGAGGAGACAACTTGTGCATCCCGGCTGTGCGCTGCACAAGCCTAAGGACCATGTCTCCTTCTCGGAAAACCCTTGGGTTCACCTTTCGGCTATGATAACGCCGCAGGTTTTGCTGGTAGATAGCCGAACGTGACAGAGTCAGCTCTCTTGCTTCTTCGAGCAGGTCAACGTCGTCTTCTCTCGCCTCCACCTCAGTGTAGAGGGTTACTCGGGGGGAGTCATGCTCTAGGTCTATTGGCAACACGGCCTCAGCCCCGTATACCAAGAAGAATGGCGTGTAGCCGGTTGACCGGTTAGGGGTAGTCCTTAGACTCCACAACACCGCTGGCAACTCGTCTAACCAACACCCAGGTGTTTTCAGCAGTGGCTCCATCAGCCTTGGCTTTATGCCTGCCAGTACCATGCCATTTGCTCTTTCAACTTGCCCATTGGAAGCGGGATGCGCGACTGACGCAACGTCTAGTCGGATATGCTTATCTCTGCAGAACCGCACCATTGCTCCCTCAGCAACGTTTGTGCCGTTGTCGGTGATGATACTGTGCGGGTAGCCATATCTCAGGATCACATCCTTCACGAATTTCACAGCTGTGTCCCCATCACACCTCCGAATAGGTTTCACTTCAATCCACTTGGTGAACTTGTCCACCATGACCAAGATGTGAGTCATGTTGCCTCTAGCCGTCTGGAAAGGCCCAACCATGTCCAAACACCAAACAGCAAATGGCCAGGTGATAGGAATTGTTTTCAGCTCGGAAGCAGGCATGTGAATCTTACTTGCAAACATCTGGCAGCCATTGCACTTCCTCACGATATCTTCAGCTTGCTGCAGTGCTGTGAGCCAGTAGAAGCCATGCCGGAAAGCTTTCTGGACCAACGCCCGAGAAGAGGCATGGTGCCCGCATTCTCCTTGGTGTATCTCTACCAGGATCTCTTCTCCTTCTGCTGGGTCCACACAACGTTGCAGCACGCCAGTGGCACTTCTCTTGTGCAGCACATCTCTGACTATGGTGTAGCCCTTGGATCTTCTCTGAATTTGTCTTGCAGTCACCTCATCTTCTGGCAGAGTACCGTCCCTCAGAAAGGATAATATGGGCATGGCCCAACTCGGTGTCTCCCGTGTGGGAAACACTGTTTCGTCCACTTCCATTGGGACGGGTACCTCTGGTTGCTCTTTAGGGATGGGAGCACTTCTCTGAAGCCCAGACCGATTAGCAAGGACTTCCTCAATGAATGCGACAGTCCCCGGGTTAAGGACAGCAGTCCCCGAGTAAGGAGTGGCAGTCCCCGAGTAGAGGACGGCAGTCCCCGAGTAGAGGACGGCAGTCCCCGGGTTTCCTGTAGCATTCTCCCAGTCAATCTCCATGGGATCAGATTCCTCACTTGGCAGAGAAGGAACAAATATGGACTCCGAGTTGGGAGAAGGCTTGATGGATGGCTTCCTCAAATGTTCCAAGGCGACTCCCGCCGGGATGGTTTGCCGAGAAGATCCCAACTTGGATAACTCATCTGCTGCTTCGTTCTCTGCTCGGTGAATGTGCTGGAACTCACAGCCTTCGAAGAACCCAGTCATAGACTGCACCAGGAAGCGATATGATGCCATGTTGGCATCCAGAGCATCCCATAGCATATAATGCGCTGCACGCCAACCTCCTTGGCTACTCGTAAGCCATGCACCACTGCCTCGTACTCTGCTACGTTGTTGGACGCCTTGAAGTGAATCTGCAGCACATACTTGAGTTGATCTCGCTTGGGTGACGTAAGCACCACGCCAGCACCAAGGCCTTCCTTCACCTTCGAGCCATCAAAGTGCATCTTCCAGTAGTTAGAAACTGGAGCAGAAGGTTCATACTGCACCTCGGCCCAGTCCACCAGGAATTCCGCCAGAATTTGAGACTTGATGGCTTCTCTTCTCGCGTACGCGGGTGCATACGCGGCCAGCTCGATTGCCCACTTGGCTACTCTGCCACTCGCCTCCTTGTTGCCCATGATGTCCGAGATGGGAGCAGAGCTCACAACCGTGATAGGATGCTCTTGGAAATAATGCTTTAGCTTCCTGGCGCCCAAGTACACGCCGTAGGTCATCTTCTGGTAGTGCGGGTAGTTCTGCTTGGAGCTGGACAACACTTCACTAAGATAGTACACTGGGCGCTGCACACTCTTGCCTTCTTCTTCTCGTTCCACCACAATCACCACACTGACTACTCGGTTAGTCGCAGCAATGTACAGCAGCATTGGCTCCTTGGGTAGCGGACTAGCCAAGATGGGAGCACTAGCCAGCATTGCTTTCAGCTCGTTGAATGCCACATCCGCTTGCGGAGTCCAGACAAACTTGTCACTTTTCTTCATCAATTGATATAGGGGCAGGGCCTTCTCGCCCATTCGGCCCAGAAAACGGCTCAGAGATGCCAAGCAACCAGTGAATTTCTGCACATCCTTCAAGGATCTCGGCAAAGACATGCTCTCAATAGCTTTTATCTTTGAAGGATTGGCCTCAATGCCCCGACTAGACACCAGGAAGCCGAGTAGCTTGCCAGCCGGGACACCAAAGGTGCATTTACTCGGATTCAGCTTCATTTTGTACTTGCGTAGGTTAGCAAAGGTTTCCTCCAGGTCGGCAAGCAGAGTATGTGTTTTATTCGTTTTGATGACAATGTCATCTACGTACACCTGCACATTCTTGCCGAGCTGGTCGTGCAAGCATTTCTGCATGCATCTCTGATAGGTTGCACCCGCATTCCTCAAGCCAAAACACATGACACGATAGCAATAAGCCCCGTACGGGGTAATGAAAGCAGTCTTTATTTGATCAGCAGGATTGAGTGCAATCTGGTGAAAACCAGAGTAGGCATCTATGAAAGACAACAATTCACAACCAGCAGTGGAATCGATCACCTGATCGATGCGAGGTAGCGGGAAAGGATCCTTGGGGCATGCCTTGTTCAAGTCGGTGTAGTCGACACACATGCGCCACGCAGTGGCAGCCTTGGGATCCTCCTTCTTCTTCTCGACCATGACCGGGTTGGCTAGCCAATCCGGATGCAGCACCTCCATGATGAAATTGCTTATCAGTAACTTGGTGATCTGGTCACCAATGGCCTTCCTTCTCTCATCTCCGAAGCGGCGCATAGCCTGCTTCACTGGCTTGGCGTCAGGACTCACATGTAACGAGTGCTCAACCAACTCCCTCGGGACCCCTGGTAGATCTTCATTGGACCAGGCGAATACATCCCGATTCTCACGGAGGAAGTGGATGAGCTCGCTTTCCTATTTCTCCGCCAACCCGGAGCCAATGATGGCTACGCGGTCGGGGAACTCGGGGTCGACCTGGACCTTCTTGGTCTCCTGAGATGCCTGGAATGCGGTCCCGTGCTGGGTACTCGGCACACCTTGCGCGCCAGCTTGCACGGATTGCGCCATGGCCACCACCTCATACATCTTCTTCTTCTCGGCAGCAATCACCATCGACTCCGCCAACTGGGAACTAGCAGAGGCACACTCCATGGACTTCTTGTAATCACCAGAGATAGTAATTATGCCATTGGGACCAGGGATCTTCATCTTCAGATATGCAACATGGGTAGAGGCCATGAACTTGCTCAGAGCAGGCCTGCCGAGTAGAGCATGGTAAGGACTCTGATGATCAACCACTTCGAACTGCAGGCGCTCTGTGCGACAGTTGTCCCTGGTGCCGAATAGCACATCGATCCATACTCGGCCAATCGAGTTGCACGAGATCCCGGGCACAATACCATGGAAGGTGGTCTTGCTGGGCAGCATCATGTTCTCGGCCAGGCCAAGCTTCTCGAGCGTGTCTTTGTACACGATGTTGATGCTGCTGCCGTTGTCGATTAGCACCTTGCTGAACCTCACATTCTTCTCGGGACCCAGGAAGGTAGGGTCCAGCACCAAGGCGTAGCTACCCAGGTTGGGCATCACCTTGGGATGATCTACTCGGGACCACCTGATCTCCTGGTCACACCAATACATGTAGTGAGGGACAGCAGGAATCACTGCATTGACCTCCATGGCACGCCTATGCTGTGATTGCTTGTCGACTGGCTCAGAAGTGAAGATCATGTAGCTCTCGTGGTGCTCTCGGTACTGATTGGAGCCTCCGCCCCCATTGTTGCCGTTGTTGTTGTTGCCCTGGTAGTTGTTGTTGTTGCCCCTGTTGTTGTTGCGGTTGTAGTTGTTGTTGTTGTTGCGGTAGCTCTCATTGTTGAAGTTACGGTTGGCTCCTAAAGCCACCTGGTTCACATTCTCTCTTCTCGGGTACACTGGCGGCCGAGCTGCGGGTGCGCGAGTAGGCTGCACATTGGCATTGGCCGCTGGCAGAGGAGGAGGAGGAGGCAAGCCATCACTCTTGATCACATCCCACCACTCGCACTGCCGAGTAGTGTGGTTAGCGGGCCTCGAGGGGTGATGAGTGTGAAAACTGCATGGGCCATCCTTCATGTCATCAAAGACAAACTTCTTCGGCTGCTCGGAGTTCCCGCTACCCGACTGAGAGGTGCGAAATGGCTTCTTGTTGCCTTGGCCCTGGTTCTGGTTCTGCCCGTAGGCTCCAGCAGGTTTCTGCCTCTGGTTGCCACCAGCTCCAACAGTCACTGCATTCACCTCTTCAGGATCATACCGAGTATCTACTCGGCGCTTGTTGCGGAACTCGTTGCGCTTGCTGTTGCTGAAGTTTCTTCTCGGCTCAGAGGAGTCCATCAGTGGCTGAGTAGGATCCCCAAGTGCGTACTGATCCGCAATCTTGATGGTCTCCGCCAGAGTGTTCGGCATCTCCCTCTGCAATCTCTGCCACAACATACTGCCATGTCTGCATCCCTGCGCAAACCAAGTGATGGCCTGTGCTTCATTCACACCTTCACATGTGTTCCTCAATGTACTCCACCGAGTAAGATACTCCCGGTCTGTCTCGTCTTCTCGCTGCCTGCAAGCGGACAGCTGCTGTGGCCTATTCGGCCTCTTGTAGGTGCTGGTGAAGTTGCTGATGAAGGCATCCGAGAAGTCCAGCCAGCAATTGATGTTGTTCTTGGGCAAGTTGTTGAGCCAAGTGCGAGCCGGACCCTCTAGCATCTGCGGAACATAGCGCACCGCCCATCTTCTGTTGCCATTCGCGATATGAACCGCGGTGACATAATCATTGAGCCAATCTTCCGGCTTGGTGCTGCCATTGTAGCTCTTGGTGCCCCTTGCGAGCTGGAAGTTCTTCACGGACCGCTCGTTCATGATGCGCGGGCCAAAGCACTCGGGGCCAGGAGGACCCGTGTTCTCCAGCCGCGCCGACAAGCTGATCCGGTCCAACTGATGCCTCGCATCTCCAGGCGCCAGCATGCGCTCTCCAACACGATCATGGACATCATAGCCAGCCATCTCCATAGCCGAGTAGCCATCATCATATCTGTCCACCTGCACAGCTGCAGGCTGCTCCACCGGGTTGGCGACTGGTGCCACTGCGCGGCTGCTGCCTCTGCCGAGTAGGCGGAGCAGCAGGACGCCGAGAAGGACCTGGACGCGCTTCATCTCGGGCCTGGCTTTGAGCTTGCTGGGCTTGAGAGCCTGCTCTTGCAGCGTTGTGTTCCTGCCCGGGCTGCTGCGGCACAGCAAGCTGTCTCGCGGCAGCAGCCGGGTCATACACCTGCATTTTCCTATCTCTGCCCAAACGTCCGCTGCGGCTCTTCTCGCGGCTGGGATGCGGAGACGAGGCCTGATCGTTAGATCTAGCCGCGTGCGAGTGAACCACCTGCGAAGCTCCAGCACCCGGGTTGGCTTTTCGGAACTCCTCGTTCTGCCTAGCAGCCTCCAACACCAACTCGTTGAGCCTTTCTTGCTGCCTAACACGCGCATCGCCATCAAGACGAGGCAACTCGGCAGCTACAGCCTCTGCAGCTCTAAGTGTCTTGGCGGGTGTGCTATATCTGGGCCTGGTGGAGGTGTTTGCGGTGGCGGACTGAGCAGGAACCTCTACAACTGTCGCCATCTCGGCACCAAGGTTGCGCCGAGTGGCACCTACTCTGCTAGCCCTCCTAGCGACTGGCGTGAAGCCGTGAGCCTTGTTGTACTCGAGCTGATCTAGACTCAACTCCAACCTCACCTTATCCAACTCCGCCTGCTCGGCAAGCAGCTCCAGGCGTTGCCGCTCGAGCTGCTCCCTCATGGCTAGAAGCTCGATGTCGGTGGGAGTCGGCATGCCAGGTCGCACAGCCGACGCGGGAATAGTCGTAGAAGTGGAAGGCGGCAAGTTGCACTCCTTCTCGTAGGGCCGGTGAGTCCTGCCACCAGTGCTTGGTGCAGCAAGATCCTCGACGACTGCCGCAGCGCCAGTAGCGGCTGCGCCAGTGTTTGCCGCCAAGCCGGTCACCATCACCTCAGCGCAGTTCGCAGAACGGCACGCGGGCCTTCCGCGAGCAGCGATCACCGCGGGAGGATCCTCCGCGTCATGCACCAGCTCGGGGTACGCGCGGTTGGCAACGGTGGCGACGTAGACGAGATGAGAGCCGAAGGAGATCACCGAGCCGCCCTCCGGCATGGCCCTGCCGCCGAAATCGCCGGCGTTGTCGGTGACGAAGTCGAAGGAGCCGAATCTGTGGACAAGGCCACAGACCACGCGCTCTGCTGAAGAAGATCCCGTCCGAACAGAAACTCCAACCAGCGCCGCTGGTTGCCCCACGGTGGGCGCCAACTGTCGTGGTGGTGTCACGGCAGATGCCATGGGATGGCTAAAGATGTGGGGACGAAGGACGCTGGAGGTGCTCGGGGAGGGATCACGCGACGAGTAGCCGCGTGAGGTACGAAGTAGACACTGCAAACAGCACGATCTACCCAGGTTCAGGGCCCTCGTGAGGAGGTAAAACCCCTACTCCTGCCTTTCTCTATGTATTTTGGTGTCTTACCGAGTAGCCACAGTACAATGTTCTTGCTACCGAGTAGCCGCTCTCCTCTCTACGTGATGAACTAGGTCAAGAATTAGGTCACGAAGTGTTCTAGCGTGCGATCGATCTTGCGATCGATCTTGCTATCCCTCACGCAGGAGGCGGCGGGGCACCTTATATACACGGTGCCCAGTCGGATACGTCCAAACATGGACAAGTGTCGACATAGTGTGCACATCGTCCTTCTTCCGGGTTCCCGCTGACAGCTTTGGTTCCTAATCTTGGCTGCATCTGGAAAGTCGTTGGGCAAAACAAGGGGACAGACTGGTATCACTGTGCCAAACACAGACTGGGGCCCCCTTATCCTGCGACCGCCTGCTTCCATGCTGTCACTGTCAGGCAGGCCGGTCCCAGATGATCAGTAGTTCGAATAGTGCCAAGTACGGACCCAGGATACGCGGGATCCTGTGTCAGAACGGCTCCTTTGACTTTCTGGCCCGAGTAGGTTCCCGCCAATTTTACTCGGGCCAACTCTTCTACTCGAATGGACAGAACTTGATTGATTCTTTCTTCTGGTCATCTTGAGGTGAGACCGAGTAGCAGTCAACCGGGTATCAAGTACCGGGTAGGCGGCTACTCGACCAAACCTCTCTTCTGACAGTTGCTTTTAACACTTGCCTTTACCCTACTCGGGGATAACCCCCCGACAGCAAAATCTGTCAAAACTATTATGTAAAGACGATTTTTTGAGGCACTTACGTTGCTCAGATCTAAAAACATAAGTAACTAAAGAGTTGAGGAATTAGTTGGGGAATAAGCACAAAAAATTTCAGATTATTCCGATCTTTGTGTATTTTATACGGTTTTTTACGGTGGACAACAGCAATCTGTTTCCTGCGCAGAAATCCGAAAACCAACTCCAACTCTCGTCAGAAACCTTATTTGGAACTAATAAAACATGAAAAGAAAGATACAAAGGATTTTCTACAGAAGTATAAAACCCCTTGACTCAAAGAAAACAAAGAAAAATAAAACCATGGGTTATCTCCCAAGAAGTGCTTTTCTTTAACGCCTTTTAGCTAGGCCCAGAAAAGTGGAATCAAGTATTTTCAAGTGAAGAAGCATTCAAATCAATATTTGGAAATTCCTTAATAATGCATTGTATTTTATCTAAGTTAGTTTTAGAGTCTCCTCTCTTAGAACTTTTAGGCTTACTATCTTCATCAAATAAATTCTCAGGAACAATCCAATCAAAATTCTTTTCTTGTGCTTCATGAAGTGCTATCAATTTAAAGGGGATTGGTATTTTATCCTCCTTTACATCATTGGATTCAGTTTTTTCTAGAGCACCAACAATATCTACACATGAGCCAAGCATATTGAAACGATAAAAGACTTTTCTAGCTTCTATAGCAACATCTCCGAATTCTTTAAGCATAGTTTCTAAGATAAAGTTTATTTTCTCAACATCTTCAATGTTATTCAAGTTGAGGAACATATGTTGTAATATGGGATGGAGGTTAACAAACCTAGCTTCTAACATGTGAACTAAAGAAGTTGCAGCAGTCTCATAATTGGGAGCAAGTTCTATTATGAATTTTTCCTCAAAATTATCATGCTTACTAACATGATCAAATAATTCTTTAGTAGTGTCCTTTCCAAGTATAGAACCACCACCAGCACATCTTTTAGTGTAAACTTAGGGAACAACATGATGAAAAATAACAACGAAGTGACAAAAATAACAACTAGAATAAGAACTAATATTTTTGTGTTTTTTATAAAGAGAAGCAAACACGACAAAATAAAGTAAACTAAGCAAAACAAAAACAAAGAAAAGAGATTGGAAGTGAGAGAATCCCCTCGCGGAAATTCTCTTCCTCCCCGGCAACGGCGCAAGAAAAGCTTGATGGAGTGTAGACACACGCTCGTTGGGAGACCCCAAGCGCAAGGTGTGAAGAGTGCAGCAGCAAGTTTTCCCTCGGAAAAGAAACCAAGGTTGAATCGAACAGTAGGAGGAAAAAGCACTTCTGAAGGTTGATGCGGCTGAGATGGCAGGGCGCACTACCGGTTTAGCATCAACGTGGAACCTACACAACACAATCAAATCACTTTTCCCCAACGAAGGAGTGAGGTTGTCAATCTCATCGGTTTTGCTGAACACAAAGAGGTTAAACGTATGGTGTGGAAAACGGCAGGAAAACAGTAGGAACAATATGAGAGAAGTATGAAAGCAGTAGGTGTTTTATCAGTATGAGGAAAATGGACCGGTCCACAGTTCACTAGTGGTGTCTCTCCGTGAAAGATAAATAACATGTGTGGTGAACAAATTATAGCTGGGCAATGACAGAAATGAAGGCTGCACCGTAGTGCATATGCAAGACATAAAGATTACTATGTGATTCATGCGGGCATTACAACAAAATATATAGACCGTCATTCAACTGCATCTATGTCTAATAATCCACCCTCCAGATATCATCCGAACAAACGTTGGGTATTAAGTTGCTAGCAACAGATTATCGCCGTAAGCAAGGTGTGTCATATAAACAATGTAAACTAGGTAAACACCGTTGTTTTTTCCCTAATGGCAACAACACATCCTCCATCCGTCATGTTTCTGTCACTCGAGCACAGATGAAAAGGAGGCATGAACCCACTATCGAGCATAAATACTCCCTCTTGGAGTTACTAGCATCTACTTGGCCAGAGCATCTACTAATAACGGAGAGCATGCGAGATCATAACTAACATAAGCATGAAGATAACATGATAGATTTATAATGAGAAGACATAACATTCAACATTCATCAGATCCCAGCAAACACAACATGTAGCATTAGATAAAGATGATCTCAATCATGTGAGGCAGCTCACAAGATCTAAACATGAGGTACAAAGTGGAGAGAACGACCATCTAGCTACTGCTATGGACTCGTAGTCTAGGGATGAACTACTCACGCATCACTTCGGAGGAGGGCATGGTGGTGTAGACCCCTCCGGTGATGTTTTCCCCCTCCGGCAGGATGCCAGGGGGAGCTCCAGAACCCTCCCGATCTCGGGATGACGATGACGACGTCCTCGGGTGTTTTTGGGGAAAAAGTGGGATCCCCTAGGGTTTATGTCTCGGGGGATTAAATAGGCAAAAGGATTAGGCGGTGGAGGCCTGGGGCCCCCCACACAACCCCTTGGCGCGGCCAGGGGCGCGCGCCGCCCTATGGTGTGGGCCCCATGAGGCCCCCCTTCGGGTCTCTTCGGGACTCCATGGAACCTTCGGGAATTCTAAGACTTTCGAGGTTCGAATTTTATAATTCCAAGAATATTTCCAGAACAACTTTTCTGAAACTAAAAACAGGAGAAAACAGGGAACTAGCTCTTAGGCATCTTGTCAATAGGTTAGTCCAGAAAATCGATAAAAAAGGCATAAAGTGTATAGCAAACATGTGGGAAACAATAAGAAAACAACATGGAACATCAGGAATTAATGATACGTTTATGACGTATCACATCTCTTATTCAGAGCTGATAGTTTTAGTAGAGTTGTGTTAGTACTCTCTTGCTTCATTGATGTATCTCTTGGAGATTTTTTGTTTAGTATAAACTGCTTGGTGTTGGAAAGTAGTAGTACGGTTTTCGTGGTTATAATGGTGCAATTAAAAGCTTGTATAGACCGTGGTTAGACGTTTTCATGTCATGCTAGATGTTATTTTAATTTTAAGCCTAGTGGTTATTTTTGTAGCATGACTTGTCTCAAATAGTTGAGAGTGTTTAATGTGTCACTGAAAGAATCATGAGTTGTTGTTGTCATATTGAAGCATAAATTTGTGGTGTTCTCCTTTGAATGTTTTATTTGGTTGACTTGGCGCATGCTCACACCATGTTTATGACTACAAACCAATCGCTTATAGCCTCGATGATCATTTAGTTTTTGAACTTGTAATACCCTTTATGCTTTGATTAATGATGTTTTTGTCGCTTGATACGTCCATTTTGCATCACTATTTTATATCATAATTTTCTGTTATTCATCGATATATTTCATGTTATGATGCATCCCTTATGTTATTTTATCTTATTTTGCATGTTTTGTAATTTTTGGAGAATAAACACCGGGACCAAGAATCTGATGGAAAAAGCACCGTCGGGATACCATATTTCAGAAGATCAAAAGAAGAAGTGGGACACCAGGGGTGTCCTAAAAGTGCAGAGGAGGATCCGAGCCAGAAGGAGAGCCAGAGGGGGGCCACCAGGCGCCCACACCATGGGGTCGCGCCCCCTTGGCCACGCCACCTAGGGGTGTGGCCACCCTGGCCCACCTCTGGGGGTATTTTCGCGTGCTTGGCCCCCAGGAAACCCTAAGCCTCATACCATCGTCGAAGAATTATTTCTCCGCCGCCTCGGGGCAGAAAACACCTGGGAGATAAAAGCTCTCTGGCAGGGAGAAATCTACCGGGGAAATTCCTCTCCGGAGAGGGGAAATCACCGCCATCGTCACCGTCATCGCTCCGGGCATCATCAAGATCGTCATCATAGTCATCATCACCACCAGCACCAGCACCCTCATCATCCACCGTCATCCCGCTGTAACAATTAGGGGCCTCTATCGTTGTTTTGCATTAGATCTCTCTCCTGGTGTGGATTACTTGTTAGTAGTTGATGCTTGTGAGATTTATCGGTGTTTGCACTTTATGACTGGATTGTTATCATCCATTATATCACATCTGATTATGATCCATATGATGTCTTGTGATTAGTTCGTGTTGTTCTTGAGGACATGGGAGAAGTCAAGTTGTTAGTAGTGAAATAATGTTGAATAATATTTAATGTTTGATATTTAAGTTGTGGTGTTATTCTCCTAGTGGTGTCATGTGAACGTCGACTACATGATACTTCACCATTTATGGTCCTAGGGGGATGCATCGTGTATTTGGCTACTAATTGTGGGGTTGCGGAGTGACAGAAACCTAAACCCCCGTTAGGAAACCATTACACGAGGGAGCGTAGGATCCCGGAGTTTAAAGTTGTGGTTAGATTTATTTCTTAATTACTTTCTTGTAGTTGCGGATGCTTGCAAGGGGTATAATCACAAGTATGTATTAGTCTTGGATGGGATGGTACATTAGCATAGGTTCACCCACACAACACTTATCAAAACACCTAACATTATTCAGTTGCATGGAACAAAAGCACTTGATAGAAACCTTCCGTGTGTCCTCGAGAACGTTTGTTAATCATAAGTAAACCTACCGGCTTGTCCTTTTCTGAAGAAAGGATTGGGCCACTTTCTGCAATTATTACTACTGCATTTTATTTACTCGCACTTTATTTATCTGCAATATCAAAAAACCCTACAAATCTATTTTCCAGTATTTACAGTTATTCCTTCATCGAAACTGCTTGTGAACACCTTCTGCTCCTCGTTGGGTTCGACACTCTTATTTATCAAAAGTACTACGATACACCCCCTATACTTGTGGGTCATCAAGACTATTTTCTGGCGCCGTTGCCGGGGAGTGAATCGCTATTGGGAAGTGGAATTGATAAAGGAAGCTTCTGTTGTAAGTGTTGTTTTTTATTACTGTCTACTGCTTTATTACACTATGTTTGGGTGTCCTTTTGAGTCCTTATTTGCGGGAACTACTACCACTGCTAGGGTAGTAAGTTACCCACCGCCTGATGATTTGGATCCTTATAAAATACCTATAAAGATTGCTAAACATGTTAGGGATAACTGCTATTCAGGTGATGGAACTGTCCATCCTGGTGATCATTTTCTCTTTTTACATGAATTATGCGAGTTGTTCAAGTGTGTAGGTATTACAATGAGCCAAGTGAAGAGGAAATTATTCTCTATATCGTTGACAGGCCGAGCCGCTAAATGAGTCAAACTGCTGAAAAATAGCCAGACTATTGGATGGGAGGAAATTGTGCCTCTCTTTTATTCTAAATTCTATCCTCCCAGTGAAATTCATAGAGATCAGAATTGTATATATAATTTTTGGCCTCATGACAGAGAGAGTATTGCCCAAGCATGGGGGAGATTGAAGTTACTAATGCTCAAATGCCCCATTCATGAGCTTCCCAGTAGTATTGTTATTAATAATTTCTATGCAAGGCTTTCTCTTCATGATAAGGATTTATTGGATGCTTCTTGTTCTGGATCATTTACACGTATGAAAGATAAAGCAAAATGGGATATTCTTGACCATATTAAATAAAACACTGAAGGATGGGAGAATGACAAAGGTAGAAAGTCAGGTATAAATTATGACTATGAATGCATTAAAACTTTTATGTCATCTGATGATTTTCATAATGTTAGTGTTGTTTATGGTCTTGATGCTCAAGTTGTTGCAAACTTGTATAAGGCTTTTGCTTCTTATTTTGATATTCCTAAAAAGGAATGGCACAAGTACCAGGCCCCTTATAAAGATATTGTTAATTGTGTTCCTGCTAGAGATATAGAAGTTCACACTGTTGATTCTATTGTGCCCGAACCTTATATTGAGAAAATGCCTTTCCCTGCTAAGGTAAAAGAACATTCTATGTTATCTAGCGTGGTTAATAAAAGTGCAAGGAAACATGTAGAACCAGAGGAACAGATAACTGTAGAACCTACAGTAGCAATAGTAAAGGACCTTGTTTTTGAAAATGTAGAGGAGGGACAAATTATATTTTGTGAAGATGCTTCTAATATTGTCTCTCATCCTAGTAAATCTAGGAAACCTAGTGTTCCTGTGCTATCTGTTAGGATAGGTGATCATTGCTATTATGGTTTGTGTGATATTGGTGCTAGTTCTAGTGCTATTCCTTATGAGCTTTATAAAGAAATCATGCATGAAATTGGTTCTTGTGAACTTTAAGACATTGATGTGATTATTCAACTTGCTAATAGGGAAACTATTTCTCCTATTGGTATTGTTAGAGATGTGGAGGTCTTATGTGGTAAAAGTAAGTATCCTGCTGATTTTCTAGTACTAGGCACTTCTGCTAGTGATACTTGTCCTATTATATTTGGTAGACATTTCTTAAATATTTGTGGTGTTGTTATTGATTGTAAAAGGTGAAAATCCTTACAAAGTTTGACGGATAGTCTTATGAATATAATTTCTCCAAATTTGCTAAAGCACCTTATGAAGCTGAATTGCCTAATGAGAATTATAGAGTTGAACAATTGGCTGCTATTGCTCTTGCTCCTAACAATCCTTTGCAGCAATACATGGAAGACCGCAAAAGTGATGTCTTTATGGAAGAAATGAATGAAATTAACGAGATCTTCTTACATCAGCCAGCGATGCTGAAACATAATTTACCGGTGGCAGACTTGGGTACCACATTACCACCCAAGGAGGATCCTGTTTTTGATTTAAAGCATTTGCCTGACAATCTTAAATACGCTCATATTGATGATAAGAAATTATATCATGTTATTATTAGTTCTAAACTTTCTGGTAAAGAAGAGGAGAGATTATTGGGAATATTGAAGAAACACAAAGGTGCTATTGGTTATACTCTTGATTATTTGAAGGGGATTTCTCCTACTATATGTTAGCATGCTATTAATATTGAACCTGATGCAAAGCCAGTTGTTGAGCATCAACGCTGTTTAAATCCTAAGATGAAGGATGTGGTAAGAAACGAGGTATTAGAACTCCTTGATGCCGGTATTATTTATCCTAATGCTGATAGTAGATGGGTTAGCCCTATGCATTGTGTCCCTAAGAAAGGAGGGATGAATGTTGTGCTAAATGAAAATAATGAACGTATTCCTCAAAGAGTAGTGGTTGGTTATAGGATGTGTATTGATTTTAGGAAAGTTAATAAGGTTACTAAGAAAGATCATTATCCTCTGCCTTTTACTGATCAAATGTTAGAAAGGTTGTCTAAGAAAACTAATTTTTGCTTTCTTGATGGTTATTCTGGGTTCTCTCAAATTGCTGTTAGGAAGCCCGATCAAGAGAAAACAACTTTACTTGTCCTTTTGGAGCTTATGCTTATAGACGTATGCCTTTTGGTTTATGTAATGCTCCTGCTACTTCTCAAATATGCATGTCTGCTATCTTTCATGGTTTTTGTGAAGAAATTGTGGAAGTCTTCATGGACGATTTCTCCGTCTATGGAACTTCTTTTGATAATTGTTTGCAGAATCTTGAGAAAGTTTTGCACAGATGTGAGGAAACTAATCTTGTTCTTAATTGGGAGAAATGCCATTTTATGGTTAATGAAGGAATTGTTCTTGGACATAAAATTTCTAAAAGAGGTATTGAAGTTGACAGAGCTAAAGTTGATGCTATTGAGAAAATGCCTTGTCACAGAGATGTCAAAGGTATTCGTAGTATTCTTGGTCATGCCGGTTTCTATAGAAGGTTAATTAAAGATTTCTCTAAAATATCAAAGCCTCTTACTAATCTTCTTAAAAAAGATGTACCTTTTGTTTTTGATGAAGATTGTAAAGAAGCTTTTGAAATTTTAAAGAAGGCTTTAATATTTGCCCCTATTGTTCAGCCACCTTATTGGAATTTACCGTTTGAAATTATGTGTGATTCTAGTGATTATGCTGTAGGTGCTTTTCTTGGACAGCGGGTAGATAAGAAGTTAAATGTTATTCATTATGCTAGTAAAACTCTTGATGATGCTCAAAATAATTATGCTACTACTGAGAAAGAATTCCTAGCTGTAATTTTTGCTTGTGATAAATTTAGGCAGTATATTGTCGATTCTAAAGTTACTATTCATACTAATCATGCTGCTATTAAGTACCTTATGGAAAAGAAGGATGCTAAGACTAGACTTATTAGATGGGTGCTTCTCTTACAAGAGTTTGATTTACATATTGTGGATAGGAGGGGTGCTGAAAATCCTGTTGCTGATAATTTGTCTAGAATAGAAAATATCTCTGATGACCCTATTCCTGTTAATGATAGTTTTCCTAATGAACAGTTAGCTGCTATAAAAGTGAGCTCTCAAGAGAGTCCATGGTATGTTGATTATGCTAACTTTATTGTTTCCAAGTATTTGCGTCCTACCTTTACAACCCAGCAAAGAAGAAAATTATTCTATGATTTGAGGTATTATTTTTGGGATGACCCACACTTATATAAAGAAGGCGTTGATGGTATTATGCGAAGATGTGTTCCTGGCAATGAACAACAAGAGATACTGAGAAAATGTCATAGTAGTGCTTATGGAGGACATCACGCTGGAGATAGAACTACACATAAGGTTCTACAATCAGGTTTGTATTGGCCTACTCTCTTTAAAGATGCTAGAAAACTTGTTTTATCTTGTGGTCAATGTCAAAGGGTTGGAAATATTTCTAGACGTAATGAAATGCCTATGAATTATTCTCTTGTTATTGAACCGTTTGATTGTTGGGGATTTGACTTTATGGGTCCTTTCCCTCCTTCAAAAGGTTACACTCATATTCTTGTTGCTGTTGATTATGTTACTAAATTGGTAGAAGCTATACCTACTAAAAGTGCTGATGGTGAAACCTCAATAAAAATGCTTAAAGATATTATTTTCCCTAGGTTTGGTGTGCCTAGATATCTTATGACTGATGGGGGTTCTCATTTTATTCATGGTGGTTTTAGAAAAACTCTTGCTAAATATGATGTTAATCATAGAATTGCCTCACCCTATCATCCTCAAACTAGTGGGCAAGTAGAATTATCAAATAGAGGAATCAAATCTATCTTGCAAAAGACTGTTAACAAATCTAGAAAAAATTGGGCTAAGAAATTAATGTGGGCTTATATAACTTCTTATAAAAATCCCATGGGCATGTATCCTTATAAGATGGTTTATGGAAAAGCTTGTCACTTGCCCCTAGAATTAGAACATAAAGCTTATTGGGAAGTGAAAGACCTAAATAGAGATTTTAAACTTGCTGGTGAGA
The DNA here is from genome assembly GCA_028641055.1 of Alopecurus myosuroides. Classification (NCBI taxonomy): domain Eukaryota; kingdom Viridiplantae; phylum Streptophyta; class Magnoliopsida; order Poales; family Poaceae; genus Alopecurus; species Alopecurus myosuroides. The sequence continues at coordinate 115,843,806 of CM054063.1, read as the reverse complement.
AAAGGTTGCTTGACTTAAGTTCTTTAGATGAATGGAGGAGTGAAGCATATTAAAATGCTAAGCTCTTTAAAGATAAAGTTAAAAGGTGGCATGATAAGAGAATTATTAAAAGAGAATTTCATGTTGGTGAGAAAGTGCTATTGTATAGGTATCGTATTAGATTTTTTGCAGGAAAATTACTCTCGAGATGGGAAGGACCTTTTGTTATCAAAGAGGTATATCGTTCGGGGGCAATTAATTTTTTTTCCCTTGAAGACAACTCTTCACAAGTGGTGAATGGCCAAAGATTCAAGCATTATATTTCTGGAGATCCTTATAATGAAAATGTTGATTTTATTTGAGCCATGATCCCAGAGGAATTTATTAAGAAGCATATTTCAGAGACTGCAGAGTCAGTTTTCGAATAGGTGTCTGTTTTGGTAAGAAAACGTTTGGGAAACATCTTCCAACTTTTACTTTTACTGTTTTTGGAAAATATGAAAAATTATGAGTCGGAAACGAGGCGGAGACGGAGCCCGGAGGCTCCACACCATGGGGTGGCGCGGGCCCACCCCTGGCCGCGCCAGCCTGTGGTGTGGGCGCCCCGGAGCCCCTCTCCGACTCGTTTTCGACCTGGACTTTCCTTTCATTATGAAACTTCTTGCTATATAATCCCCCGACCCCCCCGGGGTTCATATATTGTTTTCTCGTCGTGTTTCTGTTTCGAGCTGTTTCTGCCAGGATCTGTTTCCAGTTTAGAAGCATCATGGTCTCCGCCGACGACAATAAGGGGAAGGGACCAAAGGAAGATGATACCCAAGACCTGAAGCCGGAGGAGGAGATCGAGAGTGGAGCTGAAGGAGATGTAGACGAAAGTCCTTGAGTGCATCCACGCACCACCATCGCAAGCATTGGAGTGGTGGCTAATCCTTTGAAGCTCAAGATAAGCGCGCGGATGAGCGCTGGAGGGAAGGTTCCACGTCACTCCCTAGCTTCGGGGACACTTGCTGCGGGAGTCAAGAACTACTTCCACACATTAATTCATGATTATCAGTACAAAAAGGTGCCCCATAGGGATTTGCCCTCTATGTGGGATATGAATCGTTCTAACCGTGCAGATGAAGGAAGCTCTCGACCTAAGGAAGAGTGGGGGGAAAATCTTGGTGGCTGGGATTCACCGTCTGACAGGCATGCAAACTGTATTGATCGCAATAGGGAGGTGATGCGTATGCTTATGTTCGTGATTGAAGATCTGAAGAAATCAATTGATAAGATCATCGAGAAGGATTCACCACCACCACCTAAGAATCAATTCGTCATTGGTTTTGGCATCCCCTTGGCTTGTTCCAAGCTTGGGGGGAGTGTCGCGTCATCACATCACTATCTTTTATCTTTTTACTTTTTCAGCAGAGTCATACCATGAGTAGATGATGAGGACATCCCTAATACATTTGTTATTCCTCCTGTTGATGATGATGTTGCTATTCAAGAGAAGCATGATGAAGTAAGGATTGGTCCAATGACTAGATCAAGAACCAAACTATTAGAACAGCAGGTGAACTCACTCCTTTTAAATTATGATGTTTGTTCTCATGAGAATTTTATACTACCTAAATCCCTGCATTTATGTATGATTCAGGTTATTGATAACACAAACATTATGGGAGGCAAGGAGCATGGAATCATGGAGCAAATCATGCAAGCACACATGGAGGGAGATGATCATGCAAGCCCAAGGGAGAAGGAGGAGGCAGAATAAAGATATGAGGGAATTGAGACCACCAAGGACATGTCCTTGCTTGGTTCAGCCAAAATATTATTTGTTGCGTTTTAGGTTTATGGGAGCACCAAGGACATGTCCTAGGTACTCCCATACGAGTCCAATAAAGCCCTGTGTGGCTGTTGGCCGAATCCCACTTGATGGGGTCGGTTTGTACCCTTTTGGTTCGAGTCCATGTTGAGTTTGAGTCCAAACCTAAGTAGGTCAAGGGCTGGTGCGCATTGGCCTTTGGCCGCACCCCCTCTCTCATATATACCTCTTCACCTGCGTGTGAGAGGTTTAGACTACCTTTATTCATAAACCCTAGAACTCCATTGTTGATTGCTCGAAGCATTCATCAGGAATTGATATATTGCAAGTTTTGCGTGTTATCTGCTATTCCACTGGAAATTAGTTGATACAGGACCACTAGTAGTCAGTGGCTGCTCGTGCAAGTGTGTGGATTTACGAATATCCAAGGGATTGATTGCTGCTGCAATTGGCATCAAGAATTAGCCGGAGAGTTCGTGGAGAGACACAATTTATCAGATCCTTGTTATCGCGTGAGTTCATCGAGAAGATCGGGCAACCCCATATCAACTTGGTATCAGATTTACAGGTTAAATCCGTGAGCTACCGTGATATAGTATATTATTTCTTGTTTTCATTACCTACCCACAGAAAAAGCCACAAAAAATAGAATTAGTTCGAGCCATAGCCTTAGATCATCACTTTTATCAAGTTTTAGTTGCTGTTTTGTGGTTGATTTTGTGTTTCTTTTCTTCTTTTTGAGTCTTTGGTTTTCGGTGTAGGTTTAGGGTTCTAAGTGTTCTTCTAGTCTCACCAATCATGTCCACAAAATTTCACCCGAAAACTCCCGTTTGATCCAAAGTTATACTCATTTGGAGTTGAGTTCGGTTTCCTGCCGTGGCACCAAATCGCGCAGTTTTCCTGCCGCCGTCGTGTCCTAGCCGCAGTCGGATTGCCCCTCGACCGCGCCTTACAAATCCCCGACCGCGGACCAGCCAGCGCTTACCCGCAGCCCACCGCGGCGCGCTGCCGCGGCACGCGATCCGCGCGTTTCCCTGTCGCGCGCCAATTCCCTGCCGTGCGCTCACGCTGCTGCCCGCGCCAAACCACAGACAGCGTCTGTACTAGTGTGCGCGCGGTTTTGGTCAGTTTGCGGCACCTCCGCGCTGCCATGGCACCAAATTGGTGCGTTTCTCTGCCGCGGTACAGTTTTCTGCTGTGAGGTAATTCCTTAGCTCTAGTTTATTTTCGGTTTAGTTTTCTTTTACAATTTCTTTAGGTTTTCTTTTCCTATCATTATGAGCCTTAGCTACAGCCATTCCACAACAATATATAGGTATCTTTCCCACAAAGAATAGCTACCTTTTGCTCATTCCAGGCTGCTCATCATCACATACTTTGTGTCACATTGATATTTGTGTGCTTCTTTTTGCTCCTAGCTAGTTTTGGCCAGTTAAAAAAAATAGAAAAAGAGAAAAACATAATTGTGAAAAGAGAAAAAATGCCTTGTGATCTATTGCTATATTGTTCTTGGAGCTGTTGCACCACTACTATATTGACATTTTCCATTGAGCAATCTTGTGCCTGTGATATTTTGGAGCATAGCTATTGTCTTTCGAGAGCATTGCAATATTTCCATACATATAATTGCATTGCCACATTGGTCTCCACTTTGGTGTGTGTTTCCTACGTGCTATTTTTCAGTCATCACAAGCAGCAAATAGGACTTGTTATTGGTGTTGTTAGGTATCCATACCAAGCCCCACTATATATCCTGCTTTGCCTTGTGTTAGCTAAAATCCATGGGTATTCTTTTATTCACACCAAGTCATAGTACTACTGTTTACTTGTGGTAAGTATTGCTATTCACTTTGGAACAGTAAGTTAGCCCAGTGCTTTGCTGTTTTGAGTGAGTTGTGAGAGAACACCACATCCCATATTTTTGTTTTCACTAACACATTAATCTATGGAGTCTTCTATGGCTAGTGTTGCGCAGGTGGATAAAATTATTGGGAAAGCTACTGAGGCTAGTTCTAAGAAGTCTGTTGATGATACTCTCACATGGGGAGACCTGTCCAAATTTCGAGACATGATCAGTTCAAGAATTGATCAAAAACTTGATGAGTATGATGAAGTGGTAGCCAACCGAATTGATAAGAAGCTTGATGCCTATGATGAGAGTTTGAGGAGGGATTTACAACAGATGGATATTAAAATTGAGAAAGCTGCTTCTCAAGAATCTGTTGATATTATGCAAGAATCTCTCACCAATTTGACTAGGCAAATCACACAATTGTCTACTCAATTAGAGCAAAGAGATCATGATGATGATTGGGAACCAGGCCGAGTCCAAGCTTATAATGGCCGTGGTGGTTTTAATGCTAGAAGAGTACCAGCTCAAGATAATCATAGAGGAGATGATGGTTTGGGCAAACCAAAATTTTCTATTCCTCCTTTCAGCTTTGATACTGATGATGTAGAAGAATATTTGATGTGGGAGCTGAAAATTGAAAAGCTATGGAGATTGCATGATTACAATGAAGATATGAAAATTAAATTGGCTTCTTCTAGTTTTGATGGTTATGCTCTATTGTGGTGGGATAATATTACACAAATGAGGGCAGCAAATGGTGATCCTGAAGTGGTTACTTGGGCTACTATGAAGCAACTCATGAGGAGCAGATTTGTGCCAAAGAATTATGTCAGAATATTATATGATAAATTGCAGCAATTGAAGCAAGGTACATTGTCTGTTGATGCTTATTATAGAGAGATGGAGTTTATTATTCAGAGGGCCAAAGTGAGAGAAGAACCATAACATACTATGCAACGTTTTCTCTCAAGTTTGCAATTTAAAATCAGAAGCATTGTGAGGCACCTCCAATATAGTGATATGAATGAATTGCTACATCATGCAAGGGAGGCAGAATCACAGCTAGCCTGATAAGGGGTGGCCCAATCTTCTCAGTGAACTCACAGACAACTCCAGTATGATAACTAGTGCGCCACTAAGAACTCTCCCGGCTGATCCCTGATGCCAATGCAAAAGATAGCAACCCCAAGGATATTCTCAACTCCACACTCTTGCACAAGTAATCCACCGACTACAAGTGGTTCTGTACCGTCTTATTCCCAGTGGAACAGCAGGTATCACGTAAAGTTTGCAGATGAACTTCCAGATGAAAGGCTTACAAGCAGTTTCAATCTAGAGGTCTAGGGTTTTTGGGTTTAACGTAGTCTACCTCTCCTATGCGCCCCAAGGGGGTATATATGAGAGGGGGTGCGGCCACAAGGCTCTCCCTTGCGCAAGCACCAACCCTAATAGGACTAGGACTCCTAATTCTACCACAATTGGATACAAACCGACCCCCACACAAGGGGTGCGGCCAAATTGGTGTACAAACCAATCCTAATTGAACCAGGTCTTGTATATGGCGCATTGATACTCCTTGTGGGCGCCCTCCTCTTGCCTTGTTCATGTATGGGTGTGGAATAACATAATGGCATTGTTTTCCACACCTAGTGCATTTGACCTTGTGGAGGCACCATCCCCTTGTCATCATAACATTTGTTATTTGTTGTTTTCACCATGCTAGCACTTGTTTTCCATCTCCTCTTGAAGTCCATGCTCATCCTTGTGTAGCTCCTCTCCATGATCTCCATTCATGTTTGTGTTATCAACAAACCTAAGAATACACAAATGCAAAGATTTAGGTAGTATAAAGCTCTCACAATTATAAACATTATATTCAAGTAGGAGTGAATTCACCTGTTGTTGTAATAGCTTGGTTCTTGATCTTGTCATTGGACCAATCATCACTTCATTAGCTTTTATAGGAACATCCTCATGTGTAACAATAGGTGAAGAGCTAGGGATGTCCTCATCATAGCCGAGGAGGCAAAATTGAGTGCTAGAAGGCTGTTTTCACCTCGCAACAATAATTTTTCTTCTCCATCACCACAGCCAGCACCTAGCCGTGGGGTATCTACACCCAAGGCCGAGAGCACACCCTCCACATCTAGGAGGCAAGTGCAACCAGCAGCAAGTGCTAGTGGATCCACCTCTTCCACAACCCGAAATAGAGATATGTCATGTCACACATGTGGTGGAAAAGGCCACTTTAAGAGGGAATGCCCAAATAAAAAGACCATGCTTGTTAATGAAGATAATGAGTATGAGACTGGAGATGATGCTGATCCTAATGAGGAGGATGATTGTGATGAGCAAGGAGGTCCACTTGATGCTTATGCCACAACTTATCCCACTATTGTTTGCTCACAAAAAGCTGCTGCTTTGAGTGTTATTCCTTCTCCAGAAAATCAGAGGTGAAATCTTTTCCAAACCAAGGCAATTGTAGGTCCTAAAATGGCTTGCAAAGTTATTATTGATGGAGGGAGTTGCAGAAATCTTGCTAGTAAAGAGCTATGTGCAAAGCTGAAATTAAAATATATTCCACACCCTCATCCTTATTATATACAGTGGCTGAGTGATAAAGGAGAGATGAAGGTGAGCTACATGGTGAGAGTGGAGTTCCAAATTGGGCCATATACTGACACCATTGAGTGTGATGTTGTGCCCATGTTTGTTTTTCACATGTTGCTTGGAAGACCATGGCAGTTTGACAGGAATGTTACACATAATGGAAGAGCTCACACATATCAGTTGAATTGCCATGGGAATGATATTATTTTGAGACCTATGACACCACAGCAAATTGTAAATGAGTCTCGTAAAAAAACTGAAGTGAATGTAGAGAAGGCTAGTGAGAAAGAAAAACAAGAGAGTAATCCTTCTATGAGTGAAAAAAATAAGCTGAGTGGTAAAAATAAAAGTGAGGGAGTGAGCCTATTATGTATGCTAGCCACCAAAGAGGATTTGAGAGAGTTTAGTGAGGATCCTACTATGCTTCCTATAGTGCTCATGCACAAGGGAGAAATTTTGGTTTCTTCTGACATGACCCCTATTCCTCTTGGTGTCTCTCATGTTTTGCAGGATTTTGATGATGTTTTTCTAGAGGAGGTACCAGCAGGGCTACCACCATTGCGTGGCATTGAGCATCAGATTGATTTGATCCCTGGAGCAACATTACCAAACCGAGCCCCTTACAGGACTAATCCCCAAGAAACCAAGGAAATTCAGAAACAAGTGCAGGAGCTACTCGACAAAGGTTATATTCGTATTAGCTTATCTCCATGTGTTGTTCCTGTTATTCTAGTGCCTAAGAAAGATGGTACTTGGCGCATGTGTGTAGATTGTAGAGCAATTAACAACATCACTATTCGTTATCGTCATCCTATACCTCGTTTGGAGGACATGTTAGATGAATTAAGTGGTGCTGTTGTTTTCTCTAAAATTTATTTGCGTAGTGGTTACCATCAAATAAGAATGAAAGAAGGGGATGAATGGAAAACTGCTTTCAAGACTAAATTTGGTTTATATGAATGGTTAGTGATGCCTTTTGGTTTAACTAATGCACCTAGTACTTTCATGAGACTTATGAACCATGTTTTGAGAGAGTTTATTGGCAAATTTGTGGTAGTTTATTTTGATGATATTCTCATATATAGCCACAATGAAACTGAGCATGTTGATCACATTAGACAAGTCTTGCATGTTTTAAGAGCAAATCAATTATATGGTAATCTAGCTAAATGTTCTTTTTGCAAAGACAAGGTCATTTTTCTGGGATATGTTGTATCTGAACATGGCATTGAAGTTGATGAATCTAAAATTGAAGCTATTAAAAATTGGCCTATTCCAACTAATGTTAGTCAAGTGAGAAGTTTTAATGGATTGGCTGGTTTCTATAGAAGATTTGTCAAGGATTTTAGTACTCTTGCTGCACCATTAAATGATTTAACTAAGAAGGGTGTTGATTTTACATGGCGGGTAGAACAAGATATTGCTTTTGATGCGATTAAGAACAAACTGATTTCGGCCCCATTGTTAATATTGCCTAATTTCAACAAACAATTCGAAATTGAGTGTGATGCAAGTGGTATTGGTATTGGTGGTGTGCTTATGCAAGAAAACAAACATGTTGCTTATTTTTCTGAGAAATTGCATGGTGCCCAATGGAACTATTCTGTTTATGATAAAGAATTGTATGCACTTGTTAGAGTTCTTGAGGTTTTGAAACATTATTTGTGGCCAAAAGAATTTATCATACATTCTGATCATGAAGCATTGAGATTTTTAAAGAGCCAATCTAGCCTTAATAAAAGACATGCTAAGTGGGTTGAATTCATTGAATCATTCCCATACATAATGAAATATAAGAAAGGCAAAGATAATGTTGTTGCTGATGCTCTCTCTAGGAAAAATATGCTATTAACTCAACTGGATGTGAAAATTCCTGGTTTGGAGAGTGTAAAAGATTTGTATGCTCAAGACAATGATTTTAAAACTGCTTATGCGAATTGTACTACTGTGAAAGCATGGGATAAATTTCATTTGCATGATGGATATTTGTTTAGAGCTAACAAATTATGTGTGCCCGAGTCGTCCTTGCGTTTGTTATTGTTGCAGGAATCACACAGTGGTGGATTGATGGGACACTTTGGGAGGGAGAAAACATTGATGATGTTGGCTGATCACTTCTATTGGCCACGTATGAGAAGAGATGTGGAGAGGTTTGTGAGACGTTGCAGCACTTGCAACAAGGCTAAGTCAAAACTGAAACCTCATGGTTTATATACTCCTCTTCCTACACCTACTACACCTTGGCAAGACATTAGTATGGATTTTGTGTTAGGATTGCCTAGGACTAAAAGAGGACATGATTCAATATTTGTGGTAGTTGATAGATTCTCTAAAATGTCACATTTTATTGCATGCCACAAGAGCGACGATGCGTCGCACATTGCTAATCTGTTTTTCAGGGACATAGTGAGATTACATGGAGTACCCAAGACTATTGTTTCTGATCGTGATGTCAAGTTCATGAGCTATTTCTGGAAGACACTATGGGGGAAGCTGGGGACAAAGCTGTTGTTTTCTACTACTTGTCACCCCCAAACTGATGGACAAACGGAGGTGGTGAATCGCACATTATCCACATTGCTGCGAGCCATGATTAAAAAGAACCTGCGGGAGTGGGAGGAGTGTTTGCCTCATGTTGAGTTTGCATACAACAGGGCTGTACATTCTACTACTCAGCTATGCCCGTTTGAGGTGGTCTATGGTTTCAAACCCATAACACCACTTGATTTATTGCCACTTCCTGTGCAAGAGAGAGTTAATATGGAGGCTTCAAAATGAGCTGATTATGTGAGGAAGATCCATGAGAAGACCAAGGAAGCAATTGAGAAGACAGGAAAACATGTTGCTGAGAGGATTAACAAGAAGAGGAAGGAGGTACTTTTTCAGCCAGGTGATTTGGTGTGGATACATTTTCGTAAGGACGGATTTCCCACATTGCGCAAGTCCAAGTTGATGCCACGAGGTGCTGGTCCATATAAAGTGCTTCACAAGATTAATGATAATGCATACATGATTGATCTTCCTAGTGATGAGTTTGGTGTGAGTAATTCGTTCAATGTTGCTGATCTATCACCATACCATGGAGATGACCTTGATGCATCGAGGTCGACGCCTTTTCAAGGGGGGGGGAGGATGATGAGGACATCCCTAGTACATTTGTTATTCCTCCTGTTGATGACGATGTTGCTGTTCAAGAGAAGCATGATGAAGTAAGGATTGGTCCAATGACTAGATCAAGAACCAAACTATTAGAACAACAGGTGAACTCACTCCTTTTAAATTATGATGTTTGTTCTCATGAGAATTTTATACTACCTAAATCCCTGCATTTATGTATGATTCAGGTTATTGATAACACAAACATTATGGGAGGCAAGGAGCATGGAATCATGGAGCAAAGCATGCAAGCACACATGGAGGGAGATGATCATGCAAGCCCAAGGGAGAAGGAGGAGGCAGAATAAAGATATGAGGGAATTGAGACCACCAAGGACATGTCCTTGCTTGGTTCAGCCAAAATATTATTTGTTGCGTTTTAGGTTTATGGGAGCACCAAGGACATGTCCTAGGTACTCCCATACGAGTCCAATAAAGCCCTGTGTGGCTGTTGGCCGAATCCCACTTGATAGGGTCGGTTTGTACCCTTTTGGTTCGAGTCCATGTTGAGTTTGAGTCCAAACCTAAGTAGGTCTAGGGCTGGTGCGCATTGGCCTTTGGCCGCACCCCCTATCTCTTATATACCTCTTCACCTGCGTGTGAGAGGTTTAGACTACCTTTATTCATAAACCCTAGAACTCCATTGTTGATTGCTCGAAGCATTCATCAGGAATTGATATATTGCAAGTTTTGCGTGTTATCTGCTATTCCACTGGGAATTAGTTGATACAGGACCACTAGTAGTCAGTGGCTGCTCGTGCAAGTGTGTGGATTTACGAATATCCAAGGGATTGGTTGCTGCTGCAATTGGCATCAGGAATTAGCCGGAGAGTTCGTGGAGAGACACAATTTATCATATCCTTGTTATCGTGTGAGTTCATCGAGAAGATCGGGCAACCCCATATCAGTAGAGAAATTATCATATAGGATGGTTTGCAGTATGGAAGTGTCTCTCTCTAGTTGGTTATCATTGTATCCGTTGGTGTGAGTTGCTGGTTTGAAATATTAATGAGAAGTTTCATCATTTACTTTATGCACACGTTATTTTAGTTTTCAATTCTGTCATATGGTTGAGCTTGTTATTAGTATTTTGTACCACTCTAGAGATAATCAAGTTAATCTAGTTAGTTTTGGCAAACTTAGCTTGGGTCAGCAGAAATAATAATTTGAGATGTTAGTATAAGAAAGATAAATTTTCCTATTAGCTCATAAACTTAGTATTCACAAGTTAAGGTCGCTTGGGCTTTCAACGAAGATTGCATGATTGGTTTCATCATATGTATGTTTGTTTGTTTTCCCTCAACTCTTATGCTTGGTACCCAACCTTGCTAGCCAAAAACCTTGTACTAAGAGGGAATGCTTCTCGTGCATCCAAACCTTAAACCCCAAACCTTGCCATTTGTGTCCACCATACCTTCCTACATGTGGTATTTCACCACCACTCCAAGTAAATTGCTCATGTGCTACCTTTAAAACTTTCAAATTACTCCTGTTTTGTATTCCTGTTTAGCTCATGAGGACGCAAATAGAGAATCTTTATCTCACTTGTTGATTGGACTCACGCACCTGGACTAGTGGCTTCATCCACTTATCCGAATGCTAGAAGAGCTGGCACCGGGGTTCCCAGCCCCAAATAATAATACAAATTCTCTTCACTCTTTTTGCCCCTGATTTATCAGTCAAAGCATAATTGTGTAAACAAAAGAGAAGGAGGGATGGCCTTCTATACCAGTTGCGTCCTTCTACGGGAGCCACTCTTGTGAGTCTAGTTGGCTTGTGACGTACTGTATTTTCTGTTTGCCATTCGTTGACATAAACACACACCTCTCAAAATTGGACACTCCTCCACGGTTTGTGATTGTTGGCAGGCACCCGAGGATTCAGTTAGCCATGGTTTGTGTAAGATGGATGGGAGGAGTGTCATGCATTTTATACCTCTGTTTATTAAAATAAAAGCTCTAGCACATGAGTGATCAATGCTTCCCTCTGCGAAGGTCCTATCTTTTATTTTATGTTGAGTCAGTAAACCCATTTCCTTTTGTCTCCAGCAAGAGTTTGAGTTGTTGCGATCTCATCATCTATATGTTGATTTATTCAATCATGTTTTCTATCCTTCTTTGTTTAGAACATGCTTTATTATCTGACTTTGAAAGCTATGAATCACTGTAAAAGAGTTGTTAAAACTAAATATGTTAAGCTCTACACTATAAACCTTGTTATAGAGACTTCACCTAAGATAAGTATGATTTCATTAAATGTTCTCTAACCAAGAACGAAGTTTGCCATCACCAATTATGATTCTCTCTTTTGCATCTTTGTTTGTGACTCCCATTACTCGTTTCAAGTTAAGTTATATGAGAGGAAGTTGCTGTCTGTAATGATTGGTGCATAGATAAATGTGATGCTTCTTGTCCGTCATTTATTTATCGACTCTCACTCCATAAACATGTGGTCATGTTTTCTGAGTTCAGTTTCGCTTGGGAACAAGCGAGGTCTAAGCTTGGGGGGAGTTGATACGTCCATTTTGCATCACTATTTTATATCATAATTTTCTGTTATTCATCGATATATTTCATGTTATGATGCATCCCTTATGTTATTTTATCTTATTTTGCATGTTTTATAATTTTTGGAGAATAAACACCGGGACCAGGAATCTGATGGAAAAAGCATCGTCGGGATACCATATTTCATAAGATGAGAAGAAGAAGTGGGACATAGGGGGTGTCCTAAAAGTTTAGAGGAGTAACCCAGCCAGAAGGAGAGCCAGAGGGGGGCCACCAGGGGCCCACACCATGGGGTGGCGCGCCCCCCTTGGCCGCGCCACCTAGGGGTGTGGCCGCCATGGCCCACCTCTGGGTTTTTTTGCGTGCTTGTCCCCCAGGAAACCCTAAGCCTCATACCATCGTCAAAGAATTATTTCGCCGCCGCCTCGGGGCGGAAAACACCCAAGATAGAAAAGCTCTCTGGCCGGGAGAAATCTGCCGGGGAAATCACCGCCATCGTCACTGTCATCGCTCCGGACATCATCAAGATCGTCATCATCATCGTCATCACCACCAGCACCATCACCCTTATCATCCACCGTCATCCCGCTGTAACAATTAGGATCCTCTATCGTTGTTTTGCATTAGATCTCTCTCTCTCTCCCGGTGTGGATTACTTGGTAGTAGTTGATGCTTGTGAGATTTATCGATGTTTGCACTTTATGACCAGATTGTTATCATCCATTATATCACCTCTGATTATGATCCATATGATGCCTTGTGAGTATTTCGTGTTGTCCTTGAGGACATGGGAGAGGTCAAGTTGTTAGTAGTGAAATAATGTTGAATAATATTTAATGTTTGATATTTAAGTTGTGGTGTTATTCTCCTAGTGGTGTCATGTGAACATCGACTACATGATACTTCACCATTTATGGTCCTAGGTGATGGTAGTGTATTTGTCTACTAATTGTGGGGTTGCCGGAGTGACAGAAACTTAAACCCCCGTTAGGAAACCATTACACGAGGGAGCGTAGGATCCCGGAGTTTAAACCTGTGGTTATATTTATTTCTTAATTACTTTCTTGTAGTTGCGGATGCTTGGAAGGGGTGTAATCACAATTATGTATAGGTCTTGGATGGGACGGTACATTTGCATAGGTTCACCCACACAACACTTATCAAAACACCTAACATTATTCAGCTGCATGGAACAAAAGCACTTGACAGAAACCTCCCGTGTGTCCTCGAGAACGTTTGTTAATCATAAGTAAACCTACCGGCTTGTCCTTTGATGAAGAAAGGATTGGGCCACTTGTTGTAGTTATTACTACTGCATTTTATTTACTCGCAATGTATTTATCTGCAATATCAAAAACCCCTACAAATCTATTTTTCTTGTATTTAAAGTTATTCCTTCATCGAAACTGATTGTCAACACCTTCTGCTCCTCGTTGGGTTCGACACTTTTATTTATCGAAAGTACTACGATACACCCCCTATACTTATGGGTCATCATCTCTATGCATGATTATGGCCATTATTGCTCTCTTGATTTGTCGCTCCCAGTCTTTTGCTAGCCTCCACTTGTATTGAGTATGAGCTCTACTCGTGCATCCAACTCTCAAAAACCAAAGTTTGCCAAATGTGTCCATCATACCTACCTACATGTGGTATTTAACCGCCACTCCAAAGTAAATTGCTCATGTGTTACCTTTAAAAATTTCAAGATTACTCCTGTTTTGTGCTCCTGTTTTAGCTCATGAGGACGTAAATAGAGAATCTTTATCTCACTTGTTGATTGGACTTTCACACCTAGTGGCTTTATATGCTTATCCAATTGATAGAAGAGCTGGCAGCGGGGTGCCCACACCCAAACTTAATACAACAAATTCTCTTCACTATTTTTGCCCCTGATTTATTAGTCAAATCATAATTGTGTAAACAAAAGAGAAAGAGGGATGACCTTCTACCCAGATGTGTCCTTCTATGGGAGCCACTCTTGTGAAGTCTAGTTGGCTTGTGACGTACTGTATTTTCTGTTTACCATTCGTTGACATAAGCATACACACCTCTCTAAAAAATTGTTTTAATATCTCTGTTTAACAAAATAAAAAGCTCTATCACATGAGTTAATCCATGCTTCCCTCTGCAAAGTGCCTTTATTTTACTTTTATGTTGAGTCTCCATCTTCTAACTTTATGCACAGTTGAGAGAGCATAGTTGCCATTCTGAGTTTAATGTGTATTTGTCCCAGAAACATTATTAATTGATTCATGATGTGTTATTATTTGTTCTCAAATTATTGAAGGGTTCGTTGCATAGAAAACAAAAAAATTCCTACGCGAGAGATACCCAAAGGGCCAAGATCTAATCTAGGAGATGTAGGCAACATGCATACATAAAGTATTAAGGATAACATACCCTCGAAGACACAAAGCGTTATGAGATCGAATCTCGTTGGTGATGTAGTCGAACTCACATCAATCTCAAGATAGCGAAGAAGAGCGCTGTAATCCGGCAGCGCTTCCGCACACGGTCACACGTACAACTTGATGACGACCTCCGTTCCCTCGATCCAGTGGGGCAGCGGAAAGTAGAGGATCCACCGGAAAACTCCAACAACACGATGGCGTGGTGTGGTGGAGAAATTAGACGGCTATGGCTTCGCCAAGCGGATGACCAAGAGGTGGTGCAGCGGGAGGAGGGAGAGAGATATGGCACCAAGTTGTGTGGGGAGAAGGAGGTCCAACCCCTCTTTATATAGGAGGGGGAGGCAGCCATGAAATTTTGGTGCCTCTTGTAAGGTCCGCCCCAGAACCACTGTTCAAGGATACCTCCGATATGCATACATTCACGATCCTAGATCACACCAGTCGTGAACAACATATCAAGTTGGTACACCGATACAATATCCATACACGGTTGCATAAACACTTACAAGGGACATGGTCACATGACCAAGTCTAACACAACTGCCACGCAGGACAAACACACAACACACAACGGAAGACTAAACACACGCAAAACATAGTAGAGCCCAAGTCACGCCTTAACCTACAGGCTGCTTACCGGGAGACGATCCTAGTTCGCAAAGCCACCAGCTCCGTACTCCTTTTCATAGATCTCCATCTGAGACTCCTCAAAATCTGGCAAGTTGATACCAGGGACGAAACCAATATGAGTACATTTGAATGTACTCAGCAAGACATCCATCATGTAACTTACCAAATGCAAGTATGCTTATATGGTGTAATAGGTAGGCTATAAATAGGGTTCACTATCAATGATATGTGTAAGACATATCATAGTTGATTTTAAAAAAATCTCTGTATCTTCGTTGAAGAAGATACTTCAAAAGAAAATAATATAGTTTTCTTTCTCTTGTAGATATCACATGTTCAAGAGGTTCTGTAAAGCTTTGTTAAAAGAAAGTTTTCTCTTTGCAAAACTTCTTGGAATCAACTTCCAGATTTTTTCTTAGAGAAGAAAGATTTTCTTTGCAAAACTTTTTGTAAACCAACTTCTGGCTTTTCATCATCGGTACCTCCACGGTACAAGATTTCCTCCTTTCGACACTTCCCAAGTCCAACTCCTTTTTGAAAACTCCTTCTTGAAAACATTGACACAATGCTAGCTACATGGCCATTCAACTGTCCATATCCGAGGACGCGGCTTCTTCGAAAAAGTTGTACTCTGCAGAGGTGTACACATTCCACCAGATCCAGTACATCCGCCGTGAACAACCACAGACTGTAACAACAGTATGTAAATATCAGATAACTGATCCTAACCATCCACTATGTTCAAGCTTGAATATGCCTATCTCTCAATTGAGTATATGCTCCTCGGCATCAAGTCCCACTCTGCCTAGACGGGAGCCTCAACGGAATGCATCCGGAGGGAAACTTAATCCCACACTTTATATGTCTCAACATTGGGGGTTTTGACGACATTCAGTTTGAGGGCGCGACGACCCTTATAGCAATTGAGATAGAACACACACTAACAAGAACAGACTTCCAGTTAAGCCCCGTGCCCATGTTGGGGTACGGTGGCAGTACGATAAAGGTTGTCCGGCGAAGACTAGGTTATGTGTCATTTTTGAAAACACCATTTTTCCAAAAATGACCACTTCCACATTCCTCCGGTGAATAAGGCCCCTCCTTTCCACCGGGTTTTTCCATAAAGCCTTTGTTTTGTAAAAACACATTTTTAGGGTGTCCGCTTAGGGACTAGTATATTTGATGGTAATAAATACCATATGGTGGCTATGGGCTTGGTAACACCAAGTATCAACTACTGGCGTAGTAATAGTATATATAGTAGTAGTAGTAGTAGTATCTATTATCTATTATATACTAAAAGCACAATACGAAGGTTGAATTTCGAGACACCACATTAAGCCACATCATCTGAATTATTTTCAATAGTTAGATCTAAAATCTATGGTTAGGATTTAACCAAATAACGTAACGTAACGCCACGTAATTATTTTCCATACAACAGTTAGGTACGTACCACGAACTATCACGTCGTTATTTTTTGGATCCAAACTATCACGTGGTTGATCTCTTGCGTAGACAGTTAAGAAAAAAATCTATATCTCTCTTTGAAAGCACGCGTGCTGCGTGCACGATGCAAACTCCAAGAAACTAAGAGGCATCGACATAATTGGAGTAGCCCGTGTTGTGTTGTCCCAGCTATTTTTTCCTATGCCTAATAAATACACGGTGTCCCAGTGAGCGACAGGCAGTCTATGTGATCGATCCAATTCCAAATTGGTTGACAAACCGCTCATGAAAAAAGCAGAGCCATCCATCTGGGCTCTAGCTGGCTGCGTGTGTGCTGCCGCTGGAAGGGCGTACGCGGCAGTAGTGCCGTATAACCGGATGCATCTTCCGATCAGCAAAGGTAATTAGCCCATTGCCTGCTGACAGCTACTGAGTATTCCGCCACAGCCCTGACGATGATACCACTAGGGTCTTTATTTTACCTTGCCTACATATTATTGTGATTAGTTCCTCTCAACTCCGCCTCGCTGTACTGGATCTGGATCCGGTTAATTTATTCTAATTTCCATGTTTGATCTCTCTGTTAGTCCGTTTGATAGCGGTGACGCGGGCTATTTAAATGGCTACCATTGTTGTATCGTCACGAAGAGCAAAGCACGGGCCATGCAAGGGAATCCAACGAAAAGAGCGGGTGTCATGGTGAGATAATGAATAAATATAATTATCTTGGGTTTAACCAAGGGGGCAATTGCATATCTCTTCTTAAAAAAAAATGCTCGATCAAGTCTCTACCTATATTGCTGACAGTGTTCTGTTATCTGCCAAAGAAAATAAAATGCCACGTCCAGTAGGTATTCTTAATTTAATCTATATTTTTGAAATTCCTAACCCGTGCCCACTAATTCTTCTTAATTCATCTAATATATTTTCTCTAGGCTTTGTCAATCATTGTTCTCAGTAGATGACTATGGTAATTTATATTTTAACCTCTGAAGTATTCTAGGGTTTATAAGAAAGTGTGAAGAAAATTTCTTCACAAGAACATGAGATGAGGTGTTTTGATTATTGCAGAAGTATATAGACATGCATGTCATATCACGTGACAATGTCTTCTTAAATTCACAAAATATATATGTTAGAAAATATAAGAGAAAGTATCAAATATGAAAATAAACATAATGTATGACAAAACTGCTTGGGTCTTATTGTGCGATTGAAAACGAGTTCCATGGTAAGGCGACAAAAAATAAAGTAATCGAGCCAAAGAGGCACATGACTGCTCATGCATAGCCTATTGTCACATGGGTGTCAACGAGAGGGTAATATATCAAGTGCAAGACATAAATTCAGATGTTTGCTATGATGTCTTAGGTGCAAGAGATAAATTAAGGACATGCTTGCACAAGGGAGAGCAAGGACTTCGTATCAACAACCTAGACTTTTTGCCATTTTAGGCAAGTAATTTATTTGCAAAATTCCAGTTTTTAGTAGGAAAAAATGTGTACAAGTATTTTGATTTATAGGATGCAATGCAAAACTTTCATGTAGTCATTGTACTTACTGAAAAAAAATCTTGAGAACAAGGAAATACCGATTTTAAGTCTAATGTTTAAGAAGAAACATGCATTGAACATGATTTTGTAATGGAACATGTTGTGGTAGAATAATTGATGAATAGATGGTAAAATATTAGCATGGACGACTTGAAGACACATAGATAATTAATGATTGATTAGAAAGGAGACACAGAGGCATATATCATCAAATATTGTGTACCATTATAATTAAGGAATGTTTCATAACTTTTTATTTTTTTATGAATATACCCTTATACAAATTAACAGTCAAAGTTACACCCTAGAAAGTGTACCCATGTCTATCAACACCTTATATTTTCATACGAAGGGAGCAAATGATAGGGAAAATGGTATCTGATAATTAAAAAAATGACAATTAACTTGTATGCACGCGAATTTTGGTGAACGCTTCTATTTCACATTGTGAGGCAGATTCGAGAGTTCCCTCAATTCAAAATATGATCTAAAATTTCAAGTGGTGGTATAAGCACTTGAAAGTATTCATGCATTTCAAGTTTTTTTTTATCCTGTGATATTTTCATCTGAATTTATGTTCACGTGATGTCAAAAACCATGTCTATTATATGTCAAAAGACATATACGGTGAATCGGAAAAGGAGCATCAAACTACATAACTATAGAATAAAAGGGAGGACAAAAATATTAGCATGGTAGAACCTACTTAATATATGTGTTTACGCATTATCACACCATTGTTTGGTTGGATCTTATTATTTAGTATATAATTCACCATAGTTGACATATCTTCATAAAAGTTCATAAACACCACCTACTATTAATCCACCAATCCCTTAAAATAATTGTAATTTTAATGGATTGCAATATATATACATATTCAAGGTATATATATAATATCAGTGACTCAATGTATGCATTGTAAACTCTTCTACTTACTGATAAATTTGTACTATAATGTTTTCGTGTGTCATATTCTTTAGCATACTTTTTTCTTGGTAGATAACTATATTATTTCCCACTCATAGTTTTTGAAAATATAAATTTACACATTAAAGGCTATTCCCTCGCACTTGCGAGGGCAACCCTGCTAGTTGATCAAATAATAGACGCCACTGCTGGCTCTTAGCTTTTATGCTTTTTGGATGCTTATTCCGGGTACCATAAAATACGCATGAAGGAGGAGGATAAAAAAAACTTCCTTCATAACCCCGTATGGAACATACTATTACATAACCATACCTTTTGGCTTGAAGAACCCTGACGCAACCTACCAGCGTTGCATGCAAAGATGCTTGCATAGTCAAATAGGCAAAAATGTCCATGTTTACGTGGATGACATTGCCGTAGTTTTCAAGGAAAAAGGTACACTCCTTGAAGATCTTCGAGAAACCTTCGAAAATTTGAACACTTATAAAATAAAGTTGAATCCATTAAAGTGCGTATTCAGGGTTCCCTCAGGAAACCTTCTGGGTTTTATCGTTTCTCACAGAGGAATAGAAGTAAACCCGGAAAAGATCAAGGAAATCTTAAACATCACAAGGCCTACGTGCCTAAAATACGTCCAAAGATTGAAGGGCTCTACAGCCGCTGTAAGCAGGTTTATAAGCCGGCTTAGTGATAAAGCTCTGCCATTATACAAATTGTTGAAGAAATCCGACAAATTTGAGTGAACAGAAGAGGATGACAAAGAATTAACCCAGGTAAAAGAAACCTTGATGAAAGCTCCGATTTTGGCATCTCCAAAAGACGAAGAACTGATGTTACTGTATCTTACATCAACAAACATGGTTATTAGCGCAGTGATAATTGTGGAAAGACGGAAAGATGAGCAAAGTATACCAGATCAGCATCCGGTGTATTATGTTAGTGAAGTGTTCTCCGAGTCAAAACAAATGTATCCAAATTATCAAAAACTGTCATATGACGTGTTTTTTGCATCTCAGAAACCCCGTCATCATTTCCAAGGACATTCCATAACAGTGGTAAGCAAAGGACCACTAGGGGATATCATCAACAGTGCGGACGCAAGAAGCCGAGTCGCCAAATGGGGCATTGAGCTATCTGCCTTCGACATTAAGTACCAACCCTGGACGACAATTAAATCCTAGGTTTTTGCAGATTTTGTCGCTTACTGGACAGAAGCAATGGAAAATACACCAATGCCAGAGTCGGAATATTGGATCATGCATTTTGATGGATCCAAAATGAAAGAAGGCGCCGGAGCTGGTGTAGTGCTAAAATCTCCAAAAGGTGACATTATGGAGTATGTATTACAAATACACTTCAACGCCAGCAACAATGTGGCAGAATACGAAGCATTGCTGCATGGCTTGCATATTTCAAAAGAAATAGGAGTTAAGCGTATACTTTGCTATGGTGACTCGCATTTGCTACAACATCAACTAAACCAAACATGGGATGCCAAAAGTCCCATCATGGCCGAATATCAGAGAACAGTGGACGAGTTTGCCATTTGCTTCCTAGGATTTGAAGTACTTCATATCAAAAGGGATGATAATTGGAACACGGATGCATTGGCCCGCATGGGATCGGAAAGAGTGAAAACCCTACCACCTGGTGTGTTTGTCCAACACTTGCATGAACCATCAATCAAAGGTGGAGATGTTGATTATCCTCTCGTTTCCGAGTCAATTGAAGCCCTGCTTGTTAACCCGGAGTGGACAATTTCATACTTAAACTTCTTAGTTGATCAGAAGTTACCGGATGGAGCATACAAGGTCTTACAAAGACAGATACAACATCGATGCAAAGGATACACGGTAATTAATGGTTGCCTGTATAAACGCAACACTATTAGAATTTTTCAGCGATGTATTTCGCCAGAGGAAGGCCGAGAAATCTTGCAAGAAATCCACGCAGGAGATTGTCGACATCATGCTCAATCAAAAAATATAGTTAAAAAAGCATTCCGTGCAGGGGTTTTCTGACTCACACCCAAGACAGACGTGAAACACATAGTAAACACATGTGCCGGATGCTAGTATTATGCCAATCAGACGAATATGCCAGCTCAAGCACTCAAAACTATCCCCATAACATGGCCGTTTGTGGTATGGGGGCTAGATATGATGGGACCATTCAAAACTGCATGAGGCGGACTTACACATCTACTAGTTCACTCAAAAATATTTTTTGGAAATCAAAGTTTTTGTAGAACTTTTCAGAAGTAAAAAATGCATGATAGATAATGATAAGTGTATTATAACAGCAAGCATCAGGATGCCTTGCCTTAAATCTCTTAATGTCCCTGGCCTTGAAGTAACTTGAACTTGACGCACAGCTCCACAACTGCTGCTTCTTCTTCTTCTTGTTCTTTGTTTTATAGCGTCGTAAAGGAATAAAAGACACACAATCAGGTCTAAAGGGCAAACAAGTAAACTAAACAACACGTACAACAAGCAAACGTATACTAGCGCAATCACTCAAGACGTCATCGCGAAAACTATCTCACATAACTCTCACAGTCCAAAACTATCGTCTGGCACTATGTATGGTTTAGAAAACCATAACCCACATCTTACATACCATATATGGAGTGGTGTACCACTCTCATACCAAGATATCTAAGAAGCTAAAAATGTATCTTGTGGGTGCAAAAGGTTGGGTTGCTAAGATAAACTAACGGTCAAACAGAACAATACCCATGGGAGTGGGTATTAGCAACACACAAGCAATTGTCACTCAAAAGGTTCATGATTAAAGTTGGATGCTTAGTTCACAAGATACTCCTAAGCCTAACAACAACACTAGCACAACAAATAACACAAGTATAACACTCATGCTAAGGTAAACACTCAGACGATTTCCAAACAGCAGGTAAACACACCACAGATGACTAGACTATTTATTTACTACATTAATGTTTACTTGAAGTTATGGAATCCATCAATCATGAAAATTTACCAAACAACCAGTAGATAAAAACCAATGAATCAAGTCATAAAAATAATCCAAAAAACAATCATCACTCCAGAAAATACTCCTATCAGATAAGCATAAAAACAGGACTGCATTTAGCATACTAGTATGGGAATTCCTACACAAGCATGCTATAAGAAAAACTATTATTATAAAACCATAGCACATGCAACTAAAGAATTCATGGCATCATAACAGAAGTAATAACTTCCTAAATATGCTATAATAAACTCATACACTCATAAAATAAAAGATGACAACACTAGAGCAAACCACAATTTCTAGTGTTGACACTAGTTAACCACTATAGAAGCAACCAATGCTACTATGATGCTTAACTCTAAGCAAGAAAGTCATGAAGATAATTATACCTACTAACAGTACCCAAATCTTACACATGCTAGCAAGCACAAACATCAAAACAATTCTAGGAAACAACCATTTAGCATGCATAAACCAATTCTAGCAATTTCTTTGTTTCCTTAATTAACTACTAGCAAGCAAGCAAGGTATAAGCTACACAACCAGTGGCTATGAACTCAATGAAAAGTTATCTAAACCTTTTCAAAAATCCAAAACACTCAATTTAAAATCATTCACTAACAATCTATCAATCACAAGGAGTTATTTTATTTGCAAGCAATTTAGTTTAGTATACAATAGTGAAACATTTCCTTAACATGATACCCCTAAGGATATTATGCCAACAAATGAATCACATCTAAACATACTAGTGTTCACAAAGGAGAAATAAACTTTTCACTTGCATAAGTGAAACAAACAACCTACTTTCCATGGTGGAAAATAATGTTCAAACATATAATAAAACATGTTACTTTTACACACATGTATGGTTAGGGATTTTCATCCTCAACCAAAATGCAATGGAACCAGTGGGTTATGGGCCCACTAATACAAAGGCAAAATAGGTACTAAGCCTATGGTTAGTCATGTCAAAAATTAGTATATAAGATAAATAACACAAGGCTATTGATTCTAGTGAAAACAAGACTAGTGCACATGCATAACAAATCCTACACATGCTTTGCTGTCAAGTGACATGCAAGCTAACAGAGGTATTGACTTCAAAATAACATTAACAAAAGGGTATTGTACTCAAGCAAACATAGCACAAAATTTAATCAACCAAGCACACAAAGATCTAGCTCACACAAAAATTCCAAAGAATAAAACTAGAAAGTAACAAATGCTAGTTCCATTTTTATTTGGTTTTCCAATCATGCACACACTTTCTAAGGTAGAGGTACTGCAAGAAAACAACTTAATAACCAGTCCTAACAACTATATACAAGCTATAAAACAAGATTAAATCAACCACACAATTCATTCCAACAAAAACACACAAAAGAAACAAAAACAAGAAAACTGCTATTTCTAGATCTCCTCACCAAAAATAATCTAGGGCTCCAAAAATTAATATAAGCTAGTAATACATAGATCTAGTCAATATCAAACTCATCCAGTTGGATTTACTTCAAAAATCATTTTTGAACTCATTTTAAAAATCACAGAAGAACCTACTGGTCTTTTACTAAAATGGATGGCATTTCCATTTGGTAGCTCACCTTGATGTGAGGCCAAGTTCTATGGATAGATATGTTCAAGGGATATCCAAAACATTTTAGTTTGTCCATTTTAGTTATGTATTTTAAAAGTTATGTTCAAAAAATTCTCACAGGCACTCTGTGCCAAAACAATCCTTGTGGTCAAAAGAACAGTCCAAACTTAGATCTGCAATTTTTATGTAGTTAAGAATTCATATAGTTGGTCCATGATTTTTAGCAGATTTTATTTTGCAAGTTTTATATTTTTCATACGTCCAAAGTAAATGTACAACTTTCTGTCAAAACTTTAAAAGAAAAAGGAATAGCAGCGCGGGCTGGCTTGCGGGGGCGCGGCCTAGCTAGGTGCACCACACGACCCAACTCAGCCAGGCCAGCGCGCGCGGCGCGGGAACCGTTCGCGTTCAAACATGGCCGTGGATCTGGGATCCAACGGCGCGCGACGTTCTTCTACCTCACCTCGCCTCTCTCTCTCTCTCTCTGTCCCGATCGGCCGGCAGCGAAAAAGGCTCGGTGGCTCACCTAGGGGCTCGGGGAGGGGCTGGCGCGGCTCGGGAACGGCTGCTGGAGGTCGAGGGCGTCGAGGGGCGCTGTCGTTGGCGACGGGCGCGGCTCCTGGCGACGGAACACGGCCGATGCCCGTGGCGGCGCTCCCGGACGGCGGCGGCGATTCCGGCGGGCAGAAGGCAAGGGATCTAGCTAGGGAGGTTCAGGGGGTGTGGGGAGTTGGTCTAGGGCAGTGGAGGGAGTGGGGAAAGAGGGGATCGAGCAGAGCCTCCTCGGGGCAGTGGTGGTCACCGGCGGCGAGTGCACGGCCCGTGCACGCTCCAGGGGGCTGGGCTCGGCCTCTACTCGACTTGGGGAGGTAGGGGGAATGTGAGGGAGGGCAGAGGCGCAAGGGGGTGAGCTTGGGGTACTTATACCCGAGGTGACAAGGGGAAGGGGCAAAAATGGCTCCCGGGTTCATGTCAGGCAATGGCATTGAGGCGCTCTGGGTGTTTTGGCCATCTCCACTTGTGCACTGGCTGTCCCAGTCATAGAACACATGGGTGCAGGTCAGGGCTGGCCTTTGGGTGCAAGTTGAGGCAAGGGGTGGGTCAAAAGAGGTCAAAGGCATGGGCTGCCCATACCTGCCACATCATCCTCTTCTCTCTCTTATTTCTTCATGCCTAAGGCTTCTAGAAGACTACTAATGCATCCTGGCTCGAGTACATATGTTGGTCAACAAGCTAGGCCAGGCTACACCTCACAATTTGCAAAGAAACATCAAGAAAACATTTGTACAAAAGTGTATCTCACACTGCTCACTGAAAATTCAGTTTAGGACATAGAAAATTTTTAAGTGTTGGAAACAGATGAAAAGTTCAAAAAGTTGAGTTTGTTTTCAAGGTTCAAATGATTCCCAAAATTTGTTTTCAAAGTATGGACTTGTTAACCATGTTATAAACTTTCAGAAACATCTTTTGAAAACAATTTTGAAATTTTAAGGCCATGAAAACAATGTGGAAAAAGGTATACTTTCTGTTTTTATCTGTTTTTTCAGAAATGCATTTTTCTGCCTTAATTTTATACCACAAAAACAACAAGCAAAAGATAATTTTTATTTACCCAAAAAATAAAAGTAAGCTTATGGTTTTGTAGTACATATATCAAGGATCAATTAAATGTCAAGAAAATATAAAATAACATTTCATAGCCTAGGGAAAACAAAGGTATAAAACAGGTACTTGCTATATTTTCAGGAAATGTTTTCCATAGAAAACCTTAAAGGAATCTTTCATAAATCATTTTGAAATCTTGTTTTATTGGATCCAACAAAAGTAAAAGTTTGTTTTAAGGTGCAACCAAGAATGATCCAAGTTTTGGAATAAAAATCCACTCAAGTAATAATAGGAAAGCATCAGGGAAAAATATCAGGAAAAATAATAGGAAAGTTTTTCAGAAACATTTGGTATCGGTTTTATAAAGAAACAAACCTTGTGTTACAAATATGATTAAGATCATAGACACACGTTAGTTCAAACAATCATGTTGTTAAAAAAAAATTGTTGGCCCTAATTTTTGTCTTCTTGAGCACAGTACAAGAATCCAAAAACTGGGGTGTGACAGACCTTCCCCCCATAAAAGAATCTCGTCCCGAGATTCGCAGGAAAGCAAAAAGAGGGTATGGTCAAAACAATATTAGATGATTTGTTTACAAAACATGTGTGGGTGATTTGTGATATTATTTACATGGGCTTCCCCCCTTTTATTAAACTTACCAATATTCATAGGTAATTTAGCTTTCTTTTCAAAGGTCTGGGTGCCATAAACTAAACCTCGAACTTATTGTTCCTCAAAGCCATTACAGCAAACCATGGGTTATCCTTTAGACAAACACCTATTTGTTCCCAATCTCATATGATCAATTCAAGGGATATCCACCAACATTTACTTAGCATGAGATTTCCATTGCTCATCTCCAACAATCCAGGAAAATCCACTATCTTCCTCTAAACCTAATATAATCTAAATCTCAAATCATTTGTTTCCCTCAAAGACATTTCATCCAGATCATAATGCTAAGGCTAAACCATCAAATTCAACAAGCATATATCAACTTTGTGTACTACTTCTATAAATCATATCAAATTTTCCAAGCTCATATCTCATGATCAATACTAAATCATTTTCCCCAAACAATCTCGATTGAGCGTGACAAGCTCTGAGAATAAACCATCAAGAATAATCATCTACTAAATCCAAGTCATATTGTTTTTTCCTAAAATCCAAAATCATCCTTTAATATCCACAATATCTTTTTATATCAAAATCCAATATTCCTCCAATACACCTATAATCAAAATCGAATATTTATCCCAATCCAACATAATCCTTTTAATACCATCAATCTTTCTTCTAAAATCCAGGATAAGAAATCACCTATGTAAACCATGATCATCATCATACTAATATCCCAAATTCTCTCACATGCTACTTCTAATCAATCCAATCTCCTTATGTATCAAGCACTTCCTAAAATCCAATAATTTCCACCAACCTTTCTAAACCTCAATCATACCTTCCAGGCTACAAATTTTAGTTACTGATAACTTTTAAATCTTTGGGGTCCACAACTGGTTATCCCCGGATATGATATCATAATTCAACTCCACTAAAATCCTATGATCCTCATTCTTTCACTCCTAAGCTAAACCTCAATGATTTCTCACCATCTCGTTTCCAAAAATTTGGTTCCTCCAAACATATATACGAGAGATCTTGTTGCCTAGTAGAAACCATAGTTTATCCATCCAATATTTTTTTCCAACCTTTCACTTTCTTCAAAATAGCTATAGAGTCATCCTAGGGCACCTTTCTCTTTGGTTTACGAAAAGTTGGTTATAAGTTTTGAAACAAGTGATACCAACTCTGCAACGTATCAACTCTGTACGTTACTCCGTAAGGTATTTGGCTTAAATTAGATGAGCTTATATCACCAACTCGGTGAGGTATCGAACTAGAATTTGATGAGGCCATGTTACCACTCTGTAAGGTGTTATTCTAAAATTAGATGAGATTCTGTTAGTATCGTTTTAATTATTTAAGATATTATATTTAGTCCGACGTGACATTTCTGGTGTTCCATTTACGTCAGATTTTTCAGGGTACGATGACAAACAAACTAGGGGGTTCACAGGTTTGGTTCGAAAACGTACCATTAGCTATGGCATGAGTCGCATGGGTTTCTGCAACATCATCTTGGTCTCGAGGTCCACTCGTCAGGCTCTTGCGTTTCTTCTGGGATGGACTGTGGTTTTCTTGGGGTTCATCAGGATGGGATAGAACACGGTTCTTCTTGGGACATTCGCGAGCAAAGTGTCCTTCCTGTCCACAGGTAAAGCAACCCGTGTTTCTAGGCTTGACCTTCACACGCCTCCTTGAAGATTATGGCATCGCAGGCAAAGCGCTGCGAGTCACCCATGAACTAGTTTCTCCTGGCGTCACTATCTTCCTTTTGCGGCTCTCTCCAGCAAGCAGTTGCTGGTATCCTCTCATAAGGATCGCAATATTCTCAGCGTTGGTGATGACAAGCTGAGTCAACTGTTCCAGGGCAGCATGGGTGGCTATGTGTTCAGCACGAGCGGCTTCACTTTCTTCCCTCAACAGAGCAAACAGTTGAGCAACTGTCGGCTCCGGTGGTGGAGGTAGATCGCTGGCCATGCTGAAGACAAAGAACGGTATAAGACGAGAGCAACTAAAGGTGGTTTTGGTTCTAAAAACTAGTGGCACACACCGGCTCATAACGGAGATGAGAACGGTAGACAACACAACAACAAGCAAGCATCTAAGAAACAATCACCAACTCAAACCAAGATTAACATACGCATGAAATAGAGTCTTAACGAGCATAACTTAACTTAAGGGTTCACACGGCTAAGGCATAAGGCTTACAACACAACTAGCACACACAAAGCTCTAACAGAGTTCACACAACACAAAAACAAACACGCATCTGGGTGGAGATAACATAACTCCTAACATCCTGCGGCAATCCTAAGTGCTTGAGGAAGCGCGTAGCTGTTCCTCCAACTCTTCAACTCTAGCGTTGCTAGCTTCAAGCTAAAACTGAAGGTCTCTCACTTGTGCACGGAGATGGAATCCAACAAACCTCATGGTCTTCCCTTGTGCCACGAGACGGCGCTCGGTAGCAGTGGAAACTCTCAGGTCCTTGGTCAGCTGGAAGATCTCTCTTCCCTGGTTATCGAACTCTCCTCTGAGCCTGTCAAGGGAAAACTGAGTGTTGTACAGCTGTCCCTCCAAGTGCTGGAAATGACGAGCAAACACAAAGTCTTCGGTGACATCTACTGGCTTGTCGTCCTCATCGCGCCTCCCATTGTATCTATAGGGGGTGCCTTCAAACTTGCCGCGAAAGAAGTTCGCGAGTTTGGCAATGGTCAGCTGCATCACTCTAAGGATACCATCTTCCCAGCTGTTCTCCTTTACTTCATACGTGATGTCAGGAGTTGACGGTGCTAGCAAGGGTGCACGGATGGTACAAACCACCAACCAGGATACTTCGCGTCCATCTTGGTGAATCTGAGCTCCCTTCAACTCAGGTACAGGGCGACCGATAATGCTAGTCATCTTAATCAAGTCCTCCTCAAAGCGGCGGTAACAAGGTGCATGCGATCCCAACCGGAAGGACTCGGTGAAGACAACTGCCATCTACACAAGATTTTAAACTAGACTAAGTTAGGTAACAGTGTGCAAAATTTTAAGATGCTCCTTTTTAACTTTAGTGTAAATAGAGTTTTTGAAACCCAGAGGGGATGAAGTATAGAATTCTTTTTGGAAAATAGTCATCTTAGTCACCTGGTTTTTATTAACTTTAACTTTTAGAGTACTAGCTAACATCCATGCTAACTAAGGTCTCCTAAGGTCAGGATGGCTCTGATACCAACTCTGTAAGGTCCGCCCCAGAACCACTGTTCAAGGACACCTCCGATATGCATACATTCACGATCCCAGATCACACCAGTCGTGAACAACATATCAAGTTGGTACACCGATACAATATCCATACACGGTTGCATAAACACTTACAAGGGACATGGTCACATGACCAAGTCTAACACAACTGCCACGCAGGACAAACACACAACACACAACGGAAGACTAAACACACGCAAAACATAGTAGAGCCCAAGTCACGCCTTAACCTACAGGCTGCTTACCGGGAGACGATCCTAGTTCGCAAAGCCACCAGCTCCGTACTCCTTTTCATAGATCTCCATCTGAGACTCCTCAAAATCTGGCAAGTTGATACCAGGGACGAAACCAATATGAGTACATTTGAATGTACTCAGCAAGACATCCATCATGTAACTTACCAAATGCAAGTATGCTTATATGGTGTAATAGGTAGGCTATAAATAGGGTTCACTATCAATGATATGTGTAAGACATATCATAGTTGATTTTAAAAAAATCTCTGTATCTTCGTTGAAGAAGATACTTCAAAAGAAAATAATATAGTTTTCTTTCTCTTGTAGATATCACATGTTCAAGAGGTTCTGTAAAGCTTTGTTAAAAGAAAGTTTTCTCTTTGCAAAACTTCTTGGAATCAACTTCTAGATTTTTGCTTAGAGAAGAAAGATTTTCTTTGAAAAACTTTTTGTAAAACAACTTCTGGCTTTTCATCATCGGTACCTCCACGGTACAGGATTTCCTCCTTTCGACACTTCCCAAGTCCAACTCCTTTTTGAAAACTCCTTTTTGAAAACATTGACACAATGCTAGCTACATGGCCATTCAACTGTCCATATCCGAGGACGCGGCTTCTTCAAAAAAGTTGTACTCTGTAGAGGTGTACACATTCCACCAGATCGAGTACATCCGCCGTGAACAACCACGGACTGTAACAACAGTATGTAAACATCGGATAATTGATCCTAACCATCCACTATGTTCAAGCTAGAATATGCCTATCTCTCAATTGAGTATATGCTCCCCGGCATCAAGTCCCACTCTGCCTAGACAGGAGCCTCAATGGAATGCATCTGGAAGGAAACTTAATCCCACACTTTATATGTCTCAACATTGGGGGTTTTGACGACATTCGGTTCGTTCTGGCTTCCCATATCAATCGAGGTATGGGTTTTCCACCTTCCGTGTTTTTCGTCCAAGTCCTCAACCACTACAACCCAACCCCACAACCTTCCTCCCAACTCGATTCTATACATAGCCGGGTTCGAGGCCCTTTTCGAGGGATACTTAGGGACAAAAACCCGTTTAGAATTTTTCCAATACTGTTCCAATGTGAAACGCAACACCAACGAGGGTGTTCTTCCGACCTGCGGGACCATCTCCTTCAACCTTCATAGGTTTAGGGAGGAGTGGTTTCCGAAAATTAAAACTTCCGAGTCCGTCAAATTTTGGACTGGCTCGTTCTTCTACCACTCGGATATTCCCTATCCTCGAAAGGATACGGGAATTCTGCCTTTTGTCAATTCCGAGGCCACGCCTCAGGACAATTGGGCGTTGGAAGCGGTCCAGGTTCTTCCTCCAGACCTGATGAGAATCAAAAGACGGATCGTGAAACTTGTTTCCTCCTTTCCTCCTCTGACCGGCATGGATACAGTTCTATGCTAGCTCGGAAGTAGGATTCAACTTCTTGCTCACCACGGCGGCCGGCTCCTTTGCGAATACACGGGCTCCAAGGACGCAATGAGGGTGAAAAAGTCCGCTTTGTCGAAAAAGGAATTCAAGAAACGCGTCAACCAGCTCGTGGCTACTCGTGATCAGTATGAGGAAAGCCTTCAAATGTGCAACGCGCAGAACCACGCACCCAAGGTATGCTTTTAGTTTATGCCTTTTTGGTAACTTTTTGAACTTTGTCTTTTCTCGAATGTTTTGATACTAATCCAGGTATTATCTCTTTTTCAGCTTCTGGATCTTCTAGAAGATAAACTTGCCACCGATGCTGAGCCAGCAGAGCTCAAATATCGCTTTCATACAGCCGGAGGGCGGAAGCGCAAGAAGATCTCTTCCAGCCAGGAAGTGATCGATCTTGACGGAGTACCCATCGCCACTTCCAGGTAAGACTCGGATTGTTTACATTAGTAAGACTTTTCTTAAGTCTCTTCTTTCTCGGATTTTTATGTCGTTTTTTCTTCTTTTCTCCTTTCTAGCCTTGCTCCTGTCTCTTTGAAGGGAAAAGGCAGGAAGAAGATGAAAACTGTTGCTCTTAGGGAGCCAAAGCCATCCCCCGCAGTTGCCCCGGACACTCGAGTGCAGCTGGAGAAGAGAATTTGGATGCTTGGGAAGAATATCCCTTGCAGTCCAGCCAACATGTTGCATCCGACACGGATGTGCGGGAAAGGGCGGCTCTTGAAGAAGGCGAACCTTCAGCGCTTCCAGAAGTTGAGCAAATGCCGACTTTTGACGTGAAGTTCAAGGTAAAACAAGAGGCCTGCTTTTATGAACTCGGATACATTCATTCGTGGGAAAAAAGTTTTTCGCCCGAGCCCCCTTCACACGTCCTTGGCCAAAAGGCAGATTGTTGGTCCGGAATAATTATGTCTTCTCACCTCGGCAGGTTCTCCAAGATGGAATCAACCATATGGGGATTACCTTCTCGGAATACGCCAAGGAGTTCACAGAGCTTCTAGGCGGTTTGCAAAATATGAGCCAGGTATTATCTCTAGCCCCCCAAGTATCAATACAAAAGCATACTTTTTTGTGTTAATACTTTTCCTTTTTGCCTACCTGTTCTTGCCTAACAAATCTTTCCTTTCTATAGTTTTCAGCAAACTGCCGAAACCATAAATGTGGAAGTTTTCAAGAAGCTGACCATCAAGAACCAAGAGGTGAAATCCCTTCTTGGTATTCTTAATGAGAAGGACTCAGAAATGACCGAGATCCAGAAGCAGCTGAAGGAGACTGCTGGTAAGCATGCTTTTTCTTCCCTTGATTCTGAATCTGAATTTTCTAAGGACTTTTCCGAGTTTTAATCCTTCGTCTCTGTTTCTCCTCAACCTCTTTGGCTAAAGCCAAACAAATTGCCGAGGATGCCGGGAACACTAGAACCTGCGCAAGGAGAACTCTGAGCTTTACAAAATGACTATAAAGCTTCAGAAGGACCTTGAGGCGAGCCAACTGGCCCTGGGATTGTCCGAGTCTTGGGCTTCCTCACAAGCTGAGAAAGACCAGAGGACCATCCAGGACCTCGAGAATGCCCTGAATCAACGCCTTGAAGAAGGCATTGAAATGGAAAAAAAATCGTTGGTAAGATCCAGTACTTTTACCAAGTTTCCTTTCGCTTTGCATAATGCATTCTTTTTTCCTTCTTCTGTTTGTCTAATCTTTTTAGATTTTCTTTAACAGAAGGGAATCCTCTGATTACTCGGATTGATCGAATCCGGGCTTTCGGGACATCCGTCACCGAGATGAAAAATGTCGGAACGCTTCTTATTAGCAAGTGCATTCCGGACAAAGCTGGCAAATTCTCGGAAGCCAGCAAGCTCTCAGAGGCTATTGCAGTGGTGGCAAACCAGTGCAAATCCTGGCTCCAGTCCGCCGCCCCCGGTGGTCTTCGTAAGGCCCTTGGGCTAATGCGGATGCATTACACCACCACCAAGTCCTAGCGCATCGCCACCGGTGTTCCGCAAGGATACACCAAAGCACAAAGGGCGGAAATCTTCGATTCTATCAAGGGACATGCACCCAAGATAGCTCGGATGGTCCCTACCTCGGCGTTTTACCCGGAGGAAGAAATTCCAGCAACTCCAGAGAATCCGAGTGATAGCGATGAGGATGAGGAGGAAGACTTCGAGGATGCCAACTAATCCTGCATAGTCATTAGCCAAATAGAACACATTACTATTCTTAAAGTGTAAACTCAATTGTAATGTATTCTATCTTTTGTATGAACAAATTTCTATCCTTTGCAGTAAATTTAAACTTTGCAAGTTTTTCAGAGTTTTAATTCCTTTTCTTCTAAGTTCTCTGGTTTGTATGCTTTAACTTTCCTTAGTGTTAAAGTGGTTCCAAAAAGTATGCAATCTTCACGCCAAGTGACCGGGTTAAGAAACCAATCAGTCGAAACTTGGACACATGGATTATACTTTGGCACTTTTAATTACTAAATCAAGTGACCCAACACAACAAACAATCAGATAATACTTAGGAATAATAAGGAATAGAAAAGTATGAACCTCAGACACACATGCACAATATGGGGTTTTTTACGCCTCCTTAGGCCAAAAGGCATTAAGTTTTATAACTCCGAGCACGCATGCAAATTCGGGTTAACATTGAAGCAAATTGAAAGATCATTGAGAAATAGATAAGACGGAAACATGCTTTGAACAAAAAAGACAGAACAAAAAAAATTGCATGAATTTCCGACAACTTTATTTCATGATCTCAATGATGTTTACATAGAATTGAACTAAGTGTAGAAGGGACGTAACTGCTGAATGCTCCAGGGCCTATTTGTCTCTCCTAGTTCTACATCTATGCTTCTTTTCCTCTTGCAATTCGAATCTTTCGGGTCATCTTCCGTGTCTCGAATACAATGTTCAGGATATCGCTTATCATTAACTTATCAGTCGGCCCATGATAAGAGAGATATCGGCTTGTCAGCCGATAAATCCATTTTATCGGTCGATTATTTATCGGCCATTTTTCTTGTAAATCCCAAATTGTAGTACTAAAACATCTAAAATATGCCATAAAGATATATCATATCGGCACTAAAATCTCTAAATTATGGTATATAGATATATTGTATCCAATAATACTAAAAATTCTATGGTGGATGTCATTAATCACATGTTTCAGTGATGGAAAATCGATATATCGACCAATTTATCGGCATATTGACCAATAAATCGCTTGTAAGACCAATAAAATGGCCCGAATGATAAATCGGCATATCGTATGATATTTTGAACAATGCTCTAATATCTACAAGGTAGTATGATACTTTTTTCATAGCCTTGCTAATGAAAAACGGTCCTTCCCAGATTGGGGCTAACTTGTGCTTTCTATCATGTACCAATCTTAGCACCAAATCACCTTCTTTGAAAGATCGGTGTTTGATTTTCCGACTATGATATCGCCGTAGTCCTTGCTGATAAATGGCGGATTGTTGCAACATAAGATCTTTTTCTTCTTCTAAGAGATCGACGACATCCTGACGTGCATTTTCGGCATCCGAGTCATCGTACACTTGCACTCTTGGGCTATCATGGATCATGTCTATAGGAAGCACTGCTTCTGCATCATAAACCAAGAAAAAAGGCGTATACCCTGTTGATCTATTTGGCGTTGTTCGAATACTCCAAAAAACCGAAGGAAATTCTTCTACCCATGCTCCAGCTGCTCTATGAAGAGGAGATTCGAGTCTTGGGAAGATTCCTTGTAGGATTGAACTATTCATTCGTTCAGTCGGGCCATTGGATTGTGGGTGTGCCACAGATTCAAGATCTAGGCGAATTTCTGTTTGTCGGTAATATTTTGCCAACTCCCCAATTGAGAAATTTGTCCCGTTATCCGTGATTATGCTATGTGGAACTCCATATAGTATGACTACGCCAATGACGAAATTTCTGGTTCAAGTTTATTGATAGGTTTTGCCTCCGCCCACTTGGTATACTTATCCACTGCAACGAGTAGATGTGTAAGTCCGCCTCTTGCAGTTTTGAATGGCCCCATCATATCTAGCCCCCAGACCGCAAATGTCCATGTTATGGGGATAATCTTGAGTGCTTGAGCCGGCATATTCGTCTGCTTGGCGTAATACCGGCACCCGACACATGTGTTTACTATGTGCTTCGTATCTATCTTGGCTGTGAGCCAGAAAAACCCTACCCAAAATGCTTTTTTAACTATGATTTTTGATTGAGCGTGATGTCCGCAATCTCCTGCATGGATTTCTTGCAGAATTTCTCGTCCTTCTTCTGGCGAAATACATCGCTGAAAAATTCCAATAGTACTGCGTTTGTACAGGAAACCATTATTTACCGTGTATCCTTCGTCTGCTCCATCTGGGAACTTCCGATCAACTAAGAAGTTTAAGTATGGAATTATCCAATCCGGGTTAACGAGCAAAACTTCTATTGACTCGGAAACTAGAGGGTAATCAACATCTCTGCCTTTTATTGATGGTTCATGCAAATGTTGGACAAACACACCAGGTGGTAGAGTTTTCACCCTTTTCGAGCCCATGCGGGCTAAAGCATCCCCATTCCAATTTTCTTCCCTTTTGACGTGATCTACCTCAAATCCTAGGAAGAAAATGGCGAGCTCGTCGACTGTCCTCCAACATTTGGCCATTATGGGGCTTTTGGCATCCCATGTTTGGCTTAGCTGATGCTGTACCAAGTCCGAGTCACCATAGCAAAGTATACGCTTGACACCTATCTCATTTGCAATATGCAAGCCATGAATCAATGCTTCATATTCTGCCACATTGTTGCTAGCGTTGAAGTGTATTTGTAATACATACTCCATTGTGTTGCCATTTGGAGATTTGAGCACCATACCGGCACCAGCACCTTCTTTCATTTTGGATTCATCAAAATGCATGATCCAATATTCCGACTCTGGCATTGGTGTGTTTTCCATTGCTTCTGTCCAATCAGCCACAAAATCTGCCAACACCTAGGATTTAATTGATGTCTAGGGTTGGTACTTAATGTCGAACACAACAAGTTCAATGCCCCATTTGGCTACTCTGCCTGTTGCATCCGCATTGTTTATGATATTCCCTAGTGGTGCTTTGCTTACCACTGTTATGGATTGCCCTTGGAAATAATGACGGAGTTTTCAAGATGCGAAAAATACGCCATATGCCATCTTTTGATAACGTGGATACCTTTGTTTTGACTCGGAAAACACCTTGCTGACGTAGTATACCGGATGCTGATCTGGAATACTTTGCTTGTCTTTCCGTCTTTCCACGATTATCACTGCGCTAATAACCCTGTTAGTTGTTGTAAGATACAGTAACATGGGTTCTTCGTCTTTTGGGGATGCCAAAATCGGAGCTTTTATCAAAGTTTCTTTCAACTGGGTTAATGCTTTGTCCGCCTCTTCTGTCCATTCAAATTTATCAAATTTCTTCAACAATGGTAGAGCTTTGTCGCCAAGTCGGCTTATGAACCTGCTTACGACGGCTATAGAACCTACCAGTCTTTGGACATCTTTTAGACACGTAGGACTTTTGATGTTTAATATTGCTTTGATCTTTTCCGGGTTTACCTATATTCCTCTGTGAGAAACGATAAAACCCAGAAGATTTCCTGAGGGAACACCGAATACGCACTTTAATGGATTCAACTTCATTT
Source organism: Alopecurus myosuroides (assembly GCA_028641055.1). NCBI lineage: Eukaryota > Viridiplantae > Streptophyta > Magnoliopsida > Poales > Poaceae > Alopecurus > Alopecurus myosuroides. Next base: position 115,807,485 of record CM054063.1, on the reverse strand, counting down.
TGTAAGTGCGGAGATTGTCGAAGGTTTCTCGTAGATCTTCAAGGAGCATATGCTTTTTCTTGGAAACAATAGCAATATCATCCACGTAAACATGGACGTTTTTGCCTATTTGACTATGCAAGTATCTTTGCATGCGACGCTGGTATGTTGCACCGGTGTTCTTCAGGCTAAAAGGCATGGTTATGTGATAGTATGTTCCATAGGGTGTTATGAAAGAGGTTTTTATTTGGTCTTCTTCTTTCATGCGTATTTCATGATACCCAAAATAAGCGTCCAAAAAGCATAAAAGCTCAGAGCCAGAAGTGGCATCTATCATTTGATCAATTCACGGTAACGCGAACCTATCTTTTGGGAATAATTTGTTCAAACCGGTGTAATCTATACACATCCTAAGAATAGTATTATCCTTCTTCAGGACTAATACCGGGTTCGCAGACCAATCAGTATGTATAACTTCCCGGATAAAGTCAGCTGCTAAAAGCCAGATAATTTCTTTGCCAATAGCCTTCCGCCTTGTTCCATCAAAATGACGGAGACCTTATTTGACATGTTTTGATCCTGGAATAACCTTGAGTTGGTGCTCAACAATTTCCCTGGGAACACCTAGCATATTAGCAGGACACCAGGCAAAAATGTCCCAATTCTCACGTAGGAACTTGATGAGCGCGCTTTCCTATTTGTCAGTCATTCCTGTTCCCACTATGAATTTTTTTGTTGGATCTTTGGGGTCCACGATGACCTGCCTTGTATTCTCCGAGGCTTTGAAACTATCTGCCGCCTTCCGGCTTTCTTTTCCTGCTGGCATTTCTGTCGGTGATACTTCTTTGCCACCTCCTTCAGCTCTTCCTTCCGAATCACCTGTTCGGCACAAAGGGCGTTTCCTTTCTCCAGCTCGTTCAGCAATTTGAAGTCGCCAGATATGGTGATTACTCCTCCTTTTGGCCCTGGCATATTCATCTTGTTATATATATAACATGATATTGCCATGAATTTGGCGAAAGCCAGACGTCCGAGTATTGCGTGATAAACACTTTCGAACGGCACAACCTCGAATGAGATCCTCTCCTGGCGGAAGTGTTCTCTCTTTCCAAAGGTTACTTTTAGGGAAATTTCTCCTAGGGAATGTGCTTGCCTGCCAGGAACAATGTCGTGAAACGTACATTGTTGTGTTTGACGTGGGTCCCGGAGAGGTGTAACTGCTTCAATGTACTTAAGTACATGATATTGATACTGGATCCTCCATCCATCAGCACTCTTTTAAGCCTAATGTTTTGAACAATAGGGCTTACAACCAAAGCATGTTTGTTGCGTTGTGGGATGTTACCGGGATGATCAGACTGATCCTAGGTAATTTGTGTATTTGAAAACTTCAAGTACTTTGGGGTTGGAGGAACAACCGCATTGATTTCTTGAAGTGTTTGTTTTGCCTGTTTGGCTGAGGGAGTTGCCAGGAAAGTTAGGTTACATTCTCCTTCAACTATCGGGAATTTAGGTTTGGCTTTTCGCTGTTGCTCCTGGATTTTATCATTAGTGTCAGACTTGTTGTCTTCTTTGTCAGCTTACGGCTTTTGCTTGTTGATTTTCCTTTTGGAATTCTTTCCTTTATTCCCGGATCCTGCATTGACTTTCATGTGCTTATTAAGCCGACACTACGCATTTGTGTGGGTAGTGTAACATCCCAAGTATGAAAACAACCTTTAGAATGTTTTATTTCTTGTTAATTTATGGTTAATGCATCATGTCATCATAAGCATTGCATGTGGTAGGTGTTTCAATTTGAAATTCAAATCAAATCATTCATACTTGGCATGTTCCAATTGTGGTTTAAAATTAAAATCTTGCAAACATTCAAATTCAATAAGCTTTTCACAATTGGTTGAACTTATTGAATAAAATTGATTATTTCAAAAATCAAATCCTTATGAAACCCTATTTGAAATTCAAATAGCAAATTCAAATCAAATTGGCATTTTAAATTTTTGAAAATAGAGTTCACACACTTTGATCTTGCTGTTGTGTAATTCAATAAAAATTATTTCCTAAAATAAAAACCCCAAAACCCTATTCTTTTTCTCTCTTTTTCTTTCCTACAAAAAAAAGGTGAACAGAAAAAAATAGAAACAGAAGAAAAAACCAAAAAAGGGGGAGGCAGGCCAGCCCAAGTGGGCTGAGCCCACCTCAACCCCGAGGCCCAGCCCCCTTACCGCTCCCCTTCGTCCTCCTCTGTACGGAGACAGAGAGGGAGGGAGCTCCCCCACCTGCAGGAGCTCCACCTGCTCCCCTCCGCGTCTACTTAAGGCACCACGGGGCCGTGCCCTAGCTCTCTTCCCTCTCCGTTCTCTTGCCGCCGCCGCCATTTTTTCCTCCTCCTCCTTTTTCCCTCTCGCTGCACTGCTCCCTTGATCTCTGAACCTTGCCACCAAACAGAGCCACCGTCAGATTCCTTGCACGCCGCCGCGTCCCTAGCCTGCCCCGCGCCGTGCCGTGCCCGGGAATGGAACCCCCGGGGCAAGGGCTTCCTCCTCGCCGAGTTTCCGGGCTGGAGATGGCCTAGGGGAGACGCCCGCTTCCGCGACATCCCCGCCGGCCAACACAGCCCCGATGACACCGAGCGCCTCCCCAACCTGTTCGGCCCCGTCACGCCCTCCTCCGACCTCGTCGTCCACCCCAGCTGCGCCAAGAACCACACGGTGAGCTCTGGTCCGCCCCCTGGCTCTGTCCTCCCCATGCTCTGCTCGCTGGCCATCGAGCCAAGCTGCAGTCGCCGGCGTCCACGATCGACAAGTTCTTTAACTGAACCCAAATTCAGTTTTGTCAGTAACGGGCAAAGCCTGAAGCTTTACCTCAAAAACCCCGAGCCTCACTAGTCTAACATGAAACAGCAAGCAGCCCAGTGGCACACGCACCGCACGCGCACGCTCGAGGGCGAGGGTTCGAGTCCCCCCCTCGCGGGATTAAAATCCCACCTTTTTTTGGGCTTGCCACGCGTGCGCGCCTGTCCCACCCGTCAGCGACAGTGGAGGCCACCTCATCCCTCACCCGCGCCTCGCTGGCGCCACCTGTGCGCAGGGGGCCACCAGTCATTGACTGTGGCTAGCCCCTGGGATGTTTCCCTCTGTTCCAGATCCAGATCCAGTTTTATTTCGCACACAGGTCCCTGTGATTTCACAGTTTAGTCCCTGACCCTCACAAACAGGCCCTTAGCTATTTTAATTAATCACAGATTAATACCCCAACTTTAAAAATGCATAACTAATTCATTACAACCCCAAATTTAATAATTTAAATATGTTTTCCATACCAAATTAAATTCTCTACCTAAATATAAACTTTGTTTACTGTTTTGAATATTTTAAATTGGTGAAATATTTAAATCCTTGTGTAATCCATTTAAAATTGCAAAATTCATAACTTGGGCACAAAAATTCCAAATTCAACAAACCAAATATGTTTTCCATTCCATTTTTCATGAACTTTGCAAATATCAACTTTGTGTTCTGTTTTAAATAAATTAGATTGCTGAAAACAACTATTTCTTAATTAATGCATTTAAAATTGTCAAATTAATAACTTGCTCATTTTAAATCCATTTTTTCAACAAATGAAATATGTATTCCATCTAAAATTTTGTGTTCTTTCCAAATATGAATTTTGTTATCTATTTTGAACAATTAAAATGGGTGAAAACAATAAATGTTTGTGTAACTCATTTAAGAAGCCAAATTTCATAACTTAATAAATAAAATTCCAAACTTGGTAAACAACATTTCAAATTGAAGCTATTGTTGTTTTCTTATTGTTTTCATCATCCATGCATCATTCTAATCAACTTTCACATGATGGTTATTTGTAGATCACTTAATTCAACTTTAATTCTTGGGCCTTTCTATATGCAACCCAAATTGCATATGGGCCCATTTAAATATGTTTACCATGTCAACTAGCTTATCTTTGATGCATCAATTAAATTTGCCATGCATCATCCCATGTTTGTGCATTATGCCATGTTATTGATTGTTTGTCTCTCTTCGTTGTTTGTTTGCTTCTTCTCGAATAGACGATGACGTTGAGACAGACGAGGTTTACGATACCACTTAAGAGGAGTTAGCCCAGTACCAGGCTACTGAGTTTGCAGGCAAGTATTCACTCACATGAACCATTGTGTCCCTTCCACACTTGATACCGATACTTTCCGTTGTCTAATCTGCTAGCCTTAAGATTCGTTGCTTGTGTTCCGATCCTATCACATGTTATCCTGTAACCCTGATATAGCCTATCCTCCACACCTATAACCCTGTTGCTTGTTGCCTGTGTCTTACTAGCATGCTTAGGGTTGTTTATGCTCGAGTCTGAGGTCCGTTATTTCTGTTACCATATTTATTATGTTTTGGGGGCTCGATGTCTTAAACAACAACCTGTTAATGTTTGAGGTAATAATAATTTGATGATAAGGCACCGGCAGGAGGCCGAGTATGGTTTTGAGGCCTGCTAGTGTCGAACTCAGGAAAAGTTCTTGTCCTCTGGATCCATGTTGAGCGCGCTAACCGCATGTGGGAAGCGTGTATGGGCGCCCCCCCGCAATTCTGATTCGATTCGCATCTCGTCCAAATCGCCACACTTAGTTCGGGCTTTCCATTTGATGCACGCATATGCAGGTACGAACCCTTGGCGACAGGGTGGAACTTTTGTAGTCCGCATTTAGGGCGGCGTGGTCTTCTAGTACTATGAGGGTCCCCCTTTTCTTCGTGGGGGCTCGATTAGCCGCGCACGCACAACACGTGGTTCTTTGGGCTTGATGCGAAGAAGAGTTGGGTTGTGTTGAGTGCCTCGCTTGGTGGGTTTGATCCCCGTCTGGCGGGATATTCTTACGTGTACGGCCAAATTGGTGCACCCCTGCAGGGTTAAATCTTCTCGAGAAGCCGTGTTGTCCGCGGTTATGGATGACTTGGTGATAGGGCTGGCTAACAAGGATTAGACAACTTACACCTAATTAATAATAATTTGACTAGTAATAGGCTTATTGACACAATAACTTGAACCTTCATTAATCCAACTGTGTGGGTTATCCTCGGATTGCTTCTTTGGATAAGGGGCGAGATCCAGGATGGGTTTGTTTGAGGTTAGTGGTAGTTGGTTCCGATGCGCTATCTTATCCCTTTCTTTTAGCCGGATGTTGTAGCGTGTCTCTGTAGTTGGTTAGGGCAGCCCGCTGTCGCACCTTTGTATCACCTATCTTCCGTTGAACCCAAAGCATCTGTACTTGGTGTTGTCGGGTACACTTTGGTATCTTGTGCGTCTTGCTTGCCAGTACTCGTCTGTACTGACCCCTTTGGGGCTGTGTGTTCTGCAGACTACGTTTCCGAGGATCCCCATGGTGGCTACTACGTGGAGTATGACGAGGCTGCTGACGAGTAGATAGCGGACCCGGGCAGGATCCAAGACTTCGTGGATGGGCTCCGTTCTTTCGTTTCCGGCCTCTTAGGCCTATTTGGATCTTGTCTGTACTCAGACACTTTGGATGCTTCCGCTGTGATGTAATGATGACTTGTTGGGACATGTGTCCTCTGCATGACTGTATTTGCTATCTCTGCTCTAGTGAGAGCTTTTGCCACTTATTTCTATTTCTTTGTGTCTTAGAGATTTGTTGTGATATCACTTGTTCAAATGCCGTTGACGTACCATGTGTGTATGTTATGAAGTACGTCAATGGAAGTATTCGGATTTCTATTGGATGGTTTCACAGACGATGAATAGTAGAGGATGGTTGTCACACATTTACGTGTTGGCCTACTCATATTGAGATGCGGGTGCAGGTAGGCCCCGTAAGCCATTTATCTACTGTTTAGCGGGCTGTGAGTATCCTCTAAAAGTCCGGGTGCGACAAATGGTATCAGAGCCTGTCTGCCTGTAGGACCCCTTTTACTGGTCGCAGTTGAGTCTAGAAACTATTTTGTAGCTATATAGGAAAAATGAAACGTGAGAGTAGGAATTCTGTTCTTTTATTTCTTTCCCCACCCACCCTCCCTTTTTCTGGTAAGGAAGTGCAACGTTGTTTTCTCTTCTCATCTAAACTTTCAAGTTAGGATTTCACGTATCCTGGTTTCTCTAGGATGGTTATATCTACTAGACCATAGGAATGGAGGTGGTTGTGACATGATTTTCATGTTGCCTACTCACGATTGAGAATGGAGGCACATAAGCCCCGGAAGCAGATCCTCTATTCCTTAAGCAGTAGATATTGATCCTCTAGAAGCCCGGATGGGTTTTCCGTAGTACCTCAGGAGTGTTTGGTCTCGTGTTTCCCAAATGTTGCTTCGATATCCTATTCTTCTCAAGATCCTTTTCGTCCGTTGGAACCTTGTTGTTGCTTGCCACTTCAGTTTTTCTACCGGCGTCTAATCAAAGCTTCCCCGATCATCTGCAGATGGATCTCAGGTTCTACCCGCAGGTGGTTCGTATGACTCGTTGCGAGAGCACTGCCGGTTATCCGGAGATGCTGAGAGACATGGTCACTTTTCTGGGGTTCCCTTGGGCACCAGAGTACTAGGTCTACGAGCAGCAGCGAGAGTTTGAGCATACCTACTACCAGGCTATCGTCTACATTCTGTCAGATGATGGCATGAGCGTAGTCCACCGCTACGAGGCAGTGGGTTCCACAGTGGATATGGCTGTGCAGCAGGCAGCTTATGTGAGCCTCACCGTCCTTCGTGCTGAATACTGGGGATTTGACGATTCCATCTATCGCCACATCCCCCGTGGTTACATAATTTCGGAGGGAGCTCACTTCACTCTCTACGACAACTTGGATGTTTACGAGCATGATAACTCCAGGCTGCACACCACCGCTCAGTTTGTGAGACATAGTGACGCAGTTGCCCGCACACTATCTCAGGAGTTGGCTTCAGTCAGAGAGCAGCTTTACCTTGCTTTGACTCGTCTGGCAACTTACACCACAGACTTTGTTGGAGACGAGCGCTTTGCACGTTTCGATCAGCCAGTTGGGCGTCGTCTGCCAGATGCTGGAGGTTACGAGCCGATCAGAGGTCCACTCCTTAACCTTGGTGCTGGTTACACTGGGATTCCCCGCTTTGGAGCACAGGGAGTCGACGCTATGTACTTCACCACGCCTAGAGTCGGTCTCAGACCACGTCAGATCTACGTGGATCGTCGTTCCACCTACTTTCGTGGGCGTGCTCCTCACCGTACCTCTCGCCGTACTCCTAGCCGCCGTCCTGCGTGATGAGCATGGGAGTACCGATGTATCCATTCTTATCTATGTTTAGTTATCCTTTGGCATTCGAACCATTTATGGTGTATTGGATATTCTAATGTATTTGAACTTGTGATGGTGAACCTTGTGGTTGTCTATTCATGCGTCGGAATAATCTCTCTTTCGGTTGCCAAGTCTATCCTTTTCTATTGTTGTGCTAAAATGCATTTCCATTCAGGATGCCGCCAACAAGGAACTCTACGCCTGAGCCACCGCCAATCGCGGAGCTGTTGACTCAGATGACCCAAGTCATGACGCACATGGCCTAGTTTCAGGCTAATCAGCACATCAACCAGACAGCTCCACGAGTCAGCATCAAGGAGTTTCCCAGTCTGGGCCCAAGAGCTTTCGTGGCCACACGCGAGCCTCTGGACGCTGATGACTGGATCCGTGAGATAGCCAAGGCTCTGGAGATTGCACACGTAGCTGAAGAAGACAAGGTCAAGTATGCCTCCTATCTGCTGAAGGGTCAAGCAGCTTCTTGGTGGGAAAACTTCCAGGCCATGAGAACTGGGATGCCAGTCACGTGGGATCGTTTCAAGGAAGCCTTCCTGAAACACCACATTCCAGATGGTCTCATGGAAAGAATGCGTGAAGAGTTTTGCTCACTCAAGCAGGGCAAGTTGGACGTCATCGGGTATCAGAGTGAGTTCAATCGCCTCGCTCGTTACGCTGGAGATGAGGTGTCCACTGAAGCTAAAAAGATGGCAAGGTTCCGCAGAGGCTTTAACCCGGAACTCAAGTATGCCCTCACCAATGTCAAGGCCAACAGCTTCGAGGATCTCGTTAACACCGCGCTCAATGAAGAAAATGGGCGCAAGGCGTTCGAGGAGTCTCGCAAGCACTCGCGTGAGGGTGGTTCCTCCTCCAACATGACCACCCCTCCTCAGAAGAGCCGCATCTGGGTACCAAATGGTGCTGTCGCTCGGGCTCCATACGCCCAAACTTCTCCAGGATTCGCTCCCCGCCCACCCAACCCTGCTCAGGTGCATGATACAAGGGCTTCAATGGGGCAGCCAAGGCCAGGGCCCCCTCGTGTCGTCACATGCTACAAGTGCAAGCAGACGGGGCACTACGCCGACAAGTGCACGCAGAGGCAGCTACCTCCACCACCACCTCGTCCTAACACAAACCAGGCAATGGTGCGTGCTCCCCCGCCTAAGGCCTTCAACTCCAACAACAGGCCTGTCGGGAGGACCGCAAGGGTGAATCATGTCAAGATCGACAAAGCTGAGGAAGCTCCTGACGTCGTTCTCGGTACATTTCCCGTAAACTCTAATCCAGCTAAAGTGTTGTTTGATACCGGAGCATCACATTCTTTCGTTTCAAAGATCTTTGTGACAGCAATTAAACTCCCTTTTGTTGGTTTGGGTTCCCCTCTAGTGGTCAACTCCCCTGGAGCAACTATGCAAACGTCCAAGATCAGTCACAAAAATCAAATTCTAATTGGAGGCCACATATTCCTTGCTTCTCTCATACTGCTTGGCAATTCTGACATTGATGTCATTCTTGGTATGGATTGGCTGAAGGCCAATAAAGCAAGAATTGACTGTGCTCAAAAGTCAATAACTCTGTCCCACCCTTCTGGCCAGATAATCTATTCTCCACATGAATCAAGTTCCATTCAGCTATGCACCCTCAATGCAAAACCTCTACCTTCACTTGAAAATGTTCCGGTGGTTTGCGACTTCCCTGACGTCTTTCCAGAAGAGTTGCCAGGAATGCCTCCGGACAGAGCTGTTGAGTTCGTGATCGAACTTGAACCAGGTACTGCTCCAATCTCTAAGCATCCCTACAAGATCGGAACTCCCGAGCTGAAGTTGTTGAAGGAACAAATTGATATGTACATGGAGAAAGGTTACATTCAACCTAGTTCCACGGCTTGGGGTTGCCCAACTTTGTTCGTTGTGAAGAAGGATCAAACAAAGAGACTCGTTGTTGACTATCGTCCTCTTAACGAGAAGACCATAAAAAATAAGTATCCAATTCCTCGCATCGATAATCTTTTTAATCAACTTGCTGGAGCCTCAATATTCTCCAAGTTGGACTTGAGAATGGGTTACCATCAAATAAAGATCAGAAAAGAGGATATTCCAAAGACAGCCTTCACCACTCGCTACGGTCTATACGAATTCACCGTCATGTCCTTTGGTCTCACCAATGCACCGGCGACCTTCTCTCGACTCATGAATTCTGTCTTCCATGAATACCTCGACAAGTTCGTTGTGGTATATCTTGATGACATTCTTGTCTACTCAAAATCCGAGGAAGAGCATGACGAACATCTTCGTCTAACTCTCATGAGGCTTCGCGAGCATCGTCTCTATCCAAGTTCTCCAAATGTGAGTTTTGGATTTCGGAAGTCGTTTATCTTGGTCATGTCATCTCTGCCAAGGGCATAGCCATTGATCCAGAAAAGGTTAAAGCAATTGTTGATTGGAAACCTCCAAAGACGGTGAAGCAAGTAAGAAGTTTTCTTGGCTTGGCTAGCTATTGCCGTCGCTTCGTCCCAAACTTCTCCAAGATTGCCAAACCTCTCACTGACCTAACAAAGAAGGACAAGAAGTTCGTCTGGTCTCCACAATGTGATGAAAGTTTCAATCTCCTGAAGACTAAACTCACTTCTACACCAGTTCTGGTTGGCCCAGATCCTTCCAAACCTTTCCAAATATTCTGTGGTGCTTCTCTCAAGGGTCTAGGTGCAGTTCTCATGCAAGAACGTCAAGTTGTGGCTTATGCTTCACGTCAGTTGAACACACATGAGCTCAATTATCCCACTCATGACCTTGAACTTGCAGCAGTTGTGTTTGCCCTCAAGAAATGGAGACAATACTTGTTGGGTAATCGCACTGAAATCTTTTCCGATCATAAGAGTCTGAAGTACATCTTCACTCAACCAGATCTAAACCTCAGACAAAGGAGATGGATTGAAAATATCAAAGACTTTGATCTTACCATTTCTTACACTCCAGGCAAGGCTAATGTTATGGCCGATGCTCTCAGTCGCAAGTCGTATTGCAATAATCTCATGATCATGGAAAGCCAACCTCCTATTCATGAAGAATTCCCGAAGCTCAACCTTGGTCTTGTTCCTCAAGGCTATCTTGCAAACTTGACAGCCACTCCAACTCTCGAGGACAAGATTCGTTCTGAACAACTTCGTGATGCTGAAATCAAGAAGATTGTAGAACACATCAAAGCAGGCAATGAGAAATTTGAGTGCTTCTCAATTGATGACAAGGGAACGGTGTTCTTCGAAGGACGCATTGCAGTTCCTCAAATTCAAAGTCTCAAAGATGTCATTCTCAAGGAGGCTCATGAAACTCCTCTCTCCATACACCCTAGAAGTACAAAGATGTACCAGGATCTCAAGACACTGTATTGGTGGCCTAGCATGAAACGTGAAATTGCTCAATACGTTTCTGAATGCGACATCTGTCAGCGCGTCAAGGCAGTTCATCAGAAAACAGCCGGTCTTCTCCAACCTCTGAAAATCCCAGAATGGAAGTGGGACATGATTGAAATGGACTTCGTCACTGGTTTTCCAAAGTCCAAGAGGGGCAACGATGCAATCTTCGTTGTCATTGATCGACTCACTAAAGTCGCTCACTTCTTTCCTGTCAAAGAGACAATCTCAGCTAGTCAGTTAGCAGAGCTCTACACAGCAAAGATTGTTCCTCTTCATGGTGTTCCGCTAGAAATAAGCTCGGACCGTGGAAGCATCTTCATTTCTCATTTCTGGAGAAGCTTTGAAGAAGCCTTGGGCACCAAGCTTCTGTTCAGCATAGCTTATCACCCTCAGTCTCAAGGGCAAGTCGAAAGAGTCAATCAGATTCTCGAGGATATGCTCAGAGCATGTGGTCTCTCTTTTGGCATGAAATGGGAGGAATGTCTTCCATATGCTGAATTCTCCTACAACAACAGCTTCCAGGCAAGCCTAGGCATGGCACCATTTGAGGCTCTCTATGGCCACAGATGCAGGAGTCCAATCAATTGGTCTGGAGCTGGTGAACGTTCACTCTTAGGCCCTGACATTGTTAACGAGGCCGAAGAGAAAGTTCGCATCATTCGTGACAATCTCAAGATCGCTCAGTCTCGTCAGAAAAGCTACTATGACAGCAAACACAGGGACATGGTCTATGCAGCTGGAGACAAAGCATATCTCCGTGTAACTCCCCTCAGAGGCACTCATCGTTTTGGTGTCAAAGGAAAGCTTGCACCAAGATATATTGGTCCTTTCAACATTCTCTCAAGGCGTGCGGAAAATGCCTATCGTCTTGAACTTCCAGAAAATCTATCCAAGGTGCACGATGTCTTTCACGTGTCACAGCTCAAGAGGTGCTTCAAAGATCCAGGTCGTGCAGTTGATCATGATTCAATTGATCTGCAAGAAGACCTCTCTTATGAAGAGCATCCTGTTCGCATTCTCGATGAGACCGAGCGCAAAACTCGCAACAAGAGAACCAAGTTCTTAAAAGTGCAGTGGTCTCATCATTCCGATAAAGAGGCAACGTGGGAGACTGAAGAGGATCTTCGCAAGAGGTATCCGGACCTTTTCTCTTCTCAGTAGGAATCTCGGGGCGCGATTCCTTCAAGGGGGGCGTTTTGTAACATCCCAAGTATGAAAACAACCTTTAGAATGTTTTATTTCTTGTTAATTTATGGTTAATGCATCATGTCATCATAAGCATTGCATGTGGTAGGTGTTTCAATTTGAAATTCAAATCAAATCATTCATACTTGGCATGTTCCAATTGTGGTTTAAAATTAAAATCTTGCAAACATTCAAATTCAATAAGCTTTTCACAATTGGTTGAACTTATTGAATAAAATTGATTATTTCAAAAATCAAATCCTTATGAAACCCTATTTGAAATTCAAATAGCAAATTCAAATCAAATTGGCATTTTAAATTTTTTAAAATCCACACACTTTGATCTTGCTGTTGTGTAATTCAATAAAAAATTATTTCCTAAAATAAAAACCCCAAAACCCTATTCTTTTTCTCTCTTTTTCTTTCCTACAAAAAAAAAGGTGAACAGAAGAAAAAACCAAAAAAAGGGGGAGGCAGGCCAGCCCAAGTGGGCTGAGCCCACCTCAACCCCGAGGCCCAGCCCCCTTACCGCTCCCCTTCGTCCTCCTCTGTACGGAGACAGAGAGGGAGGGAGCTCCCCCACCTGCAGGAGCTCCACCTGCTCCCCTCCGCGTCTACTTAAGGCACCACGGGGCCGTGCCCTAGCTCTCTTCCCTCTCCGTTCTCTTGCCGCCGCCGCCATTTTTTCCTCCTCCTCCTTTTTCCCTCTCGCTGCACTGCTCCCTTGATCTCTGAACCTTGCCACCAAACAGAGCCACCGTCAGATTCCTTGCACGCCGCCGCGTCCCTAGCCTGCCCCGCGCCGTGCCGTGCCCGGGAATGGAACCCCCGGGGCAATGGCTTCCTCCTCGCCGAGTTTCCGGGCCGGAGATGGCCTAGGGGAGACGCCCGCTTCCGCGACATCCCCGCCGGCCAACACAGCCCCGACGACACCGAGCGCCTCCCCAACCTGTTCGGCCCCATCACGCCCTCCTCCGACCTCGTCGTCCACCCCAGCTGCGCCAAGAACCACACGGTGAGCTCTGGTCCGCCCCCTGGCTCTGTCCTCCCCATGCTCTGCTCGCTGGCCATCGAGCCAAGCTGCAGTCGCCGGCGTCCACGATCGACAAGTTCTTTAACTGAACCCAAGTTCAGTTTCGTCACTAACGGGCAAAGCCTGAAGTTTACCTCAAAAACCCCGAGCCTCCCTAGTCTAACACGAAACAACAAGCAGCCTAGTGGCACACGCACCGCGCGCGCACGCTCGAGGGCGAGGGTTCGAGTCCCCCCTCGCGGGATTAAAATCCCACCTTTTTTGGGCTTGCCACGCGCGCGCGCCTGTCCCACCCGTCAGCGACGGTGGAGGCCACCTCATCCCTCATCCGCGCCTCGCTGGCGCCACCTGTGCGCAGGGGGCCACCAGTCATTGACTGTGGCTGGCCCCTGGGATGTTTCCCTCTGTTCCAGATCCAGATCCAGTTTTATTTCGCACACAGGTCCCTGTGATTTCACAGTTTAGTCCCTGACCCTCACAAACAGGCCCTTAACTATTTTAATTAATCACAGATTAATACCCCAACTTTAAAAATGCATAACTAATTCATTACAACCCCAAATTTAATAATTTAAATATGTTTTCCATACCAAATTAAATTCTCTACCTAAATATAAACTTTGTTTACTGTTTTGAATATTTTAAATTGGTGAAATATTTAAATCCTTGTGTAATCCATTTAAAATTGCAAAATTCATAACTTGGGCATAAAAATTCCAAATTCAACAAACCAAATATGTTTTCCATTCCATTTTTCATGAACTTTGCAAATATCAACTTTGTGTTCTGTTTTAAATAAATTAAATTGCTGAAAACAACTGTTTCTTAATTAATGCATTTAAAATTGTCAAATTAATAACTTGCTCATTTTACATCCATTTTTCAACAAATGAAATATGTATTCCATCTAAAAGTTTGTGTTCTTTCCAAATATGAATTTTGTTATCTATTTTTAACAATTAAAATGGGTGAAAACAATAAATGTTTGTGTAACTCATTTAAGAAGCCAAATTTCATAACTTAATAAATAAAATTCCAAACTTGGTAAACAACATTTCAAATTGAAGCTATTGTTGTTTTCTTATTGTTTTCATCATCCATGCATCATTCTAATCAACTTTCACATGATGGTTATTTGTAGATCACTTAATTCAACTTTAATTCTTGGGCCTTTCTATATGCAACCGAAATTGCATATGGGCCCATTTAAATATGTTTACCATGTCAACTAGCTTATCTTTGATGCATCAATTAAATTTGCCATGCATCATCCCATGTTTGTGCATTATGCCATGTTATTGATTGTTTGTCTCTCTTCGTTGTTTGTTTGCTTCTTCTTGAATAGACGACGACATTGAGACAGATGAGGTTTACGATACCACTTCAGAGGAGTTAGCCCAGTACCAGGCTACTGAGTTTGCAGGCAAGTATTCACTCACATGAACCATTGTGTCCCTTCCACACTTGATACCGATACTTTCCAATTGTCTAATCTGCTAGCCTTAAGATTCGTTGCTTGTGTTCCGATCCTATCACATGTTATCCTGTAACCCTGATATAGCCTATCCTCCACACCTATAACCCTGTTGCTTGTTGCCTGTGTCTTACTAGCATGCTTAGGGTTGTTTATGCTCGAGTCTGAGGTCCGTTATTTCTGTCACCATATTTATTATGTTTTGGGGGCTCGATGTCTTAAACAACAACCTGTTAATGTTTGAGGTAATAATAATTTGATGATAAGGCACCGGCAGGAGGCCGGGTATGGTTTTGAGGCCTGCTAGTGTCGAACTCAGGAAAAGTTCTTGTCCTCTGGATCCATGTTGAGCGTGCTAACCGCATGTGGGAAGCGTGTATGGGCGCCCCCCGCAATTCTGATTCGATTCGCATCTCGTCCAAATCGCCACACTTAGTTCGGGCTTTCCATTTGATGCACGCATATGCAGGTACGAACCCTTGGCGACAGGGTGGAACTTTTGTAGTCGGCATTTAGGGCGGCGTGGTCTTCCAGTGCTATGAGGGTCCCCCTTTTCTTCGTGGGGGCTCGATTAGCCGCGCACGCACAACACGTGGTTCTTTGGGCTTGATGCGAAGAAGAGTTGGGTTGTGTTGAGTGCCTCGCTTGGTGGGTTTGATCCCCGTCTGGCGGGATATTCTTACGTGTACGGCCAAATTGGTGCACCCCTGCAGGGTTAAATCTTCTCGAGAAGCCGTGTTGTCCGCGGTTATGGATGACTTGGTGATAGGGCTGGCTAACAAGGATTAGACAACTTACACCTAATTAATAATAATTTGACTAGTAATAGGCTTATTGACACAATAACTTGAACGTTCATTAATCCAACTGTGTGGGTTATCCTCGGATTGCTTCTTTGGATAAGGGGCGAGATCCAGGATGGGTTTGTTTGAGGTTAGTGGTAGTTGGTTCCGATGCGCTATCTTATCCCTTTCTTTTAGCCGGATGTTGTAGCGTGTCTCTGTAGTTGGTTAGGGCAGCCCGCTGCCGCACCTTTTTATCACCTATCTTCCGTTGAACCCAAAGCATCTGTACTTGGTGTTGTCGGGTACACTTTGGTATCTTGTGCGTCTTGCTTGCCAGTACTCGTCTGTACTGACCCCTTTGGGGCTGCGTGTTCTGCAGACTACGTTTCCGAGGATCCCCATGGTGGCTACTACGTGGAGTATGACGAGGCTGCTGACGAGTAGATAGCGGACCTGGGCAGGATCCGAAACTTCGTGGATGGGCTCCGTTCTTTCGTTTCCGGCCTCTTAGGCCTATTTGGATCTTGTCTGTACTCAAACACTTTGGATGCTTCCGCTGTGATGTAATGATGACTTGTTGGGACATGTGTCCTCTGCATGACTGTATTTGCTATCTCTGCTCTAGTGAGAGCTTTTGCCACTTATTTCTATTTCTTTGTATCTTAGAGATTTGTTGTGATATCACTTGTTCAAATGCCGTTGACGTACCATGTGTGTATGTTATGAAGTACGTCAATGGAAGTATTCGGATTTCTATTGGATGGTTTCACAGACGATGAATAGTAGAGGATGGTTGTCACACGTTTACGTGTTGGCCTACTCATATTGAGATGCGGGTGCAGGTAGGCCCCGTAAGCCATTTATCTACTGTTTAGCGGGCTGTGAGTATCCTCTAAAAGTCCGGGTGCGACAGGTAGGCTTCCCGAATTGCGAATAGTGGACACAGTTTTCCGACTTAATCTTTTCCCACTCTTCTTGAGAGTAGGAGATGGGTTCTATGTTCTTTCCCTTCCATCTGCGGCCATTATCCTTTCCAAAGACTATATTTACTTCTTTGGGTTTTGGCTGTGCTTCTGGAGTAGCCTTCTTTTTAGAACGAGACACCTTTTTGGCTTGAACTAAAGCATCAATGTTTCCGCCTCTCGCCCTGATATCATCTTCAGCCGCTGTGTGCTTATTGGCAGTGGTGAGCATAGATCCGAGATCTTTGTGCTCTTTCGAACCAACCATGAATTGTACAAGTCCGGGTTTCAGGCCGTTGATGAAAGCATGCATTGCTTGTACATCAATTACTCGAGAGCAACTATTATTCATTGCTGTCCATCTTGTGATAAAGTCAACGTACGACTCATCCTCATATTGTACGCAACTGTTCAGCTGGTTGATGATCTTAGGGCGTTTATATGTACCCCGGAAGTGCTGAGAAAATACTCTAGCCATATCTTCCCAGCTGTCTATTGTTCTTGACGGAAGCCCGTTGATCCAATCTCTGGCTCCATCCAGCAACATTAGGGAAGAAACTTCATAGCATGTAAATCCGTCCCTTTGTTGATCTGGACGGCAGTATAGTAGTCTGAAAGCCATGTATCCGGGTTTGTACTTCCAGTATACTTTTGGTAAGTTGGACCGACTTTGGCAAAGCCAGAGTGTAGACTGATTCTCCGGATTCTGTCAGTGAAACACTTTGGTATGAAGTATAAATCATCTCTTTCCGCCTTATCAACATGCACGGAATACCTTCCATCTAAATGGACAGAGGGTGGTCTGCTCTGTTCTGGTCCCTTGTTGCGCGAATGCGCTCTTCTGGATCATCCCTATTTCTTCCGGCGTCCTATCCTTTGGAATAAGGAGGAGTTCTGCTCCTTGGCCTTTCTTTGTTCCTTGGAGGAGTTCGGGACCTTTCTCCCATGTGAGGATTGTGGTATCTTCTGGCTTTATCAGCTGGGTGTCTCGGAGGCGGCATTACTTTTCCATCTTTCCGGTTTTGCTCCTCCCGTTCCTTATTGTCACGAGGATTATTTCCGCCTTTTGGAAGATGGGGTCCTGTTCTGGACATTGCTTCCTTGTTATTCGGTATTTTCTTGTCCTTCTTAGGATTTTCCTTCTTTTCCTTAGAATCGCCTGAATCTCCGGGTTTGCCAGGGTCTGGTGCACCAGCGGTGCACGTGGCATTTTTGCATAAGGCTGAATCATCATGTAACTTGCCTGAACGCGCTTGTCCTCGCTGTTGCTGTTGTAATGTTTTTCCTAAGAAAGCATACACTCCCTGTAGTTTTTCATCATTGGAGTACATATCGCATTAAGGACGGCGAACGTGGCTTCCGCGTTTTTTGCTGCAGTTTTGTAGATGCGTTCGCCCTTAGCATTAGTGTTGTTAACATGCCTTTGCCAAGATGGGTTTTCAAACCTCTTTCTTGCTGGCAGTTCATCCGGCTTTGAAATTCCGGGTAACCGCGTAGGTTTAATTCCAGATCTATTCCTTCTTTCATACTCCTCTATTTCTTCCTGCTGCATTTTAATGTCAGCCTGGGTTTTGAGAAGATTTTCCCGAGTTCGGAATATATGTTGTTTTTTGCCGCATTAAAGCTTGTCTCCTGGCTTCCAGCACCTCCGGGGGCTCGTCTCGTGCAATCGGGTTTTAATTAGATCAATTTCCTCCTGTTCCGACATTTGGCGAACATGGATTTCGGCCTTTTTCTTCGCCGCATGCTTAACACCACTGCCTCCTCCCACTTCCAGGTTTTGGTTGGCAATGTCTGCCAATTTCTCCACCTTTTTCTTCTGAAGTTTGGATTGGACTTTCCTGGTGGACTTCTTTTTCTTCTTGGAAGATGGAGGCTTTTTGATAAGTTCATCTTCCGTCAATTCCTTGACGTCAGGATAAATCGGACTAACTTCACCTTCCTCTTCCTCTTCCTTTGGCGGAGGTGTTTTGGGATCTTCATCTTCCTTGGCATCCTAATTTCTAGTCGGTTTTGCCATGAGGACTTCATGAAAATTCCCTTGCATGGATTTGACCTTTCTTTCGAAAGCGTCTTCATCTTCATCTTCGGAATCTAAATCTGCCGATCTGGTTTCCGAGTCTAGCTTTGCCTCTATGGCTGCTAATACAGACTCAGCTTCCGAGTTCGTTGCTTGATCGACGAATCCCGGGTCTTCCACCTTTTCTGTGGGATCATGATTTTCTGCATTGTCCACGGGATTTTCGTCTTCCGTGTTTTCAGCGATCTCAGACTGCACCATACCAATAAAGTGGGATCTGACTGCAGACATCTCCGAGGAGGCGGCGAATCCAGACGTGTTTTGGCGGTATGCAACTATGGAAGCTTGATCTGCTCCTATGTATGAATAGGGAAAATCTAAGCAGAATTCGGCATTGAAGCCTTCCTCTATTGGGCATAGGGCAGGTGGGATAAAATTACTTCCACCACGGAATCCCCTTGCTTCTGTTGTTAAACCAATAAAACATTAGCAGATCCAATCGGTAAAATGCATGCACTTACCAGATGATTCCGTGCCGACCTGTATGATCCATTGTCGAGGAAGCGTACGACGTTTACGTCGAATTCCACGCTTCCGACAGTGATTGTGCTGCCGATTATGCCGAGTATTCCCGATCAGAACGTAACTCCCGACTCCGCTGGCCCCACGGTGGGCGCCAACTGTCGAGACATCGTAGTAAGGAGCATGGACGGGGGTGCCATAAGTCTACTGGTAGAACCACGAGGGGACGTGGGAGAGCTGTAAGCGGGAACACGGATTTTACCCAGGTTCGGTACGTCATAACTAGGCGGCATTCCTACTCCTGCAATGTCACTAAATCAGGGCTAAAACTTGAAGTATACATAGTACAATTGTGAGTATGGTTTCGCTAACTTGGCGAGGATGAACTTCTCGGTGAGTTGGCTTCTAGTTAACTTGTGTGCTTATCTTTTCCTTGCCCCCGCCCGTCTTTATATAGATATCCGGACTAGGGCTTACAAGAAGGAAACCTAGAAGACTACGGAAAGCATCTAACTTGAAAAATAAGGAATCCGACTTCTCCTCCAAGTCGCACCACGCTGGGCTATGGTCCGGGTTCTTCTAGAATCCGGCTTCCTGCGCGTCAGCTTACTGGGCCGCCCAATGGACTCTGTTCCATCGCCTGTGGGCCACCCTGGTAATCCGGCCTTCGGCCAATACCGGATATACCCCTATTTGGCATATATCCTACAGGGGAAGATTTTCCCCTATGTGCAAAACCTAATTTTAGGGTTTGCTAGTTGGAGCCCATGGTCTCACAAAGTGCACAGGGATTCCATAAGTATTTTTCCTAAATTTATTAGATAAATAAATGAGAAGAAAAAGGGAAAAGAAAAGAAAAGTAAAAAAAATAGGTGGAGGGATTGGACTCCACAAGGGAGTCCAATTCGAACTCCCCTAGGAGGGTGGTGCGGTCAAGCACAAGGAGGGGGAAACCAACCCCCCTCCTTTGGCAGGTTCCCTCCTAGCTCCACCTATATAATCCCATCTCTCCTCCTCTTTAGAAACATAACAATTGAGCCTTTTGGCCTTCTCTCTCTCATAGAATTAGAGATCTAATTAGAGGACATGCAAAATTAGATCCTCTAATTAGAGAAGATCTAATTGAATTACAACCTCTAATTATAAACATCTCTAATTGGAATAGAGTCTCTTCTAATCGGGGTTTTGAGTTATACTCTCCCGATTAGACCTAGCTCTAATTGTTTCCTATCTCATGTGTTGAGAACTGATACGCTGCAAATGTATCTATAATTTTTTATGTTCCATGCTTGTTTTCTACCCAATACCTTTTGTTCTCCACATGTTTTCTTTCGTTTTCCGGATGTTTTGACACACTAACCTATTAACGAGATGCCCTAGGCCAGTTGTTGTTTTCTGCTGTTTTTCTACTCCCTCTGTCTACAAACACTAAAATATGTCTAGATACATCCACTTTTGTCCAACTTTGAGACAACTAATATGAGACGGAGGGTGTATTTCAGAAAAGTTCTTAAGGAAATATTCTCGGAAAGGGCTGAAAAATCTACGGAGATCAATTTTTACCCGAAACGAAGATGGAGTTTAAAGGAGAGACGTAGGGGAGCTAGGGGGCCACCAGGAGGGTGCCAGGGGTGCCCCCCTTAGGTCATGCCTGGTGGGCCCCTGGGAGCTCCCGGCACCGTCTCACGTCCCCCCTTCACTTATAAATTGCCCCTAACCCTAAAAACATCGGGGATGGAGTTATTGTAAGGACCCCAGACCGGCAGTCTGAAACCCTACGTATGCATACATTCACGATCCCAGAAAGATCAGTCGTGAACAACATACAAGTTGGCACACAGAAATACATCATCCATTACACGAATACATAAAGGTATTACATAAAAGATCACATGATCAAGTTTACCGCAAATGCCACAAAGGCAGGCAACTTAACCATCACAGCGGAAGACAATTAAAACACAACGTAGTTGAGCCCAAGTCACGCCTTAACCTACAGGCTGCTGACCCGGAGACGATCCTAGTTCGCAAAGCCGTCAACTCCGTACTTCTCTTCATAGATATCCTTCGGAGGTTCCTTCTCAAAATCTGATAAGTAGATACCAGGGGCGAAACCATAATGAGTACATTTGAATGTACTCAGCAAGACATCCATCATGTCACTTACCAACATGCAAATATGCTTATATGGTGGAATAGGTAGGCTATAAATATGGTTCACTATCAATGGTGTTCATATATGATGACACCACAGTTGCAGTCAGGTTTATCTGTATCTTCGTTGAAGAAGATACTTCAGAAGAAAAATAATATATAGTTTTATTTCTCTTGTAGATATCACATGTACAAGAGGTTTTGTAAAACTTTGTTAAAGAATATTTTCTCTTTGCAAAACTTCTTGGAATCAGTTTCCAGAATTCTTGCTTAGAGTAGAAAAGGTTTTCTTTGCAAAACATTTTGTTTTGTATCACATCATCTGGCTTTTCATCATCGACGATACCTCCACGGTATCAGTTTCCATTCCTTTCCGAACTTCACAAGTTCAATACTTCCTTTCCAAAAATTCCCTTTTCAAAAACTTCCTTTTTGAAAACATTGACACAATGCTAGCTACATGGCCATTCAACTGTCCATATCCGAGGACGCGGCTTCTTCGAAAAAAGTTATACTCTGCAGAGGTGTACACATCCACCAGATCCAGTACACCTCCCGTGAAACAACCACGGACTGTAACAACAGTATGTAAACATCAGGTATCTGATCATAACCATCCACTATGTTCAAGCTAGAATACGCCTATCTCTTCAGTTGAGTTTAATCTCCTCGGCACCATGTCGCACATCGCCATGACAGGAGACTCAACCGATGCAACCGGAGGGAAAATTAATCCCACACTTTATATGCCTCAACATTGGGAGTTTTGACGACATTCGGTTCGAGGGTACGACGCCCCTTATAGCAAGTGAGATAGCACACACTAATAAGAACAAACTTCAAGTTAAGCCCCGTGCCCATGTTAGGGTAGGGTGGCAGTACGGTAAAGGTTGTCCGGCGAAGACTAGGTTATGTGTCATTTTTGAAAACACCACCTTCTCAAAAATGACCACTTCCACATTCCTCCGGAGAACAAGGATCCGCCTTTTCTCCGGGTTTTTCCGTAAAGCCTTTGTTTCGTAGAATCACAATTTTAGGGTGTCCACTTAGGGACTAGTATATTTGATGGTAATAAATACCATATGGTGGCCTATGGGCTTGGTATTACCAAGTTTAACTACTGGCATAATAATAACCTATAATATAGTATAGTAGTAATTTCCACCTCAAAAATAGTTTTGATAATCAAGTTTTTGGTAAAACTTCAGAAGTAAAACATGCATGATATTTAATGGTAAGTATTGTATCAGCAAGCAATCAGGATGCTTGCCTGGTATCTCTTTGTGTCCCTGGTTGTTGGAGTGACTGGAACTTGAAACAGAGCTTCACGACACTTCCTTCCTCTTCGTTTTCTAACGCCGTAAAAAGAGAATAAAGGACACACATTCAGAACCAAACAAGACAAACAAGGCTACAAGTAATACATACAGCAAGCAATCAAGGAGTACCACCCAAGTTCTCAATTTTTCCCTTAAGAAAAATTGGCATAAAAACTATAGTTGAAAAGTCTGCTTTTTTTCTAGTGTTTATGTGTGGCCACTTCAATGATTTTTAGTTAAGAACACCATGGACCAGTGGGGTAGAGCACATGTTACTAGACAGTAGGGTGTCACATAAAACACATTTTTATGTCTAAAAACTTCCCCAACAATCTCTATGGCTAGCACATATAATTTTGCTAAAATATTCAAGTGGTGAAAAAGGTTCATGACAACAAGTCAATCCTATTTTCCACCATGATGCAAAAGTACCAGTGGGTGTTCCACTAGCAAAAATGCTCACCAAGAGGTTAATAAGCCTCTGGTCACTTTTATAAAAGTGCTCCAAACAAACAATCTAGCATCCAAAAACTCCTACTCATACTAGTAGAAAATTTAGGAAAAATACTAGACTAGTTTAGGCTACACTAGTTAATTTTATGCACAAGTGTGCAAGCTAGAAGAGGCAAAATACTCCTCTAACCAGTACCATAAATGCTACTGGATTCCACAAAATAACATAAAAAGCATAGCTAGGAAACAAGGAAAAACTATGCTTAAAATGCTACACATGTGAGGAGATTAATTCCTAGTCATCCAAGTGTTACTCATGCTTTTATGCTACTTAAGAGGAAACCTATCAGAGGTGAAAACCCTAAGATAATAATGCCACAAGGACATTCCATCCTCTGGTTTCCATACCAAAGATTTATATTTTTCCCTAGGGGAAAACAAGACAAAAAGCATACATGAATATCCTAGTATGAAATTTAGACTTTAGGCATTGCTATTTAAATCTATCTCAAACACAAGCACCAAGTATCTAGAGGTGCTATAACCAAAATAACAGTACCTAAATGGTACTGGTTTCATGAGAATTAATCTAGCAATAAGCCTAAAAAGCATTTAAAGATCTACTCAAAACATATATAAAAGAAACACATCTAGGGTGGGGGAAATAATGTTTCCACCAAAAATGCAATGACACCAGTGGGTGTTCCACTAGCATAACAAAGCATTAAGAGGTCACAATGCCTCTGGTCACACTTGCTAAAAATTAACAAAAGACTAAACTAGCACCTAGTGCAATAACAATACTAGTAGAAAACAATAGGATGCTAAAATAAGCAAGGTAATGTTACTTATGCAATTATTTCCACACAAGTGAAAACTCTAGGGGTCAAGTACTCATAAAAACCTTATCAAAATGCTACTGGTCCTATGAATACAACATAAAAATATGTGGCTACAAAACCACAAATGATTATGTCAAAATTCCACACATGAGGGAATTTTTCCATAACCATTCTCATAGTAATGATTAAGCTACTCATGCTTTTCTACCAATTCAAAACCAACCTAGCAGAGGTTATAACAACACAATATAAGTATCAACATGGTGCTGTATCTAATCTCTCAACAAAACAATTCAATCACTTGCACACAAAGTTAATCAATCAAAAATTGCTATGCAAGTATTACTAGAGAATAATCATATGATATTAATATAAATCCTATTTCTTCTCAACTCAAGTCCACACATTCTAAGATGATAAAATAGCTAAGTAATACTTAGAAAGCAAGTTCACACAACTTATACATGCTAGAAAACAATATTGCAACACAAAAATATCATCACAACAATTAATTAGCTAAAATGCCAAAATGGCAGAAACATGCAAAAAAAGGATCTGTCCACCAATTTTTCTAGGATGCTCTAAAAATTAAACCCTTCTAGGTTTGGATAGCCCTAAACATATACAAGACCATCCAGTTGAGTTTGCATCAAAAATCATTTTTAATAATTTTATAAAAATCACCAAAGTGCTCTCTGGTGTTTTACCAAATTGCATGCCATTTCAAAAATACAATGAATTTGGAAACGAGGTTAAATGATCCTGTTAGGAAATTTCAAGGGATTTCCAATGCAATTTGCCTCACTTCTTTTGGAGCTGTGTAATAAAAATGGTGCTCATTTTGGTGTTTCTGGTAGCTGTTACCAAATCATTTTTAATTTCAAATTTATTCATCCAAATGTAGATCTACAAAATGGAGGTGGTTTAGATTTTGTTGCTTTACATGTGTGATTTTTGGTTTGGTCAAAATCATCTTTTAAGTCGGTATTTAGAGCCAAAAGTAAACATGTACTTCTCTGTGAAAAATAAAATGGAAAAACAAAGCCTTAAAGGGCCAGATCTGCAAACGGGCCGCCAGATCTGATCTTTACCGCGGCAGATCTACCCGCAGGTCGCTGACGCGCGGGCCTCCGCCCACGTGGTAGCCACGCGGCGGGTGCGCAGGGGCCACCTGCAGGTTTGACTGCATCCACGCGGGGTCAAAGCGCAGCTGCGTCATTGCGACGTCAGCGCGACGTCACCCCGCCGGCGGGACGACTCCGGCGAGCCAAAATCGACGCGTACGTTCACCGTTCTCGTGATTAAAAAGCATCAAAACGTTGCTATCGACGCGGGCAAGCGATTGGTCGGGTTCTCGTTTCCTGGAAGGCCACCGGAGGACGGCGGCAACGGCCACGCGCGGCGGCCGGAGAGCGTTCACGGCGCGGCGGCGATTAAGAGCGAGAGGGAGGGGGGAAAGTGGACCGGGACGGTCGCATGCTCACCCTGGACGCGTTGGAGGGCTCGGATGAGGAGGAGGGAGCTCGAGTCGGCCGGGATTCGTCGACGGAGCTCGCCGGCCCCGAGGACGAAAGTGGATGGCGCGGCCACCACGCGACGTTTCTTCTCGATTCCTTCAGCAGCTAGGGCCTACTCGACGAGGGGGAGCGAATGGCGCCAACGGCTGCCGGCGGCGAGGTCCCTATCGGCCTAATCGACGACGAGCTTAAACGGGCTAGGGTTTCGGGTTGGATATTTTCAGAGAGAGAGAGGGCTTCGAGGGGGAAAGAGAGAGAGGGGGCAGGTAAGAGACCACAGACGGGTTTTTAATCAACTAGAAGCCTTCTACTCGAAGGCAATGGAGCATGGGCTTCCATGCCTGCTACGTGAGCTACAGGAAGAAGAAGATGACAATGACTAGGATCACAATTTGGTCCCTGCCAACTTTACAAGTAGGTCCTTTTCTCTCTGAAAATGGTTGTTTTCACAAGGAAAACAAAGTTTAAATTTTAAATCCTTTTGCCCAAAATTCTTACTAGTTAAGATACACAACATATGTGAAAATTGGCTCATTTGCCTAAACTTGATAATTCAAAGTTGTTCAAATTTGAATTCTTACATAAATGGACATTGAATTTATTTGACTACTTAAGAGCTTCCAAAAATGATAATTTTTGGCACACATTCCTTATTTGATGTGTTCCTTATGTGGTAGAAAATTCAAGTCATTTTGAGTTACTTCATAGAACAAACTTGTTCAAATTTCAAAAAGGTGCTGTCAAGAAAACAGGGGTTTTTGGCAACTTAAATTATTCAAAAACTTGTTCCCTTTTGGTTTTCATCCTCATTTATGATATAGAGCATGTGGTATCTATTTCATGGCATTTGGAAAAAGTTTGTAGAACAAACTTGTTCAAAATCCCAATTGTTGCTGTGGAGAAAAACCATGTTTTCAGGACTTTAATGGATTCAATTTTTGTTCTTCTCTTGTGTGTGTTCCTTATTTGATATAAGGAAGCAATGGTATGAATTTCAAATCATTTTAAGAAAGTTTCCAATTGTAACTTGTTTTAGTTTTCTGTTTCTGGAAATATTGGAATTTCTATTTAATAAAGCACTTGGCTTTTCTTTAGCAATGCTTTGCCAAAATATTTATATGACTAGGGATAACAAGTCAAAGCTCTCCAATACTTTTGTTTTTAAGCTTGCAAGGTTGGAAAAACATTTGATAATATTTTGGTGAAGCATCTAAGAATGCCTCTTTTTCCTGATAATCTTTTATGGAAATATTATTAAGTGTTTCCTCTTTCTTAATTTAGAGATTGGAATAATATTCAACAAGTATGAGATTCATAAGATAGTTTTGGAAAACTCTTTGATCAATATTTACTTTATAAAATATTGCCAAGGTCATTGGAACAATATGTTGAATATTTTTATCCCTGGAACAATATGTTGAATATTTTTAGTTCACTGCTTTGCTATCCTTTTAAGTTTGCAAGTTTATATAATTAGTTTGTTTAGTTGCACTTAAACAACCACAAACAAACACAACCAAGGTTTATTAGTAAAGCAATTAGCAAAACAACTGTGTTAACAGGTATTCCAAAATTGGGATGTGACAGGTCTTCCCCCCTTAAAAAGAATCTCGTCCCCGAGATTCACAAGCGAGGACTAAGGGAGGGCCAACAAACACAAAGTTAGTGTTGGAGTGCAGGTGCTTCCCCCCTTTGACTTTTCTTGGGAGGAGGGGTACTTCCCTAAATTATCAAATTCACTTTAAAAAGTACACCAGTACTGTTTTAGGTCCAAAACTTTTGTTTCCTGGTTTGAACAAAAATTTAGGTTAGTGCAGAACTACCTGGAAATGTACCGTTAATTATTACATGAGTTCCTAGCTATATCCCACATCTTACATACAACATATGGAGTGGTGTACCACTCTCATAGAAAGGTATATAAGAAGCTAAAAATATAGCTTGTGGGTGCAAAGGTTAGGTTGCTAAGGTAAAAATAAACAGACAGAATAATACCCATGGCAGTGGGTATTACTCACCACAAGCAACTATCACTTAATGTGCTCATGATTTTAGTTGGATGTTTTAGTTTCATAAGATACTCTTAAGAACAATCATAACACAAGTATAAACTCATGCTAAGGTAAAACATTTAAACCAACTCCAATAAGCAAGCAAACAACACCACAGATGAATAGACTATTTATTCACTAGGTTATTGTTTATTAGAGGTTTTGGAATCCATCAATCATGAACAATTAGTAAACAACCAGTAGCTAAAAACCAATTAATTCAATCATAAAGATACTCTAAAACACCATCTTTACACAAGATGAAACTCCTATTTCACAGGCATAAAAAAAATAGGACTGCACAAATAACACACTAGTTATGAAAAATCTACACCAGCATGCTATAAGAGATAATCATATCCTATAACCATAGAACATGCAACTAAATAATTCATGGCATGATAACAGAAGTAATAACTTCCTAAACATGCTATATCAACACATATACTCATAAAATAAAAAGAGGGTAATACTAGAGCAAAAATCACCATTTTGTAGTGGTGAAACTAGTTTCACTCTAGAGAAGCAAACAATTGCTATCATGATGTTTAAACTTAAACAAGCAAGTCATGAATATAAATGTACCTAATAACAGTACACAAAACTTACTCATGTTAGTAAGCACAAACATCAAAACAATCCCATGATACAACTATTAAACATGCAGAAATTTCTTCTAGCAATTTCTGTTTTCTTTAATCAATTACTAGCAAAACAAGCAAGGTATAACTCACACAACCAGTAGCTATGCAAGTAATGAAAAGTTATCTAAACCTTTTCAAAGATCCATATACTCAATTTAAAATTATCCACAAACAATCTACCAATCAAGAGGAATTTATTTTATTTTGTGAACAATTTAATTTTAGCACATGATAGTGAAACATTTCTTAACATGATACCCCTAAGGAATATTATGCTAACAAAAGGATCACACCTAATCATATTAGTATTTACTAATAAGAATTAAACTTCTCACTTTCATAGGTGAAAAGAAACAATTATATTTTCCATGGTGGAAAATAGAAATCAATCTCATAGTCAAACACGCTATTTTCACACATGTGTATGGTTGGGGATTTTCATCCTCAAGCCAAAATGCAATGGGAACAGTGGGATATGGCCCACTAATACCAAGTAAAAATAGGTACTAAGCCTCTGGTTACTCATGAAAAACTTTGCATACAAGATAAAAATATAAGGCTATTTAATCTAGTGAAACAATACTAGTGCATATTGATAGCAATGCTTACGTATGCTTTACTTTTAAGAGACATGCAAGCTAACAGAGGTACAAGCATAAAAATAACAGTACCTAAATGGTACTGGCCTCAAGGAAAACATAGCACAAAAATCTACTAAGAAAGTATACACAGATCTAGCTCTCACAAAATTTCCAAATAATTAACTAGAAGGTGACAAATGTTATTTCATTTTTATTCGAGTTTCCAATCATGCACACACTTTCTAGGGTAGATTTATTGTAAGAGATCAACATAATAACAAGTCCTAACAACTCCATATAAGTTAGGAAGCAAGATTGAATAAAACACAAATTCATTTCAATCAAGAGCACACAAAGAAACAAACACCGGAAAACTGCTGTTTTCTAGATCTATCATATCCATTCCATCGTTTACTTTATTTCTAAACCCTGAATTTCATAGTACTACAACGTCTACCAAGTTTTGATTTCCAAAGTAGATACACCCGATATCTTATTGACTATTAAACGAATAGATCATCATCTTAATTTTTTTGTGACTTCTCCTTTTTACCAACTAGATTAAAAGGTGTCGTAAGTCATTTAATTCTTTGGTTTAGAAAGAGTTCTCATTAGTTTGCATGCTTTGGTTAGGTGTCAACCTAATATTAAACAAAGCATGTTATTCTTGTTAGCTTTCTATTAGATAATGTTTGTCCGACAAGATACGACTGGCGTCATCGTGTGTCGAATATTGAGTTGTGCTCTTTTGACTGGCTTCTGAGGGGGTTGCGCATCATGGCATGTGATGGCTTCTTTTGTACCTTTCTCCAGAGGAGGGAGGTATATAACTTTTAAAAAGGGGATTTCCCTTGTTTGGTCTTTTAAAAGGGAACATAAACAAGTGCAACATTTAGCCAACATGGTAGAAAGAGTCTTTTGCACACACACAAACATAGAGGTTTTGGTCAGTATTGGTTGGTTCATTCACGCCTTTCCTTCTTTGAGGGTTGTCGCTGTTGGAGCTTTATCTGTTGAAGTGCATTACTGGTATCAACGCTATCAGTTCGTGTGGCTTGATGGTCCTCTATTATTAGGTCCAATGGTGCTTTCATTAATGGTGGTGGTTCACGACGGGTGGCATTATGAAGCGAAAACAAATATAAGTCTAAGCAACAAATTCTTGTTTTTGAATGCTATACAAACATTTTTGCTTGCAAAAATTTAACACGAGGCGATTCAAAAACAAGAGCGGGGCAAGCACAAATCTGCAAATTTTTAGCACCCCACAAACATATAGAAGCCTAGATGAACCAATTTCTACACCACACAATAGCACAAAGTCCTACGGACACACCTAAACAAGCCAAAACACACAAGCAAGGCTCCATTGGAGCTACGTCGGGGGAAACGACTCATGGGGTAATCGCTAAATTACTCCAAACTAGACTAATCCAAAAATCCTAGAAGTGGCTGAAGAACTATTTCTACTGCTGACCAACATTACTGTAGAGCTAGGCAATTATTTTTGGTCTCTCGGGACATCGGCAAGTATACAAGTTTTTGTATGAAAACAAGATAAATAGAAGTAAAGTTTTGATAAAACTTTTAACTGAGAGAGGTAAAACTACGCAACAATCTGTTTTTGAAACCCCAACTATTTTTTGAACAGAAAACTTCAAAGACGAGAGATGTTTCAAAAACAGAGCGGAGCAGTTGCAAACAAGTAAGAAATAAACTCTTAACCGAGAGAGATACCAACTCTATAAGGCCCGCCCTTCGAACCACTGTTCAAGGACGCCCTTGATATGCATTTAGAATCTTTTGAAAAGATAATAAGGAGGGAAAATATGCTAAAATTCCCTTAGATAAAAATAATTTAGATAGTAAATAGGTTTTTGACTCAAAAATACTTTTCTTTCCTATCTGACGTCCATGCTAACTAAGGTCTCCTAAGGTCAGGATGGCTCTGATACCAACTCTGTAAGGACCCCAGACCGGCAGTCTGAAACCCTACGTATGCATACATTCACGATCCTAGAAAGATCAGTCGTGAACAACATACAAGTTGGCACACAGAATTACATCATCCATTACACGAATACATAAAGGTATTACATAAAAGATCACATGATCAAGTTTACCGCAACTGCCACAAAGGCAGGCAACTTAACCATCACAGCGGAAGACAATTAAAACACAACGTAGTTGAGCCCAAGTCACGCCTTAACCTACAGGCTGCTGACCCGGAGACGATCCTAGTTCGCAAAGCCGTCAACTCCGTACTTCTCTTCATAGATATCCTTCGGAGGTTCCTTCTCAAAATCTGATAAGTAGATACCAGGGGCGAAACCATAATGAGTACATTTGAATGTACTCAGCAAGACATCCATCATGTCACTTACCAACATGCAAATATGCTTATATGGTGGAATAGGTAGGCTATAAATATGGTTCACTATCAATGGTGTTCATATATGATGACACCACAGTTGCAGTCAGGTTTATCTGTATCTTCGTTGAAGAAGATACTTCAGAAGAAAAATAATATATAGTTTTATTTCTCTTGTAGATATCACATGTACAAGAGGTTTTGTAAAACTTTGTTAAAGAATATTTTCTCTTTGCAAAACTTCTTGGAATCAGTTTCCAGAATTCTTGCTTAGAGTAGAAAAGGTTTTCTTTGCAAAACATTTTGTTTTGTATCACATCATCTGGCTTTTCATCATCGACGATACCTCCACGGTATCAGTTTCCATTCCTTTCCGAACTTCACAAGTTCAATACTTCCTTTCCAAAAATTCCCTTTTCAAAAACTTCCTTTTTGAAAACATTGACACAATGCTAGCTACATGGCCATTCAACTGTCCATATCCGAGGACGCGGCTTCTTCGAAAAAAGTTATACTCTGCAGAGGTGTACACATCCACCAGATCCAGTACACCTCCCGTGAAACAACCACGGACTGTAACAACAGTATGTAAACATCAGGTATCTGATCATAACCATCCACTATGTTCAAGCTAGAATACGCCTATCTCTTCAGTTGAGTTTAATCTCCTCGGCACCATGTCGCACATCGCCATGACAGGAGACTCAACCGATGCAACCGGAGGGAAAATTAATCCCACACTTTATATGCCTCAACATTGGGAGTTTTGACGACATTCGGTTCGAGGGTACGACGCCCCTTATAGCAAGTGAGATAGCACACACTAATAAGAACAAACTTCAAGTTAAGCCCCGTGCCCATGTTAGGGTAGGGTGGCAGTACGGTAAAGGTTGTCCGGCGAAGACTAGGTTATGTGTCATTTTTGAAAACACCACCTTCTCAAAAATGACCACTTCCACATTCCTCCGGAGAACAAGGATCCGCCTTTTCTCCGGGTTTTTCCGTAAAGCCTTTGTTTCGTAGAATCACAATTTTAGGGTGTCCACTTAGGGACTAGTATATTTGATGGTAATAAATACCATATGGTGGCCTATGGGCTTGGTATTACCAAGTTTAACTACTGGCATAATAATAACCTATAATATAGTATAGTAGTAATTTCCACCTCAAAAATAGTTTTGATAATCAAGTTTTTGGTAAAACTTCAGAAGTAAAACATGCATGATATTTAATGGTAAGTATTGTATCAGCAAGCAATCAGGATGCTTGCCTGGTATCTCTTTGTGTCCCTGGTTGTTGGAGTGACTGGAACTTGAAACAGAGCTTCACGACACTTCCTTCCTCTTCGTTTTCTAACGCCGTAAAAAGAGAATAAAGGACACACATTCAGAACCAAACAAGACAAACAAGGCTACAAGTAATACATACAGCAAGCAATCAAGGAGTACCACCCAAGTTCTCAATTTTTCCCTTAAGAAAAATTGGCATAAAAACTATAGTTGAAAAGTCTGCTTTTTTTCTAGTGTTTATGTGTGGCCACTTCAATGATTTTTAGTTAAGAACACCATGGACCAGTGGGGTAGAGCACATGTTACTAGACAGTAGGGTGTCACATAAAACACATTTTTATGTCTAAAAACTTCCCCAACAATCTCTATGGCTAGCACATATAATTTTGCTAAAATATTCAAGTGGTGAAAAAGGTTCATGACAACAAGTCAATCCTATTTTCCACCATGATGCAAAAGTACCAGTGGGTGTTCCACTAGCAAAAATGCTCACCAAGAGGTTAATAAGCCTCTGGTCACTTTTATAAAAGTGCTCCAAACAAACAATCTAGCATCCAAAAACTCCTACTCATACTAGTAGAAAATTTAGGAAAAATACTAGACTAGTTTAGGCTACACTAGTTAATTTTATGCACAAGTGTGCAAGCTAGCAGAGGCAAAATACTCCTCTAACCAGTACCATAAATGCTACTGGATTCCACAAAATAACATAAAAAGCATAGCTAGGAAACAAGGAAAAACTATGCTTAAAATGCTACACATGTGAGGAGATTAATTCCTAGTCATCCAAGTGTTACTCATGCTTTTATGCTACTTAAGAGGAAACTTATCAGAGGTGAAAACCCTAAGATAATAATGCCACAAGGACATTCCATCCTCTGGTTTCCATACCAAAGATTTATATTTTTCCCTAGGGGAAAACAAGACAAAAAGCATACATGAATATCCTAGTATGAAATTTAGACTTTAGGCATTGCTATTTAAATCTATCTCAAACACAAGCACCAAGTATCTAGAGGTGCTATAACCAAAATAACAGTACCTAAATGGTACTGGTTTCATGAGAATTAATCTAGCAATAAGCCTAAAAATCATTTAAAGATCTACTCAAAACATATATAAAAGAAACACATCTAGGGTGGGGGAAATAATGTTTCCACCAAAAATGCAATGACACCAGTGGGTGTTCCACTAGCATAACAAAGCATTAAGAGGTCACAATGCCTCTGGTCACACTTGCTAAAAATTAACAAAAGACTAAACTAGCACCTAGTGCAATAACAATACTAGTAGAAAACAATAGGATGCTAAAATAAGCAAGGTAATGTTACTTATGCAATTATTTCCACACAAGTGAAAACTCTAGGGGTCAAGTACTCATAAAAACCTTATCAAAATGCTACTGGTCCTATGAATACAACATAAAAATATGTGGCTACAAAACCACAAATGATTATGTCAAAATTCCACACATGAGGGAATTTTTCCATAACCATTCTCATAGTAATGATTAAGCTACTCATGCTTTTCTACCAATTCAAAACCAACCTAGCAGAGGTTATAACAACACAATATAAGTATCAACATGGTGCTGTATCTAATCTCTCAACAAAACAATTCAATCACTTGCACACAAAGTTAATCAATCAAAAATTGCTATGCAAGTATTACTAGAGAATAATCATATGATATTAATATAAATCCTATTTCTTCTCAACTCAAGTCCACACATTCTAACATGATAAAATAGCTAAGTAATACTTAGAAAGCAAGTTCACACAACTTATACATGCTAGAAAACAATATTGCAACACAAAAATATCATCACAACAATTAATTAGCTAAAATGCCAAAATGGCAGAAACATGCAAAAAAAGGATCTGTCCACCAATTTTTCTAGGATGCTCTAAAAATTAAACCCTTCTAGGTTTGGATAGCCCTAAACATATACAAGACCATCCAGTTGAGTTTGCATCAAAAATCATTTTTAATAATTTTATAAAAATCACCAAAGTGCTCTCTGGTGTTTTACCAAATTGCATGCTATTTCAAAAATACAATGAATTTGGAAACGAGGTTAAATGATCCTGTTAGGAAATTTCAAGGGCTTTCCAATGCAATTTGCCTCACTTCTTTTGGAGCTGTGTAATAAAAATGGTGCTCATTTTGGTGTTTCTGGTAGCTGTTACCAAATCATTTTTAATTTCAAATTTATTCATCCAAATGTAGATCTACAAAATGGAGGTGGTTTAGATTTTGTTGCTTTACATGTGTGATTTTTGGTTTGGTCAAAATCATCTTTTAAGTCGGTATTTAGAGCCAAAAGTAAACATGTACTTCTCTGTGAAAAATAAAATGGAAAAACAAAGCCTTAAAGGGCCAGATCTGCAAACGGGCCGCCAGATCTGATCTTTACCGCGGCAGATCTACCCGCAGGTCGCTGACGCGCGGGCCTCCGCCCACGTGGCAGCCACGCGGCGGGTGCGCAGGGGCCACCTGCAGGTTTGACTGCATCCACGCGGGGTCAAAGCGCAGCTGCGTCATTGCGACGTCAGCGCGACGTCACCCCGCCGGCGGGACGACTCCGGCGAGCCAAAATCGACGCGTACGTTCACCGTTCTCGTGATTAAAAAGCATCAAAACGTTGCTATCGACGCGGGCAAGCGATTGGTCGGGTTCTCGTTTCCTGGAAGGCCACCGGAGGACGGCGGCAACGGCCACGCGCGGCGGCCGGAGAGCGTTCACGGCGCGGCGGCGATTAAGAGCGAGAGGGAGGGGGGAAAGTGGACCGGGACGGTCGCATGCTCACCCTGGACGCGTTGGAGGGCTCGGATGAGGAGGAGGGAGCTCGAGTCGGCCGGGATTCGTCGACGGAGCTCGCCGGCCCCGAGGACGAAAGTGGATGGCGCGGCCACCACGCGACGTTTCTTCTCGATTCCTTCAGCAGCTAGGGCCTACTCGACGAGGGGGAGCGAATGGCGCCAACGGCTGCCGGCGGCGAGGTCCCTATCGGCCTAATCGACGACGAGCTTAAACGGGCTAGGGTTTCGGGTTGGATATTTTCAGAGAGAGAGAGGGCTTCGAGGGGGAAAGAGAGAGAGGGGGCAGGTAAGAGACCACAGACGGGTTTTTAATCAACTAGAAGCCTTCTACTCGAAGGCAATGGAGCATGGGCTTCCATGCCTGCTACGTGAGCTACAGGAAGAAGAAGATGACAATGACTAGGATCACAATTTGGTCCCTGCCAACTTTACAAGTAGGTCCTTTTCTCTCTGAAAATGGTTGTTTTCACAAGGAAAACAAAGTTTAAATTTTAAATCCTTTTGCCCAAAATTCTTACTAGTTAAGATACACAACATATGTGAAAATTGGCTCATTTGCCTAAACTTGATAATTCAAAGTTGTTCAAATTTGAATTCTTACATAAATGGACATTGAATTTATTTGACTACTTAAGAGCTTCCAAAAATGATAATTTTTGGCACACATTCCTTATTTGATGTGTTCCTTATGTGGTAGAAAATTCAAGTCATTTTGAGTTACTTCATAGAACAAACTTGTTCAAATTTCAAAAAGGTGCTGTCAAGAAAACAGGGGTTTTTGGCAACTTAAATTATTCAAAAACTTGTGCCCTTTTGTTTTTCATCCTCATTTATGATATAGAGCATGTGGTATCTATTTCATGGCATTTGGAAAAAGTTTGTAGAACAAACTTGTTCAAAATCCCAATTGTTGCTGTGGAGAAAAACCATGTTTTCAGGACTTTAATGGATTCAATTTTTGTTCTTCTCTTGTGTGTGTTCCTTATTTGATATAAGGAAGCAATGGTATGAATTTCAAATCATTTTAAGAAAGTTTCCAATTGTAACTTGTTTTAGTTTTCTGTTTCTGGAAATATTGGAATTTCTATTTAATAAAGCACTTGGCTTTTCTTTAGCAATGCTTTGCCAAAATATTTATATGACTAGGGATAACAAGTCAAAGCTCTCCAATACTTTTGTTTTTAAGCTTGCAAGGTTGGAAAAACATTTGATAATATTTTGGTGAAGCATCTAAGAATGCCTCTTTTTCCTGATAATCTTTTATGGAAATATTATTAAGTGTTTCCTCTTTCTTAATTTAGAGCTTGGAATAATATTCAACAAGTATGAGATTCATAAGATAGTTTTGGAAAACTCTTTGATCAATATTTACTTTAGAAAATATTGCCAAGGTCATTGGAACAATATGTTGAATATTTTTATCCCTGGAACAATATGTTGAATATTTTTAGTTCACTGCTTTGCTATCCTTTTAAGTTTGCAAGTTTATATAATTAGTTTGTTTAGTTGCACTTAAACAACCACAAACAAACACAACCAAGGTTTATTAGTAAAGCAATTAGCAAAACAACTGTGTTAACAGGTATTCCAAAATTGGGATGTGACAGTTATTTTCCATGAAACATACAGAGAGGCGTCTTCACCTCGAAAGTCCAATCTAGGGCTTCTGGAGTCCTGCTCCGGCACCCTGCCGGAGAGGGGGTCGTGGCCGGAGGCCTCTACATCGGTATGATCGCCTCCGGACAGATGCATGAGTAGTTCAACTCGGGACTATGGGCCCATAACAGTAACTAGATGGTTGTTCTCTCCCTTATGCCTCCATGTTGAGAGTCTCGTGAGCTGCCTCACATGATGGAGACCACTGTTATATAATTGTACATGTTGTGTTTGCTGAGATCCGATGAACCATGTTATTATGATTATTTTGTTCATGTTAATCTGATATGCTTCACTTATATTTGTAGAGAGTTTTAATCTTGTCTTGCAATGCTCTCCGGTGTTTATGATTACCTTGGCCACGTAGTTGTTTTCTCCTCTAAGAGAGGCTTGATGAACCACAAGTATAGGGGGTGTATCGTAGTACTTTCGATAAATAAGAGTGTCGAACCCAACGAGGAGCAGAAGGTGTTGACAAGCAGGTTAGATAGATGATTCACTATAAAAACTAGCAAACAAGTTTTTGGTGGTTTTTGATCTAGCAGATAAATAAAGTGCGAGTAAATAAAAGACAGTAGTAATAATTGCAGCGAGTGGCCCAATCCTTTTTAGAGAAAAGGACAAGCAGGTTGGTTTACTTATGATCACCAAACGTTCTCGATGACACATGGGAACTTAGTCAAGCGCTGTCGTTTCATACAGTTGATTAATATTTATTGTTTTGATAAGTGTTGTGTGGGTGAACCTATGCTAATGCACTGCCCAACTAGGACTAATACATACTTGTGATTAAACCCCTTGCAAGAATCCACAACTACAAGAAGTAATTAAGATAAATATAACCACAACCTTAAACTATGGGATCCTACACTCCCTCGTGCATCGGTTTCCTAACGGGGGTTTAGGTTTCTATCACTCCGGCAAACCCACAATTAGTAGCCAAATACACAATGCATCCCTCTAGGACCATAAAGGTGAAGTGTAATGTAGTCTACGTTCACATGACACCACTAGAAGAATAGCACCACAACTTAAATATCAAACCATTAGATATTACTTCAACATAATTCCACTACTAACATCTTGACTTCTCCCATGTCCTCAAGAACTAAACGAACTACTCACAAGACATTATTTGATCATAATCATAGGTGAATCATAAATAACAATCTGGTCATAAAGTGCAAACACCGATAAATATCGTAAGCATCAACTACTAACAAGTAATCCACACCGGGAGAGAGAACTAGTGGGAAACAACAATATAGAACCCTAATTGTTAC
Source organism: Alopecurus myosuroides (assembly GCA_028641055.1). Lineage (NCBI taxonomy): Eukaryota > Viridiplantae > Streptophyta > Magnoliopsida > Poales > Poaceae > Alopecurus > Alopecurus myosuroides. The sequence continues at coordinate 115,769,843 of CM054063.1, read as the reverse complement.
AGCGGGATGGAGGTGGATGGTGAGGATGATGATGCTAGTGATTATGATGATGACTATGATGATCTTGATGATGCCCGGAGCGATGCCGGTGAGGATGGCGATGATTTCCACTCTCCCGGGAGGAATTTCCCTGATAGATTGGTCTGCGAGCTCTTTCTTCACTCTTTTTCGTTATCGCTTGTCGTCTAGAGTGTGGTCACGTCCATATTTCCACATGTCTATGCTACCTATACCCCTTGTGCGACTAGTGTGCTCTTTACTTCCCAACCCATTTACGAGCACATCTCCATTAAAGGTGTCATTTTGTTTTTTCCGATCCCAGTCAATCTGTAAAACAACATAACATGAGGTAGTCAGAACTGTAAAAACATTTATGGCTTCCCAAACAATTAGAGAGCAATCGAACTCTCACCAATTCATTGGATTTAAGCCTTTTTTTAAATCCCGCAAGGCCGGTTTGTTTGTCTACTAAATCAACTCAAGCCGTGGCCCAGTTTCTGGCCCTTCGGTCTTTAATATGTGAAAATGGAGGAGTGCGTCCAGCCTTCAGCACTTCATCATCCTACAGGTCCCAAACCTTGGATATGCCTGCATACCCACCGGTGCCCATTTTTTGGGGGTTCTTTAATTTAAAGGAAAGTGTCCGAGCACGTTGACCCTTTGTAAGGAACTCATGCGTCGACTTCACCTTCGCAAATTACCGTCGGTCCTTTTCTGGGATACATAGATACACTTGCAGAGGACACTTTCCCTTCTGCGTGAACTCTTTCACTAGTCTGGTCTTCCAGTTCTTCCAAGCCTTGGCAGCAATTAGTAAAGCTGCCCGTTCAACACGAGGTCTGCTTACAACCGAAGGAAGGTTGAAGTACTCGAGGATCTCATTTGCGACAGTGACATGCTGATGTTGTGAAACGTGTTTCCAGGTAGGAAGGAGGATAGAAAATCGTTCCCGTGTGACTATACCACAAACTTTGTTCTAACTTCTTGTCGATTTCTCATGTCAACAAATCCCTCGGGTGAGCCGGTAGGCTTTCGATTTGAGGAACGATGTAGGCGCTGGTAGACACAATGGCTAACGAGGGGCATGATTTTACCCAGGTTCGGAGCCATCGTAGAGGTAATACCCTTACTCCTGCTTGTCTGTCCTTGAATTATGGTGATTGATTACAATGGCGGGTGCGCAGGTAGAGAGATGGGATCTCGATGTATGGCTTCTATGATGTAAGCTCTAGATTGGATGTCCCCCTGGGTGGTTCTCCCAGCCCTTATATAGATGGCTAGGTCTCAAACCCGTACCCGAGGGGGATTACAAACCCTAGTTCTAGTCGGTGGAAGCCTTCCATCTTGTCCCGCAAGAATCGCGAACGGGCCATAGCTGGGCCTTCTAGAACCATGAAGTAACCTTCCACGCCGGGCTTTAGTGCTGGGCCTCAGACCGGGTAGGCTCACCCGACATTCTTGGGAGTCATCCCCACGTCAGTAGCCCCCGAGTGTTTGTTCGACTAAAAATAGTTGAGTAAACACTCAAAGACTAGCTCCTAGATCTTGCGACTGAGCAATCAGGCTTTTGACTCAAAGGGTGTGTACCTTGTATGGAGTATACTCGAGTATCGAGCGATAAATGCGCCATGTGTCGGCTTTTTTCACAGAAGAGTATGGCTCAGTTGCTTGGCTCACCCGGCAGATCAGGGCCAATTAATTGCTCTCGGGCCAAAATAGTTCTGGCCTACACGAACTCGAGACCTCCAACTCGAATCCAGCTAGGTGATCATTGCGACTGGGCCATGGAGGACTTATCGAGTCGAACTTAACCTTAAAGGGGTACCCGACGCGTCCGCTAGGATTTTTCTTCGTGTCGCTGACACAGAAAGTTTGCTAGAGGACGCGGCTCGAGTGCGATTCCAGGCCCACAGGACAGATCCTTGGGTCTTACCTTCGTACTCGAAGAGTATGACATCCGGATGTGCCTCGACGGCCAAATGACCCGGGATTTATCGAGTGATGTGTTCATCGTAATAGCGAATTATGGTGTTTGCGGGAGACGCGCACCCGTGATTTCCTCTTAGCCGCGTAGCGAGTGCCGCTTTTTGTCTTGATTAATGGCGAGTGCCATTGTTTCCACTTTATAAGGGCATGTACAATGGGGGTGATGTCAGCCTTCCCTTAGCGTTGCCACGTCAGATTTTTGCTTAGTTGGAGGAGAGAGAATTAAGAGAAAGCAGGTTGCCTTCTCTTAGTTAAGGGATGATCTCTTAGAAAATAAGAGAAGGCTACTCTCTCCGTTGTACAATATGTCTTCTCTTAGACCCACAATTTTCTACCAAAAATAATTAATTCTCATTAATTGCTAGGGATGATAATAAGAAATAATGCACTATATAAATTATATGTTTTGCCTACTCTAGATGACATGGATAGCTAAGAAAAGAAGTGCCTTCTCTACCATTGTACATGCCCTAATCCTCGAGCGAAGTGAGTTTTTCCTCTGGGTTCACACGAAAGAAATTTCATTTTCTGAGGTGCGATGACGTCACTGCGCACTCACCTGCTCCCGGTGGGACGTGATGCAGTGGGATAGGGCGTGTAGGGCCCACCCTGTCAGTTTTTTGACCAGAGGCGGGCGGTCGTGCGCCGGTTTTCCCGCTGGACGTGCAGTAATTACGCACGATCTTGCTTTAAAGATCATGCGGGGTAACCACCCCCGCCTCGTCGTTTCAGTTCGGCATGTGGCGGCCAGGATGCGTGCCACGTGCGCCCCTTCTATGCTCACGGTGGCCCAGTGACAGTATAAAGTGTGGGCCTTTGGGAGAATTACTTTCCCTTGACTCTATTCATCATCTTGCTCCTCTAGTGCGCCCACCTTTCTTTGCGAAAGAAAGCTCCAATGGCAGGAGGAAAAAGCAAGCGTGCCACGGCCGCGACCTTCGTCAAGGATGTGGCCGGCGCATCCTCGGCTGCTCTAGTGAAGAGGACGGGCGAATGGCGCCCGTCGATCGTGACGAAGAAAAGCATCACCGTGATGCAGAGGGAGGGGCAGCTTCCTCCTGAAGACTCCGGGCGTGTGCGGATGCCGGTGAAGGGGGAAGAGGTGCCTAACCCGCAGGCCAACAAACGCGTCACCTTCTCGGAGCAATTGTCCGAGGTCTGTCTCTTCCTCTTCACCCCTTCCTCCTCGGGCTGTTGTATGTTTATGGCATACAGCTGCACGATCTCCCGCCCAATGCGGTGCAGCACATTTCGTGCTTCATCGTTCTGTGCGAATGCTTCTTGGGCATTCGCCCATATTGGGGGCTATGGAAGGCTATCTTCCAGGTGAAGATTCACCGGGAGAAAGCTCCTGCGGGTGAGAAGATTGGGGAGCCATTGGCGACTGGAGGCTTCGGAATCCAGGCGACCCATGAGTTCCCTTATCTTGAGATAAACTTAGTCGAGTCAGCTCAAGGGTGGCGCCGGAAGTGGTTCTATGTCCAAGACACTGATGCGGGCGGCGTCCTTGAGTTCAAGCCATTCGTGATCTTGAAGCAAAGAAAGTCTTGGGCACACAATTTGCCACCCGAAGAATCCAAGGCGACCTCACCACTACTCCCACAAGTTGCACGACTCCGACGGAAGGACCAGGGGCCTATGCTAAACAATATCCACCTGGCGACTGTCTTCTTGCGCCGGAGGGTGCAGCCGTTGCAAGATAGGCCCACCACCTTGTGGGAGTTCTCGGGCATCAATGACCCGAGTCGAACGTGCAATGATATTCTGTCGAACATTGAGTTCGAGAAGAAGATCACTGCTATCACCAGTTTGAAGAAGGGGGAGGACTACTCGCCCCGTCCTTTTGTACCCTTCGACGCTGAGCATCCTTCGAGTGAAGTGAGTTTTTCCTTCTTCTTATCTTGTACTTTCCCCTTTTGAGTTTCTGTCGATTGAATCTGTTTCTTCCTCTCTTCCTTCTCTTTGTAGAACCAGGACGTGGTGAAGTGCTACCCGCCACTTTCCGTGGATGACAGGGGTTTAGACCTTCTTGCGAGTAACTTCGGAGCCCCACCCGACACTAGTGTCACGAATGCGGAGTCGAGTGAACAGCAGGAGGACGTGGACAAGGAGGAAGGAGACAAAAATCCTCAACTCCACCACCGCAAGTGCTGCAGACGCGAGGAAGACGAGGTGACTTCGAAGGACACCTCCCTGAGCCAAGATGTAGTCGAGGAGATCAAACCTATTCGAGCCACTCCCTTGACCACGCTCCCCCCCACGTTTCAGCAGCCGAAGGTTCCGACGGCATGGAAAATGGATTTCTTCGACGGGGACGAGGATGACGAGTAAGTCCCCTGCCTTTACCTTTGTCGATTAGCCGTTTTATTCCCTTTTAACACTTGTTTAGCCTTCGAGTGCTCAGCAGGGACCAGTTCGCTTTATTGGCCCAATCTGCAAAGCAGAAGGGAGTTGTTGTGGAGACTGCCGAAGCCTCGAGTCCTTCTCGACGACCCCCTAGTCCTACGAGGGAGGCAGATGCTTCCGAGTACGGGATTCCCAACTTTGTGCTTGACCAGCCGAGTGATGTTGGGGCGCCTGCGATCAAAGAGGTTTCGGGTAGCTCACCCGACCCTCTGTCGACTCCACAAGGCAAGGTAAGATTTCTTCTTCGAGTAGTCGCTAGATTTCGTTTTTTGTTTATCGGGTGCACGTCAGTGCTCCCGATGGGAGTAGGCCCCGAGTCTATGTTTGACTGCTTGCAGTCAGTCATAGCGTTATGGGGTGGCCCAATCTTCTCAATGAGATTCTCTCTCTTTTTGTGGATTTTCTGATAATTGGATAACTAGTGCTACACTGAGACCTCTCACTTAGCAGACCCCTGTTGCCAGATGCAACAACAATCAAGCTCTTTGGATATTCTCAACTACACACTCTTGCACAAGTAATCAAAGATCAAAAGTGGTCCTGTATCCCCCTATTCCCAGATGGAATAACAAGATATCACGCAACTTTGCAAGGGTAAACTTCAAGTAGTATGCTTAGCAGCAATACAAACTAGAGGCTAGGGTTTTGTATTTTGGTTTAAACTGGTTCTAATCTCCACAACTCGCAGGAGGGGAGTATATAAGAGGGAGGGGTGCGGCCACAAGGGCTCCTTGCGCAAGCACCAATCCTTCTTGGACTATGACTCCTACTAGGACTCTAAGAGAGATACAAACCGATCCACCATTAAGGGATTCGTCCAATTATGGTATACAAACCATACCTATTTTGAATAGGATTTTCTATTGGCGCATTTGACTTGTTGGAGGCGCCATCCCCTTGTCATCATGAATAACAATTATTTTCATTGGAATAACAATTGTTATTCTTTGTTTTCACCATCTTGGACACTTGTTTTCACCATGATCATCTTGTTTTCACCATCTTCTAGTCTTGTTTTCACCATGGCTCCTTTGTTTTCCAGCTCCTCTTGATTGTTCTCCTCCATCATGTGTGTGTTATCAATAAACCTAATCATACATAAATGCATAGACTTAGGTAGTATAAAATTCTCATAATCACAAATAGCATAATCAATAAGGAGTGAATTCACCTGTTGTTCTATTAACTTGGTCCTTGATCTTGTCATTGGTCCAAGTCTCACTTCATCTTGTTTAAGTGGCAATGTACTAGGGATCTCCTCATCATCCTCCCCCTCTTGAAAAGCCTTGATGTCCACATCAAGGTTCTCTCCATGATATGGTGTTAAATCAGCAACATTGAAGGAATTACTCACTCCAAACTCATCAATTGGAAGATCTATCTTGTAAGCATTGTCATTTATTTTTGTAATCACTTTGTAAGGACCGGCACCTCGAGGCAATACTTTTGATTTCCTTAGCTTAGGGAACCAAATCCCCCTCTTGAAAAATAACCTCCTTTCTTTTCTTATTTCTCCTTTGAGCAATATCCTTCCCTTTCTTCTCTATGGCATCCATTGTTTTCTCATGTATCTTCTTTACAAAATCATCTGTCTTTGATGCCTCCATGTTTATTCTCTCTTGAATAGGTAGTGGTAATAAATCAAGTGGTGTAGTAGGCTTGAAACCATAAACCACCTCAAAAGGACATAATTGAGTAGTTGAATGCACAACTCTATTATAAGCAAACTCCACATGTGGCAAACAATCCTCCCACTCCTTCAAATTGTTCTTGATCATAGCTCTCAATAATGTAGACACAGTTCTATTCACCACCTCGGTTTGTCCATCTGTTTGGGGATGACATGTTGTAGAAAATAGCAATTTGGTTCCAAGCTTCCCCCATAATGTCTTCCAAAAGTAACTCATGAATTTCACATCTCTATCCGAAACAATTGTCCTTGGTACTCCATGTAGTCTTACTATCTCCTTGAAAAAGAGAGTAGCAATGTGGGATGCATCATCACTCTTGTGGCAAGCAATGAAGTGTGGCATATTGGAGAATCTATCCACTACCACAAAAATTGAATCATGTCCCCTCTTTGTCCTTGGTAATCCTAACACAAATCCATGCTTGTATCTTCCCATGGTGTAGTTGGTGTTGGCAATGGAGTATATAATCTGTGGGGCTTCAATTTGGACTTGATTTTATTGCATGTGATACACCTTTGCACAAATCTATAGATATCTCTCCTCATATGTGCCCAATAAAATTTTTCAGCCAACATAAGCAATGTTTTCTCTCGTCCAAAGTGACCCATCAATCCACCACTATGAGATTCCTGTAATAACATCAAACGCAAAGAACACTCGGGAATACATAGTTTGTTAGCTATAAACAAAAATCCATCATGTATATGATATTTATCCCAAGCCTTCACATTAGAACATTTAGTATAGGGTGTAGAAAATTCTTTATCTTGATCATATAGTGGCTTTAATTCCTCTAAACCCGAAACTTGCACATCCAATTTATTTAGTAGCATATTTTTTCTAGACAAAGCATAAACTACCACATTATCTAATCCTTTCTTGTGTTTAATAATGTATGGGAAAGATTCAATAAATTCCACCCATTTAGCATGTATTTTATTAAGATTGGATTTATTCTTTAAAAATTTCAATGCCTCATGATCAGAATGTATAATAAATTCCTTTGGCCACAAATAATGTGTCCAAACCTCAAGAACTCTAACAAGTGCATACAATTCTTTATCATAGACAAAATAATTCAATTGTGCTCCATGTAATTTTTCAGAAAAATAAGCAATTGGTTTCTTATCTTGCATTAACACTGCTCCAATACCTATGCCACTAGCATCACATTCAATCTCAAATTGTTTATTAAAATTAGGTAGCATCAATAATGGGGCCGAAATCAACTTATTTTTGAAAGTATCAAAAGCAATATCTTGAGAAACCCCCACTCGAAATTCACACCTTTCTTAGTCAAATCATTTAAAGGGGCAACAATAGTACTAAAATCTTTCACAAATCCTCTATAAAATCTAGCTAGTCCATTAAAAATTCTTACTTGACTCACATTCATGGGAATTGGCCAATTTTTAATTGCTATAATTTTAGATTCATCCACTTCTATCCCATGTTTAGAGACAACATATCCAAGAAATATGACCTTATCTTTGCAAAAAGTGCACTTCTCTAAATTTCCATACAATTTATTTTCTCTTAGCACATGCAAGAATTGTCTAATATGATCAATGTGTTCATGTTCATTGTGGCTATATATGAGAATATCATCAAAGTAAACAACCACAAATTTGCCAATAAAATTCCTTAAAACATGGTTCATTAATCTCATGAAGGTACTAGGTGCATTAGTTAATCCAAAAGGCATTACTAACCACTCATATAAACCAAACGTTGTTCTAAAGGCTGTTTTCCACTCATCCCCCTCTTTCATCCTAATTTGATGATAACCACTACGCAAATCAATTTTAGAGAAAACAACACTACCACTTAATTCATCTAACATGTCTTCCAAACGTGGTATAGGATGACGATAACGAATAGTGATATTGTTAATTTCTCTACAATCTACACACATGCGCCATGTACCATATTTTTTAGGGACTAAAATAACAGGAACAACACAAGGAGATAGGCTTATTCGAATATAACCTTTGTCAAGAAGCTCTTGTACTTGTTTCTGAATTTCCTTTGTTTCTTGGGGATTTGTCCTATAGGGAGCTCAGTTTGGTAATGATGATCCAGGAATCAAATCAATTTGGTGCTCAATACCCCTCAATGGTGGCAAAACCGAGGGCACCTCTTCTGGAAAAACATCATCAAATTCCTGGAAAACATTAGAAACACCAATAGAAAGAGGAGTCATGTCATTAGAAACTAAAATTCCCCTTGTGCATGAGTGATGCATGTAAAATGCATACATGAACTTTGCATGTTATTAATTGTTTTTCCTACATATTAGCAACTTATATTCATCTTTTATAATGATTTGGGGGATTTTCTGAACAATCCCCCTTCTTTTGGTTCTAACCCTGTTTTTCCAGAAAACGTACTTTTTAGTGTTTCAGACTTTCCGGGAGCTTGGGGACTCCAAAAAGGGCAAGGCCAAAGAGCACGGTTCAGAATTTTAGAGACAAAGACCATTGGCACGAGTAGAGGGCCAAAAGTCCAACCAGGTGGAAAAGAGGACCCTCCACGCGGCCAGATTCCTTGGCCGCGTGTGGGGCCCCCTTTTTGCCCCCGTGGCTCCGATGCAGTCGATCTTTCTTCTCCCGAGTGTCTCGTGACCTAAAAACGACTATATAAAGGGTCCCCTGGCCTTTTCGAGAAGGAGGCGGTGCCGAGAGACGAAACCACGAAACAGAGAGACAGAAGGCTGCCGCCGGAGAAGATCGGAGGGGGGAAACGCCGCCGGGATCACCCCCGGAGGGCTCCACCCCACTCCGGCGTGTTTATCATCAACATCTACAGCAAGATCAGCTCCATCTCTCCACTATAATCTCTTGGCAAACACGATGTATGATGCAATACTATATTCCCTAGATGTATTGTGTCTCCCCGTCTATGTTTGAGTAGTGAATTGTTCTTGGCAATGGTGAAATAGTTCGTTGATTGGTTGCATACAAGTTTGTTATCTTCTATGATTGTATTTATGAACAATATATGAGTGCACGCATATGTTGGGGAATGCATGTAAGGTGATCACCGGTAGTATAATGGAGTGGTGGTGACTTGGGAGTGACAGTAACCTGAGACCGAGCCACAAAGTTAAGTTATTGGGGGATATATATAGGGGACCTTAGAACGTAAGGCTATGGTGGGACTTTATGTCTTAATCAATCTTGTGCAGTCATTTACTTTGCCACATGATCCATCATAAGGGGTTGTAGATCATTTACTTGACTATACCTATTCATGGCTCCTTCCTAGAAGAAACAACTAAGACTAAAACATGTGCTTCACTAATTGTGATAACCACACGAACGAAACACCTATTGCTAGAACACTTGCTCCCTTGAGATACTTGAGATATTTGCTGCTTGCTACTTGTGAAACTTGCTTAGAAACTTGCTTTAGAAACTTGCTCTAGGATTACTTGCATTTTAAACTTGCTTCACTAGTTACTAGACAAACCACACTCCACGTCACTTGCTTTTAATTAGTTAGTTCCTTTTAGTCAAACTTATTGCTTTGCATAAATAGCCATATAAGAGGGTTATAGGGCTTTAGAGAATAGATAGATTACCTTCATCTCCTCGTGGGTTTGACACTCAAATACTTATCGAAAGGTACTACAATTGATCTCCTGCACTTGGGAGTCATCAAGCACTTTTCTAGCGCCGTTGCCGGGGAGCGTTGTGCTAAGCTTTTATTCTTGTTTGCATTGCATACTAACATATAAACCTAAAACACAAAAAAAAATATAAAATGGAAAACAACCAAACAATGTATAATATCTACCTTGAATTAGGACATGAAGTGTTTGAGGAGAAATTGAAAAATTATTTGCACAACAATCATATTTGTGGTAGTACTAATTCTTTGAACACCTTTATTGCTAAGGAAAACCTTGAGCTTGGGGAAGTTTGTCTTGATGAATATGATATTTTTAGTCCCCCTACTATTGAGGATAAAAATGATATACTTGCTGATTCTATGGAAAGTTTTAAGCTTGGGGAAGTTGGTTTTGATGAGCATGATATTTCTAGTTCCCCAAGCTTGGAGGAGAAAATTCACTTTGATGATACTCCTCCTATATATGATGATTGCAATGAAAATTATGAATGTTTAACTCCCACTATCACTAATGAGGATTTTACTTATGTGGAGAGTAGTGATTCTTTTATGCATGTGGCTCATGATAAGAATGTTTTATGTGATATTCATATTGTTGAATCTATTCATGATGCTACTGAAAATTATTATGAGAGAGGGAAACATGGTTACACATATTTCAACAATATTAAGTTTCCCCTCTTTATGCTGAAAGTATTGAAGTTGCACTTAACCTACCTTTCTATGCTTGCTATTATGTGCTTCTTTTATTTGTTTCATTACAAAATGCCAATGCATAGGAAATGGGTTAGACTTAAAAATAAATTATTTAATATTTTTTGGTGTGTTCCTTATGCTTTAATTTCCTATTCGGTTTGAGCACACATTTATGTCTTTACAACATGTAAAATGCCTTTACCTACTGTTATGTATTATTTAGTTTAAGATTTTCATTTTATAAAAAATTTGGGAAAGTAAATGAGAAGGATGAGTAATGGAGAAGTTGGGGTCGACCTTGAACATGTGTTGTTCATGCCAATGAAACCATTGCAAAGTCTCTATCATTAAAACTTTTTCCAAAGCTAAAAAAAATAAAAATATTAGTTCACTACTGTAACATCACATTTCTGTCTTATTTCTCATCTTAAATGGCTAGAATAATCTTATATGAGGGATATGATTAAACAATAGTAATTAGCTGTCAAGAAAACAGATTCCTAAACTTCACTGCGAAAAATGTTTAAAATCACAGAAGTGGAATTTTGACCTGGTAATTTACGACAGCAATATTTAGTTATCACTACATATTTCATTAGTTTTAAGTTTTCTGATTTGAGCAACTTAAGTGCCTCTAAAAATTCACTCTTTACGGGCTGTTCAGATTTTGGCAGATTATGTCTTTATTTTGCATTGCTCTCATTACTTGTGTTTTGTGTGGTTCTTTTGATCAAGGAGCAATGCACAACTTTAGTAACAGTAGTTAATATTTATAATCAACTCATGATGTGTCTTTGCTGTACCTATGTGGATTTTATTTATGGAGGCACTAACCCCTCTAATCAAGTTTTATGTTGAGATTTGTGTAAGAAGAATTTTTCAGGAGGAAGAGTTGAGTGAGATGAACAAAGATCAAGAGGGACAACCAATAAATCTTGGGGATGTACCCCTGGGCTCACCCTACATGTATCAAATAAGTACAAGAATCCAAGCTTGGGGATGCCGAGCCACCTCACTCCAACCATCATGATGTTAAGTAAGTAAAGCCTAGCTATATGGCTATAAAGAAAGCGCTTTACGGGAGGCAACCTGGTTGTTTTTGTTTGGATTTTCCTAGTGTCCTCTTGCTGTCTCAAGAGATTAGTTTTTTTTTGTTTTAATTCTGGAGTTTTCAATAAAGAGTCAAGTCAAACCCATTTGGACTTATAAGTTGCTATCCTAGTGCATGAAATTTCTGTTTCAGCACGAGTCTGCTCACCGTATGATTTTACGTTTTTTATTGGTATGTCGGATTGAGCTAATTTTTTATTATGTTCTGCAACTTTTAGTCCTCTGTAAGAACAAAAATTGGCATAATTTTTTGACGAGTCTAGCTTAGGAGAAAACGTTCGTTTTGCTGCTGTTGCTTTTCTGGACAGATTCTGCCTTCTTTTGTTTTATGCACTCTTTGGGCTTGGGAATCGAATTTCTATGATTCTTTCAAGCAAGAGAGTGAACATACAACATAATAAACCTTATTGTCTATCTACTGGATCATTTTATTTGGAATTTTGCACAGCAAGCATGTGATTTGTTTGTCCTTGCTAATCTCACCCCATAGAAAAAGAATGGGAGAAACATGTTTTGTGAAGTTTTTTTCACAGGGAATAGAGGAGCTGCGCCTCAAGACATCCAAGAATTGTGAAAGCCATAAGCTTGGGGATGTGATGAACACCCCACTGGAGCTACACTCTTTTGGTTAGCACACGTCTACTTTCTGTTTTTCTAAGCAAAGCATTTATAGTAGAGACTTGAAGCGTCTAGTTTTTGTTTTTATTTTTGTTTTGATAAGACCACACCCATCATTTTATATGAGATTGAGCTACTGGAGTTTGGGGTTGGAATGTATTGGATTCTAGTATTATGACTTGGAATAGAGATACCATGGTTGATTTGAAGAGCTACATATGTTTGCATGATTTATAGGCTTTTTATGTGTAGAAATTTGCAATAATGTTGTCTTGAGCTATCTCTTATTCATGTCCTTGATGTTAATTGCTGGTTTATTTAGTTTGTCATGAAATGAGTAGTTCTATGGACATATGAATGCATAGTAGCTGGTCAACTATCTCCCTCTTGCTAGCCAAAAATTTAAAAATTCCAACAAGTAAAAACTTGTTTCCAACACTCCTTAGCCAAGTATTTCCAGTGAGTCCACCATATCTTCCCATTAGCTTCATTGCTATTCCGAGTAGGTTCACCATGTTATTGTGTTATTTATGTTCTAAATTAAGATATTCACTTTATTAATTGTCATGGGTTGAACTTGGGATAGGACTCTCACGAACTTTTGAAGGCACACTTTACTTTTTATGCATCTAATAAACATGACCCAATAATGGGAGCCACAAGTTTTGCGTTTGACAAGTGTGTGGTTGGGAGCTAGCTATAAACGTGTATCACCGGAAAGCTTTCAACATTGCACAAAAATTTACATTTGGTTGATATCATGTACTTTTGTTTTTGGACTCCTGCCATGCCGAAATGAAATAGAGGAATAGTAAGTTTTGATGAGTAACTATCTATATGACTAGAGAAACGCATTGGGCCGCTAACCCAACCCATGCTTTATCATGGTGGAAATTTACTTACAGCTTGAGTGACTCTACAACACATCCTACAATAAAATAAGAAGCTATGCATAATAGTGAATGAAAATAAAAAGGATGATGAGTCTACTCCGTTTGTTTGTCTTGTCATTGTGACATGGGCTTGTTTCCATGTCATGGGGCAAGAGGTACCTCTTTGCGGTTCTCTATGATGTCATTAATACTTATTATGATTGTACAAAGCTTATTAGGAATCTTAAGTTGAGTAATCATGGAGTAGGTTTTCACACTCACGGGGCATGAGGCTTTCAACCACCTTGTCATTCACATTACTTAAACATTCACCATTTAAGATGCTAGTGATAAAGGGGCAATGAGAGTCCTAGATCAATGGATACCACATTTCAATTATTAATTTTAGTTGAATAATTTAGAGGCTAAATAAGACTTGATCATGTTTTACCTCTACTCAATTTTCTCCAAAGTGTCCACCATATTTTCTATTTTCCATTATGCTATTCTTTGACCAATATAGGATTTTATTTTTCATTTTGTGTATGTATTTGGTCCATAGTGCTTTTATTTCATTATACACTTTGTGAACTTTCATGAAGCATCTTTGCTTGCATATTTGATATTTCTTACAACATGAATTGTATATTGCTACTCATTTCTAGTATTAATCATTTGATTATATGTAGCATGAATAATCCTCCTTGATATCCCATGATTGTTTCAATATGCAAAGTCCATGTTAGTTTTATCACCTTCATACTCGAGGACGAGCATGGGTTAAGCTTGGGGATGTTGATGCATGTAAAATGCATACATGAACTTTGCATGTTATTACTTGTTTTTCCTACATATTAGAAACTTATATTCATGTTTTATAATGATTTGGGGGATTTTCTGAACAATCCCCCTTCTTTTGGTTCTAACCCTATTTTTCCAGAAAAACGTACTTTTTAGTGTTTTAGACTTTCCGGGAGCTTCGGGACTCCAAAAAGGGCAAGGCCAAAGAGCACGGTTCAGAATTTTCGAGACTAAGACCATGGGCCAAAGTAGAGGGCCAAAAGGCCAACCAGGTGGAAAATAGGACCCTCCACGCGGCCAGATTCCTTGGCCGCGTGTGGGGCCCCCTTTTTTTCCCCGTGGCTCCGATGCCGTCGATCTTTCTTCTCCCGAGTGTCTCGTGAACTAAAAACGACTATATAGAGGGTCCCCTGGCCTTTTCGAGAAGGAGGCGGCGCCGAGAGACGAAACCACGAAACAGAGAGACAGAAGGCTGCCGCCGGAGAAGATCGGAGGGGGGAAACGCCGCCGGGATCACCCCCGGAGGGCTCCACCCCACTCCGGCGTGTTTATCATCAACATCTACAGCAAGATCAGCTCCGTCTCTCCACTATAATCTCTTGGCAAACACGATGTATGATGCAATACTATATTCCCTAGATGTATTGTGTCTCCCCGTCTATGTTTGAGTAGTGAATTGTTCTTGGCAATGGTGAAATAGTTCGTTGATTGGTTGCATACAAGTTTGTTATCTTCTATGATTGTCTTTATGAACAATATATGAGTGCACGCATATGTTGGGGAATGCATGTAAGGTGATCACCGGTAGTATAATGGAGTGGTGGTGACTTGGGAGTGACAGTAACCTGAGACCGAGCCACAAAGTTAAGTTATTGGGGGATATATATAGGGGACCTTAGAACGTAAGGCTATGGTGGGACTTTATGTCTTAATCAATCTTGTGCAGTCATTTACTTGGCCACATGATCCATCATAAGGGGTTGTAGATCATTTACTTGACTATACCTATTCATGGCTCCTTCCTAGAAGAAACAACTAAGACTAAAACATGTGCTTCACTAATTGTGACAACCACACGAACGAAACACCTATTGCTAGAACACTTGCTCCCTTGAGATACTTGAGATATTTGCTGCTTTCTACTTGTGAAACTTGCTTAGAAACTTGCTTTAGAAACTTGCTCTAGGATTACTTGCATTTTAAACTTGCTTCACTAGTTACTAGACAAACCACACTCCACGTCACTTGCTTTTAATTAGTTAGTTCCTTTTAGTCAAACTTATTGCTTTGCATAAATAGCCATATAAGAGGGTTATAGGGCTTTAGAGAATAGATAGCTTACCTTCAACTCCTCGTGGGTTCGACACTCAAATACTTATCGAAAGGTACTACAATTGATCTCCTGCACTTGGGAGTCATCAATGAGCACTATAGGTAGTAGGTTAGGATCATTCTCAAACTCTCTCAAATCCTCTTTGGTGGCTAACATTGTCAAAAGGCTCACTCCCCTATTTTTTCCACTCGGCCTAGGCTTGTTTTCACCCACAGAAGTTGTGTTGTCACTCTTATTTTCTCTCTCACTCTCCTTCTCAAGATTCACTTCAACTTTCTGTCTTGATTCATTCACTTTTTTTTGGGGTGTCATAGGACTCAATATAATATCCTTATTGTTCCAATTCAATTGATATGTGTTTGCTCTCCCATTGTGTGTAACTTTTCTATCAAATTGCCATGGCCTTCCAAGTAATAAATGGCAAACCAACACGGGAACCACATCACACTCAATTGTATCCTTGTATGGTCCAATTTGGAACTCCACTCTCACAATTTGGCAACTCTTATTTCCTCCTTGTCATTGAGCCATTGAATATAGTATGGATGTGGATGTGGAATATATATGAATCTTAGCTTTGCACATAAATCCTTTCTTGCTAAATTTCTGCAACTCCCTCCATCAATAATCACCTTGCAAGCCATTTGAGGACCAACAATTGCTTTGGTTTGAAATAGATTGCATCTTTGGCTCTCATCACTAGTAACAATACTCAAAGCTTGTGTGCAAACAATGGTTGGATAATTTGTAGCAAAAGCATCAATAGGACCATCATCATCATCATATGTATCCTCCTCATTAGGATCAACATCATCTCCAGTCTCATACTCATCATTAGCATTAAGAAGCATAATTTTCTTGTTTGGGCAATCCCTCTTAAAGTGACCTTTACCTCCACAAGTATGGCATGTCATGTCTCTATTTCTTGGAGGAGGTGTAGTACCACTAGAACCCAAAGTAGATGGTGTTGTTTTCTTGGAACTTGTTGTATTTGTCTCGGGCTTGGTACTAGAATTCCCACGGGTTGCAGTAATAGGAGGTGTAGGTGATGAGAAATTGGATTTTTATGATGAAAAGCTCCTTCTAGCACTCACTTGTAGCTCCTCGTTTAACCTCTTCTCAGCATCCCTTGATTGATGCAATAATTCACTCATATTAGCATATGGAACATGCTTCACAATGCTTCTAATTTTGAATTGTAATCCACTCAAAAATCTTTGCATAGTTTGTTCTGGCTCCTCTCTAACCCGAGCCCTTTGAAGGATCAATTCCATCTCCTTGTAATAAGCATCCACTGATTTTGATCCTTGCTTCAATTGTTGTATCTTGTCATAGAGAGTTCTAATATAATTCCTTGGAACAAATCTTCCTCTTAGCAATTGTTTCATCTCTCTCCATGTATTCACCTCTTCTTGATCTTGTTCTTCTCTCAATTTTGTGATTCCATCCCACCACAAGAGAGCATAACCATTAAATCCAGAAGATGCAAGCTTCACTTTCCACTCCTCGGGATACTCATGAAGTCTCCATAATTTCTCAATTTTTAGCTCCCACATCAAGTACTCTTCTACATCCTCAGAATCACAAGCAAGACTAGGGGTAGAGAATTTTGGTTTTCCCAAGCCATCATCCTCTCTATTATTTTCCAATGGCACTCTCCTTGCCAAACCTCCATGGCCTCCATTGATATTTCCTCTCCCATCATCAATTGGAGCAATAGCTTGAGGTCTTTGTTGTAGTTGTTCCACTAGAGTTGATAGATTTGTCATTTCTTGTGTCAATGTTCTCAAAGTCTCTTGAATAGCATCCACAGATTGTTGTGTAGCAGCAGCCTCTATTTTCAAATCAAGAGTAGTCATCTCTTTCCTCAATGTATCATCATTCTTGTCAATTTCAGTAGTAATCCTCTTGTACATGACATCTCTCAATGCCTCATAAACTAGCTGTTGGAGCTAATCTCCGCGCGTCCCGGCTATAAATAGCCATCTCGGGGCCTCCGTATCTTCTTCCGCTTCTTCTTCCTCCTCGAGCACACAGAGCCCCAGCCCTTAGCAACCAGAGCCCCAGCTCGAGAGAACGCAGAGACCTAGCCCCCGAGCCCTTCCCCGGAAATACCATCGGAGGTTATAGCTCACGACCGCGCCGCCGGAAAATGATCACCGGAGATTCCCCCCACGCCTCTGACTCGGCGAGCGCCGCCCTGGAAATCGAAGACATTATCAACGACTTGGACCCACTCCTCGACTCTCCGCCTCGCACTGCTGCGAACGTGCCGGAGGGGGCCGCCAGCGAGCCGGCTAGCAGTGATCTTCCTCCCGTGGCCGGAAACACGCCACCACCATCGATACAACTTCTCCTCCTCCTCCCTTCTCCGATCCTACGGAGGAGGATAATACTCACGGCGTCTAGGACGTCATCGCTTCCGCCACCGCCGGAGGCAAAGACAAAGGAGAAGAGAACGTCGGCAATTGCAGCCACTTCAACGTGGTTCCATCTCTTCTCCCGACATTGGAGAAGGAAGGCTTCGTGGTCCGAGGCGAATGGCGGGTGAACGAGGACGACTCCGAGACGTCTCCACAACCTAGCGAGCAGGTTCTCCTGGCTTCCCATATCAACCGAGGTATGGGATTTCCACCTTCCGCCTTCTTCTGCCAGGTTCTAGACCATTATAAAATCCAGCCACACAATCTGCCACCCAACTCCATCCTATATTTAGTCGGATTCCAGGCCCTTTTCGAGGGTTATCTAGGGATAGAACCCCGCCTGGATTTCTGGCAGTATTGTTTTAGCATTAAACGCAACCCCTCAGAGGGCGTTCTTCCGACTTGCGGGACAACCTCTTTTACTCTGTATGTTTAGGGAGGATTGGTTCCCCAAGATCAAAACATCCGAGTGCGTCAAATTTCGGACGGGCTTGTTCTTTTATCATGCGGATGTTCTATTTCCTGGAACCGCCTTTTGTCAATTCCACGGTCCAGACTCTGCCTCCAGATCTGATGAGGATCAAAGAGGCGAATCGCAAAACTCATCTCTTCCACTCCTCCGCTAACCGGCATGGATACAATTCTTTGCTGCTTTGGAAGGCGGATCCAACCCCTTGCCTATCGCGGAAAACGGCTCATGTGTGAGTACACGGGTCCAGATGACGCGATGAGGTCGACGAAGAGCGTGTTGTCGAAGAAAGACTTCAAGAAGCGCGTGAACCAGCTGGTTTCTACTCGTGATCAATACGAGGAGAGCCGACAATTGTATCACGCCAAAAATCCGGCTCCCAAGGTATACTTTTGGCCTTTGGGAAATTTCTTGAATCTTTGTCTTCTTTTTCTCGGATGCCTTTGATTCTAACCCGGATTTTGCTTCTTTTTTTCAGATTCTTGATCTTCCCGAAGCAGAACCTGCTACCGATGACGATTTGGTTGCACTTCGCGCCAACTTCCAGTCTGGAGGGCAGAAGCACAAGAATCCAACCGCCACTCAGGAGGTCATCGATCTTGACGGTGTGGCCGTTGCTACTTCTAGGTAAAAACCCGAGTTTTTTCCTTTGTATGTATTTTGTTGCATGTTTTTTGTTTCTCGGAATCTTACCTCTCGAATTTTTCTCCTCTTTTCTTTTCTAGCCTTGCCCCTACTACCTTGAAGGGGAAAGGCCGGAAGAAGCACAAGGTTGTTGCACAAAGAGGATTAAAGTCATCTCCCGCTGCTGCGCCAGACACTCCAACAACGGCTGGGGAGGAGAACTCGGCTGCCCGGGAAGGAGAATATCCCCTGCAGTCCACCCAGCCCATTGCATCCGACTCGGATGCGAGGGGAAGGGCGGTGCCTCAAGAGGCTGGGCCTTCAAATGTTCCCAAGGAAGAGCCCATACCAAAGTTTGACAACGAGTTTAAGGTAAAGCAAGAAGATTGTTTTGACGAACACGGTTATATTTATCCGTGGGCGAAAAAACACTTCGCTCGTGCTCCCTTAATCCGTCCTTGGCCACAAGGCAAACTCATTGGTAGGAATAATTACGTATTCTTGCATCGCCATGTCATACAAGACGGCCACCACCATGTGGGAATTACCTTTGCAGAATATGCTAAGGAATTTTCCGACAATATTGCAAGCTTGCAAAGGATGAGCCAGGTAAATATCTATAGCCCCCAAGCGTTAAGACAAAAGTATTCTTTCTGTTTTTGCCTTAATGCTTTTCTCTTTTGCATGCTTATTTTTTGACTAAGCAACTTTTCCCTTATGTATGTCTCAGCAAACTGCCGAGACCATAAATATGGAAGTTTTCAACAAGCTCGCCATTAAGAACAAGGATGTTAAATCTCTCCTTGGCATTCTTAATGACAAAGACTCAGAGTTGGCCTCAGTTTGGCAACAACTGAAGGATTCAGCAGGTAAATGTCTTATTCATTTGTACTGATGTTTTATGGAATTTTTCTAAGTCTTTTTCCGAGTTTAAACTCGTCACTTTTCACTCTTTTCAGATTCTTTGGCGAAAGCCAAACAAATTGCTGAACATGCTGGCAATGTCGAAAACTTCCGCAAGGAAAATTAGGATCTTTACAAAATGACGGTAAAGTTTCAGAAAGATCTGGAGGCTAGCCAGCTGGCTATTGGTATTTCCGAGTCCCGAGCTTCCTCCCAGGCTGAGAAGGATAAGGCGACCATCGGGGATTTGGAAAATGCCATCAACCAACACCTTGAAGAAGGCGTTGAGATGGATAAAATCCTCGGTAAGTTTTTTGCTCTTTTACCAAGGTTTTTCTTATACTTTTATAGCACGGTTTGCTTTTCCTCCTTCTGTGATTTTCTAACTTTTCTTGGTTGTTTTGAACAGAAGGGAATCCTTTGCTCACCCGGATTGATAGAATCCGGGCTTTCGGGAAAATCTTCGCCGACCTCACTGCGGGGATGCTACTTGTGAATAAGTACATTCCCGACAAAGCCGAAGATTTATCGGAAGTCAACAAACTTCCGGAGGCGATAGAAGAGCTGGCAAACCAGAGGGAGTCCTGGCTTCGTTCTGCTGCCCGCGGTGGTGTGCGCATGGCTTGGGATGATGCGCATGCATTACACCACCGCCAAGTCCTGGCGTGCCGCTACCGGTATCCCTCAAGGGTATACGGAAGAGCAGAGAGCTGATATCTTTGAGTCTGTCAAGGGGCATGCCACCAAGATAGCTCATATGGTGTCAATCTCGATGTTCTACCTGGAGGAAGAAATTCCGACAACTCCGGAGAACCCCAGCGAAAGCGACGAGGAGGACTCGGAGTACGAAGACGTCGCCTAATTCCTGCGTAGCTGGGCGAGAAAAATAGAATCATTACTATTCTCGCAATGTAATATCCATTGTAATGCATTCTATCTTTTGTATAAACAAGTATTCGTCCTTTTGCACTAAAATTTCTAAGTCTTTGCAAAGTTTATTAGAGTTTTAGTTCCTTGCCTTCTCAGTTTTCTGGTTTGTATGCTTTAACTGTCCTTAGTGTTGAAGTGGCTCAATAGTACTTAATCTTCATGCCAAGTGTCTGGGTTCAGACCTATCAGTCGAAACTCGGAATCATGGATTGTACTTAGGCACTTTTACTTACTAACTCCAGTGACCCAACACACAAACAATCAGATAGTACTTAGGAAAAAGTAAGGAATTTTGAAAAAGTATGAAACTTAGGCACACAAACACAATCTGGGTTTCCTTAAGCCTCCTTGGGCTACAAAAGCATTCAGTTTTATAGCTCCGAGCACACAGGCAAAATTCGGGTTAACATTAAGGCGGTCTTATGCTTTGAACAATAATAACAAGACAGACAAAAAATGCATGAATTCCGACAACTTTATTTCATGGTCTCAAAGATGTTTACATAGAATTTGAACTAAGTGTAAAAGGGACGTAACTGCTGGATGCTCCAAAGTCTCTTTGTCTCTCCCAGTTCTACATCTATCTTTCTCTTTCTCTTGCGATTCGGATATTTAGGATCATCTTCCGTATCTCGAATATCTATAAGGTAATATGATCCATTTTTCATAGCCTTGCTGATGACAAATGGTCCCTCCCAAACTGGGGCTAATTTGTGCTTCCTTTCCTGTACCAATCTTAGCACCAAATCATCTTCTTTGAAAGAACGGTGTTTGCTTTTCGACTATAATAACGTCGCAATCCTTGCTGATAAATGGCGGATCTTTGTAGCACAAGCTCTTGTTCTTATTCTAAGAGATCAACGACATCCTGTCGTGCGTTTTTGGCAGCCGAGTCATCGCACGCCAGCACTCTTGGGCTATCATGGATCATGTCCGTGGGAAGCACTGCTTCTGCACCATAAACCAAGAAAAACGGCGTTTGCCATGTTGATCTATTTGGCGGCGTTCGAATACTCCAAAGAATAGAAGGTAATTCTTCTACCCATGCTCCAGCTGCTCTATGAAGAGGAGATTCGAGTCTTGGGCGTATTCCCTGCAGGATTGAACTATTCATCCGGTCAACCTGTCCATTGGATTGTGGTTGTGCCACAGATGCAAGATCTAGGAAAATACCCGTTTGTCGGCAATATTTTGCCAACACTCCAATAGAGAAAATTGTCCTGTTATCCATGATTATGTTGTGTGGAATGCCGTATCTCATGACTACGTCAATGAAGAAATTTCTGGCAGTCACACCGTCAAGTTTTTTTGATGGATTTTGCTTCCACCCACTTGGTATAGTTATCTACTGCAATGAATAGATGTGTAAGTCTGCCTCTTGCAGTTTTGAATGGTCCCATCATATCTAGCCCCCAGACCGCAAATGGCCATGTTATGGGGATAGTTTTGAGTGCTTGAGCTGACATATTCGTCTGCTTGGCGTAATACTGGCATCCGGCACATGTATTCACTATGTTCTCCGCGTCTGCCTTGGATGTAAGCCAGAAAACCCTGTCTGGAATGATTTTGAACTATGCTTTTTGACTGAGCGTGATGTCCACAATCTCCTGTATGGATTTCCTGCAGAATTTCTCGTCCTTCTTCTAGCGAAATACATCGCTGAAAAATTCTGATAGTGCTGCGTTTATATAGGCAACCATTGATTACCGTGTATCCTTTGCATCGGCGTTGTATCTGCCTTTGCAAGACTTCGTCTGCTGCATCCGGGAACTTCTAATCGACTAAGAAGTTTAAGTATGGAATTGTCCAATCCGGGTTAACAGCAGAACTTCGATTAACTCGGAAACTAGCGGATAATCAACATCTCCGCCTTTGATTGATGGTTCATGCAATGTTGGACGGACACACCAGGTGGTAGGGTTTTCACTGTTTCCGAGCCAATGCGGGCTAAGGCATCCGTGTTCCAATTATCTTACCTTTTGATGTGAAGTACTTTAAATCCTAGAAAACAAATGGGAAACTCGTCCACTGTTCTCCGATATTCGGCCATAATAGGGCTTTTGGCATCCCATGTTTGGTTTAGCTGATGTTGCACCAAATCTGAGTCACCGTAACAATGTATACACTTGACGCCTATTTTCTTTGCAATATTCAAGCCATGAAGCAAAGCTTCACATTCTGCCACATTGTTGCTGGCGTTGAAGTGTATTTGTAATACATATTCCATTATGTCGCCCTTTAGAGATTTAAGCACTACACCAGCTCCGGCGCCTTCTTTCATTTTGGATCCGTCAAAATGCATGATCCAATATTCCGACTCCGGCATTGGTGTGTTTTCCATTGATTTTGTCCAATCAGCCACGAAATCTGCCAACACCTGGGATTTAATTGCCGTCCGGGGTTAGTACTTAATTTTGAATGCGGCGAGCTCAATGCCCCATTTGGCGACTCGGCCTGTTGCGTCCGCATTTTTGATGATATCCCCTAGTGGTGCTTTGCTTACCACTTTTATGGAATGTCCTTGGAAAAAATGACAGAGTTTTTGAGATGCAAAAAACACGTCATATGCCAGTTTTTGATAATGTGGATACCTTTGTTTTGACTCGGAGAATACCTCACTGACGTAATACACCGGATGTTGATCTGGTATACTTTGTTCATCTTTCCGTCTTTCCACGATTATTACTGCACTAATAACCCTATTAGTTGATGTAAGATACAGTAACATGGGTTCTTCGTCTTTTGGGGATGCCAAAATCGGAGCTTTCATCAAGGTTTCTTTTAACTGGGTTAATGCTTTGTCCGCCTCTTCTGTCCATTCAAATTTGTCGGATTTCTTCAACAATTTGTATAATGGTAGAGCTTTGTCACCTAGCCGTCTTATAAACCTGCTAACGGCGGCTGCAGAACCTGTCAGTCTTTGGACATCTTTTAGGCACGTAGGCCTTGTGATGTTCAAGATTTCCTTGATCTTTTCCTGGTTTACTTCTATTCCTCTATGAGAAACGATAAAACCCAGAAGCTTTCCTGAGGGTACCCCGAATACACACTTTAATGGATTCAACTTTATTTTATAAGTGTGCAAATTTTCGAAGGTTTCTCGTAGATCTTCAAGGAGTGTATCCTTTTCCTTGGAAACTACGGCAATATCATCCATGTAAACATGGACGTTTTTGCCAATTTGACTATGCAAGCATCTTTGCATGCAATGCTGGTAAGTTGCACTGGCGTTCTTCAAACCAAAAGGCATGCTTATGTAATAGTATGTTCCATACGGGGTTAGGAAGGAAGTTTTTATTTGGTCCTCCTCCTTCATACGTATTTGATGGTACCTGGTATAAGCATCCAAAAAGCATAAAAACTCAAAGCCAGAAGTGACATCTATTATTTGATCGATTCGCGGTAACGCGAACCTATCCTTTGGACACAATTTGTTCAAGCCGGTGTAATCTATACACATCCTAAGAACAATATTGTCTTTCTTTGGGACTAATACTGGGTTCGTAGACCAATAATATGTATAACTTCCCCGATAAAATCAGCTGCTAAAAGCCAGATAATTTCCTTGCCTATAGCTTTCCGTCTTCTTCCATCGAAACGACGGAGACCTTGTTTGACGGGTTTTGGTCCTAGGATTACTTTGAGTTGGTGCTCAGCAAGGTCCCTAGGCACACCTGGCATATCAGCAGGACACCAAGCGAAAATGTTTTAGTTCTCACGTAGGAACTTGATGATCGCGCTTTCCTATATGTTAGTCATCCCAGTTCCCAATACGACAAACTTTATCGAATCCTTGGGATCTATGATAACCTGTCTTGTATTCTCTGAGGCTTTGAAACAATTTACCGGCTTCCGGCTTTCTTTTCCTGCCGGCATTTCTGTCGGCGATACTTCCTTAGCTAGCTCCTTCAATTCTTCCTTCCGAATCACCTGTTCGGCTCAAAGGGCGTTTCCTCTTCCAGCTTGTTTGGCAATTTTAAGTCTCCAGATATAGTGATTAATCCTCCTTTTGGCCCTGGCATCTTCAGCTTGTTATAGATATAACATGATCTTGCTATGAATTTGGCGAAAGCCAGACGTCGGAGTATTGCGTGATAAACACTCTCGAAGGGCACCACCTCGAATGAGATCCTTTCCTGACGGAAGTGTTCTCTTTTTTCAAAGGTTACGTCTAGGGAGATTTCTCCTAGGGATTGTGCTTGTCTGCCAGGAAAAATACCATGAAAATGTATGTTACTGTGATTGAGCTGGGTCTCGGAGATGTGTAGCTGCTTCAATGTACTTAAGTACATGATATTGATACTAGATCCTCCATCCATCAGCACTCTTTTGAGCCTAGTGTTTTGAACAATAGGGCTTATGACAAAAGCATGTGTGCCGGGTTCTGGGATGATCAGACCGATCCCAGGTAATTGTCGTATTTGAATACTTCAAGTACTTTGGAGTTGGAGGTACAACCACGTTGATTTCTCGAAGTGTTCTTTTCGCCTGTTTTGCTGAGGGAGTTGCTAGGAAAGTTAGGTTATATTCTCCTTTGACTCTCGGGAATTTTGGCTCGCCTTTTCGCTGCTGTTCCTGGATTTTATCATCAGTGTCCGATTCACTTTCTTCCTTTCCATCTTCTGGCTTTTGCTTGTTGAACTTCCTCTTGGAATTCTTTCCATTGTTCCCGGATCCTGTAGTACATTTCATGTTTTTGTTGTGGCAGCACTGTGCGTTGGTATGAGTAGGCTTCCCAAATTGCAAATGGTGGACACAATTTTCGAACTTTATCTTTTCCCATTCTTCTTTAGAATAGGAGATTGGCTCTGTGTTTCTTCCTTTCCATTTGCTGCCATTGTATTTTACGAAGGTTAAGTTTACTTCTTTGGGTTTTGGTTGTGCTTCTAGAGTAGCCTTCTTTTCAGAACGAGGTTTCTTTTTGGCCTGAGCCAAAGCATCAATATTTCCACCTCTTTCTCTGATATCATCTTCAGCCAATGCGTGCTCATTGGCGGTGGTAAGCATTGATCCGAGATCTTTGTGCTCCTTCGAACCAACCATGAACGGTACGAGGCCGGGTTTCAAGCCGTTGATGAAAGCATGCATTGCTTGTACATCACTTACTCCAGATCAACTATTCTTTATTGCGGTCCATCTTGAGATAAAGTCAACATATGACTCATCCTCATATTGCACGCAACGGTTCAGCTGGTTTATACTTTTAGGACGTTTGTACGTGCCCTGAAAGTGCTGAGTGAATATTTTCGCCATATCTTCCCATCTGTCCACTGTCCTTGATGGTAACCCATTGATCCAATCTCCATCTCCGTCCAATAACAACAGGGGAAGAAACTTCACAGCCTCGAAATCCGTCCCTTTGTTAATATGGACGATAGTATAGTAATCTGAAAGCCACGTATCCGGGTTAGTGCTTCCGGTATACTTTGGTGAAGCCAGAATGTAGACTGATTCTTAGGATTCTATCAGTGAAACACATAGGTCCAAAGTATAGATCGTCTCTTTATGCCTCATCGACGTCAGCGGAATACCGTCCGACTGAATGGACAAAAGGGGATCTGCTCCTTTCTGGCCCATTGTTGCGCGAGTGCGCTCTCCCGGGATCATTCCTGCTTCTTCCGTTGTCATGTACTTTGGAATAAGGTGGACTTCTACTCCTTGGCCGTTCTTTGTTCCTAGGAGGAGTATGGGATCTCTCTCGTCTGTGAGGATTGTCATATCTTCCAGCTTTGTCAGCTGGGCGTCTCGGAGACGGCATTACTTTTCTGTCTTTCCGGTTTTGTTCCTCCCGTTCCTTGTGATCACGAGGATTATTTCCGCCTTTCGGCAGATGGGATCATGTTCTGGACGCTACATCCTTATTATCCGGGATTTTCTTGTCCTTCTTAGGATCTCCCTTATTTTCCTTAGAATCGCCTGAATCTCCAGGTTCACCAAGTTCAGGTGCTCTAGCGGCGCATGTGTCAGTTTTGCATAGGGCCGAGTCATCATGTAACTTCCCTGATTGTGCCTCTCCTCGGTGCTGCTGCTGTAAGGCCTTTCCTAGGAAAGCATACACTACCTGGAGGTTTTCATCGTTGGAGTATAGATCGTCATTAAGGATGGCGAACGCGGCTTCTGTGTTTTAAGCTGCGGTTTTGTATATGCGTTCGCCCTTGGGATTAGTGTCGTTAACCTGCCATTGCCAAGAAGGGTTTTCAAACCTCTTTCTTGCTGGCAGTTCATCAGGTTTTGCAATTCCGGGTAACCGTGTAGGTTTAATGCCAGATTTATTCCTTCTCTCGTATTCCTCTACTTCTTCCTGCTGCATTTAATATCATCCTAGGTCTTCATGAGGTTTTCCCGAGTACGGAATAGATGTTGCTGCTGCCGCTGTAGAGCTTGTCTCCTTCCTTCCAACACTTCTGGGGGCTCGTCTCGTCCCACCGGGGTTTGAATTAGATCAATTTCTTCCTGTTCCAACATTTGGGGAACGGGGATTTCTCTCTTTTTCTTCTCCGCCGGTTTGACTCCGCTGCCTCCTCCTACTTCGAGGTTTTGGTTGGGAATATCTGCCAACCTTTTCTTCTGGAGTTTATACAGGAGTTTGTTAGCAATCTTCTTTTTGTTTTTGGAGGAAGGAGGTTTCTTGCCAGGTTCTTCCTCCGTCAGTTCTTTAACATCATGATAAGTTGCACTAGCTTCACCATCCTCCCTTTCCTCATCTGGCGGGGGTGTTTTGGGGTCTTCATCGTCTTCGGCATCTGAGTTTTCAGTCAGTTTTGCCATAAGTACTTCATGGAAGCTCCCTTGCATAGATTTAACCTTTCTCTCAAAAGCGTCTTCATCTTCAGAATCTATGTCTTCAGATCTGGGTTCCGACTCCAATCTTGCTTCTATAGCAGCTAACACAGAGCGGCTTCCGAGTTTGTCGTTTCACTGACGGGTGTCGGATCTTCCACTTGTTCTGTGGGATGATACTTTTCTGCTTCTTCCACGGGATTAGTTACTTCCGTGTTGTCCGCGATCTCGGACTGCACCATGCCTATAAAGTGATATCTGCTTGCAGGCATCTCCGAAGAGGCGGCAAATTCAGCTCTGTTTTGGCGATTTGAGCAGAATCCGGTATAATAATTTTCCTCAATTGGGTATAAGGCGGGTGGGGTAGATTTACTTCAACCACAGGATCACATTGCCTCTGTTGTTAATCCGATAAAAATATTTGTAGATTCAATCGGTAAAACGCAGACACTTACCAGGTGATTCCGTGCTGGCATGTACGATCCGTTGTCGAGGAAGTGCCCGACGTCACCATCGAATTTCAGGCTTCGGACAGTTATTGTACTGCTCATTCCACCGAGTATTCCCAATCGAAATGTAACTCCTGACACCGGTGGCCCCATTGTGGGCGCCAACTGTCGAGACATCATAGTAGAGTTCGTAGACGGGGGTGCCATGAGCCTCCTGGTAGAACCACGGGGGGACATGATAATACGACAAACGAAAACACCGAGTTTTACCTAGGTTCGGTACGACGCAACTAGGCGACGTTCCTACTCCTGCAATCTCACTTAATCATGGCTGAAGCCTGAAGTATACAGAGTACAATGTGAGTATGGTTTCGCTAACTCGGTAAGGATCAAATTCTCGGCGAGTTAGCTTCTAGCCAATTTTCTATATGTTCTCTGCTCCCGTATGGCTTTATATAGATAGCCAGATTAGGGCTTATAGAAAGGAAACCTAGAAGACTACGGAAAATATCTAACTTGGAAAGTAAGGAATCCGTCTTCTCCTCCAAGCCGCACCACTTTGGGTCGTGGTCCGGGTTCTTCTAGAATACGGCTTCGTGTGCATCAGCTTACTGGGCCGCCCAATGGACTATAATCCATTACCTACGGGCCACCCTGGTAATCCGGCTTTTGGGCCAATGCCGTACATACCCCTAATCAGCACATATCCAACAATTTAGTTATCTATGGACTTTGTTGATTAAATCTAGAGCGCACATTAGCATTTGAACGGCCAGAAGTATTTATGGTGACGTGGCAAGCTATATGGGCTGGAAAACAGAGTTAGCGGAGATCTCCTATTTAGATATTATGGATTATCCTGACTCTTCAAATATTTCAATGATTCATGATCATAATGAACAACAAATTCTTTAAGCCAAAGGTAGTGTTCTCAAACTTCTAAAACTATAATCAAAGCGAAAAGCTCTTTGTCATAGATGAGGTAGTTTAATATAGTGCCATCAAGTTTCTCACTATGATATGCCGCGGGACGCCCATTTTGCATAAAAACTCCACAATACCAATGCCACTAGCATCACATTCAATCTCAAAGATTTTCTCAAAATCCGGAAAACAAGCAAAGGTGTTTCGGTCAAAAATTTCTTAAGAGTATCGAAAGCTTTTTGTTGAGCATTGCCCCAAACAAACGGTACATTCTTTTTTGTAAGCTCATTTAAAAGGCAAGCAATGGTTGAAAAATTCTTTACAAAGCGGCGATAGAAACCGGCAAGACCATGAAAACGTCTTATTTCACCCACGGTGGTAGAGTTAGGCCAATTGCTAGTTGTCTCAACTTTCTTTTCATCGACTTCAATTCCATTAGAGGAAATCACAAAACCCAATAAAACTAGTTTGTTGGTGCAAAAATTGCATTTTTCAAGATTTGCACAAAGTTTCGTTTTGCGAAGTGCCAAAGAGACTTGAGAAATATGTTCAAGGTGATTCTCCAAAGATTTGCTATAGATGAGGATGTCATCAAATTAAACCACGACAAATTTTCCAATAAGGAGTCTCAAAACTTCATTCATAAGACGCATAAATGTTGGAGGAGCATTCGAAAGACCAAAGGGCATGACAAGCCATTAATAGAGACCAAGTTTTGTTTTGAAAGCAGTTTTCATTCATCACCAATGCTCATGCGAATTTGATGGTTTCCACTTTTAAGATCAATTTTGGAATAGATAGTGGCACCACATAGTTCATCTAGCATGTCATGAAGTCTAGGAATGGGATGTCTATATCTAACGGTGATAGCATTTATAAGTCGACAATCCATGAACATACAAAGAGTATCAATTTGTTTAGGAACAAGGATAACCGGGACGACACAAGGGCTAAGAGACTCACGAATAAAACCTTTGTTGAGTAGTTCTTGTATTTTCCACTCGCTTTCTTTAGTCTCTTCGGGGTTGGTGCGGTAAGGAGCACGGTTCGGAAGAGGGGCACCCGGTATGAGTTCTATGCGGTGCTCGATGCCTCGAAGAGGTGGTAGACCTGATGGTAGTTCTTCAGGAAATAAGTCCTCATATTCATGCAATATAGGTAACAAAGACGGAGGAAAGCTTGTTATGGAGTTGGTGTCAAGAACTTCGCCTTTGCACACAAGGAAAAAGTGAAGAATGGATGGGTTTTCTCGAAGCTCTCTCATCTCATGTTTTGTGGCAGGTAAGGCAAGACATTTGGAAACACTCATCATTTTTCCACTCATATATGGCTTTTGGCTCTCACTTTATTTTGGTTAGATCTCTCTCTCACCACTCAACTCACTAGGATTTTGCTCTTGTTGGGTGTGCGCAAGCTTCTTTGCATTGTCGTTAATGCTTTGGCTTAGAGACATTGTACGGAGCACGAAATTCTTGTTGTTCCATTTGAAGGAGTACTGATTGGTTCGTTCGTCATGTATTGCACCTTTATCATATTGCCAAGATCTTCCAAGGAGAAGATGGCACACTGTCATTAGGACCACATCACACTCTATGGTGTCTCTGTATGAACCAATATTGAAGGAGACATTGACCATTTATTGAATCCTGAAGGTGCGATAGTCACTAAGCCATTGGACATGGTAAGGATGAGGTGATTTAGCTTGTCACAAAGCTCTTTTATAGCAAGGTTATGGAAACTTCCACCATCGATGATGACCTTGATGGACTTTCCATTTATTCCGGCTCTTGTTTGCAAGAGGTTGCACCATTGATCTTGCTCTTCTTGTGGAGATGTTGTTAGAAGCACCAAGGATGGGCTTTTGTCCACATCACAATAGACGCTTTATTCGTCATGTTGTTCTTCATACAAGGGGTTGACAACAATTTGGTGCAGTACTCGTCTTCACTCATTGTGTCACGTTTGCCATGTTGGTTGACAATCATGATCATCTTGTTGGAGCATTCAGAGGAATTGTGTCCATTACCACAACATTTGAAGCAAGATATTGACCTAGACTTGACTTGAGGAGCACTTGTGTTGGTGGTTGTAGGCACTTGTTTCTTTAATTGTTGTGGAGACTTTTGTGTTGCATTTGGAGCTCTTGGATTTCCTTTGGAGGCACTTGGTGTAGATGCTTGAGCCATTGCAAACGTTGATGGTGAAGACTTAGAGGCGAAATATGCCTTTTGCTTGGAATACTTTAGGTCCTCGAATAGTTGGTGCTCGGCCTTGAGTGCTTGATGGACAAAGCCAACAAGGCATACGAGCGGAGGTGCGGGTACGGTGTGGGGTCCGCCCAAACTGCGCTCTGGTGCATACGAGCGGAGGCCAGAGCGGAGCCTCCGGTGGGAGGAGCCTCCGGTGAAACCATCGGAGCCTCCGTCCTCTCCACTGGCTCACTGGGGGGTTGGCCTCCAGTGGCTCCTCTGGTGGAGGGTCCGCTAAAATGATGCTCTGTTGGATAAGAGCGGATCCTCCAGCGGAACCTCCAGTGCGCTTCCGGTGGGCGGAGGTTCCGGTGAAACCACCGAAGGCTCCGCCCTCTCAACTAGCGCGCTGGGAGGGTTGGCCTCCGGTGCGCTTCTGGTGGTGGCTCCGCTAAAACAGGGCTCTGTTGGATAAGAGCGGAGGCTCCACCGGAACCTCCGGTGCAGCTCCGGTGGGCGGAGCCTCCGCCAAAACCATCGGACCCTCCGCCCCTCTGGCCCAAGCGCAAAAGGAATCTGGGCTGCGCGGCTGCATGCATACGAAGTCCACCGGAGCCTCCGGTGCTGCTGGAACTGCTCAAACGGCCACTTGTGGGAAGGGCTATAAATACCCCTTCCCCTACCTCATAAATGCTAAGCTTTTTCCCACTCTCTCTCCTAGCCATTAATGAAATCTTCACCCACCTAGATCTCTCTCTCCGTCCACCCACTCACTCCCATACTTTGTGGAGAGCTAGAGGAGACCTAGATCCACACTTCCACCGAAGGAATTTTGAATCCATCCACCACAACCTAGTAGATCTACAATCCTACTTGAGGACTAGAAACCTTAGTAGATCTTGTGCTTGTAGCTTCCACCTTGTTGCAAGAAGCTTCGGATTGCTTGAGAGCCTCCATCCATCTTGTGGAGTGACCTCGAGCTCGTGTAAAGGTTTGGTCAACACCTTCAAGTCGACCTCATAGTGGAAACGAGAATCTCCCTCACCCGAGAAGCTCAAGGAGAATAAGGTGTGCACAACCGTGCTATTGAGGAGTGCCTAGGTGGCTCCCCACCTCTCCAACGTAGACGTACTTCTCATTGAGAAGGAACTACGGGAATCATATCCTTGTCTCCTTGTTTACACTTGTGGTTTATCTTGCTACCTTTCGTTTTACTTCCGTTGCGTATATTATCTTGTTCACATAGGTTACTCACCTAGATGCACATCTGGAGAACCTTATCTTATCTTTCTTAGCCCCACTAAAAGGAAAAGAAAAGAAAAATTGGTAGTCAACCTATTCACCCCCTCTAGTTGACCATAGTGCACTTTCAATTGGTATCAGAGCCTCGGCTCTTGCTAAGGGATTAACCGCCCAAGAGTATAATGGTCAATGAAAATGCCCCCAAAAGTTCTAGTGCGGAAATCGCCAAAATGGCCGACACTATATCTAACCTACAAGAAACGGTTGGAACCATCCAAACCGAATTGTCCAAGGTTAGCTCTAGTGTTAGTTCGGAGGTTTCTAGCATAAAAAAAATGATGGAGGCCCTGATGCGGAAAACCAATTAGTCCGAGGAACCACCTCTCACCGCCAATGATGTTAGCTCGGATGAAGAGTCCATTCCGGACATCGCCGAAATGGAAGCTAACATCGCTTTAGCTAAGGAGAAAGCCAAAGCAAAAGCCGATAAAAAGGCTAAGAGCGGTGGGAGCTCTGAAGGCTCCAAGTCTCAATCGGCTAACGGTTCGGGGTCTCACTCTAAAGTTCCACCACCTCCCAATTATGATTCTATCCATCCCATTGCCACAATTCCACACATGGTTAATGTTGGAGTTCCTCCCATGCTTAACACAAATGAATTTTCATCTTGGAAGTTCGATATGGAGTCTCATATTTCAGGATCTTGCACCGTTTGTGGAGAAGAATTATCCATGGATTCCACCCTCATGATCCAAGCAACTTGACTCCAAGAGAAGATGTGAAATTTCAACTCAACAAGACCGCTCTTGTCACTATAAAAAAAGGCTCTCCCAAGAGAACATCTTGAACACATCCGCGGTATGAAGACCGCCAAGGAGGCTTGGGATAAACTTGACACCTTGTTCCAAGGCAATGCTAGCATCCAATCATCCAAGTATGATGTTGCTTTTGACAAGTCCGAGAACTTCGTTATGCTTGAAGACGAAAGTCCCGAGGAGCTATATAGAAGAGTTGTCACCCTTGGCAATCAATTAAGGGACTTTGGAAAAGAGGAAATCTCCGATGAGTGGATAAAGAGGAAGTTTGTCAAGGAATAACTCCATTTGAGAAGAACCTCTCCACTAGCATTCGAACAAGATCCGACTACAACTCCCTCAACTCCATTGGTGTTCTTAGTGAGTTCATAGCCATATCCCCATCTCACAAGAGCGCGGATGATGCTCTTGCTCGCTCAAGAGGAGTTGGAAAGACTCCAAACCTCGCCTTGAAGTCTAAGGCGATTGCTAAGATAGAAGAAATGGATGAGGATGATGATGATGAGGAGGACTATGAAGACACATACAAAGGTGCTCATAAGTGCATCGCTCTTGCCATGCATGGTTATTGGAAGAGATGGGAGGCTCACAAGGCCGGTGCCCCTAGACCTTCAAGAAACAAGATCTTTAGGAAGAAGGGGGAGCGGCCAAGGACATGCTTCAATTGTGGAAGTGCGAACCATTTAGTCAAGGAGTGTCCTTTTGAGCCAAGAGAAGAAAATGAAGGGAAGCTTGTTCGCAAGGACACGAACAAAGCTCCACAAAACAAGAATCTCGTGAGGAGAGTCACAAGGGCTCTATATGTTCAAGAAGGCCCCACATTGGAAACTTACTACTCTGGAGATGAAGGAGAAGATGAAGTCGTAGGTGTTGCCCATGTCGCCATAGCTACGACTTCCTCTTTATCAGTCTCTCTATTTGAATCCCCCAATGAGAAGGCATCGATCCGACCTACATGTCTCATGGCAAAAGACACCGCGGTAATATCTTCCACCTCCAAGTCTATTACCACTAGTTCCCCCTCACTATTGGATTGTGTTGAAAACACTGTTGATGATGAGGAGGCTAAGAATCTAGGCTCTTGGTTATGTAGTCTTGAACGTGAAACTAAAGAAAAGGTAAAGGCCCTCTTAAGTAAACTTGATGATGCTAACTCCCTCATAGATGAGAAGGAGGAAATCATCATGACCTTGGAAAGCCATGGTGGTAGCCACGACAATCATGACGATGAGCTTGTCAAAGCTCTTGAGAAAGAGAGATCCATGAGAGCCTCTCTCGAAGAGAGACTATCTAGTATACAAGAGACTTATGCTATTAGTGTTTCCAAGCTTAGGAAAGATAATGAAAAATCTCTTTCTTTACTTAAGATATTTGAAGAAGAAGATTTGAAGCTAGGAATGGCTCATGAGAAACTTGTTGAGAATCATGAAAAACTAGAAAAGGAGTTCATGTCTCTTAAAGAAATTCATGACAAACTCACCAAGTCTCAAAATAAGATTCTAGCTCAACAATATAATAAGCAAGTTACATCTTCATCTAATAGTATTGTTATCATGCCTACCTCTTGCACTACGACTAACATTGTAGGAAGAGAGAAAATTCTCAATGATGCCATAAGCTCTCAAGCAGCCAAGAAAGGGAAAGAAGGACTTGGCTTTGTTTCCAAGTCAAAGACGAAATCCAAGAATGTCACTTCCCCCTCTCAAAATGTTGTCTTTGTAAAAGATGGAGAGGTGACCAAGGAGAAGGAGACCAACGCCATTCTGGGTGGTGAAACCTCTAGGGGGAGCATCACTCACAATGACTTTGACGGAAAATATAACCCATCTTATGTTCTTATGAAATCTAGAGATGGACATGTTTATGCTAAATACGTTGGTACTTCTTATGGTGATGATTATCATTGGACTATTTGGTTTCCTAAGACCCTTGTTACTAACAAAAGAGGACCCATTGAAGGATGGGTAC
This sequence comes from Alopecurus myosuroides, assembly GCA_028641055.1. Lineage (NCBI taxonomy): Eukaryota > Viridiplantae > Streptophyta > Magnoliopsida > Poales > Poaceae > Alopecurus > Alopecurus myosuroides. The sequence goes on along the minus strand of CM054063.1, from coordinate 115,734,981 downwards.
CTAAATCAAGAAATTGATCTCTTGTAGGGAAGTGCTTCCGGGTCAGGTAGATGGACAGTGGATAGTGGTGCATCCCAACATATGACCGGAAGCTATGACGCAATGAGTAATATTGAACCTCCATTACATCATCTCAATTGAGTTACTATTGGTGACAAGTCCGAGCTTAAGGTATTGGGACGAGGCAAGGTGGCTATCTCAAATGATTTATCAATTGAGAATGTTCTCCTTGTTGAGTCCCTTGGCTATAACTTGATGTCTGTTCTTCAACTTGCAAATTGTGTCTTTACCTCGTTCTTTAATAAAGAGAATGCGATTGTCACTTGGGAAACAACTCTTAAAGTAGCCTTTGTTGGGTTTGTCGAGAACAACATGTATGTAGTGGACTTCTCTAAAGGAGACACGTGTGCCACGACATGCCTAATGGCTAAAGTTGATGTGGGGTGGCTTTGGCATCGCTGGTTAGCCCACACCAATATGAGAATGTTGCATGACCTTCAAAGTGGTAATCATGTTCTAGGACTAACCAAGGCTAAGTTTGCTAAAGATCATGTGTGTATCTCTTGTGCCTTTGGGAAGCAACATGGAGAACTTCACCCAACCAAGACTACTATCTCCACCACAAGAATTCTCGAGCTCATTCACTTAGATATCTTTGGTCCACTATCTTATGATAGTTTCGGAGGAAAGAAGTATTGCTTGGTGATTGTGGATCATTATTCAAGATATTGTTGGGTGTATTTCTTCAAGAGGAAAAGTGAAACTCAAAAGAGAGTCATCGAGTTCATCACTCTAGTGGAGCACCAACACAATGCTACCATATTGGCCATCCGGAGTGATAATGGCTCGGAGTTCAAGAACTACACCGTTGAGGGTTTTCTTAGTGAAGAAGGCATTGCTCATCAATATTCCACTCCTTATACCCCTCAACAAAATGGTGTTGCGGAGAGAAAGAACCGTACTTTGATGGATGCGGCTAGGACCATGATTGCGGAGTTCTCTTCTCCCTATAACTTTTGGGCCGAAGCCGTCTCCACCGCATGTCATGCTACCAACCGGTTATATCTTCGCAAGATATTGAACAAGACTCCCTATGAGATTCTCATAGGAAAGAAACCTTATGTATCTTACTTCAAGGTCTTCGGTTGCAAGTGCTTCATTCGCAAGAAAGGTAAACGGTTGTCAAAATTTGAGACCAAATCTTATAAGGGTATCTTTGTTGGCTATGCCACAAACGCTCACGCCTATAGAGTCCACAACAAGTCCACCGGACAAGTTGAAGAAGCTATAGACGTGGTGTTTGAGGATAACGGCTCCCAAGGGGGGCGTATAGATCATGGTGTTGTAGGAGATGCAATTCCTCCCATCGTCATAAGAAGAATGGGGATTGGTGAAATAATCCCCATTGAGGGTTACGGGATGACGGAGGGAGAAGGACTATGCCCCACTCAAGTGGAGCCATTGACTACACCCATTGATGATCAAGCTACTCAACAAGATGCACCAAACCCTCAAGCTAATGATCAAGGTCAAACGAGCAATCAAGGCCAAGCTAATGATCAAGTCCAAGCTACTCATCTTAATCATGACCAAGGTTCCATCATTGTTGAGAGAGCTCAACCAAGTGGTGATCTGTCACCCATTATTGATCAAGGACGAAATGAAGATGGACATGTATCCGATGAAGAAGGTGATTCTCAATCTATATCCAAGGAATCTTTGGAGGATATGCTAGCACGTAGAGCAAAGAGAAGGATAGAGAATCTTGAACGAGCGGGTCACACGGAGGACAAGTTTCTTGGGCAAATTTGTGGAAGAGTTGTCACTAGGAGGCAATTGGCAGATTTTAGCAAGGCTCGTGCTTTTGTCTCTTTCATTGAACCCAAGAAGGTCTATGAAGCACTCGAAGATCAAGATTGGCTTGAAGCCATGCATGATGAACTCAATAACTTCGAGCGCAACAAAGTGTGGAAACTAGTGCCAAGACCCAAGGATTTCAAAAATATTATTGGTACCAAATGGGTGTTCAAGAACAAGCAAGACAAAGATGGTATTGTCATTCGCAACAAGGCAAGATTGGTGGCTCAAGATTTTTCTCAAGTTGAAGGTATTGACTTCGGTGAAACCTTTGCCCCCGTAGCTCGTCTTGAATCCATTCGCATCTTGCTTGCTTATGCATCTCATCATAATTTCAAGTTACAACAAATGGATGTTAAGAGTTCTTTCCTCAATGGTCCCATTAATGAGTTAGTATATGTCAAGCAACCTCCGGGTTTCGAGGATCCCAACCACCCCGATCATGTCTATAAACTTGATAAGGCGCTTTATGGACTTAAACAAGCTCCACGTGCGTGGTACGAGCACCTTAAAGAGTTTCTAGTGGATCATGGGTTTAATGTTGGTTTAATCGATCCCACCCTCTTTACCAAGACGGTTGGAGGTGACTTGTTCATATGCCAACTCTATGTGGATGACATCATTTTTGGGTCTACTAACACCTTGTTCAATGAGGAGTTTTGCAAGCTTATGACTTATAGGTTTGAGATGCCTATGATGGGAGAGTAGGAGTTCTTCCTTGGCTTTGAAGTTAATTAATAACATGAAGGAACCTTCATCAAACAAGCCAAATACACTCAAGACATGCTCAAGAGATTTAATATGCATGATGACAAGCCTATGAAGACTCCCATGTCCACAACCACTGACTTGAAAGCCGACCCCAACGGTAAAGAGCTAGATCAAAAGGTATACCGCTCCATGATTGGCTCTTTGCTCTACCTTTGTGCATCTAGACCGGATATCATGTATAGCGTAGGTAAATGTGCAAGGTTTCAAGCCTCCCCGAGGAAAAGTCATTTGGAAGCGGTGAAACGAATCTTTGGATATTTAGTTCATACCCCAAATTTTGGTCTTTGGTATCCCAAGGGTTCAAACTTTCAACTCATTGGATATTTGGATGCGGATTATGCGGGAGAGAAGACGCATAGGAAGTCCACGTCCGGGGGTTGCCAATTCCTTGGCCGCTCCTTGGTATGTTGATCTTCAAAGAAGCAGAACTGCATTGCTCTATCCACCACCGAGGCCGAGTATATCTCCACGGCAAGCTGTTGTGCCCAATTGCTTTGGATGAGGCAAACCTTGAAGGATTATGGTATTCATTTTGACAAGGTGCCTCTTCTTTGTGATAATGAGAGTGCTATCAAGATCGCCTACAACCCCGTTCTTCACTCCAAGACGAAGAACATTGAGATCCATCATCATTTCATTCGGGATCATGTTGAGAAAGGTGATATTGATCTCTCATATGTTCCCACCAAGGATCAATTTGTCGATATCTTCACGAAGGCCCTTGATGAACCAAGATTTCAAGCTTTGAGGAATGAAGTAAATGTCATTGATTCTTCCAACTTCACTTGAAACCTTGCATATATACCTTCATTATGCATGCTATTAGGTTTGGATGTAGGCATGGATATAGGGGGAGTGTTACTCAACTCATGAGTATACACTCCTCTTATTATGCGGAAATCAATTCATCATTGCATATCTAGTCAATTTGTGACTTATTGTGCTTAACTGTGAGTTGTACTTTTGGACCCAAGATATATCTTCGCGGTGCAAAAGTACACACTCAAACATGGTGGCTTCGGCCACCGACCTTTGGTATTTTTGGCTCTTTCACGCGTATCATACTTTCCCCTTGACAACTCGTGCAGGTTCGATTTTCTATCTCTTTTGCATCTTGCGAACCCCATCGAGTAATGTCTCTCGTACATCAGTGACTAATTTCCAACCCAAGATTCCTTTACCCAAAACTTTATTCCATTCTTAATGCTCTTGTTTTTCTGATTTTGGCGTGCGTTTACTTGGTCTGGCGGAGGCTCCGACGAAACCACCGGACGCTCTGCTGCTCATGTCCACCGGACCCCACCGGAGGTTCCGCTGGTGCAAATTGGTCAGCGGACCGTATTGTGGTGTACTATGTGGACAGGGGGAGGAGGCTCCGGTGAATCCACCGGAGGCTCCGCTGGGTAGGGAGCGGAGGCTCCGGTGAAACCACCGGAGGCTCCGCCCGGGGCGTTTTTGCGGGATAAGATCTAGGGCGAGCGGGGGTCAACTAAGATCCAATCTTATCCCCCCACTCTCCCTCCCTCTTCTCCCTCACAACCGCCGCCGCCCCCAAGGTCTCCGCCGCTGGAATCGGGTGCTCCATCGCTGGGAGCCCTCCTCCTTGCCTTGGACCATCCCGGGATCTTCTTCCTCCTTCCTTTCCACCATGGATAGTGCGGGTATGTGCTCTCTCTCTCTCATCTAGTTGATGGATGGGGATGTATAGGAGTTCCATGTTCTTAACATCTAGATGTGTGGATTTCGATTTTGGGAGTAGAAGATCACGAGTACAAACTCTAGCAACCTAGATAGTGAGTATTAGGCTTGAATCGCTCCGGTTATTAGGGTGTATTTGTCATATGCCCTAACCCTTGTTATTCAACCCTAATAACATTTATATCTTTGTTCCTTGGTTTGATGCGTCTTCTAAGACTTGAGCATTACCTTTCCTTCATGCTATTCTTCCTATTTCTTTCTTAGATGCTTCCGGCTCCAAAGGCAAGGGCCCTCGTCAAAAGAGCGTGGCTCGTTGCAAGGCTCCTAGGGTCGATGAAATTGAGGATGACCCATCTCAGCCCAAGCGCAAGAGGTTCCCGGGTCCCGAGAAGAAATTGCCACAAAGGGAGAAGTCTGCTTCCTAGATGTCTGAGGCGGCGTTCGTGAAAGAACGCCGCGAGAATCCATATGTCATTGACCTCGATTCCACATTAAATTTCAGAACCAAATCTATAATGAGATCTTGATGAGGAAGCCCAAGGATAATGTCGCTCCTCAACATGCTATTAATTTTGGGCATTTGGAGAGGAATCCCAAGTATTTTGGGGAGTCACTAGAGATTGTTGAATCATTTGGACTTGCTCCGATCATGAGTGTTCAACAGGATTATGATGAAGATTTAGTTTGTCAGTTCTTGGCCACAGAGCATCTAGCCAATGAGACAGAGTGTCACCTTATTTGGATGAATAAGGGACGACAGCTGACTATCAAGTGGTCTGAAGTTGGAACCCTTCTTGGAGGATACCTGGATCATGGACCGTTTGCCAGTGGGGAGGAGTTTGACAATGGGTGGTTCCATATTCATGCCATCAACACACAATCTCTCCAAGGATCAACTCACCCCTCTGTATCACTGGAAGAAATTTGCAGTTGGGTTCGTCAAGGGTCTCTACCCCACCTATGATATCATGCTCCGTATCTATCGCGAGACCATCAACCCAGAGGCGGGGAATGTCGATGAGATCCAAGGCTTCCTCAAGAATCTTATGCTTTGCACTCATGAGAAGCGGCTTGCCGGTTCAACTCAGAAGCTCGATGTGCTAGATTATGTGTGGAATGAGCTATGGCACGTGGTTATCAACCGCAAGAATGCTTGCTTTGGGCCCTTCATTATGAAGATCATCTTGCATGTGTGGGCGGACAAGTTCCTGGATGAACCGCTTGATGATGCTCATTGGATCCCTCACATGGAGAAGAAACTTCTCATCAAGTACCACACCGAGCCCCCTGTGCATCCTACTCCAGCTCCTCGCAAAAACAAGGCCAAACCACGTGTTATCATTGATGAGGAAGAAGAAGAAGAGGTCGGTCCCTCTCGCCCTCCTCCTTCTGACAATGCCTTCAAGTGGATGGCAAGAGCACTCAAGAAGGTGTTCAAATTGAACAAGAAGATTGAGCAGCATCAATGGGAAGCCCACTATGATAAGGAGCTCAAGCACCGCAATGCAGCACAGGCAGCACGTCAGCTTCGTCGTGATGGTGGCGAATCCGTGGAGTCCCCGGTCCTTCCTAGAATCACCAACTGGGACAAGTGGCAAGCCAAAGACTCCAAGGGCAACCTGATTGATTGGTCTGACGAAGAAGGAGAAGAAGTCACCAGTTCTCGTCGCCGTGCCCGCTCTACGAGCATTGATATTTCCTCTGAGTGATCTTCGGGGCGTTAGCATCGGTTTTTCCCTCTTTTGGTATCTTGATGCCAAAGGGGGAGATATATCTATCTATTAGGTGCGGGTATTTGCATGGTTCCCCCTCAAGCATGTTTTTCTATTGCATATTTCTCTTGCTTGAGGGAGTTTGGTTTTTCATTTGGAAACTTCGGTTGTTTAAACTTTTATGTGTTGTGAACCTCGTATTATGCATTGTGAGCTTATGAACCTATTATATTATGTGTTATGTGCTCACTATTATTCATATGTTCATATAACCATTGGGTCTAAATTCTCTTAACATGAAGGGAGCATATCTTTAGGGGGAGCTCCGTTCATGTTGTGTATTTAATTATGCAAATAGGGATGTTGTCATCAATTACCAAAAAGGGGGAGAATGAAAGATCATCTTCCATTTTGATAATTAAATGACAACATACCTATTGGACTAATGTTTATTTGTTACATGAAAATGCCTAGTTTCATCAAGTATACAATCTCTATGGGTTACAAATTTGTTTGGAATGAAAAGATCTAGAAGAGACCAAGCTGGAAAGCCATTTTGATATACAGTGGAGGCTCCGGTGAAACCACCGGAACCTCCGCCCCAGTCTTCTTCCAGCACAGCCCAGGCGCGGGCCTCCGGTGCGGGTCCGGTGTGGGGTCCGCCCAAACTGTGCTCTGGTGCATACGAGCAGAGGCTAGAGCGGAGCCTCCGGTGGACCTCCGGTGGGCGGAGCCTCCGCCCTCTCCACTGGCTCACTGGGGGGCTGGCCTCCTGTGGCTCCTCCGGTGGAGGGTCCGCTAAAATGATGCTCTCTTGGATAAGAGCGGATCCTCCAGCAGAACCTCCGATGCGCTTCCGGTGGGCGGAGGTTCCGGTGAAACCACCGAAGGATCCGCCCTCTCAACTGGCGCGCTGGGTGGTTGGCCTCGGGTGTGCTTCCGGTGGTGGCTCCGCTAAAACAGGGCTCTGTTGGATAAGAGCAGAGGCTCCGGTGCAGCTCCGGTGGGCGGAGCCTCCGCCAAAACCGCTGGACCCTCCGCCCCTCTGGCCCAAGCGCAAAAGGAATCTGGGCTGCGCGGCTGCGCGCATACGAAGTCCACCGGAGCCTCCGGTGAAACCACCGGAGCCTCTGGTGCTGCTGGAACTGCTCAAACGGCCACTTGTGGGAAGGGCTATAAATACCCTTCTCCTACCTCATAAATGCTAAGCTTTTCCCACTCTCTCTCGTAGCCATTAATGAAAGCCTCACCCACCTAGATCTCCCTCTCCGTCCACCCACTCACTCCCATACTTTGTGGAGAGCTAGAGGAGACCTAGATCCACACTTCCACCAAAGGAATTTCGAATCCATCCACCACAACCTAGTAGATCTAGAATCCTACTTGAGGCCTAGAAACCTTAGTAGATCTTGTGCTTGTAGCTTCCACCTTGTTGCAAGAAGCTTCGGATTGCTTGAGAGCCTCAATCCATCCTGTGGAGTGACCTCGAGCTCGTGTAAAGGTTTGGTCAACGCCTTCAAGTCGACCTCATAGTGGAAACGAGAATCTCCCTCACCGGAGAAGCTCAAGGAGAATAAGGTGTGCAAAACCATGCTATTGAGGAGTTCCTAGGTGGCTCCCACCTCTCCAACGTAGACGTACTTCTCATTGAGAAGGAACTGCATGAATCATATCCTTGTCTCCTTGTTTACACTTGTGGTTTATCTTGCTACCTTTTGTTTTACTTCCGTTGCGTATATTATATTGTCCACATAGGTTGCTCACCTAGATGAACATCTAGAGAACCTTATCTTATCTTATCTTTCTTAGCCCCACTAAAAGAAAAAGAAAAGAAAAATTGGTAGTCAACCTATGCACCCCCCTCTAGTTGACCATAGTGTACTTTCACGGGTTTCCTGCACCTTCTCCTCTTCTTCCTTTTTCTCTTCTTCTTCGGGGACTTCTTCTTGGACATCTTCATGAACTTCTTGGGAACCATCTTGGGAATCTTCTCGAACTCCTTGGGCATAATCTTGGGGCTCCTTTGGGGGGTCAAACCTGAGCACACATAGGGTCTTCCCACGAGGTAGTGCACTATTCACCAAGTCATCGAACGTGTAGAGAGAGAGAGAGAGAGGAGTGAGTTCACCTTATCTGGCATCGCCTTTGCGGGTGATCTTGTCATGGTACCAATGGGTGTTGATGGAGGACTTGGTGGAATAGTTTGGGCTGCATCATTAAGTCAGTCGTATTAGTGAAATAAGAAGTTATTCTTTTTCATTATATAAAACAAAGGGAACTAAAAGTCAATGGGAGCCTGATATAATCTTTTAATTCTGCTGGGCCTAATTGAAAGAAAGTTATGTCATGAAATGATTTAAAGGAGTTTTAAATAAATTGTTGGAAGTGTCTTATTAAAATCCAGAATCTATGAGATAGATTAAGGAGTTTAATACACATGAATATGATGAGTGTGCTAAGTGTGATTCTGAAAGAAGTTTTGAATTTCAATGAGAAAGAGAATTTGTTTCAAAAGTAAGCATGACGTGATATTATGCAATGGACTTGAACTTCGTAGTCTTGGTGAGTAAAATAAAAAGGGTTGGGATCAAGTCACAAAATTTGTGATTAGACCAATCTTGCTTCTGATGTGCTAGGTTGTATAGTCAACCGGTATAAAAAAGAAAAACTTAAGTAAAAGTTTACTCAAAATATATAATTGTTTGTAATTATGCCTAGAAATATTATGGTGAGATGTTTCTCACATGACTATTTTATGGTGGTATTACAAAGTGAAAAAACCACTCAGTGGAATTTTTTATAGCTTCAAATAATATTGTGAGATTTTACTCACATATGTATTTGTAATTAAATTACGAATCAAATATTTAATGATTCTAAATCATATTATGATTATTCAATTGATAATACTATATGTTGCATAATTATCAACATTAGAGTATTATCAGTGGAATCGACAGTGTATTACTATGGATAGTTGCAACACAGATTGAGACATTGTGGATTGCAAGTTACTGGATAAAAGGCATTCGACTTATTGAGTTTCCAAAAGACGGTATGATAATTCATTCGGAGACGCTTCAATTATTAATACTACTACGGAACTAGATTCACACAACTCCAATTTCTAATAAATCCAATCCAAGTTTATCACAAGTTGATTGGATCAAAAGGGTAAAGACAATGGTCAAAGGAACCAGATGCAAAGTGTCGAGTGTTCATAGTAAGGTTCATGACAGGGTGTAACATCCCTGATTTTTTGAGAAATTGAAAAATCACAAAAACTTAAAACTTTTTGTTTTCTACTAACGCAAACACTAAGGAAGTAGTATATGTTATTCCATTGTTATTGAAAATAATAATCTAAACATGCCTCTAATTTCCATAAACCCTAAAACTTACTCAAATAAGTTTTCTTTATTCAAAATTTATTATCTCTCTTCAGAAAACATTATTTTATAAAATGTAATCCAATAAATTATTTTGATATGAAAATGGGTTACACTTGGGAAACAACATTTTCAATAGTGGTAAATCCCTGAAATTTTATTTATCAACAATATTAACTATTCGATATGTTTTGTTTTAAAATGGCATTAAGTAGCTATTAGTAATTACTCATATTTTAAAAATATGAAAGTATGAAGATAAGTTGAAATGACTTTCAAAAATAATATTTTACTTATAGGATGTCTCTGAAATGTTATTTGACCAATATTTTCATTTAGTTATTTTCTAAAACTGAAAATAACATTAAGTTACTATTAATGCTATTTCAAAATTTGAAATTTTGAAAATTTCAAATGTGTGGGAAACAACACAAATATGTTTCTATTTGAAGTATTTTGTTTTTACAAGTATTTGAAATTGGTTTGAGGTAATTTGGAATTGTAAAACAAAAGTTATGGTTTTGTTGAAAAAAAAACAGAAAAGGAAAAGAGAACAAAAAGAATGAGCCAACACCCCAACTGGGTCGGAACCCATCTCCATGCCTCCTATCCATCGCGCGGGCGCAACAAGCCAAGCCCGCCAGCAGCCCAATAACCCGCCCCGCGCCCTCTCTCGTTCTCTCATTGGCAAGTGACTGTGACGCCCCGGGATCGGGCACTATGCAGATTTCAGCATTTCCGCCAAAATCCACATAATAACCGATTCCAGGTTGCCACTTGTGATAACATTACAACAGTTCATGATATTCCGCAACAATAACAGAAAAGATATATACAAGACGACTCAAACGAGTCAAGGATACAACTGATACAATACACCAGATCTATCAAACTCCGTCGATCCCCTCCTCCTTTCCCCTCTCCTCTCTCTCTCAATGGTGCCCCGAGGCCACCGTTATTTCTCATCGGAGCCCCGCACAGCCGTCGCTGCTCCTCCTCGTTTCCAGCCACTGCAGTGAGTCTCCTCCGCTCTATTTTGGCCCTTAGCCCTCCCCTCTATCTTGCACACCGGATGAGACTTTAGCTCGATTTTTTTGGAGCAGGGGACCTAGCCTCCATCCACAGTTGTGTCTCGCCGAAGTCTCGAGCCGCTCCATCCGCCTCCTCCCGTCGCTCCTGGACACGCACGTCGATGCCATCACCTCCGTCTGCTACGTTGCACCGCCACACCTTGTCGTTGTCTCCCCGATCCCAGGTGACCATCGGAACCCCGTCGTCGTCGAGATCCCGAGGCGTAGCTCCACCACACTGCCACTTTCCAGCAACCCAACTCCAGTAAGCCCCTCCTCTCTCCTGGACCATTAGATGTGATCAACGATCAAGATTAGATTAGAAAGGGTACGAGATCTGATGCGTCACATCTCGATCTGACGGCCTAGATCCATCCACTTAACCATGTTAACGCCCAATCAGCGTTTCTAGTCAGGAGCCCAGTCAGCATCTTCGACCAAACACAGGAAGCCACGTGGCCAGCCTTTTATTTGAATATTCTCCAGGTAGAATTAATTGACAGTTTTGTAGAAAAGCCCCTGTATTTTGAAACCATCATATATTTTTAACCATAAGGCCAAATTTAGCAACTTGGACTTTTTGAAAAGCCCTTGACATGTATAAACTTTTAGCACTGTGAAAATTCCAATTTGAATATTTCAAAATTTTCCAAATTCAAATGAGCCATTTGGATGAATTTTGGTATAATTCAAATGCTACAAATCCAAAAAATGCAAATAAAATATTTTTGGAAACCTTAGGATCTTTACTTTCATAATATCTATCCCAAAATATTTTTTGAACCAATTAAAATTGAATTTAGAATTTAAATAGCCATTTTAGTATTTCCACCTAGTTTAAATTCTATAAATAATTTTAATTAGTTTTCTTTTGGAAATTTGTTCCATTTAGAAACCTTAGACCAGAGGGACCTGTATCAAAACCATTTGTGACCATAGAAACCATTCCATGTAACTTTGTCTATATACCACCCATAGTAGTCAGCCATTATACCTTAAGTGTTATTTGATGAAACCCCTTTTAGGAAAATTGTGGTATAATCAGTATAAATCAAACCAACACCCATTTTATGTTAACCACATGTGACAGTAACTTTTAGACCAGACACCATAGCCCAAGATCTTTTGTAAATTACAATTCATATTGTGAATTGCTTCAACCCCTAGTACCCAAATCCATGGAATGAATCATGTTAATCATCGATTTGTTTTCTAAAACCCTTAGACCAAACCTAGTATGATATTTATGAACTTTACCAACCAATATCCATTTCGGTAAACCTTTAAACACAATCACAATAATTTATTTTGTAAATTAAATTATTGTGATAAGTTTTGACCTTACCTTGACCCCAAAACTTGCTTAAACCCTTTGTTATACTTATTTGTTTTGTATGACTTTATTATTTTGTTTGTCAATTGTTGTTTATTGTTATTCATTGATTTGTTTAGATTGTGCAAAGAGGAAAGTTATGTTTGTGAAGAGAGTGTACCTCTACACCAACCTCCACAAGGCAAGTGGCACACTTCATAAAATTACTATGATTTGTTATGCACTAGTGTTTCACAAAAATGCATGGTTAGGAAATTGGTATATAATACTATGTAAACCAAGTAGAGACAGTTACCTGTTATCTTGATCCCAATAGATACCAAAGTGGAATTTTTTTGCTTAGGCATGCTTGTAGACAAAGTTGGATATTATTTCGAATGATGATTGTTATATGGGAGATGGATTATTATTTTACTTTTCAAGGGAGATAGAACAGAATTGCCTATGGAGATAGACCATTATTTGGCACTGGATAGAGTCTAGCATAGCCACTTGAGATAGACTAGCACCACCTTTGGAGATAGACCATTGGTGTTACAAGGAAAAGGAGAAAGACCAGCCACTAGAGATAGACCAGCACAACCTTTGGAGATAGACCATTGTTATTACAAGGCAAAGGAGAAAGACCAACCACTGGAGATAGACCAGCACAACCTTTGGAGATTGACCATTGGTGTTAAAAGGCTCTAGAGATAGACCAGCATAGCCTATAGATATAGACCCTTATTGTTACAAGGCTCTGGAGATAGACCAGCATAGCCTATGGAGATAGACCCTTGTTGTTGTAAGACCCTGGAACCAAATTCTTCATAGTTCACTGAAATGTACCTATGAACCACTTTAGATGAAAACTGTTTTATAAAATGATAGGACAAAACTAGCTTTCTGCAAAATCTAGCCTTGAACTCCACTTAGCCAAATAAGCATGTAGAAGATAGAATTTTCCAACATATCCACCATAGTGTCATTTCCCAATACATTTAATTGTACTGGTCCCTTGTGGTTGAATATTCCATCCTGCAGATAAATCTGAAGATGAGTGAAGTTTTCGTTTAGGATCTCGAGTCTACTGCCAACATGTTTTTCCTGTGGCCCATGAAGAAAATGAGGCTCAATGTTGTACTATATTTCCGTTGTAATACTTTGTACCCTGCTAGTCTTCTAAGCCTATGCAAGTTGTAATGTTATTTTGTAAAGACTGGATCATGGGATGTAATAGAATTTGATGCATTTGCATGATATTTCATTTTGTACAGTGGTGCTAGAAATTGATCCAGGGACTAGCACAATACACATGTGTTCTTACATTATTTAAATGTGGGAACACTACAAAATGGTATAACAACATTGTGTTGCCTGTAGGATTCGAGACCCTAAGTTTGGATAAGGACCCTAGGATTGAAAATCTATCTACCTAGAAACTAAACTTTTTTACTTTAAACTTTCTCATATCATCTCATCTATTATTCACCTTTAAAATTTCTTCTCTTTTTTCTAGATAACCATGCCCTAGAGTGCAAGTAGGATACTTCAATGGATTCAACATGAAGTACTACATGGAAGACCATTGAAGAACTTGAAGAAATACTTAGACTTCAGAATAATTAGAAACATCTCATGGAAGTGAAGGAAGAGCTTGAAGCAAGAAGATATAGATGAGACCACCATTCTAGTTACTTAGTTAGAACGACGTTAATGTGTTAGTGTATTGATCATACAATTGAGTGGGGTATGACAATTCTAGGTTGTTTGCTAAACCTTGTTTGGAGTGATGAATGTTTGTTAGATGTTGTTTGTAAGATGTATTTCCTTGATATGCTTTGCTGGGGTAGGAACCTTCTTTACATCTTTCTAAACTCTACTCATCCATCCTAAACCCCCACAGATGCCTCCCCGTCGTGACCCCGACAACAACAGCAGCAACAATGATGTGGTGCAGCAGATGATGACTGCTCAAGATTAGCTTGTGCAAGTGATGACTCAGTTTATTGTGATTGCCAACAATAAAAACAACGCAAACCCCTCAGTGGATAGACTTGCTAGATTCCTAAGACTTAGACCCTACAAGTTTTCCTCTTCGTCTAAGCCAATTGTGGCACACGACTGGCTCTGCACTATTAACAAGGACTTAGTGACTTGTGAATGCATTGATACTGAGAAGGTAAGATTTGTTGCTCATTTGCTTGAAGGACCAGCAACATTATGGTGGGAGACTTAACTGGTTACCCATCCCTTGGAAGGAATGACATGTGATACCTTCAAGGAGGGATTAGATGACTTCTTCTCACTCTCAAGGTACACACCTGAGGATATTGACACTGATGCTAAGAGGAAGGAAAATTTTCTCAACGGACTGTGTGGTGAAATGAAGATACCACTATCAGTGGCATATGCCCCAAACTATCAAGCTCTACTTGATCAAGCTATCACTCTTGACAACAATCCGAGGAAGGAAGAAAACAAGAAGAGGAAGTATATAGAGCCAGGAAATATCACTCTGAATCATCACAGAAGAGCAATCACTCTGAAGAAAATGGTGGACATAGCCCTCACAAGCATGGGAATCATCACAGAAATGGAAGTGGCCACAATCACCATGGCCATAATCGCAAGGGTGGATACAAAGGAAACAATGGACATCCCATAAGCAATAAAGAGCGCAATGGAAATGGACAACACCATAGCAAAGGAAAGAAAGATCTTAGTCAAGTGGTGTTCTTCAATTGCATGAAGGCGGGACATTATGCAAGTGACTGTCCCGAGAGGAAGAATGAGCATAACCAGTCAGTCAAGAAGGATATTAGCCAAGTGGAGTGTTTCATGTGTAAGGAAACATGACATTATGCGAAAGACTACCCAAGTGGAAGATACAATGCCAGTGAGTATCGAAAACAGAATGCAACCACCACTGAATGAAGACCATATACTCACTTAAGACTGTCTAACACGCAATAAATCTTATTTAAGTGTTATTCCCGGAATAAATTGTACTTACATCATAATAAAGTACTACGATATATGAGAAGTGTGTTACATTATTGTGACAATCAGATCAACGTACAATTTTGCAACTTTTATGTGAATTTTTTTTATGTCTAAACCCTAATGAACATTTCAACCTTTGGTGAAGTATAGCCTACAAAAGCCATGAAGAAATGAAGTTTTCCGAGTGGTGAAGAATTTTGAAAACTTCCTACATCAGGAGAAGAATCGAATGAAGAAGCTACAACCATCCAGTTAGTGTTGCATAAGAGTTTATCCAACCACCACTTGTTGAGAACATATAGTTTAGCCCAGGTCTGTCTTACATGTTGGAAACTTTATGTCAGGCAAGCGAGGTTGACCGAGTGTTAGATCATGTAGTCATCAATCTACACGTGGAAAATGATATGGGTGCATGATGGAATGAACAACGTTCCTACTACCCATGTTATTCACTCTTACTATGTTGGGTTGAAGGAACTGTGTTTGCCTTGAGCCTTAGTCTAGTGACGATGATATGGGTGTAAGGAATAATAACCCTCTATTAGACAAGTGTTTCTGAAACGTACTAACTTACGGTGAGAACCAAACCAACCATGGAGTTTTCATACAGCAGAAGATTGACCTACTAAGAGAGTTTCATCGGAAATAGCAGGGTAATTACATTCAAGGAAGACAACATCGAGATGGAACCCTAAAAGATTTGGATGCTTGGATACAAGATCTAAAATACCTACAAGGAGTCGATACCTTCTATACAAGAACAATATGTATGATGAAGTATGACTCCACGTGAAGATATAGTAAAACCAGAAGCCAGATGGACAAGAGTTTTTAATGTACCCACAAAAGTTTTTTCAGGGTGGTAGCCACCTAGTTTTTTTGGAACCCTTTTACCCAAACCTACCTTATTTCTAGCCTTCCCAAATCTCGGGACGAGATTTGTTTTAAGGGTGGTAGTCTGTAACATCCGTGATTTTTGGAGAAATTAAAAAATCACAAAAATTAAAACATTTTTCTTTTCTACTAATGCAAGCCATCAAAACTGAAATAAAACTCAAACACTAAGGAAGTAGTATATGTTATTCCAATGTTATTGAAAATAATAATCCAAACATGCCTCCAGAAACCCTAAAGCTTATTCAAATAAGTTTTCTTTATTAAAAAGTTATTATCTCTCTTCAGCAAACATTATTCTATAAAATGTTATCCAATAAATTATTTTGATATGAAAATGGATTACACTTGGGAAACAACATTTTCAATAGTGGTAAATCTCTGAAATTTTATTTATCAACAATATTAATCACTCGATATGTTTTATTTTAAAATGGCATTAAGTTGCTATTAGTAATTACTCAAATTTTAAAAATATGAAGATAAGTTTAAATGACTTTCAAAAATAATATTTTACTTATAGGATGTCTCTGAAATGTTATTTGATCAATATTTTCATTTATTTATTTTCTAAAACTAAAAATAACATTAAGATACTGTTAATGTTATTTCAAAAAATTCAAATTTGAAAAATTCTAATGTGTGGGAAACAACATTAATATGTCTCTATTTGAAGTATTTTGTTTCTACAAGTATTTAGAGATTGCTTTGAGGTAATTTGGAATTGTAAAACAAAAGTTATGGTTTTGTTGAAAAAAAAGGAAAACAGAAAAGAAAAAAAAGCCAGCAGCCCAACTAGGCCGGAACCCATCTCCCTGCCTCCTATCCATCGCACGCGCGCAACAGGCCAAGCCCGCCCGCAGCCCAACAACCCGACTCGCGCCCTCTCTATCTTTATCTCACTGCAAGTTGACCCAGGTGTGACGTCAGCTCGTCTTCTTTCTCGCAGAGGCAATCCCGTCTGTTTCGGAAAGAATTTTCGCGCGCCAAATCTGAGCCATTAAGGACATAATTACTCTCCCTTCTTGGCTCTATTAAACGCCCTCAATCCCTTCCTCCTTTCCCCTCTCCTCCCTCTCTCAACGATGCCCTGAGGCCACCGTTAGTTCTCGTTGGAGCCCCCACACAGCCGCCCCCGCTCTATTTTGGCCCTTAGCCCCCCTCTCTCTTGTGCAACGAATGAGACTGTGGCTCGATTTTTTTGGAGAAGGGATCCCCGCTGCCATCCATGAGTTTGTCTGGCCGAAGTCCTGAGCCGCTCCATCCGCCTCCTCCCGTCGCTCCTGGACACGCACGTCGACGCCGTCACCTCGATCCGCTACGCTGCATCGTGCCGCACCTCGTCGTTGCCTCCTTGAGCCCACGCGACCATTGGAACCCCGCCGTCATCGATATCCCAAGGCGCAGCACCACCACACCACCATTTTCTTGCGACCCAACTCCGTTAAGCCCCTCCTCTCTCCTAGACCGTTAGATGTGATCAACGGTCAAGATTAGATTAGAAGGGGTACGAGATCTGATGCGTCAGATCTGGATCTGATGGCCCAGATCCATCCACTTAATCATGTCAGCGTTTCCAGTCAGCAGCCCAGTCAGCATCTTCGACCAGTCACAGGAAGCCACGTGGCCAGCCTTTTATTTGAATATTCTCCCGGTAGAATTAATTGACAGTTTTGCAAAAATCCCCTGTATTTTGTAACCATCATATCTTTTTAACCATCAGGCCAAATTTAGCAAACTTGGACTTTTTGAAAAGACCTTGACATGTAGGAACTTTTAGCACTATGAAAATTCAAATTTGTCCAAATTCAAATGAGCCATTTGGATGAATTTTGGCATAATTCAAATTCTAGAAATCCAAAAACTGCAAATAAAATATTTTCGGAAACCTTAGGATCCTTAGTTACATACTCTTTGTCCCAAATTAATTTTTGAACCAATTAAAATTTAATTTAGAATTTAAATAGCCATTTTAGAATTTTCCACCTAGTTTAAATTTTATAAATAATTTTAATTAGTTTTCTTCGGGAAATTTGTTCCATTCAGTAACCTTAGACCAGAGAGACCAGTACCAAAACCATTTGTCACCAAAGCAACCATTCCATGTAATTTTTTCCTATAAACCACCCATAGTAGTCAGCCATTATACCTTAAGTGTTGTTTGATAAAACCTCCTTTTAGGAAAATTGTGGTATAATCATTTTTAATAAAACCAACACCCATGTCGTGGTATGGAGAAGACAGATGCCATGGGATGGCTTAAGTTTGGGGCCGATGGACACTGTAGGTATCAGGGGAGGGATCGCACGTCGAGTAGACGCGCTCAGGTTCCACTGCAAACACCAAGAACTACCCAGGTTCGGGGCCCTCGTGTGGAGGTAACACCCTTACTCCTGCCTATCTCTCTGTATGTATAATCTCCGAGTAGCCACAGTACAAATTTGCCTCTAAGCCGAGTAGCCACTCTATAGTTCTCTCTCGCTCTAGTGCTAGCTCTTGTAATAAATGCGATCTGGGGCAACGTCCCTCGCGCAGGAGGGGGCAGGGCACCTTATATACTGGTGCCCAGCCGAATAAACAAAGACTAAAAGGTACAACTGATGGGACATGCCTACTGTGAAGCAGAGCACGCCTCCGGCTTCTCGCTGACGCGGGTGCGGGAAGTCGCCGCACCGTTCGGCTGACAGGACCTGTCCACACTGTCAGTCACACAGAGTAGACCCCTCGATATGTCATGTCCCCTCTGTCAGTGACAGGACATGACAGACGCCTACCCCACTGTAGCCACGCCGTTGCGCGGATAATCATGCGCTCCGTAGGTTGAACCGCACGCCTGTACGACTACAGGATACGCGGGATCTTGTCAGAACGGCTCCATTGACTTCTTGCCCGAGTAGGAACACATCCCATCTACTCGGACCACTTGACCGCTACCCAGACGATCATAATCTTTCTCCTTATCTCTTCTTGAACTTCAATATTTATGACCGAATAGAAACTATCGGGTAGAGAGTACCCAGGTAGCCGTCTACCCGGTCAACGACACTTCGACCTTCGCTTTACCACTTGCCTTACCCCTACTCAGGGGTAGCCCCCCGATATTAGTCCCCGAAGCTGGTAGTGTCGTGGGATAATCACGGCAGATGTTACCGGGGGTAACTGATCTTGGGGCAAGACGACACAGGTGTTTGGGAGAGGGTTTAGCTCAGAGGAAAACATGGTGCGATTCAATCTGGTAGCCGGCAATCAAAGTCGCCGAGTCTCCAATCTCGATATAACAACTCAACTCTAGGATTACACTGGATGCTCGATACCAAGCGCTATATCTAGGGTTCTTAGATCTCTGTCTAAATCTAGACCTGGGGGTCGGTTTATAAAGCACCCGTACCCCCTGGCTTATTCCCCAAGGCGCACCCTGAATCCTATCCGGACACGGCGCACAAACCCTAGCTTTCCTTTACAATAATCCACAATCCGGGTTGCTGGGCCTACAAACCTGGGCCTCCACAATCCTCCCTATCCTTAGCCGGATCCTGCGCACCGTCCTTTGGGCCGGGTTACTCCTTGGAGTTTGGCCTACCGGGTTATCATCCCTCCATCAGTAGTCCCCAGAATAGCCTGGGCTTCATGGATCCTCCTTGAAGCGCTCGCTATTCCCTGCAAAGATATCAAACGCATAGGCACGTGGAGGCCGGGTTAAGATGCTTTGATAAGTGGTTAGGCCTAACTCCATGGTGGCCATATAGTAACCCGGCCTTTCCCCAAACTGTTTGGTTTAATTTTCCAGGTCCAAACCTTGATAAAAATGTCAAGATCTCATACTTGATAATCGATCCCGATATCACGGGATTGATCCCCTTCTTTCTTTCATCCCAATGCCTTGCTCAATATTTGGCGCATATCTCGCAAAATCCACGGGGATAACCGTCACCCCACGATTTCCGGCTTCGGGCCGTTGAGGTAGACTCACCCTTGCTTTATAAATAGCACATAGTGGGTAACCCTAAACTCACCACTACGCCTCAGCTTCCCCTTTCCCACTTTGCTCCTTACACCCTCGCGGCACCACCGCAAGAAGTTCGTGCTTGTCGTCGAAGCAAGATCACCGCCGGCCGCGCCCTCGAGCCATCTCGCACCGCCGTCAAGTGCCACCGTCGCGCCTTTGCTCCTCACGCCAGGAATCGCGAAGGGGCATTCGATCCACACCGCTCGCCGCTGTCGCGCCGGACTCCAATCCTTCCAGTAAGCCTCTCACATTCGTTTGATTTAGCACCATAATTTTTCAATTCATCCAAGATCGGATCTAGGTCAACCCGTGAATCACTTTCCTGATTTCATCAAATTAGACCGATTTGATGCTCGCCAACCCCTCTAACCACTTGCAGAATAGTTGCAACTCATCCTCCTACCATTGCTAATCACCAAATCTCCCGCAAAACCGCTCGCAAACTTTCCCATCTAGATCCATTCCCCCTTGATTTTCCGCTCATTGCGTTAACACCCGGAAAATCTTCCTTTTCCAGCTATTTGCTTGCAGTAGACGCATGGGCAACCATCCGTCTTCCCCAAATGCCTTTCCATACGTAAGTGACCAATAATTTCCATGATTGTACTTAAAACCCGGATGCCTTGTAATCCCCACCTCATAGCGTGATACCCGGATAATTTTTAGCTTCATACTTTCTTGATACCTTATACTCGGATAATCCAACACTCCCGGATCTTATTTCATATGCCTCCTTTTCTTGCGCTTTGCAGGCTGACCCCATGGCTCCCAAACGACAAGGAAAACAGCCGGCTCAGGCGAGAGCTACCCAAACCATATCCGCTAACTGGGGGCGTTCCACAGCTACGAAGGCCAAATTGGACGAGCTAGCCGAATTAGGAATTCTCCCTTCTCAGAAGGACATTCACTGGAGGGCTCCGGGCAACGAGACCCGGCCCACACCTGCTGATAACGAGGTAATCTGCTTCATAGAGCATGTGACCCGGGGATTCCGTCCTCCGGGTCACCCTTTCTTCCGGGAGGTCTTAAGCCATTATGGCCTCCGGGTATTCGACATAGGGCCTAACTCTATGTTGAATATTACCCACTTCATCGTTCTATCTGAGTCGTACTTGTGCATGCCGCCAAGTTTGACTCTCTTCATCGAACTATTCCAGTGTAAGCCGTGCCGCGAAAGCGGCGACGGAGCACTTCTTACTTGCGGCGGGGTATCCATCCAACGCCGCAAGAACTCACCGATGCCAACCCTCAATTTGAACTCCCACGTCAAACACTGGCAGCTGTCTTTCTTTTATTGCCACGATACCTCCCCCGACGGCGAAAAGAAACTGCCGGGTTACTCGGAAAATCTCCTGGAGCCTTCCGAGTCTTTCAACGCCTTTGCACCAGACTCGGATAGGGAGGCAATCCTTCCCTCGTTAGCCAAGATAGCCATCCTTTCAGCCCAAGGCCTCCTCGGGCTAAATTTAGTGAAAACATGGGTTGATTTCCGGATCCAACCCAACTCCATCCGCACCAAACTGATGTGCGAGTATTCGGGGCACACCACAGATGCACTCCGCTACTCCGCCAAGAACTTTGCAACCGGCGATACTAACAAGACCATCAAGGGCTTCTTAACAGAGAAACTGGAGGTGATAAAGGGCATCACTGGGTTACCCCCGTTTACTCGGGAAAACCCGGCTCCAGCGGTAATACCCGACATTCATAACTTACTTCCACATTTTGACTTGATACAGCTTCTAACCCTTGACCTCATTCTTTTGTCTTAGGCTGATGACCCTTTCTGGAGAGTTGAACCCTTCCCCCCTTCCAGAGACCCGGAAGAAGAGGACGAGCCGGCTGATGAGAGCGAAGGTATTTGCATAGAATTTGTATATCTTTACTTGTATTATTTTCCTCCCGTTTACCTTTTTTCCAACGAACACACACCTGGTTCACAGGACTGGAGGACGAAGGTGAGACCAACGAGGATGATCCGGAGGCAACCGAGTCTGACCAAGAGGCAACAGTCGGAGCCAAGAGGAAGACCAGGGGAGCAGTGTCCAAGGTTCCTTTTTCCTCATTATCCTCTGAACCCTACTCCTTTGACGCCATGCGACGACTTAACCATCAATTATCAAATTCATCGTGCTTGAAGGATTCTTTCCCAGCCAAGCGCAGAGTAACTCGGAGCTCCCCGGGTGAAGATCCCCTTAACCCGGGTATTTCTACCCCCTCGGTCCCTCGTGCCAGCGCTCCTCCGTCTCGTCCTTCCGACTCTCCTCAACGCCAACCTTCTCCTAACCACCCTCGCGCCGGGCAATTCCGGGTTCCGCTAGTGGTCCCTGTGACAACCTCATCTGCTTCCAGCGGCGAGCTCCCGCCGGATTACATCGTGAATGCTGGGTAAGTTTTTGTTACATGATTTCCTTTTACGTCTGACCAATTTCCACTCAAGCCATCGTCATAACTAATAACTGCCTTTTTTCACCTTTCTTTCAGCACTAAAGTCACCGTCAGTGACCCGGAAAACGTAGAAACAGATGGCCGCCGGGTGGAGAAACCGACTGATAACGCCGACGCCGCGACTGGTGATGATACGGCGAATAACCAAGAACAAGGCCCTCCGAGCAATCCACCTCCCCGAGCCGCCGGATCTCCTTCCTCATCGGAACCAGTAGACGAGGAGATCGAGGTTCTAGATATAAGGATGGGTTCTCCCAACCCGGGTACTCAAACTGTCCGGGTCTCGACTCCAAGGGCGGGGAGAGCCCCCCCCCCCCCCGCCGGGTGACCAAGCTGCCGGTCCTTCCGGTACTCGATCCGAAGAACTGACGTTTGCCCAGATGCTGGAAACCCTGCACACTTTAAGGGCTAATGAAGAAAACATCTTGGGGGCCTTAATAGCCAAGCACGAGGTAAATCCGATTAATGTTGCTTGTGCCTTTGTCCAGTCCCCAAGTTCCGAGTGAATTGATTCATAATTCGCTTGGGACTTTAATATGCAAACGCCTGATAACTTGCTCCTCTGCCCGACTGATCCTTGTTTGCATACATGCAGTCTTTCGTGACTCAATCTGAGGAGAAACTGGCGGACGCCACCAAGCTTATCGAAAAGGAGGTAGCTTTGCGTGAAGCAGCCGAAGCTGAGGCCAGGAGGAATAGGCTGATAATGAGGAAATATAGGAAAAGGGCTCACCAAGCAGAAGATGACCTAACAAGCCTTTCCGTCCAAATATCAGACACATATCGTGCTTTACTTGGTACGTTTCCTCCTCCGGGTTTATGTTTTTGATAGATGACAACGGTTTTCCCGACTTACGTTTCCATTCCTTTAGGCCCGGATGAAACCATGCCGGAAGAGGATGACATCGCCAAGCTGAAAACCATGAAGAGTGTTCTCCGGCAGCTATGTGCCGGAACCAAATGGATCCTGGAGGAATTACGGTGGCCGGGTAGAGGGCATGTTGATCTGAAGAGGATGCTGGATGCCTTCTCCACTATTCCTGAGTGGATTTGGCACTGGAAACGCTCGTCTTGCCGGGTTGGAATGACCCGGGGGCTTGCACTCGCCAAGGCTTATTTCCCCAAGCTCGAACTAGCGAAGCTCATGGGCGGCTTCCCAGAGTTCAAGCTTGATGGGTCCAAGTTCTCGGTGAAGGATTTTCAGGCCGTCCAGAAGGAGGTCCGTTACCCGGCCAGCGTGATCGCTGATGAACTGGACGTTAATATCCTTGTTCCAGCGTATGATGCTACTGGTGTAGCAATTAAGTCGGATCTTCCCGAGCCGTATGATATGCTGGCTCGGTGGAAGGAGGAAGCTGCTGCGATAAGGGCGGAGGCTGCCAAGAAGCAAGCTGAAGCCGGCTCTGCCCCTGCTACCTCAACACCAGTCGTTCCACCTCCTGCAGGGGCTGGTACCGCTGATCCGGGTACTGCTGCTACCACCAATGACGGCAAGGGCAAGGCCAAGATGAACGCCGAGTGATATATAATTTCTGATGCCTCTTCTTATGCACCGGTCGGTCAACATACTTTTTTTTAAAACAGTTATATTTTGGGTGGTGCGCCTGTGCACCTTTGATATTTTTTCACCGGGATTTTGTAATGCATGCTAGGGTCTTGATATACTCGCTGCCTGTTCCGGCCTATTTTAAGTTTATCCATTATTGAACTCATCTGTTCTCGATATCTGGCTTTCTTTATTGTTCCTTTTGTGACAACTCAATTTCCGGGTCTCATGGGTATTGACAAGCGGATTTTGCTTCTAAGTCCCCAAGTCCCCAAGGCTCGGATAATTTGGAATTATGCAAGCAAGCCGTTGTTTCTCTTTTCAAGACTTCAAGCCATCCGGACCCGGATCGCCGAGTCTAGGACACTTGATCTTGAAAGGGGAACGAACTGCCTACTGCTAATTTCACAAAGACCCCTGAGTTGTTTCACATAGGTTTTGAAGTTACGCTTAATAGTCGTTGAGTTTCCAGCTGTTCAGCCTTATACTCTGCATAACTTGTGGTTTAGATGACCCTTTTGACTACCTTGTACTGTAAGCCGGCTTTCGCGTGGATACCATGTTGTTACATCCATACGAAGACGTAGCCAGCCAAGCCCCGTCGGGTTTCATGACTGACTGTAATCGTAAGCGAACAGATCATGCCACTTTAATGCGAGTCACATCGAGCTTAAGTAAGAATAGCCAAGGAATTTGGACTTCTTTGTCCGGTTATAAGATTGTAGCCGTACTCGTTTGCGAGTAATCGGCCCTTATAACTCATAGGCATCACGGCCGGGTCTTTGAGTTTGTAACTGTGCTATTCAAGCGACCAGCCCCCAAGACCTAGATATACGCATCATACTGAGAGTACATAACCTGATAATAACCATCTCTTTTCTTGATAACCACTTCTTTACTTGATATGAAAAATCTAGGTCAGCAAGCCGCCTCGTTAAAAATCCGTCCAGTCCCCAAAGGTACCCTGGATAGGAAAAGAGTACGTCTGAAAACCTGCTGCCTATTACATCGTGCAATTCCACTTGCCAATATAATCTTTAAGTATAATATGGACGTAGCTGAGCCACGTTCCATGGTCTATCTCTTTCTTGCATAGATGAAGTGGTATGCGCGGTGTCGTTAACTGTAGCCGACTCTTCCCTTGCGTCTATCAAGTAATATGATCCATTATGCAGATTCCGGCTTATGATAAATGGTCCTTCCCATGGTGGTGATAATTTGTGTTTTCCTTCATTTGACTGTACCAGGCGCAGAACCAAGTCTCCTTCCTGGAATACCCGGGTTTTCACGCGCCGGCTATGATACCTCCGTAGATCTTGCTGATATATGGCTGATCTTTCCAAGGCTTGTTCTCTTTGCTCTTCTAACATATCTACGGCGTCCTGCCGGGTTTTTTCGTTCTCCACTTCGACGTAAGCTGATACTCGTGGTGAGTCGTGAATAATGTCACTCGGTAACACTGCCTCCGCACCATAGACCATGAAGAAGGGCGTCATCTGAGTGGATCTGTTAGGTGTAGTGCTGATACCCCAAACCACAGAAGGAAGTTCTTCGACCCATGCACCAGCAGCCCTGACACAGGGAACTCGCAATCGTGGTTTTAACCCGCGAAGCAATTCTTGGTTTGCTCTCTCCACTTGCCCATTGGCCTGCGGATGAGCCACCGATGCAACATCAAGCCGGATTCCATTGTTGCCACAGAACTTCTCCATCTCACCAAGGGACATGTTGGTTCCATTGTCGGTAATTATGCTGTGGGGATACCCGAACCGGTAGATAATCCTTTTCAGGAATTTGACTGCTGTAGCTGCTTCGCAATTAGTAACTGGCATAACCTCAACCCACTTGGTAAACTTATCAATAGCCACCAAAAGATGTGTCTTCTTGCATGGTGACATATGAAAGGGGCCAACCATGTCCATACCCCAGACAGCGAACGGCCAAGTTAACGGGATGGTCCGTAATTCCATAGCCGGCACATGGGTTTGGCGAGCGTACCTTTGACATCCGTCACACCTTGCTACCAATTGTTCTGCATCCGCTAGAGCCGTGAGCCAGAAAAATCCGTGTCGATAAGCCTTAGCCACAAGAGACCTTGTGGATGCATGATGTCCACAGTCGCCTTCATGGATTTCCTTGAGAATCTGTCGGCCTTCTTCTGGCGCTACGCAGCGCAAAAAGACTCCTGCTGCGCTTCTCTTGTATAATTCTCCATTGATGATAGAATATCCCTTTGCTCGCCTCAAAATTTGTCTTGCTAACACCTCCTGCTGTGGTAACTCGCCCCGCGACAGGTAGGCCAAAAACGGTTCTGTCCATTCGGGAACAGTACGCACTGCAGCCATAAGTCCTGAATCCGGGTCTTGGTTTGCCAATTCCTCCTCTGACTCGGTTTTAACCGATGGTCGCCATAATTCATCCAGGAAAACGTTAGGTGGAACCGGCTCTCTGCGCGAGCCGAGTCTAGCGAGCGCGTCGGCTGCCTCGTTCTTTCTTCTGTCTATATGCTCCACCTCATACCCGGAAAAACATCCTGCAACCCTATCAACTTCCCTGCGGTATGCTGCCATAGTCGCGTCCTTTCTATCCCAAGTTCCTGACACCTGCTGTACCACAAGATCCGAATCTCCGAAACACCGTATCCTTTTGATGTTCATCTCCTTAGCTGCCCTTAGGCCGTGCAATAGGGCCTCATACTCGGCCACGTTGTTGGAACAGTCAAAGTGGATTTGTAGTACGTAACTTAGTTTATCTCCTTTGGGTGATGTTAGCACCACCCCAGCTCCTGATCCCTCGTATTGCTTAGATCCATCGAAGTGCATGGTCCATGACTCGGAATTTGGAACCGTTGTAGTCATGCCTGTATGTGTCCAGTCGTTAACGAAATCAATTAAAGCTTGAGATTTGATTGCTGACCTGGGTTCGTAGTTGATGTGATAATCCCCCATCTCTATCGCCCATTTGGCTATTCTTCCCGTCGCGTCCGAGTTTCTGATGATATCCGACATTGGTATTGAACTAACCACTGTTATGGGGTGTTCTTGGAAGTACGGCTTCAATTTCCGGCTAGCCATAAAGACCCCAAACACCAGCTTTTGCCAATGTGGATAGCGCTGCTTTGCTTCTGATAATACCTCGCTGACATAATAAACCGGCCTCTGAACCGGGTAACCTTTCCCGTCCTCTTTACGCTCCACAACAACTACTGCGCTGACGGCTCGGGGGCCAGCTGCCACGTACAGCAACATAGGCTCTTTAGGACCCGGCGCCGCTAGTACTGGTGGTTCGGATAACTGCTTTTTTAGTGCCTCGAATGCCTCATCTGCCTCTTGATCCCACACGAATTTGTCTGATTTCCGCAAGAGCCGGTACAAGGGTATTGCCTTTTCTCCGAGTCTGGATATGAATCGGCTCAAGGCTGCTACGCAGCCCGTGAGCTTTTGAACATGCTTCAAATTTTCTGGTTTTTTCAGACCCTGGATGGCCTTGATTTTATCCGGGTTTGCTTCGATCCCTCTTTCGGAAACTATAAAGCCGAGTAATTTCCCGGCTGGAACTCCGAACACGCACTTTGTCGGGTTGAGCTTCATCTGGTACCTCCTCAAGTTTTTGAACGTCTCCTTTAGATCATCGATAAACGTCTCCGCCTTCCTGGTCTTAATGACCACATCATCCACATAGGCGTGGACGTTGCGTCCGATTTGGTCTTCGAAGCACTTTTGAATACATCGTTGGTAAGTTGCACCGGCGTTCTTCAATCCAAACGTCATGGTTTTATAACAGAAGGCCCCAAAAGGGGTTATGAATGATGTTTTCTCCCAATCCTCTCTCTTGAGCTTGATCTGGTGATACCCGGAATATACGTCCAGGAAGCATAATAAATCGCTTCCAGCTACTGCATCTATAATCTGATCTATCCTGGGTAGTGCGAACGGATCCTTTGGGCAATGTTTGTTGAGACTCGTAAAATCAATGCACATCCTCCACTCATTGGTCTTTTTCATCACTAGAACCGGGTTTGCCAGCCAATCCGGGTGAAATACTTCCATGATAAAGCCGGCTGCCAATAGCCGAGCGATCTCTTCGCCTATAGCCTTCCTTCTTTCCTCATTCATTTTCCTCAAGCCCTGCTTCACGGGCCTGGACTTGGGATCCACATGCAAACTGTGCTCGGCTAGCTCTGTAGGGATACCCGGCATATCGCTAGGTGTCCAGGCGAACACATCTGCATTTGAACAAATAAACTCTACAAGTGCTTCCTCCTGCTCTTTTCCCAAGTTAGACCCTATGGTAAACTGCTTAGTGGAATCGCCTTCAGCAAAATCTATCTTCTTGGTGTCTTGTGCTGCCTTGAATTTTGCTCTCTCGTCCTCGGTATTTGGCTTGTTCAAAGCTGTTCTATCATCCGGGTTCACTTGAGACCGGTAATATTCGAGTTCTTCCTTTCTGCATGCTTGCTCAGCCATAACCGAGTCTCCTTCGTCACACTCGGCCGCTATATCCCGGTTCCCATGTATGGTGATGGTCCGTTTAGGACCCGGAATCTTTAGCTGTAAATACACGTAGCACGGCCTAGCCATGAATTTGGCGTAAGCCGGTCTTCCAAACAGCGCGTGATAAGGACTGCGCAGTTTGACCACCTCGAACGTGAGCCACTCAACTCGATAATTATCCGTCGATTCTCCAAAAGCAACCTCCAAGGTGATCTTTCCCTCGGGGCTCGCCGAGTGACCCGGTACGATCCCATGAAAGATTGTCGAACTTCTCTGCAACTGGGACTCTTTGAGACTCATCCGTAAGAAGGTCTCCCAATAAAGGATGTTGATGCTACTTCCGCCGTCCATCAGGACCCTCTTCAGTTCATAACCATTAACCTGTGGAGCAACCACCAATGCCAAGACTCCTAGACGCTCTACTTTTTCCGGATGATCTCTTCTACTCCATGTTATCTCTTGTTCTGCCCATCTAAGATATCCCGGCGCGGCCGATGAAACCGAGTTTGCCGCTTGCTTTGACGTCTCTTTGTCCCTGCTAGAGGTTCCTGTAGTATGCACATGATATTGTCCTTTTAAATTAGTCGTTCGTACCATACCGACGAAGATGTTGATCCGGCCGATCGTCACGACGGATCCGGATTCGAGGTGATCCGACTCTGGCCCCCAGCCGGAATCGTCCACCGTCTTTTTTCCTCTGCGGTCGATGTAGATTTCGCCGACGACGAGATTCTCCATATTCTTCCGAGCTTCTCCCGTGATGTAAACACCTTTGGACGCAGGCCCCACGGTGGGCGCCAACTGTCGTGGGATAATCACGGCAGATGTTACCGGGGGTAACTGATCTTGGGGCAAGACGACACAGGTGTTTGGGAGAGGGTTTAGCTCAGAGGAAAACATGGTGCGATTCAATCTGGTAGCCGGCAATCAAAGTCGCCGAGTCTCCAATCTCGATATAACAACTCAACTCTAGGATTACACTGGATGCTCGATACCAAGCGCTATATCTAGGGTTCTTAGATCTCTGTCTAAAGCTAGACCTGGGGGTCGGTTTATAAAGCACCCGTACCCCCTGGCTTATTCCTCAAGGCGCACCCTGGATCCTACCCGGACACGGCGCACAAACCCTAGCTTTCCTTTACAATAATCCACAATCCGGGTTGCTGGGCCTACAAACCTGGGCCTCCACAAGCCTCCCTATCCTTAGCTGGATCCTGCGCACCGTCCTTTGGGCCGGGTTACTCCTTGGAGTTTGGCCTACCGGGTTATCATCCCTCCATCAGGTAGAGTCCAGTGAACTTGTTCGCGGGGCCCTGCCAGCTTAAACCAACTTGTCTTCTCGAAGGAGTAATGTCGAGTTGCACCTCAACTTGGACCAAGGACTCCTTCTCAAATCTCTCCAACTGTGGTTACGAGAGAAACTTCCTTGAAGCCGAATAGAGCACTCTCTCTACTGTGTTGCCGAGTAACTTGACTTGGGTGAAATTTTGAACACGATCCCGCTGGATCAGACCAAATATATCTTCTCGTGTCGCTATTGGGCACGTGTCACGCCCACGTACACCTGACGCCTCAGTGCCAGTGCAACAGTAGGCCACACGCCCTTCACTGCAGCCAGGGCCCACAGCCCGTTAGGTCACCTCGGGCGAGTACTCGAAAGCCCACGATCCAGGACGTGGGATTAACTGCGCCCGTTACGCGCGCATTTCGCGCTGTGTGCGTTTCTAATCGGGCAGTTAACCCACGCCGCACGATCTCTGGCCACGATCAATCCAATAGTAACTGCAGCTCGCGGGGAGAGATAAATACCCCCGCGCCGCCTACCTTTTCTCTTTCCTCCTTACTTTCCAATGTTGCGCTCCCATCGCCTCTGTCGCCACCGTCGAGCACAGCGCCACCGCGAGTACTCACCGCACCCCCACCGTGAGAACTGAGAGCAAGAATCTCGGTGCGCCATCGCCGTCATCCTCGCCCTCAACTCCGACGAGCTCTTCCTCTCCAACAACAACCTCACTTCCATGGCTCAGCACGGAGACGAGATGGTTCCCGCCCGAGCCGGCTGGGAGGGCTCGGACGTCACTGCCGATGACTGCCAATGGCTGGTGAATACCCATCGAGTCCCTCCCGGCGTTGTCTGCCGGCCTCCCGGCACCGAGCTCGTCCCGGCACCAGAAAAGGACGAGTGCATGGTATTCCTCTCCCACTTCAAACGCGGCTTCGTCCTTCGCATCTCCAAGTTCTTTTCGGACTTTCTCCGCCATTTCGGCCTTCAGCCGCACCACCTTCCACCAAAAGCCATAGTCATGCTCTCCATACACGCCACCATGTGTGAAGCTTTCCTGGGTGTCTACCCGACAGTTCAAACCTGGGCACGCTACTTCTTCCTCCGTCAACAAAGCGTGCCCAATCCCAACAATCCTCTCGTTCCCCGCACGAAGACCCAGACGGGTAGTGCGATGATGCTGCAGCGCCGCACCGGACACCACCCGAGAGTACTCGGGCTGGATACCGTGCGCAAGTGGCAGCGCGGCTTCCTTTACGTGAAGAACGTTGCCGCCGAGAAGGGAAAGCCCATCGAAGACCGGATAGGGCTTCCCAAGTTTGTGAACGCGCTGCCTACCGGGCAGAACTGGGGATACGATCCAAAGAAGACCGTCCCAGACGTCGTCCAGGTTGAGAAACGCTTGACCGAGTTGGCGGCAGAAGGGCTCCTTCAGGACGACCCAATCGCCTGCTGGATCTCGCGCCGGGTACTCCCACTCCAGGACCGAGCACATAAGATGTGCTACATGGGAGGTCCTCGGGATTGTACCAGGACGACGATCTTCGAGCTCAGTAAGGCTGAGGTGGCCATCTGGGCCAGGTCTATTATGCAGACCACGCTCACCGAGAACTGGGCATACAGCTTCGTGCCGTATAGCCGTACCAAGAAGATTACCCAGGTTAGTGCTCTTCTCTGCACCCTTATTATCTATGATTGACACCGAGTAGAACTCCTCTTAGCTTTATATGCTTTGTATTTGCATGCTATGCCGAGTAGGAACCTTTAACTTTGTATGCTTTATGTTTGCATGCTGTTCCGAGTAGACTCACTTAGCTTAATATGCTTTGTGTTTGCACGTTATACCGAGTAGAACCACTTAGCTTAATGTGCTTTATGTTTGCACGCTTGTTCCGAGTAGAACTTCTTATCCTAGAACTCAACTAACTGTGCTTGCTTGCACCAACAACACATCAATCGCCAGAGAGAAGAGGACAATGAAATATTTGAGGCCAACTGGCAAGATGACAGAACTGAGGATGACGCCAAGGCATACGACACCCAAGATACCTTGTGTATCCCTCACGCCATTCAGGCCGGTAAGTCCCGAGTTGATGCCTCTATTCGGGATTGGTCCGAAGATGAAGAAGGTGACTTGGTTCACCTTTCCGCTTACTCGCAGTCTGCTATGCTTCCCTTCTCTTTTGCTTGTTCTGAATTCTCCCTTCTTATCTGCAGAGGAGCCTGAGTTGGACGAGTTAGAGGAGCCCGTGGACGTGATTCCGGTGTCCATGGCTGCTCCCACTACCCGGAAGAGGGCTGGCAGCGATGCACAGGCACCTCCTGGCAAGAGGACCAAGAAGAAGCCAACAGTTAAAGTTACCACCGGCCACCGAAAATGCGTCCCTACCTCAGAGGGGTAAGTGCTTCTGAGTATACCCTGGTTCTCTGTTGTGCTTTTCCCTTCTCCCTTTTCTGCTTTCTTTCTGACCCTATTTCTTCTTCCAGCGCGGCTCTCGACGTTGATGCCACTGCCGCACCTCGTCCCAAGAAGAAAACAACCGTGCCCCGAGAGCAGCTTGTAGAGCTCTCGGATGATGATGGAAACCAGGAACTGCAGGGTAGGACGCGTGCGTCCTCCTCTATTGATGAAGAGCAAGATCTCGGCGCCGAGAACGATGGCGCCGGGGATGATACCGACCACGTCTCCGAGCAGCTGCAGCCAAAAGCGCAGCAGACTGACCAAGATGCTGCCAACACTGAGAAGCCGCTAACTCCCCCAGCTGCATCCGCTGGGGAGGACAGTGAACATGCTGCCGAGCAGCAGCAGGACACCACGACCGTGGATCGGCCAGATGCCACCACCGATCAGCAGCCAGAGACCCATGCTGCAGAACAATCCAACCCCGCTGCCGAGCAGCGGGTAGAAGACGTTGCCGCCGCGCAGCACAGCAAGGATCCCGCTGCTGTGCAGCGCGCAAAGGATTCCGTAGAGGAGCCCTCCTACGAGTACGCGGTGCAGCCGGATGCCGCTGCCGCCAACCAAGCAAAGGCGCCTCCAACTCGCAAGGCACATTCACCTGCCAAACAGGTGCCACCTCCTTCTCAGCCAGCCTTCCAAGTACCCCTCCGCCTTCTCGGCCAACCCCCACTCCAAGCACCAAGAAGACTACCAAGACGGGTGCTGAACCAACCCGGACGCAGCCAAGACGCGCCGCTGCCCTCCAAGCCGCAGGGCGGACAGCCCGGACAACCGATCAAGAGCACCCAGCTGACACTCACTCAGAACAAGACACCGCCTAATCCAAACGTCAGCCTGGTCCCCTCCGAGGTTACCCTTGGTCCTGTCAAGAAGCTGAGTGCTGGTGCTGGTGCCAGCGGGCAGCGCAAGTATCCCGAGTACTAGACAGATCTGCAGCAGCGCCACCAAATCCAGCTGTCCAAGGAGGATAAACGGCTAGCCGCTCTCAAAGAGCGCAAAGCCGCGGGAATATCCAAGTCCAAGGGAAAAAAAGGATTCCTTGGTCATCAAGGAACTTCCTTCCCGCGGTGAAGACGAGGAGGTGCTTCCCGAAGAAGGCCTTGCAACCATCTTGGACCGGGTAGGCCACAACGAGAAGGCCTGGGATAGCAAAGTGAACGACAACAACGCCTGGGAAGGTTCCGAGCTGGGGAAACTCGACCATTACCGAACGGACTGGAACAAGGCCGACATCGGCCCTGTTGGCATGGCGGTTGCCAGCCCTTGCAGCACCTTGGCCGGAAAGCTGTTCGTCTTGCGCAAGAACATCGAGGACATCGAGCAAAGCTATTTGGTAAGTGTCTCTCTCTTCTTTGCATTTTCCGAGTTGCTGATTTCTTCTTTCTCTTCTCTTCTTCTCTTAGTCATTCCCCCAGTCCTCGAGATTCGGGCCGAGTAGGTGAAGAATCAACCGAGTTGACATTTATTCGGGCCAAATCTTCCAGTACTCATACTTTCCTTTCTACTCTGCAGGATAGCACCCAGAAAAGGACAAAGATTTTCCATCAGCTTCTCTGGAACCATCGCCAAGCCAGGGAGCGGAACCAAGCCCTGGAGGCTGAGAAAAAAGACAAGGATGCTATGGAGCAGCAAGCCCTGGAGCGCACCCTCAAGCTTTCTGAAATAGAGAGTAAACTTTTAGCATCTCGGTTTATGCGTTTTGTACTTACGCCCGTTTTTTGCTTTTTGCTCAATTGCTGTTTTCTCTGCAGGCGAGCTCAAGGCTCTGGTGGATAGGCACCAGGATTGCAAGGTCTTTGCTGCCTCCGCGCAAAATAAAATCACTTCTCTGGAAGGTGAGCTTTTTCTCTCTTTTCTGTATTTGCTTTCTCTCTGTTGGCTACCCTGCTCAATGATGTTGTTCTTCTCGCAGAAGAATATAAGAAGTTCCGGGAGCAGCACCTGCAATGCCTCACTCCTGCTGAGGCTCACCAGCAAGTGCAGGCCCGGGAAGCGGAGATAGAGAAAGAGCGCAAGACCGAGAGAGCTGATTTCGAGAAGCTCCAAGTTGATCTCTCAGATGCACTCCATACTACCATCAATCAAGTCCGCGAGAAGCAGGAGATCGAGAAAACAGCTGTTGCCGAGAAGCGAGCACTCGAGCTGGAAATCACCATGCTCAAGGAAAGGAACCAAGCCCTCGAGGCGCAAATCACTGACTCGCGCCACGTCCATGACAAGTATCTCCAAGAAGCAGAGGACTGGAAGGTCAAGTTGGGAGCCCTGTTGGTAGATATGGAATGTGAGTTGTCTCTGCACTTTACTTCTCTTGTCTCCTTCTTCTCTGCCTTATTCTACCCGGTTTTACTTCTTCTCGGTCACCGTTTCTGACTCAACTCAGATCCTTATGCAGATATCTTCCCGGAACTCCGTTCCGCTGGTGTGCCCGCTGTGGACAAGGCAAGACAGGCCAGAGCCGCATCTGGTCTGAATATTGACAACACCTCCAGCATCAGCGATCATCTCCTCAACCTCAAGACGCAAATCCGCTCCCTCAAGGGCCTGGGCACCTCCATGGTGTCTACTGGTATCAAGATGCACAAGCTCTTCTGGCCCGAGAAGGACGTCCCGGAAACCTTCCGCGAAATTGCAGAGCAACTGGATGAGGTTAAGGTGGAGCTCAAGAAGTGGCGTGCCTCCGCAGCTCGGGCAGGAGCTGATGAGCTGCTGCACTTCATTTTGTCCTGGTACGAGAACTTCGATCTCAACAGGATCAGCACGCGCCGCAACGACTCCAAATGGACCAAGGATCCTGATTGCGTCACTCGCCGAAAAGAGGTGGCCTATGAGCTTGCCTCTTACGCCGACACCAGCTTCTTCATCGACGGTCCCACCGAGCCTGACACGGATGTCGACGAAGAGGATGATGACGTGGATGATGCAGACTTGTCCGAGTTCGAGGAGGGTGCTGAGGAGGAGGGATCCGAGCAGGAGGAGGACAAAAAGACGGAGGAGACCGAGCAGCAAGGCGCATCCGAGGACTCCGGGTTGGGAGCCAACCCAGAGGTCGAGCAGCCGCAGCCCGCTACGCAGGAGGCTACCATCACCACTGAGATGGTGATCGAAGAACCAACTCCTGAGTTGGGCGCGGCTGGGGCTGCATCGCACGGTCTCTACCCTCTGCCCGGCACCCAATCCACTCCAGCCTCCGACACTGCCACAGACCCAATCTCTCCTACTCCAACCTCCACAGCTACTGCTTCCGAGTCAACTGCGCCTACCAACATTGACGCTGATACCACTGCTTCTACTGCTGTGTAACTCCTGCATGTCTTATCTCCAAACACTTATCAGATCCCCGGGATGCCGGGTGCAGATTTAATCGATACAATTATGCCCTTTGCTACTCAGTTTTTATTCCAGTTAATGTTTTAGCAATTCTGGCTCAATGCCAGGTTGCGTTTCTATGCAAGTCCCCGAGTTGCATTTTTCATGCACTTGTTCTCTTTGTCTTTGCTCTTACCTGCCACTTGTGGATTTTTGGTAGTCGAGTCACAAGATTTCAAAGTTCAAGTTTCAGATACTTAGCCACTTAGACAATTGCATGGTAACGCTTCCCACCACTTAGCTGAAAAGAGAACAAACAGTAAAGAACACCCTACTCGGACACGTTTCTTTTCCTTAGCAATTTTTCGTGTGTTCATTGACCTTTGGCTTGTTCTCTTGCTTGCCATGAAGCCAGGTTGCGGACATCAGCAGAGTCGAAGAGTTAGCCCTTGGGTTTAAACACATTACTATATATGCTTGTGAAATTCTGAGTGAATCAACCGAGTAGACAAAGTAAAACAGAGTAGAACAACACAGAGCAAATTTGGACAAGGGCAGTCCCCGAGTTTGAATTCAGAGTGCCGACTAGAATTTTACCTCGGTTGAGGAGATACATACAACTTTTTGCTCACAAATGAAAACGGCGGAGTAGAGCTACATTCCAGGGGCGCTTAGATTCCTCTCCAGCTTTATCCGGCATGTTCTTCTGGGGTGCCTGTGCGTCAACTAGATAGTAGGCATCATTGTGCAGAGCCTTGCTCACAATGAAGGGCCCTTCCCATGGAGGGGATAACTTGTGCATCCTGGCCGTGCGCTGCACGAGCCTAAGGACCATGTCTCCTTCTCGGAAAACCCTTGGGTTTACTTTCCAGCCGTGATAATGACTCAGATTTTGCTGATAAATTGCTGAACGTGACAGAGTTAGCTCTCTTGCTTCTTCTAGCAGGTCAATGTCATTTTCTCGAGCTTCTCTCGCCTCCGCCTCAGTGTAGAGGGTTACTCGGGGCGAGTCATGCTCTAGGTCACTGGGCAACATGGCCTCAGCTCCATATACCAGGAAGAATGGTGTGTATCCGGTTGATCGGTTAGGGGTAGTCCTTAGACTCCACAACACCGCCGGCAACTCGTCCAGCC
Organism: Alopecurus myosuroides; assembly: GCA_028641055.1. Lineage (NCBI taxonomy): Eukaryota > Viridiplantae > Streptophyta > Magnoliopsida > Poales > Poaceae > Alopecurus > Alopecurus myosuroides. The sequence continues at coordinate 115,698,596 of CM054063.1, read as the reverse complement.
AACAACCAGGGGTTCGCTGTAATGGCTCAATCAGTCTTGGCTTTATCCCGGATAGGACCATGCCATTTGCTCTTTCAACTTTCCCATTGGAGGCAGGATGCACAACATATGCAACATCTAGCCGGATCCGCTTCTCTCTGCAGAATCTGGCGAATGCACCCTCAGCAAAGTGTGTGCCATTATCAGTGATGATGCTGTGCGGGTAGCCGTATCTCAGAATGACATCCTTCAGGAAACTCACAGCTGTGACTCCATCACACTTCCGAATAGGCTTGACCACAATCCACTTGATGAACTTGTCAACCATGACCAAGATATGAGTCATGTTGCCTCTAGCTGGCTTGAAAGGACCCACCATATCCAAACACCAAACAGCAAACGGCCAAGTAATTGGAATGGTCTTCAACTCAGAAGATGGCATATGAATCTTACTTGCATATCTCTGGCAGCCGTTGCACTTTCTCACTATATCTTCAGCTTGCTTCAAGGCAGTGAGCCAAAAGAAGCCATGCCGAAAAGCCTTATTGACAAGAGCTCGAGAAGAGGCGTGATGGCCGCATTCTCCTTGGTGTATCTCCACAAGAATCTCTTCTCCTTCCTCTGGCTCTACACAGCGTTGCAGCACGCCAGTAGGACTCCTTCTGTGCAGCACCTTGTTGATGATTGTGTAGCCCTTGGATCTTCTCTGTATCTGCCTGGCTGTGACCTCATCACTTGGCAAAGTGCCATCCGTTAGAAAGGATAATATGGGCAGAGCCCAATTGGCGTCTCCCGTATGGGAAACACTGGTTCGTCCACTTCCATTGGATCAGCTACCAAGACCTTCTGAGTTGGGGGAGAGTTCCCGAGTCCCCGAGTACTGATAAATGATCCCCTCAATGAATGTGACAGTCCCCGAGTTGAATGGAGCAGTCCCCGGGTTGTAGGTGCCAGTCCCCGGGTTGAAGACGACATTCCCCGGGTTCTCTTTTGCAGCCTCCCGGTCAATATCCATGGGCACAGCTTCCTCTCCTGGCAGAGATGGAACAACGATAGATTCCGAGTTGGGGGATAGCTTGATGGATGGCTTTCTCAAATGCTCCAAGGCAATCCCAGCCGGGATAAACTGCCGAGAAGACCCCAACTTGGACAGTTCATCAGCTGCATCATTCTTAGCTCGGTGTATATGATGAAATTCACACCCTTCAAAGAAGCCAGTCATGGTTTGCACCAGAAACCGGTAGGATGCCATGTTGGCATCCAAAGCATCCCAGGTGCCGGATACCTGCTGAATTACCAAATCCGAGTCGCCATAGCATACGATACGCTGCACCCCAATCTCCTTGGCTACCCTCAGGCCATGTACCACTACTTCATACTCGGCCACATTGTTAGATGCTTTGAAATAGATCTGCAGCACGTACTTGAGTTGATTTCGCTTGGGTGACGTAAGCACTACGCCAACACCAAGGCCTTCCTTCACTTTGGAGCCATCAAAATGAATCTTCCAGTAGTTGGTTTCCGGCAAGGGAGGATCATATTGCATCTCGGCCCAATCCACCAAGAAATCTGCCAGAGTTTGTGAATTGATTGCTTCTCTTCTCGCGTACATAGGAGTGTACGCGGCTAGCTCGATTGCCCACTTGGCTACCCGGCCGCTTGCTTCCTTGTTGCCCATGATCTCCGAGATGGGAGCAATACTCACCACTGTGATGGGATGCTCTTGGAAACAATGCTTGAGCTTCTTGGAACCCAGGTACACGCCGTATGTCATCTTCTGATAATGCGGGTAGTTCTGCTTGGAGCTGGATAGCACCTCGCTGAGATAATATACTGGCCGCTACACCTTCTTGTCTTCCTCTTCTCTTTCCACCACTATCACCACGCTGACTACCCGGTTGGTTGCTGCAATGTACAGCAACATTGGCTCTTTGGGTATCGGGCTAGCCAGGATGGGAGCGCTACCCAGCATGGTCTTGAGTTCTCTGAAGGCCACATCGGCTTGCGATGTCCAAACAAACTTATTACTCTTCTTCATGACCTGGTAAAGAGGCAAGGCCTTCTCACCCATTCTTCCCAGGAAGCGGCTAAGAGAATCCAAACACCCGGTAAACTTTTGCACATCCTTCAGTGATCTTGGCAAAGACATGCTCTCTATAGCTTTTATCTTTGAAGGATTGGCCTCAATGCCCCGACTATATACCAAGAAGCCGAGTAACTTGCTAGCCGGGATGCCAAAGGTGCATTTAGTCGGATTCAGTTTCATCCTGTACTTGCGCAGGTTAGCAAAAGTTTCCTCAATGTCACTAAGCAGAGTATGTGTTTCTTTCGTTTTGATGACAATGTCATCTACTTACACCTGCACATTTTTGACAATTTGATCATGCACGCATTTTTGCACGCATCTCTGATAGGTAGCCCCAGCATTTCGCAACCCAAAGCACATGACACGATAGCAATAAGCCCCGTACGGGGTAATGAAAGCAGTCTTTATTTGATCATCCGGATTAAGAGGTATCTGGTGGAAACCAGAGTAGGCATCAATGAAAGACAAAAGTTCACACCCGGCAGTGGAATCGATCACCTGATCTATGCGGGGTAGCGGGAATGGGTCCTTGGGGCAGACCTTGTTTAGGTCGGTGTAGTCCACGCACATGCGCCATGCAGTATCGGCCTTGGGGTCCTCCTTCTTCTTCTCAACCATAACCGGGTTGGCCAGCCAATCCGGATGCAGCACCTCCATGATGAATCCGCTTATCAACAACTTGGTGATCTGATCACCGATAGCTTTCCTCCTCTCATCACCAAAGCGGCGCATAGCCTGCTTAACTGGCTTGGCGTCAGGACGCACATGTAGAGAGTGCTCAACCAACTCCCTCGGGACACCCGGCAAGTCCTCATTGGACCATGCGAAGACATCCCGATTCTCACGGAGGAAGTGGATGAGCTCGCTTTCCTATTTCTCGCCCAACCCGGCGCCAATGATGGCAACACGGTCTGGGAACTCAGGGTCCACCTGCACCTTCTTAGTCTCCTGGGAGGCCTGGAAAGCTGCTCCATACTGAGTACCCGACATGCCAAGCATACCGACTTGCACTGCTTGAGCCATAGCAACCACCTCATGTATCTTCTTCTTCCAAACAAACGCTTGTAATCACCCGAGATGGTGATGACACCATTGGGACCAGGTAGCTTCATCTTTAGGTAGGATGCATGGGTTGAGGCCATGAACTTGGTGAGCCCAGGCCTACCGAATAGAGCATGGTAGGGGCTCTGAAGATCAACCACTTCGAACTGCAGGCACTCGGTGCGGCAGTTCTCTCTCGTACCGAATAGCACATCAACCCAGATGCGGCCAATTGGAGCACAAGATACTCCCGGCACAATGCCATGGAAAGTAGTCCTGCTGGGTAGCAGCATGTTCTCGGCAAGGCCGAGCTTCTCCAGGGTATCTCGGTACATGATGTTGATGTTGCTGCCATTATCAATCAGCACTTTGCTGAACCTGACATTCTTCGTGGTCCCCAGGAATGTGGGATCCACCACCGGAGCATAGGTACCCGGATTGGGCATCACCTTGGGATGATCAGCTCTGGACCAGGTAATCTCTTGCTCGCACCCGAGCACATAGTGAGGCACAGATGTGATCACTGCATTCACCTCCATCGCGCGCCTGTGCAGCGACTGCTTGTCGTCTGGCTTGGTGGTGAACACCATGTAGCTCTCATGATGCTCCTGGTACTGGTTGCGGTCTCCACCACCGTTGTTTCCGTTGTTGTTGTTGTTGTTGTTGTTGTTGTTGTTGTTGTTGTTGTTGTTGTTGTTCCTGTTGTTGTTGTTGTTGTTGTTGTAGTTGCGGTTGCGGTCATTGCGGTTGTCATAGTTGTAGTTGCGGTTGGCTCCCTGAGCCACTTGGTTCACGTTCTCCCTTCTCGGATTCACTTCAGGCATGGGAGCAGCTTCCCGAATAGGCTGCACATTGGCATTCGCAGGCGGCAGAGGAGGAGGAGGGGGCAGCTGACCAAAACCTTCACTCTTGATGCGGTCCCACCAGCTGCATTGTCGGGTAGTGTGGTTGGCTGGCCTACTCGAATGCCGAGTATGGAAGCTGCATGGCCCGACCTTCATGTTCTCAAAGATAAATCTCTGAGTATCTCCGCTGTCTGGGTTGCCGCTACCCTGCTGGGGAGCACTGTATGGCTTCTTGATGCCTTGGCCCTGATTCTGGTTCTGCCCGTATTGGGCTCCAGCAGTTTTCTGCCTTTGGCTACTCCCAGCAGCCGCAGGGTCTTGGTTCACAGCATTCACTTCTTCGGCATCATACCGAGTATCAGATCGGTCACCTCTGCGCTTGTTGCGGAAATCTTGGCCTCTGTGGCCGTCATGGTGCTTCCTTCTCGGCTCGAATGCATCGAGTAACGGCTGAGTAGGGTCACCGAGTGCATACATATCAGCGATCTTGATTGTCTCGGCGAGCGTACTCGGCATCTCTCTCTGCAGCTTTTGCCACAACATGCTGCCATGCCTGCAGCCCTGAGCAAACCAGGTGATTTCCTGTGACTCATTCACACCCTCGCAGGTGTTCCTCAGTGTGCTCCACCGAGTAAGGTACTCTCGGTCAGTCTCCTCTTCTCGCTGCTTGCAAGCTGAAAGCTGCTGCGGCCTATTCGGACTCTTGTACGTGCTGGTGAAGTTGCTGATGAAGGCTTCCGAGAAGTCAAGCCAGCAGTTGATACTGTCCTTGGGCAAGTTGTTCAACCAGATTCGGGCAGGGCCCTCCAGCATCTGGGGAACGTATCTTACGGCCCATCTCCGGTTGCCGCCTGCAATGTGCACAGCGGTAACGTAATCACATAGCCAGTCTTCCGGCTTGGTGCTGCCATCATAGCACTTGGTCCCTCTAGCCAGCTGGAACTTGTTCACAGAAGGCTCTCCCATGATGCGGTTACCAAAACAGGCTGGGCCGGGTGGCACCCTCATCTCCATCTGTGCTGACCGATTAATCCGGTCCAACTTGTATCTTGCATCGCTGGGCTCCAGCATGCGGTCACCCAAACGATCAGTGATGTCTCTTGGATCAGCGTACCCGGCCATCTCCATTGCCGAGTACCCATCGTCATAGCGGTCTTGCGACACGGGACCGGGTTGAGCCGCCGGGTTAGCTGCTGCCACAACTACTTGCGGCTGCACAGCTGCTGGCTGCCGCACTCTCTACTGGACCGGGTTGGCAGCATGATGTCGCGATGTTCCCGCGCGGTTTCCTCCTTGCCCCTTGCTGTGAGCTTTAGTGGCTTGATAACCTGCTCCTGCAGAGTTGTGTTTCTGACCGGGCTGCCGCGCCACAGCGTGCTGTTTTCCGGCGGCAGCCGGGTCATACACCTGCATCTGTTTGCTCTTCCCAGAGTTCACACTCTGGTCCCTCTCATTGCCAGGAAGCGGCCTGATCCATAGATCTGACCGCATGCGAGTGCACAACCTGAGAAGCGCCAGCTCCCGGATTGGCTTTCCGGAACTCCTCGTTCTGCCGGCCAGCTTCTAGCACTAGCTGATTCAACCTATCCTGCTGCCTAGCGCGCGCGTCACCAGTGAGATGCGGCAACTCAGCAGCAACTGCCTCTGCAGCCCTAAGAGTTTTGGCGGGGGAGCCATATTTGGGCCTAGTAGCAGTGTTCAAACTAGCAGTTTGGCTAGCATCCCTACCATCTCTAGCTAGCTCAGCGCCTAAGTTGCGACGGATAACGCCTATCTTGCTAGGCAGCCTAGAAATGGGAGTAAAGTCGTGTGCTCTGTTGTACTCATTATGATGTAGGTTAAGATCAAGCCTAACCTTCTCCAGCTCCTAGGCCTCCGCGCGTAGCGCTTGACGCTGTTGCTCGAGTTGCGCCCTCAACGCCATGAGCTCGAGGTCGGTGGGAGGCGGCATGCCCAGCTGCTCGGTGGCGCCACTGCGAGCAAGTGGTATAGCCGCGGACGTGGAAGGAGCCACGTAACCCGGAATGTTCCAGGGCATGTCGTAGGGCTTGTGGACCCTTGCGCCAGCCGATTCCTCGATGACTTCCGCGGTAGCGGCCGCGCCTTTCCCGGCATCAATAGTCGGGCCTGTCATCATCACCTCCACGCTGTCCGCAGAGCAGCCAGAAGGCTTCCCGCGGGCAGCGAGTACAGCAGGAGGATCTTCCGTGACGAGCACCTCCTCCGGGACCTCGCAGATGACGGTGGTGGCGACGTAGACCAGATGCGCACCGAAGGAAAGCACCGAGCCGCCTGCTGGCACAGGCCTGCTGCCGAAATCACCGGCGTTGTCGGTGACGAAATCGAAAGAGCCGAATCTGTGGACAAGGCCACAGACCACGCGCTCTCCCGAAGCAGAAATCGGCCCCGTCCGAATATGAACCCTAGCCAGCGCTGCTACTGGCCCAACGGTGGGCGCCAACTGTCGTGGTATGGAGAAGACAGATGCCATGGGATGGCTTAAATTTGGGGCCGATGGACGCTGTAGGTATCCGGGGAGGGATTGCACGTTGAGTAGACGCGCTCATGTACCACTGCAAACACCAAGAACTACCCAGGTTTGGGGCCCTCGTGTGGAGGTAACACCCCTACTCCTGCCTATCTCTCTGTATGTATAATCTCCGAGTAGCCACAGTACAACTTTGCCTCTAAGCCGAGTAGCCACTCTGCTGTTCTCTCTCGCTCTAGTGCTAGCTCTTGTAATAAATGCGATCTGGGGCAACGTCCCTCGCACAGGAGGGGGCAGGGCACCTTATATACTGGTGCCCAGCCGAATAAACAAAGACTAAAAGGTACAACTGATGGGACATGCCTACTGTGAAGCAGAGCACGCCTCCGGCTTCTCGCTGACGCGGGTGCGGGAAGTCGCCGCGCCGTTCGGCTGACAGGACCTGTCCACCCAGTCAGTCACACAGAGTAGGCCCCTCGATATGTCATGTCCCCTCTGTCAGTGACAGGACATGACAGACGCCTACCCCACTGTAGCCACGCCGTTGCGCGGATAATCATGCGCTCCGTAAGTTAAACCGCACGCCTGTACGGCTACAGGATACGCGGGATCTTGTCAGAATGGTTCCATTGACTTCTTGCCCGAGTAGGAACGCATCCCATCTACTCGGACCACTTGACCGCTACCCGGACGATCATAATCTTTCTCCTTATCTCTTCTTGGCCTTCAATATTTATGACCAAATAGAAACTACCGGGTAGAGAGTACCCAGGTAGCCGTCTACCCGGTCAACGACACTTTGACCTTCGCTTTACCACTTGCCTTACCCCTACTCGGGGGTAGCCCCCCGACAACCCATTTTATGTTAACCACATGTGATAGTAACTTTTGGACCAGAAACCCATATCCCAACATCTTTTGTAAATTTACAATTCATATTGTGAATTCCTTCAACCCCTAGTACCCAAAGCCATGGAATGAATCATGTTGATCATGGATTTATTTTCTAAAACCCTTAGACCAAACCTAGTATGATATTTGTTACCTTAAACAATCAATATACATTTTGGTAAACCTTTAAACACAATCATAATAATTTATTTTGTAAATTAAATTATTGTGATAAGTTTTGACCCTGCCTTGACCCCAAAACTTGCTTAAACTCTTCGCTATACTTGTTTGTTTTCATATGGGGTGGCCCGATCTTCTCGTTGAGCTTCTCTCTCTTTTTGTGGATTTTCTGGATTTTGTGATAACTAGTGCTACACTAAGACCTCTCACTTGGATGACCCCTGTTGTCAATGCAACAACAACCAATCCCTTTGGATATTCTCAACTACACACTCTTGCACACGTAGTCAAAGATCACGAGTGGTCCTGTATCCCCCTATTCCCAATTGGAATAACAAGATATCACGCAAGCATAAATAAACCTCATGGACCTCCATTATATCCAAGCATACACAAACATGGATGGATGGTTTATTCAAGCATAAAGATCTTTCCAACTCAAGCATGAATAAACCTCATGGACCTCCATTATATCCCTATCATGTTTTGTATGACTTTATTCTTTTGTTTGTGAATTGTTGTTTATTGTTATTCATTGATTTGTTTAGATTTTGCAAAGAGGAAAGTTCTGTTTGTGAAGAGAGTGTACCTCTACACCAACCTCCACAAGGCAAGTGGCACACTTCATGAAATTCCTATGATTTGTTATGCACTAGTTTTTTCATAAAAATGCATGGTTGGGAATTTGGTATACAATACTATGCAAACCAAGTAGAGATAGTTACATGTTATCTTGATCCTAATAGAGACCAAAGTGGAAATTGTTTGCTTTTCCATGCTTGTAGACTAAATTGGATATTATTTCAAATGATGATTGTTATATGGGAGATGGATTATTATTTTACTTGGCAAGGGACATAGACCATAATTGCCTATGGAGATAAACCATTACTTGGCACTGGATATAGTCTAGCACAGTGATACGTCATAAACGTATCCTTAATTTCCAATGTTCCATGTTGTTTCCTACATTTTTGCTATACACTTTATGTTATTTTTATCGATTTTCCAGACTAACCTATTGACAAGATGCCACAGAGCCAGTTCCCTATTTTCTTCTGTTTTTAGTTTCAGAAAAGTTGTTCTGGAAATATTCTCGAAACTGGAAAATTCGAAGTCCGGAGATCCTAGAATTCCCGAAGGTTCCATGGAGTCCCGAAGAGGCCCGGAGGGGGGCCATAGGGGCCACACCATAGGGCGACGTGCCCCCCTAGGCGCGCCATGAGGTGGTGTGGGGCCCCAGGCCTCCACCGCCTTTGCCCTTTCGCCTATTTATACCCCCCCGACATATCAACCCTAAAAATATAGCACTTCATCCCGAGAAACACCCGAGGCCGCCTTCATCGTCATCCCGAGATCGGGAGGGTTCTCGAGCTCTCCCCGGCACCGTGTCGAGAGGGGAATTTATCACCGGAGGGATCTACACCACCATGCCCTCCTCCAAAGTGATGTGTGAGTAGTTCATCCCTGGACTACGGATCCATAGAAGTAGCTAGATGGTTGTTCTCTCCACTTTGTACCTCATGTTTAGATCTCGTGAGCTGCCTCACATGATCAAGATCATCTTTATGTAATGCTACATGTCGTGTTTGCTGGGATCTGACGAATGTTGAATGTTATGTCTTCTGATTATCAATCTATCATGTTATCTTCATGCTTATGTTATTTATAATCTTGCATGCTCTCCATTATCAATAAATTCTCTAGCCAAGTAGATGCTAGTAACTCCAAGAGGGAGTATTTATGCTCGATACTGGGTTCATGCCTCCTTTGCATCTGTGCTCGAGTGACAGAAACGTGACGGATGGAGGACGTGTTATTGCCATTAGGGAGAAAACAAAGGTGTTTACCTAGTTTACATTGTTTACATGACACACTTTGCTTACTGCGATAATCTGTTGCTTGCAACTTAATACCCTTCGTTTGTTCGGATGATATTCGGAGGGTGGATTATTAGACATAGATGCAGTTGGATGACGGTCTATGTATTTTGTTTTAATGCCTGCAAGAATCACATAGTAATATTTATGTATTGCATATGCACTACGGCGCGGCCTTCATTTCTGTCAATTGCCCAGCTGTAATTTGTTCACCACACATGTTATTTATCTTTCACGGAGAGACACCACTAGTCAACTATGGACCCCGGTCCATTTTCTCATACTAATAATACACACACTGGTTTCACACTGCTTTCATACTGCTGCTACTGTTTTCCTACTGTTTTCCACACCATACGTTTAGCCTCTTTGTGTTCAGCAAAACCTATGAGATTGACAACCTCACTGCTTCGTTGGGGCAAAGTGATTTGATTGTGTTATGTAGGTTCCACGTTCCTTCTGAACCGATAGTGCGCCCTGCCATCTCAGCTACTTCAACCTTCTGAAGTTACTCCTTCCTCCTACTGGTCAATTAAACCTTGGTTTCTTACTGAGGGAAAAATGTTATTGTGCTCATCATACCTTCCTCTTGGGGTCTCCCAACGAGTGCAAGATCTGCACCATCAAGCTAATTTTCTAGCGCTGTTGCCGGGGAGGAAGAGAATTTCTGCGAGGGAAGTCTCTCACCTCCAATCTTTTTTACTTTGTTATTGGTTTGATTGTTACTTGCTTTATCATGCTTGCTAGCAATGTTTGATGCCTTTGAAACAAAACTTATAGGCAAGGTGGGTTCAGACATGAACAACAAAAATATTATAAGGAACACCGCTTGTCACAAAAAGGAATACACTTATGGGAGCAAATTAATAAATTTTATGACTATGCTAAAAACTTGTGCTCTACTTATAATGTTACTTATTGCTTTGATAAATATCATGACTATGCTAAAACCACCTCCCTTTTCAATGTGAGTATAATAATAATGTTACCATATCTTCTTATGTTAAGGGAAATTATGAACTATATGATGTGGAACAAATTGAAGAATTTATTGCTTGGAAGGATGCATTCGAAATTGCATATTTACTTGAAAGTACTGATGATGCACCTTATAAATACGAGATTTATGCTATACTTGTATATTGCTTTGATAATTACAAGGATTGTAATTACTACATAATGGAATATCTTAATAAATGCTCTCAACCTATGGAAGAGACTAATGCCTTGCAGGAGCCTATGGAAGAAGAAATTGCTGAATATGGAAGCTCATTAGATGAAAAAGAGGAGGAGAGTGATGATCAAGAGGAGGAAGAATGGAGCAACCCATGTCTACCTCCAAATGAGAGTAACTGTTTAACTCATAATTGTGATTATCATATTGATTCTTTTCAAATATCCCTTTTTGATAAAATTGATACTTTCTATGCTTGTGATCTTGATTCTACTATAAATTAAACTTGTGAGAATGATATTGCTACTGTTATTTATGATAATCCATGCTACTTTGATAAATCCTATGAGAATTGTAACATCCCCGATTTTTGGAAAATGCAAAAATCACTAAAAATTGAAACTTTTTATTTTCATGTTTAGTAAGTCACCAAAAACCAAATGAGATGCAAGAAACAAAATAAAACAATACATATTTCAATGAGATTTAAATTACCAATCCAATTATACCTCTATTTCATAAACCCTAAAACCCTCTAAAATGCTTTATTTTCTCAGATAAAGAAAACCATTTTATCTTTAGCAAACTTTATTACATAAAATGGTTTCAATTCAAATATTACCTTTAAATTTATTTTATGGCAACAACAATGAAAGATTTATAACCCTTAATAAAGTCCTAAGCCTAAAAAAATATTTGATGAGAATAAAATATTTTAATAATAACTTTTAGTTGTTATTCCAAGTTATAAACCTAAAGGAGTGAGTATAAAATGCATTTCTTTGAAAATAACATAAAAGAGGACTTTGAAAACAATATTATGTGTTGTGGAATTTTTCTAAGCCACTCTGATAATTATTGAATTTTCTATTTTTAAAATATAGCATTAAGTTACTATTAATAAATCCTTCATATCCTTATTTTATAAAATATGAAAATGGTTTAAAAATGACTTCCAAAAATAGTACTTGACATGTATAATGTCTCTGAAATTTTATTTAATCAAAAACATCATTTTATTATTTTTCCAATTTTAAATAACATTAAGTACTTTTAGTAATTAATTATATTTTCAAAAATATAAAAGGTGAAATGAGTTCAAATGTTTATAACAATTTCTAAACATAAAGATATGATTTTTACAAATTTTCAGAAATTAATTTGAGGTCAAATAGATTATTAAAACTAAAGATATTAAAAACAGGAAAAAAAAGAAAAAAAGGATGACGTCATGATGATGTCATCATCGTCATCAACCTCCCTACACCCGTTTCTTCCGAATAAAGGAGGATTTAATCCTCTTGATTCAGGCGTTACCATCCATAAATTGCAGAGCCGTTTTCTGATCCTTATAGCCCACTTCTCCCTCCGCAATTCCCCTCTGGATTCCAAGTGACTAAAGCCACAAGGCCGGAGAAATCGCTCACCGGAGTCCGTACGTGCCTCCGCCGTTTTTTATTGTTTCCAGCCACCTCAGTGAGTATTCGCCACCCCTCTGTGGACCTCCAATCTCCCTGTGTCCGTGCGCTCCCCACTGACCCCTTCCCTCACCTTTTCCACTGCAGATTCGTCGTCGCCACGCACTTTCGTGCTCGCCGGAGTTGCCCCACCTCGGATCCACACCGCGCCACCATGGGACGCCCCTACAAACGTCCCCAAGGGCCTCATCGAGTTCGCCATCTCGCGCTCCGCCCCCTGGACACTTCCCCGTGCTCATAGCCCCCTGCAACCTTGCCGCCGTGGAGACCCGAAGGTCACCGGAGTTCGGGACCTCTCCATCCGCATGCCACGGCCGTCCCAGGATGTGACAGCCCGCGCCACTGCCGCCATCCTCTCCGCCGTGACGCGCTGGTCCTTGTCGTGCCCCTCCTCGTCCCGGAGAACCCCTACATCGTCTCTTCTGTGAAGTTCCGAGCCGCAGCGCCGCCCTCGTCTCCATTTCCGGCAAAATTCCGCCGCCCGGTGAGCTCCCTCCCTTTGTGTTTTAATCTTGGCAATTAGATCCCGATCAGACGTCCCAGGTTATATCACTTAAGTGAAACGGTATAAGCCAATTAGAATCCGTCGTGTGGCGTGCCCAGTCAGCGTTGCGTCAGCGCCCAGTCAACACCCCTAGCCAATCACATGCTGCCACGTAGCTAGCCTTGATAAGGGGTGGCCCAATCTTCTCAGTGAACTCACAGATAACTTCTGTATTGATAACTAGTGCGCCACTAAGAACTCTCCGGCTGATCCCTGAAGCCAATGCAACAGATAGCAACCCAATGGATATTCTTAACTCCACACTCTTGCACAAGTAATCCACCGACTACAAGTGGTACTGTACCGTCTTATTCCCAGTGGAACAGCAGGTATCACGTAAAGTTTGCAGATGAACCACTAGTATGAAAGGCTAACAAGCAGTTTCAACTAGGGGCTATGGGGTTTGTTTGATTCAATCGTAGTCTACCTCAACCACACGCAGGTGGGACATATATATAGGTGGAGGGGTGCGGCCACAAGGCTATCTTGCGCAAGCAATCCCTCCCCTACTAGGACTAGGACTCCTACTAGGACTAGGACTCACATATATGGATACAAACCGATTCCATACACAAGGAATTCGGCCAAATTGGTTATGGAAACCAAAACTAACTATTATGGCGCATTGATATGCCATGTGGGCGCCCTCCTCTTGCTTGTTTCATGTATGAGTGCATTTCATCTTGTGGAGGCACTCATCCCCTTATGAAATATTAATTGTAATGCTTGTTTTCACCACCCTTAGCACTTGATCATCCTCTCCTCTTCTAGCTCATCTTCATCCATGTGAATCTTCTCTCCATGATCTCCATCAATGTTTGTGTTATCAATAAACCTAAGAACACATAGATGCAATGACTTAGGTAGTATAAAGTTCTCATTATTAGAAACATTAAGCTCAAGTAGGAGTGAATTCACCTGTTGTTGTAATAGCTTGGTCCTTGATCTTGTCATTGGACCAATCCTTACTTCATTAGCTTTAATTGGTGGATCTTCATGTTCAACAATAGGTGAAGAGCTAGGGATGTCCTCATCATCCTCCCCCTCTTGAAAAGGCATCGACCTCGATGCTAAATCATCTCCATGGTAAGGTGTCAAATCAGCCACATTAAAAGAATTACTAACACCAAACTCATCAATTGGGAGGTCAATTTTGTATGCATTATCATTGATCCTTGATATAACTTTGTAAGGACCAGCTCCTCTAGGCATCAACATGGACTTTCTCAATGTTGGAAATCTATCTTTTCTGAAGTGTACCCAAACCATATCTCCTGGCCGAAATATAAGTTCCTTCCTCTTCTTGTTTACTCTTTCAGCCACATGTTTTCCTTTCTTCTCAATTGCTTCTTTTGTTTTCTCATGAATCTTCTTCACAAAATCAGCCCTCTTTGATGCCTCCATATTAACTCTCTCATGTAAAGGAAGTGGTAATAAATCAAGAGGAGTAATTGGCTTGAAACCATACACCACCTCAAAAGGACATAATTGAGTAGTTGAATGCACAGCTCTATTGTAAGCAAATTCCACATGGGGCAAATACTACTCCCACTCCTTCAAATTCTTCTTGATCATACCTCTTAGCAATGTGGACAATGTTCTATTAACCACCTCGGTTTGTCCATCAGTTTGGGGGTGGCAAGTAGTAGAAAATAATAGCTTGGTGCCAAGCTTACCCCAAAGTGTCTTCCAAAAGTAACTCATGAACTTGACATCTCTATCTGAAACTATAGTCCTTGGAACTCCATGCAATCTCACAATCTCTCTAAAGAACAAGTTGGCAATGTGAGAAGCATCATCACTCTTGTGGCATGGAATAAAATGAGCCATCTTTGAAAATCTATCCACAACCACAAAGATAGAATCATGTCCTCTTTTAGTCCTTGGTAATCCCAACACAAAATCCATACTAATATCTTCCCATGGTGTACTTGGTGATGGCAATGGTGTATATAATCCATGGGGCTTCAATTTTGATTTGGATTTGTTGCAAGTAATGCATCTTTGCACCAATCTATACACATCTCTTCTCATATGTGCCCAATAGAAATTTTCTGCCAACATCAACAATGTTTTCTCTCTTCCAAAGTGTCCCATCAATCCTCCACTATGAGATTCCTGGATCAAAAATAAACGCAAAGAACACTCGGGAATACACAATTTGTTAGCTCTAAACAAGTACCCATCATGTATATGAAATTTGTCCCATGCTTTAGTATTAACACATTTATTAAATGGCATGGAAAATTCATTATCTTCATCATATAAATCTCTAATACCCTCCAAACCCGAAACCTTGATTTCTAAATTTGAGAGTAACATATTTTTCCTTGACAAAGCATCAGCAACTACATTATCCAATCCCTTTTTATGTTTTATAATGTATGGAAAAGATTCAATGAACTCAACCCACTTAGCATGTCTCTTATTCAAATTATTTTGGCACTTTAAAAATTTCAATGCTTCATGATCACTATGGATAATAAATTCTTTAGGCCACAAATAATGTTTCCATACTTCTAAAACTCTCACAAGTGCATATAATTCCTTATCATAAACAGAATAATTCAATTGTGCACCATTCAATTTTTCAGAAAAATAGGCAATAGGTTTCTTTTCTTGCATGAGCACACCTCCAATACCTATGCCACTAGCATCACATTCAATCTCAAATTGTTTATCAAAATTTGGAAGCATAAGCAATGGGGCCGAAATCAACTTCTCTTTCAAAGTATCAAAAGCAATATCTTGTGAAATACCCCATTCAAAATTAACACCTTTCTTAGTTAGATCATTCAAAGGGGCAGCAATTGTACTAAAATTAGGCACAAATCTTCTATAGAAACTAGCAAGCCCATTAAAACTTCTAACTTGACTCACATTAGTTGGAATTGGCCAATTTCGAATAGCTTCAATTTTAGATTGATCAACTTCAATTCCATGCTTAGAAACAACATAACCAAGAAATATTACTTTATCTTTGCAAAAAGTGCACTTCTCAAGATTTCCATACAATTTATTAGTTCTTAGCACTTGCAAAACTTGTCTAATGTGATCCATGTGGTCATGTTCATTGTGGCTATATATGAGAATATCATCAAAATAAACTACCACAAATCTACCAATAAAGTCTCTCAAAATATGGTTCATTAATCTCATAAAAGTACTAGGTGCATTAGTTAAACCAAAGGGCATTACTAACCACTCATATAAACCAAATTTTGTCTTAAAAGCAGTTTTCCATTCATCTCCCTCTTTCATTCTTATTTGATGGTATCCACTACGTAAATCAATTTTAGAGAAAAGAGTAGCACCACTTAATTCATCTAACATGTCATCTAAACGTGGTATAGGATGACGATAACGAATAGTGATGTTATTAATTGCTCTACAATCTACACACATGCGCCAAGTACCATCTTTCTTAGGAACCAAAATAACGGGAACGGCACAAGGAGAAAGACTAACCCGAATATAACCTTTGTCCAATAATTCTTGTACTTGCTTTTGGATCTCCTTTGTTTCTTGTGGATTGGTTCTATAAGGGGCTCGGTTTGGGAGAGATGCTCCCGGGATCAAATCAATTTGATGTTCAATTCCTCTCAATGGTGGCAATCCCGAGGGCACATCTTGTGGAAAAACATCCTCAAAGTCCTGCAAAACATTAGAAACACCAAGAGGAATAGGGGTCATGTCATTAGAAACCAAAATCTCTCCCTTGTGAATAAGCACAATAGGGACTAGTGAAGGATCATCCTTAAATTCCCTCAAATCCTCTTTGGTGGCTAACATGCATAATAGGTTCTCTCTCTTTTTACCACTCGAATTGGTTTTGCTATCACTCCCCATGGCTTGTATTTGTGGTGTTCCCTCATCCCTCTCTCTCTCTTTTTCCACTCTCATAGCAACTTTTGATTGGGACTCTTGTACTATTTGTTGTGGAGTCATAGGCCTCAAAATAATGGTCTTCCCATGATGATATAGCTCATAAGTATTGGCTCTCCCTTCATGCTTCACACTTCTATCAAATTGCCAAGGTCTTCCCAATAATAAGTGGCAAACTGTCATGGGCACCACATCAAACTCAATGATATCCTTATAAGGCCCAATTTGAAACTCCACTCTTACCATATGAGAAACTTTCATTTGTCCCGTGCTACTCAACCATTGGATGTGATAAGGAGAAGGATGTGGCATATACTTCAAATTGAGTTTTGCACATAGATCTTTGCTAGCCAAATTTCTGCAACTCCCTCCATCAATAATGACTTTGCAAGCCATGTTGGGACCAATAACAGCCTTTGTTTGGAATAGATTGCACCTTTGATTTTCAGGACTAGGCACCACACTCAATGAATTTTGGGTGCAAATAATAGAAGGCATAGTAGTAGCATAAGCATCCAAAGGAGAATCACTCAAATATCCATCATCATCATCAAGATCATTGGGATCAACATCATCACCTGTCTCATACTCATTGTCCTCATTGATAATCATTACTTTGGAATTTGGACAATCCCTCTTGAAGTGCCCTTTTCCTCCACATGTGTGGCATGTAATATCTCTATTCCTTGTAGTAGTAGCACTAGAACCCGAAGCACTTGGTGTTGGTTGTGGTGTTTTCCTTGTATTAGCCACACTAGCCTCGGATTTAGATGAAGTAGCACCTCGAAAATTTGATGTAGCACCTCTAGAATTTGATGATGGAAGTGGTGGTGTTGAAGTACTAGGAGTAATAGATGATCTCAAAGGAAATCTACTCTTTGCTCTAGCCAAATTTTGTGCTTCATCCAAGATATGTGATTCGGCCTCTCTAGCATGATGGAGTAAATCATTCATATTGGTATATTGATAATGCCTCACAATGCCCTTGATTTTATAGTGTAAACCTGAAAGGAACCTTTGCATTGTTTGCTCAATTTGTTCTTCCACACGGCCTCTTTGCATGATCATCTCCATCTCTTGATAATAAGCATCAACTGTCTTGGTACCTTGCTTCAATTGTTGTAGCTTGTCAAATTGTTGCCTTATGTAATTTGGAGGTACAAATCTCTCTCTCATAAGCCTCTTCATAGTGTTCCAAGTAACAATGGGCAATTCTCCATCATTATGTCTCTTTCTCACAAGATTATCCCACCATCTAAGAGCATAACCATCAAACTCAGAAGATGCCAACTTAATCTTTCTATCCTCATTGTAATCATGCAATCTCCAAAGTTTCTCTATCTTCAATTCCCATAGCAAATATTCTTCCACATCCATGGTATCAAAACTGAAAGCTGGAATTGAGAATTTTGGCTTACCCAAGATATCCTCTCTATTTTCATTAGCATTGGGTAAAGGCACACGTCTAGCTCGGCCTATTTGATCTCGGCCTCTTCCTTCTCTTGCTCCACGGCCAAGAAAAACATCATCCCCATTATTGGCATCACTATGGATACTTGCATTGTCATCATCAAGGGGTGGTAACCGAGCTTCAAGCAAAGTTGTAAGATCAGTCATTTTATTGGTGATAGCATCAATAGCATCTTGCATTGTTCTCAATTGTGCACTATTGGTTTCGGCCAACTTCTTAGTAGTTGCCACATCCTTCTTAACATCCTCAACTTGCTCATAAAGAGGGCCAACAGCATCATCCAAATTCTTGCTACACACATCCCTTAATGCCTCATACTCCCTCCACTTCACCACCTCGGTTTGGTCCTTCTTTTGCTGCACAAGGTCATCACTAGAAGGATCCATTAGAAGGTTAGTGAAAATAAAACAAGTATAGGTTGTGGTGCCTCTCACAACTCACTCAAGAATCTAGCAAAACAATAGGATATCTTACCACTCCAAAGTGAATAGGGATACTTACCACAAGCAGAGGCAATTAAAGTGCTTTGGTGTGAAGAAAAGAATACCCAGGTTTTTAACTATCACAATGGCAAACAAGGTTATTTGGTAGGGCTTGGTATGGATATCTAACAATCACCAAAGTAACAATCCTATTTGCTGTCTTAGTGAAGATATAAAATACCCAAGGAAACTCACACAATGGAGACAAATGTGGCAATGCAATATATGGATGAATTTTGCAATGCACTAGAAAGTCACTAGCTAGGCTCTTTTTGACAGGCACAAGATTGCTCAAAGAAAAATCAAGTGTCACAATGGCAAGCTCAACTAGAAACAATAGTATTGATATGGCCTCTTTGCACTTTCTCTTTTCTCTTTTCTCTTTTCTATTTTTTTTTTATACTTTTTGCTTTTTCTATTTTTTTTTTGAATTTTTCAATGGCCTTACACTAAGCTAGGAGCAACAATTAACCAAACACAAGTGAACACAATGGTGGTGATGAAATATGAGCAGCCTGTCAGAGCACAAAATAGCTATACTTGTGGGCAAGTTCCTATTATAATGCTGTAGAAAGGCTGTGGCTAAGGTTCACAAGGGTACGGATATATTGGTCCTAGTGATGAAAACAGGAAAATAAAAACAGGAGCAAAAGATTCTATGTGAAAAACTACTTCCAAACTCTCACGGCAGCAAAAACAGTCCACGGCAGCAAAACTGTCACTTTTCTCTGCCACGGCAGCGCGGACGCTCGCGTTACAGCGATTGGTAACTGTGTTACAGCAGAAAACTAGCGCTTGCAGTTAACAGCTCACGGCAGCAGTGGCGGCAGCGAATCGATGAGATTTTGTGCCGCGGCAGCGCGCAGGTGAGTGAAACGGTAAGCGTGATACGGTGCGCGCGGGCCTTTTTGTAAGCGTGAAACAGGGCTCGAATCCGATACCGAGTAGGGAGCGGGTATGGTGGCGGCAGCGAATTGCGCCAAACGCGTGCCGCGGCAGCGCGCTGGTGGATTTTTGGTAAGCGCGTTGCGGGCTGTGGGGCGGATATGGTAAGCGCGCTACGGATGAAATCCGAGTACGGCTAGGGTTGCGGTACGGCAGGGAATCGAACAAAACTCTGCCGTGGTAGGAATATGAAGTGGACTCGGATTGGATCAAAACAAGGTATCTAGCAGCGGATTTTTTTTGGTATTTTTGATAGATATACGGCCAGGTGAACAAAGAACCCTAAACCTAGCCGAAAGTATGACAACTAAAAACGAGAAAAAGTAACACAAATCTAACACAAAGACAGCACTAGTAATTGAAACTAAGATGATATCTAGGCTATGGCAAAAACTAAAACTATTTTTGTGGGGCTTTTTCTGGATAGGAAATAAAACACTCAAACTAAAGGGTAAAATTATGATAGCTCACCGAGGCAACCTGTAAATCTGATACCAAGATGATAAGGGGTGGCCCAATCTTCTCAGTGAACTCACAGATAACTTCTGTATTGATAACTAGTGCGCCACTAAGAACTCTCCGGCTGATCCCTGAAGCCAATGCAACAGATAGCAACCCAATGGATATTCTTAACTCCACACTCTTGCACAAGTAATCCACCGACTACAAGTGGTACTGTACCGTCTTATTCCCAGTGGAACAGCAGGTATCACGTAAAGTTTGCAGATGAACCACTAGTATGAAAGGCTAACAAGCAGTTTCAACTAGGGGCTATGGGGTTTGTTTGATTCAATCGTAGTCTACCTCAACCACACGCAGGTGGGACATATATATAGGTGGAGGGGTGCGGCCACAAGGCTATCTTGCGCAAGCAATCCCTCCCCTACTAGGACTAGGACTCCTACTAGGACTAGGACTCACATATATGGATACAAACCGATTCCATACACAAGGAATTCGGCCAAATTGGTTATGGAAACCAAAACTAACTATTATGGCGCATTGATATGCCATGTGGGCGCCCTCCTCTTGCTTGTTTCATGTATGAGTGCATTTCATCTTGTGGAGGCACTCATCCCCTTATGAAATATTAATTGTAATGCTTGTTTTCACCACCCTTAGCACTTGATCATCCTCTCCTCTTCTAGCTCATCTTCATCCATGTGAATCTTCTCTCCATGATCTCCATCAATGTTTGTGTTATCAATAAACCTAAGAACACATAGATGCAATGACTTAGGTAGTATAAAGTTCTCATTATTAGAAACATTAAGCTCAAGTAGGAGTGAATTCACCTGTTGTTGTAATAGCTTGGTCCTTGATCTTGTCATTGGACCAATCCTTACTTCATTAGCTTTAATTGGTGGATCTTCATGTTCAACAATAGGTGAAGAGCTAGGGATGTCCTCATCAAGCCTTATCCACTCAGTTTCTGTTTCTTTTTTCCGAATAGAATTTTAAATGACAGTTTTGCAGTTTAGCCCTTGTATCTTAGAATCATCATAACTTTCAAACCATAAGCTCAAATTTAGCAAACTTGGACTTTTTAAAATCCCCAGAATGTGTAGAAACTTTTGGAACTGTTCAAATTCAAATTTGACAAACTTAAATTGGTTCAAATTTAAATATGCTTGTTTGATGAATTTTGGCATAATTCAAATTCTACAAACTCAAAAATTGCAAATAAAACATATTCGGAAACCTTAGGATGTGTACTTTCATATCCTCTGTTCCAAAATAATTTTTGAACAAGTTAGTTTAGAAATTAGAATTAAGTAGTATATTTAAGTATTTTTGGCATATAATTACTTCTATAAATAATTAGAATATGTCCCCTTAAGCAAAATTGCTCCTTTTGGTAACCTTGAACCAGAGAAATCAGTACCTAAGCCTTTTGGACAACCTTGAACCATTTCCTTGTAAGTTGGACCAAAAATCCATCTTAGTGAACCACTAGTTGATCATGCCTTAGATTTTGTTTCTATTCTTTCTACCATTGTTTGTTGTGGCCATTTTGAATCCAAGACCAAGTACCTAGTATCTAAACCATATAAGAGACCAAGTAGTGAACCTCAAACACTAGTACTATAGTTTTCTATATACTCCTCCATCCCTCTATTCTTGCTTCAAGAATCCATCAAGTTAGCAAATGGAAAACAAGACTCAAGCAATAGAAGGCTCTTCACTTTCAACTTGGTGGAAACATGAAGAGTTACAAGGAGGATCAATGAAGAAATTTTGAAGAAAAGACTCCACCACTAGAAGCAACTCAAGGAAGTACAAGTGTGAAGAAATCCAGAAGAAAACATCTCCCTCTCTCTTTCTATCTTTCTTCCTATTTTCTTTCTCTTGACTTACTGGTATTTTTTGCCCATCCCATACCCAAACCAAATTAGTGAAGTGAAAGCCATGAAGAAATCTATCAAGAGAAGAATCCATACAAGGAAAGACTACAATAGAAGCATGAAGATAATCTTTAAGAAGACAAGCATGTGAATACTTGGAGCCATCCACACAAGTTGAAGAATAACAAGTTGTTTTTGTCCAGCCCTTGACCCAAATGGGAAAGACCAAGACTTTAAATTGTTATATCCTTTGTTATGAAGTTAGTTGAACCTTGTCCTAGCCAACTTGGTCCAACTCCTTTGTTATGTTATTTGCTATGTTTGCTTTCTCCGCCTATGTGTTTGATTGCTATGATGCTTGTTTATTTTGTTATTGTGTTTTCAGTGAATAGATTGTACGGAGAGCAACGGTCTTTTGTGAAGAGAGTGTGAATATCTTCACCAACTTCAACAAGGCAAGTAACACACCATCAACTACCCATTATTTTCAATATGCATTAGTTGATTTTTGAGTAGTATGCATGATAGGAAATTTTACTAAGTTATGTTATGCTATGCTATTATACTAGTAGTGTGTAGCCATCTCTTTTACCCTTGTTATTTTGATAGCCTTAGAACTTAGTAGATGCTATGCAATGTTAAAAATTGTTTTACTAGATGTTGAGGAAAAATTCTAAGTATAACTAATAAATAAACCACCTGGGTGGAAGTGGTAAGACTGGTTTATGTTGAGTGTTGCCTCAGGGCCCTTATCTAAGGGTTATTCCACTTGAGGTTGTCACTTGCGGATGGCCACCCAGGAACAAAGAGATTACTATGTCATTCTAAGTTTAGTAGCTTCCCGTGCAGCCTTTTGACATATGGGCTCTATCTTGATCAACTAAGTTGTGAGGGTTCAGCCCAGGCTTGACAAGCAGATGTAGCATAATTATAGGTGGAACGGGTCTTGCCGGTGGGTTGAACTCCTTCTTCTGAAAGATCTCGTCTCAATTCTCTCCTTTCCATGATGCACTCCGGGTGTATAGGATGTTTGGGCTGATTGAAGACAAAGGGTGAAAGTGTACAACCTCTGCAGAGTCAGCAAACTAAGATCTTAGCCGTGTCCCCGGTTATGGACAACTATGAGCAGCTGGACAAGGATTGACAGAAGAATCTCATCACCAATTTCAAAAAGTAAAATTTTGACCAAGTGAAGAGTATTGTGGCGCTTGGATCTTAATCCAATGTTGCCACCCCTTTGAAAAGAAAAGTTTGTTTTACAAAAGAGATAGGACAAAACTGGCTTTATGCAAACTTAGCCAAAACTCCACTCAGCCAAATAAGCATGTAGTATTAGTCTTTCCATTTATATCCACCATAGTGTTACTTGCCAATACATTAAATTGTATTGACTCCCTTGTGGCTGCATATTCCATATTGCAGAGGATACTCAAGACGAGTGAGGATTTCGTTTAAGATCTCGAGCCTATCGCCAACATGTTTTGCCTGTGGCACATGAAGAAGACGGGCTCAATGTTGTACTATGTATTCCGCTATATATCTTTGTTTTCTGCTAGCCTTCTAAGACTATGCAAGTTGTAATATTATTTTGTAAAGACTGGATCATGCGATGTAATAGAATTTGATGCATTTGCATGATATTTCATTTTGTACTGTGGTGCTAGCAATTGATCTAGGGACTAGAACAATAACACAGGTGTCCTTACATTATTTAAATGTGGGAACACTACAAGAATCCTCTATTTATTCCAACTATTGATATGCATGATAATGAGGAAGTTTGTTTAGGAAATTTATATGATAATGCTTTAGATGATGGTCCTATGTTACTTGATGTTATAAATTATAATGCTACTGAAAATAGGATTGCTATAATGTGTCCTATACCTTATAAGAGTGACAAATAATCTTGTTTTTCTATTGCTAAAAGTGGGAAAGAAGAGGTTTTACTTTTAATTTTGATCCCACTGTTTTTGAGTTTGCTACGAATTGTGTGCTTTTAGACCATGACAAACATGCTTTATTTGATAATTATGTTGTTGAGTTTGTTCATGATGTTACTGAAAACTATTATGAGAGAGGAAAATATGGTTGTAGAAATTTTCATGTTACTAAAACACCTCTCTTTTTTATGAAAGTTTTGAAGTTGCTCTTGTTCTACCTTCCCATGATTTCTAGTTTGAGCTTCTTTATCTTATTCCTTTACCAGATTACTATGCATAGGAAGTGGGTTAGACTTTACTTATTTTTATACTTGCTTCTTGATGCTCTCTTTTGTTTAATTCATATTTCTTATGTGAGCATCTACTTAAATCCACTTTTCTGGGCCTAGATAAAAGGCGTTAAAGAAAAGCACTTCTTGGGAGATAACCCATGGTTTTATTTTTTTCTTTGTTTTTATCTGCTTTATTTGAGTCAAGGGGTTGTATACTTCTGTAGCAACTCCTTTGTATTTTTCTTTTCATGTTTTAGTTGTTCCAAGTAAAGTTTCTGACGAGAGTTGGAGTTGGTTTTTGGATTTCCGCGCAGGAAACAGATTTCTGCTGTCCACCGTAAAAAACCGTATAAATCACACAAAAATTAGAATGATATGAAATTTATTGTGCTTATTCCTCGGCAAATTCTGCAAATCTTTTGTAATTTAAGTTTTTCGATCTGAGCAACACAAGTACCCCGAGAAAATTCTTCTTTACATACTGTTCTAGTTTTGGCAGATTCTGCCATGTTTCTTGCATTTGCTCTTTTATGATGTCAAGTGGATTTATTTGCTTCACGAAACATCAGTGACTGTAGCTAATGTTTAAAATTATCAATATAAATTGTGCCCTTACAGAACCCATGGATTTTGTATTGTTGCACTAACCCTCTAATGTGAATTACTCTTTGAGTGTGGTGTGAAGGAAATTTTCAAGGGTCAAGAGAAGGGGGTGATATCTGTGATCAAGAATGATATGGAGGGGTTAGCTCCTAGATGGACAAATCTTGATGAATTGACCAAGAACACGAAGAACGAACGATGAGCACGAAGAACACGAAGGGAATCGAGGGGAAATCGGGGAAGAATCAAGGGGGAAACGCGGGGAAACACAAGGGAGATAACTAGGGGGAACTGAAGAATCCAAATCCCCCGTCAACTAAACCCTGAGGGCCTCCTACAAAACGATCTATCCAACCGAACTCACCTTATCGGAAACCGCTTCACACCCGTGGCCGGTCCACCACGCCAATAGAACCTCAAGGGTTAGTTGAGGAAGATTGGACAAATCCTAACTGAATCCCAAGTGGAAAGGATAGGTAGTTGGATGAATCTTGATACGATCCTAGATAAACATCATACGAGTAGCCTTGATACGGTCCTAGGTACAACCATAGGAGTAGCCTCACAAGAGGGATACAAGAGCAATGCTCGAAGTTCTAATTTCATCTCTAACCCTAGATCTAGCCCGAGGAAGTCCTTATATAGCCAAGGAGTAGGTGGAGGTGGAAAAGGGACGAAATTCCCCAAATCCCGGAGTCTTCAAGGGGTCCGACCTGGGAGGCCGGTCTGTCCGACCCTTGAGGCCGGCCTGGGGCTGAGGTGGCAGCGAAGGGCAGCCGGCCTGGGGCCCATCCTGAGGCCGGGGTGGGGGGCGGTCCCTTCGGTTGGGGGTCCGGCCTGGCGCATGGGGGAGCCGGCTCGAGGCCGGGGTGGAAGCCGGCTCCTTCCGTTGGGGGTCCGGCCAGGAAGGGGAGGGGAGCCGGCCTGGCTAGGGGTTAAGGCCGGCCTCCCCGTTTTCCTTCCTTCTTCTCCTTCGCAACTCCTTTCTCGACGCCGTCTTCTCCTCCTTCCTTGCTAGATCCTTCCGCATCATCTTGGGCATGTTCTTGGGCATCCGTGGTGGGGTCACACCTGAGCACACAAACGGGTTGTTCCATGAGGTAGCGCTACTTTCGCCAAGTCACCGAAAGCATGAAGATAGAGGAGTGAGTTCACCTTGTCATGTATCTCCTTTGCTCGTGATTTTGTCATTGGTCCACTTGGTGGAATGGGGTGTGCTGCATCATATCCCCCCGTTGAAAAAGAGTCGACCTCGACTCACGGTCTTGGTCATCACTTGGGTATCCATGGAAGGGAGAGATATCCTTGACATTGAAGGAGTTGTGGACGAGGTACTTGGATTGCGGTAAGTCGAGCTTGTAAACGTTGTTGTTGATGCGCTTGATGATTTTGAAAGGGTTGTCGCCTCTTGGCTTGAGCTTGGAGTTGCGCTCTTGTGGGAAACCGTCCTTGCGTAAGTGTAGCCAAACGAGGTCACGTTTTTGGAACACCATTGGCTTCTTGTTCTTGTTCATGATGGAGGCTCGATGCTCGGAATGCTTCTCAAGCGTAGCTCTTGCGGAGTCATGTAGCTTCTTGATGTAGTTGGTGCGCTTTTCAATGTCCATGTTGACTTGCTCGCGGAGAGGCAATGGTAGTATGTCGAGAGCGGTGTTGGGGTTGAATCCGTAGACGATCTCAAAGGGGCTCTTCTTGGTTGCTTGGTGTAGTGCTCGATTGTAGGCGAACTCGACATGAGGTATGCATTCTTCCCAATTCTTGAGGTTGGGCTTGATCAATGCTCGAAGGAGTGAAGATAGCGTGCGGTTCATGACTTCAGTTTTTCCATCCGTTTGTGGGTGATATGCAGTGGAGAAAAGTAGCTTGACGCCGAGCTTGGCCATCAAAGTCTTCCAAAAGTAGGAGGTGAACTTGATGTCGCGGTCCGACACAATCGAAGTGGGCACACCATGTAGATGCACAATTTCGCTGAAAAACAATGTGGCAACATGTGAAGCATCGTCAGTTCGGTTGAATGGAATGAAATGTGCCATCTTAGAGAAAATATCAACAACGACAAAGATTGAGTCCATGTTGGTTTTAGTGTGTGGGGGTCCTAACACAAAGTCCATACTAATATCACTCCAAGGTGCGTGTGGTATAGGCAATGGCAAGTAAATACCATGAGGGTTGGAAGTAGACTTAGCTCGGAGACATGTAGAACATATCTTGATGTGTCTTTCAACTTCATGCCTCATCTTAGGCCAAAAGTAGTGGTTGGAGAGCATGGCGTAGGTCTTGTCACGTCCAAAGTGTCCCATGAGACCTGCTTCATGTGATTCCTTCAATAACAACAAACGAAGAGAGGACTCGGGAATACACAATTTGTTAGCCTTAAACAAGAAACCTTTGTGGAGATATTAGTCATCAAAATCTCTATTGGGCAAACAATTCTAAAAAAATGGGACCAAAGAAAGCATCGGAAGAGTATAAGTCTTTGATTTCATCCAAACCAATCACATTGATGTCAAGGCGGGTAAGAAGACACTCTTTTCTAGACAAAGCATCCGCTACAACATTTTCTTTACCTTTCTTGTACTTAATGACATAAGGAAAAGATTTAATGAATTCTACCCATTTAGCATGTCGCTTGTTCAAATTAGCTTGACTTTTCAAATATTTCAAGGATTCATGATCGAAATGAATGACAAATTCTTTAGGCCAAAGATAGTGTTGCCAAACTTCTAGGACTCTAACCAAAGCAAATATTTCCTTATCATATATTGGATAATTGAGCCTAGCACCATCTAATTTCTCAATATGATAAGCAACAGGACATCCATTTTGCATAAGAACGCCACCAATTCCAATTCCACTAGCATCACATTCAATCTCAAAAGTTTTGTCAAAATCCGGCAAGACAAGCAAAGGAGCTTCGGTCAAACATTTCTTAAGAGTGTCAAAAGCTTTTTGTTGTGTGTTTCCCCAAACAAAAGGTACATTTTTCTTTGTAAGTTTATTCAAAGGGCAAGCAATTTTTGAAAAATCTTTCACAAAGTGGCGATGGAAACCGGCAAGGCCATGAAAGCGCCTTATCTCACCCAAGGAAGTAGGGTTAGGCCAATTCCTAATTACCTCGACTTTCTTGATGTCGACTTCCATTCCATTTGAAGAGATCACAAATCCTTAGAAAACAAGCTTGTTGGTGCAAAAATTGCATTTGGAAAGACTGGTGAAAAGTTTTGCTTTGCGAAGAGCCAACAATACTTGAGAAAGATGATCAAGATGATCCTCCAAAGACTTGATATAAATGAGGATGCCGTCAAAGTAAACCACAACAAATTTTCCAATGAAAGGACGTAAGACTTCATTCATAAGACGCATAAAAGTGGAAGGGGCATTCGAAAGACCAAAGGGCATGACAAGCCATTCATACAAACCAAGTTTTGTTTTGAAAGTGGTTTTCCATTCATCTCCTATGCTCATGCGAATTTGGTGATAATCACTTTTAAGGTCAATTTTGGAAAAGATAGTAGAACCACTCAATTCATCAAGCATATCATCAAGTCTAGGGATGGGATGTCTATATCTAACAGTGATAACATTGATAGGTCGACAATCCATGCACATTCGGGAAGTAGCATCTTGCTTTGGAACAAGGATAACCAGCACGGCACAAGGGCTAAGGGATTCGCGGATAAAGCCTTTCTCGAGTAGTTCTTGGATTTGGCGCTCAATCTCCTTAGTCTCCTCGGGGTTGGTGTGGTAGGGAGCGCGGTTTGGAAATGGCGCACCTGGGATGAGGTCAATGAGGTGCTCGATTCCTCGTAGGGGAGGTAGACCCGAAGGGAGCTCATCCGGAAACACGTCTTGAAATTCCTGCAACAACGGCAACAAAGATGGAGGGAAATTTTTCATGTCGTTAGTGTCAAGTGTTTCCCCTTTGCACACGAGGACAAATTGAAGAATGGATGGGTCATCTCGTAACTCTCGCATCTCCCTTTTGGTGGCAAGTAAGGCAAGGCCTTTGGTAGCACTCGAACTTTTTGCACTCATATTTGGCTTGTGGCTCTCACTCTCTTTGAGGTGGATCACTCTCTCACCACTCATCTCACGAGATTTGAGCTCTTCTTGTTTACGTGCAAGTGTCTTGGCGTTGTCGGCGATCACTTGGCTAGGATACATGGGGAAAAGCACAAATGTCTTGTTATTCCACTTGAAGCTATAGTGGTTGGTACGCCCATCATGAATAGCACTCTTGTCATATTTCCAAGGTCGTCCGAGAAGAAGATGACACATGGTCATAGTCACAACGTCACACTCAACCGTGTCTTCATGGGGGCCAATCTTGAATTGCACGGAGACCATGTGTTGGATCCTGAAGGTGTCAGAGTCACTAAGCCATTGAACATGGTATGGATGTGGATGTTGCTTGTAACTCAATTGGAGTTTGTCTCAAAGCTCTTTGCTAGCCAAGTTGTGGCAACTACCGTCATCGATGATAAGCTTGATTGATTTGTCATTGATTCCGACTTTAGTTTGAAAGAGATTGCAACGTTGGTCATGCTCATCTTGAGGATAAGTAGTAAGGACTCTTGTCACCACTAGCGATGGATTCTTTTCCTCATCGCAATAGACACTTTCTTCATCTTCATTTGGCACATCCAAGGAAGTAAGAGCAACTAGATGCATGGCATAGTATTCGCCTTCACTCATGGATTCACATTCACCATCTTGGTTGACAGTCATGATCATATTGTTGGAACACTCAAAGTACTTGTGTCCACTTCCTCCACATTTGAAGCAAGTGATAGTGCTCGACTTGACTTGAGGAGTATGCGAAGAGGTGGTGGGAGGCACTTGTTTCTTGAACGGTTGTGGAGATTTGTTGGTAGCATTGGGAGCTCTAGAGGTGCTCTTGTTGTTGGTTGGAGTAGTCACTTGTGTCATTGGAGATGAAGAGGATGATCTTGGGGCAAAGAAATCCTTTTTCTTGTTGTAATTGAGATCTTCTGCAATTTGGCGTTCGGCCTTGAGAGCTTGATGGACAAGGGCCACAATGTTGTCATATGGTTGTTACTCTAAAATATTCCTTATAGGATAGTTGAGGCCATTGAGGAAGCGGTCCATGGTTTGTTCTTGATATTCCATCAAATGAGCTCGTATCAAAGATGTCTCCATTTCCTTCTAGTACTCATCAACGAACTTCAAACCTTGTCGAAGTTCTTGAATTTTCTTGAAGAGGTCACGCTTGTAATGTGGAGGAACAAAATGAGCATGCATGACTTGCTTCATCTCATTCCAAGTGGCAATAGGAGCAATCCGGTTGCGGACTCTTTCGGCTTGGAGATAGTCCCACCATAAGATTGCATAGCCTTCGAACTCCAAAGATGCTAAGGCAACCATATTCTTGTCGGTGAAGTTGTGGATGACAAAGATCTTGTCCACCTTGAGAGCCCAAGCAAGATATTCTTTGGGGTCATTCTCACCATTGAACTTTGGAACATTGAAACGAAGGGGGCTCATGTTTTTGTCTTCTTGTTGTCGATGGGGTCGCTCATGAGGGTCTTCATCATAGACGGGCGGTGAAAGATCATATGGGTCATCCTCATTGTCTTGGTGTTGGCGATCATGATGGGTAGGATGACGCTGGTGGTCATTAGGAGGTGGTTGTTGGCGGTGATGGATTCTTGCTTCACGGCGTTCGCTATCATCATTGTCACGGTGTTGGTGTCGAGGACGTTGTTGTTCGCGGTGAGGGCGTTGCGGAAGCTCTTGTTCATCTCGAGGGTGTGGAGGAATTTCTTGGTCTTGGCGGTCATTGTGGTTGGGACGCGCATTGCGCCTTGGTGGCCTTCGATGTTGACGAGCACCTTCCACTAAGTCATTGTGGCCATAGTCTTGAGCGTGGCCTTGTGGGGGTGGTGGATGATGTTGTCGAAGGTCCGGGCGTTGCGGTTGTTTTTGAAGAGGGTCACCACGGCCTTGGCGATGTCGAGCAGGTGGTGATGGCAAGCTATCTTCATACCAATGTCGTCGAGGAGCTTGTTGTTGACGAGGTGGTTGCGGTTGTTGAGGTTGTCCACCATCCTCCATGTTGGTGTTGCGATCATGGCGGTCATGGCGACGAGCTTGGTGAAGATCTTGAGTGTGGTGGCTTGAGCGGCGATACCTTGAGGACTATGATGATTGACGGCGGTTGGCAAGATTAGCCAAGTTGATGTTGATGCGCGTCATTTGATCATTCAATCGAGACTCTTTCTCTTGGAGTCGACGCTCATAGCATTGCAATCCGTCCTTCACGAGTTCACGGCGATGGAAATGGTCATTGTGGGTGACGAAGTTGTTGTAAGCATTGTCGTTGAAGAAAGGGTTTCCATCATCCTCCGAGCTCGGACTTGTGAATACTCCTTCCCTAGCCATCTCAAAAAAAAACACAAGGGTGATATGAAGAAATGGATGTCTCACTTACCCAACGTTACCTTTTTTGGTCGTATTGAGGCTAGTGGACGAGCCTAGGTGTAGGGGGTATGTCAAAAGTGAGTCCAAAAATATCGAAACAAAACCTCAAACGACAACACAAACGCTTTATGTGGAAGGCAAGCTTGTTGTAAAACGTGGAGAAGAACCGAAAATAAAAGTTAGCAAAAAACCAATCCTAGTGGAGGAAAGTATAGGTGGAACACACACACACACGGGATAAATGGGGTTAGTGCGGCCAATGGGCGAGCGAAGGAAGAAATGTACCTATCGAAGACTAAGCTCAATGCCACGCCAACACAAGGAGGACGCTAGCTCAAACCGAAAACTATAAGAGGCAACTAGATTCGCACCATGGAAACCGGTCACTCTCTTATCTTCTGCGACGTGAAGCTACACGTTCCTACAAATGATAGCAATTGGCATCGATCTTTTTCTTCTTTTTCTCTTTTTTTATTTTTGATGATGATTCCAAAATGTCAATGCCTACTCGAAGCTATTCTCTCACAAGCGCCCAAACTCGAACTCTCGGTGCCACTAATGTGATGCCAAGTGCTGTAAAAGAGCTAGTCCGAATAGGTAGGGTACACAATGGATGGGTTAGGTCAAACGGAAGCAAGTTATACCTCTCTTGTTGATGATCACGGACTTGCGTCCGGTGGATGTCGATGTTGTGGCGATCCGTTGATGTGGTTGCGTAGATGGTATTGTGGGCGTCGTGTGACAACTTGTTTCACTCAATTCGGATCAACGATGATGATGAAAAACAAGTTACAAAATCTGTCCAGAAATCGAAGAGCAGAGATTTTCTGTGATTTTTGTTCAAATTCGAAATTCCTTCAAAATCAAGAAGAAAAAAATTTGGACAAATTTGAGAAAAGTGGCTGAATAGAAAGGTGGGGAATGGTCTTTGGCAACAAATCTATGGATCAAATCCACGAAAAACGCAACAAATCCACAGATCGGTCGAAATCCCTTTTTGGCTATATTTTTGGTGAGATTTTCGAATTTATGGTGGTAGAAGAAAAAATGGTGGAAAAGGAGGTGAGTGGGGGTCGAATTTGTGTCAATCTAGCTCTGGATACCGGATGATATGGAGGGGTTAGATCCTAGATGACCCGATCTTCACGAATTGACCAAGAACACGAAGAACTAACGATGAACACGAAGAACACGAAGGGAATCGAGGGGAAATCGGGGAAGAATCAAGGGGGGAACGCGGGGAAACGCAAAGGGGGGGGGTAACTAGCGGGAACTGAAGAATCCAAATCCCCCGTCAACTAAACCCCGAGGGCCGCCTACGGAACAGTCGATCCAACCAAACTCACCTTATCGGAAACTGCTTCACACCCGTGGCCGGTCCACCACGCCAATAGAACCTCAAGGGTTAGTTGAGGAAGATTGAACAACTCCTAACTGAATCCCAAGGGAAAAGGATAGGTAGTTGGATGAATCTTGATACGATCCTAGATAAACATCTTAGGAGTAGCCTTGATACGGTCCTAGGTACAACTATAGGAGTAGCCTCACAAGAGGGATACAAGAGCAATGATCAAAGTTCTAATTTCATCTCTAACCCTAGATCTAGCCCGAGGAAGTCCTTATATAGCCAAGGGGTAGGTGGACGTGGCAAAGGGGCGAAATTCCCCAAATCCCGCAGTCTTCAGGGGTCCGGCCTGGGAGGCCGGGGTGGGGGCGAGAGGAGGCCGGCCTGGGGCTGAGGTGGTAGCACAGGGCAGCCGGCCTGAGGCCGGGGCGGGGCCCGGCCCCTTTGAACGTGCAACAATGTCGCCTAGAGGGGGGTGAATAGACGATTAAAACTTTTCCGGTTAAGGCTTGCTAAAAGCGGAAATAAACTAGGTGTTTAAATTAACAAGCATACAACCTAAATATTCTAGGCTCAACTAGGTGCATCAACAACTTATGCTAAGCAAGACAAGTAACAAGGTGACATAAAGATATATAACTTCAAGCGTGAAGGCTATCACAATGTAAATTGCATAAGTAAAGAGCTTGGGTATAGAAATAACCGAGGCACACGGAGACGATGATGTATTCCCGAGTTCCTCCCACAAGGGGAGTACGTCTTGTTGGAGGGGTGTGAGCTCGCCACAAAGGCCTACTCAGCGCCACAAAGGCCTCAGCCTATTCTCCGATGAACCCTGCCACAAAGGCTAGTTGACCTTCCACTATTGGCAACCTTCAAACCCGAGGCACGCATCCACAACTTAATTGGAGGCTCTAGGTGTCACCACAATCTTGGGACACACATCCACAACTCAATTGGAGGCTCCCAAGAATAGCACAAGTCGTCTAGGGTCCAAGACCCAAGAGTAACAAGCTCACACACTTTCACTTCCACGAATCCTCGTGGAGAGAGCAAACCGATGCAACCGATGCAAATGGCAAGAGCACAAGTGCTCAAATCCTTCACTCTCAGATTCCAACAAAGCAACAAATGATTATGGGGGAATAAGAGAGGAAGAACAATGGAGGAAAAACACCAAGAACTCCAAGATCAAGATCTACTAGGTTTCCCTCACTAAGAAGGAAGATGGATTGGTGGAAATGTAGATCTAGATCTCCTCTCTCTTTTCCCTCAAAGATATGCAAGAATCATGGGAGGAATTGAGAAAAGGGCAAGCTTTCCAAGATCAACAATGGAGGAGAGAGAGGGAAAAAATTCATGCTTCGAAGACCTAGATCTTTGGGAAAGAAGGGGGCCTTTTATAGGTCTCCACGAAAAAGAGTCGTTGCAGGAAAAACTCACACCGGAGACTTCGGTCTAAAGACCCGAGACTCCGGTCTGAACCGGAGACTCCAGACAGTCTCCGGACCCTATACAGAGCGTGAAACCATTGGAGTAACACCTGGGCGTGTTTTTGGTCTGGAGACTCCGGCCTAAACACCGGGACTCCGGATAGCCGGAGATTCCGGCCCTAAGTCCGGAGATTCCGGACTGACGAAAACAGCAGAAACACCAATACTAAAACATTCATAACTTTTGCGTCCGGACTCTGTTTTTGATGATCTTTGGTGCATTGAGTTCACAGCAAAAAACTCTACAAGATAATGCAGATAAACATCACTGCCCAACAATGGAAATTAAAACCAAATGTTGAAAGGTTTAACCTCTCTAAAAGGAACAACCGGTAAAACCTCCATCACCGAAACGAACATAGCTTTTGCGAATGAAATCCAAAAGAGGTGAATCAAATTGGGTTGGAAATATAACAGCATGGAGTATCAAAAAAAATGAATGGAGAAATTACCACACATTGAAGGTGTGGAAACATTTTCAAAGCTAAACCGGATATTTTCACCACCGAAAACGCAACAAGTTTTTCTTACCAAAACTGTTTTCGATAAACCTTGGCTTTTCATGAATATCACGACAAGCACCAATACCCAATGGAGACAAAAGCCAAATAAGATCCAAGAAATATGATATTCCAAGTATGCAAAGGTTTGAGCTCTCCATAACGATTCGATCAAGTTACTCACTTGAGAGCCCCTCTTGATAGTATGACTATATCTATCCTATAACCCGGTCTCCCAAAGACACGAGACCGGTAAAATAGAAAAACTATAAATATTATACCTTTGACTTGAGCATTCCACTTGAGCTAGATGATGACGATTTTGACTCTCTCAAGTTGGATCTTCTTTCTTGATCGCGCTTGCTAACACAAGCCCCGCTTGATGAAGGCTTGCAAGTTGCTCCCCCATACACCATTATGGGAGAGACCCTTCTCGGAAAATCTTCACAAGGCCACAATCTCCAAAAGGGTGGCAAGCATAAAGGATAGGATTTCTTCGAGATGCCTCACGTGAGCTTCCACGTCAAGCTTGACGACAAACACCGCTTGACGACAACATAGACCATGGGCTATATAAAATCTTCCTTTTGGTTCATGCCCATGGAAAGATACCTAACCACACATAGAGATGCCACACACACATATCATGGGTTAGTTCACAGAGCTATATGATCAAATTCTTACCATACCACGGGATACACAATCCCACTTGGTACATCTTGTAGCTTTGTGTGTTGATCACTTGCTTGATCAACCTTGTATCTTTGCTTCTCACTTCAAATGATGATGCCTTGAAGATAATAATGAAAGATCACCTAATCCTTTTCTTCAAGACACACTATCAATAAGCAGAACTAAAATCATGACCATTCTTCATATAAATCCTTGAATATAACAATGGCCATCATGGAAGCTAGTAGAGTTCAACACATGAACTCTATTATTTCCCATGGACAAGATCTACAAGGATAACTCAATGCAAACATTAGTCCACAAGGATTGTAATTAATTACCAAAACCACATATTGGGGCACCATGCACTTTCACCCTTCGGTTTGGGGTCCGGCCTGGCGCATGGGGGAGCCGGCCCGAGGCCGGGGTGGAGGCCGGCTGCTTCGGTTGGGGGTCCGGCCGGGAGGGGGAGGGGAGCCGGCCTGGCTGGGGGTTGAGGCCGTCCTCCCTGTTTTCCTTCCTTCTTCTCCTTCGCGACTCCTTTCTCGGCGTCTTCTTCTTCTCCTCCTTCCTTGCTAGCTCCTTGCGCATCGTCTTGGGCATGTTCTTGGGCATCCGTCGTGGGGTCACACCTGAGCACACAAAGGGTTGTTCCATGAGGTAGCGCACCATTCGCCAAGTCACCGAAAGCATGAAGAGAGAGGAGTGAGTTCACCTTGTCATGTATCGCCTTTGCTCGTGATCTTGTCATTGGTCCACTTGGTGGAATGGGGTGTGTTGCATCAAATAAGAGTGAAAGGTAAAAGCTTGGGGATGCCCCCGTGGTTCATCCAAGCATATTTTAAGAAGACTCAAGCATCTAAGCTTGGGGATGCCCCCGTGGTTCATCCAAGCATATTTTAAGAAGACTCAAGCATCTAAGCTTGGGGATGCCCAAGGCATCCCCTTTTTCATCAACAATCTATCAGGTCACTTCTAGTGAAACTATATTTTTATTCGGTCACATCATATGAAGTTTACTTGGAGCATCTGTTTGTTTTTCTTTTGTTTTCTCTTGTTTTATTTTGTTTTCCTTGCTGAAATAATATAGTTGTACCCTAGAATTCCTCGTTTAGGAGAGAGACACGCTCCGCTTTTTCGTTTGAATACTTTCTATGCTCGTATTCTTAGTTTTTTTTCTTCTAGCTGATGCAAAATTCTTGTTTAGCTCTTGTTTTCATTGCATCTCTTGTTCAGAGTTGTTAGTTTTAGTAGTGTTATGTGAGTACTCTCATGTTTTCTTGTTGTAGAATTTAGATAATTTTTGTTAAAGCATGTGTTGTCAGGTGCTTGTTGGGAAAAGAAACTGCTGCTTGTGGTATAATTTATAACAGTGCAGGTAGAAGCTTGTATAGACTGTGGCTAGACTTTTTCATATCATGCCAGATGTTATTTTAATTCTAAAGCCTTGTAGTTATTTAGTAGCATGATTAGCCTCAAATAGCTGAGAGTGTTTAATGTGTCATTGAAAGATTCATGGGTTGTTCTTGTCATATGGAAGCATAAATTTGTGGTGTTCTCCTTTGAATGTTTTATTTGGTTGACTTGGCGCATACTCACACCATGTTTATGACTATGAACCAGTCACTTATAGCATCTATGATCATTTAGTTTTTTAACTTGTGGTACCACTTATGCTTTGATTAATGATGTTTATGTCGCTATGCATGATTATGGCTCTTATTATCTCTTGATTTGTCGCTACCAGTCTTTTCCTAGCCTCCACCTGTACTGAGTATGAGCTCTACTCGTGCATCCAACTCCCAAAAACCAAAGTTTACCAAATATGTCCACCATACCTACCTACATGTGGTATTTAACCTCCACTCCAAAGTAAATTGCTCATGTGTTACCTTTAGAACTTTCAAAATTACTCATGTTTTGTGCTCCTGTTTTAGCTCATGAGGACATAAACAGATAATCTTTATCTCACTTGTTGATTGGACTTTCACACCCTGGACTAGTGGCACCATCCTCTTATCCAATGATAGAAGAGCTGGCAGCGGGGTGCCCAGCCCCAAATTAATAACAACAAATTCTATTCACTATTTTTTCCCCTGATTATCAGTCAAAGCATAATTGTGTAAACAAAAGAGAAAGAGGGACGACCTTCTACCCAGATGCGTCCTTCTATGCGAGCCGCTCTTGTGAAGTCTAGTTGGCTTGTGACGTACTGTATTTTCTGTTTACCATTCGTTGATATAAGCATACACCTCTCTTAAAAATGTTTTCAATACCTATGTTTAGTAAAATAAAAGCTCTAGCACATTAGTTGACCCCTGCTTCCCTCTGTAAAGGGCCTTTCTTTTACTTTTATGTTGAGTCTCCATCTTCTAACTTTATGCACAGTTGAGAGAGCATAGTTTCCATTCTGAGTTTTATGTGCATTTGTCCCAGAAACATTATTAATTGATTCATGATGTGTTATTGCTTGTTCTCTAATTATTTGTTCTAGTCTTACTCATGAACTTTGAAGGTGTCCTGATATTTATGTTTTGCCCCACTCTTAAGGACTAGTGAAATATCACTTTGCCATGTTTTCTCTATACTTGAAACAAGCGTATATCTTTCGTTGCATTGATATTCATGATCTTTTATTTGTGTTACTTCTCATGATGCAAGGTGATTGCTATGCTTTATTGTTAAAATTCTATTTATCTTGCTTGTGTTGAAGTTCTATGATCTCAGCTTACTTATGCTTTTACATTATTGATAATCAAGTTTATGTTGGTAGCATGTCACCTCAGAAATTATGTGTTTTTATCGTTTACCTACTCACAGACGAGTAGGAACTAAGCTTGGGGATGTTGATACGTCGTAAACGTATCCTTAATTTATGATGTTCCATGTTGTTTTCATGTTGTTTCCTACATGTTTGTTATACACTTTATGTTATTTTTATAGATTTTCCGGACTAACCTATTGACAAGATGCCACAGAGCCAGTTCCCTGTTTTCTGCTATTTTTAGTTTCAGAAAAGTTGTTCTGGAAATATTCTCGTAATTGGAAAATTCGAAGTCCGGAGATCCTAGTATTCCCGAAGGTTCCACGGAGTCCGAAGAGGACCGGAGGGGGGCCACACCATAGGGCGGCGCGCCCCCTGTCGCGACATGGGGTGGTGTGGTCTCCCAGGCCTCCACCGCCTTTGCCCTTCCGCCTATTTATACCCCCCCGACATATCAACCCTAAAAATATACCAC
This sequence comes from Alopecurus myosuroides, assembly GCA_028641055.1. Lineage (NCBI taxonomy): Eukaryota > Viridiplantae > Streptophyta > Magnoliopsida > Poales > Poaceae > Alopecurus > Alopecurus myosuroides. Next base: position 115,660,374 of record CM054063.1, on the reverse strand, counting down.
TTCGTCCCAATAAACACCCGAGGCCACCGGCATCGTCATCCCGAGATCGGGAGGGTTCTCGAGCTCTCCCCGGCACCCTGCTGGGAGGGGAATTTATCACCGGAGGGGTCTACACCACCATGCCCTCATCCGAAGTGATGCATGAGTAGTACATTCCTGGACTACGGGTCCATAGAAGTAGCTAGATGGTTGTTCTCTCCACTTTGTAGCTCATGTTTAGATCTCTTGAGCTGCCTCACATGATCGAGATCATCTTTATGTAATGCTACATGTTATGTTTGCTAGGATCTGATGAATGTTGAATTCTATGTCTTCTGATTATCAATCTATCATGTTATTTATGATCTTGCATGCTCTCCGTTATTCGTAGATGCTCTGGCCAAGTATACGCTAGTAACTCTAAGAGGGAGTATTTATTCTCGATAGTGGGTTCATGCCTCCTTTGCATCTATGCTCGAGTGACAGAAACGTGACGGATGGAGGATGTGTTGTTGCCATTAGGGAGAAAACAACGGTGTTTACCTAGTTTACATTGTTTACATTAGACAGTTTGCTTACTGTGATAATCTTCTGCTTGCAACTTACTACCCAATGTTTGTTCGGATGATATTCGGAGTATGGATTATTAGACATAGATGTGATTGGATGACGGTCTATGTATTTTGTTGTAAAGCCCGCATGAATCACATAGTAATCTTTATGTCTTGCATATGTACTATGGTGCAACCTTCATTTCTGTCAATTGCCCAGCTGTAATTTGATCACCACACATGTTATTTATCTTTCACGGAGAGACACCACTAGTGAACTGTGGACCCCGGTCCATTTTCTCATACTGCTAATACACACACTGCTTTCACATTACTTACATACTTCTGCTACTACTTTCATACTGTTTTCCACACCATACGTTTAACCTCTTTGTGTTTAGCAAAACCGGTGAGATCGACAACCTCACTGCTTCGTTGGGGCAAAGTGATTTGATTGTGTTGTGTAGGTTCCACGTTGATTCTGAACCGGTAGTGCGCCCTGCCATCTCAGCTGCTTCAACCTTCTGAAGTTACTCCTTCCTTCTACTGGTCGATTAAACCTCGGTTTCTTACTGAGGGAAAACTGCTGCTGTGCTCATCATACCTTCCTCTTGGGGTCTCCCAATGAGTGCAAGATCTGCACCATCACATAGCCACTGGAGATAGACCAGCACCACCTTTGGAGATAGACCATTGGTGTTACAAGGCAAAGGAGAAAGACAAGCCATTGGAGATAGACCAGCACAACCTTTGGAGATAGACCATTGGTGTTACAAGGCAAAGAAGAAAGACCAGTCACTGTAGATAGACCAGCACAACCTTTGGAGATATACCATTGGTGTTAAAAGGCTCTAGAGATAGACCAGCATAGCCTATGGAGATAGACCCTTATTGTTACAAGGCTCTGGAGATAGACCAACATAGCCTATAGAGATAGACCTTTGTTGTTGTAAGACCCTGGAACCAAATTCTTCATAGTTCACTGAAATGTACCTGTGAACCACTTTAGATGAAAAGTGTTATAAAAGGATAGGATAAAACTAGCTTTCTGCAAAATCGAGCCTTGACTCCACTTAGCCAAATAAGCATATAGAAGATAGAATTTTCAACATATCCACCATAGTGTCATTTTCCAGTACATTTAATTGTACTGATCCCTTGTGGATGCATATTCCATCCTGCATATAAATCTGAAGACGAGTGAAGTTTTCGTTTAGGATCTCGAGTCTACCGCCAACATGTTTTTCCTGTATCACATGAAGAAGATGAGACTCAATATTGTAATATGTTTTACGATGTAATACTTTGTACCATGCTAGTCTTCTAAGTCTATGCAAGTTGTAATGTTATTTTGTAAAGACTGGATCATGCGATGTAATAGAATTTGACGCATTTGCATGATATTTCATTTTGGATTAGTGGTGCTAGCAATTGATCCAGGGGCTAGCACAATACACATGTGTTCTTACATTATTTAAATGTGGGAACACTACAAGGGGGTGCCATAAGCCGGAGGTAGAACATGGGGGTAGGACATGGAGAATTTGCTGGTGGCGGAAAACTCGGTTACCCAGGTTTGTTACTTCATGGCTAAGGTGGAGTCCTACTCCTGCAATGTCACTAAATCGGGGCTGAAGCCTTAAATTTACAAAGTACAATCTGAGTATGGATGTGTCTCTAGCTTCATGCCCCGAGGCGGCTCGCTCCCGTCCGGCTTATGTAGAGAGCTGGACTAGGGCCTACAGAAAGAGAATCTATCGGGATCAGGACTCTATCTCTAATCTTGGAAGCCAAGGAATCCATCTTGTTATCCAAGCCGGACTACGAATTGGGCCGTCGTCCGAGTATTCTAGAATCCGTCTTTCTGCGTGTCAGCCTGCTGGGCTTCCCGGAGAGGCCTCCTGCTTCACTACTGATGGGCCAGCCTGGCAGTCCAGGTTTTTGCCAATGTCGGATAACACCCTAATTCAGCATATCTCCAATAGTATCCCCCAGGAAGAATCAAGGCCTTCGTTTTTATCATTTGATTTTTCTCCAAATGAAGAAGAGTCCGATTTTCGTCTTGAATCTTTCTTTAAGTAATAGTATGCCGAATCCATATTTTCCAAAACCCGGAATAACCTTTGCAGTCTTCATAGAGAAGGAAACCCGTTGTCCAGTCAACAATAACGTAAGTGATTGATCCCTGCTGACGTCACGGTTGTTTTGAACAGACCAGATATGAAAAGGTGCATCATTACGAGATTTTTTCCGCGGGAGTTGAGGAGACGGAGTAAATTGTGTCGTTTCATGGCAAACCATAATCATCGCCTGGACACGCGGCATGCATCCAACGGCTAGCATAGCTATTGCACACATCTCACAGTATGGATATAAATAGCCCCTTGCCTCGTTGCCTTCTCCTCCTCTTCTTCTTCTTCCCCAAGCTCAGTTCATCTGATAGATAGAGAAGAAGCATCCCATGCGCGCAATCCCTCATCGTATATTCTCGCGCAAGCTCCCTAACACATCTCTGGTGACCAAATATTGGTGGCGCGGGCTCAAAACCTCCATGTTCTCTTACAACGGCTACCGGAGGGAACCCCGATGTCCAGACCTCCACTGCTTCGACAGAAGATGTAGCTGCGGCGATTCTGCGGGCCTTCGTATCTACACAATCACTGGTGGAGCCGGCCGTTTCGGCGGCGGGGACTGGAGCGGGGGCGGATACAACGGTGGCGGTGGATACATCCAAGGGGAAATCCCTGGCGTCCACTTCTTCTGCTCCAACTACCACCTCGACGGTGGCAGGCCCTTCCGTGGTGGCGAATCCTAGTGCCATCACAGGATCTGTTCTTCCCCCATTTCACGCAGGTTCCTCCTCTTCCACTGTTCCCGAGGCTATGTTCATCAAAGATATTGCCGCCGGCTACGAGCCCGAGGGATACTCGACCGCCGACGCCATGGAAGAAGTGGAGGGTAGTGCCGAAAACTGGATCGGGTGTGCCATCCTTTCCAGTTTCCTGGAAGTTCTCGAGAAGGACGGCTGGCACAATGCAGAAGCCGACGAAGAGCCGAATCCCTTTGGAGACAAAAGGTTAATGCTTGCCTCACATGTCATTTGAGGTTTGAGCCTTCTGCCTTTTGTCTTCAAGCTTGATCACTATGGGTTCAACCCCACAATCTTACTCCCAACAGCATTCTCTATCTCTCTAGATTTCAAGCCTTATTCGAAGGATACTTAGGAATATAACCTAGGTTAGACTTCTTCCAATATTTCTTTTACGTCAAACGTACCACCACAGATGGAATACCTTCCATCTGTGGTACAATTACGTTCAATCTTCAGAGAGAGAGAGAGAGAGAGAGAGAGGAGTTGTTTCCCAAGATCCAAACAAGTGAATAGGTCAAACACTGGACGAGCTCATATTTCTATTGTTGAGACATTCCATTTTCCTGGAAAGGCAACCGTAATTACGCCTTTCTAGAACATCACCGCCACCCCAGATATAGCAGGATAGAGGATGTCGTCAAACCGCTTCCAGCTGATCTTATGAGGATCAAACGCCGGATCGCCAAATTGACGACATATGTTCCGGAACTCACTAGAACATATATTGACCTTTGCTGGTGGTTAAGACGGTTCCATCCTCTGGCCCATCCTACGAGACGGCTTTTGTGCTCCTACACCGGCCCAACGGATTCTCTTTGTGGGACAACTAAAAACGTTGAAGCACATATCCATCACCGCCGGGTTAACCACCTAATCTCGGACCGCACGTAGCACGAGATGGTTGTGGATATGTATATCGCGACAAAATCCTCCACCAAAGGTGAGCTTCTTAACATTAGCTGCAGTGTCTTTGCAAATGCTGAATTTCATATACAAACGCATAATCTATTTTTTCTGTGGCTTGAAGATCTCTCTGAGGAACAGTTGGTTTCCAAGGAGGAAATGGATGCAAATAAAGCCCGCAAAGTTGCGGCTGCTGAATGCGGCAAAAAGTGCAAGAAGACGATGACCTCCAAGGAACTCGTCGATCTGGATGACGTACATGTTGCCACCTCCAGGTAAAGCTAAACTTTCTTTCTTAAATTTTTGTCTTTCAAGAATAAGTCTTTGAGCACTAACTTAGTCAATGTTTACTTTTTCAGTCTTGCTCCCTCTTATCTAAAGACAAAGAAAAACAGGAAGGTGCTTTGCAATCGGGAACCAAAGCGTTCTCCGGTCCTTGTCCCAGACACCCATACCGCCAACATTGAGGAGGATTCTTCCATTCCTTTGAAGGACGAAGAATTCCCTCTTGCAAGACAACAAAATCAATTCAACTAGCCTGATGCGTCTTGGGACGGACGTGCGGGAAAGGGCGGATCCTCCTCCAAGGGAAGGTCTTTCATTCATTCTGAATGAATATGTATCTTCTTTTGAAGGGAAATTCATGGTAAAAGAAGATTGTTTTGACGAAGATGATTACATGCATGATTGGGTGAAAAAGTATTTCATCGGTGTTCCTGCTCCTTCTTCTAGTAGATGGCCAACAAGCGGAGTAGTAATCCGGAGTAACTACCTTTTTTTCCCTCGGCACGTCCTGAATGACGGGCTTTCGCTCATGGGAGCCAAGTTCTAGGACTACGGTGCGTAATTCCTCAAAACACTTGGAGGTATTCAAAACAAGAAGAAGGTATGCTCCCTAGCCCCCAAGTATTTGTTTTGTGGAACTGTTTTGCTCGTAATGAATGCTTTTGAGTATAACTCCTCTTTTCTCTCTTACCTTTTCGCCTCTTTGTAAAAAAAACTTCTGATCAAATAAACGGCAAAGTTTTCGAGAATTTAACCATCAAGAATATGGAGGTGCGGGAGCTCCTCCATATACTGAAGAGAAAGATTCTGAACTCTTCCAGCTTTGCAAGCAGCTAAAGGAGAATGCTAGTAAGACGCAATCGGTTTTTCCCTTCTGCTTTTCATTTGTCCAGGTTCTAGGAATTTTTCTGTGTTTTCTTATTTTTTTCGCCTTCTACACAGCCACTATGGCTTAGGCGAAGCATGTCGTCTCCGATGCAGGAAATGTTGTCTAGCTCCACGCTGAAAACCTTCGGCTTCATAAGGGGAATATGAAGATCCAGAAGGAGTTGGAGGAAGGTCGGAAGTCCTTGGAGACTTCTGAGTCTCGTCTCAAGACTCAGAGCAAAAATTATGCAAACACCATCTGTGATCTCCAAGATACACTTCAATCCCATTTGGAAGAAATCACGGAGCTGGATAAGCATATCCTTGGTACGGTTGGTACCCCTGGTAAGCTTTCGTATGCTTTACCATTTTTTTCTTACTTCTGAGTTTAGTCCTCTTTTTTCTTATTCATGTTTCCCCTTTGCAGCTGAGAATGATCCCAACTCCCCAAATTGAGCGCATACGCCTTTCGGGGGATTCATCAAATCCATGCAAGATTCTAGGAGGAAACTTGTGAGCAAGTTCCCCCTAGACCAGAAGGACAAATACTCCGATGGTATGGAGCTGCAAGCCGCCATTGAGGAGGCGTTCAATGCAAGGAACGGCTGCACTCCAGCATCTGCGGTGGGGTGCACATGGCCCCTGGGCTCATGAAGATGCAGTACCCCACCGCCAAGCCTTGGCGCCTAGGCACCATGATTCCTCAATCCGACTCGGAGAACGAAAGGGAGGAAATCTTCGAGTCTATCAGGGGATTTGCCTCTAAGATAGCCCAGATGGTTTTCACCTCAACCTATTAGCCGTAGGAAGAAATTCCCAGCACTCCGGAGAATCCTAGTGACAACGGCGAGGAAGACGAAGCCAGCGAGGACGACCAATATCGTGCATGTATGAGATGGCGAAAACCGTATTACTATATTCAATATAAAGTATATATTGTAATGCATGCCATGACTTGTGCTTGTGCACTTTTGAATTAAAGTGTCATTTCTTTTGCGAAAACTTGCAAGTGTCGTTTCTCTGCCCTGAAGTTATTCTGGTTTTGTATGCTTTAGTCTTTCTTCAATGTTCATGGGAATCCGTTAGTATAGGACATCACGCCGAGCAAACGGGTTTTCTGGAAACCAATGAGTCTAAACCCGGAATCATGAGTCATACTTTGGCACTTTGACTTACATGTTTATTGGTTTAGCATGCAAAACAATCAGATAATACTTGCTAAGGCAGGAACCGGATACATTGAACTCCGAGCACATAGGAAAAATTCAGGTTTGCGTATTGCATGGTTAAATAAATTCAACTTTTCTTAACTCCGAGCTTGCAGGAAAAATTCGGGTTAACATTGAATTAAGAAATTGACAAATCAGTGGGAAATAGAATAGGCGGAAAAGTAAGTGCAAAATATAAGACAATTCCGACAACTTTATTTCATGATCTTAATGATATTTACATAGAATTTAGCTAGGTATAGAAAGAACGTAACTGCTGGATGCTCCAAGGGAGGTTTGTCTCTTCTAGTTCAATATATACTTTACGTTTTATCTTGTGATTCTTGTTCTTGGGATCTTTTTCCTCATCCCGTATGTCTACAAGGTAATATGATCCATTTTTCATAGCTTCGCTAACGACAAATGGTTCTTCCCAGACAGGGGCCAATTTGTGCTCCCTTTTCTGCACTCTTCTCAGCACTAAGTCACCTTCTTTAAATGAATAGTGATTGATCTTGTGGCTATGATATCGTCACAGTCCTTACTGGTAAATGACGAATCTTTGAAGCACAAACTCTCTTTATTCTTTCAAAAGGTCTAAGGCATCCTGTCGTGCAATTTTGGTGTCTGTTTCGACATATGTCTGCACTCTAGGGGAATCATGGATAATGTTGGTAGGTAATATTGCTTCTGCGATCGCAAACCAAAAAAATATGGTGTTTGGCCAATTGATCTATTTGGTTTTATGCGAATACTCCAAAGCACTACCGATAATTCTCCTACTCATGCTCTTGCTGCTCTGTGCAATGGTGTTTCGAGTCTTGGCCGTATTCCTTGCAAAATTGAACTATTCATCCTTTCTACCTACCCATTTGACTGTGGATGAGCTACGGAAGCCAGATCTTGCAATTCTTAGCCAATGCTCCAATGAAGAAATTTGTTCTATTGTCAGTGATTATGTTGTGTGGAATGCCGAATCACATGACTATGTCTATCAGGGTAGCAAAAGGTAAGACGGCTTGGTCCACACACAGCAGGGAATACAACATGATGTGCTCGCACGGAAAGCGGCATCTCGCATGTAAGAAAGTCGATGTCTCTTATTGGACTCACATCAAACACAAACCGGACATAGCTACAGCCGGTTCCATCCAACCCGCGCGCCATACCCAACATCGATTCATGATGGTTCATGTGCCTTTTGTTGCAGCACTCCATACCACATACTATCTCCTACCTCTAGCTACCTACAATACACATGCGTCTCAGCACACTCAGGCATGCCATTTTGGTCAGTAAGCATCGCATGCACCGGCCGGCCGGCAAGCTAACTTCTTTTTTTACCATAGCCTAGCTATGTGCTTTTACCTACAGACACACATGGAGCTTGCGCCCATCCATAACTTGTTTGCTTAGTTAGGATATGTGTGTCTGCATGGGTCCCAACATGGCCGTTCGTGTTGCCGTCTTGCCAACTTAATTTTTTCGTCGATCTACTATGTGCTAAGAACCCCTCCGACCGTGTCCGCGTGTCACGCCCCCTCCGTCATCAGTTCCCGGAGTTGTTCGCGATATGCTCAGACCCGGGAATGTTGGTGGCGGGCGCGCTCCAGAACGGGCAATGGAATATTGGATTCCGCCGCACGTTTGGCCCGGTGGAGGCTGCAAAGTGGGAGATGCTCTTGGCCTCCCTCCCCCAGACCTTAGGAGATGAACCGGATTCGGTTGCGTGGTCTCTAGCACCCTCGGGTAACTTTTCGGTGGGTTCGGCATACCGGGCCCTTTTTACAGGGCCCACGCTTCCTTGGGCGATCCATCTCTGGAAAGCCCCTATGCCATTAAAAATTAGGATTTTCACCTAGCAGTTACTGCGTGATCGCCTCCCTTCGGGGGTGGAGGTCACCAAGCGGTTTGGTCCCGACGATGGGACATGCCCCCTATGTGCGGTTCCAGAGACGGGAACCCACATCTTGTTTTCCTGCCCCGCAGCTCGCTTCCTTTGGAGCTTCGTTGCTGAGGCGCTGGGGCCCGAGTGGCGGGCCCTGGACCTCAGTGAGTTCCTGGAAGCGCAGGCAAACCGTAACGGGAGGAGGAGACGCCTCTTCTAGTTACTGTTTGCCGCGATGATCTGGACCTTATGGACTATTCGTAATAAGATGGTTATCGAGCACGTCTTTCTGAGACGGGCCTCTGACTCTGTGTTTAAATTCTTGGCTTTCTTGCAGCACTGGCATCCTCTCTGTAGACAGCGGGACTTGGAGCGGCTGGACCGTGTGATTCAGGACCTCGTGACGGCGTCTCGCCGCTTATCTTCAGCGTCCAGCCGCTGAGCTTGGTGGTCGTTTTCTATTTTTCGTTCGTCTTTGGGCAGTATTGTGTTGTTGCCCCAGCAAACTTTGGACATCTCGTGTGTGTGTTGTCGGGTCTTTGTTGTATGACGTTTGGTGCTTTATTTATAAAGCGGGGCGTAAAACCTGTTTCGAGAGACCGTGTCCGCGTGTGGCTATGTTGCTTGCGTCTCGTCGCCTCGTACGTCTCTATGCGCGCATCTTCCACTCGACCCGCGGAGGGAAATATCCCGAGTCATAGCTTCATACATCTCCATGAGCGCATCTTCTGCTCGACCCGGGGAGGAAAATGTCCCGATCGATTAATCTTTTCTCCACTTGAGTAGTCTCTATGGGATATAAGTCGTTATGTTGCATGCGAACCTACCTGTAGTTGGATGGTTAGGAGAGTGGTTATACCCCTAGCCCACCAGAGTTCAAACCCCAGGTTTGACATCTGTGTATCGCATTTAGGCGGAATATTCTTTCAGTGGGAGGCGACGTTCCCGTCGACGGCGAGGCTCAGTCTTTCGAAGATGCTCATAGGGGTAGGGTGTGCGTGTGTGCGTTCATAGGGGTGGGTGTATGCGCGTGTATATGAGCGCTTGCGTTTGTACTGTGTTTCTCAAAAAGTCGTTACGTTGCACACTCGCCATCGTCAGAGCAGGAGAAGACATTATCATGTAAGTGAGGGGGCAGAAAAGAAGACTGTGGGCGCATTGGTCTAAGGATCAGTTAATCTAGTTCTTGCGAGCTTCCGACATAGCTGATTGGTTACCGCTGAGCCCAAATTGGTTGTATCAGTACCTCCATGGTCAATAGTAGGGGGGTCAATGTTTAGGCAAATTTTTTATGTTACATATGCTATACGTTGTTTCTATTTTTTATTGTGTAAACTCGACTAAAAAATGCTATAAATCTTCTTGGTTTATGCGATAAAGTGTGTTCTCCAATGTGACATTGGTGTTTCTACAATGTGGGTGAGTTGGCCATAAATATTGGATGTGTTGATTTGTTTTGTTATAAATATGTCATGATGCTTTGCTACAATAAAATGGAGTTTTCTCCAAATTATAATTTGTTGCATAGACGTAATTTTTTTGTTGCATACCCATGTTTAAACTGTTGTGTAACTTTTTGAATGATTTTGATGAGGCTACAGAGAAAATTATAATTTTTTGCATACACATAATTTTTTGTTGACCGCACATGTCTAAAATGATGTTATTAACTATGTTTAAAATGATGTAATACTTTTAAAATGATTTTGATGGAGAAAATGATAATTTGTTACATACATTTTTCTGCATAGGAATGCTTATTACTACCACCGTTCCTAAATATAAGATGTTTTAGTCTTTTTCCACATTCACATGCATCTAGACAACTTTTAGTGTATATATTCACTCATATTGGTTTGTACCTAGTCAACATGTGCAATAGCTAGAACATCTTATATTTATGAACAGAGGGAGTATGTTTTAAAACATTTTTCAATGATTTTCAAGAATCATGGAGAAAATTTAACTTGTTAGATACTCCCTCCGTAAACTTATCTGGATACGCTCACTTAGGAGTCAAGTATTACGGAACGGAGGGAGTACATATTATTGTTTTGTTGTAGATGTATAAAATGTTTTAATAACTTTTAACAATTTTGATAAAATGATGTCCTATTTTTTTTTCCACGCGAGCATGTTCATGCCATTTTCGTGTAGTAGAACGTTTCATGCAATCAGTGAGCCTCGTTGCTAGAATAAAAATATATACAAGAATAGTAAAAGGAGCAGCATTGATCAGGTAGCAAAAGGTAAGAAGACTTTATCTACACACGGCAGGGAAAACAACATGATGTGTCGCAAGGAAAGAGATGCGAGTCTGATCGGACACAAACTGGCTGTAGCTACAGCCTGCTGGCGGCCAAATATAATTCCTTCACATGTACTCCCTCCGTCTCAAATTAAGTGTCGCAAATTTTGACAAAAGTTGATGTATCTAGACATAGACAAAAGTGGATGTATCTAACACTAAATTATGTCTAGATACATCAACTTTTGTCAAAATTTGCGACACTTAATTTGAGACGGAGGGAGTAGTTGAACCCTACGCTGCCCTGGCTGCACAACTGTGCAATGTACGTAATAATTCTCGATAGGATAGAATAATAACCATCTAAACTGGGAACTTTACAAACTTTCAGGGACTTTTACAACGTTAACTATTATATTATAGAGAATTTGCCGACTGCAGGACTTCATCGTCTCAGTAGGTCGTCTCAGTAGGTACATATAGTCCTTAAGATCATGTTTGTATTTACCGAACTGCACACTTTTACTTTGTGTGGAACAGAGATTGCACAATTTGGACAACACTAAAATTGCATAACCTAACTAGCAAAACACTCGAGGGAACGAGCATTGAGAGAGAGAGAGAGAGAGAGAGAAAGAGAGAGAGAGAGAGATTTTGCAAAAGAAGAATAGCTTGTGGAGGACCTCATGCTAAAAAAGACGCAAATCTACCAATAACCAGAAACCCCAGGGTCATACTCCACAGCAAATTGCAAAGTGGGCGTGACTGCAACCCCATGGCACTGAGTTGCCAGCAACGCATGGATTTCAACTTAGATCCCAAGTCCCCGGTCATATTTTTCGTGGAGAACTTACATTTTTTTTGATAAAGTGGAGAACTTACATAATTGTGCAATTGCACTTCGATTCCATCTTAGGAGGCTTCATTCTGTCAGATGATCTTGTAATTTCAGGAGCTGAATGTACAGTTACAGGATCTTTAGTAATGACTTGCATCTCGGCTGTTTCTGTGACGGTTTCACATTCCAATCTTTTCCTTATTATATTACGGTTCGGTTTTGGTGTTCGTCTGTGAGGCATCTTCAACAAACCGTCCTCCCTTTGAAAGGATTTACCTATTCCCATGACTGTTGGCCGAGGGGCAACAGCAAGTTCAGATCCTTGCTCGTGCTCCAGTGCAATTGTTGCAGCCTTATATGCAAGGTCGTGAATAATGGAACTACAGAAGAGAATTGTATCGGTAGCCTCTTCCAAAGTGAAACTTCTATCAATCTGTTTCCTCGATCCCTCTACAAGTCAGGCACGAATTATATGTTACAAAAATCATATGCACCGATTAATCAATAAGGTAAGAAATATGTACCAGATTGTAACAGTCAAACTACTCTTGATGTAACAGACGTGCACAGTGGCCTCATAAGTACAGCTAAATAGTATTGCACGAAATATTTTGAGACTACGGATGCATGCATGAAGCTAGTGCAGGTGGTACATCAAATAGTTGGCCTGTTAACTTTTGAATTTCCTTTTTCACACTAAAGTTGAGTGGTAGACTAATTTTTCACTTGGCACTTTTGACCAAAGCATACATGCCATGGAAATCAAGTTTTGATAAAAACATGACAGAGATATCTATTCCCTCCGTTCCAAAATAGATGACTTCCATTTGTCCATACATACATGATGTATGGACAAATGGAAGTCATCTATTTTGGAACGGAGGGAGTATTAGTTATATCAAATACACAAGTAACAATGTACAACAAAGTGGAACTTGTGGTTGAGTTACTAGGGGTAGCTTGGGAAAAGTGCACCGGGATCATCGGATTAGGTGACAAGTACGAGAAATATTTTGTCAAAAGTACCACGTATTTGTAATGGGAGGGAGTATTTAATAGAAGCAATATTCTAGGCCTCTTGTCTGAATTATTCCATACTTAATAGGAGCTATATGACTTGACTATATTATGTTTATCATGCACTCCTGGATCTTCACAGTATTACGCAAAGTACTATAATTATCCTTTAGTTACTAAAAGCAGATAGGAACAGCTCATAAGTCTCACAGAAAAGATAATCCCAAAGAAGGACATAACCACTCATACCACAATCTAACCAGAAAAGGCGCATTAATTGCAGAAGTAAAAAATCAAATTAGACAATAGGAACTCTGAGAATTCATGAAATCATACCATCATTTGGAAGATCGGCTACTTTAGCCTCTGCTGCAGAAACTAGCACATCCTCCTCAGAAATGGCAGATACAAAACAATCATCCAACCTGTTTGTCTCGTCAGAAACCAGGACTGCTTCAGACCGGATTTGATGACTACTACAACAGTTCTCACCACATGGGTGAGGATGTTCTGGAGTATCAACTGCATAGTTAGTGATGGCAGAAACATTTTCTTCCCTCGTTTTTATGAAGTTTCCACCAGCATCTTGAGACATGTTAGCGCATAAATCATCATCATGAGCCATCCTATCTGCACTTTGATTCTGAATTACTACATCTCTGACTGCTTTGCTTTCATCATTTACAATAGCTTGCGTTGCGGACCAGCAGTCTATAGCACTTGAGAGAGCATCTTTACAGGATCCATATTCTCCAGCAGAAATCATAGTTGTTGAAGCATCATTTTCTGAATCATCAATTGGGTAACAAGCATCATTTAAATCATGCCGAGTGCAAAGTGAAACTGAAGAACCACTAATTGACACATCTGAAACAGAAGCAATGCTTTGATGACTCACAGTACTGCCTATCTGAGACTTGTCGAAGCCAGCATGCTTACTACTTTTAAGGTGCTCAGGGTGTACGTCATATTGCCTCGAAAACCCTACATCAATAGAAGACACCACTGATGAGCTATCACATCTAATGATATGCCTCATCATATTGTCATTATCTCTTGTATAATAGGGTTCCGGACAAAGAATGCTTGTAGCAACCAAGGGCCTCCCTTCCAGAACAGGCCATGTGTTGCTGAGTAGGGATATCCCTGTGCCCTCAATATTATCAGACACAAACTCGTTACCTTGACAAAGTTGACAGCCACCTACATTAACTCCATGGGATGATATATCATTGCTATTTCCTAGTGAAGAGTCACCAATAACATGTAGGCTTTTATTTTCTGTGAGATCTTTCATGCGCTGCCCCAGCAGCACTTCCTCAGTTCTATCCACCGTTAACTGACTTGGGTGCCTTGGTGAACAATCACCCGGGGCCTCGCTGATCACTGGTCGATGAGCAAGAGATGTCTCACTGGTATCTTCTACACAACCAGGGACTGCAAGAAAAGCTTCTGATGGAATGCAAGGTTTATGATATTGTTGGTGCGATACTTCTGTAGTGTGCATCTCAGGGTTTGCGGAGAAAACTCCAACCCTTAGTGTGCGTTCTTCACAATAATCACATCCATCATTCACGTTAAATAACTTTCTACACCTAGTACATGTGGCCATTTTACCATGTCCAGACTCAGAATTACTTGCAACATTACTTGAACACTGATTAGCTGTTTGACTACTTACCATATCAAGGTCCCATCTACTGCTTTTTACATGTTTTTGTATGCTTGATGGTTCTTCTGGGCCACTTCGAGTAGGTGACAAACTGCGTTGTTGGCAACTGGGCCCTTCATTCAGCTCATCCAATTTATCAAACATAAATATGTCCTCGTGAATTCCAGAACTAGCAGTTGGTTCACATTCACCAGCTAGATTGTGTCGTTCTTGGTCGTCGTCCATACAAGGACCAAAAGTGGCTCCGTGATCAGAGCTTGCATTACTGCTGGTTGTGATTGAGGAATTGCGTGAAAGCACATGCCGATGCACATTACTTACTTTTCCAGCACCAAAAGTTGTAGGGACACTTGATAATAGTGGTCTAAACATATCTTGAGGAGCTTTGCGGTGATCCTAGAAAATGCATACCAAAATTTTCCTATTAGGAATAATTCAGAAGAAAATTTAACAAGAACAATATAATTCTGAGTTGTATCAAAAGAAAACCAATTGCATACGGTATCATTTGTGTGTACAACGAGTACAGGTACAGGGAAATGAACGTATTGCTTAACTTGGTTTTATATTTTGTGGATGTCTGTGTCTAGGGGAATGTGCCTGTGTGATGTTTGATCACGTTGCAACAGAAGCACTTGTTGTTTTCCCTGTTGCTCTCTCTATGGAAAGAAATCAGTACAAGAATAAGCATGCCTCAATGGGCCTTTACCTATTTAAGGTCAATACAATGAGGATCAATCAAGAGGCCCCAACAGTAAGAAAATTTAGATATAGAAGAAAAATATATACAAGAGAGAAGGGGAATGTACAAAGGGCGTAGCCCTGAAGCCACTAAAGAGCGTCTAGCCAGGTGATCAAGGGGAGTCATCATTTTTGGAGCACATAAAACTAAAAAGTGAAAATGAAAAAAGAAAATGAAATTTCCAGAAAGAAAATGCAAGTAAAAAGACCAAGATACATATGCCACGTTACGGCAATTGATCATTACTATGATTTTTCCCACCATTACTTGTTGGGTGGTTCTCCAAACGAAGTGTTGTTATTTCGCACCATTTAATTAGCTTTATTTTCCCTCTATCTACTCAATTGACAAGTCCGTAAGTTCCAAACAAGAAACCAACATGGTTCATAGTTGTTATGGCCTACACCATGAGATAAAAGTTGAAGCTAAAAAAATACAGTAATAGGACACTAAATTTGAGATTGCTTAGCATGGGTAAAGTTTTCCTTTGTATACGTGGTTGAGAAGGTAAACAATAATGGTCAAGCAAAAAAGAAGACAGTAATAGGAAACTAAAACTGACATTAATTAGAATGCATGTGGCTTTCCTTTGTATACGTGGAACTGTTTAACTTGAGTTTATCAATTCTAAGGCAGGTTTTGTTTTGGAAAGATATGTGAATTGTTTAATCTGAATCTCGTCAATTCAAAAGCAGGTTTCGTTTTAGAAAGCAAGATTTGTTCCTTGACTTGGCTTAGACATGAAAAAGGGCCCACATGTCTGGTTTGTGAGGAGGGCAGGGGAGGAGGTGCAGATGAACCACCACCAACTCCCCTTTAGACCTTGTTTGTTACTAGTGCATTTTTAGGAATTGTTGGGGATTATCCCGGTCCAACCCCAAATCCCAACGTATCCCCAAAACATCGTTTGGTTCTGGTGTATTGGACTGGTTTTATCCCCACATTTCCCTGAAGTTCCCCAAACTCTACTGTATTTTGCTCAATACCCAATATAGCCCCTCCCTAGTGGATTGGGGATAAATGGGGATTTGATGGGACTGGGTGAAGTTTGGGGTTTCACCTAATTCCTGTGGGGATTATCCCCACCAATCCTGATTGTGTGAAGGAATTTTTCCATGAGGTTGGACCTCATGTTCTTTTCCTATAGGATTTGTACTACAACATTCCTATGGGAATATTTCCTATAGGATATGATCCTTTGAATCAAACAAGCAATATAGGAAAAATTCCAATATGATTTAATCCTACAAAATTCCTATGCCATTCCTATGAATCAAAGAGGCCCTAAAAAACTCTCAATCCCTGTGGGGATTATCCCCACTAATCCAGGGATTTGGTGAAACTCCAAACTTCACCCAATCCCATCAAAACCCCATTTATCCCCAATCCACTAGGGAGGGGTAGTGTATCCCATATTGAGAAAAATACTCTAGAGGTAGGGGAATTCTCGGGAAAAGTGGGGATAAAACCGATCAAATACACTAGAACCAAACGACATTTTAGGGATATGTGGGGATTTGGGGTTTGACCGGGATAGTGCCCACCAATCCCCAAAAATACAATAGTACTAAGCAAGGCCTTAATAGTATAAGGATAGAAGACTTTATTATATGGAATGGCAGAATTACACCCATGCAGGCTGGGCTTTACCCCGACAAATAGGCCCAATATAGCATTAAATATCTCTTTAAAAAGGAAAAATCAAGTAAATCTAAAACTAAAACAGACTAACAACAGCTAGCCCATGGCTTGACCCATTTCTTGGTTCTCCTATGTAAACATTAACGAGATCTATAGCATTCCTGAGCAAAAAGAGTTCCTTAATGAAGTGCAATTAAATGAAGATACAAGAAATTATCGAAGTGATCTTGGTGCGGTGCCTGAGTTGTTGTCTCCTTTCCAAATTCCACAGAGAACCTAAAAAACCTTTCTAATTCGCAATTTGTAATTCACCATTTCACCCAACGTGGAGAAAAACCAAGTGCCAAATAAAGTAGATGTCAAGCATTGTTTTTAGCAACAAACAAAGCCCTTTCATAAGATGCCAACTGCCAAAGCATTTCAAATAGAAAACCACACCACCTGACCCAAATAAAGTCGCATACAAATGTAAGGGTTTTTTTTTTTTTTTTGAACATGTATGTAAGGTATGTAACGTAACAAGGGAAATAGTACAATGAAACAAAGAGGAAATACTCCATCATCATAACAGGAAAACATATAAACACTTACCATCAACCAAACAGAAGAATCAAAGGTCCGCTTTGGGGGATAATTAGGGGAGAAACTCTTAGATAGCTTCTTTGATGATGTTAAAGTTTTGGTCTTCATCACTGACAGGCTCCTTTTTACAGCCGGGCTACTATCATAGCCAACTGGCACAGGCACAGACTGCAAGCTATCCAGATCATCGTCACCAGAAGATGTTGCAGAGGCTTTGCCATATGAGCTGAAACGACCTCGTTCATTGCTACCGGATGAACTGGCCTTTCTTGATTGAGTAGGAGATATTGATCGTCTGCTCCCTCTTGAGCCCATGTCCAATCCACTGAAAGATGAAGGTGATCCACCCCTTGAATGGGATACTGAACGATCTGGTAGAGATGTGCGAAGATTTGGAGGTGCATCGAAAGAGAAACAAGGATCATTTGACTGCCATCCATGAAGTTTCGGTAAAGATGACCTGTGATTATCTTTAACAGTTGAGACTCCCCTTCTTCCACTCAATGTTGGGCCATCTGAGGTAATCACTCTTCTCGAGGCCGGACTTGACGATCTTCGTGGAGGTGTTAATGTTTTAGCAGCTGGAGGAGGAGGTGATGATCTTCGTGATGTTATAGATGGTTGGAGAGCAAGTGGCGGGCCACAGCGAGAAGATGAATTTGATGATCTTCTCCTTGTAAGAGCTGCATTGCAACTTGACCTTGGTGAAGGGCTAAGCCTATTTTGAATCGCACTGCTTCTTCTAGACCTTTGAGTATTTTCCATCTGTGTATAGATCAGAAAAAAATTATTGCCACTTGATAGGTACGTATTCTAAATGTTTTGAATTCCAGGAACTTATGGTGAGATTAAAAAACTTACCATTGATGACCTCGAAATAGAAAGCGGCTTAGTTTGAGCCCTGCCCCTAGGAGCTGGACCAATGTGGTGATCTTCTTCATCATCCAATGTACGAAAAAGCGGAGTCTCAGGAGGAGTCAACAACCTGTTAAATTAGAATTCAGATGTACCAGGTAATTAGTACTCCCTCCGTTCCACAATATAAGATGTTTTAGACTTTTTCCACATTCATATACATACACATGTATCTAGACACATTTTAGTCTATATATACACTCACTTTAGTGTGAATCTAGACAACATGTGAAACACCTAAAACATCTTATATATGGAACGGAGGGAGTAGATGGTAACTGAAGTCACTGCCTCTGCTATAATAATGTAATATATTACACAATTATTTGCTTGATGTTAAGAGACATTTGCATTCGACACTGTAGATACCAACTGACTTAAAATGTTCAGGATCAGTCTCACATACAAAACAATCAGAAGCTTGAGCAGTTCACAATTCACATTGTATCAAGTAAATTCAGATAAGTAACAATCTCATTTTTTTATCTACTAAGCATCACGAAGACGGCTATAACAAATCTTCAGCAAGAGGTGTTATCATCGATCACAAAACTATGCAGATTATACACACTGGAATATAGAATAAACAAGATTCATTAGAAACGACAAAAAAGCAGCATGTGCTATGAAGCAAAAACAAAACAATATATGTTTTTTATATGTGTGCTTACCAGTCATAGTCATTCTTGTCACCATCCACATTAAGCAAAGCACGGCTTTCTAATCGTCCAGCAATGTTGATACCAAGCTTGAAATTCGGGAAATAGTTCAACTTTGCTGAAGCACGGGGATCACACACAATAAAGTAACAGTAAATATGAATCATACAGCACCTTTCACACACAAGGCAGTAGCGGATTACAAAAAAAAACAGTGGATATATGAAAAAGGAGTATTTATGAGCATTACATAATGATTGGCCAAAATCATCTGACTGTTCCAGTAAGAAGTTCTCCCTCTCACTTTTCTGCAGATCATTGAACAACAAGAGTTCGTCGTCCTTTGACTTAACAGGCAGTGTATTCCCAAAATTCTGCCCCCTCTTGTGGGCAATCTCGTTTGTAGGATATCGCCTCAGTGAAGGTGAGATTGGCATCTTTATAACCTTATAGTTTCACCGAGGAACTATCCCTAGGCTCCACCTTTCTGCGATATCTCAGAATGAGATTTGCCCATTTAGAACAATTACCTGCAATACAGTCTATTGTCACAAAGAACTAGCCACACCCAAAGATGCTCAGAAATACAAACAGGACATCAACTTTTAATCACTCTTGGAAGCTAATAAGTATTACTGATACAAAACAAATGAAGGGCTCTAAATAACACATGTATAAAGGAACTTGTGGATCTCAACACGCATTTCTGAAATAACCAAGCCATCACAACGACAAACGAAGCCATATATCCACATTGCACCTACAATGCTATCATAGTTAATAATTTCCTTGAAGCAATCGAACAGGATGAACCAACCCAAAAGGGTCCCAAAAAGCACCCCAAACTTGAAGCTGCCCATCATTCTTGCACTTCAATGCCCAAACTGCCCAATCCATCGCATTTCTAGATGAAAAGATTCACCCATCTGGGAGATAAGACCCAATCATGTGACAGGTTCCTCGATACAAATTGGACGGCAAGTCAAGCTACCACAGCAGCATGGCAAAAGCTTGTATTAAAATCTTCTATCCCGCAATCGAGGACACTATTTACTGTGTCTACTGGATCAGTCGATTAAGACCAATCCGAGGAAGTTTAGCAAACATAAAAAAGCCGGAAGTGAGCCCTCTATTTACTTCATGGAAACTGCAAGCTCAATTCAACTACTCCCTCTGATCCATATTAATAGGTGCTGAGGTGGATGTATCTAGCAATAAAACATGTCTAAATACATCCACTTCAGCACCTATTAATATGGATCGGAGGGAGTATGTTAGTTCTAAAGCACCAAGTCTTTCTCTATTTACTGCATTTGCACGCGCAATTCAACTATGTTCTTCTACGTACACACTTCCTCATTTCATGGCTCATAGTTCAACTACACTAAATATGGAGTACCAAGAATGGCAACCAAAAATTCTTCAAACCCCCAACCAAAGAGAAAGACAAGCAACAACAAAATTCAAACAGCCCTACTTGTAAAATAAATTTAAACCAATAGTACTCGTTGCCTCGAGCACCGCTGCCGATTAAGCAGTTATGCGAGCAATCATACCCAAAGATTTGTTTTTTTCGGGCCATGAATCATACCCCCAATGTTTTAGTCTGCCCAATCATAAACCCCCGAGAGTTGAGCTTGAACCACAAAAAAGGAAATGCAGAAAATAAGCTGCGAACCAACAGTTAAAGCCTATCAAATCGACGAAGCAACAAGAGGGAGTAGCCAGAACAGGCGAATTATGCATGCTCCTTACCGCAGTCCACCCTCCAATGGGCGGGCAGGCCCAATCTCGCGCCCAGTCCGTCGAACGCCCACCTGAACGCCGCCGACGAGGGCCGAAATGCGCGAGTCGTCGCCACGGGCAGCACGCCGCCGCGCCGCGGTAATGCGAGGGGCAGATCCGGTCGAATCCGAGGTGCTCGCAAGTCTCCTGGGGTTCCGTTGCCGCTTCTGCTCCGCGGCGACTTGGCTGTCGGCGCTGTGCTGGGTTCGCCGCGACTGCCTTGCTGCGGCGAGAAGCAAGGAGCGGGCTGTTCGCCGCCTCGACTCGAGTGCAGTGCAGAGCGCTGCAGTAGTGGAGTGTGCTCTGCGTATGCGTGCCGCGCCTGGGCGCAGGTGAACTGCAGTCCGTTTACTCCGTTTTCTCCCTTTTCTGGTTTTTTTTTTTTTTTGGAAAATGCTTGTTTCAGGGGACCTATCGGGCTCGTGTAGGTCGCCTCCTGCGTCGTAGGATCTAGTCCCATCGGATGGCTCGGGTCGAGCGTTGTTGCGTCGTTACACCGCGCGGTGGTTAAGTTTGTTTCGAGGCAATGACTCGCCCCCGGCCCGTTCTTTCCCCCACCCACATTCTGCGGAGGCGTGTAAGGTGACGCGGAGGCGACTTCGCGGGGTAGGCTTTCTTCTCCAGCGTCGAGCCTGCACAGCCATCCCAGGTCCCTCCCTCCAGCTTCTCCTCCTCTAACTCCCATCTCATCGCCTGTCCCCTTCCCGAGTATCAACCGCCCATTATGACGAGCCGGTTATGTCCATTTTCGGCGACCAGTAGCTCAAAATTCCAAGTTGTAACCGTCGTGTTGTAGTGGTTTAGAGTACATTCCGGCAACCGGTAGTTCAAATCCCGAGTAGAAACTTCCAGATCTAGATTTTCATAGGGTTTGGCGTGGATTAGAGGAGAAATTGTTGTAGTTTTTTTTTTTGTTGAGCCTCATACCATAGCTTTACAGATAGTGTGTTTAAATTGATTAATTTCTATTCCGATTTTTGTGATGATACGATACATGATATATGCAGTGTGCGTTTTTGTTTTGTTTCAAATGCACATCTTTTTTGTTGTGACTCCAAAATACATGATGCATGCTAACTCTGTGTCATGATGCAGCTTTTTTGTTTTGTTTTTGTGTTTATGCTACATGTTTGCACCTCTGTTTTCTTCTTGTATTATTCACATGATCCATTTTTTCAGTTGTGCTAACATGTATTTGTTGTCAACATATATATTTTTGTAAGAGTTATATGATGTTGTAAGAGCATATCTCTTGGATTTGTTGTATGTAGTCGACACCATTTTGTTGTATTTTCTTTTGTTTGTTGTAATAGCTATCCCATCATGAACCTTCTTCACCACTGATTTGTTACATGATGCATCTATTTTTGTTTTTGCTACTGAATTTAAATGTTTTCAGTCGTGTTTGTGTGTTTTTGTTTGTTGTAGTGTTGCACGACATGGCATCGAAGGGAGCTGTTTTTCATATGCGGTTTGCGGCAAAGCGGCTGCGGCATGTCATCGATGAAGACATGAGTGTTGGGAAGAGGAACATAATTGCTAGGAGTGGTTTCAAAGACCTGCTAAATGTTTCTGCCTTTGGGGCCCCCCATGGAACTTATTGAGTTTGTTGTTATGCACACAAATCACAAGCTCCACGAGTTCAGATTCAAAAACAAGACCATCCTCTTTACCCGAGCAATGGTGAAAAAGGTTCTCGGTGTCCCTTCTGGTGCCATACCAATAGATTTACTGAAGATGAGTGTGCAATCTAAACTCCGAGATATGTTCAAGAACGATAAAGGTCGTACATCTTTAGCCAAGGCAATTGAAGTGCTCAAGTTTTGCGATGAAACAGATGAAGAAACAGTCATCAGGAGCTTTGGTCTGATTGCGTTTGGGACAGTTCTTTGCCCCGGCACCGGAAACATGGTTACCTGTGAATACCTTGGCAGCATGATGGATGTTCATTCTATTGATCAGTATGATGTTGATGAGCATATACTTGCTGAGGTTATCAAGAAGGTTCAGGTATTCCAGTTGAAGATAAAAAGGCGTTCTCAACTAGATGCTTCTAGCATTCAGTGGATTGGACAGTGTCTGCCTGTACTTGCATTATGTAACCTTGTTTGTTTTACAACATTTTTTCTGTTTTTTACCTGTGTTATTTTTGTGTTGGTTGCATACACTAATCTTGTGGTAACATCCTTGTTTTACTAAAACAGGGTTGCGGTGTTCATCTCATACATGCATTCAACAAAAATTGAATAATGTTTGAATATGAATTTGAGAAAATTTCCACAAAAGGCACTTATAATGGTTTTAAAAATTTTGAACTGAAAAATATTTCAATTTCACCAAAACAAAACATGGTGAGGTTGGAAATTTTATAAGGTTTCCAAATATCATTTTTGCAAATTTTTCTGTTTGCAAAAATGCCCTAAAAACCCTGTTTATGTTCTATTTTTAAAGAGAAAAGGACCTCTTCGTAGTTTCCAAGTTTCCGGGGGGGTTTCGCAAAAGCCATGTTTTATCATCTTCCTCCTGCCAGAAGGAGAACTGCTCGCCGACGACGCCGTGTGCCACCTCCTGCTTCTCCGCCACGCAGATAAGGAGGACGAGGAGGCGTCCTCGACCTCCTCTGCTCACTCACCCCCTCGCGCCATCCCTTTCCCCTCTGTTTTGCCCTGCAGAAACTGAACCCTAACCCTAGCTCGATCCACGGCCACTGTCGATTGCCGCCGTCTCCGACCACCTCGGGCCAAATTGGAGGCACCGCTAGAACCGTCGTGGCCTCCTCTACCTCCCCGTTGATCTACGCTTGCCAGGATGGCCTCACGCACGCGGATCAGGCCGTCGTCCTCACCTCTGTCCCCCGGCCTCCTCCGCTCATCATCGCCGATTTCGGCACCGCCTTGCTGCCCCGACCGCTCCAACGTCTCGTGGTGAGCTCCTGCACCTCCCGGTGCCCTCCAATCGCCCTCTCCCTCTCCGTAACTCGTTGTCGCCGTTGTCCATGCCCCGCCGACACGGTATGGTCTCCGCCAGCCAACTCCGGTGACCATTTGGTCCACCGCTGCCACCCCTTGACTCCCCAGGACCTCCTCTACTGCGTGGTATAATTTGATTGCAAAACCGAGCGCGGAATCGCGAGATTGAGTGAGGGCAGAGCCTCTGTGCTCATTGATGACGTCATCCCGACGTCAGCCTGACGTCATAATCCATTTTTCTTATTTCCATAAAATGTTTAATAATTACAGAAAATTAATTAATTTTGGAATTTGAATAACTGTTGTTTTATAACTTACAAAAAATAAAAGGAATGTACCAAAATGTTCAGAAAAATATAATCTACATGTTTATGTCATTTTCAAACATGTTTGAATAAATTGAATTTTGACCATTATTTAAATATTATTTAAATCATTTAAAAATAAAGAAAATAAGTTTTTATTCAATAAAATCAGAAAATTACAAGTTATATACCAAAATGCTCAAAATGACAAATGAAACTCACTTATGATGTTTTCAAAACCATTTGAGCAATTAAAATTGTACTCGCTTCCAGAATCGACCGAAACACCCTCCGAGGTCCATTTCAGGGCTAATTTCAACATAATTGCATATTTGCCATACAAACCATAGAAACCCATAGAACATGTGTAGGGCTTTATTTAAGTGCATTAACTTGCTCATGCATACATACTACGCATTGCATCGATGCCATGTGTTGATTGCTTCTTTCTCGGTATTTGCTTCTTATCAGTAGAATGCGACTCCGAAGAGAAGGCCAGCAATGCCAGTGGTGAATACTTGATCTTAACCGACAAGTCAAGCACTTACTCATGAAGTATTTATCTGGTTTTCTTGAAGCAAGGCGAGCATAACCTCTTATCTGCCATATACGATTTCGAAATCCTTTTGATTATCGTACATTCCATCTGATTCCAATGTATCTTGTGTCAGTAGTTAGAGTTCTCCTATATATATTGCATAGACTAAATACCCTGATCCACTACTCCTAGCAGCTATAGATTTGCTTGTGTTCATCGCCAAAACCTGAAATATGTCGTGCTTAGTAATACATGGTTGTTAGCTCTGCTCCATCCGGTTGATGAATCAGAGTTGCGAATGAATCTAGTATGATAGGATGTAGTGGTAAGTTAAGAGAACTTGGTTAACATGATTTAAAGGTGTGGATGGTCAAACCAAAGAGGTTCTGTGGTTTTTGTCTCGTTCATGCCCCTAGGATCTAGTTCTTGTCTTCGAGCCAAGACTGAGCGTGCATCCACACGACGCTTAGATTCCCCTCGGTCTCAACTTGCCTAGTTTGTTCCATGAGTTGTCTAGTTCGGGCTTTCCATTTGGATTTGCGGGGATGTTAAAAACGTTTACAAAGCTAGGACGTGGTGGTGTAACAGCCTATGGCGAGACAGTAGGTGAAGCACCGGTCACAACGATAGAGACCCGGCAGGAGATGGACACTCCCCATTGGCGGACTATCTCTACTTGAAGCGACTCATGGAATAGGCAAAGCAAGAGAAAGGTCGTGGTCAACCTCCATCTGCCGGCACTTCCTGGACTAGTGCTAACGTTTTGGCATTAAGAGTTGGTTGGTACGTGTGGTCAAATTTGTACACCCCTGCAGGGTTAAATCTTTTCGAAAAGCCATTTCCACGGTTAAGGACGACTTGGTGACGGATTTTGTGATCATAAATAACTTGAACAGAATGACTAAAACTTGTTGGTAACGAATGAAGGATGCCTCCTCGGAGATGCTGAGAGGGGTTACCTTGTAGCATGAGGTACCGGAACAACTTGAGGTGGTGATCTTTGAAGCACGAGGTGCTAAAATGATTTGGTGGATTAAAAGATGATGATCTCAGTAGTTGAGTAGCTTCCTCATCTGTTTTCAAAATACTCCATGAGACGTGCTATTCCTTCCTCAACTTGG
The DNA here is from genome assembly GCA_028641055.1 of Alopecurus myosuroides. NCBI lineage: Eukaryota > Viridiplantae > Streptophyta > Magnoliopsida > Poales > Poaceae > Alopecurus > Alopecurus myosuroides. Next base: position 115,634,789 of record CM054063.1, on the reverse strand, counting down.
AAAACAAATATAGCTTTACACAAAATAACCTTCATAACTCTTTCTAGAAGAAGTAGATATATAATAGGTTAATTAAGTCTTGTTGAGTACCTCCAGTACTCATGTCTGCTTCAACTTGGTTCAGGTGGAGTTCGTCACTTCAGTGGTGTTTCAACGTGGACAACGACGAGTTGTTTGGGGTTCCCAGGTAGGAGCCTGGAATCTATGGGCTGGGGCGTCGCCTTATGTTGCGGCCTCTTAGTCCTTTTTGGTGTCTTGTTGACTAGCAACATAAGTTGCCTTCCGTTGTCTGATTTAATGTTGGGTCGTGTGACCTCTGCTTGTAAGCTATACTCTAGTAATACATGTTTGATACAGTTTCATGTCTAGAGTTACAGCTTTGATCGGTTGTTGGTTTCGTACTCATTGTTATACAGTTTTGGCTATGCCTGCGTAGTTGTCGCAGTCGAGGCGTTGTGGAGCCGATGATCCATTTCCGAGCACACCTGCCGATGTGATCTGGCCTGGGGCTTGGTAACCCCAGTAACCCTTGATTGTTGTTGCACTTCCTGGACACATAGCATCTCTGTGTAGCTTTGTCTCATTCCTTCAGTTTGATACGACTCGTGGACGCTTTGATATGCATAGTTGGTTATGACTAGTATGGACACAAGGAGTAGTAGTACCGGTGTTATCCGTCCTGCGTGCCGATGAATCCGGTCTACCTACTGTTGTTTGTTGCGGCCGGGGCTGGTAACCCCGAAGCCCTTGTGGGTCCATGTCTAGGAGCGCATAACAGTATGTATACCTCTGGGTCCGGGGTTGTGAGAAGTCATGGTATCAGAGCAGGACTGCCTGTAGGAAAACTTTACTGCTTGGTCGATGTTGAGTCTAGTGATTGTGAAAACTATTTTGAACCCACAAATGAGTTGTGAAAACCTTTTTAGGATTCTTTTTACTCCTTATCTGGTGTCGCTCTAACTCTGGGTCACCTTACCTGTTTTGATTTGAAAAGGTTCTGGTCATTCAAAACGTAGGTGCCTTCTTTGGCAATGACGTCTTTTACCCAAGTTGACCTAGTGTTGAGTTTATAAAGTCATGTGTGTTTCATACTTCGACTTCCTTTTGTTAAGATGGGAGATTTTCTTTCCATCATAATCCCTCAGAGTTGTGTGGATTCCACATTCTCATGTTCTAGAGACTCAAATCTAGAATCCCGATATTTTGTTTCATCTCAGAGATATTCTTGTCCTTTGCTCAAATACTTCTGGAGCTACGTTCGTATTTTAAAAGATACTTCGTGATTGCTATTCGTAGTGTCCTTCAAGGCACTAAGATAGTAGTTACTCCTTTCTCTGGGTTTCTAACCCTCAGACTTGAACCGAAGGTCCCAGAATGTGTTGAATTGCGGTGGGTTGAATCATGTGGTTTTATAACCATGTGATGCTCACGCCATCAGTACAGTATGTTGACCTTTAACCCAAGTTCTTTTTCTTTGGACCCTGAGGAACATCTTCTACCTCAGGATGACTAGGTAATTTCAACTCCAATAGCCATAGGTTTCTCTTGGAATCAAAAAGGGATCACAACAAGAGTAGTCATCATAAATTCCACATCTTCATTCTTAGCTTAGCTATATCAATCTTTTAGCATGGGTTTTACAAATGAGTATGAACATGTGCATCAACTTGATCTTAGGATCTCCTCTGAACATGATTCTACCCTTCAGTTTCTCTCAAATCCCCATCCGTGGTTTTGGAACCAAGTTGTATATCTGTGTTGGAGTCTTCCAATGCATTTATCTTGTGTTTCGTTAGAACCTTCCACCTTGGAATGTCAGGAGAAACAAACTTCGGTACCTTGTTCATCTCTAGGACCAGGTCAAAGTTTTGTAATCCGCAGATTAAAGAAGTTTCATTAGCCTCTGTTCTGTTCCACCTTCGAGTATCACACTCTTATATATCAATAGTTCGTGCCTAGTTTCATGGCCTTGTCGATGAAGTGATGTTCTTACACGTCTTCACTCACCCTTCCTCCAAGCTTGAATGCGTGAGAATGATGGGTTTGTGCTTTGACATGCATATTAGACATTCCTATCAATTCTTATTGCTTTGAAAAATCTATGAAACATATGTATCCTTCTTAGCACTATTGGTCACCCGGTCTCCATAAAGTTGACCGTGTTACCAAACCCGTTCATTTTAGTGCAGATTCTTGGTCACAGAGTTAGGTTCATGCCAAAGATCTCATAACCACCTCATTTTGCTTTAAAAAGCAAGAATCCTTTCGAACTCCAAGACATTTCGGTGGTTCGTGATATTACGGTTGTTTTTATCGAAGTATCACCAGGTGGTCACCTGACCATGATGTCTAAACAAGGGGAAATTTGAACTACTCCTTTCTCCAACAAACTACGCTAGACACCCTGGACTAGTGGTTAAGCTTAAGCAATAACGTGGAGAGTTGAAAGGCAAAAGCTCCGCCTAACTTGATCCTTCGTTAAGGGATGTCTATTTTTTATTGTGTTGAAGAATGGTAGTATATCCACAATGGACATGCTATCATCCTACCCTTGATTTGATTTGGGTTATCGTCAAATCAAGCTCAGAATCAAGGACTATCTTTATGGTGTTTTCACTCATGGTTTTTTTCCCGAGTACACCTTCATGTCCTTTATTCTGACTTGCCTTGTTCTTGTATCATATGAATTCCTATCCTCGGAGTGTTTTTATAAGGGTGTTTTCGAGCCCATCGGTGACATTCCTATTTTCTCCAAGTTGAAAGAGGTTCATGTTGAACAATTGGCACTAATGTTGGAAACTTTTGAGAACCATCTTTGTGTCCTCACAAAGTTTGTGTTCTCGATGTTCGAAGTAACTTTCTCCGGTTCATGTGCTTATGGTGAAAGTTATCGACGTGGATCCGACTATAGTTTCCTTGTTCCCTCGGGGATAATACCAACTAGGTCATGCATGTGTGGACTACTCTTGAGATGGTAGGTTGTTACCTCCATTTATTTGAAGAAGTTTGCATCCACACCAAGCCACTGACTGATTGTTCGTGAAAGAGAAGAAGTCCAAGAACTTTGTTATCTTTGCAATCTCCTCTCAACAAGGACTCCGATGTGTTCCTTTAAAACTAAACCATTTAGATGCAATTGTCTTTCGCAAGTTGCTAGTACATGGGTTCCGCAATCTCGCTCAACTTCTCGAGCTTGACATTATAGTCCATATCTTGAGAATCCTCTAAATGTATCTCGTTGATAACCGGCGCAACCTCTTTAATCAAACCTGTTGATCCTAAAGTTCCATCTCTACTAACCAGACCTGAATCTCAAGAAGCAACGATGGTTGGTGTTCCTAAAGGGTATGGACTTAGGTCCTTTTTGAAAATTTGGCATGATTTATGTTGTGTTGACACAATTAGCCGTAAGTCCTAACGTCATACCTCTTTGATTCAGAAAAAACAACCACCCTTTGTGAGAATGTTTGTGCGACTCATTCTATAAGTTTTTCCCTCATCGTTATTCCACACCTAATTTTGACTTTCAGTTGATGACCTATTGAAGGCTTGACGTAATCTTGATATCGGTATCTAGAACATCCAAGAGAACTTGGAAGTTGATTCTTCCAACGTTCTTTGTCAATCATCTAAACCCTTCCCTCCTGTGGAAACAAACTCATCATGAGAAACATCTGGTGGTGATCTTCAATCGTCGCTGAACAATTCTCCCTTTTCCATTGTTTATACTTGATGTCCTTATCAAATCACACATTGTGTGAATTTGTCAGTCAGTTCAGCCATGTAGTCTTCACCAGGTGGTAGATGTATTTCTACGTTCAAACCACCATAGGAAAGAGAATCATCATTCCTTTCGGTGTTCCAATCCCCAATGGTTACTCATCTTATGGTGTGACCAAGAGTTCCTCCTTCACTACGGTGCTCCACCTTATTTTGGTGACCCAACCCCCGTCGTGAAGTAACATTCCGATCCTTGACAAGGATTTCTAGAAACTTTGTTGGAAAGAATGAAAGTTCCTTCATCTTTTGTGTCCATGCGAAGAGTGAACAAGATTTCATATCCAAAATTTCTCTGGACGCATATTCCCAATGTGTTCTTGTGTTCTCTTTCTTTTATGGATATTACTTTTTGGTATCCAAAGACATTCTTCCATCTTGGTATTCTGTTTGAAGAAACCTCAATGTCACAAGTTGTTCAACCTTTCTTTTCCAAAAGGATTTAAGTTCTTGTGCAAAGCTCATATTCTAAATCCTTTCAAGAACATTCGTCCACAAACTTGAAACCTTCTCCTACTTCCTCCGTTACCTTGATGTGTTTCATGTCTACTAGCTCAAGTGTTGCCGAGAACACTATCCCCATGAGTTGTCCATGAGATACTCTATCTTCATGAAGATCAAACTTTTCCAGAGTCTTCCCTCTTACCTAAGGTGTAGTTTCTCAACATTTTACGATGCTGCAGATCAACTTCTTCAAGAAGAGAACCGTAAGGTTCGAGAAGATCATTCAAAACTAGTGTTCCTTCTTTCTTTCTCCTTCAGGAATCTCGGGACAATATTCTTGTAAGGGGGCAGATTTGTAAAATCCCTATTTTGCTAAAATAGGGTTGTGGTGTGTGGTGTTCATCTCAGACATGCATTAAACAAAAAATGAATAATTTTTTAATATGAATTTGAGAAAATTTACACAAAAGGGACTTAAAATGGTTTTCAAAATTTTGATATGAAAAATATTTCAATTTCACCAAAACAAAACATGGTGAGGTTGGAAATTTTATAAGGTTTCCAAATATCATTTTTTTCATTTTTTTTTTCTGTTTGCAAAAAGGCCCTCAAAAACCATGTTTATGTTCTATTTTTAATGAGAAAAGGACCTCTTCATAGTTTCCAAGTAGCCAGAGGGTTTTCGCAAAAATGCCATGTTTTATCGTATTCCTCCTCCTGCCAGAAGGAGAGTTGCTCGACGACGGTGCCGTGTGCACAGAAGCCCGCAAGGAGCTGGAAGCACGGAAGGAAGCGGTGGAAGCCTCGAGTGCGCGCCGCGCGGCTCTTTCCAGGACTCATTCAACGGGGAACCAACCCCCAAAGAAGCGTAAGTACGTCTCAAAAACTGCTTGCATAGACCAAGGGTCTCTCAGCAAGGTCAGCAAGACTCTCGAGACTTCCCTCATGCATTTTGATGATGAGGGTATGATAGGGATATCATAGAGGACCATGAGGTTTATTCATGCTTAAGTTGGAAAGAAATATTAAGTCTCACTGATGATTATTTTAAGGTGAATTCTTTCCTATTATTAAATATTGTTTGTGATTATAAGAATGTTATACTACCTAAGCTATGTTATTATATATTAGGAGGGTTATTGTTAACACAAACATGGATGGAGGATGACCTCAAGAGGAGCTGGAAAATAATATGTGGCTGATGGAAAACAAGCTTACAAGTGTTGAAAACAATCAAGCCATGGTGAAAACAGAAGTACAAGTGATGAAAACAATCTTGCAAATGATGAAAACAATTGTTGCAAGGTTGAAAACAAGGGGATGGTGCCTCCATAGGGTTAAATGCGCCATGGTCAAGTCCTAATTTTATTAGGCATGGCTTGTATGCCATATTGGGCCGAACCCAATAAAGTGGGTCGGTTTGTATCCATGTGTGAGTCCAATTAGGAGTCCTAGTCAAGGGGGGCAGGTTTGCTTGCGCAAGGGGACCTTGTGGCCGCACCCCTCCCTCTCTTATACCCCTTGGGGCGAATTAGATTAGAGGAGACTACGTTAAAACATTAAACCCTAGACCTCTAGATTGAATCAGCTTGTAAGCCTTCATCTGGAAGTTCATCTGCAAACTTTACGTGTTACCTGCTGTTCCACTGGGAATAAGACGGTACAGGACCACTTGTAGTCGGTGGATTACTTGTGCAAGAGTGTGGAGTTGAGAATATCCTTGGGGTTGCTATCTTTTGCATTGGCATCAGGGATCAGCCGGGAGAGTTCTTAGTGGCGCACTAGTTATCATACTGGAGTTGTCTATGAGTTCACTGAGAAGATTGGGCCACCCATTATCAGGGTAACATGCACCCGACAACTCCCGCCGCCGCGGTCCTAGCCGCAGCTACATACTTGCAGGTGAACCAGCAACCCGAGAACGATCCCCGTGCGGAATAACACCGGCAGGTCCAGAAGGGGACTAGGCATGGCCGGAGCGGCAATCGCTGCCCAGAACCGCAAGAACACAACACCCCCTGAGGCTAATAAAACAACTCGGGTGGACAAAACACCTCGTCGACGCGAGAGCACGTCGCCAAACAGAGGAGACAAGGGATCGCCTCGCCGCCCCAGGGGCAAAGAAGCAAGGCGCCGCGGCAACAGCCCGCGCAGCGATGATGATAGCCTGCGAAACCGTGGCAGCAGCCCACAGCACCACGGAAGCCTATCGCGACACAGCAGCAGGGAACCGCGACAGGAGAATAATCGCGACCGAACTCAACACGACGCGCGTGGGGACATCGCACAGAGCAAGGTCAACACAGCTCGAGCCTGCAGGAACCGTGCCCGATCGCTATCCACCTCCTCCGACGAGGAAGTTTGCGGCGCAATGTGCTTCAGCAGCAAGATCCGCGAGGCACCAATTCCCAAGAGATTCAAACTAATAATGGAGTCCCAAAGTACGACGGCTCGCAAGAGCCCAAGTCATGGCTTTCAGACTATCTGACCGCGGTAAAATGCCAGCGAGGGAACAAAACAACGGCCATGCAGTATCTAAACCTGCACCTCATAGGCGCCGCCAGAAGCTGGCTCGAAGGGAGACTGCGTGCGTACTACAGATCCTGGGACGATCTCACCCGCGATTTCGAGAAGAACTTCCAGGCGACATACAAGCGGCCAACATCTATCAAGGAACTGCGAGCCTGCAGGCAGAAGAGCGGTGAGTCTACCCGCGAGTATATTCAGAGATGGACCACACTCAAGAACATGGCATAGAATATATCAGAGGATGTCGCGGTTGAAGTTTTCACCAAGGGCGCTCGGCGTGCCGCCTTTCGAGAAGAGCTGGAGCAATTCGCACCCAAATCAATAGGGGAGTTAATTGTGATAGCGGACAGATGGGCGAATGGCGAAGAATCCCTGCGCAACGAGAAAACTTCCTCACCCGTGCACGACGAGGACCGCAACGGCGACCACCGGAAGAGGAAGAGAAAACACTACGACCAGGATGATCAATCGGAACTGGTAGCGGCCGAGTTGACGAGAAACCGCGACAGCGGATCCCGCAAAAATCGCGAGTGGAAGCCAAAACTAGATGATAGAACTCCGAGGAAGACCTTGATGGATACTGCTCTCTGCATCTGTTTACAGATAAGCGTACGGGCAAAACCAAGGACACTCACCTCCTCAAGGACTGTCAAAAGTTCCAAGACATCCACGAGGCGTACAAGGAGAAAAACAGGGCATCTGTCAACTAGGAATACCCGCAACTGCCAGGAGGATACCAACCACCACCCCTGCCTCCGCCTACAGGTCAACACAACATGGCTCTAGCCGCCCTTCCCGCACCATCTAACCCAGCCGCGGCGAATCAAGGAGGAAACGGCTACCCAAACTCCCACGGGCTCCTAGGCATGCTACAGAAGGTCTGCCCATCCCGACGAGTTCTGAAGACCAACACTCGCCAAGTTAACATGGCAGTACAAGCACCACCGTCCAAGCCTAAATACATGAAGATGTCCGATCACCCGATAACCTTTTCACGGGAGGACAACCCTCCACGGGTGCATCGACCAGGGCACACGACGCTCGTCATCCAGGCGCAAATAGGCAATTATGACCTAGCCCGGGTGTTCATGGACGGCGGCAGCGGAATCAACATCATATACACGGATAAACTCCGTAAAATGAACATGAACTTAGAGGGACTCGCGACATCAGAAACATCCTTCCACGGAATAGTACCGGGTAAAGCGGTCTGACCACTCGGAACAGTCAACTTGGAAGTGACCCTTGGAGACCCACGCAATTACATGAGAGAATTCCTCGAATTCGAGGTAGTCGATTGGCCATCCCAATACCACGCCATTCTCGGCCGGACAACGTTCGTGAGATTCATGGTAGTGCCTCATTACGCCTACCTAAAGTTCAAACTCCCGGGAGATTACGGTACAATTACCGTAAACGGGGACTTCCAGAAATCAGACAAGTGCGACAATGAATTCCACGAGATCGCGAAATCCTTCGGGATGCAAGAGGAGCTAGAGGAATTGGAAAAAACACGGATAACTCCGTGATGCCACTAACCAAAAAGAACGCTCCAAACCTCGAGTTCAGCCCAAGCAGCAAAACTCGAAAGCATCAGGTGCTCCCGATGGAATCCGCGAAGACGGCGATCGTGTCCACCACCCTATCACCCGCATAGGAAAGCGCGCTCGTCGAACTCCTCCGTGAGTACTAGGAAATTTTCGCCTGGCAGCCCTTGGATATGCTAGGAATACCCAGGGAGTTTGCTGAGCACTCATTAGAAGTGTACAAAGATGCAAAGCCGGTCAAACAGACCACTCAACGCTTTTCTGAGCCAAAACAGAGAGCACTCGGAGAAGAGGTGAACAGGCTCCTAGCCGCCAAGTTCATCAGGGAGATCAAGATTTCCACTTGGTTAGAAAACCCGGTGCTAGGCCCGAAGAAAAACACAGACATCCTTCGCGTGGCATCGACTACACGTCGCTAAACAAGCAATGACCCAAGGATAATTTCCCACTTCCGCGGATCAACCAGATTATCGACTCCACAGCAGGCTGTCCGCGCCTCTCCTTCCTGGACGCCTACTCGGGATACAACCAGATCAGGATGAAGCAGGAGGACGAGGAAAAGACAATATTCATCACACCACACGGTGTATACTGCTACACGACAACGCCCTTCGGGTTAAAAAACGCAGGCGCAACATATCAGCGATGCATGCAAAAATGCCTCGCCAAGCTCATTGGCAAGAACGTACAAGTGTACGTTGACGATATCATCATCAAGACTCGAGTGGAGGATACGCTCCTCGAGGACATAAGGGAGACATTCGACGCCCTCAACGCATATACAATCAAGCTCAACCCGACAAAATGCGTCTTCGGGGTTCCCGCCGGCCAACTCCTCGGCTATCTGGTCTCCGCCCGAGGAATTGAGGCCAACCCGGGGAAAATTCAAGCAATATTGACGATGAAAGAACCAACAAATCTACGCGGAGTCCAACAACTGACAGGGCGACTGGCGACCCTCAGCAGGTTCATCGCACGATTGGGCGAGCAGGCGCTCCCTTTCTACAAACTGCTGAAGAAAACGGATAAGTTCGAGTGGACGCCAGAGGCGAAAAAGGTGTTCATAAATCTGAAAAGAGTGCTACAGAGCAGGCGCATACTGGCAACACCGCAAGAAAAGGGAACCTCTCCACCTTTACCTAGCCGCAACAAATCAAGTGGTCAGCATGGTAATTGTCGTCGAGCGGCCAGAGGACGGAACGGCATACGGCGCTCAGAGACCGGTGTACTACATCAGCGAGGTACTTTCGCCGTGCAAATAGCGATACCCCCACTTCCAGATTCTCGCGTATGGAGTGGTCCTTACAGCCCGCAAGCTCAAACACTACTTCCAGGAACAACTAGCAGAAGTCATTTAGTTCGTGAGTAGTTCGTTTAGTTCTTGAGGACATGGGAGAAGTCATGATGTTAGGAGTGAAGTTATATTGAAGTAATATCTCGTGGTCCGATATTTAAGTTGTGGTGCTATTCTTCTAGTGGTGTCATATGAACGTCGACTACATGATACTTAACCTTTACGAGACTAAGAGGATACATTGTGTATCTGTCTACTAATAGTGGGGTTGCCGGCGTGACAGAAACTTAAACCTCTGCTAGGAAACCAATGCACGAGGGAGTGTAGGATTCAAGAGTTTTAAGGTTGTGGTTAGATTTATCTTAATTACTTTCTTGTATTTGCGGATGCTTAAGAGGGGTATAATCACAAGTATGTATTCGTCCTAGTTGGGATGTGCATTAGCATAGGTTCACCCACACAACACTTCACGAACCAATAAATATTAATCAACCGTAATGAAGCAAAAGCACTTGACAAAGTTCCCATGTGTCCTCGAGAACATTTGGTAATCATAAGTAGAAAAACCGTCTTGTCCTTTGCTCTCAAAAGGATTGGGCCACTCGCTGCAATTATATTTATTGTTATTTAATTACTCGCACTTTATTTATCTGCTATATAAAAAACCACCAAAAACCCGTTTGCTAGTGTTTACAGTGAATGCTCTATCCAACCTGCTTGTCAGCACCTTCTGCTCTTCGTTGGGTTCGACACTCTTATTTATCGAAAGTACTACGATACACCCCGTATACTTGTGGGTCATCATTAATTCCTACAGCAACAATAAAAGTGTACCCTCTGATCTTGAGAACATGCTTAAGAATTGTATTAGTACACAAACTACTTTTAATAAGTCTGCTGAGGAAAAGTTTGGCAAAATTGATGTTCTTGCTTCTAAAGTTGATAGCCTTGCTCTTGATGTTGATCTTCTGAAACTAAAGGTTATTCCGTATGATGTTAAAGAAAGCAAAACTTTGAATTCCATTCAAATTCGAATTGATGACATTGTTAGGATGTTAGTTGAATTGCATGCTAGATGGGAAAGAGAAGATGAAATAGCTAGAAAGAATAATATAGCTAATGTTTGCACCATTACCACTACTAGTAAAACTGAAGCTTCTCATGCTAGTAAAACTTCTACTATCAATGGTAAAGTAATTGGTGTTGGCAATACTCCCACTTCATCCGTTAAATGTTCAAAATTGCCTGAACTACGTTAAATGTTCCTAATAAAAGTGCTGAAATTTTTAGAAACATGGGAAACAATAGTCCCGTTAACTTTGATAAAAATGATCTTGACTTTGACGATTGCAACATATCTTAATTAATTAAGTTCCTTCAAAAGCTTTCTGGTTGTCCTAATGCTAGTACTATGAATATGGCTTTCAGAAAACATATTACAAATGCTCTCATACAAATTAGAGAGGATAAATTAAGATGTGAAGCCTCTATCCCTAGGAAGTTAGATGATGGTTGGGAACTGATACGTCTCCAACGTATCTATAATTTCTGATGATCCGTGATCATATTATGTCAATTGCTACTTGTTTTCTCGCTTATTTATAACATTTGTATACATTTTCTAGGACTAACCTATTAACAATATGCCAAGTGAAAGTTCCCTGTTTTCTGCTGTTTTTGGTTTCAGAAAAGTTGCTCTGGAAACATTCTCGGAATTGGACCCCACAAATCCCGAAGTGCCTATTTTCCCCGGAAGCATACAGAACACCTAAGAAGACTCGAAGACGGGCACCGGGGGGCCACACCATAGGGTGGCGTAGCCCCCCTGGCCGTGCCAGCTATGGGTGTGGGGCCCCTGGAGCTCCACCGACTTTGCCCTTTCACCTATTTAATCCCCCCGGGTGGAAAACCCTAAACACCGGATCAAAAATCCCCGAAAAGTTCTGCAGACGCCGTCACCGTCAACCCTAGATCAGGGGGTTCTAAAGCTGTTTCTGGCACCCTGCCGGAGAGGAGATCATCACCGGAGGTGTCGTGGGATAATCACGGCAGATGTTACCTGGGGTAACTGATCTTGGGGCAAGTCGACACAGGTATTTGGGAGAGGGTTTAGCTCGAAGGAAGACATGGCAAAAAGCGATCTAAGAACCGGAAAGCAACTCGCCGGATCTCGAATATGAACTATACTGGATACTCGATAATTGATGATACAACTACGACTTGAATCTCTGGTGAACTAAACCTAGGGGCCGGTTTATAAAGCACCGTCCCTCTCCCTGGCTTAGCCTCCAAGGTACATATTGAGTCCTACTCGAACTTCTACTTGCAAACCCTAACTTTCCTTACCGCAACCCACAATCCGGGTTGCGAGGCCTACAATCCTTGGGCCTTCCAGAAGTTTCCTTTACCCTTAGCCGGATCTTTTCCAATTGTCGTTTGGGCCGGGTTACACCTTGGAGTTGGTCTACCGGGTTACTATCCCCCCATCAGTAGTCCCCAGAATAGCATGGGCTTCGCGGACTCCTCCTTGAAGCGCTTGCTATTGCCTGAAAAAATATAAAACGCACCAACTCATGGAGGACGGGTTAGATTGCTTTAATAACAGCTAAGCCTAGCTCCATGGCTGCCGTATAATGACCCGGCCTTTCTCCGGATACATAACTTATCCTTCCAGATCCGAATTTCCAAACGTTAAGATTCTACACTCAATACTGATCCCTGATACTTCGGGGTAAATCGCACTCCCTCCATTAACAGAACACTTTCCCATATTTAACGCATGCATTGCGAAATCCGCGTGGATAATTACTACCCCATAATTTCCGATTTCCGGCCGTTATGACAGACTCACCCCCTCCTTATAAATAGTGGCCAGAGGAGAACCCTAGGCCCATCACTTTGCCTCAGCATTCCATTTTTCTCCTTGTCCCTTACTTCCTCGCAACACCGCCGCCAGAAACTCGTGCGCACCACCGGAGGCGAGATCGCTACCGGCCGCGCTCGCCCTCTAGCCATTCCGTGCCGCCATCGGGCGTCACCGTCGCGCTCTCATTTCTTTCGTCAAGAACTGCGAAGGGGTATTCAAGCCACGCCACACGTTACCTTCGTTCCAGGCTTCAATCTCTTCAGTAAGCCTCTCGCAATTATCCACTTTAGCCTCGCAATTTCTCAATTTACCCAGGATCGGATCTAAGTCAACCCATAGACCATTTTTCCGATGTCATCAAATTAGACCAATTCAACGCTCCCCTACTCTTTTATCCATCTGCCACGTAACTACAACTCATCCCCTTACCGTTATTGATCATCAAATCTTCTGTAAGATCACCCACAAACTCTCCCATCTAGATCCGTTCCTCGATTTTCCGCTCATTGCATTAATACTCGGCAAATCCTCCTCTTCCAGCTGTTTTACTTGCCATAGATACATGGGTAACCACCCATCATCCCCAAATGCCTTTCCACATGTAAGTAACTCACAATTTCCACAATCATACTCAACACCCGGATACCTTGTAATTTCCACTTCCTAGCGTAACACCCGGATAATTCTTAGCTTCATACTTTCCTGATATCTTATACTCGGATACTCTAATACCTCCGAGTTTTAATTCTTGTTCCCCTTGTGCTCTGCAGGTCCACCCTATGGCCCCAAAAAGGCAAGGGAAACAGCCGGCCCCGGCAAAGGCTACCCAGACCATATCTGCAAACTGGGGTCGGTCTACGGCAACAAAGGCCAAGCTGGATGGGATGGCCGAGCTAGGAATCCTCCCTTCCCAAAAGGATATACACTGGAGAGCTCCAGGCGACGAGACCCGTCCCACTCCTGCCGGAAATGAGGTAATTTGCTTTACCGAGCACGTGACCCGGGGATTCCGTCCTCCGGGTCACCCTTTCTTCCGAGAAATCTTAAGCCACTACGGCCTCCGGGTGTTCGACATAGGGCCCAACTCTATGTTGAACATTACCCACTTCATAGTTTTATCCGAGTCTTACTTGTGCGTTCCGCCAAGTCTGGCTCTTTTCATCGAATTATTCCAGTGCAAACCGTGCCGCGAGAGCGGTGACGGAGCGCTTCTTACTTGTGGCGGGGTATCTATCCAACGCCGCAAGCATTCACCAATGCCAACCCTTAACCTGAATTCCCACGTCAAAAACTGGCAACTATCTTTCTTTTATTGCCACGACACTTCCCCGGATGGCGAGAGGAAGTTGCCAGGTTACTCGGAGAGCCTCCTCGAGCCCTCCGAGTCTTTCAGCGCCTTTGCCCCTGATCCTGACAGGGAGACAATCCAGCCTTGGCTGTCTAAATTAGCTGCTCTCTCGGCCCAAGGCCTTCTTGGGCTTAACCTAGTGAAAACACGGGTGGATTTCCGGGTTCAGCCCAACTCCATCCGTTCCAAATTGCTATACGAATACTCGGGGCACATCACAGACTCTCTCCGATACTCCACCAAAAACTTCGCCGCTGGTGATACCAACAAGACCATCAAAGGCTTTCTGACGGAGAAGCTGGAGGTGATAAGGAACATTACCGGGTTACCCCCGTTTACTCGGGAAAACCCGGCCCCAGCGGTGAGACCTGATTTCTTTCGCTTGTGTCAGCACTTTTACCAGTCACAGTTTCTAATTCTTGCATTCATCTCTCTGATCACAGGCTGACGATCCCTTCTGGAGGATTGAAACCTCTCCTCCTTCCCACGACCCTGAAGAGGAAGATGAGCCGGTTGACAACGACGAAGGTAGTTTCCCTAATTTTATACTCATCTTTTACCTGTACTATATTTTTTTTATCACTCATCTTCCCTCAACTGGCATACACTTGACTTCCAGGGTCAGAAGACGAGGAGGAAAAAGAGGAAGATGACCCGGAAGCCACCGAATCCGACCAGGAACCCATGGTTGGAACCAAAAGGAAGGCCAGAGGGGTAGTCGCAAAGGTTCCCTTCTCTTCCATATCTTCTGAGCCTTACTCCTTTGACACTATGCATAAACTTAATAAACGATTATCACATGCTCCATTCTTGAAGGATCCCCTCCCGGCTAAACGCAGGGTGACCCGGAGTTCCCCGGGGGATGATCCCCTTAACCCGGGTATCCCCACTTCACCTGCTCACCGAGCTAGTACTCCTCCACCTCAGCCTCCCCAATCTCTTCAACGTCACCCATCCCCTAATCATCCACTAGCCGGGCAATTCCGGGTACCGCAGCCAATACCTTTGCCAACATCATCTGCCTCCAGCTGCGAACTCCCCCCAGACTATGCCGTGAACACCGGGTAAGCAACTCTTGATCGATATTCTTTCATACTTATTGTCCCCCTTTTCGTTTATTCGTGCCACTAACCATTGTCTCCTTCTTTCCCTTTAGTGTCCAAGTTACCCTTAGTGACCCGGATATTCCTGAAGCAGAAAAGCAAGGAGAGGAGGAGCCAAATATTAACACGAATGTTGCGGCTGATGACGAGGCTAAGGACGGACAGGATCAAGACCCCTTTAAGGACCCAGCTCCACCGGAAACCGCATCCCCCAAGTCCTCTGAAGAAGTAGACGAAGATATCATCTTGGAGACCAAGCCGGGTTCTCCTAACCCGGACACTCAGACAGTCCGGGTTCCAACCCCAAGACCCGGGAAGGTCCTTCAAGAAGAAGGCCAATCTTCCGGCCCTTCAAGACTTCGCCCTGAAGACATGACGTTTGCCCAAATGCTTGATGCCCTCTACACTTTGAGGGCCAATGAAGAAAATATCCTAGATGCCTTGATAACCAAACACAAAGTAAACCCGAGTAATATCATCTGTTTCCTCATATAGTCCCCAAGTTCGAAGTGAATTACTAAGTAATTTGCTTGGAACTTTGCATGATATTTCCGACTGACCCTTCTTCGATTTTTCTCCTAGGACTTCGTTGCGCAATCTGAGAAAAAGCTAGCCAAGGCCACCAAGCGTATCGAAAAGGAAACGGCCCTTCGCGAAGCAGCTGAATCTGAGACTCGTAGGAGCCAAAAGATCATGAGGAAATACCGGAAAAGAGCTCACGTGGCCGAAGATAGGCTGACGACTCTTTCAGTGCAGATTGCTGATATCCATCGCGTTGCAACTGGTATGATCTCTGAATTTTAGCACTCATGATCCGGATTCGCTCTAGATGGACAACCGTATCCCTTTACTTATTACTTTTCCTTTGTCTTTTTAATAGGCCCGTGTGACGTAGCCCCTGAAGAAGATGACACTACCAAGTTGAAACTTATCAAGGACACTATCTGGCAGCTTAGTGCCGGAATTGGTTGGATTCTTGACGAGCTGCGACTGCCGGGTATCAGGCCAAGCAACATGAAGAAATTGCTAGAATTCTGCTCCACTATCCCTGAGTGGATTTGGCACTGGAAGCGTTCATCTTGCCGATTTGGTGTGACCCGAGGACTCGCGCTGGCTAAAGCTTATGTTCCTAAGCTAGAGCCGGCCAAGCTGATGGGCGGGTTTCCGGAGTTCAACCCGGATGGATCCAAGTTCTCGCCTAAGGACTTCAAGTCTATTCAAAAAGAAGTCCGTCACCCGGCTAGCGTTATTGCCGATGGTTTGGAGATTGATACCATTCTTCCTGCATATGATGTTAACGACAAGATCATCAAGGCGGACCGGCCCAAGCCATACGACATGCTTGCCCGGTGGAAGGAGGAAGCGGCCAAGATAAGGGAAGAAGCTGCCAAGAAGAAGGCCGAAGCCGACTCTGTGCCTGCTACTTCTACTCCTGTCGTCCCTCCGCCTGCGCGAGTCGGCATTGCCACTGACCCGAGTGGCGCTGCTACCACAAGCGACAGCAAGGGCAAAGCCAAGATGGACCCTGCGGCTTAGAGTATTGAGTGTCGCCTATTATTTCATATGCATCAGTTGGCGAAGCGTCATTGAAACAACTTATTTTTTGAATGGAGCGCCTGTGCTCCTTTGATACTTTAGTGAGGCTTTGTAATACATTCTGAACTCCCGATGCACTTTGCGCCTCTTTGGGCTTTCGATTTATATGCTTTTGCACCCACTTGTTCTTGATATCCTACTTGTCTTATTCCTGATACCCGCAATTCTTTATTCTTCCTTTTGTGAGACCTGGCTTCCGGGTTACATGGGTGCTTAGCGAACGGACTTATTTCCAAGTCCCCAAGCCCCTAAGACCCGGACGCTTGGCTCCTTGGAATCTTAACAGTTTGAACAACGCTTTTCTTCTTTAAAATTCACGAGTCCCCAGGTCCGGATTTTCGAGCCTAAGACACGTGATTTTTTTTTTTTAAAGGAGAACGAATTACCTGCTGCTAGATTCACAAGGGCCCCAGGATAATTTCACATAGGATTTGAAGTTATGCTTAATAGTCGTTGAGTTTCCGGCTATGAGCCTTATACTCTGCATAACTTGTGGTTTAGATGACCCTTTCGACTATCTTGTACTATAAGCCGGCTTTCGCGTGGATACCATGTTTATTACATCTATACGAAAACAGGGTCAAGCAAGTCCCATTGGGCTTCATGGCTGACAGTGATCGTAAGCGAACAAATCATGCCACTTTGATGCGAGTCACATCAAGCTTAAGTAAGAATAGCCGAGAAATTTGGACTTCTTTGTCCGGTTATAAGATTGTAGCCGCACTCGTTTTTGAGTAACCGGCCCTTATAACTCATTGGCATCAAGGCCGGGTCTTTTTGAGTTAGCTGCGCTTATATGAGCGATCAGCCCTCAAGACCTAAAGATACACGCCGCATAGATAATAATCACTTCTTTTCTCGATAATCACCTCTTTATTTGATATGAAAAAATTAAGCCAGCAGGCCGCCTCATCAAAAACCCGTCCAGTTCCCAAGGGTACCCTGGATAGGAAAAGAGTGCGTCTGAAACCTGCTGCCTGTTACATCGCTTAATTCCGTGCACCAACATAGTCCTTGCTAAGTATAATACAGGCGTAGCTGAGCCACGTTCCATGGTCTGTCTCTTTCTTGCATAGGTGCAGTGGTATGAGCAGTGTCGTTAGCTATGGCCGATTCTTCCCTTGCGTCTATCAAGTAATATGACCCATTATGCAGATTCCGGCTTATGATGAAAGGTCCTTCCCACGGTGGTGATAGCTTGTGTTTTCCTTTGTTTGTCTGAACCAGGCGCAGAACCAGGTCTCCTTCCTGGAAGACCCGGGTTTTCACACGCCGGCTATGGTACCTCCGTAAATCTTGCTGATATATGGCGGATCTTTCCAAGGCTTGTTCTCTTTGCTCTTCTAACATATCCATGGCATCTTGCCGGGTCTTTTCGTTCTCTACTTCAACATAAGCTGCCACTCTTGGTGAATCATGAATAATATCGCTTGGTAATACCGCTTCTGCCCCATAGACCATGAAGAAGGGTGTCATCTGAGTGGATCTGTTGGGTGTAGTGTTGATACCCCAGACCACTGAAGGAAGTTCTTCGACCCAAGCTCCAGCGGCCCTGATGCAAGGAACTCGCAATCGCGGCTTTAATCCACGAAGCAACTCTTGGTTTGCTCTCTCTACTTGCCCATTGGCCTGTGGATGATCCACTGACGCTACATCGAGCCGGATTCCGTTGTTGCCACAGAATTTTTCCATCTCTCCAAGGGACATGTTGGTTCCATTATCGGTAATTATGCTGTGAGGGTACCCGAACCGGTAGATAATTCTTTTCAGGAACTTGACTGCTGTAGCTGCTTCGCAATTAGTAACTGGCATAACCTCGAACCACTTGGTAAACTTATCAATAGCCACTAAAAGATGTGTCTTCTTGCAAGGTGACATATGGAAGGGGCCAACCATGTCCATACCCCATACAGCAAATGGCCAAGTTAACGGGATGGTTCGTAATTCCATAGCCGGCACATGGGTTTGGCGAGCGTACCTTTGACATCCGTCGCACCTTGCTACTAATCGTTCCGCGTCTGCTAGAGCCGTGAGCCATAAGAATCCATGTCGATAGGCTTTGGCCACTAGGGATCTTGTGGATGCGTGATGCCCGCAATCACCTTCATGGATTTCCTTAAGAATCTGTCGGCCTTCCTCTGGTGCTACGCAGCGCAAAAAGACTCATGCTGCACTTCTCTTGTATAACTCCCCATTGATAATAGAGTATCCTTTCGCTCGCCTCAGAATTTGTCTTGCTAGTACCTCCTGTTCTGGTAACTCGCCCCGTGATAGGTAGGCCAGGTATGGCTCTGTCCACTCGGGAACGGCACGTACTGTGGCCACGAGTTCCAAATCCGGGTCTTGATTTGCCAGTTCTTCCTCAGACTCAGTTTTAACTGATGGTCGCCATAACTCGTCCAGGAAAACATTAGGTGAGACCGGCTCTCTGCGTGAGCCGAGTCTGGCGAGTGCGTCTGCTGCCTCGTTTTTTCTTCTGTCTATGTGCTCCACCTCATACCCGGAAAAACACCCGGCAACCCTATCAACCTCCCTGCGGTATGCTGCCATAGTTGCGTCCTTTCTATCCCAAGTTCCTGATACCTGTTGTACCACAAGATCCGAATCTCCAAAGCATAGTATCCTTCTAATGTTCATCTCCTTGGCTACCTTCAAGCCATGCAATAGGGCCTCATACTCGGCCACGTTATTTGAACAGTCAAAGTGAATCTGCAGTACGTAACTCAATTTGTCTCCCTTGGGCGATGTCAGCACCACTCCAGCTCCTGATCCCTCGTATTGCTTTGATCCATCGAAGTGCATGGTCCATGATTCGGAATTTGGAACTATGGTAGCCATTCCAGTGTGCGTCCAATCGTTAACGAAATCGACCAAAGCCTGGGACTTGATTGCTGACCTGGGCTCGTAGCTGATATGATAATCCCCCATCTCTATTGCCCACTTGGCTATTCTTCCCGTCGCATCCGAGTTTCTGATAATATCCGACATTGGTATTGAACTAACCACTGTTATGGGATGTTCTTGGAAATATGGCTTCAACTTCCGGCTGGCCATAAAGACCCCGAATACCAGCTTTTGCCAATGTGGATAGCGCTGCTTTGCTTCTGATAATACCTCGCTGACGTAATAAACCGGCCTCTGAACCGGGTAACCTTTCCCATCCTCTTTGCGTTCCACGACAACTACTGCACTAACGGCTCGGGGGCCAGCTGCCACGTATAGTAACATAGGCTCTTTAGGACCCGGCGCCGCTAGTACTGGTGCTTCAGATAACTGCTTCTTTAGTGCTTCAAACGCCTCATCTGCTTCTTGATCCCACATGAATTTATCTGATTTCCACAAGAGCCGGTACAAAGGTATTGCCTTTTCTCCAAGTCTGGATATGAATCGGCTCAAGGCTGCTGCGCAGCCCGTGAGCTTTTGAACATGCTTCAAATTTTCCGGTTTTTTCAGATTCTGGATGGCCTTGATTTTATCCGGGTTTGCCTCGATTCCTCTCTCGGAGACTATAAAGCCGAGTAATTTCCCAGCCGGAACTCCGAACACGCACTTGGTTGGGTTAAGCTTCATCTGGTATCTCCTCAAGTTTTTGAACGTCTCCTTTAGATCATCGATAAATGTCTCTGCCTTCCGGGTCTTAATAACCACATCATCCACATAAGCATGCACATTGCGCCCAATTTGATCTTCGAAGCACTTCTGAATACACCGCTGGTAAGTTGCACCCGCGTTCTTCAATCCAAATGTCATGGTTTTGTAGCAGAAGGCCCCAAAAGGGGTTATAAACGACGTTTTCTCCCAATCCTCCCTTTTGAGTTTAATCTGGTGATATCCCGAATATGCGTCCAGGAAACACAGCAAGTCACTCCCGGCTACCGCGTCTATGATTTGGTCTATCCTTGGTAGCGCGAACGGATCCTTTGGGCAATGCTTATTGAGACTTGTGAAATCGATGCACATCCTCCACTCGTTTGTCTTTTTCATCACAAGAACCGGATTTGCTAGCCAGTCCGGGTGAAATACTTCCATGATAAAACCTGCAGTTAATAGCCGCGCGATTTCCTCGCCTATGGCTCTTCTTCTTTCCTCATTCATTTTTCTCAAACCCTGCTTCACAGGCCTAGCCTTGGGATCCACATGCAAACTGTGCTCCGCTAACTCAGTGGGGATACCCGGCATGTCGCTGGGCGTCCAAGCAAATACGTCCGCATTTGAACGAATGAACTCCACAAGAGCCTTTTCCTGCTCGCTTTTCAAGTTAGACCCTATAGTGAACTGCTTGGTGGGATCTCCCTCCACGAAATCTACTTTCTTGGTGTCCTGTGCTGCTTTAAACTTCACTCTTTCGTCCTCGGAGTCCGGTCTTCTCAATGCTGTGCCATCATCCGGATCTACCTGAGACCGGTAATATTTGAGTTCTTCCTTTCTGCAAGCTTGCTCAGCCATCACTGAATCCCCTTCATCGCACTCAGCTGCTATGTCCCGGCTCCCATGGATGGTGATGGTCCGTTTGGGGCCCGGAATCTTTAGCTGCAAATACACATAGCACGGCATAGCCATGAACTTGGCGTAAGCCGGCCTTCCGAACAGCGCATGATAAGGACTATGCAACTTGACCACTTCAAACGTGAGCCACTCCACGCGATAATTATCCACCGACTCTCCGAAAGCGACCTCCAATGTGATTTTTCCTTCGGGGCGCGCCGAATGACCCGGCACGATTCCATGAAAAACTGTCGAAGTTTTCTGTAGCTGTGATTCTTTGAGGTTCATGCGCAAGAAGGTCTCCCAATACAGGATGTTGATGCTGCTCCCTCCATCCATCAAGACTTTTTTCAATTCATAACCATTGACCTGCGGAGCGACCACCAATGCCAAGATTCCGGGGCGCTCTACTCCTCCTGGGTGATCCCTTCTGCTCCACGTTACCTCTTGCTCCGCCCATCTTAGGTATCTCGGAACGACCGCAGAAGTTGAATTCACCGTTTGATTTAATGCTCCTTTGTCCCTGCTAGAAGTCCCTGTAACATGCACGTGATATTGTCCTCTTAAATCAAGCGTACGTACCGTACCGATGAAGATACTGATTTGGCCGATCGCCACAGTAGATCCGGATGCGAGATGACCCGGCTCTAGCTCCCAGCCGGAATCGTCCACTATCTTTTCTCCTTCGTCATTGGTGTAGATCTCGCCGACGATGAAGTTCTTCATGCTGTTCCGAGCTTTTCCCGTGATGTAAACACCTTTGGACGCAGGCCCCACGGTGGGCGCCAACTGTCGTGGGATAATCACGGCAGATGTTACCTGGGGTAACTGATCTTGGGGCAAATCGACACAGGTATTTGGGAGAGGGTTTAGCTCGAAGGAAGACATGGCAAAAAGCGATCTAAGAACCGGAAAGCAACTCGCCGGATCTCGAATATGAACTATACTGGATACTCGATAATTGATGATACAACTACGACTTGAATCTCTGGTGAACTAAACCTAGGGGCCGGTTTATAAAGCACCGTCCCTCTCCCTGGCTTAGCCTCCAAGGTACATATTGAGTCCTACTCGAACTTCTACTTGCAAACCCTAACTTTCCTTACCGCAACCCACAATCCGGGTTGCGAGGCCTACAATCCTTGGGCCTTCCAGAAGTTTCCTTTACCCTTAGCCGGATCTTGTCCAATTGTCGTTTGGGCCGGGTTACACCTTGGAGTTGGTCTACCGGGTTACTATCCCCCCATCAGGAGGCTTCTACATCATCATGCCTGCCTCTGGAGTGATGCGTGAGTAGTTCATCCTTGGACTACGGGTTCGTAGCTGTAGCTAGATGTTTGTATTCTCCTCATATGCCTCCATATTTAGATCTCGTGAGCTGCCTATCATGATCGAGATTGATCTTATGTAATTCTATATGCTGTGTTTGCTGGGATCCGATGAATATTGAACTTATGCCAAGTTGATTATAGTCTTTATTTGCTTATGCTATTTGTGATCTTGCATGCTTTCTGTTGCTAGTGGTTGCTCTGGCCAAGTAGTTGCTAGTGACTCCAAGAGGGAGTATTTATGCTCGATAGTGGGTTCATGCCTCATCACCGCCTTGCTTGAGTGACAGAAACGTGAAGGGGAGGATGTGTTATTGCCATTAGGGAGAAAACAGCGGTGAGAGTGCCCTCGTGCATAATCATTGCTTACATTACAAACTTTGTTTAATGCAGTTATCTGTTGCTTGCAACTTAATACCTAAGGGGGTTCGGATGATAACCTGAGGGTGGAATATTAGTCATAGATGCAGATGGATTTCGGTCTATGTATATTGTTGTAATGCCCGCACTAAATATCATAGTAATCATCATGTTATATTGTGCACTTCGGTGCAACCTCTATTTGTCAAGTGCCCAGCTGTAATTTGTTCACCCAGCATGCTATCTTCTATGGAGAGACACCACTAGTGAACCTATGAACCCCGGTCCATTTTCCACACTGTTAAACAAACCACAACAATTTCCTGCTTTCTTTACTTACTGCAAGCATACATCATTTTCCACACTATACGTCCAATCTTTGTTTTTAGCAAGAACGGTGAGATTGACAACCTCTCTGTACTGTTGAGACAAAGTATTGTGTTTGTGTTGTGTGCAGGTTCCACGTTGTTGCTGACACCGGTGAAGCGCCAGCACCACCGTCAGTGGCATCAACCTTCCTGAGATCCTCTTCCTCCTACTGTATTGATAACCTTGGTTCTTAACTAAGGGGAATTTCCTACCGCTGTGCTCATCACACCTTCCTCTTGGGGTATCCCAACACACAACATCAGGAACCCATCATTAAAATTAAGGTGAATGATTTTGATTGTAATGCTCTATGTGATCTTGGTGCCAGTATCTCTGTTATGCCTAAGAAACTTTATGATATGCTTGACTTGCCACCTTTGGGGCACTGTTATTTGGATATTCGTCTTATTGATAATGTTAGAAAGAAACCTTTGGGGAGAGTTGATGATGTTATTATTATGGTTAATAACAAACTTTTCCCCATTGGTTTTGTTATTATGATTATTGAATGCAATGCTTCTTGTCCAATTGTTTTGGGAAGACCTTTTCTTAGAACTGTTGGTGTTGTTATTGATATGAAAGAGGGGATTATTAAAAATCAATTTCTACTCAAGAAAGGTATGGAACACTTTCCTAGGAAGAGAATGAAGTTGCCTTTTGATTCTATTATTCGAACAAATTACAATTTGGATGCTTCTATACTTGAAAACACTTGATTCCATTTTTCTGGGCCTAGCTAAAAGGCGTTAAAAAAAGCACTTCTTGGGAGATAACTCATGGTTCTATTTTTGCTTTGTTTTTTCTGTTTTATTGTATTCAAAGGGTTGTTTACTTCTGTATCAACTCCTTTGTATCTTTATTTTCATGTATTAGTTGTGCCAAGTAAAGTTCCTAGCAAAAGTTTGAGTTGGTTTTGGATTTCTACGCAGGAAACAGATTTCTGCTGTCCACTATAAAAATCGCATAATTCACAGAAAGATCAAAATGACCTGAAAAATTTCATGCTTATTCCTCACCTAATTCTAAAACTTTTTTGTTCTTTAGTTTTTCAATTTAAGCAACTTAAGTGCCCCGAAAAAAATTCGTCTTTACAGACTGTTCTGGTTTTGACAGATTCTGCCTTTTTACTTGCATTCTCTCTTTTACTATGTCGAGTGGATTTATTTGCTCCATAAAACATTAGTGTCTATAGCTAATGTTTAAAAGTATCAATAATTTTTGTGTCCTTATAGAACATGTCAGTTTTTAATTATGCACTAACCCTCTAATGTGAATTACAATGAGTGTGGTGTGAAGGAAGTTTTCAAGGGTCAATAGAATAGGGTGATATAATGTGATCAAGAAGCGTGCAAGGTCAAAGCTTGGGGATGCCCCCGTGGTTCATCCCAGTATATTCTAAGAACACTCAAGCGTCTAAGCTTGGGCATCCCTGAAAGCAAAGTATGGGCACCTAGAGGGGGGTGAATAGGTGCTACGACCAATTTTAATTTTTCTTAAAGTTTAGGCTTGACACAAAGGTAAATTCTCTAGATAGTGCAACTAATGGTGAATTTACCTATATGGCAAGACAAGAAATTAATGCAACTAGGACAACACTTAATACACAACAAGTACTACAGTAAATGCTACAAGTACGAGTAAGCAAAGAGTGAGGGAACGAGGTAACCGATGGAAGCACATGGAGACACGATGTATTCCCGAGTTTCTCCTTGTTAAGGGAGTACGTCTCGTTGGAGGGGTGTGAGCTCGCCACGAATTCCTACTCAACGCCACAAAGGCCTCACCCTATTCTCCGATGAACTTCCACCACAAAGGCCTAGTTCACCTTCCACTATTGAACACCTTTGAGGCAGGGATCGAATCCTTTACAAACAAGCTTGGGGCACACACACCCACAACTTAATTGGGGGCTCCCAACAATCACAAGTCACCAAGAGTAGGAAGAAGCCTAGGTTCTCCATAAGAGGAAACCCTAGGCCAAGATCCCTCAAGCTAATGAGGGGGAAATGGAAAACCGGTTGGTGAAGATGTAGATCCGAAGCTTCTCCTTCAATCCTCAAAGAATCAACAAGTTTTGGGTGGAGGAGGAGGGAGATCTAGCTTGGTGGGTGAGCTCAATCAATGGAGTCTTCAATGCTGGAGGAGCTAACCCTTGGGGAAGAAAGAGAGGGCCTATTTATAGCCCTCACTTAAAACTAGCCGTTTTTCTGCCCATTTGCGACCAGGCCGGAATAGCCCGGAATAATTCCGGACCCCGGAATAATTCCGGAGCAATCCGGATGCCAGCAGAGTTTTCCGCGTTGAGATCGGAATGATTCCGGGCTGCTCCGGATTGGTCCGGAATGCCCGGAATAATTCCGGATGGCAACCGAACATTTTCCCGTTATGGCCGGAATGGCCCGGAATAATTCCGGCTTCTAGAATCACCCGGAATATTCCGGATTCCAACAGAGCATTTTCCCATTGTGGCCGGAATGATTCCGGGCTCCCGGAATCACCCGGAATAATTCCGGGCCACAATTGGAAATTCTTTTTCAGGCCAGGAAAAATCTGTTGATCTTCGATTTCTTCACCCTTTCTTCGATACCGTATGTGTGCTGATTTAAGACCAAAACCTTTGACAGAATAACACATACGGTTAGTAACTTCTTTTTGTTGTTAACAAACACACAAAACATAGGGATATCGAAATTGCACTTTCAATCTCCCCCTTTATGGTGTTTGATGACAACATAAAGATTTCGCAGGGATAATCAATATGAACTAAAGAAATGGTGTCCAAAAAATAGACGGAGGTCTTCCTCGATGTGTGTCGTGAGGCACACACTTCATAGGCTTTGCTCCCCCTATGTTTTAGACACCAAGCCGACTAAACAAGTTCATACAACATGCATAGATAATAATAGAGATAATATCAAGCATGATAATAGTAGCATAACCACGGGTAGGGTGACACAATTACGTCACAAGGTTCCACAAAAATAAAACGAAGTTTGCAAACGAAGAAAACGAACTAAAGATAACGGAGCACAAGCCTATAAGATCGAAATCAAAAGGCAAAAAACTCGTGCTCCCACCCTTGCAAAGCCCGTGGAATCCTAATATGGGGACTCCTTCTCCCCCTTTGGCGTCAAGACGCCAAAAGGGGAAAAAGAGTCCAACTAACGTCCCAAGGGATCATTCCATGTCGTCATCTTCTCCATGGTGCTCATCATCATCTTCCTCTTCCTCAGCTTCATGATCACGACCTCCAAGCCCAGCAGTATCAAAGTCATCCTCACCATCAGAAAATTCCTCATCATCAACATCAGCTGGAGGCACCCCGAAGTAGAAGTCATCATCATGGATCCTTAGGTAAAGCAACCCCAGCAGCTCTGCGGTCGGCGTTCTGAATGCGCCGAGTCTCCTTGGCCAACTCCCTAGCCTCATGAACAATCGCCCTAGTGTCATTGCAAATACCGAATAGAGCCTTGAAGAACTTTGCAATGCCACTGGAAGGACGCTCAGAAGTCCCACTCGTGGAAGCAGAAGGAGTGGCCATGGGAGATTTGGACTTGTCCCTACAGTACTCCGGAATCTCCACACCACGAATGAGAGTCGGAACCATCTTCTTGCCCTTGTCCACCGTGTAGTTATCTATGATCTCATCCCCCACTTTGGAATTAATGAACCTCTGAATCAGTGGGCCATAAGCGGGCTTCCTCTTCTCCATGACTCCAATGCAGATCTCATGGTAAATAAAATCCATCACATTAATCTTCCTCTGGTTCTGAGGCCTGGTGATGAACATGAGGTTCACCATGAATGCCCTGATGGCAGAGTAGTCACCAGCCTTGATCACAATGGTGGCACGGAAGATCTTAGACAGCAGGTTGTAGTAGGGGTACATGCTGGAGTTGAAGGGCCTAGTCTTGCCCTGAGCATCGGGAGGATAGCATAATTCCAGGCTTGAGTTGTCATACTCTGGATTGTCATGAATTTGAAACCATGATTTGCATAAGTGGCAGTCCACCTGTATCCAAGAGCCTCAGCAAACTCACCCAAGTTACTCGAGATCTTCTGCTCCCCACACATCCAAGTCATAGTACGCGTGGCATCACCAGTGGCATGGAGAGTGCAGTAGAACTGAGATACTAACTCTGGGCAATACTCACACTCAATATCCAGAAGAGGTATCAGGCTCATCTTCAACAGGCAAGCATGCACGTGACGGAGATCACCATTTTTGTGCCGATGATAGAAGTCCATGTCAAGTTGATTCTGCTCACAGACAAGAGGTTTCTGAACCGAATAGAAATCCTGCCAACACTCGAGCTGAAGGTTGGTCCAGAAGCGAGGATCCTCACAAGGTGACTCAACAAAGCGGTACGGGTTCTTCCGCTTGATGTGCTTCCACTGTGGGATAGTGCAGGCCTTCAGATCACCTTCGGGCACCCTCTCAGTCTGATCATCAACACGATGCCCTCCATGAGAACCGGAGGTGCGACCCCTTATAGGGCGAGCACCCCTCCCAGCTGAGGACTTCCTCTTCAAACCAGTGCGAGCTCCAGGACCTGTGAATAGAGGACATAAGAATAGCAAAGATAAGTGCATATGCCAAACGGAATAAAGGAACTCCAGAAAGGTTTGGTATAGTGCAAGTTTTTGAATTTCTGGCAGCATTCGGAAAAAATCCGGTTGAGCCCTGAATTATTCCGACCGGGTCAGAATGATCCGGAATTATTCCGACTGGTCCGGAATTATTCCGACCGGTCCGGAATCATCCGGAATTATTCCGGGCTCCTCGATCTGACTCGAGAAAAAGCCCAAAAAATCGAAAACTTGACTGAAAGACTGTAGCAAACATCTAGGGGTACCACAGAGAAGATCCTAGAGTAGATCTACGTGCTGGAAATCGTGGGAGTGACCAACGATATGAAATAGATCTAAGTCTAGATTGGAATATGAATAGACTAGATCTACGAATCCATGGCATCTAGGTAGGGATTGGCATGATGAACAAGTTGATAGAACTCGGATCTAGATCAAACCCTAGGTGAGATTTCATCTAGATCCAAAACAACCAACCAAAACGAAAAAGAGAGAGATGCCAAACACATACCATCCATGGGGGAGTCCTTGTCCAAAGGAGGGATCAAACAATCCTCCCTAGGGGCAACGGGGACGAAGTCGTCGAGTTTTGGTGGCTAGGGCACGGGAGGAGTGGGGAAAAGTGGAAAGAAACTGCCCCCCGTGCGTGCGGGTCTATTTATAAGGAAAACTGGCACGCCCGAAATAGCCCAGAAAAATTCCGGCCGCCGGAATTATTCCGGATCAATCCGAGCTATCCGGAAAAATTCCGGGGCAGTCCAGAAAGACTCCAAACTATTCCAGAAATGACAGTTTTGAATGGCTAGGAATGATGTGACTTTGTGTGGAGTAAGGCATATGCATAGATGAACATAGGTGTCCGGATGGCACCCACCGGGTTCGGGGCCGGGTCGGCACCCCCCATACCCGCCCCATTTGACTTGTCGGGTCTCATTTCTTATCATACCCACGATCCGAACGGGTTCGGGGCCCCAACGGGTACCCATTTAAGGAGCGACACCGACACATGTGGGGAATAAAACAATGGAATACTGGGATGAGGTTGGTGGGAATAGACACGTGTGTACGTGTGTTGTCTCCGGGATTCCAGATTCCAACGCGTCCATGTGATGTGTGAGGTTTGGGGTCCATAACTCGTGGACGTGTGGTTAGGCATAGGATTATTAGGGATATGATTAGGACTTAGAGCGGGTCTACGGGTATGCGGGTACGGGTTTGCCACCCCATTAGACCTGGCGGGTCGAACATTTTACCAAATCCTCCCTATTTAAGGCAGGTACCCGTCGGGTTTGCGGGTTTTGGGGCCCCATTGCCATCCGTACATAGGAGGGACAAAATAGAGCAAACCACAAAGGGGTTTGATTTCCTAGTCTTACTTCTCGGGGAAGATGCAAATAAGATCGAAATAGCAACGAGAAGTAGTATCCGGAAGGATAACACAATAACCCAAAAGATATCCAACTAAGAACCAACTCTTCAAAAGAGAAGAGGTTGGTGGCCTAAGCCACCATGTAAGAGTTCATGGTATGCAACCGCGAAGATATATCTTGGGGGCATTGACATTACTCAACATTGAAGCTCACAATTTAACATTAGAAAAAGAGAGATAACAATGAATTTTTGCTTTGGGCATAATGGGGGGAGGGAGAACCCAATGTGTTGGGATAACACTCCCCCTATGTCCATGCCTACACCTAAACTCGAACACGTTTCATCTATAGGGGTGTGTGCAAGATCTTCAAGTCAAACTCCTAGAATCAATCACATTTAGTTCATTCCTCAAGAACAAGAATCTTGCATCATCAAGTGGCTTCGTGAAAATTTCCGCAAGATTGTCCTTGGTGGGCACATAAGATAGTGCAATATCCCCTCTTGCCACATGGTCTCGGATGAAATGGTGGAGGATCTCAATGTGCTTGGTCCTTGTGTGTTGC
The DNA here is from genome assembly GCA_028641055.1 of Alopecurus myosuroides. Lineage (NCBI taxonomy): Eukaryota > Viridiplantae > Streptophyta > Magnoliopsida > Poales > Poaceae > Alopecurus > Alopecurus myosuroides. Next base: position 115,605,219 of record CM054063.1, on the reverse strand, counting down.
ACGGGATTGTACGAAATCTTGATGGAACTTTCATTGTCACACAAAAGAGGCACCTTATCCAAATGAACTCCATACTCCTTGAGAGTTCGCCTCATCCATAGCAATTGAGTGCAAGCACTTGCGGCAGCTACATACTCGGCTTCGGCGGTGGAGAGAGATATGCAATTTTGCTTCTTGGAAGACCAACTCACCAAGGACCTACCAAGAAATTGGCAAGCCCCGGAAGTGGACTTCCTATCATCTTGATCACCCGCCCAATCGGAATTCGTGTAGCCCTTGAGAGAAAATTGTGCCCCCTTTGGGTACCACAAACCAAATCTTGGGGTATGAACCAAATAACGAAAGATCCTATGGACCGCCATCAAATGGCTATCCTTAGGAGCCGCTTGATACCTTGCACACACACCTACACTCAAAACGATATCGGGCCTAGATGCACAAAGATAGAGCAAAGAACCAATCATAGAACGATACAACTTTTGATCCACATCCTTACTCCCCTTTGGATTACGAGATAGGTGGCACTTGACTTGCATAGGAGATGTCTTGATCTTAGCATCTTGGAAGTTAAACCTCTTGATCATATCTTGGGTATACTTGGCTTGAGAAATGAAAGTCCCACGAGCCAATTTCTTGATCTCAAAGCCAAGGAAGAATTTAAGCTCACCCATCATAGACATCTTGAACCTGTCAGTCATAAGCTTAGAGAACACATTATTGAAAGCTCGGTTAGTTGAGCCAAAGCTGATATCGTCCACATATAGTTGGCATATGAAAAGATCTCCCTTTACTCTCTTGGTGAAGAGAGTGGGGTCAATCTTCCCAACTTCGAAACCACGATCATCTAACAACTCCCTAAGGTGCTCATACCAAGCACGAGGTGCTTGTTTGAGACCATAGAGAGCCTTGTCAAGTTTGTAAACGTGGTTAGGAAAGTTGAGATTCTCGAACCCCGGAGGTTGCTTAACATATACCTCCTCTTTTAGTGGACCATTAAAGAAAGCACTTTTCACATCCATTTGTTGAAATTTGAAATTATGAGAAGATGCATAAGCAAGGAGGTTACGGATGGACTCAAGGCGAGCCACGGGTGCGTAGGTTTCATCAAAGTCAATGCCTTCAACTTGAGTGTAACCTTGAGCAACCAATCTTTCCTTGTTCCTTATCACAATGCCCTGCTCATCTGGCTTGTTCTTGAAAATCCACTTAGTGCCAATAACATTGTGGCAATCTTTGGGCTTCTCAACCAATCTCCAAACTTTGTTGCGCTCAAAGTTATTGAGCTCATCATGCATAGCTTCAACCCAATCGGAGTCCTCAAGAGCTTCAAACACTTTGTTAGGCTCCACCATAGAGATATGAGCTTGATGCTCACTAAAATGTGCCAATTGCCTTCTTGTGGATCTTCGGGCTTGAATATCCTCCAAGACCTTGTTGTCTTGGGCATCAATTTGCTTCAAAGCTCTTCTTATCCTTTTGACACGACGGGCTTCGATCTCCTCATTATTGCGAGGAGGGATCACTTGATCATCTTGATCATTTGGGTCCCCATCTTGACCAACTTGGCCTTGATCATCATCATCATCAACAATATCTTCAACACTTGCTTCAACTTGAGGAGAGGATGAAGAGGATGGTTGATCTTGGCCTTGACCTTGACTTGCATTAGTGAGAGGAGTGGGTACGACTTGCGAAGTCACTTGGTCAATGAGAGGAGGGTCTTGAACATGTTCTTGGTTAGGTGTAACACTTGGCTCCTTGGCTTGTTCTTCTATTGTAGAGGAGGGCTCCACTTGAGTAGATCATAGTCCTTCTCGAGTCGCCATAAGGTGTCCCTCAATGGGGCGGAAAATCCCACACCCATCATTCCTATGGCTTCTTGAGGTATTTCAACATAACCGAATACACGGAAGTAGGAGACGTTGGGCTTGTTGCCGGTGAGGATATCATATGGGGTCTTGTCCAAGCCTTTGCGGATGTAGAGGTGGTTGGAGGAGTGGCATGCGGTGGGTATGGCCTCGGCCCATAAATATTGGGGAGAAGAGAACTCCGCCAACATGGTCCTTGCCATATCCAAGAGGGTGCGATTCTTCCTTTCGGCAACACCATTTTCTTGAGGAGTGTAAGTGGTGGAGTATTGATGACGAATGCCTTCTTCACTAAGGAATTCATTCAAAGTGTAGTTCTTGAACTCCGAACCATTATCACTCCTAATAGCCATGATTTGCACAATGTGTTGACGTTGCACTTCGTTGGAGAAGTCGATGATGGTTTGTTGAGTTTCACTCTTGCACTTGAAGAAATAAACCCAAGTGTATCTTGAATAATCATCGAAAATCAACAAGCAATACTTCTTTCCACCAAGACTTGCCTCGGGCACGGCACCAAAGAGATCAACATGGAGAAGCTCCAATATCCTCTTTGATGAGATAATAGTCTTGGCCTTGTGCACCTTGTCATGCATCTTTCCTTCAACACACGACCTACAAACGTGATCCTTTGCAAAGGAAACATTTTCTTTTAGTCTGACAATAAGGCCACCTTTGTGAAGACTTTGCAAAGTTCTCATGTTGACATGGGATAGGCGGCGATGCCACAACCATCCCAAGTCCGCCTTTCCGAAAAGACACATTGCTTGAGTGTTGGTAAACTTAGAAAAGTACACCACAAACAACTCATTTTCAACATGTCCCACGTAAGCGACGTCAAGAGTCTTGCTCCTCAAAAGGACCACAATATCAACATCAAAAAAGACGGAGAAACCCATCTTTCCAAGAGAGCGGACGGAAAGTAAATTGTAACCAAGGGATTCGACAAGCATGACGTTCACGATAGTGATATCGGGAGCGACCACAACCTTGCCGAATCCGGATACCTTAGACGAGGACGAGTCTGCATAAGTGACGATTGCTTGTATGTCATTTGGGCGCAACTTCGTCACAAGTTCTTTGCTTCCGGTCATATGGCTAGTGCATCCACTATCAATTATCCATTTAGTCCCACCGGAAGCATAGTCCTGCAAGAGATCATTGACTAGAGTTAGGACCCGAGAAGGGTCCCTTCATGTTAGCTACAAGGGTATTTGGAACCCAAATAGTATAGTCAATGAAACCCTCAATAGGACCAACATATTTAGCTTGCACAACACCATAATAATCAACATATAAGAAATGATGTGGATTGTTAGTTCCCGCGGAGGTGCTACGAGTAGTGTTGTCCCTCATGACACTACTACTTGAGGCAATATTGTTTGCTTGAGCGGGTGTGCTAAGAGTAGTGTTGTCCCTAATGACAATACCACTCGAAGCACCATTGTTGGTCTTATTCTTGCTCTTCTTCTTCTTGTTATTCTTCTTGGCTACATAGCCTAGACCTTGCTTGCCCACTTGTTGCCTTGGAGCACTCAATTGTGGTCTAGCAATGACCACATTAGAGTTAGGGGCAACCACTTGTGTGGAAGGGGTCACAACCTTCTCAACTTGAGGGCCTTTGCCCTTGAGCCTTGCTAGCTCATCCTTCAACCTAGCATTTTCCTCAATAATATTTGCATGATCACAAGAATAAGTAGAGGTGCTAGGGTTGTTAGTTTGATTAAGTTGAGTTTGAAGTTGTTCATGCAACTCTTTGAGGGATGAGTGTTGGCTTTCCAAAGCTTTGTGAGCCTTGGTTAGCTTTTCAAACTCCTCGGTTAGTTTACCATGACCAATCCCAAACTCGACCTTATCCTTTTTAGCCTTTTTATATTTAGCAATAGCAAGGTCACGTTCCTTCGTGATGTTTGAGACAAGTTCATTATGAGTTAATTCAATAGATTCAAGTTCATCCTCTAGAGAAACTCTACCATCATGCTCTTCCTCAAGAGTCATAGAGAGGGATGCAATTTCATCCGCATCCCTCCTCTCAACCTCACCTTTCTTCTCAAGAGCATCTTGGGCCTCTCCCAATTGCCTCATGAGATACTCAAAGCACTTCTTGGTCTCCCCTTGCATGTTAGACATAAAATGTTCCAAGGAGACCCTCTCCTCTTCTATTCTAAGACTAGCAAGATGTTCTAGTTCACTAGGGGTCTTAGAGTTGGAAGAAGGTGATACCTCCGTGGCCTTATCCATGAAGCACTTTGCATTTCGTTGATGAAGATCGTAATTGGGGGATTCAAAGAGAGATGAAGATGATGGAATAGAAGCAATAGCAAGAGCGGCCACTTCACTTGTGGTTTCTTCTTCTTCATCACTCCCGGAATCATACTCCTCTTGAGTCAAACGCACAAACTTGGTGGGAGACTTCTTGTTGAATGGCTTCTTCTTGAAATGAGGTTTCTTGTACTCAACCTTGGACTTGTCCTTGCGAATAAGATTGCCACTATGGAGCTCTCTATTCTCATAAGGACACTCCGCAATGAAATGTTGCTTATCTTGACAATTGAAGCAAGACCTCACTTTTTGAGCCCCATCATTGCCATAGCGAGACCTTGTCTTTTCCTCAACAAATCTCTCGCCCTTGGGAGGATTGCTCCAAAACTTTTTCACGGTGAGAGCGATGAGATCCTTTAGAACGGGATAATAGTCTTGTTCCTTCAAGGGAGGAAATGCCTCTTCTCCATCTTCTTCATTCTCAACCTCTCTTGACACAACCTTGGCCTTCAAAGCAACAGATGCTCCTTGGTGCATTCTAGTGGCCCTAGCTCGGTTGTCAAGAGCATTCTTGGTTTGCACTTTATACGAGCACATTTCTTGCATTACTTAAGTTGAGGTCATGGAAGCAAAATCATGTCTTCCTTGAATGCTCTTCATGTCTGCACCCTCAAATGGCATTATGGCAATCATGTACTTCCTCTTGATACATGCATCATCAATGTACTTGGCACCAACATTTGAGAAGGCGGTGGCAAGAGTCTTGAGTCTCTGGTACATGTCCACATGATCCTCTCCATCATGCATATAGAACCCTTCGGCCTCATTGGTCAAGGCATCATATCTATTCCTTTGCATGCTCTCATTGCCCACAAATATGATGACAAGAGCGTCCCATGTTTCCTTGGCGGTGGAATATTGTTGAAGATGCGGCATCTGGTTAGGACCCACGGCTTGTTGAAGAGTGGACAAAGCGGTGTAGTTGAGTTGGCAATCTACGGCTTCTCTTCTTGTGAGATTCTTGGGATCATATGGCTTGTATCCGTCATGAGTGATCCTCCAAAGATCTATACAAGAAGAGTTCAAGTGAGTCTCCATGTAGTATTGCCATTCACGAAAAGAAAAAGCATCAATTTTAGGTGGATCTCCCCTAGGGATTATATGAGGATGAGGGACGGGGGGATCGGGAGAATATCGTCCTTCAATGGAGTGATATCCTTCCTCTCCTACCACGCCCTTTTTAGCGGATTGTTCGGCAGAAGCATTTTTAGATGGATCACCATCAACCCCTTTCTTTGCGCCCTCCGGAGGAATTTCCGGAGGAGAGGATTCGACTACCTCCGGACCTTTGGCTTTGAGGAGTTGTGCCATGAGTTGGCGCAACTCATCAAATTTGGTGTCTATGGATGAGGTCAATGAAGTTCTCAAAGCATTGATATCATCCATGGTCACCTTGCCACCGTCCGTTTCGGCATCCAAATCGTCTCCCATACTAAAACTCTTAGGAGGTTAAGCCCGATAGAAGAGCCGAGGCTCTGATACCAATTGAAAGTAAAGTATGGGCACCTAGAGGGGGGTGAATAGGTGCTATGACCAATTTTAATTTTTCTTAAAGTTTAGGCTTGACACAAAGGTAAATTCTCTAGATAGTGCAACTAATGGTGAATTTACCTATATGGCAAGTGTCGAGACATCGTAGTAGTTTTCATAGACTGGGGTGCCATGAGACTACGGTAGAGACGTGGGGTAACGGGATAGCGTAGTAAACACAGAACACGGGATTTACCCAGGTTCGGTACGTCGCGACAGTACGGCGTACCTACTCCTGCACTTCTCACTATGTGGGACTAAAGCCCGTATAATAAGGTTACAGTGTAAAGGAATAGATCTAGCTACTCGTCGAGGATGAACTTCCCGGCGAGTTGCGCAAGGCTTAAGCTAGAACCTAGAACCTTGGAACTAAAGGAACTTATTGAACTTATGAAATCTATCTCCCGTCCGGCTTTATATAATAGCCGGATTAGGGCTTACAGAACCAGAAACCTAGAAGACTACGTTTAACTTGTAACTTGGAAAGTAAGGAATCCGTCTTCTCCTCCAAGCCAGATCACGCGGGCCGTGATCCGGGTTCTTCTAGAATCCGGCTTCTGCGCGTCGGACTACTGGGCCGCCCAATGGACCTAAGCCCATTACCTTGCAGGCCACCCTGGTAGTCCAGCTCTTTTGTCTACCATCTTCTATACCCCTATTCGGTATATATCCGACAGTAGCCCCCAGGAAGGATCAAAACTCTGAAAATCCGCCTTTCGTCAAATACATTTAGTCCGGGAAACTTGATTCAGCAGTCTTGATTCTTTCTTCTTTCCTTTTGAAGGAGATGGTAACATAAAACTCGGAACTATGAAAATCCGGCTTTTCTTCTCGCGATCCTTCGCGGAAAAGAAAACACGTGACATCAGCGCTTTAATCATACTGACGTAAGCGCCGCTTGGTTTCACGCGGGAAACCCTGCAACGTATCTCTGACAGATTCTCACGAGAAACGAGGAGATAGCCATCATTCCTCTGTCGTTCCGTTTCCCGGATTTTCCGGCGAGCGACACGCGTCGAACATCCAACGGTCAAAAGAGCCGTTAGCGCGTATCTAGAGGGTTTTTAGGCTATAAATAGCCGTCTTCGTCGTCTCCGAAAATCTTTCCTCACTCCCTCTGCCCACGTCATTGACGCAAACGTGAGCACGAGAGCTTAGAACGAATCCTTGCCCCGACGAACCCTTTGCACGCCGGAGCGCTCCGTCACCGCCGAAAACGATGGCCTCTCCGTCGTCCTCACCGGCCCGTGCCTCTATCGACGAGCTTTTGGGCGACCTGGATCCACAGCTGGGGTCGCCCAAGCATGCCGGCGGCGGGCCGGAAAGAACCACGGCATCCGCGGCGGGCGGAGGAAACGCTTCCGCCGCCGCTGACGTAGCGGGCCCAAGCACCACAACATCCTCGCCGTTCGCACCGGAAACGGCGGGGGTCAAGACTCACTCTCGTGGCACTGAGCGCTTCTCCGCCGGAGCTGACGAAGAAGCAAAATTTGTCGGAATTTGGAATCAGAGTGATACTTCACTTGTCCTCCTTCGTCGGATGTCAAGGGACAGATTAATAGTTAAAGGCAAATGGCGGATCTCGAAGAATGAGCCAGAGCCCAAGCCAAAGGAAGGAGAACGCGTCCTCCTCACTTCTCATATCACGAGAGGTATGGGTTTTCCCCCTTCTGCCTTTTTCCTAGACGTCCTCAACTTCTATGGTGTCCAACCGCATAATATCTCTCCAAATTCCATCCTCCAATTAGCTAGTTTCCAAGCTCTTTTCGAAGGGTATCTTGGAATAACTCCCAATTTAGACTTCTGGCATTATTGTTTCGAGGTAAAACACAATATCACAAACGGTGTCTCGCCCATCTGCGGTACCATATCTTTTATCCTCAGAAACTTTAGGGAAGAATGGTATCCCAGGATAAGAATGCCGAAACCTGACCAATCTTGGCTAGGTTCTTTCTTTTATCATCAAGACATTCCGTTCCCCAACAAAGAAACCGGACTTCCTCCCTTTGTTAATTCTGCTGCCATTCCTCATGAAAATTGGACACTTGAAATAACAGAGGATTTGCCTGAAAGCCTGATGAAAATAAAGCGTCGCATCGCCAAACTTTCTTCTTCTCAACCACCTTTGGTTTGGAAGGATATCGTGTTATGCTGGTTTGGACGTCGCGTACAACCTTTATCCCTTCGTTCCCGACTTCTTTGTGAGTACACGGGACCGGAAGATAGCATGAGAGGCACTGATAGATCCTTTAGCAAGAAGGATTTTGTCGAACGCCTTCATCAGATAGTTGCCGCCGATAACCAGGTTGAAGAAAGTCTAGCCATATATCATGCGGAAAATCTGGTTCCTAAGGTACTTTTCTTCCCTTTTTTCTGAGTTTCCTCAGATTATCTTCTCTCTTCATTTTTAACATACTGCTGATTCTTTCCTAGTTTGACGAACTTGGAGAAGATGATCTTGCTTCTGATGCTGAAATCAGCCAATTGTATGCCGAGTTTTACAACAACCAAAAGCGCAAGAGGCAAACTACCATCAAAGAAGAATTCCCTTCTGCAGCTGCGGGTAAAAGAGGGAAAACGAATATGCCAATGGGCGGAAATCTTCAATCACCCGTCAGAAACGAATCTATGCCTGCTCCAGATGATATCCGGGTGAAAGAAGAACTTTTCGACGAACTCGGATATATTCGTCCGGAAGCTAAGGAATTTTTTGCTCCTGCGCCTCTGGTTCGCCCTTGGCCACAAAATGGATTAGTTATCCGCAACAATATCGCATTCTCGCCCCGGCAGGTCATACACGATGGCCTTCACCACGTAGGAATTCTTTTCATGGAATATGCCAGAGAATTCAAGGAGACCTTAACTGATTTGCGAGAAATGAGCCAGGTAATACCTCTAGCCCCCAAGCATTAAGTTGAAAATCTAAATTCCTCTTAATGATTCTTTGTATGCTTGTTCAAACTTAAGCATCTGGCTTTCATTTCCATGTTTCAGCATTCCGCAGATGCCATAAACGTGGAAGTTTTGAAAAAACTTAGCCTCAAAAGCAAAGAAGTAAAAACACTTCAATCTGCTATTGAGTCAAAAAGCAACGAACTGGCGTCGACTCAAAAGCAATTATCCAAAGCCACCGGTATTTTTCTTCGTGTTTGTTGACTTTTGCTGGAAAGTCATTTCTAAATCTTGCCGTAATGTCGGATTATTTTGTCCCTGCTTTTCAGCTGCTTTAACCAAAGCCAAGAAGCTCACAGCAAACGCTGCTTATTTTTCTCAACTTCGTGAAGAAAATTCCAACCTTCAAAGAGAACTTTCAAAAGTTCGAGAAGAACTGGAGGCCAGTAATCTAGCCCTTGGGATTGCGCAATCCAAGGCTTCTTTGCAGGCAGCAGAGGATAAATCTATTATCAATGATTTAGAAAGTATGCTATTTCCTCGTATGAAAGAAAGCGATGAAATTGACGCGGTTCTTGGTAAGTTGACTTCTTTTACCTCTACTTTCATGCCATATTCTTATATTTTCTAATCTTTGCCTTTTGTCAAAAAAGCAGGAAATTTTCCAGGGATTTCTCGGACGGAAAAGATCCGGGCCTTTGGGAAGATATGGAATTCAATCAGAAATGCAGGAATGCACTTGATTAATAAATTCCTACCCACAAGCAGTATACAATTCTCAGAAGTTTACCGACTTCCGGATGGCATTATGGAAGTAGCAAATTCGAAGGAATCTTTCCTTCGCTCTGCAGCACGGGGTGGTGCGCGGATGGCACTTGGCCTCATGCGCTTACACTACCCTGATGCAAAATCCTGGCGTGTAGCATCCGGTATTCCTCAAGAATGCTCAGAAGCACAAATAAATGCAGTCTTTAAAGAAGTTGAAGGCCATGCCACGCAGATTGCTTCCATGGTAAATATCTCCATTACTTATCCGGAAGAAGAAGTGCCCGCAGCCCCCGAGAATGATGGCAGTGATGAAGACTCAGAAATTTAAAGGAGGCGCACTTAACCTGGATGATGGATGCGTATAGTAGCTTTTTTACAATGTAATTCATATTGTAATACTTCTATGTCATTTGTCGGAACAAGAACTCCGCCTTTTGCGATTTCAAACTTCTTGCAAAGTTTTTCCGGGTTTGGCTGCTCCTTTATCTTCTAAGTAATCTGGTATATATGCTTTAACTGTCCTTAGTGTTTGAAATGGCTTAAATAGCATTATGAATCGTTATGCCGAGTAACTGGGGACGAACCAAGCAGTTTTGAAACTCGAAAACATGAATCATGCTAAAGGCATTTTTACTAACTAGTTCCAGTAACCCATCATACGCACGATCAGATAAAACTTAGAGAAAACAAGGAACTGTTCTGAAACTTGGGCACGCAGGCACAATCCGAGTTTCCTTTAACCTTTAACAGGCCGAATCATTCAGCTTTTAAACACCGAGCACGCAGGCACAATTCGGGTCAACATTGAGTATTTGTAAGATCATTGGGAAATAGATAAAACGGAAATATTTTGTACTTATAATGAATATGAATTCCGATAACTTTATTTCATGATCTCAAAGATGTTTACATAGAAATTGAACTAAGTATAGAAGGGACGTAATTGCTGGATACTCCAAGGCCTATTTGTCTCTCCTAGTTCAGCATCTATTTTTCTCTTTCTTTTGCGATTCGGCTTTTTGGGATCATCCTCCGTATCTCGAATGTCGACAAGATAATATGATCCATTCTTCATGGCTTTACTGATGACAAATGGTCCTTCCCATACTGGGGCCAATTTGTGCTTCCTTTGTTGCACCAATCTCAGCACCAAGTCACCTTCCTTAAAAGAACGATGCCTGATTTTACGACTATGATAACGTCGTAAACCTTGCTGGTAGATGGCGGATCTTTGAAGCACAAGTTCTCGTTCCTCTTCTAGGAGATCGACAGCATCCTGTCGTGCTTCCTCGGCATCTGAGTCGTCAAAATTTTGCACTCTTGGGCTGTCATGGATCATGTCCGTTGGAAGCATAGCTTCCGCACCATAAACTAGGAAAAACGGGGTTTGCTCAGTTGACCTATTTGGCGTCGTTCGAATACTCCATAACACGGAAGGTAGTTCTTCTACCCATGCTCCAGCTGCTCTATGAAGAGGAGTTTCGAGTCTTGGGCGTATTCCTTGCAGGATTGAGCTATTCATTCTTTCAACCTGTCCATTAGATTGCGGGTGTGCCACAGATGCAAGATCCAAGCGAATTCCCGTTTGTTGGCAGTATTTTGCCAACTCCCCAATGGAGAAATTTGTCCCGTTATCAGTTATTATGCTGTGTGGGACGCCATACCTCATTACTAAATCGATAATGAAGTTTCTGGCAGTTGCGCCGTCCAGCTTTTTGATGGGTTTAGCCTCCACCCATTTTGTGTACTTATCTACTGCTACGAGTAAATGTGTAAGTCCACCTCTTGCAGTTTTGAACGGTCCCATCATGTCTAGCCCCCAGACCGCGAACGGCCATGTGATAGGGATAGTTTTTAGTGCTTGGGCCGGCAAATTGGTCTGCTTGGCGTAATATTGGCATCCTTCGCATGTATTCACTATGCGTTCGGCGTCTGTCTTGGCTGTTAGCCAGAAAAACCCTGCACGGAATGCTTTTTTGACTATGCTTTTTGATTGAGCATGATGTCCGCAATCGCCGGCATGGATTTCTTGCAATATTTCTCTTCCTTCCTCTGGTGAGATACACCGCAGAAAAACTCCAGAAGTACTGCGTTTGTATAAATGGTCGTTGATTACTACGTATCCTTTGCATCGACGCTGTATTTGCCTTTGCAGGACTTCGTCTGCTCCTTCCGGGTACTTCTGATTGACTAAGAAGTTTAGGTACGGAATTGTCCAATCCGGTTTAACGAACATGACTTCAATTGTTTCAGATGCTAAAGGGTAATCGACGTCTCCACCTTTTATGGATGGTTCGTGCAAATGCTGGACGAATACCCCTGGTGGTAAAGTTTTTACTCTCTCTGATCCCATGCGGGCTAACGCATCCGCGTTCCAATTTTCCTCCCTTTTTATGTGAAGGACTTCGAACCCGAAGAAGCAGATGGCAAACTCATCCACCGTTCTCCGATATTCGGCCATTATGGGGCTTTTCGCGTCCCAGGTTTGGTTGAGCTGATGATGTACCAAATCCGAGTCTCCGTAGCACAAGATGCGTTTTACCCCTATTTCTTTTGCAATGTGCAAGCCATGAAGCAAAGCTTCGTATTCTGCCACATTATTACTGGCGTTGAAGTGTATTTGCAATACGTACTCCATTGTGTCTCCCTTGGGAGATTTTAGAACTACGCCGGCTCCAGCTCCTTCCTTCATCTTAGATCCGTCAAAGTGCATGATCCAGTACTCGGATTCTGGCATCGGTGTATTTTCCATTGCTTCTGTCCAGTCGGCGACGAAATCTGCCAAAACCTGGGATTTTATTGCCGTCCTTGGCTGATACTTAATGTCGAAAGCTGCCAGCTCGATGCCCCATTTAGCTACTCGGCCGGTTGCCTCCGCATTGTTTATAATATCTCCTAGTGGTGCTTTACATACCACTGTTATAGAATGTCCTTGGAAGTAATGGCGTAGCTTTCTGGATGCGAAAAATACGCCATATGCCAGTTTCTGATAGTGCGGGTATCTTTGTTTGGATTCGGAGAAAACTTCGCTTATGTAGTATACCGGATGTTGATCTGGTATGCTTTGCTCTTCTTTTGTCCGTTCCACAACGATTACCGCGCTAATAACCCGACTAGTAGCCGTAAGGTATAATAACATGGGTTCTTCATCTTTGGGGGATGCCAAGATGGGAGCGTTCATCAAGGTTTCTTTTAACTGGGCTAACGCTGCATCGGCCTCTTCTGTCCATTCGAACTTGTCGGATTTCTTTAACAGTTTGTATAGTGGCAAGGCTTTATCCCCCAGCCGACTAATAAATCTGCTGACGGCTGCTGCGGAACCCGTCAATCTTTGGACATCTTTTACACATGTAGGCTTTGAGATATTCAAGATTGCCTTGATCTTTTCCGGGTTAACTTCTATTCCTCTGTGAGAAACGATGAAACCTAGAAGTTTTCCTGAGGGAACCCCGAATACGCACTTAGATGGATTCAACTTCATCTTGTAAGTGCGCAAGTTTTCGAAAGTTTCTCGCAAATCCTCAAGGAGTGTATCTTTTTCCTTGGTTACGACAGCAATATCGTCCACGTAAACATGGACGTTTTTTCCAATCTGACTATGCAAACAACGTTGCATGCAACGCTGGTAGGTTGCACCTGCGTTCTTCAGGCCAAAAGGCATGGTTACGTAGTAATACGTCCCGTACGGGGTTATAAAAGAAGTCTTGATTTGATCTTCCTTTTTCATGCGTATTTGGTGGTACCCGGAGTATGCATCCAAAAAGCATAAAAGCTCAGAGCCTGCAGTGGCATCTATTATTTGATCGATTCGCGGCAGCGCAAACCTATCTTTCGGACATAACTTGTTCAATCCTGTGTAATCTATACACATTCTGAGGGCAGTTGTGTCTTTCTTCGGTACTAATACCGGATTTGCGGACCAGTCAGTATGTATTACCTCCTTGATGAAATCCGCTGCTAAAAGCCGGATAATTTCCTTGCCGATAGCCTTCCGTCTTCTTCCGTCAAATCGACGGAGACCTTGTTTGACGGGTTTTGATCCGGGAATGACCTTGAGTTGGTGCTCAGCAAGTTCCCTGGGTACGCCTGGCATGTCAGCTGGACACCAGGCAAAAATGTCCCAGTTCTCACGGAGGAACTTGATGAGCTCGCCTTCCTATTTGTCGGTCATCCCAGTCCCTACAACGACGAATTTTGTCGGATCTTTGGGATCTAGGATTACCTGTCTTGTATTCTCGGATGCCTTGAAGCTATCTGTTGGCTTCCGAGTTTCTTTTCCTGCCGGCATTTCTTTCGGCGATACCTCCTTGGCTAACTCCTTCAGTTCTTCCTGAGCTATAACTCTTTGAGCGCAAAGGGCGTTTTGCTTCTCCAACTCGTTTGCCAGCTTGAAATCACCGGCAATGGTGATTACTCCTCCTTTAGGTCCTGGCATCTTCAGCTTGTTGTAGATGTAGCAAGATCTTGCCATAAACTTGGCGAAAGCCGGACGTCCGAGTATTGCGTGATACACGCTCTCGAACGGCACAACTTCGAAGGATACTTTTTCCTGCCGGAAGTGATCTTTATCTCCGAAGGTGACATCTAGGGAAATTTCTCCTAGGGATCGTGCTTGCCTGCCAGGAACGATGCCATGGAAGCGTATATTGCTGTAATTGAGCTGGGACTCGGATATCTTCAAGTGCTTCAGTGTATCCAGGTACATTATATTTATGCTGGATCCTCCGTCCATCAGCACTCTTCTTAGCCTAGTGTTTTGAACAATAGGGATTACAACAAGAGCTTGTGTGCCGGGTTCAGGGATATTTCCGGGATGATCAGACTGATCCCAGATTATCGGTGTGTTGGAATACTTCAAGAATTTTGGGGTTGCAGGAACAACCGCGTTTATTTCTCGAAGTGTCCTTTTGGCCACCTTTGCTGACGGCGTTGCTAGGAAAGTTAGCATTGCTTCTCCGTCAACTCTTGGAAATTTAGGTTCGCCTTTTCGCTGTTGTTCCTGGATTTTGTCATCAGTGTCCGATTCACTGTCTTCTTTTTCAGCTTCTGGCTTTTGTTTGGCAGGTTTTCTCTTGGAACCCTTCCCTTTACTTCCGGATCCTGCATTGCCTTTCATATGCTTGTTTAGCCGACATTGCGCGTTCGTGTGGGTTGGTTTCCCAAACTGAGAGTGGTGGACGCAGGGTTCCGACTTAATTCTCTCCCATTCTTCAGGAGTGTAATTGATGGGATCCGGACTGCGGCCTTTCCACTTGTTCCCTTTTTCTCCTCCAAAGGCTAAGTTAACCTCCTTGGGCTTTGTCGTTGACTCCGGAGTTCCTTTTTTATCAGAACGAGGTGTTTTCTTGGCCAGTATCAGTGACTCAATATTTCCTCCTCTTGCTCTGATATCGTCTTCGGCTGCAGCATGCTCATTAGCGGTTGTAAGCATAGATCCGAGATCTTTGTGCTTTTTAGAGCCAACCATGAACGGTACAAGTCCGGGTTTTAGGCTATTGACGAAAGCATGCATTGCTTGTACGTCAGTTACCCCAGAGCAACTATTCTTCATTGCAGTCCATCTGGAGATGAAATCCACGTATGGTTCGTCTTCAAATTGGGTGCAACGGTTCAGCTGGTTGATGCTATTTGGGCGTTTGTATGTTCCTCAAAAATGCTGAGTAAATACCCTCGCCATATCATCCCAACTGTCGACAGTTCTTGATGGTAAACCATTAATCCAATCTCTGGCTCCGTCTAGCAACATTAGGGGAAGAAACTTGACAGCTTCCAGGTCTGTCCCGTTGTTGATCTGGACGGCTGTGTGATAATCTGAAAGCCAGGTATCCGGGTTTGTACTGCCGGTATATTTTTGGTAGGTTGGACCAACTTTGGCAAAGCCAGAATGCAGGGTTATCCTTCGGATCCTGTCAGTAAAACACTTAGGACCAAAGTATAGATCATCCTTTTCTGCTCTGTCAATATGTGCAGAATATCTCCCGGCTGAATGGACAGAAGGGGATCTGCTCCTTTCTTTTCCATTGTTACGCGGACGCGTTTTTCCGAGGTTATCTCTATCTCTTCCGTTGTCACGCCCTCTGGGATTAGGTGGAGTCCTGCTCCTGTACCTTTCCTTATCTTTGGGCGGTGTCCGAGATCTTTCACGCCTGTGAGGTGTATCGTATCTTCCAGTTTTTTCAGCTGGGTTTCTCGGAGGTGGCATTATTTTGCCGTCATTCCGGTGTTTGTCTTCCCGATCGTGTGGTTTGTATCCATCTTTCGGGAGATGAGGTCCGGTTCTAGACGCTGCGTCCCGGTTGTCGGGGTTTTTCTTGTCTTTTCTCGGATCCTCTTTTTTGTCCGAATCTCCGGGTTCTTCCGGTCCAGGTGCTCCAGCAGCGCAAGTAACAGTTTTGCAGAGGGCGGAATTATCATGCAGCCTCCCTGATCGCTCTTGTCCTCGCTGTTGCTGCTGTAACGCTTTTCCTAGGAAAGCATACACCCCTTGGAGTTTTTCCCCGTTGGAGTACAGATCATTGTTCAAGATGGCGAACGCTGCTTCCGCGTTTTCAGCTGCGGTTTTGTATATTGGTTCGCCCTTGGCATCTTTGCCGTTTAACTGCTTTTGCCAAGATGGGTTATAGAACCTTTCTTTCGGCGGCAGTTCTTCCGGTTTTGCAATTCCGGGTAACCTAGTAGGTTTTAAGGCAGATCTATGCTTTCTCTCGTACTCCTCAATTTCTTCCTTCATGATTTTGATGTCATTATGGGTTTGTTGGAGGTGTTGCCGAGATCTAAGCAGTTGTTGCTGTTGCCGTTGGAAAGCTTGTCTCCTGGCTTCCAGCATCTCAGGGGGTTCATTGGGTCCCACTGGAGTTTGTAATAGTTCTTGCTCCTCCAGTTCTGTCATTGGCGGAGCAGTGATTTCCTTAGATTTCTTTTCCGTAGGCTTTGTGCCACTAATATCTCCAACTTCCAGGTTTTCATCAGCGAGATCAGCTGACTTTTTCTTCCGGAGTTTATACTGGAGTTTCTTAGAAGCACGGTGCTTTTTCTTGGAAGAGGGAGGTTTTTTGACAGGTTCATCCTCTGTCATCTCCTTGACATTAGGAAATATCGGAGAAGTTTCTCCGTCTTCCCTCTCCTCTGCTGGCGGAGGGGTTTTAGGGCTTTCCTGGCTATCGGCACCCGTTGTATCAGCTGGTTTTGCCATTAGCACTTCATGGAATCCCTCTTGAAAGGATTTAACCTTTCTTACGAAGGCATCATCATCTTCGTCTTCAGAGAAGTTATCCGATCCGGTTTCCGACTCCAATCTCGCCTCAATGGCGGCAAGCACGGACTCTGTTTCCGAGTTCATCGTCTGGTTAACGGATGTCGGATCTTCCGTCTCTGTGACGGGTATTGGTTCTTCCGTCTCTGTGACGGGTGTATCATTGTCTGCCTCTTGCACGGGATTTCCGTCATCCGTGTTTTCGGTGATCTCGGATTGCACCATGCCGATAAAGTGCGTATCACTGTTTTGTCGGCGATCTGAGCAAAATCCGGCATCATAGTCGTCTTCGACTGGGTATAGGGCGGGTGGGAGATAATTGCTTTCACCGCAAAACCCCATTGCTTCCGCGGTTAATCCGATAAAGATATTAGCAGATCCAATCGGTAAAACGCAGGCACTTACCAGATGGTTTTGCGCCGGGATGTAGGACCCGTTGTCGAGGAAGCGCCCGACGTCGTCGTCGAATTCCAAGCTTCCAACAGTGATCGATCTTCCGATTCCGCCTAATATCTCAGATCGGAACTTCACGCCTGACGTCGTTTGCCCCACGGTGGGCGCCAACTGTCGAGACATCGTAGTAGTTTTCATAGACTGGGGTGCCATGAGACTACGGTAGAGACGTGGGGTAACGGGATAGCGTAGTAAACACAGAACACGGGATTTACCCAGGTTCGGTACGTCGCGACAGTACGGCGTACCTACTCCTGCACTTCTCACTATGTGGGACTAAAGCCCGTATAATAAGGTTACAGTGTAAAGGAATAGATCTAGCTACTCGTCGAGGATGAACTTCCCGGCGAGTTGCGCAAGGCTTAAGCTAGAACCTAGAACCTTGGAACTAAAGGAACTTATTGAACTTATGAAATCTATCTCCCGTCCGGCTTTATATAATAGCCGGATTAGGGCTTACAGAACCAGAAACCTAGAAGACTACGTTTAACTTGTAACTTGGAAAGTAAGGAATCCGTCTTCTCCTCCAAGCCAGATCACGCGGGCCGTGATCCGGGTTCTTCTAGAATCCGGCTTCTGCGCGTCGGACTACTGGGCCGCCCAATGGACCTAAGCCCATTACCTTGCAGGCCACCCTGGTAGTCCAGCTCTTTTGTCTACCATCTTCTATACCCCTATTCGGTATATATCCGACAGCAAGACAAGCAATTAATGCAACTAGGACAACACTTAATACAACAAGTACTACAATAAATGCTAAAGTACGAGTAAGTAAAGAGTGAGGGAACGAGGTAACCGATGGAAGCACACGGAGACACAATGTATTCCCGAGTTCCTCCTTGTTAAGGGAGTACGTCTCGTTGGAGGGGTGTGAGCTCGCCACGAAGGCCTACTCAACGCCACAAAGGCCTCACCCTATTCTCCGATGAACTTCCGCCACAAAGGACTAGTTCACCTTCCACTATTGAATCCCTTTGAGGCGGGGATCGAATCCTTTACAAACAAGCTTGGGTCACACACCCACAACTTAATTGGGGGCTCCCAACAATCACAAGTCACCAAGAGTAGAAAGAAGCCTAGGTTCTCCACAAAAGGAAACCCTAGGCCAAGATCCCTCAAGCTAATTAGGGGGAAATGGAAAACCGGTTGGTGAAGATGTAGATCCGGGGCTTCTCCTTCAATCCCCAAAGAATCAACAAGTTTGGGTGGAGGAGGAGGGAGATCTAGCTTGGTGGGTGAGCTCAATCAATGGAGTCTTCAATGCTGGAGGAGCTAACCCTTGGGGAAGAAAGAGAGGGCCTATTTATAGCCCTCACTTAAAACTAGCCGTTTTTCTGCCCATTTGCGACCAGGCCGGAATAGCCCGGAATAATTCCGGAGCAATCCAGATGCCAGCAAAGTTTTTCGCGTTGAGATCGGAATGATTCCGGGCTGCTCTGGATTGGTCCGGAATGGCCCGAAATAATTCCAGATGGCAACCGAACATTTTTCCGTTATGGCCGGAATGGCCCGGAATAATTCCGGCTTCCGGAATCACCCGGAATATTCCGGATTCCAACAGAGGATTTTCCCGTTGTGGCCGGAATGAGCCGGAATGATTCCGGGCTCCCGGAATCACCCGGAATAATTCCGGGCCACACTTGGAAATGCTTTTTCAGGCCAGGAAAAATCCGTTGATCTTCGATTTCTTCACCATTTCTTCGATACCGTATGTGTGTTGATTTAAGACCAAAACCTTTGACAGAATAGCACATACGGTTAGTAACTTCTTTATGTTGTTAACAAACACACAAAACATAGGGATATCGAAATTGCACTTTCAGTCTCCCCCTTTTTGGTGTTTGATGACAACATAAAGATTTCACGGGGATAATCAATATGAACTAAAGAAATGGTGTCCAAAAAATAGACGGAGGTCTTCCTCGATGTGTGTCGTGAGGCACACACTTCATAGGCTTTTCTCCCCCTATGTTTTAGACACCAAGCCGACTAAACAAGTTCATACAACATGCGTAGATAATAATAGAGATAATAGCAAGCATGATAATAGTAGCATAACCACAGGTAGGGTGACACAATTACGTCACAAGGTTCCACACAAATAAAATGAAGTTTGCAAACGAAGAAAACAAACTAAAGATAACGGAGCACAAGCCTACAAGATCGAAATCAAAAGGCAAAAAACTCGTGCTCCCACCCTTGCAAAGCCCGTGGAATCCTAATATGGGGACTCCTTCTCCCCCTTTGGCGTCAAGACGCCAAAAAGGGGAAAAGAGTCCAACTAACGTCCCAAGGGATCACTCCATGTTGTCATCTTCTCCATGGTGCTCATCATCATCTTCCTCTTCCTCAGCTTCATGATCACGACCTCCAAGCCCAGCAGTATCGAAGTCATCCTCACCATCAGAAAATTCCTCATCATCAACATCAGCTGGAGGCACCCCGAAGTAGAAGTCATCATCATGGATATCAGGCATCTCCACAGGAACATAATCAGCAGCAGCAAGAGAGATAGGATCCTTAGGTAAAGCAACCCCAGCAGCTCTGCGGTCGGCGTTCTGAATGCGCCGAGTCTCCTTGGCCAACTCCCTAGCCTCATGAGCAATCGCCCTAGTGTCATTGCAAATACCGAATAGAGCCTTGAAGAACTTTTCAATGCCACTGGAAGGACGCTCAGAAGTCCCACTCGTGGAAGCAGAAGGAGTGGCCATGGGAGATTTGGACTTGGCCCTACAGTACTCCGGAATCTCCACACCACGAATGAGAGACGGAACCATCTTATTGCCCTTGACCACAGTGTAGTTATCCATGATCTCATCCCCCACTTTGGAGTTAATGAACCTTTGAATCAGTGGGCCATAAGCGGGCTTCCTCTTCTCCATGACTCCAATGCAGATCTCATGGTAAATAAAATCCATCACATCAAGCTTCCTCTGGTTCTGAGGCCTGGTGATGAACATGAGGTTCACCATGAATGCCCTGATGGCAGAGTAGTCACCAGCCTTGATCACAATGGTGGCACGGAAGATCTTAGAAAGCAGGTTGTAGTAGGGGTACATGATGGAGTTGAAGGGCCTAGTCTTGACCTGAGCATCAGGAGGATAGCATAATTCGAGGCTTGAGTTGTCATACTCTGGATTGTCATGAATTTTGAAACCATGATTTGCATGAGTGGCAGTCCACCTGTATCCAAGAGCCTCAGCAAACTCACCCAAGTTACTCGAGATCTTCTGCTCCCCACACATCCAAGTCATAGTACGCGTGGCATCACCAATGGCATGGAGAGTGCAGTAGAACTGAGAAACTAACTCTGGGCAATACTCACACTCAATATCCAGAAGAGGTATCAGGCCCATCTTCAAAAGGCAAGCATGCACGTGACGGAGATCATCATTTTTGTGCCGATGATAGAAGTCCATGTCAAGCTGATTCTGCTCACAGACAAGAGGTTTCTGAACCGAATATAAATCCTGCCAACACTTGAGCTGAAGGTTGGTCCAGAAGCGAGGATCCTCACAAGTTGACTCAACAAAGCGGTACAGGTTCTTCCGCTTGATGTGCTTCCACTGTGGGATAGTACATGCCTTTAGATCACCTTCGGGCACCCTCTCAGTCTGATCATCAACACGATGCCCTCCATGAGAACCGGAAGTGCGACCCCTTATAGGGCGAGCACCCCTCCCAGCAGAGGACTTCCTCTTCAAACCAGTGCGAGCTCCAGGACCTGTGAATAGAGGACATAGGAATAGCAAAGATAAGTGCATATGCCAAACGGAACAAAGGAACTCCGGAAAGAATCATGAGTTGTTGTTATCAAATAGCTGAGAGTGCATAATGGTCCATTGAAAGAATCATGAGTTGTTGTCATATTGAAGCATGAATTTGTGGTGTTCTCCTTCGAATGCTTTATTTGGTTGGCTTGGTGCATGCTTACACCATGTTTATGACTATAACCATTCACTTATAGCCTCTATGATCATTTAGCTTTTGAACATGTAATACCCTTTATGCTTTGATTAATAACTTTTTTGTCGCTATGCATGATTATGGCCATTATTGCTCTCTTGATTTGTCGTTCCCAGTCTTTTGCTAGCTTCCAACTGTACCGAGTATGAGCTCTACTCATGCATCCAACTCCCAAAAACCAAAAGTTTGCCAAATGTGTCTACCATACCTATCTACATGTGGTATTTAACCGCCACTCCAAGTAAATTTCTCATGTGGTACCTTTAAAACTTTCAAAATTATTCCTCTTTTGTGCTCATGTTTTAGCTCATGAGGACGTAAATAGAGAATCTTTATATCACTTCTTGATTGGACTTTACACACCTGGACTAGTAGCTTCATACGCTTATCCAAATGGTACAAGAGCTGGCAGCAGGGTGCCCAACCCCAAAATTGGTTATTATAAAATTCTCTTCACTATTTTTGCCCCTGATTTATCAGTCAAATAATAATTGTGTAAACAAAAGAGAAAGGATGACCTTCTGACCCCAGTTGCGTCCTTCAATGGGAGCCGCTCTTGTGAAGTCTAGTTGGCTTGTGACGTACTGTATTGTTTGTTTACCATTCGTCGACATAAGCATACACCTCTCTAAAAAAATGTATTTTCAATACCTCTGTTTAATAAATAAATTGCTCTAACAAATGAGTTAATCCCTACTTCGCTTTGCGAAGGGCCTTTCTTTTACTTTTATTTTGAGTCTCCATCTTCTAACTTTATGCACATATAAAAGAGCATAGTTTCCCTTATGAGTTTAATGTGCATTTGTCCCAGAAACATTATTAATTGATTCACGATGTGTTTTATTTGCTCTCAAATTATTATGTTTTGCCCCACTCTTAAGGACAAGCAAAATATCACGTTGACATGTTTTCTCTATGCTTGAAACAAACATATAACTTTCGAGTGCATTATTATTCATGATCTTTTATTTGTGTTACTCTTCATGATGCAAGGTGATTGCTAAGTTTCATTGTTAAAACTATATCTATCATGCCTGTGTTTTAGTAATATGATCTCAGCTATACTTATGATTTTACAATTTAGATGATCAAGTTTATGTTGGTAGCATGTGACCTTAGAAATTATTTGTTTTTATCGTTTACCTACTCGAGGACGAGTAGGAACTAAGCTTGGGGATGTTGATACATCATAAACGTATCCTTAATTTCTGATGTTCCATGTTTTTTCATGACATATGCTACATGTTTTCTTTACACTTTATGCCATTTTTATCGATTTCCTCGGACTAACCTATTGACAAGATGCCACAGATCCAGTTCTTGTTTTTGTTATTTTTATTTTCAAAAAAGTTGTTCTGGAAATATTCTCGGAATTGGACGATTCGAAGCCTAGAGGTGTTAGAATTCCCGGAGGATCCACGGAGTCCAAAAGAGAACCAGAGAGGGGCAGAGGGGAGCCCACACCATGGGCGGGCGCGGGTCCCCCTGGCCGTGCCTAGGGGTGGTGTGGCCCCCCTACTTGCCCATCGATGTTGCCCTCTCGCATATTTAGTCTCCTCGAAAGGTTAACCCTAAACACCCCGAGCCTTTTCCACGAAAAACATCCGCAGCCGCCGTCATCGTCAACCCTAGTTCGGGAGGGTTCTAGAGCTCTCCCCGGCACCCTGCTGGGAGGGAGAATCATCACCGGAGGGCTCTACACCAAAATGCCCGCCTCCGGATTGATGCGCGAATAGTTCATCCTTCGACTACGGGTCCATAGCAGTAGCTAGATGGTTGTTCTCTCCTCTTTATGCCTCATGTTTAGATAGTGTGAGTTTCCCTACATGATCAAGATCATATTATTGTAATGCCTCATGTTGTGTTTGCTGGGATCCGATGAATATTGAATGCTATGTCTCTTGATTATCAGTTTATGCCAAATAGATGCTAGTGACTCCAAGAGGGAGTATTCATGCTCGATAGTGGGTTCATGCCCATCTTTTCTCGAGTGACAGAGATGTGACGGATGGAGGATGTGTTGTTGCCATTAGGGAGAAAACAACGATGTTTACATTTTTTTATATTACACACTTTGCTTACCCGCGATTATCGGTTGCTTGCAACTTAATGCCCAAGGTTTGCTCGGATGACATTCTGAGGGTGGATTATTAGTCATAGATGCAGTTGGATGACGGTCTATGTATCTTGTTGTAATGCCCGCATGAATCACATAGTAAGCATCGTGTCATGCATATGCACTACGGTACAACATTTGTATCTGTCAATTGCCCAGTTGTAATTTGTCTACCACGCATGCTATCTACCTGTCTTGGGAGACACACCTCTAGTGAACTGTGGACCCTGGTCCTTTTTCCTCATACTATTAATACAAACACTTCAATCTCTGTTTTCATACTGCTGCTACTTTTTTACTACTTCCATCACTGTTCTCTTTCATCTACTGCAAACAAATATTATTTTCCACATTGTACGTTTAACCTCTTTGTGTTCAGCAAAACCGACGAGATTGACGACCTCACTGCTTCGTTGGGGCAAAGTGATTTGATTATGTTGTGTAGGTTCCATGTTGCTTCTGAACCGGTAGTGCGCCCTGCCACCTCAGCTGCATCAACCTTCGGAAGTGATTTTTTTCTCCTACTGGTCAACTCAACCTTGGTTTCAATCTGAGGGAAAACTTGTTGTTGTGCTCTTCATACCTTCCTCTTGGGGTATCCCAACGAGTGCAAGATCTGCACCATCAGTTGGCAAAGTTAGCTAAGTTGATGTTGATTCGTGCCATTTGATCATTCAATCGAGCCTCTTGCGCTTGGTGTCGATGCTCATAGCGCTCCAATCCGTCTTTCACAAGTTGACGGAGTTGGAAATGGTCATTGTGGGTGACGAAGTTGTGGTAGTTGTCGTTGGAGAAAGGGTTTCCTTCATCTTCCGGGATTGGACTTGTGAACACTCCTTCCCTGGCCATCTCAAAAGCACGCAAGTGTGATATGAAGTATATATGTCTCACTTACCCAACGTTACCTTTTTTGGTCGTATTGAGGTGTCGCACCCGGACTTCTAGGGGATACTCACAGTCCGTTAAACAGCAGATAAATGGCTTACGGGGCATACCGGCACCCGCATCTCAATGTGAGCAGGCCAACACGTAAACGTGTGACAACCATTCTCTACTATTCATCGTCTGCGCAAACCATCCCATAGAAATCCAGATACTTCCATTGACGTACTTCATAACATACACACATGGTACGTCAACGGCATTTGAACAAGTGATATCACAACAGATCTCTAGACACAAATAAATAGAAATAAGTTGCAAATAGCTCTCACTAGAGCAGAGATAGCAAATACAATCATCCAGAGGACACATGTCCCAACAATTCATCATTACATCACAGCGGAAGCATCCAAAGTGTCTGAGTACAGACAAGATCCAAATAGGCCTAAGAGGCCAGAAACGAAAAGACGGAGCCCATCCACGAAGTCTCGGATCCTGCCCGGGTCCGCTATCTACTCGTCAGCAGCCTCGTCATACTCCACGTAGTAGCCACCATGGGGATCCTCGGAAACGTAGTCTGCGGAAACCACAGCCCCAAAGGGGTCAGTGCATAAACGTACTGGCAAGCAAGACTCACAATTCACCAAAATGTAACCCGTCAACATCAAGCACAGATGCTTTGGGTTCAACGGAAGAAGGGGTGATACAAAAGATGCTGCAGCGGGCTGCTCTAACCAACTACAGATACATACTACCACTTCTGGCTAACAGAAAGGGGATAAGATAGCGTATCGTAACCAGCTACCAACTAACTCCAAACAAACCCATCCTGGATCTCGCCCCTTATCCAAAGAAGCAGTCCGAGGATAACTCACACAGTTGGATTAATGATGGTTCAGATTTTTGTGTCAATAAGCCTATTACTAGTCAGATTGTTAATCATTAGGTGTAAGTTGTTCTGAGTACTTGTTAGCCAGTACTTTCACCAAGTCAACCATAACCGCGGAAAACACGGCTTCTCGAGAAGATTTATCCCTGCAGGGGTGCACCAATTTGGCCGTACACGTAAGAATAACCCGGCAGATGGGAAGGCCTTTCCCACCAAGCGGGGCACTCAACACAACTCAACTCTTCTTCGCATCAAGCCCAAAGCACCACGTGCTGTGCGTGCGCGGCTAATCGAGCCCCACGAAGAAAAGGGGACCCTCATAGCACTGGAAGACCACGCCGCCCTAAATGCCGACTACAAAAGTTCCACCCTGGCGCCAAGGGTTCGCACCTGCATATGCATGCATCAAATGGAAAGCCCGAACTAAGTGTGGCGATTTGGACGAGATGCGAATCGAATCAAATTGAGGGGGGCGCCCATACACGCTTCCCACATGCGGTTAGTGCGCTCATCATGGATCAGTAGACAAGACCCTTTTCCTAATTAGGGTCGACACTAGCAGGCCTCAAAACCACGCCGGGCCTCCTGCCGGTGCCTTATCATCAATTTAGCATTACCCCAAAATTAACAGGTTGTTGTTTAACATCGAGCCCCAGAACATAATAGAAATATAGTAACAGAAAGTAACGGGTAACAGACTCGAGCAGAACAACCCTAAGCATGCTAGTAAGACACGGCAACAAGCAATGGGGTTATAGGTATGGAGGTGAGGCTATATCAGGGTTAAAGGATAACATGTGATAGGTTCGTAACAGAAGCAACGATTCATAGGGCTAGCAGAATAGACAACGGAAAGTATCGGTATCCAATGTTGAAAAGGAACACAATGGTTCATGTGAGTGAATACTTGCCTGCAAACTCAGCAGCCTGGTACTGAGCTAGATCCTCAGAAGGGGTGTCGTAAGTATCGTCGGTCTCAACGTCGTCGTCCATTCGAGAAGAAGCAAACAAACAACGCAGAGAGACAAACAATCAATAACATGGCCTAATGCACAAACATGGGATGATGCATGACCATTTAATTGATGCATCAAAATAAACTAGTTGACATGGTAACATAACATGATTAAATGGACACACATGCAATTTGAGTTGCATATGAAAAGCCCATGAATTAGGGTTGAAATAATTGTTTTACAACTAACCAACAGGTGAAAGTGGATTAGCATGATGCATGGATGAGGAAAACAGAAAGATAACAACAATAGGAGCAATTTGAGATAAGGTTTACCAAGTTTGGAGTTTCATTTATTAAGTTATGAAAATTTGCTTCTTAAAGGTGTCACACAAGCATTTGTTGTTTTCACCAACTTAAATTGTTCAAAGTAGATAACAAGGTTCATATTTGATAAGAACACACAATTTTAGGTGGAATACATGTTTCACTTGTTGAAAAAGGATTTAGAATAAGTTACTTATGAATTAAAAACAAGATTTAAATGAATTTAATTCAAGTTTGAATTTAATTGGATTTTTATTTGTTCAAAGCATTAAACCAAATTCATATTTCAAAAGTTTATACTTTTATGGTTGGAAAACATATTTTATATGTTCAAAAAGAAATTAATTTGACCAAGTTATGAATTTAGCAATTTTAAATGATTTAAACAAGGTTTAAATTATTTAAGCAATTTTAATTATGCAAAACATGAAACAAAATTTATATTTGAAAAGGTGATTTGAAATAGCATGGAAAACATATTTTATTTATGTTATTTGGATTAATTATGAATTAGTTATGGATTTTATCAAATTACAAATGAATTGTTTGAATTGAAATTTGGAATGCATTTGGAAAATTCAAAACAGAAAACAAATGTTATAAATAGATAGGTAATTTAATTTGGGGCAGTGCACATATTTTATTTTTATTATTTGGGTTTATAAAACAAATGTTATTTGCATTTTAAATTAGAGGACCATTCTGTAATTGTTTAGGACTTGTTTTTGAAACAGAAAAGGTTAAAATCCTTTTATACCGCACAGATACCTACCCAGGGCACTGTCAATGGGCCCTGGGCCAGCGTGGGCTTGCGTGGCAGCAGCAGTGGCTGACAGGGGGGCCACCCTGTCAGCGCGCTGCGCTAAAAAGATGGGAAATTCCCGTGTGAGAGCCAGGGCTCGAACCCTGGCCTCTCCCGTGCGCGCGCTGTGGCGTTGCCACTGGGGTGAGCGAGCGGATCTTGTCAGTAAACGACGCGCAGACAGGATAAGGTGTAGGTTTTGGTTAACTGAATTTTTAACTGACGCGCGAATGTTTCTGAACCTTAGCAGAGAACGACGCCGGCGGCGATCGCCGTTGCTGCTGTGCGCGCTGCCGTGCTGGTGGGTGTTGCGGATGCGTGCACGGCTGCAGTGAGAGTGGGTGCGTGCACGAGGACACGATGCAGAAGAAGGAGGGAGAGGTGAGAGGCGGTGATCACCGGGAGGGTTGCAGAGGTGAGCTCGACGGCGGTGGCGACAGCGACGTGCTCGGCGGCGTCGATCCAGAACCCCTCGAGCTCGACGAAGATGTCGTGGACGTAGAGGGAAGTACGGCGTGCTCGTTCCCGCTGTCAGCCAAGGAGGAGGAGGTGCATAGCGGCGGTGGTCGAGGGAGGTTCAGAGGAGGAGCTCTCCGGTGAGTTTCAGTAGGTGGAGGAATCGGAGGGGGAACAGAATGGAGGCGGGGAGAGGGAAGAGAGGGAAACCCTAGGGCTAGGGTTCGAGCTAGGTTATAGGGGGAGGGGGAGGAGCTGCACCGTTGCTTCTCCTCTGACCTTACGTGGAGGCAGCGGATGTAATCCGTACAAAGGTTGAAGAAGGGCATCGAAAGGGTACCAGGCCAAGGGGGAGAGATGGGCTGGGCCTGCCCCTCTCTCCTTTGCTGTTTTGTTATTCTTTTTGTTCTATTTTTTTTGCTGCATAGAATTAGGAAGAAAAGGCTAGGGTTTAGGGTTAGAAATTTTTAGGGAAATTTTTGTAACAACTCCTTATTGTAATAGCAACATGTGCCAGCTTGGGTTTTCAAATATTTCAAAATATTTTGCTGGTTGTAAATTGGTTGAACTTTGAATGAAAATTGAGATTAAGTGATTATTGAAAACAAAAATTAAATAGGGTGAACCTTAAAGTTTAAGTGGAAACAAATGATTATAATTGTGTTGTAATTTTCATAAATTCCAAATGGTTGCTATTTGGAAAATGTGATTTGAATTTGGAAGCAATTTGAATTAAGTGAGTTATTAAAAGCCAATTTTAATAGTTTGAACCTTAAGGTTTAATGGAAACAAATGATGGAAGTGTTTTGGTCATTTTCATAATTTTTAAAAGAGTTGCTGTTTTGGAAATTAATTGAATTTGCAAAGGGTTTGGTATTAAATGAATTTTTGATAGAAACAAAACAACAGTTTTGGAATCACAACTTTAATGGAAACAATTGATTGTTTTGATTTGAAATATCATTTTGGAAATTGTAACATCACAAGTATGAAACAAAAGGTTTGAAATTTGATTTGAAATTCAAATAGAAAACAAAGGAAAACAGTTGGAAAACAAAGCAAAACAGAGGAAAACAAATGGAAAACAAGCAAAACAAATGCAATGAACATGATGTCATGATGCAAAACATAAAATAACAGATAGCAAACATTCTAATGGCTATTTTTCATACTTGGGATGTTACATGAGGCTAGTGGACGAGCCTAGGTGTAGGGCGGTATGTCCAAAGTGAGTCCAAAACGAACGAATGAAAACCCTAAACAACAACACACACACGCTTTATGTGGAAGGCAAATGAGTGAGAAAAGTGGCAAAGAAAATCAACAAATACGAAGAAAAGTTTGTTGTAAAACGTAGACAAGAAGCGAAATGAAATGTTAGCAAAAGAACCAAACCTAGTGGAGGAAAAAGAATGGAACACACACACAACTGATAAATGGGGTTAGTGCGGCCAAAGGACGAGCGGAGACGAAATGTTCCTAACGAAGACTAAGCTCAATGCCACACCAACACAAGGAGAACGCTAGCTCAAATTGCAAACTACAAGAGGCAACAAGATTCGCGTCGTGCGAACCGGTCACTATCTTCTCTTTTGCAACGCGAATCTACACGTTCCTACAAGGGGTAGCACTTGGCATCGATCTTTTTTTTTCTCTTTTCACTTTATGCTATATGGGGATATAAATGCCAAGCCTAATCGAACTACGCTCTCACAAGTGCAAAACACGGACTCTCGGTGCCACTAGTGCAATGCCAAGCAATATAAAAGAGCTAGTCCGAATGGGCAAGGTACACGAAGAATGGGTTAGTTCAAGCGGAAGCAAGTTATACCTATTTGATGGATGATCATGGACTTGCGGCCGGGCGGTTGTCAATGTCGTGTCAATCCGTTGATGTAGTTGCGTAGATGATGTTGTGGGTTTCGTGTGCAAACTTGACTCACTCAAATCGTACCAACAATGACAAAGAAAAACACGTTCGAAAACCTGTCCAGGAATCGAAGAGCAGGATTTTCTAGGATTTTTGCCCAATTTCGAAATTCCTTCAAATCCAAGAAATTTTTTGGACAAATTCGAGAAAATTGTCTGGATAGAAAGGTGGGGAATGGTCTTAAGCAACAAATCCACGGATCAAATCCACGAAAAACTCAACAAATCAACAGATCGGTCGAAATTCCTTTTTGGCTATTTTTGGTGAAATTTTCGAATTTAGGGTTGGGGAAGAAAAAATTTGGTGGAAAGGGGGATAGTGGGGGTAAATGGAGGGGTTAACCTCTTGGGTGGCCCGATCTTCACGAATCAACCAAGAACACGAAGAACGAACGAAGAACATGAAGAACACAAGGGGAATGAGAGGGGAATCGGGGAGGGAAGATAACTAGCAAGAACTGAAAGACCCGATCTCCCGTCAACTAAGCCGCAACAGCCACCTATGGAACAATCGATCCAACTGAACTCACCTTATTGGAAACCGCTTCAACACCGCGTGGCCGGTCCACTACGCCAATAGAACCTCAAGGGTTAGTTGATATAGATTGGAAAGTCCCTAACTGATTCCCAAGGCGAAAGGATAGGTAACCCGGTGTAGCCTTGATACGATCCTAAATACAAATCATAGGAGTAGCCTTGATACGGTCCTAGATAAAAATCATAGGAGTAGCCTTACAAGAGGGGTACAAGAGGAAAGCTCAAATGTCTAAATTCATCTCTAACCCTAGATCTAGTCCGAGGGGGTCCTTTTATAGCCAAGGGGGTAGGTGGAGGTGGAAAAGGGGGCTTTTGCCCTATTTTGCACGATAGAAGGGCAGTCGGCCTAGGAGGCCGTCCTGGCCGGCCTGGGAGGCCGGGGTGGGCACAGGGTGGGTGGCCTAGAGACGCAGGGCAGCCTACTTGGGGCCGGGGTGGAGGTCGGGTCGCTCGGGTGCCCTCCCGGCCTGAGCTGCAGGAAGCCCGGCCCAAGGCCACGGTGGGGCCCGGCTGCTTCTGTAGGTGGCCCGTCCTGGAGGGGCAGGGAGCTGGCCTGGCCGGGTTTTGAGGTCGGGTTCCCTATTTTCCTCCTCCCTTCTTCTTCTATTCTTCTTCTTTGTTGTCGTCTTCTCGGACTTCTTCCATAGCTTCTTGGGCATCATCTTGGGCGTGTTATTGAGAATCTTGGGCATCGTCTTGGGGCTCCATGATGAGATCAAACTTGAGCATGCATAGGGTGGTTCCATGAGATAGCGCCCCATTCATCAAGTTATCAAAACATAGCGAGAGAGGAGTGAGCTCACCTTATCGTGCATCGCCTTTGCTCTTGATCGTGTCATAGGTCCACTTGGTGTTGGGCTTGGTGGAATGGGGTGTGTTGCATCAATATTTATTAAACATTATCCATTGTATATACCGAGGTTTCTTATAAAATTTCCATTGTCCGGCAAAAAAATAAGGAAACTAAGAACACTAAGTACAGTATTGAATAAACAAAGAAATCTGTGAAAACTGAACAACCTGTAAAGATGGCACGCAATGAGATAGTTACGTAGCTAAAATAAAAAAAACTTAAAACTAATGAAAGACATATCATAATCTCAGGTTTATGCACAAAAATTTGCAGATCCAAATAATGTTCTGGTGATTTAAAACTAGTCTATAGGTGAATCACAACAAATCTGTTTCTATGCAGTAAACCAAACTTTTGCACTTTCAAATAACTAGAGTGTCGTGGTGGTGTCACGGCAGATGCCATAGGATGGCTAAAGATATGGGGACGAAGGACGCTGGAGGCGCTCGGGGAGGGATCACGCGGCGAGTAGACGCGTGAAGGATGAAACAAGCACTGCAAACAACACGATCTACCCAGGTTCAGGGCCCTCGTGAGGAGGTAAAACCCCTACTCCTGCCTTTCTCTCTGTATTTTGATGTCTCACCGAGTAGTCACAGTACAAATGTTCTTGCTACCGAGTAGCCACTCTTCACTCTACGTGCGGAACTAGGTCAAGAATGTGAACCAGTCCCCGGATCTCTCGCGCAGGAGGGGGCAGGGCACCTTATATACTCGGTGCCCAGCCGGATACAGCCAAATACAAACAGATGTCGACATTGTGTACACACCGTCATTCTTCCGAGTTCCCGCTGACAGCTTTGGCTTCTAGATTTGTCCTGGTGCGGAAAGTCGTTGGGCAAAACCAAGTAACCAGTCTGTTATCACTGCGGCGAACACAGAGTAGGTCCCCCCTATCCTGCGACGCCCTGCTGACACCCTGTCGCTGTCAGGCACGCCGTCCTCAGATGAACAGTGATGTGAACAGTGCCAAGTACGGACCCGGGATACGCGGGATTCGGTGTCATAACGGCTCCTTTGACTTCTGTCCTGAGTAGGTTCCCGCCATTTCTACTCGGGCCAACTCTTCTATTCGGAGGAACATGATTCTCTTGATTCGTCCTTCTAGTCATCTATGTGTAGGACCGGGTAGCAGTCGACCGGGTAGCGAGTACCGGGTAGCCGGCTACTCGGCCAAGCATCCCTTCTGATCTTGCCTTTAGCACTTGCCTTTACCCTACTCGGGGGTAACCCCCCGACATAGAGACTAGAGTTAGCACTTTATTTTTTATGTACAGAGGTATATACATAATATTTACATTTATATATATATATGTGTTTATCTGAAAAGCTTCCATGGAAAGATTTGTTTTGGTTTCATAGGCATGAACACAAGTGTTCAAGGTCGACCCCCACTTAACCATTACTCATCTTTACAATCACTTTTCTTTTTTAAAACATTTTTAGATAACAAGTACAACTATTTTTTTAATAATTTGCATTCCCTATCCAAACTAAGATAGAAAACAACTTACAACTGAAAGTAAAAACTACTTAAAGACAAAGCAAACAAGTGCACACAAGAATATTCACCCACGCTATTGCTCCTCGGCAACGGCGCCAGAAAAGGTTTTGATATCCCACAAGTATAGGGGATCGTATGTAACCTTTTCAATAAGTAAGAGTGTCAAACCCAACGAGGAGCTAAAGGTAGGATAAATTTTCTCTCAAGTTCTATCAACCACTGATACAACTCTACGCACACTAAACATTTACTTTATCTAGGAAATAATACTAGAGCAATAATACGGGTATGAGAGATAGCTTTGCAAGATAATAAATACATGAAAGTAAAGTTAGTTGCTGAAGAAATAAAGTACACTTAATGACTATAAACTAACAATACCATGAGTGTGGAAAAGTGGTGGACAGTGCGATGGATTTGTCCATGATCAAATAGTCAAATGCAAGGTTGATATTCCTCTTTTATGTGGGAGAGGCAAAGCTAACAAGCTCTCACTATCCAATGATTGCAAGTACTAATGATTGGAACTCTAGCAAACATCTGTAATTACTAGAAAATACATTAAGGTAAAAATACTCAACCATAGCATTAAGATCAAAATGTCCTCTTTATCCCATATGCTTTGATCACTAGATTAGGGCTCATGTTTCTCTCACTCAACCAACCCTCCCTCTAGGTTTCTCCATATACTACAAGCCATATGATGTGATCCATGTGTGCATAAACATATGATGGCACCATAGGACCGTAACAAATTCAATATATAGCTAAAACCATCCATAGAGATTCAACAATCAATCATATGAAAAAAGGGATCTACACAAATATGACAAAAATGCAATAGATCATCTGCAAATAATTTATAACATCAAACATCATGTTTACATAGGGCGGTACAGAGCTGTGTGGGAGGATCAACCACTGTATACAAGGAGGAATTGGCGATGGAATGGTAGTGAAGACGATGGAGAGGACAGCAGGGGGCGCAGGGCGGCGCCGGCGGTGGCGCATGGACTCCTTCCTGCGCCGCCGACATAATGGGGGAGCGCCGCCCCTTAGATCTCTTCCTTCATGTTCTTGGGAACCCTCCCCCATGGACATGGGATCCATGGGGAGACTAAAACATGGCTTTGGTGGCTGGAAATTCGTGGTATGGGTGTCTCCCATGACCTAGGTTTCCTCCCTTTATATAGTCTCTCGGATTTCCGTCATCCCATATAGGGCTGCAGTAAATCGGGTGTATCTCGGTCTTCCGGACTCAGAATCAGGCAAATTTGAAGTCTAGATCGTACGTCGTGGAATTCCCCACAATTTTATATTCTGGGCGATTTCCGTTTGACGTCATCTTCGGCCCGTATGTGGAAATCTTTTAAAAATGTTTTCAGACATATTTCAGGAAAGTCCCAATTCGGCTCCAACAAGGTTTCTTCTTCTATTTTTGATAATTCCTACACATCAAAGTGTAAAACAAGAACATTGTGCACTTTTGCAACTATTAGTAGGTTAGTCCAAATAAATCATAAAATTAATAGAAAAACAATTATCAAAAGCATAAAAGTAGCACGAAAATATAAAAAATTATAAATATGTTTTGGACGTATCAACCGTTAGCGAGGTTATCCTACAGGCTTTGCAGATACGTTGCTTTGATTACCATTCGTATCAAAACAATATTGGGAACCAGAACCTGACTCTGATACCATTTGTGACGCCCCTAGATCCAGAATCCACATAATATCTTATCCTGGGTTTTCATTTATGATACCATTACAACAGTTCACGAATAATCCGCAATAACAACAGAAGACACTTATAAAACATGACTCCAACGAGTCAAGAATACAACTGATACAATACAAAGATCGAAATAACAACAGAAAACAAAATAGTATCCGACTACGGATGAGATACAAATGGGATTAAGAGTCCTCAAGATAAACGATGGCATCCAATCCCTGCCTAGGCCAAGCCGGATGGATTCCCAAGCTAACAGCGTTAGACTTCAAACCTGTTGACTGCATTTTGGAATATACAACCCCAAAGGGATCAGTAAGGTAAAGTACTGGCAAGATATGCAGTACTAGTAAGTATAGCAAACACTTCACAATCTATCAATGCTTTGAATTCCGAGAGAAGGGGTTAGTGGTTGAAGCGACAAGCAGCACTAACAACTTACAGAGACACGCTAACTTTCGTCTACTAGGAAGAGATGAGAAAGTGCGACAAAACCAACTACAACTACTCACCAAGAACAATACCCATCCAGGATTTACCTCCCTCAACCAATGCCAGAAGGTAACCCGAGGAAAACTCACACATGTTGAAATAGTAATCTCGTTATCGCACAGGTTAACAAATATCATTAGGTGTAAGGTATCTGAGTCTTGTTAGCCAGCACTTTCTCCAAGATCGTCACATAAGCGCGGACGATACGCCTTCTCGGAAAGATTTAACCCTGAAGGGATGCACTACTGTCGCGAGACTGTCGGCACAACACTTCACCTCACCACAAACAAGTCCAGGGAGCCACCTAGCTAGGTTGGAACCGCATCGAGAGTCCGACCGATGCTTCAACACGGACCCAGCCTTTTGTGACTACGTGCAAGACGGGTCAAAACTGACTGGAACTGCCCGTTCACACGTACCACAAGGCCTATATAATTGTACGCACATCGGTAACATACAATCATAATCCTCGACATCGTCTCGAAGCACATGCAGAATTGGTGATGTGCGCACGCTAAATGGAAAGCCCGAACTAAGTTGTGGCATCGTGGACAAGAGTGCAGCGGGGCTAATAGGTTGCAGGGAGTCCCATTTCCTCCCACAATGCGGTTAGCACGCTCATTCTTGGATCAGCGGACAAGAACCTTTTCCTAAGTCGACACGAGAGGAACCAAAAACCTTTAGGGGCCTCCCACCGGTGCCTTATCTCGGATTCAAAATTATTATTACCCCAGCATTAAGATCTTTTTAAATAAGTTGAACCAACCTACATACTAGTTAGGTGACTAGTACCAAACTCGCCAAAGGAGCTAAGAATGCACTACGACTCACAAGGCCAACAAGGTAGAAAAACAACAAGGTAATAGGATGTGGAGGGGAGGTTATATCGTGGCTTCAAGATAAATATGTGGATGGGATCGCAATCAGGAGCCGTAATACAAGGCTAGCATAATAGACAATGGCAAACGTAGGTAGGAATCTTCAAACATCGATAGCAAGTGAGTAAAGCTTGTCCGGAATCCAGCTGGTAGAGGTAGCAGAACTTGTCGTTGCTCACACCGTCTCAATGTCCTATCCGCTAAGAATCAAAGCACTAGAAGAAACAAAGGGTGCAACAATTGTTACTATGGTAAAAGATCCAGCATGAATAAGATATGGATGCATGACATGCGAGATTCAAAGCAAGATGCAACTTATCAATATTAAGTGGAACTGGAATCCCAACGATTAATTATAGGTCAAATTTGTTTAGCTAACCATCAAATTTCAATGTAGATTCCATCGGATATTATGTAATAGGTGAAGCGAAACCGAACTAAATGAAATAGGGCACAAATTGAATTAAGTACCCCAACACATTTCATGTTTATTAATTGGGTGAACATGCATAACACTACTAAAAATGCAAGATGAAAGATGTAAACATGACCATAGATGACATATTAAGAATCTATGCATTTGTATGATAAAAATAGACATAAAGTTTGTGTTATTTGGATTAGTAAAACAAAAGTTATGAAATTAACAAGATTGACATATTATAGATAAAACAAAAAAGACAGAGAAG
This sequence comes from Alopecurus myosuroides, assembly GCA_028641055.1. Taxonomy (NCBI): domain Eukaryota; kingdom Viridiplantae; phylum Streptophyta; class Magnoliopsida; order Poales; family Poaceae; genus Alopecurus; species Alopecurus myosuroides. Next base: position 115,569,125 of record CM054063.1, on the reverse strand, counting down.
GGGATGGTCCAGAACTGGGACTTGAACTTGGCTCTGCAAGGTAGAAGATGGTGTTGTAAGCCTTTAACCAATTGGGATAGACTCACTTGGTTATTGACTTAGGTTCTGGATTAAAAATATGTGACCACTGACCAGGACATGTAACTGAATTTGCCAAAAAATAATCAGAAACAATAATAGAGGCGTTAGGCATCGATGAGGAGTTGAACTCCAGTCTCCCACGGATCGGATCAACGGGATAGCCAACTGGCTAGCTGTGTGTTGGTGCTTAACTTCAGATCAGACTGTACAAGAAGGGACAACAAATGCGAACTGAAATTTAGTTCAGAGAAACGATGCCTGGCGGAGGTAAAAACAGAAGAAATGACACAGAAGGGGATGGGCCAGAACTGGGACTTAAACTTGGCTCTGCAAGGTAGAAGATGGTGCTGTAAGGCTCTAACCCAATGGGCTAGACTCACTTGGTTATTGACTTTGGCTCTAGATTAAAAAGATGTGACCACTGACCAGGACATGTAACTGAATTTGCCAAAAAAATATCAGAAACAATAATAGAGGCGTTAGGCATCGATGAGGAGTTGAACTCCAGTCTCCCACGGATCAGATCAAGGGGATAGCCAACTGGCTAGCTGTGTGTTGGTGCTTAACTTCAGATCAGACTGTACAAGAAGGGACAACAAATGCTAACTGAAATTTAGTTTAGAGAAACGATGCCTGACGGAGATAAAAACAGAAGAAATAATGTCGAGGAAGTGAGGATTCGAACTCTGGTCTCCCAAGAGATGGACCAGGAGGGATTCCACCGGGCTAGGAACCGCTCGGTGTTGAATCTCGGGCGGGACAGAAGATGTACTCTCTATGCGAATGGTTGTTTCTGACGAAACTGAAGAATACGATGCAGTTCAATGTGACTGTAACGCGAAACATGGCGGACTGAGATGGGTGGCGCTCGAAGGCGCCACTCCCAGAGCAAGGGGAGAGAGGGGAACAAGTCCGAGAGGGTTGCTCACCGTGGGGAAAGATGGTGGTGCCCGGAGGTGGGCCGAGTGTCGAGGAAGTCGGGAAGACGGCGCAGACGTCCATGAGACGGAGGAGGAAGACGACCATGGCGGGGACGACCTGGGCAGCCTCGTCTCCTGGTATTCTGCATAAAGGACGCATGCGGTGAGGCGATTCGATTCCCGCGCTTGGCTCGAAGATCGGAGCTCTGTGGCAACGGGGCGATGGCAGGGCGCTCTGCTCTTCTCTCGTTTCATGAGGAAAAATATTCAGAGAAAGAAAGAGGAGAGGAGGAAGAGAGGAGAGTGGCGGCGGACAGGGAAGAGAGCAAGGAGTGTGGAAAAGCTAGGGTTCATAGGAGGCGAGAGGCCGAGAGGAGGCTTTAAAGTGGGGAGGAAGCAGGTGCGGTGGCGGTGGTTGTGCTCTGCTGGAAAGCTACCGAGAGAGGATCACGCTCTCCTCGTGCTTATGTATGGACGAGGAAGGAATAGCTTAGGTGGGTTGCTTGGCTGGGTGGGCTGGGCCGGCCTGGACAGTTAGCCCCAAAACGGTTTTTATGTTGACAAAATTGCTTGATAGAAAATAGTTTTTGGGGCACAAACTAATTTCAGAAAATTTATAAAACAAGATTTTACGAAATTTTAATTATTTTACCAATTTTAAAATGCACGATGATGCAGATGCTATGATATGCACGAAAGGAAAACAAACAGGCAATAAACTATTTGGGACAACCCCGGTTGTTACACAAACTTGTAGCTTATTTTTCTGAGAAATTGCATGGTGCTCAATTAAATTATTTCGTCTATCATAAAGAGTTGTATGCACTTGTTAGAGTTCTTGAAGTTTGGAAACATTACTTGTGGCCAAAGGAATTAATCATACACTCTGATCATGAAGGTTTAAATTTTTTAAAGAGCCAATCTAGTCTTAAGAAACATCATGCCAAGTGGGTTGATTTTATCGGATCTTTCCCATATATCATTAAGTACAAGAAAGGCCAAGATAATATAGTTCCTGATGCTCTCTCTAGGAAAAGTATGATATTAACTAAATTAGATGTGCAAGTTTCTGGTTTGGAGAGTGTGAGAGATTTGTATGCTCAAGATAATGATTTTAATGCATATGCGAATTGCTCTAATGTGAAAGCATGGGATAAATTTTATTTGCATGATGGATATTTGTTTAGAGCTAACAAATTATGTGTACCCAAGTCGTTCTTGCATTTGTTATTATTGCAGGAATCACATAGTGGTGGTTTTATGGGACGCATTGGGCGCGAGAAGACATTGCTCACGTTGGCTGGCCACTTTTATTGGCCACACATGAGAAGGGATGTGGAGAGTTTTGTGAGATGTTGCATCACTTGCAATAAGGCTAAATCAAAATTAAAGCCATATGGTTTGTATACTCCTCTTCCTGCACCTACTACACCATGGGAAGACATTAGTATGGATTTTGTGTTAGGATTGCCAAATACTAAAAGAGGACATGATTCTATCTTTGTGGTAGTGGATAGGTTTTCTAAGATGTCACATTTTATTGCATGCCACAAGAGCGACGATGTGTCGCATATTGCTAATTTGATTTTTAGGGACATAGTGAGATTACATGGAGTACTGATACGTCCAAAATGTATCTCCTTTTCCGAACACTTTTGCTATTGTTTGCCTCTAAACTTGTGAGTTTTGGATACAACTAACATAGACTAACGCTTGTCATAGTACCGGATTGTTAGGGCATAGTGCCTAGTATCCATTGTTAGTGTTTTCTACCGTTGTTGCAAATTGTTATGCTTAATGCTTGTCATTTTGAGCCCGAGTGCCATGATCTCAGATCTGAACATGTTATTGTTTCATGAGTATAATTATGTTTCTTGATCATATCTGCAAGTTGTTTACACATGTCATTGTCCGGAACCCAAGGCCCCAAAGTGATAGAAATTGGGAAAACCGGAGTGGATGGTTGTGATGTGAGGATCACGTGTGTTCACGGAGTGTTAATGCTTTGCTCCGGTGCTTTATTAAAAGGAGCACCTTTATTACCAGTAGTTTCCCTTGAGGCCCCGATGCAAACAAGCTGGTAGGACTAAAGATGTTATGCAAGTTTCTCATTGCGAGCAGGTATGACTATATTGGAACACATGCCTATGGTTTGCCTAGAACTTGGATGCTTTATTATTAATATATGCAATGCCCATGTTTAGATTATTACATGAACTATCTTATCCATGCAGCGCCCGTTCATCCATTTCCTTTGCCTATGGTACTTTCATCCTGCTATTTTCCGCGATTGCTTGTGATGTTACTATTTTACTCCAGTTGTTATTTTACTACTGCTGCTACTATAAAACTGTTACCACTGATAAACTGTTGCAAGCAAGTCTACTTTCAGGTGCAGCTGAATTGACAACTCAGTTGTTAAGGCTTATAAATGAGCTGAATTAGACTTATCTTATATATCTATTGTTGTGAAGGAACCTTTTTGTGGAACTGAAAGTAAAAGTGCTATGGAACATATGAATGAGCTTTCATCTTTGAGTAGTTTATTTTTTGATGATACTAAGTTGCGTACTTATTTTGTTACCAAGATTTTCCCTTTATCATTGAAAGATGAAGCTAAAACTTGGTTTAACAATTTGTCACCTAGATCTATTACTAGTCCTATGGGTTTGGTTAATGCTTTCTTTCAAAAGTATTTTCCTGCTAGTGCCCAACATGTTGATGTGCAGGATATCTTTAACTTTGAGCAAATTGAAGGAGAGAAATTATCTGAATCTTGGTCAAGGTTGTGTTCTTTAATAAGAGCTAGCCTTGGCAATCCATTACCTAAAAATGAGCTCCTAGATATATTTTATAATGGACTAACTGTTGAATCTAGGACATACCTAGATAGCTGTGTTGGTTGTGTTTTCAGGAAAAGAACTCAAGAAGAAGCTGAGGAATTAATGGATAAAATAGCCAAAAATAATGATGATTGCACTATACCTGAGCCTACACCTACACCAGAGCCAACACCCAAGAAGAGAGGGATGATCGAATTAAATTATGAAGTGATGAAGGAAGCCAAGAAATCTCTTAAAGAGAGGGGTATCAAATATGAAGATGTGAATAATTTACCTCCTATAGAAGAATTATGTAAGCCAATTACTCACACATCAACAGTTTAGGTACACTCTCTCCAATACTTTGGTAATAGAGATACCTATTCTAAACCACCTGATCAATGCTTAGATGAATTTGATAATTATGTTGTTAAGCAAGACAACTTTAAATGAGAGTGCAAAATCATCTTATGGAAAAATCTAGAGCTATTGATAATTTGCATGGTATTATTGAGAGAACCTCTAATGATGTTAAAATGCTTGTTAAACATTTTCATATGGTTCAAACTCAAATTGATCAACTCACTAAAGTGCAAAAAGATATGCTAGCTAATGCTTCTAGATAAAAACATGTTTGTGAAATAATTACTAGAAGTGCTGTTTCTACTCAGGATCCCCTGTAACCTGAAGGACATCCTAAAAGAATTCAACAACATTCTCAGCAACCTAAAAACAATAGTTCCCCTTCTAAGAAAATAAGAAGAGACATATTTTTTTTGTAGAATCTCCTAAACCTGCTAAAGATCCTAATAGTATATCTATCTCTGATGCTGAAACTGAACGTGGTAATGATAAAAGTGATGCTTCTGATAAAGAAGAAACTATAGTTGAACCTAAAAAGCAAACTAAAACTGTGAAGTATACTAAGGAGGAAACATGGTAATGAAAGAGAGCATTGGGTACAAAAAGCCATGCCTTTTCCTAATAAGAAACAAAAATCAAAGGAAGAAGAATATTATAACAAGTTCTGTGAATGGATGAAACCTTTGTTTTTGCAAATCCCTTTGACTGGTGCTATTAAACTGCCTCCTTATTCTAAATATATGAAAGATATTGTCTCTAACAAAAGGAAAATTCCTAATGAGGAAATTTCCACTATGCTTGCTAATTACTCTTTCAATGGCAAGGTTCCAAAGAAGCTTTGAGATCCTGGTATTCCTACTATCCCTTGTTCTATTAAAATAATTAAGTTAGAGCTGCTTTATGTGACTTGGGAGCAGGAGTTAGTGTTATGCCTTTCTCTCTTTATAAGAGACTCTCTCTGGAAAAATTGATATACACTGATATATATTTGCAAATGGCTGATAAATCTACTACTATCCCTGTTGGTATATGTGAGAATGTTTTTGTTCAAGTGACTACTAATTGTTTGATATTAACTGACTTTGTTGTGTTGGAAATGCCTGAAGATGATAACATGTCTATTATCCTTGGGAGACCTTTTCTTAACACTGCAGGGGCTGTTATTGATTGCAACCAAGGAAAAGTAACTTTTAATGTTAATGATAAAGAGCATAGTGTTTATTTTCCCAAGAAGATTGATAGAAGATATGGTTTAAATTTTTTTTAAAAATATTGAGACCATCAAGATTGGAGAATTTTATTGTCCCATTCCAATGCCACCAAAATAATATGAAATTATTATGATTGGGACTATGTCTATCAAGGTTGAGGTAACATAATTATTTAGTAATAAGCAAAGTTTTGCTTCATATAAAAATTGTTCTGGTAACAAGACTTGATCAACCTTGTTAACAAAATGATTTTGAATGAAGAGGACAATGTTCTCACTATGTTTTCACCATGTTTTCACCTTGCTACCTTAGTAAAATTATGTTTTCCATCATCCATAGTCATATTTTCATCTTGATTATTGTGGTTATGCATGTTTTCACCACCCATATTTTTGTTTTCACCACTTCCACCTTTGTTTTGACTGGTTATTTTCCTATTGGAGGGTCATAGAATCTTTGTAGTTCTGGTTTTGGTTTTGTTTTCCACCTTTCCACATTTTTTTTCTGGTTTTAAATTAATTATTAAATTCTGAAAATACCTTGAAAACAAAGTTTCTCGAAACATTTCAGAAACAATTATAATAAATTTTTATGTCAAAAATTAGGCAGAGAGGCACCTGGGGCACCCCAGGGAGACCCACTAGTTAGGCACACCACAGGGTGGCGCGGCTAGCCCCTGGTGGCGCCAGGTAATGGTGTGAGGCCCCCTGGCCCTCCACTAACTCTCTCTCCTGACAAAGATTCCCTTCTCTCACCCCAAACTCAAAATATTTCCTAGAACCCGAGTTCTTGCTGTTCTTCCTCGAGATTTTTCGATGTCTTTGCTCAGCCCACCATTGTTGCTGAAATTTGGTGCATTTGCTCTCCGGTATGTGACTCCTCCGATTCTCCAAGTAGAATTTTATTTGGTGGAGTATTTCTTGAGTATTTTGGTACTGTAGGTGACAGCTTATGTGAGTTTGCATGCTTTATTTCATTTGAAATAATATATTTTTGATGCATGTTTAGCTCTCCTATAAGTCTCTATAGTAGTTTCCACCTTATAGTTGCTTGAAACCAATTTTTGTGATGATTGTTAAAAATTTCAGAAATGGACAGCCACAACTTTGGAGAAATATTTAGGATTGATGCACCTAGAAGAACAAGGCCCTCACGTTCATCTACTCTATTGAGGCCATCCTATAATGAAGATCTTATTGCACCAAGCATCGATGATGTGGGAGACGATGGAATTGCCAATCCGTCTAGTTTCCTTTGCTATACATTTTTTAGAGGTGCAGGTATACTTGATGACTTCTTAATGCTGATTGAAAGGGTTGGTTTGACAAACTACATGTATGATGAAAGTCCCCAATATGCTATTCAGACAAAGACTTTTGTTGAGAGTTTTAGATTTCATAACTCACAATATCACCCAACTGTTGCATTTAAGATCTATGGTAGTCCTTTTTCCCTGTCCTTGGAGAGTTTTTGCAGCATTATATGTATCAACGCCTCCGGGGCATCATGTAAGATTAAGGAGAGACTCGCTGATTTGATGGAGCTCTATCGAGGAGTTACCAATGATGATTGCCGCTCAGCTCGCGCGGGAAGATAAGGAATATTCAACTTCCTGCTATCAGATATTTTACTTACTATCTTGCTACTAGTATCCTTGGTAGGGAGAACACTAGCAACATTTCAAACTATCATGTTGCTTTTCTTGCTGCTGCACTTAACCGTAGCGACAATTATAACCTTGGTTCTCTCATTGCTCGCCGCCTAGCTGCTAAGGGACCCATTTATGGGGGCATTATTGCCTCACGTATAGAAACTGCTCTAGGCTTTCCTATTGCTTCCCATGATGAATTAATAGCTCCTTATAGACTTGATCTTGCTGCCCTGAAGGCTCATCATTTTATTACTGCTAACTCTACCGTTGAACATTTAGTATATAGAGTTTTATTTGTTGACGGAGATGAGAGGGAAGTTACTTTGCCACAGCCTGTTTTGTTCAAAGTTGACAGGATGCCATGGTCGCGCCCGAAGGGAGAGCTAGATGAGCAGCTATGCTTGATGGAGTTCCGTAGGAAGCAGATGAGGCGAGATGCGCCTTCCGAGGACTGCACCACGCAGTACACCGGGGCGTCCTCGAGCACATATCAGGAGGACGGCTCATCCTCGGCAAACTACGGGGGCGCCACCTCATGGCCCGCTTGGGATTGATCTCCACTTAGTCCAAAAGCCTAAGCTTGGGGGGTATACCGACATCACACTCATCTATGTATCATGTTTCTGTCGGTTCTTTGTATATCCATGTTTTTGTTTCTTTCGTTTGTTTTCGCTTCTTTTGTTTTTATTGTTTTGTTCTTGCTTTCCAAAACACAAAAAGACCAAAAATATTTCTGTTGTTTCTGTTTATTTGCATCTTTAGTTTCTCTTGTTGGTTTGCTTTATTTTCTCGTTTCGGTTTAATATTCAAAAATCCAAAAATATTTTGCTTTGTTTGCTTGTTTCTTTCTGTTCTTGTTTTAACTCGAAAACCCAAAAATATTTGTTGTTCTTCTTTGGTTTTGTAAAGTTTGTTGCAGAGTTCATCGGTCTTCCGTGTCTCCATTGGATCTTGATTATCATTCTATATTATTCAATCCACACGAGTGAACAGTAATAATGACGATTTAGGACAATTCAAGTTGTGGTGAGAGGCTGGTATGAACTCTATTTTTATTTTTTTGTACATATACTCATCCATGTGGACAGACTTAGTTTGTTCGCGTAAGGTGTATGTTATTTGATTGATGCTTAGTAGTTCGTGGTCTCACATGTTTAGTTCCAACTTATTAATATTAGATAGCATGTCTTAGTATTTCGTGCTCTCACATGTTTAGTTCCAACTTATTAATATTAGATAGCATGTCGTATAAATGTTTGCTTGCATTGTTTTATTCATAGAAGGATGTGACATTGTGATATCTCTCTCTGATTGTTTCGCTTGAATCGACTTGGCACATGCTCACGCATGCACATGACTGAAAACAAAAACTCAATTAAGCCTCGATGATTTATTTTGCCTCCGAGTATTTGTATCACTTTTACGCCCCTGTTAATTTTGTTTTGTTGCAAGCATGATTATGACAGTTGTTGCTCTCTTGATTGTCGCTCCCCGTCTATTGCTAGCCTTCACTTGTACTGAGTATGAGCTCTACTCGTGCATCCAACTCCCAAAAACCAAAGTTTTCCAAATGTGTCCACCATACCTACCTATATGGGGTATTTAACCGCTACTCCATGTAAATTTCTCATGTGCTACCTTTAAAACCTTAAAAAAAATCATGTTTTGTGCCCCTGTTTTAGCTCATGAGGACGTAAATAGAAAATCTTTATCTCACATGTTGATTGGATTTCACACCCTCGACTAGTGGCTTCATCCGCTTATCCAAATGATAGAAGAGCTAGCAGCGGGGTGCCCAGTCCCAAAATTGCTTACTATAAATTCTCTTCACTATTTTTGCCCCTGATTTATCAGTCAAAGCATAATTGTGTAAAAAAAAGAAAGAGGGATGACCTTCTATGGGAGCCGCTCTTGTGAAGTCTAGTTAGGTTGTGACGTATTGTATTGTATGTTTACCATTCGTTGACATAAGCATACACCTCTCTAAAAAATGTTTTCAATACCTCTGTTTATTAAAATGTTCTCTAAACATGAGTTAATCCCTGTTTCCCTATGGGAAGGGACTTTCTTTTATTTTTATGTTGAGTCTTCACCTTCTCACTTTATGCACCTTCTTGAGAGCATGGATGTCATTCATAGTGTAATGTGCTTGTCCCAGAACACGGTTGATTGTGGTATAACTTTGATGCTTGTATCTTTGATATCTTTAATTCTAGTCTTCATTTGAACTTCGGAGGTGCCCTAGCATTTATCTTTTTCTCCATAATTAAGGGAAAGCGAGTACACTTTATCATACCCTATTATGAGCATTGCAATCCGGCAGATTGATATACTTCATGTTGTTTATTATTAGTTTGATGTATCTCTTCATGGTTTGCATAACTGCTAGGTGAATTTTATCTTGCATACTTCTTATTATGAATTGCCTAAGCACTTGATCATATGGTGAGTATATTTACATCATATGAAACAAATGTGTTCGTAAAAGTTCTTTTTATCGCACTCAGTTGTCACTGAATTGCTTGAGGACAAGCAATAAGCTAAGCTTGGGGGAAGTTGATATGTCCAAAATGTATATCCTTTTCCGAACAATTTTGCTATTGTTTGCCTCTAACTTGTGAGTCTTCGATACAACTAACACGGACTAACGCATTTTTCAGCAGAATTACCTTGGTGTCTTGTTTTTGTGCAGAAAAATCAACTTTCGGGAAAATGCCCAGAAAAGATCACAAAGACCTTAAAACACCCGAAGACCCCCGAAGCCAGAAGAAGTACCGGAGTGGGGCCAGGAAGGGGGTCACACCACCCCTCGGCGCCCCCCCTAGGTGATGAGGTGTTGACCTCTAAGTTGGCCCGATCTTCACGAATCGACAAGAACGCACGAAGAACGCGATGAACACGATGAACACGAGAGGGGGAATCGAGGGGAAACGCGTGGAAACACAAAAGGGGGAAGATAACTCGTGAAGCCTACGAGGGATCGCAAACCCAAGTCAACAACACGCTAATTGAAACCGATTCCTCTCACCGGTCGGTCCACCGATCCAACAGAAGCCCAAAGGGGAAGGTTGGCAAGCGCTACTAGAATCACTATGTGAGAGACTCGTAAGAGGAGTCACCTCACAAGAGGGATACAAGGGCAAAGCCCGAAGTTCTCAAATCATCCCTAAACCCTAGATCTAGCCACCGGAGTCCCTTATATAGTCGGGGTCGAAACGGGGGTCGAAACGGTGCAAAAACGGACCAATTCCGTGCATTTTGGGGACACGCCGGCCTGGGAGCCGGCATGGCCGGCCTGGGGGGCGCAGAGGCCGGCCTGGAGGGGTGGCCGGCCTGGGGCCGGGGTGGGAAGGAGGCAGGCCGGCCTGGAGGCTGGGGCGCTCGGGCAGGGGGCCGGCCTGGGAGGCCAGCCCGAGGCCGGGGTGGGGGTGAGGGAGGCCGGCCTGCTCGGGCAAGGGGCCGGCCTGGGCAGGGGGGAGGCCGGCCTGGCCGGGAGGGGAGGCCGGGAGACCCCTTTTCCCTCCGTTCTTCCTCCTCGGAACTCCGATCTTGACGCCGTCTTCACCCACGTTCTTCCTAGCTTCGTGTGCACCTTCTTGGATGTGTTCTTGAGCATCTTGGGCACCATCTTGGGTCTCCATGTGGTGATCCCACCTATGCATGTAGAGGGGTATTTCATGAGGTAGAGCACCGTTCACCAAGTCACCGGAAACGTACGGAGATAGGAGTGAGTTCACCTTGTTGCGTATCGATGTTGTGCTTTGTGGAATACGGTGGGCTACATCATCTCCCCCCCCCCCCTTGAAAAAGAGTCGTCCTCGACTCTTGTTCCATCCATATGTGAGCGGGAGAAGGAATGTCAATGACGAAGAGGTCGTTGAAGTTGAGCCGCTTGTCGAAGTTCATGTGACGGTAGGCTCGTAGTGGGTGTGGTCCAAAGGTGATGGAGATCATGAAGGGTTCCTCCTTGGAGGGTTGGTGAAGATCTCGCGAGGCGGTGTAGTCGTTGAAGTTTAGCCTCTTATCGAAGATCATGCCAAGGTATGCTCGTGGAGGATGTGGTCCAAAGGTGATGAAGATCTTGACATGATCCTCCATGGGTGGATGAGGATGAGCTTGCGGAAGCGGTAGAGTGTAGTCGTGGCGATCATTGTCGCTGACGCGCTTGTCGAACTCCAAGTGCATCTTGACGAAGGGGATGTAGACGTGGTAGTCATTGTCGTTGACGCGCTTGTCGAACTCCAAGTACATCTTGACGTAGGGGATGTAGATGGAGAAGTCGTTGTCGTGGAGGTGCTTGTTGAACTCCATGCACATCTTGACATGCGGTATGTAGGCGTAGAAGACATTGTCGCTGACGTGCTTGTCGTACTCCATGCACCTCTTGACATGTGGAATGTAGGCGTCGAAGGCGTTGATGTCGAAGTGTTTTTGACGCGCCGTGTAGATCTTGACTTGAGGAGTGTGGATGGAGGATGTTTTGTCGTAGAAGCTCTTGTCAATCTCCATGTGGATCATGATGAGCGGAATGTGCTCCTTCCAACCCTTCAAGTCGGTGTCGATGTTCATGCGATGTGGAGAGCCTTGTATGTGGAGAAGGCGATGATGTCGAGGATGCTTGATAGGGTCACCAAATCTCTACAAAATAGACAACAAAGATGGAGAGAAAGTTGGTAAGCCGTTAGTGTCGATAAGCACACATGGGATTTTGCTCTCAACTCTCATCTCACTTTTGGTGGCTATCAAGGCGATGCCTCTACGAACACTCATGCTTTTTCCACTCATTATGGGCTTGTGGCTCTCACTCACGTGATGGTGGATCTCTCTCTCACCACTCATCTCACTAGAAGCTTGAGAGGGGACACTAGAAGGCTCCACAGTGTTGGCACTTGAGGTGTGCGCACTTGTCGAAGTCGTTGCATAGCTTGGATTCGGTAGTGTCATAGCATGTGGCGAGGAGGACTCGATCATCTCATCTCTTGGGTTGATCTCCAAGTGTGGAAAGGGTGGCTTTCTTGGAGGAGGAGGTAGGGTCATGCCTTGTGTCGAAGGAAGCTCCATCAAGTGGTAATGTAAGCCATGCCTTGTAGCATCCTCAAATGGTCGATGATGATGATGAAGATTTCCTTGGCTAGAATGGTGGCTTGAGCGTGGCCTTGTGGAGGTTGGCATGAGATGCTTTGAAGTCAAGCGGAGAGTGTCACCCAATTCGTCATTACCTCCATCAATGATAGATGGGCCATTGACGCCGGCTCTAGAGAGGTTGCATCGTTGGTCCTTATCTTGAGGATAGGCTTGAATAACTCGTGTCAACACTCGCGATGAGTTCGCGGCCTCATTGCAATAGACGATTTCTTCACCATTGGTCTGCATGTCCAAGTATTTGAGAGCTAGTTGGTGCAAGGCATAGTATTGGCCTTCACTCATGTATGCATGGTCACCATTTTGGTTGGCAACCAAGATCATCTCATTGGTAGCATTGGGAGCTCTCTTGTCGATGGTCGGAGTTGCCACTTGTGTCATTGGAGACGAAGAAGAAGAATGCCTTAGAGATGATGGCAAGGGATGAGCCTCTTTGACAATGTCACATGCATCAACGTCTTCATCATAGAGTGGTAGAGTGGTATCCTCATGCGCATGGTGATGTCGATCTTGTGCCATGGGAGGAATAGCTTCACACTCTTGATGTTTGTGTTGCACTTGTGGCGATGATGGAAGCTCATGCTCTTGATCATGAAGGTCATTGTTCATCCTCAAAGAATGTCGCTCAAGGAAGTTGAGGTTGGGTGTTGGTGGTGAAGTGAATCTCGCCTCATGTGATGAAGAAGGAGGAGGATCATGACATATATGGCGATGTAGACCTTGCTCATGTGCTTGATCATGTCGTCCTTTGTCCTCATCCAATATGGTAGAAGAAGAATCATGGATAGCATCTCCATTTGACGCACCATCTTGGTCGCCGCCTTGGCAATCCCACATTATGTGACCATGGCCCTTGCAAATGGGGCATAAGAGGTCTTCATCTTGAAGGAGAGGGGAAAGTAGGCTCATAGCATCCGTGCCTAGTGGTTGTCGAAGTGGGCGCTCATAGGGATCTTCATCAAAGATGGGAAGTGAAGTAGCAAATTGAGCAATCCCACTTGGTTGTTGTCGATGGTGGCGCTCAATGGGGTCTTCCTCAAAGATGGGGAAAGACAAGCCATAGGGAGCATTCGCACGCGCTTGATGTTGAGAAGGTGTCTCATTTGGGTCTTCATCAAATATAGGCGGTGGAAGCTCAATTGGGTCATCCTCATTGGTTTGGCGATGGCGATCATGATGGAGAGAATGGCGCTGGTGGTCATTGTGGTGGAGTTGAGGGAGGCATTCACTAGAAGCCATGTCGGGAGAACCTTCTTGATAATGGCCTTGGTCTTGGTGGTCATTGTGGTGGTGACACACATTTTTCCTTGGAAGCCTTGAATGTGGGCAAGCACCATCCATGAAGCCATTTAGACCAATGTCATGAGTCGAGCTTGGAGAAGGTGGATGATGAAGAATATCCAGTCGTAGAGGGTGATCTTGAAGAGGGTCACCACGGCCTTGTCGGTGTCGAGGTCGAGGTAGTGGTGATGGCGAGCGATGCTCAAACCAATGTCGTCGTGGAACTTGTGGCGGAAGATGCGGTGATGTGGGTGTACCACTCTCTTCCATATGTCGATGATGATCATGGCGGCGATCTTGGTGATGAGCTTGGTGATGATGGCGTGGTTGATGACGAAGCTTGCGGCGCTCCCGCACTTCATGTGTGGGATGACTCCGCAAGTCATTCGGATGCCTTGGCTTCTTGGCCTTCTCTCTTGATGGGGCCTCGATGATGTCCTTCTTGTGGCGCCGTCTTGATGTTGAAGGAGACAATCTTGACGTTGCCAACTTGTCGGATTTCTTGTCGTTGCGCCATCTTGAGGCTGAAGGTCGTTGTCATGTCTTGGCCTTGGCAATCTCCTTGGAGTTTCTTGGTGGCGAGCATGAACCATCGGAGTTTCTTGACAATCGAAGCTTGGCGAGGAAGTTCTTGTAAGTGAGCTCATCCATGTCGGAGTCGAAGTAGCTGGGGGAGTCGTTGTTGGTGTCGTACTCCGTCATGGTTGTGGATGCGTTGTCGGTGTAGCATGGCTCCATCTCGTCATCCAAGCTTGCGATGTTGTAGTTGTAGTTGTGGTTCATGTCGGTGGAGCTCATGGAGTCGAAGTCGGCGTGGTGGTTGTGGTACTCCTCCATGTCGATGATGCTTGGGGAGGAGTAGTCGGTGTAGAGCTCGACGTCGTGGTCGTAGTAGTGGTGGTGATCCACCATGTCATGTGCGTAGTAGTGGTCATCCACGATGTCGTGCTCGTAGTCGTCCACCACGTCGTGCTCATAGGAGTGGAGGTCCATGTCTAGCTCGTTGTAGTCGTAGTGGTCCATCATGGACTCATCATGATCATCATGGCCTCGAAATGATCCGCTCTCGCTATACATGGTTAGTGACAAGGGCAAGTGTATATATAGAGTGTGAGGACCTAAGAGCTCAAACCTCACCTTTTAGCAAATGTTGGAAACTAGTGGACCCAGCCAAGAGAAACCGATAGCAAAAAGAATGAAGTGACTTGAGTTCGAAAGATCCCAAAAACACGCTCCAAAACACACACGACTTATGGGTGGATGGCAATGGGTTAGAAATGTGGCGAGGAAAACGACAAATCCAAAGAAAAGTTTGTTGTCAAACATGGAGAAGAATCAAAGAAAAGTTAGCACGAAAACCAAACCTAGTGGAGGAAAATGATATGGTGGAAACGAAAAACACACACACACAAATGATAAATGGGGTTAGTGCGGCCAATGGACGAGCGGAGACGAAATGTACCTATCGAAGACTAAGCTCAATGCCACACCAACGCAAGGAGGACGCTAGCTCGAACCGCAATGAACAAGAGGCAACAAGATTCACAATGTGGCAACCGGTCACTCTCGTCTCTCTCGCAACTCGAAGCTATGCGTTCCTACAAATGATAGCAATTGGCATTGATCTTTGCTTCTTTTGGATCTTTTTGCTTATTTCTCTTTTTGATGGATTCCAAAGTGCCAATGCCTACTCGTAGCTAATCTCTCACAAGCGCTAACTTCGCACTCTCGATGCCACAAATGCGATGCCAAGCGGTGCAAAGAGAACTAGTCCGATAGGTAAGTAACACAATGGGGTGGGGTGGTGCAAGCGGAAGCAAGTTATACCTCTCTTATTGATGATCACAGACTTGCGGCCATGGGGGAGTCGATGTCGTGGCGATCCGTTGATGTGGAAGCGTAGGTGATGTCGTGGGCGTCGCGTAGCACTTTGTTGCACTCAATTCGGATAAAAAACGACAAAGAAAAACAAGTTTCAAAATCTGTCCGGAAATCGAAGAGCTGAGATTTTCTGAGATTTTAACTCAAATTCGAAATTCCTTCAAAATCAAGAAAAATTTTGGGCGAATTTGGGAAAAGTGACTGAATGGAAAGATGGGGAATGGTATTGGGCAACAAATCTGTGAAGCAAAACCACGAAAAACTCAACGAATCAACAGATCGGTCGAAATCCCTTTGTGGCTATTTTTGTGAATTTTTCGAATTTATGGTGGATAGAAGAAAAATTGGTGGTAGGGGAGGGGATGGGGTGTCGGATTCGTGTCAATCTAGCTCTGGATACCGATGATATGGTGTTGACCTCTAAGTTGGCCCGATCTTCACGAATTGACAAGAACGAACGAAGAACGCACGAAGAACGCGATGAACACGGGAGGGGGAATCGAGGGGAAATCGAGGGCAAACGCGTGGAAACACAAAAGGGGGAAGATAACTCGTGAAGCCTACGAGGGATCGCAAACCCAAGTCAACAACACGCTAATTGAAACCGATTCCTCTCACCGGTCGGTCCACCGATCCAACAGAAGCCCAAAGGGGAAGGTTGGCAAGCGCTACTAGAATCACTATGTGAGAGAGTAGCTCCTTGGAGAGATCTTGATACGGTCCTAGATGAACATCATCAACATAGGAGTAGCCTCGTAAGAGGAGTCACCTCACAAGAGGGATACAAGGGCAAAGCCCGAAGTTCTCAAATCATCCCTAAACCCTAGATCTAGCCACCGGAGTCCCTTATATAGTCGGGGTCGAAACGGGGGTCGAAACGGTGCAAAAACGGACCAATTCCATGCATTTTGGGGCCACGCCGGCCTGGGAGCCGGCCTGGCCGGCCTAGGGGCGCAGAGGCCAGCCTGGAGGGGTGGCCGGCCTGGGGCTAGGGTGGGAAGGAGGCAAGCCGGCCCCTTCTGTTGGGTGCCCGGCCTGGGGCCGGGGTGGGGAAAGGCAGGCAGGCCTGGAGGCCGGGGCGCTCGGGCAGGGGGCCGGCCTGGGAGGCCAGCCTGAGGCCGGGGTGGGAGTGAGGGAGGCCGGCCTGCTCGGGCCGGGGGCCGGCCTGGGAAGGGCGAGGCCGGCCTGGCCGGGAGGGGAGGCCGGGAGACCCCTTTTCCCTCCGTTCTTCCTCCTCGGAACTCCGATCTTGACGCCGTCTTCGCCCACGTTCTTCCTAGCTTCGTGTGCACCTTCTTGGATGTGTTCTTGAGCATCTTGGGCACCATCTTGGGTCTCCATGTGGTGATCCCACCTATGCATGTAGAGGGGTATTTCATGAGGTAGAGCACCGTTCACCAAGTCACCGGAAACGTACGGAGATAGGAGTGAGTTCACCTTGTTGCGTATCGATGTTGTGCTTGGTGGAATACGGTGGGCTACATCACTAGGCCGCGCCACCTAGTGGTGTGGGGCCCCCAGGAACCCCCTCGGGCCTTCCTTTCGACTACTTATCGCCCATAACCCTAAAAAAACATGGGGTTCGTCATATTCCACATAAACACAATAGAGCGCGGCCGGCACCTCGAAACCCAATTCGGGGATCAGAATTTCCTGTTCTGGCGCCCTGCCGTGACGGGGATTCAGAGGAGATCATTGCCATCATCACCGCCACCTCTTCTCCATCAACAATCCATGATTCCCTCGCCATGTGTGACTAAACACCGTTGTAAGTTGAGAGGGATGGAATGGGATTGGATGAGATCGATCATGTAATAATGCCAGATTGTTAGGGCGTAGTGCCTAGTATCCATTGCTACTGTTTTCTACCATTGTTGCAACTTGTTATGCTTAATGCTTGTCACTTTGGGCCCGAGTGCCATGATCTCAGATCTGAGCATGTTATTGTTTCATGAGTATAATTATGTTTCTTGATCATATCTGCAAGTTGTTTACACATGTCATTGTCCGGAACCCGAGGCCCCAAAGTGACAGAAATTGGGACAACCGGAGGGGATGGTTGTGATGTGAGGATCACGTGTGTTCACGGAGTGTTAATGCTTTGCTCTGTTGCTTTTTTAAAAGGATCACCTTAATTACCAGTAGTTTCCCTTGAGGCCCCATTGCAAACAAGCTGGTAGGACAAAAGATGTTGTGCAAATTTCTCATTGCGAGCACGTATGACTATATTGGAACACATGCCTATGGTTTGCCTAGAACTTGGATGCTTGTAACATCCCTGATTTTTGGAGGAATTCAAAAATAAAAAAAATAAAAACTTTTCGTTTTCTACTAATGCAAGGCATCAAAAACCAAATAAAACTCAAACACAAAGGAAACATTATTTGTTTTTCCAATGTTATTAGAAATGATAATCTAAATGCCTCTGTTTTCTAAAAACCTAAATCATCAAAATAAATAGATCATGCAAAGAAACTATTTTCCTTTCTGCAAAACATAAAAATATAAAATGGTGTTCTTAACAATATGTTTTCCAAATGATTATTTTCAACCTCTATTCAACAATAATGATTCATCTTTCTATTATAGGATTAATAAAGTGTTTTCATAAAGTATTTAGGTTATAAAAAAGTAAGTTTAATGACTATGGGAAGCAATATTGTCAAATGTATAGGTCACTCAATATTATTTGACTATAAACATTATTTAGATATTTTCCTATTTTTAAAATTGTATTAAATAGCTATTAGTAGGTTAATCACATTTTGAAAATAAAATTATTTAAGTATGTTAAAACATCACCTAAATATATTCATATAAAAGAGAATGATTCTACAAATCTATAGGTTTTTGTTTGAGGCCATTTGAAGTTTTATTTAAAAAGATATGTTTTAATTGAAAAAAAGAAAAAAAAAGAAAAAAAAAGAGAGAGAAGCCAACCGGCCAGCCCATCTCCCCCGTCCCCGCTTTCTGCCGCCCGCGCGCACGCAGACAGAACCCACGAGGCCCAGCAAGCCCCGGGCAGAAACCCAAACCAGCCCGCTGCAGCCCGCAACCCGTTTTCCTTCTCCCTCACACTGACAAGCGGGTCACACCGATGACGTCATCCGTGACGCCAGCGAGGCCCTCTATGTCCGTGTCTCAGTCGAACTCCACCGCGCCGCCACAGTTTGCCTCGCCCACTCCTCATGTCCCCATATAAGCCCGGCCTCCCTCAATGTTCGTGCCCTGTTTTTGAAAACCCTAAACCCTAGCTCGAAGCTCGACACAGACGCCACGATTTTTTTCCTCGCCGAGGTCCGCCGCCGCGTCGGTACCTACAGTCGTCGGTGTTCCACGCCTTGGAAGGAGGAGGAAAGAAAGCAGCGGAGACCACCGCGCCACGCGCATCACCCTGGTGCCCTCGGCGCTTCCAGGGAGCTCCGGGAACGACCACGCCGTCCTCGACAAGTCGCCGGCGACACTGTCTTCCACCTCTCCGGCTGGAACCACGGTGAGAAATCTCCCCTCCGGCCACGATCTATTTTCGACCCTCGGATCTGCATCGGACGCGCGGGATAGATCATATCCCCGAACAGGTATTAGCCATTGGGAGATCGCCACCTGTTGCGCCACGTCGTCAGCCTCGTCGGCCATCGCGCCAGCCCCGCACCACTCAGAGCCAGCACGTGGCGTCCAGTCAGCCAGCCCAGTCAAAATCGTTTTTAAATAGAATTAAAATTCCAGAAAAGGTTCAAACTTCAAAAATTCATAACTTTACTTATGTAAGTCCAATTTCGATGATTTTGTACTTTTTGAAATCAGCACAATGTGTAGAAATACGTGCACACACTTTCTATTGTTGAATCTTTGTAAATCTTGTTTTGTTGATAACTTTTGATGTATGACTCCAAATTCGACAAACTTAAACTTTTTGAAAATCCCTGATCATGTAGACTCTGTTAGTACTGGCCAAAATTAAAATTGACTATTTAAAATTGGTTCAAATTTAAAAATACTTGTTTGATGATTTTTTTCATAGTTTAAATTCTACAAATCTAAAAATTGCAAATAAAATATTTTTGGAGACCTTAGGATGTGTACTAATAGTACCTTGCGCCCAAGATAGTTTTTGGCTAAGTTAAAATGGTTTTGGTTGTTATATGCCCATCTGCCTATTTCTGACTTAGCTTATTTTCTGTAATTATTTTCAATATGTTTTCTCTAGCAAAATTGTGCTAAGGACTAACCTTAGACCAGAGAGACCAAAACCAAAGCCCTTAGAATATTTCTAAGATATTTTTCCTAGTTGGCCCTCCTAGTTGAAAACCACTAAGTATGGATTAGTGAAAAGCCATGGAGAGTATGCTACTGTTTTCAACATGAAGCTAGCAGACCAATGAAGGACTTAGCCAAGAAAATATGACTTCAGAAACCTCTCCAAGAATGCAGAAGTACTTAGAAGAAAACAAGAAGAAACTTCAAGAAGACCACCCCCCTTCTTCTCTTAAGTCTTTTCCCCCTCTGCTTTCTTTTCCATTTGACTTCATGAAGGTACCAAAATCATCAAGCCCTTCAAGGAGCAATGGAGTCAGCACCCCAGAAGGAATCAAGAAGAACTTCATGAAGACTTAGTCAAAATTTCACTCTCACTATTTTTTTTCTTTGTTGCCTTTGACTTAGAAAATATTTTGCATATATGTTTTATGTGTTGTGGATATTTTGGAACAAGACTAAGTCCTTAGTATGGTTCAAGTATTTACTTAGCCAACTAGTAAAGTCAAAAAAACAAGTACAAGTATTTTCTGTCCACTTCTCTAATTCTTACTTGAAGATTTATCAAGACTCAAGAACATGGGGATACTTCAAATTCAACTTGGAAAACATGAAGAGCTACAAGGAAGGCCTAAGAAGAAATTGAAGGAAGGACTTAGACTCCACTCAACTAGAAGAAACACAAGCAAATACAAGTGCAAGAAGAAATGAAGAAGGATAACAATCCCTCTATCTTTCTATCTCTCTCTATCTCTTGTTTCTATTCTTTTAACTTAGTAGTATTTCAACATGAAAGAAAGTCATGAAGAATTATTCAAGTTCAAGGGAGACACTACATTAAGGAGAAAACAACTTAGAAGAAATGAAACAATTTTCCAGATGACAAGCGTGAGAAGACTTGGAGAAATCCATACAAGTGGATGAGTAGTGATGTAGCCCACCCAACTCCACCAAGTGCACCGATGACAAGATCACGCGCAAAGGCCATCCAGGATAAGGTGAACTCGCTCCTCTCGTTCTATACTTTCGGTCACGTGGAGGATGGTGCGCTCCCTCAGGGTTCCACACTTTGCGTGCTCAGGTTCAAACCCACCACGGAGGCCCCGGAAAGCACCCAAAACGATGCGCAAGAACATACGAAGGAGGGAGGAAGAAACGATATCGCAATCGGAGTCCCGGCGGAGAAGATAGGGGGAAAGGAGCCCCCCTCCCGGCCTCGAGAGCCGGCCAGGCCAGCCTCCCCCACCTCCAGGCCGGGCACCCCACAGAGGGGGCCGGCCTCCACCTCGGCCCCAGGCCGGCCTCCTTCCCCCCTAGGCCGGGCCCCCAACAGAGAGGGCCGGACTCCAGGCTGGCCTCCCTCCTTCCCACCCCGGCCCCAGGCCGGCCACCCCTCCAGGCCGGCCTCTGCGCCCCACCCTGGCCCCAGGCCAGGCTCCAGGCCGGCCCCAGGCCGGCATGGGCCTGGAGAGCCCTGCTGCCTCCACCCCGGCCCCATGGCCGGCCAGGCCGGCCCCCAGGCCGGCGTGGACCCAAAATGCACACAAATGACGCCTTTTCGACCCCGTTTTCACCTGCTTCGACCCCCGGCTATATAAGGACGACCCCGAGTTAGATCTAGGTTTTTAGAGTTGAATTTAGAACATTTGGAGCTCAGCTCTCTTGTATCCCTCTTTGAGGAACTACTCCTCCGGTGTGTACCGAGGACCGTATCAAGGCTACTCCTCCGACTTTGTCGAGGATCGTATCAAGGCACATCCCAACTACTTGTCCTCTCCCTATTGGGTTTCAGTCAAGAGTTCTCCAATCTTCCTCTCGTTATCTTGAGGTTCTATTGGCGTAGTGGTACCGGCTACGGGTGTGAGACGGTTTGTATCAAGGTGAGTTCAGTTGGATTGATTGTTCCGTAGGCGGCCCTCGAGGCTTAGTTGACGGGAAGTTGGATCTTTCGGTTCTTGCGATTTATCCCGATTTGTGTGTTTCCCCGCGTTCCCCCACGTTCTCCCTCGATTCCCCATCTCGTGTTCTTACCGTTCTTCGTGTTCTTCGTTCGTTCTTCGTCGATTCGTGAAGATCGGGCCAATCTAGGAGTCCAACTCCATATCAAGTAGCAAGTTTTTTTTGTCTAACCTTTGAAAAATAGGAAATCCCAAGACTTCATTTTACTTTCCCCTTTGCAATGAAGTTAGTGGAATCTAAATTAATTAAATCAAATGTTTTGATGAAAATAACTAAGTGTCGAACATGTCTTGTTTCCTTGGTTTAATATTGGTGTAATCACCTTTAGTGAACTCTTGGAACTTCCTTGACAAGTATGAGTTTGTGCTATTCAAACTTTACCCTTAACCAGCCCATGCCCTATTAGCTAACCATAAGACCTATTTAGCTAAGTCTTTCTTTTGTGGAACCTTTGTGAATGGCTTGTTTAAAACTCTTTTGTTGTGATTGTTGTTTGCATGTTTTCTCTTGTTTGTATGAATGCTTGTTAATGTTGTTGTTGTGTTTTCAATGTATAGATTGTACGGAGAGCAACGTTCCCTTTTGTGAAGGAAGTGTGTTTTCTTCACCAAGTTCAAAGGCAAGTAACACACCATCAACTACCCATTATTTTACTTTATGAATTAGTCGATTTTGAGTAGTATGCATGATAGGAAATTTTACAGTATTATATATATTATTGCTATGCTATTATCCTATCCTAGTGGTATATATATAGCCACATCTATTACCTACATAAACCCTATAGTCATTAGACTCAGTAGATGCTTAGCAATGCTACAAAATTGTTTTACTAGTGTTGAGGAAAAATTCTAAGTACCAACTCAATGAACCACCTGGGTGGATTGGTTGTTTGGCTGATGAGAGTTGGGTGTTGCCTCAGGGCCCTTGTCTAAGGGTTATTTATTTGAGGTATTCACCTGAGGGATGCCACCCAGGAACAAAGAGATGATGAAGTCCTTTCAAGTTTAGAAGCTTCCCGTGCAGCCTTAGACAATGGGCTCTGTCCTTATCAATTAAGTTGTGGGAGTTCAACTTGTCAGCTTGACATGAAGATGTAGCAGAATTATAGGTGGAACGGGTCTTGCAGTAGAGTTGGATTCTCCTTCTGAAAGGTCTTGTCTCAATTCTCTCCTTTCCTTAATACACTCAGCGTGTATAGGATGTTTGGGTTGATTGTGGCTAAGGTGAAAGTGCACAAACTCTGCAGAGTCAAAAACTAAGTACTTTTTCGTGTCCCCGGTAATGGAAAATTTGAGCAGATGGACAAGGATGGACAGAAGATTCTCATCGCCATTTTCAAAAGTAAAACTTGTTTAGAACAATAGCTGGAGATTTGCCCTGGTTTATATCAGTGGCACTCCTCAATAATTATTTATGGTTCACTGGTTTCCATCAGTGGTACCAACTTAATGATCAAAATGTATTTATGAAAACTGCTTTATGCAAATAGCCAAAACTCCACTCAGCCAGATATGCATATAGAAGCTAGTCTTTGCCACTATATATCCACCATAGTGTTACTTGCCAATACATTAAATTGTATTGACTCCCTTGTGGCTGCATATTCCAAATTGCAGATGGAAGATGACGTGTGAGGTTTCGTTCAGGATCTCGAGTCTACAACCAACATGTTTTGCCTGTGGCACATGAAGATGATGAGGCTCATTGAAGTACTATGTTTCTGCTGTTCAACTCTGTGTTCATGCTAGCCTTGAGCTATTCAAGTTGTAAAATAATTTTGTAAGTCTGGATCATGCGAGTTAATAAAGATTTTGACGCATTTGCATGATATTTCATTTTTGTACGAATCCGACACCCCATCCCCTCCCCTACCACCAATTTTTCTTCTATCCACCATAAATTCGAAAATTTCACAAAAATAGCCACAAAGGGATTTCGATCGATCTGTTGATTCGTTGAGTTTTTCGTGGTTTTGCTTCACAGATTTGTTGCCAAATACCATTCCCCAGCTTTCCATTCAGCCACTTTTCCCAAATTCGCCCAAATTTTTTCTTGATTTTGATGGAATTTCGAATTTGAGCCAAAATCTCAGAAAATGTCAGCTCTTCGATTTCCCGACAGATTTTGAAACTTGTTTTTCTTTGTCGTTTTTTATCCGAATTGAGTGCAACAAAGTGCTACGCGACGCCCACGACATCACCTACGCTTCCACATCAATGGATTGCCACGACATTGACTCCCCCACGGCCGCAAGTCCGTGATCATCAATAAGAGAGGTATAACTTGCTTCCGCTTGAGCCACCCCAGCCCATTGTGTTACTTACCTATTCAGACTAGTTCTTTTTACACCGCTTGGCATCGCATTTGTGGCATCGAGAGTGCAAGGTTAGCGCTTGTGAGAGATTAGCTACGAGTATGCATTGGCACTTTGGAATCCATCAAAAGAGAAAATCAAAAAAAAAAAAGCAAAAGGATCGGTGCCAATTGCTTTCCATTGTAGGAACGTGTAGCATTGCGTCGCAAAAGAGAAAGAGTGACCGATTTCCACGGTGCGAATCTTGTTGCCTTTTCAAATTTGCGGTTTGAGCTAGCGTCCTCCTTGAGTTAGTGTGGCATTGAGCATTAGTCTACGTTAGGTCCATTTCGTTCTTCGCTCGTCCATTGGTTGCACTAACCCCATTTTTCCCTTGCGTGTGTGTGTTCCACCATATTTCCATCCTTTAGGTTTGGTTTTTGCGCTAACTTTTCTTTGAATATTTTCCACGATTGACAGCAAACTTTTCTTCGGTTTTGTCGATTTTTCCTCGCCACTTTCCTAACCTATTTGCCTTCCATATAAAGTGTGTGTGTTGTCGTTTGCGGTTTCTTTCGATCTTTTTGGATTCGCTCTTGACATACCGCCCTACACCTAGGCTCGTCCACTAGCCTCAATACGACCAAGAAAGGTAACGTTGGGTAAGTGAGGCATCCATTTCTTCAATATCACCCTTGTGTGTGTTTTTGAGATGGCTACGGAAGGAGTATTCACAAGTCCGAGCTCGGAAGACGAAGGCAATCCATTCTACAACGACAATGCTTACGCCAACTTCGTCACCCACAATGACCACTTTCAACTCCGCGAACTCGTCAAGGACGGGTTGCAACGCTATGAGCGTCGACTACAAGAGCAAGAGGATCGATTGAATGATCAAATGACGCGCATCAACATCAACTTGGCTAATCTTGCCAATCGCCGTCATTCATCATCGTCCTCAAGGTCTCGTCGCTCAAGCCGCCACAATCAAGATCCTCACCAACCTCGTCGCCATGATCGCCATGATCGCCACAACGTGGAAGAGGGTGGACAACCTCAACAACCACCACCACCTCCTCCCCAACCTCAACAAGCTCCGCGACGAAATTGGTATGAGGATAGCTCGCCATCACCACCACCTCGACATCGCCAAGGCTGTGGTGACCCTCTTCAACAACCGCAACGCCCGGACCTTCGACAACACCATCATCCTCCACCTCCACAAGGCCACGCTCAAGACTATGGCCACAATAATTTCATGGAAGATGCTCGTCAACATCGAAGGCCACCTAGGCGCCATGCGCGTCCCAACAACAATGACCGCCAAGAACATGATCATCCTCAACACCCTAGATATGAACAAGTGCTTCCGCAACACCCTCGCCAAGAACAAGAACGTCCTCAACAACAACACAATGGCCATGATGATAGTGAACGCCGTGAAGCTAGGCTCCGTCACCACCAACAACCACCACCTAATGACCACCGGCGTCATCCTCCCCATCATGATCGCCACCGCCAAGACAATGAGGATGACCCCTATGATGATTCACCTCCCATTTATGATGAAGACCCCCATGAGCGCCAACATGAGCGTCCCCATCGTCCACAAGAGGACAACAACATGAGTGCTCTTTATTTCAATGTCCCCAAGTTCAATGGTGAGAATGATCCCGAAGAATATCTTGCTTGGGCTCTCAAAGTTGACAAGATCTTCGGCATTCACAACTTCACCGACAAGAAGATGGTTGCTCTAGCATCTTTGGAATTCAAAGGCTATGCACTCTTATGGTGGGATCGTCTACAAGCTGAACGAGTCCGCAATCGCATTGCTCCTATTGCCACTTGGAATGAGATGAAGCAATTCATGCATGCTAGATTCGTTCCTCCTCACTACAAGCGTAACCTCTTCAAGAAGCTCCAAGAACTTCGTCAAGGTGTGAAGTCCGTTGATGAGTATTACAAGGAAATGGAAACATCCTTGATTCGAGCTCATGTGATAGAATCTCAAGAGCAAACAATGGCCCGCTTCCTAAATGGCCTCAACTATCCTATAAGGAAGATCGTCGAGTATCAACCGTATGACAACATTGTGGCCCTTGTCCACCAAGCTCTCAAGGCGGAACGCCAAATTGCGGAAGATCTCAAGTATACCAAGCAAAAGGCTTTCTTCAACTCAAGACCATCATCCTCATCTCCAATGACACAAGTTCCTCTTCCAACTACCACCAAGAGCAACACTCGAGCCTCTAGTGCTCCCAACAAGTCTTCCCAACCATTCAAGAAGCAAGTGCCTCCCACCTCATCCTCAAGTGCTCCTCAAGTCAAGTCAAGCACTATTACTTGCTTAAAGTGTGGTGGTAGTGGACACAAGTCCTTTGAATGTTCCAACAAGATGATCATGATTGTCAACCAAGAAGGTAAACGTGATTCTATGAGCGAAGGCGAATACTATGCCTTGCATCAAGTTGCTCTCAACTATTTGGACGTGCCCAACGATGATGAAGAAAGTGTGTATTGCGATGAGGACAAGAATCCATCGCTAGTGGTAACAAGAGTCCTCACTACCTCTCCTCAAGATGAGCATGATCAACGGTGCAATCTCTTTCAAACAAGAGCCGGTATTGATGGCAAGTCAATCAAGGTCATCATCGATGGTGGAAGTTGCCACAACTTGGATAGCAAAGAGCTTTGCGACAAACTCAACTTGCCTTACAAGCAACATCCTCATCCATACCATGTCCAATGGCTTAGTGACTCCGGCACCTTCAAGATTCAACACATGGTCTCCGTACATTTCAAGATTGGTCCCTATGAAGACACGGTAGATTGTGACGTTGTTCCTATGACCGTGTGTCATCTTCTTCTTGGTCGACCTTGGCAATACGACAAGAGTGCTATCCATGATGGGCGTACAAATCACTATAGCTTCAAGTGGAATAACAAAACATTTGTGCTTCGTCCAATGTCTCCTAGCCAAGTGATCGCCGACAACGCCAAGACTCTTGCACGTAAACAAGAAGAGCTCTAGTCTCGTGAGATGAGTGGTGAGAGAGTGATCCACTTAAAAGAGAGTGAGAGCCACAAGCCAAATATGAGTGGAAAAATTCCGAGTGTTGCCAAAGGCCTTGCCTTACTTGCCACCAAAAGAGAGATGCGAGAGCTACGAGATGACCCAACCATACTTCACTTTGTCCTAGTGTGCAAAAGGGAAGCACTTGAAACTAACGACATGAAAAATTTTCCTCCATCTTTGTTGCCTTTGTTGCAGGAATTTGAAGACGTCTTTCCCGATGAGCTCCCTCCGGGCCTTCCTCCTCTACGAGGAATCGAGCACCGCATTGACCTCATTCCGGGCGCGCCCCTTCCAAACCGCGCTCCTTACCGCACCAACCCCGAGGAGACTAAGGAGATTGAGCACCAAATCCAAGAACTACTAGAAAAAGGTTTTATTCGCGAATCCCTTAGCCCTTGTGCCGTGCCGGTTATCCTTGTTCCAAAGAAAGATTCTACTTCCCGCATGTGTATGGATTGTCGCCCTATCAATGCTATCACCGTTAGATATAGACATCCTATTCCTAGGCTCGATGACATGCTTGATGAATTGAGTGGTGCTACTATCTTTTCCAAAATTGATCTTAAAAGTGGTTACCATCAAATTCGTATGAGTATAGGTGATGAATGGAAAACGGCTTTCAAAACAAAACTTGGTTTGTATGAATGGATTGTTATGCCCTTTGGTCTTTCGAATGCCCCATCTACCTTCATGCGCCTCACGAATGAAGTTTTGCGTCCTTTCATTGGCAAATTTGTTGTGGTTTACTTCGACGACATTCTCATTTATAGCAAATATTTGGAAGATCACCTTGATCATGTTTCACAAGTATTGTTGGCTCTTCGCAACGCAAAACTTTTCGCCAATCTTTCCAAATGCAATTTTTGCACCAACAAGCTTGTTTTCTTGGGTTTTGTGATCTCTTCCAATGGTATTGAAGTAGATAACAAGAAGATTTAGGCAATTAGGAATTGGCCCAACCCTACCTCCTTGGGTGAGATAAGGCGCTTTCATGGCCTTGCCGGTTTCTATCGCCGCTTTGTCAAAGATTTTTCAACTATTGCTTGCACTTTGAATGAACTTACCAAAAAGAATGTACCTTTTGTTTGGGGCAATGCGCAACAAAAAGCTTTCGACACACTTAAGAAATGCTTAACCGAAGCTCCTTTGCTTGTCTTACCGGATTTTGAGAAAACTTTTGAGATTGAATGTGATGCTAGTGGTATAGGAATTGGTGGCATTCTCATGCAAAACGGACGCCCCGTTGCTTACCATAGTGAAAAACTCGATGGCGCTAAACTAAATTACCCAATCTATGATAAGGAACTTTTTTGCTTTGGTTAGAGTGCTAGAAGTTTGGCAACACTACCTTTGGCCGAAAGAATTTGTCATTCATTCCGATCACGAATCATTGAAATACTTGAAAAGCCAAACCAATTTGAACAAGAGGCATGCTAAGTGGGTAGAATTCATTGAATCTTTTCCTTATGTCATTAAGTACAAGAAAGGTAAACAAAATGTGGTATCCGATGCCTTGTCTAGGAAAGAGTGCCTTCTTACACGTCTTGACATCAATGTGATTGGTTTGGATGAGATCAAAGACTTATATGCTTCCGATACTTTCTTTGGTCCTATCTTTGAGAAATGCTTGCCTAACCGAGGTTTTGATGATTACTATCTTCACAAAGGTTTCTTGTTTAAGGCTAACAAATTGTGTATCCCCGAGTCCTCTCTTCGTTTGTTGTTATTGAAGGAATCACATGAAGGAGGTCACATGGGACACTTTGGACGCGACAAGACCTATGCCATCCTCTCCACCAACTACTATTGGCCCAAGATGAAGCATCAAGTTGAGAGACACGTCAAGAGATGTTCTACATGCCTCCGAGCTAAGTCCACTTCCAACCCCCATGGTCTTTACATGCCATTACCTATCCCACATGCACCTTGGAGTGATATTAGCATGGATTTTGTGTTAGGCCTCCCACGAACTAAAACCAACATGGATTCAATCTTTGTAGTTGTGGATCGTTTCTCTAAGATGGCACATTTCATTCCTTGCAACCGAACCAACGATGCTTCACATGTTGCTACTTTGTTTTTCAGGGAAATTGTGCGTTTACATGGTGTACCTACTTCCATTGTCTCGGACCGCGACGTCAAGTTCACCTCCTACTTTTGGAAGACGTTGATGGCCCGTCAAGCTACTCTTCTCCACCGCCTATCACCCACAAACGGATGGACAAACCGAGGTCGTCAACTGCACACTCTCTTCACTACTTCGAGCATTGATCAAGCCCAACTTGAAGAATTGGGAGGAATGCATCCCACACGCCGAGTTCGCCTACAACCGTTCTCTCCATCAAGCTACCAAGAAGAGTCCCTTCGAGATCGTCTACGGCTTCAACCCCAACACCGCCCTCGACATACTCCCTTTGCCTCTACACGAGCGAGCAAACATGGACATCGACAAGCGCACCGACTACATCAAGAAGCTACACGACTCCACAAGAGCTACGCTTGAGAAGCATTCCGAGCACCGAGCCTCTATCATGAACAAGAACAAGAAACCCATGGTGTTCCAAGAAGGTGACCTCGTGTGGCTACACTTGCGCAAGGACCGTTTCCCCGAAGATCGCAACTCCAAGCTCAAGCCAAGAGGCGACGGCCCCTTCAAGGTCATCAAACGCATCAACAACAACGCCTACAAGCTCGACTTACCGCAATCCAAGTACCTCGTCCACAACTCATTCAATGTCAAGGACCTCTCTCCCTTCCATGGATACCCAAGTGATGAAGACGATGCCGAGTCGAGGTCGACTCTTTTTCAAGGGGGGGAGATGATGTAGCCCACCAAACTCCACCAAGTGCACCGATGACAAGATCACGCGCAAAGGCCATCCAGGATAAGGTGAACTCGCTCCTCTCGTTCTATACTTTCGGTCACGTGGAGGATGGTGCGCTACCTCATGGTTCCACACTTTGTGTGCTCAGGTTCAAACCCACCACGGAGGCCCCGGAAAGCACCCAAAATGATGCACAAGAAGATACGAAGGAGGGCGGAAGAAACGGCATCGCAATCGGAGTCCCGGCGGAGAAGATAGGGGGAAAGGAGACCCCCTCCCGGCCTCGGGAGCCGGCCAGGCCGGCCTCCCCCACCTCCAGGCCGGTCACCCCACAGAGGGGGCCGGCCTCCTTCCCCCCCAGGCCGGGCCCCCAACAGAGAGGGCCGACCTTCCTCCTTCCCACCCCGGCCCCAGGCCGGCCTCTGCGCCCCACCCTGGCCCCAGGACAGGCTCCAGGCCGGCCCTAGGCCGGCGTGGGCCTGGAGAGCCTTGCTGCCTCCACCCCGGCCCCCAGGCCGGCGTGGATCCAAAATGCACGTAAATGACGCCTTTTCGACCCCGTTTTCACCTGCTTCGACCCCCGACTATATGAGGACGACCCCGAGCTAGATCTAGGTTTTTAGAGTTGAATTTAGAACATTTGGAGCTCAGCTCTCTTGTATCCCTCTTTGAGGAACTACTCCTCCGTTGTGTACCGAGGACCGTATCAAGGCTACTCCTCCGACTTCGTCGAGGATCGTATCAAGGCACATCCCAACTACTTGTCCTCTCCCTATCGGGTTTCAGTCAAGAGTTGTCCAATCTTCCTCTCGTTATCTTGAGGTTCTATTGGCGTAGTGGTACCGGCTACGGGTGTGAGACGGTTTGTATCAAGGTGAGTTCAGTTGGATCGATTGTTCCGTAGGCGGCCCTCCGGGCTTAGTTGACGGGAAGTTGGATCTTTCGGTTCTTGCGATTTATCCCGATTTGTGTGTTTCCCCACGTTCCCCCACGTTCTCCCTCGATTCCCCATCTCGTGTTCTTACCGTTCTTCGTGTTCTTCGTCGATTCTTGAAGATCGGGCCAATCTAGGAGTCCAACTCCATATCAAGTAGCAAGTTTTTTTTGTCTAACCTTTGAAAAATAGGAAATCCTAAGACTTCATTTTATTTTCCCCTTTGCAATGAAGTTAGTGGAATCTAAATTAAATAAATCAAATGTTTTGATGAAAATAACTAAGTGTTGAACATGTCCTGTTTCCTTGGTGTAATCACGTTTAGTGAACTCTTGGAACTTCCTTGACAAGTATGAGTTTGTGCTATTCAAACTTTACCCTTAACCAGCCCATGCCCTATTAGCTAACCATAAGACCTATTTATCTAAGTCTTTCTTTTGTTGAACCTTTGTGAATGGCTTGTTTAAAACTCTTTTGTTGTGATTGTTGTTTGCATGTTTTCTCTTGTTTGTATGAATGCTTGTTGATGTTGTTGTTGTGTTTTCAATGTATAGATTGTACGGAGAGCAACGTTCCCTTTTGTGAAGGAAGTGTGTTTTCTTCACCAAGTTCAAAGGCAAGTAACACACCATCAACTACCCATTATTTTACTTTATGCATTAGTCGATTTTGAGTAGTATGCATGATAGGAAATTTTACAGTATTATATATATTATTGCTATGCTATTATCCTATCCTAGTGGTATATATATAGCCACATCTATTACCTACATAAACCCTATAGTCATTAGACTCAGTAGATGCTTAGAAATGCTACAAAATTGTTTTACTAGTGTTGAGGAAAAATTCTAAGTACCAACTCAATGAACCACCTGGGTGGATTGGTTGTTTGGCTGATGAGAGTTGGGTGTTGCCTCAGGGCCCTTGTCTAAGGGTTATTTATTTGAGGTATTCACCTGAGGGATGCCACCCAGGAACAAAGATATGATGAAGTCCTTTCAAGTTTAGAAGCTTCCCGTGCATCCTTAGACAATGGGCTCTGTCCTGATCAATTAAGTTGTGGGAGTTCAACTTGTCAGCTTGACATGAAGATGTAGAAGAATTATAGGTGGAACGGGTCTTGCAGTAGAGTTAGATTCTCCTTCTGAAAGGTCTTGTCTCAATTCTCTCCTTTCCTTAATACACTCAGCGTGTATAGGATGTTTGGGTTGATTGTGGATAAGGTGAAAGTGCACAAACTCTGCAGAGTCAAAAACTAAGTACTTAGCCGTGTCCCCGGTAATGGACAATTTGAGCAGCTGGACAAGGATGGATATAAGATTCTCATCGCCATTTTCAATAAGTAAAACTCGTTTAGAACAATAGCTGGAGATTTTCCCTGGTTTATATCAGTGGCACTCCTCAATAATTATTTATGGTTCACTGGTTTCCATCAGTGGTACCAACTTATTGATCAAAATGTATTTATGAAAACTGCTTTATGCAAATAGCCAAAACTCCACTCAGCCAGATATGCATATAGAAGCTAGTCTTTGCCACTATATATCCACCATAGTGTTACTTGCCAATACATTAAATTGTATTGACTCCCTTGTGGCTGCATATTTCAAATTGCAGATGGAAGATGACGTGTGAGGTTTTGTTAAGGATCTCGAGTCTACAACCAACATGTTTTGCCTGTGGCACATGAAGATGATGAGGCTTATTGAAGTACTATGTTTCTGCTGTTCAACTCTGTGTTCATGCTAGCCTTGAGCTATGCAAGTTGTAAAATAATTTTGTAAGTCTGGATCATGCGAGTTAATAAAGATTTTGACGCATTTGCATGATATTTCATTTTTGTACTGTGGTGCTAGCAATTGATCCAGGGACTAGCACATTTACACAGAGGTCTTGTCTTTATTTAAAAGATGGGATCGCTACAATGCTTTATTATTATTATATGCAATGCCCATGTTTAGATTATTACATGAACTACCTTATCCATGCAACGCCCGTTCATCCATTCTCTTTGCCTACGGTACTTTCATCTTGCTGTTTTCCGCGGTTGCTACTGCTATTACTATTTTACTCCTGATGTTATTTTACTACTACTGTTGCTATCAAACAGTTACCACTGATAAATTGTTGCGAGCAAGTCTACTTTCCCGTGCAGCTGAATTGATAAATCAGTTGTTAAGGCTTATAAATATTCTTTGGCTCCCCTTGTGTCGAATCAATAAATTTGGGTTTTACTTCCCTCGAAGACTGTTGCGATCCCCTACACTTGTTGGTCATCAAGTACCAAGAACTATTGTTTCTGATCGTGACGTGAAGTTTATGAGATACTTTTGGAAGAAACTTTGGGGGAAGATGGGGACAAATTTGTTGTTTTGTACTACTTGTCACCCCCAAACTGATGGACAAACGGAGGTGGTGAATCACACATTATCCACATTGTTGCGAGCCATGATAAAAAAAAAAGAACCTGTGGGAGTGGGAGGAGTGTTTGCCACATGTTGAGTTTGCATACAATAGGGTTGTATATTCTACTACTCAGCTATGCCCGTTTGAGGTGGTGTATGGGTTTAAGCCAATAACACCACTTGATTTGCTGCCACTTCCAAGTCAAGAGAGAGTCAGTATGGAGGATTCAAAACGTGCTTATTTTGTGAGGAAGATCCATGAGAAGACAAAGCAAGCAATTGAGAAGACAGGAAGACATGTAGCTGAGAGAGTTAATAAGAAGAGGAAGGAAGTGTTATTTCGGCCAGGTGATTTGGTGTGGGTACATTTTCGCAAGGACAGATTTCCCACATTACGCAAGTCCAAGTTGATGCCTAGAGGTGCTGGTCCCGATAAAGTGCTTCAAAAGATTAATGATAATGCATACAATATTGATCTTCCTAGTGATGAGTTTGGTGTGAGTAATTCTTTCAACGTGGCTGATTTGACACCATACCATGGAGAGGGCCTTGATGCGTCGAGGACGACGCCTTTTCAAGGGGGGGGGGATGATGAGGATATCTCTAGTTCTTCTACACTTTCTCCAATTTAAGATGTTGACATTCAAGACAAACCTAATGAAGTGATAACAATATCAAGAACCAAGTTACTAGAACAACAGGTGAATTCTCTCTTATTAGAATATGATGTTTGTTTTCATGAGAACTTTATACTGCCTAAGTCCATGCACTTATGTATACTCAGGGTTGTTGATAACACAAGCATGGATGGAGGAGAACATCAAGAGGATCTGGAAAACAAGTGCTACAAGGTGGAAAGCAAACATAGAAAGCTGGAAAACAAATGCTACTTGGTGGAAAACAAGTCTATACATATAGAAGAAGAAGAAGAGGGAGATGTTTTCCACAAGTGTACAAGTGAAGAGCACAAGAGAGGGGGCACCCAACACATTGTTGTTGCGCCTAATAGACACTCCTATTATGATTAGGAGTGGGTCATGCGTGTCCCTATGGCCGCACCCTTGTATGGGTCGGTTTGTATCAGGTTGAGTCCAAACTCGAGTCCAAACTGAGTGGATTTAGGTGTGCTTGCGCAAGGCACTTGTGGCCGCATCCCTACCCCCTCATATATACCTAGTTTCTGCGGATTAGAAGGTAGACTACGATAAAACATAAACCCTAGATTTCTAGATTGAACTTCATACCTTTGCAAAGCAGAGTGTATTCTGATGTTCCATTGGGAATAAGGAGAAATAGGACCACTTATCGTCGGTGGCTAATTGTGCAAGAGTGTGGAGTTTCGAATATCCAAGGGGTTACGAGCTGTTGCAATTGGTGACAGGGAACAGCCGGAGAGTTCGTGGCAAGACACTAGTTATCATCCACAAGTTATCAGAAGCTCATTGAGAAGATCGGGTATCCCCTTATCAAACCCCGAGGTGATGTTCTTGTCGGAGACACATCTCGATGACTATCCGGTTGAGTGCTTGAAGAAGACATTAAAGATGGATATGAAAATAGTTAACCCTAGTGACAGTAGAAGTGCAGGTGTCGTTCTTTTCTGGAAAAAGGGAATCAAAATCGAGCAAAATTATTTATCCCTAAAATATATTGATGTGCAAGTGACTGAAAGCCCGGAGAAAACTTGGAGATTCACGTACTTTTACGGAGAGCCTCGATGGGAAGATAAATATAAGACGTGGGAGAAACTGAGGGAGTTGAAAGATAATTCTCCTCTCCCATGGATAGTAATGGGATACTTCAATGAAATTTTATTTTCACATGAGAAAGACGGGGCCGTGTTAGACCTTTTGGTTACATGCAAGCATTTCAAAATGCTCTCTCATATTGTGGACTTGAGGGTATTGGTTATACAGGTGAGATGTTTACCCGGAAAATAGGAAGAATAAGGGAACGATTAGACAGAGCGGTGGCGAATGGTTCTTGGAATTCCATGCATCCGGATGTTGTGCTTAAGCACCTGGACTATACTCGGTCGGACCATCGACCCTTGCTCCTGGACACAGACAACGATCGGGGAAGAAAAGATTTGAAGTGATGTGGTTAAAAGAGGATGGGTTCCGATAGGAGGTTCAGCTTGCTTGGGAAGCGGCAAAAGGTCCCGACCAGGGAAGAGTTATTGCTCGTCTTGGGCAGATGCATGAGAAGGTGCACGCATGGGATAGTAGAGTTCTCCGGCAACCAAAAAGACGCCTTAGAGAGGCCCAGCGCGAGTATGAACATACTATAAGTGGTCCAATATCAAATGACAGCGAGGCAGAAGCAAAAGAATTGGCAAATCTAATTGAGATACTTTTAGAATAGGAAGAGGTTTTCTAGGATCAGAGATCAAGGTTCTAGCTACGACTTGGTGATAGGAACACTGCCATTTTCCATAATTTTTCTTCCACGAGACGCAAGAAAATTTTCATAAAGAAGCTAAAAGGAGATGACTAGGAATTCATGGAAGGTACCGAGCCTTTAAAACCTTTGATTTTAAATTATTTCACTAATTTGTTCACTTCTGAAGTTTAGGAAACTGACCCAGTGGTTCTTGGAAAAATTACCCCAAGGGTGACTCTTATTATGAATGTAAATCTTATGACTCCTTTTTCGGCAGAGGATGTCAAGAAAGTTGTATTCAGTATTGGGGACTTAAAAGCCCCAGGTCCAGATGGTCTACATGGAATTTTCTAAAAATTCTAGAATATTTGTGGAGAAGAATTAACTAAAGAAGTGTTACAGGCAATGAACACAGGAATTATACCGGAGGGCTGGAACGACACTACAGTGGTGCTTATTCGGAAGATAGATGACCCGAGCTGATTACTCAATTTCGCTCCATTAGCCTGTGCAATGTGATATACAAAATTATTTTGAAACTGCTTGCAACACGGCTTAAAGGGATTCTACCCAAAATCATATCTCCCATGCAAAGTGTCTTTGTTCCAGGACGCTTGATTACTGACAATGTCCTGATAGCTTATGAATGTGTCCATTCTATAAAGAAGAATAGATCCGGAGGTTCGAGGTATTGTGTAGTCAAACTGGACATACACAAGGCATATGACAGATTTGAATGAGTTTTTCTAGAGAACATGATGAGAAGGCTTGGTTTTTCTGACAGATGGATCTCGCTCATGATGGCTTGTGTCACCTCGGTAAGATACCAAGTGAGATTTAATTCTGAGGAGACGGAGATGTTTGTTCCCACTAGAGAACTTTGACAGGGGGATCCTCTATCTTCTTATTTTTTCCTAATATGTGCAGAAGCTTTATCTAGTCTTTTGTTGCACGAAGAAGAAGTTGGTGGCATCGATGGGGTAATAGTGTACAGGAATGCGCCATTAGTATCACACCTATTATTCGCTGATGATTCTCTTATTCTCAGGAAAGCGGATATGACTAATGCAACTTCACTACAATAAGTTTTGGATACGTACTATGCAAGCTCAGGACAACTTGTGAGCTTAGCAAAATCGAGTATTTTCTTCTCTCCTAATACTAATGCGCTGGTGAGATCGGAAATTTGTGACGAATTACATATTGATACAGAGGCTTTATCAGATAAGTATCTTGGCTTACCAGCTCTGGTGGGGGAGGACAAGAGTGATTGCTTTCTAAATTTTGTGGAGAGAATTATTAAGCGTATAAATGGATGGAAGGAGAAGCGATTATTCATTAGTGGTAAAGAAATACTTCTGAAGGTTGTGGCACAGTCAATTCCAGTCTATGCAATGTCGGCCTTTGAAATTCCCAACGGAGTCTGTAAACGCATGATGGACGCTATTTCACAATTTTGGTGGGGATATGACGAGAATAGAAATAAGATGCACAAGTTTGCTTGGTGGAAATTATGTTATCCGAAGAAAGAAGGTGGTATGGGATTTAGGGACCTCCACTCCTTTAATCTTACAATGCTAGAAAAACAAGTGTGGAGACTAGTTGACGATCCAGAGTCTTTACGTGCTCAGGTGCTTGATCCAGAGTCTTTATGTGCTTGGGTGCTTAGATCCAAATACTATCCTAATGGGGATATCTTTAAAGCAGGACCAAAAGCAGGAAGAACATTTACCTGGCAAAGCATAATGGTCGGCCTTGCTACGTTCAAAAGAGGGTACATCTGGAGAGTTTGCAATTGTATTGGGATAAATATATGGGACGGTCCATGGGTTCCTGCAAGCCCATCGAGAAAAATTATTTCTCTAGGACATGTGTAATATAAAAAAGTATCTGAACGGATTAATCCGATGACGGGAAGTTGGAACGAGTCCTTGCTTCGATATTTATTAAATCTGGCTGACTATAAGAGGATACATGGTTTTGATGATTTATTGCATGGAATTTCACAAAACATGGACGTTACATAGTACTTTCTGGTTATTATTTACAGTGGAAGCATCAGTTTGGCGCCAATGAAGGACAACTTGCATTACCCCGGGGGGGGGGGGGGGGTCGTCCACTAATCCAGTGCGGAAGATTCTTTGGCAACTTAAAGTTCCAAGTAAAATCAAAATATTCATGTGGAGAGCTCTACATGGGATCATACCTCTAAAATGCATGCTAGCAAACAGACATATAGGTAATGATGAGGCTTGCCCTATTTGTAACCAAGGAGTGGAAGATGTGGTCCACTTACTGTTCCAATGCCAGGCTAGTAGAGATATTTGGGAAGATTTAGACTTGCCAAACCTGATTGAGGATGCACCATTCTTCGACAGAGCCGGCTTGGCTGTACTGGAAAGTATTCTATGCCGACAAGATAATATGCGCCCATGGTTCGAACATGTAAACTTGAAGGAAGTGGTTACAGTTTCTTAATGGTACCTTCTGATAGTAGCCAACAATGCAAAAGCAACTCGGAAGCATCCAGCAAATGTCGACATCAAGTGGACCAGACCCCAAACTCGAGATGCTAAATTAAATATTGACGCTTCTTTCCATAATGATGTTCGCGCAGGTGCAGTAGGTGTGGTTCTTAGGGATTATCAAGGGAACTTTGTAGCGGCTACAACAAAATATCTTACACATGTGGCTTCACCAGAGATGGCGGAAGCCTTGGCTATGAAAGAGGGGCTCATGTTGGCTTACATGATGGGACGCAACAGAATAATAGCTTAATCAGATTCGATGGAAGTGGTACAAGCTTGTTCAGGAAGGGAGGCTTGGTGCAGTGCATCGGCTGCAATTTACACTGATTGCGCCCAATCTTCTCGATGAACTCTCTAATAAGTTGATTGATAACTCGTGTCTCACTGAAAACTCTCCGGCTGATCCCTGATGCCAATGCAACAGTTTGCAACCCAATGTATATTATCAACTCCACACGCTTGCACGATGTAGCCATCGACTACGAGGTGGTCATGTACCATACTATTCCCAGTGGAACAGCAGGTAGCACGCAATTTTGCAATGGTAACAATACCTTCAGTTGAATGCTCGCAAGGAGCAATTCGAATCCAAAAGGTCCAGGGTTTATGTTTTTCGTAGTCTCCTTCCTATAACTCGGATCCTAGGTATATCTGAGGGGCAAGAGGGTGTGTCCACAATCCCTTGCGCAAGCACCACCCCTCCAACTAGACTTGGACTCAGACTCATGGTTGGAGTCGACCAACTTGATACAAACCGACCCCTAGAGGAGTTCGGCCACTTTGGCACGCAGGCCATAATAGGACTCGAATTGGGACAAGCAAGGACATGTCCTTGCTGGCCCCAATTATACTCTAATGCGCCCAATTGTAGAGAGGGCTGGTGCAAGCAAGGACTTGTCCTTTCTGCTCTTAATTGCTTCTTCTTCAGCTCCCTCCTCCTTCTTCTTCATTGTATCATCATAGCCACCATCTTCCATGTCTTTCTCCATGCTTGGTTGCTCCTCTCCCTCCATAATGTTTGTGTTATCAATAAACCTAATCATACACAAATGCATAGATTTAGGTAGTATAAAATTCTCGCAATTATAAACATCATATTCTAATGGGATGAATTCACATGTTGTTCTAATAGTTTGGTCCTTGATCTTGTCATTGGTCCAAGTCTCACTCCATTATCTTGAGTAGCAACATTATCATGTGTAACAATAGGTGAAGAACTAGGGATCTCCTAATCAGTACCGTAAATTTTATGCGTTGTCCAAGGGAAGCAAATGGAGTGGCTCATGAATTAGCTAGGAATTGCTTCTCAAATAGAATTTCCTATATTTGGGATGATGATTCCCCTAGCTTTCTCCTTAATAAACTCTTGAACGATGTAACTGTTGTGTAATTGTGGGGCAACAAGTATCAGACGCACTCTTTTCCTTACCAGGGTACCAATTGGGGACTGGAAGGTTTTTAATGAGGTGGTTTGATTGCCCATATATATGAGTTTTAATTTCAAAAAAAGAAACATGCCCGTGCGTTGCAACTTGCAACGGGAGAGAAAATTTTGGTAGGTTTTTTTGGGCAAGATTGACACTCATCGCATATTTTATTATATAACTTGCTTAGTAGTTAGTAGTCGGTCTTTCATCTTCGATGCGTTGTTATTTTATTGTAATGCTTTTAATTGATTTGGAAGTGATCATATCTTGCAAGTGAGGAGGAGGAGGAGGAGCAAGCAAATAAGATAAAAACAACTGCCCGAGTTGGCACTACCATTACATGTATATCCCGCAATACATAACTTTTATGGATTTCTAATAAAACTATGTTTGAATAGGAATGTTGAAACATGCCTGTGTGTTGTAGCCGATAAAAAATAAATAAGTCTTTGCATTCCGATAAATAAGGTGTTTTCTATATTCGTTAAAAAAGCTTAGTTTCACTCTGTGTTTCTATCTTTTACCATATGAATTGTGTGTGCTTAGTTGTAATTGAATAAACTCTGAAAAAATACATAACCAAATTAAAGGTATAGCATGCAATTTATACCAAAGTACGTGTTTTTTTGTCGAGGAGTAATACTGAAGAGACATGTCGAATTTTAAGTATTGAAACATTATATAAATAAGCCATCTATAATTCTTCAAATACTTTTTCTTCATCACTTCAGTATTTATAAACTTTATCTCAATGTACTGCTCATTAATCTCCACTTGTGCATCCAGAATAACAAGCCCATATGGCCATGTGGATTTTCTGCTCCGAGTACGGAGCCAACTTCAAATAGTTCAATTTTCTAAACAACAAGAACGATATATCGGCTCATACTGGTGAGAAACAATCACGTCAAGCAAGAATTCTACCTTCTAGATGTGCGGTAGCTATCCTTATCCTGGGCCAACTGAGCCTGGCAAGATGCCTCGAAATAACTTGTAGCAATTCGACATGTACTCTAGTCTGGTAGACTGGTCTAGCTCCCTGGACGACAAAGAAGATTACCAAGAGTACCAAGCGAGCTCCATGGACATGCTGGGACATACATATCGGGGCTAACACTTCAAGAGTCCTTCCAACGGTCTGTAAAGCCACACCACCCATGCCGCTTGTGAGCTTGGATGCTTGTTCCGCTCTACGCTGATGCGGACTTGATGGAGGCGCCCATGCTTCAGGTAGAAGGGGCTATAGGCGGGGAGCCAACTCGTGGTGCATCACTGTCTTCACGCTGGCCGCGCACAACAACTGGCACGACGCTGACGGACACCATGTATGGCAAGTGGGCGCGCGACATCGTCATGCAACTCTCAGTGGAATGTCACGGAATAGGTCATAGTTAAGTACAGTAACTTACACAAACGTGTAGATCCATATAATGAACTGGAATGTCACGAAATAGGTGGATCTCGTTGCACGCTAGTATGGTATGCACACAGCCATGTTGAAGCAATCTGCATCCATAGATTGATCCATAGAGTTGAAATAACGTATATTATCTCTGAAATACTTGGCATCCTCATCAACTTGACTTGTAAACAGCCGTTTCAAGTCTTCGGGAACCTCTGGAGTAAATATATCCACTTTCCCCTT
This sequence comes from Alopecurus myosuroides, assembly GCA_028641055.1. Lineage (NCBI taxonomy): Eukaryota > Viridiplantae > Streptophyta > Magnoliopsida > Poales > Poaceae > Alopecurus > Alopecurus myosuroides. The sequence continues at coordinate 115,528,042 of CM054063.1, read as the reverse complement.
TCTGCAGCAAAATGCAGGCCCCTCGTATTGAAACCGCAGTGCTCCACAGTGACGACAGTCGCTAACTTTTCTAAGGGCATGGTGCTTTTTGGGCAGATTCATGTAAACCATGTCATGGATGTCGTTAGTGGAAGTTCCGTTTACATTATGTCGTTCCACTCGGATGGATTCAAATTCAACATCTGAAATAGAAATGATATTTGAATTAATTATACTTTCTTCACAACCCATGCATATTATATTGTATTGTGAACTCATAATAGCCATGTTCTACCTTGTTGGGCAAACATCCTAGCTTCTTCATCAGGCTCAACGTCTCCGGCTTTTCCATTGTTATCGTATCCCAATCAGTCTAGTAGGCAAGACATTAGAATATGCATGGGCTTTGTTGGTTTATGCTCTAGGTTTATATTGGAATTTATGGGGGAGTGCTTACCATCAATGTTTACCGTGTTGACATTTGGTTTCAATATCCCATATGCATCTTCGTCGTGGTTGTTTCCTGATAAATTTTTTCTCCAATAAGTAATTAGCATATATGAATTGAAATTGAAAGCAGGTACATGAGTGGTAGTAGTCAATTGAATAAAACATTGTCTGGGAGTAAATACCAAAAAATTTCTGTCCTTGTGCCTTTCTATGTGATGCGTTGACAATACTCCCTATTAGATTCCGAGTGGGTTGGCTAAGTGGAGTTTCGTTGAAGCCATTGTCAACCCATGTACCTAAATGAACAACAAAGGTAGCGTGATAAATAAACACTACTGATAATCTAAATTTTGAAAGAATGTGTAGGAGTGGTAGTAGTCAATTGAATAAAACATTGACTGGGAGTAAATAATAAAAAAATTATAACCTGGTGCCTTGCTATGTGATCCGTTGACAATACTCCCTATTAGATTCTGAGTGGGTTGGCTAAGTGGAGTTTCGTTGGAGCCATTAACAACCCCTGGACCTAAATGAACAACAAAGATAGAGTGATAAATAAACACTACTGATAATCTACTTTTTGAAAGCATGTGCAGGAGTGGTAGTAGTCAATTGAAAAAACATTGACCGGGAGTAAATACCAAAAAAATTCTAACCTGGTGCCTTGCTATGTGATGCGTTGACAATACTCCCTATTAGATTCTGAGTGAGTTGGCTAAGTGGAGTTTTGTTGGAGCCATTAACAACCCATGTACCTGAATGAACAACAAAGATAGCGTGATATATAAACACCACTGATAATCTAGATTTTGAAAGCATGTACAGGAGTGGTTGTTGTCAATTGAATAAAATATTGACTAGGAGTAAACACCTAAATTTTTCTCTCCTTGTGCCTTGCTATGTGATGCGTTGACAATACTCTCTATTAGATTTTGAGTGGGTTGGCTAAGTGAAGTGCAATCTGGGTTGTGATGGCTTGCGGTTCCAGTGAGTTGGGGTTGACAGTCCCCGATAACTGTGTGAGTGCCATTCGTCCTGAACCATGCTAAATTTGGTAGGATTCATTCATGTGCAACCAATCAGACTCGTCGGCATCACCCATATTCTCTTTGTTATGGACGGCGACTCCGTGGGTTTGCACTGGACTTGGTACTACACCATCAAATTTTGTCGCTCTGTGCAGTTGGGTGACCGCCGATTGTCCGGTTGCTGGCGTATGTGGCACAATGTTACCGCCATCGAGGAGGGCAGTATTATTTTTATTCTACTCACGGGTTTGGCATTGCCGATATAATATGTCCTCTCTATTTTGTGCATACCGCTCCCGTTCTTTCTGATTCTTTAGATCATTAGGGCATGAAAACATGAATCACAAATAATTATTGTGCATGCATATCTTGTGAGACATGTATAAATTTACGCATCATTTTTACCTGCGGTGTGTGCATTCCACTGTCTTTGCCATTGACAGTTGTAGTGGCACCTTTTCTGTTTGTAGGCTTCACGTCGTCTCTTATTAATCTCATCTTTTTTTTTTGAATACCTTTCTCTTTCTCTCTGTCTTTTTAATTCCTTAGGGTCTGCAATACATCACACAATTCAACACTCCAGCAAGAATAGTGATTTTGGGTGATTCGGTTATGATTGTTACCCGAGGACCGGGCGTTGCTTATATCTTGGAACGGGGTGTCTGGCTCGTCGGGAGTGGTAGGGGCCATACGGTTATTTCAATATTGTGAATCACAATAATATTAAGATCATGTGCAGGCAAAGTGCGCATTTTGCTGGAAGGGATAGAACACACGATTTTACTAACCTGTTTGTAAGCAGCTTCTGGGGTCTTCGACCCCATCCTTTGTTCAAAAAAAAAAAAATTATAGATCCTAGACCTATTTTGCCGAGGAGTTTGTCGAAGTCGGAAGCGCAGTGCGGCGATTGCGCAAGCCAGTGGACCTATGTCGTCGAGACGCTTGTCGGTGTTGACGCCTATGAGACCGCAAAGATAGAGGATGGCACGGACGTTGCCAAGTTGCCAGGCTTGATGGTGAAGGACCTCGTCAGGCCACGCCGGCGCAGCCTAGGGGGTCGGTGTACCTGGACAGCAACGGTAAATGGGGATGGAGCAGATCGAAATGGCCCTGCAAAAATTGCCTAGATTAGGAGGCTGTAATGTTGCCGTAACGGTGATTCAATTGTTTCAAAATGTGGACCAGGGCCTCTAATGTTGCCGTAAAAATTGGAGATTCTTTTTCTGTACGTGCATAACGCTTCGCACTTGGCTAAGGAAAACGCTTGGAATCGTCCGGGGGATCCGCCGCTCGCATCCTCCGCACGGAGCTATCGCGCCGCGTCCTGTCGAGTGGCCCACCACGAACCTTATCGCTTCGCTGCGCTGAAGCACTCCCGTCCACTCGTTCACTTCCGATTCCCCTTCTCTGTCTTCTACCTCCCGCAAAACGAGCATCGCCCTCTCTCTCTAGCTCACGCGCCATCGTTGACCAGCCCCGCGCCGCTCCCCGCGTGTCCTCCTCGGCTCCTCCCCGAGCGGAACGTGACGGCCACCGCCTCGAGTTGTCGCGAGCGGCGCCAAGAGGAGCGGCGGCATCTCCTCCGTGCTCCACCGCCTCGAGTTGCCGCGAGCCCCGCCGCTCGAGCCCCAACATGGAGCTCGTGATGCTGCTGTGGGTTGGCAGCATGGAGGAGTCACGAGGCGACCTCGTGCTGCAAGGGGGACGGCTCCCCGATGCTACAGGTTTGTACTGTATTTTTTTGCTACCAACGATTTTTTTGTTGCATTTTTAGAAGGAATTTTTTGCTTCAATGATCTTTTGTTTTGCTTTTTTAGAAGGAATTTTTTGCTCCTGATCTTTTTGTTTTGCATTTTTAGAAGGAATTTTTTGCTACAATCTTTGTTTTCAATTTGCACCAGACAAAGGAATTTTTTGCTATCGACGATTTTTTTTATTTGCATTTTTTTTATGAAATTTTTGCTACAACTGATATTTTGATTTGCATTTTTAGAAGGATTTTTTTGCTCCTGATCTTTTTGTTTTTGCATTTTTAGAAGGAATTTTGTGCTCCAATCTTTTGTTTTTAATTGCATCAGACAAAGGAATTTTTTGCTACCGACGATTTTTTACTTGCATTTTTTGATGAAATTTTTGCTACAAACTCATCTTTTTTATTTGCATTTTTAGAAGAAAATTTTTGCTACCATCATGCTTTTGGTTTGCATCAGACGAAGATTTTTTGCTACAACTAATTTTTTTGTTTTGTATCATACAAGCAGGGTTCCGGCGGTGGCCGGCGAGATCTCTGGCCGGAGCTTCGGGTCACGGGCGCTGGTGTGCATCGTCGTTGCCGGCGAAACGGCGAAGCTGCGGCGGCTTCTCCCGCAGTGGCGTCTTCGTCGGCGGCCGCGTCTTTTCTCCGGCGGCGGTTGAAAAGATGCAGAGTGGATGCTCGCGTCCATTTCGCCCGAGTCCTTTTGCTTTTTCGTTTTCTTTTTTTTTTTTTTTTTTTTTGCAAGGGGAAACGGTGCGCGTAACGATCTGGACAAGTGTCGCGCTGTCGACCCGGGGGATCGGGAGAAATTATCCCCCGGGGGACGCCCAGCACTGTCCCTTGGCTAACGCTTACGATACGCAGATTTGTTTTTTCTGTGGAGGTGACGTTAGATCTGTACTATGGGTATTTTATGGTCCTGATTATGGGGCGGTGATCGGCCAGATTTCTCTGTACGTTTTGTGGGGTGGCCGTAGGTATGAATATGTTTGGTTGTTTTATAGTAGTGGAGATTAACCGGACAACTCTCTTCCTTCCTCTGAATGAATGGAACAGATATACAAGCCACGTGCATTGCAAGAAAATACACTATAAATACAGATATATATAATTAGTATTTCACACTTTGGACAAACCGCAATGAACCTCATGACAAGCGCACATAGAGGGGGAAGAAGAATTTACAAAAGAATAGCTCGCAGTGCAATTCTGTTGCCTAAAAAACAGAGGATGCACTACCCTCAGAAAACAATCTACAGAACCGTGTCAAACTCCATCCGTCGCCAATGATGCCTGGTGTAACTTACATAATTACACAGTTGCACTTGGATTCCAATTTTGGAGGCTTCATATTATCGGATGACCTTATGAATCCGGAAGCAGAACGTACAGGTGAAGGATCTTTGGTAATGGCCTCTTTTTCAGTGGTTACTGTGACGGTCGTTTCGCCTTCCAACCTTTTTCTTTTAACCTTACGATTAGGCGTCCGTCTGTGAGGCAGCTTAAGGAAACCATCCTCATTTGGAATCGACTTCCCTACGATGCTAACAGTTGGCCGACTAGATACAGCATGTTCTAATTCCTGCTCGTGCTCCAGTGCAATCATTGCTGCCTTGTATGCAAGGTCATGAACGATAGAACTGCAGAAGAGAATTGTATCAGTAGCTTCTTCTAACGTGAAGCACCTCTGAATTTTTTCCATCGACCCTCCGACTGCCTGAGGTGATTTTTCTACAAAGTAGAGAGAATGATTAGGTTAAATGTATATTCACTCATGCACAAAAAAAAAAAGTCAAAGAACACAATAAGGTTATGTCTAGGAGAAAACATGGTGTGTGCGTGTAACTGTAACTAAAGAATGGAATCATAAGTGCAACAACATAGGATATAAAAAATGTATAAAGTTGTTTCGCCGAAACTTCTAGTCGCCCATTACAGCTTTCCCAGACCAGAATACATACACCAAAGTGTACAAAATAAATCTCATAAATTCCTGTTAAACCATCATTCTGGACATTTTTTACTTAAGCATAGAGTTATTTCCACCATTAGACTATTTTCGTTGATTTTAAATGGTAATCAAATCCTACCAAAAATGTTCTTGAATACCACCTCGGAAATAGATTTATTGTAGAAAAAGCTGCAGTCTTTGATACTCCCTCCGATCCCAATTAAGTGTCGCAACTTGTACACAGATTTGTGCATGTCTAGCTCATTTTTTACGACACTTAAAACAGATCGGAGGTAGTAACTTAAAGGGGCTGTCTAGGGTTCAGTCGACTGAGAACTAGTTAGTTCTCAGTCGATTCCTGATTCCTGTAACGATCCGTTGTTTGTCCATGACTTTCCTTTGTGTGATGGTTGGTTCGTATAGGAGGCATGAGCTGTACGTGTTCCTTCCCTTGGCCCATGGGCCTTTCTTTCTGGGCTAACTAGTTCTACTTCTACTTTTTTTTAAATTTAAGCCAACTAATTGATTCCTTCACGGAGTTTTATGTGTCTCTTCACTAAAGAGTCTTATTTTCTTGAAAAAATAGCAGTGAAAATGAAAAATATTTTTTGCAATTTTAATTGTAAATATACAATTTTATCACATAATCATCTTCAGAAAATGAAAAAAAAATAACATGAGTGCTTTTTATAATCAGACTACATTTACCACATGTGTGCGTGAGGTACAATTAAACATGGCGTTTAACTAAGACATGGTTAGTACAACTGATGTACACTTGCACATATTGTTCAACTGGCATGCAGTTACAACATGTGTGCAACTACATTGGTTGAAAAACAACGATTATTCTAATTTCAGGTGGCTTGCAACTAAGATTTATGCTGATATGACCTCCATCATATAGGAGCAACCTTTTTCTTCCATTTCTTAAAGCGGCAATCTCAGCTGCAACCTATTTGCACTCGTTTATAACCCATACGCAACTGCAAAATCTCAGTTGCAACCCACATGCAACTGAAAACCCCATGCAACAGTTGCAGTCTCACTTGCAACCGGAAAAAAGTTGCAACCCACTTGCAATTAGAAACAATCTCAATTGCAATCTACTTGCAAATAGAAAAATACACTTTCAAATGAAAAATACTCAGTTACAACACCACTTGAGACTGAAAAAAGATCGACTAGTTCTCGGTCGACCAAGAATCGGTAAATATTGCAACCCACTTGCAACTCACTTGTAACTAGTAAAATCAAAATCTCAGTTGCAACCTACTTGCAACTCAGAAAAACCCAGTTATAATCCACTTGCAACTCACATGATATACAAATCACGCAAAATCTAATGATTTTAGAGGTGATCGAGCTCTAAGATAATTCTTGGTCAACCGAGAGCTAGCAAAATCTAAAAAAAAAACAGTTGCAACTTCCACTCTCAACTAAAAAAAACTCAATTGCAACCCACTTGCAACCGGAAAATCTCAGTTAGAAGCACAGTTGGAACCGTGAAATAGTAGTTGCAGCCTCACTTACAGTTAGAAAAAGACTCAGTTTCGACTGACTTGCAACTTCAAAATCTCAGTTGCAACCCATTTGCAACTGAAAAAAAAAATCCGCTTGCATCTGGAAAATTCTCAGTTGCAACCCCACTTGCAACTAAAAAAACCAGTTGCAACTCCCACTTCCAACTAGAAAAAACACAACTGCAACCCCCTCTTGTAACTGGAAAATCTCAGCTGCAAGCCCAATAATATCAGTTGCAATCTCAATGGAAACTAGAAAAGAAAACTCGGTTGCAATGCACTTGCAACTCAAAACAATCTCCGTTGTAACCCACTTGCAACTGGAAAAAATCCACTTGCGACTGGAAAATCCTCAGTTGAACCCCACTTGCAACTGAAAAAAACGTTTCAGCCCCATTTGTAACTTAAAAAAACAGTGCAAGTCATTTAAAACTTCCATGCTATCACGAATCACGACACAATGGAGCAGTCCGACCGAAATCCAACTTTAAATTATGCCGACCTAATAATTAGTAGAAAGATAACAAAAATACAAAGATTATAAACAAACGAAGTAACAAAAAATTATCGAGAATATTTATGCACGATGACAATACCGACTTAAGTAGATTGAAAATAAAGTACTTATAGCTTAAAAGTAAAAAATATAACGTAAAATCTGTAAAAAAGTGTCCAAGCTAAAATAAAGTCACACAGCATGAAAAAACTACTCCCTAAAATCCTAAAAAAGTGTTGCAACAACATATAAGCATAGTTCTTGCAACACTCTTTTTTAGGGTCGGAGGGTGTATCATCTTTTCTCTATGTCAAAACACATCTTATGTAGACAAAAAAGCAATATGGAAAAATTAAATAAAAGTGACAATTCAAAAATAATTACAAACAATTAGCTCACGGTCGTGGTGGTAAGGATGGTCATGTCTACTGCTAGAAGTCGTGGTTGGGTACTCGTCAAATGCTATTGTTTTCCCTCTCTCTCTCCCTTATTTTGCTAGGTCGGCCAGAATTGTTGGCAACTCGTGTAAATAAACAACAACAAAATAAACAATTGGCATGAATATCCCCATAAAACCGACGGTTGTAGAATTGACACAGTTGCAACATATTTTTAACTCGCATTCAACATGGCTCAAAACGAAAATCGAACGGTTTAAAACATTTTCTCAATTACAACCCACTTGCAACTAGGAAATAACTATCATGTAAAAATGACTTGCTACAACACGGGAACAAAAAAAGACATGAAAATAGAGAATAAAAAAATCAGAAAATAATTACCATGCCTTATTTTGAACCTACGGTACAATCATTCAAAAAACAAAGAGACGGTGTGCATCGAATACAAACAAACCAACGTGCAACAGGAAAAATAAATAGATAGGACAAAAAAATCATCTAGTACGGGTCTTGGCTGACCTTCTATATTGCAAACTGTAGAGAACAAATCCAAATAAGTCACGATGGCAAGAAATCTATACTTCTTATAATGCAAAAACCCACTAACATGCATTAATTATTTTTCTATCTCAACATGCAAGCTATCCACATCATCCTTTCTCCTAGCCAATCAATTGTCCATGTTATCTCCACTTATATTTATTAATTACTACATGTAATCTACACATCATCCATTTTTTAAATGATCCAATTATTCATATTAATAGTTTATTAAAATATATATGTGATATGATCAACTGAACTTTGCATATCCACTTAGAAAACATAATGTATCACATCTTTTATAAAACTTTTGTTTACAATATATTGTAGTTTTTAAAGCGATGCTCGTAGCAACGCGCGGGGTATCCTTCTAGTATAAGGGGAAAGACAACGCATGGGCAGCGGCCCAGAGTCGCTGCCTGAAGAGGCCGCATTGCTTCATACGTGAGGACGAAGGCTTCGCTCATAAAAAAAGGCAAACAGCACGAATCTTAACACCCAAATCCAACAGTTACGAAGGCGACTAAGATTTAGCTAATTCTCAGGCGACTGAGAATTAGCAAAACCGTAACTTAAATGCAAAAACCATTTAGGTTGATCAAATTGAAAAAAAAAAAAGTGGGGCAAATCGTCAAATCCCCGTGGGAATGGCACCATTAGATATGCCATGAATAATTTCGTAATATACTTTTTCTATCTTTTCTAACACAAGTAACGGTCAAACTTGCACACCAGAGATCATGCTCATGTCTAAAGCATAGCGCATGTAAAAGCAGAGGTAGTATAGCACCAACTACTTCAAGACAACCGAAGTGATTCTCAGAAAGACTAACTAAAAGTGATTCTTAGAAAGACTAACTAACGTGATTCTCAGAAAGATGAGAGGGGCACATAATCGACGCTAAGGATAAACATGAGTTCTGAGCAAAGAGGAATAATTGAAACTTGTTTAAGTTAAATGAAAATGCCAAGTGTGCAAATGCGTACCATCATTGGGAAGTTCCATTATGCTAGTTCCTGTTCTAGAAAATAACACGTCCTCCTCTGAGATGGCAGACACGCAACAATCATCCAAGATGTGTTCCTCAACTGAAGCCTGCGTTGCTTCAGACTGCACTAGAAGGTTGTCAAAGTTCTCTTCAACTGGATCTGGAGAGCCAACTAGATAGCAGTGAGAGGTATCAGAAATATCTTCATCTGGTTTTAGCATGGAACTTCCCTCGGCAGCTGAAGACTCTCGGGCATGCATTTCGGTATCTGAGAAACACATACTAGCACTGGAATGATCATTGTCAGACATCCTACCCATACTACGGTTCTGACTTATTACCTCTGCTGTCTCACTCGATCTATCAAAGCTCGAGGAGTTCAAGTCAACAAGGATGTCATCATTGTCATTAGGCCGTACAGCAGACGAACACTCCAAAGCACTTGACAAAACATCCTTACTACAGCCCTCATCGACAGGAACCACAGTTCTTGAAGCACTGCTTTCCAAAGTGTCAATTCGGGAACAAGTGTCTTCAATTACATCACTCTGATGGCAAACTGAAGCTGAAGAACCACTAATCGACATATCTGACACCGAAGCAATGCTTTGACGACTCATGGTACTGCTTAGCTGAACCTTCTCGAAGTCACCCTTCTTACCGCTCCGAAGGCGCTCAAAGTGTACATCGGATTGCCTTGAAGACCCTAGATCAATGGAAGAAGAAGCTGAAGAACTGTCACGTCCAAAGCTACGCTTCATCATATTTATACTGTCTCTTGTATAATACAGTTCAGAACAAACAATATTAGTAGCAGCCAGGGCCCTACCTTCCATGACAGGCCATTTGTTGCTGCTTGATTTCTGGTGTAAGAGCACTGATATCCCAGTGCCTTCAGCACTTTCAACCTTAGGTCTCAGATGTGCAGTTAATCCCAGTTGATGAGCATTATCACCCGATGCAGTTTCAGATACAACTTCGTTACCTTGGTAGTCTGACTCATTAAGGCATTGGGGTAATCCATGATTATGGTTATCCATTTGGTCTCCATAATGGTTGTGCTCCACTGATGTCGGTTCTGTTTGTTGATGGTCACTTACACTAGTTTGATTAAACGGGCTATTATCGTCATTTCCCAGTAAGGAGTCAGATACAAGATATGCCCTTGTGTTTTCCTCGTGGTTCACTACCTCCTGCGCCAGCAGCATGTCCTCATCCATATCCACCATCAGCTGACCTGAAGGACATTTTTCTGTACAATCAGCTAGAGGTTCATGATCAACAGATGCTTGTTTGCTGTAGTCTACACTATCTGGGGTTATAGAAGGTTCAAATTCAACATAAGGCCCAGACTTTGCAGTTTTATCATCATGTTGATGTTCTACTGAAGTCCATACCATAAGATCTGCAGAAAATCCTCCAACCTTTGAAACACATTCTTCACAACAGTCACCCTTTTCATCCAAATCCATCGCATTGAAAAACTTCCCACATCTACTGCAAGTAACCATTTCACCATGTACAACCTGAGAGCTATTTGCACCATTATATGCCATTTCATTAGCTGCCCCATTTCTTTCCATGTCAAAGTCATGCTTGTCACTTTTGATGTATTTCACTAGGATAGGCAAATCTTTTACATATTTTACACTCTTGTCGTCACTGGTTTCTTCATTCAACTCATCCAATTTATCAAACATAAATATGTCCTCATGAACCCGAAAGCCATCATCTGCTTCCCATTCACCAATCAGATCGTGTTGCTCGTGGTCACTGTCTATGTGATGGCCAAAAGTGGCACCATGCTCAGAGCTTGCATTGCTGCTAGTTGTCACAGAGGAATTGTGTGAAAACATGGGCCTGTGCACATTATTTATTTTGCCAGCACCGAGTGTAGTGGCAGGGACACTTGATAGAAGTGGTCGGAACCTATCTTGAGGAGCTTTCCGATGATCCTAGAAAAGTAAGAACACATTTATCATCCTAGTTGCAATTTTAAGGAAATCTAGAGCACTATAGAGTAGTAAGGTCTCAACTTGAAGTAAAAGCACATAGCCGGATCAAGTAAATAAACTATGCAGCAGCCAAGGAGTAAATATGTTAGCAGAAGAAGCTAAACTTATTTGGTGAAGGGATATGAGAGCAAATTAAAGTATCGTACAATGTGTGATGAAATGAATAAACATTTTCATGAGTTAACCAACTTAGAACAGGTACAAGAACCTAATCACTGGAGCATTCCAAATATTCAGGGTGAACAAATGTTTTCCTTTTAAGCTATTCTCTGACTGTCAATTCACAATAGCATCCATTCAAAGCATTTCACTGTTAAATACAGTTGATGTAACTGCTATTTTCTTGCCAAAGTATAGCAAAAAAGTTACGGAAGTCCCTGGGTTCCTGCAAGGGAAGCTGCAACAGCCAAGAAGCAAAAGGGACTGAAACAAGGATAACTGCGTAACTAATTGAATAAATTATTTGACGTGCAAATTATTCAAATTTATAAACTGATTTTCTGACTGAATACAAAGGGTAGTATTGTATAACTCAAGTGGAAATAATCCATTCATCCTAACAAAAAGAACAAGGTAACACTTACCATCAACCAAACTGCAGAATCAAATGAGCGCTTTGGGGCTGAACTAGGGGAGAAATTTTTGGACGGTTTCTTTGATGGTGCAATGGTTTTGGTCTTCATCACGGCCAAGCTCTTTTTTACAGCCGGGCAGCTGGAATAGCCAATTGATATAGGTTGCATGGAGTCCAGATCATCTTCACCAGAAGATGTTGCAGAAGCTTTGATGTACGTACTCAATCGATCTCGTTCAACCCTATGTGATGAACTAGCTCTTCTAGTTGGAGTAGGAGACATTGATTGCCTTATACCTCTTGAACCTGTATCTAGTCCACTGAAAGACGTAGGGGACCCACCCCTTGAACACGATACTGGACGATCTGGTAGAGATGTACGAAGGTTTGGAGGTGCATCATAAGAGAAACCAGGATCATTGGACTGCCATCCTTGAGGCTTTGGAGAAGAAGATCTGTTATTAGTTTTAACCGGAGAAGCTCCCCTTGTTCCATTTAATGCTGGGCCACTTGAACCAGTACTCATCCTCCTAGAGACTGGACTTGGAGACCTTCGAGGAGGTGCTAATATCTTAACAGCTGGAGGAGTTGAAGGTCTTCGTGATGGTGTTGGTGGTTGAAGAGAAACTGATGGGCTAGCACGAGAAGCCGAATTAGGTGACCTTGTCCTTGGCATAGAGCGTGGTGACAGGCTAAGCCTACTTGGGCTTGCACTGCTTCTACTAGACCTTTGTGCATTATCCATCTGTGTATGAATAATAAACAATAAAACTGGTAGGTAATTGTTGCAAGCTCACATTAGAATTACAGGGCAAAACTATGCCTGATATAACACTCACCGTGGATGACCTCGAGATTTGCGTGGACTTACTTTGAGCTCTACCCCTGGAAGCGTGGCCAGCAGACTGTTCTTCTTCATCTAATGAACGGAAAAGCGGAGTCCCTGGAGGAGTCAACAGCCTGTTGATTGAAAAGATAGAACGCGATCAATTCATTTACACATACAAGATGTATATGCTCCATTACAGTGAGCATGAGAAGTATGACCAGGGCCAAAGATGTATAAATTAAATAGAATTTGTGTACAAAGCGCGACAGCGACGTATTATGCTCAGTCAATATAAACTTTAAACATAAAAAGAGGAGTAATTCATGTTGTAGATACCCGTCCAAAGCATTATATATATAGGGATAACGCATGAGGCGCTTTGGCTCCCGAGCTCACATGCTCCCGCCCAATAAAAAAATTCAAAAAAATAGTAAAAAATTCTGAAAAATCCCAACAGACTTATACAAGTTTACTAGTGTGCAAATTTTCGTAATGAAATGTTATTTGCAGTCCCCTGCGCAAAAAAAAACAGTGCTCTGAAAACTATATTTTAAATCTCATTTTGGTCAGTGATTTGTCTTTTTTGCACAGGTCACCAAAAATGTCATTTCATCACAAAACTTTGCACTTCTGTAGTAAAGTTGTATATATTTGTTGGGATTTATTTCAGAATTTTATGAATGTTTTACTGTTTTTTTGAATTTTTAAATCGGGCAGGAGCATGTGAGCTCGGGAGCCAATGTGAATTTCTGATTCTTAACATGCTTTAAACATGAAGGTATTATTGTGTGCTTAGCTTGTCATTTTGCAATGTACCCATCTTACTACTGTAATAAACAGAGACCATCATTCACGCCTTTAGCAATTAACTCACTATTTAAAGGGAAGCATTGATGGAATATTTAGTTATTCACAGACATTGGTTCTTCAGTACCTATTATTTAGTCACTGCACACCAAGAAAGAACTGTATTAAACTATTAACTATACAAAATTCTATTTCAAAAATTCATCAAGAACGGTTACTCATTAATTATACCTTCTATATTCAGTCTGCAAATGTAACATATATAACTCAAATACAGCTACAGGACGATTGAGTGAACATTTTTCTTCACAAGATTGTCGTTGATAACCTTATGAGCCACAATGATAACTGGGCGATAGCCCTGTGGTGGGGGCACGGTAGCATCCAACCTAAGTCTGAGCCCTGTGGGGCGTGTTAAATCTCATGGATTTACTTCACATGGTCAATAAACCAGTGTATCTTGTTGTCTTTTGATTAATGTGGGTGGTGCTAGTATGCTCTGTGCCATTATTTAACCTTGTGAGCAACAATAAAAGATAACTGAAAGTCTATATGGCAGTTTTGGCATTAGGACTATTATTTAAATAGACCCGGCATTTGACCCATACCACCCAAAGGCCATGGATTATGCGATTATGTTGATGGTCAAACCACTAAACTTAGACCATTTGCTTTTTAGTTTAAAGTGTGACAACACGTTACTTTTAGTAGTCAAACTAATATATGGAACAGAGATGAGGAATAATACTGCAGTGCATGAAATATACACAACAAATTATGGTCAAAAGCAACCTTAGAAGAGGATAAATCACATATGCCCATGACAAAAGTAAAAATATTTTCTTCAGTGAAAAGTAGGAATTTATAAATGAAATGCCCCTCACGCTGATCAAGATGCTAAGACGACCGAATAAGAGATTGTCAAAATGCTGTCACCATTCTTCTTCAATTGACTAATTAATTAGAATACCATGTTATCTTGAAGCAACATAACAATTACATGATACGAACTCACAACAAAACAAAGATGAAAAACTGCCTCATTATTACAAAGCTTGTAGCCCATTGAAGCCATTATATAACGATACCGACCTTAAATAAAACTAAGACGTGGCATTAAGGAAAAATCTACACTCAACAGAACAGAGGTAAGGAGTTCATCATGACGAGACTCATCTCATCTACTAGACCACCTAACTGACACAAGTATTGAACGTCTACAACTAATGAACCATCTACTGGGAACATGACCGATGGTTGTTATTTTATGGTCATTGTTCTTCATAAGTTAGGGCAGCTAGGTATCAAGATACTGAACAGGAAGTGTGAATATTGTGAAAACCGTAATTGCAACTTGATTTATATTAGTTCCCTTTGTAATGTGCACATCCGGCTATGGGCCGAATCAAGTAATGCAAGGGACAGCAGCTTTACCCTATCTCTCTTACTAGCAATTTTTATTTCAGTTTTAGCCAATATTTTTGAATTAAGATGGTTAGAGCATCTCCAACAGCAGCTGTAAAACGCCCCCGCGCGGAAAAACCGCTAATTTGCCCCGCGCGCGTGCGAAAAGAAGCTCCAGCAGCCTCTGCATGGTAGGGCGCGCGATTTTTTTTGGCCAGCGCGCTGGATCTGGCGGGGCATATTTTGGGCTTTCGCTCCAGCGCGCGGGCACGCCACGGTCGAAAGCCAACTGCCGCTGAAGTATCCCTCCCTCGCTCGCGCCGCCGTCCTGTCGAACCCTCCGGCGCCGCTCAGGCGGCGCGGCGAATCCCGGCGCCGGAGCTGCCTTGCCGCTCGCCAAGCCCCCCCCCCCCCCCCTCGACCGCATGGCCGCGCAGGAGCCGCCACACCGCTGAATCGGACCCTTCCCAGCCGATTCCGCCGCGTGAATCCGGCGCCGGCGCGCTCACCCGTAGTTGCGCCGTGGCCGCGGAAGGCCAGCGCAGGAGCTCGCCGCCGTCGCCACCGCTGATTTCATTTATTGATGCACTATTGTTGTATGGATGATAAAACTATTTATTTGTGTTGTAATAATAATTAAACTGTTTAATCTCGATTTATTCTTGATTTATTTCGTTTTTGTTTGATCTTTGATGTTGTATGCATATGTGCAATTGTTGTTTGTGCTGCTGCGCGCACTGCATTCTAGCGCGTCTGCTGGAGCGCTGCGTTTCTGCCGAGCTGCATTTTGGAGCATCTATTGAACCAGTTCTCCGTCGCGCGCGCGATACGAGCGAATGCAGCGATGCAAACCGCATTTACAGCGCGCGATATTGCAGCGGCTGTTGGAGATGCTCTTAGGCAATAGAAGTTAGGGCTATGTACAAGAAATGTATTCATCCATGCAGATGGCAAACCAAGGAATGCAACAGACAATGTTCCAAATATATCTCTTCCACTGTTCCACACCTTCCATTTTCTCCCACTGAAACCTATGCCCTTCTCAGCCCAGCTGATCTATTTATCCCTTCATAGATGAGGTGCGCCCCTTGCCCGATGCGCTATACCTCTTCATTTACTCCGATGAACTAAGGTTCCTCACTAAACAAAAACTCCACAATCGATGTTAAGTATATTATACTATAAATAAGACGAACATTACAAAAAGGATGTAAGCCAGATATCAGAACATATAAAGCAGAAGATGTCATAACCAGCACATAAAACAGAACAAAGCAACATGTGTCCATACCACTCATAATCATTTTTATCACCATCCACCTTGAGCAAATCATGACTTTCTCCCCGCGTTGGGATGTTGATACCAAGCTTAACATCTGGGAAAAAGCTCAATTTTGCTGATATAGATGGAGAACAAAAGGCAAGTATTAATAGTGCCTCAATGTTAACACAAGGGAATACGATATCACAAAAGCAAAAAAATAAACAAAAGGATCTGACAAAAATAAAAATAGAAAGTACACGACTGTATAAAGGAGGAGGGTATATATGAGCATTACAGATGGATTCATCAAAATCCTCGGATGGTTCCAGTAAGAAGTTCTCTATCTCAGTTTTCTGCATGTCAGTGAACAATGTGAGGTCATCATCTTTCGGTTTAGCAGGCAGTACATTCCCGAAACTATTGACCCTCTTTTGAGAAGTCTCCCTTGAAGGAGATCTCCTCCGTGAGGGTGAAGGTGGCATCTTTTATGGCCTCTTAATCTCTTCAATTGCTTCTATGCTTCTGAGACATCAGGCTGAAATCATAACCCTCCAGAATACTTCAGCAAGCAAATTATTTATCACCAGCTGCAATATAAAACAGTGTTATTCAAGAGTTATACAAACCAAAAAATGCACCAAAACAAAAAGGAAACAATGGTAGCCATGAATGAAATTATACTAGCATACGACAAGAAAGCGTCAAAGAAGAAAAAAGAAATGTCGATTTCATCATGAATTACCGAAAATAAACAATCCATCACAATGCCAAATGAAATTATACACCCAATTAAACCAAGCTATGATGCTACAAACAGAACAAACCAACTAAAAATGTACTGAAAGCGCGCAAAAAGTTAAACGCGCATTTTCTCCCACTCAAGTACCCAAACTGCCTAAATCTATGGATGAAGGCATCTAGCCAACTGTGAGATAAGAAGGACAGAGAAGGATTACTTCAAAATAAAATGGACAGGAAGGCAAAGAACCAACCTACGGGTAAAAAATATACGCATAACATCTGCTATTCTAAAATCATGTCGGTAATCTACAATATGAAACAGACCTATTCCATGTTATGAGTAAACATACAATAAACCTACAATACCAGACAATCTAATTATGTCTTGCTCAAAACATCATATAATAAAGTATCCTATTCAACTATACAGAACATGCATATTCTAATTTTTACCCCCTGTATTCCATAGCTTGAATATGTAGTGCACAAAATTAGAGCCAAATAACACAACAAACTGAGGGAACGTGAATCGAAAAGCAAAACTTGAACTGAAATTCAACCATTTACCACCTCTTCCATCAGCCATGAGACATAAAGATCCTCTGATAACAAACCGTCAAAAACGAATCCTCCGGCCAGGACGACCAGGGCTAAATCAACGAGGAGTAGAAGCTAGAGATCGATGCAAAACAGTGTAAACATAAACAGAATCCAGAACCACACAAAACGAAAGTTCCAACGAAAAAACTAAAGCAAGCAAGTCCCAACTACAGATAAGAATGATTGCCAGAGCCGTTTTCCAATTAAATCAAATAACCACAAATTATGTGGAAGGTGAGCACAAGAACGAACCACAGCAGTAAAAGATCATGGACAATAATTGGCTAAAATGTTGCCACATTTCACAGCTAAAACCACCTAATTGGATCCAACAAGCTAGTAAAATCAACGAAGAAAACAAAATCATCAAAAGGTCATCAATTATTGATAAATCTTACCCCCATCCCCCGCATTCCACCTCCCAAAATCAACCACCCCCACCCAAGCACACAAAACCAAATTCAAGAACCAAATCAACAAAACGAACGCAGTACTATGCTTCCAAGCTAAACAAAAGGGGAAGAAAAAAAAATCAGCAGTTCTAATCACCACTCCAGACTCCACCCAGCCACATTCCACCACCCGCGGCCCGAATCAGCGGCCTACAACTGCCCTGAACCCAACTCACCAGCCTCGTCGTCCCCCGATCTCCCGGCCGCAGGCGCGAGTTCCGAGGCAGATCCGAGCGCAGCCCCAGCGGACCCCACCGCGGGTTCTAGGGTTTCGCCTGTTCCTCCTCCTCCTACCACCTCGAGCTCCTCGCGCTATTCCTCTTGCTCTCCCTCTCGGCTATTACTTTTCCCTTTTGGGTTCGTTGTGCTGCGCTGTATTGCTGCGGGGAGAAGCAAGCTTTGCTTCGGTTGCTGCTGTCTGGGTCGTGTGCTCGCAGGGAGAAGTTGGACCGGAGAAGAAGTGGGTTTTGTTCCTTTTCCTTTTTCTTCGTTGTTCCTTTTTCTTTCTTCATTTATATATTATATTGTGCGTTACAACAAAAAAATATAGTTCACGTTCTCTATTTCAGCTTGGCGCCCCACCCGTTTTTTCGCTCCTTCCGAGTATTTTTACTTTTACTTTTGTGATTTCCACGCAAGACGAGTACTTCCTCATTGGACGGTATGATTTTCCGGTAGTTTTCATGTGTGCTTCTTGGTGATCTTTAGTCTCTTATTGCATTTTAGCGGGACGTCGCCGTAACTTCGGAAGCTCGAGGCCGTTTGTATTTCTTTATCGTATAGGAGTATTTCGTAAGATAATATTTGTTATCGATTTAAAAAAAAACTGATGTATCAACATATACCGCTATACTTGACGAGCTATTACATCTCTACTTGTCGTAAACGCAATGTGCATGGTGAAACATAGAATCGAGCGAGAAGTATTCTATTCTTGTAGAGATATCAACAATCACTTGCTTAGAGAGCATCAATTTGACACCAAATTATCATGGAGCAAGAATGCCTATCTACTTTCCAAAATAAGTTTGATGAGGTAAAGAATAGCTTGCAACAGACATCGATATACCTGAATAGCGAATCATCGGTCAACAAAAGTAAGAAACGGTTGTTCCACAAAGTGCTCCATTGTCTAGGTGTGCTGCTGTTGAGCCATCTTGTTTGAGATGAATAGAAGTAAGACTATGGAAACAATAGGGAGAATTTGAAGACCCTAAGCAGAAGAAGGATACTAGCTGAAGTCTAAAGTCCGAGGAGTACCTGGATGTGACAAAACTCAAATAATTTTAGTACTCAGTTGTGAGTACCACAGATGCAACCACGGGTGTGTTGTTGCGTATTGGGAGGTTGGCGCCACAGATGCCCATAACCACGATTTCCTACTCAGGTGCCTGCCAACAACACGGATTCCTTCTTAGCGACTTGCGCACCTATCAGATTTACGCCATGGACAAGCATGGTGACCGTGGCGCTCGACGACGTGGACTCGCCGACATATCGGGCGGCGTAGAAGCCTGCCCGAGTGTGCTCGAGGATAGGGACTCGTGGGCGGAAAAGGGAGAAGCAAGCTTAGCTTCGGTTGCTGCTTTCTGGGTCGTGTGCTCGCAGGGAGGAGGTGGACCGGAGAAGAAGTGGGTTTTTTTCCTTTTCCTTTTCCTTCGTTCTTCCTTTTCTTTCTTTATTTATATGTATGGTTTTTTAGAGCAATGATAATTTTTAAAGGTGTCGCATTATCTTTTCATGCATTACATCGTTGAATCTACGTCTGCATCGTCGTGTCGTGTTGATGTGTCTTAGAGTCTAGTCCTATAAATTTTTGAGTTATGTTCACATATAGCCCTGTGGGCAAAACCTGATTTTGGGGAATGCCAGGTGGAGCTCATGGTCTCACAAAGTGCACGAAATTTCCATAAGTATTTTTTCCGAATTTATTGAATAAATAAATAAGAGGGAAAAGAAAAAAATGAAAAAGAAAATGAAAAGAAAGTAGGTGGGACAAGGGAGTCCAATCCGACTCCTCCTAGGGGTGTTGGTGCGGCCAGCCTATGGGCTGCCAAACTGACTTACCCCCAAGGAAAGTCCCTCCCTTGACCCACTATATTATCCTCACTCGTCCTCTCTTTTAGACACACAATTAAGTCTTTTGGCTTATCTCTTTTTTAGGAGAATTAAAGAACTAATTAGAGATTTTAATTAGAGCACTTCTAATTGATTAGACACCTTTCTAATAATTAGAAGAACTAATTAGACCACTTTTAATTAGAGCTCCTCGCGCTATTCCTCTTGCTCTCCCTCTCGGCTATTACTTTTCCCTTTTGGGTTCGTTGTGCTGCGTTGTATTGCTGCGGGGAGAAGCAAGCTTTGCTTCGGTTGCTGCTGTCTGGGTCGTGTGCTCGCAGGGAGAAGTTGGACCGGAGAAGAAGTGGGTTTTTTCCTTTTCCTTATTCTTCGTTGTTCCTTTATCTTTCTTTATTTATATGGGAGCGACTAGAGCTCACCTGAGCGAGAACTATCTTAGTTCTCACTCAAGTGACGTCATCACTTTTGTGGCTAATATTCATACGGTCATTTTTGCTACTGGATTGTGTGTGTGTTTTTTCTTTTTTTTTGGGTCTTAATTAATTTACTCCCCCAGTTGCATGTGCAACCAAGTTTCAAAAGGAAAAAAAATTAAAATAAAAGTTTCAAAAGGAAAATGGCACTAGGGAATAAATATGCAAATTTGTGTGAGTTGCAAGTGCAACTCGAATTTATTCCTCAGTTGCATGTGTAACTAAAGTTTCAAAAACAAAGTCATTATCTAGTTGCATATGCAACCACGGAAAATAACACTAGGGCAAAATGTACTTGTAAATTAGAGTTGCAAGTGCAACTGAAATTATTTCATTAGCTGTATATGAAACTGTAGAAATGGCAGTAGGCAAAAATATACTTGTAAATCAGCATGACTTGCAAGTTTTTTTCTTAGCAAAAGCATGACTTGCAAGTGCAAATGCAAATTATTTACCCATTTACATGTGCAACTAAGTCCCATTTGAGGAACCAGTCTGATAACCAGAAGCAGGATAAAAAAGGCCACGACAAACACAACCACAAAACAGCAGACCGTACCAGCCCAAAAGACAAAACGTGTGGCCCTACAAAAACTACGAGTTGACATTTTGTAAAGAAAAAAAGACCGGCCATTAATCCAAGAATATAAAGGGAGAGTGGTGGAACGATCGACCATCTTGCACGAATCTCAGCAAAACAATCTAACGACAACCTAGGCAAGTGAGCTTTAACTAATTCTCACTCGAGTGAGAATTAGCAAAACCGTATTTATATTGTGCATTACAACAAAAAAAATATAGTTCACATTCTCTATTTCAGCTTGGCGCCCCACCCGTTTTGTCGCTCCTTGCGAGTATTTTTACTTTTACTTTTGTGATTTCCACGCAAGACGAGTACTTCCTCATTGGACGGTATGATTTTCCGGTAGTTTTCATGTGTGCTTCTTGGTGATCTTTAGTCTCCTATTGCATTTTAGCGGGACGTCGCCGTAACTTCGGAAGCTCGAGGCCGTTTGTATTTCTTTGTCGTATAGGAGTATTTCGTAAGATAATATTTGTTATCGATTTAAAAAAAACCTGATGTATCAACCTATACCGCTATACTTGACGAGCTATTACATCTCTACTTGTCGTAAACGCAATGTGCATGGTGAAACATAGAATCGAGCAAGAAGTATTCTATTCTTGTAGAGATATCAACAATCACTTGCTTAGAGAGCATCAATTTGACACCAAATTATCATGGAGCAAGAATGCCTATCTACTTTCGAAAATAAGTTTGATGAGGTAAAGAATAGCTTGCAACAGACATCGATATACCTGAATAGTGAATCATCGGTCAACAAAAGTAAGAAACGGTTGTTCCACAAAGTGCTCCATTGTCTAGGTGTGCTGCCGTTGAGCCATCTTGTTTGAGATGAATAGAAGTAAAACTATGGAAACAATAGGGAGAATTTGAAGACCCTAAGCAGGAGAAGGATACTAGCTGAAGTCTAAAGTCCGTGGAGTACCTGGATGTGACAAAACTCAAATAATTTTAGTACTCAGTTGTGAGTACCACAGATGCAACCATGGGTGTGTTGTTGCGTATTGGGAGGCTGGCGCCACAGATGCCCATAACCACGATTTCCTACTCAGGTGCCTGCCAACAACACGGATTCCTTCTTAGCGACTTGCGCACCTATCATATCTACGCCATGGACCAGCATGGTGATCGTGGCGCTCGACGACGTGGACTCGCCGACGTATCGGGCGGCGTTGGGGCCTGCCCGAGTGTGCTCGAGGATAGGGACTCGTGGGCGGAAAAGGGAGAAGCAAGCTTATTCGGTTGCTTCTTTCTGGGTCGTGTGCTCGCAGGGAGGAGGTGGGCCGGAGAAGAAGTGGATTTTTTTCCTTTTCCTTTTCCTTCGTTCTTCCTTTTCTTTCTTTATTTATATGTATGGTTTTTTAGAGCAATGATAATTTTTAAAGGTGTCGCATTATCTTTTCAGTGTATTACATCGTTGCGTCTACGTCTGCATCGTCGTGCCATGTTGCTGTGTCTTAGAGTCTAGTCCTGTAGATTTTTTAGTTATGTTCACATATAGCCCTGTGGGCAAAACCTGATTTTAGGGAATGCCAGGTGGAGCTCATGGTCTCACAAAGTGCACGAGATTTCCATAAGTATTTTTCCCGAAATTATTGAATAAATAAATAAGAGGGAAAAGAAAAAAAAATGAAAAAGAAAATGAAAAAAAGTAGGTGGGAGTCCAATCCGACTCCTCCTAGGGGTGTTGGTGCGGCCAGCCTATGGGCTGCCAAACTGACTTACCCCCAAGGAAAGTCCCTCCCTTGACCCACTATATTATCCTCACTCGTCCTCTCTTTTAGACACACAATTGAGTCTTTTGGTTTCTCTCTTTTTTAGAAGAATTAAAGAACTAGTTAGAAATTTTAATTAGAGCACTTCTAATTGATTAGACACCTTTCTAATAATTAGAAGAACTAATTAGACCACTTCCAATAGGAATTAGAAGACAATTAGAGCCCTTCTAATTGGTTTAGAGTCTTCTAATTGGATTAGAGTATGTTCTAATTAGATTAGAGATTCCTCTAATTGGATTAGAGTATAAATGGGACTTGGTTCCAATTGAACCAATGGTTAGGTTAACCTAACCTGAAAAATAGCCAAGTTGGCCTAACGCTTTCACCCTAAAACTAGTTAGGTCTTTTAGGTTCAATCCAAATAATCCAAAGGTTTCCCGAGCACTCCTAAACCCAGCGCCTGCTACGCATGTCCTCGGCACCTAGCGACAAGCAGCGCCTCCCGAAGTCCCGAGCGCGGAGCGCCTCACTCCCTCTTTCTCCGATAAAGCTACAAGCGCCAAGTTGGAGGAAGTACCCCTTCACAAGGTCCTTAGGCAACACATGTGTGCCATTGGAAGGATCCACCTCAGTGAATTTCTGTCGAACGATGTCGACCTTGTTCGGAGCTCGCTGTCGACACTCCCTTGCCTCCGTGCTACTCTCAGAGGGACCCCCAGCGCCACTATCAGTGGTTTCCTCGCCACCGGTGAGCCCATCATCATCGTGGGGCGCGCCATCGTGGAGCTGGTCAGTCCTATCATCACCGCCATCATTGGCCCTCTCTTCCTCTTGCGACTCTCTGACCATAAGAATGTAGTAGTCCAACAACGTCGGATCCGTAAAAGAAGACGGCATGCCGATCTTGCAATAAACAAAATAATTACTAGGTTAGTCACCGGAAAAAATCGGCATGACTTCTGCTATAAATGGCCATGCCGGAGTGCCAGAAATTTGCAGGAACGGAAATGAATCAACGTTCTGGCAAAACATTGGCACTCAATATACCTGCAATATTTTCCCAAAACCCCAAAATGGCTAACATTCATAGCAGTACCACAAAATAACAGTAGCATCAGCTGCATCACCAAAATAACAGCAACAGCTGATAGCAAATCCTTATAGATAACAGCAACACCTGACAGCACCAAAATAATAGCAACAGCCGACCCTAGTTTTTAATAAGCTAGTGTATCTCTGAACAAAATAACAACAACAACAATAGTATTTATTCTTAATAAGCAATAGTGCTGGAAATCACTCACATCTGCACCACACATACAACAGGTCATGTATATGATAAAAAAACCTATTGAATAGGCCTTAGACCATGCATCATAGGCAAGATCCTCTTCAAACACAACAGGTCATGTATATGATAAAAAAAAACAAATCTAGCATGTTGGTATATTCATATACTCATCCAGAAAGTAAAAAGCACACCAAAATACCCTATTGCCACCATGACAATTGTGTAGCTGTGTGGACTAGCTCTAGTTCATCCTAGTGATGAACTCATCTATCTCATTCTGCTGTTGGTGCTCTAGTTTGCTATGTTTGACAGTGAAATCTTGTGCAGTTGGATGTGAGGCCCCTGTGATCATTGTGTCGTTGGATGTGATCTATCAGAGATACACTTGTTTCTATAAATCTGAAACTAGACATATGGAGAACCGGATAACTGAATGTAGAGTGGTACATATAGAAAATATAGAATTGATTGCTACCAGTTTTGTTGCTGCAGTAGCAAACCAAATTTTAGTGCAGGTTTACACTAGTACTCCTAATAATGCTTGCTAGAGTACTCCTAGAATTACTTGGAGTAATTATCCAAGTTAAATTTTGCAGTTGTATCACCTTGCAGTTACACCAAAAGGAATCTAATCTGGGCCAGCTACTAATTGTTTGCTTGGGTTTTGAGATGTGGTAACTGAAGCAAGAAATATGGCCCTTGGAGCATCCAATAGGGTCTCCTCACAGATGAAAAAACACATTCCAAATAACACAGGGTACACATTCCAATTGATGATCTACTGTAACACATCTAAAATCCCAAGAAAGTGTTGCCTCTATTTCAGTAATCATGTAATATAAATCTCCACAATATTTCATCAGCCATTGGAATAACTATTTCCTGAGATCTGAAACCCATCCATAAAAAGGAAGTAAAAATATATATGAATCAATTTGTTGTGTAGAAGACAAAAACTATAGACCTAGAAACAACAACAGTTTTCAGAGCCGACCTTGTTCATTAATCGTTCTATGGAGTAAATGGAGGTACACATTTCTGCCATTTTTATTCAGACTTTAGTTATATACAGGAACTCTCTTTTAGATGATATACTATCTGTTAATATAACAAACAGCTAGGGTAAATTTTTTTAAATCCCCAAAGCTGTACACTAATGCCTTGTTGTTTTGTTTAAACCAGTTTGTACAGGTAGCAAGAAAGCATCCTCTGCCCAGAAGGATCGGCCGGTGGTACACGAGCATGGCGCCAGCAACATCATCCTGATGATCATGTGGGCAGTCACTGCAGTGGCGCTCTGCGTAGTGCTGCTCGTTTGTTGTTGGTACTTGTGGTGGGTTAAACCAGCAGAAAATTCGCCCAAATCATCCCAGTCTGCGCGTGGATCATTTCTGGAGGGCAGGGAGAACAGGAGATTATCGTCATGCCGGCGTGACTTGGCGCAGCTACAACTATGCAGTCCGCCGTTGGGGAAGATCGTGAGGAGGCAGACCACAGCGAGGGAGACGGGGGATGATTCGTGGGGGAGGGGGGTTACCTGGAAGACGATCGACGACGTGGGTGACGGCGTGGAGGTCTCCTCCTCCGTGCTCCTCCTGCGCTGCTCCTCGTTGGCGTGGAAGACGATGGCGTGGGGATCTCCGGCCTCCTGCTCCTCATTTGCATGGAAGACGACGGCGTGGGCGTGGATCTCCTCCTACTGCTCCTCGTTGGCACGGAAGACGACAGTGTGGGCGAGGGGATGGTCGCGCGGGGAGTAGTTGCGGGGGAGAGGTAGTAGTTGCGGGGACGACGACGACGGCACACGTGGGGATTGGAGTGTCGATCTGTTCCTGTGAGAGAGAAACAAAGAACAGCAGAGCATCAAGTGCGGGACAGTGGACGGGCCACCCCAGGCGCATAATGGCCACTTACCCAGGCGCATTTAGCAAGATATGCGCCTGCACTATTGATGACCCACAAGTATAGGGGGTGTATCGTAGTACTTTTGATAAATAAGAGTGTCGAACCCAACGAGGAGCATAAGATGTTGACAAGCAGTTTCGATGAAGGAATTACTGTAAATACTGGAAAACAGATTTGTAGGGGTTTTTGATATTGCAGATAAATAAAGTGCGAATAAATAAAATGCAGTAGTAATAATTGCAGCAAGTGGCCCAATCCTTTCTTCAGCAAAGGAACAAGCCGGTGAGTTTACTTATGATTAACAAATGTTCTCGAGGACACACGAGAGGTTTCTGTCAAGTGCTTTTGTTCCATGCAGCTCAATAACTTTGGTGTTTCGATAAGTGTTGTGTCGGTGAATCTATGCTAATGTACCATCCCATCCAAGACTAATACATACTTGTGATTATACCCCTTGAAAGCATCCGCAACTACAAGAAAGTAATTAAGAAATAAATCTAACCACAGCTTTAAACTCCGGGATCCTACGCTCCCTCGTGTAATGGTTTCCTAACGTGGATTTAGGTTTCTGTCACTCCGGCAACCCCACAATTAGTAGCCAAATACACGATGCATTCCCCTAGGCCCATAAATGGTGAAGTATCATGTAGTCGACGTTCACATGACACCACTAGAAGAATAACACCACAACTTAAATATCAAACATTAAAATTATTCAACATTACTTCACTACTAACAACTTAACTTCTCCCATGTCCTCAAGAACAACACGAACTACCCACAACAGATCACATGGATCATAATCAGAGGTGATATAATGGATTATAACAATCTGGTCATAGAGTGCAAACACCGATAAATCTCACAACCATCAACTACTAACAAGTAATCCACACCGGGAGAGAGATCTAATACAAAACAATGATAGAGGCCCCTAATTGTTACAAAGGGATGAAGGTGGATGATGAGGGTGCTGGTGCTGGTGGTGATGACGATGATGATGACGATCTTGATGATGCCCGGAGCGATGACGGTAACGATGGCGGTGATTTCCCCTCTCCGGAGAGGAATTTCCCCGTCAGATTTCTCCCTGCCAGAGAGCTTTTCTCTCTCGGGTGTTTTCCGCCCCGCAACGGCGGCGGAATAATTCTTCGAGGATGGAATGAGGCTTAGGGTTCCCTTGGGGTCAGGGGGCCAAAGATGACCCCCGGGAGTGGTCAAGGGTGGCCACACCCCTAGGTGGCGCGGCAAGGGGGAGGGCGCGCCACCCCTAGGTGTGGGCCCCTGGTGGCCCCCCTCTGGCTCCCCTTCTGGCTATGTTCCTCCTTGGGACTTTTACGAACCCCCGGATGTCCCCCTTCTTCTTCTGATCTTCTGAAATATGGTATCTCGACGGTGCTTTTTTCATCAGATTTCTGGTCCCGGTGTTTATTCTCCAAAAATTATAAAACATGCAAAATAAGATAAAATAACATAAGAGATGCATCATAACATGAAATATATCAATGAATAACAGAAAATTATGATATAAAATAGTGATGCAAAATGGACGTATCAACTATTACTTACCCCAGGCGCATTTAGCAGATTATGCGCCTGCGCTATTACTTATCCCAGGCACATTTAGCAGATTATGTGTTTGCGCTATACTTTACCCCAGGCGCATCTCGCGGGTTATGCACCTGCGCTATATCTTACGTGATGGGCCCGCTATTATAGGTTGGAGGTGTCACTCTACTTTACCCCAGGCGCATACTGTACGTGATGCGCATACGCTATTTATTATCCCATGCGCATATTTGACATTATGCGCCTGTGTTAAGTGTCGGAGTTTATTTGGTTACCTAGGGCGTGCGCATAATTGCGTTGATTTAATTAGTTTTACCATCCCCCGGGCGTGCGCATAGTTGCTATTAGGGTCTCCTACTTTGTTTCTCACTTCAAAAAAGTACATACATATACGTATGCCAAAATATTTAGGGGCGCATCGGAATAGATTGATTTAGCGAGATATCGCGAGTGTTTCTCTCTGGAAACACATTGTACACATACGCTATTAGCATGTTACACCGCACATATCGCGAGTGTTTCTCTCTCAGCGTTTCGTCACAATCTTACTCTTGCCTTTCTTGGTCGATGTTGAATACGTGACCGCCATATCATGACTTCTTCTTGTGAATGGAAGACCTGACCTAGGTAGTGTGGTCCTGCTTCTTCTTGTGGTGTATGGTGCATCATCTTCGCCGGGTTCTTCCATCATCGGGTATCCGACGAGGCCGTCGAAGTCCTTCTCGTCGGCAACTCCATCCATTCCAACGAGGGACCTTTTTCCTCTACTTACGACAACACGGCTAGGCTTGGTCGGGTCGGTCATGAAGAAGCATTGCTCCACATGTTG
This sequence comes from Alopecurus myosuroides, assembly GCA_028641055.1. Lineage (NCBI taxonomy): Eukaryota > Viridiplantae > Streptophyta > Magnoliopsida > Poales > Poaceae > Alopecurus > Alopecurus myosuroides. The sequence continues at coordinate 115,499,790 of CM054063.1, read as the reverse complement.
AGCCAATACCGATGGCTCATTTTGCGCGGTGGGGTGATACGTCTCCAACGTATCTATCATTTCTGATGTTCCATGATGATATTATGCCAATTGCTACATGTTTTCTCCCTTCTTTATGTCATTTTTATCGATTTTGCGGACTAACCTATTGACAAGATGCCACAGAGCCATTTCCATGTTTTCTGCTGTTTTTAGTTTCAGAAAAGTTGTTCTGGAAATATTCTCGGAATTGGAAAATTCGAAGCCCGGAAGTCTTAGAATTCCCGAAGGTTCCACGGAGTCCCAAAGAGACCCGGAGAGGGGCCTCAGGGGGCCCACACCATAAGGTGGCGTGCCCCCCTCCATGCCCGCGTCGGGGGGTGGTGTGGCCCCCCAGGGCTCCACCGCCTTTGCCCTTTCGCCTATTTAATCCCCTCCAAAGTAAAACCCTAGACACCTGATAAAAAATACCTGAAAAGTTCCGCAGCCGCCATCTTCGTCAACCCTAGATCAGGGGGGTTCTGAAGCTGTCTCCCGGCATCCTGTCGGAGAATAGATCATCACCGGAGGCCTCTTCATCACCATGCCTGCCTCCAGAGTGATGCGTGAGTAGTTCATCCTTGGACTACGGGTCCATAGCAGTAGCTAGATGGTTGTGTTCTCCTCCTATGCCTCAATGTTTAGATCTCGTGAGCTGCCTAACATGATCGAGATTGTTCTTATGTAATTCTATGTGTTGTGTTTGCTGGGATCCGATGAATATTGAACTTATGCCAAGTTGATTATAGTCTTTATTGCATATGTTATTTGTGATCTTGCATGATTTTCGTTGCTAGTGGTTGCTCTGGCCAAGTAGTTTCTAGTGATTGTAAGAGGGAGTATTTATGCTCGATAGTGGGTTCATGCCTCCTTTTCGTCTGTGTTCAAGTGACAGAAACGTGACGGAGGAAGATGTGTTGTTGCCACTAGGGAGAAAACATCGGTGTGAGTGCCCGCGTGCACAATCATTGCTTACATTACACACATTGCTTAATGTGATTATCTGTTGCTTGCAACTTAATACCTAAGTGGGTTCGGATGATAACCCGAGGGTGGATTATTAGTCATAGATGTAGTTGGATTACAGTCTATGTATATTGTTGTAATGCCCGCACTAAATATCATAGTAGTCATCATGTCATGAATGTGCACTACGGTGCAACCTCTATTTGTCAATTGCCTAGGTGTAATTTGTTCACCCAGCATGCTATCTTTTATGGAGAGACACCACTAGTGAACCTATGAACCCCGGTCCATTTTTCTACACTGTTAAACAAACCACCAGAATTTCCCGCTTTCTTTACTTACTGCAAGCATGCACTATTTTCCCCACTATACGTCTAATCTTTTTTTCAGCAAGACCGGTGAGATTGACAACCTCACTATACCGTTGGGACAAAGTATTTTGGTTGTGTTGTGTGCAGGTTCCGCGTTGTTGCTGACACCGGTGAGCCATCACCACCGTTAGTGGCATCAACCTGTAAGGTCCCCCATAACCACTGTTCAAGGACACCTCCGATATGCATACATTCACGATCTCAGATCACACCAGTCGTGAACAACATATCAAGTTGGTACACAGATACAGTATCCGTTACACGATTGCTTAAAACACTTACAAAGGAACATGGTCACATGACAAAGTCCACAATACTGCCACGCAGGGCAAACATACAACACACACAGCGGAAGACTAAACACACACAAACGTAGAGCCCAAGTCACGCCTTAACCTACAGGCTGCTGTCAGGGAGAAGATCCTAGTTTGCAAAGCCATCAGCTCCGTACTCCTCTTCGTAGATCTCCTTCTGAGGCTCTTTCTCGATGTCTGGCAAGTAAATACCAGGGACGAAACCAATATGAGTACATTTGAAGGTACTCAGCAAGACACCCGTCATGTAGCTTACCAAAAATGCAAGTATGCTTATATAGTGGAATAGGTAGACTATACATAGGGTTCACTATCCATGATATATGAAAGATATATCATAGTTGATTTTGAAAATCTCTGTATCTTCGTTGAAGAAGATACTTCAAAAGAAAATAATATAGTTTTATTTCTCTTGTAGATATCACATGTACAAGAGGTTTTGTAAAACTTATGTTAAAAGAAAGTTTTATCTTTGCAAAATCTCCCATCTTCTCAGGATTAAGCACTTATCTATTATGGAAATTGTCCGCTATCTACACCTTACTCTTACTTTACTATTAAGGATTTGGAAGTGGGAAAGCCAACCTGGGCTTTTGAAGATCACTCTTGCCCGTTCCGTTCATAATTGCTTAAAAGGAGAAGTCCAAATAGTGGCTGCGGAAAAGTCAATTCTATCATTTTTCGAAAGTTCAAGAAAGGTCATGCACGAAAAGAAAGAATCAAGGAAAGAACTGACTTTGATACGAAAGAAAGACTGAATCTGACTATCCCAATTCAGGAAGACGGAAATTGCCGGTTGGGTTAGTCCAACCAAGAAAGAAATGGGATTCTTTGGGCATTGCTTTGGCCGACTTCAGTATGGCTATCTCTAAAGATCTATCACTGCACACTTGAGAGATCTTTGTCTCCAGCCAATCAAAGCGTCTATAGCAGCTCCGCCTTTTTGTTTAGAAAATTAAGATCTTCTTTGCAAAACTTCTTGTAAAACAACTTCTGGATTTTCATCAATGGTACCTCCATGGTACAAGATTTCCTCCTTTCGGTACTTCATAAGTCCAACACCTTTTGAAAAATCCTTTTTGAAAACATTGGCACAATCCTAGCTACATGGCCATTCAACTGTCCATATCTGAGGACGCGGCTATTCCAAATAGTTTTACTCTGCAGAGGTGTACACAATCCACCAGATCCAGTACATCCGCCGTGAACAACCACGGACTGTAACAACAGTATGTAAACATCAGATAACTGATCCTAACCATCCACTATGCTCAAGCTAGTATATGACTATCTCTTCAATTGCCAGCATGTCACACATCGCCACGGCAGGAGACCCAACTGTCGCATCCGGAGGAAAAATTAATTCCACACTTTATATGCCCATTTGTTTCATGATTGGCGGCATTTCGGTTCGAGGGAAGTCACGCCCTTATAGCAAATTGAGATAGAACACACACTAACAAGAACAAACTTCAAGTTAAGCCCCGTGCCCATGTTGGGGTAAAGTGGCAGTACGGTAAAGGTTGTCCGGCGAAGACTAGGTTATATGTCATTTTTGTAAAAACACCTTTTTTCTCAAAAATGACCACTTCAACTTTCCTCCGGTGAATAAGGCTTCGCCTTTCCACCGGGTTTTCCATAAAGCCTTTGTTTTGCAAAAAAAACATATTTTTAGGGTGTCCACTTAGGGACTAATACTTGTGATGGTAATAAATACCATATGTTGGCTATGGGCTTGGTAACACCAAGTATCAACTACTAGCGTAGTAATAATATATAATAATAGTAGTCACTCAAAAATAGTTTTTGTAAATCAAAGTCCTTGTAAAACTTTCAGAAGTAAAACATGCATGATAGATAATGATAAGTGTATTATAATAGCAATCATCAGGATGGCTTGCCTTAAATCTCTTAGTGTCCTTGGCCTTGAAGTAGTTTCAACTTGACGCACAGCTCCACAACTGCTTCTTGTCTTCTTCGTTTTCTAACATCGTAAAAGAATAAAAGACACACACTCAGAACTAAAGAAGGCAAACAACTAACAAAGCAATGCATACAGCAAGCAAACTTATACTAGCGCAAACACTCAAAAGTTAACGCGCAGACTATCTCACAAACTCTCATGGTACAAAACTATCGTCAAACAAACATATAGTTGAGAAACCATATCCCACATATTACATACCATATATGGAGTGGATGTAACACTCTCATAATAAGGTATTTAAGAAGCTAAAAAATATAGCTTGTGGGCACAAAAGGTGAGGCTACTAAAATAATAACAATCAAACAAAGCAATACCCATGGCAGTGGGTATTAACAACACACAAGCAATCATCACCAAACAAGTTCATGACTAAACTAATGTAGAGATAGCAAGTTACTAATAAACACAACAACAACACTAGCACAACAATAACATAAGTGTGATACTCATGCTAAGGCAATCACTCAGATAATTTCCAAACAACAAGCAAACACCACAGATGAATAGGCTAGTTATAGACTATGCTTATGTCTACTCAAAGTTATGGAATCCATCAATAATGAAAATAAACAAAAACAAACCAGTAGCTCCACCAATGGTAACAAGTCATAAATCCTAATCATAAACACAACCATCACAAAAGATAATGCTCCTAACCAATAACATAAAATCACGAGTGCACTAATAGCATACTAGTATGGAATTCTACACAAGCATGCTATAAGAAATAATTGTACTCTACAACTAATAGCAACAAGCAACTCAAGAAGTCATGGAATAATAACAGAAGTAAAAACATTCTAAACATGCTAGAATAATCATACACTCATAAAATAAAAAGACAACAATATTAGAGAAACTCAAACAATCTAGTGGTGACACTAGTTCATCACTAGAGAAGTAAACAATGCTACAAGGATGCATGATCCTAAACAAGCAAGGTATGAAGGTAAAAACCTACTAACAGCACATACACCTTACACATGCTAGTAAGCATAAACACTAAAATAATTCTATGAAAACATATACTAAGCAAGCATCAATCCATTCTAGTAATACATGATTTTCTAATTAATTAAATAACAAGCAATCAAAGTGTAAACTACACAACCAGTATCTATGCACTCAACACAAGCTCAACTAAACACTTTCAAAAATCCAAACACTCAATTAAATCTATTTACAAATAATTTATCAATCACTAGGAAGCATTCTATTAGCAAACAATATTTAATTTACCAAACAACAGTGAAACATTCCTTAACATGATACCCCTAAGGGAATATTATGTTAACAAATGAACCACCACTAAACATACTAGTATTCCCAAAGAAATACTAAACACTTCAATCAAACAAGTAAAACAAACAACCATTTTCCTTGGTGGAAAATATTAAACACACATATAAATCTACATGTTATTATCACACAAGTGTATGGTAGGGGATTTGCATCCCTAACCAAGATGAAATGGGACCAATGGGTTATGGGCCCACTAATACCAAGACATTTAGAGGTAACAAAGTCTTTGTTCACACATGACAAAAATAACATAACAAAGTAATCAATACAAGGCCATTCATACTAGTGAAAATAATACTAGTGGAAAACAAACACCAAATGTTACACATGATTTGCTATAAAATAACATGCAAGTTAACTTATATAAAAGCATCAAAATAACAGTACCAAAATGGTACTGGACTCAACTCAAGCATAGCACAACTTAGGTAAAAACAAACATACAAAGATTTGGTGCACACAATAATCAAATAATAAAACTAGAAAATAACAAATGCTATTCCTATTCCTATTTGACTTTCCAAACATGCAAACACTTTCTAAGGTAGACCTAATGCAAGAAAGCAACCTAATAACAAGGTCCAACACATCTATACATGCTAGGAAACAAGTCTCACACAATCAAGCATTTTAATTCAAACAAATACACATGTAAAAAGGAAAACAGAAAAGTGATGTTTCTAGTTTTGCTCACCAAAAAATAATATAGGGCTCCAAAAATTAATCCAAGCTAGTGTTTGATAGATCTAAACATAAGAAAACTCATCCCATTGGATTCACGTCAAAAACCAATTTTAAACTCATTCTAAAAATCCTAGAAAAGCCTACCGGTCTTTTACCAAAATGGATGGCATTTCCATTTGGTAACTCACCTTGATATGAGGCCAAGTCCTATGGATAGATCTATTCAAAGGCTACTCAAAACAATTTTGTTTTACCAAAATGGATACAGATCTAGAAAGTTATGCTAAAAACGAGTTTACAGACACTCTGTGGCAAAACAGACATTATGATAAAAATATACATCAAAACTTAGATCTACCAATTTTAGATGGTTAAGAAAACATATTTCTAGATTCAAGATTTTTGGTTGATTTTATTTTGCACTCTAGGTATTTTTCCCAGGCTCAAAGCAAACTAGCACAAATGTGCAACTGATTTAAAAAGAAAAAGAAAAACACAGGCGGGCTGGCTTAACACGGGCGCGGCCCAACAAGCGGCGAACGCAGCCCAGCGCACTGCACGCGCGCGGCCAGCGCGGGAACGGCGCGATTCAACCGGGGCCGCTAATCGCAGATCGAACGGTGCCCCAATCGTCTCCTTCCCCGCTCTCTCTCTCTCGCGCGCGCGCGCGAAAACGGTCGGCGACGGGATCGCACGGCGGCTCACCTAGGGGGCTCGTGGAGCAGTGGAGATGGCTGGGGGTGGTGTAGGTAGGCAGGGGCGTCGAGTTTGAGCTCGGTCATGGCTCCAGGCGGCTGTGCTCGGAGGGGCGCCCGCGGCGGCGAGCTCGACGATGGCGGTGATCCTGCAAGCGAGGGGTCGATGGGAGGTGTCAGGGAGGGTCAGAGGTGTACGGGGAACTCAACCAAGGCGGTGGAGGGGGATGGGAAAGCACGGGGGAGGGGAGCACCACCTCGGGATCCCGGCGGTGATCGGCGGGAATCTAGTGCTCGGGTATGATCTCAGGGCCAGGGCAGGACTTGCTTTCGCTTGGGGAGTGTGTGGGGATGTGGAGGAGGGCAGTGGAATAAGGAACTTGCAAGATGTGGTTTATAGCCAAGGGCAAGGGCAAGAGGTGGTCTCGGGTGTGTGGCATGGGGGCATTTTGGACAAGCTCAAGCAAAGAAAAATGTGGCCAGAGGTCAAGACCACCAAGGGGCAAGTCAACACTGGCTTTTGGGGGAAAGGAGAGCCATGGTATGGGCACAAGGCCCACTGCCCAGTGCCAACAGGCAGTGTCCACTCTTCTCTTCCCAACCCAAAGTCTCACTCGTTTTCTCCTTCCCAAGTCTTCTAGAAGCCTAGCAACAAATCCTAGGTGAAGTCTAATCAACGGTCAACATAAGGGACAAGGTGGAATTTCGAGCCTTACACAAAAAGTGATGGAAAAAAGTGTCAAACTTTGTATCTACACTGTTGTCAGAAAGTTTCAGAAAATTCAGTTAAGGACTTAGAGAATTTTTTGAAGTGCTAAAAACAACAGAAAGATCACACTGTTTTCAAGGGTCAAATAATTTCTAATCTTTGTTTTCAAAGTGGGAACTTGTTAACCATGTTATAAACTTTTAGAAACATCTTTTGAAAACAAATTTGAAATAGTTTAAGGCCATGAAAAAAATGTGGGAAAAGGTGTACTTTCTGTTTTCTCTGTTTTCAAAAAAATGCCTTTTTCGGCCTTATTTTTATATCACAAAGACAACAAGCAAAAGATCATTTTTATTAATCCAAAAATAAAACCAAGCTTATGGATTTGTAGTCCATATATCAAGGAACAAATAAAAGTCAAGAAAACATAAAATAACATTTTATAGCCTAGTGAAAACAAAGGTAGAAAACAGGTACTTGGCTATATTTTCAGGGAATATTTTCTATAGAAAACTTAAAAGAAAACTTCCATAAATCATTTTGAAATTTTGTTTTCTTGGATCCAACAAAGCTAAAAGTTTATTTTAAGATTCAAACAAGAATGATCCAAGTATTGGAATAAAATTCACTCAAGTACTCAACAGAGAAAACAACAGGGAAAAATATTATAAATGTTTTTCAGAAAAAATTGATATTGGTTTTATCAAGAAACACTTGCGTTGAAAATATGGTTAAGATCATAAACACATGTTAGTTCAAACAATCAAGTTGTTAAGAAAAATTGTTGGCCCTAATTTTTGTCTTCTTGAACACAATACAAGAATCCAAAAACTGGGGTGTGACAGACCTTCCCCTCTTAAAAGAATCTCGTACCGAGATTCGCAGGCAAGCAAAAAGAGGGTATGGTCAAAACAACAATGTTAGATCATTTGTTTACAAAAACAAGTGTTGGTGGTTGGTAACATTAAACACAGGTGCCGGCAGGTTAGCTTTCTTTTCAAAGGTCTGGGTGCCATAAGCTAAACCTCGAACTTATGTTCCTCAAAACCATGATACCAATCCATTGGTTATCCTTCAGACAAGGATGTACTTGCTTCCATGCTAATATGATTATCATACCACTATATATCCCTTGGGGCATAAACTCTCTGATCACTATATAGATAAATCAATCGGATATCCACCAATCTTTATTAAGCATGAGCTTTCCCTTGCTCATTTCCTAAGATCCAGGAAATCCACCATCTCCTCTTAATCTAATATAATCAAGTCTCAAATCAATTGTTTTCCTAAAGAGTTTATTTTCTCCATGATCACCTTGCTAAAGCTAAACCATCAAATTCAACAAGCATATACCAACTCTATACTACTCCTAGAAATGTTTTCAAAATATCCAAACTCCTATCTCATGATCAATGCTAAATCATTATCCCCAAACCATCTCAATAGAGCGTGACAAGCTCCAAGAATATATCACCAGGAATAATCATCTACTAAATCCAAGTCATATTGATTTTTCCTAAAATCCAAAAATCATCTTTTTATATCCACCAATTTCTTCCTATATCAAATCCAATATTCCTCCAATCCATCTTTAATAAAAATCGAATATCTATCCCAATCCAACATGATCTTCTTACTACAATCAACCTTTCTGCTAAAATCCAGTATAAGAATCACCTAAGCAAAATATTATCATTATCATTCCAAATTCACAAATTATTCTTATCATACTATTTCTAATCAATCCAATCTCCTTATATATCAAGTGATTCCTAAAATCCAATAGTTTCCACCAATCTTTCTAAACTTCAAATCATTTCTTCCAGGCTATAAATTTTAGTTACTGATAACTTCCAATTTTTTAGGGTCGACAACTGGTTAGCTCCAGATAATATATACCATAATTCATCTCAATTAAAATCATATGATCCTCAATCTAAACCTCAAATGAGTCTCCACAATCTCATTTCCTAAAATCTGTTTCCTCCAACATATATACGAGAGATCTTATTGTCTAGTAACAATCATAGCTCATCAATCCAATATTTTTTTCCAACCTTTCATCTTTCTTTCAAAAAGCTATAGAACATCCTAAGGCACATTTCTCTTTGGTTTTGGAAAAGTTGGTTAGAAATTTTTAAAACTGGTGTTAGGTGTTAAGCTAAAGTTAGATGAAGTTACGTTAGTATTGTTAATTTTAAAGATATTTTTTCCTAGTCCGACGTGACACTTCTAGTGTTCCATTTACGTCGGATTTCTTATGGTATGGAGTCAAAACAAAACTATGGGGGTCACAAGTTTGGTTCAAGAACGTACCATTAGCTATGGCGTGAGTCGCAGGGGCTTCTGCAACGTCGCCTTGATCTCGAGGTCCACTCATCAAACTCTTGCGTTTCTTCTGGGCTGGACCCTGGGTCTCTTGGTTTTCATTAGGATGAACTAGAACATGGTTCTTCTTGGGACACACGCGAGCAAAATGTCCTTCCTGTCCACAGGTATAGCAACCCGTGGTTCTAGGCTTGACATTCACATGCTTCCTCGAAGATTGTGGCATCGCAGGTAAGGTACTGCGAGTCACACATGAACCAGTTTCTCCTGGCGTCACTATCTTCCTTTTGTGACTCTCTTCAATAAGCAAACGCCGGTATCCTCTCACAAGGATAGCAGTATTTACTGCATTGGTGGTGAAAAGCTGAGTCAAACGCCCCAGGGCAGCATGTGTGGCAACGTGTTCAGCACGAGCGGCCTCACGTTCTTCCATTATCAGAGCAAACAGTTGGGAAACTGTCGGCTTCGGTGGTGGAGGCAACTCGCTGGCCATGCTGAAGAAAAAGAACGGTATAAGACGAGAGCAAACATAAAAGGGGGTTTTGTTTTGAAAACTTGTGAAACAAACCGACTCATAACAGGGATGAGAACGGTAGGTAACACTACAACGAACAAGAATTTTAGAAGCAATCACAAGCAAAGACTAACATACACATGAAACAGGGTCTCAACAAGCATCACACAGCTTAAGGTTCACACGGCAAAAGCATAAGGCTTACAACACATCTAGCACACACATAGTAGCTCTTTAGCAGAGTTCACACAACACAAACACAAACAAGCGTCTGGGGTGGAAGCAACACAAGTCCTAATACCCTGCGGCAATCCTAAGTGCTCGAGGAAGCGCGTAGCTGTTCCTCCAACTCTTCAACTCTGGTGTTTCTAGTTGCAAGCTGAAGCTGAAGGTCTCTCACTTGTGCACGGTGCTGGGAGTCAGTGTACTTCATGGTTTTCTTCAGTACCTTGAGACGACGCTCTGTAGCATAAGAAACACTCAGGTCTTTTTCCAGCTGGTCTATCTCTCTGCCTCGGAGGTCGTAATCTCCTCTAAGCTTGTCGACGGAGAGCTGGGTGTTATACAGCTGTCCTTTCATGTGCTGGAAGTGACGAGCAAACACAAAGTCTCCAGTGACTTCTAACGTTTTGTCACCCACTACCGAATTCCGCGCGATCAGGGACGTTTGAATAACGTTCCGGATAGGCTCCAAACCGTCGCTAAGGGCAATCCGCGACGGTTTACGCGACGGAATGAAAACATATCAGATCGACTGTCACGGACGATTCCGCGACATTTATATGAACACTATACCGTTAAGGCCATCCGCAACATACAACAAATCATCGCCACCAGTTGGGCCGTCCGGACTAGGCCCAATAAGCATTAACGTTTTTATTTCGTCGCTATGAGGCGACACGTGGCAAACGAGTTTCTAACGGCCGTTATCGTAATCAACTGACGTGGCTAAACGTTTAGTCACCATAAGTAAAACGTGGGAACGTTTTTTTACGTCACCAGTCTTGACCAATGAGGCGAAACCATGTGGACCAATCGAAATACGCCACATGGAAACAATATGGTGCCACGTTGCCTTCTTCTGGGACGAATTCTATTCGTCCCGGGCTACCCAGCGACGTTTTTTCCGTCGCGAGTCTCGACCAATCAGGCGAAAGCATGTGGACCAATCAAAATACGCCACATGGAAACAAAATAGCGCCACGTCGCCTTCTTCTGGGACAAAATCTGCTCGTCGCGGGCTACCCAACGACTTTTTTTCGTCGCTAAACTCGTGGCACGTGCACCAACCAAATGGTGCCACGCAACGTCTTTTCCATGACGTTTTTTTCCTTCTCGGACTTGGGTGATGTCATCACCGTGCCGGGGACGTTATTTTTACGTCGTCTAATCGCCCACTCAGACTAGGCCACATGGGCTGGGCATACATCGCCACGTGTCGGTAGTTGCCTTGACGGATTTTTACGTTACGTTACTATGATGTCAGTTTTGGTGCTATTTGGGTGGTTACATCATCGTTGTAGTTGCCAATTGCACACAGGCAGAAAAAATCACATAACAAGCATCAAATACTTAGTTTTTGCTACAAAATATCAAACCAACATACAGAACCACAGTTTCAAGGACCACACATCTGCTCAGCCAGCATCTCAAGTAGGGCAACTCCTTCTAGTTGAGATTTCTTTAGCGCAGCTTGTTTCTTCCGAATGTCTTCCATATCAACTACAAACTTCAGCCTCAGTTGCTCGGATTCTGCTTTCGCCGTTCTTATATCAGCAATTGTTCTGCGTACATTCACATCAAGATGTGGTTCAGGATCAGACTGTGAAAGACATGATTCCACACGGACCTTCTTTGAGAAAGTATGCTTTCCACTCTTCGGCATGACAACTTCACTATCATCCTCGTCCTCAACCTCTGAAGCAGATCAAGACATCACCCTTTTCTTGTTTGCCTATCAAGCATGCAAAGAAAATAGATGAAAATAACAGATGACAAGAATGTACTGAACATAGATGAAACTAGCAGATGACAAGCATGTACAAAAAATTGATGAAAACAAGCAGATTATAGTCAAACAACGGTGTGTCATGAACTAGCTAATGAGAAGCATAGATGAAACAGCAGGTGTCAAGCATGTGAGGAAGATAGATGAAAATAGCAGATGACAAGCATGTAGAAAAAATTGATGAAAACTAGCAGATTATAGTCAAACAACGGTGTGTGTCATGAACTAGCTGATGAGAAGCATAGATGAAACAGCAGGTGTCAAGCATGTGGGGAAGATAGATGAAAATAGCAGATGACAAGCATGTACAAAAAATTGATGAAAACTAACATATTATAATTAACCAACTATGTGTGTAATGAACTAGCGGATGAGAAACATAGATGGAATAGCAGGTGTCAAGCATGTGAGGAAGATATATGGAAACCATGTTGAAATGACAACGACAGCCTTAATTACTATAAGTGGGTTTCACGACCTTAATTAGCTTGCCAAAACTTCTTATAGTATGGAATAGAGGAAGTAGCACAAAATACATGGCGCCACATTGATCAAACAGTACAACACAAGATAAGAAAACTGCACCCTAGTTGTTGCGATATCATGAAAGAATGTCGAGCTACCGGGTTAGGGAATAACCTACAGCTCATTGTCCACGCTGGATTGTGATTGATATGACACGACTCCTTCAGTGGCATCTGATTCCTCTTCAACATCATACACAGGCATGTACTGAGATCCCGAGTCTTGCTTCTTGGTCTTTTTTGGGGGGTACAGTAGGACATGAAAGAAAACTTGCTGGCTTTACGCCCAGTTCATGCATCTTTGCATTGTTTGCCATGATAGTTATGGCACACTCTTCTTCAATGGGGTCTAGTGGCGATCCTAACATGAATACAGAACTAAAAGTAAAGTATAAATATAACGCTTCATAAGAACCTAATACAACATAAATAATTAAGGCACTCATCTTGTAAGAACAGTCCAATGCAAGTAATATAAATTCTGATCCTAACTAAGACTGATAGGATCACAAGCAAAGTGAAATTAAACCTAATACGTACTATACAAGCTAGATTACTGCAAATGGGCAAAGTTTTACCAAGCAAGAAGGCCCCCCTTCCTATTTCCGTTACAAGAAACCGTTTAGAGAGATTTATTGCATCAAACATTAGCAGTATAATTAGGATAATAATGAAGCATCGAACATACGATTAAACAGACAATCAATTTAGAAAGATTAACTGCATCGAACATAAGCAGGATAATAAGGAAGCATCAAACATACAATTAAATAGACAAAAGCAATTTAGAGAGAATAGTTGCCTGCATCTTTAGGGTCTTCTGTCTTGCTGCGTTTCTCGCCTTCAATCTTCACTCGTTTCAGCGTGCTTGCAAACATTGACGGTGATGTTGCGGCCAGGTTGGAGACGAGGTGGCAGATCTGGATGTACGGCGAGGTCGGTGCTTAGGTGGCTAACCGGCGAACACGATGTCGAGGTGGCTGACCCGCGAGCACGACGCGAGGTGGAAGATAAAGTACGGCGAGGTTGGAGATGATGTGGCAGACAGGCGAGCACAACGGCGAGGTGGTGGATCTGGACGGCGAAAAGGCCGGTGATGTGGCAGATCTGGAGGGTGATCTCGACGACGATGAGGGAGTTCTGGCAAGCGAGCTATATGGAGAGGTGTGAGACCGAGGGAATAGAGGATCTGTTTTGGGAGGACAAGGGGGAGTGCATATTTCGAAATAGTGGCTTTCTCTTTCGGCGAGAGGGCCGATCGAGCGGATATGGCAGGGTTTCAGAACGATTACAGAAATGCCCTCCAGGCTAAAGGTTGCCAGTTGTGTGCGGGAGGGCTGAGAAGTAAATTATCCTTGCACGAAAAAATTTGGGCGGGCTGTCCTGGCGCGAATTTTTCGGAGCGACGCGAAATTTTGGCGGAACTGCGAGAAACTTTGCTAGCCGTCCAATGTTGATGGGTGGCTTACAAAAATTGAGGATTTATGCAATTATTTAGTACTAAAGATTGTGAAAAAAATCCCGAAAGTATTTTACCTAAAATCCTGGAAAGGGTCAATTATGTGGAATACTACTACATGTTGATTGGTGACTTGAACTTTGCTAGCCGTTGGATGCTAGTCCACTTTTATGTCTACACCTATCACCGGTGTCGGAAGGGGGTAGACCACTGTTCTTTTTTGCTTGGTTTTGTTAAGTTAGGCCATAGTTACATGGATAACCCAAATCTAGATCTACTTGTAATAAGATTCCCTCTAGTTCGCCTGAAGAAACCATAGCCATGATGGGGGAAAAGACGGAACTGCCGTTCTGGACCCTCTACATGAGTCGGAAGGGGGTTGAAAATTGGAACCAATTTCTTGGTTTTGTCAGGTTAGGCACAAGGAACACCCAAGACAATGGTAGCGCCCACCTCTTGGCAAGATTTCCCCATTTCCGTCAGATCCGGGACTTTCGGGCTCTAAGTAGTCCTTGCACATGCTGAGAGAATCCGACGCCGGTGAAGTGCGCCCTAACACAGAGAGCGAGGGAATCTTGCGCTGACACACTCTAACACACATGGTATGGCATACTGGGATTTGGTGGCATTCGGATGATCCGGAGCCCCCTCTCCGGAGAAACCATATCCCCGCTGTGAAAAAAGACGAAATTGTCGTTATGGCCCCTTTACGTGAGCCGGAAGGGGATAGAAAAGTGGAACCAATTGCTTGTTTGTGTTAGGTTAGGCCCAATTAACACCCAAGAAAATTGTAGGTCCTACCTCTTGGCAAGATTCCCCCAGTTCCGTCAGATCTGGGAGTTTCGGGCTCTAAGTAGTCCTCGAACTCGCCAGAGAGAATCCGACGCCGGTGAATCCCTAACACTAGGAGCGAGGGAATCTTGGGCATCCAAGACCCATGCCACACTATAACACACGTGGTATGACATACCGTGGGATTTGGTGGCATTCAAACGATCTTGAGCCCCCTCTTCGGAGAAACCATAGCCCCGATGAGGAAAAAGACGGAACCGTCGTTCTGGCCCCTCTACGTGAGCCGAAGGGGGTAGCAAAGTGGAACCAATTTCTTGGTTGTGTTAGGTTAGGCCCAAGGAACGCCCAAGACAATGGTTGGGCCCACCGTTTGGCAAGATTCCCCCAGTTCCGTTAGTTCCGGGAGTTTCGGGCTAATCCTGGAACCGGCAGAGAGAATATGACGCCGGTGAGCCCTAACACAGAGAGAGAGGGAATGTTGGCCATACAAGACCTATGACACACTCTAACACACGTGTTATGGCATAACATGGGATTTGGTGGCATTCAGACGATCCGGAGCCCCCTCTCCGGAGAAACCATAGACCCGATGTGGAAAAAGACGGAACTGCCGTTTTGGCCACTCTACATGAGCCGGAAAGGGGTAGAAAAGTGGAACAAATTGCTTGTTTATGTTAGGTTAGTCCCAAGGAACACGCAAGACAATGTTGGTCCCACCTGTTGGCAAGATTCCCCGAGTTCCGTCGGTTTCGGGAGTTTCGGGCTCAAAGTAGTCCTTGAGCACGCCAGAGAGAATCCGACGCCGGTGAAGCCCTAACAGAGAGAGATAGATGGAATCTTGGGAATCCAAGACCCATGACACACTATAACACACATGGTATGGCGTACCTTGGGATTTGGTGGCATTGAGACGATCTAGAGGCCCCTCTCCGGAGAAACCATGGCCCCGCTGGGAAAAAATACGGAACTATTGTTCTGGCCCCTCTACATTAGGCGGAAGGGGGTAGCAAAGTGGAACCAACTGCTTGGTTGTATTAGGTTAGGCCCAAGGAATACCAAAGAAAAGGGTAGGGCCCACCTCCTGGCAAGATTCCCGCCATTCCGTGAGATTTGGGAGTTTCGGGCTCTAAGTAGTCCTGGAACCCGTGAAAGAGAATGCGGCGCCGGTGAAGCCATAACACAAAGTGTGAGGGAATCTTGGGCATACAAGACCCATTCCACAATCTAACACATATGTTTTGTCATACCCTAGGATTGGGTGGGAATTCATATGCTCCGGAGCCCCTTCCCGGAGAAACCCTAGGTCTGCTGGAGAAAAGGAAGAAATTGCCGGTCTGGCCCCTCTACGTGAGCCGGAAAAGGGTAGCAAAGTGGAACTAATTGCTTGGTTGTGTTATTTTAGGCCCAAGTAACACCAAATAAAATGGTAGGACCCACCTCTTGGCAAGATTCCCCCTGTTTCGTCAGATTCGAGAGTTTCGGGCTCTAAATAGTTTTGGAGCCCGCTAGAGAGAATCCGACGCCGACGAAGGCCTAACACACAAAGAGAGGGAATCTTGGGCATCCAAGACCCATGACACAATATAAAACTCATGGTATGGCATACCATGGGATTTGGTGGTATTCAGACGATCTAGAGCCCCTCTCCGGAGAAAGCCTAGCCCCGCTCGGAAAACAGACGGAACTGTCGTTCTGGCCCCTCTACGTGAGCCAGAAGGGGGTAGAAAAGTGTAATCAACTGCTTGGTTGTGTTAGTTTAGGCCCAATTAACACCCAAGACAATGTTTGGGCCCACCTCTTGTCAGGATTCCCCCTGTTTTGTCACATCCGGGAGTTTCGGGCTCTGAGTAGTCCTTGAACCCGCCAGAGAGAATCCGAGGCCGGTGAAGCCATAACACACCGAGTGAGGAAATGTTGGGCGTCCAAGACCCATGTGATGGAGGGATACTAACCCGGTAGGCCAACTCCAAGGCATAACCCGGCCCAAAGGACGCTGCGCAAGATCCGGCTAAGGGTAAAGAAACTTCTGGAAGGCCCAAGTTTGTAGGCCTCGTAACCCGGATTGTGGGTTACGGTAAAGGAAAGTTAGAGTTCGTATGCGGTGTCCGGGTAGGATTAGGGTGCGCCTTGGAGAGTAAGCCAGGGGGGTACGGGTGCTTTATAAACCGATCCCCAGGTCTAGTTGAGGGAGGTCTAAGAACCCTAGTAGTACCGTTTGATATTGAGCATCCAGTGTATACAAGAGATCGAGTTAATATATTGAGATCGGAGATTCGGCGACTTGATTGCCGGCTACCAGATCGAGTTCCATCATGTTTTCCTCTGAGCTAAACCCTCTCCCAAACGCCTGTGTCGTCTTGCCCCAAGATCAGTTACCCCCGGTAACGTCTGCCGTGATAATCCCACGACAGTTGGCGCCCACCGTGGGGCCTGCGTCCAAAGGTGTTTATATCACGGGAGAAGCTCGGAAGAACATGGAGAATCTTGTCGTCGACGAGATCTACATCGACCACAAAGGAGAAAAGACGGTGGACGATTCCGGCTGGGGGCCAGAGTCGGATCACCTCGAATCCGGATCCGTCGTGACAATCGGCCGGATCAGCGTCTTCATCGGTATGGTACGTACGCCTGATTTAAAAGGACAATATCATGTGCATACTACGGGAACTTCTGACAGGAACAAAAGGATACTCAAGAAAGCTGTGAACTCGGTTTCCTCGGCTGTTCCGGAACACCTGAGATGGGCGGAACAAGAGATAACATGGAGCAGAAGAGATCACCCGGAAAGAATAGAGCACCCGGGAGTCTTAGCATTGGTAGTCGCACCACAAGTTAATGGTTACGAGTTAAAAAGGGTCCTGATGGACGGTGAAAGTAGCATCAATATCTTGTAATGGGAAACTTTTTCACGCATGGGTCTCAAGGAGTCTGAGCTGCAGAAAAGCTCAACAATTTTTCATGGAATAGTGCCGGGTCACTCGGCATGTCCCGAGGGGAAAATCGCATTGGAGGTAGCTTTCGGAGAATCAACGGATAATTATCGAGTGGAGTGGCTCACGTTCGAGGTAGTCAAATTGCGCAGTCCTTATCACGCACTATTTGGAAGACCGGCTTACGCCAAATTCATGGCCAGGCCATGCTACGTGTATCTACAACTGAAGATTCCAGGTCCTAAGCAAACCATCACCATACATGGAAACCGGGACATAGCGGCCGAGTGCGACGAAGGAGATTCGGTAATGGCCGAGCAGGCTTGCAGAAAAGAGGAACTCAAGTATTATCGGTCTCAAGTAGACCCGGAGGACAGGACCGCATTGAAAAGGCCGAACACTGAGGACGAAAGAGCAAAATTCAAGGCAGCACAAGACACCAAGATGATAGACTTTGTTGAAGGTGATTCCACTAAGCAATTTACTATAGGCTCTAACTTAGACGGCGAGCAGGAGAAGGCACTTGTGGAGTTCATTCATTCAAATGCGGACGTATTCGCCTGGACACCTAGCGACATGCCGGGTATCCCTACAGAGTTGGCAGAGCACAGTTTGCATGTAGACCCCAAGTCCAGGCCTGTGAAGCAGGGCTTGAGGAAGATGAATGGGGAAAGAAGAAAAGCTATAGGAGAAGAAATTGCTCGGCTATTGACAGCCGGCTTCATCATGGAAGTATTTCATCCGGACTGGTTAGCAAATCCGGTGCTAGTGATGAAAAAGACCAATGAGTGTAGAATGTGTATTGATTTTACGAGTCTCAACAAGCATTGCCCAAAGGACCCGTTCACACTACCAAGGATAGATCAGATCATAGATGCAGTAGCTGGGAGTGACCTATTGTGCTTTCTGGACGCTTACTCCGGGTATCATCAGATTAAACTCAAGAGGGAGGATTGGGAGAAAACATCATTTATAACCCCTTTTGGGGCCTTCTGTTACAAAACCATGACATTTGGGTTGAAGAACGCTGGCGCAACTTATCAACGGTGTATTCAGAAGTGCTTCGAGGGCCAAATTGGACGCAACGTCCATGCTTATGTGGATGATGTGGTTATCAAGACCAGGAAGGCAGAAACATTTATTGACGATCTGAAGGAAACGTTCAAAAACTTAAGGAGGTATCAGATGAAGCTTAACCCGACAAAGTGCGTATTTGGAGTCCCAGCCGGGAAATTACTTGGCTTTATCGTTTCCGAGAGAGGAATTGAGGCAAACCCGGACAAAATCAAAGCTATCCAAGGTCTGAAAAAACCGGAAAATTTGAAGCATGTTCAAAAGCTCACGGGCTGCGTAGCAGCCTTGAGCCGATTTATATCAAGACTCGGAGAAAAGGCGATACCCTTGTACCGGCTCTTGAGGAAATCCGACAAGTTTGTATGGGATCAAGAGGCGGACGAGGCGTTCGAGGCACTAAAGAAGCAGCTATCTGAAGCACCAGTGCTAGCGGCCCCGGGTCCTAAAGAGCCTATGTTGCTATATGTGGCAGCTGGCCCCCGAGCCGTCAGCGCAGTAGTGGTGGTGGAGTGTAAAGAAGATGGGAAGGGTTATCCAGTCCAGAGACCGGTTTATTATGTCAGTGAAGTATTATCAGAGGCAAAGCAGCGCTATCCGCATTGGCAAAAACTGGTTTTTGGGGTCTTTATGGCCAGCCGGAAACTGAAGCCATATTTCCAGGAACACCCCATAACCGTGGTTAGCTCAATACCAATGTCGGATATCATTAGAAACTCGGATGCAACCGGAAGAATAGCCAAATGGGCGATAGAAATGGGGGATTATCACATCAGCTACGAGCCCAGGTCAGCAATCAAATCTCAGGCTTTGGTTGATTTCGTTAATGATTGGACACACACAGGCATGACTACCACGGTTCCAAACTCCGAGTCATGGACCATGCACTTCGATGGATCAAAGCAGTATGAGGGGTCAGGAGCTGGGGTGGTGCTAACATCACCCAAAGGAGACAAATTGAGTTACATACTACAAATTCACTTTGACTGTTCCAATAACGTGGCCGAGTATGAGGCCCTATTGCATGGCTTAAAGGTAGCCAAGGAGATGAACATCAAGAGGATACGGTGCTTTGGAGATTCAGACCTTGTGGTACAACAGGTGTCAGGAACTTGGGATAGAAAGGACACGACTATGGCAGCATACCGTAGGGAAGTTGATAGGGTTGCAGGATGTTTTTCCGGGTATGAGGTGGAGCATATAGATAGAAGAAAGAATGAGGCAGCAGACACCCTCGCTAGACTCGGCTCGCGCAGAGAACCGGTCCCACCCAACGTTTTCCTGGACGAGTTATGGCGACCATCAGTTAAAACCGAGTCAGAGGAGGAATTGGCGAGTCAAGACCCGGAGTTAGGACTCGTGGCCACTGTACGCGCTATTCCAGAGTGGACAGAACCATTTTTAGCCTACCTATCACGAGGCGAGTTACCACAGCAAGAAGTGTTAGCAAGGCAAATTTTGCGGCGAGCAAAGGGATATTCTATCATCAACGAGTTATACAAGAGAAGCACCGCGGGGGTCTTTTTGCGTTGCGTGGCACCAGAAGAAGGCCGGCAGATCCTCAAGGAAATCCATGAAGGCGATTGTGGGCATCATGCATCCACAAGATCCCTTGTGGCCAAGGCTTATCGACACGGATTTTTCTGGCTCACGGCTCTAGCAGATGCGGAACGACTAGTAGCAAGGTGTGACGGATGTCAAAGGTACGCTCGCCAAACCCATGTGCCGGCTATGGAATTACGGACCATCCCGTTAACTTGGTCGTTCGCTGTCTGGGGGATGGACATGGTTGGCCCCTTTCATATGTCACCTTGCAAGAAGACACATATTTTAGTGGCTATTGATAAATTTACCAAGTGGGTTGAGGTTATGCCAGTTACTAATTGTGAAGCAGCTACAGCAGTCAAGTTCCTGAAAAGAATTATCTACCGGTTTGGGTATCCCCACAGCATAATTACCGACAATGGAACCAACATGTCCCTTGGTGAGATGGAAAAGTTCCGTGGCAACAATGGAATCCGGCTTGATGTAGCATCAGTGGCTCATCCACAGGCCAACGGACAAGTGGAGAGGGCAAACCAAGAATTGCTCCGCGGGTTGAAACCACGATTGCGAGTACCGTGTATCAGAGCTGCTGGCGCATGGGTCGAAGAACTTCCTTCCGTGGTTTGGGGTATCAACACTACACCTAACAGATCCACTCAAATGACACCCTTCTTCATGGTCTACGGTGCGGAAGCAGTGTTACCGAGTGACATTATCCATGATTCACCGCGAGTATCAGCTTACGTCAAAGTGGAGAATGAAAAGACCCGGCAGGACGCCGTAGATATGTTAGAAGAACAAAGGGAACAAGCCCTGGAGAGATCAGCCATTTATCAGCAAGGTTTACGGAGGTATCATAGCCGGCGCGTGAAAACCCGGGTCTTCCAGCAAGGAGACCTGGTTCTGCGCCTGGTACAGTCAAACGAAGGAAAACACAAATTATCACCGCCATGGGAAGGACCGTTTATCATAAGCCGGAATCTGCGTAATGGATCGTATTACTTGGTAGATGCAAGGGAGGAGTCGGCTACAGTTAATGACACCGCTCACACCACTTCATCTATGCAAGAAAGAGACAGGCCATGGAACGTGGCTTAGCTACGTCCATATTATACTTAGTAAAGACTATATTGGCAAGAGGAATTGCACGATGTAACAGGCAGCAGGTTTCAGACGTACTCTTTTCCTATCCAGGGTACCCTTGGGAACTGGATGGGTTTTTAATGAGGCGGCTTGCTGACCTAACTTTTTCATATCAAGTAAAGAGATGGTTATTCTTATGTTCTTCAGTCCCAGTACGTTGCATATATTCAGGTCTTGGGGGCTGATTGCTTGAATAGCACAGTTGCAAACTCAAAGACCCGGCCTTGATGCCTATGAGTTATGAGGGCCGATTACTCGCAAACGAGTACGGCTGCAATCTCATAACCGGACAAAGGAGCCAAATTTTCTTGACTTTTCTTACTTAAGCTCGATCTGACTCGCACTAAAATGGCATGATTTGCTCGCTTACGATTACAATCAGCCATGAAGCCCAATGGGACTTGGTTGACCATGTCTTCGTACAGATGTAACAACATGATATCCATGCGAAAGCCGGCTTATAGTACAAGATAGTCAAAAGGTTCATCTAAACCACAAGTTATGCAGAGTATAGGGCTAATAGCCGGAAACTCAACGATTATTAAGCATAACTTCAGAACCTATGTGAAACGGCTCTGGACTTTTTGGATTTAGCAGCAAACAATGCGTTCTCCTTAAAAAATCACGTATCCCCAACCCAGAAATCCGGGTCTTGGGGACTCGGGATCTTGAGAAAGAGAAAAATTGCTTAGTTGTTCAAGCTCAAAAAGTCCAAACATCCGAGTCTTGGGGGCTTGGGGACTTCGAAGCAAGTCCGCTTGTCAACACCCATGAAACCCGGAAACCGAGTCTCACAAAAGGAACAATAAAGAAAGTCGGATATCTAGTGCAAATGAGTTCAAAAGTGAATAAATTTAAAAGCCCCGAAGAGGAATAGAGTGTATCAAGACCTTAGCGTGCATTACAAAATCCCGGTAAATGATATCAAAGGTGCACAGGCGCACCATCCAAAAAATAATTGTTTAAACGGCACATCGGCCGACTGACGCATGAGAAGTGGCACGAAGGAACAGGTATCACTCGGCATCCTAAGCCACGGCATCCATCTTCGCCTTACCCTTGCCGTCACTTGGGGTAGCAGCAGCACCCGGATCAGCAGTGCCGGCTCGCGCAGGAGGAGGAACGACTGGTGTGGAGGTAGCGGGCGCAGAGTCGGCTTCAGCCTTCTTTTTAGCAGCCTCCTCCCTCAACTTAGCAGCTTCCTCCTTCCATCGGGCAAGCATGTCATACGGCTCGGGAAGATCCGACTTAATAGCTTCACCAGCAGCATCATAAGCAGGAACGAGGGAATCGACATCTAAGCCGTCAGCAATCACGCTGGCCGGGTAACGGACCTCCTTCTGGACGGCCTGGAAATCCTTCACGGAGAACTTGGACCCATCAAGCTTGTATTCCGGGAAACCGCCCATAAGCTTGGCTAGCTCGAGCTTAGGGAAGTAAGCCTTGGCAAGCGCAAGACCCCGGGTTACTCCAACCCGGCAGGACGAGCGTTTCCAGTGCCAAATCCACTCGGGGATAGTGGAGCAAGCGTCTAGCATTCTCTTCAGGTCACCATGCCCTTTACCCGGCCACCGTATTTCTTGAAGGATCCATTTGGTTCCGGCGCATAGCTGCCGGATTACGCTCTTGATAGTTTTCAGCCTGGCAATGTCACCCTCGTCCGGCATCACTTCATCCGGACCTGCAGAAATGGAAACATGAGTCAGGAAATTCCGGCTATTTATCAAAAGAATAACCCGGATGAAGAAGCGTACCAAGCAAAGCACGGTACGTATCAGCAATTTGAACAGAAAGGCTCATCAGATCATCTTCTCCTGAGTGAGCCCTCCTCCTATACTTCTTCATTATCGTCATGCTCCTCCTGGCCTCAGCCTCGGCCGCCTCACGTAGAGCCACCTCCTTTTCAATGAGGTTGGCGGCCTTGGTCAGCTTCTCCTCAGATTGAGTCACGAAGGACTGCATGGATACAAGGAAGGATTAGCCGGGTAAAGGGGTAAGTTATCAGTCGCTTATATCGTAAAGTTCCAAGCAAATTGTGAACTAATTCACTCGGAACTTGGGGACTAGATAAGGACGCAAGAAATATTAGTCGGGTTTACCTCGTGTTTGGCTATTAAAGCCTCCAAGATGTTCTCTTCATTAGCCCTCAAAGCGCGCAGGGTTTCGAGCATCTGGGCAAACGTCAGGTCCTCGGGTCGGGCACCGGAAGAGCCGGCAGCCTGGTCACCTGATGGGGGAGCTCTCCCCGCTCTGGGAGTTGAGACCCGGATAGTCTGAGTATCCGGGTTGGGAGAACCCATCCTTGTGTCCGGAACCTCGATCTCCTCGTCTACTGGCTCGGATGACTCAGGAGACTCGGCGGCTTGTTCTTGGTTGTTCTCAGTATCACCGCCGGTCGCGGCGTCTACGTTCTCAGTCGGCTCCTCTGTCTGACGGTTATCCACCTCCCGGTTATCCATCTCCACATTCTCCGGGTCACTAACGGTGGCTTGAGCACTAAAGAAAGATGGGAAGAGGCAGTTAGCAATGGTGATTGAAAATTGTCAGGTATCAAAGGATGTCATATAGCAAAAGCTTACCCAGTATTTACGGCGTAATCCGGCGGGAGTTCGCCGCTGGAAGCAGACGAAGTTGTCAAAGGAACCATTAGCGGAACCCGGAATTGCCCGGCGCGTGGATGGTTAGGAGAGGGGTGGCGCTGAGGAGAATTGGAAGGACGAGGCGGAGGAGCACTGGCACGATGGACGGGGGAGGTGGAGATGCCCGGGTTAAGAGGATCCTCACCCGGGGAACTCCGAGTCACTCTACGCTTGGCTGGAAGAGAATCCTTCAAGTACGACGAGTTCGATAATTGATGATTAAGTTGTCGCATGGTATCAAAGGAGTAAGGATCTGAGGACATAGAAGAGAAAGGAACCTTGAACACTACCCCTCTGGCCTTCCTCTTGGCCCCAACTGGAGTTTCTTGATCAGATTCGGTAGCTTCCGGGTCGTCTTCATCCTCCGGTCCTGCGAACCGAGTATGTATCCATGGAAAAGTTAAATAGGAGGATAACGATGCAAGTAAGGGTAACAAAAGATCCGGGTGAATACCTTCATCACCGTCAACCGGCTCGTCTTCGTCTTCCGGGTCTCCTGAAGGGGGGGAGGTCTCAACTGTCCAGAAAGGGTCACCGACCTGGGACGGAAAGGTGAAAATAAGAGTTAGGAGTAGTATCGAGTCAAGATGAAGAAATAAGCTTATGAACGTCGGGTCTTACCGCTGGGGCCGGGTTCTCCCGAGTAAACGGAGGTAACCCGGCGATGTTTTTTATCACTTCCAGCTTCTCCGCCAGGAAACCCTTGATGGTTTTGTTGGTATCTCCGGATGCAAAGCTCTTGGTGGAATATCGGAGTGCATCTGTGGTGTGCCCCGAGTATTCGCACATCAATTTGGTGCGGATGGAATTAGGTTGGATACGGAAGTCAACCCAAGTTTTCACTAAGTTGAGCCCAAGAAGGCCTTGGGCTGAGAGAACGGCTAACTTAGCTAGCAAAGGTATGATTGCCTCCCTGTCTGAGTCAGGGGCGAAGGCATTGAAATTCTCCGAGGTATTGAGGAGGCCCTCCGAGTAACCCGGCAGTCTCTTCTCGCCGGGTGGAGAGGTGTCGTGGCAGTAGAAGAAGGATAGTTGCCAGTGTTTAACATGGGAGTTCAGATTAAGGGTTGGCATTGGGGAATTTTTGCGGCGTTGGATGGATACCCCGCCGCAAGTGAGAAGTGCTCCATCACCGCTTTCGCGGCATGGCTTGCACTGGAAGAGTTCAATAAAGAGAGTCTAGGACAATGAAGTGAGTAATATTCAACATAGAGTTAGGCCCTATGTCAAATATCCTGAGGCCATAATGGCTCAGGACCTCACGGAAGAAAGGGTGACCCGGAGGACGGAATCCCCGGGTCACGTGCTCCACGAAACAGATTACCTCGCCGTCGGTGGGTGTGGGCCGGGTCTCGTCTCTCGGCGCCCTCCAGCGAATGTCCTACTGAGGGGGGAGGACCCCCAACTCGGCCAGCTCTTCCAGCTTGGCCTTTGTGATTGTGGATCGCTCCCAATTGGTAGATATGGATTGGGTTGCCTTCGCCTGGGCCGACTGTTTCCCTTGCCTTTTGGGAGCCATGGGATCAACCTGCAAACACAAGGAGGAAAGATACAGGAAGTAAGACTCGGGAATATTAGGTCATCCGAGCATGCACTTGGAGTATCAAGAATGTATGAAAACTAAGGATTATCCGGGTATCACATCACGGAGTGGAGGCTGCGAGTTATCCGGGTATTAAGTACGACTCTAGAAATTATTGTTCACTTACGTATTGAAAAGTGTCTGAGGAAGACGGATGGTTGCCCATGTATCTACTGCAAGCAAAAGAACCGGAAAAGGGGGATTTTCCGAGTGTCAATGATATGTGCGGAAAGTTGGGGTGAAATGGATCTAGATTGGAAAACTTGCGAACGATTCTACGAAGAAATTGGTGATTAATAATGGTAGGAGGATGGTGTGTGATCATCAAATAGGTTATTAAAGGAGCTGGCAAGCCTCTAAGCCATCTAATCCGGTGGGGCGGGAGAAACGGCCCGCGGGTTGACCAAGATCCAATCCAGGATGAATCATAAAATTGCGGGGCTAAATTAGCAAGTGCAAGGAACTTACAGGGAGGTATTGGAAGCATAGTACGATGGCTGCGGGCGGCGTGGTCTGAGTGCCCCTTTGCGGTTCTTGGAAGAGCAGGACGAGGGCGCGGGGATGAAGCTTGGTGGCGGCGCGGATGGCTTGAGAACGAACACGGCCGATGGTGGCTTTGTTCCGGTGGCGAGCCCTAGATTCTTGTGGTGGTGTCGCGAGAGCGCAAGGTGTGAGGAAGGAAGGGATAAGTTGGAGTGAGGCGTTGGATTCCAGGTTACCCTTTGAGCACTATTTATAAGGTGAGGGTGAACCTATTCTAACGGCCAGAAGCCAGAAATTATGGAGTAATGGTTATCCGTGCGGGTTTTGCGAGATATGCTTCAGGTATTGAGCGAGGTATCCGGGCAAAAAAGAGAAAGTGATCCATTCCGTGAAACCAGGGTCAATTATCGAGTAAAAGTATAGAATCTTGATGTTTTTATCAGGGTTTTGACTCGGAAATTTGAGCAGTGTGTTTGGAGGAAAGCCGGGTTACTATATGGCCGCCCTGGAGTTAGGCCTAGCTATCTATCAGAGCACCTTAACCCGACCTCCATACACTTGTGTGTTTGATATCTTTGCAGGGAATAGCAAGCGCTTCCAGGAAGGATCCGTGAAGCCCAAGCTATTCTGGGGACTACTGATGGAGGGATACTAACCCGGTAGGCCAACTCCAAGGCATAACCCGGCCCAAAGGATGCTGCGCAAGATCCGGCTAAGGGTAAAGAAACTTCTGGAAGGCCCAAGTTTGTAGGCCTTGTAACCCGGATTGTGGGTTACGGTAAAGGAAAGTTAGAGTTCGTATGCGGTGTCCGGGTAGGATTAGGGTGCGCCTTGGAGAGTAAGCCAGGGGGGTACGGGTGCTTTATAAACCGATCCCCAGGTCTAGTTGAGGGAGGTCTAAGAACCCTAGTAGTACCGTTTGATATTGAGCATCCAGTGTATACGAGAGATCGAGTTAATATATTGAGATCGGAGATTCGGCGACTTGATTTCCGGCTACCAGATCGAGTTCCATCATGTTTTCCTCTGAGCTAAACCCTCTCCCAAACGCCTGTGTCGTCTTGCCCCAAGATCAGTTACCCCCGGTAACGTCTGCCGTGATAATCCCACGACACCATGAAACACTCTAACACACATGGTATGTCATACCATGGGATTTGGTGGCATTCAGACGATCCGGAGGCCCCTCTCTGGAGAAACCATAGCCCCGCTAGGCAAAAAGATGGAACTGCCGTTCTGGCCCCTCTACGTGAGCCGGAAGGGGTAGAAAAGTGGAACCAACTGCTTGGTTGTGTTATTTTAGGCCCAATGAACACCCAAGACAATGGTAGGGCCCACCTCTTGGTAAGATTCCCCGAGTTCCGTCGGTTTTGGGAGTTTCGGGCTCTAAGTAGTCCTGGAACCCGCCAGAGAGAATCTGACGTCGGTGAAGCCCTAACACAGAGAGAGAGAGAGGGAATCTTGGGCATCCAAGACCCACAACACACTATAACACACATGGTATGGAATACCATGGGATTTAGAGGCATTTAGACGATCTGGAGGCCCCTCTCCGGAGAAACCATGCGTAGCCCCGCTGGGAAAAAAGACGGAACTGCCGTTCTGGCCCCTCTATGTTAGGCGGAAGGGGGTAGAAAAGTGGAACCAACTGCTTGGTTGTATTAGGTTAGGCCCAAGGAACACCCAACAAAATGGTAGGGCCCACCTCTTGGCAAGATTCCCCCAGTTCTGTCAGATCCGGGAGTTTCAGGCTCTAAGTAATCCTTGAACCCGCGAGGGAGAATCTGACACAGGTGAAGCCCTAACACAGAGAGAGCGGGTGAATATTGGGAATACAAGACCCATGACACACTCTAACACACATTTTATTACATACCATGGGATTTGGTGGCATTCAGACGATTCGCAGCTAGCCCCCTCTCCTGAGAAACCATAGCCCCGCTGGGAAAAACACGGAACTGCTATTTTGGCCCCTCTACTTGAGCCGGAAAGGGGTAGAAAAGTGGAACCAATTGCCTTCTTGTGTTAGGTTAGGCCCAAGGAACACCCAAGAAAATGGTTGGGCCCACATGTTGGCAAGATTCCCTGAGTTCCATCAATTTAGGGAGTTTCGGGCTCTAAGTAGTCGTGGAACCCGCCAGAGAGAATCTGACGCGCGGGTGAAGCCATAACAGAGAGAGAGAGAGGGAATCTTGGGCATCCAAGACCCATGACACACTATATACACACACATTTTATGGCATACCATGGTGTATTTGGTGGCATTCAGACGATCTGGAGGCCCCTCTCTAGAGAAACCATAGCCCCGCTGGGAAAAAGACGAAACTGCCGTTTTGGCCCCTCTACATGAGCCAGAAAGGGGCAGAAAAGTGGAACCAATTACTTGGTTGTGTTAGGTTAGGACCAAGTAACACCCAATAAAATGGTAGGTCCCACCTCTTGGAAAGATTCCCCCCGTTCCGTGAGATCCGGGAGTTTCGGGCTCTAAGTAGAACCCGCGAAAGAGAATCTGACGCCGGTGAAGCCATAACACAGAGAGTAAGGGAATATTGGGGATCCAATACCCATGCCACACTCTAACACACAAGTTATGGCATACCGTGGGATTTGGTGGCATTCAGACGGTCTGGAGGCCCCTTTCCACAGAAACCATAGCCCCGCTGGGAAAAAGACGGAACTGCCGTTCTGGCCCGTCTACGTGAGCCGGAATGGGGTAATAAAGCGGAACCAATTTCTTGGTTGTGTTTGTTTAGGACCAAGTAACACCCAAGACAATGTTAGGTCCTAACTCTTGGCAAGATTCCTCCCATTCCGTGAGATCTGGGAGTTTTGGGCTCTGAGTAGTCCTGGAACCCGTGAAAGAGAATGCGGCGCCAGTGAAGCCATAACACAAAGAGTGAGGGAATCTTGGGAATCCAAGACCCATGCCACAATATAACACAAATGGATTGTCATACCCTAGGTTTGGGTGGTAATTTAGACGCTCCGGAGTCCGGAGCCCCCTCCCCGGATAAACCCTAGGTCTGCTGGAGAAAAAGAAGAAACTGCCGGTATGGCCCCTCTACGTGAGCCGGAAAGGGGTAGAGAAGTGGAACTAATTGCTTGGTTGTGTTATTTTAGGCCCAAGTAACACCAAATAAAATGGTAGGACCCACCTATTGGCAAGATTCCCCCTGTTCCGTCAGATCCGGGAGTTTCGGGCTCTAAATAGTTTTGGAACATGCTAGAGAGAATCCGACGCCGGCGAAGGCCTAACACACAAAGAGAGATAATATTGGGAATCCAAGACCCATGCCACACTATAACACACATGTTATGGCATACCATGGGATTTGGTGGTATTCAGATGATCCAGACTCCAGAGCCTCTCTCTTGAGAAACCCTAGCCCCGTTGGGAAAACAGACGGCACTGTCGTTCTAGCCCCTCTACGTGAGCCGGAAGGGGGTAGAAAAGTGGAACCAACTGCTTGGTTGTGTTATTTTACTCCCAATGAACACCCAATACAATGGTAGGGCCCACCTCTTGGCAGGATTCCCCATGTTTCGTCACATCCGGGAGTTTCGGGCTTTGAGTAGTCCTTGAACCCGCCAGAGAGAATCCGACGCCGGTGAAGCCATAACACACCGAGTTAGGGAATATTGGGAATCTAAGACCCATGAAACACTCTAACACACATGGTATGTGTAACATCCCAAGTATGAAAATATCCCTTAGAATGTTTGTTTTCCTGTTTAATTAAAGTATTGCATCATGTCATCATGTTGATCTACTTGTTTGCATTGTTTACTATTTGTTTTGCATCTGTTCTTAATTGTTTTCACATTTGAAATTCAACTTATTTCCAAACATTACTTCATACTTGCTCTGTTACAACCTTTTAAATAAAAATCTCAAATAAAAACAACCCACTTGTTTTCATATTATTCCATATTGATCAACTAATAAAATGGTGCTTTTTATTTCAATTAATTAATTCCAATGTGGTTTCAAATTCAAAGCAAATCATCAACATCACCTAATTTGAAAGTTATAAAAGTACCAAACAAATCATAATCACAATTGTTCTATTTAGTCAATAGGGGTCACCCTAATAAAAACCTTGTTTTCAATATTAATTCATTAATTAACAAATTCTTCAAATTCAAACCATTTTGCAAAACAGCAACTAACTTTGAATTTTTCAAAAAAAAAACAAGTTGGCATTTGGTAGATGTTGAGCTAACAATCCCACATGAATTTTCCCTAAATTTTTAAAACTCAAAACCCTATCAATTGCTTCCATTTTCTAATTGCTACAAAAAAAAACAGAAAAGCAGAAAATAGAAAAAAAAAACAGCGCGCAGCAACTAGCCTAGCACCGCCAGCCCACCCTCCTAGCGCGGCCCAGCCCGCTAGCACCGCGCGTACCGGTTCGACGATCTAACCCGTCGTCCTCCTCGTGTACGGCGCGCATCCCTGCGTGCCACGGCGGCACGGCGTCGCCTCCGACGGCCAGGAGACCACCTAGCCCCCTATAAGACCCCTAGGGCAGCGCGCCGCAAGCCCTAGAACCCTAGACCACTGTTTCCCTCGAGGCCGCCGCCGTTACCCTCTCATCTCGCCGTGTTCCTTCCCCTCTGTCCGCTCGCCGGAGAAACTTCTCTGAACCCGCCATGGCCACGTCCACCTCGCCGCGCCTCCCACCTTCCTAGCTGTCGGAATCGAAACACCACCTTCCCCTCCTCCGTTTAAACACCCTAGCTACATCGGAGACCCGCGGAACCGACGCCGCCATCGTCGACATCGCCTCCGGCCACCGTGGCGCCATTTCTGAACATTTGCTCGCCGTCGTCGCTGCCATACCTCTCGTCGTGATCCAGCTGCGGGAATCGCTCCGCCACTTCTTCCTCAACCTTCTGGACACCCGCACGAGCCCGGAGGTCTTCTGTAGCAGCGCCGCCGTCCACGCCGCTGTCGCCTCGCCGTCGAGTTTTCCCCACGGCAACCTCCCGGTGAGCAGCCTTGGTCCTCCTCCTTCCTCTCTGTGCGCACGCGTCCGTGCATGCAACACCACCACCCCAGCACAGCACATCGAGCACATCAACGCGACGGTGATCGCCGCCGGTGAGTTCTTCTCTGTCGAGTTGCAGCGAGCGCGAGTTTCAGTTAGATTCAGATAGCGTTTCTGAACCTTAACCTTGTTGCGAAGGTGTTACTGACAACGAACTGAAAACAGCGCAGCGGTAGCAGGCAGTGCAGCGCAAGGGCAGGTCCAGGGATCGAGCCCTGGCTCCCGCACGGGATAAAAATCCCAACTTTTTTCGCCAAAGTGCTGACAGGGAGGGCCCCCTGTCAGCCACTCACTAGCCACGCAAGCCCACAGTGCCCTGGGCCCCCCTGGCAGTGCCTAGGGTAGGGTACTGTGCGGTGTAAAATCTTTTTGAACCTTTCTGTTTTTTAAATCAAGGTCCTTTTATTTAACAGATTGGTCCCTGGTTTTAAAAACCTAATAACTTTAGTTTTATAACTCCAATTAATCAAAATAAAATATGTGTGCTGATCTAAATTTAATTGTCTACCCATTGGTATCATTTGTTTCCTGTTTTGAAATTTCAAAATGCAATTCAAATAATTCAATTGCAATTTGATAAAATTCATAAGTAATTCATACTAATTCCAAATAATGCAAATAAAATTTGTTTTCCATGCTATTTCAAATAACCTTTTCAAATATAAATTTTGTTTCATGGTTTGAATAATTTAAATTGCCTAAATAATTCAATCCTTGTTAAATTCATTTAAATTTTGCTAAAATCATAACTTGCTCAAAATAAATTATTTTTGAACATGCAAAATATGTTTTCAAACTAGAAAAGTATGAACTTTTCAAATGTGAGTTTGAATTTATGTTTTGAACAAATAAAATTCAAATAAAATTCACACTTGTTTTAAATTCATTTAAAATTTGTTTAATATTGTTTAAGTCATAATAAATTCATCCTAACTCCTATTTAGAAATTTGAAACATGTAACCCAACTAAAATTTGGTATTCTTTTCAAATATGAATTTTGTTATTTGTTTTGAACACTTTAAATTGATGAAAACAACAAATTCTTGTGTGACATGTTTAAGTAACCCAAAATTTCCAAACTTAATAAATGATTTCCAAACTTGTTAAATCTTTTTACCACTTGCATCTATTGTTGTTATTTTGTTGTTATCATTATGCATGCATCATGGTAATAAATTCTCACATGGTAATTAAATTGTAGATCATTTGTTTCCACCTTAATCCATGGACCTTTTCCATATGCAATCTCATTGCATATGGGTCCATTTAAGTTGTGTTACCATGTCACTTAGTTTGTTTTGATGCATCTATTAAATTGACATGCATCATCCCATGATTGTGCACTATGCCATGATATTGATTGTTTATATTTCTGTCTTGTTTGTTTGCTTCTTCTCGAATAGACGACGACGTTGAGACAGACGATCTTTACAACACCCCTTCTGAGGATCTAGCTCAGTACCCGGCTGCTGAGTTTGCAGGCAAGTTATCACTCACATGAACCACTGTGTTCCTTTCAACATTGGTTACCGATACTTTCCGTTGTCTATTTTGCTAGCCCTATGTGTAGTTGTTTCTGTTACGAACCTATCACATGAATCCCTTAACCCTGATATTGCCTCACCTCCACTCCTACAACCCCATTGTTTGAGCCAGTGTCTTACTAGCATGCTTAGGTTGTTTTGCTCGAGTCTGTTACCCGTTACTTTTCAGTTACTATATTTTATTATGCTCTGGGGGCTCGATGTTTAATCAATCAATCATGCTAATGTTATTGTTAAATAATAATTTGATGATAAGGCACCGGCAGGAGGCCCTGTGTGGTTTTGAGGCCTGCTAGTGTCGACCCTAATAGGAAAAGGGTCTTGTCTACTGATCCATGATGAGCGCACTACCCGCATGTGGGAAGCGAGTATGGACGCCCCCCTCAATTTGATTCGATTCGCATCTCGTCCAAATCGCCTCATTTAGTTCGTGTTTTCCATTTTGCCGCATGCATGTTTTTGCGAGCCCAGCGCAGGGTGGAACTTTTGTAGTCGGCATATAGGGGGACACGGTCTTAGAGTGCTATGAGGGTCCCTTTTCTTCGGGGCTTGATTAGCCGTGCGCCCAAGGTGCTTTGGGCTTGATGCGATGAAGAGTTGAGTTGTGTTGAGTGCCCCGCTTGGTGGGAGGCATCCCATCTGGCGGGTTACTCATACGTGTACGGCCAAATTGGTGCAACCCTGCAGGGATAATCTTCTCGAGAAGACGTGTTTTCCGCGGTTATGGTTAACTTGGTGAAAGTACTGGCTAACAAGTACTCAGGACAACTTGAACCTAATGACTCACAATCTCACCCCATGATTAACAACTTGACTAGTAATAGGATTATTGACACAATAACTTGATTCATCTTTAATCCAACTGTGTGAGTTATCCTTGGATTGCTTCTTTGGATAAGGGGCGAGATCCAGGATGGGTTTGTTTGAAGTTATCTTTCAGTTGGTTACAATACTCGATCTTATCTCCTTTCTGTTAGCCGGAAGTGATAGAATCTCTGTAGTTGGTTAGCGCAGCCAGTTGCAGCATCTTTTATATCACCTTTCTTCCGTTGAACCCAAGGCATCTGTACTTGGTGTTGACGGGTTACACTTTGGTGAACTGTGAGTCTTGCTTGCCAGTACTTGGTTGTACTGACCCCTTTGGGGCTGTGGTTTCCGCAGACTACGCTTACGAGGATCCAGGTGACGGCTACTACGTGGAGTTTGACGAGGCTGCTGACGAGTAGTTAGCGGACCCGGGCAGGATCCGAGACATCGTGGATGGGCTCCGTCTTTATTTCAGTTTCCGGCTTCTTAAGCCTATTTGGATTTGTCTGTACTCAGACCCCTTTGAATGCTTCCGCTGAGAGGTAATGATGTTATGTTGGGACATGTGTCCTCTGGATGATTGTATTTGCTATCTCTGCTCTAGTGAGAGCTATTTGCAACTTATTTCAATCTTTTGTGTCTTAGAGATATGTTGTGCTATCATTCTGTTACAAACCGTTGACGTACCATGTGTGTATGGTATGAAGTACGTCAATGGTAGTGTCCTGATTTCTATGGGATAGTTTACGTCGACGCTGAACAGATAGGGGTTGGTTGTCACACATACGTGTGTTGGCCTACTCGTAAGAGGACGCGGGTGCCGGTAAGCCCCGTAATCCAATCTACTACTGTTCAACGGAACGACGAGTATCCTATAGAAGTCCGGGTGCGACAAATGGTATCAGAGCCTGTCTGCCTGTAGGATCCCTTTTGCTGGTCGCAGTTTGAGTCTAGAAACTATTTTGTAGATATATAGGAAAAAATGAAACGTGAGAGTAGGAATTCTGCCATTTTTCTTCTTTCCCTACCCACCCACCCTTTTCTAGTAAGGAAGTGCAACGTTGGTTTTCTGTTCTCACCTAAACTTTCAAGTTAGGATTTCACGTGTTTTGGGTTCTCCGTAGTACCTCAGGAGTTTTTGGTCTCGTGTTTCCCGATGTTGCTTCAATATCCTGTTCTTTTCAACATCCTTATCGTCCGTTGAAATCTTGTTGTTGCTTTCCACTTCAGTTCTCTACCGGCGTCTAATCAAAACCTTCCCCAATCATCTGCAGATGGATCTCAGGTTCTACCCGCAGGTGGTTCGGATGACTCGTTGTGAGAGCACCGCCGGTTATCCGGAGATGCTGAGAGACATGGTCACTTATCTGGGGTTCCGTTGGGCACCAGAGTACCAGGTCTACGAGCAGCAGCGAGAGTTTGACCAGACCTACTACCAGGCTATCGTCTACATTTTGTCAGATGATGGCATGAGCGTTGTCCACCGCTACGAGGCAGTAGGTTCCACAGTGGATATGGCCGTGCAGCAGGCAGCTTATGTGAGTCTCACCGTCCTTCGTGCTGACTACTGGGGATTTGACGATTCTATCTATCGCCACATCCCCCGTGGTTACATCACTTCGGAGGGAGCTCACTTAACTCTCTACGACAACCTGGATGTATACGAGCATGATAACACCAGGCTGCACACCACCGCTCAGTTCGTGAGGCACAGTGACGCTGTTGCCACCACACTTTCTCAGGAGTTGGCCTCAGTCAGGGAGCAGCTCTACCTGGCTTTGACTCGTCTGGCTACGTACACCACAGACTTTGTTGGAGATGAGCGCTTTGCACGTTTCCATCAGACAGTTGGACGTAGTTTGCCAGATGCTGGAGGTTACGAGCCGATCAGAGGTCCACTCCTCAACCTCGGAGCTGGTTACACTGGGATTCCACGCTTTGGAGCTCAGGGAGACGACGCTTTCTACTTCACCACACCGAGAGTTGCTCTCAGAGCAGTCCCGATCTACGTGGATCGTCCTTCTACCTACTTTCGTGGGATTCCTCCTCACCGTATCTCTCGTCGTACTACTCACCGCCGTCCTGCGTGATGAGCATGGGAGTACCGATGTATCCATTCCTAGCTATGTTTAGTTATCCTTTGACTTTCGAACCATGTATTGGTGTGTTGGATATTCTGATGTATTTGAACATGTGATGATGTACCTGTTGGTTATCTATTCATGCGTCGGAATAATCTATCTTTCGGTTACCAAGTCTATCCTTTTTCTGTTGTTGTGCTAAAATGCATGTCTATTCAGGATGCCGCCAACAAGGAGCAACCCGCCTGAACCACCTCCGCTCACGGAGCTGTTGACTCAGATGACTCAGGTCGTGGCTCAGATGGCCCAGATCCAGGCTAACCAGCACAACAACCAGAATGCTCCGCGAGTCAGCATCAAGGAGTTTCTGAGTATGGGTCCGAGAGCTTTCGTGGCAACACGTGAGCCTCTGGATGCTGATGACTGGATCAGGGAGATGGCCAGGGCTCTGGACATTGCTCACGTTGCCGAGGAAGACAAAGTCAAGTATGCCACCTACCTACTGAAGGGTCAGGCAGCCACTTGGTGGGAGAACTACCAGACCATGAGAGCTGGCTATCCTATCACCTGGGGATGTTTCAAGGATGCCTTCCTGAAGCACCACATCCCAGATGGTCTCATGGAAAGGATGTGTGAGGAATTTTGCTCTCTCAAGCAGCGCAAGCTGGACGTCATTGGCTATTAGAACGAGTTCAATCGTCTCGCTCGATACGCTGGTGATGAGGTGTCCACTGAGGCTAAGAAGATGGCAAGGTTCCGCCGAGGTTTTAACCCGGAACTGAAGTACGCTCTCACCAACATCAAGTGCAAGGACTTCGAGGAGCTCGTGAACACCGCGCTCAATGAGGAAAATGGGCGCAAGGCGTTCGAGGAGTCCCGCAAGCACTCGCGTGAGGGTGGTTCCTCCTCCAACATGACCACCCCTCCGCAGAAGCGCCGCATCTGGGTGCCAAATGCTGCTGTCACTCGGGCTCCATATGCCCAAGCTTCTCCAGGCTTTGCTCCCCGCCCACCCAACCCAGCTCAGATGCAGAGTCAGAGGGTTCCAATGGGGCAGCCAAAGCCAGGTCCTCCTCGTGTCGTCACTTGCTACAAATGCAAGGAGACTGGACACTACGCTGATAAGTGCACTCAGAGGCAGCTACCTCCACCTCCTCGCCCCAACACCAACCAGGCAATGGTTCGTGCTCCCCCGGCTAAAGCCTTCAACTCCAACAACAGGCCTGTCGGGAGGACCGCGAGGGTGAATCATATCAAGGCCGAGAAAGCTGAGGAAGCTGCTGACGTCGTTCTCGGTATATTACTCGTAAACTCTATTCCAGCTAAAGTGTTGTTTGATGCCGGAGCATCGCATTCTTTTGTGTCAAAGATCTTTGCTACAACGTACAACATAGCTCTGGTTCCACTAAGCAATCAAATCTATGTTCACTCTCCGGAAACTAAAATGATTACTTCCAAGATAAGCATGGACAATCAAATCCTAATTGGAGGTCGCATATTCCTTGCTTCACTCATGTTGCTGGGAAATTCTGACATTGATGTCATTCTGGGTATGGATTGGTTGAAGACCCACAAAGCAAAAATTGACTGTGCTCAAAAGTCAATAACTCTATCCCACCCTTCTAGCCAGATAGTCTATTCTCCATATGGATCAAGTTCTGTTCAGCTGTTCAACCTTGATGCAAAACCTCTTCCTGCAATTGAAAATGTTCCGGTGGTTTGTGAATTCCCTGACGTCTTTCCAGAAGAGTTGCCAGGGATGCCTCCGGGCAGAGCAGTTGAGTTCGTGATCGAGCTTGAGCCAGGTACTGCTCCAATCTCTAAGCATCCATACAAGATAGCTCCTCCTGAACTGTAATTGTTGAAGGAGCAAATCGATATGTACATGGAGAAAGGTTACATTCAGCCTAGTTCTTCGGCTTGGGGTTGCCCAACTCTGTTTGTTGCCAAGAAGGATCAAACAAAAAGACTCGTGGTTGACTATCGTCCTCTCAACGAGAAAACCATCAAAAACAAGTATCCAATTCCTCGTATCGATGATCTTTTTGATCAACTTGCTGGAGCCTCAATATTCTCAAAATTGGATTTGAGGATGGGTTACCATCAGATAAAGATCAGAAAGGAAGATATTCCTAAAACAGCTTTCACCACTCGCTACGGTCTATATGAATACACCGTCATGTCCTTTGGTCTCACCAATGCACCGGCAACGTTCTCAAGACTCATGAATTCTGTCTTCCATGAATACCTCGACAAGTTCGTTGTGGTATATCTCGATGACATCCTGGTCTACTCAAAATCCGAGGAAGAGCATGGAGAACACCTTCGTCTCACTCTCATGAAACTTCGCGAGCATCGTCTATATGCCAAGTTCTCCAAATGTGAGTTCTGGATTCCAGAAGTTGCTTACCTTGGTCATATCATCTCTGCCAAAGGCATAGCCATTGACCCGGAAAAGGTTAAGGCAATTGTTGATTGGAAACCTCCTAAGACGGTGAAGCAAGTCAGAAGTTTTCTCGGCTTGGCTAGCTATTGCCGTCGTTTCTTCCAAAACTTTTCCAAGATTGCCAAACCTCTCACTGATCTCACAAAGAAGGACAAGAAGTTCGTTTGGACTCCACAATGTGATGAGAGTTTCAATCTCCTGAAGACTAAACTCACTTCTACACCTGTTCTGGTTGGCCCAGATACTACCAAACCTTTCCAGATATTCTGCGATGCATCTCTCCAAGGTCTAGGAGCAGTTCTTATGCAAGAACGTCAAGTTGTGGCTTATGCTTCACGTCAGTTGAACCCACATGAGCAAAACTATCCCACTCATGACCTAGAACTTGCAGCAGTTGATTTTGCCCTCAAGAAATGGAGACAATACTTGTTGGGTAACAAAACTGAAATCTTTTCCGATCATAAGAGTCTGAAATACATCTTCACTCAGCCAGATCTAAACCTCAGGCAAAGGAGATGGATTGAGAAGATTAAAGACTTTGATCTTACCATTTCTTACACTCCAGGCAAGGCTAATGTTATGGCCGATGCTCTCAGTCGCAAATCCTATTGCAATAATCTCATGATCATGGAAAGCCAACCTCCACTTCATGAAGAATTCCAGAAGCTGAACCTTGGTCTTGTCCCTCAAGGTTACCTTGCTAGCTTGACAGCGAGTCCAACTCTCGAGGACAAGATTCGTTCTGAACAACTTCGAGATGCTGAAATCAAGAAGATTGTAGGGCACATCAAAGAAGGCAATGATAAGTTCAAGTCCTTCTCAATTGATGACAAGGGAACTGTGTTCTTCGAAGGACGCATTGCAGTTCCTCAGATTCAAAGCCTCAAAGATATCATTCTCAAGGAGGCTCATGAAACTCCTCTCTCCATCCACCCTGGAAGTACAAAGATGTACCAGGATCTCAAGACTCTGTATTGGTGGTCTGGCATGAAACGTGAAATTGCTCAATATGTTTCTGAATGCGACGTTTGTCAACGTGTTAAAGCAGTCCATCAGAAAATAGCCGGTCTTCTCCAACCTCTAAAAATTCCTGAGTGGAAGTGGGACATGATTGAAATGGACTTCGTTACTGGGTTTCCAAAGTCCAAGAAGGTCAACGATGCAATCTTTGTTGTTATTGATCGTCTCACTAAAGTAGCTCACTTCTTTGCTGTCAAGGAAACTATCTCAGCTAGCCAGTTAGTAGAGCTCTACACAGCAAGGATTGTTCCTCTTCATGGTGTTCCATTGGAAATAAGCTCAGACCGTGGAAGTATCTTCACTTCTCATTTCTGGAAAAGCTTTCAAGAAGCATTGGGCACCAAACTTCTGTTCAGCACAGCTTATCACCCTCAGTCTCAGGGGCAAGTCGAAAGAGTCAATCAGATTCTCGAGGATATGCTCAGAGCATGTGGTCTCTCCTTTGGCATGAAATGGGAGGATTGCCTTCCATATGCTGAATTCTCCTACAACAACAGCTACCAGGCAAGCCTAGGCATGGCACCATTTGAGGCATTGTATGGCCGCAGATGCAGGAGTCCAATCAATTGGTCTGGAGCTGGTGAACGTTCACTCTTAGGCCCTGACATTGTTAAGGAAGCCGAAGTGAAAGTTCGCATCATTCGTGACAATCTCAAGATTGCTCAGTCTCGTCAGAAGAGCTATTATGATAGCAAGCACAGGGACATGGTCTATGCACCTGGTGACAAGGCATATCTCCGTGTAACTCCCCTCAGAGGCACTCATCGTTTTGGTGTGAAAGGAAAGCTTGCACCAAGATACATTGGTCCTTTCAACATTCTCTCAAGGTGGGCAGAAAATTCTTATCGTCTTGACCTTCCAGAAAAGCTATCCAAGGTGCACGATGTGTTCCACGTGTCACAGCTCAAGAAGTGTTTCAAAGATCCAGATCGTGCAGTTGATCATGATTCCATTGAACTGCAAGATGATCTATCTTATGAGGAGCACCCTGTTCGTATTCTCGATGAGACCGAGCGTAAGACTCGCAACAAGAGCACCAAGTTCTTGAAAGTGCAGTGGTCTCATCATTCCGATAAAGAGGCAACGTGGGAGACCGAAGAGGATCTTCGCAAGAAGTATCTGGACCTTTTCGCTTCTCAGTAAGGAATCTCGGGGCACGATTCCTTCAAGGGGGGGCGTTTTGTAACATCCCAAGTATGAAAATATCCCTTAGAATGTTTGTTTTCCTGTTTAATTAAAGTATTGCATCATGTCATCATGTTGATCTACTTGTTTGCATTGTTTACTATTTGTTTTGCATCTGTTCTTAATTGTTTTCACATTTGAAATTCAACTTATTTCCAAACATTACTTCATACTTGCTCTGTTACAACCTTTTAAATAAAAATCTCAAATAAAAACAACCCACTTGTTTTCATATTATTCCATATTGATCAACTAATAAAATGGTGCTTTTTATTTCAATTAATTAATTCTAATGTGGTTTCAAATTCAAAGCAAATCATCAACAGCACCTAATTTGAAAGTTATAAAAGTACCAAACAAATCATAATCACAATTGTCCTATTTAGTCAATAGGGGTCACCCTAATAAAAACCTTGTTTTCAATATTAATTCATTAATTAACAAATTCTTCAAATTCAAACCATTTTGCAAAACAGCAACTAACTTTGAATTTTTCAAAAAAAACCAAGTTGGCATTTGGTAGATGTTGAGCTAACAATCCCACATGAATTTTCCCTAAATTTTTAAAACTCAAAACCCTATCAATTGCTTTCATTTTCTAATTGCTACAAAAAAAACAGAAAAGCAGAAAATAGAAAAAAAAAACAGCGCGCAGCAACTAGCCTAGCACCGCCAGCCCACCCTCCTAGCGCGGCCCAGCCCGCTAGCACCGCGCGTACCGGTTCGACGATCTAACCCGTCCTCCTCCTCGTGTACGGCGCGCATCCGCGCGTGCCACGGCGGCACGGCGTCGCCTCCGACGGCCAGGAGACCACCTAGCCCCCTATAAGACCCCCAGGGCAGCGCGCCGCAAGCCCTAGAACCCTAGACCACTGTTTCCCTCGAGGCCGCCGCCGTTACCCTCTCATCTCGCCGCGTTCCTTCCCCTCTGTCCGCTCGCCGGAGAAATTTCTCTGAACCCGCCATGGCCACGTCCACCTCGCCGCGCCTCCCACCTTCCTAGCTGTCGGAATCGAAACACCACCTTCCCCTCCTCCGTTTAAACACCCTAGCTACATCGGAGACCCGCGGAATCGCCGCCGCCATCGTCGACATCGCCTCCGGCCACCGTGGCGCCATTTCTGAACATTTTCTCGCCGTCGTCGCTGTCATACCTCTCGTCGTGATTGTGACGCCCCGGGATCGGGCACTATGCAGATTTCAGCATTCCCGCCAAAATCCACATAATAACCGATTCCAGGTTGCCACTTGTGATAACATTACAATAGTTCACGAATATTCCACAATTACAACAGAAAAGAGATTTACAAGATGACTCAAACGAGTCAGGGATACAACTGATACAATACAAAGATCCAAATAACAGCGGAAGAAACAACATAACGTCCGGCTACGGACAAGATCCAAATTGGACTAAGAGTCCTGAAGATAACCGAGAGCGTCCAATCCCTGCCCAGGCCAAGCCGGAG
This sequence comes from Alopecurus myosuroides, assembly GCA_028641055.1. NCBI lineage: Eukaryota > Viridiplantae > Streptophyta > Magnoliopsida > Poales > Poaceae > Alopecurus > Alopecurus myosuroides. Next base: position 115,458,119 of record CM054063.1, on the reverse strand, counting down.
GGATTCCCAAGCTAACGTCGTCAGACTTCAAACCTGTTGACTGCAATGTTGAATATGCAGCCACGAAAAAGGATTCGTGGGTCAGTACGGTTAAGTACTGGCAAGTGGATAAACCCATACTCACAAGATACCGGCGTAGCCAGTCATCACAAGATACAAATACTTTGGGATCAACGGAAAGGAAGGGATTATTGCAAATAAGCGGCAGCGGGCTGCACTAACCAACTACAAAGACTCACTACAACATCCGGCTAAAAGAGGGGGATAAGATAGCGTATCGTAACCAACTACAACTACTCACCAAACAATACCCATCCAATGTCACCCCCTACTAAGGAAGCAACCCAAGGATAACTCACACTGTTGGATTAATGATGGATCAAGTTATTGTGTCAATAAGACTATTACTAGTCAAGTTATTATCATTAGGTGTAAGTTGTCTGAGTACTTGTTAGCCAGTACTTTCACCAAGTAATCCATAACCGCGGAAAACACGGCTTCTCGAGAAGATTCATCCCTGCAGGGTGTGCTCCAGTACCCGTACACACTCAAGCCACCAACTAAAACTTAGGTTGGCTTGACACGACCCAAACCATCTCTACAACCCATCCTAGGAGCCACGGAGCTATAAGGTCCCAGCCACGCAGCCGAATACTCGGCGCAGGTGTGCAAAACTCCCGCAGGACACAACACCCCGGCACTACAGGCCTCGCCCTATATGCATCATCATCATCAGTAACCATGGGTGATCAACCCATTATGCAAGGAGCAAATGGAACACCCGAACTAAGTGTGGCTCTTCGGACAAGCTGCAGATCAGGTCTAAGTCGAGGGGGGTCCCATACTACCACCCGGATGCGGTGAGCATGCTCATCATGGATCAGTAGACAAGACTCTTTTCCTAGTTTCGACACTAGCAGGCTTCAAAACCCTAACCCGGGCCTCCTGCCGGTGCCTTATCATCAAATTATTATTACCCCAGACATTTACAGTTTGTTGATTGAATTGAAACCCAACTATCAACTAAACAGGTGATACGACAAAGGATAACAAGTCTCGAGCACAAACAAACCTAAGCATGCAACTACGACACGAGGGCCAACAGGGTAAACAAACAACAGTTGATAGGAAGTGGAAGGGAAAGCTATATCATGGCTGCAAGGTAACAATAATAGGATCGAGACACAAGCATCGTATCAACAGGCTAGAATAAGAACAACGGGAAGAATCGGTAACAAGTGATGAAAGGCAGCCATTTGGCAGCAAGTGAGTATACTTGCCTGAGATCCCGCAAGGTAGCAGAACTTGTCATTGCTCACATCATCTCAACGTCCTATCCGGGAAGAAGCAACGAACCTCGAACAAACACCGGATGCAACAATTACTTCTACGGCAAAAGATCCAGCATGATCCTATTTTATATGCATGACATGGCAAGATGCAACAGGGAAAACAACTTAAGCAATTTAATCGGAACCGGAGTCCGTAGAAATAGGAATTGGTTCAAGTTGTTTATCTAACCATCAAGTTAAATGTTGTTTAGCATGGCAAACAATAGAGTAGATGAGTTAGGCAATTTAAATGGAAGGGGCAACAGCTGGAATTAATTAGCCCACACATTCCATATGTTGTCATATAGGTGAACATGCATAACAAGATCTAAAATACACAAGATAAGATGCAAACAGAGATATGGATGTCATGAACATGTTAAAGATATGAAACTGATTGGAAAACATATTTTATTTGTTTGATTTGGAATTAAAATGAATTAGTTATGAATTTTGGCAATTTAAATTGCAATAATTAAGAAACAGTTGTTTTCAGCAATTTAAATTATTCAAAATAGCAAACAAAATTTATATTTGGAAAGTACATGAAAAATGGGATGGAAAACATATTTTACATGTTGGAATTGGATTTGAATTGCCCAAGTTATGAATTTTGCAATTTAAAGGGTTTAATTAAAGCATTGGATTATTGAACCATTTTTAATTAGGGAAAACAATAAACAAATTGCATTGAAAAGATTGAAAACATGTAGCAAATGTTTCATTGAACATTTAGAGCTACCAAACATAATTTTTGGGGTATTATTGGATTTATTATGCAATTTTCCATAAATAGTTTTATTCTGCCCTTTTTAGTAAACAGAGGAAAACATGTTCAAAATTAATTCAATTGTGCCCAAATAAAATACCAATGTGTAGAGTTTGTTAAGACAAATTTTTAGAGACCAAGTTTGCTTAATTTGGATGAGTAGAACTAAAGTTATGAAATTCCAAAGTTTCCAATTTTTATTGAATTTTTAGTAATTAATTATTTAGTGCCAAAATTGTTACAGAAATATATTGCAAACTTGGCATTAATAGAAAGGGCACAGAATTATGAAGCCACAGGATTTTGAATCATCCAAATTGGAGCAGTATTTGATTTTATATGGATTTTAGAGTTATTTGATCAGATCTCTGTTTCTGAAACGTCGGGCAGAAAAGAAAAAAAAAGGCAGGAAATAAAAGGTGGGGGCTTGGGGGGTCGAACCCAGGGCCTGATGGGAGCGCGCAGGGTCTCTACCAACTGGGCTGTGCTCGGTTTGGTGATACCATACGGATCTGATGCAAGAAGAAGTAAACATCGCGGTCTTTATCTGAAACTGAAATTCGCATCTGCAGATTCCACACTGTACCATGACGGGAAACGACTGAGAACACTACCACGGCGACCAGCTCGGTTCGAGGTGACTCACAGAGCAAGGGGAGGGGGTGCAGCGAGGAAGGGAGTGCTCACCTCGGGGGGGGGGGGGAAGCTTGGCGGCGCGGATGGCGTGGCTCCCGGTCGAAGAAGAAGACGCCACGAAGGCGAGGACTACAGCTGCGTCCTACCTGACGGACGTAGAAGACGGGGAAGATGATCATGGCGGGGACGAATGGATCAACCTCGGGCTCCGATCTTCGACGTAGAGGAAGAAGGTGTTGAGGCGGTTCCATTCCCGCAGAGATCTTGGCCGGAGGACGAGCGTAGCGGCGGCGCCAAGTGCTCGAACTTTTGGCCATGGAAGGTGTGGTGCGAGTTCAGAAAAAAATTCAAAAAACGGAGGGAACAGAGGAGAAGGTAGGAGATGGCGGCGGCTGGGAGATGGAGAGGAGAAGCTAGGGTTTCGCCTCAGGGGTCTTCTTGTAGAGGGGGAAGGTGGGGAGCAGGTGGAAAAGGGGATCGGTTGGGGAGGATGACGTCCTCCTCGTGCCCCTGTACGGAAGGAAGAAGAAGGCAGCAGATGGGCTCGAGGGGGGGGGGGGGGAGATGGGCTGCTGCGAGTTGGGTTGGGTTCCCTAGTTGGGCCGAAAATTGGCCAGGTTGCCCCTCTCTCTCACACACAACTCTCTTTTTTTTGTGGGTTTGCTTTATTAGTTTTCAGAGATCGTTTCGGTTCTAATAAAAATTGATTAATCAATTAAACAAATTTTAGAAAATAAGAGTTGATGAATTTTTAAACAGGGTGCAACTTTTAAATGCATGATGATGCATGATGCATGACGATGCAAAAAGAAAAACAACAAAACAAATTGGGGGAAAACCCCGGGTGTTACAACCGACACCACTAACAAGGGGATTGCGCCCTCGCAATCCACCCACGAACCCGGGAGGGCGAAGAAGTTCGACTAACGAGTCTTCGCGCTTCCAGGTGATCTCCTCGACACCACTAGCAAGGGCTTCTCGACACCACTAACAAGGGATTCTTGCTCGGACTGACGACGATGTTCTTCCACCAGGAATCTTCCGATGATCGAACCTATTAGGTTAAAGGCTCAGAAAACGTCCACCCACGTAGGATCCTAACACTTTGAAAGATAGACAAGAGGGGAGACTCCAAACAAATAAGATGGGAGGGGAAATAGAATAGAGATAAGGAGAAAACAAGAATCCTATTGAGATGTTTTTCCAAAATAGTTTAGCAGAAATAGTTTTTGACATTCTAGAAACAACGACCGTTAGCTAGGTCAACCTACAGGCTTTGCGGACCCGTTGCTTCGATAACCATTCGTATCGAAACAATCTCGGGAATCGGAACCAAGGCTCTGATACCATTTGTGACGCCCCGGGATCGGGCACTATGCAGATTTCAGCATTCCCGCCAAAATCCACATAATAACCGATTCCAGGTTGCCACTTGTGATAACATTACAATAGTTCACGAATATTCCACAATTACAACAGAAAAGAGATTTACAAGATGACTCAAACGAGTCAGGGATACAACTGATACAATACAAAGATCCAAATAACAGCGGAAGAAACAACATAACGTCCGGCTACGGACAAGATCCAAATTGGACTAAGAGTCCTGAAGATAACCGAGAGCGTCCAATCCCTGCCCAGGCCAAGCCGGAGGGATTCCCAAGCTAACGTCGTCAGACTTCAAACCTGTTGACTGCAATGTTGAATATGCAGCCACGAAAAAGGATTCGTGGGTCAGTACGGTTAAGTACTGGCAAGTGGATAAACCCATACTCACAAGATACCGGCGTAGCCAGTCATCACAAGATACAAATACTTTGGGATCAACGGAAAGGAAGGGATTATTGCAAATAAGCGGCAGCGGGCTGCACTAACCAACTACAAAGACTCACTACAACATCCGGCTAAAAGAGGGGGATAAGATAGCGTATCGTAACCAACTACAACTACTCACCAAACAATACCCATCCAATGTCACCCCCTACTAAGGAAGCAACCCAAGGATAACTCACACTGTTGGATTAATGATGGATCAAGTTATTGTGTCAATAAGACTATTACTAGTCAAGTTATTATCATTAGGTGTAAGTTGTCTGAGTACTTGTTAGCCAGTACTTTCACCAAGTAATCCATAACCGCGGAAAACACGGCTTCTCGAGAAGATTCATCCCTGCAGGGTGTGCTCCAGTACCCGTACACACTCAAGCCACCAACTAAAACTTAGGTTGGCTTGACACGACCCAAACCATCTCTACAACCCATCCTAGGAGCCACGGAGCTATAAGGTCCCAGCCACGCAGCCGAATACTCGGCGCAGGTGTGCAAAACTCCCGCAGGACACAACACCCCGGCACTACAGGCCTCGCCCTATATGCATCATCATCATCAGTAACCATGGGTGATCAACCCATTATGCAAGGAGCAAATGGAACACCCGAACTAAGTGTGGCTCTTCGGACAAGCTGCAGATCAGGTCTAAGTCGAGGGGGGTCCCATACTACCACCCGGATGCGGTGAGCATGCTCATCATGGATCAGTAGACAAGACTCTTTTCCTAGTTTCGACACTAGCAGGCTTCAAAACCCTAACCCGGGCCTCCTGCCGGTGCCTTATCATCAAATTATTATTACCCCAGACATTTACAGTTTGTTGATTGAATTGAAACCCAACTATCAACTAAACAGGTGATACGACAAAGGATAACAAGTCTCGAGCACAAACAAACCTAAGCATGCAACTACGACACGAGGGCCAACAGGGTAAACAAACAACAGTTGATAGGAAGTGGAAGGGAAAGCTATATCATGGCTGCAAGGTAACAATAATAGGATCGAGACACAAGCATCGTATCAACAGGCTAGAATAAGAACAACGGGAAGAATCGGTAACAAGTGATGAAAGGCAGCCATTTGGCAGCAAGTGAGTATACTTGCCTGAGATCCCGCAAGGTAGCAGAACTTGTCATTGCTCACATCATCTCAACGTCCTATCCGGGAAGAAGCAACGAACCTCGAACAAACACCGGATGCAACAATTACTTCTACGGCAAAAGATCCAGCATGATCCTATTTTATATGCATGACATGGCAAGATGCAACAGGGAAAACAACTTAAGCAATTTAATCGGAACCGGAGTCCGTAGAAATAGGAATTGGTTCAAGTTGTTTATCTAACCATCAAGTTAAATGTTGTTTAGCATGGCAAACAATAGAGTAGATGAGTTAGGCAATTTAAATGGAAGGGGCAACAGCTGGAATTAATTAGCCCACACATTCCATATGTTGTCATATAGGTGAACATGCATAACAAGATCTAAAATACACAAGATAAGATGCAAACAGAGATATGGATGTCATGAACATGTTAAAGATATGAAACTGATTGGAAAACATATTTTATTTGTTTGATTTGGAATTAAAATGAATTAGTTATGAATTTTGGCAATTTAAATTGCAATAATTAAGAAACAGTTGTTTTCAGCAATTTAAATTATTCAAAATAGCAAACAAAATTTATATTTGGAAAGTACATGAAAAATGGGATGGAAAACATATTTTACATGTTGGAATTGGATTTGAATTGCCCAAGTTATGAATTTTGCAATTTAAAGGGTTTAATTAAAGCATTGGATTATTGAACCATTTTTAATTAGGGAAAACAATAAACAAATTGCATTGAAAAGATTGAAAACATGTAGCAAATGTTTCATTGAACATTTAGAGCTACCAAACATAATTTTTGGGGTATTATTGGATTTATTATGCAATTTTCCATAAATAGTTTTATTCTGCCCTTTTTAGTAAACAGAGGAAAACATGTTCAAAATTAATTCAATTGTGCCCAAATAAAATACCAATGTGTAGAGTTTGTTAAGACAAATTTTTAGAGACCAAGTTTGCTTAATTTGGATGAGTAGAACTAAAGTTATGAAATTCCAAAGTTTCCAATTTTTATTGAATTTTTAGTAATTAATTATTTAGTGCCAAAATTGTTACAGAAATATATTGCAAACTTGGCATTAATAGAAAGGGCACAGAATTATGAAGCCACAGGATTTTGAATCATCCAAATTGGAGCAGTATTTGATTTTATATGGATTTTAGAGTTATTTGATCAGATCTCTGTTTCTGAAACGTCGGACAGAAAAGAAAAAAAAAGGCAGGAAATAAAAGGTGGGGGCTTGGGGGGTCGAACCCAGGGCCTGATGGGAGCGCGCAGGGTCTCTACCAACTGGGCTGTGCTCGGTTTGGTGATACCATACGGATCTGATGCAAGAAGAAGTAAACATCGCGGTCTTTATCTGAAACTGAAATTCGCATCTGCAGATTCCACACTGTACCATGACGGGAAACGACTGAGAACACTACCACGGCGACCAGCTCGGTTCGAGGTGACTCACAGAGCAAGGGGAGGGGGTGCAGCGAGGAAGGGAGTGCTCACCTCGGGGGGGGGGGGGGAAGCTTGGCGGCGCGGATGGCGTGGCTCCCGGTCGAAGAAGAAGACGCCACGAAGGCGAGGACTACAGCTGCGTCCTACCTGACGGACGTAGAAGACGGGGAAGATGATCATGGCGGGGACGAATGGATCAACCTCGGGCTCCGATCTTCGACGTAGAGGAAGAAGGTGTTGAGGCGGTTCCATTCCCGCAGAGATCTTGGCCGGAGGACGAGCGTAGCGGCGGCGCCAAGTGCTCGAACTTTTGGCCATGGAAGGTGTGGTGCGAGTTCAGAAAAAAATTCAAAAAACGGAGGGAACAGAGGAGAAGGTAGGAGATGGCGGCGGCTGGGAGATGGAGAGGAGAAGCTAGGGTTTCGCCTCAGGGGTCTTCTTGTAGAGGGGGAAGGTGGGGAGCAGGTGAAAAAGGGGATCGGTTGGGGAGGATGACGTCCTCCTCGTGCCCCTGTACGGAAGGAAGAAGAAGGCAGCAGATGGGCTCGAGGGGGGGGGAGATGGGCTGCTGCGAGTTGGGTTGGGTTCCCTAGTTGGGCCGAAAATTGGCCAGGTTGCCCCTCTCTCTCACACACAACTCTCTTTTTTTTGTGGGTTTGCTTTATTAGTTTTCAGAGATCGTTTCGGTTCTAATAAAAATTGATTAATCAATTAAACAAATTTTAGAAAGTAAGAGTTGATGAATTTTTAAACAGGGTGCAACTTTTAAATGCATGATGATGCATGATGCATGACGATGCAAAAAGAAAAACAACAAAACAAATTGGGGGAAAACCCCGGGTGTTACAGTGATCCAGCTGCGGGAATCGCTCCGCCACTTCTTCCTCAACCTTCTGGACACCCGCACGAGCCCGTAGGTCTTCTGTAGCAGCGCCGCCGTCCACGCCGCTGTCGCCTCGCCGTCGAGTTCTCCCCACGGCAACCTCCCGGTGAGCAGCCTTGGTCCTCCTCCTTCCTCTCTGTGCGCACGCGTCCGTGCACGCAACACCACCACCCCAGCACAGCACATCGAGCACATCAACGCGACGGTGATCGCCGCCGGTGAGTTCTTCTCTGTCGAGTTGCAGCGAGCGCGAGTTTCAGTTAAATTCAGATAGCGTTTCTGAACCTTAACCTTGTTGCGAAGGTGTTACTGGCAACGAACTGAAAACAGCGCAGCGGTAGCAGGCAGTGCAGCGCAAGGGCAGGTCCAGGGATCGAGCCCTGGCTCCCGCACGGGATAAAAATCCCAACTTTTTTCGCCAAAGTGCTGACAGGGAGGGCCCCCTGTCAGCCACTCACTAGCCACGCAAGCCCACAGTGCCCTGGGCCCCCCTGGCAGTGCCTAGGGTAGGGTACTGTGCGGTGTAAAATGTTTTTGAACCTTTCTGTTTTTTAAATCAAGGTCCTTTTATTTAACAGATTGGTCCCTGGTTTTAAAAACCTAATAACTTTAGTTTTATAACTCCAATTAATCAAAATAAAATATGTGTGCTGATCTAAATTTAATTGTCTACCCATTGGTATCATTTGTTTCCTGTTTTGAAATTTAAAAATGCAATTCAAATTTGAATTCAAATAATTCAATTGCAATTTGATAAAATTCATAAGTAATTCATACTAATTCCAAATAATGCAAATAAAATTTGTTTTCCATGCTATTTCAAATAACCTTTTCAAATATAAATTTTGTTTCATGGTTTGAATAATTTAAATTGCCTAAATAATTCAATCCTTGTTAAATTCATTTAAATTTTGCTAAAATCATAACTTGCTCAAAATAAATTATTTTTGAACATGCAAAATATGTTTTCAAACTAGAAAAGTATGAACTTTTCAAATGTGAGTTTGAATTTATGTTTTGAACAAATAAAATTCAAATAAAATTCACACTTGTTCTAAATTCATTTAAAATTTGTTTAATATTGTTTAAGTCATAATAAATTCATCCTAACTCCTATTTCAAAATTTGAAACATGTAACCCAACTAAAATTTGGTATTCTTTTCAAATATGAATTTTGTTATTTGTTTTGAACACTTTAAATTGATGAAAACAACAAATTCTTGTGTGACATGTTTAAGTAACCCAAAATTTCCAAACTTAATAAATGATTTCCAAACTTGTTAAATCCTTTTACCACTTGCATCTATTGTTGTTATTTTGTTGTTATCATTATGCATGCATCATGGTAATAAATTCTCACATGGTAATTAAATTGTAGATCATTTGTTTCCACCTTAATCCATGGACCTTTTCCATATGCAATCTCATTGCATATGGGTCCATTTAAGTTGTGTTACCATGTCACTTAGTTTGTTTTGATGCATCTATTAAATTGACATGCATCATCCCATGATTGTGCACTATGCCATGATATTGATTGTTTATATTTCTGTCTTGTTTGTTTGCTTCTTCTCGAATAGACGACGACGTTGAGACAGACGATCTTTACAGCACCCCTTCTGAGGATCTAGCTCAGTACCCGGCTGCTGAGTTTGCAGGCAAGTTATCACTCACATGAACCACTGTGTTCCTTTCAACATTGGTTACCGATACTTTCCGTTGTCTATTTTGCTAGCCCTATGTGTAGTTGTTTCTGTTACGAACCTATCACATGAATCCCTTAACCCTGATATTGCCTCACCTCCACTCCTACAACCCTATTGTTTGAGCCAGTGTCTTACTAGCATGCTTAGGTTGTTTTGCTCGAGTCTGTTACCCGTTACTTTTCAGTTACTATATTTTATTATGCTCTGGGGGCTCGATGTTTAATCAATCAATCATGCTAATGTTATTGTTAAATAATAATTTGATGATAAGGCACCGGCAGGAGGCCCTGTGTGGTTTTGAGGCCTGCTAGTGTCGACCCTAATAGGAAAAGGGTCTTGTCTACTGATCCATGATGAGCGCACTACCCGCATGTGGGAAGCGAGTATGGGCTCCCCCCTCAATTTGATTCGATTCGCATCTCGTCCAAATCGCCTCATTTAGTTCGTGTTTTCCATTTGCCGCATGCATGTTTTTGCGAGCCCAGCGCAGGGTGGAACTTTTGTAGTTGGCATATAGGGGGACACGGTCTTAGAGTGCTATGAGGGTCCCTTTTCTTCGGGGCTTGATTAGCCGTGCGCCCAAGGTGCTTTGGGCTTGATGCGAAGAAGAGTTGAGTTGTGTTGAGTGCCCCGCTTGGTGGGAGGCATCCCATCTGGCGGGTTACTCATACGTGTACGGCCAAATTGGTGCAACCCTGCAGCGATAATCTTCTCGAGAAGCCGTGTTTTCCACGGTTATGGTTAACTTGGTGAAAGTACTGGCTAACAAGTACTCAGGACAACTTAAACCTAATGACTCACAATCTCACCCCATGATTAACAACTTGACTAGTAATAGGATTATTGACACAATAACTTGATTCATCTTTAATCCAACTGTGTGAGTTATCCTTGGATTGCTTCTTTGGATAAGGGGCGAGATCCAGGATGGGTTTGTTTGAAGTTATCTTTCAGTTGGTTACAATACTCGATCTTATCTCCTTTCTGTTAGCCGGAAGTGATAGAATCTCTGTAGTTGGTTAGCGCAGCCAGTTGCAGCATCTTTTATATCCCCTTTCTTCCGTTGAACCCAAGGCATCTGTACTTGGTGTTGACGGGTTACACTTTGGTGAACTGTGAGTCTTGCTTGCCAGTACTTGGTTGTACTGACCCCTTTTGGGCTGTGGTTTCCGCAGACTACGCTTACGAGGATCCAGGTGACGGCTACTACGTGGAGTTTGACGAGGCTGCTGACGAGTAGTTAGCGGACCCGGGCAGGATCCGAGACATCGTGGATGGGCTCCGTCTTTATTTCAGTTTCCGGCTTCTTAAGCCTATTTGGATTTGTCTGTACTCAGACCCCTTTGAATGCTTCCGCTGAGAGGTAATGATGTTATGTTGGGACATGTGTCCTCTGGATGATTGTATTTGCTATCTCTGCTCTAGTGAGAGCTATTTGCAACTTATTTCAATCTTTTGTGTCTTAGAGATATGTTGTGCTATCATTCTGTTACAAACCGTTGACGTACCATGTGTGTATGGTATGAAGTACGTCAATGGTAGTGTCCTGATTTCTATGGGATAGTTTACGTCGACGCTGAACAGATAGGGGTTGGTTGTCACACATACGTGTGTTGGCCTACTCGTAAGAGGACGCGGGTGCCGGTAAGCCCCGTAATCCAATCTACTACTGTTCCACGGAACGACGAGTATCCTATAGAAGTCCGGGTGCGACAGTATGTCATACCATGAGATTTGGTGGCATTCAGACCATCCGGAGCCCCCTCTCCGGAGAAAACCATAGCCCCGCTAGGGAAAAAGTTGGAGTTGTCGTTCTGGCCCGTCTACGTGAGCCGGAAGGGGGTAGAAAAGTGGAACCAACTGCTTGGTTGTGTTAGGTTAGGCCCAACGAACACCCAAGACAATGGTAGGGCCCATCTCTTGGCAAGATTCCCCGATTTCCGTCAGTTCCGGGAGTTTCAGGCTCTAAGTAGTCATGGAACCCGCAAGAGAGAATTCGACGCCGGTGAAGCCCTAACACAGATAGAGAGGGAATCTTGGGCATCCAAGACCCACGACACACTATAACACACATGGTATGGAATACCATGGGATTTGGTGGCATTCATACGATCTGGAGGCCCCTCTCCGGAGAAACCATGCGTAGCCCCGCTGGGAAAAAAGACGGAACTGCCGTTCTGGCCCCTCTACGTTAGGCAGAAGGGGGTACCAAAGTGGAACCAACTGCTTGGTTGTATTATGTTAGGCCCAAGGAACACCCAACAAAATGGTAGGGACCACCTTTTGGCAAGATTCCCCCAGTTCCGTCAGATCCAGGTGTTTCAGGCTCTAAGTAATCCTGGAACCCGCGAGAGAGAATCTGACGCTGGTGAAGCCCTAACACACAGAGAGAGCGAGTGAATCTTGGGAATAAACGGCCCATTCCACACTCTAACGCACATGGTATGCCATACCATGGGATTTGGTGGCATTCAGACGATCCGGAGCCCCCTCTCCAGAGAAACCATAGCCCCGATGGGAAAAAGACGGAAATGTCATTTTGGCCCCTCTACTTGAGCCGGAAAGGTGTAGAAAAGTGGAACCAATTGCTTGTTTGTGTTAGGTTAGGCCCAAGGAACACCCAAGAAAATGGTTGGGCCCACCTATTAGCAAGATTCCCCGAGTTCCATCAGTTTAGGGAGTTTCGGGCTCTAAGTAGTCCTGGAACCCGTCAGAGAGAATCTGACGCGCCGGTGAAGCACTAACAGAGAGATAGAGAGGGAATATTGGGAATCCAAGACCCATGACACACTATACACACACATGGTATGGAATACCATGGTGTATTTGGTGGCAGTCAGACGATCTGGAGGCCCCTCTCCAGAGAAACCATAGCCCCGCCGGGAAAAAGACGGAACTGCCGTTTTGGCCCCTCTACATGAGCCGGAAAGGGGTAGCAAAGTGGAACCAATTACTTGGTTGTGTTAGGTTAGGCCCAAGTAACACCCAATAAAATGGTAGGTCCCACCTCTTGGCAAGATCCCCCCCATTCCGTGAGATCCGGGAGTTTCGGGCTCTAAGTAGAAGCCGCAAAAGAGAATCTGACGCCGGCGAAGCCATAACACAGGGAGTTAGGGAATATTGGGAATCCAATACCCATGCCACACTCTAAAACACACAAGTTATGGCATACCGTGGGATTTGGTGGCATTCAGACGGTCCGGAGGCCCCTCTCCAGAGAAACCATAGCCCCGCTGGGAAGAAGACGGAACTACCGTTCTGGCCCCTCTACATGAGCCGGAATGGGGTAGAAAAGCGGAACCAATTGCTTTCTTGTGTTAGGTTAGGCCCAAGTAAGACCCAAGACAATGGTAGGTCCCACCTCTTGGCAAGATTCCCCCCATTCCGTAAGATCTGGGAGTTTCGGGCTCTGAGTAGTCCTGGAACCCGCGAAAGAGAATGCGGCGCCGGTGAAGCCATAACACAAAGAGTGAGGGAATCTTGGGCATCCAAGACCCATGCCACAATATAACACACATGGTTTGGCATACCGTAGGATTGGGTGGGAATTCAGACGCCTCGGAGCCCCTCGCCGGAGAAACCCTAGGTGTGCAGTAGAAAAAGAAGAAACTGCCGGTCTGGCCCCTCTACGTGAGCCGGAAAGGGGTAGCAAAGTGGAACTAATTGATTGGTTGTGTTAGTTTAGAACCAAGTAACACCAAATAAAATGGTAGGGCCCACCTATTGACAAGATTCCCCCTGTTCTGTCAGATCTGGGAGTTTCAGGCTCTAAATAGTTTTGGAACTCGCTAGAGAGAATCCGACACCGACGAAGGCCTGACACACAAAGAGAGGGAACCTTGGGCATCCAAGACCCATGACACACTATAACAGACATGGTATGGAACATACCATGGGATTTGGTGGTATTCAGACGACCCAGAGCCCCTCTCCGGAGAAACCCTAGCCCCGTTGAGAAAAAAGACGGAACTGCTGTTCTGGCCCGTCTACGTAGCCGGAAGGGGGTAGTAAAGTGGAAGTAAATGCTTGGTTGTGTTAGGTTAGTCCCAAGTAACACCCAAGACAATGGTAGGGCCCACCTCTTGGCAGGATTCCCTCTGTTTCGTCACATCCGGGAGTTTCGGGTTCTGAGTAGTCCTTGAACCCGCTAGAGAGAATCCGACGTCGGTGAAGCTATAACACACCGAGTGAGGGAATGTTGGGCATCCAAGACCCATGGAACACTATAACACACATGGTATGTCATACCATGGGATTTGGTGGCATTCAGACGATCCGGAGCCCCTTCTCCGGAGAAACCATAGCCCCACTAGGTAAAAAGACGGAACTGCAGTTCTGGCCCCTCTACGTGAGCCGGAAGGGGGTAGCAAAGTGGAACCAAATGCTTGGTTGTGTTAGGTTAGCCCCAATGAACACCCAAGACAATGGTAGGGCCCACCTCTTGGCAATATTCCCTTGCTTCGCTGGAACATTGATCTGTTGACCAGAAGTCAACCTTTTGGTCTACCCCTATGACCAGCGTCGGAAGGGGGTATACCTCAATACTATTTTGCTTGGTTGTGTTAGGTTAGACCTAAGCTACATTAATAACCAAAATCTATCTATACTTTCAACATTATTCCCTCCAGTTTGCCCGAATGGGGGAGCATCGACGATTCGAGACCTATAAGTGTAGTGCATAACCTTCCTATGTGATGCCGGTGAAACCAGTCACACCTATGGGTAGTATATTGGCCCCTCCCCACCTCGATCCCAGCACAGGTTTATAAGTATTCTGATGAGGACATCCCTAGATCTTCACCTATTGTTACACATGAGGATGTTCCAATAAAAGCTAATGAAGTAAGGATTGGTCCAATGACAAGATCAAGAACCAAGCTATTGCAAAAACAGGTGAATTCACTCCTACTTGAGTATAATGTTTATAATTGTGAGAATTTTATACTACCTAAATCCATGCATTTATGTATTATCAGGTTTATTGATAACACAAGCATGAATGGAGATCATGAAGAGGAGATACACTTGGATGGAGATGGACTAGAAGAGGAGATGGAGATCAAGTGCTAGCATGGTGAAAACAACAAATAAAAAATGTTATGATGACAAGGGGATAGTGCCTCCACAAGGTCAAATGCACTTAGTGTGGAAAACAATGCCAATATGTTATTTCCACACTCATTGATGAACAAGCAAGAGGAGGGCGCCCACAAAGGATATCTATGCGCCATATAGAGTCCTAGTAGTTGTAGGTTTAGTTTGTATACCAATTTGGACGCATCCCACTTAATTGGGTCGGTTTGTATCTATTTGTGTTCCTAGTAGGAGTCCTAGTTCTAGTAGGTTTGGTGCTTGCGCAAGGGAGACCCCTTGTGGCCGCACCCCCTCTCATATATACCCCTTGGGGCACATAGGAGAGGTGAGACTACGTTAAAACATAAACCCTAGACCTCTAGATTGAAACAGCTTGTAAGCCTTCATCTGGAAGTTCATCTGCAAACTTTACGTGTTACCTGCTGTTCCACTGGGAATAAGAAGGTACATGACCACTTGTAGTCGGTGGATTACTTGTGCAAGAGTGTGGAGTTGAGAATATCCTTGGGGTTGCTATCTTTTGCATTGGCATCAGGGATCAGCCAGGAGAGTTCTTAGTGGCGCACTAGTTATCATATTGAAGTTATCTGTGAGTTCACTGAGAAGATTGGACCACCCCTTATCATCTTGGTATCAGATTTACAGGTTGCCTCGGTGAGCTATCAATTTCCCTTTAGATTTTAGTGTTTTTATTACCTATCCAGAAAATTGCCCCACAAAAATAGTTTAGTTCTTGCCATCACCCTAGATAATCACCTTAGTTTCATTACTATAGCTGTTTTTGTGTTTGATTTTGTGTTACTTTTTATCCTTTTTAGATTTCATACTTTCGGATAGGTTTAGGGTTCTTTGTTCATCTAGTCGAAATACTATCAAAAATCCCAAAACAATCAGCTTGCCATTGCCATATACCACCCCAACCCGATTCCATCTAGAATTCCTGCCGCAGCACAAAAAACTGCCAAAACCCTGCCCTGGCTGCTATCGGATTACCACCCTGCCACCACCCACCGCAACCACGTTCTACTCGCACTCGGTTTCCACCCGTACCACGCTTACAAAATCCCCTTCGCACCCGTAGCGTAGCACACCACACACCCACTTGCGTGCTGTCGCGGTATGCTTTTTGCTCAAAACTCTGCCGTCCCCTCCACCGCTACCGCCTCCACGTTACACCCGCGCGCTGTGGTTTTGACCGTAACACGGTTACCAATCGGGAGTTTTGCTGTCGTGCGCGCTGCCATGGCAAAGGAAACGACTGTTTTTGCTGCCGTGCATGTTGGATCGCTGCCGTGAGCGCCTAATTGCTACCGCGACACAGTTTTCGTTCGTTTTTGCTGCCGTACGGTACAGAAACGTGTTGTTTCTCTGCTGTGAGTGCTGTTTGGCTGCCGTGAGTGTTTAGAGTAGTTTTTCATATAGATTTTTTCTGTTTTCCTTTTATTTCCTGTTTTTCTTCACTAGGACCAATCCATCCATACCTTGTGAACCATAGCCACAGCCTTTCTACAACATTCAAATAGGAACTTGCCCACAAGTATAGCTATTTTTGTGCTCTGACATGTTGCTCATTTTCATCACCACCATTGTGTTCACTAGTATATTGGTTCATATTGCTCCTAGTTGTGTTTAAGGCCATTGAAAAAATACAATTTTTTTTAGAAAAAGAGTAAAAGTATTAAAAAAAAGAGAAAAGAGAAAAACAGAAAATTGCAAAGAGGCCATATTGATACTATTGTTTCTAGTTGAGCTTTCCATTGTGACACTTGGTTTTTCATTGAGCAATCTTGTGCCTGTCAATTAAGAGCCTAGCTAGTGACTTTCTAGTGCATTGCAAAATCTCATCCATATATTTGCATTGCCACATTTGTCTCCATTATTGTGTGAGTTTCCTTGGGTATTTTTATATCTTCACAAAGACAACAAATAGGACTTGTTACTTTGGTGATTGTTAGGTATCCATACCAAGCCCCACTAAATAAACTTGTTTGCTTTTGTGAGAGTTAAAAACCTGGGTATTCTCTTCTTCACATCAAAGTACATTAATTGCCTCTACTTGTGGTAAGTATTTCTATTCACTTTGGAAGGGTAAGATAACCTATTGTCTTGCTAGATTTTTGAGTGAGTTGTGAGAGAACACCACAACCTATACTTGTTTCTATTACACTAACCTGCTAATGGATCTTTCTAGTGGTGATCTTGTGCAGCAAAAGAAGGACCATAAGGAGGGAGTTAATTGGAGGGAGTATGAGGCTCTAAGGGATGTATTGGCAAAACAAATCAAGGACAATCATAATGAAATCAAGCAATTTGTGCAAGATGCATGTGATCCTTTATATGATGCTCTCCAAGCTATGGAGAACAAGATGGAGGCCACACATAAATTGGCCGAAACAAACAGTGGGGAAGTGAAAACAATCAATGATTCTATTGCTCAAATGACTACTACCCTTGCTGGACTTCAAACCATGATTCAAGACAAATTTCCACTTGTTGATGATGATAATGCTAGTGTCCATAGTGATGCTAATAATGTCTTGGAAGCCAATGGAGAGGTGGATAATTTTCTCGGTCATGGAGCTAGAGGAGATAGAGCTAGAGGAGGATTTCATGGCCGAGCCAATCATATGGGTGCAAGGAGAGTACCCAATAATGTGGTTCCTGAAAATCAAAGAGAGGATGGTTTGAGTAAGCCAAAATTCTCTATTCCTTCTTTTAGTTTTGATACTATGGATGTGGAGGAATATTTACTATGGGAGCTAAAAATTGAGAAGCTATGGAGATTGCACGATTATAGTGAAGATAGAAAAATCAAATTGGCATCTTCTGAGTTTGATGGATATGCTCTTAGATGGTGGGATACTATGGTGAAAAAGAGGCAAGAGGATGGTGAGTTACCCATTGTCACTTGGAACACCATGAAGAGAGTCATGAGGGATAGATTTGTTCCACCAAACTACATAAGGCAACAATTTGATCAATTGCAACAATTGAGGCAAGGTACTATGACTATTGATGCTTATTATCAAGAGATGGAATTAATCACGCAAAGGGCACGTGTGAGAGAGCAATTGGAGCAAACAATGCAAAGGTTTATTTCAGGTTTGAATTATAAAATCAAGGGCATTGTTAGGCATCACCAATATCATGATATGCATGAATTATTAGATCATGCTAGGGAGGCCGAATCACACATTAATGAGGAGGCTAAAATTACAGCAAGGACAAGGAGTAGATTTCCCTTGAGATCATCTACTATGCCTAGTACACCACCTCCTCCATCTACTAGCCGTGGTGTTTCATCATCCAAGGCCGAGCCTAGTACCTCTATTGCAAAGAAATCATTACAACCAGCTGCAAGTACCACGGGTTCAAGTGCTTCTACTACAAGGAATAGAGATATTACATGTCATACATGTGGAGGAAAGGGGCACTTCAAGAGGGATTGTCCAAATACAAAGGTGATGATTATCAATGAGAACAATGAGTATGAGGCAGGTGATGATGTTGATCCTAATGATATTGATGATGATGATGGCTATTTGAGTGATACTCCATTGGATGCCTATGCTACTACTATGCCATCTATTATTTGCACACAAAAATCATTGAGTGTTATTCCTAGTCCTGAAAATCAAAGGTGCAATTTGTTTCAAACAAAGGCTGTTATTGGTCCTAATATGGCTTGCAAAGTCATTATTGTTGGAGGGAGTTGCAGGAATTTGGCTAGCAAAGATCTATGTGCAAAGCTAAATTTGAAATATTTACCACACCCTTGTCCTTATCATATCCAATGGTTGAGTAGCTCGGGACAAATGAAGGTGACTCATATGGTGCGTGTGGAATTTCAAATTGGACCTTATAAGGATACTATTGAGTTTGATGTGGTGCCCATGACAGTTTGCCACTTATTATTGGGAAGACCTTGGCAATTTGATAGAAGTGTAAAGCATGAAGGAAGAGCAAATACTTATGAGTTGCATCATCATGGAAGACTATTATTTTGAGGCCTATGACTCCACAACAAATTGTAAATGAGTCCCAATCCAAAATTGACATGAGAGTGGAAAAAGAGAGAGAGAGGGATGAGGGATCACAAAAATCACAAGCCTTGGGGAGTGATAGCCTAGCCAATTCGAGTGGTAAAAACAGAGAGAACCTATTATGCATGTTAGCCACTAAAGAGGATTTGAGGGAATTTAGGTATGATCCTACATTAGTCCCTATTGTGCTTATTCACAAGGGAGATATTTTGGTTTCTAATGACATGAACCCTATTCCTCTGGGTGTTTCTCATGTGTTGTAGGATTTTGATGATGTTTTTCCAGGAGATATTCCCTCAGGATTGCCACCATTGAGAGGGATTGAGCATCAAATTGATTTAATTCCTGGAGCATCTTTACCAAACCGAGCCCCTTATAGAACCAATCCACAAGAAACAAAGGAGATACAAAGGCAAGTGCAAGAACTACTAGATAAAGGTTATATTCGAGTTAGTCTTTCTCCTTGTGCCGTCCCCGTTATTTTGGTTCCTAAGAAAGATGGTACTTGGCGCATGTGTGTAGATTGTAGAGCAATTAATAACATCGCTATTCGTTATCGTCATCCTATACCACGTTTAGATGACATGTTAGATGAATTAAGTGGTGATACTCTTTTCTCTAAAATTGATTTGTGTAGTGGATACAATCAAATAAGAATGAAAGAGGGAGATGAATGGAAAACTGCATTTAAAACAAAATTTGGTTTATATGAATGGTTAGTGATGCCTTTTGGTTTAACTAATGCACCTAGTACTTTCATGAGACTAATGAACCATATTTTGAGAGATTTAATTGGTAGATTTGTGGTAGTTTATTTTGATGATATCCTCATATATAGCCATAATGAACATGATCATATTAATCATATTAGACAAGTTTTGCAAGTGCCAAGAGAAAATAAATTGTATGGTAATCTTGAGAAGTGCACTTTTTTTGCAAAGATAAGGTCATCTTTTTGGGATATGTAGTTTCTAAACATGGGATTGAAGTTGATACATCAAAAATTCAAGCTATTCGAAATTGGCCAATTCCAACTAATGTGAGTCAAGTTAGAAGTTTTAATGGGCTTGCTAGTTTCTATAGAAGATTTGTGCCTAATTTTAGTACTATTGTTGCCCCTTTAAATGATCTAACTAAAAAGGGTGTTGATTTCGAGTGGGGAGTTGCTCAAGATGTTGCTTTTGATACTTTGAAAGAAAAGTTGATTTCGGCCCCACTTCTTATGCTACCAAATTTTGATAAACAATTTGAGATTGAATGTGATGCTAGTGGCATAGGTATTGGAGGTGTGTTAATGCAAGAAAAGAAACCTATTGCCTATTTTTTTGAAAAATTAAATGGTGCACAATTGAATTACTCTATTTATGATAAAGAATTATATGCACTTGTGAGAGTTTTAGAGGTGTGGAAACATTATTTGTGGCCTAAGGAATTTATTATTCATAGTGATCATGAGGCATTAAAATTCTTAAAGTGTCAAACAAATTTGAATAAAAGACATGCCAAATGGGTTGAGTTTATTGAATCTTTTCCATACATAATTAAACATAAAAAGGGATTGGAAAATGTAGTTGCTGATGCTTTGTCAAGAAAGAATATGTTACTCTCAAATTTAGAAATTAAGGTTTCGGGTTGGGAGGGTATTAGAGATTTATATGATGAAGATAATGAATTTTATATGCCATTTAATAAATGTACTAATGTTAAGGCATGGGATAAATTTCATATACATGATGGATACTTGTTTAGAGCTAACAAATTATGTATTTCCGAGTGTTCTTTGCGTTTGTTCTTAATACAGGAATCTCATAGTGGAGGTTTGATGGGACACTTTGGAAGAGAGAAGACATTGCTTATGTTGGCTGAAAATTTCTATTGGGCACATATGAGAAGAGATTTGTATAGATTGGTGCAAAGATGCATTACTTGCAACAAGTCCAAGTCAAAGTTAAAACCCCACGGATTGTACACCCCATTACCATCACCTAGTACACCATGGGAGGATATAAGTATGGATTTTGTTTTGGGCTTGCCAAGGACAAAAAGAGGACATGACTCTATCTTTGTGGTTGTGGACAGATTTTCAAAGATGGCTCACTTCATTGCTTTCCACAAGAGTGACGATGCTTCTCACATTGCAAATTTATTCTTTAGAGAAATTGTGAGATTACATGGAGTGCCAAGAACTATTGTTTCAGATAGAGATGTCAAGTTCATGAGTTACTTTTGGAAGACACTTTGGGGGTAAGCTTGGCACTAAGCTATTATTTTCTACTACTTGCCACCCCCAAACTGATGGCCAAACCGAGGTGGTTAATAGAACATTGTCCACATTATTGAGAAGCCTGATCAAGAAAAATTTGAAGGAGTGGGAGGAGTGTTTGCCCCATGTGGAATTTGCATATAATAGAGATGTGCATTCAACTACTCAATTATGTCCTTTTGAGGTGGTTTATGGTTTCAAGCCTATTACTCCTCTTGATATATTACCACTTCCTACACAAGAGAGAATTAATATGGATGCATCAAAGAGGGCTGATTTTGTGAAGAGGATTCATGAGAAAACAAAAGAGGCAATTGAGAAGAAAGGAAGACATGTGGCTGAAAGAGTAAACAAGAAGAGGAAAGAAGTCATATTTCGGCCAGGAGACATGGCGTGGGTGCACTTTAGAAAAGATAGATTTCCCACATTGAGAAAATCAAAATTGATGCCTAGAGGTGCTGGTCCTTATAAGGTTATTTCAAGGATCAATGATAATGCATACAAGATTGACCTCCCAATTGATGAGTTTGGTGTTAGCAATTCTTTTAATGTGGCTGATTTGACACCTTACCATGGAGATGATTTAGCATCGAGGTCGATGCCTTTTCAAGAGGGGGAGGATGATGAGGACATCCCTAGCTCTTCACCTATTGTTACACACGAGGATGTTCCAATAAAAGCTAATGAAGTAAGGATTGGTCCAATGACAAGATCAAGAACCAAGCTATTGCAACAACAGGTGAATTCACTCCTACTTGAGTATAATGTTTATAATTGTGAGAATTTTATACTACCTAAATCCATGCATTTATGTATTCTCGGGTTTATTGATAACACAAGCATGAATGGAGATCATGAAGAGGAGATGCACTTGGATGGAGATGGACTAGAAGAGGAGATGGAGATCAAGTGCTAGCATGGTGAAAACAACAAATAACAAATGTTATGATGACAAGGGGATAGTGCCTCCACAAGGTTAAATGCACTTAGTGTGGAAAACAATGCCAATATGTTATTTCCGCACTCATTGATGAACAAGCAAGAGGAGGGCGCCCACAAAGGATATTTATGCGCCATATAGAGTCCTAGTAGCTGTAGGTTTGGTTTGTATACCAATTTTGCCGCATCCCACTTAATTGGGTCGGTTTGTATCTATTTGTGTTCCTAGTAGGAGTCCTAGTTCTAGTAGGTTTGCTTGCGCAAGGGAGACCCCTTGTGGACGCACCCCCTCTCATATATACCCCTTGGGGCGCATAGGAGAGGTGAGACTACGTTAAAACATAAACCCTAAACCTCTAGATTGAAACAACTTGTAAGCCTTCATCTGGAAGTTCAACTGCAAACTTTACGTGTTACCTGCTGTTCCACTGGGAATAAGAAGGTACATGACCACTTGTAGTCGGTGGATTACTTGTGCAAGAGTGTGGAGTTGAGAATATCCTTGGGGTTGTGTCGCACCCTGATTTCTAGGGGATACTCACCGTACGAACTGGATAGCAGATGCTTGGATTATGGGGCATAACTGCTCCCACGTCCCAGCTTCCTGGTAGGCCTGCGCTTATGCGCGACAACACAAGCTCTGCTATTCCATCGTCGATGTAAACTATCCACTAGAGATCAAAGGCACTTCCGTCGACGTACTTCAAACCATACACACATGGTACGTCAACGGCGTTGAACAACTGATATCACAACAGATCTCTACGACACAAAAGATTGAAATAAGGTGCAAATAGCTCTCATTAGAGCAGAGATAGCAAATACAATCATTCAGAGGGCACATGCCCCAACAATACATCATTACATCACAGCGGAAGCATCCAACATGTCTGAGTACAGACAAGAACCAAATAGGCCTAAGAGGCCGGAAACGAAAAGACGGAGCCCATCCACGAAGTCTCGGATCCTGCCCGGGTCCGCTATCTACTCGTCAGCAGTCTCGTCAAACTTCACGTAGTTGCCACCATGTAGATCCTCGGAACGTCGTCTGCGTAAACCACAGCCCCAAAGGGGTCAGTACATAAACGTACTGGCAAGCAAGACTCACAGTTCACCAAAGTGTAACCCGTCAACACCAAGCACAAATGCCTTGGGTTCAACGGAAGAGAGGGGATATAAAAGATGCTGCCACTGGCTGCACTAACCAACTACAGAGATTCTACCACTTCCGGCTAACAGAAAAGGAGATAAGATCGAGGATTGTAACCAACTGGAAGATAACTTCAAACAAACCCATCCTGGATCTCGCCCCTTATCCAAAGAAGCAATCCGAGGATAACTCACACAGTTGAAATAATGATGGTTCAAATTATTGTGACAATAAGCCTATTACTAGTCAAGTTATTAATCATGGGGTGTAACATGTTTGATCATTATGTTTAAGTTGTCCTGAGTACTTGTTAGCCAGTACTTTCACCAAGTAATCCATAACCGCGGAAAACACGGCTTCTCGAGAAGATTATCCCTGCAGGGTTGCACCAATTTGGCCGTACACTCATGAATAACCCGCCAGATGGAAAGGCCCTTCCACCAAGCGGGGTACTCAACACAACCAACCATTCCTCGCATCAAGCCCAAAGCACCTTGGGCGCACGGCTAATCAAGCCCCGAAGAAAAGGGACCCTCATAGCACTCTAAGACCGTGTCCCCCTATATGCCGACTACAAAAGTTCCACCCTGGCCTGGGCTCGCAAAAACATGCATGCGGCAAATGGAAAACACGAACTAAATGAGGCGATTTGGACGAGATGCGAATCAGGTCAAGTTGAGGGGGGCGCCCATACTCGCTTCCCAAATGCGGGTAGTGCGCTCATCATGGATCAGTAGACAAGACCCTTTTCCTATTAGGGTCGACACTAGCAGGCTTCAAAACCTCTCATGGGCCTCCTGCCGGTGCCTTATCATCAAATTATTATTTAACAATATCATTAGCATGATTGATTGATTAACATCGAGCCCCCAGAACATAATGAAATAGTAACAGAAAGTAACGGGTAACAGACTCGAACAAAACAACCTAAGCATGCTAGTAAGACACGGGCTCAAACAATGGTTATAGGTATGGAGGTGAGGCAATATCAAGGTTCAGGGTATCATGTGATAGGTTCGCAACAGAAACAACTACTACTAAGGCTAGCAGAAATAGACAACGGAAAGTATCGGTAACCAATGTTGAAAGGAACACAGTGGTTCATGTGAGTGATAACTTGCCTGCAAAACCCAGTAGCCTGGTACTGAGCTAAATCCTTAGAAGGGATGTCGTAAGTATCGTCGGTCTCAACGTCGTCGTATATCCGGGAAGAAGCAAACAAACAAGGCAGAAAGATAAACAATCATTATCATGGCATAGGTGCACAAACATGGGATGATGCATGTCATGTTAATAGATGCCTCAGAATAAACTACTTGACAAGATAACACAATTTAATTGGACCCATATGCAATTGGATTGCATATGGAAAGATTCATTGAAATAAGTGGAACAAATGGTGTACAACTAATTATTATGTGAAAGTTGTTAGCATGATGCATGCATGATGATAACAAGGAGTAAACAAGTTAGATGCAATTGGAAAAGGAGTAAAACAAGTGTGGGATTTTTATTTGTTATGTTAGGAATTTTGGTTCCTTAAAGGTGTCACACAAGCATTTGTTGTTTTCATCAAGTTAAATTGTTCGAAATAGATAACAAAGTTTATATTTGAAAAGGTTATGCTTTTATGGTTTGAAAACATATTTTATATGTCCCAAAAGAATTTGTTTTGATCAAGTGATAAATTTAACAATATTAAATGAATTAAATAAGGTTTAAATTATTTAACCACTTTTAATTATTCAAAACATGAAACAAATTTTATATTTGAAAAGGTGGTTTAATTTTGCATGGAAAACATATTTCATTTGTGGAAATTGGATTTAAAATGAGCAAGTTATTATTTTGGCAATTTTAAATGCAATAAATAAGAAACAGTTGTTTTCAGCAATTTAAATTATTCAAAACAGCAAACAAAATTTATATTTGGAAAGTACATGAAAAATTGATTGGAAAACATATTTGGTTTGTGAAATTTGGAATTTTTATGAGCAAGTTATGAATTTTGCAAATTTAAGTGAATTTGACAAGTTTTCAAATTTTGCACCAATTTAAAATATTCAAAACAGTAAACAAATTTTATATTTGGATAGATCATTTAATTTGGTATTGAAAACATATAAAAAATGTTGGATTTGGAGTTACAATGATTTTATTATGCAATTTCCAAAATATAGTGCAAATCTGCCATTTTTTATGATCTAGGGACTTAGGAAATATATTTCAGGGGCCTAGATTTAATCAACAGGGACCTATTGGGGATTACTGAGAAGGTGCTGTTCTAAAACAAAGGAAATAAAAAAGATTTGGGTAAATGGTGGGAGGGGGGACTTGAACCCCAAACCTCCTGCTGCTGCGCAAGGAACAACACCACTGGGGTGTGCTGCGGTTGTTGGATGTAAGGTACTCGGGGGGGGGGGGGGGGGGGGTAGATAAGGTGTACTCGCGGGATGTTCTCTGAACTAACTGAACCTGAGCGGAACAACACGGACAGAGCTCGATGGAAACGATGGTCTCCTGGCAGCGATGGCAGGGCTCGCCGGAGGAAACTAGGGGGCGCCGGCTAGGGTGTGCGGGTAGAGAGGAGGAGGGGGAGGCGAGATGGAGGGAGGAGGTCGATGGGGCGTCGAGTTCTCACCTTGGCGATCGGGAGCAGCAGGGCGCTGCAGCAGGTACAGAGGGCGGAGCAGGGGGTCGTGGCCGGCGGCGAAACGGCGACGGCGCCGGAGCTTCAGGGCCTCCCGGCCCGCGCCGAGTGGCCGAGGAGGGAGCCCGGGGCCCGACGTTTCCATTCCCGCCCTCAGGGCTCCTCGGAGAGGGTCACCGCGGTGGCGCCAAGGAGGCCAAGTTCCGGCCATGGCGGGCTCGTCCATCTGCAGCAATTTCAGAGGAAGGACTACAGAGAGGAGGGGGGAATAGAGAGGAAGGCGGCGCTAGGATTCTAGGGCTAGGTTAGCAGCAGAGGGATCAATGGTTATATGGAGGGGAGAGCACTAGTACGGCTGATCATCTAATGGAGGTGGAGGAGATCGTGTGGTACTGAACGTGTTCGTACTGTGAGGAAGAAGACGACAAGGGGTAGGGGGTGGGCCAGAAGAGAGGAAAGGGATGGGCTTTGGGGGAAAGGAAAGAAAGGATGGGCCATGCCCCTCTCCCTTGAGGTTTTAAATTATTTGTTCTTATTATTTTTTTTTTGCATAGAACCAAAAGGAAGAAAAGAATAGGTTTAATTAATGGAAAAAATTTGGAAAAAAATTTGGAGAAGCTCCTTGTTCAAATACAACCAGTTGGTACTTTTTATTTTCAAAAATTTAAAGGTTTGAATGCTTTTTGAAATTTGAACCAATTTTTGGGTGAAATGGTTAATATTAATAATCATTATTAAAACCAATATTGAACATAGGGTAACCCCTAGGTAAAATAGGCAAATTGAGTTGGTTTGATTTGGTAACAACATGATTTCAAAATGGTTCTGTTTTGGGTGCTTTGATTTGAATTTTTAATTGTGTTTGGAAAATGAATAATTGATTTAAACCCATTATTTTCCCAAGTGATCACTATGGAAAAACATGGAACCAATTGATTGTTATTATTTGTGATTTTTATTCCAAAAGTTGTAACAGAACAAGTATGAAAACAATGTTTGAGTAAGGTTTGAATTTGAGTTGTGAAAACAGTTGTTGATTCCTTATGAAAACAATGCAAACAACATGATGACATGATGCAATACTTTAATTAAACAGGAAATCAAACATTCTATGGGGTAGTTTTCATACTTGGGCTGTTACAAAACGCCCCCCCTTGAAGGAATCGCGCCCCGAGATTCCTACTGAGAAAAGAAAAGGTCCGGAAACTTCTTGGGAAGATCCTCTTGAGCTGTGACACGTGAAACACATCGTGCACATTGGATAGACGTCAGGGAATTTGGAAACCACCGGAACATTTTCAAGTAAAGGGAGAGGTTTTGCATTGAGGTTGTATAGCTGGATAGAATTTGATTCATTTGGAGAATAGACTATCTGTAATAAGGTTGAAACAGAGTTATTGACATCAATGGAACACCAAGGATGACATCAATGTCAGAATCATCAACATGAGAGTAACGAGGAATATGTGGCCTCCCATTAGGATTGGATTGTTCTTACTTATGTTGGAAGTCAACATTTGTGATCCTGGAGAGTGAACGGTGATTTGATTGCTTAGTGGAACCAGAATTGGGTAGTATGTTGTGGAAAAGATTGTTGACACAAGGGAATGTGATGCTCCGGTATCAAATAACACTTTAGCTGGAATAGAGTTTAGGAGATGAACGGGGAAACTTTGATTAGACGCCGGTAGAAAAATTGAAGTGGAAAACAACAACAAGATTTCAACGGACGAAAAGGTTCTTTAAAAGAACAGGATATCAACATCGGGGAAAACAAGAACAAAACTCCTGAGGTACTACGGAAAACCCATCCGGGCTTCTAAAGGATCAATATCTACTGCTTAAGGAATAGAGGATCTGCTTCCGGGGCTTACACGCCTCCGTTCTCAATCATGAGTAGGCAACATGATAATTCATGTCACAACCACCTCCATTCCTATGGTCTAGTAGATATAACCATCCTAGAGAAACCAGAATTCGTGAAATCCTAACTTGAATGTTTAGATGAGAAGGGAGAAATCAACGTTGCACTTCCTTACCAAAAAAAGGGAGGGTGGGTGGGGAAAGAAGAAAAAGAACAGAATTCCTACTCTCACGTTTCATTTTGTTCCTATATAGCTACAAAATAGTTTCTAGACTCAACTGCGACCAGTAAAAAGGGATCCTACAGGCAGACAGGCTCTGATACCATTTGTCGCACCCTGATTTCTAGGGGATACTCACCGTACGAACTGGATAGCAGATGCTTGGATTATGGGGCATAACTGCTCCCACGTCCCAGCTTCCTGGTAGGCCTGCGCTTATGCGCGACAACACAAGCTCTGCTATTCCATCGTCGATGTAAACTATCCACTAGAGATCAAAGACACTTCCGTCGACGTACTTCAAACCATACACACATGGTACGTCAACGGCGTTGAACAACTGATATCACAACAGATCTCTACGACACAAAAGATTGAAATAAGGTGCAAATAGCTCTCATTAGAGTAGAGATAGCAAATACAATCATTCAGAGGGCACATGCCCCAACAATACATCATTACATCACAGCGGAAGCATCCAACATGTCTGAGTACAGACAAGAACCAAATAGGCCTAAGAGGCCGGAAACGAAAAGACGGAGCCCATCCACGAAGTCTCGGATCCTGCCCGGGTCCGCTATCTACTCGTCAGCAGTCTCGTCAAACTTCACGTAGTTGCCACCATGTAGATCCTCGGAACGTCGTCTGCGTAAACCACAGCCCCAAAGGGGTCAGTACATAAACGTACTGGCAAGCAAGACTCACAGTTCACCAAAGTGTAACCCGTCAACACCAAGCACAGATTCCTTGGGTTCAACGGAAGAGAGGGGATATAAAAGATGCTGCCACTGGCTGCACTAACAAACTACAGAGATTCTACCACTTCCGGCTAACAGAAAAGGAGATAAGATCGAGGATTGTAACCAACTGGAAGATAACTTCAAACAAACCCATCCTGGATCTCGCCCCTTATCCAAAGAAGCAATCCGAGGATAACTCACACAGTTGAAATAATGATGGTTCAAATTATTGTGACAATAAGCCTATTACTAGTCAAGTTATTAATCATGGGGTGTAACATGTTTGATCATTATGTTTAAGTTGTCCTGAGTACTTGTTAGCCAGTACTTTCACCAAGTAATCCATAACCGCGGAAAACACGGCTTCTCGAGAAGATTATCCCTGCAGGGTTGCACCAATTTGGCCGTACACTCATGAATAACCCGCCAGATGGAAAGGCCCTTCCACCAAGCGGGGTACTCAACACAACCAACCATTCCTCGCATCAAGCCCAAAGCACCTTGGGCGCACGGCTAATCAAGCCCCGAAGAAAAGGGACCCTCATAGCACTCTAAGACCGTGTCCCCCTATATGCCGACTACAAAAGTTCCACCCTGGCCTGGGCTCGCAAAAACATGCATGCGGCAAATGGAAAACACGAACTAAATGAGGCGATTTGGACGAGATGCGAATCAGGTCAAGTTGAGGGGGGCGCCCATACTCGCTTCCCAAATGCGGGTAGTGCGCTCATCATGGATCAGTAGACAAGACCCTTTTCCTATTAGGGTCGACACTAGCAGGCTTCAAAACCTCTCATGGGCCTCCTGCCGGTGCCTTATCATCAAATTATTATTTAACAATATCATTAGCATGATTGATTGATTAACATCGAGCCCCCAGAACATAATGAAATAGTAACAGAAAGTAACGGGTAACAGACTCGAACAAAACAACCTAAGCATGCTAGTAAGACACGGGCTCAAACAATGGTTATAGGTATGGAGGTGAGGCAATATCAAGGTTCAGGGTATCATGTGATAGGTTCGCAACAGAAACAACTACTACTAAGGCTAGCAGAAATAGACAACGGAAAGTATCGGTAACCAATCTTGAAAGGAACACAGTGGTTCATGTGAGTGATAACTTGCCTGCAAAACCCAGTAGCCTGGTACTGAGCTAAATCCTTAGAAGGGATGTCGTAAGTATCGTCGGTCTCAACGTCGTCGTATATCCGGGAAGAAGCAAACAAACAAGGCAGAAAGATAAACAATCATTATCATGGCATAGGTGCACAAACATGGGATGATGCATGTCAAGTTAATAGATGCCTCAGAATAAACTACTTGACAAGATAACACAATTTAATTGGACCCATATGCAATTGGATTGCATATGGAAAGATTCATTGAAATAAGTGGAACAAATGGTGTACAACTAATTATTATGTGAAAGTTGTTAGCATGATGCATGCATGATGATAACAAGGAGTAAACAAGTTAGATGCAATTGGAAAAGGAGTAAAACAAGTGTGGGATTTTTATTTGTTATGTTAGGAATTTTGGTTCCTTAAAGGTGTCACACAAGCATTTGTTGTTTTCATCAAGTTAAATTGTTCGAAATAGATAACAAAGTTTATATTTGAAAAGGTTATGCTTTTATGGTTTGAAAACATATTTTATATGTCCCAAAAGAATTTGTTTTGATCAAGTGATAAATTTAACAATATTAAATGAATTAAATAAGGTTTAAATTATTTAACCACTTTTAATTATTCAAAACATGAAACAAATTTTATATTTGAAAAGGTGGTTTAATTTTGCATGTAAAACATATTTCATTTGTGGAAATTGGATTTAAAATGAGCAAGTTATTATTTTGGCAATTTTAAATGCAATAAATAAGAAACAGTTGTTTTCAGCAATTTAAATTATTCAAAACAGCAAACAAAATTTATATTTGGAAAGTACATGAAAAATTGATTGGAAAACATATTTGGTTTGTGAAATTTGGAATTTTTATGAGCAAGTTATGAATTTTGCAAATTTAAGTGAATTTGATAAGTTTTCAAATTTTGCACCAATTTAAAATATTCAAAACAGTAAACAAATTTTATATTTGGATAGATCATTTAATTTGGTATTGAAAACATATAAAAAATGTTGGATTTGGAGTTACAATGATTTTATTATGCAATTTCCAAAATATAGTGCAAATCTGCCATTTTTTATGATCTAGGGACTTAGGAAATATATTTCAGGGGCCTAGATTTAATCAACAGGGACCTATTGGGGATTACTGAGAAGGTGCTGTTCTAAAACAAAGGAAATAAAAAAGATTTGGGTAAATGGTGGGAGGGGGGACTTGAACCCCAAACCTCCTGCTGCTGCGCGAGGAACAGCACCACTGGGGTGTGCTGCGGTTGTTGGATGTAAGGTACTCGGGGGGGTAGATAAGGTGTACTCGCGGGATGTTCTCTGAACTAACTGAACCTGAGCGGAACAACACGGACAGAGCTCGATGGAAACGATGGTCTCCTGGCAGCGATGGCAGGGCTCGCCGGAGGAAACTAGGGGGCGCCGGCTGGGGTGTGCGGGTAGAGAGGAGGAGGGGGAGGCGAGATGGAGGGAGGAGGTCGATGGGGCGTCGAGTTCTCACCTTGGCGATCGGGAGCAGCAGGGCGCTGCAGCAGGTACAGAGGGCGGAGCAGGGGGTCGTGGCCGGCGGCGAAACGGCGACGGCGCCGGAGCTTCGGGGCCTCCCGGCCCGCGCCGAGTGACCGAGGAGGGAGCCCGGGGCCCGACGTTTCCATTCCCGCCCTCAGGGATCCTCGGAGAGGGTCACCGCGGTGGCGCCAAGGAGGCCAAGTTCCGGCCATGGCGGGCTCGTCCATCTGCAGCAATTTCAGAGGAAGGACTACAGAGAGGAGGGGGGAATAGAGAGGAAGGCGGCGCTAGGATTCTAGGGCTAGGTTAGCAGCAGAGGGATCGGTGGTTATATGGAGGGGAGAGCACTAGTACGGCTGATCATCTAATGGAGGTGGAGGAGATCGTGTGGTACTGAACGTGTTCGTACTGTGAGGAAGAAGACGACAAGGAGTAGGGGGTGGGCCAGAAGAGAGGAAAGGGATGGGCTTTGGGGGAAAGGAAAGAAAGGATGGGCCATGCCCCTCTCCCTTGAGGTTTTAAATTATTTGTTCTTATTATTTTTTTTTTGCATAGAACCAAAAGGAAGAAAAGAATAGGTTTAATTAATGGAAAAAATTTGGAAAAAAATTTGGAGAAGCTCCTTGTTCAAATACAACCAGTTGGTACTTTTTATTTTCAAAAATTTAAAGGTTTGAATGCTTTTTGAAATTTGAACCAATTTTTGGGTGAAATGGTTAATATTAATAATCATTATTAAAACCAATATTGAACATAGGGTAACCCCTAGGTAAAATAGGCAAATTGAGTTGGTTTGATTTGGTAACAACATGATTTCAAAATGGTTCTGTTTTGGGTGCTTTGATTTGAATTTTTAATTGTGTTTGGAAAATGAATAATTGATTTAAACCCATTATTTTCCCAAGTGATCACTATGGAAAAACATGGAACCAATTGATTGTTATTATTTGTGATTTTTATTCCAAAAGTTGTAACAGAACAAGTATGAAAACAGTGTTTGAGTAAGGTTTGAATTTGAGTTGTGAAAACAATTGTTGATTCCTTATGAAAACAATGCAAACAACATGATGACATGATGCAATACTTTAATTAAACAGGAAATCAAACATTCTATGGGGTAGTTTTCATACTTGGGCTGTTACAGGTTGCTATCTTTTGCATTGGCATCAGGGATCAGCCGGGAGAGTTCTTAGTGGCGCACTAGTTATCATATTGAAGTTATCTGTGAGTTCACTGAGAAGATTGGGCCACCCCTTATCATATTCTTAGTGCCCCACCATGGTTTACGTAGGATTCTGACACTTTAGAGCCCAACGCTTCACTAGAACATTGATCTGTTGACCATAAGTCAACCTTTTGATCTACCCCTATGACCGCGTCGGAATGGGGTAGAACATAATACTATTTTTCTTGGTTGTGTTAGGCTAGGCCATAACTACATTAATAACAAAAAATCTAGCTATACTTTTAACAATATTCCCTCCGTTTTCCCCGAAGGGGGGGGGCATCGATGGTTTATAACTAAACTAGAGTAGTACATATATATCTATATCTATACTTCTTATAAAGCAAAAACCCACAAACATGTATTAATGATTTTTATATCTTAACATGCAAACTATCCACATCATCTATTCTCCTAGCCAATCAATTGTCCATGTCATCTCCACCACTTGTATTAATTATTACATGCAAGCTAGCACATTATCCATTTCTTAAACCATCCAATTATTCATATGAATTCATATTAATAATTAAAAAAATATATATAGTATGATCATTTATAATTTTTATATTCGATTCAAATACATAATGTATCACACCTCTTATAAATTTTAATTTACAATATTGTAGTTTCTAAAGCGATCCCCGCAGCAACGCGCAGGGTATCCTTCTAGTTAGTAAGTATAGATCATTACATTCTAATTAAAAATACGGCGGGAAATATAAATTAGGCCTAAACTATCCTAGACGCCGGTCCGGCCGTCCTCCTCGTCGTCGCTCGCTACCATGCTGGCCTGGTCATCGTTCGGCGCCATGGACGGGCCAGCCTCATCGTTGTCCGCTGCCGGATCGGGGTGGGCCACCTGTGCGAGGCAGCGCCGCCTAGCCCTGACTTGCACCCCCATCCGGTGCAACTCTGCTGCCTGCGAGCGGGCGCGCCCGCGCCTGTCGTTGCGTGCGAGCAGGTAAACAGCCGCCGCAGCGCCTCCGCGTCCTCGACCTGGGCGCGGTGTGCCTGAAGCGCCTCTCTTCGTGCCCGTGCGGCGTTGAACTCCTCGTGTGGCGGACTCTAGGCGGCCATGAACGAGGCGGAATCGTCCTCGCCGGATGTCGCATTGGTGTTGAGCTGCTTGTAAGCCTGCCGCTCAGCGTCCATGAGGGCGCGGGCATGCTCCTCCCTCCGGGCGGTCTCGATGGAAGCCTGAATGGCGGCAGCCTCGGCGGCTGCCCCCGCCTCCTCGAACCCCGATCGGACCCGGCGAAACGCTTCCTCATTGCGCCATATGGCGAATGAGTTGTACGCCACCACCTGGTCAGGCCACAACGGAGGGCGCTTCTTGCACCGCCTCCTGCTGCGGCAGCTCCGGCTCCTCCTCCCCATCCGCCTCCTCGTTGTACCCCCAATCGAAGGGGTCGTCGCCACTCCCGTCGTCGTCTGGCGGCAAGTCTAGCCCACGGCGCGCCGCCTGCTGGGTGAACGTCACCCACGAAGTATGGATGCGGCACGGCATGGTATCGTCGATAGAGGGGAAGCCGCGTGGCGATGGGTGAGATTATGGCGAGGACGCGTCGGCAGTGGCTGAGCCAGGACTCGAACTCTCTGTAGTCGATGCGAAATTGTGTAGTCAAATACACCTTTTTAAACATTTTGTTGCATGACCTATGCTCTGTAACAATGAGAAAAGCTGTGTAGCCGGTGCAAGCGTTGGAGCACGCGTCCCGTCGGAGTAAATGGCGACGACCTGCAAAACGCAATGACCCTGGCGCCGCTTGGGGAGCCGGGAAGGCTGCATACCGCGTTAATGCTAGGCGTGCGACAGAGGCGAAGCACCATCCCGCCGCCTGGTGCAGGTCGCGTCCCGTCGTCGCCATTACGCGCGGCAGGCTAACCACCACCTGCACGACGCTGTGTGCATGTCCAAGGTGTGTGAATGCGAGGCGTGTTGGCATGTAACCACATGTTCATCACCTCGGCTGCATACACATGGTAGTTGTGTTGGCACGTATCATTATTTGTAGTGAACTTGGCAAAGATTGGTACCATGTTTCGCAAGCAAACACGTGCCATATCGTTTTGTACGCATACACGTATAAAACGGTATCGTCTTTTCTACACGTACGATAGAGGCTTTGGTATTCGCTGACTTGGTGGGGTGAGCTTTGTGGTGAATTTGGCTCACTGATTGGTGGCCCCGCGGCGCCCCGGGCCCCACTTGCCAGTGACTAAATGTCACATCATTCTATGCTGACTAAGTCAGCCGGCGCGTTCCCACCATGCATGCATGCGCACACCACATGGCGACCAGTCGAAACGGGGCGGCCTCGAAACGGCACTCTGTATATAAAGCTCCTGCCGCATCGCCTCTCCCCCTTATCCATTCTCCCCCATTTCTAGCAAAAAACCCCACTCCGCATCGTCTCCCAGCCCTCCTTCTCTCCCAACTGCCGAGCGCACAACCGCGAGGCGGTTCCGCAGAATGGAAGGTTCGCAGCAGGAGAACGACGGCGTCGTCCCTTCTGTTGTCGTCGCCGCAGGAGCCGCCCATGGCGGTTCCAGTTCGTCGCAGCCGCAGGTAGTCGTCGCCGCCGCAGGTTCGTCGGCCGGCCATGTCGCTTTGAGTGCACCGCCTGCTCCTGCCGCGGTGGAGGCGCCTGCTGCTTTCCCTCTCCTGACAGATCTGGGTGATCCCTATGGGGATTACCCGGCGTTCGACGAGGACGTCGACGACCAGGACTCTGAGGTATCTATGTCCAGGCCGGCTTAGTTTATTGTCAAATATCCAGGGTTTGTGCATGACTGCACGCAAGTTCGGGCTTCTAGTGTTTGTAGTTGCATGTATACTTTATTTTTGTTTTTTTTGTAAAGTTTGGGCTTCTGGCGTTTGCGGTTGCATCTGTTCTTTAAGGGTTCGAGGTTTTTTTGTATTCGGGATTAAAAGGTTTTAGTTGGATCTGTACCTAGGGGTTCGAGGTTTTTTTTGTTAAATACTCGTAGATGTTGTAAGCCTAATAAGTCAGCTAACCAAAAAAGATAGGTAAAAGTAAAATTAGATCTAAGTAATTGCTATCTTCCTCCTAATAATGTCGATCTTATAATGCTTATTATTCATTTCAAGCGGCTTTGCGTGTAATTCGTCCTAGGCTTTATCAGCACAAACCGGCAAAGTTTCACATGCCACCGCTGATGCGGAAGTGATTTCCGAACTGGTAGTATAATAGTTTAGGTCGGTGAAACTCGAAACTTTTATTGTCGTCTTCCATGGGCATTTTGTAGCCCGGGCTACATGTGGCCCAACATTTTGAAAATTTTAAAACTAAAATGTTATGTCTCAAAAATCCTGATAAAAATCCTACACGTAGATGACGATGACTTCTACAGGTGTAAAAAAATCAAAATCGAAATGTTTTGTATTTTTTGTAGTATAAAAATAGAACAAATTCTAGATCTATGATAGTGAACAGTGACATATTCAAAAACTTTCAAAATTTTAATGATTTGTTATTTTTGTGTAGGCTGAAATACAATCTATTTCAAGTCGAAAATTTGCAGAACCGTAGATACTGTCATTTTAAACATTTATGATTTTTTTTTTGGAGTTCTCCAAAAAATTTAAATGTTGCTTTTAGAAAAAAATCGAAAACCGGACTACATGTAACCCGGCCTATAAAGTGATTTTTTGGGTCCGAGACTCTATGTTAGTCTGCGGCATGTGTTGGCTTTCTGCGTGCGACCAGACTTCATATCGTATGCGGAAAAAGTTATAAATACAGTCAAAAGCGATATGAATATATGGAAGCCAACAAGCCATATGAATTACATGCAAGATCGATTTGCATCAAATGCAAATTACTCACTGATGCATGCATCAATTTAACCTATTATTACATTTATCTAAATTTACGTCTTCTAAGTAAGTTGTCTTAGATTCTTAGCCGAATATAGCTAATTTTTTTTATCTATTTAAATGCATAAAATAATTCGTTTGAAAATCGGAAAACAAAAAGTAATACATGTTTTCAATAACATTATTCCAACTACATATTAAATTTCACGTACATAAATCATTCAAAGTTTTTCATATTTATGTGGTTCTTTAAATTGCTAGCCCGTGCAATTACACGGGATGATGACTAGTTATCAATAAGAGGAATATCCAAATAACAAGGTTCCAATGGTGGTAAATTAAGAATATCATAGAGTTTCTTGGGCATAACATAGATACTAGCACCAAGATCACATAGAGCATTGCAATCAAAATCATTCACTTTCATTTTAATAATAGACTCCCAACCATCATCTAGCTTCCTAGGGATAGAGGGTTCACATCTTAATTCATCCTCAATAATCTGTATGGGAGCATTTGTAATATGTTTTGTGAAAGTCATATTCATAGCACTAGCATTAGGACAACTAGCAAGCTTTTGTAAGAGATTAATAACTTCAGTTATGTTGCAATCATCAAAGTCAAGATCATTTTTATCAAATATAATGGGAACATTGTCTCCCATGTTTCTAAAAATTTCAGCACTTTTATCAGGAGCATTTCTAGCAGTTTCTGACAGTTTTGCATTTTTAATAGCATAAGTGGGAGTGCTTCCAACATCAATTACTTTACCATTGATAGTAGAAGGTTTTCTAGCATGAGAAGCTTCAGTTTTACTAGTGGTGGTAATGGTGCAAACATTAGCTATATTATTCTTTTTAGCTATTTCATCCTCTCTTTCCCACTAGCATGCAATTCAGCTAACATCCTAACATTATCATCAATTCGAATTTGGATAGCATTCAAAGTTTATTTTCATTAACATCATGAGGCATAACATTTAGTTTCAGAAAATCAACATAAAGAGCAAGGCTATCAACTTTATAAGCAAGAACATCAATTTTGCCAAATTTTTCCTCAACAGATTTATTAAAAGCAGTTTGTGTACTAATAAAATTCTTAAGCATGTTCTCAAGATCAGAGGGTACAATTTATATTGTTGTTGTAGGAATTACCATAAGCATTGATATTATTGGGAGGATATGGCCTATAATTGTTGCTACCAAAATTATTCCTATAAGCACTATTGTTGAAATTATTATTTTTAATGAAGTTCACATCAACATGCTCTTCTTGAGCAACCAAAGAGGCTAAAGGAACATTATTTCGATCAATAGGAGCATGGACATTCACAAGCATAGACATAATAGCATCAAGTCTTTCATACAAAGAGGAGGTTTCTTCAACAGAATTTACCTTGTTACTAGTTGTAGCTCTCTGAGTGTGCCACTCAGAATAATTTACCATCATATCATCAAGAAGTTTTGTTGCTGACCCCAAGGTCATGGCCATAAAGGTTCGTCCAGCAGCTGAATCCAGAAGGTTTCTTGAAGAAAAATTCAGGCCTACATAAAAGGTTTGGATGATCATCCAAGTAGTCAGTCCATGAGTGGGAAAATTCTTTAATAAAGATTTCATTCTTTCCCAAGATTTAGCAACATTCTCATTATCAAGTTGCTTAAAATCCAGAATGCTACTTCTTAAAGATATAATCTTAGTAAGAGGATAATATTTTCCAATGAAAGCATCTTTACACCTAGTCCAAGAATCAATAATATATCTAGGCAAAGACAACAACCATTCTTTAGCTCTTCCTCTCAAAGAGAAAGGAAACAATTTCAGCTTAATAATATCTCCATCAACATTTTATATTTTTGCATCTCACATAGTTCAACAAAATTATTAAGATGGGCAGCAACAACATCAGTACTAACACTAGAAAATTGCTTTCTCATAACAAGGTTTAACAGGGCAGGTTTTATCTCATAAAAATCAGCAGTAGGAGCAAGTGGAGCAATAGGTGTGCTAATGAAATCATTGTTGTTGGTGCTAGTAAAGTCAAACAACTTAGTGTTCTCAGAAGTAGTCATTTTAACAAGACTAAAAACAGGAATAAAACTACAGCTAGAATAAGAACTATTTTTTTGTGTTTTTGATAAAGAAAAGAAAACAAGACAAAATAAAATAAAATAAGCAAAACAAAAACAAAGTAAAGAGATTGGAAGTCAGAGACTCCCCTTGCAGAAATTCTCTTCCTCCCCGGCAACGGCGCCAGAAAATAGCTTGATGGTGCAGATCTTGACCTTGTTGGGAAACCCCAAGAGGAAGGTATGATGAGCACAGCAGCAGTTTTCCCTTAGAAAGAAACCAAAGTTTAATCGACCAGTAGGAGGAAGGAGTAACTTCAGAAGGTTGATGCAACTGAGATGGTAGGGCACACTACCGGTTCAACAACAACGCGGAACCTACACAACACAAACAATTCACTTTGCCCCAACGAAGCAGTGAGGTTGTCAATCTTAGCGATTTTGCTGAACACAAAGAGGTTAAACGTATGGTGTGGAAAATAGTAGGAAAACAATATGAAAGCAGTAGTAACAGTATGAAAGCAGTGTGAAAGCAGTAGGTGTTTTATCAGCATGAGGAAGAAGGACCGGGGTCCACAGTTCACTAGTGGTGTCTCTCCGTGAAAGACAAATAACATGTGTGGTGAACAAATTACAGCTGGGCAATTGACAGAAATGAAGGTTGCGCCGTAGTGCATATGCAAGACATAAAGATTACTATGCGATTCATGCGGGCATTACGACAAAATACATAGACCATCATCCAAATGCATCTATGTCTAGTAATCCACCCTCTGAATATCATCCGAACACACGTTGGGTATTAAGTTGCAAGCAATAGATAATCGCAGTAAGAAAAGTGTGTAATGTAAACAGTGTAAACTAGGTTAATACCATTGTTTCCTCTCTAATGGCAACATCACATCCTCCATCCGTCACGTTTCTGTCACTCGAGCACAGATGCAAAGGAGGCATGAACCCACTATCAAGCATAAATACTCCCTCTTGGGGTTACTAGCATCTACTTGGCCAGAGAATCTACTAATAACGGAGAGCATGCAAGATCATAAATAACATATGCATGAAGACATAGCATTCAACATTCATCATATCCCAACAAACACAACATGTAGCATTACATAAAGATGATCTTGATCATGTTAGGCAGCTCACAAGATCTAAACATGAGGTACAAAGTGGAGAAGACAACCATCTAGCTACCGCTATGGACCCGTAGTCCAGGGATGAACTACTCACGCATCACTTCGGAGAAGGGCATGGTGGTGTTGACCCCTCTAGTGATGAATTCCCCTCCCTGTAGGGTGCCGGGGAGAGCTCCAGAACCCTCCCGATCTCGGGATGACGATGACGACAGCCTCGGGTGTTTTTGGGACGAAGTGGTATCTATCTAGGGTTTACGTCTCGGGGCGTATAAATAGGCGAAATAGCAAATGCGGTGGAGACCGGGGGGGCACACCACCCCTTTGGTGTGGGCCCCCTGAGGTCCCCCTCCGGGTCTCTTCGGGACTCCGTGGAACTTTCGAGAATTCTAAGACTTCCGGGCTTCGAATTTTCCAATTCCGAGAATATTTGCAGAACAACTTTTCTGAAACTAAAAAAAGCAGAAAACAGGGAACTGGCTTTGTGGCATCTTGTCAATAGGTTAGTCCGGAAAATCGATAAAAATGCCACAAAGTGTATATAAAACATATGGGAAACAATAAGAAAACAACATGGAACATCAGAAATTAAGGATACGTTTATGACATATCACCGGTCTATCGCTACAAGACGGAAGGAACATCATCAGAGCCCCAACCTCTCTGCCATGGATGGCAAAGCTGTCCTCGACGACCAAGACTGTGCAGGCAACACAGAGTACGGGTTGATCCTCACTTTGTCATCTTGTGGAAACCCTTTCCCGCCAAATGAGCGGGAAAGAGGTCCAAACGCCCCTATAAGAAGGGCTCCCCTGCCCTCGTAGAAGGGGACTAACAGAACGACGGATCGATCGATCAGAAGATAGGTAGCCACATCCCTAGAAGAGCCCAATTAGTCTGACCCGAGCAGAAGCTCGCATTTGCACTGTAGTCGCCACAGTGCAATCCATCCGACAAGCAGGATTAGGGTTTTACACCATCGCGATGGCCTGAACCTGGGTAAAACTCTCTATGTCTCCATTATCAACCTTCACGAGCTCCCCTCTCGAGGTCTCTCAAGGTGTGATAGAACGTGGTTAGCCCCCAGTGTTTGAACCTCTAGAAGCAAACCTGTCCCGGACAGATCGCTTCTCCGACATTTGGCGCGCCAGGTAGGGAGCTAAGGCGCTCTCTCGCATCTCCGTCGTCATGGTCTCCTCCAGCACCGACCGGACCGGCCGTAAGGCGCGGTCTTGGAAGCGGACCGCCATCGGCGGCCTCGCCTCCAGCCTCTCCAGCACCAGAACCTGATGTTCTCACTCTCCCACGCCTCGCCACGGACATGACACGACACCTGTTGGAGAGTCCCTCGCGAACCCGACACAACCCTTGCAGTCTCCTGCGCCGGCGACGCTCACCCTGTGACCATCGACTATGTGCACGCATGGTCGATAGTGCTTGCAGGAAGCCCTGCCTGCAGCATAGGGGCCGCGGCGTTGTCCGCCCAACAACAACGTCAGCGATCCTCGGTTGGTACCCACCACTGGGCTCGCTCGAGCAGAAGGAGCCACATCCGTGGCAACAGGTGCGCCATCCGTCACCTGGGAGATCACCAGCTCCACCGCGGAGTCCACGCCTGTGGTCGCCACTGCAGAGTCCCGCGCACGCGAGACTCAACCCCGCCGGACGCATGGCACGACATCCTTCGCCCTGGGGAACGCCACCGTTGATTCCGAGCTGCCTAGCTACCAAGACCGGTGGGCGAGCGCCCGGGTAGGGTGCTGCTACACGTTCTCCAGGGACCTGTGGGAGGCGAGGTGGCCCTCCGTGTTCCGCCCTCATCTCCCGCCTTGCTACACTGGTGCCACCTCACCCTTGAGCTTTCTACGGAGGTACTAAGCGAGAATCAGGGCCGCCAGGGGATGCGACAGGTGCCTCATGGGGTACTTTCCCCTGGCACTTCGCGACCGTCCTCTCGCTTGTCTGTTGAACCTTCCCAACTGCTCCGTGAGCACGTGGGAGGACCTGCGTGCTGATCCTCCGACGCTTCCGTCGCAGCTACCGTCTTCCCCATGGTGAGCTCAAGGGTCACGTGATTATTTGGCGCTTCGTGGTGGGACGCGGCGGTCCCAGCTCTACGGAGGCACTCCACACAGCTCCGTCAGCCTGCCACTCGGCGTGCATCCTTGGCGGGTCACTCGCCCCACTCTCCGGCCGCCACCTCAAGGGAGTTCACGGGAGTTCAATGCCGCCCGTCAGGAGGATGGGCCGCCCCCGCGACCCCTCAAATGGTCGTAGCAGGAGATCTCCTTCGACATCGCTGTAGAGGCCCCAAACCGGATGGTCCAGAACCCCTCATATGCATACATTCACGATCCCAAGAATTCAATCGTGAACAACATACGAAGTGGTACACATATACATTGTCCATTACATGAATAGAAAAGTCTTACAAACCAATGGTCACATGACCAAGTCTTTATTAACTGTCACGCAGGACATGCAAAGTCTCACATCACACACACAGCGGAAAAGAAACACACGTAGATAGCCCGCGTCACGCCGTCACCGACAGGCTGCTGACCGGGAGCCGGACCTAGTTCGCATATTCGTCAGAGTAGTACTCTTCCTCGTTTTTCTCCTCCAAAGGCGTCTCCTCAAAGTCTGGCCAAGTAAATAGCCAGCAGCGAAACTAATGTGAGTACATTTGAATGTACTCTGCAAGACATCCTTTATACACTTACAAAATGCAGTATGCTTATATGGTGGATGGGTAGGCTATAAGTAGGGATCACTACCCATGCTGTATATCTAGGATAACATCATGGTTGCTTCATTTTATTTGTATCTTCGTTAGCAACATTAGTGCAATCGAAATAATAAATTCACATGGTTCAGTTTCAACACAAGTCTAACACTCATAAACACATTAGCTACTATCACAACTTCTTTAAAAACTTTTTTTCTCAAAAGAACACCAAAAGAAAGAGATTAAGATGCAAATGCAATTATTGGCAGAAATTTATCAAAACATGACAATAGGTAAAGATGATTTTTTTTTTCGAAAATCTTCTGGTTCTCAAATCAAAAAGTGATCAACTAAGAAAAGTTGCGTATATAGCCCAGGATTACCACAAAAATCTCAGGTCATTTTGAATTTTCTGTGATTTTATACGGATTTAACAGTGGACAACAGAAATCTGTTTCCTGCGCAGAAATCCAAAATATACTCTCAACTTTCCACTAGTGGCTTTACTTGGCTCAAATAATACATGAAAATAAAGATACAAAAGAGTTGCTACATAAGTATACAACCCCTTGACTCAAAGAAAACAGAGAAAAACAATGCAAAAATAAAAATATTGGTTATCTCCCAAGAAGTGCTTTTCTTTAAAGCCTTTTAGCTAGGCATGACAATTTGAGAAGATGCTCACATGA
Source organism: Alopecurus myosuroides (assembly GCA_028641055.1). Taxonomy (NCBI): domain Eukaryota; kingdom Viridiplantae; phylum Streptophyta; class Magnoliopsida; order Poales; family Poaceae; genus Alopecurus; species Alopecurus myosuroides. The sequence goes on along the minus strand of CM054063.1, from coordinate 115,415,107 downwards.
GAAATATGAATTGAAGCAAAAGAGAGCATCAAGAAGAAAATGTAAAACAAATTTAAGTCTAACCAAACTTCTGACAATCTTCATTAGCAACGTTAGTGCAATCGAAATAATAAATTCACATGGTTCAGTTTCAACACAAGCCTAACACTCATAAACACATTAGCTACTGCCACAACTTGTTTTAAAACTCTCTTTCTCAAAAGAACACCAAAAGAAAGAGATTAAGATGCAAATGCAATTATTGGCGGAAATCTGTCAAAATAGGACAACAGGTAAAGATGATTTTCTTTGAAAATCTTCTGTTGCTCAAATAAAAAGCTGAAAACTAATAAAAGTTGCGTATACATCCCAGGATTACACACAAAAAAAGTCAGGTCATTTTGAATTTTCTGTGATTTTATAGGAATAAACAGTGGACGGCAGAAATTTGTTTCCTGTGCAGAAATCCGAAATATAGCCTCAACTTTCCACTAGAGGCTTTACTTGGCTCAACAAAAACACAAAAGAAAAGATACAGTGGGGTTGCTAAGGAAATAGATAACACCCAGGTGCAAAGAAAACAAAGGAAAAATGGTTGAAAACAGAGAAATAAAACGGGTTGTCTCCCGGTAGCGCTTTTCTTTAACGCCTTTCAGCTAGGCACAATGATTTCTATAAGATGCTCACATAAGAATAAGAGTTGAAGCACAATAAGAGAGCATCAATAAGAAAATATAAAACACATTTAAGTCTAACCCACTTCCTATGAAAAAGAATCTTGTAGAAAAACAAGTCAACGAAGCACAAAGTGACTAGCATAGGAAGACAAAATAAATGCAACTTCAAAATTTCCAACATAAAGAGGGGAAACTTAATATTATTGAGATACATAAAACCATGTTTCCCTTTCTCATAATAACTTTCAGTAGCATCATGAATAAAATTAACAATATAACTATCACAAGAAACATTCTTATCATGAGCTACATGCATAAAAGAATTAATACTCCCCATATAAGTATAATCATTCTTATTAATAGTAGTGGGAGCAATCTCATCAAAATAGCTATCATTATTATTCTCATAACCATAATTATCAAATATAGGAGGCATTTTGCAATCATAATTAATTTTCTCCTCAATAGTAGGTGGACTGAAAATAGCATGTTCATCATTGTAAACATTATATATAGAAGGCATATCATGATCACAATAAAATTTATCATTCATAGTAGGTGGAACTAGAATACCACGATCATTATAATCATCATATATTGGAGGCAAAGTATCATCAAAATCAATAGAATAGTTATCCTCCAAAATGTGTTCATTTGTAAACATATCATCATTTTTACTAGGAGGAGATTATCAAGCATATAATCATTAGTAGCAAAAGGATTTTCAAACACATCATCCACAAGTTTAAAGCTTTCTATATCATCATTTTCAATGTCAAAAGTATGTGCTTTTCCCAATCATGATCACTACTATATGAAACAGGCATAGGCTCATCATCAAAGCAAATTTTCTCCTTCGTGCTTGGGGAACTAGAAAGATCATTTTCATATAAACTAGCTTCCCCAAGCTTAGAATTTTCCATAGCATTAGCAATAATGGTGTTTAAAAAGTTCATACTAATAACATTGCCACTAGCATGCAAATAAAGTTCCATAGGTTTTTAAATTTTCTCTTCAAACACTTCATGTCCTAACTCAAGATAAATATTATAAAGATCTCTCATATTTTTGCTGCTTTCCATTAAGCCTAACTAGTGAAAATAAAAACAAGAAACACAACGATATAATTGCAGAATCTAAAGGAAATAACTTCAAGAACTCACACCCGAGGATGTGAGTACCTTTTACCTTACCTCCCCGGCAACTGCGCCAGAAAATAACTTGATGTCTATGCACGCTTCTATTCTTCTAGACAATGTTGGGCCTCCAAGTGTAGAGGTTTATAGAACAGCAGCAAGTTTCCCTTAAGTGGATCACCCAAGGTTTATCGAACTCAGGGAGGTAGAGTTCAAAGATATCCCTCTCAAGCAACCCTGCAATTAAGATACAAGAAGTGTCTTGTGTCCCCAACACACCCAACATACTTGTCAGGTATATAGGTGCACTAGTTCGGCGAAGAGATAGTGAAATGCGAGTAATATGGATGGTTATAAGTAATAATAAAAATCTGAAATAAATATGGCAACAAGCAAACATATAGCAGAACATGCAGAAAACGGTGTTTCAATGCTTGGAAACAAGGCCTAGGGATCCTACTTTCACTAGTGGATACTCTCAACAATGATCACATAATTGAATAACTAAATATCTTCTCTTCACTATGCTACTCTTAACCCTCTCCGGTTGGATAACGAAAACTAATCATTGCGTAGGGCTGCAAAAAGCATTCCTTAAAGTAGGCATCCCCATGTCTAGTTAACCCCATACTGTCACTATGGGCACCCTAGAAGGTACTAGACAAACACCACAATTCATAGAGGAGACACACACGATGTGCACACTGTCACCTTCACACCGCGGGACAAGGTGACTCCAAAGATCATATTAATAAAACACTTGAGTAGCACAAGATGAAGAGTAACATCTACTTATTCAACTAGATTACAAAGATCACGATCACATATAGATCACACCATGGGAGAGAGGTGAACCACATAGCTACCGGTAGAACCCTCAGCCTCGGGGGAGAACTACTCCCTCCTCACCATAGGAGACAACAACGGCGATGGAGATGTCGGTGGAGCCGATGGAGATGGTTCCAGGGGCACTTCCCCATCCCGGGGGGATGCCAGAACAGAGATGTGTCCCCCAAAACTTGTCGGCGGCGGCGGCGGAGCTACGGATGTATTTTGTGGAAAATGTCGATTCTTTTAGGGTTTTCCCTCGGGGGAGTATATATAGGTGAAAGGGCGATGCCGGGGGGTGGCTAGGGGGGCCACACCACCAGGTGGCGTCACCAAGGGGACCCGCGCCACCCTATGGTGTGTCCACCCTGTGGATCCCCTCCGGGGCTCTTCGGGACTTCTGGATCCTTTCGGGATTTCTAAGACTTCCGGGCTTCAAATTTTCCAATTCCGAGAATATTTCCAGAACAACTTTTCTGAAACTAAAAATAGCAGAAAACAGGGAACTGGCTCTGTGGCATCTTGTCAATAGGTTAGCCCGGAAAACGTGTAAAAATGCTATAAAGAAGGGAGAAAACATGTAGAAATTGGCTAGATTGAAATCGCTTGTAAGCATTCATCTGGAAGTTATACTGCAAACTTTTCGTGTTACCTGCCGTTCCATGGGGAATAAGACGGTACATGACCACCTCGTAGTCGATGGCTACGTTGTTCAAGTGTGTGGAGTTGAGAATATCCATAGGGTTGCAAACTATTGCATTGGCATCAGGGATCAGCCAGGAGAGTTTTTAGTGAGACACAAGTTAGCATATCGAATTATCTGTGAGTTTATCGAGAAGATTGGGCCACCCCTTATCATCTTGGTAACAGATTTACAGGTTTACTCGGTGAGCTGTTATTTTCCCCTTAGATTCGAGTGTTTTTATTCCTATCCAGAAAATCGTCCCACAAAAATAGTCTAGATCATTGCCATAGCTGTAGTTCATCTTAGTTTCAATTTCTAGTTGTTATTTTTGTGTTTGATTTGCGTCTCCTTTTTCTGTTTTTAGTTGTCTAAGTTTCGATTAGGGTTAGGGTTCTTGAGTGTCTAGTTGATTTCATACCAAAAAACCACAAAAAAAATCCAATTCGGGTGTTGTTTTATTGATCTAATCCGAGTTCAACTCGAAATCTTACCGTGGCAGGGTTTCTGCGCGTTTCGCTTCCGCCGCTCCTGTTTCCTGCCGCAAAAGCGCTGCCGCGCGCTGCTGTCTCTATCGCGCGTTACCGCACAACATGCAACACACGCACGCGCCTGTCTGCGCGTTACCATCCCCGTTACACGCTGCTGTGAGTGCTGCCGCGACACTGTTTTGAGCAGTTTTGATGTCGCCGTGTAAAGTTCCTGGCGTGAGCTGTTTTCATCGTTTTCACTTAGTTTCTTTTTGTTATTTTCCGTTTCTTTTCCTAGGAGTTCTATATCCAATCTTTGTGAACCATAGCCACAGCCTATCTACAACATTTGAATAGGTACCTTTCCCACAAGTATAGCTATTTTGTGCTCTGACAGGCTGCTCATTTTCATACCATACCACTGTGATCACTTGTAATTTGGTTCATTTTGCTCCTAGTTTTGTTTAATGCCATTGGAAAAATACAAAAGAATATAAAAAGAGAAAAAGTATATAAGAAAAGAGAAAATAGAAAATTGAAAAGAGGTCGAATTGATATTGTTTCTTACTAGTGGAGCTTGCATTATACCACATTGTGACACTTGGTTTTTCATATTGAGCTATCTTGTTCCTGTCTATTGTGAGCCTAGCTATTGACTTTCTAGTGCATTGCAAAATCTCATCCATATATTTGCTTTGCCACATTTGTCTCCATTATTGGTGTGTTTTTCCTTGGGTATTTTTATATCATCACAAAACAGCAAATATGACTTTTTACTTTGGTGATTGTTAGGTATCCATACCAAGCCCCACTAAATAACCTGTTTGTTTTGTGAGAGTTAAAACCCAGGGTATTCTCTTCTTCACATCAAGCACACTAGTTGCCACTACTAGTTTGGTAAGTATTTCTATTCACTTTGGAAAGGTAAGGTACTCAATTGTCATGCTAGTTTTGAGTGAGTTGTGAGAGAACACCACATATAGATACTTGTTTTATGTTTTCACTAACCTACTAATGGATCCTTTTAGTGATGATCTTGTGCAGCAAAAGAAGGACCATTCCGAGGGAGTGAATTGGAGGGGTATGAGGCATTGCGTGATGTGTTGACCACCCAAATGAGAGCTAATCACAAACATTCACAACAGTTTGTGACTGATGCTTGTGATCCCCTTTATGAAGCAATGCAAGCCATGGAGAATAAAGTGGGGGAGACACGTAAATTGGCCGAGGCCAATAATGAGCAAGTGACCACTATACAAAATTCTATTGCCACATTGACTACTCAACTTGCTGATCTCCAGAATTTAATTGCACAAAGACTGCCTGGTCATGATGATGATAATGCTAGTGTGCATAGTGATGCAAATAATGGAGGTGATGGAGTGGAAAACAATGGAGGACGTGGAGCTAGAGGAGAGATGGGCCGAGGAGGATTTCAAGGCCGAGCCAATCACATGGGTGCAATGCGTGTACCCATATTGTTCCTCCTGAAAATAATAGGGAGGATGACGCTTTGGGTAAACCAAAATTTTCTATACCATCTTTCAGCTTTGATAACATGGATGTGGAGGAGTATTTGCTATGGGATCTCAAGATTGAAAAATTATGGCATTTGCATGAGTACACTGAGGACATGAAAATCAAATTGGCTTCTTGTGAGTTTGATGGCTATGCTCTTCGTTGGTGGGATACTACTGTGAGAAAAAGACATGAAGATGGTGAATTACCCATTATCAGTTGGGCTACTATGAAGAGAGTTATGAGGGAAAGCTTTGTACCACCAAATTATATTCGTTCTCAATTTGATCAATTGCAACAATTGAGACAGGGTTCTATGACTGTTGATGCTTATTATCAGGAGATGGAGTTGATCATGCAAAGGGCACGTGTGAGAGAGCAATTGGAGCAAACTATGCAACGTTTCCTTTCAGGTTTGAATTGAAAGATCAAGGGCATTGTTAGGCATCACCAATATCATGATATGCATGAGCTATTACACCATTCTAGAGAGGACGAAACACATATCAATGAGGATGCCAAAATTGCAACAAGAACAAGGGGAAGATTTCCATTGAGATCACCTTCTATGGCTAGTGCACCCCCCCAATCAGCAAATCCAAGGCCGATCCTAGTGCATCTATTGCAAGAAAAACATCACAACCAGCAGCTAGTACCACAGGTTCTAGTGCTTCTACAGCTAGAAACATAGATATGTCATGTCATACATGTGGAGGAGCATGCCACTTTAAGAGGGATTGCCCTAATACTAAAATCATGATTGTTAATGAGCACAATGAGTAGGAGACAGGTGATGATGCTGATCCTAATGATGATGATGATGATGATGATGGTTATTTGAGTGATAATCCATTGGATGCTTATGCTACTTCTATGACATCTATTGTGTGCACACAGATTTCTTTGAGTGTGATTCCAAGTCCTGAAAATCAGAGGTGCAATATATTTCAAACCAAAGTTGTTATTGGTCCTAATATGGATTGCAAGGTTATTATTGATGGAGGGAGTTACAGGAATTTGGCTAGCAAAGATCTATGTGCAAAGCTAAATCTGAAATATTTACCACACCCTATTCCATATTATATTCATTGGTTGAGTAGCACTAGGGAGATGAAAGTGAATCATATGGTACATGTCGAATTTCAGATTGGTCCTTATAAGGATTCTATTGAGTTTGATGTGGTTCCTATGACTGTTTGCCACTTGTTATTGGGAAGACCATGGAAATTCGACAGGAGTGTGAAGCATGAAGGGAGAGCAAATATATATGAGTTGAATCACCATGGGAGAACTATTGTCTTGAGGCCTATGACACCACATCAAATTATTAACGAGTCTCGTTCCAAAATAGAAGTGCATATTGAAAAATAGAGTGAGAGGGATGAGGGAAAACAAAATTCACAAGCTGTGGGTAGTAGTAGTCAAAACAATTCGAGTGGTAAAAATAAAAATAAGAGAGAGAGCCTATTATGCATGTTAGCCACTAAGGAGGATTTGAGGGAATTTAGACAGGATCCTACACTAGTCCCTATTGTGCTTATTCACAAGGGAGAGATCTTGGTTTCTAATGACATGACCCCTATTTCTCTTGGTGTTTCTCATGTTTTGCAGGAATTTGATGATGTTTTCCAGGAGAAATTCCCTCGGGGCTGCCACCATTGAGAGGGATCGAGCACCAAATTGATTTAATTCCTAGATCATCTTTGCCAAACCGTGCCCCTTATAGAACAAATCCCCAAGAAACAAAGGAGATACAGAAACAAGTGCAAGAGCTACTAGACAAAGGGTATATTCGAATCAGTCTTTCTCCTTGTGATGTTCCTGTTATTTTATTCCCTAAGAAAGAAGGTACTTGGCGCATGTGTGTAGATTGTAGAACAATTAACAACATCACTATTCGTTATCGTCATCCTATCACACGTTTGGAAGACATGTTAGATGAATTAAGTGGTGCTGCTGTTTTCTCTAAAATTGATTTGTGTAGTGGTTACCATCAAATTAGGATGAAAGAGGGCGATCAGTGGAAAACAACATTTAAAACAAAATTTGGTTTATATGAATGGTTAGTGATGCCTTTTGGTTTAACTAATGCACCTAGTACTTTCATGAGACTAATGAACCATGGTTTGAGAGAATTTATTGGTAGATTCGTGGTAGTTTATTTTGATGACATTCTCATATATAGCCACAATGAACATGAACATATTGATCATATTAGACAAGTCTTGCATGTGTTAAGAGAAAATAAATTGTATGGTAATCTTGAGAAGTGCACTTTTTGCAAAGTCAAGGTCATATTTCTGGGATATGTAGTTTTTTTAGCATGGAATTGAAGTAGGTACATCAAAAATTGAAGCAATTCAAAATTGGCCTATTCCTACTAATGTGAGTCAACTTAGAAGTTTTAATGGTCTTGCTGGTTTCTATAGAAGATTTGTGAAAGATTTTAGTACCATTGTTGCACCATTGAATGATTTAACTAATAAGGGAGTAGATTTCGAGTGGGGGGTTGGCCAAGATATTGCTTTTGATACATTGAAAGATAAATTGATTTCAGCACCATAGTTAATGCTTCCAAATTTTGATAAACAATTTGGGATTGAATGTGATGCTAGTGGCATAGGTATTGGAGGTGTATTAATGCAAGAGAAGAAACCAATTGCTTGCTTTTCTGAAGAATTGCATGGTGCTCAATTGAATTATTCTGTCTATGATAAAGAATTATATGCCCCCGTGAGAGTTTTAGAAGTGTGGAAACATTATTTGTGGCCTAAAGAATCTATTATACATTCTGATCATGAAGCTTTAAAATTCTTAAAGAGTCAATCTAATTTTAATAAGAGACATGCTAAATGGGTTGAATTCATAGAATCTTTTCCATACATCATTAAACACAAAAAGGGATTGGATAATGTAGTTGATGATGCTTTATCAAGGAAAAATACGTTACTCTCCAAATTAGAGGTGAAGGTTTCGGGTTTGGAGGGTATTAGAAATTTATACACTGAGGATAGTGAATTTTCTATGCCATTTGCTAAATGTACTAATGTTAAGGCGTGGGATAAATTTCACATACATGATGGGTTCCTATTTCGAGCTAACAAATTGTGTATACCCGAGTGTTCTTTGCGTTTGTTCTTATTACAGGAATCCCAAAGTGGAGGATTAATGGGACACTTTGGACGTGAGAAAACATTGCTTATGTTATCGGATAATTTTTATTGGACACACATGAGGCGTGATGTGTATAGGTTTGTGAAACGTTGCATCACTTGCAACAAAGCTAAATCAAAATTGAAGCCTCATGGTTTATATACTCCTCTTCCTGCACCTACTACACCTTGGGAAGATATTAGTATGGATTTTGTGTTAGGTTTGCCGAGGACAAAAATAGGACATGATTCTTTATTTGTGGTAGTGGATATGTTTTCTAAGATTTCACATTTTATTGCATGCCACAAGAGCGACGATGCGTCGCATATTGCTAATCTGTTTTTCAGGGACATAGTGAGATTACATGGAATACCAAGGACTATTGTTTCTGATCGTGATGTTAAGTTTATGAGCTATTTCTGGAAGACACTATGGGGGAAGCTGGGACAAAGATGCCGTTTTCAACTACTTGTCACCCCCAAACTGATGGACAAACGGAGGTGGTTAATCACACATTATCTACATTGCTGCGAGCCATGATCAAGAAAAATCTACGCGAGTGGGAAGAGTGCTTGCCTCATGTTGAGTTTGCTTATAATATGGCTGTGCACTCCACTACTCAGTTATGCCCGTTTGAGGTGGTGTATGGTTTCAAACCAATAACACCACTTGATTTGCTTCCACTTCCTACACAAGAGAGAGTCAACATGGAGGCATCAAAGATAGCTGATTTTGTGAGAAAGATACATGAGAAAACAAAAGAAGCAATTGAGAAGATAGGACAACATGTGGTTGAAAGAGTGAAGAAGAAGAGGAAGGAGGTGATATTTCGGCCAGGTGATATGGTGTGGGTTCATTTTTGCAAGGACAGGTTTCCCACATTGCGCAAATCAAAGTTGATGCCTAGAGGTGCTGGTACATATAGAGTGATTTCGAGGATCAATAACAATGCATACACGATAGATCTCCCAATTGATGAGTTTGGTGTTAGTAATTCTTTTAATGCGGCTGATTTGACACCATACTATGGAGATGACCTTGCTGCGTCAAGGTCGACGCCTTTTCAAGAGGGGGAGGATGATGAGGACATCCCTAGCTCTTCGCCTATTATTACACATGATGATGTTGATGTATAAGATAATGAAGTGAGGCTTGGTGCCATGACAAGATCAAGGACCAAACTATTAGAACAACAGGTGAATTCACTCCTACTTGAGTATAATGTTTATAATTGTGAGAACTTTATACTACCTAGATCTATGCATCTATGTATGATCAGGTTTATTGATAACACAAACATACTTGGAGGAGAACATCAAGAGGAGCTGGAAAACAAGGATGAGAAGCTGGAAAACAATGATGAGAAGATGGAAACAAGATCACCATGGTGAAAACAAACATACAAGGAGGTGAAAACAAGAGTACCATGGTGAAAACAAGCATAGAAGCTAGTGAAAACAAGAGTTCCATGGTGAAAACAAGCATGGAAGATGGTGAAAACAAGAGTACAAGTGTGGAAAAAAACTACTAGCTTGCTATTCCACACTAGGAGATGGTGAAAATAAGAGGAGGGCGCCCCATTGGATATCAATGCGCCATGTAGAAGTCCTAATTTGATTAGGCATGGTTTGTATACCATTATGGCCGCACCCCTTAATGTTGGGTCGGTTTGTATCAAGTTGAGTCAGTTGGGTTGAGTCCAAACCCAACCATAGAGTCCAACATTGAGTCATATTCGGGTTGGAGTTGGTGCTTGCGCAAGGATGCTTGTGGCTGCACCATACCCCCTTATATACCTAGGATCCGAGCCCTACCTCCTTAGATTACGTTAAAACAAAAACCCTAGACCTCTAGATTGAAATCGCTTGTAAGCATTCATCTGGAAGTTATACTGCAAACTTTTTGTGTTACCTGCTGTTCCACTAGGAATAAGACGGTACAGGACCACCTCGTAGTCGGTCGCTACGTTGTGCAAGTGTGTGGAGTTGAGAATATCCATAGAGGAGTCACGTCATTAGAAACTAAATTTCCTCCTTATGCATGATCACTATAGGTACTAAGCTAGGATCCTCTCTAAACTCTCTCAAATCTTCTTTGGTGGCTAATATTGTCAAAAGGCTCACTCCCTTACTTTTACCACTTGGCCTAGGCTTGTTTTCACCCACAGAAATTGTGTTTTCACTCTTCTCATCCCTCTCACTCTTATTTTCTAGATTTACTTCGGTTTTCTGTCTAGACTCATTCACAATCTATTGTGGTGTCATAGGCCTCAAGATAATATCCTTATTATTCCAATTCAATTGGTATGTGTTTGCTCTCCCATTGTGTATAGCCTTCTTGTCGAATTGCCATGGTCTTCCAAGTAATAGGTGGCAAATTGTCATGGGAACCACATCACACTCAATTGTATCTTTGTATGGTCCAATCTGAAATTCCACTCTCACAATTTGGCATACCTTGATTTCTTCTTTGTCACTCAACCATTGAATATAATATGGGTGTGGGTGTGGACTATATCTCAATCCGAGCTTTGCACATAAATCCTTGCTTGCTAAATTTGTGCAACTCTAGCCATCAATGACCACTTTCCAAGCCATTTGAGGACCAACAATTGCTTTGGTTTGAAATAGATTGCATCTTTGGCTCTCATCACTAGGAACAACATTCAAAGCTTTTGTGCAAACAATAGTTGGATAATTTGTAGCATAAGCATCAACAGGACCATCATCACAATCATATGTATCCTCCTAATTAGGACCAACATCATCTCCAGTCTCATACTCCTCATCGGCATGGATCACCATAATTTTCTTGTTAGGACACACTCTCTTAAAGTACCCTCTTCATCCACAAGTATGGCTTGCCATGTCTCTATTTCTTGTTGTTGATTGAGTAGAACCACTTGCACTAGCTGCTGGTTGAGTTGTTTTCTTGGCAGTGGCATTGCTTGTCTCAGGTTTAGATGATGTACTAGCTCGAATTTGTGAGGCTTGAGGTGTAGAAGGTGTAAAACAAGATCTTGATGGGGAAGTCCTCCTTGGAGCCATAGTAACCTCCTCGGCCAACCTCTTTTCTGCCTCTCTTGCTTGGTGCAATAATTCAATCATGGTATTATATTGAACATGCCTCACAATGCATCTAATCTTGAATTGCAAACCTGAAAGAAATCTTTGCATTGTCTGTTCTCTTGCTTCCACAGCCCGAGCTCTTTATATCACTAATTCCATCTCCTTGTAATATTGATCCACTAAATTTGTTCCTTGTTTCAAATGTTGTAATTTGTCATACAGAGTCCTCATATAATTTGTTGGAACAAACCTATTTGTCATGATTTGCTTCATCTCAGCCCAAGTATTAATTTCTAGTTAATTTTATCTTTCTCTCATTTGTATGATGCCATCCCACCACAAGAGAGCATAACCATCAAATCTAGAAGATGCAAGCTTAATTTTGCTCTCATCAGTGTAATGATGCAATCTTCATACCTTCTCATTCTTCAACTCCCACATCAAGTACTCCTCAACATCCTTAGTATCACATGTGAGAGTAGGAATAAAGAATTTAGGCTTCCCAAGGCCATCATCCTCAATATTGTTTTCTCCCATAAGTATTCTTCTAGCAGCCAAGTGTCCATGGCCTCCATATGCATTGGCTCGGCCATAATCCAAATCAGCAGCAAAATTAGCTTGGGAGCTCTTTGTTGTAATGTTGTGGCCAAATTTGTAATTTGTCTTGTCAAATTGTTGACAGTCTCTTGCAAGATATTAACTGATTCTTGTGTAGCAGCTTGATTAAGTTTATCTTGCACTTTCTTCAAGTCATCTCTGATTACATCATCATATTCTTCAATTCTTTGCTCAATTCTACTAGCAACTCCACCTCTAAATTTATTGAAATCTGCCCATGTGCACATATCATCACCGGTCTTGGTCTTAGGCATAATGTCTGCTTCTTCCTTGTTACCCTGCATAGACTCAGTATCACTAGCAACACTCATTATGTTAGTGAAAACAAAATAATCAATGGGTTGTGGTGCTCTCTCTCAACTCACTCAAAACCAGCAAAGAAGTGCTTCACTTACTGTTCCAAAGTAAATAGGATTGACTTACCAACAAGGACCAATGAAAAGTGTACCAAGTGTGAGAAGAGAATAACCAGGATATCAAGTGTCACAATGCAAAAACAGGGTATTTGGTGGGGCTTGGTTGGGAATCCTAACAACACCAAAATAACAACTCCAATGCACTGTCTAATGTGATGAAAACACTAAAGGAACACACTCACTCTGGGGAAAAAATGTGGCTTATGAATTATATGGAAGAGTTATTGCAAGCACTAGAAAGACACTAGCAAATACTCTTATGAAAACAAGCACAAGATTGGTCAAATATGTACACAAAAATATCCAAGATATGATGTATCAAGTTCCACTAGTGATATAATTATGGCTCGGCCTCTTTTTGCCTTTTCTCTCTTTCTACTTTTTTTATATAATTTTTCTCTTTTCTCTATTTTTTTTATTTTCCCAATAGTATTTGAATCAACTAGGACCAATGTAATGCAAAACATAAAATGTGGATAGAAATTGATCAAATTGAGCAGCCTGTTAGAGCAATAAAACAGCTAGTCTTTGGGTTGTGGTACCTAAAATTTGTTGTAGAATGGCTGTGGCTAAGGCTAAGCAAAGATCAGCACAGAAACCTAAGGATAAAACAGGGAATAATAAAAGAAAAACGAGCAAAAATAGCTCATGATAGAGAAATAGGCACTTTTGTGCTGTACGGCAGTGAAACGGGCCAAAATTCTGCTCGGCAGAGAGTTCACGGCAGCGCGCGCGTGTTTATGGGCGGGTGGTTGCGAGGTGTGCTACGGCAATGGTTGCGCATGGGTTTTATGCCCTCCGGACTGAGTCCGTGTAGAGCTAGGAGCAGCGCGCGTGCGGCAGCGGCAGGAGCGAATCGCGTGCCCGGCAGGGACTCGGTGTCTGAGTGCGGGTGGGAGCGCGCATGTGCAAACGCGTTACAAAACGCTAGTTTGGTAAGCCGCAGTAAGGGAATCTAATCAGCGATAGGGACAACACGCGTCAAGGTTCTAGCCCAAAACGCGTGCACGGCAGAAGTATACGGCAGCAACCCGATTGAATCCGATTGGAACAAGGAGCTCGATTGCAACTAGAGGGGCAAGCTAGGCGATCCACGGGAGAGTTTTGGGCTCAAGGACCATGGTAGAATCAAACCTAAACTTGAGGAATCAAGAAGCAACTCACATCACTATTCTTTTTGGTGATATTGTTCGATATTGAAACAGAAAACAAGAACTAGATGAACGCTAACCCTAAAAGATGAAAACTAAAAATAGAAAAATAGGAACACAAATCAACAATAAACAACAACTAGAGTAGCAATTTGGTGTTGATCTAGGCTCTCGCACAAACTAAACCTAATATTTTTGTATGGCTTTTTCTGGATAGGAATAAAAACAACTAAAACTAGGGATAACTTTGCTCACCGAGGAAACCCGAGAATCTAATACCAAGATGATATGAGATGGACCGATCTTCTCAATGAGCTCTCTCTCTTTTGGTGGTATTTTCGGATTTTGTGATAACTAGTGCTACACAAAGACCTCTCACTTGGATGACCCTTGTTTCCAATGCAACAACAATCAAGCCCTTTGGATATTCTCAACTACACACTCTTGCACACACAATCAAAGATCACGAGTGGTCCTGTATCCCCTATTCCCAATGTAATAACAAGATATCACGCAACTTTGCAGGTATACTTCAAGATGAATGCTTACGAGCAATACAATCTAGAGGCTAGGGTTTCTTTGGTTTAAACTTGTTCTGTCTCCACAACTCGCTGGAGGGTAGTATATGTAGGTGGAGGTGCGGCCACAAGGGCTTCCTTGCGCAAGCACATCCCCTACTAGGACTAGGACTCCTACTTTGACTAGGAGGGCTCAACTTGGACTAGGAAGGATACAAACCAACCCACATTAGGGGGATTCGGCCATTATGGCATACAAGCCATGCCTAATTGAATTAGGACTTCTATATGGCGCATTGATCTTCAATGGGGCGCCCTCCTCTTGTTTTCACTCTTGTTTAGCGTGGAAGAACATTCTTGTAGTTGTTTTCCACACTTGTACTTTTGTTTTCACCTTCTTGTACATTTGTTTTCACCATTGTAATCCTGTTTTCACCACTTGTAATCTTGTTTTCCATCATCTCCATCTTGTTTTCTAGCTCCTCTTGGTTGTTTTCCACCACCATGTTTGTGTTATCAATAACCCTGATCATACATAAATGCATAGACTTAGGCAGTATAAATTCTCATCATCCCAAAAATCATAACCAATAAGGAGTGAATTCACCTGTTGTTGTATTAGCTTGGACCTTGACCTTGTTATAGGTCCAAGTCTTACTTCATCTTGTTTAAGTGGCAATGTACTAGGGATGTCCTCATCATTCAATCTCAAAGGTTTTCTCAAAATCCGGCAAGACAAGCAAGGGTGCTTAGGTCAAACATTTCTTGAGGGTGTCAAAAGCCCTTTGTTGCGCATTGCCCCATACAAAAGGTACATTTTTCTTTGTAAGTTCACTTAAAGGGCAAGAAATTGTGGAAAAATCCTTCACGAAGCAGCGATAGAAACCGGTAAGGCCATGAAAACGCCTTATCTCACCCACGGAAGTAGGGTTAGGCCAATTCCTAATTGCCTCGACTTTCTTGTTGTCGACTTCAAAATAAGATTTTCTATAGATAAGGATGTCGTCAAAATAAACCACGACAAATTTTCCAATGAAAGGGCGCAATACTTCATTCATAAGACGCATAAAAGTGGAAGGATCATCCGAAAGACCAAAGGGCATGACAAGCCATTCATACAGACCAAGTTTTGTTTTGAAAGCTGTTTTCCATTCATCACCTAAGCTCATGCGAATTTGGTGATATCCACTTTTAAGATCATTTTTGGAAAAGATAGTAGCATGACTTGATTCATCAAGCATATCATCCAGCCTAGGGATTGGATGTCTATATCTAACGGTGATAGCATTGATAGGGCGACAATCCATGCACATGCGAGAAGTATCATCTTGCTTAGGGAAAAGGATAACCGGAACCGCACAAGGTCCAAGAGATTCGCGAATGAAACCTTTGTCAAGTAGTTCCTGTATATTTCGCTCGATCTCCGTAGTCTCCTCTTGGTTGGTGCGGTAGGGAGCACGGTTCGGAAGTGGAGCACCCGAAACAAGGTCAATGCGGTGCTCGATGCCACGTAAGGGAGGTAGACCCGGTGGTAGTTCTTCGGGAAACACATCCTGAAATTCCTGCAACAATGGTAACAAGGACAGAGGTAAGCTTGTTATGGCGTTAGTTTCAAGTACTTCTCCTTTGCACACGAGGAGAAAGTGAAGGATGGATGGGTCCTCTGGTAACTCTCGCATCTCTCTTTTGGTGTAAAGTAAGGCAAGGCCTTTGGGAGCACTCAAAATTTTTCCGCTCATGTTTGGCTTGTTGTTCTCACTCTCTTTGAGGTGGATCACTCTCTCACCACTCATCTCACAAGATTTGAGTTCTTCTTGTTTTCGTGCAAGAGTCTTGGCGTTGTCGGCGATCACTTGGCTAGGATACATGGGGCCGAGCACGAATGTCTTGTTATTCCACTTGAAGCTATAGTGGTTGGTACGCACGTCATGAATATCAATATTTTCATAGTGCCAAGGTCGTCCAAGAAGAAGATGACACACGGTCATAGGCACAACGTCAAACTCAACCTTGTCTTCATAGGGACCAATCTTGTAGTGCACAGAGACCATGTGTTGAATATTGAAGGTGCCAGAGTCACTTAGCCATTGGACATGATAGGGATGAGGCTGTTGCTTGTAAGTCAATTGGAGTTTGTCGAAAAGCTCTTTGCTAGACAAATTGTGGCAACTAACACCATCAATGATAACCTTGATAGATTTTCCATTGATATCGGCACGAGTTTGTAAGAGGTTGCAACATTGGTCATGCTCATCTTGAGGCGAAGTAGTAAGGACTCTTGTCACCACTAGCGATGGATTCTTGTCCTCGTTGCAATAGACACTTTCTTCATCATCATTGGGTACGTCCAAGGAATTTAGAGCAACTTGGTGCAAGGCATAGTATTCGTCTTCACTCATGAATCACGTTCACCATCTTGGTTGGCAATCACGATCATCTTGTTGGAACACTCGAAGGACTTGTGTCCACTTCCACCACATTTAAAGCAAGTGATAGTGCTCGACTTGACTTGAGGAGCATTAGAGGTGGTGGTAGAAGGCACTTGTTTCTTGAATGGTTGGGGAGACCTGTTGGTAGCATTAGGAGCTCTAGAAGTACTCTTGGTGTTGGTCGGTGTTGTCACTTGTGTCATTGGAGATGAAGAAGAAGGCCTTGATGCAAACTAAGCCTTTTTCTTGTTATACTTGAGGTCTTCCGCAATTTGACGTTCGTCCTTGAGAGCTTGATGAACAAGGGGAACGATGTTGTCATAGGGTTGATACTAGACAAGGGTTGATACTCGAGAATCTTCCTTATGGGATAGTTGGGGCTATTGAGGAAGCGGGCCATTGTTTGTTCTTGAGATTCCATCACATGATCTCTTATCAAAGCGGTCTCCATATCCTTGTAGTACTCATCAACCGACTTGAAACCTTGTCTAAGATCTTGAAGCATCTTGAAGAGGTCACGCTTGTAGTGTGGAGGAATAAAGCACGCATTCATGAATTGCTTCATCTCATTCCAAGTGTCAACTGGAGCAATCCGGTTCCGAACTCTTTCCGCTTGGAGACGATCCCACCATAAGAGTGCATAGCCTTCGAACACCAAAGAAGCCATAGCAACCATCTTCTTGTCACTAAAGTTGTGGATGCCGAAGATCTTGTCTACCTTGAGAGCCCAAGCAAGATATTCTTCGGTATTATTTTCACCATTGAACTTTGGGACGTTGAAGCGAAGGGCACTCATGTTACTGTCTTCATGTTGTCGATGGGGTCACTCATGTGGGTCTTCATCATAGATAGGAGGTGAAAGATCATATGTGGCATCGTCATTATATTGGCATTGGCGGTCATGGCGAGGAGGATGACGCCGGTGGTCATTAGGATGGAGTTGGTGATTGATACGTCTCCAACGTATCTATAATTTCTGATGCTCCATGATAATATTATACCAATTGCTACATGTTTTCTGTCTTCTTTATGTCATTTTTACACGTTTTCCGGGACTAACCTATTAACAAGATGCCATAGAGCCAGTTCCTGTTTTCTGCTGTTTTTAGTTTCAGAAAAGTTGTTCTGAAAATATTCTCGGAATTGGACGATTCAAAAGCCAGAAGTCTTAGAAGTCCCGGAAGCATCCAGAAGTCCCGAAGAGCCCCGGAGGGGGGCCACAGGGTGACCACACCATAGGGTGGCGCCACCACCCCCTGGCCGCGCCACCAGGTGGTGTGGGCCCCCTGGCCACCCCCTGGCATCACTCTTTCGCCTATATATATACTCCCCGATGCATAAACCCTACAAGAATCGACCTTTTTCACAAAATACATCCGTAGCTCCGCCGCCGCCGCCAACAAGTTTCGGGGGACAAATCTCTGTTCTGGAACCCTGCCGGGACGGGGAAGTGCCCCCGGAACCATCTCCATCGACTCCACCGCCATCTCCATCGCCGGTGCTGTCTCCTATGATGAGGAGGGAGTAGTTCTCCCCCTGAGGCTGAGGGCTCTACCGGTAGCTATGTGGTTCATCTCTCTCTCCCATGGTGTGATCTATATGTGATCATGAGCTTTGTAATCTATTTTAATTCGTAGATGTTACTCTTCATCTTTTGCTACTCAAGTGCTTTATTAATATGAACTTTGGAGTCACCTTGTCGCGCGGTGTGAAGGTGACTGTGTGCACATCGTGTGTGTCTCCTCTATGAATTGTGGAGTTTGCTTAGTACCTTCTAGGGATCTCATAGTGACAGCGTGGGGTTAAATAGACATGGGAATACAAACTTGAGGAGTGTTGTTACAGCCCTACACAATGATTAGTGTTCTTTATCCAACCGGAGATGGTTAAGAGTAGCATAGTGAAGAGAAGATATTTAGTTACTCAATTATGTGATCATTGTTGAGAGTGTCCACTAGTGAAAGTAGGAGCCCTAGGCCTTATTTCCAAGCATTGAAACACCGTTTTCCGCCTGTTCTGCTACATGTTTGCTTGCTGCCCTTTTTATTTCAGATTGCTATTATCACTTATTATCATCCATATTACTTGCATTTTACTCTCTCTTCGCCGAACTAGTGCACCTATATACCTGACAAGTATATTGGGTGTGTTGGGGACACAAGAGAATTCTTGTATCTTGATTGCAGGGTTGCTTGAGAGGGATATATTTGACCTCTACCTCCCTGAGTTCGTTAGACCTTGGGTGATCCACTTAAGGGAAACTTGCTGCTGTTCTACAAACCTCTGCACTTGGAGGCCCAATACTGTCTACAAGAATAGAAGCGTGCGTAGACATCAAGCTCTTTTCTGGCGCCGTTGCCGGGGAGGTAAGGTAAAAGGTACTCACATCCTCGGGTGTGAGTACTCGGAGTTATTTCCTTTAGATTCTACAATTATATATTTTTGTTTCTTGTTTTTATTTTCACTAGTTAGGCTTATTTTTACTTGTTACTTGTTTTTATCTTTATGCTTAAATGGAAAACAACAAAAATATGAGAGAGCTTTATAATCTTCATCTTGAGTTAGGACATGAAGTGTTTGAAGAAAAAAATTAAAAACCTATGGAAGTTTGTTTGCATAATAGTGATAGCAATGTTATTAGCATTAATTCTTTGCACCCGATCATTCCTAATGCTAGGGAAAAGTCTAAGCTTGGGGAAGCTAGTTTTTACAATATTTTTAGTTTTCCAGCTTTAGAGGAGAAAATTTGCTCTGATGATACTTTATCTCCCATATGTGATAAACCTAATGATGCTTGTGATATTTTAAATCCTCCTACTGAAAGCATTCCTTTTAAAACACCCAATAAAATTGTTGAACTTGTCATGGATAACCGTTATTTTGGAGATGGAACTGTCCATCCTAGTGATCATTTACACTTTATGCATGAATTATGCGAGTTATTCAAGTGTGCAGGTATCTCAACGGACCAAGTTAAGAGGATGATATTCTCTTTGTCACTTAAGGACAAAGCAAGGGAGTGGTATGAACTAATATATGATTCTCATCATTTGGAGTGGAAGGAACTTGAATCTCTCTTTTACTCTAAATTTTATCCTTCTCATCAACTGTATTTAGATATGAATTACATTTATAATTTTTGGACTCGTGATGGAGAAAGCATTTCTCAAGCTTGGGGAAGACTGAAAACATTAATACTTAAATGTCCTAACCATGAGCTTCCTAAGGAAATAATTGTTACTAATTTTTATGCAAGGCTTTCAGGACATTACATGGATTATCTAGATGCATGTTCAGAGGGTTCTTTCTCAAGTAAGAAGGTTGAAGCTAAATGGGATCTTCTTGAAAAAATTGAAACCAATAATGAAGGTTGGAATAATGACAAAGGTAAAGAATCAGGTATAAACTATGAGTATGATTGCATTAAGTCTTTCGCTGAAACTGCTGATTTTCAAGAGCTTAGTGCTAAATATGGTCTTGATCCTCAAATGATTATTGGTTGGTATAGATCCTTTGCTTCTTATATTAATGTTCCTAAATCAAATGGGGACATATATCATGAACCTTTTAAACACACTTGCATGAAAAATGAAACTGTTATTAATGATTGCAATGAACATGCTCAAATTTTTGAAAGTTCTATTTATTATAAGCATGTTAATTTTTGTGGAGTACTTAGACCTTGTGAAAAGAATAAAAATGTAGAAGAATATTGAATCCATCATAGGAATGAAAAAACTAGAAGGTGGGATAGGGCTCTAAATGATCTTGGTGAAAAAGTTTGTGCCCTCTATCCTTTTATTTGTGAACTTTGCTGTAAAGTGGGTCATTTTAATTTTCAATGCTCAAGCCATGATAGTAGCCTTTCGAATCCTATGAGTACTGTAAGTTTATATTGTCATGACATGATCACCCCTAATGAACATGATGAACTTACATTATTTTTGGGGTGTGAAGAGTTATTAAGAAAAACTTCTTTGATTGATATGAGTGCTTTTGATATGAATAGTGTATTGCATGAATGCCATCTTTATTGTGTTGAAAATTGCCATGCAAATAATTAGATACAAAATATTCTAAAAGAGGACACTTTACCGAAATATGACAGTGCTAATATTTGTTTTCATCTTATTAATGAAGAGGAGGAATCCTTCAAGGTTTGTTCTATTGTTTCTGACAATAAACCAGGGTATGTGGAAAAGCTCCCTTTCAAGCCTCTCCCTCCTATAGAGAGTAAGAAGAAGAAGAAGATGAGTAAAAGGAGTGAGGTAATGGTATCTCCCCCTAAGCATGTTGCTCCCATTATAGTTTTTGATGAGTCTGAACTCGATGATCTTCCTATGCCTGTTATTGGGAGAAACACACTACTTTTGATATTGAAAATCTCTTTGGTACCAATTCTGAAAATGATGATAATTTCTGTACTATTAGTACCATCCATGTCCCTTACAATTATGATATAGAAAGCTCTGAGATTGTGGATGATGTGTTTTAAAATCCTTTTGCTATTGAAGATATGCTTGATACATCTCTTTCTAGTAAAAATGATGATATGTTTACAAATGAATGCACTTTGAAAGATAACTATTCTATTGCCTATGATGATACTATGCCTCAAGTCTTTGATAACTATTATAGAAGATGCTATAACATAGGCTATGATTACAATTATCCTTATGAAACTTGTCATAGTTATGGAGGGATTACCCAAAACCATCTCCCTAATATACAACTTGTCTATCATGTTGGAGTTCTTTCTGATGATTATAATGATTATGATATTTTGAGTCCACCTACTATCGAGGAGAAAATTAATTATGATTGCAATATGCCTCCTATATTTGATGATTATGGTGATTAGAATAATAATGATAGCTATTTTATTGAATTTGTTCCCACTACTATTAATAAGAATGACTATGCTTATGTGGAGAGTATTAATTCTTTTATGCATGTGGCTCGTGATAAGAATGTTTTATGTGATAGCTATATTGTTAATTTTATTCATGATGCTACTGAAAGTTACTATGATAGAGGGAAACATGGTTTTATGCATCTCAACAATATTAATTTTCCCCTCTTTATGTTGAAATTTTTGGTGTTGCACTTATTTTGTCTACCTATGCTAGTCACTTTGTGCTTTGTTGACTTGTTTTTCTACAAGATTCTTTTTCATAGGAAGTGGGTTAGACTTAAATGTGTTTTATATTTTCTTATTGATGCTCTCTTATTGTGCTTCAACTCTTATTCTTATGTGAGCATCTTATAGAAATCATTGTGCCTAGCTGAAAGGCGTTAAAGAAAAGCGCTACCGGGAGACAACCCGTTTTATTTCTTTGTTTTCAACCAGTTTTCCTTTGTTTTCTTTTGTTTTCTTTGCACCTGGGTGTTGTCTATTTCCTTAGCAACCCCACTGTATCTTTTCTTTTGTGTTTTTGTTGAGCCAAGTAAAGCCTCTAGTGGAAAGTTGAGGCTATATTTCGGATTTCTGCACAGGAAACAAATTTCTGCCGTCCACTGTTTATTCCTATAAAATCACAGAAAATTCAAAATGACCTGACTTTTTTTGTGTGTAATCCTGGGATGTATACGCAACTTTTATTAGTTTTCATCTTTTTATTTGAGCAACAGAAGATTTTCAAAGAAAATCATCGTTACCTGTTGTCCTGTTTTGACAGATTTCTGCCAATAATTGCATTTGCATCTTAATCTCTTTATTTTGGTGTTCTTTTGAGAAAGAGAGTTTTAAAAGAAGTTGTGACAGTAGCTAATGTGTTTATGAGTGTTAGGCTTGTGTTGAAACTGAACCATGTGAATTTATTATTTCGATTGCACTAACGTTGCTAATGAAGATTGTGAGAAGTTTGGTTAGACTTAAATTTATTTTACATTTTCTTCTTGATGCTCTCTTTTGCTTCAATTCATATTTATCATGTGAGCATCTTCTCAAATTATCATGCCTAGCTAAAAGGCTTTAAAGAAAAGCACTTCTTGGGAGATAACCAATGTTTTTATTTTTGCATCGTTTTTCTCTGTTTTCTTTGAGTCAAGGGGTTGTATACTTATGTAGAAACTCTTTTGTATCTTTATTTTCATGTATTATTTGAGCCAAGTAAAGTCTCTAGTGGAAAGTTGAGACTATATTTCGGATTTCTGCGCAGGAAACAGAATTTTGCTGTCCACTGTTAAATCCATATAAAATCACAGAAAATTCAAAATGACCTGAGTTTTTTGTGGTAATCCTGGGCTATATACGTTTCTTAGTTGATCACTTTTTGATTTGAGCACAGAAGATTTTCGCAAAAAATCATCTTTACCTATTGTCATGTTTTGATAGATTTCCGCCAATAATTGCATTTGCATCTTAATCTCTTTCTTTTGGTGTTCTTTTGAGAAAAAGAGTTTTAAAAGAAGTTGTGATAGTAGAATGTGTTTATGAGTGTTAGACTTGTGTTGAAACTGAACCATGTGAATTTATTATTTCAATTGCACTAATGTTGCTAACGAAGATACAAATAAAATGAAGCAACCATGATGTTATCCTAGATATACACCATGGGTAGTGATCCCTATTTATAGCCTACCCATCCACCATATAAGCATACTGCATTTTGTAAGTGTATAAAGGATGTCTTGCAGAGTACATTCAAATGTACTCACATTGGTTTTGCTGCTGGCTATTTACTTGGCCGGACTTTGAGGAGACGCCTTTGGAGGAGAAATACGAGGAAGAGTACTACTCTGACGAATATGCGAACTAGGCCGGGCTCCCGGTCAGCAGGTGACGGCGTCACGCGGGCTATCTACGTGTGTTTATTTTCTGTTGTGTGTGTGATGTGAGACTTTGCCTGTCCCGCGTGACAGTTGATAAAGACTTGGTCATGTGACCATTGGTTTGTAAGACTTTTCTATTCATGTAATGGATAATGTATCTGTGTACCACTTCGTATGTTGTTCACGACTGAATTCTTGGGATCGTGAATGTATGGATATGAGGGGTTCTGGACCATCCGGTTTGGGGCCTCTACAGCGATGTCGAAGGAGATCTCCTGCTACGACCATTTGAGGGGTCGCGGGGGCGGCCCATCCTCCTGACGGGCGGCATTGAACTCCCGTGATGCTCCCTTGAGGTGGCGGCCGTAGAGCGGGGCGAGTGACCCGCCAAGGATGCACGCTGAGTGGCAGGCTAACAGAGCTGTGTGGAGTGCCTCCGTAGAGCTGGGACCGCCGCGTCCCACCACGAAGCGCCAAGTAATCACGTGAGCCTCGAGCTCACCATGAGGAAGACGGTAGCTGCGACGGAAGCGCCGGAGGATCTGCACGCAGGTCCTCCCACGTGCTGACGGAGCTGTTGGGCAGGTTCAACAGACAAGCGAGGGGACGACCACGAAGTGCCAGGGGAAAGTACCCCATGAGGCACCTGTCGCATCCCCTGGCGGCCATGATTCTCGCTTAGTACCTCCGTAGAAAGCTCAAGGGTGAGGTGGCACCTCCCACAGGTCCCTGGAGAACACGTAGCAGCACCTACCCGGGCGCTCGCCCACCGGTCTTGGTAGCTAGGCAGCTCGGAGTCAGCGGTGGCGTTCCCCAGGGCGAAGGATGCCGTGCCATGCGTCCGGCGGGGTTGAGTCTCGCGTGCGCGGGACTCCGCGGTGGCGACCACAGGCGTGGCCTCCGCAGTGGAGCTGGTGAGCTCCCAGGCGACGGATGGCGCACCTGTTCCCACGGATGTGGCTCCTTCTGCTCGAGCGAGCCCAGTGGTGGGTACCAACCGAGGATCGCTGACGTCGTTGTTGGGCGGACAGCGCCGCGGCCCCTATGCTGCAGGCAGGGCTTCCTGCGAGCACTATCTACCATGCGTGCACATAGTCGATGGTCATAGGGTGAGCGTCGCCGGTGCAGGAGACTGCAAGGGTTGTGTCGAGTTCGCGAGGGACTCTCCAACAGGCGTCGTGTCATGTCCGTGGCGAGGCGCGGGAGAGTAAGAACATCAGGTTCTGGTGCTGGAGAGGCTGGAGGCGAGGCCGCCGATGTAACATCCTAGAAAATTTCAAAAAGAATAAACCAACATGCATACATATCATCATGACATAGTTTCACAAAAGTGCATTTGAAAATTTAAACATCACTAAACAAAAAACCTATGTGTTTTCACATCCAAAAATAATCCCTTTAATGGCTCCATGCAATTTACCTATAATATTTATTTTTTGATATTTCAAAATCACCAAAACAGTTAAATAGTTTGAACCTTACAATTTGTACTTTTACAAATTCCTATAAATGAGTTTTACTCATTTTATTTTATCTGGGGTTCCTTTCCTTGCATAAAAAAGAAAACAGAAAAGAAAAACTGTACACAACAACAACAACAACAAAAAACCCAGCAGCCCAGCCCATCATTTCCCTCTCTTTCTTCTCTTCCCCCCTCGCGCCAGCCCAACTAGCCAAGCCCTTTATCTCACGCGTGCGCACCAACGAAACCAGCCCACGCCTCTCTCTCTGTCTGGCTGCCAAGTGGGCCCGAGCGACGTCGTGCCTACATCACCGTGATGACCCCCCTCAACCCCTCTTCCGTTTTCGCCGGGAGAACCTCGACGTCCGCGCCACTCGCCCCACTTCCCCGAGATCCCAACTGCCACGACTCCACCACCACGATAAAACCCCCGATTCCCTCTCTCTGTTCCTCCAAACGACTTGCGAGAACACGCCCCCAGGCTGCAGATTTCGCTCGCCGGAAACCGCACGACCACCACGCGGGAACCTCGATTCCGGTGAGTCCCTGCCGCCCGCCCCCCCTCTTACTCTCTCTCGCCTCCCCATGGCCTTGCGCACCACCTAAGCCGTTTCCTCGAAATTTTTGGCGCAGCACAGAACTTTCCGAGCTGTTCACCACCGCGACGCCATCTCCGGCCACTCCCGCCAGTGAGCCCCTCCCTACCCATTTTGCGCCGTACGATTCAATCCAAACGCCTAGTGTTAGAACGCCTCCACGAAGCGGTATCCACCAATTAGGTTGCGCCACTTGGCCGCTGAGTGAGCGCCAGTAAGCTCCCCCCCGGATTTAAATCATTTTGTTTTATTTTGAAAAAAGAACCATCTACCTCACTGTAAACTCAATAGAAAAATAAATAGTGATCCAAAAATTGTGAGACTTGAACCTATAGAAAGCTAATCATATTTTCCACCCAAATATAAAAAAATATTAGGTGGTCTCTTTAGAAAATTTTGGAGTAGTTTTTAAATTGCCAAAACCACTCATAAACACGTTTTAATTCATATTTTGAGTTTTACTATTCCAATTTTGTTAATTTTGTAGTCTCTAGATTCCTTAGTACCTGTAGAACACCATGGGACCAGAGAAAACCAAAATTGTATTATGCACACACTTTCTATATCAAATTTAGTCAAATCAGTAATCTGTCCATAATTCAAATTTTAAATTGTATTTTTGAGTGAAACCAATTGGGACACCTTGATATTAGTACCCTATGTCCAGAGAGATAAATGACCAATTTTTATAGAAAATTAAAAGCGTGTTTACAATTAATTTAATATAAAGATCTACTAATGGACTACTATATGAGAGTAATTAAATAAATGCATTGAAATAAAACTCAACCAGAGCCTTGTGTCAACTAAAAAAACCACATATAATGTCAAACACACCTCAACACTACCTCAACACTACATCTAACATGTGTAAAACAAAATATTGCATTCATGCATGCATACATGTTTATGTTTGTATTGTTTGAGTGGTATGTTTATGTTTGTACTGTTATTGCTTGTTAGATTTTGGAGAAGACCAATACAACACCTGTGATTGTTGTGTTTGTGCTGGTTACTGCTACCAAGGCAAGTGATGCTCATGTCCTACTTTTGTTTTCAAATGCATTACTGTTTTTAGTAGTGTGCATGATAGGTGATATTATTATTTTCCAATTATATGCTATGCTCAGAACACCTAGTAGTGTGTAGCCAACCTAAACCCCCCTGCTAGGTACTAGTTTAGCTATACTAGAACATTATCACAACTGCTGCAGCTATTTATTAAGTTGTGATACTTTGAAAATTGAAATTTAACAACCCAATGAAACACCTGGGTGGATTGGTAATTGCTTGGATTATGTTGAATGGCTACTCAGGGCCATGTCCATGGTGGTTGTCACCTGGGTCACTCCCAGGGCCATGGATGTGGTGGTTGTCACCTGAGGGTACACTTGTGGATTGCCACCCAGGACTAAAGAGATCTGTAGGTCTTCCATGTATAGTTAGCTTCCAGTGCAGCCTTGAGGTAATATGGGCTCTGCGAAGATTGAGTAAGTTGTGGGGGTTCATCCTGTTGTATGACATGGGGTGGTAGAATTTTAGGAGCGTCGAGTCATGCTGGTATGGTTTAATCCCTCTTCCCAAAGATCTTGTCTCATTTTTCTCTCGGGGAAAATGAGTCTCAAGGTGAAAGTGCACAACCTCTGCAGAGTTAAAAACTAAGATCTTAGCCATGTCCCCGGTTATGGGCCAGTTGAGCAAACTAGACATAGTTGGTGTTGAAGGATCTCCTCATCTTTTCTTAATGAATTAAAACATGTTAGAAACCTTTTCCTAGAGCACATGGTGTGTCTACCCCTCTGTGCTACCTTTTCAAACTCATGGTGTGTCTACCCATGATGATTTTCAAACTTCATGGTGTGTCTACCCATGATGCCTTTATTAAACTACATGGTGTGTCTACCCATGTTGATTTTTCAGAGATTTACAAAGATTTGTCAAATATAGGGCAAAATTGGCTTTATGCAAATAGCCCGGACTCCACCAGCCAAATATCATGTAGCTAGTTATTCCTCAAAAATGCCACCATAAAAGTGTCACTTGCCAGTACATTGTTTGTACTGACTTCCTCCCCTGTGGGGGCTACATATTCCAACGTGCATGTCATTCAGATGATGAGTAACCGTTTAGGATCTCGAGCCTACATCCCAACATGTCTGCCTATGGCACATGAAGAGAAGGAAGCTCATTGAAGATTTGTTTCCGTTGTATTTTCTTTGAACTCTGTTATTTGGGGCTAGTCCATGTTGACTATGCCAATTGTAAGACTATTTTATTTCGTATCAAATGGATCATACGTTGTAGAATGATGCTATTGCAATGAATATTTCATTTTTTCATGTATACGCTATCAGTGATCCCGGGAATAGCAGGTACACAAGTATTCTACCTTTGTAAAAAGTTAGGGTGCTACAAAATGGTATCAGAGCATAGTGTTGCCTGTACGATCGAGACCCTAGGATTGGAAACCATAGGAACAAAATTATGTCAAACCTTTATGAAAAATCTTTTTCTGCATTGGTCCTTTCATTTCATTCTGTTCTTGTACCTTCCTACCCTGTGCTAACCTTACCCTTTCATTTTCCCAAAATTTAGATGAACCCTGCTGATGATGACTTGGCTGGAAAGATTGCTTTTGCTGGAGATGCAGAGTACTGGCTGAGTAAGACCCTATATGATTTAGCCATGGATATTGGAATGCCAGCTCCTCACTTCCACGGCGTGCCAGAGATTATTGATCATACTGGTGCTAAGAGGTGGCGCATCTCGACATATATTTCTGGTCGTACAGTGGACCCAGACGACCATGGCATGGAATACGCCCAGTACTAACCAGACTTCACAGCTTCAATGAGTTCAGCAATGCTTGACGCCATCGTCCGCATCTGTCACAAGTACCGAGATCATATCACTCACGGCAGTGTCTTCCAACTCTTCGGAGAGAGGGATGAGTCAGGGATACCCATTGATCGTAGCCACCAACATTTCACTCCCATACGTCACCACCTCATGGAGTTAGAGTTCGTGACGACGAACATGGAGGAGGAGATGCATAAGCAAATGGAGGTGATCGATATCCAGCGGAATAAGCTTGGGGATCTAGGGAAAGCAATGTTGAACCTTGATGACATTAACAATCATTTGAAGGAAAAGCTGGATTTCAAGGATGCAACAATTGCTGCTCTCCGAGTGCAGAATGCTTACTATGCTAAGGACTCCAGTGAGATGGACGAGGTTAAGCAGGAGAGAGATCAGTTGAAGAATCAAGTTGAGGAGCTGCAGAGGGAATTAGCCCGACTGACAATGGCACAGATAGGGAAGGAGCCCATAGTCCCTCCAGCCCCGGTTGATCACCAGGCACCTGCTGCAGAACAAGACTATCAGGCTCTAGCTGCAGAGGAAGAGGAAGAACCTGAGGAGCGAGTGTTTGAGATCTCTTCTGAGGGGGATCCTGACATCGAGGAGATCTTGATGGGAAACCGCTACCCTCTGAAGAAGCGCTTGAGGTCCACAGACTACTTCAAGTTATTCAAGATTCACAACTGAAGAACCAAGATCTAGTGTCATTAGATGATCCCTTAGTTTTTTGTATCTCGTTTATGCTTTCCTGTATTGTCCTACTACTTGAAGTATGGCAGTACCCATGACTCTTTTAGTTTCCTAAAAACCCTTGTTATATCTATGATTTGTGAGTTTGTTTGGTTTGTTATTGATTGATGTTTGTGCATGGGTATAAATTTTATTTCCCACTAGGTCTATTTGTCAATCTCATTTCTCATCTATTCCTAAAACCGCACATGCCTCCACGACCAGATCCAACTCAAGCAACATTCCAGCAGATGCTGGCAGCCCAAACTCAGTTGATGCAGATGATGACACAGTTCATGCAGCACAACAACAACAACAACAATAACAACAACAACAACAACCACAACAAAAAATAACCCTCCGCCACCACCTCCTGTTGATAGGCTTACCAGGTTCCTCAGGCTCAAGCACAACAAGTTCTCCACCGCTATAGAACCCATGGTGGCTGACGACTGGCTTCGTTCAGTTAGCAAGGACTTGGTTGCTTGCGAATGTAGTGATGCGGAGAAGGTCAGATTCACCGCACATCTATTGGAGGGACCAGCTGCAATGTGGTGGGATACATTACAAGTCACCCATCCTATGGAAGGTATGGACTGGGACACATTCAGAGCAGGCTTTCGTAATGCCCACATCTCATCAGGCATTATGAATCTGAATAGGGATGAGTTCCGCACTCTGAAGCAAGGTGGAAGAACCCTGAAGGAGTACATGGATGATTTCTGTGCATTGTCCATATATGCCCCATAGGACATTGATAATGATGCCAAGAGGAAGGAGAAATTCCTGAATGGACTCAAGGGAGAACCAAAGATACCACTATCTGTGGCATATGCTCCAAACTACCAGACACTGCTTGACTAGGCCATCACCCTGGACAACAACATCAAGAAGGAGGAGAACCACAAGAGGAAGTTTGGGAATGGCAAGAACCACACTGAAACATCTCAGAGGCATCACTCATCTAAGAGTAGTGGAGGCTACGGTGCCCACAAGCATGGAGGCCATTTCAACAGGAACAATGGCCACACATTCAATGGTGGGTACAGAGGCAATAACTCCAATGGATATTACAATGGTAATCACAACGGCCATGGCCATCATAATGGAAAAAATGGACATCATCACTCAAACTCCAATGGAAAAAGGGACTTTTCTGATGTCACGTGCTTCAAGTGCAAGAAGAAGGGACACTATGCCGATCGATGCACTGAACCAAAGGCTATTGAAGCCCCTAAGCCCAATCCATTCCAGAAGGGGCAGGTGAATCACCTGGACGTTGAAGAAGTGATGAATGAACCTGATGCTGTGATGGGTATGTTTGCACTGAACTCTTTTACAACATTGTTTTTATTTGATACTGGAGCATCTCATTCATTCATATCAAAGGCATTTGTGGATACAAATAAAATACCCACCAAATCAATAGGAAAAGTATTGCAGGTGAGTTCCCCAGGTGGTGAAATGTCCGTTAGTACTAAGTGCGGGGGACTAATCCTAGAGATTGGGACCCACCAATTTCCAACCCACTTAGTAATCCTACCATCACAAGGACTAGATGTTATCTTGGGTATGGATTGGATGACTACCTATGGAGGAGTCAGACTCTGTCAATAGATCAATCACACTATCAACCCCGGAAGGAAAGAGGATTAGGTACAAACCCCACTTGGAACCTAAGGATATTAGTCTGAACTATCTTAAGGGGGTTAGCCTAAACCATCTTAAGGAAGTTAGTCTAGATCAAGTGTCTGTGGTGAGAGAATACCCAAATGTATTTCCAGATGAGTTACCAGGAATGCCACCAGATAGAGATGTGGAATTTCTGATCGATCTGCTTCCGGCCACAGGCCCTATAGCAAAGAGACCTTACCCTATGTCCACAGATGAACTGAAATAACTCAAAAAGCAACTGGAAGAGCAGTTAGGTAAAGGATTCATAAGAGAAAGTTCATCCCCTAGGGGAGCACCAGCTCTGTTTGTGGAGAAAAAGGACAAATGTCAGCGTTTGTTTATGGACTATCGTTCCTTGAACGAGGTGACAATCAAGAACAAATACCCACTACCTAGAATCAATGACTTGTTTGATCAGTTGGAAGGAGCTAGTGTGTTTTCCAAGAACGACCTAGGGTCTAGATATTTTCAACTCAAGATTAGGGAACATGATATACCAAAGACTGCTTTCGTCACTAGATATGGTTCATATGAGTATACTGTGATGCCCTTTGGCTTAACCAATGCCCCATCATACTTCATGAATATGATGAACAAAGTGTTCATGGAATTCCTCGATAAGTTTGTCGTAGTCTTCATTGACGACATACTAATCTACTCCAAGAGTGTTAAGGAACACGAGAAACACCTTCATCTGATAATGGAAAAGCTAAGAGAACACAAGCTATATGCCAAGTTTATCACGTGTGAATTCTAGCTTGGTGAAGTAGGATTTCTAGGACACGTTCTGTCTAAGGAAGGAATTGCAGTCGACCCCTCAAAAGTTACTGATGTGACAGAATGGGAACCACCCAAGAATGTAGGAGAGATTCGTAGCTTCTTAGGCTTGGCTGGTTACTATAGGAGATTCACTGAAAATTTCTCCAAGATTGCCAAGCCAATGACTGAGCTGTTGAAGAAAGAGAAGAAGTATGAATGGGCTGAAACATGTGAGACCAGTTTTCAGGAGTTGAAGAAGAGATTGGTGTCTGCACCTGTTTTGTGTTTGCCTAACCTAGAGAAGGAATTCCAAGTTTACTGTGACGCTTCACGTCAAGGATTAGGAAGTGTGCTCATGCAAGGAGGTAGAGTTGCAGCTTATGCTTCAAGGCAACTTAAGAAGCATGAAGTCAATTACCCCACACATGATCTTGAACTGGCTTCAGTGGTTCATGCCTTGAAGACATGGAGACACTATCTAATGGGGAAACGTTGTGAAGTTTTCACCGATCACAAGAGTTTAAAGTATATCTTCACACAGAAGGATTTGAACATGAGACAAAGAAGATGGTTGGAACTCATCAAGGACTATGATCTGAGTCTGCAATACCATCCTGGTAAGGCTAATGTAGTGGTTGATGACTTGAGCCGTAAGGTTTATGTAAACTTTCTCTCAACTGAAGTGATATCCTAGGATCTATGTAAAGCCCTCCAAGACCTCAGTTTGGAAGTGGTACCTGAAGGATTTGTAGCATCACTAGTGGTTCAACCAACACTGATGGATAGAATCCGTAAAAGTCAGGAAGGATATAAGGAAATAGAGGCAATCAAGAAAACCTTGAAAGAAGCACTAAGTTAAGGAAAGACCACAGAATTCAGAGAGGATGAGGAAGGAACTGTTTGGTTCGAGAAACGTATCTGTGTACCCAATGACCCTGAGTTGAGGAAGCTGATTTTCCAAGAAGCCCATGAGTCACCTTATTCCATTCACCCTGGTAACACCAAAATGTACATGGATTTGAAGGAAAGATTTTGGTGGAACAATTTGAAGAGAGATATAGCAGAATACATAGCCAAATGTGATGTTTGTACTAAGGTAAAGGTTGTGCACCAGAAACCAGTAGGATTGTTGCAACCATTGAGGGTGCCAGACTAGAAATGGGACCAAATTGGTATGGACATTATCACTGGATTACCCCAAACCAAATCAGGGTATGATTCGATTTGGGTAGTAGTTGATCATTTGACAAAGATAGCTCACTTTGTGCCCGTAAAGACCACATATACTAGTGCTAAGTTGGCTGATATCTATATGAAGAAAATTGTCTGTCTTCATGGTGTACCCAAGAGTATCATGTCTGACAGAGGTACCCAGTTTACCTCACACTTCTGGAAGCAACTACATGAATCATTAGAAACCATATTAGAATGCAGCACAACATTTCACCCTCAGACATATGGCCAAACTGAGAGAGTAAATCAGATTTTGGAGGACATGCTGAGAGCATGTGTCCTAGACTATGGATCTAGTTGGGATGATAACTTGCCGTATGCAGAATTCTCTTATAACAATAGTTATCAAGCTAGTATTGAGATGGCACCATTTGAAGCCCTGTATGGAAAGAAATGTACCACACCCCTGTTGTGGAGTAGTTTAGGAGAAAGAAGTTTCTTTGGTCCTAACATCATTCAAGAAGCTGAAGAGAAAGTTAGATTAATCAAGGATAGGTTGAAGATAGCACAGTCAAGACAGAAAAGCTATGCTGACAACACGCGTAGAGATGTTTCCTATGAAACAGGAGATAGAGTCTACTTGAGAGTATCACCCCTCAGAGGTGTGACGAGATTTGGAATCAAAAGAAAACTAGCACCACGACTCATAGGACCATTCAAAGCGATGTCTCGCAAAGGAGAGGTAGCATATGAATTGGAATTACCAGAAATACTTTCAGCAGTACATAATGTGTTCCATGTCAGTCAGCTGAAGAAATGTCATCCTGAGATGTCAGAAACTTCCTTGAGTGATACAATACCCCTAGGAGAGGTACAAATAGAAAGTGACCTGACTAATGAGGAGAAACCCATCAAAATCCTGGAAAGAGCTGAGAGGAATACCCGTACCAAGACCATCAAATTTTGCAAGGTTCAGTGGAATCTCCACACCGAGGAAGAAGCAACCTGGGAACAGGAAGAAGACCTCAGAGAAGATCACTCTCACCTATTTGCTAGCCTTTCCGAAACCCGAGGACGTGCTTCATCTTAAGGGGGTTAGTCTGTAACATCCTAGAAAATTTCAAAAAGAATAAACCAGTATGCATACATATCATCATGACATAGTTTCACAAAAGTGCATTTGAAAATTTAAACATCACTAAACAAAAAACCTATGTGTTTTCACCTCCAAAAATAATCCCTTTAATGGCTCCATACAATTTACCTATAATAAAAAAATTAATTTGATATTTCAAAATCACCAAAACAGTTAAATAGTTTGAACCTTACAATTTGTACTTTTACAAATTCCTCTAAATGAGTTTTACTCATTTTATTTTATTTGGGGTTCCTTTCCTTGAATAAAAAGAAAACAAAAAAGAAAAACTGTACACAAAAAAAAACCAGCAGCCCAGCCCATCCTTTCCCTCTCTTTCTTCTCTTCCCCCCTCGCGCCAGCCCAACTGGCCAACCCCTTTGTCTCATGCGCGCGCAGCAACGAAACCAACCCGCACCTCTCTCTCTGTCTGGCTGCCAAGTGGGCCCGAGCGACGTCGTGCCTACGTCACCGTGACGACCCCTCTCAACCCCTCTTCCATTTTCTCCGGGAGAACCTCGACGTCCGCGCCACTCGCCCCACTCCCCCGAGCTCCCAACTGCCACGACTCCACTGCCCCGATAAAACCCCCGCCTCCCTCTCTTTGTTCCTCCAAACGACTCGCGAGAACACGCCCCCCAGGCTGCAGATTTCGCTCGCCTGAAACTGCACGGCCACCGCGCGAGAACCTCGATTCCGGTGAGTCCCCGCCGCCCGGCCCCTCCCTCTTACTCTCTCTCGCCTCCCCATGGCCTTGCGCACCACCTAAGCCGTTTCCTCGAAATTGTTGGCGCAACACAGAGGCCACCCCGTGCGTGTTGGGATCGCCGGAGATCACCACGCCTCCGACCTCCTCCCCTTGTCGCTCCCGGAAGGGAGAGCATCCTCCGTGAAGCCCGTCACCCTCGCCGTGCCCTGCTACGCCTCTGCGACCACTCCGACGAGCTCGAAGGACACGGGAGCGCAACTCCGGCGAACTTTCTGAGCTGTTCACCACCGCGACGCCATCTCCGGCCACTCCCGCCGGTGAGCCCATCCCTACCCATTTTGCGCCGTCCGATTCAATCCAAACGCGCAGGATTAGAACGCCTCCACGAAGCGGTATCCACCAATTAGGTTGCGCCACTTGGCCGTTGAGTCAGCGCCACTCAGCCCCCCTCCCCCCGGATTTAAATCATTTTGTTTTATTTTCAAAACAGAACCATCTGCCTCACTGTAAATTCAATAGAAAAATAAATAGTGATCCAAAAATTGTGAGACTTGAACCTATAGAAAGCTAATCAAATTCTCCATCCAAATATAAAAAGTACTAGATGACGCCCCGCGCGTTGCAGCGGGAGAAAAGATTTATAAACTGAATTGCCGAGAAAAAACACACACATTAAAATAAATAGGGTATGCTATGTCAAGTATGTTTCAAGTATATACACCAGTTTATATTATGAAATACCACTTAAAAATGTAAGTTTATTAAATCATTGAATCATGATACACATAAGAAATTTTAATATTCTTCTCCATACATGATGAATGCCAACAATATAAAAATGGCTAGTCCATACCACGCCTCCTGTCCAGAGAAAATGTATCCATAAAATTGTAGAACGAAGTAGGCCCTAAGTGTGGAGTAGAACAATTAAATAATGGCTTGCAATATATAAAACAATTAAAGTGAGCATAAATTGGTAGCCGGCAAATCAAAGCAAACTGAATATATAAACAGTTGTAGCGAGCATGTACTGTACATAGGTATGAGCAGGAAGTTCCCTTTTTTTTAGGGCAAGATGAGGAGGAAAGTTGGATATGAAGCAATCCGGCAAGCTCCGTTTAGATTGATGGTAAGAATTTACTGACTTTTGACAACGACATATACCGGGAAGATATGCCACAGGGGATAACTGGACGGTTGCGTCACACAATGATGAGAATAGCAAAGGCTCTTTTTAAATTTGGACTTACTAAAGAAAAAAAATCAGGAATGCATTTTTCGATACATGCACAAAGAGGATCCAAAACCAAGGATGGCGTAGTTTGATCTAATTATTTGATACACAAAGGCAGATAAATTCACATGGGAATTTAACCAAGCACCTAGCAAGCGCAAATGATGAGACAACGTCAGATCATGGATCGTAGTAGGCGCAAAAGCTTTACTAACGTAATAAGATAGATTACATACCAACATAGGCATGAGAAAGTACAAACCATGTGAATCTATTGCCGTAACGATCCTCAACTCTGAGTGAGTGACGCTAGAAGTATAGAACGATGGTGGCAAGAGAGATTCAGGAGATATCAATGACATGGAGACGGAAACTCACCCAATAGTTGATCTTGGTGTGCCTTGCAGGGAGGGTGCCATCAAAGGCTCAAGCGCCATGCATGATAGTTTTTCTTGCTCGGGAAACAGCAGCGCTGCATGTGGGCATAGCTGGTGTAAGATTGGGAGATAAATAATCTCAAACCTGTATTGTAGTGGAGGATATAATCATCGCTAGTTACAGGAGGTGATCGGTGGCATTAAGAATGAACGCGACTGAACCGTCCCATGGGAGCCGGCGGGGTGAGCAATTAAATAGTTAGTGCAGGATAGAAAGAGCCGAAGATGAACTACTCGTCTCCAAAGAAAAAAAAAGATGACCTGCTAGGAAGGTGCGATGGGACCAAGTTAAATGATGAGGATCAGTTCACTCAAATCAGAGCATTGTGGAAAATATTGAAACCCTAATAATTGTTGTGTATTGCTTGACCCTCATATGGGGGTGTATAAGGAGAGGTACACGGGAGTAGGTGAAGAATTGGAGTATAAGGATGTAGAGTCCTAATCTGTCCCTACACATATACTTTCCGTATCCTAACATCCCCCCTCAGTCATAGCGGGAGTGAAGCGGACGCTTGCGACTGAATTTGAAGTTTTGCGCTTCCGTCGTTTCCTCCTCTCCGTCATCATAATCTCTCCTCTCTTACCTCCCGCAGTCACATCGGGAGTGGCGTGGACGTAAGTGACAACGCAGATCAAGCATCTATATCATATTCCATCACATGCTCATATCATCTTCTGTTTTCTTACAAATCTCCAACTTTGGAGACATGCTTCTATGACAAATCTTGAACTAATCATCAATGCACCATCATACACCTCATTGTATATATCTATTCTATCTATCCAAGTTTTTATTTTGGATATTGAAACCCTTTGGTATCATCTTTCAAAGTCCTTAAGAAGGCATCCCTAAATAATGATCATATCTCCTTTATTATGAAGCACTTTGCCCTTGTTACTCCAAACCACTCCTCTTTGTTTTCAGGACCTATGAACCTACCCTTGTCATCTCCATTACCTATACATCACCTCCATATGGTCCACTTATTTTCCAATGGTCATTTAATTATTTATCTCTCATGGTTTTTAAACTATTAAATAAACTCCTGTTTTCACCCCTCTTCCACTAGGTGCCTCAAATATTTTCAAAAGAGTTGTTTATTAAAAATCAATTTTGAGATCTATATCACGTACTCTCCCCTACCAACTCAAAAATATTTTTTTAAAAGCATTTTACTATTTATTATTTTCCATTTTTCAAAAGGCCAGAAATGGACTTTAAAATATTTTGTGAAGAAAAGTATTTCCTAAAATCTTGGAAAAATTACCCAAGATGCCTATGGTCATGTGGGACTTATTTATGCAAAAACATTTGGAAGTTGTGTTGAAAATTTTGGAGAAAACATTTAAAAACAGATTCAGCACTTTGGAATTTCCAAAATTTTGTGAAAGAAATATTTTTCAAAACTATTGAGGCCACCATCCCTAGACTCCATTTTTGATTATGTATCCAATGGAAAAGAGTTTGCACATATGTTCTATTAAAATTATTGGTGAAAACAATCAAAAACATCCACTGGTTATTCTGGACATGGTTGAGTTCTTGCATGTCTTGGCCAATAATTGGACTTCCTATACCTCTCTCTTGTTCTGAGGGGTAGAAAATATCTCTCCTAACCTCCTAGACATGGTCTAGCTGATCCACCATCTCTCTCTATCCCTCTAACTCAGCCATCTACATGAAGACAAGGATGGTGATCACCCACCCTTTTTCTAATCCATCTCCACAATGCTTTCCAGGCCGAGTCCTTGCGCCACAAGCTCGCTCTCGCACATGTGAACTCTCTGGCGAGGCCCCCTCCCTTCTACTTGTCTCCTTGCCCCTCACCCGTGCGCTGGCCATGGCGCCCAGGACGCCCACGCCACGTCGCTCGCGTTCCGACACTTGTGCAGCATGCCGAGCAGCGAGACCTTGTCTGATAAGGGGTCGCCCGATCTTCTCGATGAACTCACACGATAACAAGGATCAGATAAATAGTGTCTCTCCACGAACTCTCCGGCTAATTCCTGATGCCAATTGCAGCAGCAACCAATCCGTTGGATATTCGTAAATCCACACACTTGCACGAGCAGCCACTGACTACTAGTGGTCCTGTATCAACTAGTTCCCAGTGGAATAGCAGATAACACGCAAAACTTGCAATATCAATTCCTGATGAATGCTTCAAGCAATCAACAATGGAGTTCTAGGGTTTATGAATAAAGGTAGTCTAACCTTTCACACGCAGGTGAACAGGTATATAAGAGGGCTAGGGGGTGCGGCCACAACTCTGTTGCGCAAGCACACACCTAGACCAACTAGGACTCGAACCAAAAGTAGTTTGGACTCGGACTAAGGGGTACAAACCGACCCACAAGAGGGGGTGCGGCCAACCAGCCACGCAGGGCCTTATTAGACTCGGGTGGGACTCTCTCCTAACCATAGACAACCTCTTATGTTTGGAGGGAACCATCCTTGGGCGCAGGGGCCTCTCTCCTAACCATAGACAGCCTCTTATGTTTGGAGAGAACACAAAACAATTATTCTACCTCCTCCTTCTCCCTTGGACTTGCATGATCATCTTCCTCCATGAGTGCTCCAATGCTTTGCTCCATGATTCCATGCTCCTTGCCTCCCATGATGTTTGTGTTATCAATAACCTGAATCATACATAAGTGTAGGGATTTAGGTAGTATAAAATTCTCATAAGAACAAACATCATAATTTAAAAGGAGTGAGTTCACCTGCTGTTCTAATAGTTTTGTTCTTGATCTAGTCATTGGACCAATCCTTAATTCATCATGCTTTTCTTGAACAGCAACATCATCATCAACAGGAGTAACAAATGTACTAGGGATGTCCTCATCATCCTCCCCCTCCTTGAAAAGGCGTCGACCTCGACGCATCAAGGTCATCTCCATGGTATGTTGAAAGATCAGCAACATTGAACGAATTACTCACACCAAACTCATCACTAGGAAGATCAATCATGTATGCATTATCATTAATCTTGTGAAGCACTTTATATGGACCAGCACCACGGGGCATCAACTTGGACTTGCGCAATGTGGGAAATCTGTCCTTACGAAAGTGTACCCACACCAAATCCCCTGGCCGAAAAAGTACCTCCTTCCTCTTCTTGTTTCTCTTCTCAGCAACATGTTTTCCTGTCTTCTCAATTGCTTCCTTGGTCTTCTCATGGATCTTCCTCACATAATCAGCTCGTTTAGAAGCCTCCATATTAACTCTCTCTTGCATAGGAAGTGGCAATAAATCAAGTGGTGTAATGGGTTTGAAACCATAGACCACCTCAAACGGGCATAACTGAGTAGTAGAATGTACAGCCCTGTTGTATGCAAACTCAAAATGAGGCAAACACTCCTCCCACTCCCGTAGGTTCTTTTTAACCATGGCTCGCAGCAATGTGGATAATGTGCGATTCACCACCTCCGTTTGTCCATCAGTTTGGGGGTGACAAGTAGTAGAAAACAGCAGCTTTGTCCCCAGCTTCCCCCAGAGTGTCTTCAAGAAATAGCTCATGAACTTGACATCACGATCAGAAACAATAGTCTTGGGTACTCCATGTAATCTCACTATGTCCCTGAAAAACAGATTAGCAATGTGCGACGCATCGTCGCTCTTGTGGCATGCAATAAAATGTGACATTTTAGAGAATCTATCAACTACCACAAATATTGAATCAAGTCCTCTTTTAGTCCTAGGAAATCCTAACACAAAATCTGTAACACCTGGGGTGTTACCTGTTTGTTTTGCTTGCATCATCTGCATCCCATAAGCATTGCATCATGTTTAACTACTTACACTTGTTAATCCAATGTAGATCATTGCCTCAACCTAAACCATTTGCATCCATATGCAATTCACATTGCATATGGGTCCATTTAAATTGTTTATCTTGTCAACTAGTTTACCTTGATGCACCTTTAAACTTGTCATGCATCCATGTCTTGATCATGCTGGATCTTTTGCCGTAGTAGTAATTGTTGCATTCCGGTGTTTGTTCGAGGTTCGTTGCTTCTTCCCGGATAGGACGTTGAGATGATGTGAGCAACGACAAGTTCTGCTACCTTGCGGGATCTCAGGCAAGTATACTCACTTGCATGCCATATGGCTGCCTTTCATCACTTGTTACCGATGCTTTCCGTTGATTCTTTTCTGCTAGCCTTAGTGGTAGTTGTTTCTGTTACGAACCTATCACATGAATCCTTTAACCCTGATATTGCCTCACCTCCACTCCTATAACCTTTGCTTGAGCCTGTGTCTTACTATCTTGCTTAGGGTTGTTTTGCTCGAGTCTGTTACCCGTTACTTTCTGTTATTACTTCCTTATGTTACGGGGGCTCGATGTTTAATCAATCAATCAATCATGCTAATGTTACTATTAATAATAAATTTGATGATAAGGCACCGGCAGGAGGCCCTTTGTGGTTTTGAGGCCTGCTAGTGTCGACCCTAATAGGAAAAGGGTCTTGTCTACTGATCCATGATGAGCGCACTACCCGCATTTGGGGAGTATGGGCTCCCCCTCAGTTTGACCCGATTCGCATCTCGTCCAAATCGCCTCATTTAGTTCGGGTTTTCCATTTGCTGCATGCATGATCTTGCGAGCCCTTGGTACCCGGGTGGAACTTTCGTAGTCGGCATATAGGGGGACACGTTCTTAGAGTGCTATGAGGGTCCATTTTCTTCTGGGCTCGATTAGCCGTGCGCCCAAGGTGCTTTGGGCTTGATGCGAAGAAGGGTTGGATTGTGTTGAGTGCCCCGCTTGGTGGAGTGGCCACTCCATCTGGCGGGATATTCATGAGTGTCGGTTACTATGGTGCAACCCTGCAGGGATAATCTTCTCGAGAAGCCGTGTTTTCCGCGGTTATGGATTACTTGGTGAAAGTACTGGCTAACAAGTACTCAGGACAACTTCAACATAATGATCAATCATGTTTCACCCAATGATTAATAATTTGACTAGTAATAGGGTATTCACACAATAACTTGACTCATCTTTAATACCACGGTGTGAGTTATCCTCGGATTGCTTCTTCGGATAAGGGGCGAGATCCAGGATGGGTTTGTTTGACGTTATCTTTCAGTTGGTTACTATCACTCGATCTTATCTCCTTTCTGATAGTTGGAAGTAATAGAACCTCTGTAGTTGGTTAGTGCAGCCTGTTGTCGCTTATTTGCAATAACCCCTTCCTTTCCGTTGATCCTAAAGTATTTGTATCTTGTGATGACTGGCTACGCCGGTAACTTGTGAGTATGGGTTTTATCCCCCTTGCCAGTACTTAACCGTACTGACCCACGAATCTCTTTCGTGGCTGCAAATTCCAAATTGCAGTCAACAGGTTTGAAGTCTGACGACGTTAGCTTGGGAATCCCTCCGGCTTGGCCTGGGCAGGGATTGGACGCCTTCGGTTATCTTCAGGACTCTTAGTCCAATTTGGATCTTGTCCGTAGTCGGACGTTTGTTTCTTCCGCTGTTATTTGGATCTTTGTATTGTATCAGTTGTATCCCTGACTCGTCTGAGTCATCTTGTATCTATCTGATTCTGTTGTAATTGTGGATTATTCGTGAACTATTGTAATGTTATCATAAATGGCAACCTGTGATCGGTTATTATGCGGATTTGGCGGGAATGCTGAAATCTGCATAGTGCCCGATCTCGGGGCGTCACAAATGGTATCAGAGCCTTGGTTCCGATTCCCGATATTGTTTCGATACGAATGGTTATCGAAGCAACGGGTCCGCAAAGCCTGTAGGATAACCTCGCTAACGGTCGTTGTTCCTAGAGTGTCAAAAACTATTTCTGCTAAACTATTTTGGAAAACATCTCAATAGGATTCTTGTTTTCTCCTTACCTCTAATCTATTTCCCCTCCCATCTTATTTGTTTTGGAGTCTCTCTTCCTGTCTATCTTTCAAAGTGTTAGGATCCTACGTGGGTGGACGTTTTCTTAGCCCTTAACCTAATAGGTTCGATCATCGGAAGGTTCCTGGTGGAAGAACATCGTCGTCACTCCGAGCAAGAATCCCTTGTTAGTGGTGTCGAGGAGATCAGCTGGAAGCATGAAGAATCGATAGTTGAACTTCTTTCCCCTCCCGGGTTAGCAGGTGGATTGCGAGGGCGCAATCCCTTGTTAGTGGTGTCGTCTGTAACACCTGGGGTGTTACCTGTTTGTTTTGCTTGCATCATCTGCATCCCATAAGCATTGCATCATGTTTAACTACTTACACTTGTTAATCCAATGTAGATCATTGCCTCAACCTAAACCATTTGCATCCATATGCAATTCACATTGCATATGGGTCCATTTAAATTGTTTATCTTGTCAACTAGTTTACCTTGATGCACCTTTAAACTTGTCATGCATCCATGTCTTGATCATGCTGGATCTTTTGCCGTAGTAGTAATTGTTGCATTCCGGTGTTTGTTCGAGGTTCGTTGCTTCTTCCCGGATAGGACGTTGAGATGATGTGAGCAACGACAAGTTCTGCTACCTTGCGGGATCTCAGGCAAGTATACTCACTTGCATGCCATATGGCTGCCTTTCATCACTTGTTA
Source organism: Alopecurus myosuroides (assembly GCA_028641055.1). NCBI lineage: Eukaryota > Viridiplantae > Streptophyta > Magnoliopsida > Poales > Poaceae > Alopecurus > Alopecurus myosuroides. The sequence continues at coordinate 115,372,360 of CM054063.1, read as the reverse complement.
CCGATGCTTTCCGTTGATTCTTTTCTGCTAGCCTTAGTGGTAGTTGTTTCTGTTACGAACCTATCACATGAATCCTTTAACCCTGATATTGCCTCACCTCCACTCCTATAACCTTTGCTTGAGCCTGTGTCTTACTATCTTGCTTAGGGTTGTTTTGCTCGAGTCTGTTACCCGTTACTTTCTGTTATTACTTCCTTATGTTACGGGGGCTCGATGTTTAATCAATCAATCAATCATGCTAATGTTACTATTAATAATAAATTTGATGATAAGGCACCGGCAGGAGGCCCTTTGTGGTTTTGAGGCCTGCTAGTGTCGACCCTAATAGGAAAAGGGTCTTGTCTACTGATCCATGATGAGCGCACTACCCGCATTTGGGGAGTATGGGCTCCCCCTCAGTTTGACCCGATTCGCATCTCGTCCAAATCGCCTCATTTAGTTCGGGTTTTCCATTTGCTGCATGCATGATCTTGCGAGCCCTTGGTACCCGGGTGGAACTTTCGTAGTCGGCATATAGGGGGACACGTTCTTAGAGTGCTATGAGGGTCCATTTTCTTCTGGGCTCGATTAGCCGTGCGCCCAAGGTGCTTTGGGCTTGATGCGAAGAAGGGTTGGATTGTGTTGAGTGCCCCGCTTGGTGGAGTGGCCACTCCATCTGGCGGGATATTCATGAGTGTCGGTTACTATGGTGCAACCCTGCAGGGATAATCTTCTCGAGAAGCCGTGTTTTCCGCGGTTATGGATTACTTGGTGAAAGTACTGGCTAACAAGTACTCAGGACAACTTCAACATAATGATCAATCATGTTTCACCCAATGATTAATAATTTGACTAGTAATAGGGTATTCACACAATAACTTGACTCATCTTTAATACCACGGTGTGAGTTATCCTCGGATTGCTTCTTCGGATAAGGGGCGAGATCCAGGATGGGTTTGTTTGACGTTATCTTTCAGTTGGTTACTATCACTCGATCTTATCTCCTTTCTGATAGTTGGAAGTAATAGAACCTCTGTAGTTGGTTAGTGCAGCCTGTTGTCGCTTATTTGCAATAACCCCTTCCTTTCCGTTGATCCTAAAGTATTTGTATCTTGTGATGACTGGCTACGCCGGTAACTTGTGAGTATGGGTTTTATCCCCCTTGCCAGTACTTAACCGTACTGACCCACGAATCTCTTTCGTGGCTGCAAATTCCAAATTGCAGTCAACAGGTTTGAAGTCTGACGACGTTAGCTTGGGAATCCCTCCGGCTTGGCCTGGGCAGGGATTGGACGCCTTCGGTTATCTTCAGGACTCTTAGTCCAATTTGGATCTTGTCCGTAGTTGGACGTTTGTTTCTTCCGCTGTTATTTGGATCTTTGTATTGTATCAGTTGTATCCCTGACTCGTCTGAGTCATCTTGTATCTATCTGATTCTGTTGTAATTGTGGATTATTCGTGAACTATTGTAATGTTATCATAAATGGCAACCTGTGATCGGTTATTATGCGGATTTGGCGGGAATGCTGAAATCTGCATAGTGCCCGATCTCGGGGCGTCACAAAATCCATACTAATATCTTGCCAAGGTGTAGTAGGTGCAGGAAGAGGAGTATATAAACCATGAGGTTTCAGTTTTGACTTAGCCTTGTTGCAAGTGATGCAACGTCTCACAAACCTCTCCACATCTCTTCTCATACGTGGCCAATAGAAGTGATCAGCCAACATCATCAATGTTTTCTCCCTCCCAAAGTGTCCCATCAATCCACCACTGTGTGATTCCTGCAACAATAACAAACGCAAGGACGACTCGGGCACACATAATTTGTTAGCTCTAAACAAATATCCATCATGCAAATGAAATTTATCCCATGCTTTCACAGTAGAACAATTCGCATAAGCAGTTTTAAAATCATTGTCTTGAGAATACAAATCTTTTACACTCTCCAAACCAGGAATTTTCACATCCAATTGAGTTAATAGCATATTTTTCCTAGAGAGAGCATCAGCAACAACATTATCTTTGCCTTTCTTATATTTAATTATGTATGGGAATGATTCAATGAATTCAACCCACTTAGCATGTCTTTTATTAAGGCTAGATTGGCTCTTTAAAAATCTCAATGCTTCATGATCAGAATGTATGATAAATTCTTTTGGCCACAAATAATGTTTCCAAACCTCAAGAACTCTAACAAGCGCATACAATTCTTTATCATAAACAGAATAGTTCAATTGGGCACCATGCAATTTCTCAGAAAATAAGCAACATGTTTGTTTTCTTGCATAAGCACACCACCAATACCAATACCACTTGCATCACACTCAATTTCCAATTGTTTGTTGAAATTAGGCAATATTAACAATGGGGCCGAAATCAATTTGTTCTTAATCTCATCAAAAGCAATATCTTGTTCTACCCCCCATGTAAAATCAACACCCTTCTTAGTTAAATCATTCAATGGTGCAGCAAGAGTACTAAAATCCTTGACAAATCTTCGATAGAAACCAACCAATCCATTAAAACTTCTCACTTGACTAACATTAGTTGGAATAGGCCAATTGTTAATAGCTTCAATTTTAGATTCATCAACTTTAATGCCATGTTTAGATACAACATATCCCAGAAAAATGACCTTGTCTTTGCAAAAAGAACATTTAGCAAGATTACCATATAATTGATTTGCTCTTAAAACATGCAAGACTTGTCTAATGTGATCAACATGCTCAGTTTCATTGTGGCTATATATGAGAATATCATCAAAATAAACTACCACAAATTTCCAATGAACTCTCTCAAAACATGGTTCATAAGTCTCATGAAAGTACTAGGTGCATTAGTTAAACCAAAAGGCATCACTAACCATTCATATAAACCAAATATAGTTTTGAAAGCAGTTTTCCATTCATCCCCTTCTTTCATTCTTATTTGATGGTAACCACTACGCAAATAAATTTTAGAGAACACAGCAACACTACTTAATTCATCTAACATGTCCTCCAAACGAGGTATAGGATGACGATAACGAATAGTGATGTTGTTAATGGCTCTACAATCAACACACATGCGCCAAGTACCATCTTTCTTAGGCACTAAAATAACAGGAACAACACATGGAGTTAAGCTAATACGAATATAACCTTTGTCGAGTAGCTCATGTACTTGTTTCTGAATTTCCTTAGTTTCTTGGGGATTAGTCCTGTAAGGGGCTCGGTTTGGTAATGTTGCTCCAGGGATCAAGTCAATCTGATGCTCAATGCCATGCAATGGTGGCAGCCCTGCTAGTACCTCCTCTGGAAAAACATCATCAAACTCCTGCAACACATGAGAGACACCAAGAGGAATAGGGGTCATGTCAGAAGAAATCAAAATTTCTCCCTTGTGCATGAGCACTATAGGAAGCATAGTAGGGTCCTCTCTAAACTCTCTCAAATCCTCTTTGGTGGCTAGCATACATAATAGGCTCACTCCCTCACTATTATTTTTACCACTCAGCTTATTTTTTCACTCATAGAAGGAGTACTCTCTTGTTTTTCTCTCTCACTCTCAGTCTCTAAATTCACTTCAGTTTTTTGACGAGACTCATTTACAATTTGCTGTGGTGTCATAGGTATAAAGATAATATCCTTCCCATGCCAATTCAACTGGTAGGTGTTTGCTCTCCCATTATGTGTAACATTCCTGTCAAACTGCCATGGTCTTCCAAGCAACATGTGACAAACAGACATAGGCACAACATCACACTCAATGGTGTTAGTATAGGGCCCAATTTGAAACTCAACTCTCACCATGTAGCTCACTTTCATCTCTCCTTTATCACTCAGCCACTGTATATAATAAGGATGAGGGTGTGGAATATATTTCAATTTCAGCTTTGCACATAGCTCTTTACTAGCAAGATTTCTGCAACTCCCTCCATCAATAATAACTTTGCAAGCCATTTTAGGGCCTACAATTGCCTTGGTTTGGAAAAGATTGCACCTCTGATTTTCTGGAGAAGGAATAACACTCAAAGCAGCAGCTTTTTGGAAGCAAACAATAGTGGGATAATGTGTGGCATAAGCATCAAGTGGACCTCCTTGCTCCTCACAATCATCCTCCTCATTAGGATCAGCATCATCTCCAGTCTCATACTCATTATCTTCATTAACAAGCATGGTCTTTTTATTTGGACATTCCCTCTTAAAGTGGCCTTTTCCACCACATGTGTGACATGCCATGTCTCTATTTCGGGCTCTGGAAGAGGTGGAACCACTAGCACTTGCTGCTGGTTGCACTTGCCTCCTAGACGTGGAGGGTGTGCTCTCGGCCTTGGGTGTAGATACCCCACGGCTAGGTGCTGGTTGTGGTGATGGAGAAGAAAAATTGCTATTTCGAGGGGGAAACATCCTTCTAGCACTCAATTTTGCCTCCTCAGCTAGCTGTGATTCGGCCTCCCTTGCATGATGTAGCAATTCATTCATATCACTATATTGGAGGTGCCTCACAATGCTTCTGATTTTAAATTGCAAACCTGAGAGAAAACGTTGCATAGTATGTTCTGGTTCTTCTCTCACTTTAGCCCTCTGAATAATCAACTCCATCTCTCTATAATAAGCATCAACAGATAATGTACCTTGCTTCAATTGATGCAATTTATCATATAATGTTCTCACATAATTCTTTGGTACAAATCTGGTCCTCATTAGTTGCTTCATAGTAGCCCAAGTAATTACTTCAGGATCACCATTTTCCGCCCTCAATTGAGTAATATTATCCCACCACAATAGAGCATAACCATCAAAACTAGAAGAGGCCAATTTAATCTTCCTATCCTCAGTGTACTCATGTAATCTCCATAGCTTCTCAATTTTAAGCTCCCACATCAAATATTCCTCTACATCATCAGAATCAAAAGAGAAAGGAGGAATAGAAAATTTTGGCTTGCCCAAACCATCATCTTCTCTATGATTATCATGAGCTTGTATTCTTCTAGCTTGAAAACCAACACGGCCATTATAAGCTTGCACTCGGCCTGGTTCCCAATCATCATGATCTCTTTGCTCTAATTGAGTAGTCAATTGTGTGATTTGCCTAGTCAAATTGGTGAGAGATTCTTGCATAATATCAACAGATTCTTGAGAAGCAGCTTTCTCAATTTTAATATCCATTTGCTGTAAATCCCTCCTCAAACTCTCATCATAGGCATCAAGCTTTTTATCCATTCGGATGGCTACCACTTCATCATATTCATCCAATTTTTTATCAATTCTGGATGTGAGCATGTCTCTAAATTTGGAGAGGTCTCCCCATGTGAGAGGATCATCAAAAGACTTCTTAGCAGCAGCCTCATTAGTTTTCCCACCATTTTTATCCACCTGCACATCACTAGCCACCGAAGACTCCATAGATTAATGTGTTAGTGAAAACAAAAATATGGGATGTGGTGTTCTCTCACAACTCACTCAAAACAGCAAAGCAATGGGTTAACTTACTGTTCCAAAGTGAATAGCAATACTTACCACAAGCAAACAATAGTACTATGGCTTGGTGTGAATAAAAGAATACCCAGGGATTTTAGCTAACACAAGGCAAAGCAGGATATATAGTGGGGCTTGGTATGGATACCTAACAACACCAATAACAAGTCCTATTTGCTGTTTGTGATGACTGAAAAATAGCACCTAGGAAACACACACCAAAGTGGAGACAATTGTGGCAAGGCAATTATATGTATGGAAATATTGCAATGCTCTGGAAAGACAATAGCTATGCTCCAAAATATCACATGCACAAGATTGCTCAATGGAAAGTGTCAATATAGTAGTGGTAAAACAGCTCCAAGAACAATATAGCAATATATCACAAGGCCTTTGTCTCTTTTCACAATTCTGTTTTTCTCTTTTTCTATTTTCTGTTTTCTCTTTTTTTTTGATACTTTATAACTGGCCGAAATAAACTAGGAGCAAGAATAAGCACACAAATATCAATGTGACACAATATATATGGAATGATGAGCAGCCTGGAATGAGCAAACAAGTAGCTATTCTTTTGGGAAAGGTACCTAAAATTTGCTTTAGACAGGCCGTAGCTATGGCTCACAAAGTTTGGAAACAAAATCCTAAAGAAATTGTAAACGAAAACTAAAAAGAAAAAGAACTAGAGCTACTAGGACTCACGGCAGGAAACAGCGCAGTTTTGTGCCCACGGCAGCCTGCCGCGGCAGAAAAACGCGAGGAAACTGTGCCGTACGGCAGCAGTCCGCGCGCGCCCAAAGGCAGAGGCTGGCTGTGGTTTCGCGCGAGGGCAGCGGGAGTGCGCGGCTGGGTTTCCGCCCGCGGCAGAGAAAAACGCGATTCGCGTACCGCGGCAGCGCGCGACGGCCCGATTGGTAAGCGCGTTACAGGGCTCGGGGGTGGTTTTGTAAGCGCGACGCAGGGCGGATTCCGACTCCGGGTAGGGTACGGTGGCGGCAGAGAATTGCACAGTTTCGTGCCGCGGTAGAGAAACCGAAACCCACTCGAATTCGATGAAAACCACGGATCAGATGGGGATTTTGGAGGGGGTTTTTGTGGACACCGTGGAAGGAAACAAGAACACGAAGAACCCTAAACCTATACCGACTAGAACAAGACACAAAAATTGAAAAGAAACGCAAAGATCAAACACAAAACAACAACTAGAAGATGAAATTGGTGATGATCTACAGCTAGGCAACAACTACTCCTGTTTTTGTGGCTGTTTTCGGTGGATAGGTAATGAAAACAAACTAATCTACAAGATCACGATAGCTCACCGAGTTAACCTGTAAATCTGATACCAAGATGATAAGGGGTTGCCCGATCTTCTCGATGAACTCACACGATAACAAGGATCAGATAAATTGTGTCTCTCCACGAACTCTCCGGCTAATTCCTGATGCCAATTGCAGCAGCAACAAATCCCTTGGATATTCGTAAATCCACACACTTGCACGAGCAGCCACTGACTACTAGTGGTCCTGTATCAACTAGTTCCCAGTGGAATAGCAGATAACACGCAAAACTTGCAATATCAATTCCTGATGAATGCTTCAAGCAATCAACAATGGAGTTCTAGGGTTTATGAATAAAGGTAGTCTAACCTTTCACACGCAGCTGAACAGGTATATAAGAGGGCTAGGGGGTGCGGCCACAACTCTGTTGCACAAGCACACACCTAGACCAACTAGGACTCGAACCAAAAGTAGTTTGGACTCGGACTAAGGGGTACAAACCGACCCACAAGAGGGGGTGCGGCCAACCAGCCACGCAGGGCCTTATTAGACTCGGGTGGGACTCTCTCCCAACCATAGGCAGCCTCTTATGTTTGGAGGGAACCATCCTTGGGCGCAGGGGCCTCTCTCCTAACCATAGACAGCCTCTTATGTTTGGAGAGAACACAAAACAATTATTCTGCCTCCTCCTTCTCCCTTGGACTTGCATGATCATCTTCCTCCATGAGTGCTCCAATGCTTTGCTCCATAATTCCATGCTCCTTGCCTCCCATGATGTTTGTGTTATCAATAACCTGAATCATACATAAGTGTAGGGATTTAGGTAGTATAAAATTCTCATAAGAACAAACATCATAATTTAAAAGGAGTGAGTTCACCTGCTGTTCTAATAGTTTGGTTCTTGATCTAGTCATTGGACCAATCCTTAATTCATCATGCTTTTCTTGAACAGCAACATCATCATCAACAGGAGTAACAAATGTACTTGGGATGTCCTCATCATTGTCTACTAGCTCCAAGGCCTCTCCAGGAGCACGCCCGTGAACTTCATTGTCCCCAGATCGTCCTCCTTCTACCTTTGCTCGCTGTCGAACACCTACGGGTGAGCACCAAGAGCACTCACCTCTCCTCCTCCATGGACTACCTCTCCCTCTATTTCCTCTTCCTCCAGGATCTTCTCATCGTACTCACACCACTAGACATGCCCACGCTCGCACTCTCTTGCTCGCACGAGCATGTCCGAGCTCGCCATGGATGCCGAGGCGCCATGCTCTGTGGATAGACCACCTGGAGCCACCTCCTTGCTGTAAATCTTGCCACAACACCTCCACGCATCTCCAATCGACCCCCTGCATCAATAGCCCCCTCCGTTTCTGCATCCATCGCCGGACTCGAGCGTCGCGACCCGCCGGCGAGCTCCTCGTCAAGCCACCGGTACGGGCCATTCCCGGTAGTTCCGTTACCCTCCCTTCCTTCCTTGGGCTTCCGCGAATCTCGTGGCCTATCTAATTTCTCCTTCTAACCGCTACAGTGATGCCGCCATGGACGACCTAAGGCACCACCATGGGAGCCCATCAAACTCCGGCGTGGAGACTTCCCGAGCGACCACTGGGGGAAGCACCGAATTCGCAACCTCGCTCTGGTCCTCCTCGTGCTCGCCGTGCATCCATGAGACTATGGAAGACCCCGGCGGCGAGCTCCACTCTCCGCAGCGGTGGCTGGTGCGGGCGCCGCCGCAGTTATTGGTCATCCCGGCAACCTCTTGCGTGGGCGCGTCGAGATCCGTCCGATCCTCATCCAACCGACGCGTACCCCTTCATGCGTGATGTGCGGCTGACTGGTGGACCTCCCCGGGCCCGCGCGTTGGGAGTTTGACTCCTACTCCCGCGCGGGAGTGGATCCAGTGGGCCGGCCCATCACCGCATTGCACAGATATGGGCTGAGTCCGCTCAGATCTGGCCCTTTTGTGTTTTTTCTGCAGGTGTTTAATCTTTTCCCTGTATATCTGAATGTGGTGCTTTACTTTTAATCCAAATAAAAATGCAAATGAGTAAAACCTGCCAAACTAAAAATCACAGTGATCAATCTACTTTTTCTTAACCATCTCCAACTTGTAGATCTGTATTTTGTGGTATATTTTAGGAGAAATAAAAGAAATGGCAGAAGCACTCATTAACACCATTTCTTTAATAACTTGAGTTTTATGTATCCAAAATATGCAAACTAAACTGTTCTGAGTAGCCATTGAAAATTTCTATCTGTGGCAGTTAACCTTGTGTTGACTTTAGTTGTTGATTGAAAATGACATGCATGTTAGTTTTAGGCCAGAGAGCACTTCTGTGGATTGTTTAATTTTATTGGTGATGATTTTTGATGTGAATACACTTGGGTTGCTTTGATAGTGACTAGCAGCACCTTATACTAGATTTTCATGATTTTAGGAGTTACAGAATAGGTTTGGTGCAACATTTGGTAAATAGTCCTTTTCTCTCTATTATTGACTTGACTTGATAAATTGTTGTGTTATCATGATCTTGTTATAAAATTGATTCCTAGCATGTGTAGGTTATTTATACCTGTTTAAAATGTGTCTTGAGTGTTTCACTAGTATTATAGGGTTTGTGTGTGAAAGCCATGCTTGTTATAGTTTAAATCTCAATATGTTGTTTTCCTAGTAAAAATAGGTTAAAATTATGTTATTCTTCATATTGGTATGATGATTTTAATAAATGATTTAGTATTGTTTTCCATAGCATAGCTACTGTTATTTTTGCATGTTATACTTGCTTGCATGATTGAATAAGGTCTAGATCATTTGGGCATGCCATGCTAGTTTTAGGTGATTTCTGCCATAGTAGTTATTTGCATGCTTATTTTTCGATAAATTGTTTAGGTTGTTATTTTGATATTACTAGCATGTATAGGTGTTGTTTTCTCTGTTATTTGGATGCTATATTATATGTCTATCAAGTAGAATAAATCTTGTTTAGTGATCTATTGTTATTATGCATGTATGCATGTCTAAATGGCCCCTTTTGCATCTCTAGTTTTAGTAGTCTTTTGCTCCATGATTATTTCCATGTATTGAGTGATGCCATGATATGTTTGGTATTGTTTTCTCTCTGTTATTAGGTTGCTTAGCTACTGGTTATATTAATTCTCCATGTTTATAAAAGCATGTGTCACTATAGGCTTGTAGTATTGCTTGTTACTATTTTCCTGTGCATGTCTAGTTGTTTCTAGGTTGTTTTCTTGTTATTTTTCTCATCCTCATGAATGACCAGAGAGTCATTTGAACTTAATTGAGCATATTATGAGAGTGGCACACCCACTGGACCCATGCGAATTTGGTTGAGGATCCATAGCATCAATTCTAGTGTGATTCATGTGTGTTTTCTGTGCATGTTTTTCTCGTTGGTGTGCACCCTAGTAATTTTGTTTGTGAGGGTACTTGTTTGATGAAATGCTTGCTGTATGTTTAATTTTTATCAAGTGCTTGCCTTTGTTTGGTTCTGATTGGGTGTTTTCCTTTTTGAGTTTACGACGTTAGATATCGAAGACGGTATTATTTCCTGGAGAGGTTTTTATTGCAACTCTTGTTTATTTCAAGAGCAAGACCAAGACCAGTGCCAAGGCAAGCCATTCTAAATGCTTGCTGTTGTTTTACTTATAATTATCTATCATGCATGTTTTACTTCTGAAGTTTTACAAAAGTTTGAGTAAAAAACTATTCTTTTAAGTGGACTATACCACTATTTATTTTATGTATCCAATATGTTATATCCACTATATAATCTTGGTGTTACCAAGCCCTTTAGATATTTTAGTATCATCACTTAATCAACTTAAGTCCCCTAGTGGATATTTTAACTTGATATTTTTGGAAAGAAAAAGCTTGGGAAAAACCCCGAGGAAAGGTGGGACCTTGTCCGAGGGAGGTTTGTGAAGAAGGAAATGTTTTCGACTTGTTTTCCAAAAATGACACATAACCTAGTCTTCGCCGGACAACCAAGCCGTGCTGCCACATTACCTCAATATGGGAATGGGGTCTAGCTAATTGCTTGTCGGTGTTAGTCCGTGTCTACCTCAATGTGCTATATGGGTTAGAGTCCCCCGAACCGAATTGTCGCCAGGAGGGAGAAATGGGACATTCAGAGTGTGGGGATTAAGTTTGCCACCGGTTGCAACAGTTGGGTCTCCTGCCATGGCGGTGTGTTGTCAGGGGAAACCGGATCGATACGGCTGACTCACTCGGTGCCGGGGAGAACAAACCCAGTTGAAGAGGTAGTCATTTACTAGCACTGACATAGTGGATCGTTAGGACCAGTTATCCGATGTTTGCATACTGTCTCGGACAGTCCGTGGTTGTTCACGGCGGATGTACTGGATCTTGTGGATTGTGTACACCTCTGCAGAGTAAAACTATTTAGAATAGCCGCGTCCTCGGATATGGACAGTTGAATGGCCATGTAGCTAGCATTGTGTCAATGTTTTCAAAAAGCTGGAAAAGTGTTTTGGCACTTGTACCTAGAAGGTACGTTGAAAGGGAATGATTGTACCTTTGAGGTACCGGATAAATAATGATCTTGAAGATGTGATCTTCCAAGAGGTTTTGCAAAGAGAAACTTGTATTCTATTTAAAATGCTTTATCAAAACCTTGTGCACATGCTATATCTACAAGAGAAATAAAATATCTTTTGAAGTATCTTCTTCAACAAAAACAACTAAAACCTGTGCAACCATGATGTGTCTTAAATTCATCATGGCTAGTTGAACCTTAACTACAGCCTTCCTACCACCTATATATATGCATACTTGCATGTTTAGCTTTCATTTGGGGTGTCTTGCGGAGTACATTCAAACGTACTCACATTGGTTTCGTCCCTGGCTATTGTCTTAGCCAGACTTTGAGCAGAAACCCAGAGAACCTGAACAAGATGGTGTCGTTGACGGCTGTGCGAACTAGGAACGTCTCCGAGTCAGTAGCCTGTAGGTAGTCAAGGTGTGACTTGGCTTTACCACGGGTGTCTTTTGTAGACTTCCGCTGTCTTTATTGTGTGTTCCTGCCCTGCGTGGCAGTTGTTTTCAACTGGGTCAGGTGACCAGTTATGTAAGCCGTGTATTCGTGTAGTGGATGTTTTATCTGTAATGCCAACTCGAGTATGTTGTTCACGACTAACTGATCATGGGATCGTGAATGTATGCATACTGGAGGTCTCAGACGGCTAGTCTGGGGTCCCCACAGAGTTGGTATCAGAGCCATCCTGACTTTAGGAGACCTCAGTTAGCATGGACGTCAGATAGGAAATAAAAATATTTTGGTAAAAACTATATTACTGCCTAAAATGTTTTTATCTCATAAACCATAAGCATGGTTTCCATTTTTCTTATATTTTCGAAAAACTATTGCCTTGTTTATAAAACAATTTTTTGAAGAAAACCAGAGAAAATAGTAAACATACCTTTTTACCCTTTTGTTTTCATGGCTCAAAATGTTTTGTAAATAAATAAACATGAGTTTATAAAATTTGTTTTCATTTAAAAGTATATCAAAAAGTTTTCTTCTGTTATCTTTCTACAAAACAGTTACATACTTGACGATGTCCCAAGAAGACCTTAGTAGTTAGCAACCCGAAGAAAAAGTAGCTTCCTTCAGAAGACCTCAACATCAAGGTGAGATAAAGAGAAGACTTCAACAACCCTTTTGCCGACCCAGCCCCATAGGAATCGATAGGTTTCACTCAGTTGTTTTTGAGCTACCCGTTCTTTAGCGGTAATAGACGTTTTCTGGTACTAAAGGTACCTTGTTTGTCTCTTGCCTGGGTGCTAATTGTGTGTTTTACTCTTGCGTAATGTTTTTACTTGTTTCCCTTGTTGTGTGTGTTTTTGAATTGTTTTCTTGTGTGTCTCACAAGCATGCCTTTTTCGTCAAAGCAAAGTCACCACACTCTCATATCTTGCTCTTTTCATGTTCGTTTGCAAAACCCCTTTTGGCATGTCGGCCTTGGTTCAAAAAGTCTGACTTAGAAAAATCACCTTTTAAAAAGTTTTATCCCCCATCCCCTCATGAGAAGTGCGAGGTATGGGACCCTCTCTGCTTCAACTTGAGAACCTAAGACTCTGAAATCTTCTTCAAGATGGATAACGGACTTCACGCGCCATTTTGTGCAACTACACCAAGAGCCGTCATGAAGAACGACAAATTCAGATTCAAGCCCGAGAAGACGCAAGATGTGTCTCGCGACACCAACAAAAACTTTTACCAGACTAACACTTCTAACATAACTATCTAATTTTTGATTAACATCTAACCGAAGGTTTGCTAAAGGCACTAGCTAGTTTTCCCGAGGGAAAGCTAACTGGATGACCCTAAACCACCTAAGAAGACACCTCCAAAGCTCCACGAAGATCAAGACCCAACGAATTCTTCCACGACATGCTGTCGCCACCAAGCAAAAATGAGGCAAATATGAAGATAATCCCCGACAACCTACAAAGACTAATCAAAGGGGGGAAGCATCCGCACTTCAACGCAGTCAACCACTCAAGAAGCAAAAAAGCATATAGGAGTTTTCCTGATAGCTTTCCTAACAGTAATCGGAGAGAGTCAAGTCCACGGACCTGACGCCCTGTGAGGCCAGATGGTTGCCGTGGGTAACTATCTGCGATGCCCAAAAGAAGACCAGGTCCAGACAATGATAGAAGGTCTACGAAGCAGCAAAATCAAGACCCTTCATTAGCTTGTGTCGTTCCACCAACATCAACAACAAGGACATGAAGTGTCAAGTGAACATATCCATCTCCTCGACAAGCAACTTTCTGACAACATAAACCCCTCGAGTTCTCAGAAGACCACCCCGTCAAAGGATCTTCATTTACAAAAGTTTAAGATACCCGAAACTCTTGTTTTTAGTTACACTCTTAAGTACCCACTTACGAATCTCGGGGACGAGATTCATTTTAAGGGGGGAAGAGCTGTAACAGCCCAATTTTTTGGAAGACAGGAAAAACTTGTTTTCAATAACCCAAAAATCAGGGCCAACAAAAACTTTTTAACATGTTTGGCTAATGCTTGTGTTTCTTTTCTGTTTGCTTGTTGATTGTGTTTTTGTTTGTGTTTGTTAACACCTGACATTAAAAACCAATGATCATAAATTTCTTAAAAACACAACCCTTGTGATCAAGTCATGACAAGAAAGCTTATCATCTTCATCCACCACACTCTTTTGGCAAAAACCTTTTTGAAAATGTTTTGATTTTAGAAGAAACCCAAAGGCCAAGTTTTGAGGAAACAAAAGAAATTTCCAAAACTATATGAAAAGTATTTTGGAGCTAATCATATCCAACCTGTTTTCAACCAAGATGTTTTTGCAAGTATTTCAAAAACTCCTTCTCACTTCCTTCTTTTGCAAAAACAATAAGAGGGGATTATGTTACCCCTGTGTTTAACCTCAAATATATTCTTTTGGAAACAACAACTTATGAGATGAACCTCTTTACAAAATCCTCTTGTCATGGTATGTCTTGATCACTACCTAAAATTAACACTTAAGAGAAACACCTGGAAATTATATTGAAGAACTCAGTTGTTTGAGTGATCTTGTGTGTCTTATTATTTTATCTGCTTGTTGGGTGATCTTATCTTGTGTTTGCTTTGAAGTATTTATTTCTGTTTGTTGTTTAATGTGTGCTGTTCTAATAAAATAAAAACTATTAATAACAAGATCAAGCATCTATATCATATTCCATCACATGCTCATATCATCTTCTGTTTTCTTACAAATCTCCAACTTTGGAGACATGCTTCTATGACAAATCTTGAACTAATCATCAATGCACCATCATACACCTCATTGTATATATATTCTATCTATCCAAGTTTTTATTTTGGATATTGAAACCCTTTGGTATCATCTTTCAAAGTCCTTAAGAAGGCATCCCTAAATAATGATCATATCTCCTTTATTATGAAGCACTTTGCCCTTGTTACTCCAAACCACTCCTCTTTGTTTTCAGGACCTATGAACCTACCCTTGTCATCTCCATTACCTATACATCACCTCCATATGGTCCACTTATTTTCCAATGGCCATTTAATTATTTATCTCTCATGGTTTTTAAACTATTAAATAAACTCCTGTTTTCACCCCTCTTCCACTAGGTGTCACAAATATTTTCAAAAGAGTTGTTTATTAAAAATCACTTTTGAGATCTATATCATGTACTCTCCCCAATGAACTCTAAAATATTTGTTTTAAAAGCATTTTACTATTTATTATTTTCCATTTTTCAAAAGGCCAGAAATGGACTTTAAAATATTTTGTGAAGAAAAGTATTTCCTAAAATCTTGGAAAAATTACCCAAGATGCCTATGGTCATGTGGGACTTATTTATGCAAAAACATTTGGAAGTTGTGCTGAAAATTTTGGAGAAAACATTTAAAAACAGATTCAGCACTTTTGGAATTTCCAAATTTTTGTGAAAGAAATATTTTTCAAAACTATTAAGGCCACCATCCCTAGACTCCATTTTTGATTATCTATCCAATGGACAAGAGTTTGCACATATGTTCTATTAAAATTATTGGTGAAAACAATTAAAAACATCCACTGGTTATTCTGGACATGGTTGAGTTCTTGCATGTCTTGGCCAATAATTGGACTTCCTATACCTCTCTCTTGTTCTGAGGGGTAGAAAATATCTCTCCTAACCTCCTAGACATGGTCTAGCTGATCCACCATCTCTCTCTATCCCTCTAACTCAGCCATCTACATGAAGACAAGGATGGTGATCATCCACCCTTTTTCTAATCCATCTCCACAATGCCTTCCAGGCCGAGTCCTTGCGCCACAAGCTCGCTCTCGCACATGTGAACTCTCTGGCGAGGCCCCCTCACTTCTACTTGTCTCCTTCCCCCTCACCTGTGCGCTGGCCATGGCGCCCAGGACGCCCACGCCACGTCGCTCGCGTTCCGACACTTGTGCAGCATGCTGAGCAGCGAGACCTTGTCTACTAGCTCCTAGGCCTCTCCAGGAGCACGCCCATGAACTTCATTGTCCCCAGATCGTCCTCCTTCTACCTTTGCTCGCTGTCGAACACCTACGGGTGAGCACCAAGAGCACTCACCTCTCCTCCTCCATGGACTAACTCTCCCTCTATTTCCTCTTCCTCCGGGATCTTCTCATTGTACTCACACCACTAGACATGCCCGCGCTCGCACTCTCTTGCTCGAACGAGCATGTTCGAGCTTGCCATGGAGGTCGAGGCGCCATGCTCTGTGGCTAGACCACCTGGAGCCACCTCCTTGCTATAAAGCTTGCCACAACACCTACACGTATCTCCAATCGACCCCCTGCATCAAAAGCCCCCTCCGTTTCTGCATCCATCGCCGAACTCGAGCGTCGCGACCCGCTGGTGAGCTCCTCGTCAAGCCACCGGTACGGGCCATTCCCGGTAGTTCCGTTACCCTCCCTTCCTTCCTTGGGCTTCCGCGAATCTCGTGGCCTATCTAATTTCTCCTTCTAACCGCTACAGTGATGCCGCCATGAACGACCTAAGGCACCACCGTGGGAGCCCATCAAACTCCGGCGTGGGGACTTCCCGAGCGACCACTGGGGGAAGCACCGAATTCGCAACCTCGCTCTGGTCCTCCTCGTGCTCGCCGTGCATCCAGGAGACTATGGAAGACCCCGACGGCGAGCTCCACTCTCCGCAGCGGTGGCCGATGCGGGCGCCGCCGCAGTTATTGGTCGTCCCGGCAACCTCCTGCGTGGGCGCGTCGAGATCCGTCCGATCCTCATCCAACCAACGCGTACCCCTTCACGCGTGATGTGAGGCTGACTGGTGGACCTCCCCGGGCCCGTGCATTGGGAGTTTGACTCCTACTCCCGCGCAGGAGTGGATCCAGTTGGCCGGCCCATCACCGCATTGCACAGATCTGGGCTGAGTCCGCTCAGATCTGGCCCTTTTGTGTTTTTTCTGCAGGTGTTTAATCTTTTCCCTACAGATCTGAATGTGGTGCTGTACTTTTAATCCAAATAAAAATGCAAATGAGTAAAACCTGCCAAACTAAAAATCACAGTGATCAATCTAGTTTTTCTTAACCATCTCCAACTTGTAGATCTGTATTTTGCGGTATATTTTAGGAGAAATAAAAGAAATGGCAGAAGCACTCATTAACACCATTTCTTTAATAACTTGAGTTTGATGTATCCAAAACATGCAAACTAAACTATTCTGAGTAGCCCTTCAAAATGTCTATCTGTGGCAGTTAACCTTGTGTTGACTTGAGTTGTTGATTGAAAATGACATGCATGTTAGTTTTAGGCCAGAGAGCACTTCTGTGAATTGTTTAATTTTATTGGTGATGATTTTTGATGTGAATATACTTGGGTTGGTTTGATAGTGACTAGCAGCACCTTATACTAGATTTTCATGATTTTAGGAGTTACAGAATATGTTTGGTGCAACATTTGGTAAATAGTCCCTTTCTGTCTATTATTGACATGACTTGATAAATTGTTGTGTTATCATGATCTTGTTATAAAATTGATTCCTAGCATGTGTAGGTTATTTATACCTGTTTGAAATGTGTCTTGAGAGTTTCACTAGTATTATAGGGTTTGTGTGTGAAAGCCATGCTTGTTATAGTTTAAATCTCAATATGTTGTTTTCCTAGTAAAAATAGGTTAAAATTATGTTATTCTTCATATTGGTATGATGATTTTAATAAATGATTTAGTATTGTTTTCCATAGCATAGCTACTGTTATTTTTGCATGTTATACTTGCTTTCATGATTGAATAAGGTCTAGATCATTTGGGCATGCCATGCTAGTTTTAGGTGATTTCTGCCATAGTAGTTATTTGCATGCTTAGTTTTTGATAAATTGTTTAGGTTGTTATTTTGATATTACTAGCATGTATAGGTGTTGTTTTATCTGTTATTTGGATGATATCTTATATGTCTATCAAGTAGAATAAATCTTGTTTAGTGATCTATTGTTATTATGCATGTATGCATGTCTAAATGGCCCCTTTTGCATCTCTAGTTTTAGTAGTCTTTTGCTCCATGATTATTTCCATGTATTGAGTGATGCCATGATATGTTTGGTATTGTTTTCTCTCTGTTATTAGGTTGCTTAGCTACTGGTTATATTAATTCTCCATGTTTAGAAAAGCACGTGTCACTATAGGCTTGTAGTATTGCTTGTTACTATTTTCCTGTGCATGTCTAGTTGTTTCTAGGTTGTTTTCTTATTATTTTTCTCATCCTCATGAATGACCAGAGAGTCATTTGAACTTAATTGACCATGTTATGAGAGTGGCACACCCACTGGACCCATGCCAATTTGGTTGAGGATCCATAGCATCAATTCTAGTGTGGTTCATGTGTGTTTTCTGTGCATGTTTTGCTCGTTGGTGTGCACCCTAGTAATTTTGTTTGTGAGGGTACTTGTTTGATGAAATGCTTTCTGTATGTTTAATTTTATCAAGTGCTTTCCTTTGTTTGGTTCTGATTGGGTGTTTTCCTTTTTCAGTTTACGACGTTAGATATCGAAGACGGTATTATTTCCCGGAGAAGTTTTTATTGCAACTCTTGTTTATTTCAAGAGCAAGACCAAGACCAGTGCCAAGGCAAGCCATTATAAATGCTTGCTGTTGTTTTACTTATCATTATCTGTTATGCATGTTTTACTTCTGAAGTTTTACAAAAGTTTGAGTCAAAAACTATTCTTTTAAGTGGACTATACCACTATTTATGTATCTAATATGTTATATTCACTATATAATCTTGGTGTTACCAAGCCCTTTAGATATTTTAGTATCATCACTTAATCAACTTAAGTCCCCTAGTGGACATTTTAACTTGATATTTTTGGAAAGCAAAAGCTTGGGAAAAACCCCGAGGAAAGGTGGGACCTTGTCCGAGGGAGGTTTGTGAAGAAGGAAATGTTTTCGACTTGTTTTCCAAAAATGACACATAACCTAGTCTTCGCCGGACAACCAAGCCGTGCTGCCACATTACCTCAATATGGGAACGGGGTCTAGCTAATTGCTTGTCGGTGTTAGTCCGTGTCTACCTCAATGTGCTATAGGGGTTAGAGTCCCCCGAACCGAATTGTCGCCAGGAGGGAGAAATGGGACATTCAGAGTGTGGGGATTAAGTTCGCCACCGGTTGCAACAGTTGGGTCTCCTGCCATGGCGGTGTGTTGTCAGGGGAAACCGGATCGATACGGCTGACTCACTCGGTGCCGGGGAGAACAAACCCAGTTGAAGAGGTAGTCATTTACTAGCACTGACATAGTGGATCGTTAGGACCAGTTATCCAATGTTTGCATACTGTCTCGGACAGTCCATGGTTGTTCACAGCGGATGTACTGGATCTTGTGGATTGTGTACACCTCTGCAGAGTAAAACTATTCAGAATAGCTGCGTCCTCGGATATGGACAGTTGAATGGCCATGTAGCTAGCATTGTGTCAATGTTTTCAAAAAGCTGGAAAAGTGTTTTGGAACTTGTACCTGGGAGGTACGTTGAAAGGGAATGATTGTACCTTTGAGGTACCGGATAAATAATGATCTTGAAGATGTGATCTTCCAAGAGGTTTTGCAAAGAGAAACTTTTATTCTATTTAAAATGCTTTATCAAAACCTTGTGGACATGCTATATCTACAAGAGAAATAAAATATCTTTTGAAGTATCTTCTTCAACAAAAACAACTAAAACCTGTGCAACCATGATGTGTCTTAAATTCATCATGGCTAGTTGAACCTTAACTACAGCCTTCCTACCACCTATATATATGCATACTTGCATGTTTAGCTTTCATTTGGGGTGTCTTGCGGAGTACATTCAAACATACTCACATTGGTTTCGTCCCTGGCTATTGTCTTAGCCAGACTTTGAGCAGAAACCCAGAGAACCTGAAGAAGATGGTGTCGCTGACGGCTGTGCGAACTAGGAACGTCTCCGAGTCAGTAGCCTGTAGGTAGTCAAGGTGTGACTTGGGTTTACCACGGGTGTCTTTTGTAGACTTCCGCTGTCTTTATTGTGTGTTCCTGTCCTGCGTGGCAGTTGTTTTCAACTGGGTCAGGTGACCAGTTGTGTAAGCCGTGTATTCGTGTAGTGGATGTTTTATCTGTAATGCCAACTCGAGTATGTTGTTCACGACTAACTGATCATGGGATCGTGAATGTATGCATACTGGAGGTCTCAGACGGCTAGTCTGGGGTCCCCACACGTCCCTCCGGACGGTGATGATGTAGATGCCTTGTTGTCGGAGAAGTATCCACACCGGACTGCGTGTGGTGTCGCTTCTGATAGATGTGCTCGACGAAGATTTTGGGTCTTATCTTGACGTAGTCCTATAACTTGATGGTTCGGCTCGATGTAGTTCGGGTTATTTTTTTTGAACAAGGAGAGGGGCCTCGAAGGACCCCAAAGCTGCATTATCCCGCTGTCGGTGGAGTACATAGTACAAGTAGGACCAAAGAGAAAACAAAAATTACATATGGGTCCTTAGGAAATGCAAACAAGACCCTGGAACAAAAAATAGAAACGCAATCCGGCCCAGGTCTTCTTCCAGCTCCAGCTCCACCAAACATCGCTTGCACGTGGTCAACCACAGCACCACCGGGGACTAGGCCACTTGGGGTACTGCAGCGGGAGCACACCGTACCAGAGAAGAAAGCCTCCAACATGGCATCAAGGCCGGGAGGATGATCGTCGCAGCTCGACGTACAGCAGGCGCCAAGCAGGGAGGGAGTGGCCGCCGCACGACCTGCAAATTCAACAGCTAAACTACACCATGCAGTATGAAGAGCTATCGAGAGGGAACTCCCAAGGTAAGCCGCGGTTGCAGCTGTGATTCGCCGTCCTCCTGCCACAGGCAGAGCAAGAAGGAGGTGGAAGCTCTGCCCACCATGCCCTCCATTGCTAGCAGGTAATGGCCTCCAAACCTCTTCCACCGTAGCTGAAGAACCGACATCATCAACCCCTAGGACCTAGAGGTGACCTTCGAACTTATTAGGGAGAGAGGAGGCAGCGCCGACCACTCCATCCTCTAGCTCCGACCACCGGAGCAGCAGAAGAAGAAGCATCAGCACCCATCCACCTCCGCGGCTCGGTCGCTCTCAGCGATGAAACCTCCACGGCATGACGTCAAACTGCACAAAGACATGAAAAGCAGCAAGATCTCTACTACTACGACCTAGACTACTACTATACAGGGAGCACCGCACTCTTCCCCCATCACAACTCCGGCCAGCGGTGCCGCTGGAGCTGATCCGGGCTGGAGCCGGGCGATGGCGGCGGGGGTCGACTCTTAAACCTTATCCAGAGAGAGGAGAGTCGGGTTGATGCAGGTGTCGAAGGCGAAGGCCGCTCTCGCATGATCGATGCCGTAAAACAGACATATGCTAGTCACCCGCGGTAATGCATTGGGAGCAGACTCAATCACGTCTTGCAAGCACAACACACAGAGCCATGTTTTTTTTATTCCATGCATACCTACGTGTGATCTGGTCGTTGTAGCTTCTACATCATGCAGCGATCTTGTCGCCTGCTGGTGTTGGCTTCTCGTTCACGTGTGTCGCACCTGGTTGGAGCCTCCGATGCTTTGACGCAGATGGCAGTGGTGACGCAGCGGCCACCGGATGTGGAGGCAAAGTTGTGACACGCCGGCGACCTCTGCTTCTCCCATCGGCGCGTGGACCGAAGGGCCCGATCGGTGCGTTGCATGGACGGGAGGTCGCCGAGCTGCCTCCGTGTGGGAGGTATCCTGTTCCTCGACATGTGCGCGTTGTGGCCTGCCCTTGTGCGCCTCCGTGGACAGCTCTTTTCACCGGAACATTCAGGATCGATTAGGGATTTATTTTGTGGCTAATCTAATCTAATCTATGCACTCGAAAACTGAACCTAAAGAACCGATCAAGATCTTTTATCTCGACCGGGTGCCGCCCCCCCGAGGAGAGATCTCCCCGGGGGTGGCGAGCTGCGGAAGTGGTGGAGAAACCTACGATCGGCATCGTGAGGCAAACCGCTGTGATACCATGTGGAAAATATTGAAACCCTAATAATTGTTGTGTATTGCTTGACCCTCATATGGGGTATATAAGGAGAGGTACACGGGGGTAGGTGAAGACTTGGAGTATAAGGATGTAGAGTCCTAATCTATCCCTACACGTATGCTTTCCGTATCCTAACAAGCATGCGTGCAATCGAAATCAGTGACATGTTAGAGGAGAGCAAGGGTCAAATTAGCACACCTATAAATGTCTTCAATGTTGTGGCGGTTTGAGAAGAGAATGGGCCAATTTACTCATCAGTTAAGAGGAAACGTACGTGCATACTACTATTTTTATGTGACATTTCACAGTAATAATCAGCTGCTAAAAGCTAAAAGAAAAATATAATGACATGGCAGGCTGCTGATGTGGAAAACTATGGTTGCTCAAAGATGTTTGATGAGGTGGATACCTTGCATGTTGAGAGAAATACCCATAGTGGGTTGCTCCCATTTAGATATTGTAGATTAGGTGGTCTCTGTAGAAAATTTTCGAGTAGTTTTTAAATTGCCAAAACCACTCATAAACACCTTTTAATTCATATTTTGAGTTCTACTATTCCAATTTTGTTAATTTTGTATTCTCTGGATTCCTTAGAACCTGTAGAAAACCATGGGACCAGAGAAAACCAAAATTGTATCGTGCACACACTTTCTATTTCAAATTTAGTCAAATCAGTAATCTGTCCATAATTCAAATTTTAGAATGTATTTTTGAGTGAAACCAATTGGGTCACCTTGGTATTAGTACCCTCTGTCCAGAGAGATAAATGACCAATTTTTACAGAAACTTAAAAGTGTGTTTAAAATTAATTTAATCTAAAGATCTATTAATGGACTACTAAATGAGAGTAATTAAATTAATGCATTGAAATAAAACTCAACCAGAGCCTTGTGTCAACTAAACAAACCACATATAATGTCAAACACACCTCAACACTACATCTAACATGTGTAAAACAAAATCTTGCATTCATGCGTGCATACATGTTTATGTTTGTATTGTTTGAGTGGTATGTTTGTGTTTGTACTGTTATTGCTTGTTTAGATTTTGGAGAAGACCAATACAACACCTGTGATTGTTGTGTTTGTGATGGTTGCTTCTACCAAGGCAAGTGATGCTCATGTCCTACTTTTGTTTTCAAATGCATTAGTGTTTTCAGTAGTGTGCATGATAGGTGGTATTATTATTTTCCAAGTATATGCTATGCTCAGAACACCTAGTAGTGTGTAGCCCACCCGAAACCCCTGCTAGGTACTAGTTTAGCTATACTAGAACATTATCACAACTACTGCTTCTATTTATTGGGTTGTGATACTTTGAAAATTGAAATTTAACAACCCAATGAAACACCTGGGTGGATTGGTAATTGCTCGGATTATGTTGAGTGGCTACTCAAGGCCATGTCCATGGTGGTTGTCACCTGGGTTACTCCCAGGGCCATGGATGTGGTGGTTGTCACCTGAGGGTACACTTGTGGATTGCCACCCAGGACTAAAGAGATCTGTAGGTCTTCCATGTATAGTTAGCTTCCAGTGCAGCCTTGAGGTAATATGGGCTCTGCCAAGATTAAGTAAGTTGTGGGGGTTCATCCTGTTGTATGACATGGGTTTGTAGAATTTTACGAGCGTCGAGTCATGCTGGTATGGTTGAATCCCTCTTCCCAAAGATCTTTTCTCATTTTTCTCTCGGGGAAAATGAGTCTCAAGGTGAAAGTGCACAACCTCTGCAGAGTTAAAAACTAAGATCTTAGCCGTGTCCCGGGTTATGGGCCAGTTGAGTAAACTAGACATAGTTGGTGCTGAAGGATCTCCTCATCTTTTCTAAATGAATTAAAACATGTTAGAAACCTTTTCCTAGAGCACATGGTGTGTCTACCCCTCTGTGCCACCTTTTCAAACTCATGGTGTTTCTACCCATGATGATTTTCAAACTTCATGGTGTGTCTACCCATGATGCCTTTATTAAACTACATGGTGTGTCTACACATGTTGATTTTTCAGAGATTTACAAAGATTTGTCAAAAATAGGACAAAATTGGCTTTATGCAAATAGTCCAGACTCCACCAGCCAAATATCATGTAGCTAGTTATTCCTCAAAACTGCCACCATACAAGTGTCACTTGCCAGTACATTGTTTGTACTGACTTCCTCCCCTGTGGGGGCTGCATATTCCAACGTGCAGGTCATTTAGATGATGAGTAACCATTTAGGATCTCGAGCCTACATCCCAACATGTCTGCATGTGGCACATGAAGAGAAGGAGGCTCATTGAAGATTTGTTTCCGTTGTATTTGCTTTGAACTCTGTTATTTGGGGCTAGTCCATGTTGACTATGCCAATTGTAAGACTATTTTATTTCATATCCAATGGATCATACGTTGTAGAATGATGCTATTGCAATGAATATTTCATTTTTTCATGTGTACGCTATCATTGATCCCGGGAATAGCAGGTACGCAAGTATTCTACCTTTGTAAAAAGGTAGGGTGCTACACCCAAGAACCTGGGGAAGAAGTCCGAGAAGATGGCGTGAAGGAAGAAGTAGAAAAGGAGGAGAAGGAAGGCAGGGGGTCCAGCCTCAACCCTCGTCCAGGCCGGCCCCTACAGAACCATCCGGCCTCCACCCCGGCCCCAAGCCGGCCACAGCACGCGCCAAGCCGGACCCCCTTCGGAGCCTTCCGGCCTCTGCCTGCTTCCCCACCTCAGCCCCAGGCCGGCCACGCCCCCTCTCCACCCTAGCCTCAGGTCGGCATGCTAGCAGCAATTGCCAGCCGTGCCCCAGCTCCCACCCCGGCCTCAAGGGCCGGCTCCCCTAAAGACTGCGCAAATGGAGAGTTTTTCCCCGTTGCCACCTCCATCTACCCCCTTGGCTATATAAGTACTTCCCCGAGCTAGATCTAGGTTTAGAGATGAATTAAAAACTTCGAGCTTTGCTCTTGTATCCCTCTTGTGAGGTGACTCCTCTTGTGAGGCTACTCCTATGATGTGTATCTAGGACCGTATCAAGACTCATCAAATTAACTATCATTTCCCCTTGGGATTCAGTTAGGGACTTTCCAATCTTCCTGAACTAACCCTTGAGGTTCTATTGGCGTGGTGGACCAGCCATGGGTCTGAAGCGGTTTCTGATAAGGTGAGTTCGGTTGGATCGACTATTCTGTAGGCGGCCCTCGGGGTTTAGTTGACAGGAGGTTTCGATTCTTTAGTTCCCGCTAGTTATCTCCCTTGTGTTTTCCCTCGTTTTCCCCCGATTCCCCTCTCATGTTCGTTCGTTCGTTCGTTCGTTCTTCGTGTTCTTGGTCGATTTGTGAAGATCGAGCCACCCTAGAGGTTTACCTCCATAACATCTGGTATCCAGAGCTAGATTGACACGAATTCGACCCCCATATTCTCCATTTCCATCCAATTTTTCTTCTACCACCATAAATTCGAAAATTTCACAAAAAATAGCCAAAAAGGGATTTCGACCGATCTGCGGATTTATTGAGTTTTTCGTGGATTTGTTGCCAAAGACCATTCCCCACCTTTTCATTCAGCCACTTTCCCCGAATTTTTCCAAAAAAATTCTAGATTTTGAAGGAATTTCGAATTTGAGCGAAAATCACAGAAAAATCCTGCTCTTCGATTCTTGGATAGATTTTCAAACGTGTTTTTCTTTGTCTTGGTTGATCCGATTTGAGTGTTTCAAATTCCCAAGAGAAGCCCATGACACCACCTACGAAATTACATCAACAAATCGACACGACATCGACAACCACTGGTCGCAAGTATGTGATCATCTACAAGTAGGTATAACTTGCTTCCGCTTTGAACTAACCTCCTTGTTTGTGTACCTTTCCTATTCCTACTAGTTCTTTTACATCACTTGGCATCGCATTAGTGGCACCGAGAGTGTGTGTCTGCACTTGTGAGAGCATAGCTTCGAGCAGGCATTGGCATTTTGGAATCATCAAAAATCGAAAAAAAGGAGGAAAAGAAGCAAAAGATCGATGTGAATTGCTATCACTTGTAGGAACGTGTAGCTTCACGTCGCAAAAGAGAAGAGAGTGACCGGTTGCCACGGTACGAATCTTGGTGCCTCTTATAGTTTTCGGTTTGAGCTAGCGTCCTCCTTTCATTGGGGTGGCATTGAGCTTAGTCTTCGTTAGGAACATTTCGTCTTCGCTCGTCCATTGGCCGCACTAACCCCATTTATCCCTTGTGTGTGTGTGTTCCATTTTTGTTTCCTCCACTAGGTTTGCTTCTTGCGCTAACATTTCATTTCGGTTCTTCTCCACGTTTTACAACAAACTTTTCTTCGGATTTGTTGTTTTTCCTTGCCACTTTGCTCGCCCATTTGCCTTCCAAATAAAGCGTGTGTGTTGTCGTTTGCGGTTTTATTTTGATCTTTTTGGACTCACTTTTGACATACCGCCCTACACCTAGGCTCGTCTACTAGCCTTAATACGACAAAAAAGGTAACGTTGGGTAATTTAGACATCCATTTATTCATATCACCCTTGTGTGTTTTTGAGATGGCTAGGGAAGGAGTGTTCACAAGTCCGAGCATGGAAGATGAAGGCAACCCTTTGTTCAACGACAACGCCTACCACAACTTCGTCACCCACAACGACCATTTCCAACTCCGCCAACTCGTGAAGGACGGGTTGGAGCTGTATGAGCATTGCCTCCAAGCGCAAGAGGCTCGATCGAATGATCAAATGACACGCATCAACATCCACTTGGCTAATATTGCCAACCGCCATGGATCATCATCGTCCTCAAGGTCGTGCCGCTCAAGCCACCACACTCACGATCATCACCAAGCTCGTCGCCATGACCGCAACACCAACATGGAGGATGGTGGACAACCACAACAAAAACAACCACCACCACCTCCTCCACCACAAGCTCCTCGACGACATTGGTACGAAGATAGCTCGCCATCACCACCTCCTCCACACCGACAAGGCCGTGGTGACCCTCTTCAACATCAACCTCAACGACCGGACCTTCGCCAACATCGTCCACCACCTCCACAAGGACAAGACAATGACTATGGTCACAATGACTTCGTGGAAGGTGCTCGTCAATATAGAAGGCCACCAAGGCGCAATGCGCATCCCCACCACAATGATCACCAAGAACAAGAACTTCTGCAACAACCTTGCTGTGAACAAGAGCGTCCTCAACAACAAAACTGTGAAAATGATGATAGTGAACGCCGAGAGGCACGACTCCGTCATCATCAATAACCACCTCCTCATGACCACCGGCGTCATCCTCCTCATCATGACCTCCACCACCAAGACAACGAGGATGACCCATATGATCTTTCACCCCCTATCTATGATGAAGACCTACATGAGCGACCGCATCGACAACATGAAGACAACAACATGAGTGCCCTTCGCTTCAATGTGCCAAAATTCAATGGTGAAAATGATCCCGAAGAATACCATGCTTGGGCCCTCAAGGTGGACAAGATCTTCGGCATGCACAACTTTAGTGACAAGAAGATGGTTGCTATGGCCTCTTTGGAGTTTGCTGGCTTTGGACTCTTATGGTGGGACCGTCTCCAAGCGGAAAGAGTCTGGAACCGGATTCCTCCTATCAACACTTGGAACAAGATGAAGCAATTCATGAATACACGTTTTGTCCCTCCAAACTACAAGCGTGATATCTTCAAAAATCTTCAAGAGCTTTGTCAAGGTTTGAAGTCGGTTGATGAGTACTACAAGCACATGGAGACCGCTTTCATACGAGCTCATGTGATGGAATCTCAAGAGAAAACAGTGGCCCGCTTCCTCAATGGCCTCAACTATCATATAAGGAAGATTGTTGAGTATCAACCATATGAAAACATCGTTGCCCTTGTCGATCAAGCTCTCAAGGCCGAACGTCAAATTGCGGAAGACCTCAAGTACAACAAGCAAAAGGCCTACTTCACCTCAAGGCCTTCCTCTTCGTCTCTAATGACACAAGTGACTACACCAACCAACCCCAAGAGCACCCCTAGAGCTTCTAATGGTACCAACAAGTCTTCGCAACCGTTCAAGAAACAAGTGCCTCCCACCACCACTTAGACTACTCCTCAAGTCAAGTCGAGCACTATCACTTGCTTAAAATGTGATGGATGTGGACACAAGTCCTTCGAGTGTTCCAACAAGATGATCATGATTTTCAACCAAGATGGTGAACATGACTCCATGAGTAAAGGAGAATACTATTCCTTGCACCCAATTGCTCTCAATTCCTTGGAGGTGCCCAATGGTGATGAATAAAGTGTCTATTGCGATGAGGACAAGAATCCATCGCTAGTGGTGACAAGAGTCCTTACTACCTCTCCTCAGGATGAGCATGACCAGCGTTGCAATCTCTTCCAAACTCAAGTCGGCATCAATGGAAAATCCATCAAGGTTATCATCGATTGCAGTAGTTGCGACAACTTGGCTAGCAAAGAGCTTTGCGACAAACTCCAATTGACTTACAAGCAACACCCGCATCCTTACCATGTCCAATGGCTAAGTGACTCCGGCACCTTCAAGATTCAACATATGGTCTCCGTACAATTCAAGATTGGCCCCTATGAAGACATGGTTGAGTGTGACGTTGTGCCTATGATTGTGTGTCATCTTCTTGTTGGACGACCCTAGCAATATGACAAGAGTGCTATTCATGACGGGCGTAGCAACCACTATAGTTTCAAGTGGAATAAAAAGACATTTGTGCTCCTCCCCATGTCTCCTAGCCAAGTGATCGCCGACAACACCAAGACCCATGCACGCAAGCAAGAAAGGCTCAAATGTCATGAGATGAGTGGTGAGAGAGTGATCCACCTATAAGAGAGTGAGAGCCACAAGCCAAATATGAGTGGAAAAGTTCGAGTGCTCCCAAAGGCCTTGCCTTACTTGCCACCAAAAGATAGATGCAAGAGTTACGAGATGACCCATCCATCCTACACTTTGTCCTCGTGTGCAAAGGGGAAGCACTTGAAATTAACGCCATAACAAAATTTCCTCCGTCTTTGCTGCCCTTATTGCAGGAATTTGAAGACGTGTTTCCCGAAGAACTACCATCGGGTCTACCTCCCCTACGTTGAATCGAGCACCGCATTGACCTCATCCAGGGTGCGCCACTACCAAACCGCGCTCCCTACCGCACCAACCCCGAGGAGACTAAGGAGATCGAGCGGCAAATGCAAGAACTACTTGAGAAAGGGTTCATTCATGAATCTCTTAGCCCTTGTGTCGTTCTGGTTATCCTTGTCCCTAAGCAAGATGATACTTCTCGTATGTGCATTTATTGACGCCTTATCAATTCTATCACCGTTAGATATAGACATCCCCTTCCTAGTCTCGGTGATATGCTTGACGAATTAAGTGGTGCTACTATCTTTTCCAAAACTGGCCTTAAAAGTGGATATCACCAAATTCGCATGAGTATAGGTGATGAATGGAAACCAGCTTTCAAAACAAAACTTGGTTTGTATGAATGGCTTTTCATGCCCTTTGGTCTTTTGAATGGTCCTTTAACTTTCATGCGTCTTATGAATGAAGTCTTGCGCCCTTTCATTGGAAAATTTGTCGTGGTTTACTTTGACGACATCCTCATTTATAGGAAATCTTTGGAGGATCACCTTGATCATATTTCTCAAGTATTATTGGCTCTTCGCAAAGAAAAACTTTTTGCTGATCTTTTCAAATGCAATTTTTGCACCAACAGGCTTGTTTTCTTGGGATTTGTGATTTCTTCAAATGGAATTGAAGTCGACATCAAAAAGTCGAGGAAATTAGGAATTGTCCTAACCCTACTTCCGTGGGTGAGATAAGGTGTTTTGATGACCTTTCCGGTTTCTATCGCCGCTTCATGAAGGATTTTTCCACAACCGCTTCCCTTTAAATGAACTTACAAAGAAAAATGTACCTTTTGTTTGGAGCAATGCACAACAAAAAGCTTTTGACACCCTCAAGAAATGTTTGACTGAAGCTCTTTTGCTTTATTTTGCCAGATTGTTAGAAAACCGTTGAGATTGAATGTGACGCTAGTGGAATAGGCATTGGTGGCGTTCTTATGCAAAATGGACGTCCCATTTCTTATCATAGTGAAAAATCAGATGGTGCTAGAGTCAGTTACCCAATTTATGACAAGGAACTATTTACTTTGGTTAGAGTCTTAGAAGTTTGGCAACACTATCTTTGTCCTAAAGAATTTGTCATTCACTCCGATCATGAATCATTGAAATATTTGAAAAGCCTTAATACGACCAAAAAAGGTAACGTTGGGTTATTTAGACATCCATTTCTTCGTATCACCCTTGTGTGTTTTTTATATGGCTAGGGAAGGAGTGTTCACAAGTCCGAGCATGGAAGATGAAGTCAACCCTTTCTTCAACGACAACGCCTACCACAACTTCGTCACCCACAACGACCATTTCCAACTCCGCCAACTCGTGAAGGATGGGTTGGAGCTGTATGAGCATCGCCTCCAAGTGCAAGAGGCTCGATTGAATGATCAAATGACACGCATAAACATAAACTTGGCTAATCTTGCCAACCTCCATGGATCATCATCGTCCTCAAGGTCGTGCCGCTCAAGCCACCACACTCACGATCATCACCAAGCTCGTCGCCATGACCGCAACACCAACATGGAGGATGGTGGACAACCACGACAACAACCACCACCACCACCTCCTCCACCTCAAGCTCCTCGACGACGTTGGTATGACGATAGCTCACCATCACCACCTCCTCGACACCGACAAGGCCGTGGTGACCCTCTTCAACATCAACCTCAACGACCGGACCTTCGCCAACATCGTCCACCACCTCCACAAGGCCAAGACAATGACTATGGTCACAATGACTTCGTGGAAGGTGCTTGTCAACATAGAAGGACACCAAGGCGCAATGCGCGTCCCCACCCCAATGATCACCAAGAACAAGAACTTCCGCAACAACCTCGCTGTGAACAAGACCGTCCTCAACAACAAAACTGTGAAAATGATGATAGTGAACGCCGAGAGGCGCGACTCCGTCATTGTCGTGGGATAATCACGGCAGATGTTACCGGGGGTAACTGATCTTGGGGCAAGACGACACAGGCGTTTGGGAGAGGGTTTAGCTCAGAGGAAAACATGGTGCAATTCGATCTGGTAGCCGGCAATCAAAGTCGCCGAGTCTCCGATCTTGATACAATAACTCAACTCTGGGATTACACTGGATGCTCGATATCAAGCGATATTGCTAGGGTTCTTAGATCTCTGCCTAAACTAGACCTGGGGGTCGGTTTATAAAGCACCCGTACCCCCTGGCTTATTCTCCAAGGCGTGTCCTGGATCCTACCCGGACACGGCGCACAAACCCTAACTTTCTTCTACCATAACCCACAATCCGGGTTACTGGGCCTACAAGCTTGGGCCTTTACAGGTTTCCTTATCCTTATCCGGATTTTGCACAGCGTCCTTTGGGCCGGGTTACTCCTTTGGAGTTTGGCCTACCGGGTTATCATCCCCCCATCAGTAGTCCCCAGAATAGCCTGGGCTTCATGGGTCCTCCTTGAAGCGCTTGCTATTCCCTGCAAATATATCAAACACATAGGCATGCGGAGGCCGGGTTAAGATGCTTTGACAAGTGGCTAGGCCTAACTCCATGGTGGCCATATAGTAACCCAGGCTTTCCCCAAATTCTTTGGTTTAATTTTCCAAGTCCAAACCCTAATGAAAATGCCAAAATCCCATACGCGATAACCAACCCTGATATCACGGAGTAGATTTCCTTCTTTCTCTTGTCCAGATGCTTTGCCCAATACTTGCGCATATCTTGCAGAATCCACGTGGATAACCATCACCCCACGATTTCCGGCTTCTGGCCGTTGAGATAGAACCACCCTCGCCTTATAAATAGTACTCAGAGGGTAACCTCAAACCCATCACTACGCCTCAGCTTCCCCTTTCCTTCATTACTCCGTACACCCTCGCAGCGCCACCGCAAGGAGCTTGCGCTCGCCATCGAAGCCAAGTCGCCGCCGGCCGCGCTTGCCCTCGAACCATCTCGCGCCACCGTCGCGCTAGACGGCCGCACCTTCGTTCTCCGCGCCAAGAGCCGCAAAGGGGCATTCAAGCCACGCCTCTCGCCGCCGTCGCGCTAGACTCCAATCTCTCCGGTAAGCCTCTTGCAGCCGTTTTAATTTGGCCCCGCAATTTTTCAATTCATCCAAGATCGGATCTAGGTCAACCCGTGAATCATTTTCCCGATTGCATCAAAATAGATCGATTCAATGCTTGCCAACTCCTTTAACCACCTGCTAGATAGTTACAACTCAACCTCCTACCATTACTAATCACCAAATCTCCTGTAAAATCGCTCGCAAACTTTCCCATCTAGATCCATTCCTCCTTAATTTTCCGCTCATCGCGTTAACACCCGGAAAACCCTCCTTTTCCAGCTATTTTGCTTGCAGTATACACATGGGCAACCATCCATCTTTCCCAAATGCTTTTCCATACGTAAGTGACCAATAATTTCCACAATTGTACTTAACACCCGGATACCTTGTAATCTCCACCTCATAGCTGTGTAAACAATTATATTTTGGGTGGTGCGCCTGTGCACCTTTGATATCTTTTCGCCGAGATTTTGTAATGCACTCTAAGGTCTTGATATACTCTATGCCTCTTCCGGCCTTTTTAAGTTTATCCATTATTGAGCTCATCTGTTCTCGATATCCGGCTTTCTTTACTGTTCCTTTTGTGAAAACTCGATTTCCGGGTCTCATGGGTATTGACAAGCGGATTTGCTTCTAAGTCCCCAAGTCCCCAAGACTCGGATATTTGGGTTTTTGGAATTCTACAAATAAGCAATTTTTTTCTCTTTTCAAGATTTCAAGTCACCCGGACCCGGATCTCCAAGTCTAGGACACTTGATCTTGAAAGAGGAACGACCTGCCTACTGCTAAATTCACAAAGATCCCTGAGTTGTTGCACATAGGATTTGAAGTTATGCTTAATAATCGTTGAGTTTCCAGCTGTTTAGCCTTGTACTCTGCATAACTTGTGGTTTAGATGACCCTTTTGACTATCTTGTACTGTAAGCCGGCTTTCGCGTGGATACCATGTTGTTACATCCATACGAAAACATAGCCACTCAAGCCCCGTCGGGTTTCATGACTGACTGTAATCGTAAGCGAACAAATCATGCCACTTTAATGCGAGTCACATCGAGCTTAAGTAAGAATAGCCAAGGAATTTGGACTTCTTTGTCCGGTTATAAGATTGTAGCCGTACTCGTTTGCAAGTAATCGGCCCTTATAACTCATAGGCATCATGGCCGGGTCTTTGAGTTTGTAACTGTGCTATTCAAGCGACCAGCCCCCAAGACCTAGATATACGCATCATATTGAGAGTACATAACCTGATAATAACCATCTCTTTTCTTGATAATCACCTCTTTACTTGATATGAAAAATCTAGGTCAGCAAGCCGCCTCATTAAAAACCCGTCCAGTCCCCAAAGGTACCCTGGATAGGAAAAGAGTATGTCTGAAAACCTGCTGCCTATTACATCGTTCAATGCCAATACAATTTTTGCTAAGTATAATATGGACGTAGCTGAGCCACGTTCCACGGTCTGTCTCTTTCTTGCATAGATGAAGTGGTGTGAGCAGTGTCATTAACTGTGGTCGACTCTTCCCTTGCATCTATCAAGTAATATGACCCATTATGCAAATTCCGTCTTATGATAAACGGTCCTTCCCAGGGTGGTGATAACTTGTGCTTTCCTTCGTTCGACTGTACCAGGCGCAGAACTAGGTCTCCTTCCTGGAAGACCCGGGTTTTCACGTGCCGGCTATGATACCTTCGTGGATCCTGCTGATATATGGCTGATCTTTCCAGGGCTTGTTCCCTTTGCTCTTCTAACATATCCACGGCATCTTGCCGGGTCTTTTCATTCTCCACTTCAACGTATGCTGATACTCGTGGTGAATCATGAATAATATCACTCGGTAGTACTGCCTCCGCGCCATAGACCATGAAGAAGGGTGTCATCTGAGTAGATCTATTAGGCGTAGTATTGATGCCCCAAACCACAGAAGGGAGCTCTTCGACCCATGCGCCAGCTGCCCTGATACAGGGGACTCGTAGTCTTGGTTTTAACCCGCGTAACAATTCTTGATTTGCCCTCTCCACTTGTCCGTTGGCCTGCGGATGAGCCACTGATGCGACGTCAAGTCGGATCCCATTGTTGCCACAGAACTTCTCCATCTCACCAAGGGACATGTTGGTTCCATTGTCGGTAATTATGCTGTCGGGATACCCGAACCGGTAGATAATCCTCTTCAGGAACTTGACTGCTGTGGCTGATTCGCAATTAGTAACTGGCATAACCTCAACCCACTTGGTAAACTTATCAATGGCCACCAAAAGATGTGTCTTCTTGCATGGTGACATATGAAAGGGGCCAACCATGTCCATACCCCAGACAGCGAACGGCCAAGTTAACGGGATGGTCCGTAACTCCATAGCCGGCACATGGGTTTGGCGAGCGTACCTTTGACATCCGTCACACCTTGCTACCAATCGCTCCGCATCTGCTAGAGCCGTGAGCCAGAAAAATCCGTGTCGATAAGCTTTAGCCACGAGAGATCTTGTGGATGCGTGATGTCCACAGTCGCCTTCATGTATTTCCTTGAGAATCTGTCGGCCTTCTTCTGGCGCCACGCAGCGCAAAAAGACCCCTGCTGCGCTTCTCTTATATAGTTCCCCGTTGATGATAGAATATCCCTTTGCTCGCCTCAAAATTTGCCTTGCTAATACCTCCTGCTGTGGTAACTCGCCTCGCGATAGGTAGGCCAAAAACGGTTCTGTCCATTCGGGAACAGTGCGTACAGTAGCCACAAGTCCTGAATCCGGGTCTTGATTTGCCAATTCCTCCTCTGACTCGGTTTTAACTGATGGTCGCCATAATTCATCCAGGAAAACGTTAGGTGGAACCGGCTCTCTGCGCGAGCCGAGTCTAGCGAGCGCGTCGGCTGCCTCATTCTTTCTTCTGTCTATATGTTCCACCTCATATCCGGAAAAACATCCTGCAACCCTATCAACTTCCCTGCGGTATGCTGCCATAGTTGCGTCCTTTCTATCCCAAGTTCCTGATACCTGCTGTACCACAAGGTCCGAATCTCCGAAACACCGTATCCTCTTGACGTTCATCTCCTTAGCTGCCCTTAGGCCGTGCAATAGGGCCTCATACTCGGCCACGTTGTTGGAACAGTCGAAGTGAATTTGTAGTACGTAACTTAATTTATCTCCTTTGGGTGACGTTAACACCACCCCAGCTCCTGATCCCTCGTATTGCTTAGATCCATCGAAGTGCATGATCCATGACTCGGAACTTGGAACCGTCGTAGTCATGCATGTATTTGTCCAGTCGTTAACGAAATCAATTAAAGCTTGGGACTTGATTGCTGACCTGGGTTTGTAGTTGATGTGATAATCCCCCATCTCTATTGCCCACTTGGCTATTCTTCCCGTCGCGTCCGAGTTTCTGATGATATCCGACATTGGTATTGAACTAACCACTGTTATGGGATGTTCTTGGAAATACGGCTTCAACTTCCGGCTGGCCATAAAAACCCCGAACACCAACTTTTGCCAATGTGGATAGCGCTGCTTTGCTTCTGATAATACCTCGCTGACGTAATAAACCGGCCTCTGAACCGGGTAACCTTTCCCATCCTCTTTGCGCTCCACAACAACTACTGCGCTGACGGCTCGGGGGCCAGCTGCCACGTATAGCAACATAGGCTCTTTAGGACCCGGCGCCGCTAGTACTGGTGCTTCAGATAACTGCTTCTTTAGTGCCTCAAACGCCTCAAACGCCTCTTGATCCCACACGAATTTATCTGATTTCCGCAAGAGCCGGTACAAGGGTATTGCCTTTTCTCCGAGTCTGGATATGAATCGGCTCAAGGCTGCTACGCAGCCCGTGAGCTTTTGAACATGCTTCAAATTTTCCGGTTTTTTCAGACTCTGGATGGCCTTGATTTTATCCGGGTTTGCCTCGATTCCTCTCTCGGAAACTATAAAGCCGAGTAACTTCCCAGCTGGAACTCCAAAGACGCACTTTGTCGGGTTAAGCTTCATCTGGTACCTCCTCAAGTTTTTGAACGTCTCCTTTAGATCATCGATAAATGTCTCCGCCTTCCTGGTCTTGATGACCACATCATCCACATAGGCATGGACGTTGCGTCCGATTTGGTCCTCGAAGCACTTTTGAATACACCGTTGGTAAGTTGCACCAGCGTTCTTCAATCCAAACGTCATAGTTTTATAACAGAAGGCCCCAAAAGGGGTTATGAACGATGTTTTCTCCCAATCCTCCCTCTTGAGCTTAATCTGATGATACCCGGAATATGCGTCCAGGAAGCATAATAGATCGCTTCCAGATACTGCATCTATGATCTGATCTATCCTTGGTAGCGCGAACGGATCCTTTGGGCAATGTTTGTTGAGACTCGTAAAATCAATGCACATCCTCCACTCGTTGGTCTTTTTCATCACTAGAACCGGGTTCGCCAACCAATCCGGGTGAAATACTTCCATGATAAAGCCGGCTGCCAATAGCCGAGCGATCTCTTCGCCTATAGCCTTCCTTCTTTCCTCATTCATTTTCCTCAAACCCTGCTTCACGGGCCTGGACTTGGGATCCACATGCAAACTGTGCTCGGCCAGCTCTGTAGGGATACCCGGCATGTCGCTAGGCGTCCAGGCGAACACATCCGCATTTGAACGAATAAACTCCACAAGCGCTCCCTCCTGCTCTTTTCCCAAGTTAGACCCTATGGTAAACTGCTTAGTGGAATCACCTTCGACAAAATCTATCTTCTTGGTGTCTTGTGCTGCCTTGAATTTTGCTCTCTCATCCTCGGTATTCGGCTTTTTCAAGGCTGTTCTATCATCCGGATTTACTTGAGACCGGTAATATTCGAGCTCTTCCTTTCTGCATGCTTGCTCAGCCATAACCGAATCTCCTTCGTCACACTCGGCCGCTATATCCCGGTTCCCATATATGGTGATGGTCCGTTTAGGACCCGGGATCTTCAACTGCAAATACACGTAGCACGGCCTAGCCATGAATTTGGCGTAAGCCGGTCTTCCGAACAGCGCGTGATAAGGACTGCGCAATTTGACCACCTCGAACGTGAGCCACTCAACTCGATAATTATCCGTCGATTCTCCAAAAGCAACCTCCAAAGTGATCTTTCCCTCGGGGCTCGCCGAGTGACCTGGCACGATCCCATGAAAGATTTTCGAACTTTTCTGTAACTGGGACTCTTTGAGACTCATCCGTAAGAAGGTTTCCCAATAAAGGATGTTGATGCTACTGCCACCGTCCATCAGGACCCTCTTCAGTTCGTAACCATTAACCTGTGGAGCGACCACCAACGCCAAGACTCCTGGACGCTCTACTTTTTCCGGATGATCTCTTCTACTCCACGTTACCTCTTGCTCTGCCCATCTAAGGTATCCCGGCGCGGCCGACGAAACCGAGTTATCCGCTTGCTTTAATGTCTCTTTGTCCCTGCTAGAAGTTCCTGTAGTATGCACATGATACTGTACTTTTAAATTAGGCGTTCGTACCATACCGACGAAGATGTTGATCCGGCCGATTCTCACGACGGATCCGGATTCGAGGTGATCCAACTCTGGCCCCCAGCCGGAATCGTCCACCATCTTTTCTCCTTTGTGGTCGACGTAGATTTCGCCGACGACGAGATTCTCCATGCTCTTCCGAGCTTCTCCCGTGATGTAAACACCTTTGGACGCAGGCCCCACGGTGGGCGCCAACTGTCGTGGGATAATCACGGCAGATGTTACCGGGGGTAACTGATCTTGGGGCAAGATGACACAGGCGTTTGGGAGAGGGTTTAGCTCAGAGGAAAACATGGTGCAATTCGATCTGGTAGCCGGCAATCAAAGTCGCCGAGTCTCCGATCTTGATACAATAACTCAACTCTGGGATTACACTGGATGCTCGATATCAAGCGATATTGCTAGGGTTCTTAGATCTCTGCCTAAACTAGACCTGGGGGTCGGTTTATAAAGCACCCGTACCCCCTGGCTTATTCTCCAAGGCGTGTCCTGGATCCTACCCGGACACGGCGCACAAACCCTAACTTTCTTCTACCATAACCCACAATCCGGGTTACTGGGCCTACAAGCTTGGGCCTTTACAGGTTTCCTTATCCTTACCCGGATTTTGCACAGCGTCCTTTGGGCCGGGTTACTCCTTTGGAGTTTGGCCTACCGGGTTATCATCCCCCCATCAGTCATCATCAACAACCACCTCCTCATGACCACCGACGTCATCCTACTCATCATGACCTCCACCACCAAGACAACGAGGATGACCCATATGATATTTCACCCCCTATCTATGATGAAGACCTACATGAGCGACCCCATCGACAACATGAAGACAACAACATGAGTGCCCTTCGCTTCAATGTGCCAAAATTCAATGGTGAAAATGATCCCGAAGAATACCATGCTTGGGCCCTCAAGGTGGACAAGATCTTCGGCATCCACAACTTTAGTGACAAGAAGATGGTTGCTATGGCCTCTTTGGAGTTCGCAGGCTATGGACTCTTATGGTGGGACCGTCTCCAAGCGGAAAGAGTCCAGAATCGGATTCCTCCTATCGACAATTGGAACGAGATGAAGAAGTTCATGAATGCACGTTTTGTCCCTCCACACTGCAAGCGTGATATATTCAAAAAGCTTCAAGAGCTTCGTCAAGGTTTGAAGTCGGTTGATGAGTACTACAAGGACATGGAGATCGCTTTGATACGAGCTCATGTGATGGAATCTCAAGAGCAAACAATGGCCCACTTCCTCAATGGCCTCAACTATACTATAAGGAAGATTGTCGAGTATCAACCATATGACAACATCGTTTCCCTTGTCAATCAAGCTCTCAAGGCTGAACGTCAAATTGCAGAAGACCTCAAGTACAACAAGCAAGAGGCCTACTTCGCCTCAAGGCCTTTCTCTTCGTCTCCAATGACACAAGTGACTGCACCAACCAACCCCAAGAGCACCCCTAGAGCTTCTAATGGTACCAACAAGTCTTCACAACCGTTCAAGAAACAAGTGCCTCCCACCACCACTTCGACTACTCCTCAAGTCAAGTCGAGCACTATCACTTGCTTAAAATATGATGGATGTGTACACAAGTCCTTCGAGTGTTCCAACAAGATGATCATGATTTTCAACCAAGATGGTGAACATGACTCCATGAGTGAAGGAGAATACCATGCCTTGCACCAAATTGCTCTCAATTCCTTGGACGTGCCCAATGATGATGAAGAAAGTGTCTATTGCGATGAGGACAAGAATCCATCTCTAGTGGTGACAAGAGTCCTTACTACCTCTCCTCAGGATGAGCATGACCAGCGTTGCAATCTCTTCCAAAATCGAGCCGGCATCAATGGAAAATCCATCAAGGTTATCATCGATAGCGGTAGTTGTGACAACTTGGCTAGCAAAGAGCTTTGCGACAAACTCCAATTCACTTACAAGCAACACCCGCATCCTTACCATGTCCAATGTCTTAGTGACTCCGGCACCTTCAAGATTCAACATATGGTATCCGTACAATTCAAGATTGGCCCCTATGAAGACACGGTTGAGTGTGACGTTGTGCCTATGACTGTGTGTCATCTTCTTTTTGGACGACCTTGGCAATATGACAAGAGTGTTATTCATGACGGGCATAGAAACCACTATAGCTTCAAGTGGAATAACAAGACATTTGTGCTCCGCCCCATGTCTCCTAGCCAAGTGATCGCCGACAACACCAAGACCCTTGCACACAAGCAAGAAAGGCTCAAATGTCGTGAGATGAGTGGTGAGAGAGCGATCCACCTATAAGAGAGTGAGAGCCTCAAGCCAAATATGAGTGGAAAAAGTTTGAGTGCTCCCAAAGGCCTTGCCTTACTTGCCACCAAAAGAGAGATGCGAGAGTTACGAGATGACGCATCCATCCTACACTTTGTCCTCGTGTGCAAAGGAAAAGCACTTAAAACTAACGCCATAAAAAGCTTTCCTCCGTCTTTGTTGCCCTTATTGCAGGAATTTGAAGACGTGTTTCCCGAAGAACTACCACCGGGTCTACGTTGAATCGAGCACCGCATTGACCTCATCCCGGGTGCGCCACTACCAAACCGCGCTCCCTACCGCACCAACCCCGAGGAGACTAAGGAGATCGAGCGGAAAATACAAGAACTACTTGAGGAAGGTTTCATTCATGAATCTCTTAACCCTTGTGTCGTTCCGGTTATCCTTGTCCCTAAGCAAGATTATACTTCTCGTATGTGCATGTATTGTCGCCATATCAATGCTATCACCGTTAGATATAGACATCCCATTCCTAGTCTCGATGATATGCTTGATGAATTAAGTGGTGCTACTATCTTTTCTAAAACTGACCTTAAAAGTGGATATCACCAAATTCGCATGAGTATAACTTGGTTTGTATGAATGGCTTGTCATGCCCTTTGGTCTTTCGAATGGTCCTTTAACTTTCATGCGTCTTATGAATGAAGTCTTTCTCCCTTTCATTGGAAAATTTGTCGGGGTTTACTTTGACGACATCCTCATTTATAGCAAATATTTGGAGGATCACCTTGATCATATTTCTCAAGTATTGTTGGCTCTTCGCAAAGCAAAACTTTTTGCCAATCTTTCCTAATGCAATTTTTGCACCAACACGCTTGTTTTCTTGGGATTTGTGATTTCTTCAAATGGAATTGAAGTCGACAACAAGAAAGTCGAGGCAATTAGGAATTGGCCTAACCCTACTTCCGTGGGTGAGATAAGGTGTTTTCATGGCCTTGGCGGTCTCTATCGCCGCTTCGTGAAGGATTTTTCCACAATTGCTTGCCCTTTAAATGAACTTACAAAGAAAAAATGTAACTTTTGTTTGGGGCAATGCACAACAAAAATCTTTTGACACCCTCAAGAAATGTTTGACCGAAGCTCCTTTGCTTGTTTTGCCAGATTGTTAGAAAACCTTTGAGATTGAATGTGACGCTAGTGGAATAGGCATTGGTGGCATTCTTATGCAAAATGGACGCCCCATTGCTTATCATAGTGAAAAATCAGATGGTGCTAGAGTCAATTACCCTATTTATGACAAGGAACTATTTACTTTGGTTAGAGTCTTAGAAGTTTGGCAACACTATATTTGGCCTAAAGAATTTTTCATTCATTTCGATCATGAATCATTGAAATATTTGAAAAGCCAAGCTAATTTGAACAAAAGACATGCTAAATGGGTAGAATTCATTGAATCTTTTCCCTATGTAGTTAAGTACAAGAAAGGTAAAGAAAGTGTGGTAGCGGATGCTTTGTCTAGAAAAGAGTGTTTTCTTACCCGCCTTGACATCAATGTGATTGGCTTGAATGAGATCAAATACTTATACTATTCCGATGCTTTCTTTGGTTCCATTTTTGAGAAATACTTGCCCAATTGAGGTTTTGATGACTACTATCTCCACAAAGGTTTCTTGTTTAAGGCTAACAAATTGTGTATTCCTAAGTCCTCTCTTCATTTGTTGTTATTGAAGGAATCACATGAAGGAGGTCTCATGGGACACTTTGGCCGGGACAAGACCTATGCCATGTTCTCCAACCACTAGCATTGGCCGAAGATGAGGCACCAAGTTGAAAGACTGGTCAAGCGGTGTGCTACATGTCTCCGAGCTAAGTCTACTTCTAGCCCTCATGGTCTTTACTTACCATTTCCTATATCACATGCACCTTGGAGTGACATTAGCATGGACTTTGTGTTAGGACTACCATGCACTAAAACAAACATGGACTCGATCTTTGTCATTGTTGATTGCTTCTCTAAGATGGCACATTTCATTCCATGCAATCGAATGGACGATGCTTCACATCTTGCCACCTTGTTTTTCAGGGAAATTTTGCATCTACATGGTGTGCCCACGTCCATTGTGTCGGATCGAGATGTCAAGTTCACATCATACTTTTGGAAGACTTTGATGGGCAAGCTCGGCGGCAAGCTGCTCTTCTCCACCGCCTACCACCCACAAACGGATGGCCAAACCGAAGTGGTGAACCGCACGCTCTCTTCACTCCTACATGCATTGATCAAGCCTAACATCAAAGATTGGGAGGAATGCATCCCCCATGCCGAGTTCGCCTACAATCGAGCACTACACCAAGCTACTAAGTGAAGCCCCTTCGAGATCGTCTACGGCTTCAACCCCAACACTGCTCTCGACATCCTACCATTGCCTCTATGTGAGCAAGTTAACATGGACATTGACAAGTGCACCGACTACATCAAGAAGCTCCATGACTCCACAAGAGCTACGCTTGAGAAGCACTCTGAGCACCACACATCAATCATGAACAAGAACAAGAAGCCCATGGTGTTCCAAGAAGGTGGCCTCGTTTGGCTACACTTGCGCAAGGACCATTTCCCACAAGAGCGCAACTCCAAGCTCAAGCCAAGAGGTGACGGACCTTTCAAGATCATTAAGCGCATAAACAACAACGCTTACAAGCTCGACTTACCGCAATCCAAGTACCTCGTCCACAACTCCTTCAACGTCAAGGATCTCTCTCCCTTCCATGGATACCCAAGTGATGAGGAACATCATGAGTCGAGGTCGACTCTTTTTCAAGGGGGGAGATAATGCATCACACCCCATTCCACCAAGACCACCTCCAAGTGGACCCATGACAAGATCACGAGCAAAGGCGATACAAAACAAGGTGAAGTCTCTCCTCTTCCACCTCGTTCTTGATGACTTGGTGAATGGTGCGCTACCTCATGGAACAACCCTATGTGTGCTCAGGTTGGACCCCGCCATGGATGCCCAAGAACGTGCCTGAGATGATGCCCAAGAACCTGTGGAAAAAGTCCAAGAAGATGTCATGAAGGAAGAAGAAGAAGAAGAAAAGGAGGAGAAAGGAGGAAGGCAGGAGGACAGCCTCAAACCTCGGTCAGGTTGGCCCCTAGGCCGGATCCCCTACAGAGCCATCCGGCCTCCACCTCGCCCGCAGGCCGGCCCCA
This sequence comes from Alopecurus myosuroides, assembly GCA_028641055.1. Taxonomy (NCBI): domain Eukaryota; kingdom Viridiplantae; phylum Streptophyta; class Magnoliopsida; order Poales; family Poaceae; genus Alopecurus; species Alopecurus myosuroides. The sequence continues at coordinate 115,329,491 of CM054063.1, read as the reverse complement.
GCACGCGCCAGGCTGGACCCCCTTCGGAGCAACACGGCCTCCACCCCACCTCGGGCCGGCCCCCAGGACGGCCGTCCTGCTTCCCCACCTCGGCCCTAGGCCGGCCACACCCCCTCTCCACCTCAGCCTCAGGCCGGTGTGCCAGCAGCAGTCGCCAGCCGCGCCCCAGCTCCCACCCCGGCCGGCTCCCTTGAAGACTGCGCAAATGGAGAGTTTTTTCCCTGTTTCCACCTCCACCTACCCCCTTGGCTATATAAGGACTTCCCCGAGCTAGATCTAGGTTTAAAGATGAATTAAGAACTTCGAGCTTTGCTCTTGTATCCCTCTTGTGAGGTGACTCCTCTTGTGAGGCTACTCCTATGATGTGTATCTAGGACCATATCAAGGCTCATCGAGTTACCTATCCTTTCCCCTTGGGATTCAGTTAGGGACTTTCCAATCTTCCTCAACTAACCCTTGAGGTTCTATTGGCGTGGTGGACCGGCAACGAGTATGAATCGGTTTTCGATAAGGTGAGTTTAGTTGGATCGACTATTCCGTAGGCGGCCCTCGGGGTTTAGTTGACGGGAGGTTTGGATTCTTCAGTTCCCGCTAGTTATCTCCCTTGTGTTTTCCCTTGTTTTCCCCGATTCCCCTCTCGTGTTCATCGCGTTCTTCGTTTGTTCTTCGTGTTCTTGGTCTATTCGTGAAGATCGGGCCACCCTAGAGGTTTACCCTCCATATCAATAAACCATCCAACTAAGGTAACACAATGTTCAATTCAACAATTCTATCACAAGTAATGCATATTTGATCCACCATAAAAATTCCATTCATGTTATATCACCAACCAAATTAAAAGTGAAACAAGTAGTATTAGTGCTAGAATTGGCATATGAAATTTCAGCAATCTTATTCATAGCACATTGCACAGTAATTGCTTCATGTAACATGATGGAATACATAATATTATTAGGTGGTATTTTAGCAAGCACTTCTTTATGTGTAATCAATACCACATGCTCAAAATTTGAAATTATCAAATTATCACATGGCGGTGAACTATATATGCTTGTCAACTCACAAGAATCAACTAGCAAATTCAGCACTTGTAGTTTGTAGCTCAAAATCAGCACCAATCTCAATGACATCCTCCTTAGATTTAGTATGTACCAATTCATCTATCTCAAGTGGTGATGCAGGTTTTACTTGAGGTGGCTCCCTTTCTTCGAAAGTAACCTGCATATCACAAGAAACAATACTAGGCACAATTTCATGCTCCTCCAATGTATGTGGTGGTGGTGCAGGTTGTACTATAGGCTCCCTTTCTTCAAAAGCAACCTCCACATCACAAGAAACAACACTAGGAGTAGACATGATTACATTAGTAGAAACAGCCGTACATGTCTCTATAACCTCTAAATTGTCTAACCATTGCATTGCAAGGATTGCAAGTCTTTCCTTTTGAAAGAATTGATGAGACAAAAATAATGGTTGATGTCTAACCTCCTGAAATTCTTTAAGCCGGGTATGTATTATCCAATTTTTCTTATAGTCCCAAAAGAATTGTATATCGGGATAATGACTGTCAAAATTAACCTCAAATTTGTTGCACCATTTTTCACTCAACAAAAGATGACAACAACTAAACTCTCTAGGAAACACATGACATAAAATTCGCTTGTATGGTCATGAATTGTTAAAGGAACAAAAACCATGTGAGTAATGAGAAGTGCATCATCTTTAGTAGGTAACAGATAAGGTTTCAATGTTCTTGGAACCAACTGCAATTTCTCAACAACATCAATACTCACAAAATCATATCGCGTACCTTTATCAAGGGTCATAGCAACATTGCTACCTTTGATGTCTGTTGTGAAGTGGAAAAAATCTGACGCAGGGATCCCACTAGCATCCTCCTCCCAAAATGTATATCTGCAAGCATCAGCACTAGGAAGTCCATTGATTAATTTGTTAGTGAACAAAATAACAATGGGTTGTGGTGTTTTCTCACAACTCACCCAAAACCAGCAAAAAAGTGCTTCTCTTACCGTTCAAAAGTAAATAGGATTTACTTACCAACAAGTATCAATGAAGAGTGTACCAAGTGTGAGAAGAGAATAACCAGGATATCTAGTGTCACAAGACAAGACAGGGTATTTGGTGGGGCTTGGTTGGGATTCCTAACAACACCAAAATAGCAACTCCAATATACTGTCTAATGTGATAAAATTCACTAAAGACACACACTCACTCTGGGGGCCAAATGTGGCTTAGTATTTATATGGAAGAGTTATTGCAAGCACTGGAAAGAGACTAGAAAATTCTCTATGAAAATAGGCACAAGATTGCTCAAATATGTCCCAAAAAATATCCAAGATATGATGTATCAAGCTCCACTAGTGATATAGTAATGGCTCGGCATCTTTTGATTTTTTATCTCTTTCTATTTTTGTACTTTTCCAATGGCCTTACTAGGAGCAAAAGTAATGGAAAACAGAGATTATGGTCAAGAATTGATCAAATTGAGTAGGCTGTTAGAGCAATAAAACAACTAGTATTTGGGTTATGGTACCTAAAAGTTTGCCGTAGATTGGTTGTGGCTAAGACTTAACAAGTTGCGGTGTGTGCCGTGGTGTGCGAGATATTGGCGACGTGTGCGGCGAGTAAGACAAAAAGGCCACGCGCGGAATAGTAATTTTCGTGGAAACCGCGTGGACACGATCAATCCCTTTCATGGAGCAGGGGGATTGGGTCCAGTGTGCGTGGAGAAGCGATGAAATCAAGACGGTGGGGCGGTTCTGTTTGGCCGGTCGGTCGGATTCCGACACAGGATGTGTGCGCGCGTAACGCGTTAGATTACACACGATTACGAATCGGCACTTGTGCGCGCGCGGCCTGCGTTTGGCCGGTAGTGCAACGCTTGGATTTTTACCCCGACACGGAAAGTGTGCCACGGAACGAGTATGCACGCGGTGCAGATGGAATTTTGGAAGTCACGGAACGAGTCCACAGCGCTCGCGGTTGGCAGGTATGGGCCGATTCTGCATGCGTAGGACAAAAATGCCGATCGGTGTGACGCGGTTGGCAGGTATCGATCGAGTCCAGCGCGGAGCATGCTGTGCATGTGGATCGCGTGCAGCAAGGAATTGGAATAAAGGGTGCTTTGGCCGGTAGCGGTTTCAGTGTGCGAGTCGGCGGTTCCGTCTGTTGGCCAGTAGCGAATAGGACGGCGACGCGGTTATGCGAATCCGACTGTGGACGGTAGCGAATCGGCGGCTCCGCCTGTTGCCTGGGAGCGCGGCAGTGAGTTTGGCGCGTAGTGTGGCCTGGGTGTGCTCGGACTCCAAGTGCGAGTAGGAAAAAAGGAGCACGCGCGGTGGTAACAACCAAACCGAGCGTAGTCTGGAATCGATGTTGGCTAGGGCAATGCACAGCAGCTTTCGGCAAAAAAAATGTTGTGATTTTCGGTATACATAGAAACAAAAGATGAACACGATGAACCCTAATCCTAATAGACAAAAACTAAAAACAGAAAAACAGGAATAGAAATGAACAGAAAACAGCAATGAGAGTAGCAATTTGGTGTTAATCTAGGCTCTGGCACAAACGAAAGCTAATTATTTTGTTGGACTTTTTATGGATAGGAAACAAAAACAACTAGACTATGGATAAATTTTCTCACCGAGTAAACCCGAGAATCTGATACCAAGATGATATGGGGTGGCCCGATCTTCTCAACGAGATCTCTCTATTTTTGCGGATGTTTTGTGGATTTTCTGATAACTAGTGCTACACTGAGACCTCTCACTTGGATAACCCTTGTTGCCAACGCAACAGCAATCAATCCCTTTCGATATTCTCAACTACACACTCTTGCACACATAATCAAAGATCACGAGTGGTCCTGTATCCCCCTATTCCCAATGGAATAACAAGATATCACGCAACTTTCGAGGTATACTTCAAGATGAATTCTGAGAAGCAATACAATCTAGAGGCTAGTGGTTTTTGGTTTAAACTTGTTCTCCATCTTCCACACGCAGGTGGCGAGTATATATAGGTGAAGGGATCCTTGCGCAAGCACCTCTCCTACTAGGACTAGGACTCAACTAGGACTCCTACTTGAACTAGGAGGACTGTACTAGGACTCCTACTTGGACTAGGAAGCGATACAAACCATGCCTAATTGAACTAGGACTTCTATATGGCGCATTGATCTTCAATGGGGCGCCATCCTCTTGTTTTCACCATTCCTTAGTGTGGAAGAACATTCCTGGAGTTGTTTTCCACACTTGCACATTTGTTTTCAACACTTGAATAATTGTTTTCACCATTTGTACTCTTGCTTTCTAGCATCTCCATCTTGTTTTCCAGAATTCCTTGAGGTCTTCCTCCATTCATGTTTGTGTTATCAATAACCCTGCCATTACATAATGCATAGGCTTAGGTATTATAATATTCTTATAAATACAATCAATATTTATTACTAGGAAAGAATTCACCTTATAATGAACATCAGTGAGGCTCAATATTTCCTTCCTACTTAAGCATGTATAGTCACCATGGACCCCTATTATATCGTCATCACTCTAGGGTGGCCGAGTAGGAGTAGAAACCGCGCGGCAGCAAATTGAGACTTTCTGTGCCGCGACAGAACAAGATATTGCACTTCGATTTCAGCAACAAATTAAGGGATTTTGAGCGTCAAAAACTGCCGTAAACAGACGAAGTTGGTTTGGGCTGGATGCACTTTTTACTCCCGAGAGTTTTGGGTGGTCGTGCATCGAAAACAGAGTTCGTATGCAAACGTTATGGCCGGTCAAAGTTGGTCGACCAAAACAGCCAAAAACTGCAGAAATTGACTAGAACCCGTGTTGTCCCGTGGCAGCAAAACAGACAGAAATTGTGCTGGCACGGTAGGAAAACAACATGCATGAGGCGCTATGCGAGCTCGAAGGCACGGCAGAGAAAACACGCAATGCGGTGCCACGGCAAACAAGGACTTGAGTCCGAGTAGGAGTAGGGCGCGACAGATAAACGACACGATTTTGTGGCCAGCAGTAAACGGACAGGATACCGAGTAGGAGTAGAAACCGCGCGACATCAAATTGAGACTTTCTGTGCCGCGATAGAACAACAAATTGCACTCTGATTTCAGCAACGGATTTGGGTATTTTGAGCATCGAAAACTATCGTAAACAGATGAAGTTGGTTTATGCTGGATGCACTTTTTACTCCTGAGCGTTTTCGGTGGTCGTGCGTCAAAAACGTATGCAAAAGTTATGGACGGTCAAAGTTGGTCAACCAAAACATCCAAAAACTGCGGAAATTGGCTAGAACCCGTGTTATCCCGTGGTAGGAAAACGGACAGAAATTGTGCTGGCACGGTAGAAAACAGTGTGCATGGGGCACTATGCGAGCTCGAAGGCGTGGCAGAGAAAACACGCAATGCGGTGCCGCGGCAGACAAGGACTTGAGTCCGAGTAGGAGTAGGGCGCGACAGATAATCGGCGCGATTTTGTGCCCGACAGAAAAAGGACTCGATACCGAGTAGGAGTAGAAAGCGCACGGCAGCAAATTGAGAGTTTCTAAGCCGCGGTAGAACAAGAAATTGCACTCCGATTTCAGCAACTAATTTGGGGATTTTGAGCGTCGAAAATTGTCGTAAATAGACGAAGTTGCTTTGTGCTGGATGCACTTTTTACTCCCGAACGTTTTGGGTGGTCGTGCGTCGAAAACGGAGTTCGTATGCAAAAGTTATGGCCGGTCAAAGTTGGTCAACCAAAACAGCCAAAAACTACAGAAATTGACTAGAACCCATGCTGTCCCGCGGCGGGAAAACAGACAAAAATTGTGCCGGCGCGGTAGGAAAACAACGTGCGTGAGGTGCTATGCAAGCTCGAAGGCGCGACAGAGAAAACGCGCAATGTGGTGCCATGGCAGACAGGGACTTGAGTCCGAGTTGGAGTAGGGTGCAGCAAATAATCGGCGCGATTTTGTGCCCGGCAGAAAACGGACTCGATACCGAGTAGGAGTAGAAACCGTGCGACATAAAATTGAGACTTTTTGTGCCTTGGTAGTACAAGAAACTACACACCGATTTTAGCAATGAATTTGTGGATGTTGAGCGTCGAAAATTGTCGTAAACAGATGAAGTTGGTTTGGGCTGGATGCACTTTTTACTCCCGAGCATTTTGGGTGATCGTGCGTCGAAAACGGAGTTCGTATGTAAAAGTTACGACCGGTCAAAGTTGGTCGACCAACACTGCAAAAAAAACTGCGGAAATTGGCTAGAACCTGTGCTGTCCCGCGGAAGGAAAACAGACAGAAATTGTGCCGCAGCGGTAGGAAAACAGCGTGCGTGAGGCACTATGCGAGGTCGAAGGCGCGCTAGAGCAAATGCGCAATGCGGTGCCGCGGCAGAAAAGGACTTGAGTCCGAGTAGGAGTAGGGCGCGGCAGATAATCGGCGTGATTTTGTGCCCGGTAGAAAACGGACTGGATACCGAGTAGGAGTAGAAACCGCGCGACAGCTAATTGAGACTTTCTATGCCGCGATAGAACAAGAAATTGCACTCCGATTTCAGCAACGAATTTGGGGATTTTTAGTATCGAAATATTTTGTAAACAGACAAAGTTGGTTTGGGCTGGATGCACTTTTTACTCTCGAGCGTTTTGGGTGGTTGTGCGTCGAAAACGGAGATCATATGCAAAAGTTATGGCCGGTCAAAATTGGTCGGCCAAAACTGCCAAAAACTGCTAGAACCTGTGATGTCCCACGGCAGGAAAACCGACAGAAATTGTGTCGGCGCTGTAGGAAAACAACGTGCATGAGGCGCTATGCGAGCTCGAAGACGCGGCAGAGAAAACGCGCAATGTGGTGCCGTGGCAGACAATCACTTGAGTCCGAGTAGGATTAGGGCGCGGCAGATAATTGGCGCGATTTTGTTTCCGGCAGAAAATGAAATGGATACCGAGTAGGAGTAGAAACCGTGTTGCGGCAAATTGAGACTTTCTGTGCCGCGGTAGAACAAGAAATTGCACTCCGATTTCAGCAAGGAATTTGGGGGTTTTGAGCGTCGAAAACTGCCATAAACAGACGAAGTTGATTCGGGCTTGATGCACCTTTTACTCCCGAGGGTTTTGGGTGGTCGTGCGTCAAAAACGGAGTTCGTGTGCAAAAGTTATGGTCGGTCAAAGTTGGTCGACCAAAACTGCCAAAAACTACGGAAATTGACTAGAACCCGTGTTCTCCCGTGGCAGGAAAACGGACAAAAACTGTGCCGGCGCGGTAGGAAAAGAGCGTTCTTGAGGCGCTATGCGAGCTCGAAGGCGCGACAGGCAATAACTTGATTCCAAGTAGGAGTAGGGCGCAGACGGTAATCGGCGCGATTTGATGCCCGACAGAAAACAGATTGGATACCGAGTAGGAGTAAAAACCACGCAGCATCAAATTGAGACTTTCTGTGCTGCGGTAGAACAAGAAATTGCACTCCGATTTCGGCAACGAATTTGGCGATTTTGAGTGTCGAAAACTGCCGTAAATAGACGAAGTTGGTTTGGGCTGGATGCACTTTTTACTCCCGAGCGTTTTGGATAGTCGTGCATCAAAAATGGAGTTCGTATGCAAAAGTTATGGTCGGTCAAGGTTGGTCGACCAAAACTGCCAAAAACTGCGGAAATTGAATATAACCCGTAATGTACCGCGGCAGGAAAACGGACAGAAATTGTGCCGACGCGGTAGGAAAACAGCGTAGGTGAGGCGCTATGCGAGCTTGAAGGCGCGACAGAGAAAACACGCAGTGCGGTGCCGCGGCAGACAAGGACTTGAGTCCGAGTAGGACTAGAGCGTGGCAGATAATCGGCGCGATTTTGTGCCCAGCAGAAAACGGACTGGAAACCGATTAGGAGTAGAAACCGCGCTGCAGCAAATTGAGACTTTTTGTGCCGCGGTAGAAGAAGAAATTGCACTCCGATTTCAGCAACGAATTTTGGGATTTTGAGCGTAAAAAACTGTCATAAACAGACGAAGTTGGTTTGGGTTGGATGCACTTTTTACTTCCGAGCGTTTTGGGTGGCCGTACGTCAAAAACGGAGATCGTATGCAAAAGTTATGGCCGATCAAAGTTGGTTGACCAAAACTGCCAACAACCGCGGAAATTGACTAGAACCCGTGTTGTCCCGCTGCAGGAAAACGGACAGAAATTGTGCCCGCGCGGTAGGAAAATAGCGTGCATGAGGCACTATGCGAGCTCGAAGGCGCGGCAGAGAAAACGCACCACGGTAGACAAGGACTTGAGTCCGAGTAGGAGTAGGGCGTGGCCGATAATCGGCGCGATTTTGTGCCTGGCCAAAAAGGTACTGGATACCGAGTAGGAGTAAAAACCGCGCGACAAGAAATTGAGATTTTATGTGCCCCGGTAGAACAAGAAATTGCAGTCCAATTTTTGCATCTAATTTGGGAATTTTGAATGTCGAAAACTGCCACAAACAAACGAAGTTGGTTTGGGCTGGATGCACTTTTTACTCCCGAGTGTTTTGGGTGGTTGTGCATCGAAAACGGAGTTCGTATGCAAAAGTTATGGCCGATCAAAGTTGGTCGACCAAAACTGCCAAAAACTGCGGAAATTTACTAGAACCCGTGATGTCCCGCAGCAGGAAAACAGACAGAAATTGTGCCGGTGTGGTAGGAAAACGACGCGCGTGAGGCGCTATGTGAGCTTGAAGGCGCGCCAGAGAAAACGCGCAATGCGGTGTCGCGGCAGACAAGGACTTGAGTCCGAGAGTATGAGTAGCGCGCGGCAGATGATCGACGCGATTTTGTGCCCGACAGAAGACGGACTGGATACCGAGTAGAAGTAGAAACCGCGATGCCGCTTATTGAGACTTTCTGTGCAACGGTAGAACAAGAAATTGCACTCCAATTTCAGCAACGAATTTGGGGATTTTGAGCGTCAAAAACTGCCGTAAACAGACGAAGTTGGTTTGGGCTGGATGCACTTTTTACTCCTGATCGTTTTGGGTGGTCGTGCGTCGAAAATGGAGTTTGTATGCAAAAGTTATGGACGGTCAAAGTTGGTCGACCACAACTGCGGAAATTGACTATAACCCGTGTTGTCCCGCGGTAGGAAAACGGACAGAAATTGTGCCAGCACGGTAGGAAAACAGCATGCGTGAGGCGCTATGCGAGCTCGAAGGCGCGGCACAGAAAACACGCAATGCAGTACCGCGGCAGACAAGGACTTGAGTCTGAGTAGGAGTAGGGCGCGACACTATGGGGAAAGCTGGGGACAAAGCTGATGTTTTCTACTACTTGTCACCCCCAAACAGATGGACAAACGGATGTGGTGAATCGCACATTATCGATATTGTTACGATTCATGGTTAAAAAGAACCTGCGGGAGTGGGAGGAGTGTTTGCCACATGTTGAGTTTGCATACAACAGGTTTGTACATTCTAATACTCAGGTATGCCCGTTTGAGGTGGTGTATGATTTTAAGCCAATAACACCACTTGATTTGCTGCCACTTCCTATACAAGAGAGAGTCAATATGGAGGCTTCAAAACATGCTGATTTTGTGAGGAAGAGCTATGAGAATACAAAGCAAGCAATTGAGAAGACAGGAAGACATGTAGCTGAGAGAGTTAACAAGAAGAGGAAGGAAGTGCTATTTCGGCCAGGTGACTTGGTGCGGGTGCATTTTTGCAAGGACAGATTTCCCACATTACGCAAGTATAAGTTGATGCCAAGAGGTGTTGGTCCACATAAAGTGCTTCAGAAGATAAATGATAATGCCTACAAGATTGATCTTCCTAGTGATGAGTTTGGTGTAGTAATTTTTTCAACGTTGTTGATTTATCACCATACCATGGAGAGGACCTTGATGCGTCGAGGAAGACGCCTTTTCAAGGGGGGAAGGATCATGAGGACATCCCTAGTTCTTCTACAGTTCCTCCAATTGAAGATTTGATCTGATAGATAAACCTAATGAAGTGAGAATTGGACCTATGACAAGATCAAGAACAAAGCTATTACAGCAGCAGGTGAACTCACTCTTATTAGATTATGATGTTTGTTATTCTGAGAATTTTATACTAGCTAAATCCATGCATTTGTGTATGATTCAGGTTATTGATAACACAAGCATTATTGGAGGATAGGAACATGGAGCCATGGTGCCATACATGGTAGAACACATAGAGGAGGTTGATCAAGGAAGCACAAGGAAGGAGAAGAGAACATGAGATCAAGATGATGGTGTTGAGAGCATGAAGGACAAGTCCTCGCTTGTTGCAGCCCCATAATTATCTGTTGCGTTTTGGAGGGTTTTTGGGAGCACGACATGTCCTTGGTTGTCCCATTGTTTTTAATAAAGGGTCTGGGAGCCTATTAGGGAGCCGAACCTATATGGCTCGGTTTGTCCTTTTGATCAAGTCCAAACTCAAGTCATGAGTCCTAGTCGTGTTGGGTTAGGGTGGTGCTTGCGCAAGAGGCCTTGTGGCCGCACCCCCTGTCATATATATCTCCCAGCTGCGTGTGGAGAGGTTTAGACTACCTTTAAGATAAAACCTAAAACTCCATTGCTGAATTGCTTGAAGCATTCATCTGGAATAATACCATTGCAAGTTTTGCGTGCTATCTGCTGTTCCACTGGGAATTAGTTGATACAGGACCACTAGTAGTCGGTGGCAACTCGTGCAGGTGTGTGGATGATGTAGGATGTTTGCCCGATCTTTTACCGGAAGAACCACCGAGATAACTATTCTCCCAATCACATGAGCAATGCACGTAACCTAAAGAACATGGATAAATTTAGGTGAGCAACACGGTTACGAACACCACGCCTCACGCCAAGCTCGACAACTCCACGCAGATCCAAGATCCCCCTAGCCACGCACAAACCCCTTTGGTAGATCCAAGAACACTCATGCCTTTACTTGCAAAGATAACTGACGAACGTCCGAGACGCCGTCTACACGCCGATCCCTTAGGGTAACCTGGATACAATGTTCTACATAATTTTCAACCTGTCTAAAACCCTAGGCCTTGGCTCTATTTATATAAGAGGGCAACCCCTAGTTGGTTGGACAGACCCAAACCAAAACTGACTCGAACCTAAACCTAGTTGGACTCGACACGATACAAACCGGCCTATTAGAAGGCTTGGCCAACACATGCGGCTCGCGGGCCTTAGACATTATGCATCGTAATTTATTGTCCTGGCATGCTAACCAGTAGATGCTCGTATCATCCTCCCCTTTTTCGAAAGGCGATGTCCTTAATGCTAGAAGGTCTTCTCCGGCGCTTGTGGCGTCAAATTATCATATCGCCAAGATGATATGGGGTGGCCCGATGATATAGGCGTCTACTGGTTAGCATGCTCGGACAGTAAATTATGATGCATAATGTCTAAAGCCTGCGAGCCGCATGTGTTGGCTGAGCCTTCTAATAGGCCGGTTTATATCGTGTCGAGTCCAACTAGGTTTAGGTTCGAGTTAGTTTTGGTTTGGGTCTGTCCAACCGACTAGGGGTTGACCTCTTATATAAAGAGATCCAAGGCCTAGGGTTTTAGAGAAGTTGAAAATTATGTAGAACAATGTGTTCAGGTTACCACCGTCCCTAGGGGATCGGCGTGTGGACGGCGTCTCGAACGTTCGTCGGTTATCTTTGCAAATAAAGGCATGAGTGTTCTCGGATTTGCCAAGGGGGTTCGTGCATAGCTAGGGGGCTCTTGGGTCGAGCTTGGCGTGAAATAAAGACATGCGTGTTCTTAGATCTGCCAAGTGGGTTCGTGCGTGGCTAGGGGGCTCTTCGATCTCCCTAGAGTTGTCGAGCTTGGCGTGAGGCGTGGTGTTCGTCACAGTGTTACTCGCCTAAATTTATCCATGTTCTTCAGGTTACGTGTATTGCTCACGTGATTGGGAGAATAGTTATCTCGGTGGTTTTTGTGGTGAAAGATCGGGCAAACATCCTACATCATGTGGTATTAGAGCGCCACTTTCATCACCGCAAGGTTTATCTAAGATCAATCTGTAGGTTTTCAAAGATTGACAGATTGATTTTTGCTGAAAAGTGTTGGAGTTTCTTGTTGTTTCCAACGAGTTCGTCCATGAAGATCCATCGGCTAGGGTGTGTGAGATCTTCTTGCAGTTGTTTCGCCGCCGTCGTGGTAGGTATTGTGCCCTAAGCGGAATCACGGGAGGAGTTGGTATGTGGAGTTGAGAGAAAAAAAGGTCTACATCACGTGCCGCATTGGAAGACGAGTCCGGATCGAAGGAGTTCCTATCCTAGCGTGGTGCGGAACAAGCAGTAGTTTGTGTACAGGTCGGACGAACCGAGCTTGTACGAAGCTTTTGTTTTTGGTGCGGAAGCGGAACCCAAGGAAAGTGATGCGATCGTGCTTGGTACGTGATTGTTTCCTTTTCCTCGGTACGTGGGTCCAAAAAAATGAGAGAAAATGTGGAGTTTGCCGGCTTCGAACATATTGGTTGGTTGCCACTACCCACGACGTGGGGAGTTTGGCCAGCTATAAAAAAAGAGGGCAGTTTACACGATCGGCATTAAACACGTGCAAGGTGCATCAATGTGTCCTATTTGGACATTTCGGTTAAAAAAAAGTTTGAAAAGAAGAGATCAGAACAGCAAGAAAAATGGAAACGTTGGCACATTTACATAAAAAACCTGCACTAGGACTATTTTCCGTTCAGATAATTTTGTGCAAAATTCTGTCATGTCCGCATGCGCGTGCAGCCAAAAAAAGCATGTGCATATTTCCTTATCGTGGAGTACGTGTGGAGGCCAGAGGGGAAAAAAGGTACGGAATGGATTGTGTACGTGCACATACTCATTGATACGTACTTGAAGATGGAGTGTAGGCAAAAAAAAATGGTGCACACGAGGATTTCCGTTCAGATGATTTTTGGACACGAAGACAAAATAAAAAGAGACACTAGTTTATATTTTCACAGGCGGTGAAATTGGTTTATTTGGATTCATGGGGTGCACGAATTTATCCTGTTTGTCTTGAGTGATGCACTCGATTGACCTCCACTATTTCAGATTGCATATATGAGCGTATTGAGCTTATTTGGACCCCTGGGGTACAAGAGTCCGTCCTGCTGCGTTTGGGGTGGTTTGTATGGTGCGTTTTCATTTGTAGTCCAAAACTTGTGTGTCTAAATTTGGTTGATGGTGCCAAACATGAAGGGCACCAAGAACAAGTTTAAACCAAAAACCACTAGCATCTAGATTGTATTGTTGCTAAGCATTTATCTTGAAGTATACCTTCAAAGTTGCGTGATATCTTGTTATTCCATTGAGAATGGGGGGATGCAAGACCACTCGTGATCTTTGATTACGTGTGCAAAAGTTTGTAGTTGAGAATATTCAAAGGGATTGATTGTTATTGCATTTGCAAGGGTTATCCAAGTGAGAGGTCAGTTATCAGAAAATCCACAAAACATCCACCAAAAATAGAGAGAGCTCATTGAGAAGATCGGGTCACCCCATATCAGTGGATTTGTGAATATCCAAAAGATTTGTTGCTGCTGCAACTGACATCAGGAATTAGCCGGAGAGTTCGTGCAGAGACGAAAGTTATCAATCATCTATCATTTGTGAGTTAATCGAGAAGATCGGGCCTCCCCTTATCAAGGATTGCAATGAACGACAAATAAATCTGTAACATCACACAAACACGAAGAACATGCGAGCGTGCGGTGAGCAGCAACATGCAACGTGGGTGTCGCGAATAAACCTACTTGTTCATATCGTCGCTCGGTCCATAACTCGGATGACTTGCGAAATTGAGTCCAGCAAACCGGGCAACGCGTATCCCCACAGCCAGCCACGTCAGCTCTGCCTCCACGTGAGCTGCCTCATCAACCATTACAGATGGGCTCCGCCTATCATTGCTACTATCAAAACGTGTTTAGACAAAAATCAGAGCAATCTGTTGCGGTTAGTCCCACGATCGGCATATTTTTTGAAAAAATCACCAAGACCGGTACTGACTCGCAACCTATGCCTCAAATGTGGTAGATTTCTGTAATTTACTCAATTTTCGGTGGATGTTGTATGCGCAGAAAGGAATGAGCATGTACACGATTGTCATTGTCAAACCCCCAACATCAAAATGAACATACATATCGAATCTACATGGACAAATAAATACGGAGTACATCGATGCAAACTTTTGCGCAGTACAACAATTGGCAGATCTACTCGAGAGCAGCAATGTCCTTATTACACTCGAGCAAATTTCCTGTAACACAACACACCTGTTGTAGTTCTAGTTAGCAGGAAGCATTCAGTCGCAGAAGTTCTGATACCACATAAATAACCAGTAAAACCAATAGCAAGGTATTGTGCTTATGGCATCCTCGCTACAGAAACAATCATGTAACTGGAACTGCTAGTCAATATTTTGGATGAAACCCTATTCACTAAGAATGGATTTACCATTTAAAAAAATATACCTGGTGATATACATATCCAACTTGTTTGGCACTGAAAGGCTTTGTTGTTGTTTATTTGTTTGTTTTATAGCATTCCTCACGTGTCGTGATACCAATGTCAGATACAAGCAACTAGTTTAACAAAATCTGAATTATTCTACTCCCTCCGTTCCAAAATAATTGACTTGGATTTGTCTAAATATGGATGTATGTGTACACTAAAACATGCCCATATTTAGACAAATCTAAGTCAGTTATTTTGAGACGGAAGGAGTTCTCAATTAACATATGGTATGACGATGAAGAATACAGTAAAATTCAACCAAAATTGAGATGTATATCAACAACAATAAAAATATGAAAAACTAACCAAACTATATATGTCGCTATTAAACCATTAAAAAGGAGCAGAGTCCTACCAAGCCATGTGTACTGAGGCGTGGCTATTAAAAGTGTGAAATGTTTTGGTAGCATTGGCACCACATGTATCTATCATGATATGATATTGCAGACCAAATTTAATCTACAAATTGAGGTGCAAATTTTGTTGTAATAACTGTTTGGAGAGAGGAAGTGTCAGGCTACTATTCACTTCATAGTTCATCCTTTTTCTTTCTCCTAACGTGTTGTGTATTGAATTGAAGTTTTATAGGACGATAGAATATATTACAATCTATATAAACAAAGAAGTCGCAAGAATTTTGTAACTTTGTGGTACTGCCACTACACCTTGGTAGCATGGTAGCACCATACAGAAATTGTATTACAGCATTTTTTAGTAATCCAATACCTTAACTACTAGGGCTCTAGTACTCACTTTCCAGTATTTGAGGTTTGGAATCTAGCAACAAAGCACAGTATGTACATGTCGCACAAAAATGTAAAGCAATGAGATCAAATCCTAGTACTTGAAGGTATTTCAGACTCATGATCAATTATCTGATTTACCTCCTAATGATGCACTTAACATGGAACATGCTTAAGTGATATGTCCATGTAGCAATAAATGAATCTCACTGCCCGCTTGTCTCTGCAGAACATTGAACATTTCACAGTAGACTATAAGAACAATTGTGTGAGCTCAATCCATAGTTTTGGGAAGCTGTAAGGTAAACTAAGAGGTTACATGGCACAATACTTTAATTCGGGAAAAAGTAGACAAAACATACGAGATATTTGGGGAGCTGTAAGGTAAACTAAGAGGTTACATGGCACAATACTTTAATTCGGGGAAAAGTAGAGAAAGCATACAAGATATTCGGGTATATACCACCTAGAGGTTGCAGCTTTGGTATTAAACCATCGAAATATTTGGGTTCACATGATGATCTAGGATGGATATGTTTTGGCTTTCCTTACCTGTCACTAGGACTAAGAGAGAGACATGCTATATGCTAAAGTTGTGATATCTGACAAGAGCAATGGTGAGGAGGAGACCTTGGCCCCCATAATGTACGTGGTACACAACTTGGAATCAGAATTGACACATAGGTTGTTGGTGCTGGTTTCTTGTTCAACTCTATTTCGTGATCAGATTTTTGTTATTTTGTTTTTTTAGATAGAAGGCTCACAGAGCCCGGCTTTAAATTAATAAAGCCACAACCACCAAACAATACAACACCTTACAAACACACGGCTGGGGATACCAGCTTACAATGAGAGCACAACAGAGAAGAACGACACTCAACATTTCTTAAGAACAACAACACCAAGCAAAAAATAAAACTAGAAGAACATGCTTGAGTTCATCATCCTTCACTAACAGAAGAGCAAAGGGCGTCGCCGGATCCGGCCCAACCATCACCGGAGTCTTCGCGTACACGTCTACATCGGCACAATTCAACCGGAGGGGAGATCACGAGCAGCACCAAACAGGAATTACAGGCGCAGGCCAGGCTCAAGAGCGACGCCTCAAAGAAGGATACAACGCGAAAGCGTCGCCGTCGCCCGATCCAAAAGGATCTAGGCTTTCACCCTGAGACTGAGAGCGAGCTGAAGGAAAAGAAGGCTACACGACGGCGCTTCCAAGGAAGGAAATGGCACACCAAGGTGTCATCGACATCGGCACAAGCAAACTGAGCAGGGCTTTCGCCCGAGCCTTCCATCTACCACAACACCTCAACCCAACCAAAAAGACAACTACCTGGAGCTGTGCCCAGCCCATCAGGCAAGCCTCCCTAGGCGGCCGGGCATGAGCAGCAAAGCAACACGCAATCGTCATGAAGTGGACGGGATCAACTGCGCAAACATCCATAGCACCACCGGAGAAACACCACCCCGACCAGAAAAAGGCCTAGGAGAACCAAACTGCAGCAAGATCTTCTTCTCTGTCCAGCGGATGCCGATTGGCGGAGGGAAAAAGAACCCGGCTTTGAATCATGTCGACGGCAAGCGCCACCAAGGGGTCCTAGGAAAGGATGTGGGGAGCTGCGAGCCCCTGCTCCAGCCCCACCGGCATGACGAGTCACCTGACCTCCCATGCACGATGAACACCCTCCCAAGGCCAGCGCCGAGGGGCACGACGAGGCGACACACCAACAACCGGAAGCAAGAACAGACCACCCTCGCCAAGCAGCCACACCCAACCACACAGACCCGCCAAGGACCAGATCAGAGACGGGCACGACGGGATCTGAGACCACAAACCCGCAAAACCACCACACGCCGTCCCACCAGACACCCTATCCAGCGGGAGGCGAAGCAGCAAGCCGGAGGCCAACCAGATGGCGACGGGAAGGACCCTGCAAGAACCAGAGGGAGGGGCTGCGGGAGACCCTACTCACCGCAGGAAAGGCTCCATGGAAAAGCTGCAGGGGCGACGTCGCCGCTCGTGGCAGTTGCGCGAAGCTCGCCGAATGGGGCCGAAGAGGCCGGCTGGCGACGAGAGGAAACACGGACGGAGAGGCGCGGGGGAGAGGCCGAGATCCGAGCGCAGCAGCCTTCTCTGAGCCGCACGAGGGAACCGGAGGCGAAGATCCCCGCCGCCCCCTTCACCGGCGCCGCGTGGACTTTTCCAGCGGTTGCCTCCGGGGACGGCGAGGGAGGGAGGCGAGGAGGAGGGGCCGGCGGCGGGGGGCTAGGGTTTCGCCCCTCCTGTCGCCCAGAGAAGGCGACACGAGGAGCGGGGGGTCTGTCCGTGGTAAGATCCCCGTCACAAGATGCTGAGTTATTGTCTTATAAATTATGGGGTTTCTTGGGTGATAGTGATTTGATTTGTAGGAATAAGGTGCGATGGTGCAGGCTAGCACAGCACACAAGATGCTGAGTTACAGAGGGTGTGTCCAGCAACTCCACAAAGCTGTTGGCAACAAAATTTCCTATGTGTCAGCACACTCAGCATGAACAAACTCGTCATTGGACTGTCCAGAGACATCCCCTTTCCATGTGTGTGCATTCCACTGCACATGCATCGAGAAGGAGCAGCACGGTGCACAATCTCAAACCTCTCCATTCCAGCCACCAATGGCACCTGCTGGCTGAAGGTCTCCGGTCATGATAGTGACAAGAGCTGGAGTAATTGACGACCGTGATGAGTGGAAGAACAATGGGGTGGGTGACATATATAGAACGGAGGAGAGGGAAAGCAAAGGGTTGGTCTGATACCAGTTTTGAGTAGGAAATCGCAATTTCCCAGCAGCAGAAAACCAAGCCAAAACTGATACTCTCTCTAAAATCATGGAGAAGATCTAGTACTTCATGATGTATTCAAATGAACCCAAACTTTTGATTATAAACATATATCATATATCCAAAGCAATCGTTCTTCGGGTGGTATATAGAGAGTTTTATCAAAACATATAGAGCATTACCAACGATACCTTATTTCAACTCGAGAGCATATAGAGCGGGGCAAGGTGACACAGTATGGTCAGGAAGCCACTTATAAACTCATTAGCAGCCTGAAGACAGCCATGCAGCATTCTCTTCTCTAACCTTACAAGTCTTGTAGCAACTTCTTTCTTTGGTTCCAAATTGCCAAAAACTGCAGAAGTTGACTAGAACCCGTGTTGTCCCGCGGTAGGAAAACGGACAGAAATTGTGTCGTCGCGGTAGAAAAACAGCGTGCGTGAGGCGCTATGCGAGCTCGAAGGCGCTGCAGAAAAACACGCAATGCGGTGCCACGGCAGACAAGGACTTGAGTCCGAGTAGGATTAGGGTGCGGCAGATAATCGGCTCTATTTTGTGTCTGGCGGAAAACGAACTGGATACCGAGTAGGAGTAGAAACCGCGTTGTAGCAAATTGAGGCTTTATGTGTCGCGGTAGAATAAGAAATTGCACTCTAATTTCAACAACGAATTTGGGGATTTTGAGCACTGAAAACTGCCGTAAACAGATGAAGTTGGTTTTGGGCTTGATGCACTTTTTACTCCCGAGTGTTTTGGGTGGTCGTGCATCGAAAACGGAGCTCGTATGCAAAAGTTATGGACGGTCAAAATTGGTCGACCAAAACTGCCAAAAACTGCAGAAATTGACTAGAACCCGTTATGTCCCGCGGCAGGAAAACGGACAGAAATTGAGCCGGCGCGGTAGGTAAACAACGTGTCTGAGGCGCTATGCAAGCTCGAAGGCACGGCAGAGAAAACGTGCAATGCGGTGCCACGGCAGACAAGGACTTGAGTCCGAATAGGAGTAGGGTGCGGCATATAATCAGCACGATTTTGTGCCCGGGAGAACACGGACTGGATACCGAGTAGGAGTAGAAACCGCGCTGCAGCAAATTGAGACTTTTTGTGCCACGGTAGAACAAGAAATTGCACTCCGATTTCAGCAACGAATTTGGGGATTATGAGCGTCGAAAACTGTCGTAAACAGACGAAGTTGGTTTGGGTTAGATGCACTTTTTACCCCCGAGCGTTCTGGGTGGTCATGCATAAAAAACGGAATTCGTATGCAAAAGTTATTGTCGGTAAAAATTGGTTGACCAAAACTGCCAAAAACTGCGGAAATTGACTAGAACCCGTGTTGTCCCGCGGCAGGCAAACGGACAGGAACAGTGCCGGCGCGGTAGGAAAACAGCGTGCGTGAGGTGCTATGCGAGCTCGAAGGCGTGGCAGACAAGAACTTGAGTCCGAGTAGGAGTAGGGCGCGGCCGATAATCGGCGCGATTTTGTGCCCAACAGAAAACAGACTGGATACCGAGTAGGAGCAGAATCCGCGCGGCAGCAAATTGAGACTTTCTGTGGCGCAGTAGAACAAGAAATTGCACTCCGATTTCAGCAACAAATTTGGTGATTTTGAGTGTCAAAAACTGTCGTAAACAGACGAATTTGGTTTGGGTTGGATGCACTTTTTACTCCCGAGCGTTTCGGATGGTCGTGCGTTGAAAACGAAGTTCGTATGCAAAATTTATGGTCGGTCAAAGTTGGTCGACCAAAACTGCCAAAAATTGCGGAAATTGACTAGAACCCGTAATGTCTCGCGGCAGGAAAACGGATAAAAATAGTGCCGACGCGGTAGGAAAACAACGTGCGTGAGGCGCTATGCGAGCTCGAAAACGAGGCAGAGAACGCGCAATGCGGTGCCGCGACAGACAAGGACTTGAGTCCGAGTAGGAGTCGGGGGCGGCAAATAATCAGCGTGATTTTATGCCCGGCAGAAAACGGACTGGATACCGAGTAGGAGTAGAAACAGTGCAGCAGAAAATTGAGACTTTCTGTGTCGCGGTAGAACAAGAAATTGCACTCCGATTTCATCAACAAATTTGGAGATTTTGAGCATGGATAACTGTCGTAAACAGACGAATTTAGTTTGGGTTGGATGCATTTTTTACTCCCTAGCATTTTGGGTGGTCGTGCGTCAAAAAAAGAGTTCGAATGCAAAAGTTATGGCCGGTCAAAGTTGGTCGACGAAAATTGCCAAAAGCTGCGGAAATCGACTAGAACCCATGTTATCCTACGGCGGGAAAACAGACAGAAATTGTGCCGACATGGTAGGAAAACAGCGTGCGTGAGGCGCTATGCGAGCTTGAAGGCACGGTAGAGAAAACTCGTAATATGGTGTCGCGGCAGACAAGGACTTGAGTCCGAGTAGGAGTAGGGCGCGACAGATAATCAGCGTGATTTTGCGCCCGGCAGAAAACAGACTGGATACCGAGTAGGAGTAGAAACCGCGCGGAAGCAAATTAAGACTTTCTGTTCCGCGGTAGAACAAGAAATTGCACTTCGATTTCAACAACGAATTAGGGCGTTTTGAGCGTCAAAAACTATCGTAAACAGAGGAAGTTGGTTTGGGCTGAATGCACTTTTTACTCCCGAGCGTTTTGGGTGGTCGTGCGTCCAAAACGGAGTTCATATGCAAAAGTTATGGCTGGACAAAGTTGGTCGACCAAAACAGCCAAAAACTGCGGAAATTGACTAGAACCCGTGCTGTCCCGCGGCGGGGAAATGGACAGAAATTGTGTCGGCGCGGTAGGAAAACATCGTTCGTGAGGTGCAATGCAAGCTCGAAGGCGCGGCAGACAAAACGCACAATGCGGTGCCACGACAGACAGGGACTTGAGTCCGTGTAGGAGTAGGGCGCGTGAGAATAATCGGCGTGATTTTGTGCCCGGCAGAAAACGGACTCGATACCGAGTAGGAGTAGAAACCGCGCGGCAGAAAATTGAGACTTTCTGTGCCGCGGTAGAACAAGAAACTGCGCTCCGATTTCAGCAACGAATTTGAGGATGGTGAGCGTCGAAAACTGCCGTAAACATATGAAGTTGGTTTGGGCTGGATGCAGTTTTTTACTCCCGAGCGTTTTGGGTGATTGTGCGTTGAAAACGGATTTCGTATGTAAAAGTTATGGCCGGTCAAAGTTGGTCGACCAAAACTGCAAAAAAACTGCGGAAATTGACTAGAACCCATGTTGTCCCGCGGCAGGAAAACGGACAGAAACTGTGTCGGCGCGGTCGGAAACTGCGTGCGTGAGGCGCTATGCGAGCTCGAAGGCGCAGCAGAGAAAACGCGCAATGCGGTGCCGCGACAGATAAGGACTTAAGTCCGAGTAGGAGTAGGGCGCGGCAGATAATCAGCGTGATTTTGTGCCCGGCAGAAAACGGACTGGATACCGAGTAGGAGTAGAAACCGCGCGGCAACAAATTGAGACTTTCTGTGTTGTGGTAGAATAAGAAATTGCACTCCAATTTCATCAACGAATTTTGGCATTTTGAGCGTGGTAAACTGTCGTAAACAGACGAATTTGATTTGGGTTGGATGCAATTTTTACTCCCTAGCGTTTTGCGTGGTCGTGCGCCAAAAACAGAGTTCGTATGCAAAAGTTATGGCCGGTCAAAGTTGGTTGATGAAAATTGCCAAAAGCTGCGGAAATCGACTAGAACCCGTGTTGTCCTACGGCAGGAAAACAGACAGAAATTGTGCCGACACGGTAGGAAAACAGCGTGCCTGAGGCGCTATGCGAGCTTGAAGGCGCGGCAGAGAAAACTCGCAATGATATGTCACGGCAGACAGGACATGAGTCCGAGTAGGAGTAGGGCGCGGCAGATAATCAGCGTGATTTTGTGCCCGGCAGAAAACGGACTGGATATCGAGTAGGAGTAGAAACCGCGCGGCAGCAAATTGAGACTTTCTATGTCGTGGTAGAACAAGATATTGCACTTAGATTTCAGCAACAAATTAGGGGACTTTGAGCATAAAAAACTATCGTAAACAGACAAAGTTGGTTTGGGTTGAATGCACTTTTTAGTCCCGAGCGTTTTGGGTGGTCGTGCGTCGAAAACGGAGTTCGTATGCAAAAGTTATGGCCGGTCAAAGTTAGTCGAGCAAAACGGCCAAAAACTGCGGAAAATGACTACAACCATTGTTGTCCCGCGGTAGGAAAATGGACAGAAATTGTATCGGCGCGGTAGGAAAACGCGTTCGTGAGGTTCTATGCAAGCTCGAAGGCGCGGCAGAGAAAACGCGCAATGCGGTGCCACGACAGACAGGGACTTGAGTCCGAGTAGGAGTAGCGAGATGAGATAATCGGCGCGATCTTTTGCCCGGCAGAAAACGGACTCGATGCCGAGTAGGAGTAGGAACCGTGCGGCAGCAAATTGAGACTTTCTGTGTCGCGGTTGAACAAGAAACTGCGCTCCGATTTCAGCAACGAATTCGCGGATGTTGAGCATCGAAAACTGCCGTAAACTTACGAAGTTGGTTTGGGCTGGATGCACTTTTTTACTCTCGAGCGTTTTGGATGATCGTGCCTCGAAAACGGAGTTCGTATGTAAAAGTTATGGCCGGTCAAAGGTTGTCGACCAAAACTGCAAAAAATAACTGCGGAAATTGACTATAACCCGTGTTGTCCCGCATCACGAAAACGAACAGAAACTGTGCCGGTGCGGTAGGAAACACCATGCGTGAGGCGCTATGCAAGCTCGAAGGCGCGGTAGAGAAAATGTGCAATGTGGTGCCGCGGCAGACAAGGACTTAAGTCCGAGTAGGAGTAGGTCGCGTCAGATAATCGGCGCAATTTTGTGCCTGACAGAAAACAGACTGGATACCGAGTAGGAGTAGAAACCGCGCGGCAGCAAATTGAGACTTTCTGTGTCGCGGTAGAACAAAAAATTGCACTCCGATTTCAGCAACGAATTTGGGGATTTTGAGCGTGGAAAACTGCCGTAAACAGACGAAGTTGGTTTGGGCTAGATGCACTTTTTACTCATGAGCGTTTTAGGTGGTCGTGCGTCAAAAACAGAGTTCATATGCCAAAAGTTATGGCCGGTCAAAGTTGGTCGATGAAAATTGTCAAAAACTGCGGAAATTGAGTAGAACCCGTGCTGTCCCGCAGCAGGAAAACAGACAGAAATTGTGCCGGCGCGGTAGAAAAACAACGTGCATGAGGCGCTATGCGAGCTCGAAGGCGCGGCAGAGAAAACACGCAATATGGTGCCGCGGCAGACAAGGACTTGAGTCCGAGTAGGGGTAGGGCGAGGCCGATAATCGGCGCGATTTTGTGCCCGGCAGAAAACGGACTGGATACCGAGTAGGAGTAGAAACCGCGTGGCAGCAAATTGATACTTTCTATGCCGCGGTCGAACATGAAATTGCACTCCGATTTCAGCAACGAATTTGGGGATTTTAAGGGTGGAAAACTTCTGTAAACAGACGAAATTGGTTTGGGCTGGATGCACTTTTTACTCCCGAGCGTTTTGGGTGGCCGTGCGTCAAAAACGGAGTTCATATGCAAAAGTTATGGCCGGTCAAAGTTGGTCTACCCAAAATGCCAAAAAGTGCGGAAATTGATTAGAACCCGTGATGTCCCGCGGCAGGAAAACAGATAGAAATTGTGCCGGCGCGGTACGAAAACAGCGTGCCTAAGGCGCTATGCAAACTCGAAGGCGCGGCAGAGAAAACGCGCAATGCGGTACCGCGGCAGACAAGGACTTGAGTTTGAGTACGAGTTGGGCGCGACAAATAATCAGCGTGGTTTTGTGCCCGGCGGAAAACGAACTTTATACCGAGTAGGAGTAGAAACCGCGTTGCAGCAAATTGATACTTTCGGTGCCGCGGTAGAACAAGAAATTGGCACTCCGATGTCATCAACGAAATTGGGGATTATGAGCGTCGAAAACTGTCGTAAAAAGACGAAGTTGGTTTGGGTTGGATGCACTTTTTACTCCCAAGCGTTTTGGGTGGTCGTGCATCGAAAATGGAGTTCGTATGCAAAAGTTATGGTCAGTCAAAGTTGGTCGACCAAAACTACCAAAAACTGCAAAATATTGACTGGAACCTGTGCTGTCCCGCGGCAAGAAAACGGGCAGAAACTGTGCCGGCGTAGTAGGCGCTATGCAAGCTTGAAGGCGCGGCAGACAAGAACTTGAGTCCGAGTAGGAGTAGGGTGTGTCTGAAAATTGGCGCGATTTTGTGCCCGGCAGAAAACAGACTGGATACCGAGTAGGAGTAGAAACCGCGCGGCAGCAAATTGAGACTTTTTGTGCCGCGGTAGAACAAGAAACTGCACTCCGATTTCAGCAACGAATTTGGTGATTTTGAGTGTCGAAAACTACCGTAAACAGAAGAAGTTGTTTTGGGCTGGATGCACTTTTAACTCCCGAGCGTTTTGGATTGTCGTGCATCAAAAACGGAGTTCGTATGCAAAAGTTATGGTCGGTCAAAGTTGGTATACCAAAACTGCCAAAAACTGCGGAATTTGACTAGAACCTGCAATGTCACGCGGCAGGAAAACGGACAGAAATTGTGTCAGCGCGGTAGGAAAACAGCGTGCGTGAGCTGCTATGTGAGCTCGAAGACGCGGTACAGAAAACGCGAATGTGGTCCCACGGTAGACAATGACTTGAGTCCGAGTAGGAGTAGGGCGCGGCAGATAATCAGCGTAATTTTATGCCCGACAGAAAACGGAGTGGATACCAAATAGGAGTAGAAACTGCGCGGCAGGAAATTCAGACTTTCTGTGTCGCGGTAGAACAAGAAATTGCACTCCGATTTCAGCGATGAACTTGGGGATTTCGCGCATCGAAAACTGCCGTAAATAGACGAAGTTGGTTTGGACTGGATGCACTTTTTACTCCCTAGCGTTTTGGGTGGTCATGCGTCAAAAACGGATTTTGTATGCAAAATTTATGGCCGATTAAAGTTGGTCGACGAAAATTGCCAAAAACTGCAGAAATTGACTACAACATGTTCTGTCCCGCGGCAGAAAAACAGACAGAAATTGTGCCGGCGCGGTAGGAAAACAGTGTGCGTGCGGCGCTATGCGAGCTCGAAGGCGCGGCGGAGAAAACGTGCAATGCGGTGCCGCGACAGATAAGGACTTGAGTCCGAGTAGGAGTAGCGCGCGGCAGATAATCAGCGTGATTTTGTGCCCGGCAGAAAACGGACTGGATACCGAGTAGAAGTAGAAACCGCGTGGCAGCAAATTGAGACTTTCTTTGCCGCGGTAGAACAAGAAATTGCACTTCGATTTCAGCAATGTATTAAGTGATTTTGAGCGTAAAAAACTAACGTAAACAGACGAAGTTGGTTTGGGCTGGATGCACTTTTTACTCCGAGCGTTTTGGGTGGTCGTGCGTCGAAAACGGAGTTCGTATGCACAAGTTATGGCCGGTCAAAGTTGGTCGACCAAAACAGCCAAAAACTACGGAAATTGACTAGAACCCGTGCTGTCCCGTGGCAGGAAAACAGACTGAAATTGTGCTGGCACGGTAGGAAAACAGCATGCGTGAGGCGCTATGCGAGCTCGAAGGCGCGGCAGAGAAAACACGCAATGTGGTGCCGCGGCAGACAAGGACTTGTGTCCGAGTAGGAGTAGGGCGCAGTAGATAATCGGCGCAATTTTGTGCCCAGCAGTAAACGGACTAGATACCCAGTAGGAGTAGAAACCGCGCGACAGCAAATTGATACTTTCTGTGTCGCGGTAGAACAAGACATTGCACTCTGATTTCAGCAATGGATTAGGGGATTTTGAGCGTCAAAAATTGTCGTAAATAGACGAAATTAGTTTGTGCTGGATGCACTTTTTACTTTGGAGCGTTTTGGGTTGTCGTGCGTCGAAAACGGAGTTCGTATGCAAAATTTATGGCCGGTCAAAGTTGGTCGACCAAAACAACCAAAAGCTGCGGAAATTGACTAGAACCTGTGTTGTCCCGTGGTAGGAAAACGGACAGAAATTGTGTTGGCACAGTAGAAAACAGCATGCGTGAGGCGCTATGCGAGCTCGAAGGCGCGGCAGAGAAAACACGCAATGCGGTGCCGCGGCCGACAAGGACTCGAGTCCGAGTAGGAGTAGGGCGCGGCAGATAATCGGCGCGATTTTGTGCCCAGCAGTAAACGGACTGGATACCGAGTAGGAGTAGAAACCGCGCGACAGCAAATCGAGACTTTCTGTGCCGCGGTAGAACAAGAAATTGTACTACGATTTCAGCAACAGATTTGGGGATTTTGAGCATCGAAAACTGTCGTAAATAGACGAAGTTGGTTTGGGCTTTATGCACTTTTTACTCTCGAGCGTTTTGGGTGGTCGTGCGTTGAAAACGGAGTTCGTATGCAGAAGTTATGGCCGATCAAAGTTGGTCGACCAAAAGAGCCAAAGACTGCGGAAATTGACTAGAACCCGTGTTGTCCCGCGACAGGAAAACGAACAGAAATTGTGCCGTCGCGGTAGGAAAACAGCGTGCGTGAGGTGCTATGCAAGCTCGAAGGCGTGGCAGAGAAAACGCGCAATGCGGTGCCGCGACACATAGGGATTTGAGTGCGAGTAGGAGTAGGGTGCGACAAATAATCGGCGCGATTTTGTGCCCGGCAGAAAACGGACTCGATACCGAGTAGGAGTAGAAACCGCGCGCTAGAAAACTGAGAATTTCTGTGCCGTGGTAGAACAAGAAACTGCACTCCGATTTTAGCAACGAATTTGGGGATGTTGAGCATCGAAAACTGCCGTAAACGGACGAAGTTGGTTTGGCTGGATGCACTTTCTACGCTCGAGCGTTTTGGGTGGTCGTGCATCAAAAACGGAGTTTGTATGTAAAAGTAATAGCCGGTCAAAGTTGGTCGAACAAAAATTCAAAAAAAAATGCGGAAATTGACTAGAACCTGTGTTGTCCCGAGGCAGGAAAATAGACAGAAATTGTGTCGGCGCGGTAGGAAAACAGCGTGCGTGAGGCGTTATGCGAGGTCGAAGGCGCGGCAGAGAAAACATGCAATGCGGTGCCGCGACCGACAAGGACTCGAGTCCGAGTAGGAGTAGGGCGCGGCAGATAATCGGCGCGATTTTGTGCCCTGCAGTAAACGGACTGGATACCGAGTAGGAGTAGAAACCGCGCGACAGCAAATTGAGACTTTCTGTGCCGCGGTAGAACAAGAAATTGCACTCCGATTTCAGCAACAGATTTGGGGATTTTGAGCATCAAAAACTGTCGTAAACAGACGAAGTTGGTTTGGGCTTTATGCACTTTTTACTCTCGAGCGTTTTGGGCGGTCGTGCGTCGAAAACGGAGTTCGTATGCATAAGTTATGGCCGGTCAAAGTTGGTCTACCAAAAGAGCCAAAAACTACGGAAATTGACTAGAACCCGTGCTGTCCCGCGGCAGGAAAACGAACAGAAATTGTGCCGGCGCGGTAGGAAAACAGCGTGTGTGAGGTGCTATGCAAGCTTGAAGGCGTGGCAGAGAAAACACGCAATGCGGTGCCGCGGAAGACAGGAATTTGAGTGCGAGTAGGAGTAGGGTGCGGCAAATAATCGGCGCGATTTTGTGCCCGACAGAAAACGGACTCGATACCGAGTAAGAGTAGAAACCGCGTGCCAGCAAACTGAGACTTTCTGTGCCGTGGTAGAACAAGAAACTGCACTCCAATTTTAGCAACGAATTTGGGGATGTTGAGCATTGAAAACTGCCGTAAACGGACGAAGTTGGTTTGGCTGGATGCACTTTTTACTCTCGAGCGTTTTGGGTGGTCATGCATCGAAAACGGAGTTTGTATGTAAAAGTAATGGCCGGTCAAAGTTGGTCGAACAAAACTGCAAAAAGAATGCGGAAATTGACTAGAACCTATGTTGTCCCAAGGCAGGAAAATAGACAGAAATTGTGTCGGCGCGGCAGGAAAACAGCGTGCGTGAGGCGCTATGCGAGGTCGAAGGCGCGGCAGAGAAAATGCGCAATGCGGTGCCGTAGCAGAAAAAGACTTGAGTCCGAGTAGGAGTAGGGCGCGTCAGATAATCGGCGCGATTTTGTGCCCGGCATAAAACGGACTAGATACCGAGTAGGAGTAGAAACCGCGCGGCAGCTAATTGAGACTTTCTATGCCGCGGTAGAACAAGAAATTGCACTCCGATTTCAGCAACGAATTTGGGGATTTTGAGCGTGGAAAACTACCGTAAACAGACGAAGTTGGTTTGGGCTCGATGCACTTTTTACTCCCGAGCGTTTTAGGTGGTCGTGCGTCAAAAACGGAGTTCGTATGCAAAAGTTATGGCCGGTCAAAGTTGGTCGATGAAAATTGCCAAAAACTGCCGAAATTGACTAGAACCCGTGCTGTCCCACTGCAGGAAAACAGACAGAAATTGTGCCGGCGCGGTAGGAAAACAACGTGCGTGAGGCGCTATGCGAGCTCAAAGACGTGGCAGAAAAAACGCGCAATGTGGTGTCGCGGCAGACAAGGACTTGAGTCCGAGTAGGAGTAGGGCGCGGCAGATGATCATCGTGATTTTGTGCCCGGCACAAAACGGACTGGATACCGAGTAGGAGTAGGAACCGCACGGCAGCAAATTGAGACTTTCTATGCCGCGGTAGAACAAGAAACTGCACTCCGATTACATCAACGAATTTGGGGATTTTGAGCGTGGAAAACTGCCGCAAACAGACATACTTGGTTTATGCTGGATGCACTTTTTACTCCCGAGCGTTTTAGGTGGTCGTGCGTCAAAAATGGAGTTCGTATGCAAAAGTTATGGCTGGTCAAACTTGGTCGACGAAAATTGCCAAAAATTGCGGAAATTGACTAGAACCCGTGCTATCCCGCACTAGGAAAATGGACAGAAACTGTGCCAGCGCGGTAGGAAAACAGCGTGCGTGAGGCGCTATGCGAGCTCGAAGGCGCGGCAGAGAAAACGCGCAATGTGGTGCCGCGGCAGACAAGGACTTGAGTCCGAGTAGGAGTAGGGCGCGGCCGATAATCGACGCGATTTTGTGCCCGGCAGAAAACAGACTGGATACCTAGTGGGAGTAGAAACCGCGCTACATCAAATTGAGACTTTCTGTGCCGCGGTAGAACAAGAAATTGCACTCTGATTTCAGCAACGAATTTGGGGATTTTTAGTGTCGAAACCTTCTGTAAACAGACGAAGTTTGTTTGGGCTTGATGCACTTTTTACTCCCGAGCGTTTTGGGTGGCCGTGCGTCGAAAACGGAGTTCGTATGCAAAAGTTATGGCCAGTCAAAGTTGGTCGACCAAAACTGCCAAAAACTGCGTAAATTTACTAGAACCCGTGATGTCCCGCGATAGGAAAACGGGCAGAAATTGTGCCGGTGCGGTAGGAAAATAGCGTGCGTGAGGCGCTATGCGAGCTCGAAGGCGCGACAGAGAAAACGCGCAATGCGGTGCCGCGGCAGACAAGCACTTGAGTCCGAGTAGGATTTGGGCGCGGCAGATAATTGGCGCGATTTTGTGTCCGGCAGAAAACGAACTGGATACCGAGTAGGAGTAGAAACCGCGCTGCAGCAAATTGAGACTTTCTGTGCCACGGTAGAACAAGAAATCGCAATCCGATTTCATCAACTAATTTAGGGGTTTTAAACGTCAAAAACTGCCGTAAACAGTGAACTTTGTTTGGGCTTGATGCACCTTTTACTCCCGAGCGTTTTGGGTGGTCGTGCATCGAAAACGGAGTTCGTATGAAAAAGTTATGGTCGGTCAAAGCTGGTGGACCAAAACTACCAAAAACTTCGGAAATTGACTAGAACCCGTGTTGTCCCGCGACAGGAAAACGGACAAAAACAGTGTCGGCGTGGTAGGAAAATAGCGTGCGTGAGGCGTTATGCGAGCTCGAAGGCGCGACAGACAGTAACTTGAGTCCGAGTAGGTGTAGGCTGTAGGGCGTGGCCGGTAATCGGCGCGATTTTGTGCCCGGCAGAAAACAGACTGGATACCGAGTAGGAGTAGAAACCGCGCGACATCAAATGGAGACTTTCTGTGCCGCGGTAGAACAAGAAATTGCACTCCGGTTTTAACAACGAATTTGGCGTTTTTGAGTGTCAAAAACTGCCGTAAACAGATGAAGTTGGTTTGGGCTGGATGCACTTTTTACTCCCGAGCGTTTTGGATGGTCTTGCATCGAAAACGGAGTTCGTATGCAAAAGTTATGGTCGGTCAAAGTTGGTCGACTAAAACTGCCAAAAATGCGAAAATTGACTAGAACCTGTAATGTCCCGCGGTAGGAAAACGGTCAGAAATTGTGCCGGCGCGGTAGGAAAACAACGTGTGTGAGGCGCTATGCGAGCTCGAAGGCGCGGCAGACAAAACGCGCAATGCGGAGTAGGGCGCGGCAAATAATCGGCATGATTTTGTGCCCAGCAAAAAACGGACTGGAAACCGATTAGAAGTAGAAACCGCGCTGCAGCAAATTGAGACTTTTTGTGCCGCGGTAGAAGAAGATATTGCACTCCGATTTCAGCAACGGATTTTGGGATTTTGAGCGTCAAAAACTGTTGTAAACAGACGAAATTGGTTTGGGCTGGATGCACTTTTTACTCTCGAGCGTTTTGGGTGGTCGTACTTCAAAAACGGAGATCGTATGCAAAAGTTATGACCGATCAAAGTTGGTCGACCAAAACTGGTGAAAACTGCGGAAATTGACTAGAACCCGTCTTGTCCCGCTGCAGAAAAACAGATAGAAATTGTGCTGGCGCGGTAGGAAAACAGCGTGCGTGATGCACTATGCGAGCTCGAAGGCGCGGCAGAGAAAACGCACAACGGCAGACAAGGACTTGAGTCCGAGTAGGAGTAAGGCGTGGCCGATAATCGGCGCGATTTTGTGCCCGGCCGAAAACGGACTGGATACCGAGTAGGAGTAAAAACCGCGCGACAGCAAATTGAGACTTTCTGTGCCGCGGTAGAACAAGAAATTGCACTCTGATTTGAGCAGCGAATTGGGGAATTTTGAGTGTCGAAAACTGCCGTAAACAAACGAAGTTGGTTTGGGCTGGATGCACTTTTTACTCCCAAGCGTTTTGGGTGGTTGTACGTCGAAAACGGAGTTCGTATGCAAAAGTTATGGCCGGTCAAAGTTGGTCGACCAAAACTGCCAAAAACTGCGGAAATTGACTAGAACCCGTGATGTCCCGCGGCAGGAAAACAGACAGAAATTGTGCCGGTGTGGTAGGAAAACGGCGCGCGTGAGGCGCTATGCGAGCTCGAAGGCGCGCCAGAGAAAACGCGCAATGCGGTGCCGCGGTAGACAAGGACTTGAGTCTGAGAGTAGGAGTAGCGTGCGGCAGATAATCGGCGCGATTTTGTGCCCGGCAGAAAACGGACTGGATACCAAGTAGGAGTAGAAACCGCGCTGCAGCAAATTGAGACTTTTTGTGCCACGGTAGAACAAGAAATTGCACTCCGATTTTAGCAACGAATTTGGGGATTTTAAGCGTCAAAAACGGCCGTAAACAGACGAAGTTGGTTTGGGCTGGATGCACTTTTTACTCCCGAGCGTTTTGGGTGGTCGCGCGTCGAAAACGGAGTTCGTATGCAAAAGTTATGGATGGTCAAAGTTGGTCGACCAAAACTGTGGAAATTGACCAGAACCCGTGCTGTCCCGCGGCAGGAAAACGGACAGAAATTGTGCCGGCGCGGTAGGAAAACAACATGTGTGAGGCGCTATGCGAGCTTGATGGTGCGGCAGAGAAAACGCGCAATGCGGTACCGCGGTAGACAAGGACTTGAGTCCGAGTAGGAGTAGGGCGCGACACTATGGGGAAAGCTGGGGACAAATCTGTTGTTTTCTACTACTTGTCACCCCCAAACTGATGGACAAGCGGATATGGTGAATCGCACATTATCCGCATTGTTGCGAGTCATGGTTAAAAAGAACCTACAGGAGTGGGAGGAGTGTTTGCCACATGTTGAGTTTGCATACAACAGGGTTGTACATTCTAATACTCAGGTATGCCCATTTGAGGTGGTGTATGGTTTCAAGCCAATAACACCACTTGATTTGCTGCCACTTCCTATACAAGAGAGATTCAATACGGAGGCTTCAAAACATGCTGATTTTGTGAGGAAGATCCATGAGAAGACAAAGCAAGCAATTGAGAAAACAGGAAGACATGTAGCTGAGAGAGTTAACAAGAACAGGAAGGAAGTGCTATTTCGGCCAGGTGATTTGGTGAGGGTGCATTTTCGCAAGGAAAGATTTCCCACATTACGCAAGTCTAAGTTGATGCCAAGAGGTGGTTGTCCATATAAACTGCTTTAGAAGATAAATGATAATGCCTACAAGATTGATCTTCCTAGTGATGAGTTTGGTGTAGTAATTTTTTCAACGTTGTTGATTTATCACCATACCATGGAGAGGACCTTGATGCGTCGAGGACAACTCCTTTTCAAGGTGGGAAGGATCATGAGGACATCCCTAGTTCTTCTAGGGTTCCTCCAATTGAAGATGTTGATGTGATTGATAAACCTAATGAAGTGAGAATTGGACCTATGACAAGATCAAGAACAAAGCTATTAGAGCAGCAGGTGAACTCACGCTTATTAGATTATGATGTTTGTTATTCTGAGAATTTTATACTACCTAAATCCATGCATTTGTGTATGATTCAGGTTATTGATAACACAAGCATTATTGGAGGAGAGGAGCATGGAGCCATGGTGTCATACATGGGAGAACACATAGAGGAGGTTGATCAAGGAAGCACAAGGAAGGAGAAGAGAAGAGGAGATCAAGATGATGGTGTTGAGAGCATCAAGGACAAGTCCTTGCTTGTTGCAGACCCATAATTATGTGCTGCATTTTGGAGGGTTTTTGGGAGCATGACATCTCCATGGTTGTCCCATTGTTTTTAATAAAGGGCCTGCGAGCCTATTAGGGAGCCGCACATATATGGGTCAGTTTGTCCTTTTGATCAAGTCCAAACTCAAGTCATGAGTCCTAGTCGTGTTGGGTTAGGGTGGTGCTTGCGCAAGAGGCCTTGTGGCCGCACCCCCTCCCATATATACCTCCCACCTGCATGTGGAGAGGTTTAGACTACCTTTAAGATAAACCCTAAAACTCCGTTGCTGAATTGCTTGAAGCATTCGTATGGAATAATACCATTGCAAGTTTTGCGTGCTATCTGTTGTTCCACTGGGAATTAGTTGATACAGGACCACTAGTAGTCGATGGCCACTCGTGCAGGTGTATGGATGATGTAGGATGTTTGCCCGATCTATACCGCAAGAACCACCGAGATAACTATTCTCCCAATCACGTGAGCAATACACGTAACCTGAAGAACATGGATAAATTTAGGCGAGCAACACGGTTACGAACACCACGCCTCACGCCAAGCTCGACAACTCTAGGCAGATCCAAGAGCCACCTAGCCATGCACGAACCCCCTTGATAGATCCAAGAACACTCATGTCTTTACTTGCAAAGATAACCTGGATATAATGTTCTACATAATTTTCAACCTGTCTAAAACCCTAGGCCTTGGCTCTATTTATATAAGAGGCCAACCCCTAGTCGGTTGGACAGACCCAAACCAAAACTGACTCGAACCTAAACCTAGTTGGACTCGACACGATACAAACCGGCCTATTAGAAGGCTTGGCCAACACATGCGGCTCGCGGGCCTTAGACATTATGCATCGTAATTTATTGTCCTAGCGTGCTAACCAGTAGATGCCAGTATCATCCCCCCCTTCTTCGAAAGTCATTGTCCTCAACGCTAGAAGGTCTTCTCTGGCGCTTGTGGCGTCAAATTATCATATCGCCAAGATGATATCGGGTGGCCCGATGATACAGACATCTACTAGTTAGCATGTTCGGACAATAAATTACGATGCATAATGTCTAAGGCCTGCGAGCCGCATGTGTTGGCCGATCCTTCTAATATGTCGGTTTGTATCGTGTCGAGTGCAACTAAGTTTAGGTTTGAGTCAGTTTTGGTTTGGGTCTGTCCAACCGACTAGGGGTTGACCTCTTATATAAAGAGAGCCAAGGCCTAGGGTTTTAGACAAGTTGAAAATTATGTAGAACATTGTATTCAGGTTACCACCGTCCCTAGGGGATCGGCGTATGGACGGCGTCTCGGACGTTCGTCGGTTATCTTTGCAAATAAAGGCAAGAGTGTTCTTGGATCTGCCAAGGGGGGTTCGTGCGTGGCTAGGGGGCTCTTGGATCTGTCTAGAGTTGTCGAGCTTGGCGTGAAATGAAGGCATGCGTGTTCTTAGATCTTCCAAGGGGGTTCGTGCGTAGCTAGGGGGCTCTTGGATTTGCCTAGAGTTGTTGAGCTTGGTGTGAGGCGTGGTGTTCGTCACCGTGTTGCTCGCCTAAATTTATCCATGTTCTTCAGGTTACGTGTATTGCTCACGTGATTGGGAGAATAGTTATCTCGGTGGTTTTTGTGGTGAAAGATCGGGCAAACATCCTACATCATGTGGTATTAGAGCGCCACTTTCATCACCGCGAGGTTTGTCTAAGATCAATCTGTAGGTTTTCAAAGATTGGCAGATTGATTTTTGTTGAAAAGTGTTGGAGTTTCTTGTTGTTTCCGGCGAGTTCATCCATAAAGATCCATCGGCTAGGACGCGTGAAATCTTCTTGCAGTTGTTTCGCCGCCGTCCGTGGTACGTATTGTGCTCTAAGCGGAATCACGGGAGGAGTTGGTACGTGGAGTTGAGAAAAAAAAAAGTCTACATCACGTGCTGCGTTGGAAAACGAGTCCGGGTCGAAGGAGTTCCTATCCTAGCGTGGTGCGGAACGAGCAGCATTTTGTGTACAGGTCGGACGAACCGAGCTTGTACGAAGCTTTTGTTTTTGGTGCGGAAGCGGAACCCAAGAAAAGTGGTGCGATCGTGCTTGGTACGTGATTGTTTCCTTTTCCTCGGTATGTGAGTCCAAAAAAATGAGAGGAAACGTGGAGTTTGCCAGCTTCGAACAGATTGGTTGGTGGCCACTGTTGGAACGCGTAGAGATAAACGAAAACTTTTCTACGCGGTACTTCCAAGATCTAGCCGAGGTAGAAGGGCACGAGGATTACCACTAGACGCGCGGTTGCGGATTATCGATGCAGTGCATCGATGCAGTGCAGTCCCACGATCCGATCCAGCCGATCCAATCCCGCGAGCGTCGAAGTGCTGATCGTACATCACCTCTGCCGGTATCCACACGTACGAGGAGGAGCTCCAACGGCGGACTGCTAGGTCCGGTGCGACGGCTGGACCGAGTAGGGCCAGGGTTCCCAACGCATGGGAGTGGAATAAGTGCCCGATGGGCAACCTGCGCCCCTCTTTATATAGCGAGTGGTAGTGGGCTCCACAACTCTTGTGGCGCATTCCCTCTGTGAGTCCGACTCACAAACTCAGTCCATTTCCGGTTCGGGTCCAACCCGACCAATACACTTGCTCCCGCCCTTAAGTGTGCGACCCTACAGGCTCATGGCGACTTGGACACGATTGGAGTCCGACTCCCAATCGATCAATTGATAGCGGCTCCTAGCAGAACGTGCCAACTCCCAAGTGTCATAGAGTCATAACGACGTACCTTTCAATGTGACTTTCACCTGAGTCCCTTTTACCTCACGATATACCTTGTCGAACTATAGGCGATTTCTCGTCATCCCTTAATAGCTCAACTCTCTTCTCGCTCCGTGATATATGATTCATCTGACTAACTCTTAGTCAACAGACTCAGTTAACACTTAACCGAGTCACGCATGGCCATGCTTCTGGAATCATATCACTCGAGAGTGCCCAGAGAATATCTCTCCATTCGGAGGGGCAAAAACCCATCTTGATTATCCACATCACGCAGCTTGCTTCTCATTCGACCCGAACTCTGCCTTTATAACTGCCTTGTCACGGAATAACGTTTGACAGAAGCTAAGTCGGTGATCCACAACTCGGACTGTGCGACAACCTCAGGTCTAAGGATTACATTGATTGAGACATGCAAATGACGACTTACTCGTTGCATCTCAATATGGGTCAGTCCGACTTGCTAAACTCTTTAGCCAAGTCTGTGAACGTTGGAATGGCATCGCCATGCCCATGACAAGTGGAGCCGAGTCATCAGCCAAAACTCACATTAGTCTAGGGTGTGTATCCAGCACAACCTTGATGACCAAGGACAATTTAGTATGAACAACATGAATACATAGTTCTACAATCGGATCACATATTCAATGACATATATCAGATGTTCAAAACAAGGACGACCTAATAACTTTATGAATACATTGGGAATACATCATACATGATTGCCTCTAGGGCATATTCCCAACAGCCACTACCCACGACGTGTGGAGTTTGGCCAGATTTAAAAAAAAAGAGGGCAGTTTACACGATCGGCATTAAACCAAGGTGCATCACTGTGTCCTATTTGGACATTTCGATTGGAAAAAAAAGTTTGAAAAGAAGAGATCGGAACAGCAAGAAAAATGGAAACGTTGGCACGCTTACATAAAAAGCCTGTATTAGGACTATTTCCGTTCGGATAATTTTGTGGTGTCCGCATGCACGTGCAGCCAAAAAAAATCATGTGCATATCTCCTTATCGTGGAGTACTTGTGGAGGCCAGAGGGAAAAAATAGGTACGGAATTGATTGCGTACGCGCGCATAGTCATTGATACGTACTTGAAGATGGAGTGTAGGCAAAAAAAAAAATGTTGCACACGAGGATTTTCGTTCAGATGATTTTTGGACACGAAGACAAAATAAAAAAAGATACTAGTTTATATTTTCACAGGCGGTGAACTTAGTTCATTTGGGTTCATGGGGTGCACGAATTTATCATGTTCGTCTTGGGTGATGCACTCGATTGACATTCACTATTTCAGATTGCATATGTGAGTGTATTCACCTTATTTGGACCCTTGTGGTGCAAGAGTCTGTCCTGCTACGTTTGGGTGGTTTGTATGGTGCGTTCTCATTTGTAGTCCAAAACTTGTGTGTCTAAATCTGGTTGATGGTGCCAAACATGAAGGGCATCAAGAACAAGTTTAAACCAAAAATCACTAACCTCTATATTGTATTGCTGCTAAGCAAGACCACTCGTGATCTTTGATTACGTGTGCAAAAGTGTGTAGTTGAGAATATCCAACAGAATTGATTGTTGTTGCATTGGCAAGGGTTATCCGAGTGAGAGGTCAGTTATCAGAAAATTCACAAAACATGCACAAAAATAGAGAGAGCTCATTGAGAAGATCGGGCCACCCCATATCAGTGGATTTGCGTATATCCAAGAGACTGGTTGCTGCTGCAATTGACATTAGGAATTAGCCAAAGAGTTCGTGGAGAGACACAAGTTATCAATCATCTATCATTGTGTGAGTTCATCGAGAAGATCGGGCATCCCCTTATCAAGGATTGCAATGACCGACAAATAAATCCGCAACACACACAGACACGAAGAACATTCGAGCGTGCGGTGAGCAACAACATGCAACGTGGGTGTCGCGAATAAACCTACTTGTTCATATCGTCGCTCGGTCCATAACTCAGATGACTTGCGAAATTGAGTCCAGCAAACCGGGCAACGCGTATCCCCACAGCCAGCCACGTGAGCTCTGTCTCCACATGAGCTGCCTCATCAGCCATTACAGATGGGCTCCGCCTGTCATTGCTACTATCAAAACGTGTTTAGACAAAAATCGGAGCAGTCTGTTGTGGTTAGTCCCACGATCGGCATATTTTAAAAGAAAAATCACCAAGACCGGTACTGACTCGCAACCTATGCCTCAAATGTGATAGATTTGTGTAATTTACTCAATTTTCGATGGATGTTGTATGCGCAGCAAAGGAATGAGTATGTACACGATTGTCATTGTCAAGCCCCCAACATCAAAATGAACATACATATCGAATCTACACGGCTAAATAAATACGGAGTACATCGATGCAAGCTTTTGCGCAGTACAACTATTGGCAGATCTACTCGAGAGCAGCAATGTCCTTATTACACTCGAGCAGATTTCCTGCAACACAACACACATGTTGTAGTTCTAGTTAGCAGGAAGCATTCAGTCGCAGAAGTTCTGATACCACATAAATAACCAGTAAAACCAATAGCAAGGTATTGTGCTTATGGCATCCTCGCTACAGAAACAATCATGTAACTGGAACTGCTAGTCAATATTCTGGATGAAACCCTATTCACTAAGAATGGATTTACCATTTAAAAAAATATACCCGGTGATATACATCTCCAACTTGTTTGGCACTGAAAGGCTTTGTTGTTGTTTATTTGTTTGTTTGATAGCATTCCTCACGTGTCGTGATACCAATGTCAGATAAGTGCAACTAGTTTAATAAAATCTGAATTATTCTACTCCCTCCGTTCCAAAATAATTGACTTGGATTTGTCTAAATATGGATGTATGTGATTATTTTGAGACGGAAGGAGTTCTTAATTAACATATGGTATGACGATGAAGAATACAGTAAAATTCAACCAAAATTGAGATGTATATCAACAACAATAAAAAAAATGAAAAACTAACCAAACTATATATGTCGTTATTAAACCATTAAAAAGGAGCAGAGTCCTACCAAGCCATGTGGACCAAGGCGTGCCTATTAAAAGTGTGAAATGTTTTGGTAGCATTGGCACCACCTGTATCTATCATGATATGATATTGCAGACCAAATTTAATCTACAAATTGAGGTGCAAATTTTGTTGTAATAACTGTTTGGAGAGAGGAAGTGTCAGGCTACTATTCACTTCATAGTTCATCCTTTTTCTTTCTCCTAACGTGTTGTGTATTGAATTGAAGTTTTATAGGACGATAGAATATATTACAATCCATATAAACAAAGAAGTCGCAAGAATTTTGTAACTTTGTGGTACTGCCACTACACCTTGGTAGCATGGTAGCACCATACAGAAATTGTATTACAGCATTTTTTAGTAATCCAATACCTTAACTACTAGGGCTCTAGTACTCACTTTCCAGTATTTGAGGTTTGGAACCTAGCAACAAAGCACAGTATGTACATGTCGCACAAAAATGTAAAGCAATGAGATCAAATCCTAGTACTTGAAGGTATTTCAGACTCATGAACAATTATCTGATTTACCTCCTAATGATGCACTTAACATGGAACATGTTTAAGTGATATGTCCATGTAGCAATAAATGAATCTCACTGCCCGCTTGTCTCTGCAGAACATTGAACATTTCACAGTAGACTATAAGAACAATTGTGTGAGCTCAATCCATAGTTTTGGGAAGCTGTAAGGTAAACTAAGAGGTTACATGGCACAATACTTTAATTCGGGAAAAAGTAGACAAAACATACGAGATATTTGGGGAGCTGTAAGGTAAACTAAGAGGTTACATGGCACAATACTTTAATTCGGGGAAAAGTAGAGAAAGCATACAAGATATTCGGGTATATACCACCTAGAGGTTGCAGCTTTGGTATTAAACCATCGAAATATTTGGGTTCACATAAGTAGCACTTGCCGTTCCCATAGCTCTCTAATATACGAGTTCTGCCATGATGATCTAGGCTGGATATGTTTTGGCTTTCCTTTCCTGTCACTAGGACTAAGAGAGAGACATGCTATATGCTGAAGTTGTGATATCTGACAAGAGCAATGGTGAGGAGGAGACCTTGGCCCCCATTGGTACACAACTTGGAATCGGAATTGACACATAGGTTGTTGGTGCTGGTTTCTTGTTCAACTCTATTTCTTGATCAGATTTTTGTTATTTTGTCTTATAAATTATGGGGTTTCTTGGGTGATATTGATTTGATTTGTAGGAATAAGGTGCGATGGTGCAGGCTAGCACAGCGCACAAGATGCTGAGTTACAGAGGTTGTGTCCAGCAACTCCACAAAGCTGTTGGCAACAAATTTTCCTGTGTGTCAGCACACTCAGCACGAACGAACTCGTCATTGGACTGTCCAGAGACATCCCCTTTCCCTGTGTGTGCATTCCACTGCACATGCACCGAGAAGGCGCAGCACGGTGCACAATCTCAAACCTCTCCATTCCAGCCACCAATGGCACCTGCTGGCTGAAGGTCTCCGGTCATGATAGTGACACAAGCTGCAGTAATTGACGACCGTGATGAGTGGAAGAACAATGGGGAGGGTGACAGATAGAACGGAGGAGAGGGCAAGCAGAGGGCTGGTCTGATACCAGCTTTGAGTGGGCAATCGCAATTTCCCAGCAGCAGAAAACCAAGCCAAAACTGATACTCTCTCTAAAATCATGGAGAAGATCCAGTACTTCATGATGTATTCAAATGAACCCAAACTTTTGATTATAAACATATATGCTATATCCAAAGCAATCGTTCTTCTGGTGGTATATAGCGAGTTTTATCAAAACATATAGAGCATTACCAACGATACCTTATTTCAACTCGGGAGCATATAGAGCGGGGCAAGGTGACACAGTATGGTCAGGCAAGCCACTTATAAACTCGTTAGCAGCCTGAAGACAGCCATGCAGCATTCTCTTCTCTAACCTTACAAGTCTTGTAGCAACTTCTTTCTTTGGTTCCAAATTGCCATCCACCAACTGGCAAAAATCAAAGCAATGGCAAGTAGTTCAGTAAGGTAACAGAAAAATGAGGAAAACATGCACAAAAACCGATAGCTTGTTACCATTGCTTCATCCTCATCCAAAGTAGTCGGATAACCAGCCAATCTTGATTTCAGATACACAACGAGTTGGTCCAGTACGGCTCGCTCTGAGCATGGACTAACCTAAAGAATCACAATTGTAAGAAATATGTTGCATTTTATACAAACAATCCAGATGACGGAACGTGGAGATCTAGGATGTAAAAAATCAACATCATGCCACAAATACTGCTATCAAAACATATTTTGGTTGGTAGATTTCTCTATATTCACAAGAAAATCGCACATATCGATGAGGATTTATTACCCTGGTTTTAACAAGAGTTATGATGAGAAGTGATGCTGCCTAGTGCCCCAGCGACCACTCATTTCGTTTCAACGGTCAGTCTCAGTTGATCCGGTACAAAAAATCTAACAGAAAGTGATGTGGACTAATGGAAAAAAAAGGCCAGCCCGGTGCAGTAGCTCCCGCTTGCGCAGGGTCCGACCACTTTTGGTCTTTTAATACGCAGCCTTTCCCTGCATTTCTGCAAGAGGTTGTTTCCAGGTTTTGAACCCGTGACAAGGCAGCAGCTTTACCACTGCGCCAAGGCTCCCCTTCATGTGGACTAACGAAGCTCGAGAAATTTTTACTCGCCTAGGATCCTGAGCATAAGAAACTGCGAACATATTGGACAATAAAAGGCTTCAAATGTAAAATCAATTTCCAAATTACTCCCTCCGTATCGAAATGTAAGATGGTTTAGCTTTTCCTAAACAAAACATATGTAGACATGTTTTAGTGCAAGATACACATGAATCTATACACTAAAACATGTCTAGATACGTTTTGTCTAGGAAATGCTAAAACATCTTATATTTTGATATGGAGGGAGTACATGCTGTGAAGTGTTCTATCTCTCGCTAAAAAAATCATCCAAAGGGAAATTTTGTGTTCCACATTTTCAGAGCATGCAAACCAAAGCAGTTATCAACATAGCCAGTCCCACGCCCGGGTAAAGGAGGGTTGTGATAGGCTTGGCAAGCCAACGGGAAAACCCAACAACTCTTATAGAGATGTAACCCAAAGGAAACTCGTTTGGGCGTAACACTCTTAGTGACGCGTCATATCGGAACCCGGGTGTGGTGTCAAATGGACAAGGGCCAGGCCATCACCCCCTTACTGGTGCACCGGTGATAAGTGAATAAGGGTCGGGTCGTCGCATCCTTAGTGGCGCACTGCACCGACGCCCCCTGTGTAGTGAAAAATGAGTAAGGGTCTTTGTATTTGACTCGACGAGTGCATAGGGTAAGGAAGTTAGCCGAGTCTAGAGGATACGCTTAGGTAGCTGGAACCTAGTTACGGGAGTTAGTTGATACTGCACTGAGGAGGCGTATTGATGCCCTATGTGATGAGGACATCCCTATTTCTTTACCACACAAGAAGGTTGTTATCCAAGAGAAGACTGATGAATTAAGACTTGGACCAACAACAAGATCAAGGGCCGAGCTACTACAACAACAGGTGAATTCACTCCTTATTGAATATGATGTTTGTGATAGGGAGAATTTTATACTGCCTAAGTCTATGCATTTATGTATGATCAGGGTTATTGATAACACAAACATGGTGGTGGAAAACAACCAAGAGGAGCTGGAAAACAAGATGGAGATGATGGAAAACAAGCTTATAAGTGGTGAAAACAAGAGTACAATGGTGAAAACAGATTTACAAGAAGGTGAAAGCAAATGTACTAGTGTGGAAAACAACCCCAGCAATACTCTTCCACACTAAGAAATGGTGAAAACAAGTGGAGGGCGCCCCATTGAAGATCAATGCGCCATATAGAAGTCCTAATTCAATTAGGCATGGCTTGTATGCCATAATGGCCGAATCCCCCTAATGTGGGTCGGTTTGTATCCTTCCTAGTCCAAGTAGGGTCCTAGTTGAGTCCTCCTAGTCCAAGTAGAAGTCCTAGTCCTAGTAGGGAAGGTGCTTGCGCAAGGAGCCCTTGGTGGCCGCACCTCCACCTATATACTCCTCTCCTGCGAGTTGTGGAGATAGAACAAGTTTAAATCAAAAACCACTAGCCTCTAGATTGTATTGCTGCTAAGCATTCATCTTGAAGTATACCTGCAAAGTTGCGTGATATCTTGTTATTCCATTGGGGATAGGGGGATACACGACCACTCGTGATCTTTGATTACGTGTGCAAGAGTGTGTAGTTGAGAATATCCAAAGGGATTGATTGTTGTTGCATTGGCAACAAGGGTTATCCAAGTGAGAGGTCTCGGTGTAGCACTAGTTATCAGAAAATCCACAAAACATCCAAAAAATAGAGAGAGCTCATTGAGAAGATCGGGCCACCCCATATCACTATGTGTCCAAGAGACCAAATGGAAGGGCCAGAAGGCAAAGGATGTGGAGAATACCAGCTTCAAGTTGTGGTACACGGGGACAACTTCAAACAAAAATGGAGTAGGCATCTTGATCAACAAGAGGCTCATGGATGGAGTTGTGGACGTGTTGGCCAAGCCTTCTAATAGGTCGGTTTGTATCGTGTCGAGTCGAATTAGGTTCAGGTTCAAGTCAGTTTCGGTTTGGGTCCGTCCAACCGACTAGGGGTTGGCCTCTTATATAAAGAGAGCCAAGGCCTAGGGTTTTAGACAGAATTATGTAGAACATTGTGTTCAGGTTACCACCGTCCCTAGGGGATCGGCGTGTAGATGGCGTCTCGAACGTTCGTCGGTTATCTTTGCAAATAAAGGCATGAGTGTTCTTGGATCTGCCAAGTGTTATCGTGCGTGGCTAGGGGGCTCTTGGATCCGCCAAGAGTTGT
Organism: Alopecurus myosuroides; assembly: GCA_028641055.1. NCBI lineage: Eukaryota > Viridiplantae > Streptophyta > Magnoliopsida > Poales > Poaceae > Alopecurus > Alopecurus myosuroides. Next base: position 115,285,998 of record CM054063.1, on the reverse strand, counting down.
CGAGCTTGGCGTGAGGCGTGGTGTTCATCACCTAGTTGCTCGCCTAAATCTATCAAGTTCTCTAGGTTACATGGTATTGCTCATGTGATTGGGAGAATAGTTATCTCAGTGGTTCTTGTGGTGAAAGACCGGGCAAACATCTACATCATATGGTATCAGAGCGCCAGGTTGATCACCGCAAGGTTTGTCTAGTCAAGATTGATCAGCAGGTCTACAAAGATTGGTGGATTTGTTTTGCTGGAATTGTTTAGAGGAAGGACGAAGAGTTGGCAAGGTTTGCATCTCTACGCATTGATGGAGCAAGTTGACGAGTTGGTGCGTTTGCATCTCGTTGAGTTGAAGTTCGTATAGGAAAGTTCAGTGAGTTTCGCTGCTGCGTGGATTGGTGTTCCGTCGCTGCTCCGTGGATTGGTTTCCGCCGCCATTCACTAGCTCGTGAGTGATTCTCACAATGAAGGAATTATTTTCACTTACGGGACCTGGTACCGATCGGTTCCATAGGAAAGTAAGAAAAAAAGACAGAATTGGAGGCAAGAGGATTCTTGCAAGACGTGTTCTGGTTGGTATGGGACCGCAATTAAGAGGCCGTTTCCTTTTTGGCTGCGTGCAAGTAAAGGAAGCATGAGATTCGGATTAGACTTGCCTTTCCATGTGTAGTTCACGCGAAAAGAAAAAGGCAATCAGACCGGTTCAGTGAGATATTTTGGAAAGGAAAAGAAGAGACGTGGGATTCTATTGGTACGTTTACATGCATGAAATGAAAGGTAGGCATGTGTTGTATTAAGAAAAAAGGCAAATAGAGAGATCGGATCAAGATAGTTATTTTTGGTTGCCTTCACGTACACAAGGCTACTAAGTTGGATCGGATTGTGTGTACGTACAAAGGAGGGAAAAGATTGGAAGCGACATAAAAAAAGGGGGGGAATATTTACACATTAAACGATTGATTGGGAAAATCTGCTAATATTTTGTTGGACAATTATGCGGACAGACAAAATAAAAAGAGACACTAGTTTATATTTTCACAGGCGGTGAACTTGGTTCATTTGAATTCATGGCATGCAGGAATTTGTCATGTTCGTCTTGTCTTGGGTGATGCACTCAGTTGACCTCCACAATTTCAGACTGCATCCGCACGCATATTCAGCTTACTTGGATCATTGGTGTACACTGTTATGCTGCGTTTGGGATGGTTTGCATGGTGCGTTTACAGATGACAGATTATGTGTCTAAATCATGTTGGTGGTGTCAAACATGGAGGGCGCCAAGAACAAGTCTAGCTAGCCGAGAGGGAGGATGTGGTGTGGCAGGCCAGCAAGACTAGAGGATGTAGAAGCGTGGCGATATGATAATTTGACGCCACAAGCGCCGGAGAAGACCGCGTTGAGGACAACGCCTTTCAAAGAAGGGGAGTATGATGCGAGCATCTACTGGTTAGCACGCTAGGAGAATAAATTACGATGCATAATGTCTAAGGCCTGTGAGCCGCATGTGTTGGCCGAGCCTTCTAATAGGTCAGTTTGTATCGTGTGAGTCCAATTAGGTTTAAGTTCGAGTCAGTTTGTTTGGGTCTGTCCAACCGACTAGGGGTTGGCCTCTTATATAAAGAGAGTCAAGGCCTAGGGTTTTAGATAGGTTAAAAATTATGTAGAACATTGTGTTCAGGTTACCACCGTCCCTAGGGGATCGGCGTGTAGACGGTGTCTCGGATGTTCGTTGGTTGTCTTTGCAAATAAAGGCATGAGTGTTCTTGGATCTGCCAAGGGTTATCGTGCGTGGCTAGGGGGCTCTTGGATCTGCCAAGAGTTGTCGAGCTTGGCGTGAGGCGTGGTGTTCATCACCTTGTTACTCGCCTAAATCTATCAAGTTCTCCAGGTTACGTTTATTGCTCATGTGATTGGGAGAATAGTTATCTCAATGGTTCTTGCGGTGAAAGATCGGGCAAAAATCTACATCACAAATGCATCAAGAACGGAGAGGATCAACTTCTTGTGCATGATGAAGAGATCAAGCATAGATGGCGGGAGTACTTTGCCAACCTTTACAATGGAGAGGATGAGAGCTCTATCATTGAGCTAGACGACTCCTTTGATGATACCAGCAGGCGCTTGTGCGGCTTATCCAGGAGTCTGAGGTTAGGGAGGCGTTAAAGAGGATGAAAGGAGGCAAGGTGATGGGTCCTGATGGTATCCCCATTGAGTCGTGGAGAGGCCTGGGAGACAGCGATAGTATGGCCAACTAAGCTTTTCAGCCTCATTTTCCGGTCAAACAAGATGCCCAAAGAATGGAGGCAGAGTATTTAAGTACCAACCTTCAAGAACAAGGGGGATGTTCAAAGTTGTACTAATTACCGTGGAATCAAGCCGATAAGCCATACTACGAAGCTATGGGAGAGAGTCGTTAAGCACCGGTTAAGAAGATTGTCGGGCATGACCAAAAACCAATTTGGTTTAATGCATGGGAGGTCTGTCATTGAAGCCATCTTCTTGATATGACAGCTGATGGAGAGATACAAGGAGCAAAAGAAGGACCTGCATATGGTGTTCATTCATTTGGAGAAGGCCTATGGTAAGATACCACGGAATATCATATGGTGGGCCTTGGAGAAACACAAAGTCCCAATAAAGTACATTACCCTCATTAAGGCTATGTACGATGATGTTGTGACAAGTGTTCGAGCAAGTGATGGCGACACCGATGACTTTCCAATTAAAATAGAACTGCACCAAGGGTCAGCTTTGAGCCCTTATCTTTTTGATTTGGTGATGGATGAGGTCACAAGGGATATACAAAGAGATATCCCATGGTGTATGCTCTTTGCGGATGATGTGGTGCTAGTCGATGATAGTCGAACGGGGGTTGATAGAAAGTTGAGTTGTGGAGGCGGACTCTAGAATCGAAATGTTTTAGGCTTAGTAGAACTAAAACTACGTATATGAGAAGTCTGTTAAGAGAGATCTGAAGGATTAGAATATTATCAAAGAATTAGCCATGGAAAGAGGTGCGTGGAAGTTAGCTATCCACCCAGAATCATGACTTGGCTTCGAGATCTTATGGGATTCAACTCAGCCTACTCCAACTTGTTTGGGACCAAAAGGCTTGGTTGTTTTTGTTGTTGTTGCAAATCAAACCAGTTCTCCACATCAAGGGCCCAATTAGCCTAGCTTCAATTTAGAGGCTTATAAGCAATATCCACGGCAATAAACGGGTTGTTTACTTCAGGGCTTACTAACAGTTTTATTCAACTTGAAGATCTGAACCCAACTTTGCAAAAAAGAAGCCTCACATAAACCAAAGCAAATGGAAGGTGCCTACTAAGGGTTACAAGAAAGAAACCAAAAGGTTGCCCGACTGTAGAAGCACGATTTAAGCCAAACAGCCCCTACATAAATGGTAATGGATGGAGGTATATTATACATAAAAATAAATCAGATACAAGCCAAGCATAATAATTAAAAAAAAGGAAATTAGCCTATAGATTGAACACATATTTCCGATACTGGTCGAGAAAATCTAGAGATCATACAGTAATTTATCTGATGTAATATGTAGCACCCTGAAGGATGGTAAGCAGGCTTACTGGACATGTATCACCTTCCGATGAAAGTATACACTGCATTTCATCCGGATCTGAAATGTATCCTAGTCTCAAGTAAGGCAGCATTTCAGAAATAATTTCCTTCTCTTTACCTACACAGACCTGAGAAGTGAGGCATATTAATATTCAACACATTCTACTCTCAATTAAATAGGAAAAGGGGTTTTAAAGTCCCACTTGGAATTTTTGGATAGCAAGCTTTCCATTTCTTTGAGCAACCATTCTCTTCTCTTGGTATTGAGGATCTTCAGTGTTTAGTAATGCCTATGACAATTTTCTTGATTAGCTACACCAACCAAATAAGAAAAGTTGTCAAACGGTTATAAACTTACCTCAATTGCTATACGATCATAGGGATTGTCTTCATCAACAAAACCATAATTGAGAAGCAACCTGGAGTTTGGTTGTGGTCCACACCTGTATAATTATATATTTTGAGATCATTGCATACATGAAACTTGATCAATACATCATATCTGTCTAGACAGTAAATCAAAATCAGCATCCTAGATTACGAAATATGATGAATTCGGACAAGATAATCAATGCAACCGAAGCAAAGATAATACCAAACGATTATTGGTTCTCCTGCTTTGTATGGCCGATCCACCACCAATCGAACAGAATCATCAACAGCTGTCAGCATTGCTTTGCAATTGCTCTTGTACGTTAACAGTGGTGGGCCCAAGGGAACTAACGCAAATCTTCGAGCTAAACTAACTTTCTGCAAGAAGGACAACAAAGTCAAATCACAAGCACTAAATGCTTCTCACACAAAGAAGTCAATGTTTTTCTCACACAAAAACATTAAACAGATAAGAGAAATTTTAACATAAGATCTGCAATAAATGTGGAAAAGTAATTGACTGTGAATTTTTATTTATTTTTCTAGTTAAAATGAGGATGGGGGTGGGGGGAATGTATAAACCCATCACCTGGGTTCAAGTCCTCATGGATGTGCCTTTGGGTCTATTTATTGGGGCTTCCCTTACTTCAAAAAATATACAACAACCGAACGTGGGGATAGCTAACTTCCAGCACCACTGTCCATGGCTAAATCTTTGTCGATATTCCAAACCTTCAGATCTCTCTTAACGGACTCCTCCCATGCCAAGTTTGGTATACCACGACCCCTCTTAACATTCTCAGCACACTTTATCCGTCCACTATGTACTGGCGCTTCCGGAGGCCTCCGTTGAAAATGTCCAAACCATCTTAGACGCTGTTGGACAAGCTTCTCTTCAATCGGTGCTACCCCAACACTCTCACGTATATAGTCATACCGGACCCGGTCCATTCTTGTGTGGCCACATATCCATCTCAACATGCGCATCTCTACTAAACCTAATTGTTGGATATGTCGCCTCTTGGTTGGCCAACATTCCACGCATCTCTGCTACACCTAACTGTTGGATATGTCGCCTCTTGGTTGGCCAACATTCTGCGCCATACAACATCGTAGGTCGGATAGTTGTCCTATAAAACCTGCCTTTTAGCTTTTGTGGCACTCTCCTATCACAGAGGACGCCAGAAGCTTGGCGCCACTTCATCCAACTAGTCTTGATTCGGTGGCCCACATCTTCATCGATATCACCATCCTTCTGCAGCATAGACCCCAAATAACGAAATGTGCCTCTCTCCAGTACTACCTACCCATCAAGGCTAACTTATCCCTCCTCGTGCCTAGTAGCACTGAAATTGCACCTCATATACTTAGTTTTAGTTTTACTAAGCCTAAAACCTTTCGATTCTAGAGTCCGCCTCCACAACTCTTAACTTTCTATTAACCCTCGTTCAGCTATCAACGACTAGCACCACATCATCCGCAAAGAGCATACACCATGGGATATCTCCTTGTATGTCCCTTGTGACCTCATCCATCACCGGATTAAAAAGATAAGGGCTCAAAGCTGATCCTTGATGCAGTCCTAAATGTTTTACCACTAAATATTTCAATCCATATGATTACTAACTTGAGAAAACTGATCCTTGATGCAGTCCTAAATGTTTTACCACTAAATGTTTTAAACTTGTGAAAACACAAACAAAGGAAAATAAATCAAATGCTCAGGCACCATGTTGGACAAAAGCAAACCCAAATGCTCGTCATATTACCTGCAAATGAACGACGCAAGACTGCACGGCAACAAATGCCTGCTTAAATATTTCAAACGGAAACGCCTCGGTAGGTACATCAAAAGGATATTGCTGCATGAAATTCACATGAGCATAAAGAACAACTTATGCGACAAACTATCCTGGAAAGATGATTAGGAGGACTAAGAAAAGACCTTAAACAATGAACCTGCCATGAACCACAATGAGTCGAGCTCATTATACTCTCTTCTTATTCCCTCATCTCTGATAACAACTTCGTCCTGAAATATGGGAAAATTGAATCTTAGATATTTATCTTGTCAAATTTTGATTAATATCGAATTAAAGAAAGTGGTTCTGATAAGTCGACATTGTAGATCAAAACACTAACCCTCATGGGGCTGCCGTTCAGGTAATCCAGTTCACTTTCAGTCCATAAAAGAGGTGATTCAACAGCTAGCTGCCCCCTACCTCGCTGCCGATCAAGTTCTTTAATGTACGGGTACCAAAGTGAATCTTTTCCTTGCTTCTTCTCATACATGAGATACAATGCCAAGCATGCCAGCTCAGACAATTTGTTTGTTGTTAACAATTCAGCTGCACAGTAAAAAACAAATATTACAATACCACATAAATGAAATATACACCACTCACATATTCTTCTCTTGGTGTCTACACGAGAGCATTATGCCATTGGAGACAGTAATTGTCTCACTAGGAAAACCAATGCGATTAGGAGTAACATGACAGACATAAGCACCAAAATGTATTAATAATTCAGATAATGGGCAGCAGGCTGCATCGTACGCAAGAAAAATATGTAAGTTGAATACAACAATTGCATGAAATACTAGTCTTGCTGAAATATCCTATCAATTTCAGTGTATTTCATGGTCGAACTACTTCAGCCAAACTGTATATGTAATTGATGCCGAAAAGCTACAAACTCTATTACAGCCACAGAAGAAAAAAAAAGCATCCAAGTGAATGCTGCAGATAAATATGCCAATCAATTAAAGTTATGAAATAAGAGTCAGGGATTGTGTCCAAATTCATGACTGGTACTGCTATTTGGCTTCATAATTAGCATCCAAGTTAAGGTTAGAACAAAAAAATTGTTCCTGACTTCCAGCAAGGGAATTTTCGCACAAATCCTCATAAAAAGTACGATTTTGTGCTTGCTCAATTTGTGTGTGGGAGCACCTCATATCAATTAGGACCGCCTAACTCACAGAGATAATTGTTACTCTTTTTAAATATAGAGATAACAATAACATGAAACGAACTTGAAAATGTGCGAGCATGATGCTGTTGACAACAAAGAAGCTAATGTTGAATATCTAAAAAGAGCGGATTCACAAACTCTTGCTCCAATAGAATCATGCTTTATTAAGCCCGTTGTATCGTACTTCAATAAAATCCAAAAGTACTAGAGCACGGTAACTAACTTACAAAGAAAACTCCCCAAACCACACACATATTACTGGTAACAAGACTGCCAAAAACCTTGGCAGTACTGCAAAACATTGAAGTGGAAAGAACAGCTTATATAAGAAATGATAACACGGTACCGCACCAATACAAATGTCAAATTCATGTAGATTAGGAAGTTTATATCCAGTGAATGAAAATTGCCCACTTCCTCAACCATAAACCGACGAAATGACAGAACCCAACAGGTGTAGAGCCAGCGGCCAACTCACCAACGGACTCGTCGCCGAGAACCCGCTCCAGCGTGACAACCAGCGACATTGGCACCTCGAATGCCACATCCCCTGCCTGAATAAGCAAACAGTTATCCGCATAAGGATCGCATGTTTACCACCGGATTTACCACCCGAATGAACAACAACCATGTTTTGCTCAGCACCTCGAGGTCCTGGCCAGCGGCGACATAATGCAACGGCCGGTCCTTGCCCCCACGGGAGCAGGGCACTGGGCGCTCCAGGATGGCCACCTTGCCCGGCGGCAGCCCATGCGTGAGCAGCCAGTCAGAGAACCCGCCAGCGGAGGATGCCGACGGGCAAGCCGCGGGAGCGGACGGACCCTGCACTCCGGAATAGGAGAGGAGGATATCGGCGTGGCATGCGGCGAGGTGGGAGCACGAGCGCGGGCGCGAGCGGGGGCGAGGGAGGCGGTGCAGAAAACATGGAAGGAGGCGGCGGTGGTGGGTACAGGAGAAGGCGGCGGCAGGGGAGACGGAGGCAGAGGAGGCCATTGGTGGAGCTCGAAATTCGGGCGAAGGGCGGCGTTGCAGCGGAGGAGGTGGTGGTGTGGATGAGGGGAAGACCTTGATTGGGCCAGGCGGAGCGATATTTTCCCTTGAAAAAAGGAAAAGGGAAACGCTTGTATTCACTCGGGGAAAGTTGCGTTCCATCCCTGGCCGTTGGATCAACGCGGGATGAGCGGTTCGATTAGTACCCACGCTCTCCCCCGTTTTCGCTAGGGATTACTACAACCCCGATTAGGATCCGTGCGGTTCCCCATTTCCGGCTCTGCCGTTACGCTCTCTGCGTGCGGCGCGGGCGGCGACGAAGGCGAGGTGGGCGGCGACGAGAGGCGATGCCGTCGACGACCGTACGTAGTCTCCGCGCGTTCTCTGGTGAGGTTCCGCTCGTCCCCTCTTCCTATTTGCTAGCAGCCATCTTCTCCGGTGAGGTCCCCTTCATCCCTAACGTAGTTAGGCTACGCGAGCGGCGGCGCTGTCGCGGGTCCGCGCGCAGTCCGACGATGGCCCCCGCGCCCCAATCATCCTCTGTGGAGCGCCCCTGCCCCCCTTGCCCTGTTTGCTCTAGCTCGGGGTTCCGAGCAGATTTACATCGTTGTGCGCCCTTCCTCCGCCTAGTTCCACTGCAATCCACCCTCGTGCATATCCCCCGTTTGTAGCAAAATTTGTTTTAGTTGGAACCGTCTGTGCAAGTAGATTTAAATATGAAATCATCTATGCTTTTTGCAGACAATTGTGTACTGACTGGGCCACATGATATATCTGCTCGCAATCTCTAAGTAGCAGCAATGGAGGTTTGTTTTATTTCCAAATCCCATCCTCCGCCCACACCCACTCCCCCCCCCCCACCTGCTCTTAGTGGTTCATTTTTGCTTTGATGTTGTCTGTTTGTCTTAGGGATGTAGCAGCTCAACTCCTTATCTGTTTTAATTCAGTTTCAGTTTGATTCACATCCTCTTGTTTATGTTTTTATGTAGCAAGTTGTTAGCTGTTTTGTTGCTACGATGTTTTTAGGTAGCATTTTTTTGTGTTTCCTTTTTGTTGCTGGCATGATGTTCTTTGATAGTGTGTGCCACAGTTTGCTCTATAATTGTTTACTGTATTTTCAATTTTATATTCATGATGTGCTTTTTACTGCATTGTGTTTGCTTCTGTTGTACATTTTGTGTGCTTCTTTTGTGTCTTTTTTTTGTTCTAAGTGTTCTTATTTTTGCTGAGCAGGGGCAGTATTGGTGTACCAAGGACCGTTTTGCTGCGAAGCGGTTGCTCAAGTGTGCAAATGATCTAACAGCACACAATAGAGAAATTAGTGAGGAGCACAGTGCATTTGCCTCACTACTCAACGTTTCACCTTTCAATGTCCCTAACGAGCTCATCGATTTTGTCGCCATGAACACTATGGTCGAGCTTCGTGAGTTTCACTATGGAGCAAAACAGATTGTTTTCACAAGAGAGATTGTTAGGAAGGTGTTTGGTATACGTTCAGGATCAAAGTCAGTTGAGTTGTTGACAAAGAGTGTCCATTCAAAAATTAGAAAGTACGTTGTCGAGGCTACCCATAGAAAATGCAGCAATGATGTTGAAGAAGCTTGATAACGGTGAAGAGGATGCCATAATCAGGACCTGGGACCTTTTTGTTGGCACGCGTAGAGATAAACGAAAACTTTTTCCTACGCGATACTACCAAGATCTAGCCGAGGTAGAAGGCCACGAGTATTACCACTAGACGCGCAGGTGCGGATTATCGATGTAGCGCGTCGGGTCGGGGCAGTGCAGTCCCACGATCCGGTCCGGCCGATCCAATCCCTCGAACGTCGAAGTGCTGAACGTACAGCACCTCTGCCGGTATCCACACGTACGAGGAGGAGCTCCGACGGCGGACTGCTAGGTCCGGTGCGGCGGCTGGACTGAGTGGGGCTAGGGTTCCCAACGCATGGGAGAGTGGACTAACGTGCCCGCTGGGCAACCTGCGCCCCTCTTTATATAGCGTATGGTAATGGGCTGCACAACACTTGTGGCCCATTCCCTCTGTGAGTCCGACTCACTAACTCAGTCCATTTCCGGTTCGGGTCCAACCCAACCAATACTAGCTCCCGCTCTTAAGTGTGCGACCCTGCAGGCTCATGGCGACTTGGACACGATTGGAGTCCTACTCTCAATCGATCAATCGGTAGCGGCTCCTAGCAGAACGTGCCGACTCCCAAGTACCACTGAGTCATGACGACATACCTTTCAATGTGATATTCATCTTAGTCCTTTTTGCCTCACGATATACCTTGTCGAGCTATAGGCGATTTATCGTCATCCCTTAAATAGCTCAACTCTCTTCTCGATCCGTGATATGTGGTTCATCTGACTAACTCTTAGTCAACCGACACAGTTAACACTTAACTGAGTCGCGCATGGCCATGCTTCCTGAATCATATCACTCGAGAGGGCCCAGAGAATATCTCTCCATTCGGAGGGGCAAAATCCCATCTTGATTATCCACATCACGCAGCTTGCTTCTCATTCGACCCGAACTCTGCCTTTATAGTTGCCTTGTCACAGAACAACGTTTGACAGAACCTAAGTCGGTGATCCACAACTCGGATTGTGCGATAACCTCAGGTCTAAGGATTACATTGATTGAGACATGCAAATGACGACTTGATCGTTGCATCTCAATGTGGGTCAGTCCGACTTGCTAAACTCTTTAGCCAAGTCCGTGAACGTTGGAATGGCATCACCATGCCCATGACAAGTGGAACCGTGTCATCAGCCAACACTCACATTAGTCTAGGATGTGTGTCCAGCACAACCTTAACGACCAAGGACAATTAGTATGAACAACATGAATATATAGTTCCACAATCGAATCACATATTCAATGACATATATCAGATGTTCAAAACAAGGACAACTTAATAACTTTATGAATACAATGGGAATAACATCATACATGATTGCCTCTAGGGCATATTCCCAACACTTTTGTGTTGGGCGACTGTTCTGAATCCATCCACTAACAACATGATGTGCTTAGAGTACATAGGGTGCATGAGTGACCCAAAGAAGACCCACGAGTATGACTGGGAGGAGCACATTCTGAAGTTGTTGATGCATTACATTCAAAAAATTCAGAAGAAGAAGGAGCAACCGCTTGTGCTTGATGGTGTTAATCTTCAGAAGGGGAAGCAGCGGGGTGAGTCTGAGGAACCAGTAGCAGCCGCACCCGGTCCATCGAAAAAGAAGAAGATTAAGAACATGTTCGAATTCTGGATGTTCGGCCCATTGCCTGTTCTAGCTGTAAGTTTTTACCCTTTTTGCTTCATCATTTTTTTTTCATTCTGGTTGATGCCTTCTTCCTTTTATGAATGTACATACCTGTAATGCTTTGTCAATGTGCCTTTTTAAACTTTGTTTTGCAAGGTGCTTTTTTCACATTTTGCTACTTTACATAGTTCTGTTTGCTCCATTAGTTTTTATTATTGCTGCTTTAGTTAGTTTCTTTTGCTCCATTGTTTGTTTGTGTGTATTTTTCTGCTTAGTTGTATTTTTATACATTTTGTTATAATAGCTTTCAATTTCTGCTACTGTAATAGCTTTCAGTTCCTTTCATGAATGTCCAATCAGCTGCAGGTTGATTTTGTGTGTTTTTTTTTTCATCTATAGCTGGTGTACATGGACCACTTGCTCATCCCAAAGAATGAGCACTTTATAAACAATGGGATTCCTAGAGTTTGCTTTGTGACCAGTGAAGATTTCAGTTTCATTGTCAAGATCGACCGTGACAATAAAATCCGGTTGAACAAGACTATCTTTGGGAGGCGTCCTGTAAGTAGACTCTCTGATTGTTTTCTTTTGCTTTTCGTTGTTTGCGTTCCCCTGACACGTTTCAATTTGGTTGAACTCAACCTTGATTGGTTTTTTGGTTGTGCGGTTCCTTCCGTTATCCAAAACAGTGTATGCGTCGTGTCACGTGGACAGTTCAATGCCCGAAGATATTGATGTAAATCCGTCTGCATCGCTTAATGAATGGCTTGTTTTCCCCACCATCGAGCAAATGGAGGTTTGTATAGTTTCTAATGTGCTCTTGTAGGTCATTTTGTTTGTTCATATAGCATTTTTTCTGCATTTGTAGCAAGGTGCCTTTTCCATATTTTGCTACTTTACATTTTTCATTTTGCTCCATTACGGTTTAACTACTGCTGTTTTAGTTAGTTTCTTTTGCTCCATTATTTTATTTCGTGTGTACTTTTTCTGTTTAGTTGTTTTTTATATAATTTTCTATAAATAGCTTCAAATGTCTGCTACTATAATGATTTTTTTTGCACCATCAGTTATTTTGTTTTGTTCTGCCAATGTTTTTGTCTCATTTTTGCTGGTTTTTTGCTTCTTTAATGACCAGATGATGCTTTTTTTTCTTTTAGAGTTGTTGCTCCCTCACACAGTAATTCATGTTTTTTGTTGAACACAAGTACCATCTCGGTTCAAGAACCTATACGACAAGCACAGGGTCAGTTTTACTTCTAATGTGGATGCTACTCTCAGGAGTCTTGGTGTAGGGTTAAAATCAATGCAGTACAAACAAATGGCTTTGCCGTTGAATGATGTTGAAGCTGCCTTGAAGGAAGATGATGGCCCGAGTATCGTCTTTCCATCTTCTGGGATAGGACTAGACGGGCAGGGCAACATGGATGGTGACAAGTCTTCTTCGGAGTCCGATGAACTTGATATTGAAGAGGAAATTGCTGCTTTGGATCCTATGGAGTGTGATTCTCATGTATGTGAAGATAACGTTGTTCAGGGTGGTGCTGGTGCAGCAGAGAATGAACAGACCAATGCTACAGAGCACAACGATGTCCCACAACCAGCAATTGTTGTAGATTCCTCTCACACGGACGCTGATGGTGAGGATCAGGGCGCTGTGAGCAGTCCAGTTAGAGTTGTTGTTGGTAGTCCAGATAAAGTTGTTGTTGGTAGTCCAGCCAGTTCTGTTGCGGTGACTCCACCCATACCCACTGCCCTTAGCCCACCTAGAGCTGCTGTGGATAGTACATTCGTTCCTAGGTCGGCTTCTCCCACACCTCGGCGCAACATACCAACAGGTTACTGGGATGACTGCCCGAAATTTAATGTGTGGAGCCAAGACAATGAATCTACCCAAGCCCCTGACAAGAACGATGGTGTGTGTGCAGAAAAGGTGGAGGATGCTTTTGCTCCGATAGGTGGAGACAAGGTTGCTCCCACGTGTATGTTCTTCTTTTCCCTTTCTCTTTATTTATTTTGCATTTTCATCATGGGTTTGTGTCCACTGCCCAAAACAAGATTTTTCAAATTATTTTTTCTGATGGACCTTTGTTGTGTAGCTCCCAAACCATGCCTCGACACCCGCATCCCTATGAATTCACGCTGGGCGTTCGGGATTTCCCGAAATTTCGGGTCAGGAAATTCGGGAAAAAAATAAATCGGGTTCCAGAGAATGACACCCGAAATTTCCTCAAAAAATTTAATACCCGACAGTTCGGGTGGCCGAAAATTCGGGTTCGGGATCGGGTAATCCCGAGTATCCCGAAGTAACAAACAATGAAAAAAAAAGACGGCAAAATTCAGGTTCTCTCCTCGTTGATTCTTTGATGCTCAGTGGCTCCTTCAGTTGTCCAACCGGCGGTGCAGCTTGCACCTCCACGGCTCCATCCGCTATCGTCGTCCGTGAATGGAACGAGGAGGATGGGCAAATGAATCCCGGGTCTTGAGTCGCTGGAAATAAGTCGCAGTCGGAGACAGCTCGCTGGAGCAGTGGGCAAGGGCGGGCGACGGCGCGCGCGGGGCATTGGGTGAATCAAGGCGACGCTACTTTGAGGCACGGCGGCGCCAGGCTGCCAGATGCGCTGACCGTGCTAGTATGGGCATGTGCGTTGCTGGCCTGTGCGTGCATTGGCACCATGGGTTGTGGCGGCTGCTATCGACTAGTGTGGCCGCCTGGGATAAAGGAACGAGAGCTTGAGGCTAGGGTTACGGGGATGGATGGCTAGCGACTAGAGCTTGTTGGGCCAGAAAAAAGGGCTAGCGCTTGCTGGGCTTTCTAGTATTTCGGGATAATCGGGCTGTTTGGGTGCCAAGAATAAAAGCCCGAATTTCCTGAAATAATTTCGGGTTTTCCAAATAGCTACCCGAGAATGTCATCGGGATTTTCGGTTTCGGGCAATTTGGGATCGGGTTCGGGTTTTTCGGGTATCGGGTTCGGGTGTCGGGTTTTATGCCCAGCGTGACTATGAATGATGGCTTACTAGTTGAGGAAACTTGGAGGAGATTCCTGATGCTGCAACACCTGATCATGGGGACACTCCAGGTTTGCTTTCTCCCTGTGCGCATTGTTTTGCTTCTGTTGGCTTTTTAAAATGCTATCTTAGTGTTAGGGTTTTGCTACTTTAGATAATTCTGGTTGCTACTTTACATAATTCTGGTTGCTACTTTAGATAATTCTGATTGCTACTTTAGACAATTTCTAGTTGCTAAGTTAGACAATTCTAGTTGCTATCTAGATAACTCTGCCTGCTACATGCTGATCTTACATTCTTTTGTAGTTTTGCTCGCTTACCCAACCCTTCAAGCTAATCTCTATTTTTACATGCTCCCTAACAAACTTCCCCACATTTTTCTTTGCTGCTATAGAGCACTTTTCTTTTTGTAACCTTATCCCACTAGCTTATTATTTTTGTTTTCCTAGACAATGGTGGCAGCTCAGGTGTTGTAGAGAAGGATGGTAGCACTGGTGTCCAAACATTTCAAAGGAGGACTAGGCATAAAAGGGCAATGAAAGATGATGTTAAGGCTCCAGTGGCGAAAAAGATGAAGAAGCCCTTTGCAGATGTAGTTGCACTATACGAGCAGTTTGTGTGTCATTCTCGCAATCTCAAGTCTGACCGTCAAAAGAAAGGAAAAGATGACCCGTGAGTCCTTTTTTCTGGCCTTTTTATCACAATCCTGTAATTACGTGACATTTTTTGTTTTGCTACCAGCTACTCCTTTTTTTGCTTTTTATTTTTGGTTATTGCACAACCGGGACACCTCTGATTATGTTTCATGTATTCTTTCAGGCCTCCTTTCATTCTAATTGGGGGGTCTCACTGTGACTACAAGAGTTTTCACAATTCCCTAGGCCCCAGGAAGTGTCTTGACACTCAGGTCATGTGTGTTTGGTCTGAGAGTTTCAATAAGGAAGCGAAAAGAGAAGAGGAAAACAACACATCTGCTTTGAAAAGATATGTTTTCAATTGCTACACAACGATTAGTTATGTCCTAAGACTTTTGCTGCATGCCTTAGCTGACGTATTCACCCTAATATAACTTTTGCTTTTTTGTTTTGTCATGAGTAGCAAAAGCTCATAGTTGATCCAGACAAGTTTAACCCAGCTGCAGTTGTGAGAGAGTTCAAAACTCAAAATGTGAAGTTAAAGATCATGAAAAAAGACCTTGTGAGCTATGCCTTCCTCTTCCTACATTTTTTCGCTACGATGTAATTACATCGGTATTAGTTTACGAATCCTGTTTGCGCTAATTTGGTATTCATTTTGTTCCGCTACATTAGCTACACTTCCCTGTAGTCAAGGACAACCACTGGATGGTATGCACTGTCAACTTGCTACACTACCAGTTCCATGTGTTTGATTCAATGAACCACAAAGATAAGAGCTTTCTGGAGGAAGCAGCAAACAACCTGGTTAGTTGTTAGACCTGTCTACAAGGATTACATTTTTTTTTGTATCACACTAATATCTAATTTTTTGCTATTCCAGTTTATTAACTTTGCGGCACTTTGCAAAGCTTCTAGAGTTTCACACATAGACATGGACCTCTACACACTTGACACACCCGCCCACCCACAGCAGAAGACGTTGTAAGATCCTTTTTGTTTGATGCAATTATAGGTTTCAAGCCAATTGTAAAAGTTTCTGTTTTTTGGGCAGAATTGCTCCCATACTTAGGTTTATATGCTCTTTTAGAACTTTATATTTGCTACAATAGTTTCAACTTATTGCTACCTTCATGTATCCAGTCATTATACATTTTAACGTTGTTTGCTGCTAACTATGTTCATTTCTTTCTTTTCTCTTTTTCCAGCAATGACTGTGGTTTCTTCACAATGTTGTTCATTCAGCACTTCGACGCTAAAAGCATGATGTCCTTCTCCAAGGATGACATTCCTACATATCGCATGGTTGTCGCAGCGAAGCTCATCCAGGACAGAGAGAACAAAGGCAACCATCGTGGACGTCATGGATGATTTCTTGGAGCCTCAGGCGGGGGGTAGCCATTAGTAGTTTTATGTAGCCTGGAGTGACAATCGCGACGTGTAAATTCGCATTAGCCTCATCTAGTTTCATGTAGCATGGATGGATGAAACAACCCTTATATGTTTTCTGTTTTTTCAAATGTTATCCCTGCTGGAATCTACTGATCCACGAATTGTGTCATTTTGTCGAACAAATGATTGTGGCTATCAATGACAGAGATTTAACTATGTTTAACCATGGGAATGAATGTAGTTTTTCTCCTGCTTGGTTCAAATGGTATCAAATGAATTATACCTTTTCTCGGTGATTACTCTGTTTTGCTACAAATTATATCAAATGAATTCTGTGTTTTTTCCGGTGCCTTTTTTTTCCTGGTGATGACCATGTTTTTGCTACATTAGGGGTATATGTTTGCTTCAAAAGTAATTTTTCAATGCTACAATAGAGACATCTGGTTGCTACAGAACAACTTTTTTTTGTATCCTACAGAAAGCTATTGAAACCCCTGGACAAGAACAGTTTTTTCTCACGCGGAGTAAATTATTTGCTCCAATAACAGATTTTCACTGCTTCATACACAATAAAATGTTGCTACCAACATTTTTCCACAATCAAAAATAGATAATTTACGTTTCATATAGCTGAGTACATTTTTCATTTGCTCCAACGCAAGAATACAAGTTATCCACAGAATAATTTTTTGCTATAAAATTCCAATAATTGCTCCAATACAAGGTAACTATGTTTTAAATCATTCTATACCAATAGTACCAACGCCATGTACAATTAAGTTTCCACCCTAACGACTTCTTCGTAGCAATTGTTTTCAAAAACATCATTATAGAACAGCTACAGCCTTAGTTCAGCCCCAGCTGCCACTCTTTCATCCTCCACCTGTTTAGCAACACAATCTTTCACCGCATGTCCCTCCTCATGACACCACGGACACTTCATTACTCTCTTCTTTCTAGGTTGCTTGGGCTTCTTCACCGGTTTCTTGTTTGTTGCTTTGGCATCGTCAGCTTGCTTGCGTCTCTTCAAAGTTTCTGCATCGCGTAGCTCAACCAAAGTGTTTCGCCTCTGTTCTTTCATTGTGGGACGTCCTTTAGGTTTTACCCTTTTAGGATTTTTCAGTGTTTGCCCGCCGGTAGCAAATTTCTCGTTGTCACCAACCATTGTTGTTGGTTCATTTTGTTGTGGTCCATTACGTTGGTCTTCATCCAATCATGCATCCTCTTCGTCAACGCCTTCAACCACATTTTCTTTTGCTCTGAAGATTGCAGCAACCTTTTTGCTAGCCTCACCCACCATTCTGGAAACAACTTCATAAGATTCATCCACAAATCAAGCATCCGAGGCAAACTCATTCATTTTTCTGCATAGTGAGTTGTATTTCAGTGTGTTTGTTGGTGGGACACCAAATCTGAGTCTGTTGCCCCCGGGATCAGGCGATGGTGTTGTTGCTACCGAAGACCATTTGTACAGCAAGTACCTTTCTGGTATTTTCTGGACATTTAGGTGGACCATGACCCTGATGATGTGTGGACATAACAGTCCACACATTTCAAACCCATTGCAGCCGCAGGAGTACATCCCCTCCTCGAACTCAACTTGAATCCGGTATGTTCTCACTTCTAGGCCAGGGTTTGGAACTAGATCAAAACCAATGCCTTCTACATCTGCCCGTACCGGATAGAACTTTGTCGATGCAGCAACAAGCTTCTGGTACCTTTCAAATATTTCTGCCGTGTAGAATTCTTGTCCTTGCTTCTCAATTGCATAACTGCAAACAAGTTTTTTTTGCACCATTAGATGAAAATCAATGCTACATCAGTAGGTTTTTGTTGCTACTTTAACTATTAGTTAATGCTACACATACACAGCAGGCAGAAATTTCTTTTTGCTACAGATTGGCTCTCAACCTTTTGTATAGTGGAAAGAAGATATTGCTTTTCAATTTTTGGAGCTTAGATTATTATTCTAGTCCATTCATTTTGCACTAGTTGCTAAACACTATCTTACATTTTTGTACTTTTTGGTGTGCTACAATGGGTGCTGTATTCAAATGCTGCTTTTTTGCTTACCTTCCCCAAAGCGATCTTCTTGCTGTCTCCATTGTAAACCCTGCATTATCCTCCCGATCAAGCATCAATGACTGGCAAAGCTCATACTGTTGCACAAAGTTGTACACCGAGTCACCTGGCCGTATCAGTGTTTTGAAGTACGAATTCAGAACTTCAGACCTTCCAGTAGTGCTCGTGAAAGGGAAGAATCTGTTCCAGAAATAAACAGGGGCCCATGTTGTTCTAGACTTCCACATATTTTGTAGATGAGTGTTTTCAGACATGCCAAACTCTGTCAGCATATGCTCCCAACAATCCTCAAATTGCTTCACTGTGTCGGTTCCATAGATGCACCCATAGAAAGCATCACTAAAAGGATTACCTTCTGCCAAGTTTGGCCCCAACTTTTTCCTCGCAAGATGCAGGACATGGTAGAGACAGCACCTGTGTATCGAGTTTGGGAAAATATGAGATATTGCTTCTGCCATTACTTGATCCTGGTCTGTCATTATGTTATCCGGGTGGACACCATCCATTGCAAGCATCCACTGCTCGAACACCCACTTGAATGTTTCTATTTTCTCATCTGGTAACAGAGCACAGCCTAGCACTATCGTGTGTGTGTGTGGTTATTGATACCGACAATGGGAGCAAATGGCATGTTGTATCTATTTGTACAGAAAGTTGTGTCAACAAACACACAATCCTTGTACTTATGATACAATGACCTTGTTCGACCATCCACCCAGAATAAGGCCCTCACAGCACCATCTTTATCAACCTCGGTTGCATAGAAGAAGTTGTTGTTTTCAGGTTGCCTCTGCTTAAAGTACTCCAATGTCATCTCCATGTCTCGCAATGTAACTTCATTCCGTAGCATTGTCCGGATGTTTGAAACATCCCTTTTCACATACCCCAAGCATCTCGGGTCACCACCGTGCACACTGCCAAGAGCTCCCATCAGTTGTGTTGTGGTTATGTTCTGGTTATGCAATGTCTGTATAAACTGGTAGTCCTCTTCCGGCACCTTCCTATGTGAACGGTAGAACCTGCGCCTCCCTACTTGTTTAACCATGGTGTGTGTGTGATCTGCTCTGAAAACTGTCACAGTCCAAGCTCCATTACGTATGCCAACGATCATGTGAGCTTTACAATCATGGCGAATGATCTTCATTCGTTGCCTTGTGTCTGACATGTCAACCTGCTCAGATGCCTGTTTGCTACGAGACTTTTGCGCGCTGTAGATGCTCATGTCATTATCTTCTTCAAATGGCGATTTGCTACCACTTTTGCTACCAGGCTTTTTCTTCTCAAATGGAGGTCTACCAGTGTGCACGCACTCAAACACTCTGCTCAATATAGTGTCCGGAGGAGCATTTCTCGCCTGGTTGTACTTTGTGTTTCCAATGCGTGTGCCGAAGCCCATTTTCATCGCGTAGTCATTGTAAACTTTTTGTGCTTCCTCAATATCATCAAAAATCATCCCCACAAACGGATCCACTGGCAGTGATGTTATTTCCTCGCCAGCTTCCTCAACAGCATTTGAAACAGTCCCACTATTTGCGCTACAAGGCCCATCAACGAAATCATTCGGAGTAGTGTCCTGACAATCGAAGTGGTTCTGATCCTCTCTTCTAGGGGTGGTGTTAAGGTCAAATCCTTCCAATATGTTGTCAGCAACAAATCCCTGCAACAAAACAAACAAACCTGATCAATTTAGTTTGCTCACAAACTACTAAAAGAAATGGTAGATGCATGAACAAAACATGTTCCCGAGATATGGTAGCAATTTTTCCCAAATTTACTCTAACCATGATTTACTTGTACGGTGCATTTTTATCTTTGTTCAAATGCTCTTCTTATTAATTATTATTGCTACTGTTTTTTTTGTTACACAACACAAATAAAGTCAGCATGTCAAAAAAGGTTCATCTCACAACAGTGGACATTGTCTATGAGCATAATTGGAAGGTTATTTGCTCCACAAAGATAAGAATGTCTTCTTTTTTTATTCTACATAAGACACAATTTTTTTTTGAATTTGGAGCAACCACCATGTTCATAAGTAGCAATTTCAACAAAAATAAATTGATGCCAACACTTGTGTTCAATATGTGGATCAATCTCAGCTTGCTAATTTCTTTTTTCTACCCAAGCAATTTCGATGCTAATACCACTGTCAGTACCAATAATTTGCGACATAACTTCTTCCAGGAACCAATCACATCAAGTGGACACATCTACCATCAACCATCACATCAATTGGAGCAAACATTTGTACCAACAACAATCATAGCAAATTGGACCAATTTTTTCTACAAGCAAACCATCACGGCAATCACAACAAGTGGAGCAATTCTTTTGTAGCAACAGCAATCACAACAAATTGGACTCAACTTCCAGCAACCATCACAACATTTGGGAGCAAAATTGGCAGGAGCAACAAGTTGAGCAAAAAAAAACAGAAATCAACAAGGGGGATAAAACTCATAGAGCGTGCTGGTTCCTCAACATCCGGATCTTCATTGAAGAGGTCAGGAGGATTTCTGACACCCTCACTCGGTCGCGGAGCAAACCATGCTCCCAGGCCACCGTCGAACATGCTGGAACTCCGTCTCCGCCGCCGGCTCGCCGGATTTGCCCCCGAGCTTGAAGCTACTATGGAGGGCGGGGGGACGTGGTGAGGTTGACCAGGAGGAGGGTAGAGGATTTTGTTGCGGGTGTGGTTAGCCATGGCGTCTGATTCGCGGCGAGCCGCCGCGTCGATCGCCGCCCGCCGCCCGCGTCGATCTCCTCCCGCGTCGCCTCCGGTGATCACGGGGAACTGCCCGATCTGCCTCCCTGTCCGGTTTTGCTTCTTTGCGTCTCCTTTTTGCTCCTTGTAGCAAAAGCGGGGAAGGGGTACGACTAGGCGTTGATCGTGCGGCCCAGCATTGCCCGATCGGACGGCTCCCGACCCGAGGGATCGAGGTGTTTCATCCCCCGGGGGGACGCTCAGTGCGGTCCAAAGGAAAACACTTCTAATCACCCGGGTAACGTTGCGATCCGTCCCCGGGTCGCTGGCCGTTGAATCCTTCCGGATCGAGCGATTCGCTCAGTACCCACGCCCCCCTCGATTCATTAGGGATTACTACAACCCAGAAGAGCATCTTTGCGGTTCCCCATTTTCGGCTCGCCTGTTATGCTCTCTGTGCGCAGCGGGCGGCGACGAAGGCGACGCAGGCGGCGACGGTACCGAGTCTCCGCGTGTTCTCCGGTGAGGTTCCGCTCGCGCCCCATCCTCCTTTTGCTAGCACTCCTCTTCTCCAGTGAGGTTCCCCCTTCAGCCCTTCTCTAGTTAGGCTACGCGAGCGGAGGCGAGAGGCGGCGCTGTCGAGGGTCTGTGTGCACTCCGGCGAGGGCCCGCGTGCCCCAATCATCCCCTGTGCTAGCACGCTGCCCCTGTCCCGCGCCCCCTTGCCCTTTTCTCTAGATCGGGGTTCCGACCAGATTCGTCGATGTGCGCCCTTCCTCCGGCTAGTTGCACTCCAATCCATCCCCCGTGTGTATCCCCCCGTGTGTAGCAAAATTTGTTTTAGTTGGAACCGTATCTGCAAATAGAACTCTGAAATCATCTATGCTTTTGCAGGCAAGTGTTTACTGACTAGGCCACATAATAGATCTGCTCGTAATCTCTAAGTAGCAGCAATAGAGGTTTGTTTTATTTCTAAATCCCCTCCTCCACCCTCCCCCGACCTGTTCTTAGTGGTTCATTTTGCTTTGATGTTGCATGTATGTCTTAGGGATGTAGCAGTTCATCTTCTTATCTGTTTTAATTCATTGTCAGTTGGATTTACATCCTCTTGTTTATGTTTTTTGTAGCAAGTCGTTTGCTGTTTTGCTGTTACGATGTTTTTAGGTAGCATTTTTTGTGTTTCCTTTTGTTGATGCCATGATGTTCTATGATAGTGTGTGCCACATTTGCTCTACAATTGTTCACTGTATTTCAAATTTTGTGTAAATAAATTGTGTTGCTATAATTATATTCATGATGTGCTTTTTTACAGCATTGTGTTTGCTTCTGTTGTACAATTTTGTGTGCTTCTTTTGTGTCTTTTTTTGTTTAAGTGATCAGGTTTTTGCTCAGCAGGGGCAGTACTGGTGTACCAAGGACCGTTTTGCTGCGAAGCGGTTGCTGAAGTGTGCAAATGATCTAACAGCACGCAAGAGAGAAATTGTTGAGAAGCACAGCGCATTTGCCTCACTACTCAACATTTCACCCTTCAATGTTCCTAATGAGCTCATCGATTTTGTCGCCATGAACACTGTGGTCGAGCTTCGTGAGTTTCACTATGGAGCAAAACGGATTGGTTTCACAGGAGAGATTATCAGAAAGGTGTTTGGTATACGTTCAGGAACAAAGCCAGTTGAGTTGCTGACGAAGAGTGTCCATTCAGAAATTAGAGAGTCATACAAAGGTGGGTTGTCGAGGCTACCCATAGAAAATGCAGCAACGATGTTGAAGAAGCTTGATGACGGTGAAGAGGATGCCATAATCAGGACCTGGGACCTTTTGTGTTGGGCGACTGTTCTGAATCCATCCACTAACAACATGATGTGCTTAGAGTACATATGGTGCATGAGTGACCCAAAGAAGACCCACGAGTATGACTGGGAGGAGCACATTCTGGAGTTGTTGATGCATTACATTCAGAAAATTCAGAAGAAGAAGGAGCAACCGCTTGTGCTTGATGGTGTTAATCTTCCGAAGGGGAAGCAGCGGGTTGAGTCTGAGGAACCAGTAGCAGCCGCACCCGGTCCATCGAAAAAGAAGAAGATTAAGAACATGTTTGAATTCTGGATGTCCGGCCCATTGCCTATTCTAGCTGTAAGTTTTACCTCTTTGCTTCATCATTTTTATCATTCTGGTTGCTGCCTTTTTCCTTTTATGAATGTACATATGTGTAATGCTTTGTCATTGTGCTTTTTTAAACTTTGTTTGCAAGGTGCTTTTTTCACATTTTGCTACTTTACATAGTTCTTTTTGCTCCATTAGTTTTTAATTGCTTTAGTTAGTTTCTTTTGCTCCATTATTTATTTGTGTATATTTTTCTGTTTAGTTGTATTTTATACAATTTGCTATAATAGCTTTCAATTTCTGCTACTGTAATAGCTTTCAGTTCCTTTTATGAATGTCCATTTAGCTGCAGCTTAATTTTGTGTTTTTTTTGCATCTATAGCTGGTGTACATGGACCACTTGCTCATCCCAAAGAATGATCACTTTATAAACAATGGGATTCCTAGAGCTTGTTTTGTGACAAGTGAAGATTTCAGTTTCATTGTCAATATTGACCGTGATAATAAAATCCTGTTGAACAAGACTATCTTTGGGAGGCGCCCTGTAAGTAGACTCTCTGGTTGTTTACATGTGATTTTCGTTGTTTGCGTTACTCTGCCACGTTTTAAATTGTTTAAACTCACCCTTGAATGTTTTTTTGGTTGTGCAGTTCCTTCCGTTGTCCAAAACAGTGTATGCGCCGTGTGATGTGAACAGTTCAATGCCCGAAGATATTGATGTCAATCAGTCTGCATCGCTTAATGAATGGCTTGTTTTCCCTACCATCGAGCAATTGGAGGTTTGTATAGTTTCTAATGTGCTCTTGTAGCTCATTTTGTTTGTTCATATAGCATTTTTTTGCTACATATGTAGCAAGGTGCTTTTTTCACATTTTGCTACTTTACATATTTCCTTTTGCTCCATTAGTCTTTAATTACTGTTGTTTTGGTTAGTTTCTTTTGCTCCATTATTTATTTGTGTGCATTTTTCTGTTTAGTTGTATTTATACAATTTGCTATAATAGCTTTCAATTTCTGCTACTATAATGTTTTTTTTGCACCATCAGTTATTTTGTTTTATTCTGGCAATGTTTTGTCTCAATGTGTTGGTTTTTGCTTCTCTAATGACCAGATGATGCTTTTTTATAGTTGTTGCTTCCTCACACACTAATTCATTTTTTTTGTTGAACACAGGTACCATCTTGGTTCAAGAACCTATACGACAAGCACAAGGTTAGTTTTGCTTCTAATGTTGATGCTACCCTCAGGAGTCTTGGTGTAGGGTTAAAATCAATGCAGTCCAAACAAATGGCTTTGCTGTTGAATGATGTTGAAGCTGCCTTGAAGGAAGATGATGGCCCGAGTATCGTCTTTCCAGCTTCTGGTGTAGGACTAGACGGGCAGAGCAACATGGGTTGTGACAAGTCTTCTTCGGAGTCCGATGAACTTGATATTGAAGAGGAAATTGCTGCTCTGGATCCTATGGAGTGTGATTCTCATGTATGCGAAGAAAACGTTGTTGAGGGTGATGCTGGTGCAGCTGAGATTGAGCAGAATAATGCTACGGAACACAACGATGTCCTGCAACCAGCAATTGTTGTAGATTCCTCTCACACGGACGCCGATGGTGAGGATCAGGGGGCTGTGAGTAGTCCAACTAGAGTTGATGCCGTTAGTTCAGATAAAGTTGTTGTTGGTAGTCCAGCCAGATCTGCTGCAGTGAGTCCACCCATACCCACTGCCCTTAGTCCACCCAGAGCTGCTGCGGATAGTACATTCGTTCCTAGGACGGCTTCTCCTACACCTCGACGTAACATACCAACAGGTCACTGGGATGACTGTCTGAAATTTAATGTGTGGAGCCAAGACAATGAATCTACCCAAGCCCCTGACAAGACTGATGTTGTGTGTGCAGAAAAGGCGGAGGATGCTTTTTCTCCGATAGGTGGAGACAAGGTTGCTCCCACGTGTATATTCTCCCTTTCCTTTTATCTTTATTTTTTCTATTTTCATCATGGATTTGTGTCCACTGCCCAAAACAGGATTTTTCAAATTATTTTTTCTGATGGACTATTTTTGTGTAGCTCCCAAACCATGCCTCGACACCCGCATCCCTATGACTTATGGCTTACTAGTTGATGAAAATTTGGAGGAGATTCCTCACGCTGCAACACCTGAACATGGGGACACTCCAGGTTTGCTTTCTCCCTGTGCGCATTTTCTGCTTCTGTTGTCTTTTAAAAATGTTATCTTAGTGTTGTCGATTTCCTACTTTAGATAATTATGATTTCTACTTTAGATAATCATGGTTGCTACTTTAGATAATTCTGGTTGCTACATACTGATCTTACAATCTTTTGTAGTTTTGCTACCTTACCCAACCCTTCAAGCTACTCTGTCTATTTACATGCTCCCAAACAAATTTCCCCACACTTTTTTGCTGCTATAGATCAATTTTGTAACCTTCTCCACTATCTTATTATTTTTTGTGTTTCCTAGACAATGGTGGCAGCTCAGGTGTTGTAGAGAAGGATGGTAGCACTGGTGTCCTAACATTTCAAATGAGGACAAGGTATAAAAGGGCAATGAAAGATGATGTTAAAGCTCCAGTGGCGAAAAAGATGAAGAAGCCCTCTCCAGATGTAGTTGCACTATACGAACAGTTTGTGCGTCATTCTCGCAATCTCAAGTCTGACCGTCAAAAGAAAGGAAAAGATGACCCGTGAGTCTTTTTTTTTGGCTTTTTCTCACAGTCCTGTAATTATGTGACATTTTTGTTTTGCTACTAGCTACTCCTTTTTTTGCTTTTTATTTTGGTTATTGCAGCAACCTGGACACCTCTGATTATGTTTCATGTATTTTTTCAGGCCTCCTTTCATTCTAATTGGGCGGTCTCACTGTGACTACAAGAGTTTTCACAATTCTCTAGGCCCTAGGAAGTGGCTTGACACTCAGGTCATGTGTGTTTGGTCTGAGAGTTTCAATAAGGAAGCCAAAAGAGAAGAGGAAAACAACACATCTACTTTGAAAAGATATGTTTTTAATTGCTACACAACGGTTAGTTATGTCCCAAGACTTTTTGCTGCACGCCTTAGCTGACAAATTCACCCTACTATAACTTTTTCTTTTTTGTTTCGTCATGAGTAGCAAAAGCTCATAGTTGATCCAGAGAAGTTTAACCCAGCTGAAGTTGTGAGCGAGTTCAAAAGCCAAAATGTGAAGTTCAAGATCATGAAAAAAGACCTTGTGAGTTATGCCTTCCTCTTCCTACATTTTTTTGCTACGTTGTAATTACATCGGTATTATTTTACGAACCCCTGTTTGTGCTAATTTGTATTTCATCTTGTTCCGCTACATTAACTACACTTCCCTGTAGTCAAGGACAACCACTGGATTGTATGCACTGTCAACTTGCTACACGATCAGTTCCATGTGTTTGATTCAATGTCTCTAAGTATTACATTTTTTGCTTGTATCACACTGATTTCATGTTTTTTTTTGCTTTTCCAGTTTTGTTACTTTGCGGCACTTTGCAAAGCTTCTGGAGTTTCACACATAGACATGGACCTCTACACACTTGCCACACCCGCCCACCCACAGCAGAAGACGCTATAAGATCCTTCTTCTTTGATGCAATTATAGTTTTCAAGCCAATTGTAGAAGTTTCTGTTTTTTCGGCAGAAATGCTCCTATACTTAGGTTTATATGCTCTTTTAGAAGTTTATGTTTGCTACAACAATTTCAACTTATTGCTACCTTCGTGTATCCAGTCATTATACATTTTCGAGTTTGCTGCTAACTATGTGCATTTCTTTCCTTTCTCTTTTCCAGCTATGACTGTGGTTTCTTCATAATGTTGTTCATTCAGCACTTCGACGCTAAAAGCATGACGTCCTTCTCTAAGGATGATATTCCTACATATCGCATGGCTGTCACAGCGAAGCTCATCCAGGATAGGAGAATAGAGGCAACATCATCGTGGACATTATGGAGGCTTCCTTGGAGTCTCAGGCGGGGGGTAGCCATTAGTAGTTTCATGTAGCCTGGAGTGACAATCGCGACGTGTAAATTCGCATTAGCCTCATCTAGTGTAAAGTTGGGATGAAACATCCCTTATATGTTTTCTGTTTTTTCCTATGCTATCCCTGCTGGAATCTACTGATCCACGGAATGTGTCATTTTGTCGAACAATTGAATGTGGCTATCAATGACAGAGTTGACTATGTTTAACCATGCCAATGAATGTATTTTTCTCTAGCTTGGTTCAAATGGTATCAAATGAATTTTACCTTTGGTGATTACTCTGTTTTGCTACAAATTATATCAAATGAATTCTCTGTTTTTCTGCATCGTTTTTTATTTTTTGTTCCTGGTGATTACCCTGTTTTTGCTACATTAGGGGCATCTGTTTGCTTCAAAAGTAATTTTTTAATGCTACAATAGAGGCATATGTTTGCTACAGAACAACTTTTTTGCTGAAGAAAGCTATTGAAACTCCCAGGACATAATAGTTTTTTGCTCACGCAGAGTAAATTATTTGCTCCAATAATAGATTTTCACTGCTTCATACACAATAAAATGTTGCTACCAACATTTTTCCACAATCAAAATAGATAATTTTTGTTTCATATAACTGAGTACATTTTTCAGTTGGTCCAATGCAAGAATACAAGTTATCCACAGAATAAATTTTGGCTATAAAATTCCCATAATTGCTCCAATACAAGGTAACTATGTTTCAAATAATTCTATCCCAATAGAACCAATGCCATGTACAATTATGTTTTCACCCTAACAACTTCTTCGTAGCAATTATTTTCAAAAACATCAACATAGAACAGCTACAACCTTAGTTCAGCCCCAGCTGCCATCCGTTCATCCTCCATCTATTTAGCAGCACAATCTTTCACTCCATGTCCCTCCTCATGACACTATGGGCATTTCATTACTCTCTTCTTCCTAGGTTGCCTGGGCTTCTTCACCGGTTTCTTGTTTGTTGGTTTGGCCTCGTCAGCTTGCTTGCGTCTCTTCAAAGTTTCTACATCGCGCATCTCAACCAAAGTTTTTTGCCTCTGCTCTTTCATTGTGGGACGACCATTAGGTTTTACCCTTTTAGAATTTTTCAGTGTTTGCCCGCTGGTAGAAAATTTCTCCCTGTCACCAACCATTGTTGTTGGTTCATTTTGCTGTGGTCCATTATGCTGGTCTTCATCCAATCCTTCAACCACATTTTCTTTTGCTCTTAAGATTGCAACAACCTTTTTGCTAGCCTCACACACCATTCTGGAAACAACTTCATACGCTTCATCCACAAAACATGCATCTGAGGCAAGCTCATTCATTTTCCTGCACAATGAGTTGTATTTTAGAGTGTTTGTTGGTGGGACACCAAATCTGAGCCCGTTGCCCCCTGCATCAGGCGCTGGTGTTGTTGCTACCGAAGACCATCGGTACAACAAGTACCTTTCTTGTATTTTCTGGACATTTAGGTGGACCATGATCCTGATGATGTGTGGACATATCAATCCACACATTTCAAACCCATTGCAGCCGCAGGAGTACAGTCCCTCCTCAAACTCAACTTGAACCCGGTATGTTCTCACTTCTAGGCTAGGGTTTGGAACTAGATCAAAACCAATGCCTTCTACATCTGCCCGTACCGGATAGAACTTTGTCGATGCAGCAACAAGCTTCTGGTACCTTTCAAATATTTCTGCCGTGTAGAATTCTTGCCCTTGTTTCTCAATCGCATAACTGCAACAAGTTGTTTTTTGCACCATTAGATGAAAATCAATGCTACATCAGTAGGTTTTTGTTGCTACATTAATTATTAGTTAATGGTACACATACGCAGCAGGCAGAAATTTTGTTTTGCTACAGATTGGCTCTCAACCATTTATACAGTACAAAGGAGATTTTGCTTTTCAATTTTGGAGCTTAGCTTATTATTCCAGTCTATTCATTTGCACTAGTTGCTACACACTACCTTACATATTTTATTTTTGGGGGTGCTACAATGGTGTTGTATTCAAATTCTGTTTTTTGCTTACCTCCCCCAAAGTGATCTTCTTGTTGTCTCCATTGTAAACCCTGCATTATCCTCCCGATCAAGCATCAATGTCTGGCAAAGTTCGTACTGTTGCACAAAGTTGTACACCGAGTCACCTTGCTGTATCAGTGTTTTGAAGTACGAATCAGTCCTTCAGACCTTCTAGTAGTGCTCGTGAAAGGAAAGAATCGGTTCCTGAAATAAACGGGGGCCCATGTTGTTCTAGACTTCCACATATTTTGTAGATGAGTGTTGTCAGACATGCCAAACTCTGTCAGCATATGCTCCCAGCAATCCTCAAATTTCTTCACCGTGTCTGTTTCATAGATGCACCCATAGAAAGCATCACTAAAAGGATTTCCTTCTGCCAAGTTTGGCCCCAACTTTTTCCTTGCAAGATGCAGGACATGGTAGAGACAGCACATGTGTATCGAGTTTGGGAAAATCTGGGAAACTGCTTCTGCCATTTCCTAATCCCGGTCCGTCATTATGTTATCCGGGTGGACACCATCCATTGCAAGCATCCCTGCTCGAACACCCACTTGAATGTTTCTATTTTCTCATCTGGTAACAGAGCACAACCTAGCACAATCGTGTGTGTGTGGTTATTGATACCGACAATGGGAGCAAATGGCATGTTGTATCTATTTGTACAGAAAGTTGTGTCGAAAAACACACAATCCTTGTACTTATGATACAAAGACCTTGTTCGACCATCCACCCAGAATAAGGCCCTGGCAGCACCATCTTTATCAACCTGGGTTGCATAGAAGAAGTTGTTGTTTTCAGGTTGCCTCTGCTTAAAGTACTCCAACGTCATCTCCATGTCATGCAGTGTAACTTCATTCCGTAGCATTGTCCGGATGTTTGAAACATCCCTTTTGACATACCCCAAGCACCTCGGTTCACCACCGTGCACACTGCCAAGAGCTCCCATCAGTTGTGTTGTGGTTATGTTCTGGTTATGCAATGTCTGTATAAACTGGTAGTCCTCTTCCGGCACCTTCCTATGTGAACGGTAGAACCTGCGCCTCCCTACTTGTTTAACCATGGGGTGTGTGTGATCTGCTCTGAAAACTGTCACAGTCCAAGCTCCATTGCGCATGTCAACAATCATGTGAGCTTTACAGTCATGGCGAATGATCTTCATTTTTTGCCTTGTGTCCGACATGTCAACCTACTCAGATGCCTATTTGCTACGAGACTTTTGCGCACTGTGGATGCTCATGTCATTATGTTCTTCAAATGGAGATTTGCTACCACTTTTTCTACCAGGCCTTTTCTTCTCAGATGGAGGTCTACCGGTGTGCACACACTCAAACACTCTGTTCAATATAGTGTCCGGAGGTGCATTTCTTGCCTGGATGTACTTTGTGTTTCCAATGTGTGTGCCGAAGCCCATTTTCATCGCGTAGTCATTGTAAACTTTTTGTACTTCCTCAATATCATCAAAAATCATCCCCACAAATGGCTCCACTGGCTGTGAGGTTATTTCCTCGCCGGCTTCCTCAACAACATTTGAAACAGTCCCACTATTTGCGCTACGTGGCCCATCAACAAAATCATTCGGAGTAGTGTCCTGACAATCGAAGTGGTTCTGATCCTCTTTTCCAGGGGTGTTGTTAACGTCAAAACCTTCCAATATGTTGTCAGCAATAAATCCCTGCAACAAACAAATCTGATAAATTTAGTTTGCTCACAAACTACTAGAAAAATGGTAAATGCATGAAAAGAACATGTTCCTGAGATATGGTAGCAATTTTCACAAATTTACACTAACCATGATCTACTTGGACGGTGCATTTTTCTCTTGTTCAAATGCTCTTCTTATTAATTACTATTGCTACTATTTTTTTGCTACACAACACAACTAAAGTCAGCATGTCAAAAAAGGTTCATCTCACAACAGTGGATATTGTGTCTTAGCATATTTGGAAGGTTGTTTGCTCCACAAAGACAACAATTTCTTCTCTTTGATGCTACATAAGACACATTTTTTTATAATTTGGAGCAACTAGCATGTCCATAAGTAGCAATTTCAGCATCAATAACTCGATGCCAACAGTTGTGTTCAATATATGGATCAATCTCATCATGCTAATTTCTTTTTGTGCCCAAGCAATTTCGATGCTAATACCACTGTCAGTACCAATAATTTGCTACATAACTTCTTCCAGCAATCAATCACATCAAGTGGACACATCTACAATCAACCATCACAGCATTTGGACCAAAAATTGTACCAACAACAATCACAGCAAATTGGAGCAAATTTCTATACAAGCAAACAATCACTTCAATCACAGCAAGTGGAGCAATTTTTTGTACCAACAACAATCACAATAAATTGGACACAACTACCAGCAACCATCACAACAATTGGGAGCAATTTTTGCACGAGCAAGCATCACATCAATTTGAGCAAAAAACTGAAATCTAGTGGGGGGATAAAACTCACAGAGATTGCTGGTTCCTCAACCTCTGGATCTTCATTGAAGTGGGTAGGAGGGTTTCTGACACCCTCACTCGGACGCGGAGCAAACCATGCTCCTAGGACGCCGTCGTAGATGTTGGAACTCCGTCTCCGGTGGCGGCTCGCCGGATTAGCCCCCGAGCTAGAAGCTACTATGGAGGGCGGGGGGACGTGGTGAGGATGACCAGGAGGTGGGTAGAGGATTGAGTTGCAGATGTGGTTAGCCATGGCGTCTGATTCACGGCGCGCCGCCGCGTCGATCGCCTTCCGCGTCGCCTCCGGAGATCACGGGAAACTGCCCGATCTGCTTCCCTGTCTGTATTTGCTTCTTTGCTTCTCCTTTTTGCTCCTTGTAGCAAAAGCGGGAAGAGGTACGTTGAGTGGTTGATCGTGCGGCCCAGAACTTCCCCTTCGGACGGCTCCGGATCCGGGGGATCGAGTTGTTTCATCCCCCGGGGGACGCTCAGCGCGGTCCAGAAAAATCATCTAAAGGCATGTGCCAATCCAGGTTTCTTAGAGCATCCGCAGTGTTGCCAAAGCCAAATTTGCCACGTAGATTTATTTGGCATTAGGGCTAAACTTGCTATGTTATCTACAATGTGTCAAAGCCAATGCCAAATGCCAAATTCCCTTATGGTGTGGCCCACCATGTATAAAGTAATAATAAACTATTTTGGGCTGCACACTCTCTCTAGTCCCACCCCTCCATCCTACTATTTTATTCACTTAAAAGAATTTGGCATTGGATCTTCTAGTTGCTCCTACGCTTTATTTGGCTTTGGCACAAAGATGTGGCACCTCTACAATGTAAGGAACCGATGCCAAAAACCAAATAGGGTATTTGGCACTCAAATTTGGCACACACTATGGATGCCCTTAGCGTTTGTATCATGGGAAAATTGCGCTTATATGACATACTCCCTCTGTCCGCTATTAAGTGTACTTTTTTCCTTTTCGACCGGTCAAACTTATTAAACTTTGAATAACTTTATAGGAAAAAGTACTACCATTTATAACATCAAATTAGTATCAATAGATTTGTGTTGATATGAAGTTTCAAAATATACCATTTTGATGTCATATATGTTGCTAAATTTTTCTACAAATTTGGTTATATTTTATATGGTTTGACTAAGTGTAAAAGTAGATGTGCACTTATTCGTGGACAGAGGGAGTAGGTATCTTTTGCACGTGGCCATAGGCAAAAATGGCTTCTAGCCTAATCATATGCATGCATGTAAGAAAAATCATTAATTTAGATGTCTCTTAAATATTTATTATGCCTATGATAACGTGATTAGAAACAATGCATTGGCACAGGCCTAAGGCTGGTCACGGTGGGAGTAACATAGGTAGGTAGTAACTTCAATGTCATGTAAGAAAAAAACATGACTTGGAGGCTAATTAATAAAGAGAGAGACAAATGGAATAACATAGCTAGTTACCGTACCATCACACATATCAAGGTAATATGAGTCTATAAAGCAATAAATGAACCCTTGCATGACATCACGTATAAGTTACTACCCATTGTGGAGGTAGTAACATAGTAGGAAAATGTGATGTTACTAGTGTATTGTTAGGGCATCCACAGTGTTGTCAAAGCCAAATTTGGCACTTAGATTTATTTGTCCTGAGTACTAAGTTTAGTATGTTAGCTACAATGTGGCAAAGCCAAAGACAAATGCCAAAACCACTAAATGTATGGCCCACTAAGTGCAAAGTAATACTAAAATATTTTGGACTGCCCACTTCTCTCTAGTCTCATCCCTCCATCTTATTATATTATTCACTTAAATGAATTTGGCATTGGATCTTCTAGTTGCTCCTATGCCAAATTATTTGGCTTTGGCATCAAGATTTGGCAGCGCTATAATATAGAAAACCGATGTCCAAAACCAAATATGGTATTTGGCACCCAAATTTGGCACACGCTGTGGATGCCCTTACTCCCTGTTGTGACTAGCCTAAGGTACTTCACCCGTTCCTAACTATTAAATATAAGATGTTTTAGCCTTTTTCTATGTTCATGCGTGGCTACATGTATCTAGACAACTTTTAGTGTATATGTTCGCTTATACTAGTGTGTATCTAGTCAACATTAACAATATCTACAACATCTTATATTTAGAAACGAAGAGAGTACAACCTAACGCATTGTCTCACAATGGTCGCGACATATGGTAATGGAACTAGGCAGATACGGTTAGAACGGTCCCTTTGTCCTACGGTTAGAACGGTCCCTCTGTTCCCATTGTTGTGGCGTTGTCTCCAATGTTATGGTGAAGCAGAGAGGATTTATTGTCCGGGAGTATGCGCAGACTACTGTCTGCACAGTTGACAGCTCGAAGATGGTGCATCCTATGATGTGTTTGTGGTTGAAGGCTGACAGTTATGGTTTCCTCCTGCGATGTTGTAATCGTGTGGGAACATCAGTCCTAGAGTTCGATGGCGTGTCCGGAGACACGTTGCCCCAGACTGATTCGTTCAACGACAGTATGTCGCACCGCGGAGCAAAATTTTCAGAAAATAGCACTGTAAAACAATCAACTGAGCAGCCTGTGAGCACAAGATCGAGCTAGTCTTGATTGGGTAAGCTCCTAAAAATATACTTAGATAGGTCGTGTCTATGTCTCTCAAAGATATGGAGTAGAAATCAAACGAAATTGGCAAAGAAAATGACACCGAAACCTAATAGAAACCCACGGCAGAAAAACTGCTTGTTTTCAGTGCCGACAGAACAGCAGCGCGTGTGCTATGTGAGCAAGAGGCGCGGCAACATTTTCCCTGTTTTCGTGCCATGACAGAAATGCTCGCAGCAGGTTGGCGCAGCTCACAGCAGGGGATCACACTGATTATATAAGGAGCAGCGTGCGCGGCAGCACTTTGCTGAAATTCTGTGTCGTGGCAACGCGTGGTACCGCAGAGATTAGCAGGGCGCGGCAGCGAGTTGCGCTGGTTTCGTGCCCGACAGTAACTTTCTCCGACTAGGAGTAGAACCCACGGTAGGGTTTTGCTCGAGTGTATGCCGCGGTAGGAACGAAACCGAGAGGGAGTAGAATTGGGAAAATCGGCGGAAGAGATTGATGATTTTGCGTGGCGCGGCAGGAAACCTTGTCCAACTCGAACTAGGCAAGGAACAACACCACTCGGATTGGATATGTTTTTGGGATTTTCCGTGTACTCTAAAAGGGAAACACGAAGAACAGCTAGAACCCTAACCCTAACTCGAAACTAGAAGACTCAAAAGGAGAAAATGGAGACGCAAAAATCAACAAGAACATCAACTAGAAGAAGCAATTGGTGTTGATCTAGGCCTATGGCAACTCTACTAACTCGAATTTTTGTGTGGCTTTTTCTGGATAGGTAGAAAACAAAAACGAATCTAGGGGATAAATTGCTCACCGAGTAAACCTAGTAATCTGATACCATATGATAAGGGGTTGCCCGATCATCTCGTTGAGCACTCTCTTGATAACTTGATGGATAACTTGTGTCTCGCTGAAACCTCTCCGGTTGATCCCATATGCCAATGCAACAGCTTGCAACCCGTTGGATATTCTCAACTCCACACGCTTGCACACCGTAATCAACAACTACGAGTGGTCATGTATCTTATTATTCCCAGTGGAACATCAGATAGCACGCAGAATTTGCAAAGGTGAATTCCTTCTTAATTAATTGTGTTGTTTGTCTTTATAAGAATGTTATACTACCTAAGCATATGTATTTATGTATGATAGGTTTATTGATAACACAAACATGGATGGAGGAGAGCATCAAGAGGAGCTGGAAAACAAGCATGCAATGGTGGAAAACAAGCGTGCACACATGGAGGAAGGCATGGAGATTGTTTCCCACAAGAGCTCAAGGAGCTAGAGGAGCCATCCACGCATTGGGGGCTGATATGGGAACAGCAAGGACATGTCCTAGTCTGTCCCAAACGTTTTTAGATGAGGACCTGCGAGTCCAATGGGCTGAACCCATGTTGGGTTCGGTTTGTAAGGGTTTGGTTGCACCAAACCGAGTAGGAGTAGGCTAGGGGGCGCATTATGGATGGTTGTGGCCACACCCCCTCTCTTGGATGCACCCCTATCCATATATACTTAGTCCACGAATTAGAAAGGGATACCAAGTTTAAACATAAACCCTAGATTCCAGACTTGAACAATGTTCATATGAAATTATCCCCACCGGTTTGGTGATGTTACCATTGCAAATTATGCATGCTATCCGTTGTTCCATTGGGAATTATTAGATACATGACCACTTGTAATCATTGATTACGTTGTGCAAGTGTGTGGAGTTGAGAATATCCAAAGGGATTGTGAGGTGTTGAATTGGCATCAGGGATCAGCCGGTAAGGTTTCAGCGAGAAACAAGCTATCATCATGTTATCGAGAGAGTGCTTAACGAGAAGATTGGGCATCCCCTTATCAGTTGCTGCTGCAATTGGCATCAGGAATTAGCCGAAGAGTTCGTGGAGAGACACAACTTATCCCTCTTATAAAATCAGTGAGTTCATCGAGAAGATCGGGCATCCTCTTATCATCTTGGTATCAGATTACTGGGTTTACTCAGTGAGATGTTTTTGTTCTCTTCGATCTCAAGTGTTCTTATTACCTATACAGAAAAATCCTCAAAAATAGTTTTAGTCTGTGCCATAGCCTTAGATCATCACCATTGTCGAGTTTTAGTTGTTGTTTTTGTGTTTGATTTTTTGTTTCTTTTCTCCTTTTGAGTCTTTTGTTTCGGTCTAGGTTTAGGGTTCTAGTAGTTTGTCGAGTTGTTCATCTGGTGTCCACTGAAAAATACCAAAAAGAGTCCACGGGTCCCTCTTGTTCTGAGTTGAACTCGAGTTGGAGGAGGTCTTTCTTCCACGGCACAAAATCTCTAGGTTTGCTGCCGCCGGATTCCTCCTTCTAATCCCTCTCGGGTTGATCTTGCCACGGTTCTAGTTGTACTCGAATCGCTTCCGTGTTTCCCTAATCGCCCTCGAATCCAATCACAACTGTGCGCCTAATCCTACTCGGAGTGCAAGTTCCGCCGCGGTACCAAATCGGGAAAAAACGCTACCGTGCGTGCTATCCCCTGCCGAGTGCTAAAACCCTCACACGCGCGCGTCCTCTACCGCGACACAAAACCACTGAAAACATTGCCGCGCGCGTTGTTCTTGTCGTGCGCGTACTCGCTGCCGTGAGACTCTCTGCCGGGCAGAGTTTTTCGTTGTTTTTGCTGCCGTCACGGCACAAAACGAGCGTTTTTCTTGCTGTGTCTTCTAGTGTGAGTTCTTTAGAGTTTTTCTTTTCGGTTTATTTTACTTTTTATTTAGGTTTTCAAGCCCGATCATTATGAACCTTAGCCACTGCCTATCTATAGCAATAAACTAGGTACCTTGCCCACAAAAATGGCTATTTTTGTTGCTCATTACAGGCTGCTCTATTCCATACTTGTGTGTCACTTTGATCATAGCTTTGTTATTTTTGCTCCATAGTTGTTTTCATCCAATCATAAAAAAAGTGAGAGAAAAACATAAAACAGAAAAACAGAATTGAAAAAACAAAAGAGGCCTTGAGATACATTGTTATATCTTGTTATTGGAGTTGTTTTATCACTACTATATTGACCCTATTTCATTGAGAAATCTTGTGCCTATGCTATCATTGAGCCTAGCTAGTACCTTTCGAGTGCATTGCAATATTTCCATCCATATAGCATTGCCACACTTGTCTCCATTTTGGTGTGTGTTTCCTAGGTGCAATTTTTATATCATCACAAAGAGCAAATAGTACTTGTTCATTGGTGATTGTTAGGTATCCATACCAAGCCCCACCATATATCCTGTTTTGCCTTGTGAGAGCTAAAATCCCTGGGTATTCTCTTATTCACACCGAGACATAGTAGTGATGCTTTACTTGTGGTAAGTTTTTGCTATTCACTTTGGAACAGTAAGGTACACCATTATTTGCAGTTTTTGAGTGAGTTGTGAGAGAGCACCACATCCTATTATTTGTTTTCACTAACACATTAATCAATGGAGTCTGTTGCTAGTGATGGTGTGCAGGTTGACAACAATAATGGGAAGGCTGTTGAGGCATCTACTAAGATGAATTCCGATGATTTGCTCACATGGGGAGAATTTGCTAAATTTCTAGATGTGATGGCAAATAGAATAGAGCAACGAATTGATGCTTATGATACTCATTTGAGGAAAGATTTGCAAGGGATGGATCTGAAAATTACACAAGCTGCTACTCAAGAATCTGTTGATGTTATGCAAGAGTCTGTCACTAATTTGACTAGGCAAATTGCTCAATTGTCTACTCAACTCCAACAAATGGTCCTCAAGTGCATGATGATGATGATTGGGAACTAGGCCGAGATCATGCTAATCATGGCCGTGGGATTTTTCTGCCAGGAGGTTACTAGCTCATGACAATAATAGAGAACATGATGGTTTGGGCAAGACAAAATTTTATATCCCTCCTTTCACCTTTGATCATGATGATGTAGAAGAGTATTTGTTGTCGGAGCTGAAAATTGAGAAGCTATGGAGATTGCATGACTATAGTGAAGATAGAAAATTTAAATTGGCTTCTTCTGGGTTTGATGGCTATGCTCTTTTGTGGTGGGATAATATTACACAATTGAGGGCAGAAAATGAAGAACCAGAAATTGTTACATGGGCTACTATGAAGCAACTCATGAGGGACATATTTGTGCCAAAAAAATATGTGAGAACTTTGTATGATATATTACAGCAATTGAGGCAAGGCACAATGTCAGTGGATGCTTATTATAGAGAGATGGAGTTGAGAGGGATCGAGTTAGGGAGGAACGAGGACATACTATGCAACGTTTTCTCTCAGGTTTGCAATTTAAAATCAGAAGCATTGTGAGGCACCTCTAGTATAGTGATATGAATGATTTGCTACATCATGCTAGAGAGGCAGAATCACAGTTGGCTGAGGAAGCAAATATGAGTGCTAGGAAGGGGTTTACACCTCGAAATTCTGGTTTTTCTTTACCTACACCACAACCAGCCCCAATTCGTGGTGTTCCATCCTCCAAACTCGAGAGCACACCTTCTACTTCAAGGAGGAAAGTGCAACCAACAGCTAGTTCTAGTGGATCCACAATGTCTACTGCCAGAAATAGAGATATGAGATGCCATACATGTGGAGGAAAATGCCACTTCAAGAGAGAATGTTCCAATAATAAAACTATGCTTGTTAATGAGGACAATGAGTATGAAACAGGTGATGATGCTGATCCTAATGAGGAGGATGATTGTGATGAGCAAGGAGGCCCACTTGATGCTTATGCCACACATTACCCCACTATTGTTTGCTCACAAAATGTTGCGGCCTTGAGTGTTATTCCTTAAAATCAAAGGTGCAATCTTTTCCAAACCAAAGCAATTGTAGGTCCTAAATAGGCTTTCAAAGTTATTATTGATGGAGGGAGTTGCCAAAATCTAGCTAGTAAAGAGCTATGTGCAAAGCTGAAATTGAAGTATATTCCACACCCCCATCCTTATTATATACAGTGGCTGAGTGATAAAGGAGAGATGAAGGTGAGCTACATGGTGAGAGTGGAGTTCCAAATCGGGCCATATTGTGATACTATTGAGTGTGATGTTGTGCCCATGTCTGTTTGATAAGGGGTTGCCCGATCTTCGCGTTGAGCACTCTCGATAACTTATTGGATAAATTGTGTCTTGCTGAAACCTCTCCGGTTGATCCCTGATGCCAATGCACCAACTCTCAATTCCTTTGGATACTATCAACTCCACACACTTGCACAACGTAATCAATGACTATGAGTGGTCCTGTATCTACTAATTCCAAATGGAACAGTGGATAGCACGCAGAATTTGCAATGGTAACACCACCAAACCGATGGGGATAAATTCAGATGAACATTGTTCAAGTATGGAATCTAGGGTTTATGTTTTAACTTCGTCTCCTCTCTAATTCGTGGCCTAGAGGTATATATGAGGGGGTGAGGCCAGCAGCCCTAATGTGCCCCCACTAACCTATCCCAACTCGGGTTGGGCTCAACCTAGTGGATACAAACCGACCCCTAGGGAGTGCGGCCACTTTGGAATCGCAGGTCCAAGTTACAAAACGTATGGGACTCCCTAGGACATGTCCTTGGTGCCCCCATACACCCCAATGCGCATCAATAATGAATATGGGCTGGTACCCCCAAGTACATGTCCTTTCTCTTCCCACTCCATCTTCTTTAAACTCTAGCTTCTCTTCCTCCATGTACATGATCTTGTTTTCCACCTTGCTATGTTTGTTTTCTAGCTCCTCTTGATGTTCTCCTCCATCCATATTTGTGTTATCAATAAATCTATGATACATAAATGCATATGCTTAGGTAGTATAACATTCTTATAAACACAAACACCAGAATCAACTAAGAAGGAATTCACCTTATAACAATCATCAACTAAGTTCAATATTTCCTTCCAGCTCAAACATGAACAAATATTTATTACTAGAAAAGAATTCACCTTATAATGAACATCAGTGAGGCTCAATATTTCCTTCCAACCTAAGCATGTATAATCACCATGGACCCCTATTATATCCTCATCATCCTCCCTTTCTTCAAGACAAGATGTACGCGGCTTGTGGTAAACTGGACGTGGAAAAAACAAAAGAACAACGTGTATGCACAATATATGTATCTATAATGGGGTGCATTTGTTGTGTGCACATGATAAAAATTCTTACATGACACGGGGCCACGAATTTTGCATGTAAATAGCACATAATTGTCACATGAAAACAAATAGCATCTCATCAAATAGCAATCAAAATTGCAAGTATAAGTGAAGCTCATAAAATCATGATCATAAGGAGAAACATCTATGTATAAATTCTTATTGTTTAATATTAAATCAAGTGTTCTCACAGAAGATCTATGATCAAATTTAGTTGTAGTAGTACACGCAATTGTTGTAACATGTTTATTATCTTTATTATGTAAATTGCAACTCAATTTGAAAATATAAGTGAAGTATAATTCAGTAGCACATGTAATTATCATGTTTTGTGGCAAACCAATCATATGTGTAAAATCATGCTCAGTTTTAGCAAATTGTAAACAATACAACCAAGGTAACACAATGTTCAATTCGGCAATTTTATCACAAGTAATACATATTTGATCCACCATAAAAACTTCATTCATGTTATAGTCATCAACCAAATTATAAGTGAAACAAGTAGTATAGGTGCTAGAATTGACATATGAAATTTCAGCAATCTTATTCATAGCACATTGCACAGTAATTGGTTCATGTAACATTAGGGAATACACAATATTATTAGGTGGTATTTTAGCAAGCACTTCTTTATGTGTAATCAATACCACATGCTCAAAATTGGAAATTATCAAATTATCACATGGTGGTGAACTATATATGCTTGTCAATTCACAAGAACCAACTAGCAAATTAGTAGACTCACAAAATTTAGCACTTGTAGTTTGTAGCTCGAAATCAGCACCAATATCAATGACATCCTCCTCAGATTTAGTAGGTACCAATTCATCTTTCTCAAGTGGTGATGCAGGTTGTACTTGAGGTGGCTCCCTTTCTTCAAAAATAACCTGCATATTACAAGAAACAACACTAGGAATAATGGCATGCTCCTCCAATATATGTGGTGGTGGTGGTCCAGGTTGTACTATAGGCTCCCTTTCTTCAAAAGCAGCCTACACATCAGAAGAAACAACACTAGGAGTAGACATGATTACATTAGTAGAAACAATCTTACATGTCTCTATAACCTCTAAACTGTCTAACCATTGCATCACAAGGATTTCACGTATTTCCTTTTCAAATAATTGAGGAGACAAAAATAATGGTTGATGTCTAACCTCCTGAAATTCTTTAAGCCGACTATGTATTATCCAATTTTTCTTATAGTCATAAAAGAATTGTATATCGGGATAATGACTGTCAAAATTAACCTCAAATTTCTTGCACCATTTTGCACTCAACAAAAGATGACAAGAACTAAACTCTCTAGGAAACACATGACATAAAATTCGCCTTGTATGGTCATGAATTGTTAATGGAACAAAAACCATGTGAGTAATGAGAAGTGCATCGTCTTTAGTAGGTAACAGATAAGGTTTCAGTGTTCTTGGAACCAACTGCAATTTCTCAACAACATCAATACTCACAAAATCATACCGCGTACCTTTATGAAGGGTAATAGCAACCTGACTTTCCTTGATGTTTGCTGTGAAGTGGAATAAATCTTTTGCTGGAATCCCACTAGCATCCTCCTCCCAAAATGTATAACTACAAGCATCAGCACTAGGAAAGTCCATTGATTAATTTGTTAGTGAAACAAAATAATAATGGGTTGTGGTGTTCTCTCACAACTCACTCAAAACCAGCAAAGAAGTGTTCTCTTACCGTTCCAAAGTGAATAGGATTTACTTACCAACAAGCATCAATGAAGAGTGTACCAAGTCTGAGAAGAGAATAACCAGGATATCAAGTGTCACAAAGCAAATTGGGGTATTTGGTTGGGCTTAGTTGGGAATCCTAACAACACCAAAATAGCAACTCCAATGTACCGTTCAGTGTGATAAAATGCAGTAAAGGAACACACTCACTCTGGGAGACAAATGTGTCTTAGCAATTATATGGAAGAGTTATTGCAAGTAATTGAAAGACATTAGCAAATACTCTATGAAAACATGCACACGATTTCTCAAATATGTCCACAAAAAATATCCAAGATATGATGTATCAAACTCCAATAGTGATATAGTAATGACTCGGCCTCTTTTGATTTTTTTTCTCTCTTTCTATTTTTCTATACCTTTTCTATTTTTTGTAATTTTTTCAATGGCCTTTGAATCAACTAGGAGCAATATGTAAGGGAAAACAGAAAATATGGACAAGAATTGATCAAATTGAGCAACCTGTTAGAGCAACAAAACAACTAGTCTTTGGGTTGTAGTATCTGAAATTTGCTGTAGAATGGCTATGGCTAAGGCTTATCAAAGATCAGACTAGGAACCTACAGAGAAAATAGGAAGAAAAACAAAGGAAAACTAAATAAAACAGAGAGAAAATGTGAAAATTTGGCTCACGACAGAGAAAATAACCGGTGTGTACCGCGACAGCAACAAAATAGGGCAAAAAGTCTGCCCGACAGCGCGTATGTGTGGACTTACTGCTGTGTGTGGTGTGCACGCGCGGCCTGCAACGCGTTCACGTGGTTACGCGACTTTGGCACGAAGTGGCTTTCGGACTTCAGGAACACGCCGCCAGCGAATATGTGCCAAGGACCAGGGACGCACGCGCGAATTTGGCGCATAGTGGATGGAGACTTTGGCGCGTAGTGGATGGGGAAAAAATCCGCATGCGAGTAGCAAACGGGCGACGCGGGGGTCCATCTAGTCAGTGAGATACTTTGGTATTCCTGGCCAGGATTCTCGTTTTCCAGTGCGTCAAACTGTCAGCGACCCGGGACCCCTATACAAGGAGGCGAGCCACTCTTCGACACCAGAGGAGGAGGGCGAAACCGTGTCAAGGACCAAGAGAAAGACTCGACAACCTAGCTGGCTTGCAGGCCATGACTTGGGCCAGAAGGGGGCCATGTAATCATCTGGTCTACTTATACCGTGGCGGGTGTGCTGTGTAGGATTGGCTAAGAACGGAATGTCTTGGACGACA
This sequence comes from Alopecurus myosuroides, assembly GCA_028641055.1. Lineage (NCBI taxonomy): Eukaryota > Viridiplantae > Streptophyta > Magnoliopsida > Poales > Poaceae > Alopecurus > Alopecurus myosuroides. The sequence goes on along the minus strand of CM054063.1, from coordinate 115,242,680 downwards.
GTCGGCCGTGTGTTATCGAACAAGATCGGGGGCGATGGGGATGAACGAGCTATCTCATGCAATTCCAGTTCATACTGCATCTGAGAAGTGAGATCGAGAGAGAGAAACGAGATATCCGCATCGGGTCTCTTACAAGTGGTATCAGAGCCATACGGTCCACCCTGGAATTCCCAATCCACTCCCACCACACCCGTTACTGCTCGAAGTAGAGGGAGACGATCATGGAGGAACTCTCGCCGGAAGCTAGGGATCTCTACAACATCCTCTCCGCGGAGACTCGCGAGGCGTACGAGGCGCGATTCCTCGAGCACAAGAAGCAGATCCTCGACTCTGTCAAGGCCTATGTCGATGGCACCAACCGGCAGTTCAAGGTGGTGCACGAATCCATCGACGCTGTGCACGCAACGGTGGGGGAAGAGATCGCTGAAGCAAGGGCGGCCATCGGATCTGAGTTGGAGAGCGTCAAGCGCGGGCTAAGCACGGAGATCTCGCAACTCTCCGCTACCATGGATCGTGCGATCCAATTCCTTCCTGGCGCCGCAGGGGGAGGATCTTCAGATTCACCAAACTGGCGGGCTGGAGGCATCCCCGTAGGCCCTGACGGGCACCGCTCTTCTTCTGCAAACCGGGGGAAGGCCAGTGAATTTCACACGCCTCCTCCGGGAGGAGGTACGAATCCAGGCCACAACTCCCTCTCGTCCTCTACGAATTTAAGTTTCAGTTCCACGGATTCTGACCCTTCTTCCTCTGCTCCGCGGGTGGAATTACCACAATTCGATGGCACCAATTCTAAACTCTCGCAACGGCGATGCGAGGAGTATTTATGACGATGGAACACACCCTATGGACTCTGGATTTCTTATGGATCATCCCAGTTCACCGGCACAGCTGCGACGTGGCTAGAGTCATATCTCACCAAGAGTCCCCAGTCTACTTGGGCAGAGTTCGTTGAGGCGATTCATGCGCAACCAGAAGCAAAATCTCCTCAGAAGGATGTACCATAACACTCAGACCGGCACAGTATCTGAATATGTGAAGCAATTCTCGGAACTGATTGATCAGATCACTGTATACGAGACTCATCCTGACAAGGTTCACTATCTAACTCATTTCCTTGATGGGTTAGTGCCAACGGTGCGGGTCCTGGTGGCGATCCAGCAACCAGAAACATTGGATTCAGCCTATACTCTGGCCCTGATGTACGAGGAATTAGGAGACGGTTGCAATACTTTTGAACCACAGCCCAAATATGCAGCATCGACTCAGCGCAGCCCTGCTCCCCTGTTGCCACCAGTGCTCCCAGCACCGCCGGCTCGATGGGTACCCAAAACCGTTGAAGAAAAGAAGCAAACAGAGTCTGGTCGATCTGCTACTGATGATAGGTGGACCAACCTGAAGGATTACCGTCGTGCCAAGGGGGTTGTGTTTTATCTTTGGAGAGAAATGGGGAAAGGAACATGTCTGCAAGAACTCCATTTCTTTTCATGTGGTACAAGAGATGCTCAATTTCTTGCAAACTGAATGCCCGGATACTGAAGGGGATCATGGTACTGACATCTATGAAGTGCAGATAAACATGCTTTCAGCAGCAGCCACGACTAACTCGCCTGGTAGCAAGACCAAGACGATGTTGATCCAAGTAACAGTACAAGGACAGAAACTGACATTCCTACTGGACTCTCGCAGCTCCGCGTGTTTTATCGACCAAAACAAGGTCGAGTTGCTCATAGGCAGATTGCCTCTATGTAGACCTTCCAAGGTGCAAGTCACTGGAGGAGAAATACTCTGCTCAACTGAGTACTTCCCTAAATTGAATTGGGTCACTCAAGATGATAAGGAGTGTCCCAATCTTCTCGATGAACTCATAGATATGATAATTTGTGTCTCACTGAAAACTCTCCTGGCTAATCCCTGATGCCAATGCAACAGTTTGCAACCCCAAGAATATTCTCAACTCCACACACTTGCACAAGTAGCCACCAGATACAAGTGGTCCTATACCATCTTATTCCCAATGGAACAACAGGTAACACAAAAAGTTTGCAGATGAACTTCCAGATGAATGCTTACAAGATATTTCAATCTAGAGGTCTAGGGTTTTTGTTTTAGCGTAGTCTACCTCTCCCAACTCGCAACCTAGCTATTTAAGAGGGGTTTGGGTGTATCCACAAGTCCCCTTGCGCAAGCACACAAGACCAACCCGAATAGGACTCAACCTAGAATCAATAGTTGAGTTTGGACTCAACTAAACCGACTCAAACTTGATACAAACCGACCCACCATTAAGGGGTGCGGCCATAATGGTATACAAACCGTATCTAATAAAAATAGGACTCTATGTGGCGCATAGATATCCATTGTGGGCGCCCTCCTCTTGTTTTCACCATCTCCTAGTGTGGAATAACAAGCTAGTAGTTGTTTTCCACACTTGTACTCTTGTTTTCACCATCTTTTTTTGTAGGAGTGAATTCACCTGTTGTTGTAATAATTTAGTCCTTGATCTTGTCATGGGACCAATCCTCACTTCATCATTCTTTGTAGCAATATTATCACGTGTAACAATAGGTGAAGAGCTAGGGGTGTCCTCATCATCCTCCCCTCTTGAAAAGGCGTCGACCTCGATGCAGGAAGATCATCTCCATAGTATGGTGCCAAATCAGCCACGTTAAAAGAATTACTAACACCAAACTCATAAATTGGAAGGTCTATCTTATATGCATTGTCATTGATCCTCGAAATCACTCTATATGGACCAACACCTCTAGGCATAAACTTTGATTTGTGCAATGTGGGAAATCTGTCCTTACGAAAATGAACCCACACCATATCACCTGGCCGAAATATCACCTCCTTCCTCTTCTTGTTCACTCTTTCAGCCACATGCTGTCCTTTCTTCTCAATTGCTTCTTTTGTTTTCTCATGTATTTTTCTCACAAAATCAGCTCTCTTTGATGCCTCCATGTTAACTCTCTCTTGTGTAGGAAGTGGCAGCAAATCAAGTGGTGTTATTGGTTTGAAACCATACACCACCTCAAACGGGCATAACTGAGTAGTGGAGTGCACTACCCTAATGTAGGCAAACTCGACATGAGGCAAGCACTCTTCCCACTCCCGCAGATTTTTCTTGATCATGGCTCGCAACAATGTAGATAATGTGTGATTAACCACCTCCATTTGTCCATCAGTTTGAGGGTGACAAGTAGTTGTAAACATCAGCTTTGTTCCCAACTTCCCCCATAGTGTCTTCCAGAAATAGCTCATAAAATTCACATCACGATCATAAACAATAGTCCTTGGTACTCCATGTAATCTCACTATGTCCCTGAAAAACAGATTAGCAATATGCGACGCATCGTTGCTCTTGTGGCATGCAATAAAATGTGACATCTTAGAAAACATGTCCACTACCACAAATATAGAATCATGTCCTCTTTTTGTCCATGGCAATCCTAACAAAAAATCCATACTAATATCTTCCCAAGGTGTAGTAGGTGCAGGAAGAGGAGTATATAAACCATGAGGCTTCAATTTTGATTTAGCTTTGTTGCAAGTGATGCAACGTTGCACAAACCAATAAAAAATATCTGCTAACATAAGCAATCTTTTCTCATGTCCAAAGTGTCCCATTAATCCTCCACTATGAGATTCCTGCAATAAGAACAAACACAAAGAACACTCGGGTATACACAATTTTTTAGCTCGAAATAGGAACCCATCATGTATGTGAAATTTATCCCACGCCTTAACATTAGTACATTTAGCAAATGGCAAGGAAAATTCACTATCCTCAGCATATAACTCTCTAATTCCCTCCAAACCCGAAACCTTCACCTCTAATTTGGAGAGTAGCATATTTTTCCTAGATAAAGCATCAACAACTACATTATCCAATCCCTTCTTGTGTTTAATTATGTATGGAAAAGATTCTATGAATTCAACCCATTTAGCATGTCTCTTATTCAAATTAGATTGGCTCTTTAAGAATTTTAAAGCTTCATGATCAGAATGTATAATAAATTCTTTAGGCCATAAATAATGTTTCCACACTTCTAAAACTCCCACAAGGGCATATAATTCTTTATCATAGACATAATAATTCAATTGAGCACCATGCAATTTTTCAGAAAAGTAAGCAATAGGTTTCTTCTCTTGCATTAACACACCTCCAATACCTACGCCACTAGCATCACATTTAATCTCAAATTGCTTATCAAAATTAGGAAGCATTAATAATGGTGCCGAAATCAATATATTTTTCAGCGTATCAAAAGCAATATCTTGGGCTACACCCCACTCGAAATCTACTCCCTTTTTAGTCAAATCATTCAATGGTGCTGCAATAGTACTAAAATCCTTCACAAATCTTCTATAAAACCCAGCTAGCCCATTGAAACTTCTTACTTGACTCACATTAGTAGGGGTAGGCCAGTTTCGGATTGCATCTATTTTTTATGTATATATCTACCTCAATTCCATGCTTAGACACCACATAACCCAGAATTATGACCTTATCTTTGCAAAAAGTGCACTTCTCAAGATTACCATACAATTTATTTTCTCTTAGCACATGCAAGACTTGTCTAATATGATCAATATGTTCATGTTCATTGTGGCTATATATGAGAATATCATCAAAATAAACTACCACAAATCTACCAATAAATTCTCTCAAAACATGGTTCATTAGTCTCATGAAAGTACTAGGTGCATTAGTTAAACCAAAAGGCATCACTAACCATTCATATAAACCAAATTTTGTTAAATGTTGTTTTCCACTCATCCCCCTCTTTCATCCTAATTTGATGGTAACCACTACGCAAATCAATTTTAGAGAAAACAACAACACCACTTAATTCATCTAACATGTCTTCCAAACGTGGGATAGGATGACGATACCGAATAGTGATGTTGTTAATTGCTCTACAATCTACACACATGCGCCAAGTACCATCTTTCTTAGGGACTAAAATAACAGGAACATCACAAGGAGAAAGCCTGATTCGAATATACCCTTTGTCAAGTAGCTCTTGCACTTGTTTTTGTATCTCCTTTGTTTCTTGGGGATTTTTTCTGTAAGGGGCTCGGTTTGGCAAAGATGATCCAGGAATTAAATCAATTTGATGCTCAATCCCTCTCAATGGTGACAGCCCCGAGGGAATTTCTCCTAGCAAAACATCATCAAACTCCTGCAAAACATGAGAAACACCAAGAGAAATAGAGGTCATGTCATTAGAAACCAAGATCTCTCCCTTGTGAATAAGTACAATAGGGACTAGTGTAGGATCCTCTCTAAATTCCCTGACGAGAGGATAACCCCCCGTCGCTCGTCCCGTCGCCATCCCGCAGGCGACGGGCGAGCCCCCGCGCCTCCCCGTCTTCGGACCTCCTCCTCCCTCTCCCCGACCGCCGCCGCCGGTGCAGGACACCGGGCCCCTCCCGCGTGGAGCTGGCGGCGGCGGCCTGCCTTTCCCCGCGCGCTTGAAGGGTGGCGGGACTCCCTGGTGGCGGCGGTGCCCTCCCGTTTGATGGTGGTTCGGTGCGGCGGAGCTTCCGCGGCCGGGAGGACGGGACTCGCGGCGGCAGTGGCGTTGTTGCCGGGGACGTGGCTGGCGCCTGGTCAGGCCTTGCTGGCTCAGATCTGGGCCCTCGGGAGCCCATCTGGGCCGGGGCGGGTCGTGGTTGGCGTCGAGACGTCCCTCCGGTGGGCGACGAGCAGAGGACGCGCGAAGGATGGCAGCGTCGGCGGCTCCCCTGCTGCAGTGTGGCAGCAGGACTTCACGGGCCCCTTAGGGCTCGGCTGGGCCAGTGGGCCTGGTGTGTCCGGCAACTACATCCGGCCGGCTACCGCCTCCCGGCGGTGGAGGCAGGTCCCTCCCGGGAGCTGCTGTGCCGCTGACCTTCGCTGCTCCCTGTGCTTCGTGGCCCTACCGACCTCGCGAATCGGTTCTCGGTGAGACGGCGGTGAGGATTGCTTGATCGTGGTGCGTGTGGGCTGGTGGATGGCAAGAGTGGTGGACCGTCTTGGAGTGCCCGGGGGTGTGGCCTGCTGGAGGGTTGGGAGAAATCCCTGTCGTCTCGACCCTGATGCGGTGACGCCTGCGGGTGTCACCTTCCTTCTTGAAGGGCGTCAGGTACCTCCTCTCCCGCCCCCGTTGCGAACCGGGGGAAACCCTAGGATGGGTCCCGGGGTAACCTAGGATTAGTCCGGGCAGCAGCGGCGTAGTCGTCGCATATCCTCTTGAGGTGTTGTTTGGTCTGCGGCGGTCCGAGACGGTAGGAGCGTGGTGGAAGTGTTCGGAGGGCGCAGCGGTTGAGGGTCCTCCCCGTTTTCGTCGATCCACCGGTGTCGGCGTTGTTTTCTCTTGTTTCTTCTTCTTCTTTTTTCGTTTGGGCGTGATGTTTGCTGTTTGCCCCAGCAGTTGCTCCTCGGTTGTATTGGTTGGTTGCTATATTAATATAGCGGGGCGAAAGCCTATTTCGATCTAAATTCCCTCAAATCCTCTTTAGTGGCTAACATGCATAATAGGTTCTCTCTCTTATTTTTAATTTTACCACTCGAATTGTTTTGACTACTACTACCCACAGCTTGTGAATTTTGTTTCCCCTCATCCCTCTCACTCTCTTTTTCAATATTCACTTCTACTTTGGAACGAGACTCATTTACAATTTGTTGTGGTGTCATAGGCCTCAAGACAATAGTTCTCCCATGATGATTCAACTCATATGTATTAGCTCTCCCTTCATGCTTCACACCCCTGTCGAATTGCCATGGTCTCCCCAATAACAAGTAGCAAACAGTCATAGGAACCACATCAAACTCAATAGAATCCTTATAAGGACCAATCTGAAATTCCACACGCACCATATGATTCACTTTCATCTCCCCAGTGCTACTCAACCACTGTATATAACTAGAAAAATGCCCCCCACATTGCAGCGGGAATCGCCTTAGAAATTATATTATATAATAAAAATGATGTAATGTGTACGATATATTAAGTTATCTAAAACCTATGCAAAATTTTATTGAGCATAGTCAAGATACTAAATTTAATCGACATGAAATGTATGTATTGGAAATTATTAATATGTGGATGGTTAAAAAAAGGATGATGTGGATTTGCATGTAGAGATGAATAAGTATTAGTGGATATGACATGAAAAATTGATTGGCTAAGAAGATGGATGATGTGGATAGCTTGCATGTTGAGATAAAAAAAATAATTAATGCATGTTAGTGGGATTTTGCTTTATAAGAAGTATAGATAAGGACTAGGGTGTGGTAAATATTTCAGATTTAGTTTTTCACATAGATCTTTGCTAGCCAAATTCCTGCAACTCCCCCCATCAATAATGACTTTGCAAGCCATATTAGGACCAATAACAACTTAGGTTTGAAATAGATTGCACCTCTGAGTTTCGGGTCTTGGAATAACACTCAATGATTTCTGTGTGCAAACAATAGATGGCATAGAAGTAGCATAAGCATCCAATGGAGTATCACTCAAATAACCATCATTATCATCATTAGGATCCGCATAATCACATGTCTCATACTAATTGTGCTCATTAACAATCATGATTTTAGTATTAGGGCAATCCCTCTTAAAGTGGCCTTTACCTCCACATGTATGACATGACATATCTCTGTTTATAGCTGTAGATGCACTAAAACCCGTGGTACTAGCTGCTGGTTGTGATGTTTTCTTTGTATTGGACACACTAGGCTCGGCCTTGGAAGAAGAAACAACACGAATTGTTGATTGTGGAGGTGGTGCACTAGCCACAGAAGGTGTTCTCAATGGAAATCTGCCCCTTGTTCTTGCTGAAAGTTTGGCCTCCTCATTGATATGTGATTCGTCCTCTCTAGCATGGTGTAATAACTCATGCATATCATGATATTGGTGATGCCTAACAATGCCTTTTATTTTGTAGTTCAAACCCGAAAGGAAATGCTGCATAGTTTGCTCCAATTTCTCTCTCACACGTGCCCTTTGCATGATCAATTCCATCTCCTGATAATAAGCATCAACAGTCATAGAACCCTGTCTCAATTGTTGCAATCGATCAAACTGATTTCTTATATAATTGGGTGGTACAAATCTGCCCCTCATGACTCTCTTTATAGTAGCCCAAGTAATAATGGGTAATTCACCATCTTCATGTCTTTTTCTCACAGTAGTATCCCACCAACGAAGAGCATAGCCATCAAACTCAGAAGAAGCCAATTTTATTTTGCTTTCCTCGGTGTACTCATGCAAACGCCACAATTTTTCAATCTTGAGCTCCCATAGCAAATATTCCTCAACATCCATGGCATCAAAACTGAAAGGTGGTATAGAGAATTTTGGTTTACCCAAAGCATCTTCCTCTCTATTATTTTCACGGGGTGCATTAAGGGGCACACGCCTTGGAGCAAAATTAGCTCGGCCTTGCAAACCTCCTCGGCCTCTCTCCCCTCTAACTCCACGGCCTCCATTGTTTTCCACTCCATCACCTCCATTATTAGCATCACTATGCACACTGGCATTATCATCATCATGAACAGGCAGTCTTTGTGCAATCAAATTCTGGAGATCAGCAAGTTGAGTAGTCAATGAGGCAATAGAAATTTGTATAGTAGTCACTTGCTCATTATTGGCCTCGGCCAATTTATGTGTCTCCCCCACTTTATTCCCCATGGCTTGCATTGCTTCATATAGTGGGTCACAAGCATCAGTCACAAATTTCTCTAGATCTTTATGGTCATCTCTCATTTGGTTTGTGAACACATCACGAAATGCCTCATACTCCCTCCAATTCACTCCCCCTGCATGGTCCTTCTTTTGCTGCACAAGATCATCACTAGAAGGATCCATTAGTAGGTTAGTGAAAACAGAAAACAAGTATCTATATGTGGTGTTCTCTCACAACTCACTCAAAACTAGCAAGACAATTGAGTACCTTACCGTTCCAAAGTGAATAGAAATACTTACCAACAAGTAGTGGGAACTAGTGTGCTCTGATGTGAAGAAGAGAATAGCCAGGTTTTTAACTCTCACAAAGGAAAACAAGGTTATTTAGTGGGGCTTGGTATGGATACCTAACAATCACCAAAGTAACAAGTCCTATTTGCTGTTTTGGGATGATATAAAAATACCCAAAGAAACACACACCAATAATGGAGACAAATGTGGCAAAGCAAACATATGGATGAGATTTTGCAATGGACTAGAAAGTCACTAGCTAGGCTCACAATAGACAGGCACAAGATTGCTCAATGAAAGAAACCAAGTGTCACAATGTGGTATTATGCAAGCTCCACTAGTGAGTAATGATATCAATTCGGCCTCTTTTAGATTGTTCTATTTTCTCTTTTTCTATTTTTTTTGTATTTTTCCAATGGCCTTAAGAACAACTAGGAGCAATGTGAACCAAAACAACAAGTGATCACAATGGTATATGTGAGAATGAGAAACATGTCAAGAGGACAAAATAGCTATACTTATGGGTAAGTTCCTATTAATATGCTCTAGAAAGGTTGTGGCTAAGGTTCACAAAGATTAGATATGGAAAACCTGAGAAAATAGAAAGGAAAAACAAAAGAAAACTAAGCTAAAGGGACTACTTCCTCACGACAGGAAAACATCGAATTCTCTGCTGTGGCGGCAGCAAAACTGCGCAAAAACGCTGCCGGCGGCAGGGCTCACGCGCGTATACAGCTGGTGGATCTCACGGCAGAAAACGGGGCAACTCTATGCCGTGGCGGCAGCAAAACGGGCCGAAAACGCTGCCGATGCGGCAGCGAAAATGAGCGCGTGGCAGAAATAACGTGCACGGCAGCGAAACTCTGCCGCCTGTGCCACGGGTGTGTGCGCGCGTTTGGGCGTGGGTGTGACCGCGGCAGGAAATCTCTGCCTTTTGTGCCGCGGTTGCTTCACGGCAGCGATCGGATTCCGAGTAGAAATAGGAAAAGCGTGCGGCAGCAACTGCACTCGAAACCGATGTGAGGTATCAACGGATTGCAATCCAAGTAGAAGAACAACTAGCAGCACAAGTACACGAATCAACCAACCATCTCCCTGATTGAAATCCGAGTAGGGCTAGAACTAGGATAATCCAATGCACAACTCTTTTTGTGGGGCCATTTTTGGTATGAACTCGAATAGAAAAACAACACTCGGAATTAAACTAGACACAAGAACCCTAACCCTGGCCGAAAACTAAAGACTCAAAAAGAGAAAAGGGACGCAAATCAAACACAAAAACAACAACTAGAAATTGAAAGTATGGATCAACTAAGGCTATGGCAATGATCTAGACCTATTTTTGTGGGGCAATTTTCTTGATAGGAATAAAAACACTCGAATCTAAGGGATAGATAATAGCTCACTGAGGCAACCTGTAAATCTGATACCAAGATGATAAGGGGGGGGGCAATCTTCTCAATGAACTCACATATATGATAACTTGTGTCTCACTAAAAACTCTCCTGGCTGATCCCTGATGCCAATGCAACAGTTTGCAACCCCAAGGATATTCTCAACTCCACACACTTGCACAAGTAGCCACCGACTACAAGTGGTCATGTACCGTCTTATTCCCAATGGAACAACAGGTAACACAAAAAGTTTGCAGATGAACTTCCAGATGAATGCTTATAAGCTGTTTCAATCTAGAGGTCTAGGGTTTTTGTTTTAACGTAGTCTACCTCTCCCAACTCGCAACCTAGCTATTTAAGAGGGGTTTGGGTGCGGCCACAAGTCCCCTTGCGCAAGCACACAAGCCCAACCCGAATAGGACTCAACCCAGACTCAATAGTTGAGTTTGGACTCAACCAAACTGACTCAAACTTGATACAAACCGACCCACCATTAAGGGGTGCGGCCATAATGGTATACAAACCATGTCTAATAAAAATAGGACTCTATAGGGCGCATTGATATCCATTGTGGGCACCCTCCTCTTGTTTTCACCATCTCCTAGTGTGGAATAACAAGCTAGTAGTTGTTTTCCATACTTGTACTCTTGTTTTCACCATCTTCCATGCTTGTTTTCACCATAGTGATCTTGTTTTCCAGCTTCTCTTTATTGTTTTCCAGCTCCTCTTGATCTTCTCCTCCAAGTATGTTTGTGTTATCAATAAACCTGATAATACGTAGATGCATAGATTTAGGTAGTATAAAGTTCTCACAATTATAAACATTATACTCAAGTAGGAGTGAATTCACCTATTGTTCTAATAATTTTGTCTTTGATCTTGTCATGGGACCAAGCCTCACTTCATTATCTTGGACAGCCACCTTATCATGTGTAATAATAGGTGAAGAGCTAGGGATGTCCTCATCAGAAGACCACGAGTTCTGTGACAGTTTCAGAATTTTACCGCTCCAGAGCTATGACGGAATCGTTGGGTACGACTGGCTGGCAAAACATAGTCCTATGCTAACGCATTGGACTCAACAGTGGATAGCCGTCGAGGAAAACGGCAAAATGATAGTCATCCACGGAAAAGAGGACCACGGGGTAACACGTGCCTTGCTCGAACTCCACTTGATCCGTGAAGACACAGACAGAGCGGCACCACGGCCCGTTCTAGGCATACAGTCACTCCTCGATGAGTTTGCTTCAGTGTTTGAAACACCAGTGGGTTTACCGCCGTGGCGACAATATGACCACCGGATACCGCTAATTCCTGGAGCAAGACTTGTGTCCATGCGACCCTATCGAATTGTTCCTGAGCTGAAAACGGAACTGGAAAGACAGATTCAGGAAGTGTTGGACCAAGGAGTTATTACTCACAGTACCAGTGCTTACGCTTCCCCTGTTCTCTTGGTTAAAAAGGGGGAACCTGCAGACAAGGCCTGGCGACTCATCATCGATTTCCGTCGACTCAATGCCCTCACAGTTAAGGGGAAATATCCACTGCCTATTATTGACGAACTCCTGGATGAACTCTCAGGATCTCAGTGGTTCTCGAAGCTCGACTTACGCGCGGGCTACCGTCAGATTCGTCTTGCGCCCGGTGAGGAGCACAAAACTGCGTTCCAGACGCATAACGGCCATTACGAGTTTCGCGTCATGGCCTTTGGCCTCACAGGAGCTCCCGCGACATTCCAATTTGCTATGAACGCAGCCCTGGCACCGGTGTTGAGGAAATTCACTCTCGTCTTCTTCGATGACATCCTAGTCTACAACAAGAATTATGAAGATCACATGTCTCATCTGCGTCAGGTTCTGGGAATTCTTGAGAAGGAACAATGGAAGGTTAAGCTCTCCAAGTGTGCCTTTGTGCAACAGTCCATCGCGTACCTAGGACATGTCATTTCCATGACAAGAGTTGCTACAGACAAATCAAAGATCGAAGCAGTCCGCAATTGGCGAGGCCTGCTAATCTGAAGGAGTTGCGAGGGTTCCTCGGTTTGAGCGGCTATTACCACAAATTTATTCGCCATTATGCCATCATCAGTCAGCCCCTCACAGTTCTACTTTGCAAGGGGGAAATCTTCCAGTGGACAGATGCACAGGAAACATCCTTTCAAGTCCTAAAGGAAGCTCTTGTCTCTGCGCCGGTACTGGCCTTGCCGGATTTCACCCAGGAATTTGTCGTCGAAACTGATGCTTGCGATGTGGGAATTGGGGCAGTCTGGTCACAAAAGGGGCACCCAATTGCTTTTTTCAACAGGGCATTGGGGCCGATAAACAAGGGCTTATCTGTGTATGAAAAGGAATACCTTGCAATTCTCTTAGCAATCCAGCAGTGGCGACCTTACCTGCAGCTCAGAGAATTCACCATCAGGACTGATCACAAAAGTCTCAGACATCTAAGTGACCAGAGGTTACACACGGAATGGCAATAGAAAGCACTGACAAAATTGATGGGCTTACAATATACAATACAATACAAGAAAGGCATCAACAATGGTGTTGCAGATGCTCTGTCACGGAAGCCAGTGGACTCATCTCCATTAATGGCAACTTCTGTATTGAAACATGTCTGGTTAGAGCGCGTGGCTGACAGTTATGTCCAGGACGCCCTTGTGCAACAGAAGATTCGGGCCTTACCAGTGGACCCTCTAGCTGAGCCTCACTTTACCTTTCCTAATGGGTTGCTGGGGTACAAGAATCACATCTGGGTGGGTGCGGATACAGAGCTACAGACCCTGATTGTGTCAGCATTTCATGACATCCCAATGGGAGGGCACTCAGGTTTTCTAGTCACATATCGACGGTGATATCCTTATTCAAGTGGACAGGCATGAAGGAATTAGTTCGCGCTTTTGTCAAGAATTGTCACGTCTGTCAACAAGCCAAGCCAGAACGTACTCTTCCGGCGGGGTTGCTGCAACAACTACCTGTACCAACTGAACCCTGGGAGATGGCATCCATGGATTTCATTGAAAGTTTGCCACCGTCTCGCAGGTACAATTGCATCCTTGTCGTGGTCGATAAGCTCTCAAAATATGCCCATTTTATTCCCTTAAGGCATCCTTACACGGCCACAACGGTGGCGGAATCGTTTCTGGACCATGTCTTCTAGCTCCATGGTCTGCCTCTCTCTTTGGTGTCTGACCGAGATCTAGTATTCACCAGCCAATTCTGGCAGTTTATATTCAGATCAACGGGCACGCAATTGCGTATGAGCACTGCTCATCATACAGAAACGGATGGGCAAACGGAGCGTGTCAATCAGTCGTTGGAGTGTTACCTGCGGTGCTTTATCAGTGTGCACCCTCAAAACTGGTCTAAATGGCTTTCTCTCTGCGAATTTTGGTACAATACCAACTGGCACTCGTCGCTGGGCAAGACTCCCTTTGAAGTCATCTATGGGCGGAAACCTTGGTACTTTGACATCACTGCAAGTGACAAAATCGCCTCCACAGACATTCAGGCGTGGCTGGAGGAGAGAGCCTTAATCACAGCTTCTGTCAGGCAGCATCTACTCCGTATGCAACAGAGGATGAAACATCAGGCCGACAAACACAGGTCAGAACGGGAGTTCTCTGTTGGTGATCAAGTGTTTCTGAAACTGCATCCTTACCTGCAGACGTCTGTCGTGCGACGCGCCAACCACAAACTTGCATTCAAGTTCTTTGGGCCATTCACTGTTCTGGAGCGGATTGGCGAGGTGGCTTATAAGCTGGACTTGCCCCTGGAGAGTCGGGTGCATCATGTTTTTCATGTTTCCCAGCTGAAACCTTGCGTTGGCCCCGGACAACAGGTACTGCCACAACTTCCATCCCCTGACGTTGTCTTGCAGGTTCCTGTGCGTGTGCTCCAGCGTCGAGTTTGACAGCAAGGGCTCCGCACTGACGTCCAAGTTCTTGTCCAATGGAGTGGCTGCCCCGCAGAACTCGCAACTTGGGAGGATTTCGATTCCCTTCGACAACAGTTTCCTCGTGCCTCTGCTTGGGGTCAAGCAGATTCTCAAGACCGGGGGATTGTCAGCGACCCGGGACCCTGTACAAGGAGGCGAGCCACTCTTCGACACCAGAGGAGGAGGGCAAAACCGTGTAAGGCCCAAGAGAAAGACTCGACTACCTGGCTGGCTTGCAGGCCATGACTTGGGCCCAAAGGGGGCCGTGTAATCATCTGGTCTATTTATACCGTGGCGGGTGTGCCGTGTAGGATTGGCTAAGAACGGAATGTCTTGGACGGCAGTCGCCCGTGTGTTATCGAACAAGCTCGGGGGCGGTGGGGAGGAACGAGCTATCTAATCCAATTCCAGTTCATACTGCATCTAAGAAGTGAGATTGAGAGAGAGAAACGAGAGATCCGCATCGGGTCTCTTACACAAACATTTCTACAGTTCAATTTAGACCTGGATTCAATATTTCAGGGTGCAAACAACATGGATTTCAATTTTGAGGTTTAATGAGTTTAAGGCCTGTTAATATAGTATACTTGTAGTCTTATTAGAGTTTAGAGTGTATAGTGAAGATTTGAGGGTTTTTTTTTTTAGGGGAGTGAAGATTTAAGGTTCTACCCAGAAATTTACTCACAAGATCTACACAAACAATATACGGTAGATACAAAATTGTCACCGGAAGGAAACATTCTTATACACAAGTGCTGCCATGTAGTAGTCCCAAACGCGCCATTGTTGAATTTAACATCCCGAACTGAACAACCACCACTTGATACGCCACATAAACACCACTACAAGTTGTAGAGAGACAGGACACATGGGTGAAACACTGATAAGTACACGACTAAAATCCCCAAAACAACCAAAGCCCCATGTATACCTTGTATAAGATGTTATAAAAAGCTTCCTTTTCTTTTTTATCTTTTCAACTCGCCCAGATCCGGTCCAATCTATCCACGCTCTTCCTACCGCAGTCTACCTGCTCCATATTCCTCTTGGGCCTCTCAAAGAAGTCGACACTTAGCCTCGACTTCTCGAAATGGTCGAGTGAGGTCTTTAGCTTGTCCGTCTTCTCAACATTGCTGTACCTGTGATCTGTTCTGCTCCGGTCTCGTGTCGGCCTTGATTTCTCCCTTCTGTCAGTGCTCTTCCGCGAGGGCTCAAAACAATCAACGCTCTTCCTCGATGGTTCGACCCGGTCCATGATTTCCCTCCACGCATGCCTGTGTGATGGTGACTTCTCTACCGTGTGCAGAAATTTCTTCAGATGTCGGAGATATTCCGGGAAGAGCTCCAGGTCACAGTGCTTCCCCCCCATAAGCCACAAAGGCTCATATTTCTCTTTGCAGAGCTCCCATAGTTGCTTGCCATGGGACCAATTCACTACATCATCAGCAGTGCCCTACAGTTCAACGGGGACAAAGCTAGTAAGACAAAGAAAATAACATTGATTGTATTAAATTAAATTGGAGTCGTGTTACAATTCCAAACGATCCGGTCCATGAGATAGGAGCCGAACCTAACAACACTTGGGTTCTAAGTTCTACCATACCATATCTAGCTAGCTCATGGCTTGCACTGTTACAAGTCCTAGGGATTTTGGAAATCAAAACAATACGACAGATGCCAGTAGTAACCCAAGGTTTGCAGTATCGGATTATGAACAACTATGGTGACCAAGGGTGTAGTGCTGATGCGGTTTCCTGCCTGCATACTGACTAGGTATTCCGGTAGTACTCTCGGCGCATGGTTATTCATAATTGGGTCCCAGCATCCCTTCCACCCACGGCGACTGGGACATTCCTAGCTTGCCATGGCCCAACCTCTAGTGCGATTGTTACTCACTGTATGCGCATTGTAGTACGAACGTTCACGGTGGAATCCATTGTCCTCATGTATGGATAGGTAATTTCTACCTTGTATCTCCATTTGCAAGGAGCTGGTTTGGGTAGCTCATGGCTATTTGTTGTCCAAACTATATCTGCGTGACGGCTTCGATGACAATAATGCGCGTACCCCGGTGGAAACATTAGATCACATGCTTGTGCCATATCCTTGTTGAAGGTCGTGGCTCGAAGCTCAGCTTTGGAGATGAAAATCCCTAGATTCAACCTTGGTTGTACTTATCATCATCGAGGCATCTACGACGACCCTTCTTGAAGGCTTTGTCTCGGAGTTGTGTACTTTTTGCTTGTATCGGCCACTTGTCATAACCTCAAATTTTTGTTTTGTTTTTTCTTATTTGGTCGACTTGTTAGGCTTTTTGAATGATGAATAATATATGGCCTTGTGTCAATGCAGAAACAGTGGGGTGCTTCTCCTTTTCGAAAAAATAAAACTTGCATCTAAAAAAGCATTAACACTTAACACCAGTACAAGAGAATGCGTGTAAACTGATACATAGGTTGAAGAATTATGTCATCTGAATTTCATGTGCCATCTCAGTTTGTATAATACATATTCAATCTGATTTTATTCTATTTTACCATTTTTCATTTGCTTGTAAATATTTCAAATCAGATTTGAGGAAAACTACGCAAGATGGAAATGCACTTACATGTATAATGAGCACAGGGCAGGTGACACGAGGGATTTTATCAATATTCTGGAAGCAAATGAGAAACACTAGAAAGGTCAACATTTATACAGAGGAAGTGCAGCACATGGGAGAATATAACGACAAAATGAAAAAGAATACCTTATATATGTCAAACCAATATGTGCGTTTCACAGGATACATAACTCTCATTCCGGACAATATAGGACTATGCAGGACAACAGCTCGCAGTCTTGGCAGACGACTCGCCAAATCTACCGCAGGCCCACTTCCAACAGATTGTCCATAAAGAATTATTTCTTCTTCCTTGGCGCCAAAATTCTCTATGAGGCACTTGTAAGCAGCCTCTATATCAGCATAAGTGTTTTGTTCGCTCGGCTGAAACCAGACAAAGGAAACAAGTAAAACCAGCATGAGCTTGTTATTGTCAGTAAAATAAGCTTCAGCTTGTCAATGTTGTAGCAGACATGGCTCACGACAAACTTTAGCATACCTTTCCTGATGACTGTCCATATCCTGAATAGTCATATCTGCATTGTTCCAGAGGCACTGTTAGACTCTGATGACAGGAAAATAGAACCGAGAAGAATCTACAGGTCTTATTCCACAACAACTATAAAGGAAATCATGAAATTGAGCTGACGAACTACAAATATAAGAAATTTCCCAGATTCAGACCATGCAAATTAAAATTGAACTCCAGAAATTGAGCAGATACCAAGAAGTAAAGCTCTAACCATGTGTAGTTGGGTACTGTTTCATCCTTCTAAATTGTGTGAAATGTTTAGTCCCAACTATGAATAAGCTCAATTTGCTACAAACAGATTTTTCTTCGGATAGACACATACAGAAGGATTTACGTTCACCAAACAAAATTGGTGAGTTGCTAAAAAAGTATCTCATGGACAAACAAGTAGGAACAAAGAACAGCAGATCACATCAAACTCTATCAAACACTACATTCTGTTTCCCATATTATGATGGATAAGGACTGCAGGGCTAGATGCCGCATACATGAAAGACACGGTAAGGCCCATAATAGCGTCATGTGCAGATAGAGACATGACATTAAAGTTATTACACGAGTACAAATCAGCCGAATTTACTATCAATTTGACAACAATCGTCTAAGGTACAGATTAAATCATAAACGCAGGAACGATCCTACAGTATCTTGAACTACATGACAGCTAGGTAATATCTTGTCAATTTGCTATATGTTCCAGAGGAAGTGCGCTTATCAAGAATCAAAGCAAAGGAAAGGTTGTATCACAGAAGGTTGGCAATTACATTGGTCGTGTGCAAGATGAGTCATGAATAAGTACCACGATTCAGCACATAGCAACTAGGTCAAATCCACAAGATCATTGACCAGACGGGGTTCCTTTCCGGCTGAAGCATTGCTGAAAAATTCGTCTACGCCACGGAATTGGTTCAGACCTGATTCCATTGCCGAGCCCCTTCCATCGTCCTCAAGTTGGACTTCGCCAAGGCATTCGATTTCATGAGCTGGGCGAGTCTCTGCTCGATCATGCTCGCGCGTGGATTCCCTCCCATGCGGTGCGACTGGATGGATATGCTTTTCTCCTCGTCTCGCTCCGCGATCCTGCTCAATGGGATCCCAGGGAAATGGTTCCAATGCATGCGCGGCCTGCGGCAGGGGGAGTCCCCTCTCCCCCAACCTCTTCCTCGTCGCGGCGAATGTCCTTCATCCGACTCAGCTACTTCAACACCCGCTAATGGAAGGCGCCCAGTGCCCCATCCTCCAATACGCGGATGACACCCGCATCACTCTTCGCGCTTGATGCGGGAGCTGCACGCCGTCTTCGCCTTCTTCTCCAACACTTCAAAGAAGCGACTGGGCTTTCCATCAGCTATAGCAAAAGAACTCTCGTGGATGGGCACGTCGACGCCGAGGTGCCGAGGTGCTCGTTGACATCCATCAGGCGCTTGGATGCCGTGTTGCGGTTTTCCTCAAACATACTTGGGGCTCCCTATCTTGGCGGAAAAGCTGACGCTCCCTCTGCCGCTATCCACAGGCTCCGCCGCGCTTTTCTCTGGGCCGGGGTTGACTGTGTGATAGGCGCAAAATGTCTCCGTCGCTTGGGACCGGGTGTGCCGCTCAAAGGAGGGGGGTTGGGTGTTCGCTCGCCGTGCCGTGTTGACGGTTTTCCTCAAAGTTGCGGCCGTCGGAGTTCTCCCCCTCGTCGCCAAGGTGGATAAATACCTCTCCGGCTGACCCCTCCCCACTTACGCTATGGGGGCTGTGACGCTCCCTCCTGGTGTTATTGCCGCTATCCATAGGCTCCGCCGCGCTTTTCTCTGGGCCAGGGTCGACCGTGTGACAGGCGCAAAATGTCTCGTCGCTTGGGACCGGGTGTGCCCCTCAGAGGAGGGGGGCTGGGTGTTCGCTCGTCGTGCAAAACCAGTGCTTGCAGCTGAAGCTTCTCCACTGTCGTGCTTGCAGGTGAAGCTTCTCCACTGCCTTCATGCCTTCCCCGGTGAATCGTAGCGTCGCTTGGTGTGGTCCGCCCTTGCCGGTGCGCCGCTCGACTCCTCCGTGCAGCCTGGCATCCTCTGGGGCGCTCACTGGACCATCCTCCTGCAGTTGCTCCCTCTGTACCGCTCGATCTCCCGACTGGCGGTCGGGGACAGGCATCGTACGTCCTTCTGGCTCGACTCATGGCTGCCAGCTGCCCCCCTCGCTATGAGCGCACCGGAGCTCTTCTCCCACTGCGTACAGCCGTGCGCCACCGTCCAGCAGGTCGTCGAGGGTGGGCTAGGGTGGGCTGGACGCCATCCTGGTTCCCAGGCTGTCTACAACGGCTACGCGCCAGCGTGTCTCGCTCACACCCGTCCTCTCGGCTCCGACACACGCTCTCTTCCGCTGTGTGACAAGGAAGATGGGAAGCTCAAGAATTCGGCTCTCTACGAGCTGAGTTTAATTGGCGGTGAGCTCTTCGGCCACTTTGAAACTATGCCCCTCCAAAGTGCGGTTCTTCGCCTGGCTTGCCGTCCAGAGGAGCGCATCCAGTGTCGCGCCAACCTCGTGAAAAAAAGCATTCTGGACGCCGCTGCCGATGTGTGCCCCATCTGTGACGCCACGATGGAGACCACAAAGCGCATACTGTTCAGCTGCCCGTTTGCCCGCCATTTCTGGATGGCACTCGGCCCCCCTGCTCTCCCAGTGTGTTCGCCAACATGGAGTCTTGCCCGCTTCCCGCTTCATCGCCACCCTGCTCTGCCTCTACCCTGCGACTTCTGTGCATCTGGCACCTGTGGAAGCACCACAACAGGGTTGCTTTTCAGGGTCTCACCCCATCCATCTTTCTGGCTCGCCAGTACTGCCGTGACAACGCCATTCTGTGGCGGGTGCGCTGCCCGAGGAGCAATGCTGCGATGTCGATCTTTGGCTGGCATACCTTTTGCCCATCAGATACTACAACCTGGCTGGGTAGCAGCAGTTTAATAGGATTGATGCTGCTTAAGGGTATTTTTCTCTTTGTTTTTCTGTAATCAACAAAAAACCTTCTGCCCAGCAGATACTAAAGTTCGCCTTTCCTGTTTTTGAGCTCACCCCATTTGGATGTTGTTCCCCCTCTCCCCTTCATTTTATCTCGTCGGGGATTTCACCCCTATCTTTTTGATGAAATGAAAATATTCAGGCGGGTGCCTTCGTGCACCCCCCCCCCCCCATGAACACTAAAAAAAAACTAGGTATATCCAAATCCAAGAGCCCTAATATACATGACTGAGGGGCATGTTTACAAGTTATAACAAAGATTCTTCCTTGTTCTGGAACGACCAATGCATAAGTCCAAGCAGAACACTTATATACTATACAGGATACTTACATTTTAAGAAAATATGCAAAATTGGACCAAGAAACATGCAGGCAAAGATACTTTATTTTTCCTTGAGGGGCATGTTTACAAGTTACAACAAAGATTCTTCCTTGTTCTGGAACGACCAATGCATAAGTCCAAGCAGAACACTTTAATACTATACAGGATACTTACATTTTAAGAAAATATGCAAAATTGAACGAAGAAACATGCAGGCAAAGATACTTTACTTTTCCTTGAGGAAAATGAATCTAACGGTAGAAACTTAAAGTGGGTGCTTTTTGCTTTGAAGCAATGTCCAGGCTCCGGATTAACTTCCACAAAACTGATCTAATTACTATGAATTTATCAGCTGATTTAGACAGACTATATACTGGTATTTTCTGTTGTAAACTTGGTTCCTTTCCATTTAAGTATCTTGGGGTACCACTACACTTTTCTGAGCTTCGCAAAGAGGATATTCAACCCATTATTGATAAAATTATTTCTAAACTTTCTGGCTGGAAAGGGAAGACTCTCTCCTATGGAAAAAAAAACTTACACTCTTAAGAATTTGTATTTCTAGTATCCCTACTTCCTTTTGTCTGTCATTTGTATCCCCAAATGGGCCATTAAGGCTATCAGCTCTCAAATGACACATTTCTTTTGGGGGAATGTTGAAGATAATCATAAATACCACCTTGCAAATTGGGGGCTTGTGTCTCGGAAAAAAGAATTTGGAGGTCGAAACAATAATCTTTTTTATGTTAACCTTTGCATTATGGCTTCCTGGGTTAAAAGGTACTTAACAAAAACTAACTTTGGAAGAGAATTATTGATGCCAAATATGATACTTCTTCTAATATTTTTTGGCTATCTGATACTTGTAAATCTCCTTTTTGGAAGAATTTTATTTGGGCTGCAAGTGCTGTGAAGACTTTCTATGTGTGCAAAGTGGGAAATGGACAAAGTATTAAGTTTTGGCTAGACCACTGGCATGGGGACTGTTCCCTTGCAATATCTTTCTATGAGTTGTTTGAAATTGTTAATGAACCTGATAGTACAATTGCGCAGGCCTGGGATGGGGTTAACCTGAAATTCACTTTTAGGCGATGTGCTAATCACTTTATCATGAGGAGGTGGAAAGATCTATTGATTATGGTTAGAAATGTTTCTTTACAAGACTGCTATGATTTCCCCCGGTGGAAATATACCAAATCTGGAGTTTATACTTCGTCTTCCTTTTATGAAATTGCTAATTTCGGTGGGATTAGCCCCACTTACTCACAGCATATTTGGAAGATTCCAGTCCCAGCTCGCATTCACATTTTCCTGTGGTTGCTTATACACAATAGAATGCTAACTAGGGATAACTTACTGAAACGCCGTAATGTCCAAGATATTACTTGTGTCTTTTGCTCTGAGGCTGAAACAATTACACATTTGTTTTCTGATTGTGTGGTTGCTCACAAATGTTGGTCTATTGTTTCGGAGATCATCCAAATGCAGATTGTTGATATTGAATCGGTGTGTTCCTTGTGGAATTCAAATAGCAATGCTACTGCCAATATATTTACCTCTGCTGCCTTGTGGAGCTTATGGAATGTTCGCAACTCCTTTTGATCTCAGGGCTCGCACTGGGTCAACATGAAGGCAATCTGGACAGAGATGATCAAGTGTTTGCACCGGTGGCGCCCCCTGTGCAAGTCTCCAGCACTCCTAGATCGTGGTATTAGGATACTCGAGCGCACTCGTGGGGAGCTCCTTCGAATTTCATAGACCCAAAACTTCTCTCGCCTTCGCTGACTGACGCTGAACGGCGACGCAACCAGGCGATCCACACCAACTGGGCGGTGTCGCCCTGATGTGCGTGTTTCAGTAATGCCTTCTGGCCCTCATGTAGCCTAAGCTCTGAGCTGAAATAAAAGATTTTTGACCCAGTTCCTGTACTCTGCTGGAGCTCGGATGCTGAATGACTATGATTCTGGCTCTTAGCACGGATGAACGGAACGGGGGAAACCCCTTATTTTCTAAAAAAAAAAAAAAAAACATGCAGGCAGGATCTTGGCGACTTGGTGGCTTCAGTCTTCCAGACAAGGAACCTGAGATTTCTCAATGTTGGAAGAACAGATCAAAAGTGAAAAAATACAATCCTGAGATGTCAGAACTATCCCAAAACTAACAAACAAAAAGATCGTTTTTCTTCCCTAACGACAAGGCACAGGTCAGAAGTCAACGATCCAAAAATGGAAAAGAAAAGGAGGGTCAAATTATGAAACGCACAGCCAAGTCGCATCAACTTTGCCCACAAAGTAAACCCGAAATTCGAGGATGTCAAATCATGCATATGCCGAATCCGCCAGATGCAGACGCGCGGAACCTATGAAGAAGGAATACTGTAGGAGAAAAAGCAAGATAACTCGATCTCTAAGGTCTGAAAAGGAAAACCTCAAGAGAGCGACACACAATCCAATCCTGTGGAGCAACGGAAAAGGAAATAATCTCTCACCAAAAACATGAAATTTTGTAGTACATGAGCCAATCAACCGCAGCATCAGAGCCCCGGATAAAGGAAATGCTAAAGGTAAGCAGGACGGGAAGAAATCAAGGAAGGAGGGAAGCACCCGAGAACGTTGGCGCGGAGATTGAAGGAGAGGTGCAGGAAGAGCTGGTACAGGTGGCCGAGGTCGGCGGCGTTCCCGTGCGAGTAGAGCACAGTAGATGCAGCATCAGGGTGCCGCACGTAGAGCGCGGCGAGTGTGTTCCCCCTGCGCGTGGGCAGACGCAGCACCTCCACGTTCTCCCTGTGCGGGTAGCCAGCGAGCGTGGTGACCCCCGCCGAGGCGTCATCCACAAGCGCGTACGATGGCGGCGCCGGCGGGAAGAAGGCCATCTTCGCCGCCACGCTCGATGTCACCCCTCCCATCCTTCCTTCTCCTCCTCCCCCGCTCGATCTCCCCCTACTCTCTCCGTTGCTCCGCAGTGAGGTGGAGGTCTCGAGGAAGTCAAATTGGGAGCTAGCTGGTGCAGCCTTGAGTGTTTGGTAGGCTGCAGCGATTTACTGGTCCTGTGGGCTTTCCGGAGAGAACCACCAAGTACCTCGAACCAGTTTAACCATTGAGAATTGGCATTTTCTTTTTTAGGAAAACGCTCCATGCCCTCCGGAGGAACAGGGCGCGCGCGTCCTCCACCTGCGTTGCGCCGCACGTGTCGTCACTTGCGGACCCACCACGTGTCCATGACCTAGCACGACTACCTTGTCCCTTTCCGTTCGCTCTCCTCCACGGATTAAATTTCCCATTTGCTTCTTCCTCTTCCTTCCATCAATCTTACAGAGAACTAAAGGCCATGGACGGCTCAATCTCTGCCGCACCTGCCGGCTTAGCCAGGCGCCCCCAAGCTCTAGCCCAAGCACACCGTCTCCTTATCCTCGGCGGCGCTCCCAATCTCGACCAGAGCGACCTCGGGCACAGAGGATGGCCGTGTTGTCGAATGCTGACGGCTATGCTCCCCAAGGCCGATGCCCGTGCTCACTAGGAGGGAGGTAGTGCTCCGGAAGGCCAACGGGGGTGCTTTCATAGGCCGACGGCGATGCTTCCCAAGGCCACTGCCCGTGCTCACTAGGAGGAGTGGTGGTGCTCCGGAAGGCCAACGACGATGCTCCCCAAAGCCCCTGCTGGTGCTCACTAGCAGGGCGGTGGTGCTCCGGAAGGCCAACGGCGATGCTCCCCAAGGCCGCTGCCCGTGCTCACTCAGAGGGCGGTGGTGCTCCGGAAGGACAACAACGATGTTGTCGAAGGCTCACGACGATGATTCCCAAGACTGTTTTCGGTGCTCACTGGAGGGCGGTGGTGCTCCTGAAGGCCAACGGTGGTGCTATCGAAGGCCGATGACGATGCTCCCCAAGGCCGTTGCCTGTGCTCACTCAAAGGGCGGTGGTGCTCCCGAAGGCCAACGGTGGTGTTGTCGAAGGGCCCGGCGGTGCTCCCGTGGAAGGATGATGTTGCTGCTAAAGGTGCCCGGCGGTGCTGCCGGAGCTGCGCGGCGGTGCTACCGGTGATGCACGGCGGTGCTCCCGTGGGAGGGCGAGGATGCTCATGTGGAAGGATGGTGTTGTTGTTGAAGGCGCCCGGCGGTGCTCTCTTGGAGGGGCGCTCCGGCGACTCGTGGCGGCGGCGACCGCCGGCGTTCAGACCCTGCCATTGAGGTCGCGAGACCCGTGCGGGAAGGAATTAAAGTGGCATTTGTTTTTTTTTCTCTCCGAAAAACACGACGCACATGCTCGTAGGGACCTCATACGTTGACTAGGGGAGAGGACACATGTCGCCAGCTCCATGCGGAGGATCGGGACATCCGATCCTCCGGGGGACGCTCAGCACGCGCCATCTTTTTTAGCATTCTTAAGAGTTGAAAAATAGGGGCAAAGACTAGAACCCTCAAACCCAACCAATATTCCGTTATAAGGGTTGAGTTTGAGAATTCTATTCTTTGCCGCAATACCAACCCTTAAAACTGTCATTTGACATATCACAATTTTTATCATCTCAATAACTGGCATTCTACTGTTTGCTTGTTTATGATTCATTGATATAGACATACACCTCTCTCAAAATTGTTTTCATCATCTTTGTTTATCAAATAAAAATCTCTAGCACATGAGTTAATCTCTGCTTTCCTCTGCGAAGGGCATATCTTTTACTTTTATGTTGAGTCAGTAAACCTACTTCTTTCTGTCTTAAGCAAGAATTTGAGTTGTTATGTCCAGCCATTTATATGTTGATTTCTTTAATCATGACTTTTATCCTTCCTTGTTTAGTACAATGTTTTTATCTGAATGAATATCACTTTGAAAGTTATCAATGACTGCAAAGAGACTGTTATGATTGAGCATGTTAAAGTCTGCAATATAAACTCTAATATAAAGACTCTGATCAAAAGATAAGTACAATATGTTAATTGTTCTCTGACCAAGAGCAAAGTTTGTCGTCACCAATTATGATGTCCTTGAGCACCTTTATTGTGACTCCCTCTACTAGTTTCAAGTTGAGTTATATGAGAGGAAGTTGTTGTCTAGAATAACTTGTGTATTGACAAATGTGATGCTTCTTGTTCGTATTTTATTTATCGACACATCACTCCATAAACATATGGTCATGTTCACTGAGTTCAGTTTCGCTTGGGCACAACGAGGTCTAACCTTGGGAGGAGTTGATACGTCCATTTTGCATCACTATTTTATATCGTAATTTTCTGTTATTAATCGATATATTTCATATTATGATGGATTACTTATGTTATTTCATCTTATTTTACATGTTTGATAACTACTGGAGAATAATCAGCGGAACCAGAAATCAGCTGGAAAAAACATTGTTAAGTAACCTATTTCTGAAGACCAAAAGAAGAAGGGGGGCGTCGGAGGAGTCTTAGAAGACCAGATGAGGGAGTCCGCCACGAGGGGAGCTAGAGGGGGCCACCAAGGGCCCACACCACCTGGTGGCGCCCCCCTTTTGCCACGCCTCCATGTGGTGTGGCCACCCTGGCCCACCACTGGCAGCCCCCTCGCCTACTTCATCCAAAGGGAATCCTAAGACCCGAGGAACTATCGAGGAAATATTTCGCCGCCTCCTCGGGGCGGAAAACAATAGAGAGAGAGAAAAGCTCTCCGGCAGGGAGAAATCTGTCGGGGAAATTTCTCCCCGGAGAGGGGGAATCATCGTCATTGTCACCGTCATCGCTTCAGGCATCATCAAGATCGTCATCGTCACCAACACCATCATCCTCACCATCCACCTGCATCCCGATGTAATAATTAGGGTTTTGTATTGTTTTTTCCACTAGGTCTCTCTCGGTGTGGATTACTTGTTACTAGTTGATGCTTACGAGAATTATCGGTGTTTGCACTTTATGACCAGATTGTTATTCATCATTATATCACCTCTGATTATGATCCATATGATGTCTTGTGAGTAGTTTGTTTAGTTCTTGAGGACATGGGAGAAGTCAAGATGTTAGTAGTGGAATTATGTTGAAGTAATATCTAATGGTTTGATATGTAAGTTGTGGTGCTATTCTTCTAGTGGTGTCATGTGAATGTCGACTACATGACACTTCACCGTTATGGGCCTAGAGAGATGCATTGTGTATTTGGCTACTAATTGTGGGGTTGCCGGAGTGATAGAAACCTAAACCCCTGTTAGGACACCGATGCACGAGCGAGTGTAGGATCCCAGAGTTTAAGGTTGTGGTTAGATCTATCTTAATTATTTCATGTAGTTGCGGATGCTTGCAAGGGGTATAATCACAAGTATGTATTACTCCTAGTTGGGCGGTGCATTAGCATAGGTTCACCCACACAACACCTACCAAAATAATAAATATTAATCAACTATATGAAACGAAAGCGCTTGACGAAGTTCCCATGTGTCCTCGAGAATGTTTGGTAACCATAAGTAAAACAACCGGCTTGTCCTTTGCTCTAAAAAGGATTGGGCCACTCGCTACAATTATTACTACTATCTTTTATTTACTCGCACTTTATTTATCTGCTATATCAAAAACCGCCAAAAACGTGTTTGCTAGTGTTTACAATGAATCGTCTATCCAACATGCTTGTCAACACCTTCTGCTCCTCGTTGGGTTCGACGCTCTTATTTATCGAAACTACTACGATACACCCCCTATACTTGTGGGTCATCAAGTGGACAAACCTATTGTATGCGAATTCCACATGTGGCAAACACTCCTCCCACTCCCGCAGATTTTTCCTGATCATGGTGCGCAACAATGTTGATAATGTGTGATTAACCACCTCCGTTTGTCCATCAGTTTGGGGGTGACATGTAGTTGAAAACAACATATTTGTTCCTAGCTTCCCCCATAGTGTCTTACAAAAATAGCTCAGGAACTTCACATCACAATCAGAAACAATAGTCCCTGGTACTCCATGTAGTCTCACTATGTCCCTGAAAAACAGTTAGCAATATGCGACGCATCATCACTTTTGTGGCATGCAATAAAGTGTGACATCTTAGAGAATCTATCCACTACCACAAATATAGAATCATGTCCTCTTTTATTCCTGGGCAATCCTAACACAAAATCCATACTTATATCTTCCCATGGTGTAGTAGGTGCAGGAAGAGGAGTATACAAATCGTGGGGCTTCCAGTTTGATTTGGCCTTGTTGAAAGTGACGCAACGTTGCACAAACCTATAAACATGAAGTCTCATATGTGCCCAATAAAAATTGTCAGTCAACATAAGTAATTTTTTCTCACGTCCAAAGTGTCCCATCAATCCACCACTATGAGATTCCTGCAATAACATCAAACGCAAAGAACACTCGGGAATACATAATTTGTTAGATCTAAACAGAAATCCATTATGTATATGATATTTACCCCAAGCCTTCACATTAGAACAATTAGCATAAGGTGTAGAAAACTCTTTATCTTAAGCATATAGTGGTTTCAAACTCTCCAAACCCAAAACTTGGACATCAAATCTAGTGAGTAACATGTTTTTTCTAGACAAAGCATCAACAACCACATTATCTAACCCTTCCTTATGTTTAATAATGTATGGAAAAATTCAATAAATCCCACCCATTTAGCATGTCTTTTATTAGGATTGGATTGATTCTTTAAAAATTTCAAAGCCTCATGATCTGAATGTATAATAAACTCTTTCAGCCACAAATAGTGTTTCCACACTTCTAAAACTCTCACAAGTGCATATAATTCCTTATCATAGACTGAATAATTCAATTGAGCACCATGGAATTTTTTCAGAAAAATAAGCATTAGGTTTTCTATCTGGCATTAACACACCTCCAGTACCTATGCCACTAGCATCACATTCAATAATGGGGCCGAAATAAATTTATTTTTCAAAGTATCAAAAGTAATATCTTGAGCAACCCCCCACTCGAAATTTACACCTTTCTTAGTCTAATCATTTAAAGGGGCAGCAATAGTACTAAAGTCCTTAACAAATCTTCTATAGAATCCAGCTAGTCCATTAAAACTTCTTACTTGACTCACATTAATGGAAATTGGCCAATTTTTAATTGCTTCAATTTTAGATTCATCCACTTCTATCCATTTTTTAGAAACAACATATCCTAGAAATATGAGCTTGTCCTTGCAAAAAGTGCACTTCTCTAAATTACCAAACAATTTATTTTCTCTTAGCACATGCAAGACTTATCTAATATGATCAATGTGTTCATGTTCATTGTGGCTATATATGAGAATATCATCAAAATAAACTACCACAAACTTATCAATAAAATCTCTCAAAACATGGTTCATTAATCTCATGAAAATACTAGGTGCATTAGTTAATCCAAAAGGCATTTACTAACCACTCTTATAAACGAAATTTTGTTTTAAAGGCTGTTTTCCACTCATCCCCCTCTTTCATCCTAATTTGATGATAACCACTACGCAAATCAATTTTAGATCAAACAACAACACTACTTAATTAATCTAACATGTCTTCTAAACCTGGTATAGTCTGACGATAATTAATAGTGGGGTTGTTAATTTCCCTACAATCTACACACATGCGACATGTACCATCTTTCTTAGGAACCAAAATAACATGAACAACATAAGGAGAGAGGCTTATTCAAATATAACCTTTGTCTAGAAGAGGATCACCACGTCCTTGGCGATGTCGAGGAGGTGGTGATGGCGAGCTATCTTCATACCAATATCGTCGAGGAGCTTGAGGTGGAGGAGGTGGTGGTGGTTGTTGTTGGTGTCCACCATCCTCCATGTTGGTGTTGTGAACATGGCGACGAGCTTGGTGATGATATTGAGTGTGGTGGCTTGAGCGACGCGACCTTGAGGACGATGATGATCCACGGTGGTTGGCAAGATTAGCCGAGTTGATGTTGATGCGCGTCATTTGATCATTCAATCGAGCCTGTTGTGCTTGGAGACGATGCTCATAGCGCTCCAAACCGTCCTTCACGACTTGACGGAGTTGGAAATGGTCGTTGTGGGTGACGAAGTTGTGGTAGGCGTTGTCGTTGAAGAAAGGGTTGTCTTCATCTTCAGAGCTCGGACTTGTGAACACGCCTTCCCTAGCCATCTCAAAAACGCACAAGGGTGATATGAAGAAATGGATGTCTCACTTACCCAACGTTACCTTTTTTGGTCGTATTGAGACTAGTGGACGAGCCTAGGTGTAGGGCGGTATGTCAAAAGTGAGTCCCAAAAAATCGAAAGAAAACCGCAAATGACAACTCATGCGCTTTATGTGTAAGAAAAATGGGTGAGAAAAGTGGCAAGGAAAAACAAAAAATTCGAAGAAAAGTTTGTTGTAAAACATGGAGAAGTAGCAAAATGAAATGTTAGCACAAGAACCAAACCTAGTGGAGGAAACAAAAATGGAACACGCACACACAAGAGATAAATGGGGTTAGTGCGGCCAATGGACGAGCGGAGACGAAATGTACCTAACGAAGACTAAACTAAATGCCACACCAACACAAGGAGGACTCTAGCTCAAACCGCAAACTATAAGAGGCAACAAGATTCACACTGTGGCAACCGGTAAATCTCTTCTCTTTTGCAACGCGAAGCTACACGTTCCTACAAGGGATAGCCATTGGCATCGATCTTTTGCTTCTTTTTCTATCTTTTTTTTTGATTTTTCGATTTTTGATGATTCCAAAATGCCAATGCCTACTCGAAGTTATTCTCTCACAATTGCCGACACACACTCTCGATGCGACTAATGCGATGCCCAGCGATGTAAAAGAGCTAGTACGAATGGGAAATGTACACAAACAAGGGGGTTAGTTCAAACGGAAGCAAGTTATACCTAAGCGGTGGATGATCACGGACTTGCGGCTGGTGGTTATCGATGTTGTTTTGATCCGTTGATGTAGTTGCATAGCTGATGTTGATGGCTTCGCGTAGGAACTTGTTTCACTCAAATAGGAGCAACAACGACAGAGAAAAACAAGTTACAAAATCTGTCCAGAAATCGAAGAGCAGGATGCTTCTGTGATTTTTGCTCAATTTCAAAATTTCTTCAAATCCAAGATTTTTTTTGAACAAATTCGAGGAAAGTGGCTGAATAGAAAGGTGGGGAATGGTATTTGGCAACAAATCCACAAAAAACTCAACGAATCCATAGATCGGTCGGAATCCCTTTTTGGCTATTTTTTGGTGAAATTTTTGAATTTATGGTGGTAGAAGAAAAATATGTTGGAAAGGGACAGGGTGGGGGTCAAATTCGTGTCAATATAGCTTTGGGTACCAGATGATATGGAGGGTAAACCTCTAGGGTGGCCCGATCTTCACGAATTGACCAAGAACACGAGGAACGCACGAATAACACGATGAACATGGGAGGGGAATCAGTGGGGGGGGGGGAATGAGAGCAAACACAAGCAAGATAACTACTGGGAAATGAAGAATCCAAACCTCCCATCAATTAAACCCGGGGGCCGCCTACAGAACAGTTGATCCAACCAAACTCACCTTATCAGAAACCGCTTCACAGCCATGGCCGGTCCACCATGCCAATAGAACCTCAAGGGTTAGTTCAGGAAGATTGGGCAATCCCTAACTAAATCCCAAGGGGAAAGGATAGGTAATTGAGGTGAATATTGATACGGTCCTAGATACACATGATAGGAGTAGCCTCACAAGAGGAGTACCTCACAAGAGGGATACAAGAGCAAAGCTGAAAGTTCTAATTTCATCTCTAACCCTAGATATGAGATTGGGGAGTCTATTTATAGTCTAGTGCCAAGGGGTAGGTGGGAGGAGGAGATACAAGGGTCAAAGGCCCAAAAGTTGGCTCGCAGGCCACGAAGGAACGGAGGCTCTGGTGGTTTTACGTGCACACCGAAGGGGTTTTTGGCGGAGGCAGCACCAGAAGCTCCGCCCCTGGGACTGACCACCGAAGGTTACGGTGCAGGTACCGGTGGTGGCTCCACTATGCACACACACAACATCATTTGGGCGGAGGCGACACCGGAAGCTCTGCTGCCTGGGGGAGGGCGGAAGCTTCGGTGCTTTCACCGGAGGCTCCGCCACTTGGGGCTTCTGTCCTTCTTCTTCTTGAGCTGGTTCTCTTTGGTTTCCTTGTCCATCCTTTTGGCCACCGTCTTGTTCATTCTCGGCATGATCTTGGGGTCCACTCGACAGTGTGTAGCTGGTCACGCATAGAGTATTTCCATTAGGTAGCGCACCATTCACCAAGTCATCAAAGGCATAGAGAGAGATTATTGAGTTCACCTTATCATGTATTGCCTTGGCTCGTGATCTTGTCATTGGTGCACTTGGTGGAATGGGGTGTGCTGCATCATCTAGGTACTAAGCTAGGATCCTCTTTAAACCCCCTCAAGTCATCTTTGGTGTCTAACATGGTTAAAAGGCTCACTCCCTTATTTTTTCCACTCGGCCTAGGCTTGTTTTCACCCACATAATTTGTGTTTTCACTCTTCCCATATCTGTCACTCTCTCTTTCAAGAATCACTTCAGTTGTCTGTCTAGACTCATTCACAATCTGTTGGGGTGTCATAGGCCTCAAGATAATATCCTTGTTATTCCAATTCAATTGATATGTGTTTGCTCTCCCATTGTGTATAACCTTCTTGTCGAATTGCCAAGGCCTCCCTAATAGCATGTGGCAAACTGTCATGGGAACCACATCACACTCTATTGTATCCTTGTATTGTCCAATCTGAAATTCCACTCTCACAATATGGCACACCTTGATTTCCTCTTTATCACTCAGCCATTGAATATAATATGGGTGTGGGTGTGGAATATATCTCAATTTGAGCTTTGCACATAAATCCTTGCTTGCTAAATTTCTGCAACTCCCTCCATCAATGATCACTTTGCAAGCCATGTGAGGACCTACAATTGCTTTGGTTTGGAATAGATTGCATATTTGTCTCTCATCACTTGGAATAACACTCAAAGCTTGTGTGCAAAGAATAGTTGGATAATTTGTAGCATATGCATCAATAGGACCATCTTCATCATCATAAGTATCCTCCTCATTAGGATCAGCATCATCTCCAGTCTCATACTCCTCATAAGCATTGATAACCATAATTTTCTTGTTAGGACAGTCTCTCTTAAAGTGTCCTCTTCCTCCAGAAGTATCGCATGTCATGTCTCTGTTTCTTGCAGTTGATTAAGTAGAACCACTTGCACTAGCTGCGGGTTGAATTGTTTTCTTTGAATTGGCATTGCTTGTCTCGGGTTTGGAAGTTGTACTAGCTCGAATTTGTGAAGCTTGAGGTGTAGGTGGTCAGAAAACAGAAGTTCTTGATGGAAAACTTCTTCTAGGAGCCATTAAAACTCCTCGGCCAACCTCTTTTCTGCCTCTCTTGCTTGATGCAATAAATAAGCCATATCATTATATGGCACATGCCTCACAATGCATCTTGAATTGCAAACCTGACAAAAATCTTTGCATTGTCTATTCTGGTTCCTCTCTAACCCGAGCCCTTTGTAGTATCAACTCCATCTCCTTGTAATATTGATCCATAGATTTTGTACCTTGCTTCAATTGCTGCAATTTGTCATAGAGGATTCTCACATAATTTTTTGGAACAAATCTATTCCTCATAATTTTCTTCATAGCTGCCCAACTAGCTATTTCTGGTTCACCATCTTTTTCTCTCAGTTGTGTGATGCCATCCCACCGCAAGAGAGCATAGCCATCAAATCCAAAAGATGCAAGTCTAATTTTCCTCTCCTCAGTATAATCATGCAATGTCCACAGCTTCTCAATCTTCAATTCCCACATCAAATACTCCTTAACATCTTCAGAATCACATGTGAGAGGCGGGATAAAGAATTTTGGCTTCCCAAGGCCATCATCCTCTCTATTGTTTTCTCCACTAGGCACTCTTCTAGCAGCAAATCCTCCACGTCCTCCTTGTAAATTGGCTCGGCCAACATCAAGATCATCACCTAAATTAGCATTGGGAGCTCTTTGTTGTAATGTTGTGGTCAAATTTGCAAGTTGTCTAGTCATGTTGGCCATGGCCTCTTGCAAAATATCAAGGGGTTCTTGAGTAGCATCTTCCTCAATTTTCTTGTGCACCTCCTACAAATCTTTGCTCACTATCTCATCATACTCCTCAATTTTCTGCTCAATTCTTCTAGCAACCACATCTCGAAATTTGGTGAATTCTCCCCATGTAAGCACATCATCAGTAGCCTTCTTGGTAGGCAACACCCCCTCAGGTTTTTCCCCTGCAAACCATCAACTTCACTAGAAGCACTCATGATTAATCTGTTAGTGAAAACAAAATAATCAATGGGTTGTGGTGTTCTCTCACAACTCACTCAAAACCAGCAAAGAATTGTTTATCTTACCGTTCCAAAGTGAATAGGATTTACTTACCAACAAGGACCAATGAAGAGTGTACCAAGTGTGACAAGAGAATAACCAGGGTATCAGGTATCACAAGAAAAATCTGGGTATTTGGTGGGGCTGGGTTGGGAATCCTAACAACACAAAAATAGCAACTCCTATTTACTGTCTAATGTGATAAAATTCACTAAAGGAACACACACACTCTGGGAGACAAATGTGGCTTAGAAATTATATGGTAGAGTTATTGCAAGCACTAGAAATACACTAGCAAATACTCAATGAAACAGACACAATATTGCTCAAATATTGTCTACAAAAATATCCAAGATATGATGTATCAAGCTCCACTAGTGATATAGTAATGTCTTAGCCTCTTTTTGATTTTTGTTTCTTTCTATTCTTTTATACTTTTTCTATTTTTTAGACTTTTTCAATGTCCTATGAATCAACTAGGAGCAATAAATAGAAGGAAACAGAATTTATGGACAAGAATTTATCAAATTGAGCAGCCTGTTAGAGCAATAAAACAGCTAGTCTTATGTAGCTACCTAATAGTTTTGCTGTAGAATGGTTGTGGCTAGGCTTAACAAAGATCAGACTAGGAATACCTAGAGAGAAAATAGGAGAAAACAAAGAAAAACTATGAAAAACAGAGATAAAACAAGACCAAAGACTCACAGCAGAGAAACATACGGTTTTGTACCGTGGCGGCAGCGAAATCGCGCAAAAATCTCTGCCCGGCAGAGCGCAGGTGTGTGTTGTGGTGGAGTGGAGTGCGGCAGCAAAACGCACGGATTTTATACCACGCCAGGGGAAGTCCGAGTTGGACTAGGAACACACGCTCACGACAGAAAAACGGGCGAATTTTGTGCCCAGCAGCGCTCAGACTCGATTCCAATAGGATCTAGGACGCGCGCGCGAAAGCAAAACGCGTGCAAGCATGGGCACGGTACAACACAGATGTGAATCCGAGTAGCACTAGGAGGTGTGCGCACGGAAGCAAAAGGCACAAAAACGCGTGCACAACAAAATGTGGTATGGAATCCGATTATGGCTACGTATGGGCGCACGTGTATGGCAAGGAACGGATTTAAATCTGAGAGCAACAAGAACAACCGCAATAATATGAACTCGAGGAACAAGATCAACTCGCAAGCAAGCTGTAGGTCTAGTTTTCCCGAGAGATAAGATGTAATGCACAC
This sequence comes from Alopecurus myosuroides, assembly GCA_028641055.1. Lineage (NCBI taxonomy): Eukaryota > Viridiplantae > Streptophyta > Magnoliopsida > Poales > Poaceae > Alopecurus > Alopecurus myosuroides. The sequence continues at coordinate 115,207,382 of CM054063.1, read as the reverse complement.
GGAAGCAACTATTTTTGTGAGATTTTTGATTAGATAACAATAAAAAACAACTAGATGAACCCTAACCCTAATAGATAAAAACTAAAAATAGAAAACAGGAACACAAATCAACAAGAAACAACAACTAGTAGCAGCTAATTGGTGTTGATCTAGGCTCTGGCAAAACTAAAACCTAATATTTTTGTGTGGCTTTTTCTGGATAGAAAATAAAAACAACTAGATTATGGATGAAAATTGCTCACCGAGTAGACCCGAGAATCTGATACCAAGATGATATGGGTGGCCCAATCTTCTCTTGTGAGCTCTCTCGAAATTATGGTGGATGTTTTGTGGATGATAGATAACAAGTGCTACACTAAGAACTCTCCTTGGATAATCCATGTTTCCAGTACAACAACAATCAACCCCTTTGGATATTATCAACTACACACTCTTGCACACGCAATCAAAGATCACGAGTGGCCCTGTGTCCTCTTATTCCTAGTGGAATAACAAGATATCACACAACTTTGCAAGGTATACTTCAAGATGAATGCTTAGCAGCAATACTATCTAGAGGCTAGGGTTTCTTTGGTTTAAACTTGTTCTACTCTTCCACACACAGGTGGGGACTATTTAAGAGGGAGGGGTGCGGCCACAAGGGGTATTGCTCAAGCACCCTTCTCCAACTAGGACTAGGACTCCTACTAGGACTAGGAAATAGATACAAACTGACCCTAAGGGGTTTGGCCATGTATGGACATGCAGGTCCATGCCTATTAGGAATAGGACTTCTCTCTATGGAGCATTGATCTTCAATGGGGCTCCCTACTCATGTTTCCTTATGTAATTAATTGTGGAACACATGTGTATGCTTGTTTTCCACACTTTCACTCTTGTTTTCTCCATTTGTAATCTTGTTTTCCACACTTGTACCCTTGCTTTCTAGCATCTCGAGCTTGTTTTCCAGCTCCTCCTTGTTGTTTCCCACCTCCATGTTTGTGTTACCAATAACCCTGATCATACATAAATGCATAGACTTAGGTAGTATAAAATTCTCACTATCACAAACATGATATTCAATAAGGAGTGAATTCACCTGTTGTCGTAATAACTTGGCCCTTGATCTTGTTATTGGTCCAAAACTGATTTCATCATGCTTCTCTTGGATAACAACCTCCTTGTGTGGTAAAGAACTAGGGATGTCCTCATCAGTGGTTGTATCTTGTCCAATGCGAAGATACTCGTCGGTATAGTCCGTGGGTATGCCATAGGCGATCACATGCATTACACCCGATATATTTTGGTACCCACTAAACCCCATGATACCTGCAACGGATCTACGACACTTGAAGTAATCTGAGGCGGCTTCACAATCGGTGACAATGTTCACAAACAAACTACATCACATTCTGTACCTTCTCCGGAAGAGGCGAGGTGAGTATGTCGGTACCTCTGCGGAGTAGTTTTGCATCAATTTGATATGGGGTGGCCCGATCTTCTCAATGAGCTCTCTCTAAAATTATGGTGGATGTTTTGTGGTTGATAGATAACATGTTCTACACTAAGAAATCTCCTTGGATAATCCCTATTGCCAGTGCAACAACAATCAACCCATTTGGATATTCTCAACTACACACTCTTGCACACGCAATCAAAGATCACGAGTGGTCCTGTATCCCCTTATTCCTGGTGGAACAACAAGATATCACGCAACTTTGCAATGGTAATAAATCAAGATGAATGCTTAGCAGCAATACAATCTAGAGGCTAGGGTTTCTTTGGTTTAAACTTGTTCTATCTCCACAACTCGCAGGAGGGGAGTATATATAGGTGAAGGTGCGGCCACAAGGGCTCCTAGCGCAAGCACCTCTCCTACTAGGACTAGGACTCAACTAGGACTCCTACTTGGACTAGGAGAGACTCCTACTAGGACTAGGACTCAACTAGGACTCCTACTTGGACTAGAAGAGATACAAACCAACCCAACTTTAGGGGGTTCGGCCATTATGGCATACAAGCCATGCCTAATAGAATTAGGACTTCTATATGGTGCATTGATCTTCAACGGGGGCCCTCCACTTGTTTTCACCATTCCTTAGTGTGGAAGAACATTCCTGGAGTTGTTTTCCACACTTGTACATTTGTTTTCACCTTCTTGTAAATTTGTTTTCACCATTGTACTCTTGTTTTCACCACTTAGAATGCTGTTTTCCAGCCCCTCTTGGTTGTTTTCCACCACCATGTTTGTGTTATCAATGACCTTGATCATACATAAATGCATAGACTTAGGTAGCATAAAATTCTCACTATCACAAACATCAAATTCAATAGGTCCAAGTCTCACTTCATCTTGTTTAAGTGGAAAAGAACTAGGGATGTCCTCATCACAATTGCTCGTGTCCGAGACCGCGGTTCCGGTAGATGGTTACTCACCCCATCTTCGACACTCTCCTCTGATCCATAAGCTTCGTGCAGTCTTCAAACTCTTGCATGTCGAGGAGGAGGCCCATCATCTCGGTGTCGTCGTCTTGAAGCAACTCCTCAATGTCCTAATCGTCCGATGATGACCAACCGGAATCATCGAACAACGAATCCATCTACACAATACAACAAACAATAAATTGTGAGTGCCAACAATGAATCAAAAAGAAAAAACGAAACAAAAAAAAGAATAGGATGCATACCTACGGGTCGGAGAGGAGATCTCGGGGCGACGCGGCTGCCTCTGCCCCACCTGGCCTCTGGCGTGGCGGCAAGGAGAGCTCGACAAGGCGGCTAGGGAGCGCCTGGAGCCGGCCTCTGGCTGCGAGAGGCGGCTGGGAGGCGGGGCGCGACATGCGGAGGGCGGCCGGGGGGCGGGCCGTGGCGGCTGGGGGAGGTTGAGGAGGTGGAGGAGAGGTTGGGGGGCGGGGCGGCAGCGGCGGTTGCTCGGCTCGGGTGGCGGGAGGCGGCGGGGTACGACGGATCCGTTGGCTAGGAGCACGGGGCAGGGCGCGGCAGCTGGGGGAGGTTGAGGGGAGGTGGGGGGCGGCCGTCGGCTCGGGTGGGTGCGGGCGGGAGGTTGGGGACGGGGAAAACTCCCTTCCGCGCGACGATGGCACACGAGTGCAGGTTGGGGTAGTTTTCGCCCCCAACCCTCACTTCTACAGGTTTGGAGGGGGTTTGAGCATTGGACCGTTAAATTTTTGTGTGGGTTCGAGGGTTAAGGGGTTCTAGTCTACGCGTTTTTTCACCCGCAAACGGTAAAAAAGTGGTTATTTATAAGGGTTTGAGGGTACTACTAGTGATGCTCTAATCCCCATTCTGCAGCTTGTTAGGTAGCCCGTATTTTATTGGTGACACTATTTTGTGCACTTCATTTGATAAACTGTAGACAGACATAAAGTGGTTCGGCTAAGCAATGCTCAGTGATTGGTTGCATCCGGTTTGGTTTGTGCTCACCTCGTCTATCAAATGGTCAGGTTAACGCACTACACACCGTGAAATGGGAGAACACAAAATAGAAGTTCATGCAGAACTACTACGAGGTTAATTAAAATCTAGCCCTAACTAATATGCAGCAGTTCACACTACTAGGAAAATGGCTATAGGTGGAGGCATAACCGTGGCGCACCCCACTACACGTGCGCCACGCCTAACAAGTCGTGGCGCACCACACACTAGTGCGCCACAGTGCGCCACAACTAAGGGCATAGCCGTGGCGCACCATCCACTCCGTGCACCACGCCTATAGGTGGGGTTCTAGGTGGCCAGGGGCTGGGTGGGCAGTCATAGCCGTGGCGCACCAAACCCTATGTGCGCCATGGGTACGTGACATAGGCGTGGCGCACGGGAGCGTGGTGCGCCACGCCTATGTCTGGCCCATTTTTTTTCACTCCACATCCCCGTGGACCGCCTTTTCAATTTTGTAAAACAAAAACAAAAATGGTAGAAACTTCAGCAAATAAATTCCTTTGAGATCTAGGTAGGTTTTAAGATCTTGTTTTTAGGAAAATTTTGAAATATGACATTTTGACTTTGTGAGTAAAAGTAGGTGAAAAAAGTGAAACGGCCATAACATTTGCATATGACGTCGAAATTTAAAGTTTAATATACCAAAAAAAATTAGAAGAAAAAAGGAACTCAACCTCACCGCATGAACCCGATTAGGTTTTCTCAGAATCGGAAAATTCCAAAAGGAAAACAAGTTATTTCAAACAGATGGTTTTTTCCTACAAAATAAAAAAATAGTCGTGGTGCACCACATGTTTGGTGCGCCACAGCTAAGTCTGAGCCACAGTTTTGAATTTCGGACCAGGGAGAGAACCCCCGCCTATATATTCCCACTTCTCCTCCCTTCTGCCTTGTTTCTCTCTTCTTCTCCCTCCATTCTTTCTCTCTTCTTCTCCCTCCCTCTCCCTCCATTCTTTCTCTCTTGTTCTCCCTCCATTCTTTCTATTTTCTTCTCCCTCCCTCTCCCACACCACAACCAGGTCTTTGCGGCCCCCTCCGGCCGCCTTCCATCACCACATGTATACGAGGAGCTCACCGGCGACGTCACCTCCTCACCGACGGTGTCGCTCTCCTCTCCGGCCACCTCCACGACCACCTCCTCGTCGACCACCACCTCCTCGCCGACCACCACCTCCAAAACGGCCACCAACTCCTTGCCGACCACCACCTCCTCACCGGCCACCAGCTCCTTTGTTTTTGAAATTTAAAATTTTTGGGCGGCCAGATCTAGCTTTGGATATGTCCGGCACTTTTTTTTAATTTGAAATCGATAGCCGTGACGCACCAAACAATAGCCTTGACACACCAAACAGGTGGTGCGCCCCGGGTGATGAGGACATCCCTAGTTCTTTTACACCTTTTCCTATTGAAGATGTTTTTGCTCAAGAAAAACCCAATGAATTGAGAATTGGTCCAATGACAAGGTCAAGAACCAAGTTACTAGAACAGCAGGCGAACTCACTCCTTTTAGAATATGATGTTTCTATTGATGAGAATTTTGTACTACCTAAATCCATGCACTTATGTCTGATCAGGTTTGTTGATAACACAAGCATGGATGGAGGAGAACATCAAGAGGAGCTGGAAAACAAGGAGGAGCTGCTAGAAAACAACCACTACAAGTTGGAAAACAAACATTGCAAGCTGGAAAACAGAAGTTTTATGGTGGAAAACAAGCACCTACACATGGAGGAACGAGATGGTGTTGTTTTCCACAAGTACTCAAGCAAGGAGGAGCATAGAGAGGGTGCACCACATGATGTTGCTGCGCCTAATTAGAGTCCTAATACGTGTGGGATAGGGGCCTGCGTGTCCCTAGTTGTCCGAACCCTCCATGGTCGGTTTGTGTCAAGTGAGTCCAAAACGAGTCCAAATTTGAGTCCTATCCGGGTTGGCTAGGTGGTGCTTGTGCAAGTCCCTTGTGGCCGCACCCCTTACCCACTCATATATACCTAGTTTGATGGAGGTGTTAACCTCTTGGGTGGACCAATCTTCATGAATCAGCGAAGAACATGAAGAACGAACGAAGAACACGAAGACCACAAGGGGAATGAGAGGGGGATCGGGGAGGGAAGATAACTATCAAGAAGTGAAAGACCCGACCTCTCGTCAACTATGCTGCAACGGCCGCTTACGGAACAATTGATCCAAACGAACTCACCTTTTCGGAAACTGCTACACACCCGTGGCCGGTCCACCACGCCAATAGAACCTCAAGGGTTAGTTGAGGAAGATTGGAAAATCCCTAAATGAATCCCAAGGGGAAAGGATAGGAAACCCGATGAATCTTGATACGATCCTAGATACACATCATAGGAGTAGCCTTGATACAGTCCTAGGTACAAACCATAGGAGTAGCATCACAAGAGGGATACAAGAGCAAAGCTCAAAAGTCTAAACTCATCTCTAACCCTAGATCTAGCCCGAGGGGGTCCTTTTATAGCCAAGTGGGTAGGTGGAGGTGGAAAAGGGGGGCTTTTCCCCTCTTTTGCACAACAGCAGGGCATCCGGCCTGGGAGGCCGGCCTGGCCGAGGTGGGCGCAGGTAGGCCGTCCTGGAGAGGCAGGGCAGCCGGCCTGGGGCCGGGGTGGAAGCCGTGTCGCTCAGGTGCCCTTCCCGGCCTGAGCTGCAGGAAGCCCGGCCTGAGGCCGGCGTGGAGGCCGGATACTTCTGTAGGTGGTCCGGCCTAGAGGATCAGGGGATCCGGCCTTGCCGGGCTTTGAGGCCGGGTTCCTTGCCCCCCATCTCCTTTTTCTTCTTCTTCTTGTTCGATGCTATCTTCTCGGACTTCTTCCATAGCTTCTTCGACACGTTCTTGAGCATCTTGGGCATCGTCTTGGGGCTCCATGGTGGGGTCCAACCTTAGGACGCATAGGGTCGTTCCATGAGGTAGCGCACCATTCACCAAGTCATCGAATGCATAGATAGAGAGGATTGAGTTCACCTTATCATGCATCGCCTTTGCTCGTGATCTTGTCATAGGTCCATTGGGTGTTGGGCTTGGTAGAATGGGGTTTGCTGCATCATCCCCCCCCCCTTGAAAAATAGTCAACCTCGACTCGTGGTATTCCTCATCACTTGGATATCCATGGAAGGGAGAGAGATCATTGATGTAGAGCTTGTAGGCGTTGTTGTTGATGCGCTTGATGATCCTGAAAGGTCCATCGCCTCTTGGCTTGATCTTGGAGTTGCGCTCTTGTGGAAAACGGTCTTTGGGCAAGTGTAGCCAAATGTAAGGTCCCCCAGAACCACTGTTCAAGGACACCTCCGATATGCATACATTCGCGATCCCAGATCACAGCAGTCGTGAACAACATATCAAGTTGGTACAGAGATAAAATATCCATTACACGATTACACAAGACACTTACAAAAGGGACATGGTCACATGACGAAGTCTAACACAACGGCCACGCAGGGCAAACACACAACACACACAGCGGAAGACTAACACACACAAACGTAGTAGAGCCCAAATCACGCCTTAACCTACATGCTGCTGACCGGGAGACGATCCTAGTTTGCAAAGCCATCAGCTCCGTACTCCTCCTCGTAGGTCTCCTTCTGAGACTCCTTCTCGATGTCTGGCAAGTAAATACCAGGGACAAAACCAATATGAGTACATTTGAATGTAGTCAGCAAGACATCCATCATGTAGCTTACCAAAATGCAAGTATCCTTATATGGTGGAATAGGTAGGCTATACATAGGGTACACTATCAATGATATATGTAAGACATATCATAGTTGATTTTGAAAATATCTGTATCTTCGTTGAAGAAGATACTTCAAAAGAAAATAGTATAGTTTTCTTTCTCTTGTAGATATCACATGTACAAGAGGTTTTGTAAAACTTTGTGTAAAGAAAATTTTCTCTTTGTAAAACATCTTGGAATCAACTTCTAGTTTTTGTTTAGATAAGAAAGATTTTCCTTGCAAAGTGGAAGTACGGTAAAGGTTGTCAGGCGAAGACTAGGTTATGTGTCATTTTTGTAAAACACCATTTTTCCAAAAATGACCACTCCAACATTCCTCCGGTGAATAAGGCTCAGTCTTTTCTACGGGTTTTCCATAAAGCCTTTGTTTTGAAAAAACTTATTTTTGGGTGTCCACTTAGGGACTAATACTTGTGATGGTAATAAATACCATATGGTGGCTATGGGATTGGTAACACCAAGTATAACCTAATGGCATAGTAATAATATATATAATAGTAGTAGTAGTCACTCAAAAATAGTTTTTGGAAAACAAAGTTTTTGTAAAACATTCAGAAGAAAAACATGCATGATAGATAATGATAAGTGTAGTAACAACAAGCATCAGGATGGCTTGCCTTAAAACTCTTAGTGTCCCTGGCCTTGAAGTAGCTTAAACTTGACGCACATCTCCACAACTGCTTCTTCTTCTTCTCGTTCTTCGTTTCCTAGCGCCGTAAACGAATAAAAGACACACACTCATAACTAAAAGAAAAACAACTAAACTAAACAACACATACAACAAGCAAATTTATACCAGCGCAATCTCTCAAACGTTATCGCGAAAACTTTCTCACAAGCTCTCATGGTACAAACTATCGTCAAACGGACATATGGTTGAGAAACCATATCCCACATCTTACATACCATATATGGAGTCGGGTACCACTCTCATAATAAGATATTCAAGAAGCTATAAATATAGCTTGTGGGCATAAAAGGTGAGGCTACTAAAATAATAACAATCAAACATGCCAATACCCATGGCAGTGGGTATTAACAACACGCAAGCAATCGTCATCAGACAAGTTCTGTTGGGAATATGCCCTAGAGGCAATCATGTATTATGTAATTCCCAATGTATTCATAAAGTTATTAAGTTGTCCTTGTTTTGAACATCTGATACATGTCATTGAATATGTGATTTGATTGTGGAACTATGTATTCATGTTGTTCATACTAAATTGTCCTTGGTCATTTAGGTTGTGCTGGACACACACCCTAGACTAATGTGAGTGTTGGCTGATGACACGGTTCCACTTGTCATGGGCATGGTGATGCCATTCCAACGATCACGGACTTGGCTAAAGAGTTTAGCAAGTCGGACTGACCCACATTGAGATGCAACGAGCAAGTCGTCATTTGCATGTCTCAATCAATGTAATCCTTAGACCTGAGGTTGTCGCACAATCCAAGTTGTGGATCACCGACTTAGGTTCTGTTAAACGCTGCTCTGTGACAAGACAGTTATAAAGGCAGAGTTCGGGTCGAATGAGAAACAAGCTGCGTGATATGGATGATCAAGATGGGATTTTGCCCCTCCGAATGGAGAGATATTCTCTAGGCCCTCTCGAGTGATATGATTCAGGAAGCATGGCCATGCGCGACTCAGTTAAGTGTTAACTCTGTCTGTAGACTAAGAGTTAGTCAGATGAATCACATATCACGGACCGAGAAGAGAGTTGAACTATTTAAGGGATGACGATAAATCGCCTATAGTTCGACAAGGTATATCGTGAGGCAAAAGGGACTAAGATGTAAATCACATTGGAAGGTATGTCGTCATGACTCAGTGGGACTTGGGAGTCGGCACGTTCTGCTAGGAGCCGCTACCGATTGATCGATTGAGAGTCGGACTCCAATCATGTCCAAGTCGCCATGAGCCTGTAGGGTCGCACACTTAAGAGCGGGAGCAAGTATTGGTCGGGTTGGACCCGAACCGGAAATGGACCGAGTTTGTGAGTCGGACTCACAGAGGGAATGGGCCACAAGTGTTGTGAAGCCCACTACCATTCGCTATATAAAGAGGGGCGCAGGTTGCCCAGCGGGCACGTTAGTCCACTCCCATGTGTTGGGAACCCTAGCCCCACTTAGTCCAGCCGTCGCACTGGACCTAGCAGTCCGCCGTCGGAGCTCCTCCTCGTACGTGTGGATACCGGCAAAGGTGATGTACATTCAGCACTTCGACGTTCGCGGGATCGGATCGGCTGGATCGGATCGTGGACTGCACTGCCCCGACGCGCTTCATCGATAATCCGCAACCATGCGTCTAGTGGTAATCATCGTGGCCTTCTACCTCGGCTAGATCTTGGAAGTACCGCGTAGGAAAAAGTTTTGTTTATATTTACGCGTCCCAACAGTGGTATCAGAGCAGTAGCTTCTGGTATTAGGCCCGAGATCCGTACATATGTGATATGTAGTTAGCGTTAGATGTGATCTAATTGCTGTTTTGGTGGTCGGTCTATGAGATAGATCGGTTTTGTACAAGGTTGATTGGATCAATCGTACTCGGGGTTAATGGATGATCAGGTTTACTTGATCATACTGCTAAGGTCGTGGAACAACTTACCCCTACCGGTCGGTTTCCGCCATCGGGGTATATCGTGACACATAAATCCAGTTGCGGTGATCGAAGATCAAAGAGTTTGGTCAAATCGGAATACATATCAGATTTGGGTAGCGGGACCGCCGGCTAGCGGGACCGCCGGCTTTGCCCTGTCGTAGCGCCTTAGATGTCGTGACGAGTTACACAACGCCGGTAGATATCGTATCTATGCATAACCTGTTTTTGCAGGAAGTTGTGAACGGTATGGCTTATGTGCATGTGATGTGTGTAATCCATACATGATCTGCGTATCATGTTCTTGTCAGCCGGCTGGAGCCTAGGTACTGTCATTTTATTGTATAACGACCTGCGTGTAGGATTCTCTATGTAAATTTTCATTTACTAGCTAGTGTAGCTTGTTGGAGAACCCGGAAGGCATGCAAGTCGATGTACAAGTCGGCTACATCGAGTAAGATGGCACGTGACAAGAGTTGGCACGAGTCGACTTACAAGCTTTGTGGAGATGGAGATCACCATGAAGAGAGCCATACCATTTCACATTATAATTTCTTTATTTGTGTTATTGTTACGTCTCTGTTTACCTCTATTTAGATAGTTGGTAGATTTTAATCCCTCAAAGAAGGTCTAGTCGGTCGCCCCGCCAGTGCTGCACCATCACAAGTCAGACATTCTTGGTAGTGGGCTCATGAAATTGAGGTGCTACAAATTCTTTCCGGTTAGGTGGGTTTGAGTCGGACTCTTACAAGCAGAAGCACTTGGTAATCTAGACGAGTCCATCACAACGGTTGTGGGGCTCGGGGCGAGGAAGGTTGGGAGCCGGGGCATGTGATGTCACCCAACTAACAGGAGTCGTATAGTGATACGATTGGCAAGGTGTTGCCTACCTAGATCACTTGACGGCTAGCGGTGATGCTAAAGCTCACTAGTCGGCTTGCTTATTTAGGATCTCGAATCACTTAGCAACCATCGGAGGGCTGTTGGTTCTAGTGGGAGCATAAGTATTAAAGCGTTTAATATGCCTGCTCTTTTATGAATACATGTCTTAAGTGTTTTGCATATTTTTTGTTGTAGATCAATGGCACCTAGCAACCTTCCTCGGCTGTCCACTTTTGCGTTGAGGTCAATCCTAGAGAAAGATAAGCTTAATGGAACTAATTTCACCAATTGGTACCGTAATCTGAGGATAGTCCTCAAGCATGACAAGAAAGAACATGTTCTAGAAACGCCACTTCCAGAAGAGCCGGATGATGATGCGACTGTCGCTGTCATGAATGCCTACCGTAAGACTAGAGATGAGTCTACGGAAATTAGCTGTCTTATGCTTGCACACATGGAACCGGACTTGCAGCAGCAGTTCGAGAATGTTGAGGCCTACGATATGATCGAAAGACTCAAAAGTATGTTCCAGGCTCAGGCAAAGACCGAGAGGTATCAAGTCTCTCAAGCTTTTCTGGGCTATAAGCTCAAAGACGGCGATCCACTGAGTCCGCATGTAATCAAGATGGTTGGTTACATACAGTCTCTGGATCGGCTGGGCTTCCCAATTAACGAAGAGTTCGCTACTGATATAATTCTGAACTCTCTTCCTAGTGCGTATGGTCCGTTCATTTTGAACTACCACATGCATGGTATGGATAAGAAGATCACTGAATTACATGGGATGCTCAAAATGGCAGAGGCTGATCTGAAGAAAGGCGCCAGTCAAGTGTTGATGGTGCAGAATAAGGCTAAGTTCAAGAAGAGTTCTTGGACTAAGAAGAAGAAGGATAAGTCAGGAGGCAACGCCCATGGCCCTGTCCAGAGAGCTTCCTCAAAGACTAAGCCTTCTCCTACAGCCGGAGCCAATTGCTTCTATTGCAAGCAGGATGACCACTGGAAGAGGAACTGCACCAAGTATTTGGCTGACAGAGCCAAGAGTGGAGGTGTGACTTCCAACTCAGGTACGCTTGTGTGCAATGTTATAGACATTTATCTTGCTGATGCGCCTAATAGTTCTTGGGTATATGATACCGGATCAGTTATTCACATATGCAACTCGTTGCAGGGACTGGTAAGAACTAGGAGCATGGCAAGAGGAGAGGTTGATATTCGGGTCGGCAACAAGGCGAGAGTCGCTGCGTTGGAAGTCGGCAAGATGCAACTTCATTTACCTTCAGGATTTTTAATGGAATTTAATAATTTTTATTATGTTCCAGTGCTTAGTCGAAACATTATTTCCGCCTCATGTTTGATGAGACAAGGTTATGAGTCGAATATTAAGAATAATGGTTGTTCTTTATATTTGAAAGATATGTTTCACGGCTTTGCACCCGTTCAGAACGGGTTATTTATTTTGAATCTTGATGGTGAATCGGTCTATAACATAAATGTTAAAAGGTTGAAACCAAATGATCTGAATATGACTTACTTTTGGCACTGTCGGCTTGGTCATATAAGTTGGAAGCGCATGAAGAAGCTCCATGATGATGGACTTCTAACTTCGTTCGACTCAGAGTCATTCGAGACATGTGAATCATGCCTACTAGGCAAAATGACCAAGACATCTTTTGCAAGGAGTTGTGAAAGGGCGTCCGACTTGTTGGAACTAATACATAGTGATGTATGTGGTCCAATGAGCACGACAGCCAGAGGTGGTTATGAGTACTTCATTACCTTCACTGATGATTTGAGTAGGTATGGATATATCTATTTAATGAAACACAAGTCGGAAGCCTTTGAAAAGTTCAAGGAATTCCAGAGTGAGGTGCAAAATCAGCTCGGCAAGAAAATAAAGTTTCTACGGTCGGACCGTGGTGGCGAGTATATGAGCCATGAGTTTGATGACCATCTAAAGAGTTGTGGAATAGTTCCTCAACTCACTCCGCCGGGTACACCACAGAGAAACGATGTATCGGAACGGAGAAATCGGACCTTGTTGGACATGGTACGATCAATGATGAGTCGGACAGATCTACCTTTATCATTTTAGGGTTATTGTCTAGAAACTGCAACGTTCACACTAAACAGAGTGCCATCAAAGTCAGTAGAGAAGACACCGCATGAGATGTGGACTGGCAAAAGGCCAAGTTTGTCTTTTCTTAAGATTTGGGGTTGTGAAGCATTTCTCAAGCGACTTCAGTCGGACAAGCTCACGCCCAAGTCGGATAAGTGTATTTTCGTGGGGTATCCGAGGGAAACCTTGGGGTACTACTTCTACAACAGGGAAGAGGGCAAAGTGTTTGTCGCTCGGAATGGTGTCTTCCTTGAGAAAGAGTTTCTCAATCGGGGAGTCAGTGGGAGCACGATGAAACTTGAAGAAATTTGAGAGGAACTGTCTAGGGGCGAGTCGGCGAGTGCCTTGGAGGCTAAGCCGATCGTGGTACCTACACCGGTTACAGCACCTGAACCACGGAGATCTGCCAGATTACAAAATGCTCGTGATGTTTTACTGTTAGACAGTAATGAGCCGGCAACTTATTCGGAAGCGATGGTGGGATCTGATTCCGAGTCATGGCTTGGAGCCATGAGATCCGAGTTAAAGTCCATGGATGAAAACCAAGTTTGTAATTTGGTTGATCTGCCTGACGGTGCAAGACCCGTCGAGTGCAAATGGGTCTTTAAGAAGAAAACTGATATGGATGGAAATATTTCTGTCTATAAAGCACGACTTGTCGCGAAGGGGTTCCGACAGGTTCAAGGAGTTGCTGATGACGAGACCTTCTCGCCAGTAGCGATGCTTAAATCAGTTCGGATCATGTTAGCCATAGCAGCCTATTTCGACTATGAGATATGGCAGATGGATGTCAAGACGGCTTTCCTTAATGGAAATTTAACTGAGAACGTGTATATGATACAATCCGAAGGTTTTGTCGATCCGGCTAATGTTGACAAGGTATGCAAACTTCAGAAATCCATTTATGGGTTGAAGCAAGCATCTCGGAGTTGGAACATTCGCTTTGATGAGGTAGTCAAATCGTTTGGCTTCATCAAGAGCGATCATGATTCTTGTTTATACAAGAAGTTTAGTGGGAGCAAAATAAATTTTCTAATCTTATATGTGGATGACATATTACTGATTGGAAATGATGTCATGATGTTGCAAGAAACCAAAGAGTCATTGGAAAGGAGTTTCTCAATGAAGGATTTGGGTGAGGCGACTTACATATTAGGAATCAGGATCTATAGAGATAGATCAAGGCAGCTCATTGGATTGAGTCAGAGTACATATCTGGATAAAGTTTTGAAGAAATTAAAAATGGAAGAGTCCAAGAAGGGATTCTTGCCGATGTCCCATGGCATAAAACTTAGCAAGACTCAGTGTCCTTCGACGACTGATGAGCGAAGTCGGATGAGTGTGATCCCGTATGCTTCGGCAATCGGATCCATCATGTATGCCATGATTTGTACTAGGCCAGATGTTTCCTATGCTCTAAGTGTTACAAGCAGATACCAGGATGGCCCTGGCGAAGCCCACTGGGCAGCGGTTAAAAACATCCTTAAGTACTTGAGAAGGACTAAGGAAATGTTCCTAGTTTATGGAGGTGATGAGGAATTCAGTGTAAAGGGTTACACGGATGCGAGTTATCTCACCGACTCAGATGATTCTCGTTCGCAATCTGGATACGTGTTCGTAATGAACGGAGGAGCTGTGAGCTGCAAGAGTTCCAAGCAAGATACGGTGTCTGCATCTACAACAGAGGCTGAGTATATTGCTGCCTCAGAGGCGGCAAAGGAAGCGGTTTGGATCAGGAACCTCCTGATAGATCTTGGTGTGGTTCAGGGCGCGTCCAATCCTTTGGACGTATATTGTGACAACAATGGTGCTATTGCACAAGCCAAGGAACCTAGACAACACCAGAAGAACAAACATATACTCATGCGGTACCACCTCAGTCGCCAGTTTGTCGAACAAGGTGATATCAAGTTATGCAAAGTACACACGGATGCAAACATTGCAGATCCGTTGACAAAGGCGCTACCATAGCCTAAGCATGAGGCGCACACGAGATGTATGGGCATTAGATGCCTAGGCATATGATGCCAGGATGATTGACTCTAGTGCAAGTGGGAGACTGTTGGGAATATGCCCTAGAGGCAATCATGTATGATGTAATTCCCAATGTATTCATAAAGTTATTAAGTTGTCCTTGTTTTGAACATCTGATACATGTCATTGAATATGTGATTCGATTGTGGAACTATGTATTCATGTTGTTCATACTAGATTGTCCTTGGTCATTTAGGTTGTGCTGGACACACACCCTAGACTAATGTGAGTGTTGGATGATGACACGGTTCCACTTGTCATGGGCATGGTGATGCCATTCCAACGATCACGGACTTGGCTAAAGAGTTTAGCAAGTCGGACTGACCCACATTGAGATGCAACGAGCAAGTCGTCATTTGCATGTCTCAATCAATGTAATCCTTAGACATGAGGTTGTCGCACAATCCGAGTTGTGGATCACCGACTTAGGTTCTGTTAAACGCTGCTCTGTAACAAGACAGTTATAAAGGCAGAGTTCGGGTCGAATGAGAAACAAGCTGCGTGATGTGGATGATCAAGATGGGATTTTGCCCCTCCGAATGGAGAGATATTCTCTGGGCCCTCTCGAGTGATATGATTCAGGAAGCATGGCCATGCGTGACTCATTTAAGTGTTAACTGTGTCTGTAGACTAAGAGTTAGTCAGATGAATCACATATCACGGACCGAGAAGAGAGTTGAACTATTTAAGGGATGACGATAAATCGCCTATAGTTCGACAAGGTATATCGTGAGGCAAAAGGGACTAAGATGTAAATCACATTGGAAGGTATGCCGTCATGACTCAGTGGGACTTGGGAGTCGGCACGTTTTTCTAGGAGCCGCTACTGATTGATCGATTGAGAGTCGGACTCCAATCATGTCCAAGTCGCCATGAGCCTGCAGGGTCGCACACTTAAGAGCGGGAGCAAGTATTGGTCGGATTGGACCCGAACCGGAAATGGACTGAGTTTGTGAGTCGGACTCAAAGAGGGAATGGGCCACAACTGTTGTGAAGCCCACTACCATTCGCTATATAAAGAGGGGCGCAGGTTGCCCAGCGGGCACGTTAGTCCACTCCCATGCGTTGGGAACCCTAGCCCCACTTAGTCCAGCCGTCGCACCGGACCTAGCAGTCCGCCGTCGGAGCACCTCCTCGTACGTGTGGATACCGGCAGAGGTGCTGTACGTTCAGCACTTCGACGTTCGCGGGATCGGATCGGCTGGATCGGATCGTGCACTGCACTGCCCCGACGCGCTTCATCGATAATCCGCAACCGCGCGTCTAGTGGTAATCATCGTGGCCTTCTACCTCGTCTAGATCTTGGAAGTACCGCGTAGGAAAAAAATTTGTTTATCTCTACGCGTCCCAACAAGTTCATGATTAACTAATGCATATATAACAAGATACTAATAAACACAACAACAACAATAGCACAACAAATAACATAAATACAATACTCATGCTAAGGCAATCACTCAGACAATTTCCAAACAACAAACAACACACCACAAATGAATAGGCTACTTATAGCCTATGCTTATGTCTACTCAAAGTCATGGAATCCATCAATCATGAAAATTAAGCAAAAAAACCAGTAGCTCAATCAATGGTAACAAGTCATAAAACATAATCTAAAACACACTCATCACAAGAGATAGTACTCCTATCAAATAATATAAAAACAGGACTGCACTTGTAGCATACTAGTATGGAAAGCATGCTATAAGGAATAATTATATTATGCAACTATAGAGACAAGCAACTAAAGAATTCATGGCATATTAATAGAAGTAATGACATCCTAAACATGCTAGGATAAACTCATACACTCACAAAATAGAAGATAACAATACTAGAGCAACTCATAATTTCTAGTGGTGACACTAGTTCATCACTAGAGAAGCAACAATGCTACTAGGATGCTTAACTCTAAACAAGCAAGTCATTAATATAAATATACCTACTAACAGCACAAAACCTTACACATGCTAGTAAGCAATATAATAAAATAATTCTATGAGAACACCTACTAAGCAAGCATCAATTCATTCTAGTAACACATGCTTTTCTACTCAATTAGATAGCAAGCAAACAGAGTATAAACCACACAACCAGTATCTATGCACTCAATAAAAGATTAACTAAACACTTTCAAAAATCCAAACACTCAATAAAAATCATTCACCAATAATCTATCAATCACAAGGAAATTATTCTATTAGCAAACAATTCAATTTAAGCAAACAATAGTGAAGCATTTTATTAACATGATACTCCTAAGGAATATTATGCTAAAAAAAGAATCACACCCAAACATACTAGTATGCACAAAGAGGAAATAAAATTTTCACTTGCATAAGTGAAACAAAAAATCTATTTTCCTTGGGGGAAAATAACAATCAATCCTATAGGAATACCTGCTATTTTTACACTAGTGCAATGGTAGGGGATCTTCACCCTTAACCTAATTGCAATGGGACCAGTGGGTTATGGGCCCACTAACACCAAGGCAAAATAGGTACAAAGACTCTGGTTACTCATGAAAAAATTAATATAGCAAAGCAATCAATACTAGACTACTCACACTAGTGAAAACAAGTCTAGTGAGAACAAATAACAAAACTTACACATGCTTTGCTATATAATACCATGAAGCTAACCGAGATGATACAACAAAATAAAAGTACCTAAGTGGTACTGGACTCATCATAACAATAGCACAAACTTAGGTAACAATCACACAAAAATTTGCCCACACACTACATCAAATATTAAAACTAGAAAATAACAAATGCTAGCTCTATTTCTACATGACTTTCCAAACATGCACACACTTTCTAAGGTAGATATACTGCAATGAAACAACCTAATAACAAGTGGTAACAACTCTATACATGCTAGGAAACAAGATTCAAACAATCACACACATTCATTGAAACAAATACACACATATTAATGAAAACAGAAGAGTGCTGTTTCTAGATCTGCTCACCAAAAATAATCTAGAGCTCCAAAAATTAATCCAAGTTAGGAATACATAGATATAGTCATAAGCAAACTCATCCAATTGGGTTTACCTCAAAAATCATTTTTAAGATCACTCTAAAAATTCTAGAAAAACCTACTGGTCATTCACCAAAATGGATGGCATTTCCATTTGGTAGCTCACCTTGATGTGAGGAAAAATCCTAGTGATGAATCTATTCAAAAGCTAACCAAAACAATTTGGTTTGACCAAAATGGTTACAGATTCCAAAAGTTATGCTCAAAACAACATTACAGACACTCTCTGGCAAAATTGGTCTTGTGGTTAAAATGCCAGTCCAAACTTAGATCTACAATTTTATGTGGTTAGGAAAACATAATACTAGTGTCTAGATTTTTGGTGGATTTTAATTTGTACTTTAGGCATTTTTCACAAGCCTAAAGCAAACAAGCAAATCTGCACAGATTTTTAAAAGGAAAAACAAACAGGGGGCAGGCTGGGTTTCCTCGCGGTCGCGGCCCATCTAGCCAGCGGCGTGGCCCAACTGTGTAGCACACGCGCGGCCAGCGCGGGAACGGCCGCGTTCAAGTGTGGTCGTCGATCTTCGATCAGGCGGCTCTCTCTCTCTCTCTTCCTCCTCTCCGCTCTCCTCTCTCTCTCTCTCGACGGGGCCGGCGGCGAGATCGCACAACAGCTCACCTAGGGGGCTCGGGGAGCGGTGGCGATGCTCGGGGGAGGTAGCTGGGTCCACGGGGAGTCGAGGGGCGTCGTTGGTGGCGTCAGGCGCGGCTCTAGGCGACGACGCGCGACCGGTGCCCGTGGCGGCGTTCACGGATGGCGGCGGCGATCCCTGCAGGCAGAGGGCAAGGGGAGGTGTCAGCGCGTGTTAGGGGAGTAAGGGGAAGCCATCCAGGGCAGTGGAGGGAGTGGGGAAGGGCTGGATCGAGCAGTACCACCTCGAGGTCTAGCACGGTCACCGGCGGCGAGTCTCTGGCTCGTGGGGTTCCCAGGGGCTAGGGATCGCTCGATATCGACGTGGGGGAGTTGTGTGGAGGCAGAGGAGTGGAGTGGCGCAAAGATTAGGGCTGGGGTGGCTTGTACCCGTGAGGATAAGGGCAATGGCAAGGGGTGGCTCTCGGGTGCATGTCAAGCAATGACATGAGGGCGTCCAGGGGCTTGTTAGGTCATTTCACCATAAGGAAAGACTGGCCAAGGGGCAAGACCACCAAGGGGCAGCCAATGTCTGGCCTTTGGAGGCAATTTGAGTCAAGGGCAAGTCAAAAAGTCAAGGTATGGGTGTCCATACCCATGCCACATCATCTCTCTCTCTTGGTTTTCTTCACACACAAGCCTTCTAGAAGCAAAAGAATACATCCTGGTTCGAGTCAATAAGTTACTCAACACATTTGACAAGGTTACACTTCAAAACTTGCAAAGAAAAACAAAGAAAACATCTGCCCAAAAGTGTATCTCACACTGTTAAAAAAATTCAGAAAATTCAGTCTTAGGGAGTTCGAGAAAATTGCCAAGTGTTGAAAACAGATGGAATGGGCAAAAAGTTGGGTTTGTTTTCAAGGGTCAAATGGTTCCCAAAATTTGTTTTAAAAGTGGGAACTTGTTAACCATGTTATAAACTTTCAGAAACATCTTTTGGAAACAAATAAAAAAAAAATTAAGGCCATGAAAACAATGTGGAAAAATGTGTACTTTCTGTTTTTCTCAGTTTTCCATGAATGCCTTTTTCTGCCTTAATTTTATACCACAAAAACAACAAGAAAAATATATTTTTTATTTATCAAAAAATAAAACCAAGATTATGGATTTGTAGTACATGTATCAAGGAACAAATAAGAGTCAAGAAAACATAAAATAACATTTTATACCCTAGTGAAAACAAAGGTGGAAAACAGGTTCTTGGCTATATTTTCAGGGATTGTTTTCTATAGAAATCTTAAAAGAAAACTTTCATAAATCATTTTGAAATTTTGTTTTCTTGGATCCAACAAAGTTAAATGTTTTATTTTAAGATGCAATCAAGACTGATCCAAGTCTTGGAATAAAATTCACTCAAGTAATCAACAGAGAAAACAACAGGGAAAATTTGAAGAATTGTTTTTAGAAAATTTTGATATTGGTTTTATCAAGAAACAAAACTTGTGTTGCAAATATGATTAAGATTATAAACACATGTTAGTTCAAACAATCATGTTGTTAGAAAAAAAAATTGTTGGCCCTAATTTTTGTCTTCCTGAGCACAATACAAGAATCCAAAAACTGGGGTGTGACAGACCTTCCCCCCTTAAAAGAATCTCGTCCCGAGATTCGCAGGTAAGCGAAAAGAGGGTGTGGTCAAAACAACAATGTTAGATCATTTGTTGACAAAAACATGTGCTGGTGGTTGGTAACATTAAACACAGGTGCTTCCCCCCTTTGATTAATCTTACAAAAATCCACCGGCAGGTTAATTTTCTAAAGGTCTGGGTGCCATAAGCTAAACCTCGAACTTATTGTTCCTCAAAAACATAATGTCAATCCATGGGTTATCCTTCAGACAAGTATGTACTTGTTTCCATTCCAATAAGACCATCATACTACTATTTTATCCTTTGGGACATAAACCCTCTCATCACTATATAGATCAATTAAACGGATACCCACCAATCCTTATTAAACATGAGCTTTCCATCGCTCACCTCCTAAAATCTAGGAAATCCACTATCTCCTCTTAAATCTAATATAATCAAGCCTCAAATCATTTGTCTCCCTCAAAAATCATTCCATCAAGATCATTTTGCTAAGGCTAAACCATCAAATTCAACAACCATATACCAGCCATGTACTACTTCGATAAATCCTTTCAAAACTTCCAAACTCCTATCTCATGATCAAAGCTAAATCATTTTCCTCAAACAATCTCAATAGAGCGTGACAAGCTTTGAGAATATATCACCAAGAATAATCACCTACTAAATCCAAGTCATTTTGATTTTTCCTAAAATCCACAATCATCCTTTTACATCCACAAAACTCTCCCTATATCAAATCCAATATTCCTCCAATCCATCTTTAATCAAAATCATATATCTACCTCAATCCAACATGACCTTCTTTCTACAATCATTCTTTCCACTAAAATCCAGGATAGGAAATCACCTATGTAAACCATTATCATCATCATTCCCATATCACAAATTATTTTCAGAATACTATTCCCAATAATTTCAATCTCCTTATATAACAAGTGCTTCCTAAAATCCAATAATTTCCACCAACCTTTCTAAACCTCAATCATTTCTTCAAGCTACAAATTTTAGTTACCGATAACTTCCAAATTTTTTTGGGGTCCACAACTGGTTATTCCTGGTGTATATATACTATAATTCATCTCAACTAAAATCATATGATCCTCGATCTTTCCTTCCTAAGCTAAACCTCAAATGCGTCTCCACAAGATCACGTTCTAAAATCTGTTTCCTCCAAAACATATACGAGAGATCTTATTGCCTAGTAACAATCATAGTTCATCAATCCAATATTTTTTTCCAAACTTTCACTTTTCCTTTAAAAGCTATAGAACATCCTAAGGCACCTTTCTCTTTGGTTTTGGAAAAGTTGGTTAGAAATTTTCAAACTGGTGTTAGGTGATACCAACTCTGTATGGTATTAAATTAAAGTTAGATGAAGTTATGTTAGTATTGTTAATTTTAAAAATATTTCTAGTCCGACGTGACACTTCTAGTGTTCCGTTTACGTTGGATTTCTCAGGGTACGAAAGCAAACAAAACTATGAGGTTTCACAGGTTTGGTTCGAAAACGCACCATTGGCTATGGCATGAGTCGCAGGTGCTTCTGCAGCATCATTTTGGTCTCGAGGTCCACTCATCAGATTCTTGCGTTTCTTCTGGGCTGGACCTTGGGTTTCTTGGGTTTCATCAGGATGAGCTAGAACACGGTTCTTCTTGGAACAATCGCGAGCGAAATGTTCATCCTGTCCACAGGTAAAGAAACCCGTGGTTCCAGGCTTGACATTCACACGCCTCCTGGGAGGTTGCGGCATCGCAGGTAAGGTACTGCGAGTCACAATTGGACTAGGTTCTCCTGGCGTCACTATCTTCCTTTTGCGGCTCTCTCCAGCAAGCAGGTGCTAGTACTCTCTCATAAGGATAGCAGTATTCTCAGCGTTGGTGGTGACAAGCTGATTCAACTGTTCCAGGGCAACATGGGTGGCTATGTGTTCAGCACGAGCGGCTTCATGTTCTTCCTTCAACAGAGCAAACAGTTGAGCAACTGTCGGCTCCGGTGGTGGAGGCAACTCGATGGCCATGCTGAAGACAAAGAGCGGTATAAGACGAGAGTAAAAAAAAGGGTTTTGGCTTGAAAAACTAGTGAAACATACCGGCTCATGATGGAGATGAGAACGGTAGGTGACACAACAACTAACAAGCATCTAAGAAACAATCATCAACACAAACAAAGACCAACATACACACAAAACAGATTCTCAACAAGCATAACCTAACCTTAAGGTTCACAAGGTAATAGCATAAGGCTTACAACAGAACTAGCACACACATAACTCTTTAGAAGAGTTCACAACACAAACACAAACAAGCGTCTGGGGTGGAAATTAACACAACTCCTAATATCCACTGGCAATCCTAAGTGCTTGAGGAAGCGCGTAGCTGTTCCTCCAACTCTTCAACTCTGGTCTTGCTAGCTGCAAGCTGAAGCTAAAGGTCCCACACTCGTGTGCGGTGCTGGGAGTCGGTGTACTTCATGGTTTTCTTCAGTACCTTGAGACGGCGCTCGGTAGCAGAAGAAACATTCAGGCCTTTCTCCAGCCGGTCTATCTGTCTGCCTCGGAGGTCATAATCTCCCCTAAGTTTATCAAGGGAGATCTGGGTGTTGTACAATTGTCGCTCCATGTGCTGGAAGTGACGAGCAAAGGCAAAGTCTCCAGTGACATCTATGGGCTTGTCATCCTCGTCGCGTCTTCCATAGTATCTATAGGGGGTGCATTCAAACTTGCGGCGAAAGAAGTTCGCGATCTTGGCAATGGTTAGCTGCATCACTCTAAGGATACCATCTTCCCAACTGTTCTCCACCACTTCCCAAGTGATCACTGGGGTTGACGATGCTAGCAACGGTGCACGGATGGTACAGACCACCAACCAGGACAATTCTCGTCCATCATGGTGAATCTGGGCTCCCTTCAACTCAGGTAGGGAACGACCGATAAGACGAGTCATCTTGATCAAATCCTCCTCAAAGCGGAGTAGCAAGGTGCATCCGATCCCAGCCAGAAGGACTTGGTGAAGACAACTGCCATCTACACAAATTTTAGAGTAGCTTATGTTAGGTAACAGCGTGCAAAATTTTAAGGTGCTCCGTTGTAACTTAGTGTAAATAGAGTTTTTTTTAAACACATAGGGGATGAGACATATAGAATGTTTTGGTAAATAGTCATCTTAGTGACCTGGTTTTATTAACTTTAATTGTAAGAGTACTAGCTAACGTCCATGCTAACTAAGGTCTCCTAAGGTCAGGATAGCTCTGATACCAACTCTGTAAGGTCCCCCAGATTCACTGTTCAAGGACACCTCCGATATGCATACATTCACGATCCTAGATTACACCAGTCGTGAACAACATATCAAGTTGGTACACAGATATAATATCCATTACACGATTACACAAGACACTTACAAAAGGGACATGGTCACATGACCAAGTCTAACACAACTGCCACGCAGGGCAAACACACAACACACACAACGGAAGACTAACACACACAAACTTAGTAGATCCCAAGTCACGCCTTAACCTACAGGCTGCTGACCGGGAGACGATCCTAGTTCGCAAAGCCATCAGCTACGTACTCCTCCTCGTAGGTCTCGTTGTGAGACTCCTTCTCGATGTCTGGCAAAAATACCAGGGACGAAACCAATATGAGTACATTTGAATGTAGTCAGCAAGACATCCATCATGTAGCTTACCAAAATACAAGTATGCTTATATGGTGGAATAGGTAGGCTATACATAGGGTTCACTATCAATGATATATGACATATCATAGTTGATTTTGAAAATCTCTGTATCTTCGTTGAAGAAGATACTTCAAAAGAAAATAGTATAGTTTTCTTTCTCTTGTAGATATCACATGTACAAGAGGTTTTGCAAAACTTTGTTTAAAGAAAATTTTCTCTTTGCAAAACTTCTTGTAATCAATTTCCAGTTTTTGTTTAGATAAGAAAGGTTTTCTTTGCAATTTTTTTTGTAAAACAACTTCTGGCTTTTCATTAACGGTACCTCCACGGTACAAGATTTCCTCCTTTCACAACTTCACAAGTCCAACTCCTTTTTGAAAACATTGACACAATGCTAGCTACATGGCCATTCAATTGTCCATATCCGAGGACGCGGCTATTCCGAAATAGTTGTACTCTGCAGAGGTGTACACAATCCACCAGATTCAGAACATCCGCCGTGAACAACCACAGACTATAACAACAGTATGTAAACATCAGATAACTGATCCTAACTCTCCACTATGTCCAAGCTAGTATATGTCTATCTCTTCAACTGGGTTTGTTCTCCCCGGCACCATGTCACACATTGCCATGGCAGGAGACCCAACTGTCGCACCCGGAGGAGAACTTAATCCCTCACTGTGTATGTCCCGTATTTACCGCCTAGCGATAATCGGTTCGAGGGCTCGACGACCCTTATAGCAATTTGAGATAGAACACACACTAACCAGAACAAACTTCAAGTTAGGCCCCGTGCCCATGTTGGGGTATAGTGGCAATACGGTAAAGGTTGTCAAGCGAAGACTAGGTTATGTGTCATTTTTGTAAAACACAATTTTTCCAAAAATGACCACTCCAACATTCCTCCGGTGAATAAGGCTCAACCTTTTCTCCGGGTTTTCCATAAAGCCTTTGTTTTGCAAAAAACATATTTTTTGGTGTCCACTTAGGGACTAATACTTGTGATGGTAATAAATACCATATGGTGGCTATAGGCTTGGTAACACCAAGTATCAACTAATGACATAGTAATAATATATATAATAGTAGTAGTCACTCAAAAATAGTTTTTGGAAAACAAAGTTTTTGTAAAACCTTCAGAAGTAAAACATGCATGATAGATAATGATAAGTGTAGTAACAGCAAGCATCAGGATGGCTTACCTTAAAACTCTTAGTGTCCCTGGCCTTGAAGTAGCTTAAACTTGACGCACAGCTCCACAACTGCTTCTTCTTCTTCTTCTTCTTCTTCTTCTTCTTTTTCTTCTTCTTCGTTTTCTAGCGTCGTAAACGAATAAAAGACACACACTCAAAACTAAAAGACAAACAACTAAACTAAACAACACATACAGCCAGTGGCGGAGGACGAAAAATTATTGAGGTCGGGCGAACTCCAAAGAAAAAATATAGATGCAAAAAAAATAATTTTTCTAGACGTTTATATGATTTTAAGAATAATCACTTCCTACAATAGTAACAACAACATATCCAAAAATAAATAGACCTACAATCGTACCGATAATAAATCTTTAATTTCGTACAAAAAATTTGGTAATGACAAACTCTACCTTCTTTCTTTTATGAATTGCTCCCTTAATCTCTACACCAAAACCACCATGGAGAAAGCAATGGTAGCCAGCCTACCACCGGCCTGGAAGAACCCGAAAAAACTTGTTGCCGGCCTAAAGAGTGTGGCTATGTTGCCATTCGCCAGTCGGAGCCTGCCTCTTTCACTCAAGCAGAGTTGCCAGCCGGAGGGGCGTTGAATCGAGGCGATAGGCGGGCAGGAGGCAGAGAGACAAAGAGAGGATACGAGCAGGGGATAATAGACGACGGCGCTGCGACCGAAGACTTTTTTAATCCTACGGTTGGATAAATCAGACCGACCTTCCAACTTTGTCGTAGTAGCATATACTCCCCCCATTTCGTAATGAAGGCATAAAAATTAGTCAAAAGTCAACATATAAGAAGTTTAACCACTCATATAGATAAAAATACAAATATTTAGAATATGAAATCAATATGGACTCGTCAAAGAATGAATTTTCATAGCCTATTTATTATTATTAAATATTGTAATACATATATTTTTACCTAAGAGATTAGTCAAAGTTACAGTATATAACTTTTCAGCTAAAAACATAAGGATTGTTCCATGGAAATAGGTATTTTATTTTTCGGAGAATAGTATCTAGCTAGTGTGTGTGAGCTTCAGCAATCGCCGATCCATCTAGCGAATGACCGAAGCGAAGCCAGCCTCTCATCGAGGGAAGCGCCACAACCTGCTCGTGCCAAGAGCCCAAGAGGCCATCTGGAGTCCCCCTCGCTCCCTACAATGTCAAGTTCCATTGACGCGGCTTCTAGCTCGCCCGGTTAGCTTTCTCGTGTGTTTAATTTCAGAAAAACAGCAAAACTTGTATATAGACATAAGAAATTACCTATATTCATGTAAATTTTTGCAAAAAATCAAGGTAGGGAGGCCGCCCTACCTTGCCATAAGGGGAGGTCCGCCCCTGCATACAGCAAGCAAATTTATACTAGCGCAATCTCTCAAACGTTATCGCGAAAACTTTCTCACAAGCTCTCATGGTACAAACTATCGTCAAACGAACATATGGTTGAAAAACCATATCCCACATCTTACATACCATATATGGAGTGGGGTACCACTCTCATAATAAGATATTCAAGAAACTATAAATATAGCTTGTGGGCACAAAATGTGAGGCTACTAAAATAATAATAATCAAACAAGGCAATACCCATGGCAGTGGGTATTAACAACACACAAGCAATCATCATCAGACAAGTTCATGATTAACTAATGCATATATAACAAGATACTAATAAACACAACAAAAACACTAGCACAACAAATAACATAAGTACAATACTCATGCTAAGGCAATCACTCAGACAATTTCCAAACAGCAAACAACACACCACAAATGAATAGGCTAGTTATAGCCTATGCTTATGTCTACTCAAGGTCATGGAATCCATCAATCATGAAAATTAAGCAAACAAACCAGTAGCTCAATCAATGGTAACAAGTCATAAAACATAATCTAAAATACACTCATCACAAGAGATAGTACTCCTATCAAATAATATAAAAACATGACTGCACTTATAACATACTAGTATGGAATTCTACACAAGCATGCTATAAGGAATAATTGTATTATGCAACTATAGAAACAAGCAACTAAAGAATTCATGGAATATTAACAGAAGTAATGACATCCTAAACATGCTAGGATAAACTCATACACTCACAAAATAGAAGACAACAATACTAGAGCAACTCATAATTTCTAATGGTGACACTAGTTCATCACTAGAGAAGCAACAATGCTACAAGGATGCTTAACTCTAAACAAGAAAGTCATGAATATAAATATACCTACTAACAGCACACAAACCTTACACTTGCTAGTAAGCAATATAATAAAATAATTCTATGAGAACACCTACTAAGCAAGCATCAATTCATTCTAGTAACACATGCTTTTCTACTCAATTAGATAGCAAGAAAACAAACTATAAACCACACAACCAGTAGCTATGCACTCAATAAAAGATTAACTAAACACTTTCAAAAATCCAAACACTCAATAAAAACCATTCACCAATAATCTATCAATCACAAGGAAATTATTCTATTATCAAACAATTCAATTTAAGCAAACAATAGTGAAGCTTTTTCTTAACATGATACTCCTAAGGAATATTATGATAACAAAAGAATCACACCCAAACATACTAGTATTCACAAAGAAGAAATAAAATTTTCACTTGCATAAGTGAAACAAACAATCTATTTTCCTTGGGGGAAAATAACAATCAATCCTATAGGAATACCTGCTATTTTTACACTAGTGCAATGGTAGGGGATCTTCACCCTTAACCTAATTGCAATGGGACCAGTGGGTTATGGGACCACTAACACCAAGGCAAAAGAGGTACAAATCCTCTGGTTACTCATGACAAAATTAATATAGCAAAGCAATCAATACTAGACTACTCATACTAGTGAAAACAAGTCTAGTGAGAACAAATAACGAAACTTACACATGCTTTGCTATAGAATACCATGCAAGCTAACAGATATGATACAAAAAAATAACTATACCTAAGTGGTACTGGACTCATCATAACAATAGCACAAACTTAGGTAACAATCACACAAAAAATTGTCCACACACTACATCAAATATTAAAACTAGAAAATAACAAATGCTAGCTCTATTTCTACATGACTTTCCAAACATGCACACACTTTCTAAGGTAGATATACTGCAAGGAAACAACCTAATAAAAAGTGGTAACAACTATATACATGCTAGGAAACAAGATTCAAACAATCACACACTTTCATTCAAACAAATACACACATATTAATGAAAACAGAAGAGTGATGTTTCTAGATCTGCTCACCAAAAATAATCTAGAGCTCCAAAAATTAATCCAAGTTAGGAATACATAGATATAGTCATAAGCAAACTCATCCAATTGGGTTTACCTCAAAAATCATTTTTGAAATCACTCTAAAAATCCTAGAAAAACCTACTGGTCATTCACCAAAATGGATGGCATTTCCATTTGGTAGCTCACCTTGACGTGAGGAAAAGTCCTAGTGATGGATCTATTCGAAAGCTAACCAAAACAATTTGGTTTGACCAAAATGGTTACAGATTCCAAAAGTTATGCTCAAAACAACATTATAGACACTCTGTGGCAAAACTGGTCTTGTGGTTAAAATGCCAGTCCAAACTTAGATCTACAATTTTATGTGGTTAGGTAAACATAATACTAGTGTCTAGATTTTTGGTGGATTTTAATTTGTACTTTAGGAATTTTTCACAAGCCTAAAGCAAACAAGCAAATCTGCACAAATTTTTAAAAGGAAAAACAAAAAGGGGGCTGGCTGGGTTTCCTCGCGGGCGCGACCCATCTTGCCAACGGCGTGGCCCAACTGCGCAGCACGCGCGTGGTCAGCGCGGGAATGGCCGCGTTCAAGCGTGGCCGTCGATCTTCGATTGGGCGGCTCTCTCTCTCTCTCTCTCTCTCTCTTCCTCCTCTCCGATCTCCTCTCTCTCTCTCTCTCGACGGGGCCGGCGGCAAGATCACACAACAGCTCACCTAGGGGGCTCGGGAAGCGGTGGAGATGCTCGGGGGAGGTAGCTGGGTCCACGGGGAGTCGAGGGGCATCGATGGTGGCGTCGAGCACGGCTCTAGGCGGCGATGCGCGGCTGGTACCCGTGGCGGCGTTCACAGATGGCCGCGGCGATCCCTGCGGGCAGAGGGCAAAGGGAGGTGTCAGCGCGTGTCAAGGGAGTAAGGAGAAGCCATCTAGCGCAGTGGAGGGAGTGGGGAAGGGCTGGATCGAGTAGTACCACCTCGAGGTCTAGCACGGTCACCGGCGGCGAGTCTCGGCTCGTGGGGCTCCCAACGGCTAGGGCTCGCTCGATCTCGACATGGGGGAGTTGTGTGGAGGTAGAGGAGTGGAGAGGCGCAAAGAGTAGGGCTGGGGTGGCTTGTACCCGTGGGGATAAGGGTAATGGCAAGGGGTGGCTCTCGGGTGCATGTCAAGCAATGACATGAGGGCGTCCAGGGGCTTGTTAGGTCATTTCACCATAAGGCAAGACTGGTCAAGGGGCAAGACCACCAAGGGGAAGTCAATGCCTGGCCTTTGGAGGCAAGTTGAGTCAAGGGCAAGTCAAAAAGTCAAGGTATGGGTGTCCATACCCATGCCACATCATCACTCTCTCTCTCTTGGTTTTCTTCACACACAAGCCTTCTAGAAGCAAAAGAATACATCCTGGTTCGAGTCAATAAGTTAGTCGAGACATTTGACAAGTTACACTTAAAAAATTTCAAAGAAAAACAAAGAAAACATCTGCCCAAAAGTGTATCTCACACTGTTCAAAAAATTCAGAAACTTCAATCTTAGGGACTTAGAGAAAATTTCTAAGTGTTGAAAACAAATGGAATGAGCAAAAAGTTGGGTTTGTTTTCAAGGGTCAAATGGTTTCCAAAATTTGTTTTCAAAGTGGTAATTTGTTAACCATGTTATAAACTTTCAGAAACATCTTTTGGAAACAAATTTGAAAAAGTTTAAGGCCATGAAAACAATGTGGAAAAAGGTGAACTTTCTGTTTTTATCTGTTTTCCAAAAATGCCTTTTTCTGCCTTAATTTTATACCACAAAAACAACAAGCAAAAGATAATTTTTATTAATCCAAAAATAAAACCAAGCTTAGGGATTTTAGTACATGTATCAAGGAAGAAATAAGAGTCAAGAAAACATAAAATAACATTTTAGCCTAGTGAAAACAAAGGTGGAAAACAAGTACTTGGCTATATTTTCAGGGATTGATTTCCATAGAAATCTTAAAAGAAAACTTTCATAAATCATTTTGAAATTTTGTTTTATTGGATTCAACAAAGTTAAATGTTTTATTTTAAGATGCAATCAAGAATGATCCAAGTCTTGGAATAAAATTCACTCAAGTAATCAACAGAGAAAACAACAAGGAAAATTTGAAGAATTGTTTTCAGAAAATTTTTATATTGGTTTTATCCAGAAACAAAACTTGTGTTGCTAATATGATTAAGATTATAAACACATGTTAGTTCAAACAATCATGTTGTTAGAAAAAAAATTGTTGGCCCTAATTTTTGTCTTCCTGAGCACAGTACAAGAATCCAAAAACTGGGGTGTGACACCAAACGAGGTCGCCTTCGTGGAACACCATGGGCTTCTTGTTCTTGTTCATCATGGATGATCGGTGCTGTAAATTCTTCTCAAGTGTAGATCTTGTGGATTCATGGCGCTTCTTGATGTAGTCGGTGCGCTTGTCAATGTCCATGTTGACTTGCTCGCGTAGAGGAAATGGTAGGATGTCGAGAGCGGTGTTGGGGTTGAGGCCGTAGACGATCTCGAAAGGGCTTCTCTTAGTAGCTTGCTGAAGTGCTCGATTGTAGGCGAACTCGGCATGGGGAATGCATTCCTCCCAATTCTTGAGGTTGGGCTTGATCAATGCTTGTTGGAGTGAAGAGAGCGTTCGATTCACCACTTCGGTTTGGCCATCCGTTTGTGGGTGGTAGGCGGTGGATAATAATAGTTTGACGCCGAGTGATATGGGGTGGCCCGATCTTCTCATTGAGCTCTCTATTTTTGTGGGTATTTTCTGGATTTTGTGATAACTAGCGCTACACTGATACCTCTCACTTGGATGACCCCTGTTGCCAACGCAACAACAATCAATACCTTTGGATATTCTCAACTACACACTCTTGCACACGTAATCAAAGATAACGAGTGGTCCTGTATCCCCCTATTCCCAATGGAATAACAAGATATCACACAACTTTGCAGGTAATACTTCAAGATGAATGCGTAGCAGCAATACAATCTAGAGGCTAGTGGTTTTTGGTTTAAACTTGTTCTCCCTCTTCCACATGGAGGTGGGGAGTATATATAGGTGAAGGGATCCTTGGTAAGCACCTCTCCTACTAGGACTAGGACTCAACTAGGACTCCTACTTGGACTAGGAGGACTTTACTAAGACTCCTACTTTGACTAGGAAGGGATACAAACCGACCCAACTTTAGGGGGTTCGGCCATTATGGCATACATGCCATGCCTAATTTGAATTAGGACTTCTATATGACGCATTGATCTTCAATTGGGCGCCCTCCTCTTGTTTTCACCATTCCTTAGTGTGGAAGAACATTCCTGGAGTTGTTTCCCGTACTTGCTTTTTGTTTTCATCACTTGAATAATTGTTTTCACCATTCGCACTCTTGTTTTCCAGCATCTCCATCTTGCTTTCCAGAATGCCTTGAGGTCTTCCTCCATTCATGTTTGTGTTATCAATAACCCTGCTAATACATAATGCATAGGCTTAGGTAGTATAATATTCTTATAAACACAAACAATATTTATTACTAGGAAAGAATTCACCTTATAATGAATATCAGGGAGGCTCAATATTTCCTTCCAACTTAAGCATGTATAATCACCATGGACCCCTATTATATCCACATCATCCTCCCTTTCTTCAAGACAAGACGTCTGCGGCTTGTAGTAAACTGAACGTGGAAGAAACAAAAAGAATAACGTGTATGCACAATATATTTATCTATAATGGGGTGCATTAGTTGTTAGCATATCATAAAAATTTCCACATCACATGTGACCACGAATTTTGCATGTAAATATCACATAATTTTCATAAGAAAACAAATAGCATATCATCAAATAGCAATCACAATTGCAAGTAGAAGTGAAGCTCATAAAATCATGATCATAAGGAGAAACATCTATGCATACATTTTTATTGTTTAATATCAAATCAAGTGTTCTCACAGAAGATCTATGATCAAATTTGGTGGCAGTAGTACACTTAAGTGTGTTAACATGTTTATTGTTCTCATTATGAAAGTTGCAACTCAATTTGCAAATATAAGTGAAGTATAATTCAGTAGCACATTTAATTATCAAATTTTGTGGCAAACCAAACATATGTGTAAAATCATGCTCACATTTAGCAAATTTTAAACAATCTAACCAAGGTAACATAATGTTCAATTCATCCATTTTATCACAATTAATACATATTTGATCGACCATAAAAATTTCATTCATGTTATAGTCACCAACCAAATTAAAAGTGAAGCAAGTAGTATAGTTGCTAGAATTAATATGTGAAATTTCAGCAATCCTATTCATAACACATTGCACAGTAATTGGTTCACTTAATATGATTAAATACACAATATTATTAGGTGGTATTTTATCAATCACTTCCTTATTTGTAATCAATACCACATGTTCAAAATTCGAAATCATCAAATTATCACATGATGGTGAACCATATATGCTTGTTAACTCACAAGAATCAACTAGCAAATTAGTGGACTCACACAATTCAGCACTGGAAGTTTGTAGCTCGAAATCATCAGCTTTATCAATAACATCCTCCTCGGATTTAGTAGGTACCAATTCATCTATCTCAAGTGGTGATGCAGGTTATACTTGATGTGGCTCCCTTTCTTCAAAAGTAACCTGCATATCACAAGAAACAACACTAGGAACAATGCATGCTCCTCCAATATATGTGGTGGTGGTGGTGGTACTATAGGCTCCCTTTCTTCGAAATCCACCTGCACATCAGAAGAAACAACACTAGGAATAGACATTATTTCATCAGTAATGGTATTGCTTGTCTTGGGTCTAGATGGAAAAATTCTTCTTGGAGCCATAGGGACCTCCTCGGCCAATCTCTTTTCTGCCTCTCTTGCTTGGTGCGATAATTCAGTCATGGTATTATATTGAACACGCCTCACAATGCATCTAATCTTAAATTGTAACCCTAAAAGAAATCTTTGCATTGTTTGTTCTGGTGCTTCTACAACCCGAGCTCCTTGTAGCAACAACTCCATCTCTATGTAATATTGATCCACAAAATTTGTACCTTGTTTCAAGTGTTGTAATTTGTCATAGAGAGTTCTCAAATCAACACCTAAATTAGCATTGGGAGCTCCTTGTTGTAAGGTTGTGGACAAATTTGCAATTTTCCTTGCCAATTTGTTCACAGCTTCTTGTAATACATTAACTGATTCTTGACTGTCAACTCCACTAACTTTGTTGTGACCCTGCACAGACTCATCACTAGTCATGAGTAATCTGTTAGTAACAAAATAATCAATGGGTTGTGGTGCTCTCTCACAACTCACTCAAAACCAATAAAGAAGTGCTTCAGTTACTGTTCCAAAGTGAATAGGATTGACTTACCAACAAGGATCAATGAAAAGTGTACCAAGTGTGAGAAGAGAATAACCAGTATATCAAGTGTCACAAGACAAACTAGGGTATTCGGTGAGGCTTGGTTGGGATTCCTAACGACACCAAAATAGAAACTCCAATGTACTGTCTAATGTGATAAAATTCACTAAAGGAACACACTCACTCTGGGAGACAAATGTAGCTTAGCAATTATATGGAAGAGTTATTGCAAGCACTGGAAAGACACTAGCAAATACTCTATAAAAACAAGCACAAGATTGCTTAAATATGTCCACAAAAATATCCAAGGTATGATGTATCAAGCTCCACTAGTGATATAGTAATGGCTCGGCCTCTTTTTGATTTTGCTCTCTTTCTATTTTTTATATCTTTTCTCTTTTTATATATTTTTTTGTACTTTTTCAATGGCCTTTGAAACAACTAGGAGCAAGAAGTAGAAGAAAACAGAAGATATGGACAAGAATTGATCAAATTGAGCAGCCTGTTAGAGCAATAAAAACATCTAGTCTTTGGGTAGGTTCCTAAAAATTTGCTGTAGATATGTTGTGGCTAGGCTTAACAAAGATTAGATCAGGATAAACTAGAGAGAAAACAGGAGAAAACAACAAAAAACTATGAAAAAATATAGAGAGAAAACGGCTAAAAAATGTTGCATGGCAGAGGTTTGTGCGCGTGGTTGTTTGGACTTGCTGTTGTATGTGGTGTGACTTTTGATGCCCACCTGACAATTTTGGGACCAGCGCCTGGTAGCGCTCTTGATTTGGCGCGTAGTAGGTGTGCGTGTGTGGCAGTGATCGGCTTCCGACGAAATCGAGACGGTCGCTCGGACTCCGACCGGGAATTGGTGAGCGATGTGGTCAATGCGCGTACTGGTTGTCG
Organism: Alopecurus myosuroides; assembly: GCA_028641055.1. Classification (NCBI taxonomy): domain Eukaryota; kingdom Viridiplantae; phylum Streptophyta; class Magnoliopsida; order Poales; family Poaceae; genus Alopecurus; species Alopecurus myosuroides. Next base: position 115,172,869 of record CM054063.1, on the reverse strand, counting down.
GCAGCGACACAATTGTCAATGCGGAAGGCGCGCGTGGTGATACGCGTGGAAAGGTGGCCATGTTTGAGGACAAAAGGAGGCACGTGCGGTTGCGTTTAAAGAAACATGGTTACGATTGGCCAGCGGGTGGATCGATGCGCGCGTATAGGAATATACTCCGGTGGACCGAGTCCAGGGACGCAACCGGAAAAAGTGCGCCGCGCGACAGCGGGTCGACGCGGTTAGAGTTTGGCGGTATGCGCGCGGTTGGTGGCGGATTCTGACACATGATCGCACGTTGGCCGGTAGCAACGGATGTGTGCGCATATAAGACAATCGAACGGCGCGTTTCGCTCCAACTGCGAATAGGACAAGGGGCGCGTGGAAGAGCTCTGCTTTGATTCCGAGTGCAGCTAGGACAATGCGCGGCATCTTTGGGCAAAAAATTTGGTGGGATTTTTGGTATAGATAGAAACAAAAGATGAACACGATGAACCTAAAAAAAGGAACACAAATCAATAAGAAACAGTAACTAGTAGATGCAAATTGGTGTTGATCTAGGCTCTGGCACAAACTAAACCTAATATTTTTGTGGGCCTTTTTCTGGATAGGAAATAAAAACAACTATGCTAGGGATAAATTTACTCACTGAATAAACTGAGAATCTCGTACCAAGATGATATGGGGTGGCCCGATCTTCTCAATGAGCTCTCTCTCTTTTGTGGGTATTTTCTGGATCTTGTGATAACTAGTGCTACACTAAGACCTCTCACTTGGATGAACCCTGTTGCCAATGCAACAACAATCAATCCCTTTGGATATTCTCAACTACACACTCTTGCACACGCAATCAAATATCACGAGTGGTCTTGTATCCCCCTATTCCCAATGGAATAACAAGCTATCACGCAACTTTGCAGGTAATACTTCAAGATGAATGCTTAGCAACAATACAATCTAGAGGCTAGTGGTTTTTGGTTTAAACTTGTTCTCCCTCATCCACACGCAGGTGGGGAGTATATATAGGTGAAGGTCTCCTTGGCGAGCACCTCTCCTACTAGGACTAGGTCTCAACTAGGACTCCTACTTGGAATGGGGGGACTCTACTAGGACTCCTACTTGGACTAGGAAGGGATACAAACTGAGCCAACTTTAGGGGGTTCGGCCATTATGGCATACATGCCATGCCTAATTTGAATTAGGACTTCTATATGATGCATTGATCTTCAGTGGGGATCCCTCCTCTTGTTTTCACCATTCCTTAGTGTGAAAGAACATGCCTGGAGTTGTTTCCCGCACTTGCTTTTTGTTTTCATCACTTGAATAATTGTTTTCACCATTCGTACTCTTGGTTTCCAGCATCTCCATATTGCTTTCCAGAATGCCTTGAGGTCTTCCTCCATTCATGTTTGTGTTATCAATAACCCTGCTAATACATAATGCATAGGCTTAGGTAGTATAATATTCTTATAAACACAAAAAATATTTATTACTAGGAAAGAATTCATCTTATAATGAACATTAGTGAGACTCAATATTTCCTTCCAACTTAAGCATGTATAATCACCATGCACCCCTATTATATCCTCATCACTGAGCTTGGCCATCAAAGTATTCCAAAAGTAGGAGGTGAACTTGACATCTCCATCCGACACAATTGACTTGGGCACACCATGTAAACGACAATTTCCCTGAAAAACAAATTTACGACATGTGAAGCATCGTCCGTTCTATTGCAAGGAATGAAATGTGCCATCTTAGAGAAACGATCAACAATGACAAAGATTGAGTCCATGGTTGTTTTAGTGTGTGGGAGTCCTAACAAAAAGTCCATGCTAATGTCACTCCAAGGAACATGTGGTGTAGGTAATGACAAATAAAGACCATGGGGGGTCGAAGTAGACTTATCTCGGAGACATGTAGAATATCTCTCGACGAGTCTTTCAACTTGGTGCCTCATCTTAGGACAATAGTAGTGGTTGGATAGCATGGTGTAGGTCTTGTCCCTTCCAAAGTGTCCCATGAGACCTGCTTCATGTGATTCCTTAAATAACAACAAACGAAGAGAGGACTCCGGAATACACAATTTGTTAGCCTTAAACAAGAACCCTTTGTGAAGATAGTAGTCATCAAAACCTCGATTGGGCAAGCATTTATCGAAGATGGGTCCAAAGAATACATCGAAAGAATATTAGTCTTTGATCTCATCCAAACCAATCACATTGATTCTAAACTTGTGAGTTTTGCATACAACTAACACGGACTAACGTTGTTTCCAGCAGAATTACCTAGGTGTCTTGTTTTAGTGCAGAAAAATCAACTTTCGGGGAAATGCCTAGAAAAGATCCCAAAGACCTTAAAACAACCGAAGACCCTCGGAGCCAGAAGGAGTCCCGGAGAGGGGCCAGAAGGGGGCCACACCACCCCTAGGCGCCCCCTAGGCCGCGCCACCTGGTGGTGTGGGCCCCCCAGGCACCCCCTCGGGCTCCCCTTTCGACTACTTATCGCCTGCAACCCTAAAACAATAGGGGATTCGTCGTATTCTAGAGAAACACCATAGAGCGCCACCGCCATCTCGAAACTCAATTCGGGGATCAGAAGTTCCAGTTCTGGCGCCCTGTCGGGACGGTGATTCGAAAGAGATCATCGCCATCGTCACCGCCACCTCTTCTCAATCAACCATCCATGATTGCCCCGTCCATGTGTGAGTAAACACCGCTGTAGGCTGAGAGGGATGGAAGGGATTGGATGAGATTGATCATGTAATAATGCTAGATTGTTAGGGCATAGTGCCTAGTATCCATTGTTAGTGTTTTCTACCATTGTTTCAACTTGTTATGCTTAATGCTTGTCACTTTGGGCCCGAGTGTCATGATCTCAGATCTGAACATGTTATTGTTTCATGAGTATAATTATGTTTCTAGATCATATCTGCAAGTTGTTCACACATGTCATTGTCCGGAACCCAAGGCCCCAAAGTGACAGAAATTGGGACAAATGGAGGGGATGGTTATGATATGAGGATCACGTGTGTTCACGGAGTGTTAATTCTTTGCTCCGGTGCTTTATTAAAGGAGCACCTTAATTACCAGTAGTTTCCCTTGAGGCCTCGCTACAAACGGGCTGGTAGGACAAAACATATTGTGCAAGTTTCTCATTGCGAGTCCGTATGACTATATTGGAATACATGCCTATGGTTTACCTTGAACTTGAATGCTTTATTATTATTATCTGCAATGCCCATGTTTAGATTATTACATGAACTATCTTACCCATGCAACACCTGTTCATCCATTCCCTTTTCCTATGATACTTTCATCCTGCTGTTTTCCGCGATTGCCACTTGATGAGGATATAAGAGGGGTCCATGGTGATTATACATGCTTAATTTGGAAGGAAATATTGAGCCTCAGTGATGTTCATTATAAGGTGAATTCTTTCCTAGTAATAAATATTGTTTGTGTTTATAATAATGTTATACTACCTAAGCCTATGCATTATGTATTAGCAAGGTTATTGATAACACAAACATGAATGGAGGAAGACCTCAAGGCATACTGGAAAACAGGATGGAGATGCTAGAAAACAAGAGTACAAATGGTGAAAATAATTATGCAAGTGGTGGAAACAAATGTGAAAGTGTGGAAAAAAACTCCAGGAATGTTGTTCCACACTAAGAAATGATGGAAACAAGTGGAGGGCGCCCCATTGAAGATCAATGCGCCATGTAGAAGTCCTACTTCAATTAGACATGTCCTGTATGCCATAATGGTCGAACCCCCTAAAGTTGGGTAGGTTTGTATCCCTTCCTAGTCCAAGTAGGAGTCCTAGTTGAGTCCTAGTCCTAGTAGGAGAGGTGCTTGCGCAAGGATTCCTTGTGGCCGCACCTCCACCTATATATACTACCCACCTACGTGTGGATAGCTCAGAACAAGTTTAAACCAAAAACCACTAGCCTCTAGATTGTATTGCTGCTAAGCATTGATCTTGAAGTATACCTGCAAAGTTGCGTGATATCTTGTTATTCCATTGAGAATAGGGGATACATGACCACTCGTGATCTTTGATTACGTGTTCAAGAGTGTGTAATTGAGAATATCCAAAGGGATTGATTGCTGTTGCATTGGCAACAGGGGTTATCCAAGTGAGAGGTCTCAGTGTAGCACTAGTTACCACAAAATCCACAAAACATCCACAAAAATAGAGAGATCTAATTGAGAAGATTGGGCCTCCCCGTATCATCTTGGTATCAGATTCTCGGGTTTACTCGGTGAGAAAATTCCATCCATAGTCTAGTTGTTTTATTTCCTATCCATAAAAAGACATACAAAAATATTAGGATTAGAATTGCTAGAGCCTACATCAACACCAATTTGCATCTACTAGTTGTTGTTTCTTGTTGATTTATGTTCCTGGTTTTCTGTTTTTAGTTTTTGTCTATTAGGGTTAGGGTTCACCATGTTCATCTTTTGTTTCAATCTTTATCGAAAATCCCACCAAAAATATTTCTATCCAAGTTGCTCTTGTTCGTGTTCTATTTGAATTCCTACCGTGCCTAGTTTCTTTAAGATTCTATCGTGGATCTCCTTGTTAAACTGGAGCTCCTAGCTATACTAGGATTGGACAAAAAATTGTCACGATCCGCTGTCGCGCGTCCATTCTCTAGCGCCCCATGGTTTCTCTTTACCGAGCCCGTACAGGACCGTGTTTGCAACGCGTTTTCACGCGCGCACGCACCGAGCGCAAGTTGGATCGATCCACTACCGGCCAAAACAGAGCCGTCTCGCGCTCCTTTGTCCTTCTCGCGCGCACTAGTTCCAACCACCTGCCGTAACCGCGTTTTAACGCGTTGCGGGGCCGTGCGCACACCTGTGTCGGAGTCCGACCGCTACCAGACTACTACTACACGCCAAAATCACTACCGTAACTGCGTGTAACACAAGCCACGCGCATCCCGATCCCGTGTCTTTGTAACGGTCAATGTCGGACTCGCTGCTCCCAATTCACTGCCGTACGCCTCCAAGTCAAGGTCCGACTCATCACATGGGCATCAAAAGCCACACCGCGCACACACCGCAGCAAGTCCACACAACCGCGCACACAAACCTCTGCCGGGCAGCATTTTTGATCCATTTTTGCTGCCGTACGGCACGATTTCGACTACTTCTCTGCCGTGAGCTATTGTCACTTATTTTTCTCTGTTTTCTTTAGTTTTTCCTTCGTTTTTCTTCCTGTTTTCTCTCTAGTTTTCTAGTATGATCATTGTTAAGATTTAGCCACACCCAATCTACAACAAACTTTTAGGTACACAACCCAAAGACTAGTTGTTTTCATTACTCTTACAGGCTGCTCATTTGATCAAAATTTTTTCCATATCTCTGTTTTCTTCTACTTGTTTCTCCTAGTTGATTCAAAGGCCATTGGAAAAAGTATAAAAAAATTGAAAGAGATAAAAAACAAAAGAGACTGAGCCATTACTATATCACTAGTGGAGCTTGATACATCATATCTTGGACATTTTTGTGGACATATTTGAGCAATCTTGTGCCTATTTTCATAGAGTATTTGCTAGTGTCTTTCCAGTGCTTGCAATAACTCTTCCATATAATTGCTAAGACACATTTGTCCCCCAGAGTGAGTGATATGGGGATGTCCAATCCTCTCGATGAACTCTCTAATGATTTGTGGATGATAACCAGTGTATTGCCACGAACTCTCCGGCAAAACCCTGCCACCAATTGCGACAACACTCAACCCCTTGGATATTCGAAACTCCACACTCTTGCACAAGTAGCCACCAACTACAAGTGGTCATGTTTCTCCTTATTCCCAATGGAACTGCAGAATCACTCGGCTTTGCAAGGTAGTAACAATTCAAGAGGAATGGTTATGAGCAATACAATTTAGGAATTCTAGGGTTTATGTTTTATCGTAGTCCACTATTCTAATCCGTAGCCACGGGGTTATATGAGGGGGTATGGTGCGGCCACAAGGGGTATTGCGCAAGCACACATGCCTAACCTGAATAGGACCCCACATGGACCCGATTTGGACTCAATGGGACTCCTAGGGATACAAACCGACCCACAAAGGGGTGCGGCCACTTTGGACTCGCAGGTCTACGAGCCTATGGCACATCAACATCATGTGGTGCACCCTCCTTGTGGAAAAAACACCATCTTGTTTCTTCATGTGTATGTGCTTGTTTTCAATATGAAACTTCTGTTTTCCACCTTGCAATGTTTGTTTTCCAGCAACTCCTCCATATTTTCCAGCTCCTCTTGATGTGCACCTCCATCCATGCTTGTGTTATCAACAACCCTGAGTAGACATAAGTGCATGGATTTAGGTAGTATAAAGTTCTCATGAAAACAAACATCATATTCTAACAAGAGAGAATTCACCTGTTATTCTAGTAGCATAGTTCTTGATCTTGTCATTGGTCCAATTCTCACTTCATCATGTTTCTCTTGAACAGCAACATATTCAATGGGAGAAAGTGTAGAAGCAGTAGGGATGTCCTCATCACCCCCCCTTGAAAAGGCGTCGACCTCGACGCATCAAGGTCCTCTCCATGGTATGGTGATAGATCAGCAACATTGAAAAAATTACTCACACCAAACTCATCACTAGGACAATCAATCTTGTAAGAATTATCATTAATCTTCTGAAGCACTTTATATGGACCAGCACCTCTTGGCATTAACTTTGACTTGCGCAATGTGGCAAACCTATCCTTGCGAAAATGCACCCACACCAAATCTCCTGGCCGAAATAGTACTTCCTTCCTTTTCTTGTTCACTCTCTCAGCAACATGTGTTCCTTTCTTCTCAATTGCTTGCTTTGTCTTCTCATGGATCTACCTCACAAAATCAGCATGTTTTGAAGCCTCCATATTTACTCTCTCTTGTATAGGAAGTGGCAGCAAATCAAGTTGTGTTATTGGCTTGAAACCATACACCACCTCAAACGGGCATAACTGAGTAGTAGAATGAACATCCCTGTTGTATGCAAACTCAACATGTGGCAAACACACTTCCCACTCCCGCAGATTCTTCTTGATCATGGATCGCAATAATGTGGATAATGTGCGATTCACCACCTCCGTTTGTCCATCAGTTTGGGGGTGACAAGTAGTTCAAAACAACAGCTTTGTCCCCAACTTCCCCCATAGTGTCTTCCAGAAATAGCTCATGAACTTGACATCACGATCAGAAACAATAGTCTTGGGTACTCCATGCAATCTCACTATGTCCCTGAAAAACAAATTAGCAATGTGCGACACATCGTCGTTCTTGTGATATGAAATAAAATGTGACATTTTAGAGAATCTATCCACTACCACAAATATAGAATCATGTCCTCTTTTAGTCCTTGGAAACCTAACACAAAATTCATACTAATATCTTCCCAATGTGTATTAGGTGAAGGAAGAGGGGTATATAAACCATGAGGTTTTAGTTTAGACTTAGCCTTGTTGGAAGTGATGCAACGTCTGACAAACCTCTCCACATCTCTTCTCATCCGTGGCCAATAAAAGTGATCAACCAACATAAGCAACGTTTTCTCCCTCCCAAAGTGTCCCATCAAACCACCACTATGTGATTCCTGCAACAATAACAAACGCAAGGACGACTCGGGCACACATAATTTGTTAGCTCTAAACAAATACCCATCATGCAAATGAAATTTATCCCATGCTTTCACATTAGTACAATTCGCATATGCATGTTTAAAATCAGTATCTTGAGCATACAAATATTTCACACTCTCCAAACCAGGAATTGTCACATCCAATTGAGTTAAAAAGCATATTTTTCCTAGAGAGAGCATCAACAACCACATTATCTTGGCCTTTCTTGTATTTAATGATGTATGGGAATGATTCAATAAATTCAACCCACTTAGCACGTCTTTTATTAAGGGTAGATTGGCTCTTTAAAAATTTCAATGCCTCATGATCAGAATGTATGAGAAATTCTTTTGGCCACAAATAATGTTTCCAAACCTCAAGAAATCTAACAAGTGCATACAATTCTTTATCATAAACAGAATAATTCAATTGAGCACCAGGCAATTTCTCAGAAAAATAAGCTACATGTTTGTTTTCTTGCATAAGCACTCCACCAATACCAATACCACTTGCATCACACTCAATTTCGAATTTCTTGTTGAAATTAGGAAAAATTATCAATGGGGCCAAAATCAACATGTTCTTAATCTCATCAAAAGCAATATCTTGTTCAACCCACATTCAAAATTAACACCCTTTTTAGTTAATTCATTTAAAGGTGCAGGAAGTGTACTAAAATCTTTGACAAATATTCTATAGAAACCAGCCAATCCATTAAAACTTCTCACATGACTAACATTTATAGGAATAGGACAATTTTTAATAGCTTCAATTTTAGATTCATCCACTTCAATTCCATGTTTAGAAACAACATATCCCAGAAAAATGACTTCATCTTTGCACAAAGTGCACTTAGCAAGATTACCATACAATTTATTTGCTCTTTACATGTCACGACCCCGGACCCAGAGGTATACATCCTGTTATGCGCTCCTAGTCATGGACCCACAAGGGCTTCAGGGTTACCAGCCCCGGCCGCAACAAACAACGGCAGGAAGACCAGATTCACCGGCACGCAGGCCGGATCACCACGGTACTGCTACTCCTTGTGTCCATGCTAGTCATAACCAACTATGCATATCAAAGCGTCCACAAATCATATGAAACTGAAGGAACGAGACCAAAGCTGTAGAGGGATGCTATGTGTCCAGAAAGTGCAACAACAATCAAGGGTTACTGGGGTTACCAAGCCCCAGGACGAATCACATCGGCAGGCATGCTCGGAAAGGGATCATCGGCTCCGCAACCCCTCCACTGTGACAACTATGCAGGCATAGACAAAACTGTATAACAATGAGCTCGAAGCCAACAACCGATCAAAGCAGTACTCTAAACAAGAAAGCGGTATTAAACAAGTGTTACTAGAGTATAGCTTACAAACAGAGGTCACACAACCCAACATTACATCAGACAATGAAAAGCAAATTATGTTGCTACTCAACGAGAACCAAGAAGGCCTAAGAGGATGCAACATAAGGCGACGTCCCAGCCCATAGATTCCAGGCCACTACCTGGGAACCCCAAACTACTCGTCGATGTCCACGTTGAATCACGACCAAAGTGACAAACTCCACCTGAACCAAAATTTAAGAAAACCTGAGTACATGAGGTACTCAACAAGAATTAGTTAACCTTTATATATCTGCTATCTTTAGAAAGGGTTTTATGAATGTTATTTTGCGTAAAGCCATCTTTGTTCTCCAAGTCGAGGAAGAATAGCACGTCTCATGGAGTATTTCCAAAACAGATGAGGAAACTATTCAACTACTGAGATCATCATGTTCTTTTGTTCCACCAACATCATTTCCCAGCCTCTCACATGCTACAAGGATCACCCCTCTTGGCATCTCCGAGGAGGCACCCTCCATTCGTTATCAACAAGTTTTAGTCATTCCGTTCGAGTTATCTATGATCACAGAATCCATTGCCAAGTCGTCCGTAACCATGGACACGGCTTCTCGAGGAGATTTATCCCTGCAGGGGGTACACTTTACCCACACGTACTATCCGACTCTTAACGCCACATGTACGCTCGTCCATGGAGCACGACAGAGGGTGGATGGCAACGACCTTTACCTTGCTCGACCCTATCCATGAGTCAACCAAAACAGGGCCACCCCGTCAACAGGGAGTTGGCCACCTCCTGACGGCACCTGTTCTGTGAGTCGGGATCAAGATCCGTGTACGTCCATCACTTGTCCCGGTCACGCCCTAAGTTTTCCCCAAATCGTTTTCTGACTCACACGCAGATGGAAAGATCAAACTACGTGACTCATGGATGTGGACAAACAAGTTAGTTGGTCGAGCGCGGTCTGTTAGGCCCCGCGTGTGGTTGCACGCCCAGTCTTGGCTTCGAAGGCGAGAACTCGCTCCTAGGGGCATGAACAGGACAAAACGCCACAACCCATTGTGGCCTCACATCCATGCCGTTATTTAGTCAAGTTATCAAAGATAATTCAAAACACAACAACCTGACAAAGTAGATTCACGCATTGACCAGATTCATCAACCAAATGGATCAGATCACAACTAGGCATGGCTAAGCAAGACTCACAGCCTTTAACGAGGCACACACAAACAAACCTATAGCTGCTAGGAACAATGGATCCGAATATGTAGGCTATGCAGTATATAGGAAAACTCTATCTGGTGACATCAAATAGTTTGGAACCGAATGCAAAGTATGAGAACCAAAAGTCGTTGGAAAACATATATGAGCAGATAAGAGGTTATGCTTTCCTTGGTTATAAGAAAACCAGATAGAGGCTTCAGGAATAAGTGCTTGACTTGTCGGTTAAGATCAAGTATTCTCCACTGGAGTTGCTGGACTTCACTTCGGAGTCGCGTTCAACCGAGGGTGAACAACACCGAAAATAAGAACAACAATTAAACATGGCATCGATGCAATGCATAATATGTATGCATGAGAAATTTAATGCACTAAAATAAAGCCCTAAGAATGTTCGTTGGGTTGCTAGGGTTCGTATGGCAATTATGCAGTTTTACTGAAATTAGCCCGAAATAGACCCCGGAGGGGCACTTTGGGCAATTCTGAAAGCGAGTACAATTTTCAAAGCTCAAATTGGTTTGAAAACATCATAAATGGATTGCATTTGTCATTTTGAGCAATTTGGTATATCACTTGTAAATTCTAATTTTATTGAATAAAAACTTTTTCCCATTTTAAATGAATTAAACAATATCAAATAATGTTCAGTTTTCAACTTTGTCAAACATGATTGAAAAGGACATATTTGGGTAGGAAATAATTTTCTAAACAGTTCCATACTTTTATTTTATTTTTCTGAATTACAGATTAAAAGATATTGAATTTATAAGTTTTATTCATTTCTTGTAATTTATTTAACTGTAGAGGGTCCACGTGTCATAACCTTTTATTTTTCTAATTAATTTAAACGTCTGATGGACAGGGCCGACGGCCATGTCATCCTGGCGTCAGCATGACGCCAGCAGAGACCAGCAGCGGCTCTGCTGTGGCTCAATTCGACCGATCCCGCGCGCTCCTCGAATCGAACTGATTAGTTCAACGGAGGAGGCCACGGGGAACTCGGAGGTGGCGGCGCCGCAGTTTGGGGGTCGCCGAAGGCTCTCCGATGTTCTTGTTTTGCGGCGGCCAATGGTGTCCATGACGAGCGTTCGCTACAGGGAAGAAACGGGAGGATGGAGGGTTCCCGGGGCACCAGAGGCTCACCCTGGGCGCGAGGAGCAGGTCGTCAGAGCAGGGCGGGGCCGGGGATGGCTGTGATTTCCCGCGGCGGAGCTCTGCCGGGACCGAGAAAGATGGGGTAGAAGCGGCGGATTCTGACCATCCTTGCTCGCTTCGATCCACTTGAGGGAAGAGGGAGACAAGGCGGAGCCCGGGGTGGTGTCGGTTTTCCCTGGGTGGCCAGAATTAGCGGCGACGTCGACGACCACCGGAGATAGGGTTTCGGTTAGGGTTTGGTTCTCGGGGAGGCAAAGGGAGAGAATGAAGCGAGGAGGAGAAAGGAGAGGGGGCACGGCCCTTGGTGGCCTTATCTCCGCGAGCAAAGGCACAACCAGGAGGTGGCATACGACGACGGCGGGGGAGGCCACGCAGCTGCCTGCTGCTTTCTGTCCAAAGGAAGAAGAAGAAACAAAACCAATTTCCAAAACCCCCCTAGAGTTTCTGGAATTTTACAGATTGGTGCTTTTCCATTATAAAACAAAACAGAAAACTAAAATTTGAGGGCCTTTTTGCAAACATAAAATTTGGCAAAAAAATCATATTTGGAAACCTTATAAATTTTCAACCTCACCATGTTTTTTTTTCGAAATGTGAAAATGTTTTTAAAACAAATTTTGGGTGACCACTTTAAGTGGTTTTTGGTCCTTTCATTTGTTATTTCAAATGCAAAAAATTTAACCTTTGTTTTCATGCATGTATGAGATGCCAAGAACACACCACCACCCTAATTTAGCAAATTTGGGATGTTACAAATCTACCCCCTTACAAGAATCTCGTCCCGAGATTCCCGAAGGAGAAGAAAGAAGGAAGACCGGTTCGAATGATCTTCTCTAACCTTGAGGTTCACTTCTTGTAGAGGTTAATCCATATCACTTGCGAAGATATCCAACAGCTACACCTTAGGTAGGAGGGAAAACTCTTAGCAATTAATATTTACGAAGATCGAGTATCTCATGGATAACTCATGACAGGAATGTTCATAAAGAACTTTTGAGTTATTGTGCATGAAACACATCAAGATAACGGAGAAAATAGGAGAAGATTTCAAGTTTGTGGACGAATGTTCTTGAAAGGATTTAGAATATGAGATTTGCACAAGACTTTAAATCCTTGTGGAAAAGAAAGGTTGGACAACTTATGACATCGAGGTCTCTTCGAAGTAGAATACCAAGATGGGAAGGATGGTCTTGGATACCACAAAGTAATATCCGTAGACGAGAGAGAACACAAAAACACGATGGAATCATCTGTCCAAGATAGAGGTATGATACGGGATCATGTTCACTCTTCGGAGTGGACACGAAAGATAACAAAACTTTCAACCATTCCATAACAATTTTCTTGAAATCCTTGTTAGGGATCAGGGTGTTACTTCGCGTGAGAGGTTGGGTAACCAAAATAAGGTGGAGCACCAAAGTGAAGGAGGAATTCTTGATCACACCATAAATATGAGCAACCAACGGGGATTGGAACACCAGAAGGAATAAGGAATCTTTTTCCTATTGTGGTTTGGACGTAGGAGTACATCTACCACATGGTTAAGACTCTAGGGATGAAGTAATTGACAAATTCACAATGTGTGAGATGAACAGAACTTCAAGTACAAACAACTTGAAAAAGGGAACTGATCAACAACGGTTACAAAACACCACGAGATGATTCTCATGATGAACTTATTTCTACTAGAACAAAGGTTTTGGAGGTTCAATAGAGAGATATTGGAGAGATCAACTTCCAAGTTATCCTTGATGCTGTAGATACCGACAGCAGGCTCATGAAAAGCCTTCTATAGGTCATCAAGTGAATGTAGAACTCCGGTTTGGAAGAATGGAGAGGGAAACTCCTAGAATATACCACACAAGAATCCTCACGGAGAGTGGTTGTTCTTACCGATTCAAAGAGATATGACATTAGGCCTTCCGGCTAGTTGTGTCTACCACAACAGCAATCATACCGGATTCTGAAAATACCTGATTCAATACCCTTGAGGAAACACCCACCATCTTTGATGGTTGAGATCCAGCTCTGGTTAGTGGGAAGATAACTCAGACTAGGTATGTTTGATCAGCGGAATTGCTTCAGTTACCAACGAGATACATCTGCTAGATTCTCAAGATATTGACTACAATGGCAAGCTTGGAAAGATGAGCGAGATTGCAGAACCCATGTATTAGAAGCTTGCAAAAGACAGTTGCACCTACATGGTTTAACTTGCAAAGGAACATATCGGAGTCCTTTTTGGGAATATGATACAAAGATAACAAAGTTCTGGGACTTCTTCTCTTTTACGAACAATCATTCATTGGCTTGGTGTGGATGGAAACTTCTTCCAGTAGATGGAGGTAACAACCAACCATCTTAAGAATATTCCACACATGCATAACTGACTTGAGATTATTCCCGAGGAAACAAGAAAAATCTTCTCGGACCCATGGAGACAACTTTCACCATAAGCACATGAACTCGAGAAAGTCACTTCGAACATCGAAAACACAAACTTCGTGAGGACACAAAGATGGTTCTCAAAAGTTTCCAACATTGTTGCCATTTGTTCGACATGACCCTCTTGCAACTTGGATAAGTAGGAATGTCATCGATGGGCTCGACAACACCCTTATCAAGATACTCCAAGCAGAGGGACACATCTGATACATGAACAGGAAAAATGTTGGTTAGACTAAAGGATATGAAGGTATACTCGGGCAAAAAATTATGAGTGAAAACACCATCAAGGTAGTCCTTGAATCTGGACTTAGTTTTGACGATAGCCCAAATCAAATCAAAGTAGGGTGATAGCATGTCCACTAAGAAAATACTATCACGCTTCAACAAGATGAGAACTAGACATCCTCATTGCAAAGGAACAAGTTAGGAGGAGCTCTTGTCTTTCAACTCTCCAAGTTATTGTTTTAAGTTCTGACAACTATTTTAGGGTATCCAGCATAGGTTTCTTGGAGAAAAGAGCAATTCAAATTACCCCTTGCTTAGACATTACTGTCAGGTAACCACCTGGTGATACTTCTAGAAGGACAACCAGAATATGACAACCTACGGGTATGTCTTGGAGTTCGAAAGGAATCTTGCTTTTGAAAGCGGTCAATATGATCTTGAGAGCTTCGGCATGAACCTAACTCTTTGACCAAGAATGTGCACCAGAATGAACGGATTTGATAACACAGTCAACTTTAAGTAGAGACCGGGTGCCAAATAGTGCTAAGAAGGATACAAATGTTTCTGAGATTTTTCGAAGCAATAACAATTGCTAAGAATATCTTATACACACATCAATGCACGCACCAACCATTCTCAAGCATTTCAGCTTGGAGGAAGGGAGAGTGAAGACGTGTAAGAGAATCACTTCATCAATAAGGCCATGAAACTCAGCACGACCTCTTAATATGCAAGAGTGTGATACTCGAAGGTAGAACGGAACAGAAGCTAATGAAACTTCTTTAATCCGCGAATTAAAAAACTTTGACCTGGTCCTAGAGATGAATGAGGTACCGGAGTTTGTTTCTCCTGACATCCCAAGGTGGATTGTTTTGACAGAAAACAAGAGCAACTGCATTGGAACTCCAACGCACATATGCAACTTAGTGTCCAAAACAACGGATGGAGATTTGAGAGCAACTGGAAGATAGGAACATGCTCCGGAAAATCCAGAGATCACGTTGGATGCACATGGTCATACTCATTTGTAGAACCCATGCCAAGAGGAGAAGTATAGCTGAAACAAGAACAAAGATTTGGAATTCATGATGACCACTCTTGTGGTGATCCCTTTTTGGTTCCAAAGGAAAGCCTATGGCTATGAGAGTTGGAATTGCCTAGCCACCCTTAGGTCGAACAGAATCCTAAGGATCCAAAGAAACAGAACTTGGATTAAAGGTCAGCATCCTGTGCGGGTAGCATACACATCACATGATTAAGAAACCACATGGTTCAACATACTTCAATCCAGCACATTCCGGGACCTTCGGTTCAAGTCCAAGGGTTAGAAACCAAAAGAGAGGGATAACTACTATCTTAGCGCCTTAAAGGACACTATGAATAGCAATCATGAAGTATCTTCCAGAAACCATACGTAGCTCCGGAAGTATTTGAGTAGAGGATAATAGATACATTCGAGATGAAAAAGAAATCTCGAGATTCTATAGTTGAAACTTGAGAACATAGGAGTGTGGAATTCGAACAAATCTGAGAGATTATGATGGAAAGGAATCTCCCATTTTGAACAACAAACAACGGAGTAAGGAACACACGACTCTAGAAACTCAACACTAGGTCAACTTGGGTAAAAGGCGTCCTTGCCAAAGAAGGCACCTAGGTTTTGAACGAATAGAACCTTTTCAAATCAAAACAGGTAAGGAGACCCAGAGTTATAGCGATACCAGATATGGAGTAAAAAGAATCCTAAGAAGGTTTTCACAACTCATTTGGAGTTTCAAAGTAGTTTTCACAAACACTAGACTCAACATCGACCAAGCAGTAAGATTTTTCCTAAAGGTAGTCCTGCTCTGATACCATGACTTGTCACCACCCCGGACCCAGAGGTATACATCCTGTTATGCGCTCCTAGTCATGGACCCACAAGGGCTTCAGGGTTACCAGCCTCGGCCGCAACAAACAACGGCAAGCAGACCAGATTCATCGGCACGCAGGCCGGATCACCACGGTACTACTACTCCTCGTGTCCATGCTAGTCATAACCAACTATGCATATCAAAGTGTCCACGAATCGTATGAAAATGAAGGAACGGGACCAAAGATATACAGAGATGCTACGTGTCCATAAGTGCAACAACAATCGAGGGTTACTGGGGTTACCAAGCCCCATGCCAAATCACATCGGCAGGCGTGCTCGGAAATGGATCATCGGCTCCACAACCCCTCGACTGCGAAAACTATGCAGGCATAGTAAAAACTGTATAACAATAAGCTCGAAACCAACAACCGATCAAAGTAGTGCTCTAAACAAGAAAGTTGTATTAAATGTAGGAAAACGGGGTAGGCTACACTAGCGCAAATAAAAATTTCTACCGCGTCAAACAAAATCTGCTGCAAGATATAGATCACGAGATTATCTCGGTGAAGCGGGTCGGGGTAGGGTAGTCGTACGAATCCTCCGGATCCCGTCGCTCCCACGAACAACTCCTCTTGGCGGCTCGTCCAAGTGCTACAGATGCAGCACCTCTATCGGTATCCACACGTGCATCGTGGAAGCACCGCTCGCCGTACTGCTAGGTCCACGCGGGCGGCAGGGGCGTGAAGAGACGGTGGCTGCGGTGGAATGTGGTGCAGAATTAGCAAACCTAAAACACACAACCTCCTCTCCTTTATATAGACGTCCCCATAATGGGTTGCCACTAAAACATCCCACTCTAGAGTCCATTTCCAGCCCATTTCGGATCCAATACGAATTCTGCTTCTTCTACCTTAAGTGTGCGACCCTATAGGTTCACACACGTTTATACATGACACGAGTACACCTACTCGGCCAATAGTTGGTAGCGGCTTCTAGCAAAACGTACCAACTCCCAAACGTGCATAAACATCACATCGGACGAACCATCACATGTTTATGCTATTCCTTTTGCCTCACGATATTTGATCATGGTCTTAGCTGATCACTTTTTCTCGATCTTGTGAATCGGAATCCCTTTTAGGTTAACTATTAACCTTATTCAGCATGGCCATGCATTTCTGGATCCGATCACTCGAGGGGCCCAGACAAATATCTCTCTCTAGTGAAAAGAGGGGAAAATCCCATCTTGACTGACCATGCCTTGCAGCATGCTTCATGACAAACCCGAAAGCTACCTTTATAACTACCCTGACACGGTGTAGCGTTTGATAGCCCCAAAGTAGGTCGATATACATCTCAAGAACATGCGACAATCTCAGGTCTAAGGACAAAGCAAGCACAACATGCAGAGAGAGAACTATTAGCATTGTTGTAATGTCTCAAGCTGGGTCAGTCCAACACCATGTTCGTAACATGAGTTCACATTATTAGTTTGACATCACCATGTCTATGACTGGCGAAACATAGCCATCAACCAATACATGTGCTAGTCTAATGTTCAGGTGTGTCCTCACATGAACTCCGACTAGGGACATATTTAGAATAACCATGTAAGTAAAGAGTTTCACAAACAAGTCACATACTTGCCAATCAATACAAAGATATTATTCAACGCACATATTTACAAATCATGGATACATAGATATATCATCATCTCTATGATTGCCTCTCGGGCATATCTCCAACTGTCTCCCACTTGCACTAGAGTCAATCTAGAAGATATCTAATACCCATAGCTCTTGTGTGCGCCTCATGCTTAGGCTTGGGGAGAGGTTTTGTCAAAGGATCGACAACATTCAGATCCGTATGTATTTTGCATAAGCTTACTTCTCCTCATCCGAACTGTCAAATGAGATGATAACGCCGCATAAAGTGTTTGGTTTTCTAGTGACTCCTTGGCTATGGCAATGGTCCCACTATTGTCACAGTAGAGATCCAATGGATTGGACGCACTAGGGACAACACCTAGATCAGAAATGAACTGCTTCATCCAAACACTTTCCATGCCGGCTTCAGCTGCCACGACGTACTCAGCCTCCATTGTAGAATGAGCAACCGTGTCCTGCTTGGAACTCTTCCAGCTAACCGATCCACCGTTCAACGTGAACACATAGCCCGATTGCGATTTGAAATCATCAAAATCGGTTTGGAAACTAGCATCGGTGTAAAAATTTACAATGAGCTCCTCCTCACCTCCGTAAACTAGGAACATATCCTTAGTTCTTCTAAAGTACTTAAGGATATTCTTTACCACTGTCCAGTGACTTTCACCGGGATCATCTTGGTACCTGCTCATAGCACTTAGAGCATATGAGACATCTGGGCGAGTACATATCATTGCATACATGATAGACCCAATTGCCGAAGCATACAGAATCCTACTCATGCACTCTCGCTCATCAGTTGTCGAAGGACACTGAGTCTTGCTAAGATTTATGCCGTGTGACATGGGCAAGAACCATTTCTTTGCCTCTTCCATGCTGAATCATTTCAGCACTTTGTCAATGTAAGTAGTCTGGCTTAATCCTATTAGCCTCTTTGATCTATCTCTATAAATCTTAATACCCAGAATGTATGCCGTTTCCCCTAAGTCCTTCATGGAAAAACTATTTTTCAACAAGGTCTTAACGGACTCGAGCATAGGAATGTCATTTCCAATCAGTAGTATGTCATCCACATATAAGATTAGAAATACGAGTGAGCTCCCACTTTCTTTCTTGTAAACACAAGACTCTGATTCGTTTTTGATAAAGTCAAAACCTTTGACTACCTCATCAAACCGAATGTTCCAACTTTGAGATGCTTGCTTCAACCCATAAATGGATTTCTGAAGCTTGCATACATTTCCAGCATTTTTAGGATCGACAAAACCCTCGGGCTGCATCATATACACGTCCTCGGTTAGGTTTCCATTTAGGAAATCCGTCTTGACGTCTATTTGCCATATCTCATAGTCGAAATATGCAGCAATAGCTAGAATTATCCGAATAGATTTGAGCATCACTACGGGAGAGAAGGTCTTGTCGTAGTCAACTATTTGAACTTGCCGAAAAACTTTTGCGACAAGTCGAGCTTTATGGACATGAACATTTCCGTCCATATCAATCTTTCTCTTATAGATCCATTTGCACTCTATGGTCTTATGACCATCAGGCACATCAACCAAGTTCCAAACTTGATTGTCACGCATGGAATCTATTTCGGATCTCATGGCACTTTGCCATTTCTCGGAGTCTGGGTCCATCATTGCTTCTCTATAGGTCGTAGGCTCATCATTGTCTAACAATAATATTTCCTGCGTATCATTGTCTAACAATAATATCTCTCGCGAGTTACGGAGCCTTTCCGACCTTCGTGGTGGTGGTGCTTCTCTTGCCATGGGTTCTTCAACTTGTTCTTCCATTACAACATCACTCATTGAGTCCTCCCCGGTAGGCTCATCTTGAACTTCATCAAGCTGCACCGTTCTTCCACTTGTCTCCTTTGTGAGAAACTCTTTCTCTAAGAAAACATCATTCCGAGCGACAAACACTTTTCCCTCTTCTCGGTTGTAGAAGTAATACCCAAATGTTTCCTTTGGATATCCCACGAAAATGCATTTATCCGACTTGAGTGTGAGCTTGTCTGACTGAAGTCGCTTCACAAACACGTCACAACCACAAATCTTTAGAAAAGACAAGTTGGGACTCTTCCCATTCCACATCTCATATGGCGTCTTAACTACGGATTTAGACGGTACCCTATTTAGTGTGAGTGCTACTGTTTTTAGAGCAAAACCCCAAAATGTCAGTGGAAGATCTGACTGGCTCATCATTGATCGAACCATGTCCAACAAGGTTCAATTACGCCGTTCGGAGACCCCGTTCCTTTGAGGCGTTCCAGGCGGTGTAAGTTGAGGAACAATTCCACAACTCTTAAGATGATCGCTAAATCCGTGACTCAAATATTCTCCTCCACGATCGGATCGTAGAGCTTTAATTTTCTTGCCACGTCGATTCTCTACTTCATTATGGAACTCTTTGAACTTTTCAAAAGTTTCAGACGTATGCTTCATTAGGTAGACATAACCGTATCTACTAAAATCATCAGTGAAAGTTATGAAGTAGTGAAAACCACCTCTTGTTGTCGTGCTGATCGGTCCGCATACATAAGTATGTACGAGTTCCAATAAGTTCGTCGCCCTCTCAGGAGAACCGTTAAAAGGCGACTTGGTTATCTTTCCAAGTAAACAATCTTCGCATGTCTCGTATGATTCAAAATCAAACGAAGTTAGAAGACCATCATTATGGAGTTTCTTCATACGCTTTTCACTTATATGACCCAACCGACAATGCCAAAAATAGGTGGGATTCAAATCAATAGGCCGTAGCCTTTTAGCGCTTACGTTATAAACATGCACATCATCATGAGCATCAGCAGGATTTATAATAAAAAGCCCATTCACAATGGAAGCAAAAGCCACAAACATATCATTCTTGGAGATTAAACAACCATTGTCTTTACTCGCAAATGAATAAACATCTCTCATCAAACATGAAGGAGAAATAATGTTTCGGTTAAAACTAGGAACGTAATCACAATTATTCAATTCCATAATAAATCCTGAAGGTAGGTGCAGTTGGTAGACGCCAAAGGACAAAGCAGCAACCCTTGCATTATTTCCGACGCGAAGATCAACTTCTCCTTGTCTCACGCTTCTAATCCTTACTAGCCCTTGCATCGATTTGCAAATGTGAGCAACCGATCCGGTATCAAATACCCAAGATTCAATAATAGAGTCGGCGAGAAAAATGTCTATAACATTAATTACAAGCGTACCTGAGCTAGAAGTCCTTCACTGAAGCAAGGTACTTGCTGCAATTTCTCTTCCAGTGTCCAGTATCATGACAGTAGAAGCACTCTGTGTCAGGTTTAGGTCCGTCCTTAGGCTTAGGCTTTGGCTTAGAGATCAAATCTTTAGCCTTCCCTTTCCCCTTAGACTTATCCTGCTTCTTGAAGCTAGGCCTGTTCTGCACAGCGAACACTTGGCCATGCCCTGCACTCTTCTTAATGTCATTTTCTGCCGTCTTGAGCATCCCACAAAGTTCATTAAGGTCCTTCTCCGTCCCATGCATATGGTAGTTCGAAATGAAGTTCCCATAGCTAGATGGAAGCGAAGCCAAAATGAAATCTGTGACCAACTTAGGGTCCAATGGAAAACCAAGTTTGTCCAAAGTCTGCACATAACCAAGCATCTTAATCATGTGCGGCCCTACTGCTCCGCCCTCAGCTAGCTTGCATTCACCAAAAGCCTTAGCGGCATTGAACCTTTCAGCCCTGGCTTGAGTCTGGAACATATCCTTCAGCGCAATGATCATATCATACACTTCCTAACCATCAAATTGCTTTTGAAGGTCGGGTTCCATGCATGCAAGCATAAGACAGCTAACCTCAAGAGACTCATCACATGATCTCTTAAAAGGCAGTTCTAACAGCAGCAATGTTAGTATCAAGAGGCGCATCTGGGATTGGGGTATCCAGAACACTTTCCTTTCTCTCAGCCCTGAGAACAATTCTCAGGTTTCGGATCCAATCCAAATAGTTTGTTCCATTTAACTTTTCCTTTTCAAGAACGGATCGCAACGCAAAAGGGGTGGGTTGGTTGTTACGTGCCATTGATCTACAACAGAAGAACATGCAAAATACTAAGACAAAATCCATGATAGAGTAAAAGACATTAAACAATTTAACGTGGTCTACTCCCACTAAAACCAACATCCCTCTATCGTTACTTAGTGATTCAAGATCCATAACGAACAAGTCGACTAGTGACGTTTGCATCACTGCTAGAAGACAAGGTAGATCGGTAAGCAACACTTGCTAATCATATCACATATGACTCTTGTTGTTGGGTGAAATCTCCATGTCAAAAACACCAACCCTTATGCCCCAAGGCGCTTAACCGTTAAGATTACCTTGATGAGTTAACCAACCCTTTATGCGCGTAAGCATCAGCATATGGCACCCTGCTGCAACAGTCGTACCACACAACCGATACATACCCACCTAGTTAACAAAAACTGATGGCGCCCTGCTGCAACAGACCCACCATCAATCGTAGAAGACATGGGATGGTGCAAGTTTTAGTTGGGGGGCATGGGAACTTAACATTTGCAAGGGATCGTTCTACTTCTACGAATCTAACATGGATAGGAGTAAAATAACAGGAATATCAATTACATAGTTGTGACACAGTATGGCCCGTTTCACATGGTGATCTCCATATCCATGGAACCCGTCCACCATGATGATCTCCATCTCCATGGTCCATATGCGCCATCCCTCCGGGTGATGAGTCCTCCAAGAAATTTCTACAAGCTATTACTACTAACAGCTAGAAAAGAAGATTACATGGATAGAGGGAATCATCACAAGTCGGCACGCAGGACGTTAATACAATAAGTGACAACACAATATGGCTCCAACCATGTTGACATATTCACGACACGCAGGTCATGAAAATATTACACACATGCATCACATACACATAGGGCCATACCGGTCACAAAATCTGCAAAAATGAGTTAGACGTTCTAACGCCGAAACTTGCAGGGCCTAAAAGTCTGTCACCTTAGGTCGGCTGCTCATAAGTAGAAAATTTTGTTACGCAACTTTTTCCAGTTGAGAGTTTTTCGATCCGAGGTAGTATGCAAAAGTTACAGCCGTTTTGAAAGAGACTGTCCATTTCTGCCAATTCCCCGAAACCGGCGGCAGATCCAATATGTCACCCCGCGCATCTCGTGCACATCGTATATGATCTAGACTCCGATTCGACCAATCATATTGATCTCCGCGTGCTCCAATTGGATTTATATGTCACAGTCTACCCCGATGGCGAAAACCGACCGGTAGGGGTATGTCGTTCCACGACCTCACGCATCACGATCACGGAATCCAAATGACAGATCAAAACATCTACTCCATACAATCGATCACATCGATCATATCCCATCTACATATCACATATGCAAACAATCCTAATCTATAACTACACAGCAGCGGCTCTGATACCACTATAGGAAAAGGGGTAGGCTACACTAGCGCAAATCAAAATTTCTACCGTGTCAACCAAGATCTGCTGCCAGATATTGATCACGAGATTACCACTAGACGTCCTGTGCCGATCTCGGTGAAGCGGGTCGGGGTAGGGTAGTCGTACGAATCATCCGGATCCCGTCGCTCCCACGAACAGCTCCTCTTGGCGGCTCGTCCAAGTGCTACAGATGCAGCACCTCTATCAGTATCCACATGTGCGGCGTGGAAGCAACGCTCGCCGGACTGCTAGGTCCGCAGGGGAGGCAGGGGTGTGGAGAGACGGTGGCTGCGGTGGAATGTGGAGCGGAATTAGCAACCCTAAAACACACAGCCTCCTCTCCTTTATATAGACGTCCCCATAATGGGCTGCCACTAAAACATCCCACTCTAGAGTCCATTTCCAGGTCATTTAGGATCCAATCCGAATTCTTCTTCTTCTTCTACCTTAAGTGTGCGACCCTATAGGATCACACACGTTTAGACATGACACGAGTATACCTACTCGGCCAATAGTTGGTAGCGGCTTCTAGCAAAACGTGCCAACTACCAAAACTGCATAAAGATCACATAGAACGAACCATCACATGTTTATGATATTCCTTTTGCCTCACGATATTTGATCATGCTCTTAGCTGATCACTCTTTCTCGATCTTGTGAATCGGAATCCCTTTCCAGGTTAACTATTAACCTTATTCAGCATGGCCATGCATTTCTGGATCCGGTCACTCGAGGGGCCCATAGAAACATCTCTCTCTCTAGTGAAAAGAGGGGCAAATCCCATCTTGACTTACCATGCCTTGCAGCATGCTTCATGAAAAACCCGAAAGCTACCTTTATAACTACCTTGTCACGGTGTAGCGTTTGATACCCCCAAAGTAGGTCGATTCACATCTCAAGAACATGCGACAATCTCAGGTCTAAGGACAAAGCAAGCACAACGTGTAGAGAGAGAACTATTAGCATTGTTGTAATGTCTCAAGATGGGTCAGTCCAACACCATGTTCGTAACATGAGTTCACATTATTAGTTTGACATCACCATGTCTATGACTTGCGAAACATAGCCATCAACCAATACATGTGCTAGTCTAATGTTCAGGTGTGTCCTCACATGAACTCCGACTAGGGACATATTTAGAATAACCATGTAAGTAAAGAGTTTCACAAACAAGTCACATACTTGCCAATCAATACGAAGATATTATTCAAGGCACATTATTACAAATCATGGATACATAGATATATCATCATCTCTATGATTGCCTCTCGGGCATATCTCCAACATTAAACATGTGTTACTAGAGTATAGCTTACAAACAGAGGTCACACGACCCAACATTACATCAGATAACGTAAAGAAAATTATGTTGCTACTCAACAAGAACCAAGAAGGCCTAAGAGGCCGCAACATAAGGCGACGTCCCAGCCCATAGATTCCAGGCTGCTACCTGGGAACCCCAAACTACTCGTCGATGTCCACGTTGAATCACCACCGAAGTGATGAACTCCACCTGAACTAAAATTTAAGCAAACCTGAGTGCGGAAGGTACTCAACAAGATTTAGTTAACCTATTGTATATCTGCTATCTTTAGAAAGGGTTTTATGAAGGTTATTTTGCGTAAATCCATCTTTGTCTTCCAAGTCGAGGAAGAATAGCACGTTTCATGGAGTATTTCCAAAACAGATGAGGAAACTAGTCAACTAATGAGATCATCATGTTCTTTTGTTCCACCAACATCATTTCCCAGCCTCTCACATGCTACAAGGATCACCCCTCTCCGCATCTCCGAGGAGGTACACTTCATTCGTTATCAACAAGTTTTAGTCATTCAGTTCAAGTTATCTATGATCACAGAATCCGTTGCCATGTCGTCCGTAACCGTGGACATGGCTTCTCCAGGAGATTTATCCCTGCAGGGGGTACACTTTACCCACACGTACCATCCGACTGTTAACACCACATGTACGCTCGTCCATGGAGCGTGGCGGAGGGTGGCTGGCCACGACCTTTACCTTGCTCGACCCTATCCACGAGTCAACCCAAACAGGGCCACCCTGTCAACAGGGAGTTGGCCACCTCCTGACGGCACCTGTTCTGTGAGTCGGGATCAAGATTCGTGTACGTCCATCACTTGTCCCGGTAACGCCCTAAGTTTTCTCCAAATCGTTTTCTGACTCACAGGAAGATGGAAAGATCAAACAACGTGACTCATGGACGTGGCCAAACAAGTTAGTTGGTTGAGCGCGGTCTGTTAGGCCCCGCGTGTGGTTGCACGCTCAGTCTTGGGTTCGAAGGTGAGAACTCGCTCCTAGGGGCATGAATAGGACAAATCGCCACAACCCATTGTGTCCTCACATCCATGCCGTTATTTAGTCAAGTTATCAAAGATAATTCAAAACACAACAACCTGACAAAGTAGATTCACGCATTGACCAGATTCATCAACCGGATGGATCAGATCACAACTAGGCATGGCTAAGCAAGACTCACATGCTTTAGCGAGGCGCGCACAAACAAAACTATAGCTTCTAGGAACAGTGGATCAGAATATGTAGGCTATGCATTATATAGGAAAACTCTATCTGCTGACATCAAATAGTTTGGAACCGAATGCAAAGTACGAGAACCAAAAGTCGTTGGAAAACATATATGAGCATATAAGAGGTTATGCTTGCCTTGGTTATAAGAAAACCAGATGGAGGCTTCAGGAATAAGTGCTTGATTGTTGGTTAAGATCAAGTATTCGCCATTGGAGTTGTTGGCCTTCACTTCGGAGTCGCGTTCTACCGAGGAAGAACAACACCGAAAAGAAGAACAACAATCAAACATGGCATCGATGCAATGCACAATATGTATGCATGAGCAAGTTAATGCACTGAAATAAATCCCTAAGCATGTTCGTTGGGTTGCTAGGGTTCGTATGGAAATTATACAATTCTACTGAAATTAGCCCGAAATAGACCCCGGAGGGGCACTTCGGGCAATTCTGAAAGCGAGTACAATTTTAAAAGATCAAATGGGTTTGAAAACATCATAAATGGATTGCATCTGTCATTTTGCGCAATTTGGTATATAACTTGTAATTTCTAATTTTATTGAATAAAAACTTAATTTTCCATTTTGAAATGAATTAAACAATATCAAATAATGTTCAATTTTCAACTTTGTAAAACATGATTGAAAATGACATATTTGGGTAGGAAATAATTTTCTGAACAGTTCCATACTGTTATTTTATTTTTCTGAATTACAGATTAAAAGATATTAAATTTATAAGTTTTATTCATTTCCTGTAATTTATTAAAAAGTAGAGGGTCCACGTGTCATAACATTTTCTTTTTATAATTAATTTAAACGTCTGACGGACGGGGCCTGCAGCCACGTCATGCTGGCGTCAGCATGATGCCAGCAGAGACCAGCAGCGGCTCTGCTGTGGCTCAATTCGACCGATCCCCCGCGCGCTCCTCGAATCGAACTAGGTAGTTCAACGGAGGAGGCCATGGGGAAATCAGAGGTGGCGGCGCCGCGGTTTGGAGGTCGCCGGAGGCTCTCCGACGTCCGTGTTTTGCGGCGGCCAACGGCGTCCACGACGAGCGTGCGCTACAGGGAAGAAACAGGAGGATGGAGGGTTCCCGGGGCACCAGAGGCTCACCCTGGGCGCGAGGAGCAGGTTGTCGGAGCAGGGCGGGGCCGGGGATGGCTGTGATTTCCCGTGGCGGAGCTCTACCGGGGCCGAGGATGATGGGGTCGGAGCGGCGGATTCTGACCGTCCCTGCTCGATTCGATCCACTTGAGGGAAGAGGGAGACAAAGCTCTGCCGGGGCCGAGGATGATGGCAGTCAGCAGGTTTATAAGCCGGCTAGGAGATAAAGCTCTGCCATTATACAAAATGTTGAAGAAATCCGACAAATTTGAATGGAAAGAAGAGGCGGACAAAGCATTAACCCAGCTGAAAGAAACCTTGATGAAAGCACCGATTTTGCCATCCCCAAAAGACGAAGAACCTATGTTACTGTATCTTACAGCAACAAACAGGGTTATCAGCGCTATGATAATTGTGGAAAGGCGGAAAGAAGAACAAAGTATACCATATCAGCATCCAGTATACTATGTTAGCGAAGTATTCTCCGAGTCAAAGCAAAGGTACCCACATTATCAAAAGTTGGCATATGTTGTGTTTTTCGCATCTAGAAAACTCCGCCATTATTTCCAAGGACATTCCATAATAGTGGTAAGCAAAGCACCACTAGGGGATATTATTAACAACGTGGACGCAACAGGCCGAGTAGCCAAATGGGGCATTGAGCTAGCTGCGTTCAACATTAAGTACCAACCCCGGACGACAATTAAATCCTAGGTGTTGGCAGATTTTGTCGCTGATTGGACAGAAGCAATGGAGAACACACCAATACCGGAATCAGAATACTAGGTCATACATTTTGACGGATCCAAGATGAAGGAAGGCGCTGGAGCTGGTGTAGTGCTAAAATCCCCAAAAGGTGACATTATGGAGTATGTATTACAGATAAATTTCAATGCAAGTAACAACATGGCAGAATACGAAGCATTGCTTCATGGCTTGCATATTGCAAAATAAATAGGTGTCAAGCGCATACTATGCTATGGTGACTCGGATTTGTTACAGCATCAGCTAAACCAAACATGGGATGCCAAAAGCCCCATCATGGCCGAATGTCGGAGTACGGTGGACGAGTTTTCCATTTCCTTCCTTGGATTTGAAGTACTTCATATCAAAAGGGAGGAAAATTGGAACGCGGATGCATTAGCCCGCATGGGTCGGAAAGAGTGAAAACCCTACCACCTGGTGTGTTTGTCCAACACTTGCACGAACCATCGATCAAAGGTGGAGATGTTGATTATCCTCTCGTTTCCGAGTCAATTGAAGTTCTGCTCGTTAACCCGGATTGGACGATTCCATACTTAAACTTCTTAGCTGATCAGAAATTCCCAGATGGAGCAGACGAGGTATTGCAAAGGCAGATACACCACCGATGCAAAGGATACACGATAATCAATGGTTTCCTGTATAAGCGCAGCACTATCGGAATTTATCAGCGATGTATTTCGCCAGAGGAAGGCCAAGAAATCTTGCAAGAAATCCACGCAGGAGATTGCGTACATCATGCTTAATCAAAAAGCATAGTCAAAAAAGCATTCCGTGCAGGGTTTTTCTGGCTCACAGCCAAGACAGACGCCGAACACATAGTAAACACATGTGTCGGATGCCAGTATTACGCCAAGCAGACGGTTATGCCAGCTCAAGCACTCAAAACTATCCCTATAACATGGTCATTCGCGGTCTGGGCTAGATATGATGGGACCATTCAAAACTGCAAGAGGCGGACTTACACATCTACTCGTTGTAGTGGATAAGTATACCAAGTGGGTGGAGGCGAAACCCATCAAGAAACTTGACGGTGTGACGGCCAGAAACTTCATCATTGACGTAGTCATGAGATACGGTGTTCCACACCGCATAATCACCGACAACGGGACAAATTTGTCTATTGGAGAGTTGGAAAAATATTGCCGACAAACAGGAATACGCCTAGATCTTGCATCTGTGGCTCACCCACAATCCAATGAGCAGGTTGAAAGAATGAATAGCTCAATCCTGCAGGGAATACACCCAAGACTCGAATCTCCTCTTCATAGAGCAGCTGGAGCATGGGTAGAAGAATTGCCTTCCGTGCTTTGTAGTATTCGAATGACGCCAAATAGATCAACAGGGCAAACCCTATTTTTCTTGGTTTATGGTGCAGAAGCAATGCTTTCAACGGACATGCTCCATGATAGCCCAAGAGTGAAGGCTTATGATGACTCGGATGCCGAAAGCGCACGATAGGATGCCGTCGATCTTTTAGAAGAAGAACGAGACCTTGTGCTTCAAAGATCCACCATTTACCAGCAAGGATTGCGACGCTACCATAGTCGTTAAATCAGACACCGTTCTTTCAAAGAAGGTGACTTAGTGCTAAGATTGGTACAGGAAAGAAAGCACAAGTTAGCCCCAGTCTGGGAGGGACCATTTGTCATTAGCAAGGCTATGAAAAATGGATATTATTATCTTGTAGATACTCGGGATACGGAGGATGATCCCAAAAGACCGAATCGCAAAAGAAAGAGGAAGATAGATGTCGAACTAGGAGAGACAAAGAGACCCTGGAGCATCCAACAGTTATGCCCCTTCTACACTTAGTTTAATTTCTATATAAACATCTTTCAGATCATGAAATAAAGTTGTCGTAATTCATGCATTATTGTTCTATCTGTTTTCATACAAAGTATAAGTTCGTCTTATCTATTTCCCAATGATCTTTCAAAATACTCAATGTTAACCCGAATTGTGCCTGCGTGCTCGGAGTTATAAAACTGAATGATTTTCAGCCTAAGGAGGCTTAAGGAAACCCAGATTGTGCCTACGTGCCTGAGTTTCATACAAATTTTACAATTCCTTACTTTTCTCTAAGTATTATCTGATTGTTTATGTGTTGGGTCACTGAAATTAGTAAGTAAAAATGCCTTAGTAAAATCCATGTTTCCGAGTTTCGACTGATCTGTTAAACCCATTCACTTGGCGTGAAGATTAAGTACTATTGAGCCATTTCAAACACTAAGGACAGTTAAAGCATATAAACCAGAGGACTTAGAATGCAAAGGAATTAAAACCCGGAAAACTTGCAAAGATTTATAAACTAAAATGCAAAAGTGGAGTACTTGTTTATACAAATGATAGATAGCATTACAATAAATATTACATTGTAAGAATAGTAATGCTTCTATTTTTTCGTATCTTCTACCCAGAACTGAAGCAACTTCTTCGGGATCCGAGTCCTCCTCCTCGCCGCTGGATTCCTCAGGAGTTGTCGGAACCTCCTCTTCAGGGTAGAAGGTAGAGATGTTCACCATTTGCGCTATTTTGGTGGCGTGGCCTTTGACAGAGTCAAAGATGTTGGCCCGCTGAGCGTCCGTGTATCCTTGAGGGATACCTGACACCACGCGCCAAGACTTGGCGGTTGTATAATGCATATGCATGAGCCCAAGGGCCATGCGCGCACCATCGCGAGCCGCGGAACGGAACCATGAATCTTTGTTGTTCGCCACCTCCTCGATCGCCTCCGGAAGCTTGCTAATTTCTGAGAGTTATCCTGCTTTGTCGGGAATGTACTTATTCATAAGTAACATCCCCACAGATTTCAGCGCGGCGAAGACTCTCCCGAAAGCCTGGAGTCAATCAATCCAGGTAAGCAAGGGGTTCCCTTCTGTTTAAATCAACAAAATAAAGTTAGAACAAAATAGAGGAGGAAAAGGGAAAACTCCGGTAAAAGTTTCAGAACTTACCGAGAATCATGTCCATCTCCATGCCTTCCTCAAGGCGTTGGTTCAGAGCATTATCCAAGTCCCTGATGGTGGCCTGGTCCTCCTCGGCCTAGCTAGAGGCCTTGGACTCGGCAATGCCGACAGCCATTTGGCTGGCTTCCAGGTCCTCCTGGAGCTTCACATTGATCTTATGAAGTTCCATGTTTTCCTTTTGGTGGTTCTCATCATTGCCAGCATCTTCAGCAATTTGTTTGGCTTTCACCAAAGAAGCTGAAAAGCAAGTAAAGTCAAGAGTTAAAACTCGGAAAAATACTTAGAAAAATTCTAAACAGCAGCAGAGAGAAAAAACTACCTTCTAATTCATCCAGCTTTTGCTGAACGGAGTCCAGCTCTGCATCTCCTTTTCATCAAGAATACTAAGGAGAGTTTTCACCTCCTTATTCTTGATTGTAAGTTTGCTGAAAACTTCCATGTTTATGTTTTCAGCAATTTGCTCAAACAAGGGAAAGAGACACAACGCTTAAGTCAGAAAACAAGCAAGGTCATGATAAAAGCATTAAGCCAAAATGTATACATTTGACAAAATACTTGGGGGATAGAGATATTACCTGGGTCATTTTCGTCAAGTTTGCCAGATTTTCGTTGAACTCTTTTGCATAGTCTGCAAAAAGAATCTCGACGTGGCAAAGACCGTCCTAGATGACATGCCGAGGTGAAAATACG
Source organism: Alopecurus myosuroides (assembly GCA_028641055.1). Classification (NCBI taxonomy): domain Eukaryota; kingdom Viridiplantae; phylum Streptophyta; class Magnoliopsida; order Poales; family Poaceae; genus Alopecurus; species Alopecurus myosuroides. The sequence continues at coordinate 115,141,805 of CM054063.1, read as the reverse complement.
AAGTTAATCCTAACAATAAGACCGCCTTGCAGCCGAGGAAGGATTAAGGGAGCTGGAGCAAAGTGTTTTGTCGCCCACGGTTTGATATGTCCGTGTTCATCAAATGGCTCTTCCTTTATCTTAAACTCTTTGTCGAATGTTGGGATAGGTTCCTCCTCTTGAGCACGAGAAGGACCTCCCTTTTCCGGCTCCGCCCTTTCCCTCGCGTCTGACTCAGAAGCAATGGGCTGGCTGGACTGCAAAGGGTATTCTTCCTCCCTTGCAGCCAGGTTCTCTCCTCGTGTGGCAACCGGGGTGTCGGGGCCTGCAGCAGGAGACGGCTGCACTCCTCTGCTAACAACTGCCTTATGCTTCTTCCGAGCTTTCGGGTTTAGGGTGGTAGGAGCAAGGCTAGAAAAGAAGGGAAAGGAAAGATGATCCGAGAAATAAGAATCCAAGAAAGAAATAAAAATACATGCAATAAAAATCATAGGAAAAACCCGGGAAATTCTTACCTGGATGTTGGGACGGGAACGCCGTCAAGGTTAATGACCTCCTGAGTGGTGGAAGGCTTCTTGCGCTTCCGTCCGCCGGCAAAGTTGGCACACAAAGCGTCCAACTCAGTGTTAGAGGCAAGCTCGAGTCAGGAAGGGTTGTAATCTGTCAAAAAGGACAAAGTTCCGGGTAAGATAAAAACATCCGAGAAAGTGAAAAACGAGAAATTTGCCTAAAGGAGGAAAAGTCTACCTTTGGAGCGATGCCCAGCATGATACATTTCTCGGCTTTCTTCATACTGGTCTCGAGTAGAGACCAATTGATTCAGCCATTTCTTGAAGTCCTTCTTCAGGAAACCCTTGTCCGTCATCCTCATCGGGTCCTCTGGGCCCGAGTATTCGCACATTAGCCATTTTTCGCGATAGGCTAATGGCTGAATACGCTGTCTGAGCCAACACAAAACTGTGTCTGTGCCAGTGAGAGGAGGAGTGGCGGATACAAGCTTGGCTATGCGCTGCTTGATCCTCATCAGATCTGCTGGCAGAGTCTGGACCGCTTCTACAGCCCAATTATCTTGGGGGTAGCAGAGGAATTATCGAAAGGTGGAATTCCTGTCTCCTTTCTGGGAAACGGGACATCTTCATGATAGAAGAAGCAACCCGTCCAAAATTTTACGGATTCTGAGGTTTTGATCTTGGGGAACCAGTCCTCCCAAAACCTACGGAGGGTGAAGGAGATGGTCCCGCAAGTGGGGAGAGCTCCCTCATAAGGGTTTCGCTTAACCCCGAAACAATATTGCCAGAAGTCCAACCTAAGTTCTATTCCTAAGTATCCTTCAAAAAGGGCTTGAAACCCGGCAAGGTAGAGAATAGAGTTTGGTGGAAGGTTATGTGGTTGGATGTTGTAGTGGTCAAGGACTTGGAGGAAAAAGGCAGAAGGTGGGAAACCCATACCTCTATTTATGTGAGAGGCGAGGAGAACCATTTCTCCGGCTATCGACAATGGCTGGGAGTCGTCCTCCTCGTACCGCCATTTTCCCTTGAGAACATACCCTTCCTTCTCCATTGATGAAAGAAGGGATGGAACTACATTGCAGTGGCTCCAATTCCCGTAATTTTCTTCCGCGTCTTCTTCGGCTCCGGCGGTGCCCGGAACGGCAAACTCCTCACCGCAACGTGCGAGGTTTTCTTTCGCAAGCTCGGTGGCGAGGGGCGGAGTAGGCGTGGCAGACGACGACGGTATGTCTTCGTCCACGGGAGGAAGATCCCCGCGGGCCGAATCACCGGCGTTTACCTCCGGCGCGCTCTCGGTGGCGCGGCCGGGAGAATCCAACAGTGGGTCAATATCATTGATGATGTTGTCTATGTCGTGGGCGACGGAGCTCTCCTCCGTAGCGCGGGATGATCCTCCAGTGGTCATATTCGGGCGGTGCGACGAGGATCCGGATCCTCCGGTGGCTTTTTCCGGGGAAGTTACTGTCGCTCGTTCTCTGCTCACTCTCACAAGATCGAGCTCGAGCTCTCACTAGTAGAGAAGTGCCTTTCTATTGAACAGCATCTGTGGCACATCTAGAACGCGTGCGCCATAAAAAATAATTTTGTGGCGCATGGCAAGTGGTGCGCCATAGAAATTCCTAATTCTGTGGCGCATGGAAGAATGGTGCGCCACAGAAATTATGTGAGGCCCACACCAATCATTGGGCTGGCTGTCAGAACACACATTTTTATGGCGCAGGCTCACTGGTGCGCCACAGAATATAGCATTTCTGTGGCGCACGGCTGGGCTGCGCCACAGAAAATACACATTCTGTGGCGCATTGAGATACATGCGCCACAGAATGTATATTTTCTGTGGCGCAGCCCCGCAGTGCGCCACATAACAGTGTGCAAGTGCGCCACAGAAAAGGTGCACTATGCACATATAGATGGTAGCCCCCTGTCTCTCCCCCCACTCATTTCATTCCAAGTGGATGTTGCTCACTCGACCCCCCTTCTCTCCACTCCAATTTTACACATTTAATTCTTCTTTTTTGATAGGTGAACCTATTGTTTTCGATGTATAATTGTTGGTGAAGTTTCTTGTTGTTGAGGGGAAGCCCTAACCTCCATATGTACTCTGGTCCCTCCCTCTCCTCGCTCTTTTCGCGTCTCGGTATCGAATCTACTAGGTGAGTATAGTTGGAGGTGCATGTCTCGTGTGGCCATCGATCGATGTGTATGGGTGCTTGTCATGCATGTGCAAGTGGACCGATTGTCGCGCGCGGGCGGCCATGGTGCATGGATGTTTGCCGAAATGTTGATTCACTTCCATTTCGCCAAACTTTTGCACCTCATATGTCCTACTTATAGGAGAGGTCATGCCGAATTTTTCCGGCGACTATGCATGTTGTGGTTCTAATTTTCTGCTCTCTATGTGTGTGTGCAGGCAACCATGGTACTAGAAATGAGCTCTGCTCGAATCGCTAGATACAAGAAAGACGCGAAGGCGGACATGATTCGGTGCAACAGGCGGCAGATAAGATGTCCGTGTCGATCATGCAAACTCGTGCGCTGGATTGACCCTGATTCCGGACAATTGGAGGAGCACCTTCTCAGACGCGGTTTCTTTGACGACCACAACCACGTGGCACCGCCAGCAGCAACAGGTGTGCATGATAAGAAGACGAGCGAGGTGACGAAGGAAATGACGACGGAGAAGATCATCATGAAGAAGGATATGTCGGCGGAGAAGATCGACATGACGATGAAGGCGTGAACTCGGAGACCCCGCTAATTTCGGCCTTGCGGGACTCTCATGTTCAGGATCTGCTGCTTAAGGAGACGAGCAACGACATAGCTGCAGCTAGGGAGAAAGCCAAGCTGGCGCAAATGGAGATAGACGGGGTGACTCCGTTGTTTCCTGGGTGCCGCCCCGAGGATACGCGCTTGCATGTAACGCTTGCTTCTCTGAAGATGAAGACGCAAAACAAATGGACCGACTCGAGCTTCAACAAGAACATGAAATTCTGGCATGATCGCCTTCCCGAGGGGAACACATTGCCAAGCAGTATCAACGAGGCTAAGAAAGTCGTGTGCCCTCTTGACCTACCTCACGAAAAATTCCACGCCTGCTTCAATGATTGTGTAATTTATCGTTGGGAGTACAAGGACACAACCACATGTCCAAAGTGCGGCCATGAACGATACAAGAGTGGAACCAACAACAAGAAAATTCCTCGAAAAGTGGTATGGTACTTTCCTAACACTCCCCGTCTTCAGCGGTACTACGTGGACCCTAAGGAAGCAAAGCTCATGCAATGGCACGCGGAAAGGGAGAAGCCGGAAGAAGATCCGGAGAAGGGCTATATCATGACACATCCTGCAGACGCTGCCCAGTGGGAAGCATTGGACACAGCTTTCCCGAGTTTCGGGGGCGACGCGAGGAACGTCAGGCTGGGTATGAGCACCGATGGACTCAATCCGTTCGGCAACCAGAGTAGCACACATAGCAGCTGGCCCGTGTTTGTATGGCCTTACAACCTATCCCCGTGGCTGTGCACCAAGCAAAACTACATACACTTGAGTATTCTCATCCAGGGGCCGAAACAACTAGGTGTCGACATGCATTTGTATCTCGGGCTGCTGAAAGACGAGTTAGACACATTGTGGAAGACGCCACCCTGTACGTGGGACACCTACACTAGAGATTATTTCTATATGAGAGCCGCGTTGCTCACGACCGTCACAGACTATCCTGGTTACGCGTATGTATCTGCCTAGGTTGGCCACGGATTCTGCGACTGCGTGAAGTACATTGACGGGACCCCGCATCTCCAGCTACCAAGGGATCATGGGTCTTCGAAAACCGTGTACCCAGGGGCTCGAAGGTGGCTTCGCCTGGATCACCCATGGAGAAAACGCGGTGAGTTGATCAATGGTAAAGACGAGCCCGATGGAGCCCCGCGCACGAGGAGCGGCACAGAAATCGGCGAGCTTCTGAAAAATTGGGATGAGTGCCCTTCGCCGGGAAAGAAGCGACCCAAGCCAGAGCCGCAGCTGGGTGTATGGAAAGTGAGGTCTGTTTTCCACGACTTGGAGTATTGTCCGGTCCTCCACACGCCTCATAGCCTCGATGTGATGCACATTACGAATAACGTTACGGAGAGTCTGCTTGGCACTATTTCCAATTCGGAGAAGTCCAAGGATGGGCCGAAAGCAAGATACGATCTGAAACATTTTAGCATTAGGAAAAATCTAAAGTTCCCCGCCGATAGTAATGATGATGATGATGATGACGACGATGAGGATAAGACGGAAGGGACTCAACGTCCCTGCAAAAAGGCTAAGAAGAACACCGTGGTGCTTCCCGCTGCCTGCTTCACATTGAGTCCGCTGGAGCTTGAGCAGTTTTTCAGGTGCCTCCTAGAAGTCAAAGTTCCTCACAGATACTCAGGGAGTATAAGAAGATATCTAGACTTAGCAAAGAAGAGGTTCACCGGGATGAAGTCTCACGATTGTCACGTGCTCATGACGCAGATACTTCCCGTTGCGATCCAAGGGATAATGGACGAGCACGTCCGTGATACGTTGTTTGGCCTTTGCAACTTTTTCGACATTATCACCCGAAAGTCGATCGGTGTGAGGCAACTCAAGATGCTACAGGATGAGATCCTGGTGATACTATGCGAGCTCGAGATTTACTTCCCGCTGGCTATATGTGTCCATCTCCTTCTCCATGTCGTTGATGACATCACGCATCTCGGCCCGACGTTCCTGCACTACATGATGCCGATGGAAAGGCAGAATGGTGTCCTGAAAGGATACGTTCGCAATAGGGCCCGTCCAGACGCAAGCATGGCCAAAGGATTTCTAACCAACGAGTGCATCTCTTTCTGCGACAATTACCTAAGCACCGAGGATGACCAGGATGTCGGTCTGTCCACTAGGACGCACCTCGACAGGCTCACCGGAGTCGGTCACCGCGAGGGCTGCCGCGACGTCCATGTCGGCTTTCAGAAACGACGCGACGACTTTGAAAGGGCTCACCGAGTCGCGCTACAAAACTTAAAATTGATCGAGCCTTTCGTGGAAGAGCACAAAAGCTTAATCAAGCAGAATTATATCGAAATGGGCGAGCCGAGGAAGATGGGAGACATAACCAAAGAGCACAACTCTCGCTTCACGCGTTGGTTCAAGCAAAGTCAACTGATTGAAGCATGGAGAAAAATGCCTTCTACGGAAGATGAAAAACTCATATACACCTTATCACAGGGCCTCGGGCAGAACGTAAGGACCTATCAGGGGTATGACATCTCCGGTTACAGATTCTCCACCGAGGACAAGGACATGAGTAGCGAAAATCAAAACTCAGGAGTAACTATGCTATCATATGGCGATGACGAGACTAATGTCAAGGAAAGATACTTTGGAAAGATCGAGGAGATATGGGAGCTCAACTACTGTGGAGAGACGGTGGTGCCAATGTTCCGTGTGAGATGGGCCAAAAATGTCAAGAAAGAAGGACATCATTTCAACACCATGGTTATACCCGATGCCAAATCGAAGAACGCATCCGCGAAAAATGAGCCATGGGTACTCACTAGCCAAGTTGACCAATGCTTCTTTATCACCGACCCGTCAAGGCCTAACTGTGTTGTCGTGAGGAGGGGCAAGAGGAGCATCATCGGAATGGAAGGAGACGCCAACGAGGAAGACTTGGACAAGAACGGTGATTCGAAGATCGAGGAGGAGTTCGACAAGCACTTAGACATGCCTACTACTGGTATAGTAAGAAGGAAGACATCCCTACCTACCCAAGGTTGTCCGTTCACGCGAAGAAATCTCAAGGTGGTCGGCATAAAGTATTCAGTCGCCAACAAAAAGGGCAAGAGACGCTAAGCTAGATCAGAACCGAGAGAAAGAAGTCTTTTGTGTGTATATATGTGCATGTGTATGTGAGACAATCATATGTGTATGTGAGACAAGATCGCTAAATAAAATATTTAAAAAAATTATCACATATTTTGAGACAACCATATTGTTCTTTCTTTAATTAATTGTAATTTACTGTTTCCTTTCTTTAATTATAATTAAACAAAATATTAAAAAATGTGGGGCAACCACAGGATTCAAACCCTGGCACTAGGGTTAATTAGTTCACAGCCAAACCAATGGGGCTAGTAATACTTATTTGTCACAGTACATCGTTTGGTTTTCTTATTTTATCTATCCACTAAATTCTATAGCGCACCATGGTGTACGTGCGCCACAGAAATCTCCTAATTCTGTGGCGCATCTCCTAATGGATGCGCCATAGAATTCCCTTCGAGCGTATGACATGTGGCCCGGCGCACGTGGCCACAGAATACGCCCAAGAAATTCTGTGGCGCATTCCTGAGATGATGAGCCATAGAATTCTAACAATTCGGTGGCGCACACGGTCGGGGTGCGCCACAAAATAGGCCTCTCTGTATATGGCATGTGGCCCCGCGCGCAATCCTTCACACTTAGCAAAAATTCTATCCAGTTCGTTCGCGCGACGAACCCTAGCCTTCTCTCTCCCTCGCGCTCGCCCGTGGAGGACCGTGTGGAGAAGATCCCTTTGGAGGAGCGGCTTCCTCATCGACCATGAGCGAGGCCCTTCCTTGGCAGGGAGAGGTGATGGTGCGATGTATTCTTCATCGACCAGGAGCGAGGCCGAGACCCAGGAGCGAGGTACCGTGTGTCTCCCTTTTCTTGATCCGTTTCTTGATCCTTTGTTTTGATCTATTTCTTGATCCGTTTCTTGATTCCCTCTGTGACCAGGAGCGAGGCGGAGACCGCACTTGACCTGGCCAAGTTCGTCGATAAAGGCCGGCGTCCAGGTGAAGCTCTGTCGGCATCCGGACTTGATTCCCTCTGTGACAAGATCCGCACTTGACCATGCGCAAGGTCAATTCCCTCTTCGTTTCTTCCTGCTTCTTCTATTATCGGAGAAAAATGGTTCTTCTTTGTTTTCTGGATTTTCGGAGTAGACAGTGTTGATGGACAAATCTCTGAACGAAAAGAACTGATGGAATTCAGAACAAGAATATAGATTATGTTAAATCAAATTACAGTACCAGACAGGATACTCAAGCTAGATATACTGGGCACTACTAGAGTTGGTGTCCTTGTCAGTTAAGTTCGCCTCAAAAAATGACTCCCAGACAGGATGTGTACTATAGTTGATTGGTGTCCTTGTCAGTTAAGTTGGCTTAAAAAAATGACTCAAATGCAGGTACACATTGATGGAGTTGCCAATGTTTCGCCATAACGTCGATTCGTTTCCGTTCCGGCGAATTTCTGGCACTCCGGCATGACCATTTTTAGCAAAGGTCATGCCGAAATTTAGAGATGAAGTAGGATCTTGTGATTTTACAGTTTTGCTAGCCTACCATGTGTAAATTGTAAGCTACGATGGAGTAATTCTACCAATATATATTGTTCTGAGGAGCAGTGAAATTTATAATGATTTTGGAGTTCACTTACATTGGTACTTCTAAGATTGGCAAGTTGTTCTGTAAATCAACTTGGTGGTTACCATGTTTGAGTTTGGATCCTCCTGTCTAGGATTTGTACAGACTTGAATTACTCTATTTCATGCAGGCTTTAGAAGTCTTGTGCAAATAGGCAGCTGTAGTTGTATGCATTAAGTAGTTCAGGGAACCAGTGAAGTGGTTTATATAGACTATAGATAAGGATGGAGCTATGCTCTGTTAATCGATGGAATCCATCACTAATTAGAGCAATATGTATTGTTTGATGTCGTTGTTTGGTCTTGTCAATTCGAATCATGTAGCTCGTTCCTTTCCTGAATTCACTTTTTTGATGTATTTGAAGGATGTACAAGATTCAGGTGAGTATATAGAATTTAATCTAGTCCCTAGTAGCCGATATATACCTGAAACAACTAGGAGTCATTTGCATGTTATCAGTAGGTACGATCCTGGTACTGTGTAGCTAAAGCAGAGGAGTGGAAATGTTTAACGGTGGGGTATGGGTTGATATATGAGAATCGCATTGGGATGAATGTGCGTCCAATTGGAGTGTGGTTCTGTTTGTGAATCCCCTAGTAGTGTTGTTCCTGGATATTGCTTACCTCATAATTTAGTTTCTTCTGTTCCAATAAGTGTGAGTTGGTAGTTGCTTCAGGTTCAGGCGATAGACTCTGTTGCAAGCATAGTCTGGGGGTGTCCTGATGCCTCCAATTCCAAATTGTATGTAGTTGGTACCGCATAATTTACCTGTTAGTCATGCTGCATGCATTGAAACTTGTATTAATATATTATCCACAAAGAGCCTATAAGTGATCATTAGCCAGCTGGTGCTAAGATGACAGACAGCATATAGGTGATCATTAGGATAGGTAGAGGAACGAGAGCAACCCAACATAGTCCAGTACTGGCCCTATAGCTCGATAGGTATACACAGGGCAGGGCGACGTGCAGGAGATCACGACGCAACACTAAACCGAACTCGTAATGATTAGCTGCAGGTCCAGTGAATTAACGGCCCTTCTTCGAAAACGAGATCGATCAAGATGTATAAACACCACTTTGCAAGTTGTTATTAAAGAGTAGAAGTATCTACTAGATAGGCTAGGATGGTTGTTAAGTTGTTATTATGGGGCCATGATGCATGCATGGCAATTGGCCGATGACAGATGCTGTTGGGCTTGATTTTTCTAGTGTTGTGTACGTCTCGACTGTGACCAGCACCTGCGTGGCCTCTGGTCTAGCGACCTAGGCCGAGCGAAGAGGTGTGCAGCAGGCTAGCTATCACGCCACTTGCATAATTTGGTGTTGTGTAAGTTAACGAAGAATGCATACATTGAAAAGCATAGTTAATGAAGAATGCATTAAATTTCCTTTTCACTGCTCAACATGCTCGATTCAGTATACTAGTTACAATAACTTCTGAATGTTGCTGTTAACTTCTGAATGTTGTTGTTAACTGTACTAGTTAAAAAAAGGGCATGGAGAGTCACCATACTGAACTATGTTAAACCTGGACCTTTTAAGATGGATTAAGAAATCAACAAAAACATATGCTAAGCTCAGATCAGCTTGGTAGTTCAGCTAAGAATTATCCACTCCACATGTCTTTGATTTTAACCATGACAGATTTTGTGTCTGCGAGAATTTTATCTGTATGAGTACACCAAGAATCTACTAGTAGTATAGAAACTAATTAAAGCGTGTAGCTTGCCCCGTCCCGCCACCGAACAAGGCGCGGAGCAGCACAGGCGACGGGCTGTCCCTGTCACTGTCTCCAGTTTGTCTGTGTGAATGGTGAGCATGAAATTATTGGGTGCCAATAAAAATATGCAAACTACCAACAAAATAGAAAACTGGAATTATGATCATCATGCCAGTAAAAATTCCTCAAGTTTAGCCATCTTATCTTGGCATTGACAGTACGTGGGGCACATGAATAGTAGCATTTCCCACTGTTTTTTATCCACATGGGCTGCTGTAATCACATCCCTCTTGGAAGTACAAATAGAAAAAGAACAATGAGTGTAGCATGTATGTCATTATTTATGATTGGAGAGGTGACAGTGACCTAGATACTGTGTTAATACGATGTCAAAGGACAAAGGGGTAGGAACGAACTCAAAATAGAACTTACAACATTCCATTTGGCTTTTCTCCATGAAAATTGGACATAAGAAACATCAAAATTCAACAGTAATTCTTACGCAGGATACTGTTAAGAGGCGTGCAGCAGGACTCCACTCTGTAAGTTAGCTTGTATTGCATGGAGCATACTACACAATTTTTTAACGGTACTCAGAACACCAAACATTAAATCACGTTAGCATCGTGCTAGCAACTGAAAGCATCACGACTTGCTGCATTTTGCTTGGAGGGTTGCTTCTTGTTCCCACATGTCAATCGGTGCACCTGTGGCCGACCAACCCCGTGCCTTTTTTGCATCTGATAGTCTAATAATATACCGGAGTGCACACTAGTCTATGAGGTGATGGCGGTGGTGCCACATCTGCGACCTAATATTCTATGTTAGAATAAGAAAGGTAAAAAACATTGAACCATAGCATGTCAAAAGAACACGAGTGTTCTCTTAATGCACAAAAACTACAAAGGGAGAGTATACAGAGATGTCCAATCAAGCATCATTGGACATTGTGACCTGAGCCTCAAGAACAAATTTATGGAAACTTACTCCTTTTGTGATCTAGTAGATGGGGATTCTGCTCCTCTAGGTGGAGTGTTCATCAACATCCTTTAGATGTTTTGGCTAGAGTACCTTGTCCCAAGACTTTATGCTGCTTCCCATGTTTCTCACGGCTTATGCATCAACTCCAGTAGAGGAAGCTAAAAACAATGTCTTTTCTTTCTATCTCTGTAGCATGCTGGCTAGTAGGCGAGTGATGCTTTTAACTTGTGCCTTTTTCTATATATAATGCTGCCTGAATGCAATCTCAAGAAACAATTTGTTGTACAGAAACATGTCGGGCACTTCCAAGCACGGGTCCATGCCCGAAGCCGGTGCCGAGGAAGAGGGTTGGGATGCCCACGCTGCAACCGGCATTGAGGAAGAGGTCCGGGAGGACGACGCTGGTGTTGATTGGGAGTACTTGGAGGAAGAGGTTGATGACAGCACCGATGGTGGCGGCACTGACCGCACGGCGGCTGGTGGTAGCGGCGACGCCGCCCCGACAACCAATGAGAATAAGAAGAAGCCTCGAGCGCCAAGGAAGGATCGTACGACGCAAGTGCTCGCCAACGTCACTGATACAATCACCGAGGTCTCCCCAAGTGGCCTACCATTGGCGCCTCGAGAGATTGCCTCAGGGTACGGCATGCAAATAGGGTGCATCGTGCGGGAAAGCATGTCGATCAACACGACGAACCTTAGAAGCAGCGACAACGCGGCTTTGGTCGAAATCCTCCTGAAGAAGCTTCACCAGCGATACACGTTCCCTGAGCCGTTCAACAAAAAGGTGGACTCTTTATCCATCACGAAGATGAGCACCGCCTTGAGCAGCTAGAAATCCCGGGTGAAGAAGAAGATTGAGAAAGGTAAAAGCTGGGAGGAGATCAGTCGCAAAGACCCGACGCTCATGAAAGAAGATTTCGACATACTGAAAAGGCGTACATAAACACCGAGGAGTGTAAAAAATGGACAAAATGGGGGCAGGATATGCGGGACCAAAACATAGGGGTCCAACATTGCGGAAGCGGTGGTTACCGAGGAAAACAGCCCGTTTGGGAGAAGGATGACCGCGAGATGGAACGTCTCAGAAAAGATAACCCCTGGCACAAAATCTCGGATATACAGGTTAGGAACTTTGTCTAGTCCCGGTACTTCTTAGATTGGAAGACGGGGGAATTCGTGACGAAAGACCAAGACATGAAGGAATTCGAGAAACATTTGGTAAGGACACATATATCTCAAGTACATGTATATTGTATTGATCTAATAATTAGATAATGAAGCCAAATGGGCTCACCTTAATTTCTTTTTGTCCGAAGGAGGAGGAGCTGCGGAAATCTGGCCAGTCGTTCGAAGGGTCAACGGATCGGTGGGACACGCCTTTCAACAGGGCGACGAATGCATACAAGAAAAGGCCATTGGATGCCCCGCCGACGTTAGCTGGCCGTATCTCCGGCTTTGGGCTAAACATGAAGGTAGCCGAGTACTACGCATCGGACGCCAAGTCGTCGAGAAAGAAGAGGAAGACGACATCGACTAAGGATAAAGAGGAGGTCGAGGAGCTGAAGAAGAAGATGGCGGTTCTAGAGAAGAAACGTGAGAGCAGAGAGGTGGACCCCGACACGCTAAATAAATTAGTGGATGAGAGGCTTAAGCAAGTCATCCCCGCTGGCCTGATGGAGGGGATAGCTGCTTGGAATGTGGAGGGTCAAATTGGACCGATCCAACTGCCCACCTTCGTCGGCAGCAACTCAAGCATGAACCAGCAAGTGCCGCCGGAATAGGTGACCACCCAGATGCTGCTCCTTCTGGTCGCATCGGCGCCCCCTTCCGCAGCAATGCCGAAGAATGATGGGCCGGCCGCCGGCACCGTCGCCCTTGTCTCGACACCCGCCGAGCTCGACGCCATCACCAAGGTAACTAATTAGTTAGTCGTGATCTAACTACTCCTTTCATGATGACTGCCATCTCATGATGCCTGATATGTTGCCCAACATGACGAACCTTGCGTACTCCTGCATCGTGTGGTGCCCGGCGGAGAATTGGTGGATGTTGCTACCGGCACTATTATACAACCCAGGGAACGCACTATGCACCACTCTCAAACGGACGAGAACGTGATGAAGGTGAAGTTGGCCAATGTAGTGCCGGAGTATCGCGACGTCCTCCCCCCTTTCAACCTCCAGGCTGCGAAGAAGAGGACAACTTGGTCCTTGGAGACTGCACGACATGGGTGATGAAATGGCCGAAGAGCCAGATTCGTCTGGGGGGGGGGGGGTCTTGTGATCAAGCGCAACATCGGCGCCACATCCCCTATGGCCCCGCCCAATAAGATCGTCCGGCCCACGAAGCAAAGATCCCTCCAGACAGTACCCAAAGCCGTCGCCCCTCAGAAGGAAACGGCCGTAGTCGTCGCCACCACAACCAGAAGGAACGGGCGGTCGTTGCCACCACCACAAGGCACCAAGTGTTGTTGGGAAAAATGCCGCAACGACCGGCCAAAAGATCATCAAAGGCAGTTGTGCCTCAACCGCCGGCATCACAGCCGCCGTCACCACCCAAGGACGTGGACATAGCGCTTGCTGGAGCCGGTGTCGATGACTATCATTACGATGACAATGTCGACATCAATGCCTACCTCAACATGGGCTTCAGCGAAGATAAGTACGTGCCTGCTATGGATCGTGACGATGAAGCCTTCCGCAGTCACGACGATCAACCTAGGCATACTGAAATCACGTAGCGCCTGACCTTCCAGTAGGGTACAGTATTCAGCCCTGGCACACTGCATAAGACAGTCGTAGGGTCGCCCCGAGCACCCCCAGCAGCACCCCCACCAGTACCCCTAGCTCCCGCAGCAGATCAGGCCACCGCCAGCAAGAAGATTAGGAAGAGACCTGCTAAAAAGGGCCAACCTAGTAAGATCTTGGCCGACACCGTGGTACGACCCCCTAACGATGGCTTGACCCGCTTGCATGAAGCTGGCCAACCGATACTGAGTCCGGACGAGATACACGGGGCAACTGGACCAATGCTCACTTTGCAGAACATTATCATGATGCTAGAGGGCCTCCTTGTTAAAGACGAGTGTCCAAATTACCCGGTGTTCGTGGTCAAGGTGCCAGAGGGCCCGGACTTCGTCCATGAAGACCCCGCGGGACTGTTATTCATAGTGTACGAGGATATCTTCAATCTGTTTCACTCGAGACGGCTGGACTATAACTTGGTCCGCCTATACGCGCTCAATTCTCAGCTGCAGATCCAGCGAGAGTTACCCCCGTATGTTGTGGTAGCGGATCCCTACTACATGCGTGATAGCCAGCTGGAGGAAGGATCAAGTACACGGACCAAGGCAGTGAAGTACCTCGAGAGCTTCATGTTGAGAAACAGTGAGAAGAGGGACATTCTTTTGCCTGTCTTTCCCGAGTAAGTCTCTCGACCGTCGTAGCTAATGTTTTTTTTATAGATTTCATCCATTGCTTATCCTTGTTTCAATTGCATGTGTTGAGCAGGGACACATATTGCACACTCATCGTGCTTTGCCCAAAGGGGTCACTTGCCTAGTACTTCGACTCGTCGAATACGACGAAGAGGAAAGACTACACACCAGAATAAGGGGTGTTCTCAATGAGGCTATCAATGGCTACGCCCAAAATGGAGGCACATTCGAAAAGAAACAAGAATGTATTAGGCCGGCTACTGGCAAATATGGGTTCAAGCACGTGACCGAGTTCCCCTGCATCAAGCAGCCGACTTGGAGCACGAAGGAGGCCTTCTATGCCCTCCATCACCTCAAAGGGATTGTCCGCGATGCAAATAATCTAAATCAGCCTGGTAAACTCCGAGACTGGTCCAACAAAATGGCGGGGGAAATCTCACAGGAAGATCTTATGCAAGATTTTCATCGCATCAAAGTCAAGTTATCGGAGATAATCATTGAAGATGTCAACAAAAAAAGGGGGGGTCCTTAAACAATCCCATAGGGTTATGCCAGAGGGATATCCAAGAACGCCCAGAGCGGCAGGTTGATCGTAGGATGTGGATGACGAATGACTTATATAAGCCGTTTCCGGCGCCGCTCACCTTGCTCCCGCCGCGGAAGAGGTCTCACTGATCGAGGTGTGCCTAGATACTATTAGTTTGTTTAACAAGTTTGTTTAACAAAATTTGCTTAATTAGCTCTAAAGTTAGGCCTAGCTTTATGCTTAGTTAGCTTGAATTTGTGTGATATTGATGTTGTATATCTTTGATGTTTATTTTTGTTTCTTTTGCTCTACTTTTTGTGAACATATATGCCTTTGCTGTTTTTGCATTACTTACTAATATGCCTTGTGTCTATCCATATAGATGACGTACTACGTGGTGTTCGAGGGTCGGGTTCCAGGAGTCTATGACGAGTGGAAGGACTGTAAATCACAGGTGTATAAGTTCAGCGGCAACTGCTATAAAGGATACGAGACTAGACACGAGGCGGTTGCCAAGTGGAGGGACAACCATTCTAAACAGAAGAACAAGATGAAGACCTCCATCGTGCTACCGCTCTTGCTCACCATCGCCGCCGTGCTTGTAGTCTATTTCATCTTAGCTTAGGCATTTGTAACTTGACAAAATCGAGTAACTATGTGGTGACAATTGTTCGATGATGTTTGACTATCACTTTGAACCAAATTCGATACTTTGCACTATGTATCACTATTGTACATTGTGTTATCATCGAGTAATGTGTGACTTATATCTTTGTCAAATATCACTTCTATGTTATATATTTGTCAAATATCACTGCCTGTATTCAAACTGTATAAATACTATATTATACCTGTATTTATACAAGAAACAGTTTAAATTTCGAAATACTGCATCTTTTTCTGTGGCGCACCTATGGCAATTTCTGTGGCGCACCAAGAGTGGATGCACCACAGAATCGACTATTTCTGTGGCGCAGGAAGGAGGTGTGCCACAGAATCGACTATTTCTGTGGTGCATGTGAGTGGTGCGCCATAGAATCATTTGTTTCTGTGGCGCATGTGTGGGGTGCGCCACAGAAAATATTTTAATGGCGTGTGTTCTGTGGCGCACCCCTGTGGACACATGGTGCGCCACAGAAAGGTTTTTGGTGCGCCACAGATGAGGCTATCTGTACTAGTGTCTGCGGCTATGTCGTTGGGGGCTTGAAGGAGAAGTGGAAGCGGAAGGGAAATCCGGAGGACCTGAGGCAGCTATTTATAGCCAGAAATGCGTTGAGATTGGCTACAACGGCTAAAATATCCGTTGGATCCTTGACGTGTGTCACGTCCGAGATTTCCGGGAAACAAAGAGATAAAGTGATAAGTGCTATCTCCTTGATTCCTAGAAGAATCTGTCAGGAGATACGATGCAGGGTTTTGACTGAACCCAAACATTCGTGATGTCAGCACGATTTTATCGTTGACGTCATGAAGTTCCTTCTCCATGAAGGCTCGTGGAAGAAAAGTCGGGATTTGGTGAAATATGAGTTATGTGTTGTGAAGTTTTGGGAAAAACAAGAATCATGAAAAAGCGCCTACATTTCTCGGAATCAATTGACGAAAGGTGGCAGAATGAAGTCTCAATCCTTCTTGGGGGCTACTGTCGGATATATACCGATTAGGGGTATATCCGGCATTGTCCTAACAGCCGGATTACCAGGATGGCCTGTTGGTAATGGATCACAGTCCATTAGGCGGCCCAGTAAGCTGACGCACAGAAGCCGGATTCTAGAAGAACCCGGACCACGGCCCAAAGTGGTGCGGCTTGGAGTAGAAGGCGGATTCTTTCTTTTCAAGTTAGATGCTTTCCATAGTCTTCTAGGTTTCCTTTCTGTAAGCCCTAACCTGGCTATTTATATAAAGTCAGACGGAGAGAAGAACAAAGAAAATTAGCTAGAAGTTGATCCTCGCCGAGTTAGCGAAACCCTACTCACACTGTACTTTGTATATACTTCAGGCTTCAGCCCTGATTTAGTGAGATTGCAGGAGTAGGATCGTTGCCTAGTTGCGTCATACCGAACCTGGGTAAAATTGGTGTTCCTGGCTGTCGTACTACCACGTCCCCCCACGTCTCTACCCGTAGACTCATGGAACCCCCGTCTATGAACTCTACTATGATGTCTCGACACACTCCCTTATTTTTTCCCACTCGGCCTAGGTTTAGTTTCACCCACAGAAGTTGTGTTTTTACTCTTCCCATCTCTATCACTCTCTTTCTAGATTCACTTCAATTTTCTGTCTAGACTCATTCACAATCTGTTGTGGTGTCATAGGCCTCAAGATAATATCCTTATTATTCCAATTCAATTGATATGTGTTTACTCTCCCATTGTGTATACCCTTCTTGTTAAATTGCCATGGCCTCCCAAGTAGCATGTGGCAAACTGTCATGGTAACCACATCACACTCAATTGTATCCTTGTATGGTCCAATCTAAAATTCCACTCTCACAATATGGAACACCTTGATTTCTTCTTTGTCACTCAACCAATGAATATAATATGGGTGTGGGTGTCGAATATATCTCAACTTGAGCTTGGCACATAAATTCTTACTTGCTAAATTTCTGCAACTCCCTCCATCAATGATCACCTTGCAAGCCATTTGTGACCCACAATTGCTTTGGTTTGAAATAGATTGAATCTTTGGCTCTCATCACTTGGAATAACACTCAAAGCTTGTGTGCAAACAGTAGTTGGATAATTGGTAGCATAGGCATCAATAGGACCATCTTCATCATCATATGTATCCTCCTCATTAGGATCAGCATCATCTCCAGTCTCATACTCATCATCAGCATTGATAATCATGATTTTCTTGTTAGGACAATCTCTCTTAAAATGCCCTTTTCCTCCACAAGTATGGCATGTCATGTCCCTATTTCTTGGTGATGCGGAGGGTTACTCCTAGATTGGCCCGATCTTCACGAATCGACGGAGAACACGAAGAACACGAAGAACTCGATGAACACACGAGGGGGAAACGAGGGGGAAATCGAGGGCAACGCAAACAAACACAAGGATAACTAGTAAGAACCGAAGAACCCCAAATCTTCCGTCAACTAACCCCGAGGGCCGCCTACGGAACGATCGATTCAACTGAGCTCACCTTGATTGAAACCGCTTTACACCCGTAGCCGGTCCACTACGCCAATAGAACCTCAAGATAATCGAGAGGAAGATTGGTCAAGTACTTGATAGAAACCCAAAGGGAGAGATCAAGTATTTGGATGTGCCTTGATACAATCCTCGACGATGTCGGAGGGATGGTTCCTCAAAGAGGGATACAAGAGAGCTGAGCTCCAAATGTTCTAAATTCAACTCTAAACCCTAGATCTCGCTTGGGGGTCTCCTTATATAGCCGGGGGTCGAAGTAGGTGGAAACTGGAGCGAAAACAGCACATTTCCGGGCATTTTCGGGTCCACCCCGGCCTAGGAGCCGGCCTGGCCGGCCTGGGACCCGGCCTGGGGCCAGGGTGGGCGCCTGGAGGGGCTGGCCGGCCTGGGGCCGGGGTGGGATGGAGGCAGGCCGGCCCCCAGGCCGGCTGGCTCTGTGGGGTGCCCGGCCTGGGGCCGGGGTGGGAGGAGGGGAGGCCGGGTTGGAGGCCGGCCTCCTCTGTTGGGGGTCCGGCCTAGGGGGGGGATGAGGCCGGCCTGGCCGGCCCCCGAGGCCGGGAGGGACTCCTTTCCCCCCATCTTCTCCGTCGGGACTCCGAATTGGACGCCGTCTTCACCGTTGTTCTCCGTATCTTCTTGCGCATCGTCTCGGGTACTTTTCGGTGACTCCGTGGCGGGTTTGAACCTGAGCATGCAAAGTGTGGAAACATGAGGTAGCGCACCATCCTCCATGTGATCGAAAGTATAGAGCGAGAGGAGCGAGTTCACCTTATCCTTGATGGCCTTTGCGCGTGATCTTGTCATCGGTCCACTTGGAGTAGATGGTTGGGCTACATCATCTCCCCCCCCTTGAAAAAGAGTCGACCTCGACTCGGCGTCGTCTTCATCACTTGGGTATCCATGGAAGGGAGAGAGGTCCTTGACATTGAAGGAGTTGTGGACGAGGTACTTGGATTGCGGTAAGTCGAGCTTGTAGGCGTTGTTGTTGATGCGCTTGAGGACCTTGAAGGGACCGTCACCTCTTGGCTTGAGCTTGGAGTTGCGCTCGTCGGGGAAGCGGTCCTTGCGCAAGTGCAGCCACACGAGGTCACCTTCTTGGAACACCATGGGTTTCTTGTTCTTGTTCATGATAGAGGCTCGGTGCTCGGAATGCTTCTCAAGCGTAGCCCTTGTGGAGTCGTGGAGCTTCTTGATGTAGTCGGTGCGCTTGTCGATGTCCATGTTTGCTCGCTCGCGTAGAGGCAAAGGGAGTATGTCGAGGGCGGTGTTGGGGTTGAAGCCGTAGACGATCTCGAAGGGACTCTTCTTGGTAGCTTGATGGAGAGCACGGTTGTAGGCGAACTCGGCGTGTGGGATGCATTCCTCCCAATTCTTCAAGTTGGGCTTGATCAATGCTCGAAGTAGTGAAGAGAGTGTGCGGTTGACGACCTCGGTTTGTCCATCCGTTTGTGGGTGATAGGCGGTGGAGAATAGTAGCTTGACGCCGAGCTTGGCCATCAATGTCTTCCAAAAGTAGGAGGTGAACTTGACGTCGCGGTCCGAGACAATTGAAGTAGGTACACCATGTAAACGCACAATTTCCCTGAAAAACAAAGTAGCAACATGTGAAGCATCGTCGGTTCGGTTACAAGGAATGAAATGTGCCATCTTAGAGAAACGATCCACAACTACAAAGATTGAATCCATGTTGGTTTTAGTTCGTGGAAGGCCTAACACAAAGTCCATGCTAATATCACTCCAAGGTGCATGTGGGATAGGTAATGGCATGTAAAGACCATGAGGGTTGGAAGTGGACTTAGCTCGGAGACATGTGGAACATCTCTTGACGTGTCTCTCAACGTGGTGCTTCATCTTGGGCCAATAGTAGTTGGTGGAGAGCATTGCATAGGTCTTGTCGCGTCCAAAGTGTCCCATGAGGCCTCCTTCATGTGATTCCTTCAATAACAACAAGCGAAGAGAAGACTCGGGGATACACAATTTGTTAGCCTTAAACAAGAAACCTTTGTGAAGATAGAAATCATCGAAACCTCGGTTAGGCAAGCACTTCTCAAATATAGGACCAAAGAAAGCATCGGAAGCATATAAGTCTTTGATTTCATCCAAACCAATCACATTGATGTCAAGACGTGTAAGAAGGCATTCTTTCCTAGACAAGGCATCGGCTACCACATTCTCTTTACCTTTCTTGTACTTAATGACATAAGGAAAAGATTCAATGAATTCAACCCACTTAGCATGCCTTTTGTTCAAATTGGTTTGGCTTTTCAAGTATTTCAATGATTCGTGATCGGAATGAATGACAAATTCTTTTGGCCAAAGGTAGTGTTGCCAAACTTCTAGCACTCTAACCAAAGCAAAGAGTTCCTTATCATAGATGGGGTAATTGAGTTTAGCACCATCAAGTTTTTCACTATGGTAAGCAACGGGGCGTCCGTTTTGCATGAGAACGCCACCAATTCCTATACCACTAGCATCACATTCAATCTCAAAAGTTTTCTCGAAATCCGGTAAGACAAGCAAAGGAGCTTCGGTTAGGCATTTCTTAAGTGTATCGAAAGCTTTTTGTTGCGCATTGCCCCAAACAAAAGGTACATTCTTTTTGGTAAGTTCATTCAAAGGGCAAGCAATAGTTGAAAAATCTTTGACAAAGCGGCGATAGAAACCGGCAAGGCCATGAAAGCGCCTTATCTCACCCACGGAAGTAGGGTTGGGCCAATTCCTAATTGCCTCAATCTTCTTGTTATCTACTTCAATACCATTGGACGAGATCACAAAACCCAAGAAAACAAGCTTGTTGGTGCAAAAATTGCATTTGGAAAGATTGGCGAAAAGTTTTGCATTGCGAAGAGCCAACAAAACTTGTGAAACATGATCAAGGTGATCTTCCAAAGATTTGCTATAAATGAGAATATCGTCGAAGTAAACCACAACAAATTTGCCAATGAAAGGACGTAGAACTTCATTCATGAGACGCATGAAGGTAGATGGGGCATTCGAAAGACCAAAGGGCATAACAAGCCATTCATACAAACCAAGTTTTGTTTTGAAAGCCGTTTTCCATTCATCACCTATACTCATACGAATTTGATGGTAACCACTTTTAAGATCAATTTTTGAAAAGATAGTAGCACCACTCAATTCATCAAGCATGTCATCGAGCCTAGGAATAGGATGTCGATATCTAACGGTGATAGCATTGATAGGGCGACAATCCATACACATGCGGGAAGTAGAATCTTGCTTTGGAACAAGGATAACCGGCACGGCACAAGGACTAAGGGATTCGCGAATAAAACCTTTTTCGAGTAGCTCTTGGATTTGGCGCTCAATCTCCTTAGTCTCCTCGGGATTGGTGCGGTAAGGAGCGCGGTTTGGAAGGGGCGCGCCCGGAATGAGGTCAATACGGTGCTCGATTCCTCGAATGGGAGGAAGGCCCGGAGGGAGCTCATCGGGAAAGACGTCTTCAAATTCCTGCAACAAAGGCAACAAAGAGGGAGGTAGATTTGTCATGTCGTTAGTTTCAAGTGCTTCCCCTTTGCACAATAGGACAAAGTGAAGTATGGTTGGGTTCTCTCTTAGCGCTCGCATCTCTCTTTTGGTGGCAAGTAAGGCAAAGCCTTTGGCATCACTCGTAATTTTCCCACTCATATTTGGCTTGTGGCTCTCACTCACTTTTTGGTGGATCACTCTCTCACCACTCATCTCACGAGATTTGAGCTCTTCTTGTCGACGTGCAAGAGTCTTGGCGTTGTCGGCGATCACTTGGCTAGGAGACATGGGACGAAGAACGAAAGTCTTGTTGTTCCACTTGAAGCTATAGTGATTGGTACGCCCATCATGGATAGCACTCTTGTCGTATTGCCACGGTCGGCCAAGAAGAAGATGACACACGGTCATAGGAACAACGTCACACTCTACCGTGTCTTCATAAGGACCAATCTTGAAAGTCACGGAAACCATGTGTTGAATCTTGAAGGTGCCGGAGTCACTAAGCCATTGGACATGGTATGGGTGAGGGTGTTGCTTGTAAGGCAATTTGAGCTTGTCGCAAAGTTCTTTGCTAGCTAAGTTGTGACAACTTCCACCGTCGATGATGACCTTGATTGACTTGCCATCAATACCGGCTCTTGTTTGAAAGAGATTGCACCGTTGATCTTGCTCATCTTGAGGAGAAGAAGTGAGGACTCTTGTGACCACTAGGGATGGGTTCTTGTCCTCATCGCAATACACACTTTCTTCATCATCGTTGGAGACGTCCAAAGGGTTGAGAGCAACTTGATGCAAGGCATAGTATTCGCCTTCGCTCATAGAATCACGTTCACCATCTTGGTTGACAATCATGATCATCTTGTTGGAACATTCAAAGGACTTGTGTCCACTACCACCACACTTGAAGCAAGTAATAGTGCTTGACTTGACTTGAGGAGCACTTGAGGATGAGGTTGGAGTAGCTTGCTTCTTGAATGGTTGGGAAGACTTGTTGGGAGCACTAGAGGCTCGCGGGTTGCTCTTGGTGGTAGTTGGAGGAGGAGCTTGTGTCATTGGAGTAGAGGATGATGGTCTTGAGTTGAAGAAAGCCTTTTGCTTGCTATATTTGAGATCTTCCGCAATTTGACGTTCCGCCTTAAGAGCTTGGTGGACAAGGGCCACAATGTTGTCATACGGTTGATACTCGACGATCTTCCTTATAGGATAGTTGAGGCCATTGAGGAAGCGGGCCATTGTTTGCTCTTGAGATTCTATCACATGAGCGCGGATCAAAGATGTCTCCATTTCCTTGTAGTACTCATCAACGGACTTCACACCTTGACGAAGTTCTTGAAGCTTCTTGAAGAGGTCACGCTTGTAGTGAGGAGGAACGAATCGAGCATGCATGAATTGCTTCATCTCATTCCAAGTGGCAATAGGAGCAACGCGATTGCGGACTCGTTCGGCTTGTAGACGATCCCACCATAAGAGTGCATAGCCTTCGAATTCCAAAGATGCTAGAGCAACCATTTTCTTGTCGGTGAAGTTGTGAATGCCGAAGATCTTGTCAACCTTGAGAGCCCAAGCAAGATAGTCTTCGGGATCATTCTCACCATTGAACTTGGGGACATTGAAACGAAGAGCACTCATGTTGTTGTCCTCTTGCGGACGATGGAGGCGCGCATGTTGGCGCTCATGGGGGTCTTCATCATACATAGGAGGTGAATCATCATAGGGGTCATCCTCATTGTCTTGGCGGTGGCGATCATGATGGGGAGGATGACGCCGGTGGTCATTAGGTGGTGGTGGTGGGTGGTGACGGAGCCTAGCTTCATGGCGTTCACTATCATCATGGCCATTGTGATGTTGTTGAGGACGTTCTTGTTCTTGGAGAGGTTGTTGAGGATGATCATGTTCTTGGCGGTCATTGTTGTTGGGACGCGCATGGCGCCTTGGTGGCCTTCGATGTTGACGAGCATCTTCCACGAAATCGTTGTGGCCAAAGTCTTGAGCGTGGCCTTGTGGAGGTGGAGGATGATGGTGTTGTCGAAGGTCCGGGCGTTGCGGTTGTTGAAGAGGGTCACCACGGCCTTGGCGATGTCGAGGTGGTGGTGATGGCGAGCTATCCTCATACCGATTGCGTCGCGGCGGTTGTTGATGTTGTGGAGGAGGTGGTGGTGCTTGTTGAGGTTGTCCACCCTCCTCCACGTTGTGGCGATCATGGCGATCATGGCGACGAGGTTGGTGAGGATCTTGATTGCGGTGGCTTGAGCGGCGAGACCTTGAGGATGATGATGAATGACGGCGATTGGCAAGATTGGCCAAGTTGATGTTGATGCGCGTCATTTGATCATTCATTCGAGCCTCTTGCTCTTGGAGTCGACGCTCATAGCGTTGCAACCCGTCCTTGACGAGTTCGCGGAGTTGAAAGTGGTCATTGTGGGTGACGAAGTTGGCGTAATCATTGTCGTTGTAGAATGGGTTGCCTTCGTCTTCCGAGCTCGGACTTGTGAATACTCCTTCCCTAGCCATCTCAAAAACACACACAAGGGTGATATTGAAGAAATGGACGCCTCACTTACCCAACGTTACCTTTCTTGGTCGTATTGAGGCTAGTGGACGAGCCTAGGTGTAGGGCGGTATGTCAAGAGCGAATCCAAAAGATCGAAAGAAACCGCAAACGGCAACACACACACTTTATATGGAAGGCAAATAGGTTAGGAAAGTGGCGAGGAAAAATCGACCAAAACCGAAGAAAAGTTTGTTGTCAATCGTGGAGAAAATTCAAAGAAAAGTTAGCACAAAAACCAAACCTATAGGATGGAAATATGGTGGAACACACACACGCAAGGGAAAAATGGGGTTAGTGCGACCAATGGACGAGCGAAGAACGAAATGGTCCTAACGTAGACTAATGCTCAATGCCACACTAACACAAGGAGGACGCTAGCTCAAACCGCAAAGTTGAAAAGGCAACAAGATTCGCACCGTGGCAATCGGTCACTCTTTCTCTTTTGCGACGCAATGCTACACGTTCCTACAATGGAAAGCAATTGGCACCGATCCTTTTGCTTCTTTTTCTATTTTCTCTTTTTCTCTTTTTTTTTTGATTTTCTCTTTTTGATGGATTCCAAAGTGCCAATGCCTACTCGGTAGCTAATCTCTCACAAGCGCTAACTTCGCACTCTCGATGCCACAAATGCGATGCCAAGCGGTGTAAAAAGAACTAGTCCGATAGGTAAGTAACACAATGGGATGGGGTGGTGTAAGCGGAAGCAAGTTATACCTCTCTTTTTTTGATGATCACGGACTTGCGGCCGTGGGGGAGTCGATGTCGTGGCGATCCGATGATGTGGAAGCGTAGGTGATGTCGTGGGCGTCGCGTAGCAACTCGTTGCACTCAATTTGGATCACAAACGACAAAGAAAAACAAGTTCCAAAATCTGCCGGAGAATCGAAGAGCTGAAATTTTCTGAGTTTTTGGCTCAAATTCGAAATTCCCACAAAATCAAGAAAAATTTTGGGCGAAATTGGAAAAATTGGCTGAATGGAAAGATGTGGAAAGGTGTTTGGCAACTAATCTCTGAAGAAAAACCACGAAAAACGCAACGAGTCAACAGATCGGTCAAATTCCCTTTTGGCTATTTTTTTGAGGATTTTCGAAATTCTTGGTGGAAAAAGAAAAATTGGTGGATGGGGAGGGGTATGGGTGTCGGATTCGTGTCAATCTAGCTCTGGATACCAGATGATGCGGAGGGTTACTCCTAGATTGGCCCGATCTTCACGAATCGACGGAGAACACGAAGAACACGAAGAACTCGATGAACACACGAGGGGGAAACGAGGGGGAAATCGAGGGCAACGCAAACAAACACAAGGATAACTAGTAAGAACCGAAGAACCCCAAATCTTCCGTCAACTAACCCCGAGGGCCGCCTACGGAACGATCGATTCAACTGAGCTCACCTTGATTGAAACCGCTTTACACCCGTAGCCGGTCCACTACGCCAATAGAACCTCAAGATAATCGAGAGGAAGATTGGTCAAGTACTTGATAGAAACCCAAAGGGAGAGATCAAGTATTTGGATGTGCCTTGATACAATCCTCGACGATGTCGGAGGGATGGTTCCTCAAAGAGGGATACAAGAGAGCTGAGCTCCAAATGTTCTAAATTCAACTCTAAACCCTAGATCTCGCTTGGGGGTCTCCTTATATAGCCGGGGGTCGAAGTAGGTGGAAACTGGAGCGAAAACAGCACATTTCCGGGCATTTTCGGGTCCACCCCGGCCTAGGAGCCGGCCTGGCCGGCCTGGGACCCGGCCTGGGGCCAGGGTGGGCGCCTGGAGGGGCTGGCCGGCCTGGGGCCGGGGTGGGATGGAGGCAGGCCGGCCCCCAGGCCGGCTGGCTCTGTGGGGTGCCCGGCCTGGGGCCGGGGTGGGAGGAGGGGAGGCCGGGTTGGAGGCCGGCCTCCTCTGTTGGGGGTCCGGCCTAGGGGGGGGATGAGGCCGGCCTGGCCGGCCCCCGAGGCCGGGAGGGACTCCTTTCCCCCCATCTTCTCCGTCGGGACTCCGAATTGGACGCCGTCTTCACCGTTGTTCTCCGTATCTTCTTGCGCATCGTCTCGGGTACTTTTCGGTGACTCCGTGGCGGGTTTGAACCTGAGCATGCAAAGTGTGGAAACATGAGGTAGCGCACCATCCTCCATGTGATCGAAAGTATAGAGCGAGAGGAGCGAGTTCACCTTATCCTTGATGGCCTTTGCGCGTGATCTTGTCATCGGTCCACTTGGAGTAGATGGTTGGGCTACATCACTTGGTGTAGGTGTCAAAACACTAGAACCCGAAGCTGGTGATGGTGTTTTCCTTGTACTAGGGGTGCTTGTCTCGGATTTGGAACTTGTAGTCCCATGGGTTGAAGCAACTTGAGGTGTAGGTGGTGTGAAAACAAAAAATTTGGATGGGAAACTTCTCCTAGCACTCAATTGCACCTCCTCGGCCAACCTCTTTTCAGCTTCTCTTGATTGATGCAACAATTCACTCGTGTTGTTATATTGCACATGCCTCACAATGCTTCTAATTTTGAATTGCAATCCTGACAAAAATATTTGCATTGTTTGTTCTCGTTCCACCTCTTTGTAATAAGCATCCACAGATTTTGTACCTTGCTTTAATTGTTGTAGCTTGTCATAGAGGGTTCTGATGTAGTTCTCGGGAACAAATCTTTCTCTTGGCAATTGCTTCATCTCTCTCCATGTATTAGTTTCTGGATCTTCAAGTTCTTCCCTCAATCTTGTAATTCCATCCCACCACAAGAGAGCATATCCATCAAATCCAGAAGATGCAAGCTTTACCTTTCTCTCCTCAGTATACTCATGTAATCTCCATAGCTTCTCAATTTTCAGATCCCACATCAAGTATTCTTCCACACCTTTAGTATCACAATTGAGATTAGGAATAGAGAATTTTGGTTTTCCGAAGCCATCATCCTCTCTATTGTTATACACGGGAACTCTCCTTGCATATCCTCCACGACCTCCTTGTACATTGCCTCTTCCATCATCCAAATCAGCAACATTGCGAGACCCCTTCAGATATTCGAGACTCCACACTCTTGCACAAGTAGCCACCGCCTACAAGTGGTCATGTTTCTCCTTATTCCCAATGGAACAGCAGAATAGACTCAAATTTGCAAGGTAGTAACAATTCAAGATGAATGCTTATGAGCATTACAATCTAGGAATTCTAGGGTTTATGTTTTAACGTAGTCTACCTCTCTAACTCGCATCTAGGGGGCTTATATGAGGGGGTATGGTGCGGCCACAATTGGCATTGCACAAGCACCAAGCCTAACCCGAATAGAAACCATGTTGGACTCGGTTTGGACTCAACTTAGACTCCTAGGGATAAAAACCAACCCACAAAGGGGTGCAGCCACTTTGGACTCGCAGGTCCACTAGCCTATGGCGCATCAACATCATGTGGTGCACCCTCCTTGTGGAAAACAACACCTTCTTGTTTCTTCATGTGTGTGTGCTTGTTTTCCACCATGCAACTTCTGTTTTCCATCTTGTAATGTTTGTTTTCCAGCATCTCCTCCTTGTTTTCTAGCTCCTCTTGATGTGCACCTCCATCCATGCTTGTGTTATCAACAAACCTAAGTATACATAAGTGCATGGATTTAGGTAGTATAAAGTTCTCATGAAAACAAACATCATATTCTAATAAGATAGAATTCACCTGTTTTTCTAGTAAGTTAGTTCTTGATCTTGTCATTGGTCCAATTCTCACTTCATCATGTTTCTCTTTAACAACAACATCTTCAATGGGAGAAAGTGTAGAAGCACTAGGGATATCCTCATCATCCCCCCCTGAAAAGGCATCGACCTCGACGCATCAAGGTCCTCTCCATGGTATGGTGATAGATCAACAACATTGAAAGAATTAATCACACCAAACTCATCACTAGAAAGATCAATCTTGTAGGCATTATCATTAATCTTATGAAGCACCTTATATGGACCAGGACCTCGTGGCATCAATTTGGACTTGCGCAATGTGGGAAACCTATCCTTGCGAAAATGCACCCGCACAAAATCTCCTGGCCGAAATAGTACCTCCTTCCTCTTCTTGTTAACTCTCTCAGCTACATGTCTTCCTGTTTTCTCAATTGCTTTCTTGGTCTTCTCATGGATCTTCCTCACAAAATCAGCATGTTTTGAAGCCTCCATATTGACTCTCTATTGTATAGGAAGTGGCAGCAAATCAAGTGGTGTTGTTGGTTTGAAACCATACACCACCTCAAATAGGCATAATTGAGTAGTAGAATGTACAACCCTGTCGTATGCAAACTCAACATGTGGAAAATACTCCTCCCACACCCGCAGGTTCTTTTTGATCATGGCTCCCAACAATGTAGATAATGTGCGATTCACCACCTCCGTTTGTTCACCAGTTTGGGTGTGACAAGTAGTAGAAAACAAAAAATTTGTCCCCAGCTTCCCCCATAGTGTCTTCCAAAAGTAGCTCGTGAACTTCACATCACGATCAGAAACAATAGTCTTGGGTACTCCATGCAATCTCACTATGTCCCTGAAAACATATTAGCAATGTGCGACGCATCGTCGCTTTTGTGGCATGCTATAAAATGTGACATTTTAAAGAATCTATTGACTACCACAAATATAGAATCATGTCCTATTTTCGTCCTAGGCAAAGCTAACACAAAATCCATACTAATGTCTTCCCAAGGTGTATTAGATGAAGGAAGAGGAGTATATAAGCCATGGGGTTTTAGTTTAGACTTAGCCTTGTTGCAAGTGATGCAACGCCTCACAAACCTCTCCACATCTTTTCTCATCCGTGGCTAATAGAAGTGATGATATGGGGTGGCCCGATCTTCTCAATGAGCTGTCTCTCTTTTTGTGGGTATTTTCTGGATTTTGTAGTAACTAGTGCTACACTGAGACCTCTCATTTGGATGACCCTTGTTGCCAATGCAACAACAATCAATCCCTTTGGATATTCTCAACTACACACTCTTGCACACACAATCAAAGATCACGAGTGGTCCTGTATCCCCTATTCCCAATGGAATAACAAGGTATCATGCAAATTTGCAGGTAATACTTCAAGATGAATGCTTAGTAGCAATACAATCTAGAGGCTAGTGTTTTTTGGTTTAAACTTGTCCTACCTCCACAACTCGCAGGAGGGGAGTATAAATAGGTGGAGGTGCAGCCACAAGGGCTTCATTGCGCAAGCGCATCCCCTACTAGGACTAGGACTCCTACTTGGACTAGGAGTACTCAACTTGGACTCCTACTTGGACTAGGAAGGATACAAACCGACCCACATTAAGGAGTTCGGCCAATGTGGTATACAAACCATGCCTAATTGGATTAGGACTTTGTATGTGGCGCATTGATCTTCAATGGGGCGCCCTCCTATTGTTTTCACTCTCTATTAGTGTGGAATAACAATCTAGTAGTTGTTTTCCACACTTGTAGTATTGTTTTCACCATCTTGTATGATTTTTTTTCACCATGGCACTCTTGTTTTCACCACCATGTATGTTTGTTTTCACCATGGTACTCTTATTTTCACCACTTGTAACCTTGTTTTCCAGCATCTCCATGTTGTTTTCCAGCTCCTCTTGGTCGTTTTCCACCATCATGCTTGTGTTATCAATAACCCTAATCATACATAAATGCATAGACTTAGGCAGTATAAAATTATCATTATCACAAACATCATAATCAATAAGGTGTGAATTCACCTGTTGTTGTAATAGCTTGGTCCTTGACCTTGTCATAGGTCCAAGTCTCACTTCATCTTGTTTAAGTGGCAAAGTACTAGGGATGTCCTCATCATCCTCCCCCTCTTGAAAAGGTGTCGACCTCGACGCATCAAGGTCATCTCCATGGTATGGTGTCAAATCAGCAACATTGATTGAATTACTCACACCAAACTCATCAACTGGAAGGTCTATCTTGTAAGCATTGTCATTGATCTTTGCAAGTACTTTGTAGGGACCAGCACCTCGAGGTAACAATTTTAATTTTCTTAGCTTTGGAAATCTGTCCTTTCAAAAGTGTACTCATACTAAGTATCCTTGTTGAAATAGAACATCCTTTCTCTTCTTGTTTACTCTTTCATCCACATACTTCCCGTTCTTCTCTATAGCAACCTTGTTCTTCTCATGTATGTTCTTCACAAAATCAGCTCTCTTTGATGCCTCCATGTTTATTCTTTCTTGAATGGGAAGTGGTAGCAAATCAAGTGGTGTAATGGTTTTGAATCCATAGATCACTTCAACCGAGCAAGGCTGAGTAGTAGAGTGCACAACCTTGTTATATGTGAATTCCACATGTGCCAAACAATCCTCCCACTCCCGCAGATCTTTCTTGATCATGGTTCGCAATAATGTTGATAATGTGCGATTAACCACCTTCGTTTGTCCATCAGTTTGGGGGTGACATGTTGTTGAAAACAACAGCTTTGTTCCTAGTTTCCCCCACAGTGTCTTCCAAAAGTAGCTCATAAACTTCACATCACGATCGGAAACAATAGTCCTTGGTACTCCATGTAATCTCACTATGTTCCTGAAAAACAGATTAGCAATATGCGGCGCGTCGTCGCTTTTGTGGCAAGAAATAAAAGTGTGACATTTTAGAGAATCTATCCACTACCACAAATATAGAATCATGTCCTATTTTAGTCCTCGGTAAACCTAGCACAAAATCCATACTAATATCTTCCCATGGTGTAGTTGGTGCAGGTATAGGAGTATACAAACCGTGGGGCTTGAATTTTGATTTGGCTTTATTGCAAGTGATGCAACGTTGCGCAAACCTATAAACATCTCGTCTCATATGTGCCCAATAAAAATTGTCAGCCAACATAAGTAATGTTTTCTCACGTCCAAAGTGTCCCTTTAATCCACCACTATGAGATTCCTGCAATAACATCAAACGCAAAGAACACTCGGGAATACATAATTTGTTAGCTCTAAACAAAAATTCATCATGTATATGACATTTATCCCAAGCCTGCACATTAGAATATTTAGCATATGGTGTAGAAAATTCTTTATCTTCAGCATATAGTGGTTTCAAACTCTCCAAACCCGAAACTTGGACATCCAATTTAGTGAGTAACATGTTTTTCCTAGACAAAGCATCAGCAACCACATTATCTAATCCTTTCTTGTATTTAATAATGCATGGGAAAGATTCAATGAATTCTACCCATTTAGCATGTCTCTTATTAAGATTGGATTGACTCTTTAAAAATCTCACTGCCTCATGATCAGAATGTATAATAAATCCTTTTGGCCACAAATAATGTTTCCAAACTTCAAGAACTCTAACAAGTGCATACAATTCTTTATCATAGACAGAATAATTCAATTGAGCTCCATGTAATTTCTCAGAAAAATAAGCAATAGGGTTCTTATCTTGCATTAGCACACCTCCAATAGCTATGCCACTAGCATCACATTCAATTTCGAATTGTTTATTAAAATTTGGTAGCATCAATAGTGGGGCCGAAATAAACTTATTTTTCAAAGTATCAAAAGCAATATCTTGAGAACCCCCCCCCCCCACTCTAAATTTACACCTTTCTTTGTTAAATCATCCAAAGGGGCAACAATAGTACTAAAATATTTCACAAATCTTCTATAAAATCAAGCAAGTCCATTAAAACTTCTTACTTGACTCACATTCATGGGAATTGGCAAATTTTTAATTGCTTCAATTTTAGATTCATCTACTTCAATCACATGTTTAGAAACAACATATCCAAGAAATATGACCTTATCTTTGCAAAAAATGCACTTCTCTAAATTTCCATACAATTTATTTTCTCTTAGCACATGCAAGACTTGTCTAATATGATCAATTTGTTCATGTTCATTGTGGCTATATATGAGAATATCATCAAAGTAAACAACCACAAATTTGCCAATAAAATCTCTCAAAACATGGTTCATTAATCTCATGAAAGTACTCGGTGCATTAGTTAATCCAAAAGGCATTACTAACCACTCATATAAACCAAAAAAATTAAAGGCTGTTTTCCACTCACCCCCTCTTTCATCCTAATTTTATGATAACCACTACACAAATCAATTTTAGAGAAAACAACAGAACCACTTAATTCATCCAACATGTCTTCCAAACGTGGTATAGGATGGCGCTAACTAATAGTGATGTTGTTATTTGCTCTACAATCTACACACATGCGCCAGGTACCATCTTTCTTAGGAACTAAAATAACAGGAACAACACAAGGAGATAGTCTTATTCGAATATAACCTTTATCAAGAAGCTCTTGTACTTGTTTCTGAACTTCCTTTGTCTCTTGGGGATTTGTCCTATAGGGAGCTTGGTTTGGTAATGATGATCTAGGAATCAAATCAATTTGATGCTCAATCCCTCTCAATGGTGGCAGCCCCGAGGGTACTTCTTCTGGAAACACATCATCAAACTCCTGCAAAACATTATAAACACCAATAGAAAGAGGAGTCATGTCATTAGAAACTAAAATTCCCCCTTATGTATGGGCACTATAGGTACTAAGCTAGAATCCTATCTAAACTCTCTCAAATCTTCTTTGCTGGCTAACATTGTCAAAAGCCTCACTCCCTTAATTTTACCACTCGGCCTAGCCTTGTTTTCACCCACGGATTTTGTGTTTTCACTCTTCTCATCTCTCTCACCCTCTTTCTCTAGATTCACTTCAGTTTTCTGTCTAGACTCATTCACAATATGTTGTGGTTTCATAGGCCTCAAGATAATATCCTTATTATTCCAATTCAATTGGTATGTGTTTTCTCTCCCATTGTGTATCACCTTCCTATCGAATTTCCATGGTCTTCCAAGTAATAGGTGGAAAACTGTCATGGGAACCACATCACACTCAATTGTATCTTTATATGGTCCAATCTGAAATTGCACTCTCACAATTTGGCATACCCTGATTTCTTCTTTGTCACTCAACCATTGAATATAATATGGGTGTGGGTGTGGACTATATCTCAATCTGAGCTTTGCACATAAATCCTTGCTTGCTAAATATCTGCAACTCCCTCCATCAATGATCACTTTGCAAGCCATTTGAGGACCAACAATAGCTTTGGTTTGAAATAGATTGCATCTTTGGATCTCATCGCTAGGAACAACACTCAAATCTTTGGTGCAAACAATAGTTGGATAATTTGTAGCAAAAGCATCAACAGGACCATCATCATCATATGTATCCTCCTCATTAGGATCAACATCATATGCAGTCTCACACTCCTCATCAGCATTGATCACCATAATTTTCTTGTTAGGACATTCTCTCTTAAAGTGCCCTCTTCCTCCACAAGTATGGCTTGTAATGTCTCTATTTCTTGTTGTTGATTGAGTAGAATCACTTGCACTAGCTTCTGGTTGAATTGTTTTCTTGGCAGTGGCATTGCTTGTCTCGGGTTTTGATGATGTACTAGCTCGAATTTGTGAGGCTTGAGGGGTAGAAGGTGTGAAATAAGAAGATCTTGATGGGAAAATTCTTCTTGGAGCCATAGTAATATCCTCGGCCAACCTCTTTTCTTCCTCTCTTGCTTGGTGCAATAATTCAGTCATGTTATTATATTGAACATGCCTCACAATGCATCTAATCTTGAATTGCAGCCCTAAAAGAAATATTTGCATTGTTTGTTCATTTGCTTCTACAACCCGAGCTCTTTGGAGCACTAATTCCATCTCCTTGTAATATTGATCCACTGAATTTGTTCCTTGTTTCAAATGATTTAATTTGTCATAGAGAGTCCTCATACAATTTGTTGGAACAAACCTATCTGTCATGAGTTGCTTCATCTCATACCAAGTAGTAATTTCTGGTTGATTTTGTCTTTCTCTCATCTTTCAGATGCCATCCCACGACAAGAGAGCATAACCATCAAATCCAGAAGATGAAAGCTTAATTTTCCCGTCATCTGTGTAATTATGCAATCTCCATAGCTTATCAATCTTCAACTCCCACATTAAGTACTCCTCAACATCCTCAGTATCACATGTGATAGTAGGAATAAATAATTTTGGCTTCCCAAGGCCATCATCCTCTCTATTGTTTTCTCCCATAGGCACTCTTCTAGCAGCAATATTCCCATGGCCTCCATATGCATTGGCTCGACCATCATCATGATCAGCACCTAAATTAGCATTGGGAGCTCTTTGTTGCAAAGTTGTTGCCAAGTTGGCAATTTGTCTTTTCATATTATACCGCGACAGGAGTAGGACTCCGAGTTCAACTAGGAGCGGGCGCGCGCGTGAGGCGAAACGCGTTACAAAATGCGTGTTTGGTAAGGAAAGAACTGAGCGCGGCAGAGACATGGTCACAGCAGCAAAACAACCAAAATGTGTGCCACGGCAGAGCGGATTGGAATCCGATTGTGACAAGGAACCCGAGAGTAACCAGATCAAAGTCTTCCGCAGCAATATGAACTCGAGGATCTAAATCAACCTATAAACAAGTTGTAGATCGAGGTTCCCGAGAATTAAGATCCAAGCACAATATATTTGGTGGAATTTTCGGTATAGATGGAAACAAAAGAAGAACTAGATGAACCCTAACCCTAATAGATGAAAACTAAAAATAGAAAAACAGGAACACAAATCAACAGAAAACAACAATTAGAGTAGCAATTTGGTGTTGATCTAGGCTCTGGCAAAATCTAAACCTAATATTTTTGTATGGCTTTTTCTGGATAGGAAATAAAAACAACTAAACTAGGGATAACTTTGCTCACCGAGTAAACCTGAGAATCTGATACCAAGATGATATTGGGTGGCCCGATCTTCTCAATGAGCTCACTCTCTCTTTGTGGGTATTTTCTAGATTTTGTGATAACTAGTGCTACACTGAGACCTCTCACTTGGATGACTCCTATGGCCAATGCAACAACAATAAATCCCTTTGGATATTCTGAACTACACACTCTTGCACACGCAATCAAAGATCAGGAGTGGTCCTGTATCCCCTATTCCCAATGAAATAACAAGATATCACGCAACTTTGTAGATAATACTTCAAGATGAATGCTTAGCAGCAATACAATCGAGAGGCTAGTGGTTTTTTGTTTAAACTTGTCCTACCTCCACAACTCGCAGGAGGGGAGTATAAATAGGTGAGGTGCGGCCAGAAGGGCTTCCTTGCGCAAGCACATTCCCTACTAGGACTAGGACTCCTACTTGGACTAGGAGGACTCAACTTGGACTCCTACTTGGACTAGGAAGGATACAAACCGACCCACATTAAGGAGTTCGGCCAGTATGGTATACAAACCATGCCTAATTGGGTTAAGACTTTCTATGTGGCGCATTGGTCTTAAGTGGGGCGCCCTCCTCTTGTTTTCACTCTCTATTAGTGTGGAATAACAAGCTACTAGTTGTTTTCCACACTTGTAGTATTGTTTTCACCATCTTGTATTATTATTTTCACCATGGTACTCTTGTTTTCACCACCTTGTATGTTTGTTTTCACCATGGTACTCTTGTTTTCACCACTTGTAACCTTGTTTTCTAGCATCTCTATGTTGTTTTCCAGCTCATCTTGGTTGTTTTCCACCATCATGCTTGTTTTATCAATAACCCTTATCATACATAAATGCATAGACTTAGGCAGTATAAAATTATCATTATCACAAACATCATAATCAATAAGGAGTGAATTCACCTGTTGTTGTAATAGCTAGGTCCTTGACCTTGTCATAGGTCCAAGTCTCACCTCATCTTTTTTAAGTGGCAAAGTAGTAGGGATGTCCTCATCAAGTGATCAGCCAACATTAGCAATGTTTTCTACCTCCCAAAGTGTCCCATCAATCCACCACTATGTGATTCCTGCAACAACAACAAACGCAAGGACAACTCGGGCACACATAATTTGTTGGCTCTAAACAAATATCCATCATGCAAATTAAATTTATCCCATGCTTTTACATTAGTACAATTCGCATATGCATGTTTAAAATCATTTTCTTGAGCATACAAATCTCTCACACTCTTCAAACCAGGAATTTTCACATCCAGTTGAGTTAAAAACATACTTTTCCTAGAAAGAGCATCAGCAACTACATTATCTTGGCCTTTTTTACATTTTATTATGTATGGTAAAGATTCAATGAATTCAACCCATTTAGCATGTATTTTATTCAGACTAGATTGGCTCTTTAAAAATTTCAATGCCTCATGATCATAATGTATGATAAATTCTTTTGGCCACAAATAATGTTTCCAAACCTCAAGAACTCTAACAAGTGCATACAATTCTTTATCATAAAGAGAATAGTTCAATTGAGCACCATGCAATTTCTCAGAAAAATAAGCTACAAGTTTGTTTTCTTGCATAAGCACTCCACCAATACCAATACCACTTGCATCACACTCAATTTTGAATTGTTTATTAAAATTAGGCAATATGAGCAATGGGGCCAAAATCAACTTGTTCTTTATATCATCAAAAGAAATGTCTTGTCCAACCCCCCATTCAAATTAACACCCTTTTTAGTTAGTTCATTTAAAGGTGCAGCAAGTGTACTAAAATCTTTGACAAATCTTCTATAGAAACCAGCCAATCCATTAAAAGTTCTCACTTGACTAACATTGATAGGAATACGCCAATTTTTAATAGCATCAGTTTTAGATTCATCCACTTCAATACCATGTTTAGACACAACATATCCCGGAAAAATGACCTTATCTTTGCAAAAAGTGCACTTAGCAAGATTACCATATAATTTATTTGCTCTTAACACATGCAATACTTGTCTAATATGATCAACATGTTCATGTTCATTGTGGCTATATATGAGAATATGATCAAAATAAACTACCACAAATCTACCAATAAACTCTCTCAAAACATGGTTCGTTAGTCTCATGAACCTACTAGGTGCATTAATGAAACCAAAAGGCATCACTAACCATTCATATAAACCAAATTTTGTTTTGAAAGCAGTTTTCCATTCATCCCCCTCTTTCATCCTAATTTGATGATAACCGCTATGCAAATCAATTTTAGAGAAAACATCAGCACCACTTAATTACCTAACATGTCCTCCAAACGAGGTATAGGATGACGATAACGAATAGTGATGTTGTTAATTTCTCTACAATCTACACACATGCGCCAAGTACCATCTTTCTTAGGAACTAAAATAAAAGGAACAACACATAGAGATAAGCTAATTCGAATATACCCTTTATCAAGAAGCTCCTGCACTTGTTTCTGTATGTCTTTGGTCTCTTGGGGATTGGTCTTGTAAGGGGCTCGGTTTGGTAATGTAGCTTCAGGAATCAAATCAATTTGATGTTCAATGCCAGGCAATGGTGGCAGCCCTGCTGGTACCTCCTCTGGAAAAACATCATCAAACTTTCCATTTCAATTCAGCTGATAGGTATTAGATCTCCCATCATGTGTCACACTCCTATCAAACTGCCAAGGTCTCCCAAGCAACATGTGACAAACTGACATAGGAACTACATCACACTCAATGGTGTCTTTGTATGGCCCAATCTGGAACTCAACTCTCACCATGTGGCTCACCTTCATCTCTCCTTTATCACTAAGCCATTGAATATGATAAGGATGAGGATGTGGAATATATCTCAATTTCAGCTTTGCACACAACTCCTTGCTTGCTAAATTCCTGCAACTCCCTCCATCAATAATCACTTTGCAAGCCAATGGAGGGCATACAATTGATCTTGTTTGGAATAAATTGCATATTTGACTTTCTGGACTAAAGAACACTCAATGTTTTTAGTGTGCAAACAAAAGTAGGATAAGTAGAAGGATATGCATCAACTGGACCATTAGCATCACAATCATCCTCCTCATTAGGATCAGCATCATCACATGTCTTATACTCATCATCAACATTAAGAAGCATGACTTTCTTATTAGTACAATCTCTCTTGAAGTGGCCTCTTCCTCCACATGTATGGAAACTCATGTCTCTATTTCGGGCTGTAGAATTTGTGGAACCACTTGCACTTGCTGCTGGTTGCACTTGCCTCTTAGAAGTAGAGGTGGTGCTCTCGGGTTTGGTAGGGGAAACCCCACGGCTAGGAGCTGGTTGTGGTGATGGTGATGAAAAAGATGATCTAGGATTAAATGTCCTCCTTGGAACCATAAGAGCCTCCTCGGTCAAGTGCTTTTCTGCCTCCCTTGCTTAATGTAATAGCTCATTCATATCATTATATTGCACATGCCTAACAATGCTCTTGATTTTAAATTGTAAGCCTGAGAGAAATCTTTGCATAGTATGTTCTGTATCTTCCCTCACTCTAACTCTTTGCATGATCAACTCCATCTCTCTGAAATAAGCATCCACATAATTTGTACCTTGTCTCAAGTGTTGTAGCTTGTCATATAGTGTTCTGAAATAGTTTTTGGGCACAAATCTGTCTCTCATAACTTGCTTCATCTCTCTCCATGTAACAATTTCAGGTTCTCTATTTCTTACTCTTGTTCTTGTAATATTATCCCACCATAGCAAAGTATAGCCATCAAAACCTGAAGAACCAAGTTATATTTTCCTCTCCTTAGTGTACTCATGCATCCTCCATAATTTCTCAATTTTCAGTTCCCACATGAGATATTCTTCTACATCATCAGTATCAAAATTGAAGGATGGGAGCATGGATTTTGATTTTCCAAGACCATCATCCTCTCGGTTTGGTTCTTGCACTTGGACCCTCCTTGCTACAAAGCCACGACCACCTACATTGCCTCTCCCTCCTCCTGGGCTTGAGGAAAAAAATTTCGCTCATCATTATCATGATCACCAAGAGCACTACCATTATCCTCCTGAACAGGGAGCCTTTGAGTCACCAAAGTTGTCAAGGAAGCAATTTGTGTAGCCAAATTTGTGAGAGTTGTTTGCATGGTTGTAACTTTCTCTTGTGTGGAAGTAGCTGTATTAGCAACAGTATCAACTTGCAAACCCAAATTATGAACAGTGGTATCAAGATCCACTCTAGTCTTGTCAATCAAAGAATGCAATTCTGAATTTTTTGACTCAGTATTTGTAGTCAATTGGTCTCTCATCTCCTCCAATTCTGTCCACTTCACAACCTCATCACCATGTGTCCTCTTACCATGCGCAGAAACATCACTAGGAGAAGCCACGATTAATAGGTTAGTGAAATAAAAATTGCTATAGGTTGTGGTGCCTCTCTCAACTTACTCAAACCCAGCAAAGAGGTGATCCTTACCGTTCCAAAGTGAATAGAATAACTTACTGATACGTCTCCAACGTATCTATAATTTCTGATGTTCCATGATGATATTATGCCAATTGCTATATGTTTTCTCTCTTCTTTATGTCATTTTTATCTTCGTTGTCGACATTCCTTCTCCCGCTCACATATGGATGGAACGAGAGTCGAGGACGACTCTTTTTCAAGGGGGGAGATGATGTAGCCCACCGTATTCCACCAAGCACAACATCGATACGCAACAAGGTGAACTCACTCCTATCTCCGTACGTTTCCGGTGACTTGGTGAACGGTGCTCTACCTCATGAAATACCCCTCTACATGCATAGGTGGGATCACCACATGGATACCCAAGATGGTGCCCAAGATGCTCAAGAACACATCCAAGAAGGTGCACATGGAGCTAGGAAAGAAGCGGGCGAAGACGGCGTCAAGATCGGAGTTCCGAGGCGGAAGAACAGAGGGAAAAGGGGTCTCCCGGCCTCTCCCCCCCGGCCAGGCCGGCCTCCCCCCTTCTCAGGCCGGCCCCCACAGAGCAGGCCGGCTTCCCTCACCCCCATCCCGGCCTCGGGCTGGCCTCCAGGCCGGCCCCCTGCCCGAGCCGGCCTCCCTCACCCCCACCCCAGCCTGGGGCCGGCCCCTCCTCCAGGCCGGCGTGGCCCCAAAAGGCACGGAATTGGCCCGTTTTTGCACGGTTTCGACCCCGTTTCGACCCCGAGCTATATAAGGGACCCCGGTGGCTAGATCTAGGGTAGAGGGATGATTTGAGAACTTCGGGCTTTGCCCTTGTATCCCTCTTGTGAGGTGACTCCTCTTACGAGGCTACTCCTACGATGTGTATCTAGGACCGTATCAAGATCTCTCCAAGGAGCTACTCTTTCACCTTGTGATTCTAGTAGCGCTTGCCAACCTTCCCCTTGCGGCTTCTGTTGAATCAGTGGACCGACCGGTGAGAGGAATCGGTTTCAATTAGCGTGTTGTTGACTTGGGTTTGCGATCCCTCGTAGGCTTCACGAGTTATCTTCCCCCTTTTGTGTTTCCACGCGTTTGCCCTCAATTTCCCCTCGATTCGCCCTCTCGTGTTCATCGTGTTCATCGCGTTCTTCGTTCGTTCTTGTCGATTCGTGAAGATCGGGCCAACTTAGAGGTCAACACCTCATCATCTGGTATCCAGAGCTAGGTTGACACGAATCCGCCACCCCACCCCCTCCCCTACCACCAATTTTTCTTCTATCCACCATAAATTCGAAAATTTTACCAAAAATAGCCGAAAGGGATTTCGACCGATCTCTTGATTCGTTGAGTTTTTCGTGGTTTTGTTTCATAGATTTGTTGCCAAAAACCATTCCCCGTCTTCCTATTCAGCCACAATTCTTGAATTTGTCCAAATTTTTTCTTTATTTGGGAGAAATTTCGAATTTGCGCAAAAATTTCAGAAAAATCCTGCTCTTCGATTCTTGGACAGATTTTGTATCTTGTTATTCTTTGTCGTCGTTGCTCCGATTTGAGTGAAGCAAGTTCCTACGCGTCGCCATCGACATCGCCTACGCATCTACATCATCGGATCCACACGACATCGACATCCACCGGCCGCAAGTCCGAGATCATCCACCGCATAGGTATAACTTGTTTCCGCTTGAACTAACCCATTCCTTTGTGTACCTTACCTACTTGGACTAGTTCTTTTACACCGCTTGGCATCGCATTTGTGGCACCGAGAGTGCGAGTGTTTGCGCTTGTGAGAGATTAGTTTCAAGTAGGCATTGGCATTTGGGAATCATCTCCGCATCATCATCAAAAATAAAAATAAAAGAGAGGAGAAAGAGCAAAAGAAGCAAAAAGAGCCAAAAGAAGCAAAGATCGATGCCAATTTCTATCATTTGTAGGAACGCATAGCTTCGAGTTGCGAGAGAGAAGATAGTGACCGGTTGCCGCATTGTGAATCTTGTTGCCTCTTGTTAATTGCGGTTCGAGCTAGCGTCCTCTTTGCGTTGGTGTGGCATTGAGCTTAGTCTTCGATAGGTACATTTCGTCTCCGCTCGTCCATTGGCCGCACTAACCCCATTTATCATTTGTGTGTGTGTTTTTCGTTTCCACCATATCATTTTCCTCCACTAGGTTTGGTTTTCGTGCTAACTTTTCTTTGATTCTTCTCCACGTTTTACAACATACTTTTCGTTGGATTTGTCGTTTTCCTCGCCACATTTCTAACCCATTGCCATCCACCCATAAGCCGTGTGTGTTTTAGAGCGTGTTTTTCGGATCTTTCGAACTCAAGTCACTTCATTCTTTTTGCTATCGGTTTCTCTTGGCTTGGTCCACTAGTTTCCAACATTTGCTAAAAGGTGAGGTTTGAGCTCTTAGGTCCTCACACTCTATATATACACTTGCGCTTGTCACTAACCATGTATAGCG
Organism: Alopecurus myosuroides; assembly: GCA_028641055.1. Taxonomy (NCBI): domain Eukaryota; kingdom Viridiplantae; phylum Streptophyta; class Magnoliopsida; order Poales; family Poaceae; genus Alopecurus; species Alopecurus myosuroides. The sequence goes on along the minus strand of CM054063.1, from coordinate 115,100,385 downwards.
AGAGCGAAGACTTTGGAGGCCATGATGATCATGATGAGTTCATGATGGACCACTACGACTACAACGAGCTAGACATGGACCTCCACTCCTATGAGCACAACGTGGTGGACGACCACTACTACGAGCACGACATCGTGGATGACCACTACTACGAGCATGACATGGTGGATCACCACCACTACTACGACCACGACGTCGAGCTCTACACCGACTAATCCTCCCCAAGCATCATCGACATGGAGGAGTACCACAACCACCACGCCAACTTCGACTCCACGAGCTCCACCGACATGAACCACTACTACAACTACGACATCGCAAGCTTGGATGACGAGATGGAGCCATGCTACACCGACAACGCATCCACAACCATGACGGAGTACGACACCAACAACGACTCCCCAAGCTACTTCGACTCCGACATGGATGAGCTCACTTACAAGAACTTCCTCGCCAAGCTTCGTTTGTCAAGAAACTCCGATGGTTCATGCTCGCCACCAAGGAACTCCAAGGATATTGCCAAGGCCAAGACACGACAACGACCTTCAACCTCAAGATGGCGCAACGACAAGAAATCCGACAAGTTGGCAACGTCAAGATGGTCTCCTTCAACATCAGGACGGCGCCACAAGAAGGACATCATCGAGGCTCCATCAAGCGAGAAGGCCAAGAAGCCAAGGCATCCGAATGACTTGCAGAGTCATCCCACACATGAAGTGCGGGAGCGCCGCAAGCTTCGTCATCACCAAGCTCATCACCAAGATCGTCGCCATGATCATCATCGACATATGGAAGAGAGTGGTACACCCACCTCACCGCATCTTCCACCACAAGCTCCGCGACGACATTGGTTTGAGCATCGCTCGCCATCACCACTACCTCGACCTCGACACCGACAAGGCCGTGGTGACCCTCTTCAAGATCACCCTCTACGACCGGATATTCTTCATCACCCACCTTCTCCAAGCTCGACTCATGACATTGGTCTAAATGGCTTCTTGGATGGTGCTTGCCCACATTCAAGGCTTCCAAGGAGAAATGTGTGTCACCACCACAATGACCACCAAGACCAAGGCCATTATCAAGAAGGTGCCCTCAACATGGCTTCTAGTGAATGCCTCCCTCGACTCCACTACAATTACCATCGGCACCATCCTCTCCATCATAAGCGCCATCGCCAAACCAATGAGGATGACCCAATTGAGCTTCCACCGCCTATCTTTGATGAAGACCCAAATGAGACACCTTCTCAACATCAAGCGAGTGCGAATGCTCCCTATGGCTTGTCTTTTCCCATCTTGGAGGAAGACTCCATTTAGCGCCACCATCGACAACAACCAAGTGGGATTGATAAATTTGATACTTCACTTCCCATCTTTGATGAGGACCCCTATGAGCACCACCATCATCAACAACCAAGTGGGCATGCTACAAATGATTTCTCACTTCCTCTCTTTGATGAAGACCCCTATGAGCGCCCACTTCGACCACCACTAGGCACGGATGCTACTCATGATTTCTCATTTCCCATGTTTGATGAGGAACCTCTTGAGCGACCACTTCAACAACAAGCAAGTGAAGATGACCTATGACTTCCTATTTTTTATGAGGACCCACATGAGCGACCTCGTCAACATCAAGCAAATGGAGATGCTATCCATGATTCTTCTTCTCCCATATTGGATGAAGCACCGCACCATCAAGACCATGAAGACAACGACTTGAGCGCCGCTTGCCTCAATGTTACAAGGTGCAAGGACCATGAGAGTCATCATCCATATGAGGAATGGGAGCCGCCACCTCATCTTCACCAAGATTGTGCTTTCTATTCGCACCCCGCCTTCGACAAGGATCAAGAACATCCTCGCCATGGACACTATGACACCACTACTTCATCGAGGCAAGAGGCGAGAGATACTTCACCACCAACAACAAACCACTACCTCCATGAGCGACATTCTTTGAGGAAGGACAATGACCTTCATGCTCAGGACCATGAGCTTCCATCATCGCCACAAGCGCAACAACAACATCAAGAGTGCGAAGCTATTCCTCCCATGACACAAGATCAACATCACCATATGCATGAGGAGACCACTCTACCATTCTATGATGACGACGTTGATGCATGTGCCTTTGTCAAAGAGGCTCATCCCTTGCCATCATCTCTAAGGCATTCTTCTTCTTCGTCTCCAATGACACAAGTTACAACTCCGACCATCCACAAGAGAGCTCCCAATGCTATCAACGAGATGATCATAGTTGCCAACCAAAATGGTGACCATGACTACATGAGTAAAGGCCAATACTATGCCTTGCACCAACTAGCTCTCAATTCCTTGGACATTCCGACCAATGGTGACGAAAGCGTCTATTGCAATGAGGCCGCGAACTCACCGCGAGTGTTGACATGAGTTCTTCAAGCCTATCCTCAAGATAAGGACCAACGATGCACCCACTCTAGAGCCGGCGTCAATGGCCCATCTATCATTGATGAAGGTAACGACGAATTGGGTGCCAATCTCCCCTTGACTTCAAGGCATCTTATGCCAACCTCCACAAGGCCACGCTCACGCCACCATTCTAGCCAAGGATATCTTCATCATCATCATCATCGACCATTTGAGGATGCTACAAGGCATGGCTTACATTACCATTTGATGGAGCTTCCTTCGACACAAGCCATGACCCTACCTCCTCCTCCAAGAAAGCCACCATTTACACACTTGGAGATCAACCCAAGAGATGAGATGCTCGAGTCCTCCTCGCCACATGCTATGACACTACCGACTCCAAGCAATGCAACGACTTCGACAAACCCGCACACCTCTTGTGCCAACACTTTGGAGCCTTCTAGTGTCCCCTCTCAAGCTTCTAGTGAGATGAGTGGTGAGAGAGAGATCCACCATCACGTGAGTGAGAGCCACAAGCCCATAATGAGTGGAAAAAGCATGAGTGTTCTTAGAGGCCTCGCCTTGATAGCCACCAAAAGTGCGATGAGAGTTGAGAGCAAAACCCCATTTGTTCTTATTGACACTAACGGCTTACCAACTTTCTCTCCATCTTGGTTGTCTATTTTGCAGAGATTTGGTGACCCTATCAAGCATCCTCGACATCATCGACTTCTCCACATACAAGGCTCTCCACAAAGCATGAACATCGACACCGACTTGAAGAGTTAGAAGGAGCACATTCCGCTAGTCATGATCCACATGGAGATTGACAAGCCCTTCTCCGACAATGCCTTCTCCATCCACATTCCTCAAGTCAAGATCTAAACGGCACGTCACAAGCACTTCGACATCAACGGCTTCTACGCCTACACCCCTCACGTCAAGATGTGCTTGGAGTTCGACAAGCGCGTCAACGACAATGACTACCACGTCTACATCCCCTTCGTCAAGATGCACTTGGAGTTCGACAAGCGCGTCAACGACAATGACTACCATGACTACATGCCAACCACCAAGATGTACATGAACTTCGACAAGAGAATCAACAACAACGCAACCAACGTCAAGTTCATCTACACTCTACCGCTTTTGCAACCCATGGAGCAACACCCTCTTGATCTCTTCGACGACAAATACATCTCATGTCAAGCTCATCCTAATCCATCCATGGAGGATCATGTCAAGATCGTCATCACCTTTGGACCACACCCTCCACGAGCATACCTTGGCATGATCTTCGACAAGAGGCTCAACTTGAACGACTACACCGCCTCGCAAGATCTTCCTCAACCATCCAAGGGGAACCTTTCATGATCTTCATCACCTTTGGACCACACCCACTACGAGCCTACCGTCACATGAACTTCGACAAGCGGCTCAACTTCAACGACATCTTCGTCGTCGACATTACTTCTCCCGCTCACATATGGATGGAACGAGAGTCGAGGATGACTCTTTTTCAAGGGGGGGGGGGGAGATGATGTAGCCCACTGTATTCCACCAAGCACAACATCGATACGCAACAAGGTGAACTCACTCCTATCTCCGTACGTTTCCGGTGACTTGGTGAACGGTGCTCTACCTCATGAAATACCCCTCTACATGCATAGGTGGGATCACCACATGGAGACCCAAGATGGTGCCCAAGATGCTCAAGAACACATCCAGGAAGGTGCACACGGAGCTAGGAAAGAAGCGGGTGAAGACAGCGTCAAGATCGGAGTTCCGAGGAGGAAGAATGGAGGGAAAAGGGGTCTCCCGGCCTCTCCGCCCGGCCAAGCCGGCCTCCCCCCTTCTCAGGCCGGCCCCCACACAGAGCAGGCCGGCCTCCCTCACCCCCACCCCGGCCTCGGGCTGGCCTCCAGGCCGGCCCCCTGCCCGAGCCGCCCGGCCTACAGGCCGGCCTCCCTCACCCCCACCCCGGCCTGGGGCTGGCCCCTCCTCCAGGCCGGCCTCCTCCTCCCACCTCAGCCTCCAGGCCGGCCAGGCCGGCTCCCAGGCCGGCGTGGCCCCAAAAGGCACGGAATTGGCCCGTTTTTGCACGGTTTTGACCCCGTTTCGACCCCGAGATATATAAGGGACCCCGGTGGCTAGATCTAGGTTAGAGGGATGATTTGAGAACTTCGGGCTTTGCCCTTGTATCCCTCTTGTGAGGTGACTCCTCTTACGAGGCTACTCCTACGATGTGTATCTAGGACCGTATCAAGATCTCTCCAAGGAGCTACTCTTTCACCTTGTGATTCTAGTAGCGCTTGCCAACCTTCCCCTTGCGGCTTCTGTTGGATCGGTGGACCGACCGGTGAGAGGAATCGGTTTCAATTAGCGTGTTGTTGACTTGGGTTTGCGATCCCTCGTAGGCTTCACGAGTTATCTTCCCCCTTTTGTGTTTCCACGCGTTTGCCCTCGATTTCCCCTCGATTCCCCCTCTCGTGTTCATCGTGTTCATCGCGTTCTTCGTTCGTTCTTGTCGATTCGTGAAGATCGGGCCAACTTAGAGGTCAACACCTCATCACTGCCGGTTCGGGGAAGTGCCCCCGGAACGATCTCCATCGACTCCACCGCCATCTCCATCGTTGTTGTTGTCTCCTATGGTGAGGAGGACGTAGTTCTCCCCCGAGACGGAGGGATCTACCGGTAGCTATGTGGTCCATCTCTCTCTCGCATGGTGTGATCTATATGTGATCGTGAGCTTCGTAATCTCGTTGAATAAGTAGATGTTACTCTTCATCTTGTGTTACTCAAGTGTTTTATTAACATGAACTTTGGAGTCACCTTGTCCCGCGGTGTGAAGGTGACAGTGTGCACATCGTGTGTGTCTCCTCTATGAATTGTGGTGTTTGTCTAGTACCTTCTAGGGCGCTCATAGTGACAATGTGGGGTTAACTAGACATGGGAATGCTTACTTTAAGGAATGCTTTTTGCAGCCCTAACCAATGATTAATGTTCGTTATCCAACCAGAGAGGGTTAAGAGTAGCATAGTGAAGAGAAGATATTTAGTTATTCAATTATGTGATCATTATTGAGAGTGTCCAATAGTGAAAGTAGGATCCCTAGGCCTTGTTTCCGAGCATTGAAACATCGTTTTCCGCCTGTTTTGCTACATGTTTGCTTGCTTCCATATTTATTTCAGATTGCTATTATTACTTATAACCATCCACATTACTCGCATTTCACTATCTCTTCGCCGAACTAGTGCACCTATATACCTGACAAGTATATTGGGTGTGTTGGGGACACAAGAGACTTCGTGTATCTTAATTGCAGGGTTGCTTGAGAGGGATATCTTTGACCTCTACCTCCCTGACTTCGATAAACCTTGGGTGATCCACTTAAGGCAAACTTGCTGCTGTTCTACAAACCTCTGCACTTGGAGGCCCAACACTGTCTACAAGAATAGAAGCGTGCGTAGACATCACTTCCCAACAAGTAATAGCAACTATTGTGACTTGGTGTGAAGAATAGAATGCCCAGGGACTTTTGCTATCACAAAGGCAAAACAACTTATATAGTGGGGCTTGGTATGGATACCAAACAATCACCAAGTAACAATCCTATTTGCTGTTTGTGATGGTACCAAAAGATGCACCTAGGAAACACACACCAAAGGAAACAAATGTGGCAAAGAAAATATGTGGATGAAATTTTGCAATGCTCCCGAAAGACTCTAGCCAAGCTCAAGATAAACATGCATGCTCAATTCATAGTGTCAAGATATAGCAATAACAAAACAACTCCAATCACAATTGAGAATATGATGCTCTCGGCCTCTTTTATATTTCCGTTTTCTCTCTTTTTTATATACTTTTCTATTTTCTATTTTCTTTTTTGTACTTTTTCAATGTCCAATATCAACTAGGAGAAAAAATAACAAGTGATAACAATGTGACACAAAAGATATAGATGATAATGAGAAGCCTGTTGTGAGCAAAAATGTAGCTAGTCTTATGGGTAAGATACCTAAAAGTTTGCTGTAGAAAGGCTGTGTCGAAGGTTCACAAAGTTCAGACTTGAATTCCTAAAGAAAATCTAAAAGAAAAAACAAAATAAAACATACCAAAACTTACTAGGAAGCTCATAGAACGCGTGGCAGGAAACTGGTGTTTTCTCTGCCGTGGCAGGAACGAAACGGCGAGTTTTGGTGCCGCAGTAGCGCGCGCGTGTGTGATCACGACAGAGATTAAGCGGATGGTGTGCTGCGCGCATGAGAGCAACGCACGACAGAGAAATGGTGCATTTTGTGCCGCGGCAGGAGCGAGTTCGACTCGCACTAGGAGATCGCACGGCAGCGTTTCGTTGCGAATTTGTGCCGCAGCAAGAGTTCGACTCCGATTAGCACTAGGATCCACGGCAGGAAACGATTTCGTGAGCAACTAGGGCGCGAGCAGCAACAATAGCAAACCAAACCCGAGTAGAACAAGCATAATCCACGGCAGAGAAAATAGGTGTTTTCGTGTCGCTGTAGAAAATTGGAAACGACTTGAATTGGAAAGAAAAACACTCTCGGGTAGCTAATTATTTTGGATTTTTGTATATAGACTCGACTCGGAATTGAAGAACAACTAAGAACCCTAACCCTAACTGAAACCTAATGACTCAAAAACAGAAAAGAAACGCAAGATAAAACACAAAACAACAACTAGAAATTGAAAACTAGGGATTATCTAAGGCTATGGCAATGATCTAACTATCTTTTTGTGAGGCTTTTTCTGTATAGGTATGAAAACACTCAAAACGAAAGGGATAGAAACAAATCATCGAGTAAACCTAGTAATCTGATGCCAAGATAACACATGGATGCCCGATCTTCTCGATGAACTCTCTGATAACTTGATGATAACCAATGTGATACCACGAACTCTCATTTGGCTAAACCGTGTCACCAATTGCAACAACACTCAACCCCTTCGGATATTCGAGACTCCACACTCTTGCACAAGTAGCCACCGATTACAAGTGGTCTTGTTTCTCCTTATTCCCAATGGAACAGCAGAATACACTCAGATTTGTAAGGTAGTAACAATTCAAGATGAATGCTTATGAGCAATACAATCTAGGAATTCTAGGGTTTATGTGTTATCGTAGTCTACCTCTCTAACTCGCATCTAGCGGGTTTATATGAGGGGGTATGGTGCGACCACAATTGGCATTATGCAAGCACTAAGCCTAACCCGAATAGAAACCAAGTTGGACTCAGTTTTGGACTCAACTTAGACTCATAGGGATACAAACCGACCCACAAAGGGATGCGGCCACTTTGGACTCGCATGTCCACTAGCCTATGGAGCATCAACATCATGTGGTGCACCCTCCTTGTGGAAATCAATACCATCTTGTTTCTTCATGTGTGTGTGCTTGTTTTCCACCATGCAACCTCTGTTTTCCATCTTGTAATGTTTGTTTTCCAGCATTTCCTCCTTGTTTTCCAGTTCCTCTTGATGTGCACCTCCATCCATGCTTGTTTTATCAACAAACCTGAGTATACATAAGTGCATGGATTTAGGTAGTAGAAAGTTCTCATGAAAACAAACATCATATTCTAATAAGAGAGAATTCACCTGCTGTTCTAGTAACTTAGTTCTTGATCTTGTCATTGGTCCAATTCTCACTTCATCATGTTTCTCTTTAACAACAACATCTTCAATGGGAGAAAGTATAGAAGCACTACGGATGTCCTCATCAAATGAAAAGTGTACCAAGTGTGAGAACAGAATAACCAGGGTATCAAGTATCACAAGAAAAAATAGGGTATTTGGTGGGGCTTGGTTGGGAATCCTAACAACACCAAAATAGCAACTCCTATTTACTGTCTAATGTGATAAAATTCACGAAAGGAACACACACAATCTAGGAGACAAATGTGGCTTAACAATTATATGGTAGAGTTATTGCAAGCACTAGAAAGACATTAGAAAATACTCAATGAAACATGCACAAGATTGCTCAAATATTGTCCACAAAAATGACCAAGATATTATGTAGCAAGCTCCACTAGTGATAATGTAATGGCTCGACCTCTTTTTGCTTTTTCTCTCTTTCTATTTTTTAATACTTTTGTTTCTTTTCCATTTTTTATACTTTTCCAATGGCCTTTGAATCAACTAGGAGCAATATGTAAAATAAATATAGAATTATTAATGAGGATATAATAGGGGTCCATGGTGATTATACATGCTTAAGTTGTAAGGAAATATTGAGCCTCACTGATGTTCATTATAAGGTGAATTCTTTCCTAGTAATAATTATTGTTTATGTTTATAAGAATGTTATACTACCTAAGCCTATGCATATGTATTAGCAGGGGTATTGATAACACAAAAATGAATGGAGGAAGACCTCAAGGAATTCTGGAAAACAAGATGGAGATGCTGGAAAACAAGGGTATGAATGGTGAATACAATTATTCAAGTGATGAAAACAAATGTGCAAGTGTGGAAAACAACTCCAAGAATGTTCTTCCACACTAAAGAATGGTGAAAACAACAGGAGGGCGCCCCATTGAAGATCAATGCACCATATAAAAGTCCTAATTTAATTAGGCATGGCATGTATGCCATAATGGCAGAACTCCCTAAAGTTGGGTCAGTTTGTATCCCTTCCTAGAACAAGTAGGAGTCCTAGTAGAGTCCTCCTAGTCTAAGTAGGAGTCCTAGTTGAGTCCTAGTCCTAGTAGGAGAGGTGCTTGTGCAAGGAGCCCTCCACCTATATATACTCCCCACCTATGTGTGGAAAGAGGGAGAACAAGTTTAAACCAAAAACCAATGAAACCCTAGCCTCTAGATTGTATTGCTGCTAAGCATTCATCTTGAAGTATACCTGCAAAGTTGCGTGATATATTGTTATCCACTGGGAATAGGGGGATACAGGACCACTCGTGGTCTTTGATTGTGTGTGCAAGAGTGTGTAGTTGAGAATATCCAAATGGATTGATTGTTGTTGCATTGGCAACAGGTGTCATCCAAGTGAGAGGTATCAGTGTAGCACTAGTTATCATAAAATCCAAAAAATACCCACAAAAAGATAGAGAGCTCATTGAGAAGATCGGGCCACCCCATATCAATTATGGACAAGAAATTGAACAAATTGAGCAGCCTGTTAGAGTAATAAAACAGCTAGTCTTGTGGGTTGTGTACCTAAAATTTTTCTGTAGAATGGATGTGGCTAGGCTTATCAAGGATCACACTAGAAAAACCTAGGGAGAAAACAGGAATAAAAACAAAGAAAAATTAAGAAAACAGCAAGGATTTGCTCACGACAGAGAAACGGTCACTTTTGTGTCGTACGGGAGCGAATCAGTGAGATAACTCTGCCCGGGAGAGAACTTGCGGCAGAGCACACGCGTATGCATGTGTGTTGCGGGTGTGGCATGAAATAGCAGCGCGGTGAAGGATTTGTAAGCCCGCGGTAAGGAGTCCGATCTCGACTAGGAGTGGACGCGCTCGGCAGCGTTTCTGCTTGTTTGTGGCGCCCGGCAGCGCACGGGTATGAATCCGAGATGAGCTAGGATGTGGGCGCGCGCATGAAAAACGCGTGGTGTTGTAAGTGCGCGGTGTGGAGTCCAAGTAGCACAAGGAATGGGCGCGCGGAAGGAAATTGACCAAAACACGTGCCACGACAGGACGGATTGGAATCCGACTATGGGTAGTAACCCGAGTGCTAAAGTGATGGAAACTTTTGTGGCCGTGCGAGCTTAACCCGGGGTACTCAAAGATACCTTTCCACGACAGAGAACAACTCTAGAACAAAATCAACTCGCTAAAGCAAGCTATAGGTCTTGTTTCCCACGAGAGAAAGCACGCGGCAGCAACTCTTTTTGATGAAATTTTCAATTAGAAGATGAACAAAAACAACTCGAGGAAACCTAACCCTAAAAGATAAAAACTAAAAAAAAACACATACACAAATCAACAGAAAACATCAACTAGTAGCAGCTAATTGGTGTTGTTCTAGGCTCTGGCAAAACTAAAACCTAATATTTTTGTGTGGCTTTTTCTGGATAGGGAATAAAAACACTATATTAGGGATAAAATTTTCTTATCGAGTAAACCCGAGTATCTGATACCGAGATGATATGAGGTGGCCAGATCTTATCAATGAGCTCTCTCTCAATATGGTGGATGTTTTGTGGATAATTGATAACTAGTACTACACTAAGAGCTCTCCTTGGATAATTCCTTTTGCCACTGCAACAACAATCAACCCCTTTGGATATTCTCAACTACACACTCTTCCACACGCAATGAAAGATCATGAGTGGTCATGTATCCCCTTATTCCTAGTGGAACAAAAAGTTATCGCGCAACTTTGCAATGGTTACTTCAAGATGAATTCTTAGCAACAATACAATCTAGAGGCTAGGTTTTTTGGTCTAAACTTGTTCTGTCTAATCCACACGCAAGTGGTAGGTATATAAAGGAGGAGGGGTGCGGCCACAAGGGATCCTTGTGCAAGCACTACTCCTACTAGGAGTAGGACTCGACTAGGACTCCTACTTGGACTAGGAAAGATACAAACCGACCCAACTTTAGGGGGTTCGGCCAATTATGGCATACAAGCCATGCCTATTAGAAACATGACTTCTATATGGCGCATTGATCTTCAATGGGCGCCCTCCTCTTTTTCCTTTACCGCCTAGTGTGGAATAACATTCCTGGAGTTGTTTTCCACACTTGCACATTTGTGTACAATAGTTTTCACCATTTGTACTCTTGTTGTCACCACTTGTAATGTTGTTTTCCAGCATCTCCATCTTGTTTTCCAGCTCCTCCTTGTTGTTTTCCACCTTCATGTTTGTGTTATCAATAACCCTGATCATACATAAATTCATAGACTAAGGAAGCATAAAATTCTCACTGTCACAAAAATCATATTCAATAAGGAGTGAATTCACCTGTTGTTGTAATAACTTGGCTCTTGATCTTGTTATTGGTCCAAGTCTTATTTCATCAAGCTTCTCTTGGATAACAACCACCTTGAGTGGTAAAGAATTAGGGATGTACTCATCACCCCCCCCACGATGGGTATACCCGGTGCGGCCTAGTAAGGGGTGCCTTAACAGGCTCCTCGAGTAGCTACATGGAGGCCCACGACAGAAGCCTGCGCTAGAACAGAACATGGAAAGACCTAGACGGCATGAATAGAAAAGGTATTAACTGACTCAGTAATGAGTCCAACTCATGTATGGCCCCTAGGACCCGGCTACCCATATAAAGCACGGGAGGGGGTCACAAACGGGAGAGACAACTCTAGATTCAGAGCTGCGCCAGATTCAGTATGTGAACAACATCCCCAGTAATTGATACTTTTCACCTCATCATAATAAAGTCCAGCAGGCAGCAACCCGTCGAGTCGAGTAGTCCACCAGCGCCTTCTCCCTTATGAAACCCCGGGTCCCACACCATGGGGATTGTTGAGGTCACTCCCTCTTAAGTCAGTTCAGTACTATTGTTACCGATGAGGACATCCCTACTATAGATGCAACCGCAACTACTACACCATTACAAGGACCTATGACTAGAGCTCTTGCACGCCAACTTAATCAGCAGGTACTATAGTTTCTATGAGTTGCTCCTAATATACATGAGAACATGATACTGCCTAAATCAAATATGTTTGTTTCTCTTAGGAATAATGGACCTAGCATGGATGAGAGGGACAAGCTATGGAGCATGTTCGTCAATGGAGCTGGCAGCAGGAGCACAAGTGGAGAAGATGACGCTGCCATGGAGGGAGACTACCGCAGCCTGAAGCCACCGTAACAAAAAAAAGGCTTTGACGAATTATACAAGTTACCACTTCATTATTTTCATCCAAGTCCTATTGTAGGTGTTGCGCCACCTTATTATTGGGCCAGACCCATGTATTTTCGTCATACCCCTTTGGGGGCAGTTTTTAGAGTCTGTATTGATGGGAAAAGAGGTTTAAGCTGGATTTCATGGCCCCACCCATGGGAGCACGAATTTCCCCTCTTTTCCCCTCATAAATACAGCCCCTAGGGCTTCTTTTCGACCTAGATTTTGTTTAGTTAAAAGACTGCTAGCGAATTGCTGCCTCTTCGTGTATCGATTAGTGCTCAACAGCCTTATCCAGACTGCTTCTCGAAATCCCACTATTTTTCCATCCGCAGTTCCAAATTGCAATATTTATCCATAATTGTTCCTCGATTTCAGGTAGAACTTGACCTTTTGGTCAGGCTGATCGTGCATCCGCAAGATCGGTAACTCCAGGAGATTGGTTTAGCGATTGCATTGGCGCTGCGTACGTGTGCGTAGTAGTCGGATTGCCAAGGTCAAACTCGACCATAAATCAATGATGCGGACATCCCTAGCTCTTCACCTATTGTTACACATGATGATGTTGCTGTCCAAGATAATCGAGTGAGACTTGGTCCCATGACAAGATCAAGGACAAAACTATTAGAAGAACATGTGAATTCTCTCCTACTTTGTATGATGTTTATAAATGTGAGAACTTTATACTACCTAAATCTATGCATCTATGTATGATCAGGTTTATTGATAACACAAACATGCTTGGAGGAGAACATCAAGAGGAGCTGGAAAACAAGGAAGACAAGCTGGAAAACAAGATAACACTTGGTGAAAACAACATGTACACGTTGAAACCAAGAAAACAAGTCTACACTTGGTGAAAACAACCTATACATGGTGGAAAACAAGACCCAACGGCTGGAAAACAGCATGTGCTTGAGGGAGGAGAGAGATGCAGCACATGGAGGGAATTGTGGCGCATAACACATTATTATTGCGCCCTAGCTAGTGGGCATGCGTGTCCAAAGGTGTTCGAACCCCTTTGGGGTCGGTTTGTATCAAGTATGGTCCGTTTGGTTGAGTCCAACCCAAACAATTGAGTCCAAACCGAGTTGGAGTAGGGGTGCTTGCGGAAGGATTCTTGTGGCCGCACCCATACCCCCTCATATAAGCTAGGAGCTGCGGATTAGAACCTTAGACTACGTTAAACATAAACCCTAGACTTTTAGATTGAATTCGCTCCTTATAAGCATTCATCTTTAAGTATTGTTACCATTGCAAAATAGAGTGTTACCTGTTGTTCCACTGGGAATAAGACAGTACAGGACCACCTCGTAGTCGGTGGCTATGTTGTGCAAGCGTGTGAAGTGCAGAATATCCATTCAGTTGCAAATTGTTGCATTGGCATCAGGGATCAGCCGGAGAGTTTTCAGCGAGACACGAGTTATCATATCCAGCTATCTGTGAGAGTTCATCGAGAAGATTGGGCCACCCTTTATCATCTTGGTATTAGATTTACATGTTGCCTCGGTGAGCTGTTTTTCATCCCCTTAGATTCGAGTTTTTATACAGAAAATAGCCCCACAAAAATAGTTTAGATCTTTGCCATAGCCGTAGTTGATCCTTAGTTTCAATTTCTAGTTGTTGTTTTTGTGGTTGATTTGCGTCCCTTTTTTCTGTTTTTGAATCTTTAGTTTTCGGTTAGGGTAAGGGTTCTTAAGTTTAGAGTCGAGTTCATACACGAAAATCTTCAAAAAGAATAAATTTGGTGTTGTTTTCCTTGTTGATTTCGAGTTGCACTCGGATTCCTGCCACGACACGGTTTTGGTTCAATTTGCTGCCGTTGTCCGCTTCCCTGCCGTGTCCTAATCAAAGTATAGATCCGCGCGTACAAAATCCACGTGCAACACTGCCCGCGCATAGCCGCTGCGATCCCGCGCGCTGCCGCGGCACACATCCGCGCAAAAGCGCTGCTGTGCGCTGCTGCCCTGCCGCGCTTCACACCAGAGCGCAAATCACACGCGCGCCCCCAACTGTCCGATTACGCACTGCCGCGGCACGGTTTCGGCCCGATTCGCTGCCGGCGATAGAATTTTCTCTACCGTCCATTTCTTAGTTGTTTTAGCTTTGTTCTTGTTGTTTTTCCTTTTGTTTTCTTAGGAGTTCCATATCTGAACCTTGTGAGCCTAGAAACAGCCTTTCTACAGCATTATAAATAGGTACCTACCCACAAGTATAGCTATTTTTTGTCCTCTGACGGGCTGCTCATTTTATCATATACCTGTGTGCTTCACTTGTTATTTGGTTCATATTGCTCCTAATTGTTCTTAAGGCCATTGGAAAAATACAAAAAATAGAAAAAGAGTAAAAGAATTAAAAAAAAGAGAAAAAAGTGAAAAGAGGCCAAACTGTTATCATTGCTTACTAGTGGAGTTTTCTTTATACCATATTGTGAAACTTGCTTTCTTTCCTTGAGCAATCTTGTGCCTATCTACTGTGAGCCATAGCTAGTGACTTTCTAGTGCATTGCAAAATTTCATCCATATATTTGCTTTGCCACATGTGTGTCCATTTGGTGTGTGTTTCCTTGGGTCATTTTATATCATCACAAAACATAAATAGGACTTGTTACTTTGGTGATTGTTAGGTATCCATACCAAGCCCCACTAAATAAAATGTTTGCCTTGTGAGAGTAAAACCCCGGGAATTCTCTTCTTCACATCAAAGTACACTAGTTGCCACTACTTGTTGGTAACTATTTCTATTCACTTTGGAATGGTAAGGTACTCCTTTTCTTGTTGGTTTTGAGTGAGTTGTGACAGAACACCACATATAGATACTTGTTTTCTGTTTTCACTAACCTACTAATGGATCCTTCTAGTGATGATCTTGTCCAGCAAAAGAAGGACCTTGCAAAAGGAGTGAATTGGAGGGAGTATGAGGCATTGCGTGATGTGTTGAAAAATAAACTGGAAGAAAACCACAAAAGATTGTGATCCTCTTTATGTGGAGATGCAAGTTGTGGATACTAAAATAAGGGATCTTACTCAATTGGCCACAACCAACCAAACACAAGTGACTACCATTCAAGACTCTATTGCTGCATTGACTACTCAACTTGGTGATTTCAATAATTTTCTTGATCAAACACTCCCTGATATTCATGATGATAATGCTAGTATTCATAGTGATGCTAATAATGTGTAACATCCCTGAATTTTTTGAAAAGTCCAAAAATCACTAAAATTTGAAACTTTTTGTTTTCATGTTTAGTAAGTCACCAAAAACCAAATGAGATGCAAGAAACAAAAGAAAACAATACACATTTCAATGATATTGAAATTAAGAATCCAGTAGGCCTCTATTTTCCTAAACTCTAAAAGCCCATTCAAAAATTTTCATTATTCAAACAAATTGTTTTCTCTTAGAAATCCTTATTTTATAACATGTTTTCAAATCAAATATTACTTTGAATAATGTTTTATAGACTTGGAAACCATAGAATTATTACCTCTAACAGTTCCTATGCCTCAAAATTATTTTATGAGAATAACAACTATTTTTATTGATATCCAAATGTCATTCCAAGTTTTAAGCATAAAGTGGTATTCATAAAATGTTTTGATTTGAAAATAACATAAAATAGATCTTGAAAACAGTATTAAAGCTTGAGGTGTTTTCTAAATTTTATTTAAGCCACTTTTATATTTATTTAATTTTCTATTTTGAAAATGGATTTAAGTTGCTATTAGTAAATCACTGAATTGTTAAGTTTATAAAAATATGAAAGTGAGGTAAAATGAATTTCAAAAATAGTATTTGATATGTTTATTGTCTCTGAAATTTTATTTAATCAAAACCTCATTTTATTAATTTTCTAATTAAAAAATATACATTAAGTACTATTAGTAATTATTTATATTTTCAAAAATATAAAAAGTGAAATGTGTTCAAAAGTTTATAAAAATGTTCTAAACAGAAAGATATAAATTTTACAAGATTTTAGAAATTATTTTGAGGTCTTTTGGATTAATAAAACAAAAGATATTAAAAACAGAATAAAAAGAAAAGAAAAAGGCTAGATGACGTCATGATGACGTCATCGTCATCAAGCTCACGCCGTTACCTCTCTCTTCCGTTTCTTCCCGAAAATGAATTCGGTGATTAGTCGCGTTTAAGTGTGCATTTGATTCCCTCCTTGCCCTCCCTTTAAAGCTCGGCCACCACTCGTCATTTCCCCTCTCACTCCCCTCTGGATCGAGCCCCCAGGCCCTCGAAATTTGTCGCCGGACTTGCTTCGGGCCGCCGCCGTTTGTCATCGCTTCCGGCCACAGCAGCAGGTCCCCGCCGCCCATTTCACGCCCCTACTCTTCCCCTCAACTCCCTGCACCTCCTCATGCCCTTTTTCGGTTTTTCCCGCAGCGGAACCACGTCCCCGACGAGCACCGGAGTTGCTCCGCCTCGGGACATCGCCGCGCCACCACTCGAGGCCGCCACCGTGCACACCGTGGGCACCATCGGCTTCACCGCGTCGAGGTGAAGCTCATCGTGGTCTACATCGAGCGCGGAGGTCACCGGATCGCCGTCTCCGTCGACTCCCTGCGCCTCCGGCCACCGCGGGGCCATTTCCGGTGACCAAATCCGGCGGAGGTAACCTCAACCTCCCCTCACCATTGGATCTGTTTTTAACGTGCTAGATTAGAACCACCCCGAAGGGGTATGCCACCGTTGGATCTGGATCTAACGCCCCAGATCCAACCACGTATCCATGTCATCGGCCCAGTCAGTGTGCACAGTTAGCAGCAACACCCAATCGGATCCAGCCACGTGGCCAGCCCTTTTAATTCGAATATTTCTCCCGGTAGAAATTTGGCAGTTTTGCAGAAAAGCCTCTGCAACTTCAAATCATCATATCTTTTCAACCACTTAGCCAAATTTAGCAATCTTGGACTTTTTGAAAAGCCCCTGACATCTAGAAACTTTTGGAACAGGCCAAATTAAAATTTGACAAACTTAAATTTGTTCAAATTCAAATATGCTTGTTTGATGAAATTTGGCATAATTCAAATTCTACAAATCCAAAAATTGCAAATAAAATATATTTGGAAACCTTAGAATGTGTACTTTCATATCCTCTGTCCCAAAATAATATTTGAACAAATTAAAATTGCATTTAGAATTAAGTTGTCTATTTGAGTATTTTTGACATAGATTAATTTCTATAAATATTTTCAATATAGTCCCTTTTGAAAAATTGCTCCATATGATAACCTTGAACCGAAACAAACTTGCGCAACCATTTTGGACATCCTTGGAACATGGCCATGTGTTTTGACCAAAAACCCAACCTAGTGATTCATCCATCTTTACCATGTCTTAGAAATTGTTTTCAACTGTTATTCCTTGATGTTATGTCTATTTGGAGCCAAGCCAAGTCCTTAGAATGTGTCAATCACATATAGTACCAAGTAGTGAAATTTAGTTTTCTATCTACTTCTCCACTCCCCTTTCATGCTTCAAGAAATCATCAAGCTAACAAATTGGAGATCAAGACTCAAGCACAAGAAGAAAACTTCATCTCCAACTTAGTGGCAACATGAAGAGCTACAAAGAAGATCATTGAAGAATTTGAATTAAGGGAATTGTGCTTCAAAACAAATAGAAGAAACTCAATGAAGTATAAATGTATGAAGAAATGAAGAAGAAGACATCTTCCTCTCTATTTCTATCCTTCTTCTATTTTCCTTCAAATTGACTTAGTGGTATTTGTGCCCATCCCATACCCAAACCAATTAGTGAAGTAAAACACATGAAGAATCTATCAAGACCAAGAGAAGAATCCATCCAAGGAAAAAAGAGACTACAATAGAAGCATGGAGATGATCTTCAAGAAAACAAGCATGTGAAGACTTGGAGAAATCCATACAAGTTGAAGAATAACAAGTTATTTTTGTCCAACCATTGACCCAAATGGAAAACCCAAGACTTAGTAATATTTTCCCTTTGATGAGGAAGTTAGTAGGCCTACCCTAACCACAATGGAATATACTAACATAGTCACTCAAATATTTTTGAAGGTGAATATGACCAAGTGTTTGCATGTATTACTTTAGTTGAAGAAGTAATATGTTTATTCTTAGTGAACTCTTGGAACTTCCTCGACAAGTATGGTCATAATAAAGTTAGATCACATCAAACTCAACCTAGTCCTTCACAAGTAAACCATTGGAATTTCCTTAACAAGAATGAGACCACTAGAGAATGAATCTTTCAACTCAAACCTAGACCTTGTCCTAACCAACTTGGTTAAGCCCCTTTTGATATGTTAGTTGCTATGTATGTTTTCTACACTTGTATGTTTGTTTGTTAGGATGCTTGTTTATTTGGTTTTGTGTTGTCAATGAATAGATTGTACGGAGAGCAACGATCTTTTGTGAAGAGAGTGTGATATCTTCACCAACTTCAACAAGGCAAGTAACACATCATCAACTACCCATTATTTTCTATATGCATTAGTTGATTTTTGAGTAGTATGCATTGATAGGAAATTTTTACTAAGTTATATTATGCTATGCTATTATCCTAGTAGTGTGTAGCCATCTCTTTTATCCTTGTTATTTATAGCCTTAGAACTTGATAGATGCTATGCAATGAGACAAATGATTTTTTACTTGATGTTGTGGAAAAATTCTAAGTAACAACTTCAATGAACCACCTGGGTGGATTTGGTTGTTTGGCTGATGAGAGTTGAGTGTCTCCCGAGGGGTGTTCACTTGAGGAATGCCACCCAGGAACAAAGTGATTATGATGTTCCCCAAGTTTAGATTGCTTCCAGTGCAGCCTTTAGTCATATGGGCTCTATCTTGATCAACTAAGTTGTGAGGGTTCGGCCCGGGCTTGACAAGCAGATGTAGCATAATTATAGGTGGAACGGGTCTTGCCATTGGGTTGGGTTCTTGCTTCTGAAAGATCTCGTCTCGATTCTTCTCCTTTCCTTAATGCACTCAGGGTGTATAGGATGTTTAGGTTGAGTTGGGTCTGAAGGTGAAAGTGCACAAGCTCTGCAGAGTCAACAAACTAAGATCTTAGCCGTGTCCCCGGTTATGGACAACTATGAGAAGCTGTACAAGGATGGACGGAAGAATCACATCACCATTTTCAATAAGTAAAATTTGACCAAGTGAACAGTATTTGTGGTGCTTGGATCTTAATCCAATGTTGCCACCCTTTGAAAAGAAAAGTTTGTTTTACAAAAGTGATATGAGAAAACTGGCTTTATGCAAACTTAGCCAAAACTCCACTCAGCCAAATGAGCATGTAGTATTAGTTTTGCCATTTATATCCACCATACTGTTACTTGCCAATACATTAAATTGTATTGACTCCCTTGTGGCTGCATATTCCATATTGCAGATATTTCTGAAGACGAGTAAGGATTTCGTTTAGGATCTTGAGACTATAGCCAACATGTTTTGCCTGTGGCACATGAAGAAGATGGGCTCAATGTTATTCATGTTTTCCGCTGTATATCTTTGTTTACTGCTAGTCTTCTAAGACTATGCAAGTTGTAATACTATTTTGTAAATATTGGATCTTGCGATGTAATATAATTTGATGCATTTGCATGGTATTTCATTTTGTACTGTGATGCTAGCAGTTGATCCAGGGACTAGCACACTAACACATGTATTTCACTTTTGCTAAAAACTGGGATGCTACAAAATGGTATCAGAGCATTGTGTTGCCTGTAGGATTCGAGACCCTAGGTTTGGATTAGAATAGGAAAATCCATAGGAATAAAATTTTACTATCTTACAACTACTCCTCAAAGAAATCTTTTATAACTTCATTTCTCCTCGTACTCCTTCCCATGATACATTTCTAATGACTACTCTTATCTGTAGATGGCCAGCATCATTCAATCACTCAAGAAAGGACCAATGATGACCATGACCCTGGAGTGTGACACTGAGTTCCCAAGAGCACTGAAGGATCTCATGTTAATCATGGGATTTGAAGGACCAGCAGTCTATTGGGGTTTTCCCTACATAGATGAGGAGGATGGTTTCGAATATTGGTGGGTGCAGATTCATCTGTACAGAAACAAGGAGTACGACCACAAGATGGGAGGAGATTGCATGTTCACCAACAGGATAATGCATTTTTCATTCCTCGATTCAGCAAGAAGTGCTGCATGGAGTGCTATTAAAGAACTTACAGAGAGACTCAAGTGGAGACTTCACAACACTAAGAAGGGTCTCAAGGAAGCCGAAGAAGAGATCAACACTCTTGAAAAAGAGATTTCAATGTACAAGAACGCGGAGATCATCGTGAAGACTGAGTATTGAAGACCTCTCATGAGGAATAAAGCAAGAATTGTTGTTACCCTGCCTTGAATAGTAGACCACCATGAGATGTAATAAAGTTGTGAGACACGAAACACGATTAGAGTATTGATCATACTAATGAGTGTGGTATAACAATACTAGATGTTTTTGAAAAGTTTGTTGTTTGATGGGATGAATGAGTTGATATATGTTTGTTATGTGTTGTTTGCAAGATGAGTTTCCTTGATATGTTGTGTTTGAGTAGGAACCCCCCTTGCCTAATCTTTCTAATCTCTACTCATCTTTCTTAAAACCCCAAAACAGATGTCTAGCCAGAATGTCAACAACCCCGTGAAGTCAATAGCAATGAAGATGCTACTAGAAGCTCAGACTCAGCTGATACAACTGATGACCCAGAATCAAGCCAGCAACCCCAATATGGAGTTATCACCAGGAATGCAACAAGTGTTAGATACCCAATCCCAGATAGTGTACATGATGTCCCAAAGCATGGCCAATAGTGGAAACAATCAACCCTTGGTAGCTAGAGATAACCAGGAGACAGAAGAAGAAATGTTTTCAGCACCCAAAGCCTGCAAATCTTGTGGAGAGATAGGACACTATTCCAAAGATTGTCCTGATGAGTGGCCCCATGGTGATGCAAACAACTCAACTGAAGGATACTTCACTCAAGTTACTTGTATTCTGTGTGAAGGAACAACACATGTTCCAACACAATGTCCACTTTACCCCATGGTACAACAAGTTGGACAACAAGCCAAAATGGAAATGCTTAGTGCAATCCAAGAGAACTTAGGAAAACCATATGTGAAGGGAAAACGCAAGCTGGATACTATTCAGATGGACCATGTCAAGATGGATACTGGAGCCAAGACTACACCACATCCATATTCATCCAAACACTCCACCAAGAATTGCTATTCTTGTGAAGAAGATGGACATTTATCTAGAAATTGTCCCAACAAGAAACCCAGACCTTCAACCAACATAGTTGAGTATACTTGGAAGCAGTATGAAGATATGATGGCCAATTTAACTCCACCAAGGAAGAATAAGAAACTTCAGAAGAACCCCAATCCTGTCTATAGAGACATCAGCCAAGTGACATGCTTCAAATGCAGAGATAAAGGACACTATGCAAATGGATGCCCTCAAAGGGAGAAGGAAGGAAACATGACTTTCTGAAAGAAGGAATCTTAGGCAAAGTTCATGTTGAAAATAAATTTATTTTCCCTAGAAATTCTTCCAGTGAAATAAACCACAATGAATGTCTGAAAAATGTGTTTCCATTATAATGAGATGATGTTGTGAAATCCTCTCAACTTGGTCTTTTGATTGACCCAAAGAGTGACCCCTCAGTGTCAAAGGTAGTCCAACATACCTATGTTGGTCTACACCTCTACCACAAAGGAAAGATCTACTCAAGCTAATCTAGAATCAATCTACACTCTAATCTAATGAAAATAGACTACCCACCAAATCTTCTTTTAAGGGTGGTAGCCCACCCAGTTGTTTTGGAATCCAGTTACCCAAATCTTTCTTTCTAACCTTCCCAAATCTCGGGACGAGATTTCTTTTAAGGGTGGTAGTCTGTAACATCCCTGATTTTTTTGGAAAGTCCAAAAATCACTAAAATTTGAAACTTTTTATTTTCATGTTTAGTAAGTCACCAAAAACCAAATGAGATGCAAGAAACAAAAGAAAACAATACACATTTCAATGATATTGAAATTAAGAATCCAGTAGGCCTCTATTTTCCTAAACCCTAAAAGCCCATTCAAATTTTTTCATTATTCAAAGAAATTGTTTTCTCTTAGAAATCCTTATTTTATAAAATGTTCTCAAATCAAATATTACTTTGAATAATGTTTTATAGACTTGGAAACCATAGAATTATTACCTCTAACAGTTCCTATGCCTCAAAATTATTTTATGAGAATAACAACTATTTTTTATTGATATCCAAATGTCATTCCAAGTTTTAAGCATAAAGTGGTATTCATAAAATGTTTTGATTTGAAAATAACATAAAATAGATCTTGAAAACAATATTAAAGCTTGAGGAGTATTCTAAATTTTATTTAAGCCACTTTTATATTTAGTTAATTTTCTATTTTGAAAATGGATTTAAGTTGCTATTAGTAATTCACTGAAATGTTAAGTTTATAAAAATATGAAAGTGAGGTAAAATGAATTTCAAAAATAGTATTTGATATGTTTATTGTCTCTGAAATTTTATTTAATCAAAACCTCATTTTATTAATTTTCTAATTTAAAAATATACATTAAGTACTATTAGTAATTATTTATATTTTCAAAAATATAAAAAGTGAAATGTGTTCAAAAGTTTATAAAAATGTTCTAAACAGAAAGATATAAATTTTACAAGATTTTAGAAATTATTTTGAGGTCTTTTGGATTAATAAAACAAAAGATATTCAAAACATAAATAAAAAGAAAAGAAAAAGGCTGGATGACGTCATGATGACGTCATCATCATCAAGCTCAGGCCGTTACCTCTCTCTTCCGTTTCGTCCCGAAAATGAATCCGGTGATTACTCGCGTTTACGTGCGCATTTGATTCCCTCCTTGCCCTCCCCTTAAAGCTCGGCCACCACTCGTCATTTCCCCTCTCACACCCCTCTGGATCGAGCCCCCAGGCCCTCGAAATTTGTCGCCGGACTTGCTTCGGGCCGCCGCCGTTCGTCATCGCTTCCGGCCACAACAACAGGTCCCCGCCGCCCATTTCACGCCCTCCTCTTCCCCTCAACTCCCTGCACCTCCTCATGCCCTTTTTTCGGTTTTTCCCGCAGCGGAACCACGTCCCCGACGAGCACCGGAGTTGCTCCGCCTCGGGACATCGCCGCACCACCACTCGAGGCCGCCACCGTGCACACCGTGGGCACCATCGGCTTCACCGCGTCGAGGCGAAGCTCATCGTGGTCTTCATCGAGCGCGGAGGTCACCGGATCGCCGTCTCCGTCGACTCCCTGCGCCTCCGGCCACCGCGGGGCCAATTCCGGTGACCAACTCCGGCGGAGGTAACCTCAACCTCCCCTCACCGTTGGATCTGTTTTTAACGCGCTAGATTAGATCCACCCCGAAGGGGTATGCCACCGTTGGATCTGGATCGAACGCCCCAGATCCAACCACTTATCCACGTCATCGGCCCAGTCAGCGTGCACAGTCAGCAGCAACACC
Source organism: Alopecurus myosuroides (assembly GCA_028641055.1). Classification (NCBI taxonomy): domain Eukaryota; kingdom Viridiplantae; phylum Streptophyta; class Magnoliopsida; order Poales; family Poaceae; genus Alopecurus; species Alopecurus myosuroides. The sequence goes on along the minus strand of CM054063.1, from coordinate 115,076,615 downwards.
CAATCGGATCCAGCCACGTGGCCAGCCCTTTTAATTCGAATATTTCTCCCGGTAGAATTTTGGCAGTTTTGCAGAAAAGCCCCTGCAACTTCAAATCATCATATCTTTTCAACCACTTAGCCAAATTTAGCAATCTTGGACTTTTTGAAAAGCCCCTCACATCTAGAAACTTTTGGCACTGGCCAAATTAAAATATGACAAACTTAAATATGTTCAAATGCAAATATGCTTGTTTGATGAAATTTGGCATAATTCAAATTCTACAAATCAAAAAATTGCAAATAAAATATATTTGGAAACCTTACAAAACTCCCCTTTCATGCTTCAAGAAATCATCAAGCTAACAAATTGGAGATCAATACTCAAGCACAAAAAGAAAACTTCATCTTCAACTTAGTGGCAACATGAAGAGCTACAAAGAAGATCATTGAAGAATTTGAAGTAAGGGAATTGTGCTTCACAACAAATAGAAGAAACTCAATGAAGTACAAATGTGTGAAGAAATGAAGAAGAAGACATCTTCCTCTCTATTTCTATCCTTCTTCTATTTTCCTTCAAATTGACTTAGTGGTATTTGTGCCCATCCCATACCCAAACCAATTAGTGAAGTAAAACACATGAAGAATCTATCAAGACCAAGAGAAGAATCCATCCAAGGAAAAATGAGACTACAATAGAAGCATGGAGATGATCTTCAAGAAAACAAGCATGTGAAGACTTGGAGAAATCCATACAAGTTGAAGAATAACAAGTTATTTTTGTCCAACCATTGACACAAATGGAAAACCCAAGACTTAGTAATATTTTCCCTTTGATGAGGAAGTTAGTAGGCCTACCCTAACCACAATGGAATATACTAACATAGTCACTCAAATATTTTTGAAGGTGAATATGACCAAGTGTTTGCATGTATTACTTTAGTTGAAGAAGTAATATGTTTATTCTTAGTGAACTCTTGGAACTTCCTCGACAAGTATGGTCATAATAAAGTTAGATCACATCAAACTCAACCTAGTCCTTCACAAGTAAACCATTGGAATTTCCTTAACAAGAATGAGACCACTAGAGAATGAATCTTTCAACTCAAACCTAGACCTTGTCCTAACCAACTTGGTTAAGCCCCTTTTGATATGTTAGTTGCTATGTATGTTTTCTACACTTGTATGTTTGTTTGTTAGGATGCTTGTTTATTTGGTTTTGTGTTGTCAATGAATAGATTGTACGGAGAGCAACGATCTTTTGTGAAGAGAGTGTGATATCTTCACCAACTTCAACAAGGCAAGTAACACATCATCAACTACCCATTATTTTCTATATGCATTAGTTGATTTTTGAGTAGTATGCATTGATAGGAAATTTTTACTAAGTTATATTATGCTATGCTATTATCCTAGTAGTGTGTAGCCATCTCTTTTATCCTTGTTATTTATAGCCTTAGAACTTGATATATGCTATGCAATGAGACAAATGATTTTTACTTGATGTTGTGGAAAAATTCTAAGTAACAACTTCAATGAACCACCTGGGTGGATTTGGTTGTTTGGCTGATGAGAGTTGAGTGTCTCCCGAGGGGTGTTCACTTGAGGAATGCCACCCAGGAACAAACTGATTATGTTGTTCCCCAAGTTTAGATTACTTCCAGTGCAGCCTTTAGTCATATGGGCTCTGTCTTGATCAACTAAGTTGTGAGGGTTCAGCCCGGGCTTGACAAGCAGATGTAGCATAATTATAGGTGGAACGGGTCTTGCCATTGGGTTGGGTTCTTGCTTCTGAAAGATCTTGTCTCGATTTTTCTCCTTTCCTTAATGCACTCAGGGTGTATAGGATGTTTGGGTTGAGTTGGGTCTGAAGGTGAAAGTGCACAAGCTCTGCAGAGTCAACAAACTAAGATCTTAGCCGTGTCCCCGGTTATGGACAACTATGAGCAGCTGGACAAGGATGGACGGAAGAATCACATCACCATTTTCAATAAGTAAAATTTGACCAAGTGAACAGTATTTGTGGTGCTTGGATCTTAATCCAATGTTGCCACCCTTTGAAAAGAAAAGTTTGTTTTACAAAAGTGATAGGAGAAAACTGGCTTTATGCAAACTTAGCCAAAACTCCACTCAGCCAAATGAGCATGTAGTATTATTTTTGCCATTTATATCCACCATAGTGTTACTTGCCAATACATTAAATTGTATTGACTCCCTTGTGGCTGCATATTCCATATTGCAGATATTTCTGAAGACGAGTGAGGATTTCATTTAGGATCTCGAGACTATTGCCAACATGTTTTGCCTGTGGCACATGAAGAAGATGGGCTCAATGTTATTCATGTTTTCCGCTGTATATCTTTGTTTACTGCTAGTCTTCTAAGACTATGCAAGTTGTAATACTATTTTGTAAAGATTGGATCTTGCGATGTAATAGAATTTGATGCATTTGCATGGTATTTCATTTTGTACTGTGATGCTAGCAGTTGATCCAGGGACTAGCACACTAACACATGTATTTCACTTTTGCTAATAAGTGGGATGCTACATAATGGAATTCCAGCCAATGGAGGAGTGGAAAATAATGTGGGCCGTGGAGCTATTGGAGAGAGGGGCCGAGGTGGATTCCAAGGCCGAGGCAACATACATATGGGTGCAAGGCGTGTACCCAATAATGGACCTCCTGAAAATAATAGAGATGATGATGCTTTTGAAGGGAATATGCCCGAGAGACAATAATAAAGTGGTTATTATCTTATTCCTTGCGTATGATAATTTTTTTTTTCTCATGCTATAAATGTATTAACCAGAAACGTTGATACATGTGTGTTTAATAAACAAACAAAGGTTCCTAGTAAAGCCTCTCTTTTAACTAGCTCGTTGATTTATAGATGATCAAGGTTTCCTAATCATGAATATTGGATGTTGTTAATAACATGGTCATGTCATTGGTACAATGATGTGATGAACATAGACCCAAAGTGAATATAGAAATGCGATCAAGTCATTAAGTTACATTGTTATATCACACATACGAAGTAACTCTAATCCTTAGACCATGAGATCATGTCAATCACTAACACCAAAAGAGTGCTTTGATGTCATCAAACGTCAGACTGTAACAGGGTGACTATAAAGGTGTCGTTGGCTATTTGGAAAGTATTAGTTGAGGCTCATGGATCAAGAGTGGGATATGTCCGTCCAAATGACGGAGAGATATACTCTAGGCCCTCTCGGTGATATGACATCGACACCGCTTGCAAGCATGTGACTAGTTCACAAGGATGTCATATCACAGAACGAGTAAAAGAGTACTTGTCGGTAACGAGATTGAACTAGGTATGGTTGATACTAATGATCGGATATCGGACAAGTAAAATATCGCGAGACAAAGGGAATTGGTTACGACGTTTATGGTTCACACGATCACTAGATTTATCGTTGAATGTGTAGGAGTCATTATGAGAGGTGTCTTGATCATGTCTGAATTATTCATGAACCGTAGGGTGACACAGTTAAGGTTCGATGACGCGTTTGAGTGGATACGGAATATCGGAGAAAAGTCTGGACAACACCAAAATTGTTTCGGGTAATTTTGAAATAGTTCAAGGGGATTCTTATCAAATGGTTGTTAATAGATTTAACAACTAATTCAGGGGACTATATGTTAATGTTTGTTAATGAAATTAACAAATATTAAAATAAAGAAATAAAATTGTTTTATTTATTTATTAAAGAAAACCCTTGGGATCGTGAGTGGGAATTAATGGAAGAATGAGTGGGTTGAGTGGAGACTCCACTCACATGATGAGGGAGAGGTGGAGGCACCCAAAAATTCTTGGCTGCCATCTCCTCCTATATAAGGAGGGGTGGAAGCTCCCTCTCCCCGCCCCCCGCACACACACTTGTGTCATCTCTTCCTCCCTCCTCCCGCTGCTCCACCACTTGTTCATGCTCTTAGCGAAGCACTGGACGAGGTTTTCTCCACCACAACATGTCGTTTTGCTGCTGGAGTTCCGAGGGATCCTCTACTTCCGCTATCCTGCTGGATCAAGGGAACAAAGGTTGTCATCGAGTTGTACATGTGACCGAGTGCGGAAGTGCTGCCGGATTGCAGCGCTCATCTTCGCGATCTTGATATCGATGTGAGTACGACTACATCACCAACGAGATTTGATCTCGTAACTTTGTGTGTCTTTGAGGGTATGTTTTCTTAAGACTCTCTCTATGCCTGTTGCCTTACATCTCCTAGATTAGATCTTGGCCCTTCGGATTTATCGCGCGTAGGAATTTTTTTGTTTTCTATGCAACGCACCTTTCAGTGGTATCAGAGCCGGATCTATGTGTAGATTATTTGTACGGGTAGAACACATAGGTGTATGTGGGCGTTGATGATCATGTCATTTCCTCCTTGAGTATTTTATGATCTTAGTGGCTTAGTAGGATGAAGCTGCCCTAGACAAACTTTACGTGTATTTTGTACGAGAGACCTGTCTCACTTGTGGCTGAGGGGGTGTCCGCTTCTCCTACTATAGTTAAGATCTAATCTACGAAGGGTTGTTAAAAATATGTTTATCAACGTTGTGGTTCATGTTCGTAGGTATGAACGGTTCTATCCTCGAAAGCCCTAAGCCACATAAAATATGCAAAAATAAATTAGAGTCGTCTAACTAGTTTTTGCAGGGCATGTGATGTGATATGGTCAATGTTAAAAATTTGATTATGAGATTATCTATTTTTGTAAATTATTGATATACCGGCAGGAGCCATATGGTTGTCTTATTATTTATGGTCAGTGTGTTGTATATCATATCCACGTGATATGTTGTAATTTTGATGGACAATCAAGATGGAGGTGCCATGGACCTTGGTGCCATGCCGGTGGAATGATGGAGATCATACCATAATGCACAAGATGGAGATCAAGTGCAAGAAGGACCATATTATATCACATTATCCATGCATGTGATGTTATTCCTTTTATGCATCTTATTTTCCTTAAATCGTGACGGTAGCATTATAAGATGATCCCTCTCACTTAATATCAAGATAATAATGTGTTCTTCCTTAGTATGCATCGATAAGAAAGTTCGTCGTTTCGAGACACCACGTGATGATCGGGTGTGACAGACTCAACGTTCGCATACAACGGGTGCTGACGATCCTAGCATGTATAGACATGGCCTCGGAACACACGCAATACTACGGTTCTACTTGGCAAGCCTAGCATGTACATACATGGTCTCGGAACACACGCAATACTACGGTTCTACTTGGTGAGCCTAGCATGTACAAACATGGCCTCGGAACACGTAACCGAAAGATAAAGCATGAGTCATATGGATGATATGATGAACATGTCGATGTTCGCCTTTGCAGCTACATCATCTCACGTGATAATCGGTTTTGGTGTAGTGAATTTGGTTTGTGTAATCACTAAAACGGCTAGAGGTATGTTGTTTTGAGTGGGAGTTCAGGTAGTAATTTTGAATTAACTTGAACTTATTTTATCATGACCAACCAATCAAAGTAAATTTTCATAAATTGTAGTATTCATTGGCATCCACAAACTACCTTACACTTAGATTTTTAATTGAGATATAATTGTTATGATCTGGTAAAACCATTTAAGATTGGTACCGTACTAGTGAAATTTAAAATTGAGTCCTATTGCAGATTTTCGGTATAACCTGCCTAACTGCATATGATTAATGATTGATTGATCTATAGAGTAAATTATTCCTACTTAGAATCCAGTGTCATGCTTGCTTCCATAATACTTTATCTTGAAAAGAATGTTTTGTTGATCAAGGTGATTTAGGAACTAAAAATAATTGTTTTCAGAAACAATCAAGTGAAAGATATATTGATATCTAGATCTTATTTGTGGCAACATTATTTAGTATGATTTAGCATGACAATGTGCTTATATTATTTGAATATATGCAATGATTGAAGATGCTAGACATTTGAATCTTCCAAGAAGTTGGGTGCTAACATTAACCCCTAAATTTCTTCCTTCGAGCTATAGTAGCTTCACGAAAAAATTGTTATGATGGGATGGATTAAAAGTATGGGTAAAATCCTTTACCTTGCTTGAGGATTGCTAAGAGTGGAATCCGGAAGAATGCTATTAATATGGTGATATTAGTAGAACAATCAAACTCAAAGTATGACTCAATGGGTGATACTATATGACTAACACGCAAAGGAAAATATGCTAGCACTACTAGCATTGTTTGATGTTGAATGATTCTTCTGTGAAGGAAAGGGAATATTGAAAATAGAATTACAAAAAGATATATGGCAGAAAAGAAGATAATTGGAGAAATCCAGCTCAGGTGTATATACTTGATATAGAAGTTATAGATGTACTACTAGTTAACAAAGTATTTTTTGGGGTATTTTGATACCAGATAGGTTGGTATGAGTTGTCATACAAAGCAACACAATGCAAGAAATACAAGGGCCTAAAATGAACTACTAGTAGATGTGGGGTCGATCATGACAAGAACTGAAATAAAGTGTTATTGTGTTCATTGTCGTATCGAACCAAACATTCAAGATTTATTTTAAGAAGTTAATAAGTTGTTATTTTGCTCCTGTCTTTTCTAAGAACAAATAAGATTGTTCAAACTGCGACCATATTCCATAATTGATGGATGAGTTAATATAAATCGTGTTGGTAAAGCAAACATCTATAAGACTAAATGCTAAACATTGCAAGACGTAAAAGAATTTCACTTAAATTGTGACAACACCTTTTTAGTTCATATCGGAAAGGAAAACATGAAAGTAACTCCATGTTAATGGACTTCCAGAGTCATTTTATTTTTTTAATAAATTGACGCTTGTGATACCTCTTCCACAAGATGACTAAAATTCCGTTCATAGGCCAAAGTATAATAGACGACTAATTTAGTGGAGATTATACATATTGATGTATATAGTTCATTATGTGTAGTCGTGAGTGGTGGATTAATTTTTCCTTCATAAAATTCCGTCGATGATTTAAGTATATATATGAGTATATCTATTTAAAGAGAACGGAGTTTGACATTTTTGAATTGGTTCAAACTATTGTTAGTATGAAGTGAAAATAATTTTAACAAGATAATCAAGTATTTATGATTGTATCATAAAGGATAAAGTTTGAGTTACAAGTTTAGCAAACATATGAGGAGTTTCAGAATTGTTCTATAATTTATCCTTCTCGAATAACCCACATAAGTATGGAGTGTTCGAGAGACAAAATCAAACCTTGTTGGACATGGTAAGATTAATAAAAATGCCATTATAATTTTGTATTTTATACATTAGAGACAACCGCTTTTACACTGAAAAGAGCACCATCATGATCCGCTGAAATTGACACCATATAAGTTTTGGTTTGGGTAGTGACCCAAATTGTCTTTTTCTTAAGTTTTGGTATGAATAGCATGTGTAAAATTTTTATAACCAAAATAGGATAAATATATGTTTATAAGGTTATGCCAAAGAAACCATTGGGTATTTCTCATATCACCAAACCAGAGAAAATTTTTGTTTGTCAGAAAGAGTTGATTTCTCGAGAAAATAGTTCTTGCAAAACAAGTGAGTGGGAGGAAAGTAGAAACTCGACGAGATTAGAGAATCTTTGTAAACATGTCAAGAGTAGCACAACACTAGAAGTTGTTCCGGGGTTTCCTATTTTGACTAAGTAGAAGACACTACATATGTTGTAGATACTTCGAATGAGTTTGCGAACTAAACCACATAAGTCCTAAAACTTTGTACTTAGACCAACTTGTGGTTTGAGTGTGAAGTGTTGTTTTCACAACAAAGAACCTCGACCTTATAAAGTAAGCAAATGATGGGCCCTGACTTCGTAAAATTGGCTATGAGTCATTATATCCGTGATAATATCCCTGTATGAATATCAAGTATGTGACTTGGTAGTCCTTTCGATAGGCATGATGCCTAACGATAGCAAACAGGTCTATATAGCAACAAAGAAATGGATTTTTATATCCTTTGAAAGTTGTGCTTGTCGAAAAGATGTTTTCGACGAAGTTCAAAGAGTTGACTACTACAAGATTTTGATCTTCCGTAGTGATGATTTAGTCTTTGCGGATAGTTCTAGCAAAAGTTACATATTATGATATGGCAGTTGAATAACAAAACTAACTCTCCTCTCTAGGAAGTTTGATCGAGGATGTGTATTTCACACGGTCTGAGAGTTTTGTAAAAAATTCAAAAGGTTGCCGCACAAGTATGCAAACTTCAATGGTTGAAGTGAGCATAATGAAGTTGGAATCTTTACTTTAAGGAAGTTATCAAAATTTTTTGATTCCATCATGAACGGTAAAGATTCTTGTAGAGTTACAAGAAATGAAGTGGGAGCGCTAAGACATATTTCTAATGCTTTATGTAGATGCCATATGGTTGCTTGGAAAATATGTATTTTAAATTAACACGGTTAAGATTTTCATATTGATGAAAGGCATAGGAGATATTGGGCATCGATATCTATAAGAGATAGATTGAAGCGCCTGATATGGTTGAGCCAAATTACATAGATGAAGTATTGAAGTAAGTCAATACCGAAATGATAAGAAGGGGTTCTTGCCACATGGAAAATAATTGAGCAATACTCAAGTGTTTTGACACATGATGAGCAAAATTTAAATTGATATTTCTAAATCATGTGTTCCATGCTATGTACACAACCAGATAAGTCCTATGCTATAGAATGTTATATCAGGATAATTCATATGATGATTAGACAACAGTGGTAGAGATCCTTATGCTATTTTTAGAAATACTAAGGATATGCTTTCCTGTGTAATAATAAGAAAATGTTCGTTGTAATATGTTACACTAATACTCTTGTCATTTATTCAAATAAATCGATCTCAATTAAAATATGTGTTGAAGGGTAGCACAATAGGATGGAAAAAAGTTCCATGTTGGATTTGAATGAGTTTCAAAATTAAAGTATTATGACGGATACTACAACAAAGGCTAAGTATATCGTTGTATTGACAACAAATAATAGGAGTATTTTTTTTCAAGGAGTTCTTTATGGAACTTGGTGAATTTCCAAGGTTACTGACACTATGAAGCTACATTTTCACAATGTTAGTAACATTAGTTTAAGCTGAGGAATTAAGGTCTCACCGGTTGACCAAATATATACAAAGCTATCTCATTAGAGAATGAGTGATGTGTGTAGACACAAAGACATGCAAATACAATAGGACCTGGACATGTCAGATCTTTTTGATGAACTGCACCACATGTGAAGCATGGTAATAACACTGGAACACCATATGTGTTAAGTGCTTACAGACTAGATTATTGACTCTAGTGCAAGTGGGAGACTGAAGGGAATATGCCCAAGAGGCAATAATAAAGTGGTTATTATCTTATTCCTTGCGTATGATAAATGTTTGTTTCTCATGCTAGAATTGTATTAACCGGAAATGTTGATTCATGTGTGTTTAATAAACAAACAATGGTTCCGAGTAAAGCCTCTCTTTTAACTAGCTCGTTGATTAATATATGATCAAGGTTTCCTAATCATGAACATTGGATGTTGTTGATAACGAGGTCATGTCATTAGTAGAATGATGTGATGAACATTGACCCAAAGTGAATATAGCAATGCGATCAAGTAATTAAGTTACATTGCTATATCACACATATGAAGTAACTCTAATCCTTAGACCATGAGATCATGTCAATCACTAACACCAAAAGAGTGCTTTGATGTTGATGGTGCAGATCTTGCACTTGTTGGGAAACCCCAAGAGGAAGGTATGATGAGCACAATAGTAGTTTTCCCTCAGAAAGAAACCAAGGTTTAATCGACCAGTAGGAGAAAGGAGTAACTTCAGAAGGTTAAAGCAGCTGAGATGGCAGGCGCACTATCGGTTCAGAAGCAACATGGAACCTACACAACACAATCAAATCACTTTGCCCCAACGAAGCAGTGAGGTTGTCAATCATACCGGTTTTTCTGAACACAAAGAGGTTAAACATATGGCATGGAAAGCAGTATGAGAACAGTATGAAAATAGTAGCAGCAGTGTGAAAACAGTGGAAGCAGTGGTTGTATTATCAGTATGAGGAAAATGGACCGGGGTCCACAGTTCACTAGTGGTGTCTCTCCGTCAAAGATAAATAGCATGTGTGGTGAAAAAATTACAGCTGGGCAATTAACAGAAATGAAGGCTGCACCGTAGTGCATATGCAAGACATAAAGATTATTATGTGATTCATGCAGGCATTACAACAAGATACATAGACCGTCAGCCAACTTCATCTATGACTAATAATCCACCCTCTGAATATCATCCGAACAAACGTTGGGTATTAAGTTGCAAGCAACAGATAATTACAGTAAGCAAAATGTGTAATTTAAACAATAACATCATCCTTAGACAAAGCATTGTTGTTTTCTCCCTAATGGCAACAGCACATCCTCCATCCGTCACGTTTCTGTCACTCAAACACAGATGCAAAGGAGGCATGAACCCACTATCGAGCATAAATAATCCCTCTTGGAGTTACTAGCATCTACTTGGCCAGAGCATCTACTAACAACGGAGAGCATGCAAGATCATAAATAACATATGCATGAAGATAACTTCATAGATTGATAATTAGAAGACATAGCATTCAACATTCATCAGATCCCAGCAAACACAACATGTAGAATTACATAAAGATGATCATGATCATGTTAGGCAGCTCACAAGATGTAAACATGAGGCACAAAGTGGAGATAACAACCATCTAGATACTGCTATGGGCCCGTAGTCCAGGGATGAACTACTCACGCATCACTTCGAAGGAGCGCATGGTGGTGTAGACCCCTCCAGTGATGAACTCCCCTCCCGGCAGGGTGCCGGGGAGTGCTCCAGAACCCTCCCGATCTCGGGATGACGATGACAACAACCTCGGGTGTTTTTTGGGATGAAGTGGAATATCTTTAGGGTTTACGCCTCGGGGGGATTAAATAGGCGAAAGGGCAAAGGCGGTGGAGGCCGGGAGGCCCCACACGTCCCCATGGCGCAGCCAGGGGCACCGCCCTATGGTGTAGGCCCCTGAGGCCCCTCTTCGGGTGTCTCCGGGACTCCCTGGAACCTTCGGGAATTCTAAGACTTGCGGCTTTGAATTTTCCAATTCCGAGAATATTTCCAGAACAAATTTTCTGAAACTAAAAACGGCAGAAAACATGGAACTGCCTCTGTGGCATCTTGTCAATAGGTTAGTCCGGAAAATCAATAAAAATGACATAAAATGTATAGCAAACATGTGGAAAACAATAACAAAAACAAAATGAAACATCAGAAATTAAGGATACGTTTATGACGTATCAACATCCCCAATCTTAGTTCTTACTCTTCCTCGAGTAGGTAAAGGATAAAAACAAATAATTTCTGAGGTTACATGCTACCAACATAAACTTCATCATCCAAGTAATGTACAAGCATATGTAAGCTGAGATCATAGAATTTCAACATAAGCATGATAAATAAAACATTAATAATAAAGCATAGCAATCATCTTGGATCATGAGAAGCAATACAAATAAAAGATCATGGATAACAATTCAATGAAAGATATATGTTTGCTTCAAGTATAGAGAAAGCATGGCAAATTGGTATTTCACTAGTCCTTAAGAGTGGAACAAAACATAAATGCCAGTACACCTTTAAAGTTCATGAGGAAGACTAGAACAAATAATTAGAGAACTAGCAATAACACATCATGAATCAATTAATAATGTTTCTGGAAAAAATGCACATAAAACTCAGAATGGAAACTATGCTCTCTCAACTGTGCATAAAGTTAGAAGATGGAGACTCAACATAAAAGTAAAAGAAAGGCCCTTCGCAAAGGGAAGCATGGATCACTCATGTGCTAGAGCTTTTATTTTATTAAACAGGGGTATTAAAAAGTTTGACACTCCTCCCATCCATATTACGCAAACCATGGCAAACCGAATCCTCGGGTGCCTGCCAATAATCACATACCGTGGAGGAGTGTCTATATTTTAAGAGAGATGTATGCTAGTGTCAACGAATGGTAAATAGAAAATACAATATGTCACAAGCCAACTAGATTTCACAAGAGAGGCTCCCATATGAAGGATGCATCTGGGTAGAAGGTCATCCCTCTTTCTCTTTTGTTTACACAATTATACTTCGACAAATTAATCAGGGGCAAAAATAGTGAAGAGAATTTGTTTGCATTAATTTGGGGTTGGGCACCCCGCTGCAAGCTCTTCTATCAATTAGATAAGCGGACGAAGCCACTAGTCTAGGGTGTGAAATCCAATCAACAAGTGAGATAAATATTCTCTATTTACGTCCTCATGAGCAAAAGCAAGAACACAAAACAAGAGTAATTTTGAAAGTTTTAAAGGTAGCACATGAGCAATTTACTTGGAGTGGCGGTTAATTACCACATGTAGGTAGGTATGGTGGACACAATGGGAAAACTTTCGTTTTTGGGAGTTGGATGTACGAGTTGAGCTCATACTCAGTACATGTAGAGACTAGCAAAAGACTGGGAGCGACAAATCAAGAGAGCACAAGAGCCATAATCATGCATAGCGACATAAACATCATTAATCAAAGCATAAGTGCTACCACAAGATCAAAATCTAAATGATCATAGAGGCTATTAGTGACTGGTTTTTAGTCATAAACATGGTGCGAGATACGCCAAGTCAACCAAATAAAACATTCAAAGGAGAATACCACAAATTTATGCTTCAATATGATAAGACAACTCATGATTCTTTCAATGTGTCGAATATGCATCTCAACAAGTCCCTCGGGTGAGCCCATAGGGTTTCGAGTAGGAGAACGTGTAGGCGCTGGTGACAATCGTCGGCTAAACAGGGGGCACGATTTACCCAGGTTTGGGGCCCTCGTAGAGGTAAAACCCTTACTCCTGCCTCTCTTGATCTGTATTAACAAGTAGATCAGTTACAATGGGGGATGCTCAAGTCGAGAGTATGATCTCGATCTCAAGGCTTTGGTGGTGCGGTATTGCTTGGTTCTCTCCCCCGGTGGTTCTCCTGGCTCTAAATAGATAGCTATGTCTCAAACCGTGCCCGGGGGGGATACAAACCCTAACTCTAAGTCGGTTACAGGTTTCCTTTCTTAACCCGCAAGGCTTTGCGAGTGGGCTTTGATTGGGCCTTCTAGAGTAGTCCATGGCGCCTCCTTTGGAGCTTGGGCCTTGGGCCTGAGACCGGGTAAGCTCATCTGACAGGCCTGGGGTCCATCCCTTCGTCAGTAGCCCCCGAGCGTTTACTCGGCTGAGAATCTGTCAGGTGGACGCGCAAAGTTTATCTTGATTTCTTTTCGACTGGTGGCTTCAATCGTTTGAAGAGGATGTGTATCCTGTATGCGATGCATTTCTTGTACTCGAGTATCAAGAAAATAAAAGTGCCCGTGTGTTGGCTGTTTTCGTAGAAAGATGTGGCTCAGGTGCTTGGCTCTCCCGAAAGCTCAGGGCCAATTAATTGCATCTAGGGCAAAAACTGTTCTGGCCTACACAGATTCGATACCTCCGACTCGAATCTGGTGAGGTGATCATTCCGACTGGGCCGTGGAGGTCTTACCGAGTCGAACTTATCCTAATAGGGTACCCGGCGCGTCCTCTAGGATTTTTCTTCGTGTTGTTGACACGGAAATTTACCGGAGGACGCAGCTTGAGTACGATTCCAGGCCCTCAGGAAAGATCTTTTGGGTCTTACCTTCGTATCGAGAGGATACGGCATCCGGATGTGCCTAGTCGGCTGAACGATCCAGGGTAAAGATGTGTATACATCGTATGCTAGAGTGGCGGGGACCGCTCACCCGTGGATATTTCCTCGCGAATTTGCGAGTAAATAATTTTTCCTTATTTGGAGTTTATGCGAAAGAGTTTTTCGTGTATTGAGATATCCAAACGAAAGAAATTTCGTGTTATGGATTTTTGTGCAAGAGAGTTTTCGCGTCTTGAGATATCCAAACGAAAGAAATTTCGTGTTATGGATTTTATGCGAAAGAGTTTTCGCGTCTTGATGTGTCCATACGAAAGAAATTTCATGTTTAGGATCCTACCCGAGAAACTTCTCGGGTTTGATGACATACACAATGACGTCATTGTGCACTTTGTTTGCTCTGACTCCTCCCGATGGGACGTGACGAAGTGATAACAGGGTGCGCTGGCCCACCTTGTCAGCCTTTTGACAGGAAACGAGACGTCGTTTCCGGTTTTTCCGTGAGCCGTGTACAGTAAATGCGCACGATCTGTTGTTAAGATCGTGGCACGAAACAGTTTTTACCGCCTCCTCGTTTCCGCTGCAAGCGTGGCAGCCGTGATGGGTGCCACGTGCTTGATGAACGGGTGAGATCGAGTGGCCCTGTATATATATATTGTCCTTAGGTGGAAAGTGAAAACCTCCCGGTCATTTGCTTCCCTGCCTTCTTCTTCCTCGCGCCCATCTTCTCCTCTACAAGCACGTACAAGTTCCCATGGCGGGAGGAAGGAAACGCAGCGCCGCTGCCTTAGCTTTGAAGGCGCCCGAAGATGCTCCCGTGCCACCCGCCCGGCGTTCAGGCGACTGGCGCTCCGCCAACGCGACGAACAAGAGCATCAAGGAGATGCGGAGGGAGGGGTTGCTGCCCCCCGAGACCGAGAAGCGAGTTCGCCTCGGCAAAAAGGAAGAGGTACCAAACCCTCACGCGAACGAGCGCGTGATCTTTGCGGATCACGTCTCGCGCGGGCTCTCACTCCCCCTCCATCCTTTTCATCTTGGCTTGTTGTATGTCTATGGCATACAGCTCCATGATTTGCCTCCAAATGCGGTACAACTCATCTCGTGCTTCATCGTACTTTGCGAGTGCTTCCTGCGCATCCGCCCGCACTAGGGCCTTTGGAAAGCCCCATTCAAAGTGCGGGCCTTCCGCGAGAAATCGCGGGTAGAGACCGAGATTGGAGAGACGCTGCGCACTTGCGGCTTCGGAATCCAGGCGAAGTCGGATAGCACCTACTTCGAGATGCACTTCATCGACTCCGCGCAAGGGTGGAGGAGGAAGTGGTTCTATGTTGTTGATAAAAACGCGGGTGGAGCTCATGAATTCCACCCGTTCGCTGTCTTGAAGCGGCGGAAGTCCTGGGTGCACAGGCTCTCAGCCGAAGAGAGTCGAGTCATAGGCCCGCTACTCGCCAAGGTAGCAGCTCTTCGCGACCAGACCGCAGGGGTCGCGCTGAACGGCCTGCATCTGGCGAGTGTGTTCCTCAGGCGTAGGATCC
This sequence comes from Alopecurus myosuroides, assembly GCA_028641055.1. Taxonomy (NCBI): domain Eukaryota; kingdom Viridiplantae; phylum Streptophyta; class Magnoliopsida; order Poales; family Poaceae; genus Alopecurus; species Alopecurus myosuroides. The sequence goes on along the minus strand of CM054063.1, from coordinate 115,061,334 downwards.
AGCCCCTCCAAGAGAGGCCTTCGACCATGTGGGAGTACCAGGGCAGCGAAGACCCCAGCCGCGTGAGCCGAGAAGAACTTTCGAATGCCGAATTCGAGAAGAAAATCGCGTCCATCACCAAGCTGAAGGTGGGCGAGTCCTTTGACATCTGCCCCATCGCAGCATTCGAAGCTTCAAGGTCTTCTCCATCTGATGTAAGTTCTTCTCCTCTCTGTTTTAACTTTTTTGTCATTCGACAGTTTGTTTGACTGAGCTTTCTCTTTTCTCCTTCTTCTTGCTTTCCTTCTGTAGAGCACGGGGGTGGCAACCTGCTACCCGCCAACTTCTGCTGAGGATGCTTCGGACTTGCTGCCGAGCAACTTTGAGGCTCCCCTTGACACCAGTGTCGCTGAAGCCGACTCGAGTTCTGAGCATGGTTATTCGGATGACGTGGAAGAGTCGGGTAGCGACCTCCACCATCGCAAGCGCCGCGGGGAGGGGGACGATGAAGCTACCTCCAAAGATAATTCTTTGTGTGGAGGATCTGAAAAGGCAGCCGAGCCTCTCATTGTGACTCCCCTGAACGTGCTTCCTCCTCCGGCCCCCCAAGTCGAAGATCTCCACCGCCTGGAACGCGGATATGCTGGATGACGACGACGACGATGAGTGAGTTCTTTCTTTCCTATCATCCTTTAGTCGAAAGTTTTTTTCTCGCTTTTTCTTATGTTGTTGCTTTTTCATGACAGGCTTCAATCCATCAGCCCTGGCCAGTTCGCTTCCTCTATTCCTTCCGTGAAGAAAAAGGATGTTGCTACGAGTGAAGCTCCTATCGCTGAGGCTATCCAGAATTCTCCGAGCCCAGCTCCAGCAACTGCGGCTACGGATTATAAGTTGCCTGGCTTTGCGGGTGGAGCCCCGGCTTCGAAAGAAGCGTCGGGTAGCTCGGCTGACCCTCTGCGTACCGCCCAAGGCCATGTAAACCTTGTCGCCTTACTTGCATCTTTCACTTTGTCTACTTATGATTTTTATCGGGTGCACGATAGTGCTCCCGATGGGAGTAGCCCCCGAGGCTGTGGTCAATCGCTTGTGATTGGCTACAGACTCAATATTTAAACTTTTTTCTTCTCTTGACTTTATCGGGTGCACGACAGTGCTCCCGATGGGAGTAGCCCCCGAGGCTATACTCGACTGTTTGCAGTCGTGAATAGGCTCAATTTCTTTCCTTTTTGTTTTTCTGACTTGACCTTCGTCTTGTGTTTTTGCAGTCTCTTCTTGATTCTCTTGCAGCCATTGGTCGCCGCGTACTCTCGGCTGAGGAAGATTGCGTATCCCTTCGGGTGGATCGTGATCGACTCGTCGCGGATGGCCAAGCTCTCCAAGGTAAATTGATCTGTTCCCTTTTGCTTGTTCTTTTTTATCATATAAATTCCCCTAGGCTAAAGTTCACTGCTGTGTAGCTCAAGTTGATCTCCTGAAGGCCGAGAAAACTAATGTTGTCACTCGGGTGAAAACCCTTGAGGCCGAGTTGGAGACCTCTCGAGAGGAACTTGAATCCTCTCGCAAGTGGTCGACTGACTTCAAGGGGAAGCTCGCTGAGGCCCAGGGCGCACTGAAGCAACTGGAGGAGGCTGGCGCTAAACAGGACAATGATCTTGTTAGCTTCATTCGCCCTCTGGCTCAGTAATTCGCTGGTGAGTTGTACTTAACTTGCGCTGTGCTGCGACTAAATTGGTTGTCTTAGGAATTTATGACGCTTTTTTGGAGAGGTCCTTGGCGTTGCGCTGGAGCTGCCTGGGGTTCAACGAGTGGACGTCCTGATGGATTCTTGCGCCCAGCTCATGAAACATGCGCGTTGGGTCTGCTCCCTCGTTGGCGAAGCCATTCGAGTGCTGACGCAACTCCACGAGCGTCTTTTGGTGGATGTCGCGGTTCTGTCCACGTTGGATGGCCTTCTGAAAGTTTTCCTGGAGGGTGATCTTCTTCAGGCTTACTTGGTTGCCCAGTCTGAGTGCGGGGCGAAGACTGCCATCCAGTTTGCGTTGGCGCATGGAGTCGCAGGCCTGGAAGAGGCGTACTCAAGCCTTCCCTTCGATGCTGCCACGGGAAAAAAGGTAGCGCTTCGTCCTTTCGGCGATCTGGCTACAGCCCTTGAGAAGAAGCTATCTGAATTGATTGCTCGTGCTAGTCGCAAGGGACATCCTGTCCCGAGTGGAAGTACCTCTGCAGTTCCATAGGATATACTCGTTTTAGTTTGCTCTCTCAATCTAATGAACCTTGGGATGCATTCCTGTATTTTGCTTTTAATCGAAGTGTTCTTTTGACGTCTAAAATGCTTGATTATCGCGATTTGAAGCAGCACGAGCTGCCGATGGGAGTAGCCCCCGAGCACCTGTTAAATAGGTGGTATATTTCTCGAGTGGGGTCTTGAGGTCTATCTGAACTTGTTTCATTTCCTTCCAGGTTGTGGGTCCTAGCGCAGAATCTTCGAGTGGATCTGCACGAGTAGATCCCCTTGTTGCTGCTTTTGGTACATTTGCCGGGATCCGTGATCGTGTCGCGGATGGTGAGCGCAAGCTGAAAGCTTTGCGTGGAGTGGCTGATGTAGCTAAATCAAAGCAAAAGTTTGCGGCTGAGCGTGAACAGTTCGTGATGGAGGAGCTAGCTGCTGTTACCAAGGATATGCTTTGTAAGCATGCTAGCCCCCTAGCACTTTGTTGTTTTACCTTCGCTTCACCTTTTTAACCTTTCACGCTGTTTTTTGCAGTTGTTGAGCCCGATGCTCCTTGTGAAACTCGTTGGGTAGACAACCACATTGTTCATGAGGCAAGTAGCTCAAAGCCGCATGCGAACAACTTTTGGTCTGACCGCAGCCGCGGCTTAATTCTTGCTACTTTGAAGTACCGGGCTGGCCTGGCGAGGTTGCTTGTGGATTCTTGTCGTGAAGCCTTGTATTCTGTGCATCAGACTTTCTATCCGCTGGGTATTGTTCCAGAGAAGTTAAGCGACCTGCTAAGACTTTTGGGCCGAGTTGGTGAAGTTCGCGAGTGTGTTCGTCAGCAACTCATCTGCGGTGCAGAAGTGCCGCTCTCTTTTGTTCGGTTGTGGCATCCTGAAGTCAATTTTAGATCCGTGGCCAGGCTCCCCAATGCTTCATTTGATATGATCACTCATTATGTAGTCAGGAAACCTGCGGCAGAGGAGATCATTCGACTGACTTCTGAAGAGATTGAACACAAGCTGGCTGAGAGGGCTGCTCCTCATTAGTTGTAGTCGTAGGATGTGGATATCCTGTTACATTGTATAGTTCACTTGAGATTTTTTAAGGTGTTTTATAAGGTGTGAACCTTGTTTGTACCTTGTATTTGTAATTTTTCTTGTAATGCTTAGTTAGGCGTAGCCCCCGTGCGTTTGGGGTGTATACCTGTATTGAGCATGTAAAATGAAGAAAACACGAATAGTTATGGTTGAAAAACCATGTGTTTTTATTGATATGACTGAGAAGCCATGTATTTTCCTCGTGCTACAAGATGGCTAGTATAGCCTTATTTTAGCAAATTGAGTAATCCTAAGGATAGAACTTGCGGAGATGCGCATCATCCCATGGATTGGAGTAGATGCCACCGGTCTCGGGGTTCTTCAGTCGATAGGCGCCACCTAGAATAACTTCATGTATGATGAAGGGTCCTTCCCATGGTGGCTCTAGTTTTTGTCCTTCTTTTTGCTTGAGCCACAACACCAGGTCGCCTACCACGAAAGATCTGTGGCGTATGCGACGACTGTGGTAATTGTGCAATGATTGCTGGTATACCGCCGATCTTGAGAGTGCGATGTCGCGAATTTCATCGAATGCTTCCACGTCTTCTGCGAGTGCCCTGTTCGAGGTTTCTTCGCTGTATGCGACGACTCGAGGTGCGCTGAATTTGACATCTTCAGGTAGGACGGCTTCGGCTCCATAGAACATAAAAATGGCGTGTAGTTTGTTGACCGATTTGGTGTTCTGCGAAGGCTCCACAGCACTGATGGTAATTCCCCTGCCCAGTGTCCTGCTGTTGGGTTTAGGCGGTCGAGTAGCCGCTTCTTGAGGCCGGCTGAGACTAACCCGTTGGATCGTTCGACTTGACCATTAGTTTGCGGGTGAGCCACTGAGGCGAAACTGAGGGTGATTCCCTTCTGTTTGCAGAATTCATGTGTTTCCTTTGCTGTGAAGTTGCTGCCGTTGTCGATGATGATGTTGTGTGGTATGACAAACCTGCACACAATGGAGTTGAGACTGGCATAGCCTCGATCCACTTCCTAAATTTGTCGACTGCAACGAGCAAGTGCGTGTATCCTCCGGGTGTCGACTTTCGCAGTGGCCCCACCACGTCTAGCCCCCATTGTGCAAAGGGCCAGACGATTGGGATCATGTGAAGTTCAGTGGCAGGGGCGTGCAGCTTGGGTGCGAACCTTTGGCAAGCGTTGCACTTGTCGACTAGGTCCTTTGCGTCCCTGGCCGCTGTGAGCCAGTAGAATCCTGCTCGAAAAGCTTTACCCACGATCGCCTTCCAGCTAGCATAGTGCCCGAAATCTCCTTGGTGTATATCTCGCAGTAGTTCCATGTCATCCTCGGGTGCTATGCATCTCTGCAATATTCCTGATATGCTCTGTTTGTATAGCTCTCCATTGAGCACTCGAAAAGCTTTGCTGCGTCGTACTATCTGTCGAGCCTCGCGAATATCTGTTGGGAGCTGCTTGTTGGACAAGTAGTCAAGGTATTTCTGCGTCCAGACTGGTTCGACCAGAAAAACTTGCCTTGAAATGTTGTGGCTGAGCTCAATCACAGCAGTTTGCGGGCTGACCTTTGTCTCCAATGCTGCGGGTGCTCCTGCTGATTTTTTGACCTTGACTAAGCTCTTGATCATCCTCTCGAAGTATATTCCAGGCGGTATGGGTGTGTTGGTAGAACCCATGTTTGCCAATTTATCTGCTTCTTCGTTGCTGGATCGCGCAATGTGCTTTAGTTCGCACCCTTTGAAACTTCCTTCGAGTAGGTTGTACATATCTCGATAGGCGACCATGTTTTCTGCAATGGCGTCGCACTCTTTCATCGTCTGTTGTACGATGAGGTTTGAATCTCCATAGATCATCAGTCGGGTGGCTCCACAGGCGATCGCCATCTTCATGCCGTGAAGGAGGGCCTCGTATTCTGCGTCATTGTTTGATGTCGGGTCGTCGGGTGGAAAATCCAATCGCAGGACGTACTGCAACTTGTCACCTCTGGGGGATATCAGTACAACCCGGGCTCCGGCTCCTTCGTTTCTCTTCGACCCGTCGAAGTACATTATCCAGTTGCTCGTGTATTCTGGAGGGTCTGGTGTTTATAGTTCTGTCCACTCGCTCAGGAATTCCACGAGTACTTGTGATTTGATAGATTTGTGCCCTGCATATATAATGTCCCAGGCGCCGAGCTCGATACTCCACTTTGCAATTCTTCTGGATGACATTGGGTTATTCATGATAGTACCGAGTGATTCGTCGTTTAGCACCGTGACGGTGTGCTCTTGGAAGTAGTGCTTGAGCTTTCGAGACGTGAGTACCACGCCGTACGCGAGCTTCTGATAATGAGGGTATCGCTGTTTGCAGGGCGAAAGCACCTCGCTGATATAATATATTGGCCTTTGGATGCCATACGCCTTGCCATCTTTCGGCCGCTCGACCACGATTGTTGTGCTGATGACTTGATTTGTTGCGGCTAGGTATAGATACAGTGGCTCCCGTTCTTGTGGCGTTGCCAGGACACGCCTACTTTGCAATGCTCGCTTGAGGTCCGCGAATGCTTTCTGCGCTTCGGGTGTCCACTCGAACTTATCCGTTTTCTTCAGTAGCTTGTAGAAAGGCAATGCTTGCTCGCCCAGCCTCGCAATGAATTTGCTTAAAGCGGCTAGTCGTCCTGCGAGCTGCTGTACACCGCGGAGATTAGTTGGTTTCTTCATTGTCAGGATCGCTTGGATTTTCTCCGGGTTGGCTTCAATTCCTCGAGCAGAAACCAGGTACCCGAGAAGTTGTCCTGCAGGGACGCCAAAGAAACATTTGGTCGAATTGATCTTGATTCGGTACGCGTTCAGCGCGTCGAAGGTTTCTCTGATGTCATCGAGGAGCGTATACTCTACTCGAGTCTTGATGACGATGTCGTCAACGTACACTTGTACATTCTTGCCAATGATCTTGGCGAGGCATTTTTGCATGCAGCGCTGATATGTTGTGCCTGCGTTCTTTAGCCCGAAAGGCACTGTCGTGTAGCAGTAAACACCGTGGGGTGTGATAAACGATGTCTTCTCCTCATCCTCCTTTTTCATCCTGATCTGATTATAGCCCGAGTAGGCATCCAAGAAGGAGAGGCGCTGGCAGCCTGCTATGGAGTCCACGATCTGGTCGATCCGTGGTAAGGGAAAGTTATCCTTGGGGCAATGCTTATTCAACGATGTGTAGTCGATGCACACGCGAAGGATGTTAGTATTTTTCTTCGGGACCAGCACCGAGTTTGCTAACCAGGTGGAGATCTTTATCTCGCGGATGAACTTTGCTGCGAGTAACCTGTTCACTTCTTCTCCAAGTGTTTTTTGCTTTGGCTCTGAAAACCGTTGGGTTGTCTGCTTGATAGGTTTGGCGTCTTTATAAACTTCGAGTGAGTGCTCGGTGAACTCCCTAGGTATCCCTGGCATATCTGAAGCCTGCCAGGCAAAAATTTCCCAGTACTCACGGAGGAGTTCGACGAGCGCTCCTTCCTATGCTGGCGAGAGGGTGGTGGACACCATCGCTGTTTTTGTAGATTCGGTCGGGTGCACATGATGTTTTCTAGTGCCGCTGTTTACGCTGAACTCGAGCTCTGGGGCGTTCTTCTTGGTGAGAGGCATCACGGAGTGATCCGTGGTTTTTGCTATCTCTTCCAGCTCTTCCTGCATCCCGAAGGACTTGGCGATCTCGTTGAACTCGATGTCGCATTTATTGGATTTTTGGAAATCGCCGTCGATGGTGATGGTACCATGTTCCCCAGTCAGCTTGAGCTTCAGGTATGCATAGTGTGGTACTGCCATGAATCTAGCGAACGTTGTTCGGCTAAGAATGGCGTGGTACGGTGAGGGCCAGTCGACTACTTCGAAGTAGAGGAATTCTTGTCTGTAATTGCTTCGATTGCCGAGCACCACCTCCAAGTTTATTGTTCCGAGTGGGCGGACTACCATCCCTGGTACTATCCCGTGAAAGGATGTCTCTGATTGCGCAAGTCCGTCCAGGTTCCCGTTCATCCTGCGGAGTCTGTCCGCGTAAATGATATTAATCCCACTACCTCCGTCCATGAATACTCGGGCGAGTTCATAGTTGCCTATTTGCGCCTGGATGACGAGTGCGACATGCCCTGATCGATAGATTCTACGGGGGATGGTCTTCCTTGGAGAAAATTATCGGCTGATCGGCCATCTTCAGATACTCGGGTTGGGATGGTGGTGCCTGGACAGCCATGAATACCTGTCGAGTGTTTGTTTTCTGGACCCTGCGGGACGGGCAAACTTTCTGTATCATCCCCAGGAGTCCTGCTGGATTCGGGTATCCATTGGCTCCCTGGTTTGGGGCGGGTGGCGCCGGTAGCGCGGCTAGCACCGTGTTTTGGTTTCCGGTGGGGGCAGGGCTTGAGGCTGGTGGAATCCTTGGGGTCCTAATCCAGGGAGCTGCGGGTAGCCCTGATTGACTGCTGCTCTGTTTTTCTTCGAGATGGCCTCGTGGATGTCAAGGAACTTTCGGCAATCCTTGAGAAGGTGTGTTGCCTTAGTTTTGCCAGTGCGCTTATCTGTAAATAGATGTAGCGTGCAGTAACCATCGAGGTCCTCCTCGGGGGTTTTGTCCTCTGGCTTTGGCTTCCACTCGCGATTTCCGCGATATCCGCTGTCGCGTTTTGTTGTGAACTCTACCGCCACCAGTTCTTCCCGATCATCGCGGTCGTAATGCTTTCTCCTTTTCTTTCGACCATGGAGATCGTCTTCTGGTGCTGGTGATGAGGCTTTCTCATTGCGCACCGCGTCCTCGCCGTTGGCCCATCTCTCGGCTATGGCCATCAGTTCTCCCTTGGTTTTGGGTGCAGCCCGTCCCAGTTCTTCCCGGAAGGACGTTGATGCACCCAAAATGCATTTACTTTTCTAAGCACTTTGCATCGTATTTCTCTCCGGAGTCCCCCCCCCCCATAATTGAATAAATCTGCAGAATCTGACGCTGTTTTTAGCAAAAGTCTTCTTTCCGTCTATTTTCGCAGGACTTTTCACAGGGGACGAAAACCACGTAACTTCTTATGGAAAAGAAGGGGAATGAGAACCAGATGGGGCCGGGGGGGCACCCGAGGGCCAAAAGGGGGCTCCACACACGGCCAGATTCCTTGGTCTCGTGGGGTCACCCCTTTTGGGCCCAGATGGCCCACTCCGGCTAGGTCTTCGACGTACCCCTCCATATATACGAGAAACTGACGGGTTTTGAAGGAGAGGGCTGTTCGCGAAACGGAGCGCTGCAGCCACCACGATCTTCGATTTCGGAGTCAGATTGATCCGGGATTTCACCCCCGGAGGTGGAATTCGAGTAGTTGCTGTAGGCATGTGAGGTGTGAGAGGTTTTGGATGAGAATGATCATGTAGTTGCTACCCGGTATGCGGGATCTAGGGGTTTGTCTTGAGAATTCTTATGTCTTATGTTGATGCACTATTGCTAGGCTTAATGCTTGTTACTAGGGACCAAGTGGCATGATTTCAGTACTGAACTTACATTGCTACATCATATATTTGAGTTTGGTATATATCTGCAATGTGTATTACCTGCTATTATGTTGAACCTGCGAACCCTAAAGTGACAGCTAGGGAAAACAAGGGGGATATGTTCTAGTTTGAGGATTATGTGTGTTCATGGAGTGTTAATGCGTTGTTCCGGGCTATTCGAAAGGGTAGACCTTAATTACCTGTAGTTCCAAATTGGCCCCGGTGAAATGGGCAGGTAGGACAATCTTTGTGCAAATTCTCTTGGTTAGTACGTACAATAATTTACGGAACACACACCTACATAAAACTGAGATAGAGAAACGCCCCGCTGCTAGCAAAACATTATTACATGATCAATCTTATCCGTGCAACACCCCGCTATCACCTCATGCCTGCGTTTTAGTCTCTGGTTTACTTTCACTCTTTTCCGGTGAAAACTGGGAAAACACTTGCTCTCCATTTACTTTCTGTTTGTTTACTTTCACTGCATTATTACACTCACCACTCTCGCTGCAAGTTTGTTGATACACAGGTGTGGTTGGGAGTGAAGTCCCAATTGCTAAAGCCTCACCGGTATTCTTGTGTTCCCACCAAGTCGAACTACAAATTTGGGTAATACTTCCCATCGAAGACTACGATTGATCTCCTGCACTTGGGAGCCATCAAGACTATTTTCTGGCGCCGTTGCCGGGGAGCCTAGCTTTATTGGTAAGACCACTTGTTATTGTCTACTTGCTGCACTTTCTTGTTCCCTACAATGAGAAAGGGAAAGGACACTTCGAAGGAGGTAATGCCTTCGACTACTCGTTCTGGTAATGATTTGCCTAGTAGACCAAATTTTTCACCTAATATTGTTTCTACTGTGGCTGCTAAGAAAAAGAAAGGAATAGCTGGTAAATCACCATTGTCAAAAATGTCTACTAGTACATCTAATGATCAAACACTTGATAATGTAGACAAAGAACTAGCTTCTGAAATTCCTGAAACTATTGAAACACCTGAGGCAAATGAAACACCTGAAACAACTGAAATTCCTGAATCTTCTGTAGATGAAAATGTAGAACTTGAGCTAGAAAGAAATGAGACTCGTAGAGAGTATGAATACAAAACTTGATAAACTCTCTATTTATGATGATGCATCTCTTGGAAAGTGTTTTACTGCTACTAGGAATTTGTGTGGCCCAGCTATTAGAATTAGAGATAAAGATTATGAATTCAATGTTAATCCTGAGATAGTTGAGAAGTCTAGATTCTGTGGAAAGGATGAGGAGTCTCCTCTTGATCATATTGCTGAATTGCATGCTTTATCTACTACATTTGGAAATGATGAAATCCGTCAACATTATTTATTCTTAAAATTGTTTCCTTTTTCTTTGGGTGAAGATGCTAGAGTTTGGTATAATCGTTTAGGACCTGCATGTATTACTAGTAAGGAAGAATGCTTGCAATTGTTTTTCAATAAATATTTTCTTGCTGAAAGGATACATGCATTAACTGTCGAAATTGGCAATTTTAAACAAGATAAGAAAGAGAGTCTACCCCAAGCTTGGGTGAGATTTGGTAAAATGTGTAAGAAATGTCCTGGTCATGGTTTTAAACCTCATGAATTGCTTGATATATTATATAATGGACTAATGGGGGAAACAAGAGACTACCTTGATAGTATTGCAGGGAATATCTTTAGGGACAGAAGTGTTGATGAAGCAATTGAATTACTGGAGTCTATTCTCGAGAATGAAGCTGATTGGAACATTGAGGAGATAGATAAAAATGAGACACTCCTAGAGAAGAAAGTAGGTATACTCGAATTGAACCAAGAAACAATGGTTGAAGCTTCCAAGGATATTAAAGAGAAGGGAATTAAAACCTCTCATCTCAAGGAATTATCTGAAATGGGTATTAAACTTCCTACTGATGAACCATGCTTTCCAATTCAAGTGAACTCTATACTCCCTATGGAAGGTAATGAGGAGGTAACACCTCCTGCTGATGTCTCTTATGTTAACAATTTTGCTTATCATGATAATCCTGAGGAGCGTAAAATTAGAATGACTATCATGGAAAACCATCATAAAATTAATTTCCTCAGTGAAAATTTAAATGCTAGTGTAGGGGAAGTTAAAAGAATTGTTAAACATTGTGAAATGATGAACAATCAAGTTGAGCAAATGATTTCTTTACAAAATCAATTGTATGAAAATATGAATAAACAAAAACAATTATGTGGAGTTAATACAAGGGGAGGTGCAAGCACCTAGGATCCTGATTATCCTGATGATCATCCTAAAAGAAAAGAGCAAGTTGCTCTTAAAGATAAATCTTTTGCAGGAAAATCTCCCAATGAAAATGAGCATGATGATGACTCCAATGAGCAAGACAAGGATATTTCTATTTCTGATGCTGAAACTGAGGATCATAATAATGAAGAAGAAGAATCATCTCCACCTGATATTGAACAACATGATGATAGTAATGAAGAAGCTGCTGGTAAGGAGGATCCTCAGCCTCCTATTGAGAACACCAAGAAGAAGAAGAAACCAAATAAAGATAAAGATAAAGTTAAAGAAAGGGATCCATGGGTACAAAGACCCATTCCATATCCCCAAGAGGTATCAAAAACAAAAGATGAAGAGAGGTATGGGCAATTTTATGATATGATTAAGAATATGAAATTAGAGATTCCACTTATTGATGCTATTAAGAATCCTCCATATTCAAAATACATGAAAGATATTGTCACTAATAAAAGAAAGATACCTACGGATGCCATTACTGCTATGCTTGCTGATTATTCATTTAAAGGAAAATTGCCTGAAAAACGTGGAGATCCATGTATTCCTACTATTCCTTGCAAAATTAAAGAAGCCTATGTGAAATATGCATTATGTGATTTAGGAGCTGGTGTTAGTGTTATGCCTTTCCCACTATATAAGAAGCTTAATTTGAACAAACTAGTTCCAACAGAAATATCTTTACAAATGGCTGATAAAACATCTGCTGTACCTATAGGAATATGTGAGGATGTTCCCATATCTATTGCTAATGAGTTGATACCTACTGATTTTTGTTATATTAGAAATGCCTGAAGATGATAATCTATCTATTATTCTTGGTAGACCTTTTTTGAATACTGCAGGAACTGTGATAAATTGCACTGAGAGCAAAGTGACATTTAATGTTAAAGGCAAAGAGCACACTATTTATTTTCCCAAGAAGAAACATGTTACAAGTATGAGCACAAGTGTGAATGCTATACAAATAAATTCCATTAAGATTGGTAGCATTGAAATACCTATACCACCTCCAGCACCAAGGTATGAAATATTGATGATTGGGACCATTCCAATCAAATATGAGGTAACTTGATTTATTGTTTTATAATAAGTAATAATAAGAATCATGAGCTATATTCTTTACATGTTGCTAATGAGACCTGATCAACTTCATTACTAATGTGGAAATGATAAAGGCATGATTCACAAACATTTAAATTGCATTTTTTTATGTTATTCGCTTTAAAATTGTGAGACATAGACATAGTATTAAAAAATTTAGAATCAGAAATCACAGAATATGAAGTTTTAGAAATTCTCTGTAGAAAAGTTTCACGTAAAATTCCAGAAAAATTAGGGGGGTAGTTTTTTGCCCGAAGGGATCAGCAGCCAGTGGGGGAGCACCAGCAGGCCACCAGGGGCCAAAATAGGTACCTCCACGCGGCCAGATTCCTTGGCCGCGTGGGATACCCCATTTTTGGCCACAAGTGAATGCTAGGGCCCATCCAATGCTCATCTGCTCCCTTTCGACCGAAAACCAACCCCAGTTCATCTCCTCCATTTTTCCCGTGCTCTGTTTCTCCATCAATCCTCGATCTCCACATTTGAGGCAGATTTTTCAAATCTGTTTGATGGAATCACTCCTTGGTATGTAACTCCTTCACTCATCCAATTACTTTTTGCTCCCACGCTTTGTGCATGAAGTATTTTGCTACACTAGGTGTCACCTATTATGTCTAAGAACTCCATGAATTTAAGTTTTGTAGTTGATATGGATGCATGATATTGATTAGAGGACTAGTTATGGATGCCTTAGCAATGTTTTAGAGTGATACAATTTAATTTTTGTTGAATTTTATTTTGGTACAGCAAGGTAACATGCTGAACAAGGGAAAGGCATTGCTTGGGATGTCCTCAAGGACAAGGAGAAGAGAATCAAGGGTGTCCAACAATCATGATGATAATCAGTTATGGGAGGATGAATTGGTTTTGCAGGTGAAAATCTGCGTGTCCATACCACAAGATGGCAAGACCCCGAAGTTCTTGAACATTGGGGGATTGCTGAAGATTTCCAATCCTTTGCTGCAACTATGGGGCTGCTTGAGTTCTCACGCCATCCGCGCAACACATATGTGGAACTCTCGAGGGAATTCCTCTCTACATTCAGGTTTGAGGGACCGGTGGTGCACCGGAAAAGTAAGTCTAAGAACCCTCCTCCAGCTACTTTTGTCATTAAATTTAGAATGAGGGGGCAGCGTTTAGTCATGTCATTAGAGGAATTCTGTAAGGCTATACGTGTACCAACTACGGGGTTATGGGATGAAACATATGCTGATTCTAGAGAAGAACTTGTCACATTCTGGCGTAGCATTGCTAAAAAATTCCTGAAAGAATGAATAGAGGCAAGCTCACATGCATCCAACACCCGGGCCTTAGATATTTTGCATTGTTTCTTGCTGGAGGATTCCTTGCTAGGGATAACACTTCTGCTTGCACTGGTCCTATGATCTATTTATTAAAATGTGCAATGGAAAATACAACACCTATATATAACCTGGGAACCATACTTGCTAGAACTTTGCATTTAGCTGTGAGTAGGAATGGCATGGATAAAACTCCTTTATATGTTGGTGCCATTGCCACTTTAATCCATGAATACATTATGGGAGAACGAGGTTTTAATGATAACTTGGGTACCATGGTAAATGAGTCTCGACTGTTGGATTTTGGTTTACTTTTTCGCATGGATATGAGCAGGGCTGAGAAAGAATATTTTCATATTGCTATAAGGATTCTAATGGGCACATTGTGTCTGTTAGGCTCCCTTGTGCTGACTTGTTTGACAGGGAGACCGAGTGGACTGTGCAAGAAGAGCCACAACAAGAAGAGAAACAACAGGACGAGCCCCAATACCAGGCGCCTATGGCATATCCCTGGGGCTTCCCTGAACCACACCTTGGAGCACATGCATGGCAGGATCCATCCTTCTTCCAGGGAGGTTCGTTGAGTGGTGGACATGATTACCACCCAGGATACTAGCTTGATCACAAGCTTGGGGGAGTATTTCTCTCCCTCCTCATTCGTTGTGTTATATCACTTGCATGTTATTTGTTGTTTTATGTTCTTTAAATCTGAAAAACACAAAAATATTTTTGTTATTTGTTAGCTAGTTTACTTCTGGTTATTTACATTATGTTTCTAAAAATCAAAAACCACAAAAAGATTTTTGTTTTCTTGAGTTTAGTATAAATACGGAGCTGCAGGAATTGCTGAAATATGTTCACTGTTATATGCTTTAATCTTTACTTGTGACTCCGTTTGAGCTGAAAATTTAATCACTACTGCAACTTTTTATGACCTTCACCTCTGTAAAACATGAGAAACTTTTGAGGTGTTTAGGTAGGTAAACAAATTGCTGAATGTGGTAACTTTTTATAGCAAGATTTGAGTTTTTATTGAGCAGTTCAAGTGGGGAGAGGAGAACAACAATGATATGATAATGTGCTTGACGGGATGAAAGGTATGACACCTTTTCCGTGCTTATTTTTAACAACAGCAAGTGCACACCTTATGATTCCCTTAACACTTAGTGACATAATAGCCATTGTTTATCTTCTCCGTGGTTTAGTAGAATATATTCTGATGCAACTGAAATATTGTTTAGTGTCATTACTTGGCTGATGGATTGAATAATTGTAGCCTTAAGCAAAGGTTTACGCATCCCGTTGTGCTTACTGAACTTGCCAACCAAGGAAATAATTAAAAGAGAAAATTTGATGAATGATAAAAGTGGAGTCTTATGCTTGACAAACTTATGGTTGGGGGCTAGTCTAAATGTGTATCACATGGAAAACTTTCAACGCTTCACTAAGAATTCTATATTCAAGTTGATATTATGTTCTTTTAACTGTGGATGCCTGTCATGCCGAAATGAGGTAGAGGAATAGTAAGTCTTGACGAGTAAGTATATATGATTAGAGAGACGCATTGGGCCGCTAACCCAAGCCATGCGATATCATGGTGGAAATTTACTTATAGATAGAATGGACTCCGCAACATATCCTATAATAAAATAAGAAGCTATGAATATAGTGAATGAAATAAAAAAGGATAATGAGTCCATTCCATTTGTTTGTCTTGCCATTTTGACATGGGATGGTTTCCATGTCATGGGGCAAGAGGTATTCCAATGGCTGCTCTCTATGATGTCATTAATACTTACAATGATTGTACAAGGCTTATTAGGAATCTAGAGTTGAGTAATCATGGTGCGGGACTTCGCTTTTAAGGGGCGTGAGGCTTTCAACTTGTAGTTTTTCAAGCATAAGAATCAAAATGAAAAATTAATGCTTTAGCAAAACTGAGAGCAAGGTAGTAAGCACAATGATTTTACTTGTCAACATATGAAAGAATCAGAGATCTCAAAAATCTTGATATGATTCAATCATCAGCGATGCACAAGCCTTTTATGTCTACAATTGAGCAAACTCATTCAAGTATTAACAGTTCATGTTATTTCTATTGCAACAAGTATATATGCTTCAACACTGAGTAGATGCACACTTGCTAGTATTTTGCTACTTGTTACAGGAATCATGTCTTGAGTATTTGCTAGTATTAATTGATGATGCATATGCAATGCAAATTTCTTGCCAAAGTTTTTATCGCTTCTGCACTGCGTTTGAGTTGTTCGAGGAAAAACAACGAGCTAAGATTGGGGGAGTTGATGCACCCAAAATGCATCTACTTTTCCAAGCACTTTGCATCGTATTTCTCTCCGGAGTCCCCCCTCATAATTGAATAAATCTGCAGAATCTGACGCTGTTTTTAGCAAAAGTCTTCTTTCCGTCTATTTTCGCAGGACTTTTCACAGGGGACGAAAACCACGTAACTTTTTATGGAAAAAAATGGGAATGAGCACCAGATGGGGCCGGGGGGCCACCCGAGGGCCAAAAGGGGGCCCCACACGCGGCCAGATTCCTTGGCCGCGTGGGGTCACCCCTTTTGGGCCCAGATGGCCCACTCCGGCTAGGTCTTCGACGTACCCCTCCATATATACGAGAAACTGACGGGTTTCGAAGGAGAGGGATGTTCGCGAAACGGAGCGCCGCCGCCACCACGATCTTCGATTTCGGAGTTAGATTGATCCGGGATTTCACCCCCGGAGGTGGAATTCGAGGGGCTTCGTCACCATCATCGTCACCACCATCATCTCCATCAACCATGAGCTCCATCACCCCCTCCATGTGTGAGTATTTGTTGTAGGCATGTGAGGTGTGAGGGGTTTTGGATGAGATTGATCAAGTAATTGCTACCCGGTATGCGGGATCTAGGGGTTTGTCTTGAGAATTCTTATGTCTTATGTTGATGCAATATTGCTAGGCTTAATGCTTGTTACTACGGACCAAGTGGCATGATTTCAGTACTGAACTTACATTGCTACATCATATATTTGAGTTTGATATCTATCTGCAATGTGTATTACCTGCTATTATGTTGAACCTGCGAACCCTAAAGTGACAGCTAGGGAAAACAAGGGGGATATGTTCTAGTTTGAGGATTATGTGTGTTCATGGAGTGTTAATGCGTTGGTCCGGGCTATTCGAAAGGGTAGACCTTAATTACCTGTAGTTCCAAATTGGCCCCGGTGAAATGGGCAGGTTGGACAATAGGCTTTGTGCAAATTCTCTTGGTTAGTACGCACAATAATTTATGGAACACACACCTACATAAAACTGAGATAGAGAAAGGCCCCGCTGCTAGCAAAACATTATTACATGATCAATCTTATCCGTGCAACACCCCGCTGTCACCTCATGCCTGCGTTTTAGTCTCTGGTTTACTTTCACTCTTTTCCGGTGAAAACTGGGAAAACACTTGCTCTCCATTTACTTTCTGTTTGTTTACTTTCACTGCATTATTACACTCACCACTCTCGTTGCAAGTTTGTTGATACACAGGTGTGGTTGGGAGTGACGTCCCAATTGCTAAAGTCTCACCGGTATTCTTGTGTTCCCACTGAGTCGAACTACAAATTTGGGTAATACTTCCCATCAAAGACTACGATTGATCTCCTGCACTTGGGAGCCATCAGACGTTCGCCGAGCTCCTTTGGCGAATGCTTCGACTGCGACCTCCTATGATATGTTTCCCGTTGTATTCCTGAGTGTGGTCCATCGCTGAATATATTCGCGAGTAGACTCGCCACTTTTCTGCTTGCAAGCCCATAACTCCTTGATGGTCGTCTATCTTTTGTATGTTGCTTGAAAATTCTTGCAGAAATCGAGGTTTAGATCGTCCCATGAACTGTAGCATGCCCTCGGTCTTCCTTCGAGCCAGCTGCGCGCAGCGCCTACGAGATGTAGGTTAAGGTACTGCATAGCCGTGTTTTTGTTCCCACGTTGGCATTTTACTGCCGTGAGGTAATCTGACAACCAAGCTTGTAGTTCTTGCGAACCGTCGTATTTTTTGCACCTCCGTAGAGAGCTTAAACCTCTTGGGTAGCGGTGCCTCGCTGATGTTGCAAGCAAAACATAAGGCTCCGCAGACCTCGTCGTCGGAGGAGGTAGATGGGGAACGCACACGATTCCTGGCCGCTCGACCTTTGTCAACCTTGCGCTGAGCGATGTCTGATCGCGCATTGTACCCAGGCTCGTCGCGGTTGACGTCTCTCCGCGGCTCCTTGTTGCGGTGTTGCGAGCGGCTGCTGTGTTGCCGTGGGCTACGATCTCGATTTCTCCGCGGGCTGCGATCCCGACCTCTTTGCGGGCTGCGGCTATGGTCTCGATCTCTCGGGATGTCGTCGGTGCCACTCGGACTATCTCCGCGTCGTCGAGCTTCTTTTCCTCGTGCGTGGCGAGGCGATTTTTCCTTGCTAGGTGACGTACTCCTATGCCCGCGGGGTGCTTCCTTGTCCTTCTGCGCGGCTGTTCTCTTGCGATCATAGAAGGCGAGTCTGGCGGCTGCCATGCCCAACCCTTTCTGTACTTTCCTGTATTGCTCTGCGCGGGGGGTCATTTTCCCCTGGTTGATTTGTCTGCATGTAGGTGGCTGCAGCCAGTACTGCGGCGGCGGGAGTTTGCGGGTAGACGTTTACATCCTCGTCGACGCACATAAGGGAAGCTTCGAGTGATTTGCTGATTCCGGTCAGGGACTCTCCATCCATGGTCGCGGTTCTTGAGACGCGTCCTTTTCTTGCGGGGCGATTTCCAACAGAAGGTGTTTTGGATAGCGCGGCTCGGCGCTAGCTCGACTCATCTGCTAATCTCCTCCGCTCGGCTAGATCTATGCGAGCTTCCTTGATTAATGTAGCCGCTCTCACTAGATGATAGTGGTAGGCGGTCATATCCTCATGAGGATCTCGGACTTCCAGTGGTTTGCTTGTGCGAATGGCCTCCTTTGCTCGATCCCAAGTGGCTCGCGAGATGCCAATGGTAGCGCGTTCCCTTGCGCTGTTCTCAGTTTCTTCGGGTGGATCTCCTGATCCTGCCATGCAGACCTAAGCTAGATATGGCTCGCGGGTCCTAGGTGTAGTTTGGCAGGCTTTCCTGAACCGAGAAGGTTCCTCTATGGAGAGGGTATTGAAGTTGCTGGTGTTGAGGTGGATAGATTCGACGCTTTTCGCCAAGTCGCGATCCACGTAGAAGGGTCGTGAATCGACAACTCCTGGGCTAGAGATCGACCCAGATCCCGATCCTTCGAGATTGGTTTTCTCGGGGAAGTGAAGAATTCCGTCCTTGTTGGCATAGAAATGGAAGCTCCCGAACGTCAGGGTGATACTCTTCTCCAAGTTGCTGAATATCGGGCGTGATTCCGGCGAGTGAGGGGCGACGATGACCGATCCGATTCGGATTGGATTGGTTGGAGTCGAAGTTCCGGGGTTCCAGCGTGAGTTGGTTGTCGATGAGGCCAAAGATGCCGGAGATCCAGCGTCCGCCGTTCCCACAGACGGCAGCAATTGTCGAATATGCATCTCAACAAGTCCCTCGGGTGAGCCCATAGGGTTTCTAGTAGGAGAACGTGTAGGCGCTGGTGACAATCGTCGGCTAAACAGGGGGCACGATTTACCCAGGTTCGGGGCCCTCGTAGAGGTAAAACCCTTACTCCTGCCTCTGTCGATCTGTATTAACAAGTAGATTGGTTACAATGGGGGATGCTCAAGTCGAGAGTATGATCTCGATCTCAAGGCTTTGGTGGTGCGGTATTGCTTGGTTCTCTCCCCCATGGTTCTCCTGGCTTTAAATAGATAGCCAGGTCTCAAACCGTGCCCAGGGGGGATACAAACCCTAACCCTAAGTCGATTACAGATTTCTTTTCTTAACCCGCAAGGCTTTGCGGGTGGGCTTTGATTGGGCCTTCTAGATTAGTCCAGGGCGCCTCCTTTGGAGCTTGGGCCTTGGGCCTGAGACCGGGTAGGCTCACCCGACAGGCCTGGGGTCCATCCCTTTGTCACAATGGCACTTTAAACACTCTCAGCTATTTGAGATAATCATGCTACTGAATAACCACAAGGCTTTTTAGAACTAAAATAACATCTAGCATGACATGAAAAATTCTAGCCACAGTCTATACAAGCTTCTACTTGCACCGTTAAAAATTCTACTTCAAGCAGCAGTTTCTTCCCAACAAGCACCATAAAAGACATGCTTTAATAAAAATTCTCTACATTCTACAGCAAGAAAACATCAGAGTACTCACATAAAACTGCTAAAACTAACAGCTCTGAACAAGAGATGCAATGAAAACAAGAGCTAAGCAGGAATTTTTGCAGTAACTAGAAGAAAAACTAAGAATACTAGCATAGAAAGTATTCAAATAAAAAAGCGGAACATGTCACTCTCCCAAACAAGGATGCTAGGTTCAATGATATTATTGCAGGAAGCAAAACAAAGAAAATAAAGAAAAACAAAAGAAAAAGAAACGCTCCAAGTAAACTTCATATGATGTGACCGAATAAAAATATAGCTTCACGAGAAGTGACCTGATAGATAGTTCATAAAGAAGGGGATGCCTTGGGCATCCCCATGCTTAGATGCTTGAGTCTTCTAAAAATATGGTGGGATGAACCACGAGGACATCCCCAAGCTTTGACCTTGCACTCTTCTTGATCATATGTATCACCTCTTCTCTTGAACCATGAAAACTTCCTTCACACCAAACCCAAACAGTAATTCGCATTAGAGGGTTAGTGCACCAATTAAAAATCCATTAGTTCTGAATGGCACAAGTTCTATCGATACTTTTAAACATTAGCTACAGCCACTGATGTTTCATGAAGCAAAGAAATCCACTTGACATCGTAAAAGAGCAAATGCAAGAAAAATGGCAGAATCTGTCAAAACCAGAACAACTTGTTGGTGCAGATCTTGCACTCATTGGGAAACCCCAAGAGGAAGGTATGATGAGAACAGCAGCAGCTTTCCCTCAGAAAGAAACCAAGGTTTAATTGACCAGTAGGAGAAGGTTGAAGCAGCTGAGATGGCAGAGTTCACTACCGTTTCATAAGCAACGTGGAACCTACACAACACAATCAGTGAGGTTGTCAATCTCACCGGTTTTGCTGAACACAAAGAGGTTAAACATATGGTGTGGAAATCAGTATGAAAATAGTAGCAGCGATGTGAAAACAGTGGAAGGAGTGGTTATTTTATCAGTATGAGGAAAATGGACCGGGGTCCACAATTCACTAGTGGTATCTCTCCGTGAAAGATAAATAACATGTGTGGTGAACAAATTACAGCTGGGCAATTGACAGAAATGAAGGCTGCACCGTAGTGCATATGCAAGACATAAAGATTACTATGTGATTCATGCGGTCATTACAACAAGATACATAGATCGTCATCCAACTGCATCTATGACTAATAATCCACCTCCGAATACCATCCAAAATAACGTTGGGTATTAAGTTGCAAGCAACAGATAATTGCAGTAAGCAAAATGTGTAATGTACACAATAACATCATCCTTAGACAAAGCATTGTTGTTTTCTCCCTAATGGCAATAGCACATCCTCCATTCGTCACATTTCTGTCACTCGAGCATAGATGCTTAGGAGGCATGAACCCACTATCGAGCATAAATACTCCCTCTTGGAGTTACTAGCATCTACATGGCCAGAGCATCTACTAACGGAGAGCATGCAAGATCATAACTAACATATGCATGAACATAACTTCATAGATTGATAATCAGAAGACATAGCATTCAACATTCATCAGATCCCAGCAAACACAACATGTAGCATTACATAAAGATGATCTTGATCATGTTAGGCATCTCACAAGATCTAAACATGAGGCACAAAGTGGAGAGAACAACCTTCTAGATACTGCTATGGACCCGTAGTCCAGGGATGAACTACTCACGCATCACTTCAGAGGAGGGCATGGTGGTGTAGACCCCTCCGGTGATGAATTCCCCTCCCGGCAGGGTGCCGGGGAGAGCTCCAGAACCCTCCTGATCTCGGGATGACGATGACGGCGGCCTCGGGTATTTTTTAGGATGAAGTGGGATATCTTTAGGGTTTACGCCTCGGGGTGATTAAATAGGCAAAAGGGCAAAGGCGGTGGAGGCCCGGGGGGCCACACCACCCCGTGGCGCGGCCAAGGGAGCCGCCCTATGGTGTGGGCCCCTGAGGCCCCTCTCCGGGTCTCTCCGGGACTCCGTGGAACCTTCGGGAATTTTGAGACTTTTGGGACATCAAAGTACACTAGTTGCCACTACTTGTTCGTAAGTATTTCTATTCACTTTGGGACGGTAAGGTACTCCTTTTCTTGCTGATTTTGAGTGAGTTGTGAGAGAATACCACATGTAGATACTTGTTTTCTGTTTTCACTAACCTACTAATGGATCCTTCTAGTGATGATCTTGTGCAACAAAAGAAGGACCTTGCAGAAGGAGTGAATTGGTGGGAGTATGAGGCATTGCGTGATGTGTTGAAAAATCAAATGAAATCAAACCACAAAGAATTGAGAGCTTATATTGTTGATGATTCTGATCCTGTTTATGTGGAGATGCAAACTGTGGATATTAAAATAAGGGATCTTACTCAATTGGCCACAACCAACCAAACACAAGTGACTACTATTCAAGACTCTATTGCTGCATTGACTACTCAACTTGGTGATTTGAATACTTTTCTTGATCAAAGACTCGCTGTTGTTGATGATGATAATGCTAGTATTCATAGTGATGCTAATAATGGAATTCCAGCCAATGGAGGAGTGGAAAATAATGTGGGCCATGGAGCTAGAGGAGAGAGGGGCCGATGTGGATTCCAAGGCCGAGCCAACATACATATGGGTGCAAGGCGTGTACCCAATAATGGTCCTCCTGAAAATAATAGAGATGTTGATGCTTTTGAAGGGAATATGCCCGAGAGGCAATAATAAAGTGGTTATTATCTTATTCCTTGCATATGATAAATGTTTGTTTCTCATGCTAGAATTGTATAAACCATAAACGTTGATACATGTGTGTTTAATAAACAAACAAAGGTTCCTAGTAAAGCCTCTCTTTTAACTAGCTCGTTGATTAATAGATGATCAAGGTTTCCTGATCATGAACATTGGATGTTGTTGATAACGGGGTCATGTCATTTGTAGAATGATGTGATGAACATAGACCCAAAGTGAATATAGAAATGTGATCAAGTCATTAAGTTACATTGTTATATCACACATACGAAATAACTCTAATCCTTAGACCATGAGATCATGTCAATCGCTAACACCAAAAGAGTGCTTTTATGTCATCAAACGTCATACCGTAACAGGGTGACTATAAAGGTGTCGTTGGGTATTTGGAAAGTATTAGTTGAGGCTCATGGATCAAGAGTGGGATTTTTCCATCCAAATGACAGAGAGATATACTCTCGGCCCTCTCGGTGATATCACATTGACACCGCTTGCAAGCATGTGACTAGGTCACAAGGATGTCATATCACAGAACGAGTAAAAGAGTACTTGTCGGTAACAAGATTGAACTAGGTATGGTTGATACCAATGATCGAATCTCGGACAAGTAAAATATCGCGAGACAAAGGGAATTGGTAGGAGACATTATGGATCTCCATATCCCGCTATTGGCTATTAATCGGAGAGGTGTCTCGATCATGTCTACATTATTCACAAACCATAGGGTGACACACTTAAGGTTCGATGACACGTTTGAGTGGATACGGAATATCAGAGAGAAGTCTAGACATCACCGAAATTGTTTCGGGTAATTTTGAAATAGTTCAAGGGGATTCTTATAAAATGGTTTTTAATATATTTAACAACTAACTCAAGGGGTTATATGTTAATGTTTTTTAATGAAATTAACAAATATTGAAATAAAGAAATAAAATCGTTTTATTTATCTTTATCCAATCTAATAATAAAAGCATTAAGACTTCCCTGGTTGGTTGGTTGGTCGGTCGGACCCTCCAGTTTTTTTCCGTTTTTCCCTTCCACAAAATCACAATGTATATATGTCTCCTTGATTGGTTCGTATAGTCAAACATCCACTTGGTTAGATTCGAATCTCAAAAAAAAAAAAAGCTCGAGGTGCCAGCGCGTTACCTTATGGATAGTACGCCGGGTGTCCGTTTGGACACAAACTAGACTCGGTTTTTGGCTATCTCCAATCATTAGTGGTTCAATAAAGAGTGACCCAATCCTATACGTCCGTCAATGGACCAAGGAGCATCGGTGAGCCTAGACGTGTCCTTACTCCAATATATACTGGGACTGGATTGCGTAGGCACCCCATATAGACATACATGCATGCAATACGACGCGTATCTCATGGACCTTGTTGCCGGCACTCCCGATCGAAACCCTCATGGACCTTGGATCCTCACCTGGTAACTGTCCGCTTAGGCGCACGTATGTCCCATAGACCTTGGATCTCCTATCCCCTTAGGCGCAAGCTGCGCCGGCTATCCAAGCGATTTCACTGTATATCTCACCATGGCGTGTTGCCTCCGCTACGACTAGAGCTATGGCCCAGCCACGAGGTTCCTGCAATCAAGCATGTTGTCCAACCGTCGGCGGTGACAGCGAACATGTACGCCAGCATGTGCAAGGGCTCGTGCTCCTCACAGCATCCATCTACCTGAGCCCGGTTTTAGCATCCACTTCTACTAGGACACAAGAAGTAGGACGAGGCCCTTGCCTAGCCACCGGCTACCACCGGTGTCAAGACGGGGTTGTGATCAAATGAAGAGGAAAGATATCAGCTTGCTAACACGACCACCAGCAGGAAGCCGTCGCCGGTGCTAGCTCGCGAGTTGCGACGTCGACCCGTAATGCTCTCTACAATCGCACTAAGTGAGCACCTTCGGTCAAGGCCGATGGAGATACGGAGGCAGAGAAGACTATAGGTTTGCATCCTGGACGGCGATAAGCAAAACGCTCTGTGCGTTTAACAGTGCGAGCAACTGTGCCTCACCGATCAGAGAAGCTCATTGGCTCCGTGTGAAATAGAGCTTAATTTGCATGACGCTTGGGATTGCTGCCGTGTTTTGTTCGATCACTTGATCACCTTTTATGTACAATCTACGAAAGTGTTTCAACCTATTTAACAAAGCATTTGTTTCTTTGTCTAGAATCCACACATATGTACGTGGTACCACGAGAACTAATCAGTGTTGAATATCGTGATGCAGCAAATATTTGTTTTAGATATTACCCTTTCAGTTTTAGAAGAGCATGGGTTCCTATTTCTGAAGTAAATTTCATAATTTTGCTTACATGTCTGCTTAAGTTTTTTTTGTTATGGTATTTATCTATTTTTCACGCATTCAAGAACTCTGCCACAGTATACTCATGGAATAATACAAAATCAGCGCATTGGTACAATGTGCACCATAGTACATGTCTTTTTAAGTCTTTTGGTTGTTGTTATTTTTTCTAACGCATGCAGAAGCACTAGCATTGCCCATATTGGAACAAAATGCGATAGGAGAGTATAAAAATTGATCATTGTTATAATTGCATCATATTGGAAGAGCGCTTAAGTTTGTACTTTATTTATTTAGATTATATTTCTTTTCTCGGATGCGCCTAGAAGACTACTTATTATATCGGAAAGAGGTATTTGTTTGTATATCGTTTCTTCCGTTGCAACGCACGGGCATGTTTTCTAGTTTATTAAAGAAAACCCTTGGGATTTTGAGTGGGAATTAATGGAAGAATGAGTGGGTTGAGTGGAGACTCCACTCAAATGATGAGGGAGAGGTGGAGACGCCCAAAAATTCGAGGTGCCATCCCCTCCTATATAAGGAGGGGTGGAAGCTCCCTCTCCCCCCCCCACACACACATTTGTGTCATCTCTTCCTCTCTCCTCCCGCTGCTGCACCACTTGTTCATGCGCTTAGCAAAGCCCTGGACAAAATTTTCTCCAACACACCACGTCGTCGTGCTGCTGGAGTTCCGAGGGATCCTTTAATTTCGCTGTCCCTCTGGATCGAGGGAACGGAGGTCGTCATCGAGTTGTACGTGTGACCGAGTGCGGAAGCACTACCGGATTGCATCGCTCATCTTCGCGATCTTGAGATCGATGTCACTATGACTACACACCAACGAGATTTGATCTCGTAACGCTTTGTGTCTTCGAGGGTATGTTTTCTTAAGACTCTCTCTATGCATGTTGCCTTTCATCTCCTAGATTAGATCTTGGCCCTTCGGTTTTATCGCGCGTAGGAAATTTTTTGTTTTCTATGCAACACACCCTTCATTGGTATGAGAGCTGGATCTATGCGTAGATGATTTGTACGGGTAGAACACATAGGTGTATGTGGGCATTGATGATCATGTTATTTCCTACTTGAGTATTTTATGAACTTAGTGGCATAGGAAGATGAAGCTGCCCTAGACAAACTTTACGTGTACTTTGTACGCAAGACCTATCTCACTTGTGACTTAGGGGGTTTTTGTTTCTCCTACTATAGTGAAGATCTAATCTACGAAGGGTTGTTAAAAATATGTTTATCAACGTTGTGGTTCATGT
Organism: Alopecurus myosuroides; assembly: GCA_028641055.1. NCBI lineage: Eukaryota > Viridiplantae > Streptophyta > Magnoliopsida > Poales > Poaceae > Alopecurus > Alopecurus myosuroides. Next base: position 115,035,314 of record CM054063.1, on the reverse strand, counting down.
TCGTAGGTATGAACGGTTCTATCCTCAAAAACCCTAAGCCACGTAAAATATGCAAAAATAAATTAGAGACGTCTAACTAGTTTTTGCAGGGCATGTGATGTGATATGGTCAATGTTACAAATTTGATTATGAGATGATCTCTTTTTGTAAATTATTGATATACTGGCAGGAGCCATATGGTTGTCTTATTATTTATGGCCAACGTGATGTATATCATATCCATGTGATATGTTGTAATTTTTATGGACAATCAAGATGGAGGTGCCATGGACCTTGGTGCCATGCTGGTGGAATGATGGAGATCATACCATAATGCACAAGATGGAGATCAAGTGCAAGAAGGACCATATCATATCGCATTATCCATGCATGTGATGTTAATCCTTTTATGCATCAATTGCAAAATTGCGTGTTACCTGTTGTTCCACTAGGAATAAGACGGTACAGGACCACCTTGTAGTCGGTGGCAACGTTGTGCAAGCGTGTAAAGTTCAGAATATCCATTGGGTTGCAAATTGTTGCATTGGCATCAGGGATCAGCCGGAGAGTTTTCAGTGAGACACAAGTTATCATATCCAGCTATATGTGAGAGTTCATCGAGAAGATTGGGACACCCCTTACCAATCGACGTATCTATCTCATCGAAATATCGGACTACCTTTGCCCTATCAAGTGGTATCAAATTTCAAGTTGATCGGTGAGATTTACTGTTTTTCATAGATTAGATTGCATCTGTTCTTCATGCCTACAGTCCACAAAAATCCAAAAAATTGTCACGTTTAGATCATCCCATCCTACAACCACTCCATGCATGTTGCATTCTCTTTTTAGTGTATTGCATCGTTGAATTTTGTCTGCATCGTCGTGATGAGGACATTGATGCTCGTGATACACACGTTTGTTGGGAGACCCCAAGAGAAGGGTGTGATGAGCACAGCGGTAGGTATTTCCCCTTAGTAGAAGAAAGAGGACCTTCGGAAGGTTGATGCCACTGACGGTGGTGCTGGCGCTTCACCGATGGCAGCAACAACGTGGAACCTACACACAACACAACCAAAATACTTTGCCCCAACGGTACGGTGAGGTTGTCAATCTCACCGGTCTTGCTGAAAACAAAGATTAGACGTATAGGGTGGAAAATAGTGTATGCTTGCAGAAAGTAAAGAAAGCAGGAAATTGTTTTGGTTTGTTTAACAGTGTGGAAAAATGGACCGGGGTTCATAGTTTCACTACTGGTGTCTCTCCATAAAAGATAGCATGCTGGGTGAACAAATTACAGCTGGGCAATTGACAAATAGAGGTTGCACCGTAGTGCACAATATGACATGAAGATTACTATGCTATTTAGTGCGGACATTACAACAAGATACATATACCGACATCCATCTGCATCTATGACTAATAATCCAGCCTCACGTTATCATCCGAACCCCCTGAGGTATTAAGTTGCAGGCAGCAGATAATTGCATTAAACAAAGTGTGTAATGTAAGCAATGATTATACACGCGGGCACTATCACCGCTGTTTTCTCCCTAATGGCAAGAAAACATCCTCCCCCTTCACGTTTCTGTCAGTCGAGCAAGGCAACAAGGAGGCATGAACCCACTATCGAGCATAAATACTCCCTCTTGGAGTCACTAGCAACTACTTGGCCAGAATAACCACTAGCAATGGAGAGCATGCAAGATCACAAAAAACATATGCAAATAAAGACTATAATCATCTTGGCATAAGGTCAATATTCATCGGATCCCAGCAAACACAACACAGAGAAATACATAAGATCAATCTCGATCATGATAGGCAGGTCACGAGATCTAAACATGGAGGCATATGAGGAGAAGACAACCATCTTGCTACAGCTACGAACCCGTAGTCCAGGGATGAACTACTCACGCATCACTCCGGAGGCAAGCATGGTGATGAAGAGGCCTCCGGTGATGATCTCCTCTCCGGAAGGGTGCCGGAAACAGCTTCAGAACCCCCCTGATCTAGGGTTGACGGCGATGACGGCTGCGGAACTTTTTCGGGGATTTTGATCAGGTACCTAGGGTTTTCCATCCGGGGGTTTAAATAGGCGAAAAGGCAAAGGTGGTGGAGGCCGGGGGGCCCACACCCATAGCTGAAGCGGCCAGGGGGCGCACTACCCTATGGTGTGGCCCGCCTGCTGCCCCTCTTCGGCTCCTCTTCGGTCTTCTGGATGCTTCCTGGGAAAATAAGACTTCTGGGCTTCGAATTTTCCAATTCCTAGAATATTTCCATAACAACTTTTCTGAAACTAAAAAACAGCAGAAAACAGGGAACTGGCTCTGTGGCATCTTGTTAATAGGTTAGTCCGGAAAATCGATAAAAATGACATAAAGAAGGGAGAAAACATGTAGCAATTGGCATAATATGATCATGGAGCATCAGAAATTAGGGATACGTTTATGACGTATCAAGCATCCCCCAACTTAGTTCCTACTCGTCCTCGAGTAGGTAAACGATAAAACAATAATTTCTTAGGTGACATGCTACTAACATAAACTTGATCAATCTAATGTAAAAGCATATGCACGCTGAGATCATAAAACTTTAAACACAGGCATGATAAATAAAACTTTAATAATAAAGTATAGCAATTACTTTGCATCACGAAAAGTAACTCAAATAAAGGATCATGAATAATAATGCAAAGAAAGGTAAACATTTGTTTTAGGTATAGACAAAGCATGGCAAAGTGATATTTCGATAGTCCTTAAGAGTGGGGCAAAACATAAATGGCAGGACACCTTCAAAGTTCAACAGGAAGACTAGAACAAATAATTTAAGAACAAATGATATCACATCATGAAGTAATTATTGATTTTTATGGGACAAATGCACATAGAACTCAGAATGGAAAAAATGCTCTCTCAACTGTGCATAAAGTTAGAAGATGTAGACTCAACATAAAAGTAAAAGAAAGGCCCTTTGCAGAGGGAAGCAAGGATCACTCATGTGCTAGAGCTTTTATTTTATTAAACAGAGATATTAAAAGTTTGACATTTGTGGAGGAATTTCTATATTTTGGGAGATGTATGCTAATATCAATGAATGGTAAACATAAAATGCCGTACGTCACAAATCAACTGGATTCACAAGAGCATCTCACATGGTGAAGGACGCAACTGGTATAGAAGGTCATCCATGTTTCTCTTTTGTTTACACAATTATGTTTGACTGAAAATCAGAGGCAAAAATAGCGAAGAGAAATTGTATGCATTAATTTGGGGCTGGGCACCCCGCTGCCAGCTCTTCTATGATTTGGATAAGCGGATGAAGCCACTAGTCCAGGGTGTGAAATCCAATCAACAAGTGAGATAAATATTCTCTATTTACGTCCTCATGAGCAAAAACAAGAACATAAAGCAGGAGCAATTTTGAAGGTTTTAAAGGTAACACATGAGCAATTTACTTTGGAATGGCAGTTAAATACCACATGTAGGTAGGTATGGTGGACACAATGGGAAAACTTTGGCTTAAGGGAGTTTGGATGCACGAGTAGAGCTGATACTTAGTACAGGTGGAGCTAGCAAAAGACTGGGAGCGACAAATCAAGAGAGCATAAGAGCCATAATCATGCATAGCGACATAAGCATCATTAATTAAAACATAAGCAGTATCACAAGTTCAAAAACTAAGTGGTCATGGAGGCTATTCGTGACTGGTTTGTAGTCATAAACATGGTGTGAGCATGCGCCAAGTAAACCAAATAAAACATTTGAAAGAGAATACCATATATTGATGCTTTACTATGACAAGAACAACTCATGGATCTTTCAATACATATTAAACACTCTCAGCTATTTGAGGCTAATCATGCTACTCAATTACCACAAGGCTTTAAAACTAAAATAACATTTAGCATGGCATGAAAAAGTCTTAGTCACAGTCTATACAAGCTTCTACTAGTACTGTTATAAATTCTACTTCAAGCAGCAGTTTTCTGTTGTTTCTCCCAACAAGCACCATACAAAACATGCTTTAACAAAAATACTCTTTATGATACAGCAAGCAAACATAAGAGTACTCAAATAATACTACTAAAACAAACATCTCTAATAAGAGATGCATGCAAAACAGGAGCTGAATAAATGCAGCAGCTAGACAGAGATTAAGAATACAACGTATTCTCATGAAAAAGCGGAGCGTGTCACTCTCCAATAAAAGAATGATGGGGTACAACCAATATTATTATGAAAGTAAAAATAAACTGAAAGCAAAAGCAAAAGAAAACTGAAAACAAAAATAAAAGACGCTCCAAGTAAAGCACATAAGATGTGACCGAATAAAAATATAGTTTCACTAGAAGTGACCTGATAATTTGTTGATGAAGAAGGGGATGCCTTGGGAATCCCCAATCTTAGACGCTTGAGTTTTCTTGGAATTTTCTTGGATGTACCACCGGGGCATCCCCAATCTTAGGCTTTTCACTCTTCTTGATCACATCATATCATCCTCTTCTCTTGACCCTTGAAAACTTCCTTCACATCAAAATTCTCACAATCTTCATTAGCAACGTTAGTGCAATTGAAATAAGAAATTCACATGGTTAAGTTTCAACACAAGTATAACACTCAAAAACAAATTAGCTACTTTCAAAAATTATTTCAAAACTCTTTTTCTCAAAAGAACACAAAAAGAAAGAGGTTAAGATGCAAATGTGATAAATGGTAGAAATCTGTCAAAAACATAACAATAGGTAAAGATCGATTTTTTCAAATATCTTCTGTTGCTCAAATAAAAAAGTGGTATTCTAAGAAAAGTTGAGTATATAACTCAGGATTAAGCACAAAAATTGTCAGGTCATTTTGAATTTTTTGTGATTTTTAACGGAATTTATCGTGGACAGCAGAAATCTGTTTCCTGCGCAGAAATCCGAAATATAGTGTCAACTTTCCACTACTGGCTTTACTTGGCTCAACAAAAACTCAAAAGAAAAGATACGGAGGGGTTTCTAAGGAAATAGAAAACACCCAGGTGCAAAGCACACCTAAGAAAACAAAGGAAAACTGAATGAAAACAGCAAAATAAAACAGGTTGTCTCCCGGTAGCGCTTTTCTTTAAAGCCTTTCAGCTAGGCATAGAAAAATCAACTCAAGTATTTTCAAGTGAAGAAGCATCAACATCATATTTTTCTCTAATAATAGAGTCAAAGGGTAGCTTCATCTTCTTTCTAGGTAAGTGTTCCAAACATTTCTTGAGGGGAATTTGATATTTAATACTCCCCTCCTTCATATCAATAATAGCACCAACAATTCTAAGAAAAGGTCTTCCCAAAACAATAGGACAAGAAGCATTGCATTCAATGTTCATAACAACAAAATAAACAGGGGAAAGTTTATTATTAACCGTAATAAGAACATCATCAATTCTACCAAGAGGTTTCTTCTTAGCATTATCAACAAGATGAACATCCAAATAACAGTGTTCCGACGGTGGCAAATCAAGCATATCATAAAGCTTTTGAGGCATAACAGAGATACTAGCACCAATATCACACAAAGCATTGCAATCAAAATAATTTACTTTTATCTTAATGGTAGGCTCCAATCATCATCTAATTTCCTAGGTATAGATGTCTAAAGTTTCAACTTTTCTTCCCTAACTTTCATGAGAGCATTGGTAATATGTTTAGTAAAGGCCATATTCATGGCACTAGCATTGGGACTTCTAGCAAGATTTTGTTGAAACATAATAACTTCAGAGATATTGCAATCATCAAAATCAATATTATTATCATCAAAAGTAATGGAACCATTATTTCCCACATCTCTAAAAAATTCATCACTTTTATCAGAAGCAGTTTCAGCACTTTTAGGCAATTTATCATGTTTCACCAAAGGAGTAGGGACTTTATTAAGACCAGCTACTTTACCATTGATAGTAGGAGGTTTAATAGCACTTGGAACTTCAGTTTTATTAGTGGTTGTGATAGTGCAAACTCTAGCAATATTATTCTTTTTAGCCAATTCATCCTCTCTTTCCCACCTAGCACATAATTCAGCCATCAACCTAACATTATTATCTATTCAAACTTGAATGGCATTGGTTGCAGCAAAAGGATTATCTTCAATGATTTCAGTTTTAGCATCCATTTTATTTATCAAAGAAAATTGTGCCTCTGACAGGGCCGGAATACCAATTTCAGTTTCCAATTTGTTGACTAATAGTTTTCAACATAGTAGATTGTTCTTCCATAGTTTTAGTAAACAACTTATTTTGTTCATATTGCATTTGCATAAAGTTCTTAGTTGATTTTTCAACTTCTACAATCCTTTCCTCACTAGGCATTATAGATCTACCATAAGAATAACCACTACCACTATTAGGAGGATAGGGCTTATAATTGTTTCCACCAATTATTTCTATAAGCATTTGTAACATCCCAAGTCTGAAAAATAGCCTTTAGAATGTTTGCTATCTGTTATTTTATGTTTTGCATCATGGCATCATGTTGATTGCATCTGTTTTGTTTGTTTTCCAGTTGTTTTCCAACTGTTTTCATTTGTTTTCCTTTGTTTTCTATTTGAATTTCAACCCAAATTTCAAACCTTTTGTTTCATCCTTGTGATGTTACAATTTCCAAAATGATATTTCAAAATAAAACAATCATATGTTTCCATTAAAGTGTGATCTCAAAACTATTGTTTCATTTCTATAAAAATGCATCCAATAATCAAACCCTTTTCAAATTCAATTTGTTTTCCATTTGAAATTACAAACCAACATCCAAATATTTGTTTCCAAATAATCCTATAATGATCACTTATTAAATTGTTGCTTAATTCAATCAATCACTTTAATCAATTAACTCCAAATCACTTCCAAACTCAAACCATGTCTCAAAATCATTAAACTTTTGAATCCATGAAGTGCACCACTAATTTGAATTCCTTAAATCACTTTTAAACCCTAAAGAAAACCCTATTGAAAAATACTTTGTTTTCTAATATTAACTAATATTGCAAATTTCAATCAATTTGGTTTAAATTTTAAACAGCAATCAAATCTTTAAAATTTTGAAAATAAAAGTTACCAACTGGTTGTTTTTGGCCTAAGGAACTCCTCCAAATTTTTTCCAAATTTTTCATTAATTTAAACCTATCATTTTCTTCCTAAAGCTAAGGCTACAAAAAAAAACAGTAAAACAAAAATAAAAATACCAAAAGAGAGAGGGAGAAAACCAGCCAGCCCATCTTTTCCCTTAAGCCCACCAACCACTCAGCCCACTCCCTATCTTCCCCTACCTCCGTACGATGCTGTCGTCACCATGGACAGCACGTACTGCTCCACCTTTTCCCCTCATCCTTATCTACCCCGATCCCCTCTCTTCCCCCTCCAAACCCTAACCCTAACCTCTTCCCCTCTCCTTCCTCCTCCTCCCATCCGCCGCCATCTTCTTCCTCTCCCCTCCATCTCTCTCTTTTCTCTGTACTGAACCTGAACCTCCCACCGGAACAGCCCCTTGCCGCCGGAGATCGCCGCCCTACGGTCACCTCGGGGCTTGGCCGGCGTTGGGAATGGAACCAGGGCGTTTTCCTCTTCAAGTTTGGTGAAGGCGCGGAGGCGGGAAGATGCCCGAGTCGCCGCCGCCGTGGAGCTTTCGCCGGCGTCCGCCCCTGCCTGATGTCCGCTCGACCGCCTCCTGCCAGCGAGGTGAGCACCGCCTCATCTCCGCCCTACTCCCTCACCTCCTCCTCTCCCTTCCACACGCACATGCCCACACCCCCCAGCACCACCGCCCCACGCCCTAGCAACTCCGGCGAGGGCAGCAGCCATCGCTGGCCGTGTTCTGTTCGAGGTACAGCACCTGCACGCGATCTGTATTTTTTTTCAGTTAAATCCCGCAGCACATACCTTATCTTCCCTCGCCCCCCTTCCTAGACACAACACACCGCACCACCTCAGTGGCAGAGACCAGGGCGCCCAAGCCTCAGGTCGCAGGGTCAAGTCCCAGCCCCCCTGTTTATTTTGCTCCTTTTTCTTGGTTTGTTCCAGCAGGCGATTCATGAACAATAACCCCCCACTGCCCTTTTCCTTGTCACCAATCGAGCCTCCACCCCACTGGTTCTGTTCCCCCCAGCGCATCAGGAGGTGCAGGGATCAAATCCCACCCCCTGCACCATTAAAAACATTTTTGTTTTGCAATGTTTTGGTCACATAACTTATAGGAAATCACAACTAGGCCCTTACACATTATTTCTAGTCCCTGTAAAAATAATTTCCAAGTCCCTAGATTCATCAAAATGGCAGATTTGCCCTATATTTTGTAAATTGCATAAATAAATCATCCTAACTCCAAATTCAACATTTTTTTATATGTTTTCAATACCAAATTAAATGTTCTATCCAAATATAAAATTTGTTTACTGTTTTGAATATTTTAAATTGGTGCAAAACTTAAAAACTTGTCAAATTCACTTAAATTTGCAAAATTCATAACTTGCTCATAAAAATTCCAAATTTCACAAACTAAATATGTTTTCCAATCAACTTTTCATGTACTTTCCAAATATAAATTTTGTTTGCTGTTTTGAATAATTTAAATTGCTGAAAACAACTGTTTCTTATTTATTGCAATTAAAATTGCCAAAATAACAACTTGCTCATTTTAAATCCAATTTCCACAAATGAAATATGTTTTCCATGCAAAATTAAACCCTCTTTCCAAATATAAACTTTGTTTTCTGTTTTGAACAATTTAACTTGATGAAAACAACAAATTCTTGTGTGACACCTTTAAGGAACCAAAATTCCATAACTTAATAACTGAATTTCTAAAGTTGTTAAGCCTTATTTCCATTTGGTTCTATTGTTGTTATTTTTCTGTTTTCCTCATCCATGCATCATGCTAATTCACTTACACAAGTTGATTAGTTGTAAAACAATTAATTCAACCATAATTCATGGGCTTTCCATATGCAATCCAATTGCATATGGGTCCATTTAATCCTGTTGTTATCTTGTCAACTAGTTTATTTCTATGCATCAATTAAATGGTCATGCATCATCCCATGTTTGTGCACTATGCCATGATAATGATTGTTTATATTTCTGCCTTGTTTGTTTGCTTCTTCTCGGATACACGACGACGTTGAGACCGACGATCCTTTCGACACCCCGTCTAAGGAGTTAGCTCAGTACCAGGCTACTGGGTTTTGCAGGCAAGTTATCACTCACATGAACCACTGTGTTCCTTTCAACATTGGTTACCGATACTTTCCGTTGTCTATTCTGCTAGCCCTATGATTAGTTGCTTCTGTTACGAACCTATCACATGAATCCCTTAACCCTGATATTGCCTCACCTCCATACCTATAACCATTGTTTGAGCCCGTGTCTTACTAGCATGCTTAGGTTGTTTTGCTCGAGTCTGTTACCCGTTACTTTCAGTTACTATATTCTATTATGTTCTGGGGGCTCGATGTTTAATCAATCAATCATGCTAATGTTGTTACTTAATAATAAATTTGATGATAAGGCACCGGCAGGAGGCCCTTTGTGGTTTTGAGGCCTGCTAGTGTCGACCCCCTAATTAGGAAAAGGGTCTTGTCTACTGATCCATGATGAGCGCACTACCCGCATGTGGGAAGCGAGTATGGGCGCCCCCCTCAACTGACTCGATTCGCATCTCGTCCAAATCGCCGTACTAGTTCGGGTGTTCCATTTGCTGCATCATATGCAGGTACGAACCCTTGGCGCCAGGGTGGAACTTTTGTAGTCGGCATTTAGGGCGGCGTGGTCTTCCAGTGCTATGAGGGTCCCCTTTTCTTCGTGGGGCTCGATTAGCCGCGCACGCACAACACGCGGTGCTTTGGGCTTGATGCGAAGAAGGGTTGGTTGTGTTGAGTACCCCGCTTGGTGGGGTGATTTCCCATCTGGCGGGTTATTCATGCGTGTACGGTTACTATGGTGCACCCCTGCAGGGTAAATCTTCTCGAGAAGCCGTGTTTTCCGCGGTTATGGATTACTTGGTGAAAGTACTGGCTAACAAGTACTCAGGACAACTTCAACTTAATGATCAATCATGTTACACCCAATGCTTAATAACTTGACTAGTAATAGGTTATTCACACAATAACTTGACCCATCTTAATACCACGGTGTGAGTTATCCTCGGATTGCTTCTTTGGATAAGGGGCGAGATCCAGGATGGGTTTGTTTGAAGTTATCTTTTAGTTGGTTACAATCCCCGATCTTATCTCCTTTCTGTTAGCCGGATGTGGTAGAATCTCTGTAGTGGGTTAGCGCAGCCAGTTGCCGCATCTTTTACATCCCTTTCCTTCCGTTGAACCCAAAGCATCTGTGCTTGGTGTTGACGGGTTACACTTTGGTGAACTGTGAGTCTTGCTTGCCAGTACGTTTATGTACTGACCCCTTTGGGGCTGTGGTTTCCGCAGACCTACGTTTCGAGGATCTACATGGTGGCAACTAAGTGGAGTATGACGAGACTGCTGACGAGTAGATAGCGGACCCGGGCAGGATCCGAGACTTCGTGGATGGGCTCCGTCTGTTTGTTTCCGGCCTCTTAGGCCTATTTGGTTCTTGTCTGTACTCAGACATGTTGAATGCTTCCGCTGTAATGTAATGATGTATTGTTGGGGCAGGTGCCCTCTGAATGATTGTATTTGCTATCTCTGCTCTAATGAGAGCCTTTTGCAACTTATTTCAATCTTTTGTGTCGTAGAGATCTGTTGTGATATCACTTGTTAAACGCCGTTGACGTACCATGTGTGTATGGTTTGAAGTACGTCGACGGAAGTGCCTTTTGATCTCTAGTGGATAGTTTACATCGACGATGGAATAGCAGGGCTTGTGTTGTCGCGCATAAGCGCAGGCCTACCAGGAAGCTGGGACGTGGGAGCAGTTATGCCCCATAATCCAAGCATCTGCTATCCAGTTCGTACGGTGAGTATCCCCTAGAAATCAGGGTGCGACAAATGGTATCAGAGCCTGTCTGCCTGTAGGATCCCTTTTTACTGGTCGCAGTTGAGTCTAGAAACTATTTTGTAGCTATATAGGAAAAATGAAACGTGAGAGTAGGAATTCTGTTCTTTTTCTTCTTTCCCCACCCACCCTCCCTTTTCTGGTAAGGAAGTGCAACGTTGTTTTTCTCTTCTCATCTAAAATTTCAAGTTAGGATTTCACGAATCCTGGTTTCTCTGGGATAGTTATATCTACTAGTCCATAGGAATGGAGGTGGTTGTGACGTGATTTATCATGTTGCCTACTCACGATTGAGAACGGTGGCAAATAGGCCCCGGAAGCAGATCCTCTATTCCTTAAACAGTAGATATTGATCCTTTAAAAGCCCGGATGGGTTTTCCGTAGTACCTCAGGAGTGTTTTGATCTCGTTTTACCGATGTTGATATCCTGTTCTTCTCAACATCCTTTTCGTCCGTTGAAATCTTGTTGTTGTTTTTCACTTCAAATCTTCTACCGGCGTATAATCAAAACTTCCTCGTAAACTCTTGTCCAACTAAAGTGTTATTTCATACCGGAGAATCACATTCCTTTGTGTCAACAATCTTTTCCACAACATACAACCCAATTCTGGTTCCACTAAGCAACCAAAACTCTGTTCACTCCCCGGGATCTCAAATGTTGACTTCCAAGATAAGTAACAACAATCCAATTCTAAATGGGAGGCCACATATTCCTCGTTACTCTCATGTTGATGATTCTGACATTAATGGTTATTCCTGGTGTTGCATTGATGTCAATAACTCTGTTCCACCATTCTAGCCAGATAATCTATTCTCCAAATGAACCAAGTCCCATTCAGCTATACACCCTTGGTACAAAACCTCTCCCTTTACTTGAAAATGTTCCGGTGGTTTGCTAATTCACTGACGTCTATCCAAGGTGCACGATGAGTTCACGTGACACAGCTCAAGAAGATCTTCCCAAGAAGTATCCGGACCTTTTCTTTTCTCAGTAGGAATCTCGGGGCGCGATTCCTTCAAGGGGGGGCGTTTTGTAACATCCCAAGTATGAAAAATAGCCTTTAGAATGTTTGCTATCTGTTATTTTATGTTTTGCATCATGGCATCATGTTGATTGCATCTGTTTTGTTTGTTTTCCAGTTGTTTTCCAACTGTTTTCATTTGTTTTCCTTTGTTTTCTATTTGAATTTCAACCCAAATTTCAAACCTTTTGTTTCATCCTTGTGATGTTACAATTTCCAAAATGATATTTCAAAATAAAACAATCATATGTTTCCATTAAAGTGTGATCTCAAAACTATTGTTTCATTTCTATAAAAATGCATCCAATAATCAAACCCTTTTCAAATTCAATTTGTTTTCCATTTGAAATTACAAACCAACATCCAAATATTTGTTTCCAAATAATCCTATAATGATCACTTATTAAATTGTTGCTTAATTCAATCAATCACTTTAATCAATTAACTCCAAATCACTTCCAAACTCAAACCATGTCTCAAAATCATTAAACTTTTGAATCCATGAAGTGCACCACTAATTTGAATTCCTTAAATCACTTTTAAACCCTAAAGAAAACCCTATTGAAAAATACTTTGTTTTCTAATATTAACTAATATTGCAAATTTCAATCAATTTGGTTTAAATTTTAAACAACAATCAAATCTTTAAAATTTTGAAAATAAAAGTTACCAACTGGTTGTTTTTGGCCTAAGGAACTCCTCCAAATTTTTTCCAAATTTTTCATTAATCTAAACCTATCATTTTCTTCCTAAAGCTAAGGCTACAAAAAAAAACAGTAAAACAAAAATAAAAATACCAAAAGAGAGAGGGAGAAAACCAGCCAGCCCATCTTTTCCCTTAAGCCCACCAACCACTCAGCCCACTCCCTATCTTCCCCTACCTCCGTACGATGCTGTCGTCACCATGGACAGCACGTACTGCTCCACCTTTTCCCCTCATCCTTATCTACCCCGATCCCCTCTCTTCCCCCTCCAAACCCTAACCCTAACCTCTTCCCCTCTCCTTCCTCCTCCTCCCATCCGCCGCCATCTTCTTCCTCTCCCCTCCATCTCTCTCTTTTCTCTGTACTGAACCTGAACCTCCCACCGGAACAGCCCCTTGCCGCCGGAGATCGCCGCCCTACGGTCACCTTGGGGCTTGGCCGGCGTTGGGAATGGAACCAGGGCGTTTTCCTCTTCAAGTTTGGTGAAGGCGCGGAGGCGGGAAGATGCCCGAGTCGCCGCCGCCGTGGAGCTTTCGCCGGCGTCCGCCCCTTCCTGATGTCCGCTCGACCGCCTCCTGCCAGCGAGGTGAGCACCGCCTCATCTCCGCCCTACTCCCTCACCTCCTCCTCTCCCTTCCACACGCACATGCCCACACCCCCCAGCACCACCGCCCCACGCCCTAGCAACTCCGGCGAGGGCAGCAGCCATCGCTGGCCGTGTTCTGTTCGAGGTACAGCACCTGCACGCGATCTGTATTTTTTTTCAGTTAAATCCCGCAGCACATACCTTATCTTCCCTCGCCCCCCTTCCTAGACACAACACACCGCACCACCTCAGTGGCAGAGACCAGGGCGCCCAAGCCTCAGGTCGCAGGGTCAAGTCCCAGCCCCCCTGTTTATTTTGCTCCTTTTTCTTGGTTTGTTCCAGCAGGCGATTCATGAACAATAACCCCCCACTGCCCTTTTCCTTGTCACCAATCGAGCCTCCACCCCACTGGTTCTGTTCCCCCCAGCGCATCAGGAGGTGCAGGGATCAAATCCCACCCCCTGCACCATTAAAAACATTTTTGTTTTGCAATGTTTTGGTCACATAACTTATAGGAAATCACAACTAGGCCCTTACACATTATTTCTAGTCCCTGTAAAAATAATTTCCAAGTCCCTAGATTCATCAAAATGGCAGATTTGCCCTATATTTTGTAAATTGCATAAATAAATCATCCTAACTCCAAATTCAACATTTTTTTATATGTTTTCAATACCAAATTAAATGTTCTATCCAAATATAAAATTTGTTTACTGTTTTGAATATTTTAAATTGGTGCAAAACTTAAAAACTTGTCAAATTCACTTAAATTTGCAAAATTCATAACTTGCTCATAAAAATTCCAAATTTCACAAACTAAATATGTTTTCCAATCAACTTTTCATGTACTTTCCAAATATAAATTTTGTTTGCTGTTTTGAATAATTTAAATTGCTGAAAACAACTGTTTCTTATTTATTGCAATTAAAATTGCCAAAATAACAACTTGCTCATTTTAAATCCAATTTCCACAAATGAAATATGTTTTCCATGCAAAATTAAACCCTCTTTCCAAATATAAACTTTGTTTTCTGTTTTGAACAATTTAACTTGATGAAAACAACAAATTCTTGTGTGACACCTTTAAGGAACCAAAATTCCATAACTTAATAACTGAATTTCTAAAGTTGTTAAGCCTTATTTCCATTTGGTTCTATTGTTGTTATTTTTATGTTTTCCTCATCCATGCATCATGCTAATTCACTTACACAAGTTGATTAGTTGTAAAACAATTAATTCAACCATAATTCATGGGCTTTCCATATGCAATCCAATTGCATATGGGTCCATTTAATCCTGTTGTTATCTTGTCAACTAGTTTATTTCTATGCATCAATTAAATGGTCATGCATCATCCCATGTTTGTGCACTATGCCATGATAATGATTGTTTATATTTCTGCCTTGTTTGTTTGCTTCTTCTCGGATACACGACGACGTTGAGACCGACGATCCTTTCGACACCCCGTCTAAGGAGTTAGCTCAGTACCAGGCTACTGGGTTTTGCAGGCAAGTTATCACTCACATGAACCACTGTGTTCCTTTCAACATTGGTTACCGATACTTTCCGTTGTCTATTCTGCTAGCCCTATGATTAGTTGCTTCTGTTACGAACCTATCACATGAATCCCTTAACCCTGATATTGCCTCACCTCCATACCTATAACCATTGTTTGAGCCCGTGTCTTACTAGCATGCTTAGGTTGTTTTGCTCGAGTCTGTTACCCGTTACTTTCAGTTACTATATTCTATTATGTTCTGGGGGCTCGATGTTTAATCAATCAATCATGCTAATGTTGTTACTTAATAATAAATTTGATGATAAGGCACCGGCAGGAGGCCCTTTGTGGTTTTGAGGCCTGCTAGTGTCGACCCCCTAATTAGGAAAAGGGTATTGTCTACTGATCCATGATGAGCGCACTACCCGCATGTGGGAAGCGAGTATGGGCGCCCCCCTCAACTGACTCGATTCGCATCTCGTCCAAATCGCCGTACTAGTTCGGGTGTTCCATTTGCTGCATCATATGAAGGTACGAACCCTTGGCGCCAGGGTGGAACTTTTGTAGTCGGCATTTAGGGCGGCGTGGTCTTCCAGTGCTATGAGGGTCCCCTTTTCTTCGTGGGGCTCGATTAGCCGCGCACGCACAACACGCGGTGCTTTGGGCTTGATGCGAAGAAGGGTTGGTTGTGTTGAGTACCCCGCTTGGTGGGGTGATTTCCCATCTGGCGGGTTATTCATGCGTGTACGGTTACTATGGTGCACCCCTGCAGGGTAAATCTTCTCGAGAAGCCGTGTTTTCCGCGGTTATGGATTACTTGGTGAAAGTACTGGCTAACAAGTACTCAGGACAACTTCAACTTAATGATCAATCATGTTACACCCAATGCTTAATAACTTGACTAGTAATAGGTTATTCACACAATAACTTGACCCATCTTAATACCACGGTGTGAGTTATCCTCGGATTGCTTCTTTGGATAAGGGGCGAGATCCAGGATGGGTTTGTTTGAAGTTATCTTTTAGTTGGTTACAATCCCCGATCTTATCTCCTTTCTGTTAGCCGGATGTGGTAGAATCTCTGTAGTGGGTTAGCGCAGCCAGTTGCCGCATCTTTTACATCCCTTTCCTTCCGTTGAACCCAAAGCATCTGTGCTTGGTGTTGACGGGTTACACTTTGGTGAACTGTGAGTCTTGCTTGCCAGTACGTTTATGTACTGACCCCTTTGGGGCTGTGGTTTCCGCAGACCTACGTTTCGAGGATCTACATGGTGGCAACTAAGTGGAGTATGACGAGACTGCTGACGAGTAGATAGCGGACCCGGGCAGGATCCGAGACTTCGTGGATGGGCTCCGTCTGTTTGTTTCCGGCCTCTTAGGCCTATTTGGTTCTTGTCTGTACTCAGACATGTTGAATGCTTCCGCTGTAATGTAATGATGTATTGTTGGGGCAGGTGCCCTCTGAATGATTGTATTTGCTATCTCTGCTCTAATGAGAGCCTTTTGCAACTTATTTCAATCTTTTGTGTCGTAGAGATCTGTTGTGATATCACTTGTTAAACGCCGTTGACGTACCATGTGTGTATGGTTTGAAGTACGTCGACGGAAGTGCCTTTTGATCTCTAGTGGATAGTTTACATCGACGATGGAATAGCAGGGCTTGTGTTGTCGCGCATAAGCGCAGGCCTACCAGGAAGCTGGGACGTGGGAGCAGTTATGCCCCATAATCCAAGCATCTGCTATCCAGTTCGTACGGTGAGTATCCCCTAGAAATCAGGGTGCGACAAATGGTATCAGAGCCTGTCTGCCTGTAGGATCCCTTTTTACTGGTCGCAGTTGAGTCTAGAAACTATTTTGTAGCTATATAGGAAAAATGAAACGTGAGAGTAGGAATTCTGTTCTTTTTCTTCTTTCCCCACCCACCCTCCCTTTTCTGGTAAGGAAGTGCAACGTTGTTTTTCTCTTCTCATCTAAAATTTCAAGTTAGGATTTCACGAATCCTGGTTTCTCTGGGATAGTTATATCTACTAGTCCATAGGAATGGAGGTGGTTGTGACGTGATTTATCATGTTGCCTACTCACGATTGAGAACGGTGGCAAATAGGCCCCGGAAGCAGATCCTCTATTCCTTAAACAGTAGATATTGATCCTTTAAAAGCCCGGATGGGTTTTCCGTAGTACCTCAGGAGTGTTTTGATCTCGTTTTACCGATGTTGATATCCTGTTCTTCTCAACATCCTTTTCGTCCGTTGAAATCTTGTTGTTGTTTTTCACTTCAAATCTTCTACCGGCGTATAATCAAAACTTCCTCGTAAACTCTTGTCCAACTAAAGTGTTATTTCATACCGGAGAATCACATTCCTTTGTGTCAACAATCTTTTCCACAACATACAACCCAATTCTGGTTCCACTAAGCAACCAAAACTCTGTTCACTCCCCGGGATCTCAAATGTTGACTTCCAAGATAAGTAACAACAATCCAATTCTAAATGGGAGGCCACATATTCCTCGTTACTCTCATGTTGATGATTCTGACATTAATGGTTATTCCTGGTGTTGCATTGATGTCAATAACTCTGTTCCACCATTCTAGCCAGATAATCTATTCTCCAAATGAACCAAGTCCCATTCAGCTATACACCCTTGGTACAAAACCTCTCCCTTTACTTGAAAATGTTCCGGTGGTTTGCTAATTCACTGACGTCTATCCAAGGTGCACGATGAGTTCACGTGACACAGCTCAAGAAGATCTTCCCAAGAAGTATCCGGACCTTTTCTTTTCTCAGTAGGAATCTCGGGGCGCGATTCCTTCAAGGGGGGGCGTTTTGTAACATCCCAAGTATGAAAAATAGCCTTTAGAATGTTTGCTATCTGTTATTTTATGTTTTGCATCATGGCATCATGTTGATTGCATCTGTTTTGTTTGTTTTCCAGTTGTTTTCCAACTGTTTTCATTTGTTTTCCTTTGTTTTCTATTTGAATTTCAACCCAAATTTCAAACCTTTTGTTTCATCCTTGTGATGTTACAATTTCCAAAATGATATTTCAAAATAAAACAATCATATGTTTCCATTAAAGTGTGATCTCAAAACTATTGTTTCATTTCTATAAAAATGCATCCAATAATCAAACCCTTTTCAAATTCAATTTGTTTTCCATTTGAAATTACAAACCAACATCCAAATATTTGTTTCCAAATAATCCTATAATGATCACTTATTAAATTGTTGCTTAATTCAATCAATCACTTTAATCAATTAACTCCAAATCACTTCCAAACTCAAACCATGTCTCAAAATCATTAAACTTTTGAATCCATGAAGTGCACCACTAATTTGAATTCCTTAAATCACTTTTAAACCCTAAAGAAAACCCTATTGAAAAATACTTTGTTTTCTAATATTAACTAATATTGCAAATTTCAATCAATTTGGTTTAAATTTTAAACAGCAATCAAATCTTTAAAATTTTGAAAATAAAAGTTACCAACTGGTTGTTTTTGGCCTAAGGAACTCCTCCAAATTTTTTCCAAATTTTTCATTAATCTAAACCTATCATTTTCTTCCTAAAGCTAAGGCTACAAAAAAAAACAGTAAAACAAAAATAAAAATACCAAAAGAGAGAGGGAGAAAACCAGCCAGCCCATCTTTTCCCTTAAGCCCACCAACCACTCAGCCCACTCCCTATCTTCCCCTACCTCCGTACGATGCTGTCGTCACCATGGACAGCACGTACTGCTCCACCTTTTCCCCTCATCCTTATCTACCCCGATCCCCTCTCTTCCCCCTCCAAACCCTAACCCTAACCTCTTCCCCTCTCCTTCCTCCTCCTCCCATCCGCCGCCATCTTCTTCCTCTCCCCTCCATCTCTCTCTTTTCTCTGTACTGAACCTGAACCTCCCACCGGAACAGCCCCTTGCCGCCGGAGATCGCCGCCCTACGGTCACCTCGGGGCTTGGCCGGCGTTGGGAATGGAACCAGGGCGTTTTCCTCTTCAAGTTTGGTGAAGGCGCGGAGGCGGGAAGATGCCCGAGTCGCCGCCGCCGTGGAGCTTTCGCCGGCGTCCGCCCCTGCCTGATGTCCGCTCGACCGCCTCCTGCCAGCGAGGTGAGCACCGCCTCATCTCCGCCCTACTCCCTCACCTCCTCCTCTCCCTTCCACACGCACATGCCCACACCCCCCAGCACCACCGCCCCACGCCCTAGCAACTCCGGCGAGGGCAGCAGCCATCGCTGGCCGTGTTCTGTTCGAGGTACAGCACCTGCACGCGATCTGTATTTTTTTTCAGTTAAATCCCGCAGCACATACCTTATCTTCCCTCGCCCCCCTTCCTAGACACAACACACCGCACCACCTCAGTGGCAGAGACCAGGGCGCCCAAGCCTCAGGTCGCAGGGTCAAGTCCCAGCCCCCCTGTTTATTTTGCTCCTTTTTCTTGGTTTGTTCCAGCAGGCGATTCATGAACAATAACCCCCCACTGCCCTTTTCCTTGTCACCAATCGAGCCTCCACCCCACTGGTTCTGTTCCCCCCAGCGCATCAGGAGGTGCAGGGATCAAATCCCACCCCCTGCACCATTAAAAACATTTTTGTTTTGCAATGTTTTGGTCACATAACTTATAGGAAATCACAACTAGGCCCTTACACATTATTTCTAGTCCCTGTAAAAATAATTTCCAAGTCCCTAGATTCATCAAAATGGCAGATTTGCCCTATATTTTGTAAATTGCATAAATAAATCATCCTAACTCCAAATTCAACATTTTTTTATATGTTTTCAATACCAAATTAAATGTTCTATCCAAATATAAAATTTGTTTACTGTTTTCAATATTTTAAATTGGTGCAAAACTTAAAAACTTGTCAAATTCACTTAAATTTGCAAAATTCATAACTTGCTCATAAAAATTCCAAATTTCACAAACTAAATATGTTTTCCAATCAACTTTTCATGTACTTTCCAAATATAAATTTTGTTTGCTGTTTTGAATAATTTAAATTGCTGAAAACAACTGTTTCTTATTTATTGCAATTAAAATTGCCAAAATAACAACTTGCTCATTTTAAATCCAATTTCCACAAATGAAATATGTTTTCCATGCAAAATTAAACCCTCTTTCCAAATATAAACTTTGTTTTCTGTTTTGAACAATTTAACTTGATGAAAACAACAAATTCTTGTGTGACACCTTTAAGGAACCAAAATTCCATAACTTAATAACTGAATTTCTAAAGTTGTTAAGCCTTATTTCCATTTGGTTCTATTGTTGTTATTTTTCTGTTTTCCTCATCCATGCATCATGCTAATTCACTTACACAAGTTGATTAGTTGTAAAACAATTAATTCAACCATAATTCATGGGCTTTCCATATGCAATCCAATTGCATATGGGTCCATTTAATCCTGTTGTTATCTTGTCAACTAGTTTATTTCTATGCATCAATTAAATGGTCATGCATCATCCCATGTTTGTGCACTATGCCATGATAATGATTGTTTATATTTCTGCCTTGTTTGTTTGCTTCTTCTCGGATACACGACGACGTTGAGACCGACGATCCTTTCGACACCCCGTCTAAGGAGTTAGCTCAGTACCAGGCTACTGGGTTTTGCAGGCAAGTTATCACTCACATGAACCACTGTGTTCCTTTCAACATTGGTTACCGATACTTTCCGTTGTCTATTCTGCTAGCCCTATGATTAGTTGCTTCTGTTACGAACCTATCACATGAATCCCTTAACCCTGATATTGCCTCACCTCCATACCTATAACCATTGTTTGAGCCCGTGTCTTACTAGCATGCTTAGGTTGTTTTGCTCGAGTCTGTTACCCGTTACTTTCAGTTACTATATTCTATTATGTTCTGGGGGCTCGATGTTTAATCAATCAATCATGCTAATGTTGTTACTTAATAATAAATTTGATGATAAGGCACCGGCAGGAGGCCCTTTGTGGTTTTGAGGCCTGCTAGTGTCGACCCCCTAATTAGGAAAAGGGTCTTGTCTACTGATCCATGATGAGCGCACTACCCGCATGTGGGAAGCGAGTATGGGCGCCCCCCTCAACTGACTCGATTCGCATCTCGTCCAAATCGCCGTACTAGTTCGGGTGTTCCATTTGCTGCATCATATGCAGGTACGAACCCTTGGCGCCAGGGTGGAACTTTTGTAGTCGGCATTTAGGGCGGCGTGGTCTTCCAGTGCTATGAGGATCCCCTTTTCTTCGTGGGGCTCGATTAGCCGCGCACGCACAACACGCGGTGCTTTGGGCTTGATGCGAAGAAGGGTTGGTTGTGTTGAGTACCCCGCTTGGTGGGGTGATTTCCCATCTGGCGGGTTATTCATGCGTGTACGGTTACTATGGTGCACCCCTGCAGGGTAAATCTTCTCGAGAAGCCGTGTTTTCCGCGGTTATGGATTACTTGGTGAAAGTACTGGCTAACAAGTACTTAGGACAACTTCAACTTAATGATCAATCATGTTACACCCAATGCTTAATAACTTGACTAGTAATAGGTTATTCACACAATAACTTGACCCATCTTAATACCACGGTGTGAGTTATCCTCGGATTGCTTCTTTGGATAAGGGGCGAGATCCAGGATGGGTTTGTTTGAAGTTATCTTTTAGTTGGTTACAATCCCCGATCTTATCTCCTTTCTGTTAGCCGGATGTGGTAGAATCTCTGTAGTGGGTTAGCGCAGCCAGTTGCCGCATCTTTTACATCCCTTTCCTTCCGTTGAACCCAAAGCATCTGTGCTTGGTGTTGACGGGTTACACTTTGGTGAACTGTGAGTCTTGCTTGCCAGTACGTTTATGTACTGACCCCTTTGGGGCTGTGGTTTCCGCAGACCTACGTTTCGAGGATCTACATGGTGGCAACTAAGTGGAGTATGACGAGACTGCTGACGAGTAGATAGCGGACCCGGGCAGGATCCGAGACTTCGTGGATGGGCTCCGTCTGTTTGTTTCCGGCCTCTTAGGCCTATTTGGTTCTTGTCTGTACTCAGACATGTTGAATGCTTCCGCTGTAATGTAATGATGTATTGTTGGGGCAGGTGCCCTCTGAATGATTGTATTTGCTATCTCTGCTCTAATGAGAGCCTTTTGCAACTTATTTCAATCTTTTGTGTCGTAGAGATCTGTTGTGATATCACTTGTTAAACGCCGTTGACGTACCATGTGTGTATGGTTTGAAGTACGTCGACGGAAGTGCCTTTGATCTCTAGTGGATAGTTTACATCGACGATGGAATAGCAGGGCTTGTGTTGTCGCGCATAAGCGCAGGCCTACCAGGAAGCTGGGACGTGGGAGCAGTTATGCCCCATAATCCAAGCATCTGCTATCCAGTTCGTACGGTGAGTATCCCCTAGAAATCAGGGTGCGACAAATGGTATCAGAGCCTGTCTGCCTGTAGGATCCCTTTTTACTGGTCGCAGTTGAGTCTAGAAACTATTTTGTAGCTATATAGGAAAAATGAAACGTGAGAGTAGGAATTCTGTTCTTTTTCTTCTTTCCCCACCCACCCTCCCTTTTCTGGTAAGGAAGTGCAACGTTGTTTTTCTCTTCTCATCTAAAATTTCAAGTTAGGATTTCACGAATCCTGGTTTCTCTGGGATAGTTATATCTACTAGTCCATAGGAATGGAGGTGGTTGTGACGTGATTTATCATGTTGCCTACTCACGATTGAGAACGGTGGCAAATAGGCCCCGGAAGCAGATCCTCTATTCCTTAAACAGTAGATATTGATCCTTTAAAAGCCCGGATGGGTTTTCCGTAGTACCTCAGGAGTGTTTTGATCTCGTTTTACCGATGTTGATATCCTGTTCTTCTCAACATCCTTTTCGTCCGTTGAAATCTTGTTGTTGTTTTTCACTTCAAATCTTCTACCGGCGTATAATCAAAACTTCCTCGTAAACTCTTGTCCAACTAAAGTGTTATTTCATACCGGAGAATCACATTCCTTTGTGTCAACAATCTTTTCCACAACATACAACCCAATTCTGGTTCCACTAAGCAACCAAAACTCTGTTCACTCCCCGGGATCTCAAATGTTGACTTCCAAGATAAGTAACAACAATCCAATTCTAAATGGGAGGCCACATATTCCTCGTTACTCTCATGTTGATGATTCTGACATTAATGGTTATTCCTGGTGTTGCATTGATGTCAATAACTCTGTTCCACCATTCTAGCCAGATAATCTATTCTCCAAATGAACCAAGTCCCATTCAGCTATACACCCTTGGTACAAAACCTCTCCCTTTACTTGAAAATGTTCCGGTGGTTTGCTAATTCACTGACGTCTATCCAAGGTGCACGATGAGTTCACGTGACACAGCTCAAGAAGATCTTCCCAAGAAGTATCCGGACCTTTTCTTTTCTCAGTAGGAATCTCGGGGCGCGATTCCTTCAAGGGGGGGCGTTTTGTAACATCCCAAGTATGAAAAATAGCCTTTAGAATGTTTGCTATCTGTTATTTTATGTTTTGCATCATGGCATCATGTTGATTGCATCTGTTTTGTTTGTTTTCCAGTTGTTTTCCAACTGTTTTCATTTGTTTTCCTTTGTTTTCTATTTGAATTTCAACCCAAATTTCAAACCTTTTGTTTCATCCTTGTGATGTTACAATTTCCAAAATGATATTTCAAAATAAAACAATCATATGTTTCCATTAAAGTGTGATCTCAAAACTATTGTTTCATTTCTATAAAAATGCATCCAATAATCAAACCCTTTTCAAATTCAATTTGTTTTCCATTTGAAATTACAAACCAACATCCAAATATTTGTTTCCAAATAATCCTATAATGATCACTTATTAAATTGTTGCTTAATTCAATCAATCACTTTAATCAATTAACTCCAAATCACTTCCAAACTCAAACCATGTCTCAAAATCATTAAACTTTTGAATCCATGAAGTGCACCACTAATTTGAATTCCTTAAATCACTTTTAAACCCTAAAGAAAACCCTATTGAAAAATACTTTGTTTTCTAATATTAACTAATATTGCAAATTTCAATCAATTTGGTTTAAATTTTAAACAGCAATCAAATCTTTAAAATTTTGAAAATAAAAGTTACCAACTGGTTGTTTTTGGCCTAAGGAACTCCTCCAAATTTTTTCCAAATTTTTCATTAATCTAAACCTATCATTTTCTTCCTAAAGCTAAGGCTACAAAAAAAAACAGTAAAACAAAAATAAAAATACCAAAAGAGAGAGGGAGAAAACCAGCCAGCCCATCTTTTCCCTTAAGCCCACCAACCACTCAGCCCACTCCCTATCTTCCCCTACCTCCGTACGATGCTGTCGTCACCATGGACAGCACGTACTGCTCCACCTTTTCCCCTCATCCTTATCTACCCCGATCCCCTCTCTTCCCCCTCCAAACCCTAACCCTAACCTCTTCCCCTCTCCTTCCTCCTCCTCCCATCCGCCGCCATCTTCTTCCTCTCCCCTCCATCTCTCTCTTTTCTCTGTACTGAACCTGAACCTCCCACCGGAACAGCCCCTTGCCGCCGGAGATCGCCGCCCTACGGTCACCTTGGGGCTTGGCCGGCGTTGGGAATGGAACCAGGGCGTTTTCCTCTTCAAGTTTGGTGAAGGCGCGGAGGCGGGAAGATGCCCGAGTCGCCGCCGCCGTGGAGCTTTCGCCGGCGTCCGCCCCTTCCTGATGTCCGCTCGACCGCCTCCTGCCAGCGAGGTGAGCACCGCCTCATCTCCGCCCTACTCCCTCACCTCCTCCTCTCCCTTCCACACGCACATGCCCACACCCCCCAGCACCACCGCCCCACGCCCTAGCAACTCCGGCGAGGGCAGCAGCCATCGCTGGCCGTGTTCTGTTCGAGGTACAGCACCTGCACGCGATCTGTATTTTTTTTCAGTTAAATCCCGCAGCACATACCTTATCTTCCCTCGCCCCCCTTCCTAGACACAACACACCGCACCACCTCAGTGGCAGAGACCAGGGCGCCCAAGCCTCAGGTCGCAGGGTCAAGTCCCAGCCCCCCTGTTTATTTTGCTCCTTTTTCTTGGTTTGTTCCAGCAGGCGATTCATGAACAATAACCCCCCACTGCCCTTTTCCTTGTCACCAATCGAGCCTCCACCCCACTGGTTCTGTTCCCCCCAGCGCATCAGGAGGTGCAGGGATCAAATCCCACCCCCTGCACCATTAAAAACATTTTTGTTTTGCAATGTTTTGGTCACATAACTTATAGGAAATCACAACTAGGCCCTTACACATTATTTCTAGTCCCTGTAAAAATAATTTCCAAGTCCCTAGATTCATCAAAATGGCAGATTTGCCCTATATTTTGTAAATTGCATAAATAAATCATCCTAACTCCAAATTCAACATTTTTTTATATGTTTTCAATACCAAATTAAATGTTCTATCCAAATATAAAATTTGTTTACTGTTTTCAATATTTTAAATTGGTGCAAAACTTAAAAACTTGTCAAATTCACTTAAATTTGCAAAATTCATAACTTGCTCATAAAAATTCCAAATTTCACAAACTAAATATGTTTTCCAATCAACTTTTCATGTACTTTCCAAATATAAATTTTGTTTGCTGTTTTGAATAATTTAAATTGCTGAAAACAACTGTTTCTTATTTATTGCAATTAAAATTGCCAAAATAACAACTTGCTCATTTTAAATCCAATTTCCACAAATGAAATATGTTTTCCATGCAAAATTAAACCCTCTTTCCAAATATAAACTTTGTTTTCTGTTTTGAACAATTTAACTTGATGAAAACAACAAATTCTTGTGTGACACCTTTAAGGAACCAAAATTCCATAACTTAATAACTGAATTTCTAAAGTTGTTAAGCCTTATTTCCATTTGGTTCTATTGTTGTTATTTTTCTGTTTTCCTCATCCATGCATCATGCTAATTCACTTACACAAGTTGATTAGTTGTAAAACAATTAATTCAACCATAATTCATGGGCTTTCCATATGCAATCCAATTGCATATGGGTCCATTTAATCCTGTTGTTATCTTGTCAACTAGTTTATTTCTATGCATCAATTAAATGGTCATGCATCATCCCATGTTTGTGCACTATGCCATGATAATGATTGTTTATATTTCTGCCTTGTTTGTTTGCTTCTTCTCGGATACACGACGACGTTGAGACCGACGATCCTTTCGACACCCCGTCTAAGGAGTTAGCTCAGTACCAGGCTACTGGGTTTTGCAGGCAAGTTATCACTCACATGAACCACTGTGTTCCTTTCAACATTGGTTACCGATACTTTCCGTTGTCTATTCTGCTAGCCCTATGATTAGTTGCTTCTGTTACGAACCTATCACATGAATCCCTTAACCCTGATATTGCCTCACCTCCATACCTATAACCATTGTTTGAGCCCGTGTCTTACTAGCATGCTTAGGTTGTTTTGCTCGAGTCTGTTACCCGTTACTTTCAGTTACTATATTCTATTATGTTCTGGGGGCTCGATGTTTAATCAATCAATCATGCTAATGTTGTTACTTAATAATAAATTTGATGATAAGGCACCGGCAGGAGGCCCTTTATGGTTTTGAGGCCTGCTAGTGTCGACCCCCTAATTAGGAAAAGGGTCTTGTCTACTGATCCATGATGAGCGCACTACCCGCATGTGGGAAGCGAGTATGGGCGCCCCCCTCAACTGACTCGATTCGCATCTCGTCCAAATCGCCGTACTAGTTCGGGTGTTCCATTTGCTGCATCATATGCAGGTACGAACCCTTGGCGCCAGGGTGGAACTTTTGTAGTCGGCATTTAGGGCGGCGTGGTCTTCCAGTGCTATGAGGGTCCCCTTTTCTTCGTGGGGCTCGATTAGCCGCGCACGCACAGCACGCGGTGCTTTGGGCTTGATGCGAAGAAGGGTTGGTTGTGTTGAGTACCCCGCTTGGTGGGGTGATTTCCCATCTGGCGGGTTATTCATGCGTGTACGGTTACTATGGTGCACCCCTGCAGGGTAAATCTTCTCGAGAAGCCGTGTTTTCCGCGGTTATGGATTACTTGGTGAAAGTACTGGCTAACAAGTACTCAGGACAACTTCAACTTAATGATCAATCATGTTACACCCAATGCTTAATAACTTGACTAGTAATAGGTTATTCACACAATAACTTGACCCATCTTAATACCACGGTGTGAGTTATCCTCGGATTGCTTCTTTGGATAAGGGGCGAGATCCAGGATGGGTTTGTTTGAAGTTATCTTTTAGTTGGTTACAATCCCCGATCTTATCTCCTTTCTGTTAGCCGGATGTGGTAGAATCTCTGTAGTGGGTTAGCGCAGCCAGTTGCCGCATCTTTTACATCCCTTTCCTTCCGTTGAACCCAAAGCATCTGTGCTTGGTGTTGACGGGTTACACTTTGGTGAATTGTGAGTCTTGCTTGCCAGTACGTTTATGTACTGACCCCTTTGGGGCTGTGGTTTCCGCAGACCTACGTTTCGAGGATCTACATGGTGGCAACTAAGTGGAGTATGACGAGACTGCTGACGAGTAGATAGCGGACCCGGGCAGGATCCGAGACTTCGTGGATGGGCTCCGTTTGTTTGTTTCCGGCCTCTTAGGCCTATTTGGTTCTTGTCTGTACTCAGACATGTTGAATGCTTCCGCTGTAATGTAATGATGTATTGTTGGGGCAGGTGCCCTCTGAATGATTGTATTTGCTATCTCTGCTCTAATGAGAGCCTTTTGCAACTTATTTCAATCTTTTGTGTCGTAGAGATCTGTTGTGATATCACTTGTTAAACGCCGTTGACGTACCATGTGTGTATGGTTTGAAGTACGTCGACGGAAGTGCCTTTGATCTCTAGTGGATAGTTTACATCGACGATGGAATAGCAGGGCTTGTGTTGTCGCGCATAAGCGCAGGCCTACCAGGAAGCTGGGACGTGGGAGCAGTTATGCCCCATAATCCAAGCATCTGCTATCCAGTTCGTACGGTGAGTATCCCCTCGAAATCAGGGTGCGACAGCATTGTTGTTAAAATTATTATTTCTAATAAAGTTTACATCAACATGCTCTTCTTGAGCAACCAAAGAGGCTAAAGGAACATTATTAGGATCAACTTGAGCTTTACCATTAACAAGCATAGATATAATAGCATCAAGCCTTTCACTTAAAGAGGAGATTTCCTCAACAGGATTTTCCTTCTTACGTAGTGGAGCTCTCTCAGTGTGCCACTCTGAATAATATATCATCATATCATCAAGAAGCTTTGTTGCATTGCCCAAAGTGATGGACATAAAGGTACCTTCAGCAGCTGAATCCAATAGGTTCCTTGAGGAGAAATTCAGTCCTGCATAAAAGGTTTGTATAATCATCCAAGTAGTCAGTCCATGAGTGGGACAATTCTTCACCATAGTTTTGATTCTTTCCCAAGCTTTAGCAACATGTTCATTATCAAATTTCTTAAAATTCATTATGTCACTTCTCGGGGATATAATATTAGCAGGAGGATAATATTTTCCAATGAAAGCATCTTTACACTTAGTCCATGAATCAATACTATTTCTATGCAAAGATAGCAACCCTTCTTTAGCTCTTACTCTCAAAGAGAAAGGAAATAATTTCAGTTTAATAATATCTCCATCCACATCTTTATATTTTTTTCATCTCACATAGTTCAACAAAATTATTAAGGTGGGCAGCAGCATCATCAGTACTAATACCAGAAAATTGTTCTTTCATCACAAGATTTAATAAAGCAGATTTAATCTCATAGAAAGCAGCATCAGGAGCAGGTGGAGGAATAGGTGTGCAAATAAAATCATTCTTGTTTGTGCTAGTGAAGTCACACAACTTGATATTCTCAAAGGAACTCATTTTAGCAGAATAAAAGCAAGCAAATAAATAACAGTTATGAAGTAAACTAATTTTTTGTGTTTTTGATATATAGAAATAAACTAATTTTTTTGTGTTTTTGATATAGAGAAATAAAAACAAGACAAAAAATAAAAACAAGACAATAAACAAAATAAAGAGATTGAGAGTGAGAGACTCCCCTTGCCAGAAGACGTCCTTCTCCCCGGCAACGGCGCCAGAAATATCCTTGATGCTCGTGATACACACGTTTGTTGGGAGACCCCAAGAGGAGGGTGTGATGAGCACATCGGTAGGTATTTCCCCTAAGTTGGGAACCAAGGTTATCAATCCAATAGGATAAAGAAGACCTTCGGAAGGTTGATGCCACTGACGGTGGTGCTGGCGCTTCACCGGTGTCAGAAACAACATGGAACCTGCACACAACATAACCAAAATACTTTGCCCCAACGGTACAATGAGGTTGTCAATCTCACCGGTCTTGCTGAAAACAAAGATTAGACGTATAGTGTGGAAAATAGTGTATGCTTGCAGAAAGTAAAGAAAGCAGGAAATTGTTGTGGTTTGTTTAACAGTGTGGAAAAATGGACCGGGGTTCATAGTTTCACTAGTAGTGTCTCTCCGTAAAAGATAGCATGCTGGGTGAACAAATTACAACTGGGCAATTAACAAATAGAGGTTGCACCGTAGTGCACAATATGACATGAATATTACTATGCTATTTAGTGTGGGCATTACAACAAGATACATAGATCGACATCCATCTGCATCTATGACTAATAATCCACCCTAAGGTTGTCATCCGAACCCCCTCAGGTATTAAGTTGCAAGCAACAGATAATTGCATTAAACAAAGTGTGTAATGTAAGCAATTATTATACACACGGGCACTCTCACCGCTGTTTTCTCCCTAATGGCAACATCACATCCTCCCCCTTCACGTTTCTGTCACTCGAGCAAGGCAACAAGGAGGCGTGAACCCACTATCGAGCATAAATACTCCCTCTTGGAGTCACTAGCAACTACTTGGCCAGAATAACCACTAGCAACATAGAGCATGCAAGATCACAAATAACATATGCAAATAAAGACTATACTCAACTTGGCATAAGGCAATATTCATCGGATCCCAGCAAACACAGCACTGAGAATTACATAAGATCAATCTCGATCATGATAGGCAGCTCACGAGATCTAAACATGGAGGCATATGAGGAGAAGACAACCATCTAGCTACAGCTACGAACCCGTAGTCCAGGGATGAACTACTCACGCATCACTCCGTAGGCAGGCATGGTGATGAAGAGGCCTCTGGTGATGATCTCCTCTCCGGCAGGGTGCCGGAAACAGCTTCAGAACCCCCCTGATCTAGGGTTGACGTTGACGGCGGCTGCGTAACTTTTTAGGGTATTTTGATTAGGTACCTAGGGTTTTCCAGCCGGAGGGCTTAAATAGGCGAAAGGGCAAAGGCGGTGGAGGCCGGGGGGCCCCACACCCATAGCTGGCGCGGCCAGGGGGCCGCGCCACCCTATGGTGTGGCCCCCCTGCTGCCCCTCTTCGGCTCCTCTTCGGTCTTCTGGATGCTTCCGGGGAAAATAGGACTTCCGGGCTTCGAATTTTCCAATTCCGAGAATATTTCCAGAACAACTTTTCTGAAACTAAAAAACAGCACAAAATAGGGAACTGGCTCTGTGGCATCTTGTTAATAGCTTAGTCCGGAAAATCGATAAAAATGACATAAAGAAGGGAGAAAACATGTAGTAATTGCCATTATATGATTATGGAGCATCAGAAATTAGGGATACGTTTATGACGTATCAGACATCCCTAGTACATTGCCACTTAAACATGATGAAGTGAGACTTGGACGTATGACAAGGTCAAGGAACAAGCTACTAGAACAACAGGTGAATTCACTCCTAATAGATTATGATGTTTGTGATAGTGAGAATTTTATACTACCTAAGTCTATGC
Source organism: Alopecurus myosuroides (assembly GCA_028641055.1). NCBI lineage: Eukaryota > Viridiplantae > Streptophyta > Magnoliopsida > Poales > Poaceae > Alopecurus > Alopecurus myosuroides. Next base: position 115,004,721 of record CM054063.1, on the reverse strand, counting down.
ATTTATGTATGATTAGGTTTATTGATAACACAAACATGATGGTGGAAAACAACCAAGAGGAGCTGGAAAACAACATGGAGATGCTGGAAAACAAGATTACAATTGGTGAAAACAAATGTACCATGGTGAAAACAAACATACAAGATGGTGAAAACAAGACTATCATGGTGAAAACAAATGTACAAGATGGTGAAAACAATCATGCAAGTGTGGAAAACAATTACTAGCTTGGTATTCCACACTTAGGGAGAAGGAAAACAAGAGGAAGGCGCCCCATTGAATATCAATGCGCCATATAGAAATCCTACTATGAGTAGGTATGGTTTGTATATCATATTTGGCCGCACCCCCTAAAGTGGGTCGGTTTGTATCCTTTCTAGAGTCCAAGTAGGAGTCCTAGTCCTAGAGGGATAGGTTCTTGCACAAGGAAGCCCTTGTGGCCGCACCCCTCCCCCTTATATACTCCCTTCCTGCGAGTTGTGGAGGCAGATCCAGTTTAAACCAAAGAAAACCCTAGCCTCTAGATTGTATTGCTGCTAAGCATTCATCTTGAAGTTTACCATTGCAAAGTTGCGTGATATCTTGTTATTCCATTGGGAATAGGGGGATACAGGACCACTTGTGATCTTTGATTATTTGTGCAAGAGTGTGTAGTTGAGAATATCCAAAGGGCTTGATTGTTGTTGCATATGGCAACAGGGGTCATCAAAGTGAGGGGTCTCAGTGTAGCACTAGTTATCACAAAATCCAGAAAATCCACAAAAAGAGAGAGAAGCTCATTGAGAAGATTGGGCCACCCCATATCATCTTGGTATCACATTCTCACGTTTACTCGGTGAGCAAAGTTATCCCTAGTTTAGTTGTCTTTATTTCCTATCCAGAAAAAGCCATACAAAATATTAGGTTTAGATTGTGCTAGAGCCTAGATCAACACCAAATTGCTACTCTAATTGATGTTTCTTGTTGATTTGCATTCTTGTTTTTCTGTTTTTAGTTTTCATCTATTAGGGTTCATCTAGTTTCCTTTTGTTATATACTGAAAATCCCCACCAAAAATATGTGTGCTTTGATCTTGTTGCTCTCAGGAATTTTTAGACCTACAGCTTGTTTAGAAGTTGATCTAGTTCCTCGAGTTCATAAGTTGGTGTTGCTGCTGTTTTTGATCCGAGCCCTAGTTGCTATCGGATTCCTACCGCGGCACGAATTTGACCAATTCCCTTCCGTGCGATGTATCGTTGCTGTGGCCTACTTCCTTGCTCTGATCGGATCCATCTCGCGCTTACCAAACCGCACACACGTGCCGAAAGTTCGTTACCGCGCGCGCCCTCACTCCTAGCCGCTGTCGGAGTCCTGTCGTGGCTCGAAAACGCGTGAAAACGTTGCCGCTGCCGCCAACCGCGCGCACCACCCTAGCCACTCTCGGATTCGACCCCCGCGCGCGCTTACAATACCCATCGCGCAACCCACCCGCAGAACACCCTGCAACACCCGCGCGCTGTCGTGAGACCCTCTGCCGGGCAGCATTTTTGCACCGTTTCGCTGTCGTATGACACGAAAACGGTTGTTTCTATGCCATGAGCAGAAGTGCTGCCGTGAGCTCGTTTCAACTCGGTTTTTCTTAGTTTTTCTTTTGTGTTTCTCATGTTTATCTCTAGGGTTCTATTCTGATCTTTGATAAGCCATAGCTACAGCCTTCTACAGCAAATATTACGTACCAAAACCCAAATCCTAGTTGTTTTATTGCTCTAACAGGCTGCTCAATTTGACTAATTTATGTCCACTTTTCTGTTTTCCATTAATTGTTGCTCCTAGTTGATTCAAAGTCCATTGAAAAAATAAAAATAAAATTGAGAAAAAGGAAAAAAGTATACAAAAAATAGAAAGAAAGAAAAATCAAAAAGAGGCTGAGACATACTATCACTAGTGGAAGCCTATCATATTGGATATTTTTGTGGACAATTGAGCAATCCTGTGCCTATTTTCATAGAGTATTTGCTAGTGTCTTTCTAGTGCTTGCAATATCTCTTCCATATAATTGTTAAGCCACATTTGTCTCCAAGTGTGAGTGTGTTCCCTTTAGTGTTTTTCATCACATTAGACAGTGCATTGGGGTTGTTATTTTGGTGTTATTAGGATTCCCAACCAAGCCCCACCAAATACCCTGTTTGCATTGTGATACTTGATAGCTCAGTTATTCTCTTCTCACACTTAGCACATTACTCATTGCTCCTTGTTGGTAAGTCAATCCTATTCACTTTGGAACAGTAAGTGAACCATCTTTGCTTGGTTTTGAGTGAGTTGTGAGAGGCACCACAACCCATTGATTATTTTTGCTACTAACAAATTAATCATGAGTTCTTCTAGTGATGTTGATTTACAGGCAAAGAAGAAACCCGAGGACTTGGTGCAATGGAATGAATATGAAGTACTAAGAGATACTATGTACAAGAGAATTGCTATTGAAATAGACAAGAATGATGATACATTGAGGCAAGAAATTACTAATCTTGATTTGAAGATAGAAGCTGCTGCAACACAAGAATCTTTTGATGCTATACAAGAGACTTTGAGAACATTGACACAATAACTGACAAATTTATCAGCTCTAGTGGAACAAATACAACAAAGACCTCAAGCTATTGCTCCTATTGATGATGGGAGAGGTAATGTCAATGGAGGCCGTGGAGGTTATGCAAGAAGAGTTACTTTGGAAAATAATAGAGAAGATGATGGATTGGGAAAACCAAAATTCTCTATACCTAGTCTTGCTTGTGATTCTGAGGATGTAGAAGAATACTTGATGTGGGAGCTGAAAATTGAGAAATTATGGAGACTTCATGAGTACTCTGAGGAGAGGAAGGTGAAGCTTGCATCTTCTGGTTTTGATGGCTATGCTCTCTTATGGTGGGATGACATTACAAGATTGAGGGAAGAACAAGAACAACCGTAAGTTACTACATGGAGAGAGATGAAACAATTGCTAACAGAAAGATTTGTTCCATGGAATTATATTAGAACTCTCTATGACAAGTTACCACAACTGAAGCAAGGTCGGTGGATACTGATTACAAGGAGATGGAATTGATCCTTCAAAGGGCTCGGGTTAGGGAAGAACCAGAGCAAACTATGCAAAGATTCTTGTCAGGATTACAATTCAAAATTAAGAGCATTGTGAGGCATGTCCAATATAACAATATGAGTGAATTGTTGCATCAATCAAGGGAAGCTGAGAAGAGACTAAATGAGGAGGTACAAGTGAGTGCTAGGAGGAGTTTCTTAATATGGGGTGGCTCGATCTTCTCAACGAGCTTCTCTCTCTTTTTGTGGATTTTCTGGGTTTTGTGATAACTAGTGCTACACTGAGACCTCTCACTTGGATGACCCATGTTGCCAATGCAACAACAATCAATCCCTTTGGATATTCTCAACTACACACTCTTGCGCACGCAATCAAAGATCACGAGTGGTCCTGTATCCCCCTATTCCCATTGGAATAACAAGATATCACGCAACTTTGCAATGGTAACTCCACCCTATCGATACGAACTTGGTGGTTGATAAATTTCAGATGAACATGGTTCAATCTTAGAAATCTAGGGTTTATCTTAAACTTGGTCTAATCTATTCCACATGCAGGTGGTAGCTACATATGAGGGAGGAGATGTTTCCCACGAAATTGACCTATTCCTACTCGTTTGGACTCCTCCAACTCGGATACAAACTGACCCAACATGGGTGCAGCCAATTGGACTCTATTTGGAAACTGGCAGAAAACTATTCGTGGATTGTTTCGTTCACCATGGCTTGCACGAGTCGAATTTGTTGATGGGGTCGGATCCATTGTAAATATCTTCAAATTTCCTAATCGGATTGTGCTCGTTTGATTTATTTGGAGCCCGTGTGAAGAATCCATGACTATTTCAAATTCGGGACTTCTGTCAGTCCGAACTGAAACATTATTTCCTTGTTGTTGTTTTCCACGCCTCCTTCCTTTTCTTCTTGCTTCCTCTTCTCCATCCATGTTTGTGTTATTAATAAACCTAATCATACATAAATTCATAGGCTTAGGTAGTATAACATTCTCATAAACACAAACATTATTTACTACTAGGAAAGAATTCACCTTATAATAAACATCAGTGAGGCTCAATATTTCCTTCCAACTTAAGCATGAATAATCTTCATGGACCTCTATTATATCCCTATCATCCTCCCTTTCTTCAAGACAAGATGTCCTCGGCTTTTGGTAAGATGAAAGTGGAAGAAACAAAAAGAACAATGTGTATGCACAATACATGTATCTATAATGTGGTTCATTAGTTGTTAGCCAATCATAAAATTTTGCCATGAAATGTGACCACGAAATTTGCATGCAAACATCACATAATTTTCATAGCATCTCATAAAATAGCAATCACAATTGCAAATATAAGTGAAGCTCAAAAAAATGATGATCAAAAGGAGAGACATGTATGTATGCATTTTTATTGTTTAGTATCAAATCAAGTGTTCTCACAGAAGATCTATGATCAAATTTGTTTTTAGTAGTACACTCAAAGGTCTTAAGAAGTTTATTATTCTCATCATGAAAGTTGCAACTCAATTTGCAAATATAAGTGAAGTATAATTCAGTAGCACATGTACTTAACAAGTTTTGTGTTAAACCAAACATATGTGTAAAAGCATGCTCACATGTAGCAAAATGTAAACCATCTAACCAAGGTAACACAATGTTCAATCCAGTCATTGTATCACAAGTAATACATATTTGATCCACCATAAAAATTTCATTCATGTTATAGTCACCAACCAAATTAAAAGTGAAACAAGTAGCATAGGTGCTAGAATTGACATATGAAATTCCAGCAATCCTATTCATAGCATATTGCACATTAATTGGTTCATTTAACATGATGGAATACACAATATTATTAGGTGGTATTTTAGCAAGTACTTCCTTATGTGTAATCATTACCACATGGTCAAAATTCGAATTTATCTCATTATCACATGGTTGTGAACTATATATTCTTGTTAACACACAAAAATCAACTAGCAAATTGTAGACTCACACAATTCAATACTTGAATTTTGTAGCTCAAAATCAGCACCTTTATCAATGACATCCTCCTCAGATTTAGTAGGTACCAATTCATCTATCTCAAGTGGTTATGCAGGTTGTACTTGAGGTGGCTCCCTTTCTTCAAAAGTAACATGCATATCACAAGAAACAACACTAGAAACAATGGCATGCTCCTCCAATATATGTGGGGGTGGTGCATGTTGTACTATAGGCTCCCTTTCTTCAAAAGCAACCTGCACATCAGAATAAACAACACTAGAAGTAGACATGATTACATTAGTAGAAACAACCTCACATGTCTTCTCAACCTCGACAAATCCGATAACTATACGGTCAAGTCTTTGCATCTCAAGTTTTTCAAGTCTTTGCTTTTCAAGCATTTGAGCAGAAATTAAGGGTTGATGTCTGTCTCTTTGAAATTTTGTAAGCCATGCATGTATTATCCAATGTTTCTTATCGTTCCAAAAGAATTGTAAATCAGGATAATGGCTATCAAAATTAACTCTATATCTAGTGCACCATTGTTGTCCCAACAAAAGACGAGAACAAATAATAGGTTTAGGCATCACATGACATAAAATTTTCTCCTTATGGCCATGAATGGTTAAAGGAACAAAAACTATGTGAGTGATAATAAGTTCAACATCATATGTAGGTAACCTAAATGGATCACATGTTTTTGGAACCAGCTGCAATTCTTCAACAACCTCAGGACTAACAAAATTATACCGTGTACCTTTAAGAAGGGTAATAGTAACCTGACTTTCCTTGATGTCTGTTGTGAAGTGGAACAAATCTGACGCAGGGATCCCACTAGCATCCTCCTCCCAAAATGTATAACTGCAAGCATCAACACTAGGAAAACCCATTGATTAATTTGTTAGTGAAACAAAATAATAATAGGTTGTGGTGTTCTCTCACAACTCACTCAAAACCAGCAAAGAAGTGCTTCACTTACTGTTCCAAAGTAAATAGGATTGACTTACCAACAAGTATAATGAAGGGTGTACCAAGTGTGAGAAGAGAGTATCCAGGATATCAAGTGTCACAATGCAAAACAGGGTATTTGGTGGGGCTTGGTTGGGAATCCTAATAACACCAAAATAACAACTCCAATGCGCTGTCTAATGTGATGAAAACACTAAAGGAACACACTCACTCTAGGAGACAAATGTGGCTTAGAAATTATATGGAAGAGTTATTGCAAGAACTGGAAAGACACTAGCAAATACTCTATGAAAACAGGCACAAGATTTCTCAAATGTCCACAAAAATATCCAAGATATGACAAGCTCCACTAGTGATATTATGTCTCGGCCTCTTTTTGCTTTTTCTCTCTTTCTATATTTTTTATTGTTTTTCTCTTTTCTCTATTTTTTTGTACGTTTTGAATGGCCTTTGAATCAACTAGAAGCAAGAAGTAGAAGAAAATAGAAGATATGGACAAGAATTGATCAAATTGAGCAGCCTGTTAGACCAATAAAAATAGATAGTCTTTGGGTAGGTTCCTAAAAATTTGTTGTAGATAGGCTGTGGCTAGGCTTAACAAAGATCAGACGGGAAACCTAGGAATAAAACAGGAGAAAAAACAAAGGAAAAACTAAGAAAACGGAGAGAAAACGGCTCAAAAATGATGTCCGGCAGAGGTTTGTGCGAGTTGTGTGGACTTGCTGTGGTATAGGTGTGGTGTGCACGCGCGGAATTTTATGAGGCGTACGGTAGCGAATCCAGGAAAAGTTCACAAGTAGAAAGGAACGCGTCAACACAGTGCCTTTTTCTTTTGGCCGGTAGCGGGACAGCTTGCGAGCGACGCGCTGCAATGGATTGGATAGCACACAAGTTGTGCTTTTATCGGTAGCAGGAACCGCTCGCGAGGAGCATGCAGCGTTTTGGCCGGTAGCTGTCGGCTCTGACACGGATGCAGTTCACGCGTGGTTGGCTGGTGGTGGACTCTGACACGCGCGCATATGGTGGACTCTGCGAAAGCGCGTGAGAGGAGGAATCAGATCGATACGGTGGGCGGTTTCTGTTTGGCCGGTTACGCGGATCGTGAATAGGACAAAGCGACGCGGTGCGTTTTGCCGCGTGGACTTCCGACACACGGAATCCGAGCGTAGCCTAGAATAGGACAAGGGCGCACGGTAGTACGAGATTTTTCTGCCAACAAACTCGACTACGGCTATGAATCCGAGCGTAGACAACTCGCAACACTATTTTTTCTTGAGATTTTTTTGGTATAGATCTAAACAAAAGAGAACTAGATGAACCCTAATCCTAATAGACAAAAACTAAAAACAGAAAAACAGATACACAAATCAACAATAAAAAGCAATTAGAGTAGCAATTTGGTGTTGATCTAGGCTCTGGCAAAACTACACCTAATATTTTTGGCTTTTTCTGGATAGGGAATAAAAACAACTAGACTAAAGATAAATTTGCTCACCGAGTAAACCTGAGAATCTCATACGAAGATGATATGGGGTGGCCCGATCTTCTCAATGAGCTTCTCTCTCTTTTTGTGGATTTTCTAGATTTTGTGATAACTAGTGCTACACTGAGACCTCTCACTTGGATGACCCTTGTTGCCAATGCAACAACAATCAATCCCTTAGGATATTCTCAACTACACACTCTTGCACACGCAATCAAAGATCACGAGTGGTCATGTATCCCCTTATTCCCATTGTAATAACAAGATATCACGCAACTTTGCAATGGTAACTCCACCCTATCGATATGAACTTGGTGGTTGATAAATTTCAGATGAACATGGTTCAATCTTAGAAATCTAGGGTTTATCTTAAACTTGGTCTAATCTATTCCACACGCAGGTGGTAGCTATATATGAGGAATGAGATGTTTCCCACGAAATTAACCTATTCCTACTCATTTGGACTCCTCCAACTCGGATACAAACTGACCCAACATGGGTGCAGCCAATTGGATTCTATTTGGAAACTGGCAGAAAACTATTCGTGGATTGTTTCGGTCTCCACGGCTTGCACGAGTCAAATTTGTTGATGAGGCCGGATCCATTGGAAAGTTCTTCAAATTTCCTAATCGGATTGTGCTCGTTTGCTTTATTTGGAGCCCATATGAAGAATCCATGACTATTTCAAATTCGGGACTTCTGTCAGTCCGAACTGAAACATTATTTCCTTGTTGTTGTTTTCCACACCTCCTTCCTTTGCTCCTTGCTTCCTCTTCTCCATCCATGTTTGTGTTATTAATAAAACTAAACATACATAAATTCATATGCTCAGGTAGATAACATTCTCATAAACACAAACATTATTTATTACTAGGAAAGAATTCACCTTATAATAAACATCAGTGAGGCTCAATATTTCCTTCCAACTTAAGCATGAATAATCTTCATGGACCTCTATTATATCCCTATCATTTCTCATCTCAAAAATCTGTTTTCTCACCACCTGAGACAAGCACCTCAAGTGAAAGGAAAACAACAACACCAGCTTCACATTCTAGTAGTGCTACACCTCCCACAAGAAATAGAGACATGACATTCCATACATGTGGAGGAAAAGGGCATTTTAAGAGGGATTTCCCAAACAAGAAAATCATGAGTATTAATGCTGATGATGAGTATGAGACTGGAGACGATGCTGATCCTAATGAGGAGGATACATACGATGAAGATGGTCCTATTGATGCTTATGCTACAAATTATCCAACCATTGTTTGCACACAAGCTTTGAGTATTGTTCCTAGTAATGAGAGCCAAAGATGCAATCTATTTCAAACCAAGGCAATTGTTGGTCCTCAAATGGCTTGCAAGGTAATCATTGATGGGGGGAGTTGCAGAAATCTTGCAAGCAAGGAGTTATTCGCAAAGCTAACACTGAGATATATTCCACACCCACATCCATATTATATTCAATGGCTCAATGAAAAAGAAGAAGTCAGGGTATGCCAAATTGTGAGAGTGGAATTTTAAATTGGACCATACAAAGATAAAATTGAGTGTGATGTGGTTCCCATGTCAGTTTGTCACCTATTACTTGGAATACCTTGGCAATTCGACAGGAAGGTTACACACAATGGGAGAGCAAACACATACCAATTGCATTGGAATAATAAGGTTATTATCTTGAGGCCTATGACACCACAACAGATTGTAAATGAATCTAGACAGAAAATTGAAGTGAATCTTGAGAAAGAGAGTGAGAGAGTTGAGAAGAGTGAAAACACAAATTCTATGGTGAAAACAAACCTAGCCCGAGTGGTAAAAGTAAGGGAGTGAGCCTTTTAACAATGTTAGCCACCAAAGAAGACTTGAGAGAGTTTGGAGAGGATCCTAGCTTAGTACCTATAGTGCTCATGCACAAGGGGGAATTTTAGTTTCTAATGACATGACTCCTCTTTCTATTGGTGTTTCTAATGTTTTGCAGGAGTTTGATGATGTTTTTCCAGAAGAAGTACCCTCGGGGCTGCCCCCATTGAGAGGGATTGAGCACCAAATTGATTTAATTCCTGGATCATCATTACCAAACCGATCTCCCTATAGGACAAATCCCCAAGAGACAAAGGAAATTCAGAAACAAGTACAAGAGCTTCTTGACAAAGGTTATATTCGAATAAGCTTATCTCCTTGTGTTGTTCCTGTTATTTTAGTTCCTAAGAAATATGGTACTTGGCGCATGTGTGTAGATTGTAGAGCAATTAACAACATCACTATTTGTTATCGTCATGCTATACCACGTTTGGAAGACATGTTAGATGAATTAAGTGGTGCTGCTGTTTTCTCAAAAATTGATTTGCGTAGTGGTTATCATCAAATTAGAATGCAAGAGGGGGATGAATGGAAAACAGCTTTTAAAACAAAATTTAGTTTATATGAATGGTTAGTAATGCCTTTTGGATTAACTAATGCACCTAGTACTTTCATGAGATTAATGAACCATGTTTTGAGGGATTTTATTGGCAAATTTGTGGTTGTTTACTTTGATGATATTCTCATATATAGCCACAATGAACATGAACAGATTGATCATTTTAGACATGTCTTGCATGTGCTAAGAGAAAATAAATTGTATGGAAATTTAGAGAAGTGCACTTTTTGCAAAGATAAGGTCATATTTCTTGGATATGTTGTTTCTAAACATGGGATTGAAGTGGATGAATCTGAAATTGAAGCAATTAAAAATTGGCCAATTCCCATGAATGTGAGTCAAGTAAGAAGTGTTAATGGACTAGCTGGATTTTATAGAAGATTTGTGAAATATTTTAGTACTATTGCTGCCCCTTTGAATTTTTGACAAAGAAAGGTGTGAATTTCGAGTGGGGGGGGGGGGGGGGGGTTGCTCAAGATATTGCTTTTGATACTTTGAAGAATAAGTTCATTTCGGCCCCATTATTGATGCTACCAAATTTTCATAAACAATTTGCAATTGAATGTGATGCTAGTGGCATAGGTATTGGAGGTGTGCTAATGCAAGGTAAGAAACTAATTGCTTATTTTTCTGAGAAGTTACATGGAGCTCAATTGAATTATTCTGTCTATGATAAAGAATTGTATGCACTTGTTAGAGTTCTTGAAGTTTGGAAACATTATTTGTGGCCAAAAGAATTTATTATACATTCTGATCATGAGGAATTGAAATTTTTGAAGAACCAATCCAATCGTAATAAGAGACATGCTAAATGGGTAGAATTCATTGAATCTTTCCCGTACATTATTAAACATAAGAAAGGATTGGATAATGTGGTTGCTGATCCTTTATATAGAAAAAATATGTTAATCACTAAATTGGATGTTCAAGTTTCGGGTTTGGAAGAATTAAAACCACTATATGTTGAAGATAAAGAACTTTCTACACCTTATGATAAATGTTCTAATGTGAAGGCTTGGGATAAGTATCATATACATGATGAATTTTTGTTTAGAGCTAACAAATTGTGCATTCCCGAGTGTTCTTTGCGTTTGATGTTATTGCAGGAATCTCATAGTGGTGGATTAATGGGACACTTTGGACGTGAGAAAACATTGCTTATGTTTACAGATTTGTGCAAATGTGCATTACTTGCAATAAGGCCAAGTCCAAATTAAAACCCCACGGTTTGTATACTCCATTGCATGCACCAACTACACCATGGGAAGATATAAGTATGGATTTTTTGCTAGGCTTACCAAGGACAAAAAGGGGGCATGATTCTATATTTGTGGTAGTGGACAGATTCTCTAAAATGTCACACTTTATTGCTTCCACAAGAGCGACGATGCGTCGCATATTCCTAATCTGTTTTTGAGGGACATAGTGAGATTACATGCAGTACCAAGAACTATCTGATACAGATGTGAAGTTTATGAGCTACTTTTTGAAGAAACTATGGGGGAAACTAGGAACAAAGCTGTTATTTTCAACAACATGTCACCCTCAAACAGATGGACAAACAGAGGTGGTTAATAGAACACTGTCAACACTATTGAGAACTATGATCAAGAAAAATTTGAGGGAGTGGGAGGATTGTTTGCCACATGTGGAATTTGCATATAATAGAGTTGTGCATTCAACTACTCAGCTTTACCCATTTGAGGTGGTCTATGGATTCAAACCCATTACACCACTTGATTTGCTACCACTTCCTATAATTTGACACCATATCATCAAAGGTGGTCTATGGATTCAAACCCATTACACCACTTGATTTGCTACCACTTCCTATAATTTGACACCATATAATAGATCTTCCAATTGATGAGTTTGGGGTGAGTAATTCCTTCAATGTTGCTGATTTGACACCATATCATGGAGATGACCTTGATGTGGGCATCAAGGCTTTTCAAGAGGGGAGGATGATCAGGACATCCCTAGTACATTGCCACTTAAACAAGAGGAAGTGAGACTTGGACCTATGACAAGGTCAAGGACCAAGCTACTAGAACAACAGGTGAATTCACTCCTTATAGATTATGATGTTTGTGATAGTGAGAATTTTATACTACCTAAGTCTATGCCTTTATGTATTATCAGGTTTATTGATAACACAAACATGATGGTGGAAAACAACCAAGAGGAGCTGGAAAACAACATGGAGATGCTGGAAAACAAGATTACAAGTGGTGAAAACAAATGTACCATGGTGAAAACAAACATACAAGATGGTGAAAACAAGACTACCATGGTGAAAACAAGATTACAAGCTTGGTATTCCACACTTAGGGAGAAGGAAAACAAGAGCAGGGCGCCCCATTTAATATCAATGCGCCATATAGAAATCCTACTATGAGTAGGTATGGTTTGTATACCATATTTGGCCGCACCCCCTAAAGTGGGTCGGTTTGTATCCTTTCTAGGACGCCCTTGTGGCCGCACCCCTCACCCTTATATACTCTCTTCCTGCGAGTTGTGGAGGCAGATCCAGTTTAAACCAAACAAAACCCTAGCCTCTAGATTGTATTGCTGCTAAGCATTCATCTTGAAGTTTACCATTGCAAAGTTGTGTGATATCTTATGCCATTGGGAATAGGGGGATAAAGGCCACTTGTGATATTTGATTACTTGTGAAAGAGTGTGTAGTTGAGAATATCCAAAGGGCTTGATTGTTGTTGCATCTGGCAACAGGGGTCATCCAAGTGAGAGGTCTCAGTGTAGCACTAGTTATCACAAAATCCAGAAAATCCACAAAAAGAGAGAGAAGCTCATTGAGAAGATTGGGCTACCCCATATCACGCCGTGTCAAGTTGTTGGACTTAGCGTCTATTCTCGTAGAGTTTCGAGTTCTTTGCATAGTTCGTCATCGTCGTTGCCGCATCACCTTGCACGCTTGCATATCACCGCTGCCTCCCACCACCATAAATTACGCCACCATCCAGCCACCATAAACAGCCGTCGCACGCACCACAAATAGCCGCCGCTATCATTCCCGTTACCGCTGTTCAACAAGATATCTGTAGCGCCGCTGCCTTGCCGCCACCCGATTGCATCGCGCCGCCAATAGCTTCCATCCGCATGCGTGCGTCTCCACTTGTTCCCGTGTGCCGTCTCCACGCTAATAGTTAGGGTTGGGGTTTTTATAGTTATTTCAATCCTTGTTTCTATCAATAGATTAGAGTTCTAATTAGGTTGGGACTCCAAATTTGCGAACTACTGCAGCAGGCAAAAAAAAATTAAAAAATTTCCTTCTCCTAAGGGCAGACAGTCTCTGCGTTTGGGAGAGAGCTAAGAGCTAAAAAAATCCTTATTTTTTTTCCTCTATTTAGTGCAGTTTCTTATTTCTCATTGCTCTTACTTCTGCTTGGTTGCTTGTTGTTGTCGCGTCGTGACGTTCTTGGTGTTATAGGCTCGCGTCTCTAAAACAGTCTAGCCTAGGACCAACACAGTATCGTCTTTGAGCGTTTATTCAACTTGCATTCCTGATTTGATTATTGCTAATTCTTGCTACTATATTCAAGCCTCCCAATGATCCACAGATTTCTACTTAGTGCATTGTACCTCACCTAGTAATCGCTTTGTCCAATCCCTGGGTGCTAATCTTTGCGGTGCTGTGACGCCCTCCTGCTAGGTAACGAACTTGTAAGAGCTTTGAATATGACTTGACGGTTTGCGTGATTATCCACCACGTCCAACTAGTGCATAGTAACATATAATTTGATTTGTTTCTTGTGCAATACTAATCATGGCAGATGGCGCGTTGAACGACATGACGGAGAAGGAGCTATACACGCACTTTCAAAAGATGGTATCCAACCATGCTGAGGACATTAAGAAGAGGGTTGGAGGTTCCATGTAAAACATCGCTGCCTTGGAGGATACCTTCAACACCAAATTCTTGAGCATGAACATGTAACAGCCCTAGGCTGCTAGAGAAAATTACTGCAAAATTTGGGTACAATTTTCACTTTTCCGTTTCTTCATGCATCATGGCATCCATATTAAATTGCTAAAAATAAATCAAGCAAGGTGCAAAGACTTAAGAGAAAACAAATCCACTCACAAATAAAATCATTTCTTGATCTTCCATACTTGTCAAGGAAGTTCCAATAATTAAATTGATAGTTTGGCAACTATAAGAAAATGTCAATTGTTTTAGAAAAAGGAGAGACATGCAGAAATGGCTTCATTCAAAAAAAATCAGCCTCTTTTCAACACCTTAAATTTTCCAAAACTGTGGGTATGGATTGCTTCTCCATTTTGGTGTGAGCCTACCCCTTTTTTTTGGTGAATAATTGAGTAAGAAACCCAAATGCTTTATTATTTGAAAAATGCCAGAATTGCCCGAAGCTGAAAACTCAAACAAGTTACTTCTGGAAACTTTCTCAATTGATCTCAAAACTTAACAAAAGCTTCCTTATGTTAAATAAGGGTCACAAAAAAGAGGGCACCAAAATTGACTTGATTAAGGCCCATAAAACATGTGTTTTCTTCACAGTAGTAAATCCAAATTAGGACAAGTTTGTTTTACAAAATTTATCCAATTGCTCTGGAAAATTTATCATAGGCTCTCTATGCCAAATAAGAAATTATTGCAGAAGCTCATGAATTTTGGAAGTGTTTAACTAATTCTCATAAATAAAATGCATTTCTGGCAGAAATGAAATTAAAACAAGTTTGTTCTACAAACTTTTTCAAAATGATCTCAAATTTCTACCAGTGCCTTATTATGGCAATTAACAAGATTCCACCCAAGATCAGAAGGTTTTGAGTTATTTAAGTGCCTCAATTAATTGTTGTCAGAATATTGCAGAAAAGAAACTAAAACAGGTTTGTTTTAAACATATATTCCAACTGACTTGGAACATTTATCACTGGTGCCTAATAACTATTCAGAATTTTGGGAAAGTTTTCAAAAACTTTAGAGTTCATTTTCTAGTTCAATTAATTGTTTAGAATTTAATTCCAGAAAGAGTAAAGGGGAAGAAAACAGAAAAAGGAAAAGTGGCCAGAGGTTTCTCGCAAAACGTCCATCGTCTCTCACCTCCCGCACCCGCCGCGCGCGGCCATGCCGCCACCGCGTGCCCGGGGCCCCCCAGCCGCGCTCCTCCTCGCTCCTTAAGTGGCCCTGGACGCCCCGCAACCGAGGAGAAACCCTAGATCCAGCCCCGAGCTCCCCCTTTTTCCTCTATGCCTCGGTCCCCTTTTTTCGGGATAAACCCTAGCTTCCGTCGCCAATGAATCGCCACCGTTTGAGCTGGTCCCGGACGTAGCCACGCCCACCAGCGTGACCGCCATGCTCTCCTCTACGTCCTAGTCCAGGCGATTGGACTAGAACGCCTGTAGTCAACGCCGTCGTGCAGGTTCTTCTTCGACCCCGACACACCTCCGTCGAGCTCGCTGCCGTCGTCCTCGACCTCCTCCGTCCCCGCCGTGTCTGCGCACGCGTCAAGGGTGAGGTGATGCACCTCCGCATCCTCTTTCTCCCCTCCCACTTGCTCTGTCGTGTCCGCGCGCCGATGGTCGTCGTCCACCGCCGCCTGTTGTGCTCGTCGGCGCTTCTCCGATGGCCAATAGCTGGCGGCGGCGCCTCCGTTTGATAGCACGCGTCGCGTAGAGACCGTAGGGCTAAACCGGGCTTGCGCGTGTGCACCGTACCACCGTTGCCGTCGTCGCCGGAGCCGCTCCGGTGATGGGTGACGTCGGGCTGACCACGTAGTGACGTCGCGCGCGGGTTGACCCCGGTCAAACTTGACTGTGCGGCCATGCTACGTCGTGTGGGTGCTGACCTGGCCACGGGGCCCGTCCGTCAGCGACTGGCTAGCCCACCGCTCGGTGAAAAACGTTTCGCCTCGTTTCTATTATAATATTGGAAAACGGAAACAGAACCAAATGATTAATTGTAAAATCAATATAAATTCGAAAAATGATCCAAATTGAAAAATTCCAAATTCTATGGATTCAGCAACTTGAACACTTTCTGTTTATCAAAAAATTCAACATGTTTCTGTTATAAATTTTGCACTAAGTAATTAGTTACAGGAAATGCCATAAAAATGGAAAACTTGGAAATTTCATAACTTGAGTTCTGTTATTTTCAAATTGAGAAAACTTGGGCTCTAATTTTTTTTTATTAACAAACTATACACCATAGTATTTTATTTGGGCAAATTTCGATAAAATATGACCAAGAAAACATCCATTTTCTATTATGGTCACAAAAGAAAAGGAAAAAGGAAATGGCATAACTAACTAAATAATTATCCAAAAACTATGGTTAATATCTTAAAATGATCCGTGGAACATTTTTCACATGTTTTCAACCATTTCCATGTAAATGGGCAACTTCTCTTCCTTTGGTTAAAATGCTTTCTACAAATGGCAGAATTGCAATACTTTGAATAATAGCTATTAAGTGATGTTTTCTTCACCCAAAAATTATGTAAGCTATACCAAAATGTTAATCAAAACTAATACTAACAGAAATCATCATTATCATGCATATGTTCACCATATTTCAGTACTGGCCCCTCAGGAAAATAACATTAGAGCATTAAGATAAACATGGGTGTTTCATTTTATTCTTGCCAAATTTGTTCGGACCCATTTAAATTGTTGTTGTCTGTTTACTAAATAATTAGTTGCATAAATTTGGCATGTCATCATGAGTGTGCATTTCATTTGTATGTATTTGTGTTATTTATTTGTTCTTTATGTTTGTTGTGTATCGGTAGATCCAGAAGTCGAGGTTCCACCACAATACCTCGACGAATCGTACTACCACCCCTATCACCAAGGCAAGCGTAAATCCCCTTCTTGAGCATCTTCTGATCCCATGTTTTCCCTCAAGTATTTTATCCACCATAATATTGCACTCGATTCAAATGTTTTGGCTATACTCTCCTAGTAGTTGCATTTTGTTCCGGACACCAATACCTGTTTCTCTTCCTATTATCCATAGTTGTGTGTGGCCCGATATACTGCTATATGCTACTTATTTGCTTAGCCATGCGTAGTTGAATACTTGGGTCCAATGCTGGATCATGGTTGGAAGATATTATGTCATGTCCGGATGTGTTGGAGACCGGTGGTCTCAAATTAAAATGCTAACTGGCATGGATGAGTTGTCATCGATAAATGGTGGTGTTTTGCCTCACTCATGCCCCTAGGAGCAAGTTTTCTTTGTCTTGAACCAAGACCGAGCGTGCTTCCATCGGTGGGACATATGGACTCCCTAACGACCAACTAACTTGCGAGGGTGTAGCCCGGGGTCCTTTAGTTTGAGCTTTCCATTTGCGTGTGCGTGAAGACGGTGGACAAGCTGCGAACAAGAACGGTGGTGTTTAGGATGTGGCCTCGGTCCAGGGTGTCGGAGGCACTGAACCTGGACTACACTTCACCAATGATCCCGGGGATAGACTCATGCAAGCCAAAGGTTGTAACCGCGCCCACTCTACCGGCCTCCCACGAAGAGGATGTGATCAGGCCTGATCAGGAAAGGAGCCGAACGGTACTGGTGGGTAAAATAGTATGCCCCTACAGGGTAAACCTTTTTGAAAAGTCATGTCGACGGGTATGGACATCATTGGAACATGAGCTGAGATCATAGAGAACTTAAAAAATAAAACTTCAGGCGGCGGATTGTGATGTTGGGTTGGCGGATGCCTTGTTCAGAAGCTCAAGAAGAAGAGTTATAATTTCTATCTCATTTCAAAAACACCAACCTCGGAACTAAATTAGCTTAGGGGATCGTACATTGCCCAGTCAGGTCTTTTAAACAAAAAACTGGCTTTCTACAAAACAACTACCAAATAGCCTTGCTAAAGCCTCATTCGAGCTAGTAGCTCTAGTAACCTTGCGAGTACCTCTTGTACTCACTATTATTTGGTTGAATATTACTCTATTACAGCTCAGGACTTCCCGAAAGTCAAAGGTGGTTTCTTTGTGGACGTCGACGAGTAGTCTGGGTTTCCCAGGTGGCATCTTGGGGCAACACGGAACAAACTGGCGCTGTTATGTTATTGTAGGCCTCTTAGGCCATAGTTGGATCCTGTTCTTAGAACACTATATTTGCTTCCGCTTGATGTAATGTTGGGTCAGTGACCTCTGTTGTGGTACTTGGCATATTTTATCTGCTAAGAGTTGCACTATATTTATTTGTGTCGTAGAGACTGATGTGCTATATTGTTTCGAGTATTGATCTCTCTAATATGCAACTTGGTTGGGCCTGACGTTATGTCTTGATTGAGGGGTTGTGGGCCGATGATCCATGACCGAGCCGCGCTTTCTGATGTGATTTAGCCTGGGGAGTGGAAACCCTGGCAACCTTCAGTCGGGTATCATAACCGGTGACACCTAGCACTTTGCATACTTCCGAAGTCGGGGTGTTACACAACACCACATTGACAGATTTGTCTAGCAAGTTTGAGCGCTTGCTGACGGGGTTGCAGCCACCCCGTATACCTGCTCCTGTGTTACAGGGCCAAGCGACTCAGTGAGCTGGTCGTGTTCGCAACGAGGTTCCACAGGGATCGGTTGATTCGGCTGTTGCACTCGTCCCTGCTGCCATGGAGGAGGACGCGGCTATGACGCAGAAGCCGACCTTAACGCACATCCTCGTGGCCGTCCCCGTCAACATCCCTACACCAATGTCCAGCAACCTCAGGTGCGTGATGATGAACATGTCGCTAAACTGAAATTGAATATTCCACCTTTTGAGGGTAGATATAATCCTGATGCATATCTTACTTGGGAATTAGAAGTTGAGAAACGTTTTCCATATCAAAATTATCCCAGGGATAAACATGTTTGTGCTACCACATGTAAATTTACTGGTTTTGCTTCTGTTTGGTGGTCTGAACATTGTCGCATGTATCATGATAATATTCCTACTACTTGGGATGGTTTGAAAGCTGATATGCGTACTCGTTTTGTTCCTCCATATTATCAACGTGAAATGATTCAGAAACTCACTCGTTTACATCAAGGGGGAAAATATGTAGAAGAGTATTATTATCAAGAACTACAAACTGGTATGATTCGATGTGGAATTGTAGAAGATAATGAAGCTATGTTTGCATGATTTTTAGGTGGGTTGAATAGGAAGATTAAAACTATTTTGGATTATAAAATTACAATTCTACCACTCGTTTATTTCATCTTGCCTGCAAAGCTAAACGTGAAGTGCAGAATCGTCAAGTACGGACAAGACCTAATTTTCCTGCAGGTCGTACTTCATCATGGTCACCACG
This sequence comes from Alopecurus myosuroides, assembly GCA_028641055.1. Taxonomy (NCBI): domain Eukaryota; kingdom Viridiplantae; phylum Streptophyta; class Magnoliopsida; order Poales; family Poaceae; genus Alopecurus; species Alopecurus myosuroides. The sequence goes on along the minus strand of CM054063.1, from coordinate 114,985,492 downwards.
GAACATCAATTCTTCCAGTTGTGGTGCTGCACCTACCACGAGCAATTTCAGCGTACCATCTTCTAGAATACCATCGACAGCGCCTCCACCACCTTCCACAGGCCCTTCGCGCAGCACATCTTCGGTTGCATCCACGGGTAAAACCAAGGATGTCTAATGTCGTTACTGTTGGGGTTATGGACACTTCGAGCGTGAGTGCACTACCAAGAGGGTGATGGTCGTGCGTGAAGATGGAGAGTATGATTATGCGAGTGCTCATGATGAAGATACATTGGCACTTCTTTCTGGACAACATGATGAAAAGGTGGATTCTGACAAGGACATAGAGGTGATGTGCACTGAAGTTGCTAATGCATATCCGAGCCTCATTGCACAGCGTGCCTTGAGTGTGCAACTGAGTAAAGCGGAACAAGATCAGCGCCATAATTTACTTCAGATCTGAAGTGTTTTCAAGGAGCGTGGTATTCGGATCATCATTGATGGTGGGATCTGTAACAACTTGGCTAGCATTGAGATGGTGCAGAAGCTTTCTTTACCTACAAGGCAGCACCCCCACCCGTACCACATTCAATGGTTCGACATCACAGGTAGACTTAAGGTAACACGGACTACACGTGTGCATTTTACTATTGGGACATATTCTGATTTTGTTGATTGTGTTGTTGTTCCTATGCAAGTTTGTTCATTGTTACTTCATAGACCATGGCAATTTGATAAAGAATCTGTTCATAATGGTAAAACTAATCAATATACTCTTGTGCATAATGGAAAGAAAATTAGTCTTACTTCTGTTTTTTATGCAATTGTTTGCAAAGAGGTATTGTTTTCTTTTGAAGATATGTCTCTCTCTTTGCCACCTGTGGTTGCTAACATTTTGCAGTGGTATGTGGACGTTTTTCCCCAAGACATGCCACCGGTGGTGCCACCCATTAGAGGAATAGAGCATCAAATTGATTTGATTCCTGGAGCTTCACTACCAATTCCGAGGAGACTAAAGAGATAGAACGACAAATTCAGGAACTACTCGACAAAGGTTATATTCGTGAGTCTCTTAGTCCATGTGTTTCCTAAGAAAGAGGGTTCATCACGCATGTGTACTGATTGTAGAGCTATTAATAACATCACTATTCGTTATAGACACCCTATACCACGTTTGGATGATATGATTGATGAATTGAGTGGTTCTACCATGTTCTCTAAAGCTGATTGACGTAGTTGTTACCACCAAATTCGTATGAAATTAGGAGATGAATGGAGAACAACATTTAAAACTAAATTTGGTCTATATGAGTGGTTAGTGATACCTTTCGGGTTAACTAATGCTCCTAGTACTTTCATGAGATTAATGAATGAAGTCTTACGTTCTTTCATTGGAAGTTTTGTGGTGGTCTACTTTGATGATATATTGATATACAACAAATCTTTAGAGGTCCATGTGACTCATTTGCGTGCTATTTTTTATGCTTTGCGTGATGCACGTTTATTTGGTAATCTTGAGAAGTGCACCTTTTGCATCGACCGAGTTGTGTTTCTTGGCTATGTTGTGACTGCGCATGGCATTGAAATGGATCCAGCCAAGATTGAGGCGATTTCGAGTTGGTCGCCTCCTAAAACGGTCACCCAAGTGAGGAGTTTCCTTGGCCTTGGTGGGTTTTATAGGCGCTTTGTGAAGGACTTTGGTACTATTGCAACGCTACTGAATGAGCTAGCGAAGAAGGATGTGCCTTTGTTTGGGCTGATGCACAACATGAAGCATTCATGGTTCTGAAAAATAAATTAACACATGCTCCTTTGATCCAACTCCCTGATTTTAGTAAGACTTTTGAGCTTGAATGTGATGCTGGTGGGGTTGGATTAGGAGGTGTGTTATTACAAGAAGGAAAACCTGTTGCATATTTTAGTGAAAAACTGAGTGGGCCTAGTCTGAACTATTCTACTTATGATAAGGAATTATATGCTCTTGTTCGTACTTTAGAAACTTGGCAACATTATTTATGGCCTAAAGAATTTGTTATACATTCTGATCATGAATCTTTGAAGCATATTCGTAGTCAAGCAAAATTGAACCATCGCCATGCTAAGTTGGTTGAATTTATTAAATCTTTACCTTATGTCATTAAACACAAAAAGGGTAAAGACAACATTATTGCTGATGCTTTGTCTCGAGGTTACACCATGTTATCTCAGCTTGACTTTAAAATATTTGGCTTGGAAACTATTAAAGAACAATATGTCCATGATGCTGAGTATAAAGATGTATTCCAGAATTGTAAGGAAGGTAGAACATGGAACAAATTCATCCTCAATGATGGATTTCTGCTTCGTGCTAACAAGCTATGCATTCTAGATAGTTCCGTGCGTCTTTTATTGTTACAGGAAGCACATGGAGGCGGATTGATGGGTCACTTTGCAGTGAAGAAGATAGAGGACGTACTTGCTGAACATTTTTTCTGGCCACGCATGAGACGCGAAGTTGAGAAATGTGTTGGCCGTTGCACTACGTGTCAAAAAGCTAAGTCACGCTTGAATCCACATGGTTTATATATGCCCCTTCCTATTCCTAGTGTAACTTGGGAGGATATTTCAATGGACTTTGTTTTGGGATTGCCTTCCACACAGAAGGGGAGGGATAGTATTTTTGTTGTTATGGATAGATTTTCAAAGATGGCACACTTTATTCCCAGTCGCAAGAGTGATGATTCTACACATGTTGCTGATTCGTTCTTTCGTGAGATTGTTCGTTTGCATGGTGTGCCAAATACAATAGTTTCATATCGTGATACTAAATTTCTTAGCCATTTTTGGAGATGTTTATGAGCTAAGTTGGGGACTAAATTGTTGTTTAGTACTACATGCCATCTCCAAACTGATGGACAAACCGAAGTGGTTAATTAAACTTTGTCTACTATGTTAAGGGTTGTGTTGAAACATAATTTAAAAAAATGGGAAGAATGCTTGCTTCATATAGAATTTGCTTATAATCGTTCGCTTCATTCTACTATTAAGTTGTGCCCTTTTGAGATTGTGTATGGTTCTATTCCTCGTGCACCTATTGATTTATTACCTATTCCATCTTCAGTGCAACGTAATTTAGATGCTACACAACGTGCTGATTTGATCTTAAAGTTGCATGCCACAGTTAAACACAATATTGAACGCATGAATGCTAAATATAAAATGTATGGTGATAAGGGAAGGAAGGAACTTATATTTGAACCTGAAGATCTTGTTTGGTTGCATTTGTGCAAAGACCGTTTTCCTGAGTTGCGCAAGTCCAAGTTAATGCCACGAGTTGATGGTCCTTTTAAGCTTTTAGAGAGGATAAATGAAAATGCATATAAACTTGAGTTACCTGCAGATTTTGGGGTTAGTCCCACCTTTAACATTACAGATTTGAAGCCATATTTGGGAGATAATGATGACATGACGTCGAGGACGACTTCAATTCAAGAAGGGGAGGATGATGAGGACATCCCTACTATGGTTGCAACCGCAACTACTACACCATTACAAGGACCTAGGATTAGAGCTCGTGCACGCCAACTTAATCAGCAGGTACTATCGTTTCTACAAGTTGATCCTAATATACATGAGAATATGATACTTTCTAAATCAAATGTGTTTGTTTCTCTTAGAAATAATGGACCTAGCATGTATGAGAGGGACAAGCTATGGAGCATGTTCGTGGATGAGGCTGGCAGCAGGAGCACAAGTGGAGAAGATGACGCTGCCATGGAGGGAGACTACCGCGGCCTGAAGCCACCATAATGAAAAATAAAGGCTTGGACGAATTATACAAGTTACCACTTCATTATTTTCGTCCAAGTCCTGTTATAGGTGCTGCGCCACCTTATTATTGGGCCAGGCCCATGTATTTTTGTCATACCCCTTTAGGAGCAGTTTTTAGAGTCTGTATTGATGGGAAAAAGAGGTTTAAGCTCGATTTCGTGGCCCCACCCATGGGACCACGAATTTCCCCTCTTTCCCCCTCATAAATATAGCCCCTAGGGCTTCTTTTAGACTTGGATTTTGTTTAGTTAAAAGACTGCTAGTGAATTGTTGCCTCTTCGTGTACTCAATTAGTGCTCAACAACCTGATCCAGACCGCTTCTCAGAATCCCACCATTCAATAAAGCTTATTTCCATCTGCAATTCCAGATTGCAATATTTGTTCTTACTTGTTCCTCGATTGCATGTAGAACTAGACCTTTTGGCCAGGCTGATCGTGCATCCGCAAGATAGGTAACTCCAAGTGATTGGTTTAGCGATTGCATTGGTGATGCGTACGTGTGCGTAGTAGTCTGATCGCCAAGGTCAAACTCCACCACAAATCGACGTATGTATCTCATCGAAAGATCAGACTACCTTTTCCCTATCAGTTACACTAACAATAAACTCTTATGTTTTTTATACTTTCTTCTAAGTCCATGATCAGGAAAATGTGTCATTTCACAAACCATAAGCTAATATTAGAGACAAGATTAGGAACTCTTGTTTGTTTATGTCTTCACACCCGCACAAAGATTTTCCTTTAAAAACTCACTTTTCAAGGGCTATAGTGGTTGTAGCATGATGACATAAACTTAATTCTAAACTTGAAAATAGAACAATAACTAAATATTATTGTCTCTAGGGCATACCTCCAACACGGCCTTGTCATTCCGTTTACGCTCCTCTTTCTCTACACTTGTTTTCTCCTTCTCGGCAAGCATCCCCTTGAGTGTTTGTGCCAACACGAGTGTTGAGGCCTCCCGCTTTGCTTCAAGCTTGCTGGTTTTGTACCCCTTCGTCCTCGTGGTGCTTGGACCCCCCTCATGCTCGGGAACTCACTCCTCCCCATTGTACGTCTTGGGCCCCTTATTCAAGGATTTGTAGAGGTTTTTTCACTCGTGACAGTCCTTGACATATCCCCAACAATGGAGCAAGGTGAACTTGGTGCCATGGCAAGCCTTGAAGTATTTCACGGATTGAACGATGATGTCGTGAATACCAAGGCCGCTCTCGGGCCTAGCAATGATATGATCATAGGCACCATTGAACTTGTTGCACGCCAATTGGATGTGTATCCATCTCTTGTTCAGAGAGTTGGTGTTGCGGTCACTATCAATGTTCCACTTCTTCCACTTGCGGTGTTCATGGAAGCATCGCCAAACCTTCTTCCAATATTCTTTTCCTTTTTGTTGTGCTCCAGTGAAGGGGTTTAGGTCCTCGATCATCCAAGCCTCACACAACACACGATCCTCAGTCTTCGAGTATTTGATGGACCTCGGCCTCTTCCCCGTTTCCACAAGCTCATCATCGTCCCCATCTTCCATCTCTTGAACCTCGTCGCCATCACCAAACAATGACGCCCCGGCGATAGAAATGGCTGCATATTGGGTGCCCGGTTGGGTCTCGTCATCTTTGATGAGTATGCTAGAATATCCGCCGGTGGACTCCTTGATGATTTCGGCCATGGCCTCCTCGTTCTGCTGGTAAATCTGCAGTTGCACGTCGATAACAAACAACCCTCAATGCGCAAAAGATTAAGTCATGCAAACATGAAACCCATACCGAGTCAGTTCTGGTCATGGCGGGAAATTCCTATAACAGTTGCTGGCCCTGGGGCATGTTCTCCGCATGCACTGCCTGTGGCGTTTTGCTGTGGATCAGTGGGGCCCGAGTAGTCGCCTCAACGAACACGCGCGTTGAGGTTTATGACCGGCGGCATGGTACTAAAGGGCTGAGAGGTGATCTCTGCCGATGTGTCCTGTAATGAGGCGCAAAGTAGTCAACCTGACCGGCGGCACAGTCGGGAATACGCACGCCGGTGAGGCCGACGATAGTGCTTGCGACCCCGAGAGTAGCAGTTTGGGCGTGGAAGAAACCGAGCTCAAGGAAGGCACCGGCACGCACACACGGAGGGGCATTGGGGACGGGATGACGTGATACGTCTCCCCCTTCATCATGATGACGCCCATGGCTCCTGCGTTCATGGCATCGGCGTTGACGCTTGCACGGGCCTGCCGCTGGGCTAAGTGTAGGGCGGCGGCCTCCGTCTCCTTCAGGGTTCTCTTTTGCCTCACGCGACGGCCCTGCCGCTTCTTCGACTCTAGATTGGGCGACAGCCGTGGCGTGGGGTTGGCTTGGGCGTGGCGGCGTTGTTTGTCTTCGTCATCGTCGGCTAGCGGTCGTTGATGGCTACCGTAGCAGAGGCAGCGAAGGGTGGGAGCGGAGTCGACAATGGCAAGGGTTCGGGAGAATGGCACCTTTGTGTCTGAAGGGCAGTCCAGGGAGGGACAAAATGGTGTCCGTGGACCACCCCAAATGTGGACCAAACTTGGTCCATGTTTTGGGGAAACTCGGCCTGTCCCCCCTCGGTCCATTTGGGGGGGCGTTGGGATGTGTTTTTTTACCCAAATTGGTCCGCGGGGACCAAAACAGACCAAATAGGGGGGGGCGTTGGGTTTTCCCTTAGGTGCATGGGCCCTTTTGGGGCATGTGCGGCCATCCCATGTAGGGATGACGCATCCCCTATGGCCCATGTGACCCCTCCCGGGTAATGGGGACCACTGGTGGTGCTGATGGTCCCGATGATGCCCATCGTGGTGACGGTGACGACGATGATGAATTCCCCCTCTGGGAGGGAATTTCCCCGGCATATTTCTGTCTGCCGGAGCGACTTCTTATCACTGTCCTTTTTCCGCCCCGAAGCCGAAGGTCGCGCTCACTGACGCCCATAGGAAAGAAGAGTCCCCCAAGAGGGGGCGCGGAGGAAGAAGGTGAAGGAGGTCGCAGCAGAAGGAAGGGCCAGGGGCGCCGACACGGAAGTTATGTTGGCCCGAGCCGCCGCACAGGCCGCCATTATCATGATGGGAATGCATGCGCCGACCACAACCATGGCTCCTACCCCGCTGCCAGCTCCAACGCGTCTGCGGTCCGGTGGTGTACAAGGGTGGACGCACACATGGGTGCGCCATCGCCTGCGATGGCATGCAAGTGATGCTCTCAGACATGATCACACGCTTGTTGGTTTACCCCAAGAGGAAGGTATGATGTAGTATAGCAGAAATTTTCCTCAATTGTGGAACCGGGGTTTATCGACCAGTAGGACTTTGAAGACTTGGAGAAGGTTGATTGCTGTCTGGCGCGTCAACAAGCATGGAACCTGCACACAACACACAAACTCTCTCTTGTCCCCAACTTTCCAAGATGGTTGTTAGTCTTCTCGTCTTGCTAAAAACTAGAGAATTAAACGTATAGAGTAATGAAAACTAATAAAAGTAAAAATGGTGCAACAAGGAAACAATGATGAAAGTGCTTGAAAGAAGATTGTAATAATGAGGAAAATAGGACCGGGGGGCATAGTTTCACTAGTGGTGTCTCTCCAGAGAAAAAAAACATGTTGGGTGAACAAATTACAGCTGGACAATTGACAAATCATGAACGAATAACAATACTATTATGACGAGATATAGTTCACGGGTTCTAACATCATATGCATTACGTCAAGGCATATGGACCGCTATCCAGCATGCATCTATATCTAATAGTCTACCTCAAGAAAGTTATCCAGCAAATCTATCTGGTATTAAATTGCAAAAACAAAGTGATTGCTTTGTGTGTAACAGACAATCGCATTAAGTAAAGTACGTGATGTAAGCAATGGTTCTCGTCCATATACAAGAGCACCGCTGTTTTCTCCTTAGTGGCAACAACACATCCCCCACCCGTCACGTTTCTGTCACTCGAGCACAGATGTAAGGGAGGCATGAACCCACTATCTAGCATATAAACCCTCTCTTGGAGGTGAAAACAACTACTTTACCAAGGTAATCATAAACACCAGAGAGCATTGCAAGACACCATTAAAACTCTCTAAATATATAAGTGATGCATTTCAGTTTGACATGAACAAAATAATCATAATCTCATGGTTCATCGGATCCCATCAAACATAACATGCACAATTACATAACGATGGACTCGATCATGTGAGGCAGCTCACGAGACTCTAAACATGGAGGCATAATGGAGAGATCTACCAACTAGCTACTTCTATGGACCCTTAGTCCCGATATGAACTACCCACACATCATTGTGGAGGCAATCATGGCGATGAAGAGGCCTCCGGTGGCGATTCCCCCCTCCGGCAGGGTGCCGGAACAGGACCCCAGAAGCCCTAGATTGGACTTTCGAGGTGACCGTGGCTCTCTGTATGTTTCATGGAAAACAACTCCATCCTCGAACTTTCTAGGGTTAAGGGAAATTTATAGGAAAAGTGGCGACAAGAGGCGGTGGCCAGGGCGCCCAGGGGCCCACCAGGCGCGACCTAGGATGGGGGCGCGCCTGGCACCCCCTGGGGGCCTCCTGGCTTCCCTCTGTGTCTCCTTTGGACTCTGTCTTTGTTCTGGGTAAAAAATGATCTCAATGGATTTCAGCTCTTTCCGAGAATATTTCTTTAAGAAATTTTCTGAAATACAAAAACAACAAAAAACGGCAACTGGCCTGGGGCATCTTGTTAATAGGTTAGTGTATGAAAGCATCCGAAAAACGAAGGAAAACATGTGGATAACATAAAGGCATTGGGTAGAAAACAAGCATGGAGCATAAAAAATTATAGACACAGTTGGAACGTATCCACATGTACCTGCCCAGCCGTGCCGCGACGTCGTCGCTCTTCGCGACGGAAATCGGTGATTCTGCGTCGGGCCGCCTCAGGGTCCCCTTTGATCTCAACACTGTGTCGGTGTCCGGGTTTTCAATTGCGCCGTCAAGCAAGGCTCCCTTAAGATCTCCCCCAGGCAACCTTCCTGAGCCACACAACCTGTTCGACAAAATACATGACTCTAGGTTGCAGGCGACACCGGACCCGACGAGGAAGTTCGGCGATGGGTACATTTATGACATGATCAACGAGAGTGGGAAGAGGGACTACGTCGAGGAGCCCGATAAGGATGACTACAAGGAGGGAGATGAAGTTGAGGGGCCGGACGACCTCCACATCTACGACATTCCATTGTTCATGGATGAGCTCACCTAGCAGGCCGCGACACATGGTAAGCGCAAGCGTGGCGCTGGTTTCACCGAGAGGGAGGACAAGTTGTTGTGCTGTACTTGGATAGAGGTTGGACAGAACACCATCATCGGGTCCGAGATGAAGGGACGCGCATATTGGAAGAGGATGTACAAACACTTCCATGGACGGGACGTCCTCCCGCCCTACGCCATGGTGACTACACGATCCAAAGTGTCGACCCAAAAGAGATGGGGACTGATATCATTAGAGTGTAGAAAGTTCACCGGCTCCTATGATCACGCGGTGGTCCGGCCGTAAAGTGGAGTTGGTGTTGCGGACTTAGTGAGTGTTGTGCACTTCTTCGATCCATGCATGGTCCCTTCTCAATGTATTGTCCCTTTGATTAGTTGGCATTTCAAGCATTGGAGGTATACAAGGTTGAGCATGGGGGCAAGTCATTCAACTTTGCCCATTGCTACAAAAGTATCAAGGACAACCAAAAGTGGAAGGACCTCCATTCGGCCCTCAAGAAAGGTGGGGCGCCGTCAATGGCCACCGGTGCTGGGGATGGCGCACCCTCGGCAACAGACAGATCGAGGGTCCGGACCAACTCCAAGCTTGACTTGAAGCGCGATGCAACGACCATCGCGTTGCAAGAAATGCTCAAGGGGTTTATGAGCCAAGAGGACAAGTCCAACGAGAAGAAGGACGAGAGGGACGAGAATAAGTGCCGGGAGCGAGAGGAATTAACGAAGAACTTCTTCATCGTGCAAAAGAAGAATTTGGAGATAGAGGAGGAGAATGCCAAGGCTAGGGCCAAGGAAGCCAAGACCGGGGCCAAGGAAGCCGAGATCAAGAAACAAGAGGTCGAGCTCGCTCTAGCCGCCCAAGAAGGGCAGATCATGACCATGGACTTGAGCAGCTTGACCCCAAGGAAGAAAGCCTACTATGAGAAGAAGCAACAACGCTATATGGAGGTGACCTGTGATTGATTCTTTGCGTTTTATTTGCCGGTTGGCATGGCCAGAACCGTGGCAGGCATGGGCTGGACCATGGCCGAGATGGCCTGAACCGTGGCCTCCTTTTGTTATATTGTCGGCATGGAAATATTATTTTGCTACTATGTGAAACACTAGTTTATTTTCTTTTTTTGTTTTTTATATGTGTTAGCCACTAAATAAGCAGCCCCATAAGGGGCACTGCCTAATTTTGCCCTGACAGGGCCAGGACACACTGCTCAAACGTACAAAAAGGGACATTTTTGTGTCCGATTTGAGCAGCCCCGTAGTCTGGGACGAGTAGAGGAAGAGCTCATACTTTAGGTCAAGAAATTGTAGTGACTTCAAAAAGAAGGAAAAAAAACACCCAGTCGCCTGAGTGTTTTTCCCAACTCCCGTGGAACATTAAACGACGAGATTGAGGACATGAAGCCTAACCATACACATGCTTTTGCAAAGAATTTGTAGTGATATACATCGTTCTTAGTGAACACTCATAATTTACATCGTGGCAGTACAAATCAAACCGCGCCATACATGCATTTCACGTTGCGCTTGATGACACCTTTACTTGCCGGGAGCGAAGTTGGTGGAGAATGCCCATGCGTTGTTGTTGACAGGGTCAGCAATATGATCGGCGAGGTTCTCGAGTGGACCCTTGCCGGTGACGATAGCTTGCACGAAAAACTCGAACATGGAGAACATAGAGAGGCGACCATTCTTGACCTCTTTGACCTTGAGCTCCGAAAATGCCTCTAGGTCATCCGCTAGGCCAAGTGGGTCAAAGCTACCGCCTGGGTAGAGTGGATCAACGATCTCACCGAGTGGACCACCGGCAATGCGGTATCCCTCAACGGCGCCCATAAGCACAACCTGGCATGCCCAGATGGCAAGGATGCTCTGCACGTGGACAAGTCTAGGGTTGCCGAGGTAGTCAAGGCCACCCTCGCTAAAAATTTGGGAGCCAGCCTTGAACCACACGGCCTCGCCAAACTTGACGCCATTGCAGGCGAGCAGCTCGGGGAAGACGCAGCCGAGCGCACCGAGCATAGCCCAGCGGCAGTGAATCGTCTCAAGCTCGCAGTTCTTGGCAAAAGTCTCAGGGTCAGCCGAGAGCCCAGCGATGTCCCACCCATAGTCACCAGGGAACTCACCGGTTAGGTAGCTCGGGGGCTCACTAGAGAGCGGGCCGAGGTATAGCACACAGTCAGCACCATACCATGGGCTGCTTGACGCAACCTGCTTAGCCTTTCTCGTGGTCTTGCGCATTGTCACGCGAGCCTCACCAAAAAGTGCCGATGATGGTAAGTTCTTCACTGCTTTGCCGACGAAGGTCGAGGAGGATAAAGACATGTTGGTGGTCGTCATTGTGTTGCTAAGACATGAGTTGTCTTGTGTTCTCCAAGAGTGAGACGTGAGTGTTGAGATGGCTGGAGTTGCATGTATGCCTACAAGATACACATAGACAGAAAGTATCTACAGCTTCAATGCCATTGGTGCTGAAATTTGAGATATGCTTTTAGCCCATTAGGCAATTTCTATTTAATCCCTAATGCCCATGCTGCCATATCAAATAGTGGGAGTTTAGTCCCATATTGCTAGTTGGGAGAGTTTTGCACCGGTTTATAAGGTGAGCTCTCTCCCCACTAGTGTGAGTTGGTATGAAGAGAGAGGAGTTGTGGAGGTGTTCCACACGCGCGCTCCTCCTCCGCCGCCGCCCGCCTCGCCTCGTCAAGACACGTCACGACGCGCCGTGGGTTGCGGGAATGAGCCGAGCCGATGCCTTTATTTTGGCAGTCGGAAACGGAGAATCAACAAACACGCCAATAATATGAGACGTCATATTGATTGGTGTCTATTGCGTCACATTTATTTTGGTAACAGCCGCGCGCAGTAAAACGCCGCATTGATCACGTGGTAACCGCACGCAGTAAAACGGCGTATTGATCACGTGGTAACGGCTGTAGTAAACGTCAAATTAATTTGTGAGCTGACTGTTCTCCTACCCGGTTGTGCCTATATATTGAGGGCGCAGGGCGGACACAAAGACACACAACTCATACGCTCTGAGCCCATTGTCGTTTCTCTCTCTGTTGCTGCCGCCGGTGATCCCATCCTGTCTACCGCGTACACGGCCGACGGGAGAGCAGGCCTCCGAAACCCCGCCTCTCCAGATCCTGTATAGGAGAGGGGCGATTAGGTTTTTGGGGAGCGCCTCTTACGCGACTGCTCGCTGCCGTACGTCTACTTCGACTACTACCGCATCGTCCTCATCGTCAACATGGCCACCGAAACCGAACGAGCTGCTGTTGCCGCCACCGAGGCCGCCACCGGTATAACACGTTTATCCATGTTCTTATTATTTCTATGTCTGCAATATTAGTAGTTTGCGTAGATGTATCTACTATCAATCTAGTATGCAGAAACATGATAAATTATCAGTATGTTTACGTCATGCTCATGATTTATACTTGGATTAAATTAATCTGTAAATTTCCTAAATTCCTAACAATCCAAAAACCTATTATGTGTAGGCAATTTTTGATTCATGGTTTTGCTACTGCACTGAAACCAGACTCGTTTACGGGGACGTACTTTAAGCGTTGGCAGACCAAAACAATCTTATGGCTCACGGCTATGAACGTGTTCTGGGTCGCCGATGTCACTCCCACGGGAACGATTACTCCTGAACAGGAGAAGGCGTTCAGGGATGCCACCGTCGTCTTTGTTGGATGCGTTCTAAGCGTGATCGGAGGTAAGTTTGTTGACGCATATTTACATATGCGGGTTGCCAAGGACTTGTGGGAGGCGCTCGAATCCAAATTCGGCGCAATCGATGCTGGCAGCGAGATGTACAGTATAGAGCAGTTCCATGACTACAGTATGGTCGAAAACCATTCTGTATTGGAGCAGGCTCATGAGATACAGTGCATCGCTAAGGAGTTTGAAATTCTCAAGTGCGTGCTACCGGGCAAATATGTCGCGGGATGCATAATCGCCAAGCTGCCTAATTCCTGGAGGAACTTTGCCACTACTCTGAAACATCAGAGGCGTGAATTCTCAGTAGAGGATGTCATCGGCCATCTGAGTGTTGAGCAGAATTCAAGGGCAAAGGACTCGCATGGAAAAGGGAACGAAGGGACTTCTGCAGCCAATATGGTACAGAAGAACTACAACTCCCACAAGAACAAGGCGAGGACTGGTGTCCAGCAGAATACCGACTTCAAGAAGAAGGCTAAGAAGACTTTCAAGAAGGATAAGAAGAAAGATGGCTGCTTCACTTGTGGTTCACTGGAACACTGGGCTGTGAAGTGCCCAAAGAAGTACGTGAAGCCAGGACAGGATTCCAAGGCTATCAACATGATTGTGAGCAACAATGAGAATGGGGCATCTGGGTATGGTAATTTGTTTACTGTATTTTCAGTTTGTCAGTCTACTGACTGGTGGATTGACATAGGTGCAAACATTCATGTGTGTGCTGACATCTCATTGTTTTCTTCTTATCAGGTCACAAGGAACGGTTCCGTATTGATGGGGAACGGCGCAAGTGCTTCTGTACTTGGTGTTCGCATGGTCGATCTGAAGTTTACTTCGGGAAGGATCGTGCAGCTCAAGAACGTGTAGCATGTCCCCGCCATCAAGAAGAATCTCGTTAGTGGCTCCCTTCTATGTAGAGAAGGATTTAAGTTGGTTTTTTAGTCCAATAAAGTAGTTGTAACGAAATATGGACTGTTTGTTGGAAAAGGGTATGAGTGCGGAGGTCTGTTCCGCTTTTCCCTCGCTAATTTCTGTAATAAAGTCGTGAACAATATTCATTCGAGTGTTGATGAAACAGAAGTTTGGCATTCACGTCTTTGTCACGTTGGTTTCAGTTGCATGACGCGGTAAATTTAATTCCAAGTTTCACTTTAGCCAAAGGTTCTAAGTGCCATTCGTGTGTGCAAGCAAAGCAACCTCGTAAGCCCCATAAGGCTGCGGAGGAGAGACACTTGGCGCCATTAGAACTCATACATTCTGATCTCTGTGAGATGAATGGTGTGTTGACTAAAGGTGGAAAGAGATACTTCATGACGTTAATAGACGATTCCACTAGATTTTGCTATGTATATCTGTTAAACACTAAAGATGAGGCTCTACACTACTTTAAATCTATAAGGCAGAAGTTGAGAATCAACTTGAAAAGAAAATTAAACGAATCCGGTCAGATCGTGGTGGAGAGTATTTCTCTAATGAGTTTGAGTTTTTCTGTGCGGAACATGGTATTATTCATGAGAGGACGCCTCCCTATTCACCTCAGTCAAATGGGGTTGCCGAACGGAAAAACCGTACTCTAACTGATTTTGTTAACGCCATGTTAGATACATCGGGTTTATCCAAGGCATGGTGGGGGGAGGCTATATTGAGATCATGTCATGTCCTGAATAAAGTTCCGACGAAAGATAATGAGGTCACTCCCTATGAGCAATGGGAGAAGAGAAAAACAACACTCTCGTACTTACGTACTTGGGGCTGTTTGGCGAAAGTCAATGTGTTGATCCCCAAAAAGCGTAAACTTGGACCAAAGACCGTGGATTGCGTTAATTTGGGATACGCTAAGAATAGTGTTGGCTATAGATTTCTAATAGTGAAATCTGAGGTACCTGACGTGAAGGTCGGTACAATTTTGGAGTCTAAAGATGCTACATTCTTTGAGGATATTTTTCCTATGAGAGATATGCAAAGCACTTCTAGACAGGAATCAGAGGAGACTCCTGAGTCTGCCATTCCTATGGAATCCTGAGAAGGATGACGAGGAAACCCTTGGTAGGGGCAAGAGACAGAGGACTGCAAAGTCCTTTGGTGATGATTTCCTTGTGTACCTTGTGGATGATACTCCCACTTCTATTTCAGAAGCGTATGCATCCAGATGCTGACTACTGGAGAGAAGCGGTCCGTAGCGAGATGGATTCTACCATGGCTAATGGAACATGGGAGATCACAGAACGTCCTTATGGTTGTAAACCATTAGGATGTAAGTGGGTGTTCAAAAAGAAGCTTAGACCCGATGGTACGATTGAAAAGTACAAGGCTAGACTTGTGGCCAAAGGTTGCTCCCAGAAAGAAGATGAAGATTTCTTCGATACTTATTCACATGTGGCCAGACTGGCCACCATTCAAGTATTACTCTCGTTGGCGGCCTCGCATGGTCTTCTCGTCCACCAGATGGATGTTAATACGGCTTTCCTAAATGGAGAGTTAGACAAGGAAATCTATATGCAACGGCTAGATGGCTTTGTGATATATGGTCAAGAAGGAAAGGTGTGCAAGTAACTGAAATCTTTATATGGGCTGAAACAAGCACCTAAGCAATGGCATGAGAAGTTCAATACAACTTTAACATATGTTGGCTTTGTTGTTAATGAAGCTGACAAATGTGTATACTATCCCCATGGTGGGGGCAAAGGAGTTATATTGTGTTTGTATGTTGATGACATACTGATATTTGGGACCAACCTCAAAGTAATCAATGAGGTTAAGTCATTTCTATCCCAGAACTTTGAGATGAAAGATCTTGGTGTGGCTGATGTTATTTTGAACATCAAGCTACTGAGAGACAATGAGGGTGGGATTACACTTCTGCAATCCCATTATGTTGAGAAGGTTTTGAGTCATTTTGGATATTCGGACTGCAAAATTTCTCCAACGCCATATGATCCTAGTGTGCGGATTCAAAAGTTCGAAGGCACAGCTAAGGATCAGCTGAGGTACTTGAAGGGGCCGTTGAATAGAAAACAAAAAATTTCCTACGCGAGAGACACCCGAAAGGCCAAGATCTAATCTAGGAGACGAAGTGCAACGGGCAACAAGAGGGTTAAGGAGAACACATACCCTCGAAGACTCAAAGTGGTACGAGATCAAATCTCGTTGTTGGCGTAGTCGTACTCACACCGATCCCGATAGCGAGAAGATGGGCACCGCAATCCGGCGGTGCATCCGTGATCGGTCACACGTACGGTTGATGACGACCTCCGTTCCCTCGTTCCAGCGGGGCGCGGAAGTAGAGGATCCCTCGGAACTCCAGCAGCACGACGACGTGGTGGTGGTGAAGAATCCCACGGTCAGGGCTTCGCCAAGCCGGAGACCATGAAATGGAGCAGCGGGTGGAGGGAAAGGGAAGTGGCCAAGTGTGTGGAGAAGAGGAGCTCTCACCCTCCTTTTATAGGGGAAGGGGAGGCAGCCCAAGAGGGGGGTGCGGCCAGCCATGGTGTGCCCCCACCTCTTCCCTCTTCATGTGAGTGGAAGCTCCACTCACACCCACTCATGCTCCCGTAATTATCCACTTGGAAAATCCAAAGGTTTTCTTTTAATAAATAAATAAAACATTTTTATTTGTTTATTTATATTTGTTAATTCCATTAACAAACATTTGCATATAGCACCTCGAATCATTTTTTAATTCTATTAACAACCATTCGACGAAAAACCCCTTGAACTATTTCAATTTTCCCCGAAATAATTTCGGTGCTGCCCAAAATATTCTTCGATATTCCGTATCCTCTCAAACGCTTCATCGAACCTTAAGTGTGTCACCCTACGGTTCGCGAATAAGATAGACATGATCGAGACTCCTCTCCGATCAATAATCAACAGCGGGATCTGGAGATCCGTGATGACTCCTATATATTCAACGATGACTCTCGTGATCGTGTGAACCAACAACGCCGTAAACTATTCCCTTTGTCTCGCGATATTTTACTTGTCCGAGATTCGATCATTGGTATCAACCATACCTTGTTCAATCTCTTTACCGACAAGTACTCTTTTCTCGTTCCCGTGATATAACACCCTTTGTGATCATATCACGTGCTTGCAAGCGGTTTCGATGTGATATCACCGAGAGGGCCTAGAGTATATCTCTCCGTCATTTGGATGGACAAATCCCACTCTTGATCCATGATCCTCAACTAATACTTTCCGAATACTTAACGACACATTTATAGTCACCCTGTTACGGTGTGACGTTTGATGCCATCAAAGCACTCTTCCGGTATCAGCGATTGACATGATCTCATGGTCTAAGGAATAAGTTACTTCGTATGTTTGATATAACAATGTAAACTAAATGACTTGATCGCATTGCTATATTCTCTTTGGGTATATGTTCATCACATCATTCTTCTAATGACATGACCCCATTATTAATAACATCCAATGTTCATGATCAGGAAACCTTGATCATCTATTAATCAACGAGCTAGTTAAAAGAGAGGCTTTACTAGGAACCATTGTTTGTTTATTAAGCACACATGTATCAACATTTCCAGTTAATACAATTCTAGCATGAGAAATAAACATTCATCATAAACAAGGAATAAGATAATAACCATTTATTATTGCCTCTCGGGAATATTCCCTTCAGTCTCCCACTTGCACTAGAGTCAATAATCTAGTCTGTAAGCACTTCAACACATATGGCGTACCAGTGTTATTACCATGCTTCGCATGCGGTAAACATCATAAAAAAGATCTGAACTGTTTAGGTCCTATTGTATTTGCATGTTCCTTGCGTCTACACGCATCACTCATTCTCTAATGAGATGGCTTTGTATATATATGGTCAATTGGTGAAAACTTAATTCCTCAGCTTATACTGATGTCACTAACATTGTGAAAATGTAGCTTCATAGTGTTAGCATTCTTGGAAACTCACCAAGTTCTGGTGATACCTTAATTCCTCAGCTTAAACTGATGTTACTAACATTGTGAAAATGTAGCTTCATAGTTTCAGCATTCTTGGAAATTCACCAAGTTCAATAAAGAACTCCTTGACACAAAATACGCTTATAATCAGTTGTTAACACAACGATATACTTTAGCCTTTGTTGTAGTATCTATCACAATATTTTAATTTTGAAACTCTTTCAAATCCAGCATGGAACTTTCTTCCATCCTATTGTGCTACCCTTCGTCACATATTTTAATTGAGATAAAATTACTTGAATAAATGACAAGACTATTAGTGTAACATATTACAACTAATATTTTGTCATTACTATATAGGAAAACATATCCTTAGCATTTCTAAAATGACATAAGGATCTCTCCCACTGTTGTCTAATCATCATATGAATTATCCTACTATAACATTTTATAGCATAGGACTCATCTGGTTGTGTACATAGCATGGAAACATGACTTAGAAATCTCAATTTCAATTATGCTCATCATGTGTCAAAACACATGAATCTTGCTCAATTATTTTTCATGTGACAAGAACTCCTTCTTGTCATTTTCATATTGACTTACTTCAATATTTCATCTATGTAATTTGGCTTCAATCATATCAGGTGCGTCAATCCATCTTTTATAGATATCGATGTCCAATATCTTCTAAGCCTTTCATCAATATGAAATCGAAAATATTAACCGTGTTAATTTAAAATACATATTTTCCAATCAACCATATGTCATCTACATAAAGTATTGGAAATATGTCATAGCGCTCCCACTTAATTTCTTGTAACTCTACAAGCATCTTTATTATTCATGATGGAATCAAACTCTTTTGATAACTTCTTAAGCTAAAGATTTCAACTTCTCTATGCTCACTTCAACCATTGAAGTGTGCATGCATTTATAGCAACCTTTTGAATTTTACAAAACTCTCAGACTGTGTCAAGTACACATCCTTGATCAAACTTCCTCGAGAGGAGAGTTGGTTTTGTTATTCAACGGCCATATCATAATATGTAACTTTTGCTAGAACTATCCGCAAAGACTAAAGCATCACTACGGAAGATCGAAATCTTGTAGTAGTCAACTCTTTGAACTTCGTCGAAAACAACTTTTCGATAAGTATCCATGTCTTTGTCGCTATATAGACCCTTTTGCTATCGTTAGGCATCATGCCTATTGAAAGGACTACCAAGTCACATACTTGATATTCATACAAGGATACTATGGCGGATATAATGACTCATAGTCAATTTTACGAAGTCAGGGCCCATCATTTGCTTCCTTTATAAGGTCCAGGTCCTTTTGTTGTCAAAAACAACACTTTACACTTAAACCACAAGTTGTTCTAAGTACAAAGTTTTTGGACTTTTCTGGTACAGTTCGCAAACTCATTTGAAGTATCTACAACATTTGTAGTGTCTTCTACTTAGTCAAAATAGTAAACCCCGGAACAACTTCCAGTGTTGCGCTACTCTTGACATGATAACAAAGATTCTCTAATCTCGTTGAGTTTGTACTGTGCTCCCACTCACTTGTTTCGCAAGAACTACTTTCTCGAGAAATCAACCCTTTCTGACAAACAACATTTGTCTTTTGGTTCGGTGATAGCAGAAATACCCAATGTTTTATTTGGGATAACCTTATAAACATATATTTATCCTATTTTGGTTGTAAACATTTTACACATGCTATGCATACCAAAACTTAAGAAAAATGACAACTCGGGTCATTACCCAAACCATATCTTATATGTTGTCAATTTCAACGGATCATGATGGTGCTCTTTTCAGTGTAAAAGCGGTTGTCCTTAATGTATAAACTACAAAATTATAATGGCAATTTTATTAATCTTACCATGTCAAACAGGGTTTGATTTTGTATTTTGAATACTCCAATCTAATGTGGGGTATTCAAGAAGTATAAGTTGTAGAACAATTCTGCAACTTCTCAGATGTTTTGCTAAACTTGTAACTCAAACTTTATCCTTTATGATCCAATCATAAATACTTGATTATCTTGTTACATTGATTTTAACTTCATATTAACAACCTTTTGAACCAATTCAAAATGTCAAACTCTGTTCCCTTTAAATAGATATACTCACATATCTACTTAAATCATCGACAGAATTTTATGAAGGAAAAATTAATCCACCATACATGACTACACATAATGGACTATATACATCAATATGTATAATGTCCACTAAATTAGTCGTCCATTCTACTTTGGCCTATGAACGGAATTCTAGTCATGTTTTGGAAGAGGTCACACAAGCGTCAATTTATTCAAAACAAAATGACTCCGGAAGTCCATCAATATGGAGTTCCTTCATGTTTTCCTTTCCGATATGAACTAAAATGGTGGTGTCATAATTTAAGTGAAAATCTTTTACGTCTTGCAACGTTTAGCATTCAGTCTTATAGATGTTTACTTTACCAACATGATTTATATTAACATATCCATCAATTATGGAATATGGTCATCGTTTGAACAATCTCATTTGTTCTCACAAAAGACTAGAACAAAATAACAACTTATTAAGTTCTTAAAATAAATCTTGAATGTTTGGTTCGATACTACAATGAACACAATAACACTTTATTTATGTTCTTGTCATAATCGATTCCACATCTATTACTAGTTCCTTTTAGACCCTTGTATTTCTTGCATTGCGTTGCTTTGTATGACAACTCATACCAACCAATGTGGTATCAAAATACCCAAAAATACTTTGTTAACTAGTAATACATCTATAACTTGTATATCAAGCATATACTCCTGAGCTGGACTTTTCCAGTTATCTTCTTTTCTGCCATATATCTATTTGCAATTCTATTTTCAATATTCCCTTTCCTTTACAGAAGAATCATTCAACATCAAACAATGCTAGCCGTACTAGCTCATTTTCTTTGGCGTGTTAGTCATATACTATCACCCATTGAGTCATACTTTGAGTTTGATTGTTCTACTAATATCACCATATTAATAGAATTCTTCTAGATTCCACTCTTAGCAATCTCCAAGTAAGGTAAACGACTTTACACATACTTTTAATCCATCCCATCATACCAATTTTATGATCAAGCTACTATAGCTCGAAGGAAGGAATTTAGAGGATATTTTTTAGCATCCAATTTCTTGGAATATTCAAACGCCTAGCGTCTTCAATCATTGCATATATTCAGATAATATAAGCAAACATTGTCATGCTAAATTTGCATATATTCAGATAATATAAGCAAACATTGTCACGCTAAATTATACTCAGTCATGTTGCTACAAATAAGTTTCTAGATATCAATATATCTTTCACTTGATTGTTTCTGAAAAACAACTCTTTTTAGTTCCAAAATCACCTTGAGCAACAAAACATTCTTTTGAAGATAAGTAATACGAAAGCAACCATGACTCTGGATTCTAAGTAGGAATTATTTGCTCTCTAGATTAATCAATCATTAACCATATGGAGCTAGGTAGGAAATACCAAAAATCTACAATAGGACTCAATTTTAAATTTCACTAAAACGGTACCAATCTTAAATGGTATTTACCAGATCATAACAGTTATATCTCAATTAACAATCTAAGTGTAAGGTAGTTATGTGGATGCCAATGAATACTACAATTTGTGCAAATTCACTTTGATTTCTTCTTCATGATAAATAAGTTCAAGTTAATTCAAAAATTAAACCATGAACTCCCACTCAAAAACAACATCCCTCTTAGTCGTCTTTAGTGATTACACGAACCAAATTCACTACACCAAAACCGATCATCACGTGAGATGATGTAGTTTCAAAGGCGAACATCGACATGTTCATCATATCATCCATATGACTCATGCTTTACCTTTCGGTTACGTGTTCCGAGGCCATGTCTGTACATGCGAGGCTCGCCAAGTAGAATCGTAGTATTGCGTGTGTTTCAAGGTCATGTCTGTACATGCTAGGCTTGAAAACACCCGTTGTATGCGAACGTTGAGTCTGTCACACCCGATCATCAAGTGGTGTCTCGAAACGACGAACTTTCTTAACGGTGCATACTTTAAGGAAGAACACATTATTATCTTGATATTAAGTGAGAGGGATCATCTTACAATGCTACCATCGTTATCTAAGCAAAACAAGATGCATAAAAAATATTAACATCACAGACATCACATGAAAGGATAACGTGATATGATATGGTCCTTCTTGCACTTGATCTCCATCATGTGCATTATGGTATGATCTCAATCATTCCACCGGCGTGGTACCAAGTACCACGGTACCCCAAACTTGATTGTCCATCAATAAGAAGACAACCATATGGATACCTTCCGGTATAACAATAATTTACAAAATAGATCATCTCATAATCAAATTTGTAATATTGACCGTATCACATCACATGCCCAGCAAAAACTAGTTAGACGCTTCTAATTTATTTTTGCATATTTTACGTGGCTTAGGGCTTTCGAGGATAGAACCGTTCATACCTACGAACATCAACCACAACGTTGATAAACATATTTTTAGCAACCCTTCGTAGATTAGATCTTAACTATAGTAGGAGAAACGGACACCCCCTTAGCCACAAGTGAGACAACTCTCGCGTACATAGTACACGTAAACTTAGTCTGGGGCAGCTTCATCCTACTATGCCACTAAGATCATAAAATACTC
This sequence comes from Alopecurus myosuroides, assembly GCA_028641055.1. Taxonomy (NCBI): domain Eukaryota; kingdom Viridiplantae; phylum Streptophyta; class Magnoliopsida; order Poales; family Poaceae; genus Alopecurus; species Alopecurus myosuroides. The sequence goes on along the minus strand of CM054063.1, from coordinate 114,963,113 downwards.
AAGGAGGCAATAACATGATCATCAATGCCCACATACACTTATGTGTTCTACCCGTACAAAACATCTACGCATAAACCTGGCTCTAATACCACTGAAGGGGTCGTTGCATAGAAAACAAAAAATTTCCTACGCGAGAGACACCCGAAAGGCCAAGATCTAATCTAGGAGACGAAGTGCAACGGGCAACAAGAGGGTTAAGGAGAACACATACCCTCGAAGACTCAAAGTGGTACGAGATCAAATCTCGTTGTTGGCGTAGTCCTACTCACACCGATCCCGATAGCGAGAAGATGGGCACCGCAATCCGGCGGTGCATCCGTGATCGGTCACACGTAAGGTTGATGACGACCTCCGTTCCCTCGTTCCAGCGGGGCGCGGAAGTAGAGGATCCCTCGGAACTCCAGCAGCACGACGACGTGGTGGTGGTGAAGAATCCCACGGTCAGGGCTTCGCCAAGCCGGAGACCATGAAATGGAGCAGCGGGTGGAGGGAAAGGGAAGTGGCCAAGTGTGTGGAGAAGAGGAGCTCTCACCCTCCTTTTATAGGGGAAGGGGAGGCAGCCCAAGAGGGGGGTGCGGCCAGCCATGGTGTGCCCCCACCTCTTCCCTCTTCATGTGAGTGGAAGCTCCACTCACACCCACTCATGCTCCCTTAATTATCCACTTGGAAAATCCAAAGGTTTTCTTTTAATAAATAAATACAACATTTTTATTTGTTTATTTATATTTGTTAATTCCATTAACAAACATTTGCATATAGCACCTCGAATCATTTGTTAATTCTATTAACAACCATTCGACGAAAAACCCCTTGAACTATTTCAATTTTCCCCGAAACAATTTCGGTGCTGCCCAAAATATTCTTCGATATTCCGTATCCTCTCAAACGCTTCATCGAACCTTAAGTGTGTCACCCTACGGTTCGCGAATAAGATAGACATGATCGAGACTCCTCTCCGATCAATAATCAATAGCGGGATCTGGAGATCCGTGAAGACTCCTATATATTCAACGATGACTCTCGTGATCGTGTGAACCAACAACGACGTGAACTATTCCCTTTGTCTCGCGATATTTTACTTGTCCGAGATTCGATCATTGGTATCAACCATACCTTGTTCAATCTCGTTACCGACGAGTACTCTTTTCTCGTTCCCGTGATATAACATCCTTTGTGATCATATCACGTGCTTGCAAGCAGTTTCGATGTGATATCACTGAGAGGGCCCAGAGTATATCTCTCCGTCATTTGGATGGACTAATCCCACTCTTGATCCATGATCCTCAACTAATACTTTCCGAATACTTAACGACACCTTTATAGTCACCCTGTTACGGTGTGACGTTTGATGCCATCAAAGCACTCTTCCGGTATCAGCAATTGACATGATCTCATGGTCTAAGGAATAAGTTACTTCGTATGTTTGATATAACAATGTAAACTAAATGACTTGATCGCATTGCTATATTCTCTTTGGGTATATGTTCATCACATCATTCTTCTAATGACATGACCCCGTTATTAATAGCACCCAATGTTCATGATCAGGAAACCTTGATCATCTAATAATCAACGAGCTAGTTAAAAGAGAGGCTTTACTAGGAACCATTGTTTGTTTATTAAGCACACATGTATCAACGTTTCCGGTTAATACAATTCTAGCATGAGAAATAAACATTCATCATAAACAAGGAATAAGATAAAAACCATTTTATTATTGCCTCTCGGGCATATTCCCTTCAGTACTCTCAAGTAATTGGTTCACTCATGTACCTAGCGAGCGCTACGAGGCCTGACATCATGTTTGCTGTGTGCAAACTAAGCCGGTTTGTTTCCAATCCGGGTGATGTGCATTGGCATGTTGTAGAAAGAATTATGCGCTATCTGAAAGGTATTGTGAACCATGGACTTCACTACAGTGGATATCCTTCGATACTTGAAGGTTATTTTGATGTGAATTGGATCTCTGATGCTGATGAGATGAAAGCCACAACGGGGTATGTGTTTACCCTTGGAGGTGGTGTTGTTTCCTGGAAGTCTTGCAAGCAAACGATCTTAATGAGATCGACAATGGAAGCAGAATTAACAGCATTAGACACGTCTAGTGTCGAAGCAGGATGGCTTCGAGATCTTTTGATGGACTTGCCTGTGGTTGAAAAGCCAGTACCGGCTATCCTTATGAAATGTGACAATCAAACAGTAATTGTCAAGGTGAAGAGTTCAAAGGACAATGCACAGTCCACAAAGCACATAAAAATGAGATTAAAAGCTGTCAGACATTTAAGAAACTCCGGAGTGATAGCGGTGGATTATATCCAGTCGGCTAAGAATCTGGCAGATCCCTTTACTAAAGGGCTACCACGTGTTGTGATAGAAAGTGCATCGAGGGAGATGGGTATGAGACCCACATGAGTTGCCATGGCAGTAACCCAACCTATGTGATCGGAGATCCCGTGAAGTGGGACCTGGGAAAACAAGCTAGTGGTTAACTGAGAAGAGTAATTTTTACTAACCCACTCCACTGGAGATGCAGTACTCTCAAAAACTGTATGGCAGGTTGACTTTTGTATTAATGTGCTCCAAGGATTGTATAAGCAAGATGCTATCCTACAGAGCGATCTTTGGAGGAACACACCTATATGATCCTGACTGCTGGTCACAGTCTATGAGATTGGGTGATCTCTAATAAGTTCATGAATAGGCTAGGACTATGACTAATATGCTCCACCCGAGGGGTCAGCCTTCGGCAGCCTAGTACTGGCAAGACATTTAGTGAAACTATTTTACGCCAAACTGACAATTCAAGGCATAGTCCATTGTTCAATTGTGATGTAGTGTAGCTACTTGTTCTAGGTGGATGTTCACCCTTAATGGGTCTCCACTGAAAATGTCGGTATATAAAAACAGTGAATGAACATAGGACAACACCATGGGTCTTCGGGATCTGGTGGGGGATTGCTGAAATTTGAGATGGGCTTTTAGCCCATTAGGAAATTTCTATTTAATCCCTAAGGCCCATGCTGCCATTAGTCTCATATTGCTAGTTGGGAGAGTTTTGCACCAGTTTATAAGGTGAGCTCTCTCTCCCCACTAGTGTGAGTTGGTATGAAGAGAGAGGAGTTGTGGAGCTGTTCCACACGCGCGCTCCTCCTCCGCCGCCGCCCGCCTCGCCTCGTCACGACGCGCCGCGGGTTGCGGGAATGAGCCGAGCCGATGCCTTTATTTTTGCAGTCGGAAACGGAGAATCAACAAACACGCCAATAAGATTGCTGTCTATTGCGTCTCATTTATTTTGGTAACAGCCGCGCTCAGTAAAACGCCGCATTGATCGCGTGGTAACCGCGCGCAGTAAAACGGCGCATTGATCATGTGGTAACGGCTGTAGTAAACGCCAAATTAATTTGTGAGCTGACTGTTCTCCTACCCGGCTGTGCCTATATATTGAGGGCGCGGGGCGGCACAAAGACACACAACTCATACGCTATGCGCCCATTGTCGTTCCTCTCTCTGTTGCTGCCGCCAGTGATCCCATCCCGTCTACCGCGTACACGGCCGACGGGAGAGCAGGCCTCCGAAACCCCGCCTCTCCAGATCCTGTACGGGAGAGGGGCGATTAGGTTTTTGGGGAGCGTCTCCTACGCGACTGCTCGCTGCCATACGTCTACTTTGACTACTACCGCATCGTCATCATCGTAAACATGGCCACCGAAGCCAAACGAGCTGATGTTGCCGACACTGCTGCCACCGAGGCCGCCACCGATGCTGCCGCCGCCGCGACTGCCGCCTCTGCTACGGCTACTGGCAACTGGCCGACCGCAGGGTATAACACGTTTATCCCTGTTCTTATTATTTCTATGTCTGCAATACTAGTAGTTTGCGTAGATAATCTACTATCAATCTAGTATGCAGAAACATGGTAAATTATCAGTATGTTTACGTCATGCTCATGATTTATACTTGGATTAAATTAATATGTAAATTGCCTAAATTCCTAACAATTGGTGCAGTAGAGATCTTCTCATCTTGGAACACTTGGCATATTGTGAGCCAGGTATTGGGATAGTTATGGCTAAGTCTGGGATCTCCTTAGAGATAACCTTGGCCCTTGGGTCACATGTTGAGTACTAACAATAGAGTTGGAAATTTTGGGGAACTGTTTGCAGGCAACAGGAGTAAAATTATCAATTTATAGGAAGCTGAGAACGCAAGTTTGTTGAATGGCATGGTTGGATTGAACAAATTTCAGAGCAAATGGTAATTGTAGAAAAAGCACCGCACCATTCATATGTTAGTTTCTTTCGGAATACACAAGTTTTAGGAATACACAAGTATATATTACCTTTTGTTGATAAGATATTATTACCCATCCCTCGCCATCTCCAAGCTGAAGTTCATTGAACAATATAGCACAAAACCAATCCCAAGAATCATTAGTTTCTTTGTCAACTGTAGGCCATGCAATGGGATATATTTTATTGCTAGCATCTCTACCAAAAGCACACAAAAGCTCTCCATATCTTCCTTTGAAAAAACATCCATCAAGACCAATCACCTTCCTACATCCAACAAGAAAGCCTTTTCTGCAAGCTTCAAAACATACATAGAACCTGTAAAATTTTGGCTTCTCAAAGTCCGGATGAAGCTTCACAATTACTATGCTACCCGGGTTGCTTCTAAGTAACTCGTTTTGATAATCAAAAACATTTCCATATTCAACAAATTGTGCATCCATCATTCTAGCAACCACTATAGCCTTGGATTTCTTAATCTTTGATATGTGCACATTTACAAACATTTTCTTCTTGGACTGTCTGTTGCAGGTGCGCAACACTCCACTGTGGATTTGCCATTATCAAAATTTGATACTTTTTTTGCAATTCTAGTTGCCGTCACCAACTTACTGTCTCTTCGCTTAGGACATATGTGCTCATCTTTGTAAGAAGTTATCTGCCAACTCTGGAATCTGCTTATTTTCTTCAATAAGAAAACCCAAGGACACAAAGGCCAACTACAAGCTGCCCTAGCTCTATCACCCTCATCCTTTACAAACTTAATTTCCTTCCTCTCATTAAGACCATAATTTATTATGGCTTGCTTGAACTCCTGTTTGCCATTGAATTTCATACCAAGCTCAAAATATGGCACAACCTTGCATATTTTGACTCTTTAACAACGATCTCACCTTCACTATCTTCATCCACCGAGTCATCATCATCACTAGAGTTTCCTTCTATCTTCTCAGGTGCATCATTGAACTTCATATCACCATGAGAAATAGGATCTTTGCCAGCCTTCATCGAAGCTTTGAACTGCATATAACTTTGGTGAATGTTTGTTGCCTCATCGTCGGAAGAAGAATCATCATGGGGAGCATTGTCAGAATCATCAGCATCCACCACTTCATTCTGCCTTGAAGACATACCAACACTATCGCCGATAACCTGCAACTCATTATCAAAATCTGGTTCAGGAAATGGGATGCCACTATCTCCACTCTGTATCTGATCCTCAATAAATCCACCATTCATCGTCTGGTTTGCCTCAACCTGTTGTTCTACCAGTTCTTCAACGTAAATGTTCGCCACACTGTCAATGGGTATATGATTTAACATTAACATGCACTCCTCATCACTCGCTAGACAACCAAGGCCATCAAACAGATATTTCCCGGGCATTAACCAATGCAACATCTGTCTATCTAAAATATTGTGGTGCAGCCTCAAATGACGATGAATCTCTGCTATTCCGCATCTCTCACGGGGAATCATAGACATAGCATCTTCCCCACCCACATACTCCAATATCCGCCCATCTTTTACAAATTTTCCTTCAAAGTGGAACCGAACAGACAAGTAATCTTTTCGAGACATCTAGCACCTATGAAACATATTGAAACAGATGTTATGCCAAGCATAAAGGAGCATTAACACATGAAAATGGAGCAATGCATTTTTAACCCGTTGCATATAGACACACTGAAATAGTAGAGGAATGTCCAAGCACCTGCCTAGTTTTTCAGAAAATCTACAATCAGTCGTTACTTTGTGAAATGTAAAAGAATAGTGTCGTGGGATAATCACGGCAGACGTTACCGGGGGTAACTTGTCTTGGGGCGAATCGACTCGAGTGTTTGGGAGAGGGTTTAGCTCAAAGGAAACCATGGTGATATGCAATCCGGTAGATGGCAATCAAGTCGCCGAGTCTACGATCTGAATATATTAGCTCAATACTGGTGTTACAATGGATGCTCGAAATCTCTCAATCTGGCGATCAGGTTCTTGCTCACGTAAAAGCTTGTTTAACCCTAACCTAGGATCCGGCTTATATAATATCCGAACCCCCTGGCTTACCCTCCAAGGCGCACTCTGAATCCTACCCGGACACCGCTTACAAACCCTAAACTTCCTTACCGGAACCCACAATCCGGGTTACGAGGCCTATGCTCCTGGGCCTTCTAGAAGCTCCTTTATCCTAAGCCGGGTCTTGCGCAGCGTCCTTTGGGCCGAGTTACTCCTTGGCGTTAACCTACCGGGTTATCATCCCTCCATCAGTAGTCCCCAGAATAGTTTGGGCTTCACGGGATCCTCCTTGAAGCGCATGCTATTCCCTGCAAAAATAATAAACATACAACTCATAGAGGCCGGGTTAGGTTGCTTTAATAAACAGCTAGGCCTAACTCCAATGGTGGTCCATATAATAACCCGGCTTTCTCTAAATCCATACTTAACTTCCGGGTCAATGTTCCAAGGAGAACGCAAAAGATCTGGCTTACTTCACTTGATAATTGACCCTGATATCGCGGAAAGATTTCCTTCTTATCTTGTCTGGATATCGCTCTCGGGCACTTAACGCACATCCCCAAAATCTCGGACGGGTATCCCTTATCCCGAAAATTTTGGTTCCCGCCCGTTGGCCTAGGTTTTCCCACCTGTACCTATATATAGGCACCTAGGGGGTGACCTAACCCTATCGGTCCATTGCCTCCATTCTCTTCCTCCTCACCAGCGCATCCCCGCTCGAGCACTTAGAGCACCACCACGGAGATTCCGCGCGCATCACCGGAGCAAGGCCGCCGCCGTCCGCGCCCATCCACGGCTCACCCCGCACCGCCGCCAAACTCCGCCGCCGCGTCTCCAAGCCGCCCGCCGGCAATCGCACCGGGGCACCGCGACTGCGCCATCTGCCGCCGTCGCATCCTTCTCCAATCCACACCGGTAAGTTTCCTGCTCCCACTAATTTAGCTTTTGTCCGCATTATTCGACCTAGATTGGATCTTGGCCTTCCGCGGGCCATTTCCCGTTCCGCGCCGGATTAGGCCTCATAGATACATGCTAGCTCGTCCAATAGCTTAATAGACGGTCACACATCCCTCCCCTATCACCTTTAATCATCAATTTCTCCGCAGAAATGCCCGCAAATTTTCCAATCTAGATTCATTTCGCCCAAATTTTCTGCGGCTGTCACTGATATCCGGAAAATCCACTTCTTCCGGTTCTTTTACCTGCACTAGATACATGGGCAATCAACACTCTTCCACAAATGCTTGCCAATACGTAAGTACCTCATAGTTTCTGTACTGATACTCGATACCCGGATAATTCATAACTCTCATACTGCTTATCAATTCCCGGAAAACCCATGATTTCCGAGTCTCATGTTTTGTGTCCCTTTGTCTTGTGCTTTTGCAGACTGAACCCATGGCTCCCAAGAAGCAAGGGAAGCTGCCGGCTAAAACTAGGATGACCCAATCGATATCCGCCAACTGGGCGCGATCCACCGTCACCAAGGCCAAGCTGGAGGAGCTGGCCGAGTTAGGGGTCCTCCCCCCTCAGGAAGATATCCACTGGAGAGTGCCCGGTGCTGAGACCCGGCCCACGCCAAATGCCGACGAGGTAATGTGCTTCGTTGAGCACGTAACCCGGGGGTTTCGCCCTCCGGGTCACCCTTTTTTCCGCGAGGTCTTGAACCATTACGGCCTCCGGGTGTTCGACATAGGGCCTAACTCTATGCTGAACATTACCCATTTCATCGTGCTTTGCGAGTCTTATCTGTGCATTTCACCAAATTTGGCTCTTTTCATTGAACTTTTCCAGTGCAAACCGTGCCGCGAAAGAGGTGACGGGGCGCTCTTAACTTGCGGCGGGGTCTCTATCCAGCGCCGCAAGAATTCACCTATGCCGACTCTTAATTTAAATTCACATGTTAAGCATTGGCAACTTTCCTTTTCTATTGCCGAGACACCTCCCCACCCGGCGAGAGGAAGTTACCGGGTTATTCGGAGGGTCTCTTGGATCTCTCCGATACCTTCAACTCTTTCCCCCCTGAGTCGGATAGGGAAGCAATCCAGCCCCTCCTCTCGAAAATAGCCGTCCTTTTCGCCCACGGTCTCACTAGGCTCAACCTAGTCAAGACTTGGGTAGAATTCCGCATCCAGCCCAACTCTATTCGCCCAAAACTGATGTGCGAATATTCGAGGCACGTTACGGACGCGCTTCGTTACTCCTCGAAGAACTACCCGGCGGGTGATACCAATAAAACCATCAAGAGCTTCCTAACCGAGAAGCTGGAGGTGATAAAGAGCATAGCCGGGTTAGCGCCGTTTACCCGGGATAACCCGGCTCCAGCGGTAAAATCCGACACTTATACACTTTCTCATACTTTGACTTGATACAAACACTAAATCCCATTTTTATGTTTTTTTCTCAGGCCGATAACGCTTTCTGGAGTATCGAGACCCCTCCCAACTCAGGTAACCCGGAGGAAGAAGAGGAGGAACCGGTCGATACAGACGAAGGTACCACCCGGATTCCAATCACCCCAACCTCTATCACTTTGCTTTCTTTTTCCAATTATACGCATATGCCTTTCAGGGATGGATGACAAGGGTGACAACGACGACCAGAGGGACTCGGAAGAAACCGAGAGCGACAAAGGCGAAATCGAGCCCGAAGCCGAAGCCGGGACCAAGAGGAAAGCCCGCGGGGTCGTCTTCAAGGTTCCATACCGCTCTCTTGCTTCTAAACCATACTCCTTTGCTAACATGTGCGAGCTAAACCGAGAATTATCCGACTGGCCGTACTTGAAGGATCTACCCGCGACCAAGCGCAGAGTGACCCGGAACTTCCCGGGTGAATCCACACTTAACCCGGGTATACCGTCATCCCCGGCTCGACGCGCTGGTATTTTTCAATATCTTCCCGGATATCAAGGTTTTTCCTTTTCCGAGTCACCCCTTAGCAGGGCAATTCCAAATCTTACTTTCTTAATGTTTGTCAGCTTCGTCCGGGTCTAGCAGCGAGTTCCCCTCGGACTTCATGGTGAACCCCGGGTACGGCTCTTCTCCTGATGTTCTAATGTATTTCCATAATTTTCTCTAGTTACATGCTAACTGCTTATCTATACCATCCACAGAGCCACGGTCACCATCAGTGACCAAGAAAACATGGAAATCGAAGATCCGGGTAAGGAAAACCCGATTGATAATATGACTGCCGCGGCTGGCGGCGAGGAAGGGCGGCAAGCGCCACCAAAGGATCCGGCTGATCAAGAAGCCGAGTATCCTATAGCCTCGCACGCACGCGAGGAGGAAGAGGCCACAGTCCTTGGCAGGTGAGGAGGCGAGCCAAACTCCGATACTCGCACGACTCGGATGCCTTCTCCTGCCAAGGAAAAGACTCCGACTCCGGGGTGCCAAGATCCCGGGTCTTCCAACTCGGACAATCACTCCTTCGACCAAATGATGAGCACCCTCCTTGCCATGAAGGCCACGGAGAACACTATATTAGAGCGCATGGCCGCTGAACATCGGGTAATACTAATTGATATCTCATCTTATCCATCTAGTCCCCAAGTTCCGAGTATAACTTGTCGGAGTTACACTCGGTACTCCGTTTGATATTCAGCTGACTATGATATCCGACTGATGTCTGACTTTCCATTCCTTTTAGGCGCAGGAGAGCCGATCCGAGGAAATTTTGGCCAAGACCAATCAGCTCCTGGACGCCGAGTAAAGCTAAGAAAAGCACTTGAGGCTGAGGTGAAAAACTTGGAAAAAGATGTCACGGAATACAAAGAGAAATACACCACTGCTCAAGCTGCGCTGAAGAAACTATCGGCTCAAGTTACCGACGCTTATCGTGTCCTCCTTGGTGAGATTTTGTTACTGACTGGTTCGTGCCTTGGATTTTTTGTTTTCTTGATCCATGATACCCGGAATGCTTTGATATAACCCATGTTATTTATATTGTAGGTTCTAACCTTGCGCCCTCAGAAGAGGATGACATCCAGAAGGTAAAAAACTTGAAGAATGTGCTCCGGAGATTCTGCACCGGCACTAAATGGATCCTGAACACCATACAGTGGCCAACCGATGGCTATCCGGGTATGGAAACTTTGATCCATGCGTGTTCCACTGTACCCGCATGGATTGAGCTCTGGAAACGCTCGGCATGCCGATTTGGGATGGCTCGGGGGCTGATGCTGGCTAAAGCCTATTTTCCGAAGCTTGATCCGGCAAAGTTGGTGGCCGGGTTTCCAGAATTCAAGGCTGATGGTTCTAGATTCGGCATCAAGGATTTCAAGGCTGTGCAGAGCGAAGTGCGTCACTCAGCAACTACAATTGCCGATTCCCTGGACTTAAGTAACTTCGTGACTTCATACGACGCCAAGGGTAAACCTGTGAAGGAAGATATGCCTTTACCCTTCGACATTCTGGAGAAGTGGAATGCTGACTTAGCCAGGAAGAGGGAGGAAGCCGACTTTAAGTCGACGCCCTCCTCCTCTACACCAGCTAGCCGCCCTCCTCTTCGTCCTGATGCTGCTCATCCGGGTAACAATGCTGGGAAGGCTACTGGACAGGACCCGGCTGGCAAGGGCAAGGACAAGATGGATGCCTCGACCCAAGATGCTGAGCGATTTTTTCTATCCGCTGTCATTTCCTACGCGTCAGTCGGCCAATGGGCCCTTTGAACAATTACTTTTGACGGTGCGCCTGTGCACATTTGATACTAGTATCGAGACTTGTAATGCACTTTAATGCCTTGATATATCTCGTGGCTTTTCTGGCCTTTGGATGATTTTTGATATTTATCTGCCTTTGAGTTCATTTATTCTTGATATTACGACTTACTTTATGGTTCCTTTTGTGAGACTCGGTTTCCGGGTATCGTGGGTTTTGACAGGTGGACTTCTCTAAGTCCCCAAGTCCCCAAGACTCGGTTTTTTGGGTTTTTGAGCTTAATAGCTAGATAATTTGTTTCTTTTTCAAAATCCCCAGTCCCCAAGGCCCGAACTTCCGAGTATAGGGTGTTAGGTCTTTCAAATAGTACAAATTGTCCTTGCCAAAGCCCAAAACCTAGAGCCGTTTCACATAGGTTTTGAAGTTATGCTTAATAAACAGTGAGTTTCCGGTTATTAACCCTGTACTCTCCATAACTTGTGGTTTAGATGACCCTTTTGGCTCTCTTGTACTGTAAGCCGGCTTTCGCGTGGATAATCATGTTGCTACATCTATACGAAGACAGGGTCAGACAAGTCCCATTGGGCATTATGACTGATTGTGATCATATGCGAGCAAATCATGCCACTTTAGTGCGAGTCACATCGAGCTTAAGTAAGAAAAGTCAAGAAAGTTTGGCTCCTTTGTCCGGTTATAAGCTTGCAGCCGTACTCGTTTGCGAGTAATCGGCCCTTATAACTCATAGGCATCATGGCCGGGTCTTTGAGTTTGTAACTGTGCTATTCAAGCAATCAGCCCCCAAGACCTAAATATACGCAAACTGCTAAAGAAGCTAATGTACTAAAAAACAACAAACAATACTTACCTGGAAGAAAGATAAAAAGTATAACAGAAAATAAAAAATGATAAGGAAACATGAAAAGGAAATAATATATTGTTTAACCATCTCTTTATTGATATGAGAAAAGTTAGGTCAGCAGGCCGCCTCATTAAAAACCCTCCAGTCCCCTTAGGTACCCTGGATAGGAAAAGAGTGCGTTTGAAACCTGCTGCCTGTTACATCGTGCAATTCCACTTTGTGAATCTAGGCTATACTAAGTATAGTAGGGACGCAGCTGAGCCACGTTCCATGGTCTTTCTTTCTCTTGCATAGATGAAGTGGTATGAGCGGTGTCATTAACCGTAGCCGACTCTTCCCTTGCATCTATCAAGTAATATGATCCATTGTGCAGATTCCGGCTTATGATGAACGGTCCTTCCCATGGCGGTTGTTACTTGTGTTTTCCTTCCTTTGATTGCACCAGGCGCAGAACCAGATCTCCTTCCTGGAAGACCCGGGTTTTCACGCGCCGGCTATGATATCTCCGCAAATCCTGCTGATATATGGTTGATCTCTCCAAAGCTTGCTCCCTTTCTTCTTCTAGCATATCCACGGCGTTTTGCCGGGTCTTCTCGTTCTCCACCTCAACATAAGCCGATACTCGAGGCGAATCATGCATAATGTCACTCGGCAACACCGCTTCTGCGCCATAAACCATGAAGAACAGTGTCATCTGAGTAGATCTGTTAGGTGTGGTGTTGATACCCCAAACTACTGAAGGTAACTCCTCTACCCATGCACCAGCGGCTCTGATACACGGAACTCGCAACCGTGGTTTTAATCCACGAAGTAATTCCTGATTCGCTCTTTCCACTTGTCCATTAGCCTGTGGGTGGGCCACTGAGGCTACATCCAAACGGATGCCATTGTTTCCACAAAACTTCTCCATCTCGCCAAGGGTCATGTTGGTTCCATTGTCGGTAATTATGTTGTGGGGATATCCGAACCGATAGATAATCCTTTTCAGGAACTTGACTGCTGTAATTGCTTCACAATTGGTAACTGGCATTACCTCAACCCACTTGGTAAACTTATCAACCGCCACTAAGAGATGTGTCTTTTTGCAAGGTGACATGTGGAAGGGGCCAACCATATCCATACCCCAAACAGCGAACGGCCAGGTTAATGGGATAGTCCGCAGTTCCATAGCCGGCACATGGGTTTGGCGAGCGTACCTTTGACATCCGTCACACCTTGCCACTAAACGCTCCGCGTCTGCTAGGGCCGTGAGCCAGAAGAAACCATGTCGATAAGCTTTGGCCACGAGGGATCTCGTGGATGCATGATGCCCACAATCACCTTCATGGATCTCCTTGAGGATCTGTCGGCCTTCTTGTGGTGCTACACAGCGCAAAAAGACTCCTGCTGTACTTCTTTTGTACAACTCCCCATTGATAATAGAATATCCTTTTGCTCGCCTCAGAATTTGTCTTGCTAATACCTCCTGCTGTGGTAACTCGCCCCGTGATAGGTAGGCCAGGAACGGCTCTGTCCACTCGGGAATAGCACGTACTGTGGCCACGAGCTCCAAATCCGGGTCTTGATTTGCCAGTTCTTCCTCAGACTCGGTTTTAACTGATGGTCGCCATAGCTCATCCAGGAAAACATTAGGTGGAACCGGCTCTCTGCGCGAGCCGAGTCTGGCGAGTGCGTCTGCTGCCTCGTTTTTTCTTCTGTCTATGTGCTCCACCTCATACCCGGAAAAACATCAGGCAACCCTGTCCACCTCTCTGCGGTATGCTGCCATAGTTGCATCTTTTATATCCCAAGTTCCTGAGACCTGCTGTACCACAAGGTCCGAATCTCCAAAGCATCGTATCCTCTTAATGTTCATCTCCTTGGCTACCTTTAAGCCATGCAATAGGGCCTCATACTCGGCCACGTTATTGGAGCAATCAAAATGAATCTGCAACACGTAACTTAACTTGTCTCCTTTGGGTGATGTTAGCACCACTCCAGCTCCTGATCCCTCGTACTGTTTGGAACCATCAAAGTGCATTATCCAAGACTCGGAGTTTGGAGCCATGGTGGGCATGCCTGTGTGAATCCAATCGTTAATGAAATCAACCAGAGCTTGAGACTTGATTGCTGACCTAGGCTCGTAGTTGATGTGATAATCTCCCATCTCGATTGCCCACTTGGCTATTCTACCTGTTGCATCCGAGTTTCTGATGATATCCGACATTGGTATAGAACTAACCACTGTTATGGGGTGTTCCTGAAAATATGGCTTCAATTTCCGGCTGGCCATGAAGACCCCGAAAACCAGCTTTTGCCAATGTGGGTAGCGTTGTTTTGCCTCTGATAATACCTCGCTGACATAATAAACCGGCCTCTGGACCGGGTGATCTTTCCCATCCTCCTTACGCTCGACGACAACCACTGCGCTAACCGCCTGGGGCCCGGCTGCAACGTATAATAGCATGGGCTCTTTAGGACCCGGGGCTGCTAGGACTGGTGCCTCAGATAACTGCTTCTATAGTGCTTCGAACGCCTCGTCCGCCTCTTGATCCCATACGAATTTATCCAATTTCTTCAAGAGCCGGTACAAGGGTATTGCCTTTTCTCCGAGTCTGGATATAAACCGGCTGAGCGCTGCTACGCACCCTGTGAGCTTCTGAACATGCTTCAAATTTTCCGGCTTTTTCAGAGTTTGGATAGCCTTGATTTTATCTGGATTTGCCTCAATTCCTCTCTCAGAAACGATAAAGCCAAGTAATTTCCCGGCTGGGACTCCAAAGACACACTTTGTTGGGTTGAGTTTCATCTGGTACCTTCTCAGGTTCTTGAACGTTTCCTTTAGATCATCAATAAATGTCTCCGCTTTCCTGGTCTTGATCACCACAGCATCCACGTACGCGTGAACATTGCGCCCAATTTGGTCCTCAAAGCACTTCTGAATACACCGTTGATAGGTTGCGCCAGCGTTCTTCAATCCAAACGTCATGGTTTTGTAGAAGAAGGCCCCAAAAGGGGTTATGAACGATGTTTTCTCCCAATCTTCCTTCTTGAGCTTGATCTGATGATACCCGGAATATGAGTCCAGGAAACATAATAGGTCACTTCCAGCTACTGCGTCAATGATCTGATCTATCCTTAGTAGTGCAAATGGATCCTTTGGGCAATGCTTGTTGAGACTTGTATAATCGATGCACATTCTCCACTCATTGGTCTTTTTCATCACGAGAACCGGGTTTGCTAACCAGTCCGGGTGAAATACTTCCATGATAAAGCCGGCTGTAAGCAGCCGTGCAATTTCTTCTCCTATAGGCTTCCTTCTTTCTTCAGTCATTTTTATCAGGCCCTGCTTCACAGGCCTGGACTTGGGATCAACGTGCAAACTGTGCTCTGCCAGTTCTGTAGGGATACCCGGCATGTCGCTGGGCATCCAGGCGAACACATCCTGATTCGAACGAATGAACTCCACAAGTGCTTTCTCCTGCTCGCTGTCCAAGTTAGATCCTATAGTAAATTGCTTGGAGGGATCACCCTCAACAAAAGCCACCATCTTGGTGTCCTGCGCTACCTTGAACTTTGCTCTCTCATCTTCGGTATTCGGCCTTTTTAACGCTGTTCTGTCATCTGGGTCTACTTGAGACCGGTAATACTTTAGTTCCTCTTTTCTGCAGGCTTGTTCAGCCATTGCCGCATCTCCTTCATCGCACTCAGCCGCTATATCCCGGTTTCCATGTATGGTGATGGTCTGCTTTGGACCCGGGATTTTTAGCTGTAGATACACATAACATGGCCTGGCCATGAACTTAGCGTAAGCCGGCCTTCCGAATAGCGCGTGATAAGGGTTGCGCAACTTGACCACCTCGAAAGTGAGCCACTCAACCCGGAAATTGTCCTTCGATTCTCCATAAGCTACCTCCAGTGTGATTTTTCCCTCGGGGCACGCTGAGTGACCCGGTACTATCCCGTGAAAAACTGTCGAACTCTTCTGTAGCTGGGACTCCTTGAGACCCATGCGTAGAAAGGTTTCCCAATATAAGATATTGATGCTACTACCGCCATCCATTAAGGCCTTTTCCAACTCATAGCCATTGACCTGCGGCGCAACTACCAATGCTAAGACTCCCGGGTGTTCTATCCTTTCCGGGTGATCCCTTCTGCTCCATGTTACGTCCTGCTCTGACCATCTCAGGTATCTCAGAACGGCCGAAGCAGCTGAGTTTACCGCCTTTTTCAGTATCTTTTTGTCCTTGTTGGAAATTCCTGTAGTATGTACGTGGTATTGTCCCAACTGCTTGGGGTTGGCCTGGAAACCTCCAGCTCCCCCCTGGTTATTACCCGGATTTCCGCCTGCCGGGTTGCCGGCTGGGGGTGGGCCGTGGCCCGGGTTTCCACCCGGACCCGGTCCTCCTCCCCGACCTGCACCTCGCATAGCCTTGTTTATTTCCTCGTTCTTCCATCTCTGTAGATCCGCATATTGCCCCAATGAATGGTTAGCCGGCCTACCGTTTCTGCTATGCTTTGGGCACGCCATCCTGAAGATATCCCAATTGTTACCCGGCCTTGGCGGTCCTTGATAATTTCCTCCGTTCTGGTTTCCTCCATTGAAGTTTCCTTCCGCCCTGGGTCTTGAAGATCCGGCTTCTGTGCTAGCGACAAACTCGGAGCTTCCTTCAAACGGGCGCTTATTCTGGTTGTTCCCATTGTCACCTCCGTTGTTACCCGGCGTTGATCCATTGTCGGTTCTTCCATTGTTGCTCGTGTTTGCTTTTGCTTTCTTGTCATCGACATCCTCTTCTGTAGTATCCGTTGCAGCGTGCTTGTTGCATGCATCCATTAGCTCTCCCATCGTAACCTCTGAAGCATTTCGACTAGATTTCATGCGAGTTAACTTTTGCACTAAAGGTATGTACTTGCACGTTTTTGCCATCGCTTGTAACGCATCCTTGGGCTGAATATCCGTAGATGAGTGAAGTATCTCCATGACTCGGCGCACCCAACTGCGCGCCGATTCTCCCTTCTTCTGGACACACCGCTCTAGGTCATCAATAGTAAATAGCTTTCTGCACGTCCCATGAAAGTGCTTGATAAACGCAGTTTTCAATTCCTCCCATGACTTGATGGATCCCTCCGGTAGATTATTGAACCATAACTTTGCTGCTCCTTCTGACATCATTAAGTACATGAATTTGGCTTGAAGATTTTCAGTTGCGTTGCGGATTGACATAGCCATCTCATAACTGCTCAACCATGTTTCTGGATCCATAGTCGGCTCATAATTCACTACTTTACCTGGTTCCTTGAATTTGTCCGGGTAAGGCTCAGCTCTGATGTTATCCGACAGACACTTAGGCCCGACGAGATTAGTCGGAACCGGCCTCACTCGGGAAACGTATGATCCTGCAGGGGGCGCAGCTGGACGCGGCGCTGCTGCTGGACCATGCACCGCAGACCCGGCCGCGGCTCTCCTTGCTCTGGAACTATCCACAATGGCTTGCGCTGCTGATGCTGCTGGTACTGCTTGAACACGGGGAGGAGGCGGCATTTGCTGCTGCTCTGCCCTCTGTCGCGCTGAGCTTGTCTGAATATTGCCGGTATTGGCTCGTTGCTGGCTGATATACGGTGTCCCATGCATCCCACTTCTGTTGTCCGGGTAATTAACTTGCTGTGCCACTGCCGTATGCAATAAATCGATCGCCCGTCGGGTCTGCTCCGCATGGGGTGACTCTCTTACGGGGATCTGATTCAATGCTAACGTTGCAGCATACATGTTATCCATGGGGTTGTTGTAATGACCTGCTGGCGTGCGAAACCGTGATGGTGGCGGTGGTGGTAATGTATTGCCGGTAGTAACTCCAGTCTGTAATATGGGTAACCCGGCCTGCGTGTTTACCGGTTGTGCTCCTCCAGTTGCGGGTTGATGTACAGTTCCTTGGTTTGCTGCTGGAATCGGCTGATCCTGAGGTGTGATGAATAGTGTGGCCGGGTTTATAACTCCACCCGTTGCCGGTAATCTGGTCTGGTGCCTTTGACGCACCCTGGTTGTCTCTTCTCGGAGCCGGTTCTCCAATGCATCTAGATCGCGCTGGCGCGCAGCTACCTCTTGTTTTTCTGCTTCTACTTGCCTTCTCTGTTGTTCCAATGCACGACAGGCTACATCCAGATCCCTAACACGTTCCGCCGCGTTTTTCGGGGTTATGACTGTGGCTAGAACGGTGGGATCCAGGATCAGGTTATTGTTGAGCAGGGCCGGGTGTTGTGGATTTGAAGGCCCCTGGTGTCCGGTTTGCCAGATATCCGAACATGTTTGCCTGCAACTCGCTATCCGCCGCATGGCTGGTAACTGATGCCGATTCTCCGTCGACCCGGGTTAAGGCCGGGTTTCCGTCAATCGGATTTTGCGTCTGGGCCAATGCTTGTGTTGTTCCGACAGCGGCCGCAGTTACGTTCCCCTGATTAAGATTGGTTGCAGGGGGCGTGTAAACCGCGACCTGGCGCACAATGCTTGGCGTAGATTCATATTCTTCTTCATCATCGTTGTCTTCCTCGTACCGGTCCTCCAGCAGGTGCAGGATAGACTCGGTGTCATCTTCTCTCATAACTCGGCCATGCGGGGTCCATGCCGGCTCCTCCGGCTGTTCCCTCTTCGTGGTGGGCTCTTCTGCCGGATCTATCATCCCGACTGATTCCTCCCCATCGGACTGAACGCAGGTGGCCTCCCCTGACACAGAATCAAATCCAAAATCGTCAGGAGCCAAACCGGACGTACGTACCATGCCAATGAAGACGTTGATGCAGCCGATTGTCACGACAGATCCGGATTCGAGCAGATCCGACTCTGACCCCCAGCCAAAATCGTCCACCATCTTCTCTCCTTCGGGGTTGGTGTAGATCTTGCCGACGACGAGGTTCTTCATGTTCTCCCGAGCTTCTCCCGTGATGTCGCACCCGGACTTCTAGAGGATACTCACCGTACGAACTGAACAGTATTCTGATGAGATTACGGGGCTTTCCGGCACCCGCGTCCTCTTACGAGTAGGCCAACACTTAAGTGTGACAACCCATCGCTACTGTTCACCGTCGATGTAAACTATCCTGTAGAAATCAGGACACTACCATTGACGTACTTCATACCATACACACATGGTACGTCAACGGCTTTGAACAAAAGGATAACACAACATGCCTCTACGACACAAAAGATTGAAATAAGGTAGCAAATGGCCTTCACTAAGGCAGAAATAGCAAATACAATCATCCAGAGGACACATGTCCCAACATAGCATTCATTACATCAGCGGAAGCATTCCAAGGGGTCTGAGTACAGACAAAATCCAAATAGGCTTAAGAAGCCGGAAACTGAAATAAAGACGGAGCCCATCCACGATGTCTCGGATCCTGCCCGGGTCCGCTAACTACTCGTCAGCAGCCTCGTCAAACTCCACGTAGTAGCCGTCACCTGGATCCTCGTAATCGTAGTCTGCGGAAACCACAGCCCCAAAGGGGTCAGTACATAGACGTACTGGCAAGCAAGACTCACAGTTCACCAAAGTATAGCCCGTCAACACAAGCACAGATGACTTGGGTTCAACGGAAAGAAAGGGGTATATAAGATGCTGCAACTGGCTGCACTAACCAACTACAGAGATTCTATCACTTCCAACTATCAGAAAGGGGATAAGATCGAGGGTTGTAACCAACTGAAAGATAACATCAAACAAACCCATCCTGGATCTCGCCCCTTATCCAAAGAAGCAATCCGAGGATAACTCACACAGTTGGATTAAGATGAAACAAGTTATTGTGAAAATAATCCTATTACTAGTCAAATTGTAATCTTGGGGTGTGAGATTGTGTATCATTAGGTTTAAGTTGTCTTGAGTACTTGTTAGCCAGTACTTTCACCAAGTAGTCCATAACCGTGGAAAACACGGCTTCTCGAGAAGATTATCCCTGCAGGGTTGCACCAATTTGGCCGTACACGTATGAATAACCCGCTAGATGGGATGCCTCCCACCAAGCGGGGCACTCAACACAACTCAACTCTTCTCCGCATCAAGCCCAAAGCACCTTGGGCGCACGGCTAATCGAGCCCAGAAGAAAATGGACCCTCATAGCACTCTAAGAACGTGTCCCCCTATATGCCGACTACAAAAGTTCCACCCTGCGCTGGGCTCGCAAAAACATGCATGCGGCAAATAGAAAGCACGAACAAAATGAGATGATTTGGACGAGATGCGAATCGAATCAAATTGAGGGGGGCGCCCATACTCGCTTCCCACATGCGGGTAGTGCGCTCATCATGGATCAGTAGACAAGACCCTTTTCCTATTAGGGCCGACACTAGCAGGCCTCAAAACCACACAGGGCCTCCTGCCGGTGCCTTATCATCAAATTATTATTAACAGTAATAACATTAGCATGATTGATTGATTGATTAAACATTGAGCCCCCAGAACATGATGAAATATAGTAACTGAAAGTAACGGGTAACAGACTCGAGCAAAACAACCTAAGCATACTAGTAAGACACTGGCTCAATCAATAGGGTTGTAGGAGGGGTGGTGAGGCAATATCAGGGTTCAGGGAATCATGTGATAGGTTCGTAACAGAAACAACTACCACTAAGGCTAGCAAGAATAGACAACGGAAAGTATCGGTAACCAGGGTTGAAAGGAACACAATGGTTCATGTGAGTGATAACTTGCCTGCAAACTCAACAGCCGGGTACTGAGCTAGATCCTCAGAAGGGGTGCTGTAAGGATCGTCTGTCTCAACGTCGTCGTCTATTCGAGAAGAAACAAACAAACATAACAGGAATGTAAACAATCATTTTCATGGCATTGTGCACAATCAAGATGTTGCATGACAAATTGATGGTTGCATCAAAATAAGCTAGCTAACATGATAACACAATTTAAATGGACCCATATGTAATTGGATTGCATATGGAAAAGATCCATTGAATTAATTGGAAACAAATAATTTACAATTAATTATTATGTGAAAGTTGTTAGCATGATGCATGCATGCTGGTAACAACAAAATAACAACAAATAACAATAATAGATGCAAAGGAAAAGGAATAAAACAAGTTTGGAAATTATTTATTAAGTTTGGAAAAATTTGGTTACTTAAACATGTCACACAAACAATTATTGTTTTCATCAAGTTAAAGTGTGCAAATCAATTAACAAAATTTATATTTGAAAAGAACATCAAATTTTAGTTGGATTACATGTTTCAAATATTGAAGTTTGAATTAGGATGAATTTATTATGAATTAAACAATATTAAACAAGTTTTAATTGAATTTAAAACAAGTTTGAATATTATTTGAATTTTATTTGTTCAAACCATAAATTCAAATTCACATTTGAAAAGTTCACACTTTGATGGTTTGAAAACATATTTTGCATGTTCAAAAATATTTTATTTTGAGCAAGTTATGATTTTATCAAATTTTAATTGAATTAAACAAGTATTAAATTATTTAGGCAATTTAAATTATTCAAACAATGAAACAAAGTTTATATTTGAATAGGATATTCAAAATGGTATGAAAAACATATTTTATTTGCCTTAATTGGAATTAGTATGAATTATTTGTGAATTATTGCAAATTACATTTGAATTATTCAAATTTGAATTTTAATTGTATTTTGAAATTTCAAAACAGGGAACAAATGTTTCCAAAAGATAGACAATTGAATTTAGATCAGAGTGCATATTTTATTTGCAGTTTTTAGTGTTATAAAATAAAAGATATGATGGTTTTGAAACCAGGGGCCTATCTGTGATTATTTGGACCTAGTTTGAAAACAGAAAGTTAAAAAAAAAACGTTTTTACACCCACTGGGAACGTACCCACAGGCTGCCAGGGGGGCCCGTGGGCTCGCTGTGCTTGCGCAGCACACGAGCGACTGACAGGGGGCCCTCCCTGTCAGCGCTGCGGCGAAAAAAGTGTGGGTTTTATCCCAGGGAGGGCACGGATCGAACTCGCGACCTCGCCCTCGCGCGCACTGACCGCAACCGCTGCGCTGCTTTCGTTTGTTGTCAGGTAACAGCGACGCGCTGAGGATATTCTTCAGTCTCGGGTGTTAACTGAAATCGCTGACGCGCGCACACGTCTGAAACGCTGACAGAAACGCTGCCGGCGGCGAGCGGTGGCCGTGCGCGGCGGGTGGATACGTGCGTATGCAGATGGGATGACGAGTGCACGGATGCGACGCAACAGAGAGAGGGAAGGGCGCACGGTGGGCTCACCAGGAGGTTGTCGTGGTTGTTTCTGACGGCGGAGGGGAATGCCGCGGCGGTGACGAGGTGGTCGAGGACGGCGGCGTGGTCTCCGGGCTCCTTCGTGCGAGCTCAGATGCCCAACGCGTAGAGGAGGGAGTGGCGAGCTGGTTCCAGCAGTTAGATGGCTAGGAGGGGCTGTGAGGTGGCGGCGCCATGGCGAGGTTCAGAGAGCCGTCGTCGGCGAGGAAATTCAGAGAGGGGGGAGCGATGACAGAGGGCAGGAATTGGCGGCGCGGCGCGGGGAGCGAGGACCTAGGGATTAGGGTTAGGTTCCAGGTGGGTCTAGGGTAGATATAGGGGTGCCGGGAGCCTCCTGGCGGTCGGGTAGTCGCCGATGTCGCGGTGGCGCTCGGGATGGCCTGCCGTACTGGAAACAGACGGCGTGCACGAACTTCAAAGCGGTAAGTGACGCGGTAGGCGGGCTGGGCTGCGCGCGCTAGGCTAGGTGGGCTGGGTTTGCTATCTGCTGCGCGCGCGCTGCGGTTTCCTTTTCTTTTCTATTTTCTGTTTTATTTTATTTTTTTTGCTGAAAACAGAATTGGAAGAGATTGATAGGGTTTTGGACTTTAAAAAAAATTTGAGAAAATTCATGGAATCATGTTAGCTCAAAAGCTAACAGTTAGCAAATAGGCTTTTTGAAAATTCAACTTTTACATTGCTGTTTTTAAAATAGGCCAATTTATAAGATTTTGAATATTCAAATTGATTAAAGAAATCAACCTTTTAATAAGGTGACCCAAAGGGATTAATTGGAAACAAGGATTTAGAGAAAATTTTGGTTATTATTTTTATAGTTTCAAATTGGCTCTGTTTGAAATATTTGATTTGAATTGGAATATTTTGTTAATTAATAGTAACAACCATTTAATAGGGTGAACCCTATTATTAGTTGGACTAGAAACATTGGAAAGGTTTGATATTTGATAATTTCCAAATGAGGTGTTGATGATGATTTGCTTTGAATTTGAAAACCAATTTGGAAAGAATTAGTGGAATTTATAACACCATTTTATTAATTGACCCATATTGAAAATTATGACAACAAATAGATGGTTTTTATTTGTGATTTTATTCCAAATGTTGTAACAGAGCAAGTATGAAAACAACCATTTGAAATTGTTTGATTTTGATTATGAAAACAAGATAAAACAGATGCAAAACAAATAGTAACAATTGCAAACAAAAATAAAACATGATGACATGATGCAATGCTTGAAATAAAACAATAAATCAAACATTCTAAGGGATATTTCATACTTGGGATGTTACAAAACGCCCCCCCTTGAAGGAATCGCGCCCCGAGATTCCTTACTGAGAAATGAAAAGGTCCGGATACTTCTTGCGAAGATCCTCTTCGGTCTCCCACGTTGCCTCTTTATCGGAATGATGCGACCATTATACTTTCAAGAACTTGGTGCTCTTGTTGCGAGTCTTACGCTCGGTCTCATCGAGAATACGAACAGGGTGCTCCTCATAAGATAGATCATCTTGCAGTTCAATGGAATCATTATCAACTGCATGATCTGGATCTTTGAAACACTTCTTGAGTTGTGACACGTGGAACACATCGTGCACCTTGGATAGTTTTTCTGGAAGTTCAAGACGATAAGCATTTTCTGCCCGCCTTGAAAGAATGTTGAAAGGACCAATGTATCTTGGTGCAAGCTTTCCTTTCACACCAAAACGATGAGTGCCTCTGAGGGGAGTTACACGGAGATATGCCTTATCACCAGGTGCATAGATCATATCCCTGTGCTTGCTATCATAATAGCTCTTCTGACGAGACTGAGCAATCCTGAGATTGTCACGAATGATACGAACTTTCTCCTCGGCTTCCTTAACAATGTGAGGGCCTAAAAGTGAACGTTCACCAGCTCCAGACCAATTGATTGGACTCCTGCATCTGCGACCATACAGTGCCTCAAATGGTGCCATGCCTAGGCTTGCCTGGTAGCTGTTGTTGTAGGAGAATTCAGCATATGGAAGGCAATCCTCCCATTTCATGCCAAAGGAGAGACCACATGCTCTGAGCATATCCTCGAGAATCTGATTGACTCTTTCGACTTGCCCCTGAGACTGAGGGTGATAAGCTGTGCTGAACAGAAGTTTAGTGCCCAAAGCTTCTTCAAAACTCTTCCAGAAATGAGAAGTGAAGATACTTCCACGGTCTGAGCTTATTTCCAATGGAACACCATGAAGGGGAACAACCTTTGCTGTGTAGAGCTCTGCTAACTGGCTAGCTGAGATAGTCTCCTTGACAGCAAAGAAGTGAGCAACCTTAGTGAGACGATCAATAACAACGAAGATTGCATCGTTGCCCTTCTTGGACTTTGGAAACCCAGTAACGAAGTCCATTTCAATAATGTCCCACTTCCACTCAGGAATTTTCAGAGGTTGGAGTAGACCTGCTGTTTTCTGATGGACTGCCTTAACACGTTGACAAACGTCGCATTCAGAAACGTATTGATCAATTTCACGTTTCATGCCAGGCCACCAATACAGAGTCTTGAGATCCTGGTACATCTTTGTACTTCCAGGGTGGATGGATAGAGGAGTTTCATGAGCCTCCTTGAGAATGATATCCTTGAGACTTTGA
The DNA here is from genome assembly GCA_028641055.1 of Alopecurus myosuroides. Lineage (NCBI taxonomy): Eukaryota > Viridiplantae > Streptophyta > Magnoliopsida > Poales > Poaceae > Alopecurus > Alopecurus myosuroides. The sequence continues at coordinate 114,938,426 of CM054063.1, read as the reverse complement.
ATCTGAGGAACTGCAATGCGTCCTTCGAAGAACACAGTTCCCTTGTCATCAATTGAGAAGGACTTGAATTTATCGTTGCCTTCCTTGATGTGCTCTACAATCTTCTTGATTTCAGTATCACGAAGTTGTTCAGAACGAATCTTGTCCCCGAGAGTTGGACTGGCCGTCAAGCTAGCAAGGTATCCTTCAGAGACAAGACCAAGGTTCAGCTTCTGGAATTCTTCATGAAGTGGAGGTTGGCTTTCCATGATCATGAGATTATTGCAATAGGATTTGCGACTGAGAGCATCGGCCATAACATTAGCCTTGCCTGGAGTGTAAGAAATGGTGAGATCAAAGTCTTTAATCTTCTCAATCCATCTCCTTTGCCTGAGGTTCAGATCTGGCTGAGTGAAGATGTATTTGAGACTCTTATCATCGGAAAAGATTTCAGTTTTGTTACCCAACAAGTATTGTCTCCATTTCTTGAGGGCAAACACAACTGCTGCAAGTTCTAGGTCATGTGTGGGATAGTTTTGCTCATGTGGGTTCAACTGACGTGAAGCATAAGCCACAACTTGACGTTCATGCATAAGAACTGCACCCAGACCTTGGAGAGATGCATCGCAGAATATCTGGAAAGGTTTGGTAGTATCTGGGCCAACCAGAACAGGTGTGGAAGTGAGTTTAGTCTTCAGGAGGTTGAAACTCTCATCACATTGTGGAGTCCAAACGAACTTTTTGTCCTTCTTTGTGAGATCAGTGAGAGGTTTGGCAATCTTGGAAAAGTTTTGGACGAAACGACGGCAATAGCTAGCCAAGCCAAGAAAACTTCTGACTTGCTTCACCGTCTTAGGGGGTTTCCAATCAACAATTGCCTTAACCTTTTCAGGATCAATGGCTATGCCTTTGGCAGAGATGATATGACCAAGATATGCAACTTCTGGAATCCAGAACTCACATTTGGAAAACTTGGCATACAGACGATGCTCGCGAAGTTTCATGAGAGTGAGACGAAGGTGTTCTCCATGCTCTTCCTCGGATTTGGAGTAGACTAGAATATCATCAAGATATACCACAACGAACTTGTCGAGGTATTCATGGAAGACAGAATTCATGAGTCTTGAGAACGTTGCCGGTGCATTGGTGAGACCAAAGGACATGACGGTGTATTCATATAGACCGTAACGAGTGGTGAAAGCTGTCTTAGGAATATCTTCCTTTCTGATCTTTATCTGATGGTACCCCATCCTCAAGTCCAACTTTGAGAATATTGAGGCTCCAGCAAGTTGATCAAAAAGATCATCGATACGAGGAATTGGATACTTGTTCTTGATGGTTTTCTCGTTGAGAGGACGATAGTCAACCACGAGTCTTTTTGTTTGATCCTTCTTGGCAACAAACAGAGTTGGGCAACCCCAAGCGGAGGAACTAGGCTGAATGTAACCTTTCTCCATGTACATATCGATTTGCTCCTTCAACAATTTCAGTTCAGGAGGAGCTATCTTGTATGGATGCTTAGAGATTGGAGCAGTACCTGGCTCAAGCTCGATCACGAACTCAACTGCTCTGTCCGGGGGCATCCCTGGCAACTCTTCTGGAAAGACGTCAGGGAATTCACAAACCACCGGAACATTTTCAATTGCAGGAAGGGGTTTAGCATCGAGGTTGAACAGCTGAACAGAACTTGATCCATATGGAGAATAGACTATCTGGCCTGAAGTGTGAGAGAGAGTTATTGACTTTTGAGCACAGTCAATTTTAGCTTTGTGGGTCTTCAACCAATCCATACCCAGAATGACATCAATGTCAGTATTTCCCAGCAACATGAGTGAAGCAAGGAATATGCGACCTCCAATTAGGATCTCATTGTCCATGCTTATCTTGGAAGTCAACATTTGCGGTCCCGGAGAGTGAACAGTCATTTGATTGCTTAGCGGAACCAGAACTAGGTTGTATGCTTTTGCAAAAATCTTTGACACAAAAGAATGCGATGCTCCGGTATCAAACAACACTTTAGCTGGAATAGAGTTTACGGGTAATATACCGAGAACGACGTCAGCAGCTTCCTCAGCTTTGTCGGCCTTGATATGGTTCACCCTCGCGGTCCTCCCGACAGGCCTGTTGTTGGAGTTGAAGGATTTAGCCGGGGGAGCACGAACCATTGCCTGGTTGTTGTTGGGGCGAGGAGGTGGTGGAGGTAGCTGCCTCTGAGTGCACTTATCAGCGTAGTGTCCAGTCTCCTTGCACTTGTAGCAAGTGACGACACGAGGAGGACCTGGCCTTGGCTGCCCCATTGGAATCCTCTGACCCTGCATCTGAGATGGGTTGGGTGGGCGGGGACCAAAGCCTGGAGAAGCTTGGGCATTTGGAGCCCGAGTGACAGCACCATTTGGCACCCAGATGCGGCGCTTCTGCGGAGGGGTGGTCATGTTGGAGGAGGAACCACCCTCGCGCGAGTGCTTACGGGACTCTTCGAACGCCTTGCGCCCATTCTCCTCATTGAGCGCGGTGTTCACGAGCTCCACGAAGTCCTTGCACTTGATGTTGGTGAGAGCGTACTTCAGTTCCGGGTTAAAACCTCGGCGGAACCTTGCCATCTTTTTGGCTTCAGTGGACACCTCGTCACCAGCGTATCGAGCGAGACGATTGAACTCGTTCTGGTAGCCAAGTACGTCCAGCTTGCCCTGTCTGAGAGAGCAGAATTCCTCACGCATCCTTTCCATGAGACCATCTGGGATGTGGTGCTTCAGGAAGGCATCCTTGAAACAACCCCAGGTGATAGGATAGCCAGCTCTCATGGTCTGGTAGTTCTCCCACCAAGTAGCTGCCTGACCCTTCAGTAGGTAGGTGGCATACTTGACCTTATCTTCCTCAGCAACATGAGCTATCTCCAGAGCCCTGTTCATCTCCCTGATCCAGTCATCAGCATCCAGAGGCTCACGTGTTGCCACGAAAGCTCTCGGCCCCATGCTCAGAAACTCCTTGATGCTGACTCGCGGAGCATTCTGGTTGGTGTGCTGGTTAGCCTGGATCTGGGCCATCTGAGCCACGACCTGAGTCATCTGAGTCAACAGCTCCGTGAGCGGAAGTGGCTCTGGTGGGTTGTTCCTTGTTGGCGGCATCCTGAATAGACATTCATTTTAGTACAACAACAGAAAAGGATAGACTTGGTAACCGAAAGATAGATTATTCCGACGCATGAATAGATAACCAACAGGTACATCATCACATGTTCAAATACATCAGAATATCCAACAGACCAATACATGGTTCGAATGCCAAAGGATAACTAAACATAGCTAGGAATGGATACATCGATACTCCCATGCTCATCACGCAGGACGGCGGTGAGTAGTACGACGAGAGATACGGTGCGGAGGAATCCCCCGGAAGTAGGTATGACGACGATCCACGTAGAGCGGGACTGCTCTGAGAGCAACTCTCGGTGTGGTGAAGTAGAAAGCGTCGTCTCCCTGTGCTCCAAAGCGGGGAATCCCAGTGTAACCAGGACCAAGGTCGAGAAGTGGACCTCTGATCGGCTCGTAACCTCCAGCATCTGGCAGCGGAAACCCAGCTGGCTGAGTGAAACGTGCAAAGCGCTCGTCTCCAACAAAGTCTGTGGTGTACGTAGCCAGACGAGTCAACGCCAGATAGAGCTGCTCCCTGACTGAGGCTAACTCCTGAGAAAGTGTGGAAGCAACTGCGTCACTGTGCCTCACGAACTGAGCAGTGGTGTGCAGCCTGGAGCTATCAGACTCGTAGGTATCCAGATTGCTGTGGAGAGTGAAGTGAACTCCCGCTGGCGTGATGTAACCACGGGGGATGTGACGATAGATGGAATCATCAAACCCCCAGTAGTCAGCACGGAGGACGGTGAGACTCACGTAAGCTGCCTGCTGTACGGACATATCCACTGTGGAACCTACTGCCTCGTAGCGGTGGACAATGCTCCTGCCATCATCTGACAGAATGTAGACGATAGCCCGGTAGCAGGTCTGGTCAAACTCTCGCTGCTGCTCGTAGACCTGGTACTCTGGTGCCCAATGGAACCCCAGATAGGTAACCATGTCTCTCAGCATCTCCGGGTAACCGGCGGTGCTCTCACAGCGAGTCATCCGAACCACCTGCGGGTAGAACCTGAGATCCATCTGCAGATGATCGGGGAAGTTTTGATTAGACTCCGGTAGAGAACTGATGTGGAAAGTAACAACAAGGTTCAACGGACGAAAAGGATGTTGAAAAGAACAGGATATTGAAGCAACATCGGGAAACTCAAGACCAAAAACTCCTGAGGTACTACGGAGAACCCAAAACACGTGAAATCCTAACTTGAAGGTTTAGGTGAGAACAGAAAACAACGTTGCACTTCCTTACCAGAAAAGGGTGGGTGGGTGGGGAAAGAAGAAAAATGGCAGAATTCCTACTCTCACGTTTCATTTTTCCTATATAGCTACAAAATAGTTTCTAGACTCAACTGCGACCAGTAAAAAGGGATCCTACAGGCAGACAGGCTCTGATACCATTTATCGCACCCGGACTTCTAGAGGATACTCACCGTACGAACTGAACAGTATTCTGATGAGATTACGGGGCTTTCCGGCACCCGCGTCCTCTTACGAGTAGGCCAACACTTAAGTGTGACAGCCCATCGCTACTGTTCACCGTCGATGTAAACTATGCTGTAGAAATCAGGACGCTACCATTGACGTACTTCATACCATACACACATGGTACGTCAACGGCTTTGAACAAAAGGATAACACAACATGCCTCTACGACACAAAAGATTGAAATAAGGTAGCAAATGGCCTTCACTAAGGCAGAAATAGCAAATACAATCATCCAGAGGACACATGTCCCAACATAGCATTCATTACATCAGCGGAAGCATTCCAAGGGGTCTGAGTACAGACAAAATCCAAATAGGCTTAAGAAGCCGGAAACTGAAATAAAGACGGAGCCCATCCACGATGTCTCGGATCCTGCCCGGGTCCGCTAACTACTCGTCAGCAGCCTCGTCAAACTCCACGTAGTAGCCGTCACCTGGATCCTCGTAATCGTAGTCTGCGGAAACCACAGCCCCAAAGGGGTCAGTACATAGACGTACTGGCAAGCAAGACTCACAGTTCACCAAAGTATAGCCCGTCAACACAAGCACAGATGACTTGGGTTCAACGGAAAGAAAGGGGTATATAAGATGCTGCAACTGGCTGCACTAACCAACTACAGAGATTCTATCACTTCCAACTATCAGAAAGGGGATAAGATCGAGGGTTGTAACCAACTGAAAGATAACATCAAACAAACCCATCCTGGATCTCGCCCCTTATCCAAAGAAGCAATCCGAGGATAACTCACACAGTTGGATTAAGATGAAACAAGTTATTGTGACAATAATCCTATTACTAGTCAAATTGTAATCTTGGGGTGTGAGATTGTGTATCATTAGGTTTAAGTTGTCCTGAGTACTTGTTAGCCAGTACTTTCACCAAGTAGTCCATAACCGCGGAAAACACGGCTTCTCGAGAAGATTATCCCTGCAGGGTTGCACCAATTTGGCCGTACACGTATGAATAACCCGCCAGATGGGATGCCTCCCACCAAGCGGGGCACTCAACACAACTCAACTCTTCTCCGCATCAAGCCCAAAGCACCTTGGGCGCACGGCTAATCGAGCCCAGAAGAAAATGGACCCTCATAGCACTCTAAGAACGTGTCCCCCTATATGTCGACTACAAAAGTTCCACCCTGCGCTGGGCTCGCAAAAACATGCATGCGGCAAATAGAAAGCACGAACTAAATGAGATGATTTGGACGAGATGCGAATCGAATCAAATTGAGGGGGGCGCCCATACTCGCTTCCCACATGCGGGTAGTGCGCTCATCATGGATCAGTAGACAAGACCCTTTTCCTATTAGGGCCGACACTAGCAGGCCTCAAAACCACACAGGGCCTCCTGCCGGTGCCTTATCATCAAATTATTATTAACAGTAATAACATTAGCATGATTGATTGATTGATTAAACATTGAGCCCCCAGAACATGATGAAATATAGTAACTGAAAGTAACGGGTAACAGACTCGAGCAAAACAACCTAAGCATACTAGTAAGACACTGGCTCAATCAATAGGGTTGTAGGAGGGGTGGTGAGGCAATATCAGGGTTCAGGGAATCATGTGATAGGTTCGTAACAGAAACAACTACCACTAAGGCTAGCAAGAATAGACAACGGAAAGTATCGGTAACCAGGGTTGAAAGGAACACAATGGTTCATGTGAGTGATAACTTGCCTGCAAACTCAACAGCCGGGTACTGAGCTAGATCCTCAGAAGGGGTGCTGTAAGGATCGTCTGTCTCAACGTCGTCGTCTATTCGAGAAGAAACAAACAAACAGAACAGGAATGTAAACAATCATTTTCATGGCATTGTGCACAATCAAGATGTTGCATGACAAATTGATGGTTGCATCAAAATAAGCTAGCTAACATGATAACACAATTTAAATGGACCCATATGCAATTGGATTGCATATGGAAAAGATCCATTGAATTAATTGGAAACAAATAATTTACAATTAATTATTATGTGAAAGTTGTTAGCATGATGCATGCATGCTGGTAACAACAAAATAACAACAAATAACAATAATAGATGCAAAGGAAAAGGAATAAAACAAGTTTGGAAATTATTTATTAAGTTTGGAAAAATTTGGTTACTTAAACATGTCACACAAACAATTATTGTTTTCATCAAGTTAAAGTGTGCAAATCAATTAACAAAATTTATATTTGAAAAGAACATCAAATTTTAGTTGGATTACATGTTTCAAATATTGAAGTTTGAATTAGGATGAATTTATTATGAATTAAACAATATTAAACAAGTTTTAATTGAATTTAAAACAAGTTTGAATATTATTTGAATTTTATTTGTTCAAACCATAAATTCAAATTCACATTTGAAAAGTTCACACTTTGATGGTTTGAAAACATATTTTGCATGTTCAAAAATATTTTATTTTGAGCAAGTTATGATTTTATCATATTTTAATTGAATTAAACAAGTATTAAATTATTTAGGCAATTTAAATTATTCAAACAATGAAACAAAGTTTATATTTGAATAGGATATTCAAAATGGTATGAAAAACATATTTTATTTGCCTTAATTGGAATTAGTATGAATTATTTGTGAATTATTGCAAATTACATTTGAATTATTCAAATTTGAATTTTAATTGTATTTTGAAATTTCAAAACAGGGAACAAATGTTTCCAAAAGATAGACAATTGAATTTAGATCAAAGTGCATATTTTATTTGCAGTTTTTAGTGTTATAAAATAAAAGATATGATGGTTTTGAAACCAGGGGCCTATCTGTGATTATTTGGACCTAGTTTGAAAACAGAAAGTTTAAAAAAAAACGTTTTTACACCCACTGGGAACGTACCCACAGGCTGCCAGGGGGGCCCGTGGGCTCGCTGTGCTTGCGCAGCACACGAGCGACTGACAGGGGGCCCTCCCTGTCAGCGCTGCGGCGAAAAAAGTGTGGGTTTTATCCCAGGGAGGGCACGGATCGAACTCGCGACCTCGCCCTCGCGCGCACTGACCGCAACCGCTGCGCTGCTTTCGTTTGTTGTCAGGTAACAGCGACGCGCTGAGGATATTCTTCAGTCTCGGGTGTTAACTAAAATCGCTGACGCGCGCACACGTCTGAAACGCTGACAAAAACGCTGCCGGCGGCGAGCGGTGGCCGTGCGCGGCGGGTGGATACGTGCGTATGCAGATGGGATGACGAGTGCACGGATGCGACGCAACAGAGAGAGGGAAGGGCGCACGGTGGGCTCACCAGGAGGTTGCCGTGGTTGTTTCTGACGGCGGAGGGGAATGCCGCGGCAGTGACGAGGTGGTCGAGGACGGCGGCGTGGTCTCCGGGCTCCTCCGTGCGAGCTCAGATGTCCAACGCGTAGAGGAGGGAGTGGCGAGCTGGTTCCAGCAGTTAGATGGCTAGGAGGGGCTGTGAGGTGGCGGCGCCATGGCGAGGTTCAGAGAGCCGTCGCCGGCGAGGAAATTCAGAGAGGGGGGAGCGATGACAGAGGGCAGGAATTGGCGGCGCGGCGCGGGGAGCGAGGACCTAGGGATTAGGGTTAGGTTCCAGGTGGGTCTAGGGTAGATATAGGGGTGTCGGGAGCCTCCTGGCCGTCGGGTAGTCGCCGATGTCGCGGTGGCGCTCGGGATGGCCTGCCGTACTGGAAACAGACGGCGTGCACGAACTTCAAAGCGGTAAGTGACGCGGTAGGCGGGCTGGGCTGCGCGCGCTAGGCTAGGTGGGCTGGGTTTGCTATCTGCTGCGCGCGCGCTGCGGTTTCCTTTTCTTTTCTATTTTCTGTTTTATTTTATTTTTTTGCTGAAAACAGAATTGGAAGAGATTGATAAGGTTTTGGACTTTAAAAAAAAGTTTGAGAAAATTCATGGAATCATGTTAGCTCAAAAGCTAACAGTTAGCAAATAGGCTTTTTGAAAATTCAACTTTTACATTGCTGTTTTTAAAATAGGCCAATTTATAAGATTTTGAATATTCAAATTGATTAAAGAAATCAACCTTTTAATAAGGTGACCCAAAGGGATTAATTGGAAACAAGGATTTAGAGAAAATTTTGGTTATTATTTTTATAGTTTCAAATTGGCTCTGTTTGAAATATTTGATTTGAATTGGAATATTTTGTTAATTAATAGTAACAACCATTTAATAGGGTGAACCCTATTATTAGTTGGACTAGAAACATTGGAAAGGTTTGATATTTGATAATTTCCAAATGAGGTGTTGATGATGATTTGCTTTGAATTTGAAAACCAATTTGGAAAGAATTAGTGGAATTTATAACACCATTTTATTAATTGACCCATATTGAAAATTATGACAACAAATAGATGGTTTTTATTTGTGATTTTATTCTAAATGTTGTAACAGAGCAAGTATGAAAATAACCATTTGAAATTGTTTGAGTTTGATTATGAAAACAAGATAAAACAGATGCAAAACAAATTTCATACTTGGGATGTTACACGTGATGTAAACACCCTTGGACGTAGGCCCCACGGTGGGCGCCAATTGTCGTGGGATAATCACGGCAGACGTTACCGGGGGTAACTTGTCTTGGGGCGAATCGACTCGAGTGTTTGGGAGAGGGTTTAGCTCAAAGGAAACCATGGTGATATGCAATCCGGTAGCTGGCAATCAAGTCGCCGAGTCTACGATCTGAATATATTAGCTCGATACTGGTGTTACAATGGATGCTCGAAATCTCTCAATCTGGCGATCAGGTTCTTGCTCACGTAAAAGCTTGTTTAACCCTAACCTAGGAGCCGGCTTATATAATATCCGAACCCCCTGTCTTACCCTCCAAGGCGCACTCTGAATCCTACCCGGACACCGCTTACAAACCCTAAACTTCCTTACCGGAACCCACAATCCGGGTTACGAGGCCTATGCTCCTGGGCCTTCTATAAGCTCCTTTATCCTAAGCCGGGTCTTGCGCAGCGTCCTTTGGGCCGAGTTACTCCTTGGCGTTAACCTACCGGGTTATCATCCCTCCATCAAATAGATTGGTGTTGATCTAAAATTTATGCTACAATGGATAATTCATCAGGTTCGGTGGAGAAAGAGTTGTTGTCGGTGCTTCTGCTATGTATTCAGAAACAAGCAATGTGCCTGCATCTCGTACCAAGCTCTCGTAAAGCACATACGAAAGTTGTATTGGGCATTATGGCTGTGACACATGTAGGTTCTAGTACCTTGTTTATCTGCTCAAGCTTAATTTTTGTCAACACTAATCATTGGAATCCATATGTGACTCAAGCATCATACGTAAGCTGCTTCGTTGTTAATTCCTTCTATTCGTATCGCGTACGCGAGTACGAAACGGCCGAGAGCTAGCTAGCTAGTACTATAGCGTACAAAGTGCAACGAGATGCAATTCACGGGAGGGCATGTTGTACTTACATGCGATTGATCCTTTGGCAACCCAGCGGCGCTAGCGTCGACGGCCTGCGCAGGGGCTGGGGCTGGTCAGTGGGGGACAGCGGCGCTAGCGGCGACGGCCTGCGCAGGGTCCGGCGGCGGCGCTGTGATCTGCCGAGGACGCGATCGATACCGGCCGATCGAGTATATCTGCCGAGGACGCGATCGATATCACCCGATCGAGTATATCTAGCCCATGCATGTACGAGGGAATGTAAATATATGTAACTTTTTTTGCATGCTAGGTGCAGGTCGTCCTAGCTTTCTCAATTCTAGGTCCCCTCGTTGGCCGTTGGATCGCCATCTTACGGCCACAATCAGTGTTTCGTGTTTTTGCATTTTAACCCCTCTACTTTTCGTATATAGAACCCGCACTCCACAGCAGCCCCACTTAAACGAAGGGGTATGTTGTGTTGCCCCCGGTCATCTCGATAATTACAGCAAAACTGTCATTGCAACAAATTCACTGGTATCCCAACAAAAATTATCGCACTCTGTACCAAAAAAAATTATTGCAACAAATTGTTCCAAAAATATCCGAGAAAAGTAATGTTACAAAGAATAGTTAAACAAATACGTTATTGCGTTCCAACAAAAAAAATTCAAACAATTCAACAAAAATCACAACCTATTGCAACAACAAAAAATTGCATCAATTAAAAAGTTGGTAATCAACAAAATAACTTTTTACCGTTTCAGTTGCAACAAAAATCATCACTTATTTCAACAAAAAGGTAAATCGATAGCAACATGTGAAGGAGCGCATAAATATATCATTCCAAATGAATTCTAAAATAAACATATGTATTTTGTAGAAAAATAATCTAAAAACATTTCAACAATCAGTTTGGGCTTTCTCAACAAATCGCGTGCGAAATTGTTACAAATTTTAGACACGTACGCAACGTTGATTGAAATGGCGAAAATACTTAGCGTACATATGACTAGACGTATTTCTTATGATGGGCTGACGAAAAAATAGTCTGACACAAAAAATAAGCCCAAAATATCTAACATGTGTTAATTGGGTCTTCATACATGTAAAGAAGCTGGCCCAAAGTGGGCAGTTCGCTAACTCCACCGAGCCATGTGCAGGAGACCTAGAAAACATGAGCACAGGTCCCCCTAAAACAAGTATTTTCCATTTTTTTGTGATCTTATGTACCTGGTATTCTAACCCAAACATTGAGTCGGCAACTTGGTATATTGAGAAAAACGCTGATGTGGCGAAAAAAATCGGCTAAAACCGTGGCCAAATGTACGAAGGGGTAATTTTGAACGGTTCCTATAACTTCAGGTTGAACATTGAACCAAATAAAAAATTAAGGTTGTAAACTGAACTTCTTGATGAATTTAGGGGGGTAAAATAGACTTCTCTCTTAGATGGAGTTTCAATACCTCAGAATTTGAATACGCTGTAAAAAGTGAAAATAGGAACTATTTAGCTATTTCTACAAAAATCGCTTGGTGATTTCATTTTATTTACCTTGGTGAACTTTGATCCCTATGCACTAGAGCTTATTAATTAAATAAGGTGTTGTTTACAAGATATTTCCCACATAGAACTAATCGTCTTGCATTAGCTAAGAATCTCCTGATTAATGGACCCAAGCTTGCCCCACAGGCACCGGGCCATGACGAGTACAATTTTCAGATTTGTATAGAATACAATTGAGCACACAATGTTATGAATAGAGGAATGCAACTTGTATTCCACGGGGCCAAAGGCCACAATATATATTACATGTACAGGGCAAATATGCAGGAAACCCCCTATGTGATAGGGAAACTATAAATATACACATGATCTCTCTAACACCCCCCCTCAAACTCATGGTGGTTGGACAACACTGAGTTTGGAGAGAAAGAAACTATGTTGTGCTCTAGTCTGGGCCTTCGTAAAGAAGTCCGCCAACTGTAACTCTGAAGGCACATACTGGAGCGCAATAATCTGATCCTGCACACTAGCACGAACAAAAGAAGCATCAACACCAATATGCTTGGTAAGCTCATGCTTCATCGGATCACGTGCAATACTGATAGCACATGTACTGTCGGACAATAGATCAGTGGGTGTCATAACAGAGACACTAAAATCTGCAAGTAACCACCGTAACCAAGTCACCTCAGCAGTCAAAAGAGCCATCGCTCGCAACTCAGCCTCTGCACTCGAACGGGAAACTGCGGTCTGCTTCTTCGTCTTCCAGGAAATGAGAGAACAACCAAGAAAAACACAGTAAGCAGACATTGACCGGCGATCCATAGGATCACTAGCCCACGTAGCATCAGAGTAGGACTGGAGCTATAACGAGCTAGAACGAGGAAAGAAGAGACAAAGAGAGATCGTCCCACGAAGATAGCGTAGAACACGAAGAAGGTGACTATACTGAACCGAGGTAGGAGCAGAAACAAACTGACTCAAGATATGAACATGATAAGAAATATATGGACGAGTAACAGCTAGATAGACGAGACTCCCGACAAGGTGTCGATAACGAGTCGGATCGGAGAGGGGATCACCATCTGAAGCACGAAGAGATAGATGAAGATCCATGGGAGTCTCAGCAGTACGCTCATCAGTAAGAGCGGCACGGGTAAGAAGATCATGAATATACCATTCTTGGGAGATAAAGAAACCATCAGAGGTAGAAGAAACCTCAATCCCAAGAAAGTAACGAAGCAGACCAAGATCCAACATAAGAAACTGCTCAATCAGACGGGCCTTAACAAAGGCAATATACTCAGGGTCGTCACCGGTGATGATCATGTCATCGACATATAGAAGAAGGAGAGTGCGACCATGAGGAGAGCAGTGAACAAACAACGCAGGATCATGAGTACTCGGAGAAAAACCAGCAGCCATGACCACAGAAGCAAAGCGCTCAAACCATGCACGAGGGGCTTGCTTAAGGCCATAGAGAGAGCGATGAAGACGGCAGACCATGCCCTCATCAACAGAATACCCAGGTGGTGGTCGCATATAGACCTCCTCACGCAACTCACCATTAAGAAATGCATTCTTAACATCAAGCTGAGACACAGACCAATGGCGAACAGATGCAACGACAAGAAGAGTATGAACAATGGTCATGTGAGCGACAGGAGCGAAAGTCTCATCATAATCGCGTCCATGCTCCTGCTGAAAGCCACGAGCAACTAGACGAGCTTTATAACGCTCAAGGGACCCATCAGAGCGAGTCTTCACCTTATAGACCCACTTACAGGTGATAGGGCGAATAGAAGGAGGGAGAGAAACAATCTCCCATGTACCGGTGCGCTCGAGTGCAGCGATCTCCTCGGCCATCACAAGCTGCCATTCAGGATGAACAACAGCCTCACGGTACGTAGTCGGCTCCGGAATAGCAGTAACACTGTAACTAGCGGGATTATAGAAATCAGGTGTATTACAAGGCCGACTGCGAAGAGAATAGGTCGGCTGAAACGGTGCGCCAGAAGTAGATGGTGCATCGGAGGACTCGTTCACAACATGTGGACGACGAGTATAATAAAAGGGAAAAGTAGGATGAGAGGGAATGGTAGGAGGAGATGGAGAGGGAGAAGACACCGGTGAAGAGGGTGAAGAACGTGGCGACGAAGGAGAAGAGGATGGTGTCGGGGTAGATGGCTCTGGGGTAACAGGATGAGAAAGAGGACAAGAAATGGGAGGGGGAGGAGAATCGGGAAGAGTAAGAAAAGAGAGATCCTCCATAGTGGAGGTCGAGGAGGTCGATCGCGGATAGAAAGGTCGAGACTCATCAAAAGTCACATCCCGAGAAATACGCATCTGACGAGCCACGGGATCCCAACAACGATAGCCCTTATGCTCATCACTATATCCGAGAAAAACACACTCAACAGACTGAGTGGTTAGTTTGGTGCGTTCACGAGGAGCGAGAAGAACATAGCAAACACAACCAAACAGACGCAACACAGAATAGTCAGGAGAGAGATCACAAAGTCGCTGAAGAGGAATGCCACCTTGAAGGGCGGCAGAAGGCTGAATGTTAATGAGATAGGCCGAGGTAGAGACAGCCTCGGCCCAAAAATGAGGCGGGAGAGAAGAAGCGATCATCATCGCACGAGCAGTCTCAAGAAGATGACGATGCTTACGCTCAGCAACGCCATTCTGAGCATGTGCACCGGGACAAGAGAACTGAGCAAGAGTCCCCTGCTCAGCAAGAAATCTACGTATATGCTTGGAGATATACTCACCAGCAGAATCAGTACGAAACACACGAATAGGTGTAGAGAACTGAGTGTGAACCATGGCACCAAAGCGCTTATAAATAGAGAGAACCTCGCTACGGGAGGACATAAAGTAAATCCAAGTGTAACAAGAGTAATCATCTATGAAAATGATATAGTACCGATGACCCCCTATCGAAGTGAAGGGAGCCGGACCCCAAACATCTGAATGAATGAGATCAAAAGGACGCTCAGACGCAGAATCACTATGAGGATATGGTAGTTGAATCTGCTTACCAAGCCTACAACCCATACAATCCAAAGAAGTATTTCCGGAGACAGACCCCAGAACACCACGATGGACAAGAGACGAGAGACGAGAACCACATAAGTGGCCTAGACGATGATGCCACTGCTGAAAAGAGCTGGTGGCTGCGACTACAGGGGCCGAAAGACTGGCGGCGGTGGCAGCGGAAGGAAGACGAAGCCAGTCAAGCTCCCATAAACCATCATGGCGTCGGTGGCCAGCACCAAGAAAAGCGCCCGTGCAACGATCCTGAACAGAACAGGAATCAAAATCTAGAGTGACCCTACAACGAGAATCGACAATCTGACTACCAGAGAAGATCTGCATGGTGAGTCGAGGAATATGAGCAACAGATGGAACATGAAACGTGGAGCTGCTAAGAGTGCCTTGACTAGCAACGGGGATGGGAGTACCATCAGCAGTACGAACAGAGACAGGAGACTCGACAGGTCAAACAGAGCTCAAAGCAGACGAATCGTAAGTCATATGGAAGGATGCTCCGGTATCAAGAATCCAAGAGGATGTACCTGAATGAGGAGAAGGTGGTCTCTCAATGCCAGAAGAGTCGGTCTGATGAGGACATCCCTAGCTCTTCACCTATTGTTACACATGAGGATGTTCCTATACAAGCTAATGAAGTAAGGATTGGTCGAATGACAAGATCAAGAACCAAGCTATTACAACAACAGGTGAATTCACTCCTACTTGAGTATAATGTTTATGATTGTGAGAACTTTATACAACCTAAGTCATTGCATTTATGTATTCTCAGGTTTATTGATAACACAAACATGAATGGAGATCATGGAGAGAAGATACACATGGAAGGAGATGGACTACAAGGGGAGATGGAAAACAAGTGCTAGCATGGTGAAAACAACAAATAACAAATGTTATGATGACAAGGGGATGGTGCCTCCACAAGGTCAAATGCACTAAGTGTGGAAAACAATGCCATTATGTTATTCCACACTCATAGATGAACAAGGCAAGAGGAGGGCGCCCACAAGGAGTATCTATGCGCCATATACAAGACCTAGTTCAATTAGGATTGGTTTGTATACCAATATGGCCGCACCCCTTGTGTGGGGGTCGGTTTGTATCCACTTGTGTTAGGTATAGGAGTCCTAGTACAATTAGAAGTGGTGCTTGCGCAAGGAACCTCCTTGTGGCCGCACCCCCCTCTCTTATATACCCCCTTGGGCGCATAGGAGAGGTCAGACTACGTTAAACCCAAAAACCCTAGACCTCTAGATTGAAACTGCTTGTAAGCCTTTCATCTGGAAGTTCATGTACAAACTTTACGTGATACCTCTTGTTCCACTGGGAATAAGACGGTACAGGACCACTTGTAGTCGGTGGATTACTTGTGCAAGAGTGTGGAGTTGAGAATATCCTTGGGGTTGCTATCTTTTGCATTGGCATCAGGGATCAGCCGGGAGAGTTCTTAGTGGCGCACTAGTTATCATACTGGAGTTGTCTGTGAGTTCACTGAGAAGATTGGGCCACCCCTTATCATCTTGGTATCAGATTTACAGGTTGCCTCGGTGAGCTATCAAATTTCCCTTTAGTTTGAGTGTTTTTATTACGTATCCAGAAAATTGCCCCACAAAAATAGTGTTAGTATTTGCCATAGCCTAGATATCACCTTAGTTTTAATCACTAGTGTTGTTTTCGTGTTAGATTTGTGTTGCTTTTTCTCGTTTTTAGTTTCATATCTTTCGGCTAGGTTTAGGGTTCTTGTTCATCTAGCCGAAACCCTATCAAAAAACAACAAAAAAAATCCGCTCCATATCACCCTATACCACCCCAATCCGAGTCCATCTAGTGTTCCTGCCACGGCACAAAACTTGCCAAATTCCTGCCGCACCACTTCCTTGTTGCCATCGGATTCCCCTCCGCCCACCGCAAACCAACCACCGCTGCCACCCCCTAGTCGCACTCGGATTACCACCGTTGCACGCTTACAAAATCCCTTCGCGCGCCCGCAGCACACCACACCACTTCCACCCGCGCGCACTTCCACCCACGGCACAAAATCTCTGTCGCCGATGCCGCGCCCACGTAACACCCGCGCCCCTCGATTTTTTCCGCAACGCGCTTACCATTCGCCAAATCGCGCGCGTGCTCTGCCGCGGTACCGGAATCGCTAGTTTTTCTGCCGCGCGCCCTGTTAGCTACTATGACTCTGCCGCGGTACGATTTTTCATCGTTTTCGCTGCCGTGAGCCCTGTCGTGGATCAAAAGCAGTCTGTTTTGCTGCCGTGACTGGTTTTTCCTGCCGTGAGCTGTTTTGGAGCTAGATTTTCACCTAGATTTTCTGTTTTTCCTTGTTTTTCCCTGTTTTCTCACTAGGACCAATACATCCATATCTTGTGAACCTTAGCCACAGCCTTTCTACAGCATTTTAATAGGAACTTGCCCACAAGTATAGCTATTTTTGTGCTCTGACAGGTTGCTCATTTTCATCACCACCATTGTGTTCACTTGTTTATTGGTTCATATTGCTCCTAGATTAGTGTAAGGCCATTGGAAAAATACAAAAAAATATAGAAAAAGCAAAAGTATAAAAAAAGAGAAAAGAGAAAAAGAAGCAAAGTGCAAAGAGGTCATATCATTGCTATTGTTTACTAATTGAGCTTGCCATTGTGACACTTGGTTTTTCATTGAGCAATCTTGTGCTTGTCAATTAAGAGCCTAGCTAGTGACTTTCTAGTGCATTGCAAAAAATTCATCCATATATTTGCTTTGCCACATTTGTCTCCATTATTGTGTGAGTTTCCTTGGGTATTTTTTATATCTTCACAAAGACAGCAAATAGGATTGTTACTTTGGTGATTGTTAGGTATCCATACCAAGCCCCACTAAATAACCTTGTTTTCTATTGTGAGAGTTAAAAACCTGGGTATTCTCTTCTTCACACCAAAGTACTTTAATTGACTCTACTTGTGGTAAGTATCTCTATTCACTTTGGAGTGGTAAGATATCCTATTGTCTTGCTAGATTTTTGAGTGAGTTGTGAGAGGCACCACAACCTATACTTGTTTCTATTACACTAACCTACTAATGGATCTTTCTAGTGGTGATCTTGTGCAGCAAAAGAAGGACCATAAGGAGGGAGTTAATTGGAGGGAGTATGAGGCTCTTAGAGATGTTTTGGCAAAAGAAATATTGGACAACCATAATGGACTCAAGCAATTTGTTCAAGATGCATGTGATCCCTTATATGAGGCTCTCCAAGCTATGGAGACCAAGATGGAGGCCACTCACAAATTGGCCGAGACTAATAGAGGGGAAGTGAGATCAATCAATGATTCAATTGCTCAAATGACTACTACCCTTGCTGGACTTCAAACCATGATTCAAGAAAGATTGCCTCTTGTGGATGATGACAATGCTAGTGTCCATAGTGATGCTAATAATGGTTTGGCAGCTTTTGGTGCAAGGAATATTAATCATGGCCGAGCTAGAGGAGAAAGAGGCCATGATGGACATCAAGGCCGAGCCCCTAAATTTTCTCCAAGGAGAGTGCCCAATAATTTGGTTCAAGACAATCCGAGAGAGGATGGTTTGAGTAAGCCAAAATTCTCAATTCCTTCTTTCAGCTTTGATACTATGGATGTGGAAGAATACTTGCTATGGGAATTAAAGATTGAGAAGCTATGGAGAATGCATGAGTACAATGAGGATAGAAAAATCAAGTTGGCATCTTTTGAGTTTGATGGATATGCTCTTAGATGGTGGGATAATCTTGTGAGAAAGAGGCAAGAAGATGGAGAATTACCCATTGTCACTTGGAACACCATGAAGAGAGTCATGAGGGATAGATTTGTTCCACCAAATTACATAAGGCAACAATTTGATAAATTACAACAACTGAGACAAGGTACTATGAGTGTTGATGCTTATTATCAAGAGATGGAGCTAATCATGCAAAGGGCACGTGTGAGAGAGAAATTGGAGCAAACAATGCAAAGGTTCCTTTCGGGTTTGAACTATAAAATCAAGGGAATTGTTAGGCATCATCAATACAATGATATAATGAGTTGCTACATCATGCAAGGGAGGCCGAAGCACATCTTATGGAGGAAGCAAAAATTGCTACAAAGACAAGGGCTAGATTTCCCATGAGATCATCATCTATGCCTAGTGCACCTCCTCCACCACCTCCATCATCTAGTTTTAGAGGTGCTACATCCTCTAAACCCGAGCCTAGTGCTTCTGTTTCCAAGAAATCACCACAACCAACAACAAGTGCCTCGGGTTCTACTGCTCCTACTACAAGGAATAGAGATATTACATGTCACACATGTGGAGGAAAAGGGCACTTCAAGAGGGATTGTCCAAATACAAAGGTGATGGTTATCAATGAGAACAATGAGTATGAGACAGGTGATGATGTTGATCCTAATGATATTGATGATGATGATGGATATTTGAGTGATACTCCATTGGATGCATATGCTACTACAATGGCCACTATTATTTGCACCCAAAATTCATTGAGTGTGGTGCCTAGTCCTGAAAATCAAAGGTGTAATTTGTTTCAAACTAAGGCTATCATTGGTCCTAATATGGCTTGCAAAGTCATTATTGATGGAGGGAGTTGTAGGAATTTGGCTAGCAAAGATCTATGCGCCAAGCTCAACTTGAAATATTTGCCACATCCTTCTCCTTATCATATACAATGGTTGAGTAGCACGGGACAAATGAAGGTTTCTTATATGGTGAGAGTGGAGTTTCAAATTGGACCTTACAAGGATACTATTGAGTTTGATGTGGTGCCCATGACAGTTTGCCACTTATTATTGGGAAGACCTTGGCAATTTGATAGAAGTGTGAAGCATGAAGGAAGAGCAAATACTTATGAGTTACATCATCATGGGAAGACCATTATTTTGAGACCTATGACTCCACAACAAATTGTAAATGAGTCCCAATCCAAAATTAATATGAGAGTGGAAAAAAAAAGAGAGAGGGATGAGGGAACACCAAAACTACAAGCCATGGGGAGTGATAGTACAACCAATTCGAGTGGTAAAAAGAGAGAGAACCTATTATGCATGTTAGCCACTAAAGAGGATTTGAGGGAATTTAGGGATGATCCTACACTAGTCCGTATTGTGCTTATTCACAAGGGAGAGATTTTGGTTTCTAATGACATGACCCCTATTCCTCTTGGTGTTTCTCATATTTTGCAGGATTTTGAGGATGTTTTTCCACAAGATGTACCTTCGGGATTGCCACCTTTGAGAGGCATTGAGCATCAAATTGATTTAATCCCCGGAGCATCTCTCCCAAACCGAGCCCCTTATAGAACCAATCCACAAGAGACAAACGAGATACAAAGACAAGTGCAAGAACTACTAGAAAAAGGTTATATTCGGGTTAGTCTTTCTCCTTGTGCCTTCCCGTTATTTTGGTTCCTAAGAAAGATGGTACTTGGCGCATGTGTGTAGATTGTAGAGCAATTAATAACATCACTATTCGTTATCGTCATCCTATACCACGTTTAGATGACATGTTAGATGAATTAAGTGGTGCTACTCTTTTCTCTAAAATTGATTTGCGTAGTGGATACCATCAAATAAGAATGAAAGAGGGAGATGAATGGAAAACTGCTTTTAAGACAAAATTTGGTTTATATGAGTGGTTAGTAATGCCTTTTGGATTAACTAATGCACCTAGTACTTTCATGAGATTAATGAACCATATTTTGAGAGACTTTATTGGTAGATTTGTGGTAGTTTATTTTGATGATATTCTCATATATAGCCACAATGAACATGAACACATTGATCATATTAGACAAGTTTTGCAAGTGCTAAGAAATAATAAGTTGTATGGTAATCTTGAGAAGTGCACTTTTTGCAAAGATAAGGTCATATTTCTTGGTTATGTTGTTTCTAAGCATGGTATTGAAGTTGCTACATCAAAAATTGAAGCTATTCAAAATTGGCCAATTCCAACTAATGTGAGTCAAGTTAGAAGTTTTAATGGGCTTGCTAGTTTCTATAGAAGATTTGTGCCTAATTTTAGTACCATTGCTGCCCCTTTAAATGATCTAACTAAAAAGGGTGTTAATTTCGAACGGGGTGTTTCTCAAGATATTGCTTTTGATACATTAAAAGAGAAGTTGATTTCGGCCCCACTACTTATGCTTCCAAATTTTGATAAACAATTTGAGATTGAGTGTGATGCTAGTGGCATAGGTATTGGAGGTGTGCTCATGCAGGAAAAGAAACCTATTGCCTATTTTTCTGAAAAATTAAATGGTGCACAATTGAATTATTCTGTTTATGATAAGGAATTCACTTGTGAGAGTTTTAGAGGTGTGGAAACATTATTTGTGGCCTAAATAATTTATTATACATAGTGATCATGAAGCATTGAAATTTTTAAAGTGCCAAAATAATTTGAATGAGAGACATGCTAAATGGGTTGAGTTTATTGAATCTTTTCCATACATCATAAAACATAAAAAGGGATTGGATAATGTAGTTGCTGATGCTTTGTCAAGGAAAAATATGTTACTCTCAAATTTAGAAATTAAGGTTTCGGGTTTGGAGGGTATTAGAGATTTATATGATGAAGATAATGAGTTTTCTATGCCATTTAATAAATGTACTAATGTTAAGGCATGGGAAAAACTTCATATACATGATGGGTACTTGTTTAGAGCTAACAAATTATGTATTCCCGAGTGTTCTTTGCGTTTGTTTTTGATACAGGAATCTCATAGTGGAGGTTTGATGGGACACTTTGGAAGAGAGAAGACATTTCTTATGTTGGCTGAAAATTTCTATTGGGCACATATGAGGAGAGATGTGTATAGATTGGTGCAAAGGTGCATTACTTGCAACAAGTCCAAATCCAAGCTCAAACCCCACGGATTGTACACCCCATTGCCATCACCTAGTACACCATGGGAGGACATAAGTATGGATTTTGTTTTGGGCTTGCCAAGGACAAAAGGAGGACATGATTCTATCTTTGTGGTTGTGGACAGATTTTCAAAGATGGCTCACTTCATTGCTTGCCACAAGAGTGATGATGCTTCTCACATTGCAAATTTATTCTTTAGAGAAATTGTGAGATTACATGGAGTGCCAAGAACCATTGTTTCAGATAGAGATGTCAAGTTCATGAGTTATTTTTGGAAGACACTTTGGGGTAAGCTTGGCACTAAGCTATTATTTTCTACTACTTGCCACCCCCAAACTGATGGACAAACCGAGGTGGTTAATAGAACATTGTCCACATTGCTAAGAGGTATGATCAAGAAAATTTTGAAGGAGTGGGAGGAGTATTTGCCCCATGTGGAATTTGCATATAATAGAGCTGTGCATTCAACTACTCAACGATGTCCTTTTGAGGTGGTTTATGGTTTCAAGCCTATTACTCCTCTTGATTTATTACCACTTCCTTTACATGAGAGAATTAATATGGAGGCATCAAAGAGGGCTGATTTTGTTAAGAGGATACATGAGAAAACAAAAGAGGCTATAGAAAAGAGAGGAAAGCATGTGGCCGAGAGGGTGAACAAGAAGAGGAAAGAAGTCATTTTTCGGCCAGGAGATATGGTGTGGGTACATTTTAGAAAAGATAGATTTCCCACATTGAGAAAATCAAAGTTGATGCCTAGAGGAGCTGGTCCTTACAAAGTTATTTCAAGGATCAATGATAATGCATACAAGATTGACCTCCCAATTGATGAGTTTGGTGTTAGTAATTCTTTTAATGTGGCTGATTTGACACCTTACCATGGAGATGATTTAGCATCGAGGTCGATGCCTTTTCAAGAGGGGGACGATGACGAGGACATCCCTAGCTCTTCACCTATTGTTACACATGAGGATGTTCCTATACAAGCTAATGAAGTAAGGATTGGTCCAATGACAAGATCAAGAGCCAAGCTATTAGAACAACAGGTGAATTCACTCCTACTTGAGTATAATGTTTATGATTGTGAGAACTTTATACTACCTAAGTCATTGCATTTATGTATTCTCAGGTTTATTGATAACACAAACATGAATGGAGATCATGGAGAGAAGATACACATGGAAGGAGATGGACTACAAGGGGAGATGGAAAACAAGTGCTAGCATGGTGAAAACAACAAATAACAAATGTTATGATGACAAGGGGATGGTGCCTCCACAAGGTCAAATGCACTAAGTGTGGAAAACAATGACATTATGTTATTCCACACTCATAGATGAACAAGGCAAGAGGAGGGCGCCCACAAGGAGTATCTATGCGCCATATACAAGACCTAGTTCAATTAGGATTGGTTTGTATACCAATATGGCCGCACCCCTTGTGTGGGGGTCGGTTTGTATCCACTTGTGTTAGGTATAGGAGTCCTAGTCCAATTAGAAGTGGTGCTTGCGCAAGGAACCTCCTTGTGGCCGCACCCCCCTCTCTTATATACCCCCTTGGGCGCATAGGAGAGGTCAGACTACGTTAAACCCAAAAACCCTAGACCTCTAGATTGAAACTGCTTGTAAGCCTTTCATCTGGAAGTTCATCTACAAACTTTACGTGATACCTCTTGTTCCACTGGGAATAAGACGGTACAGGACCACTTGTAGTCGGTGGATTACTTGTGCAAGAGTGTGGAGTTGAGAATATTCTTGGGGTTGCTATCTTTTGCATTGGCATCAGGGATCAGCCGGGAGAGTTCTTAGTGGCACACTAGTTATCATACTGGAGTTGTCTGTGAGTTCACTGAGAAGATTGGGCCACCCCTTATCACGGTCGCATAACCGGCAGTACCTGTCGGTGAAGAGTCCCAAGTAGCAAGCAGGCATCGGAGTTGCTCAATCTCATGCTCGGTCAAAGACGCAACTGAAGAGGTCGAGGTAGACGCGTCAACCAACGAGGACCAATCACCAGCACGCGTGGTAGTCACACGAGGAGTCGACAAAAAACGACCTGAACCGTGTGCAGATGCCGCAAGAGTCGGTGTAGAGCGGTGAGGCGACACAAACGGAGTCGACGTAGAGCGACGAGTCGACGTAGACGGAGTCGATGTAGAGCGGCCACAACCGCGGGTAGAAGCCGCAAGAGGCGACGTAGAGCGGCAAGTCGACATAGATGGAGTCGATGTAGAGCGGGCACAACTGTAACACCCCTGTTTTTAAGCCCTTGTTTAATATTAAATTAGCAAGACTCTTAAGACTTTTGTAAGACATTTAAGTGGACAACATGTTTGTGTAGTCATGTGTATCTATGCAATCTAAGTGGTGTGTTTCTTTTCAATCATTTGAGGATTTTCCCTAATGATTGATTATTGTCTGCCTGATGTTTTTCAACTGGAAACCCTAAGAAATTTCTTCTCAAAACTTGGGGAATGCTTGATTCACTCATGATAGCATTATTTAGTCATGCCTTGACCAAGAAAACACTTTGGTTGGGATTTAAATAGCTTTGGGAATTTATTTCCTATTTAAACTTTTAGCAGAAAAACAACAGGACTAGCTGTTTTCCACACTTGTTTTCATGAATCAAACATATTTGATTTGTTGTTTTCTTGTGGTATTATGGTTGAACATGTTATGTAGTACAACTATATGCCACTGGTTTAAATTTAGCACTTGGAAAACAATCTAATCCATGATTGTTTTCCTAGTATAAAAATATTGAAAAACCTTTTCTATTTGGAAAACAGAAACATAGCTTTTTGGGCAGTTGTTTTCAGAGGGTTAACCAACTCATTTTCTGGTGTACTTGTTGTTTTCTCAAACTAGAAAGTACATATAACAATTGGCAACTTGAATTTCCAAAATCCAAGTTCAATTGCCCAATCAAACAGAAGCAAACTTTTGCTTCAAAACCCTGTTTTTCCAACACTTAGTGAAAATTTCACTAAGTCTTTTACTGAATTTTCTGAAAACTGTTTTTGGACAGAACTTTGGAGGTTTGTTTCTCTGCCTTTTCTTCATGGTTTTGAATAAACTTGGTGTCTATTTTGATTGCCTTGAAATGCTCTGTAACCCCATGTGCTTGTTGGCCCGAGACATGCCTTAGAGTAGAAGGAAAGAGGAGGGAAACTAGAGCTCGAGTAGAGGGGGGGTGTGCAAGTGGCATTGCCTAAAAAACCCTCATGCCTCTCTACCCTAGCCCTACTGTGGTGAATAGCGAGTTTGGCACCGCCCCTGGCTCGAGATGCAACGAGAAAACGGCCCCCCCACCCCTCTGCTTGCCACACACGCACACACGCTTGAGCACCGAGAGCACCCACGAGGGCCCCGTGCCTACAAAGCTCCAACGGCTTGGCCGTTTCGCCACCGCACACCACACCCATCCACGCCTCCACACCCGAAATTTCAGGCCGTGCCTCGCCGTGTGCGAGCGGCACGAGCTGATTCTTCCCGCCGGCCACCGCGCGATCCACCGGAGGAGAACGAGCCAACCCGTGCGTAAGAGCACGGCATTCTTGCTTGAACATGCTCTCCGTAGCCTTGGCCACCTCCCTGACACCCTCCGCGATGCTTTCGCTTGCAGGAAAGCCCGAGCCGTCGCCGCCGTGTCCGCCGTGCCGCCGCGGAGAGGAACTCGTCGCCGGGGAAACGAACGCCGCCACCACCGCGCCACCAGCCTCCCACGACCCCACCGCCTCCACGCGTCGCTCCACGGGACCCCTAGGTGAGCCCTCTGCCCGTCCCGTGCGTGCCCACGAGGTGTTCGACGCCGTTCCTGTCGGGTGAGGAGAGGGGAGGAAGAAAGCACCCGAGCCGTCGATCGGGGCGATCGACGGTTGCGCTTAAACGGGATTTTTCCCGCGTCCCCCGCCCCCGCGCGCGCGCCTGGGCTGGCCTAGGAGCTAGCTGGGCCACGCGCTGCGAATCGGGCCCGTCTGGGCTAGCCCCTGTTAAAATTAAGTCAATTTTTTTTACAGATTCTTACCTGTTAGCTTTTGGCCTGGGAAAAATAGCAAGCAATTTTATTTGGCTTTGCCAATTTTTGTACAAGTAGCCAAACAAAATCACAACCACATCCCTTTGGCAGAATAAGGTTTTGACTTTTATTTATTTGTCTATAGCCTTTTTGCCAGACAGTACCATTAAAATGGAAATGAATAGAACTTCAAAAATACAAAACATTTTTGAGCAAACTCAACTGTTTTGGAAAGCCCTTATCAATACCTACCTTTAGAATTTTAGTTTGCATCCAGGAGATTTACCATTTGGAAATGCCATCCATTTTGGTAAAACATCAGTGAGCTATTCCAAGAATTTTAGGGGGAGTTTGGGACATTATTTTTGAGTGGGACCAATTGGAGAGGCTTTGTATTGTTAAGTATTATCACATCCTAGAAGGATTTAATTTTTGGAGCCATAGAAATAATTAGGGAGACAGAACAAGTTTTAGCACTTTTCTGCCTAATTTTTAATTCCTAGATCTTGTTTTATATGATCATTTTGTGATGTGCACCTATTGTGTTCTTGCTTGTAATGTTGTTATCTAGTGTATTTTTGATGTTTACAAGTTGTATGAACGTGTTAGAATAAATGGCTTGAGTGGTAGAATTTTTTAGAATTAATTTCCATGCTTAAGTCTTGCTCATAGCTTATTCTCTATCTAGGTTTGTGAGTAGATTTTTAGTTATGTATCAAGCCTTTTTGCTAGATAAATTTTCATGGAACCAGTACCATTTTGGTACTGTTATTTTAGTTACAGCACCTCTGGTTACTTGGTGCTTGTGTTTGAAGTAGATTTAAGTAGCATTGCTTAAGGCCTAGATTTCCTACTAGGTTATTCATGCATGCCTTTTGTTTTGTTTTCCACTAAGGAAAAATATGATTCCTTGTGGTTGAAAACAGAGGATGAAATGTCCTTGTGGCATTGTTATCCTTGTGTTTTCACCTCTGTTAATTTTCCCTCAAGTATTAGAAATTGCTTGAGTATCATTTGGGTGCCTAGATTTATTTTCCCTCACATGTGTAGCAATTTTAGTCTAGTTTTTCCTTGTTTCATAGCTAAACTTTTTGTGTTATTTTGTGGGATCCAGTAGCATTTTGGTACTGATTATAGGAGTATTTTACCTCTGTTAGTTTGCACACTTGTGCCTAAAATTAACAAGTGAAGTATAAACTAGTCTAGTATTTTTCCCAAGTTTCTACTAGTATGAGTAGGAGTTGGTGGGACTAGTTTGGTTGTTTTGAGCATTTTTAGAAATGTGACCAGAGGCTTAATAACCTCTTTATGATCTTTATGCTAGTGGAACACCCACTGGTATTTTTGTTTCATGGTGGAACAGGAGCTTGACTTATTGTCATAAGCCTTTTTCACCACTTGCATTTTTTTTTAGCTTATATTTTGGGTTTGCCATAAAGAATATTGGGGGAGTTTTTAGACATCAAATTGTGTTTTATGTGACACCCACATGTGATTTACCCCACTGGTCCATGGTGCTCTTGACTTAAAATCATTAAGTTTCACCACACCAAAACACTAGGAAAAAGCAGATTTTTCCACTGTGGTTTTCTTGTCAATTTTCTTAAGGGAAAATTGAATGTCTTGAGTGTTACATTTTAATTGCTTGCTGTATGTATCACTTGTAGCATTGTTTGTCTTGGTTGGCTCTGAAAGTGTGCCTTTATTTCTTTTTACGACGTTAGAAAACGAGGAGGAAGGATTTGCTGAAGAAGGGTATTGCAACTCCTGTTACTTTCAGGACCAGGACCATCACTTGTACCAAGGCAAGCCATCCTAATGCTTGCTGTATAAATACTTATCATTATCTATCATGCATGCTTTTCACTTCTGAAGTTTTCACAAAACTATACTCCCAAAACTATTTTTGTTGTGAATACTACTACTATTAATATTATTAGAAGAAGGAATCATAATAATAGTCAACTTGGTATTTGCCAAGCCCTTAGCCACTAAATGGTATATACATACCATCCACCAAATTAAAACTTGGGTTCTTAAATGAACTAAATAAAATGTGTTTTTGTAAACAAATGCCTTATAAAGGAAAAACCCCGGAAGAAGGGTGAGACCCTGTCTACCGGAAGAGTGCCATGAAGGGAAATTTTTGAGAAATGTTTACAAAAGACACATAACCTAGTCTTCGCTGGACAATCATTATCGTACTGCCACTTTACCCCAATATGGGTAGGGGCTTGATTAAAAACTTGTTATGGTTAGTATGTGAGCTATCTCAAAGTGCTATAGAGGATTGGATCCTCCGAACCGAAGTGTCGCTAGGAGTGAGCAGACGGGACATCTAAAGTGTGGGATTAATTTTCCCTCCGGATGCAGCAGTTGGGTCTCCTGTCTGGGCGGTGTGTGACACGGCTTGCCGGGGAGGGGTAACCCCAATTGAAGAGATAGTCATGTTCTAGCTTGTACATAGTGGATAGTCAAGATCAGTTATCTGATGTTCCCATAGGTTGGGAATAGTCCATGGTTGTTTCATGGCGGATTCTGGATCTAGTGGAAGTGTGTACACCTCTGCAGAGTAAAACTATTTCGAGATAGCCGCGTCCTCGGATATGGACGGTTGAATGGCCATGTAGCTAGTATTGTGTCAACTTTTCAAAAAGAGGTTTTTGAAGGACAGCTTTGTACCTGCGAGGTACTATGGAGGAATGACTTGGTATCTGCGAGATACTGAGGAGGAGGAAACTATTATTACAAGTTTCTGAAAAGAAAACTTTCTTTTCTAAAAGACTTATAAAACCTCCAAGATATGTGATATCTACGAGAGAAAAACTATATTATTTTACCTGATTTGTCCATAAAGGACTAAACTTGAAGAATCAACCATGATAAATCTTTTATCTGTCATGGGTAGCTGAACCATATGTACGGCCTACCCACTCCACCAAATAAGCATGTATGCATTATTGTAAGCACATAAAGGATGTCTTGTTGAGTACATTCAAATGTACTCATTTGGTTTCGCCCCTGGTATCTACTTATCAGACTATGAGGAGCCACCCCAGGAGGAGTTCTATGAGGAGGAGTTCTACGCTGATGGCCCTGCGAGTTAGGATCGTCTCCCAGTCAGCAGCCTGTAGGATGAGGCGTGACTCGGGTTCTACTACGCTATGCTTATCGTCTTCCGCTGTGTTTATTTTGAATGTCTGTCCTGTGTGACAGTTATCAAGAACTTGGTCATGTGACCATTTATGTAAGACTCTATTATTCGTGTAATGGATGATGTATTCTGTATGCCAACTACGTATGTTGTTCACAACTGGTTATTCTGGGATTGTGAATGAATGCATATGAGGGGTTCTGAACCTTCCGGTTTGGGGCCTCTACAAAGTTGGTATCAGAGCCATCCTGACTCTAGGAGACCTTAGTTAGCATGGACGTTAGTGTATACTCCAAAAATATAAGTTATAAATACAAAAAGATTGGATATATGACTATGTATAAAAATATTCCCTATATCCCACCACCTCTCTTTGTCAAACTCTACTTGCATTAAGATTGTTCTTTGCATAAACTTAAAACTTTGCACACTGTGGTCTCACTTAAACTATACTTAAAATTTTGTGTAGATGGACGTGGTCATCACCGAGGCTTTCCAGTTGGGACGTCCACGTGGCGAGACTTTCCTTTTCGAGGAGAGGCTAGTAGCTATGGCTACTGTGTTGGGACGCCCACTTCCGGAGCTGCGAGGAGGTCTAGTTGACGGTGCACCTCTGGAGGGAGACTGGTACGCGGAGGTCACTATCCGTGCACCTCTGGCTAGCCCGACAGTAGAGGCCTACGTCTTTCGTGCTGTTGATCGTTCTTGGACCGAGGCAGCCGTGCGGGTGATTCAGGAGTCAGTGGCACGACTGGCACACATTGGGGAGTACATGTTCATCGGTTCCCGGTTCGAGTTGATTGGGAGGCGCGATGAGGAGGGCATACCACTTCCTGTCGAGCCAGACACTACCACTGTTGGTCCTCACTTGGACGAGATGGAGATTCTGTTGTACCGCACTCAGCACAGGTTGGACGATCAGCGACTCGCTCACCACCTTGGCACATTGGTGCACCACACACTGATAGCCGAGACTGACGAGCTGAGGGCTGAGCTTCAGGACAGCCAGGAGGAGAGTGGAGCACTAGCACAGCAGTTGTCTCAGTTGAGGGAGGAGTTGGAGGCCGCCACCGCGAGGAGCCGTGCCTTGGAGAGACAGCTGCGGGCCACCCGACTGAGCCGTGCTCGTCTCACCAGCAGGGTGACGGCTCTGGAGGGGGCTAACTCAGTTCTGCACACTAGGCTTCACATAGCTCGTGACGACATAGCCGCGAGAGACTCTGCCATAGAGGAGCTTGAGGAGGAGGGCGCAGAGCTCAGCAGGGAGATTGAGGAGCTCCTGCCAGTAGAGGATGTTCCGTCTGACTTGGAGGGGATGGATATGAGTGAGGCTAGCGAGCAGGATGATGATGACCTGCTTGGCGAGGAGGAGGAGGAGGACCCTGAGGAGCGTATCTTCGAGGTTGGGGACAGTGACGACTCGGTGTAGTCACAGCCTCCTCACCCTTAGCACTTGATGCTGGTCTAGATGCTAGATAAGTATGCTAGATCGTTTTGCTAGTAGTAGCCTTGCGATGACCCCACCAATCGCACCCCTTGTAGCTCGATGAAGCCTTCCTTGTAAGATATGGCTTGTAATGTGTGTGTGTAATGTCTAAGACTCTGTTTAAGTTGTGTGATGAATGGAATGTTCTGCTTGTTTCCTTGATGATTGTCACTATTTGGCGTTCTTTTCATCCATGTTTGCGACTGCCCCGCTCTTGTTTTTGAAACATATCACTCGTATTCCTTTTTCTTATGTTAAAGGTACTGGGTTTTCAAAAACAAGAATATACTTCTAAAACTTACACATGTTTTCACTTCAGAATGGCACCTCGTCGCGAACCCCCACCGCCACCACCACCCACAGTGGAGGCGCTGTTGGCCCTGCTGATGGAAGATCGCCAGGCCAGCCGAGATGAGAGTGCAGCTACCATTACCGCTCTGCAACAACTAGCTGCTGCCGCCAACAATAATGGCAATGGCACTGGCAATGGCAATGGTGCTCGCTCGAGACTGAGAGACTTTCAGCACACCAACCCCCCAGTCTTCACTAGGATTGTGGAGCCTCTCGATGCTGACGACTGGCTCCGCACCATTGCAAACAAACTGGAGGTTGCATCAGTTGAGGAAAATGATAAGGTCCTGTTTGCCTCCCATTTTCTTGCTGGTCCTGCCAGGACTTGGTGGGAGACTACACGTGAGACTGTTGCTGCTGGTCACGTGTTCAACTGGGAGGATTTCTCTGCAAGATTCCGCAAGTATCACATTCCCCAAGGAATGATGACACTTATGCGTGAGAAATTTCTGAAGCTGAGGCAGGGAAGTATGCCTGTGTCTGAATACTGGGAGAATTTCACTACTCTGTCCAGGTATGCACAGGATGATATCAATACTGATGCTAAGAAGAGGGAGAGGTTCTTAAATGGGCTGGATGATGAGCTCCAGTGCGCTCTAGTGGTGGTTCCATTCCAGGACTTGGAGACCCTTGCAAATGCCGCTATGGTACTGGAGCACAAGCGGAAATCTGCTGATGATAACCGCAAGAGGAAGATGACCGTGCATGGAGGACCTAGTGCTCAAAGGACTCGCAACACTCCGTATGCGAGGCCACCATCCCACAAGGCGCCTGCTTATGCACCCCGCCCCAACCACAACTATGCACCAAGGCCCAACAACTACAACCCCAACTATGCACCAAAGTACGGAGGAAATAGCTATGGTGGTAACCATGGTAATCATTCTGGGAATAATCATGGAAACCGCTATGGAGGCAACAACAGTGGAAATGGGAACAACTCCAACAATGCTCCCAAACCTAACCCAAGCCCAAGGCCTTCTGGAGGTTGTTTTGCCTGCGGAAAGGAAGGTCACTTTGCTCGTGAGTGCCCTACCAAAGCTACTGCCACAGCCCAGCCAACTGCAACCAAGATGAACCATGGTCCTTCCACTGGACGGCAGAATAGGATGAAGGGACACCTGAACCACGTCACTGCTGCAGAAGCTCAGGAGGCACCAGACATGGTGATGGGTACGTTTCCTGTCAACTCGGTGCCAGCCGCAGTACTGTTTGATTCTGGTGCATCACATTCTTTTGTCACAAAACCGTTTGCTGAGAAAAGTGGTATGAAGCATTCCCGTATGCACAACCCTATGTTAGTACAAATACCTGGGGATAGTACTAAAGCCAACTTAATTTGCAATGAAGTGCCAGTAGAAATACAAGGGAAAACTTTTCATGCTGATCTTATAGTGCTGGGATCCAAGGGGATAGAAGTGGTACTCGGTATGAACTGGATGGCCAAGTATAAGGGGGTTATTGACTGCACTAAGAAATCTATTGATATGATCTCTGAGGATGGGGAAAAGGTTGCGTACACTGCAACTAAACCCTCGTCACAAGTTCACTGCCACACTGGTATAGCCCACCCTAACCTTGAGGAAGTCCCGGTAGTTTGCGAATACCCGGATGTTTTTCCTGAAGAGTTACCCGGTATGCCCCCTGATCGGGATATCGAGTTTGTGATCGAGTTAGTGCCCGGAACTGGACCCATAGCACAGAAGCCTTATCGGATGAACCCAAAAGAATTAGATGAGTTGAAGACCCAGCTGGATGATATGTTGAGAAAAGGTTTGATTCGCCCTAGTGCATCGCCATGGGGGTCTCCGATCATTTTTGTGGAGAAACGGGACGGTACCACTCGTTTATGTGTGGACTACCGCAAGTTGAATGATGTTACCATCAAGAACAAATACCCGTTGCCCAAAATTGAAGACCTGTTTGACCAGCTGAATGGGGCCGTAATCTTCTCGAAGATCGACCTTCGGACTGGTTATCACCAACTGAAAGTCCGTGACACTGACATTCCCAAGACTGCTTTCACCACTCGTTACGGGTTGTATGAATACACCGTGATGTCCTTTGGTCTAACCAATGCCCCTGCCTATTTCATGAATCTCATGAATAAGGTATTCATGGATTTTCTAGACAAGTTTGTCGTGGTGTTTATTGACGACATTCTCATATATTCTCGGAGTGAGGAAGAACACGAAGAACATCTGAGAATTGTGCTCGGAACACTTCGTGAGCATCAATTGTATGCTAAGTTTAGTAAATGTCAATTCTGGTTGACGGAAGTCGGGTTTCTTGGACATGTAGTATCTGCGGGAGGAATATCTGTTGACCCTACTCTAGTTCAGTCTGTGGAGAAGCGTGCTGCTCCGACCAACCAGACGGAAGTCAGATCCTTTCTGGGTTTGGCAGGATATTACCGCAAGTTTGTTCAGGGATTCTCGAGTATAGCCAGACCCCTCACCCAGTTGCTCAAGAAGGATAGCAAGTTCCTATGGACGGACAAGTGTGAAGAGAGTTTCAATGAGTTAAAACATCGACTCGTGACCGCTCCAATCCTTATTATGCCGGATATCACCAAGAATTTCGACGTATATTGTGACGCTTCTAAGCTTGGTCTTGGAAGCGTACTTATGCAAGAAGGGAAAGTGATATCTTTCATATCCCGCCAGTTGAGACCCCACGAGTTGAATTACCCCACTCATGACTTAGAGCTTGCTGCTGTCGTGCATGCCCTCAAAACATGGCGACACTTTCTTATGGGAAGAAGAGTGGAAATTTACACGGATCATAAGAGTTTAAAGTATATCTTTACTCAACGTGAGCTCAACATGAGGCAGCGCCGCTGGATTGAGCTCATTAAAGATTATGATCTGAGTATTCATTATCACCCTGGGAAGGCAAATGTAGTTGCAGATGCTCTTAGTCGAGAGCCGGCCTCTCTAAATGCTATGATTTTAGTAAGGCAGCCCGAGTTGTGGAAAGAGCTTGACCAACTTGGCATTGAAGTGGTCAGCTATGGTATGTTGGACGCCATAGAACTTAAACCAACTCTGGTTGACCAAATCAAAGAGGCGCAGAAAGGCCAGAAAAGTATTGATGGTATTAAGGCCCGCATGGAGAAGGAGAAGGTTGCTGGGTTTACTATCGATGCTGATGGGGGATTATGGTATGAAGGCCGTATTTGTGTTCCCTCTGAGTCTGATCTCAAGCAGACCAACATGGTCGAAGCTCATGAGACCATGTATTCTATCCATCCTGGAGGAACAAAGATGTATCAAGACCTGAAGGAGAGATTCTGGTGGCATGGAATGAAGCGAGAAATTGCTTCATTTGTAGCCAAGTGCCATGTCTGCCAGCAAGTGAAAGCTGGGCACCAGCGTCCCGCTGGCTTGCTCCAGCCGTTGCAAGTACCTGTTTGGAAATGGGATGAAGTAGGGATGGACTTCATCACAGGACTTCCTAGGTCCAGCCGAGGAAATGATTCTATATGGGTTGTCGTGGACAGGCTCACGAAAGTTGCTCACTTTATTCCTGTCCGGACCACCTATCGTGGAGATCAGCTAGCTGATCTTTACATTTCTCGGATTGTCAGCCTGCACGGAGTCCCGAGCAGGATTGTGTCTGATCGAGGTACACAGTTCACATCCAGATTTTGGAAGAAGTTGCACGAGAGTTTGGGAACCAAATTAGCTTTTAGCACAGCCTATCACCCACAGACTGATGGACAGACAGAGCGTGTGAACCAAATTCTGGAAGACATGCTCCGTGCTTGTGTGTTGTCCTATGGAGTTAAATGGGAAGACTGTCTGCCTTTCGCAGAGTTTTCTTACAACAACAGTTATCAGTCTAGCCTGCAAATGGCCCCTTTTGAAGCACTGTATGGACGTAAATGCCGCACACCTCTGAATTGGACTGAGACTGGAGACAGTCAGGTTTTTGGAGTGGACACTTTGAAAGCTGCAGAAGAGCAGGTTCAGCTTATTCGGGAACGTTTAAAGACAGCTCAATCTCGTCAGAAGAGTTATGCTGACACGAAGCGTCGTGATGTCTCTTTCAGCATTGGAGATTTCGTGTACCTTCGTGTTACGCCACTCAAAGGGATGCAGCGTTTCCATGTCAAGGGAAAGCTGGCACCCAGGTATATTGGACCTTTTAAGATCTTGGCACGTCGTGGCGAAGTTTCTTATCAGTTAGAATTACCTGAGGAGCTATCTGCGTTTCACAATGTTTTCCATGTGTCATTGCTCCGGAAATGTCTGCAAGTACCTGAGAAGGATCTCTCGTATCAAGACATAGATTTCAGGACCATTGATATCAATGATGATTTGACTTATCGTGATAGACCCCTGCGGGTTCTCGAGGAGATTGTGCGTGCTACCAGGAGGCGTGCTATAAAATTCCTTAAGATTCAGTGGACGAATCATTCTGAGGAAGAAGCTACCTGGGAGCGTGAAGATGATATCAGGAAGGAGTTCCCTGATTTTCTTAAAGCCTAGACCCGCTAATCTCGGGACGAGATTCTTTTAAGGGGGGGAGATTTGTAACACCCCTGTTTTTAAGCCCTTGTTTAATATTAAATTAGCAAGACTCTTAAGACTTTTGTAAGACATTTAAGTGGACAACATGTTTGTGTAGTCATGTGT
Organism: Alopecurus myosuroides; assembly: GCA_028641055.1. NCBI lineage: Eukaryota > Viridiplantae > Streptophyta > Magnoliopsida > Poales > Poaceae > Alopecurus > Alopecurus myosuroides. The sequence goes on along the minus strand of CM054063.1, from coordinate 114,903,394 downwards.
ATCTATGCAATCTAAGTGGTGTGTTTCTTTTCAATCATTTGAGGATTTTCCCTAATGATTGATTATTGTCTGCCTGATGTTTTTCAACTGGAAACCCTAAGAAATTTCTTCTCAAAACTTGGGGAATGCTTGATTCACTCATGATAGCATTATTTAGTCATGCCTTGACCAAGAAAACACTTTGGTTGGGATTTAAATAGCTTTGGGAATTTATTTCCTATTTAAACTTTTAGCAGAAAAACAACAGGACTAGCTGTTTTCCACACTTGTTTTCATGAATCAAACATATTTGATTTGTTGTTTTCTTGTGGTATTATGGTTGAACATGTTATGTAGTACAACTATATGCCACTGGTTTAAATTTAGCACTTGGAAAACAATCTAATCCATGATTGTTTTCCTAGTATAAAAATATTGAAAAACCTTTTCTATTTGGAAAACAGAAACATAGCTTTTTGGGCAGTTGTTTTCAGAGGGTTAACCAACTCATTTTCTGGTGTACTTGTTGTTTTCTCAAACTAGAAAGTACATATAACAATTGGCAACTTGAATTTCCAAAATCCAAGTTCAATTGCCCAATCAAACAGAAGCAAACTTTTGCTTCAAAACCCTGTTTTTCCAACACTTAGTGAAAATTTCACTAAGTCTTTTACTGAATTTTCTGAAAACTGTTTTTGGACAGAACTTTGGAGGTTTGTTTCTCTGCCTTTTCTTCATGGTTTTGAATAAACTTGGTGTCTATTTTGATTGCCTTGAAATGCTCTGTAACCCCATGTGCTTGTTGGCCCGAGACATGCCTTAGAGTAGAAGGAAAGAGGAGGGAAACTAGAGCTCGAGTAGAGGGGGGGTGTGCAAGTGGCATTGCCTAAAAAACCCTCATGCCTCTCTACCCTAGCCCTACTGTGGTGAATAGCGAGTTTGGCACCGCCCCTGGCTCGAGATGCAACGAGAAAACGGCCCCCCCACCCCTCTGCTTGCCACACACGCACACACGCTTGAGCACCGAGAGCACCCACGAGGGCCCCGTGCCTACAAAGCTCCAACGGCTTGGCCGTTTCGCCACCGCACACCACACCCATCCACGCCTCCACACCCGAAATTTCAGGCCGTGCCTCGCCGTGTGCGAGCGGCACGAGCTGATTCTTCCCGCCGGCCACCGCGCGATCCACCGGAGGAGAACGAGCCAACCCGTGCGTAAGAGCACGGCATTCTTGCTTGAACATGCTCTCCGTAGCCTTGGCCACCTCCCTGACACCCTCCGCGATGCTTTCGCTTGCAGGAAAGCCCGAGCCGTCGCCGCCGTGTCCGCCGTGCCGCCGCGGAGAGGAACTCGTCGCCGGGGAAACGAACGCCGCCACCACCGCGCCACCAGCCTCCCACGACCCCACCGCCTCCACGCGTCGCTCCACGGGACCCCTAGGTGAGCCCTCTGCCCGTCCCGTGCGTGCCCACGAGGTGTTCGACGCCGTTCCTGTCGGGTGAGGAGAGGGGAGGAAGAAAGCACCCGAGCCGTCGATCGGGCGATCGACGGTTGCGCTTAAACGGGATTTTTCCCGCGTCCCCCGCCCCCGCGCGCGCGCCTGGGCTGGCCTAGGAGCTAGCTGGGCCACGCGCTGCGAATCGGGCCCGTCTGGGCTAGCCCCTGTTAAAATTAAGTCAATTTTTTTTACAGATTCTTACCTGTTAGCTTTTGGCCTGGGAAAAATAGCAAGCAATTTTATTTGGCTTTGCCAATTTTTGTACAAGTAGCCAAACAAAATCACAACCACATCCCTTTGGCAGAATAAGGTTTTGACTTTTATTTATTTGTCTATAGCCTTTTTGCCAGACAGTACCATTAAAATGGAAATGAATAGAACTTCAAAAATACAAAACATTTTTGAGCAAACTCAACTGTTTTGGAAAGCCCTTATCAATACCTACCTTTAGAATTTTAGTTTGCATCCAGGAGATTTACCATTTGGAAATGCCATCCATTTTGGTAAAACATCAGTGAGCTATTCCAAGAATTTTAGGGGGAGTTTGGGACATTATTTTTGAGTGGGACCAATTGGAGAGGCTTTGTATTGTTAAGTATTATCACATCCTAGAAGGATTTAATTTTTGGAGCCATAGAAATAATTAGGGAGACAGAACAAGTTTTAGCACTTTTCTGCCTAATTTTTAATTCCTAGATCTTGTTTTATATGATCATTTTGTGATGTGCACCTATTGTGTTCTTGCTTGTAATGTTGTTATCTAGTGTATTTTTGATGTTTACAAGTTGTATGAACGTGTTAGAATAAATGGCTTGAGTGGTAGAATTTTTTAGAATTAATTTCCATGCTTAAGTCTTGCTCATAGCTTATTCTCTATCTAGGTTTGTGAGTAGATTTTTAGTTATGTATCAAGCCTTTTTGCTAGATAAATTTTCATGGAACTAGTACCATTTTGGTACTGTTATTTTAGTTACAGCACCTCTGGTTACTTGGTGCTTGTGTTTGAAGTAGATTTAAGTAGCATTGCTTAAGGCCTAGATTTCCTACTAGGTTATTCATGCATGCCTTTTGTTTTGTTTTCCACTAAGGAAAAATATGATTCCTTGTGGTTGAAAACAGAGGATGAAATGTCCTTGTGGCATTGTTATCCTTGTGTTTTCACCTCTGTTAATTTTCCCTCAAGTATTAGAAATTGCTTGAGTATCATTTGGGTGCCTAGATTTATTTTCCCTCACATGTGTAGCAATTTTAGTCTAGTTTTTCCTTGTTTCATAGCTAAACTTTTTGTGTTATTTTGTGGGATCCAGTAGCATTTTGGTACTGATTATAGGAGTATTTTACCTCTGTTAGTTTGCACACTTGTGCCTAAAATTAACAAGTGAAGTATAAACTAGTCTAGTATTTTTCCCAAGTTTCTACTAGTATGAGTAGGAGTTGGTGGGACTAGTTTGGTTGTTTTGAGCATTTTTAGAAATGTGACCAGAGGCTTAATAACCTCTTTATGATCTTTATGCTAGTGGAACACCCACTGGTATTTTTGTTTCATGGTGGAACAGGAGCTTGACTTATTGTCATAAGCCTTTTTCACCACTTGCATTTTTTTTTAGCTTATATTTTGGGTTTGCCATAAAGAATATTGGGGGAGTTTTTAGACATCAAATTGTGTTTTATGTGACACCCTACTGTCTATTAACATGTGATTTACCCCACTGGTCCATGGTGCTCTTGACTTAAAATCATTAAGTTTCACCACACCAAAACACTAGGAAAAAGCAGATTTTTCCACTGTGGTTTTCTTGTCAATTTTCTTAAGGGAAAATTGAATGTCTTGAGTGTTACATTTTAATTGCTTGCTGTATGTATCACTTGTAGCATTGTTTGTCTTGGTTGGCTCTGAAAGTGTGCCTTTATTTCTTTTTACGACGTTAGAAAACGAGGAGGAAGGATTTGCTGAAGAAGGGTATTGCAACTCCTGTTACTTTCAGGACCAGGACCATCACTTGTACCAAGGCAAGCCATCCTAATGCTTGCTGTATAAATACTTATCATTATCTATCATGCATGCTTTTCACTTCTGAAGTTTTCACAAAACTATACTCCCAAAACTATTTTTGTTGTGAATACTACTACTATTAATATTATTAGAAGAAGGAATCATAATAATAGTCAACTTGGTATTTGCCAAGCCCTTAGCCACTAAATGGTATATACATACCATCCACCAAATTAAAACTTGGGTTCTTAAATGAACTAAATAAAATGTGTTTTTGTAAACAAATGCCTTATAAAGGAAAAACCCCGGAAGAAGGGTGAGACCCTGTCTACCGGAAGAGTGCCATGAAGGGAAATTTTTGAGAAATGTTTACAAAAGACACATAACCTAGTCTTCGCTGGACAATCATTATCGTACTGCCACTTTACCCCAATATGGGTAGGGGCTTGATTAAAAACTTGTTATGGTTAGTATGTGAGCTATCTCAAAGTGCTATAGAGGATTGGATCCTCCGAACCGAAGTGTCGCTAGGAGTGAGCAGACGGGACATCTAAAGTGTGGGATTAATTTTCCCTCCGGATGCAGCAGTTGGGTCTCCTGTCTGGGCGGTGTGTGACACGGCTTGCCGGGGAGGGGTAACCCCAATTGAAGAGATAGTCATGTTCTAGCTTGTACATAGTGGATAGTCAAGATCAGTTATCTGATGTTCCCATAGGTTGGGAATAGTCCATGGTTGTTTCATGGCGGATTCTGGATCTAGTGGAAGTGTGTACACCTCTGCAGAGTAAAACTATTTCGAGATAGCCGCGTCCTCGGATATGGACGGTTGAATGGCCATGTAGCTAGTATTGTGTCAACTTTTCAAAAAGAGGTTTTTGAAGGACAGCTTTGTACCTGCGAGGTACTATGGAGGAATGACTTGGTATCTGCGAGATACCGAGGAGGAGGAAACTATTATTACAAGTTTCTGAAAAGAAAACTTTCTTTTCTAAAAGACTTATAAAACCTCCAAGATATGTGATATCTACGAGAGAAAAACTATATTATTTTACCTGATTTGTCCATAAAGGACTAAACTTGAAGAATCAACCATGATAAATCTTTTATCTGTCATGGGTAGCTGAACCATATGTACGGCCTACCCACTCCACCAAATAAGCATGTATGCATTATTGTAAGCACATAAAGGATGTCTTGTTGAGTACATTCAAATGTACTCATTTGGTTTCGCCCCTGGTATCTACTTATCAGACTATGAGGAGCCACCCCAGGAGGAGTTCTATGAGGAGGAGTTCTACGCTGATGGCCCTGCGAGTTAGGATCGTCTCCCAGTCAGCAGCCTGTAGGATGAGGCGTGACTCGGGTTCTACTACGCTATGCTTATCGTCTTCCGCTGTGTTTATTTTGAATGTCTGTCCTGTGTGACAGTTATCAAGAACTTGGTCATGTGACCATTTATGTAAGACTCTATTATTCGTGTAATGGATGATGTATTCTGTATGCCAACTACGTATGTTGTTCACAACTGGTTATTCTGGGATTGTGAATGAATGCATATGAGGGGTTCTGAACCTTCCGGTTTGGGGCCTCTACAACAACCGCGGGTAGAAGCTGCGAGAGGCGACGTAAAGCGGCGAGTCGTCATAGACGGGGTCGACGGAGAGCGGCCACAACCGCGAGCAAAAGTCATATGAGGAGGCATCAAAACAGGCAGTGAAGGAGCATCACGAGGTAGGGACATTTTTCTTTTTATCTCCTCTCTTTATTTTCGGTCAACGCAGCCAACCGAACCCGATCTGGAAAAGACGCACAGCAACGCTGAGCAGAGCAACCGGCTGCCCTCCACTCGAGAACAAGACGCACGCCTGGGCCTTGGGCACTGTCAACGGCGGCCGGGCTGCTGCTGGACGGAGGCGCAAGGGGCGGGCGGTGAAGGACGCCGGCGCACGGGCGGCAGCCTGCGACGGGCGGTGACCTGAGACGGAGTGACGGCCGGAGCAGTAGCGGCCTGGAGTTGTGTGGCGGCGGACGGGCGACAGCCGGCAGTAGATGGGCGACGACGAGACAACAGGGACGGCCGTTCGGCGGACGGACAGGCCAGCAGACGAGGAACGACCCGACCTGAAGACACGGACACGCGTCCTGTTTGGAATCACAGAGACGAGCGCACACTGTCGGCGAACGCAACGAAGGTCAAGGACGACCTGTACGGGCTGCTGCAAAAGTAAAGAATTTGTGGAAGGAGAGAGGGCACGAGTTGCGAGCGTGCGGATGGGCGGCAGGAACCCTAATCTGATACCATGTTATGAATAGAGGAACGCAACTTGTATTCCACGGGGCCAAAGGCCACAATATATATTACATGTACAGGGCAAATATGCAGGAAACCCCCTATGTGATAGGGAAACTATAAATATACACATGATCTCTCTAACAACAAACTTCACAGCCGTATGGTATGATAAAACATATTACTGGTGGTGCAGTAATACGAAGCATCAATCTACATAGTTAGATCAATAGTGAGATTTATTCAATTAAGTTACAATGTAAAAGAAAAGGAAAGGTGAACCCAAATGATCACAACTGCATCGTTAAAACTTAAAGCATACAAACATGTCATACCGTCACAGTGTCACAAATACGGCCATGACATGTCCAACAGCTGCCGATATACAAACGAAGATCATCAACTTAAGGATATCAAACAAAAGGTTATAAAACATAGTATTCTTGACTAACACTTGCTCACAGAGACCATCGCTCAATACATATTATTAGGAAATAGGAAGAACAGCAAGGTTTCCAAAGTTCAGAGATCGTCTGTTTCAGGCATGAGCAGAGGACTCGTGATATTTAAACCCCAGAATTCAGAAAAAAGAAAGAAGCAAGCATCGTTTCACTTGTCCAACTCGGAGAAGGACTCGGTCGAACTTTCACCCTCTATTGAAGCATTGGCCAAAAGGTTTTGCGCTTCCAAAAGCTTCATCTGCCGCTCCGCATGCTCCCTCTCACATTGGCTAATGCCCATGATGATGTCAAGCATAGTTCCAGTAGTGCCAAAGAACACCAGGGGAGCAAAGGATTTCTTCTTTATGCCCACAGGAATAGCAAGGAGAGCACCAGCAACAGAGAAGACCCAAGTTCCGAGCGCACTGCACGCATATGCAAAGTTGTTTCAGCATAACATATTCCAATCAATATAGCTGCTGCCTATAGAGCTGATTGTTATAGTCTATCTTTTTAGACATATATACAAAGTTCACAAATCTGCAGATGCGGGATCATTTTCTGGTGTTAAATTTGGTATATGGTAAGTTTATATCATCTTACAGATGAAAATATAGAAGATCTCCAGCGCATGTTTACTTGACTTTTAACTGCACACTGTTTACACAAACTATTACCCTAAAAGTTTCCAAGTATATACATGCCTGTTCACATCACATATCGTAAAATGACCATGTCAAGTCCATAGCTCTTTGCATACCTTTATTAGTTCATCGTTATGTTGGTACTTTAGCACAAAGTCAGCTTTAATTCACTCACCACCATGTATATCTCTATGAAGCCTACTATATCATCTAATTCTCTTAGACAAAAACGTTGCGACTAAAGCAAGCATTATAGGGGAACTCGCGATGTTGGAAATATATTATAGTGCTCACCCACCCATTGTAAGTTAACTGTAAAGTTTCCAAGAGCAACGTGCTCGTCTAACCAATGTTGTTCCGTTTTAAAAAGGTATGATTTCCCATCTTGCTGACCATGAAATATTGAGTTGGGAAAGACATGATCCAACGGAAAATGAACACACAGTTGGGGTAATCAGTTGTAGATGCCACAAGAGATACATTATTTTGGGACCTAGGCTAGCATGGATCAAGAAATACTACCCCAACAGCAGGGAACAAGGCATAATACAACTGCCCATTCCAAGCCATACTTCAAAGGCGCGAAATGTGTCATTCTGAGCTCTCTTCCACTCGCAGGAAAAAACAGAGTAAAGTGGGGAATTATTGGCGTTCAAGCATTTCAGCAAACACTCAGTGGGCAGCGTCCGCAAGTCCCAAATCTCGGTAGGTCGGTCCATTGTGAGTGAAGCATCAATAATCAAAAGTTTAGGAATAGTGAAGGGAGAGTTGACAAACTTGGAGACGGTGCAGTCCTCGAGGTGCTTCTCGCCGCTGCCGACTCGGTCCATTGCTTGTTTGCGACGGGCACTAATGTGGCGCGGCTCTGCAAAATGGAAGCAACAGGCAACCAGATAGAGCGACGGATCGAATCCAACGGAGCTGGAGGAGTAGAGCTTCGGCACCGGCTTCTACCAAATCGCGCCGCCCCGAGGGATCACCGGAGTGGAGGGACGGCCGTCAGTCAACAGGTTGGCTCAAGAAGGAGAAGCGACCGGCGCTATTTTACTGGGTTTGGGTATGAGAAAAATGACACATAGCCACCGCATTTGTGGTCGATGTCGCCTGACCACCTTTTTTTTTTTTTCAAACGACGAAGAGCACGTTTATTGAGTCAGAGGTGTGACGCGGAGCACCGTTTTTGCATGATCGCTCGGTTTAGCGTGCATAACAGCAATCTGACCGGCGTGGCCCACTGCCAGGCCTACGTGGCAAGGGAAGGCGACAAAGTTGTTCACGACCGTTAGGTTTGAGGTGAAGGGGGCGTTTGGGCCACTTCACTCTCCTCTGTCCCCGCGCATCTGGGGAAATGGCGACAGGAGGCGGCGGTGGCGGCGAGTTTGGCGGCGGCGGAGATGGCGAGCTTGGCGCTGGCGGCGGAGACGGCGAGTTAGGCGCTGGAGGCCACCGCGACGATGGCCTCTTCCATGGCCACGGCGACGAGCCCACGTCGCTGGCGCTGGTCCCTCCTTCTCCTCGACGACGATCTTTCATACTTCCTGGGCTCAGCGAGCACCCTCTCAGCCACTACTTGTCACACAACGAGTAAGTTTTTCTTCTGCCTATGTGTCGGATATATACCGATTAGGGGTATTGTCCGACACTAAAGAGCCGGATTACCAGGGTGGCCTATTGGTAATGGATCACAGTCCTTTAGACGGCCCAGTAAACTGATGCGGAGAAGCCGGATTCTAAAAGAACCCGGACCACGACCCAAAGTGGTGCGGCTTGGAGTAGAAGACGGATTCCTTGTTTTCCAAGTTAGATACCTTCTGTAGTCTTCTAGGTTTCCTTTCTGTAAACCCTAACCCGGCTATATGTATAAAGCCGGACGGGAGAGGAGAAACACAGGGACAATTTAGCTAGAAGCCAACTCGCCGAGAAGTTGATCCTCGTCGAGTTAGCGAAACCCTACTCATATTGTACTTTGTATACTTCGGGCTTCGGCCCTGATTTAGTGAGATTGCAGGAGTAGGAACGCCGCCTAGTAGCGTCGTACCGAACCTGGGTAACCTCGGTGTTCTCGGTTGTCATACTACCACGTCCCCCACGTCTATATCAGTAGGCTCATGGCACCCCCGTCTATGAACTCTACTACGATGTCTCGACAGTTAGCGCCCACCGTGGGGCCAGCGACGTCAGGCGTTATGTTTCGATCGGGGATACTTGGCGGAATCGGCAGTACCATAACTGTCGGAAGTCTGGAATTCGACGACGACGTCGGGCGCTTCCTCGACAATGGATCGTACATGCCAGCACGGAATCACATGGTAAGTGCATGCGTTTTACCGATTGGATCTGCAAACATCTTTATCGGATTAACTGCAAAAGCAATGGGATTATGTGGTGGAAGCAAATTTATCCCACCCGCCCTATACCCAGTTGAAGAAAACTATGATGCCGGGTTCTGCTCAAATCGCCAAAACCCTGAATTTGCTGCCTCTTCGGAGATGCCCGCAATCAGATCTCACTTCACTGGCATGGTGCAGTCCAAGGTCGCTGAAAACACGGAAGTAAGCAATCTCGTGGAAGAAGCAGAAAAACAAAACCCCATAGAACAAGTGGAAAATCCGACACCCGTCAATGAAACGACGAACTTGGAAGCCGACTCCGTATTAGCTGCCTTAGAGGCAAGATTGGAGTCAGAACCCAGATCTGAAGACATAGATTCCGAAGATGAAGATGAAGACGCTTTCGAGAGAAAAGTCAAATCTATGCAGGGGAGCTTCCATGAAGTACTTATGGAAAAACCGGCTGAAAACACGGATGCTGAAGATGATGACGACCCCAAAACACCTCCGCCAGATGAAGAGAGAGAAGATGGTGAAACCAGTCCAATTTACCCCGATGTCAAGGAATTGACAGAGGACGAACCTGGTAAAAAGCCTCCATCTTCGAAGAAGCAAAAGAAGACTGCCAAGAAACTCCAGTACAAACTCCGGAAGAAAAAGTTGGCAGATATTGTTAATCAAAACCTGGAAGTAGGAGGAGGAAACGGAGTCACACCTGCGGAGAAGAAAAAAGAAGAAATCGATCTAATCCAAAACCCCGGTGGGACGAGACGAACCCTCGGAAGTGCTGGAAGCTAGGAGACAAACTCTACAGCAGCAGCAACAACATCTATTCCGTACTCGGGAAAACCTATTAAAAACCCAGGCTGACATTAAGTTGCAGCAGGAAGAAATAGAGGAATACGAAAGAAGGTATAGATCTGGCATAAAATCCACACGGTTACCCGGAATTGCAAAACCGGATGTACTGCCGCCAAAAGAAAGGTTCCAAAACCCTTCTTGGAAAAAGCAGGTAAACGACACCAATGCCAAGGGCAAACGCGTATACAAAACCGCAGTCGAAAACGCGGAAGCGGCGTTTGCTATCCTTAACGATGATCTGTACTCCAACGATGAAAAGCTTCAATGAGTGTATGCTTTCCTAGGAAAAGCATTACAACAGCAACTGCGAGGACAGCCAAGATCAGGGAAGTTGCACGACGACTCGGCCCTATGCAAAACTGCCACCTGCGCCGCTGGAGTACCTAGACCTGGCGAACCTGGAGATTCAGGCGATTCTAAGGAAAAGAAGGGAGACCCCAAAAAGGGCAAGAAATTCCCGGATAATAAGGATGCAGCGTCCAGGACATGATCCCATCCGCCAAAAGGTGGAAATAATCCCCGTAACTACAAGGAACGGGAAGAACAGAACCGGAAGGACAAAAAAATGATGCCGCCTCCGAGACACCCAGCTGAAAAAGCTGGAAGATACGACACTCCACATAGGCGTGAGAGATCCCGTACTCCTCCTAGGAACAAAGAAAGGCCAAGGAGTAGAACTCCACCTTATTCCAAAGGACACGATAACAGACGAAACAGGGATAATCTCGGAAAAGCACACTCGCGCAACAATGGCCCAGAAAGGAGCAGATCCCCTTCTGTCCATTCAGCCAGCAGATATTCTGCTCACGTCGATAAGGCGGAAACAGATGATCTATACTTTGGACCTAAGTGCTTCACTGATAGGATCCGGAGAATAACCCTACATTCTGGCTTTGCCAAAGTTGGCCCAACTTACCAAAAGTATACCACAAACCCGGATACATGGCTTTCAGATTACTATACTGTCGTTCAGATCAACAAAGGGACAGACCTGGAGGCGGTAAAATTTCTCCCCCTAATGTTACTGGATGGAGCCAGAGATTGGATCAACGGGCTTCCGTCAAGAACCATGGATAGCTGGGATGATATGGCTAGAGTATTTTCTCAGCATTTTCGGGGTACGTACAAACGCCCTAAGAGCATCAACCAGCTAAACCGTTGCATCCAGTTTGAAGATGAGTCGTATGTCAACTTTATATCAAGATGGACAGCAATGAAGAATAGTTGCTCTGGAGTAAATGATGTACAGGCAATGCATGCTTTCATCAATGGCCTAAAACCCGGCCTCGTACCGTTCATGGTTGGTTCGAAGGAGCACAAAGATCTCGAATATATGCTTACCACCGCTAATGAGCATGCAGCGGCCGAAGATGACATCAGAGCGAGAAGTGGAAATATTGACGCTTTGGTTCAGGCCAAAAAGACGCCTCATTCTGAAAAGAAAGCTACTCCGGAAGCACAGCCAAAACCCAAGGAAGTGAACTTAACCTTTGGAAAGGATAATGGCGGCAAATGGAAAGGATTAAGTCAGAAAACTGTATCCACCATTCGCAATTTGGGAAACCTACCCATACAAACGCGCAGTGCCGGCTCAATAAGCATATGAAAGGCATTGCAGGATCCGAGAGTAAAGGAAAGAATTCCAAGCGGAAATTCAACAAGACAAAGCCAGAAGCTGAAAAAGAAGACAGTGAATCGGACACTGATGACAAAATCCAGCAACAACAGCGAAAAGGCAAACCAATATTCCCGAGAGTTGATGGAGAATGTAACATAACTTTCAGGGCAACTCCGTCAGCAAAACAGGCGAAAAGAACACTTCGAGAAATAAACGCGGTGGTACCTCCAACCCCCAAGTTCTTGAAGTATTCAAACACGCCAATCACCTGGGATCAGTCTGATCATCCCGGAAACATCCCAGAACCCGGCACACATGCTTTAGTCGTAAGCCCTATTGTTCAAAACACTAGGCTCAAAAGAGTGTTGATGGATGGAGGATATAGTATCAACATTATGTACTTAACTACATTAAAGCATCTTCACATCTCCGAGACCCAACTCAATCACAGCAATATACGTTTCCACGGCATTGTTCCTGACAGACAAGCACAATCCCTAGGAGAAATTTCCCTAGATGTAACCTTCGGAAAAAGAGAACACTTCCGATAGGAAAAGATCTTATTCGAGGTGGTGCCGTTCGAAAGCGTATACCACGCAATACTCGAACGTCCAGCTTTCGCCAAATTCATGGCAAGATCGTGTTATATCTATAACAAGCTGAAGATGCCAGGGCCAAAAGGAGGAGTAATCCCCATATCAGGAGACTACAAATTGGCGGACAAGCTAGAAAATGGAAACGCCCTTTGCGCTGAAAAGGTGATAGCAAAGGAGGAATTGAAAAAGCTTGCAAAGGAAGTATCGCCGACAGAAATTCCGGCGGGAAAAGAAAGCCGGAAACCGGCAGATAGCTTCAAAGCCTCAGAAAATACAAGACAAGTTATCCTAGATCCCAAAGATCCGACAAAGTTTGTCGTAGTGGGAACTGGGATGACCGATAAATAGGAAGACGCACTCATCAAGTTCCTCCGTGAGAACTGGGATATTTTTGCCTGGTGTCCTGCGGACATGCCGGGAGTACCCAGGGAACTTGCTGAGCATCAACTGAAAGTAATTCCAAGATCAAAACCCGTCAAGTAAGGTCTCCGTTGTTTTGATGGAAGAAGACGGGAGGCTATTGGCAAGGAAATTATCCGACTTTTAGCAGCTGATTTTATCTGGAAAGTTATTCATACTTTTTTTTTTGACTTTTTCTACTGTAGGGCAAAGAACCCCACAGCCTTTTATTAATAGTTTAAAAAAGGGTTCAAAAAATTACAGCAGCCAAACCCCTAGGGGAGGCTATCTATCCAACTCTTTACAGACAAGGACTTGTCCTTATGGAACCTATGCACATGAATATACATGTCATTAACAAATCTATTCCTCCAAACAGAAAATTTAGGTCTATCCAATCTAAAAATTGCATCATTTCTAATCTTCCAAATGTTCCAGCAAGCAATGAAAGCCACTTCTAAGAAGAAATGTTTATCAAAACCTTTTCTGGCAAACCTTGCCTTTGAAAGCAGATCATCTCCCTGTGACCAGTCAATGCCCAGATAATTCCACACTCTGATGCTAAAATTGCATTGAAAGAAAAGATGATCTCTATCTTCATAGCAGTCTCCAATACATAGAGCACAACTATCATTTTCAGTTACAGTCCATTGTCTCCTCTTCAGTAGATCTTTAGTATTCAGTCTGTCATTAATCAGTAACCATGAAAACATTTTAATTCTCATCATGCATTTGCTTTTCCAGGGCCACTGTATAACAGGACCCACCACAATGTCCTTATGAACATGAGCATAATACTTAGCAGCTGTGTATATTCCACCTTTCCAGGTACAGAGCCATTCATCATTTTTTGAAGCATCCAACAGAACAGAGTCCATCCAATCCGAGAGGATAAGCAAATCATCAAAAGCTTGTGGTGACAATGGCAGGTGGAACCCCTCCTCTCTATTCACCAAGTTCATGATAGTCCAAACGGATGCCTTCTCATCCTTGGCAAACGAAAAAAGTCTGGGTAGCCTAAGTTGTAGAGGCAAAGTAGAACCTCCAATCTCCCAGGAGTCCATCCAGAAACAGACAGTTTGCCCACTATTGACAACTGGTTTTGTGATCTCCAAGAATTTACCCACTAATTTCAGGTTCTCCTTCCACCAAAAGGAGCCACATGGGTCCTCTTTATGTGGGATGGTCCCTCTATAGTAGTTGTCCCAGATTAATTTGACCCAAGGCATGTCCACCTTGTTGTAAAATTTATTGACAAATTTGAGCATCAATGCATCATTCTTGACAGAGAAGTTAGTAATACCTAAACCTCCCTTCATTTTTGGTTTACAAATCATGTCCCAAGAAGCAAGTGACTGTTTAGGAGTATCATCATTTCCTCTCCATAAACACTGTCGAATAATTCTATTTAACTGTTCCACAATACCCTGAGGAAGATGCAGTGTGGCAAGGAAATGCACAGGTAGAGAAGTGAATACTGAGTTAACCAATTGCAGCCTAGCTCCTTGTGATAAGAAACAAGATGATGCACACAATCTCCTCTCTAATCTTGTCACAATTGGAGTTAAATCACTGATCTTAGGTCTAGTAGTTCCCACAGGCAAACCAAGATAAGTAAAAGGCAGAGAACCAACTTGGCAACCAAAGCTCTCAGCTAGCATAAGTAAAACACCAGGCTCCACATTGATTGGTAACATGCAAGATTTATGGAAATTTATTTTAAGCCCTGTGGTGATTGAGAACTTGTGCAACAGGGTTTTGAGGGCCATGATTTGTTCCTGATCAGCAGGAACAATAAGAAGAGTATCATCTGCATACTGGATGATGGGAAAATCAGGATCCCCTGTGTCAATAGGCAGAGTAATCTGTCCTGAATCCAAAATATCATTGATTGCTTCCTGAAGCAGATTAGCACCAATTGTGAACACCAGAGGGGATAATGGGTCACCCTGCCTGACCCCTCTTTTACACATAAATTGCTTACCAGGCACTCCATTGAGTAGTACTTGGGAAGTACCAGAGGCTAATAAATCTTTTACCCATCTTATGAAAATGCTGTCAAAACCTTTGCATTGGAGAATTTTAATTATGGCCTCATGTTAAATTGTATCAAAGGCTTTCTCAAAGTCCAGTTTTAAAATAATTACAGGCTTTTTGGAAGCATGGCACATATGTATATATTCCAGAGTCCAGGCAATACAGTCCTGTATAGTTCTGTTCCTGAGAAAACCATATTGGTTCTTGTTAAGACAGTCCAGGATTCTGTTCTGGAGCCTATTTGCAATCAACTTGGTAAGGAACTTGAGGCACACATTAGTCAAGGAAATAGGTCTATAGTCACTCTCAGACTCTGGAGATGAGTTTTTAGGAACTAGAGTGATGAAGGATGTATTGATGCTAGCAACCCCAGTATTTCCAGGATGAAACTCCTTAGCCAGTTGATAAAAATCCTTAGCAATAATTGACCAACATTTTTTGAGAAAGATACCTGTGAACCCATCAGGACCTGGAGCTCTATCACCTGGCATATATTTAATAATATCATCCATTTCTTCCTTAGTAAAAGGTTTAGATAAATCCTGCAGCCCATCCACTCTCTTAACAATTCTATCAATATCAAGACTCATGGTGATACCATTAGTGCAACCCATTCTTGCTTTAAAAACATTCCAAAATCTACCAGCCATTTGATCATGATCTGTGATTAAAGTGCCATCCTCACTCTTAAGACTAGCAACAGAATTCCTTCTAAATCTATTGGTTGCCATGGCATGGAAATATTTTGAATTTTCCTCTCCCACTTTAGCCCAGCGAATAGTGCACCTATCTTTCCAATATTTGGTCTGAGCTGATAAGAGTTTTTGTAAGTGTTGTTTAACCAACCTTCTGAAATTTGCCTCAGGGATAGAGAGCACCCTATTCTCTTCAAGCTCATCCAAAATAAAGATAACTTTATTACATAGATCAATCAAGAGCTTAATCTTGGATAATCCAGTACACCATCTCTTTAGATCGTATCTCAAAGTCTTAAACTTGGCAGCCAATGTTGCAGCACTTGAAGATTTAGTTACTTGCTTACCCCAAGAGTTATTCATACTGATTGGTCTGCGAACCCAGTATTAGTCCCGAAGAAAGACAATATCATTCTTAGGATGTGTATAGATTACACCGGCTTGAACAAATTGTGTCCAAAAGATAGGTTCGCATTACCGCGAATTGATCAAATAATAGATGCAACCGCTGACTCTGAGCTTTTATGCTTTTTAGATGCTTATTCTGGGTACCATCAAATACGCATGAAGGAGGAGGATCAAATAAAAACTTCCTTCATAACCCCATATGGAACATACTATTACATAACCATGCCTTTTG
Source organism: Alopecurus myosuroides (assembly GCA_028641055.1). Classification (NCBI taxonomy): domain Eukaryota; kingdom Viridiplantae; phylum Streptophyta; class Magnoliopsida; order Poales; family Poaceae; genus Alopecurus; species Alopecurus myosuroides. The sequence continues at coordinate 114,887,373 of CM054063.1, read as the reverse complement.
GCTTGAAGAGCGCAGGTGCAACATACCAGCGTTGCATGCAACGTTGTTTGCATAGTCAAATTGGCAAAAACATACACGTTTATGTGGACGATATTGCCGTCATTTCCAAGGAAAAAGATACACTCCTTGAAGATCTACGAGAAACTTTCGAAAATTTGCGTACTATAAAATGAAGTTGAATCCATTAAAGTGTGTATTCAGGGTTCCCTCAGGAAAGCTTCTGGGTTTCATCGTTTCTCACAGAGAAATAGAAGTAAACCCGAAAAAGATCAAGGCAATCTTGAATATCACAAGGCCTACGTGATTAAAAGATGTCCAAAGATTAACGGGTTCTGGAGCCGCCGTAAGTAGGTTTATAAGCCGACTTGGAGACAAATATTTGCCATTATACAAATTGTTGAAGAAATTCGACAAATTTGAATGGACAGAAGAGGCGGACAAAGCATTAACTCAGCTAAAATAAACCTTGATGAAAGCTCCAATTTTGGCATCCCCAAAAGACGAAGAACCCATGTTACTGTATCTTACAGCAACAAACAGGGTTATTAGCGCAGTAATAATTGTGGAAAGGCGGAAAGACGAGAAAAGTATACCAGATCAGCATCCGGTGTATTATGTCAGCGAGGTATTCTCCGAGTCAAAACAAAGGTATCCACGTTATCAAAAGCTGGCATATGGCATGTTTTTTGCATCTCGAAAACTCCTCCATTATTTCCAAGGACATTCCATAACAGTGGTAAGCAAAGAACCACTAGGGGATATCATCAACAATGTGGACACAATAGTCCGAGTAGCCAAATGGGGCATCGAGCTCGTTGTGTTCGATATTAAGTACCAAACCCAGATGGCAATTAAATCCCAAGTGTTGGCAGATTTTGCCGTTGATTGGACAGAAGCAATGGAGAACACACCAATGCCGGAGTCAGAATACTGGATCATGCATTTTGACGGATCCAAGATGAAAGAAGGCGATGGAGCTGGTGTAGTGCTAAAATTCCCAAAAGGTGACATTATGGAGTATGTATTAGAAATACACTTCAACGCTAGCAATAATGTGGCAGAATAAGAAGCATTGCTTCATAGCTTGCATATTGCAAAATAAATTGGAGTAAAACGTATACTCTACTATGGTGACTCGGATTTGGTACAGCATCAGCTAAACCAAACATGGGATGCCAAAACTCCCATCATGGCCAAATATCGGAGAACGGTGGACGAATTCGCCATTTGCTTCGTGGGATTTGAAGTACTTCATATCAAAAGGGAAGACAATTGGAACGCGGATGCATTAGCCCACATGGGATTGGAAAGAGTGGAAACCCTACCATAGGCTGTTATTGTACAAAACTTGCATGAACCATCGATTAAAGGTGGAGATGTTGATTATCCTCTCGTTTTCGAGTCAATTGAAGTTCTGCCTGTTAACCCGGATTGGACAATCCCATACTTAAACTTCTTAGTTGATCAGAAGTTCCCGGATGGAGCAGACGAGATCATGCAAAGGCAGATACAACGCTGATGCAAAGGATACACGGTAATTAATGGTTGCATGTATAAACGCATCACTATCGGAATTTTTCAGCGATGTATTTCGCCAGAGGAAGGCCAAGAAATCTTGCAAGAAATCCACGTAGGAGATTGCGTACATCATGCTCAATCAAAAATCATAGTCAAAAAAGCATTCCGTGCAGGGTTTTTCTGGCTCACAGCCAAGACAGATGCAGAATACATAGTTACTGCATGTGCCGGATGTCAGTATTACGCCAAGCAGACGAATATGCCAGCTCAAGCACTCAAAAATATCCCCATAACATGGCCATTTGCGATCTGGGGGCTAGATATCATGGGACCATTCAAAATTGCAAGAGGCGGACTTACACATCTACTCGTTTTAGTATATAAGTATACCAAGTGGGTGGAGGCGAAACCCATCAAAAAACTTGACGGTGTGACTGTCAGAAATTTCATCATTGACATAGTCATGAGATACGGCGTTCCACACAGCATAATCACTGACAACGGGACAAATTTCTCTATTGGAGAGTTGGCAAAATATTTCCGAAAAACGGGAATACGCATAGATCTTGCATCTGTGGCACACCCACAATCCAACGGGCAAGTTGAAAGAATGAATAGCTCAATCCTGCAGGGAATACGCCCAAGACTCGAATCTCCTCCTCATAGAGCAGCTAGAGCATGGGTAGAATAATTACCTTCCGTGCTTTGGAGTATTCGAATGACGCTAAATAGATCAACAGGGCAAACACCGTTTTTCCTGGTTTATGGCGCAGAAGCAGTGCTTCCAACGGACATGCTCCATGATAGCCCAAGAATGCAGGCTTACGATGACTCGGGTGCCGAAAACGCACGACAGGATGACGTCGATCTTTTAGAAGAAGAACGAGAGCTTGTGCTTCAAAGATCCTCCATTTATCAGCAAGGATTACGGTGATACCATAGTCAGAAAATCAGACGTCGTTCTTTCAAAGAAGGTGACCTGGTGCTAAGATTGGTGCAGGAAAGGAAGCACAAATTAGCCCCAGTTTGGAAGGGACCATTTGTCATTAGCAAGGCTATGAAAAATGGATCTTACTATCTTGTAGATATTCGGGATACGGAAGATGATCCCAAAGGATTGAATCACAAAAGAAAGAGAAAGATAAATGTCAAACTAGGAGAGACAAAAAGACCCTGGAGCATCCAGCAGTTACGTCCCTTCTACACTTAGTTCAATTTCTATGTAAACATCTTTGTGATCATGAAATAAAGTTGTCAGAATTCATGCATTACTGTTTTATCTGTCTATTTTTATACAAAGCATAAGTTCGTCTTTATCTATTTCCCAATGATCTTTCAAAATGATCAATGTTAACCCGAATTGTGCCTGTGTGCTCGGAGTTATAAAACTGAATGCTTTGCAGCCTAAGGAGGCTTAAGGAAACCTAGATTGTGCCTGCGTGCTTGAGTTTCATACATTTTCAAAATTCCTTACTTTTTCCTAAGTATTATCTGATTGTTTCTATGTTGGGTCACTGAAATTAGTAAGTAAAAATGCCTTAGTACAGTCCATGTTTCCGAGTTTTGACCGATAGGCTAAACCCAGTCACTTGGCATGGAGATTAAGTATTATTGATCCATTTCAACACTAAGGACAGTCAAAACATATAAACCAGAGAACTTAGAAGGCGAAGGAATTAAAACCCAGAAAAACTTGCAAAGACATAAATTTTACTGAAAAAGGGGATACTTGTTTATACAAATGATAGATAGCATTACAATGGATATTACATTGAGAGAATAGTAATGCTTCCATTTTTCCTGCTAACTACTCAGGAATCAGGCGGCCTCCTCAGAATCCGAGTCCTCCTCTTCGCTGCTACGGTCTTCGGGAGTTGCCGGAATTTCCTTCTCCAGGTATAAGGTGGAGATCGACACCATTTGCGCTATCTTTGTAGCGTGCCCTTTGACAGAGTCGAAGATGCTGGCTCGCTGTGCTTCCGTGTATCCTTGGGGGATACCGGTCGCCACACGCCAAGACTTGGCGGTGGTGTAGTGCATACGCATTAGCCCAAGGGACATGCGCGCACCACCGCAAGATGCGGAACGGAACCAGGAGTCCTTCTGGTTCGCCACCTCCTCGGTTTCTTCCGGAAGCTTGCTAACTTGCGAGATTTCTTCTGCTTTGTCGGGAATGTACTTGTTCACAAGTAACATCCCAGCAGCCTTCAGCGCGGCAAAGATCCTCCTGAAAGCCCGGATTCTATCAATTCGGGTAACCAAGGGGTTCCCCTCTGTTCGGAATCAATAAAGAAAAGTTAGAAAAAACAGAGCTGGAGAAAGGAGTCATACTGTGAAAAGTATAAGGAAAGAATCCGGTAAAAGAACTAAAACTTACCGAGAACTTTGTCCATTTCAATGCCTTCCTCAAGACGTTGATTTAGAGCATTCACCAGGTCCTGGATAGTGGCCTTGTCTTTCTCGGACTGGGAGGAAGCCTTGGACTCGGCAATTCCAAGAGCCAGTTGGCTAGCCTCAAGCTCCTTCTGAAGCTTTACCGTCATTTGGTAAAGTTCGGAGTTTTCCTTTCGGAGGTTCTCGGCATTGCCGGCATCTTCGGCAATTTTCTTGGCTTTCGCCAAAGAAGCTGAAAATCAAGGAAAATGAAGAGTTTAAAAACTCAGAAAATGACTTAGCAAATTTCTCACAAAAACAGCAGTGCGAAATGATGAAAATTTACCTGCTGATTCCTTCAGCTCACGATGAACAGATGCCAATTCCGAGTCTTTATCGTCAAGAATTCCAATGAGAGTTTTCACCTCCTTATTCTTGATGGTAAGTTTATTAAAAACTTCCATGTTAATGTTCTCGGCAGTTTGCTGAAACATGGAAAAGAGAAACATCGCTTAATTCAAAAAACAAGCAAGGATAAGGAGAAAAGCATTCAGTCAAAAAGTATGCAATTGGCTAAATGCTTGGGGCTAGAGATATTAACCTAGCTCATTTTTTGAAGACTTGCCAAGTTCTCGGAAAACTCTTTTGCATAATCTGCAAAGAGGATTCCTACATGCCAAAGGCCGTCTCGTATGACCTGCCGAGGCGAGAACACGTAATTATTCCTAACTATAAGCCCGACTTGCGGCCAGGGACGGATTAAAGGAGTTGGAGAAAAATAGTTTGTCGCCCACGGATGAATATATCCGTGTTCGTCAAAATGCTCTTCTTTTGCCTTAAAATCGGGATCAAAGTTGGGGATGGGCTCCTCCTTTGGGACATTTGAAGTGTCTCCCACTTCCGGCTCCACCCTTTCCCTCGCGTCGGACTCGGGCGCAATGGGCTGGCTGGATTGCAAGGGGTATTCTTCTTCCCTTGCAGCCGAGTTTTCCTTCCCTGCTGCAATCGGAGTGTCGGGTGCAGCAGTGGAGATGGCTTCGTTCCTCTATGAGCAGCAACCTTATGCTTCTTTCAGCATTTTCCCTTCAATGTGGTAGGGGCAAGGCTAGAAAGAAAAAACAAGGAATTCCAAGAAGTAAGATTCCGAGAAATAAAATGAATGCAATAAAAAGCATAGAGAGAGCCCGGGATTATTTACCTGGAAGTTGCGATGGCAACGCCGTCAAGGTCGATCACTTCTTGGATGGCAGAAGGCTTCTTGCGCTTCCGACCGCCTGGAAAGTTGGCACGTAGCGCGTCCAACTCGGCATCGGTCGCGACCTCAGCCTCAAGAAGAGTTAGAAGGTGTCAAAAAGATAAGTCCGGATAAGAAAAACATCCGAGAAAAGGAAACTCAGAACAATGCCCAAAATGATAAAACCATACCTTTGGAGCTAGGTTTTCCGCGGTATTCATTGGCCGGCTCTCCTCGTATTGATCACGAGTCGAAACCAGTTGATTGACGCGTTTCTTCAAGTCTTTCTTCGACAAAGACTTGTTCGTCGCCCTCATCGCATCCTCTGGGCCCGTGTACTCACACATGAGCCGGGGTCTATGGTGAGCCAGAGGTTGAATCCGCCTCTCGAGCCAGCATAGAACAGTGTCCATGCCGGTAAGAGGAGGGGAGGCGGAACCAAGCTTGGCAATACGCCGCTTGATTCTGATCAGATCTGTCGGCAGAGTTTGGACCGTGTCCACCGCCCAATTATCTTGGGGAGCGGCCACGGAATTGACGAAAGGTGGGATTCCTGTTTCCTTTCCAGGAAACGGGACATCCTCATGATAGAAGAAGGAACCCGTCCAGAACTTGACGGATTCCGAGGTTTTGATTTTCGGGAACCAATCTTCCCTAAACCTACGTAAGGTAAAGGAGATGGTACCGCAAGTTGGGAGAGTGCCCTCAGAAGGGTTCCGCTTAGCCCCAAAACAATACTGCCAAAATCTAGCCTAGGCTCTATTCCTAAATACCCCTCGAACAGGGCCTGAAACCTGGCTATGTAAAGAATAGAGTTTGGAGGGAGATTATGTGGCTGGATTTTGTAATGGTCTAAGACTTGAAGGAAAAAGGAGGATGGCGGAATTCCGATACCTCTGTTGATGTGTGACACTAGGAGGACTCGTTCACCGTCTTTTCGCGATGGTTCGGTCTCGTCCGCGTCATACCGCCATTTTCCCTTCAGGATGAACCCCTTTTTCTCCATTGTCGGAAGGAGGGAGGGAACCACGTCGCAGTGGCTCCAATTCCCGACATTTTCTTTGTCTTTTTCCTCCACACCGGCGGTGGCGGAAGCGGAGGCCTCCTCGCTGCCGAGAGTGATGCTTTCCTCCGCAGGCGCGGAGAAGAGGGGTGGAGGAGGAATGGAAGAGGTGGACGGCGCCGCAGTTCCGGCCGCGGGAGGTAGATCCCCGCGGGCTGAGATGGTGGAGGTCTCCTCCGGCGTGGTTGCCACCGAGCGGACCGGTGAATCGAGTTGCGGGTCGACATCGTTGATGATGGAATCTATGTCCACGATGGCGTCCTCCAAGTCCGAGGCGCGGGGAGAGTCTCCGGCAGCCATTTGCGGGCGGAGCAACCGTGAAGATGAGCCTCCGATGGTGTTTTCCAGGGAAGGCTAGGAGTTCGTTCTCTATGCTCACTCGCTCGGGCTCTCGCTTTAGCTGGCTATGGCGTTGGGGGCTCGAGGAAGGAGATGATGCGGAAGAATAACCGGAGGCCCTGAGACGGCTATTTATAGCCAAGGCACGCTGAGATTCGTTGCAACGGCTATTTTAGCCGTTGGATCATCGACGCGTGTCACGCCCGTGATTTCTGGGAAATGTGGGGATGGGGTGATAATGGCTATCTCCTCGTTTCCCGTGAGAATCTGTCAGAGGATACGTTTCAGGGTTTTGACTGAACCCAAACATCCGTGATGTCAGAACGATTTCATCGCTGATGTCATGAAGTTCCTTCTCCACGAAGACTCGTGGAAGAAAAAGCCGGATTTTGGTGCAATTCGAGTTACGTGTGATTTTTTTTTGGGAAAAGAAGAATCGAGACAAAGCGCCAACATTTCTCGGAAAAGAATGCGAAGTGATGAAAGATGGCAGAACGAAGTCTCAATCCTTCTTGGGGCTACTGTTGGATATATACCGATTAGGGGTATGTCCAGCACTCTCTTAAAGAGCCAGATTACCAGGGTGGCCTATTGGTAATGGATCACAGTCCTTTAGGCGGACCAGTAAGCTGATGCGTAGAAGACGAATTCTACAAGAACCCGAACCATGGCCCAAAGTGGTGCGGCTTGGAGTAGAAGACGGATTCCTTGTTTTCCAAGTTAGATATCTTCCGTAGTCTTCTAGGTTTCCTTTCTGTAAGCCCTAACCCGGCTATCTGTATAAAGCCGGGCGGGAGAGGAGAAACACAGGGACAATTTAGCTAGAAGCCAACTCGCCAAGAAGTTGATCCTCGTCGAGTTAGAGAAACCCTACTCATATTGTACTTTGTATACTTCAGGCTTCAGCCCTGATTTAGTGAGATTGCAGGAGTAGGAACGCCGCCTAGTAGCGTCGTACCGAACCTGGGTAAACTCGATGTTTTCGATTGTCATACTACCACGTACCCCCACGTCTCTACCAGTTGGCTCATGGCACCCCCGTTTATGAACTCTACTACGATGTCTCGACACTGTGCCTTGCAATTTAGGAAATTAGGAGCTAGGATTTCGTCGATTACTATCGAATAGGCCATGTTGGTTTACAATGTAATTTGATTTCTGGATTTATTTTCAATCTAGGATAAATTCATAGACTTGGTAGCTGTATATTCAGTTTGATGGTTTCAAATTTGTGCAAAAATCGATGGCTTGTAGTGAAATTAGGTATTTGAATATCCTGTCAATAATGGAGGCAGAGGGATATGAAATTTGTGACACTATGTACTATGTTAAAGATGAAGGAGAGGGACTAGCAGGGCTAGATGCAGTTGAGAGCAGCACCAAGGTAGAAGAGCTGATTAGAAAGTATGAAAGAAACATGACTGTAATGCGGGACAAATGTAAACACACAATTGTTTTGTCGCCAGTGAAGGTTACAAATGCAGGTCGATCACAGCCAGTTCACATTGATTTGGATGCAGAGGAAGGTGAACATATTCCAGAGCATTTTCAGACACAGACAAGTGTGTACTGTGAAAAGCTACACACATAAGTTGATGACAATGCTATGTCAGAAGAAGAGGAGGGAGACAAATCTGATGGCAGTGACAGTTGGTGGGATGAAGGCCATCACGATACAGTTCATGAAGAGGAGGTGAGAAGGAAGGATGAATATGAGCTTAGAAGGACACTTGCAGAAATAAAAAAGGAATAGAAATGACCCACTACTACATTGTGAGGGTGATACGTATGTGGAGGATATATATGACAACCAATCTGAATATTGTTAGCCCATTTTAGAAGAAGAGCCAATTAAGAAAAAGATAAAGAAGCAGGGACCAACATTGGGGATCTCACTCTCAAGTTGAAATTCCAAAAATACCTGATTGGGCTCCTTCTGATGATGAAAAAGAAGAAGGTTTTATTAAACAGGAAGATGATGATGGCTTTGAGCCAATTTCCTTTAAATCGCCTAAGGGGAGAAAAAGCAGGGCAAAGAAAGGGTGTGGTATGATGAAAATAGGGAAAATGCAGAGCAACAGTTCATGCAGTTTGTTTGTTTCAAAGATGTTTATAAGTTCAGGCAGGCACTTGCTAGGCTACTCATTGTCTAGACCAGAAATTTCCATTATCACAGGAATTGCAAAGACATGATAATTGTGCGGTGCAAATAGAAGGACATGTATGATTGCAAATTTTACATGTCAGCCTCTCAGATCAAGAATGGGATTACATTCTGCATTAAAAATATTCATGTGGACCACTCATGTCCCACTTAAGCCCCAGAGTTAATTCCAACTGGCTTAGCACTGTTTATGTGGACAAGTTTAGGTCAGACCCCAACACTTGCATCACAAGTTTAATGGACAAAGCAAAGAAGGACTTTGTGGTTGAGGTGCATAAGAGGATGGCATATATGGAAAAGAACAAAGCAAGAGAAATGGTGTTGGGTGGCCACAAAATTCAGTACCACATAATTAGGGATTATCTTCGAACTGTATTAGACAAAAACCCTGGCTCCATGTGTATTATCACTACTGCCACTGGTCCAACTGAGGAACATTTGGAACAAATGAAACAGGGTCAAGCTGTTGTCATTAGTGATAAGCCAAGATTCCATGAACTTTTTTCTGTGTGAATGCTGCAAAACAAGGATTTCTAGAAGGCTGCAGGCCTTTCATTGGATTGGATGGCTGTTTCATAAAATTGACAACTAGAGCTCAAATATTAGCTGCTATAGGTAGAGATGACAACAATAATATGTATCCAATTTCTTGGGTTGTTGTTGCTAAAGAAGATACATAAAATTGGGTTTGGTTTCTTGAACAGCTAAAAGAGGCTCTTGGTGGTGAAGGTGGCAAGTTTGGCAACCACACAATCATGTCAGATAGATAGAAGGGACTGGTAAAAGTTGTCACCACTGTATTTCCAAATTGCCCTCAGATATTCTTCCTTAGGCACATATATGCAAATTTCCAAACAGCTGGTTTTAGAGGAGAAGATCTGAAAAAGTGTATGGACAATGCAGCTTACTCTTACACTAAGCATGGATTTGATCTTGCAATGGAAGATATGAAGAAGCAATGTGAGCTAGCATGGACTTGGCTGTCCAAGATTCTTGTGGACACTTGGGCAAGGTGGGCCATGGACACAAATTGCAAAACAGACCTGGTAGTGAACAATTTAAGTGAAGTGTTCAATAGGTATATACTAGATGTTAGAAGCAAACCTTGAAGGGTATGTTGCATAGAAAACAGAAAATTTCCTACGCAAGATAAACCCGAAGGGCCAAGATCTAATCTAGGACATGAAAGGTAACAGGGAGAAAGAGTCTTAGGAAAACATACCCTCGAAGACTTTAACCGTTACGACACTACTAGGGAAAAGCTAATGCGTGGCGCACCGTTTTGGCTTATCCGTGACGCACCATGGTGCGCCACGGCTCTCATGCCACGCCTATTGGTATAGGCGTGGTGCACCGGCTCGGTGCGCCACGCCTATTTGTACCTGTGGCGCACGGCCACGGTGCGCCACGGCAATCAGTGGTGCGCCACGCCTAAATGACTGAGGTGCATCACGCCTATGCTAAGTGGTTCACCACACTTATATTTTGCCTCCACGTCTATGTTGTCTGGTGCGCCACGCCTATTCTTCTAGGTGCGTTACGGTTATATTATCCTGTACTTTTTAAAAATACGCAGTATCGTATTTATACAGGTATATACAACTCAAATACAGAAGAGTATAAGTAGAAAAAGTTGATCATAAAAGTGATGTGACAAACAAATAATATATCATAATCGATCATATTACTTAGAATTCCGAATAGCAACATCAAACTGTTGATTATCACTACGAAGTGTTTATCAGAGCCGAATAGATACATCAAACAGTTAATCATCGAGACCGAGTACATCGATCGATGCTTCATCATCATTACAAGTGATCTATCTAGTCGCCGATAACCTAATCATCTAGCTAGGAACCATGCACTGCAAGCATGGCGAGCGAGGCGACGGTGACAGCAGCGACGGCGAGGGTCTCCATCCACTTGTTGTTGTTTTCTTCTTCTGTTCCTCGAGATGGATGAACCACCTAGTTTCCGCCGCCACTCTAGTGTTGTAGGATTTGTAGGCATTTCCCCTGAACTTGTTCACTTGCTCGAAGCAGTATTCCCAGTGGTCGTAGACTTCTGGAACCCTGCCTCTAAACACCACGTAGCACCTCGGCATCTGTAATGACAAGAAAGAAAACCACAAACAATAGCTTTAAACATGTCTGCAATAATCAGTAAATGGAGAAATATGACAAAAATAAGATGAAAGTTAAACACAAAGGAACACATTACTTCCGGCATTCTCCGAAATCAAGTTGGCTCTTCATATTCTGTGCTTGTTACGAGGTAGTATATGTGATGGCGATGCGGGGAAGGATGAAGACAAGGGTTTTTGAACTTCGTTGAAACTAAAAAAAAAATCATATACGTAAGTGTTTGTGAGATCCGAACAAAGTTGGACCATTTCATGCACATACATAATGGGGACATTCTTCATAACCCCGGACGGTGCTATGGAAAATACCACAATTACGTATATGTACCAAACGGTGCAACTCAGTTCTGATTTCACTAACATACGTAAGTGTTTGTGAGATCCGAACAAAGTTGGACCATTTCGTGCACATACATAATGAGGACATTCTTCATAACCCCGGACGGGGCTATGAAAAATATCACCATTACGTATATGTACCAAACAGTACATCTCAGTTCTGATCTCACTAACAATAATATTACATATGTGACGTTCCTTAGTTTCAACCGAAACCCTCGTCTTCATCCTTTCCCCGGATCATCACCGCCTGCAGTACCTCTTAAACGGCACAAGATGGTCATCGGGCCTTGATGTGAAGTTGGACCTTCACATTTTGTGATTGTTACGAGGTAGTACACGTGATGGCGATGCGGGGAAGGAAGGGTTTCTGGACATCTTTGAAATTAAACAAAATCATATATGTAATATTATGGTTAGTGAGATCCAAAAAAAAATGGACCCTTTTGTGCACATCCATAACAGCGACATTCTTCATAACCTCGGACGGGATTTATGAGGAATGTCACCATTACGGATGTGCACCAAAGGGTCCAACTTCTTTCTGATCTCATCAACCATATATAATATTACATATGTGACGTTATTTAGTTCCAAAGAAGTCCAGAAACCCGCATTCGTTCCTTTCCCCGGATCACCACCGCCTGTTGTACCTCTTAACAGGAACAAGATGCTCATCGGTCTGTGTGTCTCATATTTAGGGTGAACACATACAAACATCCTTGGTGGACCTGGTGCGCCAAGTGGGATGCACAAGATCATAATTTTGTGAAAATCACAAGGCGCACCAGACCAACAAGGTCATCTTAGTGTGAACCAACTCTTTTAATCATCAACATTTATACAAAAGATCGAACGAACATCACAAGTAGGACCGCAATAATAAAAAGCAAGATAATCAAGCATTGACATAATTGAGCATCAGTTACACGATGGACGATTCATAACTCTAACGATGTGTGCCTCATATTTAGGGTGGACACATACAAGCAGCCTTGGTGGACCTGGAGCGCCAAGTGGGATGCACAAGATCCTAATTTTGTGAAAATCACAAGGCGCACCAGACCACCAAGGCCATCTTAGTGTGAACCAACTCTTTTAATCATCAGCATTTATACAAAAGATTGAACGAACATCACAAGTAGGACCGCAATAATAAAAAGCAGGATAATCAAGCATTGACATAATTGAGTATCGGTTACATGATGGATGATTCATAACCCTAACGATTGAGTTCAACTAATTTCGAAAAATGTAGCAAGCCTTACAATAGTTCTCACTCCTTCTGACTCAGCCGCTCAGGGATTACCACGGGACAGCCCTTCGGAGTGATGAAGGGTCTGTCATCACATGCAGTTGCTAGGTATGTATCTATGTCACGGTTTGGCATGTCGAACCGGCAGTGAAATGTCCCACTCTTGTTCACTACTTCATGAACGATTTTCGTGGCAAAGCACTTCTGGATATCATATATCTCTTCTCTAACCTTGTCATCGCCGACCATCGACAAGCGGGAGGCCCATTCTTTGACTTGACTAGGCACGGTAAGGTACTGCTGATCCCGTACGTACGCCCGCATGTGATGGATGGCATAGTAGGTGTCTCTGTTACTGCCTGACCGCTGCTTGACGCAGGTGAAATCCGTCGTGTGGGTGAACACCCGAGTGCCCTGAACGACCTTCTCCCTAGTGAGTTTCCCCCCCCCCCCTTGCGTGGTAGCCGTTGAGAGCATTATTCAGAACTTTCTTCACGTTGGAGTAGTCTTTCTTCACCGCACTCCCTGAGTCGAGATACGTGGCATGCGAATGACTGATACAAATGCAGATGAGTGTGCATTGTGTATATCTGTGCGGAAAAATCCAAACAAAGTGTTGGAAAGGAGCGATGAAAACCTAAAGAAAATCACTTTCGAATCGGCTAGGAATATTGACTTACCCGACAAAATAAGGCACGAGGATGTAATCCTTGGTCTGGTTCGCCAGCATGAAGTTCTGGAGATATGTCGACGCGACTACCTCGTTCCCAACGGAGCATAGCACGTCATGGCGCATGTAGAAGGGGTCCACTATCGCGACGCCCGGTGTATTATCCCTGATGATCTGCACCGCCAGACTGAGCGAGTATAGGCGGACCATGGAATAGTGTAGCGGATTGCTATGGAACAGATCGAAGATGTCCGAAAACCGCATGACTATCCTATCCGCGCCGGTTGAATCGACGAAGCCCAAGTCCTTGGGCACCGTGGCAATGAAAACCGGGTATTATAGATCCTTGGATTTAATAAGGCGCCCTTCGAGATAAAGAACGGTGTCATGCAAACTCCACATATCCCCACTTGCGGCCTTGAGCTTGTTCTGGTGAAGCATAGGCTGACCCATCATATGCACCTTCGGCGTATACTTGGATGTAGGTGGCCCGTCCTGAACACAGAGCGACATCTTAGCAGGATGGCTCGCGGATTTTGCGGCCTTGGATCTAGGTCCTCTTTTCCGTGTCTTCGACGCTTTCGGCAGACATTCCTTCTCAATCTCCTCATTAAAGCCGCCTTACGGATTGTGCCGGGGCTGAAAATAACTCCTCCCTTCTCGCTTTTATGAGTCTCGGTGCAGGGGACGACATCTAGAGGCGTGTCTTCCTAAGAACCGAACATACGCTTGCAACTGGATTTATCCGCGGGAGGAGCCTCACCACGAGCCTCCGTGCTATGGGAGGATTCTTCTGGGAGAGGAGGAATGTAATCTCCGCCATCAAAGTCATCGGCGATGAAATTCAAGGCATCAAGATCGTCTTCCGCCGGGTGTTGTGCCATCTGCATGTCAGGGGTAGGCGACGACGCTACGATGGTCTTGCCATGGCTCCGCTTTGGCGCTTCTACAAGGGTTGTTTTCGAGGTGGTGCCTCGCGCCGGCAGTTCTAGAGGTGATGTCTGCGGGGTGGCGCCCCTCTCCCCAGGAGAATCTGGCTCTTCGGCCATTCCATGTTCCAAGGTAGGCATTGGAGCAGCGCGAGGGTATCGGGGTCATCTTCTTCCTGGTAGGGTTGAATGGGAGGTAACAAGTCGTCGTAGCCCGCCAGCACCCGAAGCTCTTGAACTCTATATACGCCATCTCGCATCGGCCTATTGTGGAACCTGCGGGTTGCCGGTTGAACGATCATACCCACAGCCACATCCTTCAACACGCCGTCCACTGTGTGTAGGAGAGTGCATGAAACGTCAGCGTTCTGCGGAAAACATGCAGGGCGTCAGAGATGCCAGTCTAAGGCAAAGGAAGATCGACGCTCCAACGCTTAACTATTTACCTGGCTGGCGATAGCGTCGAGCTCCTCTAGTGGCAAGGGGCCAACGACGGCAGGCGTGCTAGTGATGACTGGCGAGGGACCGCCAGCGGTGGGCGTGCAACTGATGACCATGCGGTTGTTCGTTGGTGCACGCTCTTCATTTGGCAGAGGACAGCCGACTGTGGGCGCGCAACGGATGGTCAGGCGGCTATCGGCGGCCGGAGTCAGCATCGGCGTCGTGTTGTAGGCGGGTGGAATCACTAGTGGGTCCGCCACCGTGGCGTTGGCCGGAGAGACTCTAGACAAGTCTCTTGAGTTGATGTCATGCATGCTAGGCACCGGGCACGGTCCCACTCGACCTCCCTGATCCCATTGAGTAACCACCGAGTAGAGGGCAGGCAAAACGTTGCCCATGTGTTTTGCCAAAGCTTTATTGGCAATATTCGGAATATCGTTAACTTTGGACTTGAGGTCTGCAATCTCGCGATCGCGGGCTTCGTCACGTTGGATCTCTTCGATGGTCCTCCTTCTATCCCTTCTCGCCTCCTTGGGCTCCTTGTAGTACTCTCTGAGCTTCGTCGTCTTGCCCAAGCCACAAACTCGGCCACCTGACGGCCTTTTGTGCTTATCCTTCCCCTGCGTCACGTTCACCGCCCTGTTAAAATGGTCGTCCCACGGGCCATGCAGCGACGGCATGCATGCCGAGGTTCCACCACTATCGATTTTTGTGTTCTCCACAAGTAGTGTGAACCGTTTAGAATTCCCCCAGTACACTTGACGCAATCGACTTGATCGTCGAGAGCAAACTAATTAGGGTGGTGTATTTACTTACCAAGTTTTTATACATCTCCTTCACTTTCTCATCATCGGTAGTATACTCATTAGCTACCGTGTCATATTTAAACTGGGCCTTGATGATGTTTTTTGTCCGCGGCGAGTACCTTGCGAGGGGGTCAGGGATGCCCTATGATGCACGTGCGACTTCCTCCTTCTCACAATTGGGAATCGCCGCTCTGTAACCACCGCATCCCAGTTTGTGGGAACCTATGTTCAACCCCGCAGCTTCTGCCCCCATTCACTTTGAGCCTTGGCGGCTTCGGTCTCGCAAATTATCTTGAAGTCCCGGAGTTCAGCTTCGGTGATGTTCGGCTCACTCGCTAAAACCTCATCAAAGCTTTTTTTGGGGTCGAAGAGCGCAACCTTCACCCGGTGTTTCCAGTTGGACAAGGCGTTGATCATCTTTTCAATGGCGTCATTGTTGACTGGACTCCCCTCCAGATTGTCGTTATTGTACTTAAGCGGCTCTTCTGGCGGATGCGGGTACAAGTATCGTCCGTGCAGCTTTCTAATGAGAACAACCCGATAATGGGTATTCTCTTTTTTCTTAGATCATCGGTGGTGATCTTGACAGTCTCTCGGACCATCGACTCGGGCGCGATAGGATACCCATTGGGATCCACTTCCGTGAACGCTTCACGGTAGGTGCGGAGACTGCTCCTTTTCCGTTTTCTCGTTGTCGTCTTCTTCTTGGCTTGGCTATCACCATCTGTCTAACCGCCGGCATTAGTGGTTACATTCCCGCCGGCGTCGCCACTAGTGGTATCACCGGCGCCACTAGCGGTGGCGTCATCCCCGGCATCCGTCGTCGGATCGTATTGCTCCTCTTCTTCCTCGGAGATTTGCCAGAACGGCTTAGAACCGCCGGCCTCGTCGTTGTGTGCCATGTTCTGAAGGGGGAAATTATTGGTTATTCTAAAGGCAACAAAAAATCGACATACTACCCGATCACGGGAAAACGGCTAAGTCCTAAATTCACCGAAAAATCCGGCATGACCTTTGCTAATTTTCTAACAAGAGTGGCCGATTTTCGCCGAAACGGAAATTAATCAACATTTCGGCGAAAATGGGCAACTTATTTGAATTCTCTGCAAAGTTTTAAACGGTTCGATGGCCGGACAGATTTCCAAAAGTGGTACCAACACCCTACAAAGTACTGCTCAATCTTATATCTTTCCATGTATTGGAAAACATGCACAAGGTTCAACATTTCATACATGCCAAAAAATGGCACAATCTTCATACATTCCAGATCTGGACAACAACATGTAGCTCTACACCCGCAGCACAAGATTTTTTACCACCAGGCCACCATAATCTGCAACATTTTGTTTTAGTACAACAGGATCACAAGATAAAAAAAACAGATGAGCATTTCTAACTATAGTGCGTGCAAGTGAATTCTGTTTGAAAATGAACATGGCCATCAATATATAGGAAGGTTATTCGGTGACTAGTTGCATTTCAAGGGTTGGAACATGACTAAACTGAATCAAATTCAGCAGCTTTGCTGCTGCTGCTACGCATGTTTCTCTGGCTGTGAGAGTTAAAAATACAAGGATTCAGAACAGCTCACCAGGTGGTGTTTCAGTGCAAAACAATCCTGGTTACTACCGAAATACATGTTTTATGGGGGCTATCTCCAAAACTTCTGTTGTCAAGGATCTGATGATATTAAAGGGCATCCAATAAAGGTATGCTTGTATTCGTTTTTACTGGTGTATGTACTGATTTGTTGCACACGATCGTAGGCGTAGCTGATACTTTATTATAGGACTGCATGTTACTGAAGGACAGTTAGCTCTACATGCATGGATTGGAATATCACTTGTTGGTATAATCAGACTCTATCAATGGTCAGCTCCAGAACGTTAACAAGCATCATAGACGTTTCGTGCAAGATGGTAAACAGACAGAAATTGTTTATCATGTTCTGAATTTAATTAAAAAAACTGCATTGCACTGTTGGATTTGTAATTTCATATTTAAAACTTTTATTTTCCTTTGGTTCCGTGAAAACCATCTAGCTGTTCAATTTAAGAGTCGCATCATCTTAAAAGAATCTGATACTGGGCTGGCTGCACCTAGCCAGTGGGATCTGGTGTCCGATAAACAGATGATGCAAGAAGAACAACCGTTACAAATATATTACTTTGCCTAGTGTGCTCTTACTACTTCCTACATTTGTAGTTTGGTTCCTAGAATGCATAATATTTAGGGTTATATTATTTCCTTTTTGGTTCTATATCTGCCACTGTGCCAATAAGTTATCTTCCTAACACCGCATGTAGCAAGGTGTGTCGATTAGTCATCTCAACAAGTCTCTCGGATGATCCGGTAGGGTTTCGATTAAGAGAACGTAAAGGCGCTAGTGACGATCGTCGACTAACAGGGGGCACGATTTACCCAGGTTCGGGGCCCTCGTAGAGGTAAAACCCTTACTCCTGCTCTTCGATCTGTATTATCAGTAGATCGGTTACAATGGGGGGTGCTCAAGTCGAGAGTATGATCTCGAGCTTAATGCTTGTGGTGGCGAAAGTAGATTGGATCCCTCCCTCGGTGGTTCTCCTAGCCTTATATAGGTGGCTAGGTCTCAAACCGTGCCCGGGGGGTTACAAACCCTAGTTCTAGGTCGGTTAGGACGTTCCTTCTTGACCCGCAAGTCTTGCGGGTGTGCCTTCATTGGGCCTTCTAGTAACGCATGACAACACCTCTCTTTGGGCCTAAGTCTTGGGCCTTGGACCAGGTAGGCTCACCCGATAGGTCTAGGAGTCATCCCGACGTCAGTAGCCCCCGAGTGTTTATTTGACTGAGAATAGTCGGGTAAGCACTCAAAGTTTATTCTTGATTTTTTCGATTGGTCATTCAATCGTCTAGTTTTGAGGGTGTATACCCTGTGCATGAAGCGCTCATGTACTCGAGTATCGAGTGATAAATGTGCCTTGTGTTGGCTGTTTTCGCAGAAGGATGCGGCTCAGTCGCTTGGCTCTCCCGAAAGACTAGGTCCAATTAATTGCATCTAGGGCAAAAACGGTTCTGGCCTACACGAATTCGAGACTTCCGACTCGAATCCGGCGAGGTGATCGTTGCGACTAGGCCGTGGAGGTCTTATCGAGTCGAACTTAACCTAAAGGGGTACCTGGCGCGTCCGCTAGGATTTTTCTTCGTGTTGTTGACACGGAAAATTTACCGGAGGACGCAGATTGAGTGTGATTCCAGGCCCACATTAGAGATCCTTGGGTCTTACCTTCGTACTCGAAAGAATACGACATCCAAATGTGCCTAGTCGGCCGAATGATCCAGGATAAGGATGAGTAAGTACATCGTGTGGTAGAGTTGCGGGAGCCGCATACTCGCGATTTTACCTTAATGATGTTTCTGTGATTTTTCGGGTGAAGGAATCCCCCTTTTTCTTGATCTTGTGCGAAAGATATTTCGCGTTATGAAGTCCATACGAAAGAGATTTCGTGCCAGAATGTCCATGCAAAAGAAATTTCGCGTTTTGATGTGCCCATACGAAAGACATTTCGTGTCAGGGTGTCCATGCGAAAGAAATTTTGCGCTTTGATGTGCCCATACGAAAGAGATTTCGTGTCAGGGTGTCCACTCGAAAGAAATTTCGATATTTAAAGCTTATACGAAAGAGATTTCGCATGTCGTGAGGTGCGCAGTGACGTCACTGCGCACTCGATCGCTCCGACTTCTCCCGATGCGACGTGACAAAGTGGGGTAGAGCGCGCGGGCCCACCGTGTCGGCTTTTTGACCGAAAACGATTGGTCGTGTTCCGGTTTTCCCGCTGGCCGCGCGTTGTAAATACGCACGATCTTTTCGTAAAGATCGTGCAGGGGTAACTGTCCCCCGCCGCCTCGTTTCCACTTCACGCGTGGCAGCTGCGATGAGTGCCACGTTTCAGATCTACGGCTTGGATCAGCCCGGCTTGGGTATAAGTACTTAGCTTTGGGAGAGGAGTAAGTTTCCCGGCCCTTAATCACTTTCTTCTTCCTTGCGCACATCTCCTTCTCCGAGAGCACCGGCCACCTTCCAATACGGGAGCGAAGAAACACAGCGCAGCCACGGCGTCCTCCAAAGATGTGGCAAGCGCTTCCGCGGCGCCTCCCGTGAAGAGAACGGGCGACTGGCGCACCGCGAACAAAACCAAGAAGAGCATCACCGAGATGCAGCGGGAGGTATTACTCCAGCCGGAAGCTTCCAGGCGGGTGCGCCTGTCCAAGAAGGAGGAGACTCCCAACCCCCTCGCCACCGAGCGCGTCATCTTCTCAGAGCATGTCTCCCGAGGTCTGTCTCTCCCCCTCCACTCGTTTCTTGTTGGGTTGTTGTATGTCTACGGCATACAGCTGCACGACCTTCCTCCAAACGCGATTCAGCACATATCGTGTTTTATCGTGCTTTGCGAGTGTTTCTTGGGGATCCGTCCGCACTGGGGGCTTTGGAAAGCCATCTTCAAGGTGCGGATCTTTCGGGAGAAGAAGCAACCAAGAGAGAAGGTGGGAGAGTCGGTCCGGATCGGAGGCTTCAGGATTCAGGCGAAGAAGGACATTCCCTATATGGAGATGTATTTCGTCGATTCAGCACAGGGATGGCGCCGAAAGTGGTTCTACATCGTCCATGACAGCACAGGTGGCGCCCCCGAGTTCCAGTCGTTCGTCGTCCTGAAGCGACGGAAGTCCAGCCTGCACACACTTGAAAGTGCACTATGGTCAACTAGAGGGGGGGTGAATAGGTTGACTACCAATTTTTCTTTTCTTTTCTTTTAATGGGGCTTAGCAAGATAAAGTAAGGTTCTCTAGATGTGCAACTAGGTGAGCAACCTATGTGAACAAAGCTATATGTGCAACGGAAGTAAAGCGTAAGGTAGTAAAGCAAACAACAAGTGTAAACAAGGAGACAAGGATATGATTCACCGTAGTTCCTTCTCAAAGAGAAGTACGTCTACGTTGGAGAGGTGGGGAGCCACCTAGGCGCTCCTCAATAGCACGGATGTGCACACCTTGTTCTCCTTGAGCTTCTCCGGTGAGGGAGATGCTCGTTTCCACTATGAGGTCGACTTGAAGGCGTTGACCAAACCCTTACAAGGACTTGAGGTCACTCCACAAGATGGATGGAGGCTCTCAAGCAATCCGTAGCTTCTTGCAACAAGGTGGAAACTACAAGCACGAGATCTACTAAGGTTTCTAGGCCTCAAGTAGGATTCTAGATCTACTAGGTTGTGGTGGATGGATTTGAGATTCCTTTGGTGGAAGTGTGGATCTAGGTCTCCTCTAGCTCTCCACCAAGTTTGAGAGTGTTTGGGTGGACGGAGTGGGAGATCTAGGTGGTTTAAGCTTTCATTAATGGCTAGGAGAGAGAATGGGAAAAGCTTGGCATTTAAGAGGTAGGGGAAGGGGTATTTATACCCCTTGCATTTAAGTGACCGTTTGCAGTCCAGGGCACCGGAGGCTCCGGTGGATTCCACCGGAGGCTCCGGTGGTTTTACCGGAGGCTCCGGTGGTCCGCACCGGAGGTTCCGCTGATTCTTCGTCTTGCTGCACAGTTGCACTGGAGCGGGGGCTCCGGTGGTACCCGCGGAGGATCCGCCCACCGGAGGCGCACCGGAGGTTCCGGTGGAACTTCCGTCCTGTGGTAACAGAAGGAGGTTTTGGCGGAACAGCCACCGGATCCTCCACCGGAGCCCATTTGTACTGCACCATGGGGGCCACCGGATGTTCACCGGAGGCTCCGGTGGTACCTCCGCCCTGTGGTAACAGAAGGGCATTTTGGCGGAGGTGCCACCGGAGGCGCACCGGATCCTTCTTGCGCGTGAGCCAAGTGTTTGGCGGAAGGCGGAGCCTCCGGTGGCTTTAGCGGAGGTTCCGCCCACCGGAACTCCACCGGAGGTTCCGCTCCTGGTTCCGCTCCCCTGCAACAGAAAGGGGTTTCAGCTGAACTTCCACCGGATCCTCACCGGACCCTTGGCGGAGCCTCCGGTGGAAACACCGGAGCCTCCGCCCCTGCATGTTTCACCTTCCTGGATTTGTTTCTCCTAGCACTTTTCATATAAGCTGATCATTTGCCCCATAAACTTAGTGAACTTAATAACCTGGGCATTTTCATCCATTGAACAAACATTAGATCAAATGATTATGTTGTCATATGATTACCAAAACGGACGATGATCTTTCATTCTCCCCCTTTTTGGTAATTGATGACAACATAACTATTTGCATGATTATAAACATCATATGAACGGAGCTCCCCCTAAAGATATGCTCCTTTCATATTGAGATCATCTAAGGCATGATAAATAATAATGATATGACAATGATAGCACATAACACACATAACACATAAATAATATCTAACGAGGTTCACACGAACATAACATAACAAGGTTCACGATAGATACGAATAGACACAAACGAAGTTCCAAATAGTTCAAATAAACTCCCTCAAGAGAAAGATGCAAATCGAGAGAGCTTGAGGGAGACCCATGCGAATGCCCGTTCCTAATATAAATCTCTCCCCCTTTGGCATCAAGACACCAAAAAGAGAGAGACCTAGATGCAAAGCGTCCCAAATCACTCGGAGGAGGAAGAGGCTTCCGGAGCCGGGGAGGGAACACGGTGGTGAGAGCTAGTGGCTTCATCTCCTTCTTCCTCGGACCATTCAATGAGCTTGCCCTTGGAGTCCTTTGCTTGCCATGCATCCCAATCTGTGATACTATCAAGAGCCGGGGATTCAATGGAGAGACCCTCTTCACGGAGACGTTCACGAGATGCTTGAGCCTTTTTGCGGTCCTTGAGTTCCCGATCATAATGTGCTTCCCATTGATGTTGCTCAATCTTTTTGTTCAAGCAAAACACTTTCTTGAGAGCTCGTGCCATCCATTTGAAGGCATTGCTAGATGGAGGAGGATGAGATGGACCCTCGGCTTCTTCCTCATCCACAATGATGTGAGGCCTAGCCTTGTGCTTGCGGACGGCGGGAGTGGAATGCACAACGGGTTCAATGTGATCTTTCATGAGAAGCCTCTTTTCCGTGTGAGGGATCCAATGAGTATCATCAAGAGGGTCATTCGGGAACTTCTTGTCCCACACATCAAGGATAATCTTCATGATAAATGGCCCAAAACAAGCATTCTTCCGGTTGGCAATGGCATACCATAACTCATTCCAAATGTAATCCAACACATCAATGTAAGGACCCCAGACCGGCAGTCTGAAACCCTCCGTATGCATACATTCACGATCCCAGAAAGACCAGTCGTGAACAACATACACAGTTGGCACACAGAAATACATCATCCATTACACGAATACATAAAGGTATTACAAAAATGATCACATGATCAAGTTTAAAGCAACTGCTAAAAGGGCAGGCAACATAACAAACACAGCGGAAGACAAATAAAACACAACGTAGTTGAGCCCAAGTCACGCCTTAACCTACAGGCTGCTGACCCGGAGACGATCCTAGTTCGCAAAGCCCGTCAACTCCGTACTTCTCTTCATAGATCTCCTTTGGAGGCTCCTTCTCCAAATCTGATAAGTAGATACCAGGGGCGAAACCATAATGAGTACATTTGAATGTACTCAGCAAGACATCCATCATGTCACTTACCAACATGCAACTATGCTTATATGGTGAAATAGGTAGGCTATAAATAGGGTTCACTACCAATGGTGTTCATATATGATGACACCACAGTTGCAGTTAGGTTAATCTGTATCTTCGTTGAAGAAGATACTTCAGAAGAAAATAATATAGTTTTATTTCTCTTGTAGATCTCACATGTACAAGAGTTTTTGTAAAACTTTGTTAAAGAATATTTTCTCTTTGCAAAACTTCTTGGAATCAGTTTCTAGAATTCTTGCTTAGAGTAGAAAAGGTTTTCTTTGCAAAACATTTTTTGTTTTTGTATAACAGCATCTGGCTTTTCATCATCGACGATACCTCCACGGTATAACTTTCCATTTCCTTTCCGAACTTCACAAGTTCAACACTTCCTTTCCAAAAATCCTTTTTGAAAACATTGACACAATGCTAGCTACATGGCCATTCAACTGTCCATATCCGAGGACGCGGCTTCTTCGAAAAAGTTGTACTCTGCAGAGGTGTACACATCCACTAGATCCAAAACTCTGCCATGGACCACCCATGGATCGTCACAGCGATATGCAAGCACCAGAGAAGTTGATCCTAACTGTCCACTCTGACACAAGCTAGTATATGCTCATTCCTTCAGATGGGTTGTTCTCCCCGGCACCAGGTCCCACCCTGCCTAGCCGGGAGGCCCAGCTGTCGCATCCGGAGGGAAAATTAATCCCACACTGTGTATGTCCCGTTTCCCCTCTCCTGGCGACACTTCGGTTCAGAGAATCCGCTTCTCTATAGCACTTTGGAATAAAGCATACACTAACAAGTTCAAGCATCTAGATAGGCCCCATACCCATATAGGGGTAGAGTGGCAGTACGGTAAAGGTTGTCCGGCGAAGACTAGGTTATGTGTCATTTTTGAAAACACCAATTTCTCAAAAATGACCACTTCCACATTCCTCCGGAGAATAAGGATCCGCCTTTTCTCTGGGGTTTTCCGTAAAGCCTTTGTTTTGTAGAATCACAATTTTAGGGTGTCCACTTAGGGACTAGTATATTTGATGGTAATAAATACCATATGGTGGCTTATGGGCTTGGTATTACCAAGTTTTAACTACTGGCATAATAGTAACCTATATACTAGTATAGTAGTAATAGCCACCTCAAAAATAGTTTTGATAATAAAGTTTTGGTAAAACTTCAGAGGTAAAACATGCATGATAGATAATGATAAGTATTGTATCAGCAAGCATCAGGATGGCTTGCCTCAAGTCTCTTAATGTCCCTGGCCTTGAAGCAACTTGAACTTGACGCACAGCTCCACAACTGCTTCTTCTTCTTCTTCGCGTTCTAGCGTCGTAAAGGAAATAAAATACACACACTCAGGTCTAAAGTACAAACAACTAAGCTAATAAACACATACAGCAACAAATGTTCACTCTCGAGTTCTCTCGAAACGATAACGCGAAAACTATCTCACATAACTCTCACGGTCCAAAACTATCGTCATGCACTATGTATGGTTTAGAAAACCATATCCCACATCATACATACCATATATGGAGTGGTGTACCACTCTCATAATAAGATATACAAGAAGCTAAAAATATAGCGTGTGGGTGAAAAAGTTTAGGTTGCTAAGGTAAAACAAACAGACAGAATAATACCCATGGCAGTGGGTATTACTCACCACAAGCAACTATCACTTTATGTGTTCATGATTTTAGTTGGATGTTTTAGTTTCACAAGATACTCTTAAACACAAGCACAACACAAGTATAAACTCATGCTAAGGTAAAACACTCCAACAAAATCCAAACAACAAGCAAACACACCACAATTGAATAGACTATTTATTCACTATGTTTTTGTTTACTAGAGGTTTTGGAATCCATCAATTATGAAAAATTAGCAAACAACCAGTACCTAAAAACAAGGATAACAAGTCATAAAAATAATCTAAAACACAATCATCACTCAAGGTAATATCCCTATCAAAAGCATAGAAACAGGGCTGCACTGATAACACACTAGTATGGAAAATCTACACAAGCATGTTATAAGAAAAACTTATATTCTACAACTATAGCACAAGAAACTAAATGATTCATGGCATCATAAGAGAAGTAATAACTTCATAAATATGCTATAATAAACTCATACACTTATGAAATAAAAGATGAAAATACTATAGCAAAAATCACCATTTTCTAGTGGTGACACTAGTTCATCACTAGAGAAGCAAACAAGGTTACTATGATGCTTAATTCTAAACAAGCAAGTCATGATCATAAAATGTACCTAATAACAGTACACAAAACTTACACATGCTAGTAAGCACAAACATCAAAACAATCCCATGAAACAACTATTAAACATGCATAAATTAATTCTAGCAATTTATGTTTTTCTTAAACAATTACTAGCAAGCAAGCAAGGTATACTTACACAACCAGTAGCTATGCAATCAAAGAAAAGTTATCTAAACCTTTTCAAAAATCCAAACACTCAATTTAAAATCATTCACAAACAATCTATCAATCAAAAGGAGTTTAGTTTATTTGCAAACAATTTAATTTAGCACTCAATAGTGAATCATTTCTTAACAAGATACTCCTAAGGAATATTATGCTAAAAAATGGATCACACCTAACATACTAGTAGATCCTTATAAGAAATAAACTTCTCACTTGCATAAGTGAAAACAAACCATTATATTTTCCATGGTGGAAAATATCCTATCAACCACATAATTAAAAACATGTTATTTTCTCACATGTGCATGGTTGGGAATTTTCATCCACAACCAAGATGCAATGGGACCAGTGGGTTATGGGCCCATTAATACCAAGGTAAATGAGGTACTAAGCCTCTGGTTACTCATGACAAAAATTAATATAACAAAATAAATAAAACAAGGCTATTTATTCTAGTGCATACAAGACTAGTGCATAAGAATAACAAAACCTACACATGCTTCACCATAAAAATACATGCAAGCTATCAGAGACAAAAGCATCAAAATAACAGTACCAAAATGGTACTGGATCTATAGCAAACATAGCACAAAAATTATCAAGGCATTCACACAAAGATCTAGCTCTCACAATAATTCCAAAGAATAAACACTAGAAAAATAACAAATGCTACTCATGCTTTGCTATAAGATCACATGCAAGTTAATGAAGATAATAGCATATAAATCACAGTACCAAAATGGTACTGGACTCACCACAATCATAGCAAAAACTTAGGTAACAAGCACACAAAGATTTGCTCACACAACTAGTGAAATAAGTACTAGAAAACAAACAACAAATGTTACACATGCTTTGCTATAAAATAAGGTGTAAGCTAATAGAGATAATAACAGATAAATAACAGTACCAAAGTGGTACTTGATCTATCATAACCACAACAAAAATTTAGGTACAACAAAGCTACAAGGATTTGCCCACACAACAATCCAAAAAATAAAACTAGGAAAATAACAAATGGTATTCCTATTTCTATTTGACTTTCCAAACATGCACACACTTTCTAAGGTAGATGTACTGCAAGAAAACAACTTAATAACAAGTCCTAGTAACTCTATACAAGTTAGGAAGCAAGATTAAAACAACCAAACATTTCATTTCAAACAAAATCAAACAAAGAAAACAAAACAGAAAAGCTGCTGTTTCTAGATCTGTCCACCAAAAATAATCTTTAGCCTCAATAATTTATCTAAGCTAGGATAAGATATATCTAGTCAATACCAAACTCATCCAATTGGATTTGCTTCAAAAATCATTTTTAAACTCCTTATAAAAGGTCTAGAAAAGCCTACTGGTCTTTTACCAAAATGGATGTCATTTCCATTTGGTAACTGGCGTTGATGTAAGGCCAAGTCCTATGGATAGATCTACTCATAGGCTACTCAAGACAGTATTATTTGACCAAAACGGATACAGATCCAAAAAGTTATGCCAAAAATGGCTAAACAGACAGTCTGTGGCAAAACAGGTATTGTGACAAAAATAAAAGTGCAAACTTGGATCTACCAACGGGAAATGGTTAGGAAAACATAAGACTAGTTCTGTGAATTTTTTTAGAAAATAATATGCACGAAAACTATTTTTCACAAGCTCAAAACGACAGGCAAACATCTGCAGGGATTTGAGGTTCCTCACATCGGTTTAAGAAAAATGGCCGGCGGCGATTTTGGAGCTCATGGAGCTCACATGGCTGGCTCAAGGCTCCTCTAAGCTTGGGGATGAAGTGTGCTCGTGGGGGGTCTGTGGAGGAGGGCTATGGAGCAAGGAAACAACAAGGGATGGCTTATAGCCAAGGGTATGAGGGCAAGGGCAATGTGTGGCTTGGGTTCATGCCATTTGATGGCATATGAGGTGCTCAAGGGGCTTTTTGGTCACATCATAATAATGCAATGAGGCCAAGGGGCAAGACCACCAAGGGGCAAGTCAAGGTTGGCCTTTGGAGTGAGGAAAGATCAATGGCATGGGTCAAGGGTCAAGGGCAAAAATGGCAAGTGTGGCTTTGGATCCCTACCATTTGATGGCATAGAGGTGTTCAAGGGACTTTTTGGTCATTTCCATTTGAGTGCACATGGTGTCCTATTCAAGTACACATGTGACATGGGCAAGGTTGGCCTTTGGGGGCAAGGGGAGGCAAGGGGCAAGCCAAATAGTCAAAGACATGTGTGTGCCCATACCTTTCCATGTCACCACCTCTCTCCTCTCTTATCTTCATGCCTAAGGCTTCTAGAAGCAAGGTCAAGCATCCAAGGTGGAGTACTAGTTGTGGTCAACACAAGGGACAAGCTTTTACTTCGAATCTTGCAAGGGAAGGCAATGGAATATTCTGCCCAAAATCGTATCTGTTACTGTTCCGAAAAATTCAGAAAATTCTCTAAGTGTTGGAAAACAGATCAAAGGTTCAAAAAGTTGAGTTTGTTTTCAGGGTTCAATTGCTTTCCAAAATTGGTTTTCAAAGTATGGATGTGTTAACCATGTTATACACTTTCAGAAACAACTTTTGAAAACAATTTTGAACTAGTTTAAGGCCATGAAAATAATGTGGAAAAAGACCTACTTTCTGTTTTTATCTGTTTCTCAAAACTGCCTTATTCTGCCTTAATTTTATACCACAAAAACAACAAGCAAAAGATAGTTTTTATTTCTCCAAAAATAAAAGTGAGCTTATGGGTTTGTAGTACATATATCAAGGATGAATTAAAAGTCAAGAAACCATAATATAACAATTTATAGCTTGGTGAAGACAATGGTAGAAAACAGGTACTTGGCTTTATTTTCAGGAATTGTTTTCTATAGGAAAGTTAAAAGAAAACTTTCAGAGATCATTTTGGAAACTTGTTTTCTTGGATCCAACAAGGTTAAAAGTTTGTTTTAAGATGCAAACAAGAATGATCCAAGTCTTGGAATAAAAATCCACTCAAGTAATAATAAGAAAACATTAGGAAAAATATCAGGAATATTTTTCAGAAACATATGGTGTTGGTTTTATAATGAAACAAAACTTATGTTGAAAATATGATTAAGATCATAACACAAGTTAGTTCACACCATCATGTGGTTATAAAAATAATTTGTTGGCCCTAATAGTTGTCTTTTTTAGCACAGTCCAAGAGTCCAAAAACTGGGATGTGACAGACCTTCCCCCCTTACAAGAATCTCGTCCCGAGATTCGCAGGCAAGCGAAAAGAGGGTATGGTCAAAACAACAATGTTAGATGATTTGTTTACAAAACATGTGTTGGTGTTTTGTAACATTATTTACAGGGGCTTCCCCCCTTTGATTTATCTTACCAGAATTCACCGGTAAATTTGTTTTCTTTACAAAGGTTTGGGTGCCATGGTCTAAACCTCGAACATATTGCTCCTTAAATGGATATCCATCAACGTTTATTTAGTATGATATTTCTATTGCTCACTGTCCAAAATCCAGGAAAATCCACTATCTTCCTCGTACTAATATATTTAAATCTCAAAACATTTGTTTTCCTCAATGGTAGTTTATCAAGATCATAAAGTTATAGCAACTCTGAGTACTATCAACTCTATAAGGTTCCTATCAAAAACTCCAAGCTCAATATTGATATTTACTAAAATCTACCATCATCAATTTATATCCACCAATCTTTCTAAACCTCAATGAGTTTTCCTCCATCTCATAAATCTAATATCTGGTTCCTCCAACACATATATACGGGAGATATTGTCGCCTAGTAATGATCATAGTTTTATCTATCTACTATTTTTTTCCAACCTTTCACTACTTCAAAACAGCTATAGAATC
Organism: Alopecurus myosuroides; assembly: GCA_028641055.1. Lineage (NCBI taxonomy): Eukaryota > Viridiplantae > Streptophyta > Magnoliopsida > Poales > Poaceae > Alopecurus > Alopecurus myosuroides. The sequence goes on along the minus strand of CM054063.1, from coordinate 114,858,173 downwards.
ATCCTAAGGCACCTTTCTCTTTGTTTTTGGAAAAAGTTGATTACACGTTTTCTTTTTAAACGAGTCATAACAAACTCTGTAACACATCAACTCTATAAGTTACTTTGTAAGGTATTTGGTCTTAGACAGCAGCATAAAAAGAAAATTGGTGAGCCAACTCTGTAGGGTTTTATGCTCAAGAGATGAGGTTATATTACCTAGTTTGTAAGGTCTCCAACTAGAATTAGATGAAACCATTTTACTAACTCTGTAGGGTGGCACCAATTTTATGTGGCAAAAAAAAAATTAATTTACTCTGTAGGGGGTTATACTAACATTAGATGAAATTTTTGTTAGTATCGTTAACTATTTAAGATTTTATTTAGCCCGACGTGACACTTCTAGTGTTCCATTTACGTCGGGTTTTTCAGGGTGCGATCACAAACAAAACAAGGGGGTTCACAGGTGTGGTTTGAAACGTACCATTGGCTATGGCATGAGTCGCAGATGCTCCTGCAACATCATCTCGGTCTCGAGGTCCACTCATCAGATTCTTGCGTTTCTTCTGGGCTGGACCTTGGGTTTCGGGTTCTTCAAGATGAGCTAGAATACGGTTCTTCTTGGGACATTCGCGAACAAAGTGTCCTTCCTGTCTACAGGTAAAGCAAACCATGGTTTTAGTCTTGACTTTCACCCGTCTCCTCGAAGATTGTGGCCTCGCAGGCAAAATGCTGCGAGTCACCCATAGACTAGTTTCTCCTGGCGTCACCATCTTCCGTTTGCGGCTCTCTCCAGCAAGCAGTTGCTGGTATCCTCTCATAAGGAACATAGTATTCTCAGCGTTGGTGATGGCAAGTTGAGTTAACTGTTCCAGGATAGCATGGGTGGCGATGTGCTCAGCACGAGCGGCTTTACTTTTTTCCCTCAACAGAGCAAACAGTTGAGCAACTGTCGGCTCAGGTGACGGAGGTAGATCGCTGGTCATGATGAAGAAAAAGAACGGTGTAAGACGATAGCAACTAAAGGTGGTTTTGGTTTTAAAGGCTCGTGACATGTATCAGCTCATAGTGGATATGAGAACGGTAGATAACACGACAACAAGCAAACATCGATGAAACTAAAGCCAACTCAAACCAAGATTAACACGCATGTGAAAAATGAGTCTTAACGAGCATAACTTATCTTAATGGTTCACAAGGCTACAACACAACTAGCACACACAACGCTCTAACAGAGGAGCTCACACGACACGAACACAAACACAAACAAGCGTCTGAGGTGGAAAAACAACATAAGTCCTAACAACTCCATATAAGTTAGGAAGCAAGATTGAATAAAACGCAAATTTATTTCAATCAGGAGCACACAAAGAAACAAAAGCAGGAAAACTGTTGTTTCTTAGATCTATCACAACCATTCCATCGTTCACTTAATCTCTAAACCCCGAATTTCATGGTACCTACAACGCCTACTAAGATTTGGTTTCCAAAGTAGATACACCGGATATCCTATTGACTAGTAAACGAATAGGTCATCATCTCATTTTCTCGTGACTTCTCTTTTTTACCAACTAGATTAAAAGGTGTCCTAAGTCACTTAATTCCTTGGTTTTGAAAGAGTGGTCAGTAGTTCGCATGCTTTGGTTAGGTGCCAACCTAATATTAGGCAAAGCATGTTAGTCTTGTTAGCTTTCTATTTAATCATGTTTGTCCGACAAGGTACGACTAGCGTCATCGTACGTCGAATATTGAATTGTGCTCTTTTGATTGACTTTTGAGGGGGTTGCGCATCATGGCATGTGAAGACTTCTCTTGCACCTTTCTCCAGAGGAGGGAGGTATATAACTTCTAAAAGGGGGTATCTCTAGTTTGGTCTTTTAAAAGGGAACATATAAAAGGTGCGACATTTAGCCAACAGGGTAAAAAGAGTCTTTTACTAACAGGCAAAACTAGAGGTTTTGGTCAGTAGTGGTTGATTTCTTCACGCCTTCTCATCCTTGAGGGTTGTCGTTGTTGGAGCTTTATCTGTTGGAGTGCATCACTGGAACGCTATCAGCTCGTGTGGCTCGATGGTCCTCTATTTAGGCCCAATGGTGCTTTCATTAATTGTGGGGGAGATGGTGGTGGTTCACGACGGGTCGCATTATGAAGCGAAAACAAGTATAAGTCTAAGCAACAAATTCTTGTTTTTGAATACTATACAAACATTTTTGCTTGCAAAAAGCTAACACGAGGCGATTCAAAAACAAGAGCGGGGCAAGCACAAATTTGCAAAATTTGAGCACCCCACAAACATATAGAAGCCTAGATGAACCAAATTCTACACCACACAACAGCACAAAGTCCTACGGACACACATAAGCAAGCCAAAACACACAAACAAGGCTCCATTGGAGCTACGTAGGGGGAGGCGACTCATGGGTAATCGCTAAATTACTCCAAACTAGACTGATCCAAAAGTCCTAGAAGTGGCTGAAGAACTATATCTACTTCTGACCCTCACCACTGTAGAGCTAGGCAATTATTTTGGTCTTCTCGGGACATCGGCAAGTATATACGTTTTTGGATAAAAACAAAATACTAGAAGTAAAGTTTTGATAAAACTTTTAACTGAGAGAGGTAATAATATGCAACAATCTGTTTTTGAAACCCCAACTATTTTCTGGACAGAAAACTTCAAAAACGAGAGATGTTTCAAAAACAGAGCGGAGCAGTTGCAAACAAGTAAGAAATAAACTCTTAACCGAGAGAGATACCAACTCGGTAAGGCCCGCCCTTCGAACCACTGTTCAAGGACGCCCTTGATATGCATTTAGAATCTTTTGAAAAGATCAGAAGGAGGGAAAATATACTAAAATTCCCTTAGATAAAAAATAATGTAGATTATAAATAGGTTTTTACTCAAAAATACTTTTCTTTCCTATCTGACGTCCATGCTAACTAAGGTCTCCTAAGGTCAGGATGGCTCTGATACCAACTCTGTAAGGACCCCAGACCGGCAGTCTGAAACCCTCCGTATGCATACATTCACGATCCCAGAAAGACCAGTCGTGAACAACATACACAGTTGGCACACAGAAATACATCATCCATTACACGAATACATAAAGGTATTACAAAAATGATCACATGATCAAGTTTAAAGCAACTGCTAAAAGGGCAGGCAACATAACAAACACAGCGGAAGACAAATAAAACACAACGTAGTTGAGCCCAAGTCACGCCTTAACATACAGGCTGCTGACCCGGAGACGATCCTAGTTCGCAAAGCCCGTCAACTCCGTACTTCTCTTCATAGATCTCCTTTGGAGGCTCCTTCTCCAAATCTGATAAGTAGATACCAGGGGCGAAACCATAATGAGTACATTTGAATGTACTCAGCAAGACATCCATCATGTCACTTACCAACATGCAACTATGCTTATATGGTGAAATAGGTAGGCTATAAATAGGGTTCACTACCAATGGTGTTCATATATGATGACACCACAGTTGCAGTTAGGTTAATCTGTATCTTCGTTGAAGAAGATACTTCAGAAGAAAATAATATAGTTTTATTTCTCTTGTAGATCTCACATGTACAAGAGTTTTTGTAAAACTTTGTTAAAGAATATTTTCTCTTTGCAAAACTTCTTGGAATCAGTTTCTAGAATTCTTGCTTAGAGTAGAAAAGGTTTTCTTTGCAAAACATTTTTTGTTTTTGTATAACAGCATCTGGCTTTTCATCATCGACGATACCTCCACGGTATAACTTTCCATTTCCTTTCCGAACTTCACAAGTTCAACACTTCCTTTCCAAAAATCCTTTTTGAAAACATTGACACAATGCTAGCTACATGGCCATTCAACTGTCCATATCCGAGGACGCGGCTTCTTCGAAAAAGTTGTACTCTGCAGAGGTGTACACATCCACTAGATCCAAAACTCTGCCATGGACCACCCATGGATCGTCACAGCGATATGCAAGCACCAGAGAAGTTGATCCTAACTGTCCACTCTGACACAAGCTAGTATATGCTCATTCCTTCAGATGGGTTGTTCTCCCCGGCACCAGGTCCCACCCTGCCTAGCCGGGAGGCCCAGCTGTCGCATCCGGAGGGAAAATTAATCCCACACTGTGTATGTCCCGTTTCCCCTCTCCTGGCGACACTTCGGTTCAGAGAATCCGCTTCTCTATAGCACTTTGGAATAAAGCATACACTAACAAGTTCAAGCATCTAGATAGGCCCCATACCCATATAGGGGTAGAGTGGCAGTACGGTAAAGGTTGTCCGGCGAAGACTAGGTTATGTGTCATTTTTGAAAACACCAATTTCTCAAAAATGACCACTTCCACATTCCTCCGGAGAATAAGGATCCGCCTTTTCTCTGGGGTTTTCCGTAAAGCCTTTGTTTTGTAGAATCACAATTTTAGGGTGTCCACTTAGGGACTAGTATATTTGATGGTAATAAATACCATATGGTGGCTTATGGGCTTGGTATTACCAAGTTTTAACTACTGGCATAATAGTAACCTATATACTAGTATAGTAGTAATAGCCACCTCAAAAATAGTTTTGATAATAAAGTTTTGGTAAAACTTCAGAGGTAAAACATGCATGATAGATAATGATAAGTATTGTATCAGCAAGCATCAGGATGGCTTGCCTCAAGTCTCTTAATGTCCCTGGCCTTGAAGCAACTTGAACTTGACGCACAGCTCCACAACTGCTTCTTCTTCTTCTTCGCGTTCTAGCGTCGTAAAGGAAATAAAAGACACACACTCAGGTCTAAAGTACAAACAACTAAGCTAAGAAACACATACATCAACAAATGTTCACTCTCGAGTTCTCTCGAAACGATAACGCGAAAACTATCTCACATAACTCTCACGGTCCAAAACTATCGTCATGCACTATGTATGGTTTAGAAAACCATATCCCACATCATACATACCATATATGGAGTGGTGTACCACTCTCATAATAAGATATACAAGAAGCTAAAAATATAGCGTGTGGGTGAAAAAGTTTAGGTTGCTAAGGTAAAACAAACAGACAGAATAATACCCATGGCAGTGGGTATTACTCACCACAAGCAACTATCACTTTATGTGTTCATGATTTTAGTTGGATGTTTTAGTTTCACAAGATACTCTTAAACACAAGCACAACACAAGTATAAACTCATGCTAAGGTAAAACACTCCAACAAAATCCAAACAACAAGCAAACACACCACAATTGAATAGACTATTTATTCACTATGTTTTTGTTTACTAGAGGTTTTGGAATCCATCAATTATGAAAAATTAGCAAACAACCAGTACCTAAAAACAAGGATAACAAGTCATAAAAATAATCTAAAACACAATCATCACTCAAGGTAATATCCCTATCAAAAGCATAGAAACAGGGCTGCACTGATAACACACTAGTATGGAAAATCTACACAAGCATGTTATAAGAAAAACTTATATTCTACAACTATAGCACAAGAAACTAAATGATTCATGGCATCATAAGAGAAGTAATAACTTCATAAATATGCTATAATAAACTCATACACTTATGAAATAAAAGATGAAAATACTATAGCAAAAATCACCATTTTCTAGTGGTGACACTAGTTCATCACTAGAGAAGCAAACAAGGTTACTATGATGCTTAATTATAAACAAGCAAGTCATGATCATAAAATGTACCTAATAACAGTACACAAAACTTACACATGCTAGTAAGCACAAACATCAAAACAATCCCATGAAACAACTATTAAACATGCATAAATTAATTCTAGCAATTTATGTTTTTCTTAAACAATTACTAGCAAGCAAGCAAGGTATACTTACACAACCAGTAGCTATGCAATCAAAGAAAAGTTATCTAAACCTTTTCAAAAATCCAAACACTCAATTTAAAATCATTCACAAACAATCTATCAATCAAAAGGAGTTTAGTTTATTTGCAAACAATTTAATTTAGCACTCAATAGTGAATCATTTCTTAACAAGATACTCCTAAGGAATATTATGCTAACAAATGGATCACACCTAACATACTAGTATATCCTTATAAGAAATAAACTTCTCACTTGCATAAGTGAAAACAAACCATTATATTTTCCATGGTGGAAAATATCCTATCAACCACATAAATAAAAACATGTTATTTTCTCACATGTGCATGGTTGGGAATTTTCATCCACAACCAAGATGCAATGGGACCAGTGGGTTATGGGCCCATTAATACCAAGGTAAATGAGGTACTAAGCCTCTGGTTACTCATGACAAAAATTAATATAACAAAATAAATAAAACAAGGCTATTTATTCCAGTGCATACAAGACTAGTGCATAAGAATAACAAAACCTACACATGCTTCACCATAAAAATACATGCAAGCTATCAGAGACAAAAGCATCAAAATAACAGTACCAAAATGGTACTGGATCTATAGCAAACATAGCACAAAAATTATCAAGGCATTCACACAAAGATCTAGCTCTCACAATAATTCCAAAGAATAAACACTAGAAAAATAACAAATGCTACTCATGCTTTGCTATAAGATCACATGCAAGTTAATGAAGATAATAGCATATAAATCACAGTACCAAAATGGTACTGGACTCACCACAATCATAGCAAAAACTTAGGTAACAAGCACACAAAGATTTGCTCACACAACTAGTGAAATAAGTACTAGAAAACAAACAACAAATGTTACACATGCTTTGCTATAAAATAAGGTGTAAGCTAATAGAGATAATAACAGATAAATAACAGTACCAAAGTGGTACTTGATCTATCATAACCACAACAAAAATTTAGGTACAACAAAGCTACAAGGATTTGCCCACACAACAATCCAAAAAATAAAACTAGGAAAATAACAAATGGTATTCCTATTTCTATTTGACTTTCCAAACATGCACACACTTTCTAAGGTAGATGTACTGCAAGAAAACAACTTAATAACAAGTCCTAGCAACTCTATACAAGTTAGGAAGCAAGATTAAAACAACCAAACATTTCATTTCAAACAAAAACAAACAAAGAAAACAAAACAGAAAAGCTGCTGTTTCTAGATCTGTCCACCAAAAATAATCTTTAGCCTCAAAAATTTATCTAAGCTAGGATAAGATATATCTAGTCAATACCAAACTCATCCAATTGGATTTGCTTCAAAAATCATTTTTAAACTCCTTATAAAAGGTCTAGAAAAGCCTACTGGTCTTTTACCAAAATGGATGTCATTTCCATTTGGTAACTGGCGTTGATGTAAGGCCAAGTCCTATGGATATATCTACTCATCGGCTACTCAAAACAGTTTGATTTGACCAAAACGGATACAGATCCAAAAAGTTATGCCAAAAATGGCTAAACAGACAGTCTGTGGCAAAACAGGTATTGTGACAAAAATAAAAGTGAAAACTTGGATCTACCAACGGGAAATGGTTAGGAAAACATAAGACTAGTTCTGTGAATTTTTTTAGAAAATAATATGCACGAAAACTATTTTTCACAAGCTCAAAACGACAGGCAAACATCTGCAGGGATTTGAGGTTCCTCACATCGGTTTAAGAAAAATGGCCGGCGGCGATTTTGGAGCTCATGGAGCTCACATGGCTGGCTCAAGGCTCCTCTAAGCTTGGGGGTGAAGTGTGCTCGTGGGGGGGCTGTGGAGGAGGGCTATGGAGCAAGGAAACAACAAGGGATGGCTTATAGCCAAGGGTATGAGGGCAAGGGCAATGTGTGGCTTGGGTTCATGCCATTTGATGGCATATGAGGTGCTCAAGGGGCTTTTTGGTCACATCATAATAATGCAATGAGGCCAAGGGGAAAGACCACCAAGGGGCAAGTCAAGGTTGGCCTTTGGAGTGAGGAAAGATCAATGGCATGGGTCAAGGGTCAAGGGCAAAAATGGCAAGTGTGGCTTTGGATCCCTACCATTTGATGGCATAGAGGTGTTCAAGGGACTTTTTGGTCATTTCCATTTGAGTGCACATGGTGTCCTATTCAAGTACACATGTGACATGGGCAAGGTTGGCCTTTGGGGGCAAGGGGAGGCAAGGGGCAAGCCAAATAGTCAAAGACATGTGTGTGCCCATACCTTTCCATGTCACCACCTCTCTCCTCTCTTATCTTCATGCCTAAGGCTTCTAGAAGCAAGGTCAAGCATCCAAGGTGGAGTACTAGTTCTGGTCAACACAAGGGACAAGCTTTTACTTCGAATCTTGCAAGGGAAGGCAATGAAATATTCTGCCCAAAATCGTATCTGTTACTGTTCCGAAAAATTCAGAAAATTCTCTAAGTGTTGGAAAACAGATCAAAGGTTCAAAAAGTTGAGTTTGTTTTCAGGGTTCAATTGCTTTCCAAAATTGGTTTTCAAAGTATGGATGTGTTAACCATGTTATACACTTTCAGAAACAACTTTTGAAAACAATTTTGAACTAGTTTAAGGCCATGAAAATAATGTGGAAAAAGACCTACTTTCTGTTTTTATCTGTTTCTCAAAACTGCCTTATTCTGCCTTAATTTTATACCACAAAAACAACAAGCAAAAGATAGTTTTTATTTCTCCAAAAATAAAAGTGAGCTTATGGGTTTGTAGTACATATATCAAGGATGAATTAAAAGTCAAGAAACCATAATATAACAATTTATAGCTTGGTGAAGACAATGGTAGAAAACAGGTACTTGGCTTTATTTTCAGGAATTGTTTTCTATAGGAAAGTTAAAAGAAAACTTTCAGAGATCATTTTGGAAACTTGTTTTCTTGGATCCAACAAGGTTAAAAGTTTGTTTTAAGATGCAAACAAGAATGATCCAAGTCTTGGAATAAAAATCCACTCAAGTAATAATAAGAAAACATTAGGAAAAATATCAGGAATATTTTTCAGAAACATATGGTGTTGGTTTTATAATGAAACAAAACTTATGTTGAAAATATGATTAAGATCATAACACAAGTTAGTTCACACCATCATGTGGTTATAAAAATAATTTGTTGGCCCTAATAGTTGTCTTTTTTAGCATAGTCCAAGAGTCCAAAAACTGGGATGTGACAATCAAGCTTGCGTGGAGTCTCATCCATCCGGTGTTGATGAGTAAGGAGCATAAGGTTCTTCATAAAACCTTGAATCTCATCCACATTGCCCGCCTTTGGATTGATGGTCTCGCGATAGATGCGCAACATGATGTCATATGTTGGATAGAGTCCCTTCACAAACCCCACGGCATATTTCTTCCAATGATAGAGAGGAGTAAGTCCATCCTTGGGAAGTGAGGAGGTGTTAATGATATGAACTCGGAACCATCCGTTCGCAAACTCTTCTCCCTCAGCAAATGGACCAAAATCGGGGTAGCCACCAAGAATGACACCAACATCTTTCCATGTGATGTCAAGCTGCTTATCTTTAGTCATCCAAATCAAATTACGCTCGGTCTCATTGGAGAGATGAACGGTGGCAAGAAACTGACAAACAAGTTCTTCGTCGAAATCTTGTTGAAGAGTGATAATAGGACCAAGACCAAACTTGTTAATAAGCTCAAGAGCCTCTCCAAAGTACTTGTGATTCCTTTCCATGTGCCCCATATTGATTGCATGTTGAGGGACGACATTTTCCTTTGGCTTCCTCATCAATATCTCATGGAAAATCTGCGCTTGAAAGACGGTGTGAAAACGAGGATCCTTACCCCGGAATTGGGGCATCAAACGATCGCGGGCAATCGCATATGGGTTCGCACCCCTTTCCTTTAAGAACATAGCCTCGGACATCTTGGAGGCGGTTGGTGTGGTGTTCTTTCTTGGCAAGGTCTTCTCGGGAGCCGGGAAGCGCTTACGCTTGCCTTGAGAGCTGTCAAGTTCGGCCTCGATCTCATCCACGGGCTTGCGGCGGGCGGTAGTCTTGTATCGTGTCCCTTTTCCCTTTGAACCGGAAGCATCTAAGAGAGAGAGCAAGAAGAACATGAAGAACAAGTAAAGCTCGAGACGAAAAAGCACGCACAAAACCAACCAACCAAGATATTCATGGAGTTAGGGTTGAATAATCTAGGGTTAGGGCAAACGAATCTCCCCTACCATCACAACGATTCAAGCCTAACATGCATGTTCTAGGTTGCTTAGAATTTGTACTAGGGAAAATCCACTCCTAATACACCAAATCCACAAAGATAGAAGGCTAGAACATGAGCTCCTATGCATCTCATCCATCAACTAGATGAGAGAGAGAGAGAGCACGTACCGGCTGCATCCATGGTGAAAAAGGGAGGAGGGAAGGTTCCCGGGGCGTCCCGATGCAAGGAGAAGGCCTCCCCGCGGTGGAGCACCCGAATCCGGCGGCGAGGAGCTTGGGGGCGGCGGCGGTTTGGGAGGAAGAAGATGGGGGCGGGTGGGGGAAAATGAGATGGGATCTCACTTACCCCCGCGCGCCCACAACTTAACCTCAGAAAATTCCGCCGGCGGAGCCTCCGGTGGTTTCACCGGAGCCTCCGCTCCCTGTCCCAAAACATTAGGTTTTGGCCCGCTGAGCCACAGGGACCCAGCGGAGCCTCCGGTGGGGTTCCGGTGGACAGGCCCAGCGGAGCCTCCGGTGGTTTCACCGGAGGTTCCGCCCAACTGAATTTTGGCACGCCAAGATTGGAAAATCACGAGCAATACTATGGAAACGAGGTTTTGGGCAAGTGGGGCTTGGGTTGGAAGAACGTCACTGTTATACGAGAGACATTACTCGATGGGGTTCGCAAAAAGCAACAAAAACATGGAAGACCGAACCCGTACGAGTTGTCAAGACGGAGATATGATAAACGTGAAAGATCCAAAACACACAATGGTCGGTGGCCGAGGCCACCATGTTTGAGTGTGTAACTTGGCACCGCGAAGATATATCTTGGGTCCAAAGTTACTACTCACATTTAAGCACAATAAGTCACAAATGACTAGATATGCAATGATGATTTATTTTTCGCATAATAGGAGGAGCACATATTCATGAGTTGAGTAGGGCTCCCCCTATGTCCATGCCTACATCTAAGCCTAATAGCATGCATAATGAGGGTAGATATGCAAGGTTTCAAGTGAAGTTGGAGGAATCTATGACATTTAGTTCATTCCTCAAAGCTCGAAATCTTGGTTCATCAAGGGCCTTCGTGAAGATATCGGCAAGTTGATCCGTTGTGGAGACATATGAGAGATCAATATCACCTTTCTCAACATGATCCCGAATGAAATGATGACGGATCTCAATGTGCTTTGTCTTGGAATGGAGAACCGGGTTGTAGGCGATCTTGATAGCACTCTCATTATCACAAAGAAGAGGCACCTTGTCAAAATGAATACCATAATCCTTCAAGGTTTGCCTCATCCATAGCAATTGGGCACAACAACTTGCCGCGGAGATATACTCGGCCTCGGTGGTAGAGAGAGCGATGCAATTTTGCTTCTTAGAAGACCAACATACCAAGGAGCGGCCAAGGAATTGACAACCCCCGGAAGTGGACTTCCTATCCGTCTTCTCTCCCGCATAATCCGCATCCGAGTATCCAATGAGCTGAAAGCTTGAACCCTTGGGGTACCAAAGACCGAAGTTTGGGGTATGAACTAGATATCGAAAGATCCGTTTCACAGCTTCCAAATGACTTTGCCTTGGGGAGGCTTGAAACCTTGCACATTTACCTACGCTATACATGATATCGGGTCGAGATGCACAAAGGTAGAGCAATGAGCCAATCATGGAGCGGTATACCTTTTGATCTACCTCTTTACCGTCGGGATCGGGTTTCAAGTCGGTGGTTGTGGACATAGGGGTCTTCATAGGTTTGGCATCATTCATATTAAACCTCTTGAGCATGTCTTGAGTGTATTTGGCTTGTTTGATAAAAGTTCCTTCATAATATTGATTGACCTCAAAGCCAAGAAAGAACTCCAACTCTCCCATCATAGACATCTCAAACCTATCGGTCATAAGCTTGCAAAACTCCTCATTGAACAAGGTGTTAGTAGACCCAAAAATGATGTCATCCACATAGAGTTGGCATATGAACAAGTCACCTCCAACCGTCTTGGTAAAGAGAGTGGGATCGATTAAACCAACATTAAACCCACGATCTACTAGAAACTCTTTAAGGTGCTCATACCACGCACGTGGAGCTTGTTTAAGTCCATAGAGCGCCTTATCAAGTTTATAGACATGATCGGGGTGGTTGGGATCCTCGAAACCCGGAGGTTGCTTGACATATACTAACTCATTAATGGGACCATTAAGGAAAGCACTTTTGACATCCATTTGTTGTAACTTGAAGTTATGATGAGATGCATAAGCAAGTAAGATACGAATGGATTCAAGGCGAGCTACGGGGGCAAAAGTTTCACCGAAATCGATACCTTCGACTTGAGAAAAACCTTGGGCCACCAATCTTGCCTTGTTGCGAATGACAATGCCATCTTTGTCTTGCTTGTTCTTGAACACCCATTTGGTGCCAATGACATTTTTGCAATCCTTGGGTCTTGGCACTAATTTCCACACTTTGTTGCGCTCGAAGTTATTGAGTTCATCATGCATGGCTTCAAGCCAATCTTGATCTTCGAGAGCTTCATATACCTTCTTGGGTTCAATGAAGGAGACAAACGCATGAGCCTTGCTAAAATCCGCCAATTGCCTTCTAGTGACCACTCTTCCACGAACTTGTCCAAGAATCATGTCCTTCGTATGACCCACTCGTTCAAGATTCTCTAGCCTTCTCTTTGCTCTACGAGCTAGTATCTCCTCCAAAGATTCCTTGGATATTGATTGAGAATCACCTTCTTCATCGGAGACATGTCCATCTTCATTCCGTACTTGATCAAAGTTGGGTGAGGAATCACCACTAGGTTGAGCATTCTCAACAATGATAGAATCTTGATCATGATTTAGATGTGTTGCTTGGCCTTGTTCATTAGCTTGGCCTTGATAGTTGGCTTGAGGGCTTGGTGCATCTTGTTGGATAGCTTGATCATCAATGGGTGTAGTCAATGGCTCCACTTGAGTGGGGCATAGTCCTTCTCCCTCCGTCATCCGGTAACCCTCAATGGGAATTATTTCACCAATCCCCATTCTTCTTATGACGATGGGAGGAATTGCATCTCCTACAACACCATGATCTATACGCCCCCCTTGGGAGCCGTTGTCCTCATCAAACACTACGTCTATAGCTTCTTCAACTTGCCCGGTGGACTTGTTGTAAACTCTATAGGCATGAGCATTCGTGGCATAGCCAACAAAGATACCCTCATAAGATCTAGTCTCAAATTTTGACAACCGTTTTCCTTTCTTGCGAATGAAGCACTTGCAACCGAAGACCTTGAAATAAGATACATCCGGTTTCTTTCCCGTGAGAATCTCATAGGGAGTCTTGTTCAAGATCTTGCGAAGATAGAGCCGATTGGTAGCATGACAAGCGGTGGAGACGGCTTCGGCCCAAAAGTTGTAAGGAGAAGAAAACTCCGCAATCATAGTCCTAGCCGCATCCATCAAGGTCCGGTTCTTTCTCTCTGCAACACCATTTTGTTGAGGGGTATAGGGAGTGGAATATTGATGAGCAATGCCTTCTTCACTAAGAAAACCCTCAACGGTGTAGTTCTTGAACTCCGAGCCATTATCACTCCGAATGGCCAAGATGGTAGCATTGTGTTGGCGCTCCACTAGAGTGATGAACTCGATGACCCTATTTTGAGTCTCACTTTTCCTCTTGAAGAAATACACCCAACAATATCTTGAATAATCATCCACAATCACCAAGCAATACTTCTTTCCTCCGAGGCTATCATAAGATAGTGGACCAAAGAGATCTAAGTGAATGAGCTCGAGAATTCTTGTAGTGGAAATAGTTGTCTTGGTTGGGTGTTGTTCTCCATGTTGCTTCCCAAAGGTACAAGAGCTACACACACGATCTTTAGCAAACTTAGCTTTGGTTAGTCCTAGAACGTGATTGCCACTTTGGAGGTCATGTAACATTCTCATATTGGTGTGGGCTAGTCGGCGATGCCAAAGCCATCCCACATCAACTTTAGCCATTAGGCATGTCGCGGCACACGTGTCTTCTTTAGAGAAGTCCACTACATACATGTCGTTCTCGACAAACCCAACAAAGGCTACTTTAAGAGAAGTCTCCCAAGTGACAATCACACTCTCTTTATTAAAGAACGAGGTAAAACCACAATTTGCAAGTTGAAGAACGGACATCAAGTTATAGCCAAGGGACTCAACAAGGAGAACATTCTCAATTGATAAATCATTTGAGATAGCTACCTTGCCTCGTCCCAATACCTTAAGCTCGGACTTGTCACCAATTGTAACGCAATTGAGATGTGGTAGAGGAGGTTCAATATTACTTATTGCATCATGGCTTCCGGTCATGTGTTGGGATGCACCACTATCCACTGTCCATCTATGTGCCCCGGAAGCATTTCCCTACAAGAGATCAATTTCTTGATTTAGGTACCCATCCTTCAATGGGTCCTCTTTTGTTAGTCACAAGGGTCTTAGGAACCCAAATAGTCCAATGATAATCATCACCATAAGAAGTACCAACGTATTTAGCATAAACATGTCCATCTCTAGATTTCATAAGAACGTAAGATGGGTTATATTTTCCGGCAAAATCATTATGAGTGATGCTCCCCCTAGAGGTATCACCACCCATAATGGCGTTGGTCTCCTTTTCTTTGGGCACCTCACCCTCTTTCACAAAGATAACATTTTGGGAGGGAGAGGTGACACTCTTGGATTTCTTCTTTGACTTGGAAACAAAACCAAGTCCTTCTTTTCCTTTCTTGGCACCTTGAGAGCTTAATGCATCATTGAGAATTCTTTCCTTCCCTACAATGTTAGTTGTAGTAGAAGAGGTAGGAACAATAATAATGCTATTTGATGAAGGTGCAACATGCTTATTAGATTGTTGAGCTAGAAGCTTGATTCGAGACTTAGAAAGTTTGTCATGAATTTCTTTGAGAGATGCAAACTCCCCTTTTAGTTTGTCATGCTCCTTGACAAGTTTTTCATGGGCTATTCCTAGCTTTAACTCTTCCTCCTCAAATTCTTTAAGTAAAACAAGAGATTTGTCATGTTCTTTCTTAAGCTTGGCAAGAGATTTCTCGTTATCTTTTCTAAGTTTTGAAACACTAATAGCATACGTCTCTTGTAGACTAGATAGTTTCTCTTCAAGTGAGGCTCTCATGGATCTCTCCTTTTCAAGAGCCTTGATGAGTTCGTCATCGTGATTATCATTGCTACCACCATGGTTCTCTAAGGTCATGATGATCTCCTCCTTCTCATCAATGAGGGAGTTAGCCTCATCAAGTTGCCTTAAGAGAGCTTTCACCTTTTCTTTAGTTTCACCTTCAAGACTACACAACCAAGATCCTAGGTTCTTAGCCTCCTCATCATCAACAAAGTTATCAACACAATCCAATAGTGAGGGAGAGCTAGTGATAGTAGGCTTGGGGGTGGAAGATATTACCGCGGTGGCTTTTGCCATGAGACATGTAGGTCGGATCGATGCCTTCTCATTGGGAGATTCAAATAGAGAGACCGATGAAGAGGAAGTCGTAGCTATGGCGACGTGGGCGACACCTACGACTTCATCTTCTCCTTCATCTCCGGAGTAGTATGTTTCCAATGTTGGGCCCTCTTGAACATATAGAGCTCTTGGGACTCTTCTAGCGAGGTTCTTGTTTTGTGGAGACTTGTTTTTGTCCTTGCGTACAAGCTTCCCTTCATTCTCTTCTCGTGGCTCAAAAGGACACTCCTTGACGAAGTGGTTTGCACTTCCACAATTGTAACAAGTCCTTGGCCGCTCCCCTTTCTTCCTAAAGGTCTTGTTCCTTGAGGGTCTAGGGGCACCGGCCTTGTGAGCCTCCCATCTCTTCCAATACCCTTGCATGGCAAGAGCAATGCATTTGTGGGCACCCTTGTATGTATCCTCATAGTCCTCATCATCATCATCATCATCATCCTCCACTTCTTCTATCTTGGCCATGGCCTTAGATTTTAAGGCAAGGTTAGGGGACTTCCCATGGCCTCTTGAGCGAGCAAGAGCATCATCCGCGCTCTTGTGAGACAAAGATATGGCTATGAACTCACTAAGGACACCAATGGAGTTGAGTGAGTTGTAGTCGGATCTTGTTCGAATGCTAGTGGAGAGATTCTTCTCAAAAGGAGTTATGGCCTTGACAAATTTCCTCTTGATCCACTCATCGGAGATTTCCTCCTTTCCAAAGTCCCTTAATTGATTTCCAAGGGTGACCACTCTTCTATATAGCTCCTCGGGGCTCTCATCTTCATGCATGACAAAGTTCTCGGACTTGTCAAGAGCAACATCATATTTTGATGATTGGATGCTTGCATTGCCTTGGAACAAGGAGTCAAGCTTATCCCAAGCTTCCTTGGCGGTCTTGATACCGCGAATGTGTTCAAGATGTTCTCTTGGGAGGGCCTTTTGAATAGTCACAAGAGCGGTCTTGTTGAGTTGGAATTCCACATCCTCTCTTGGAGTCAAATTGTTCGGATCGTGAGGGTGAAATCCATATAGAATGCTTCTCCATAATGCGGTGCAAGATCCTGAAATGTGAGACTCCATATCGAACTTCCAAGAAGAAAATTCGTTAGTGTTAAGCATGGGAGGAACTCCAACATTAACCATGTGTGGCATAGTGGCAATAGGGTGAATAGAGTCGTAATTGGGAGGTGGTGGAACTTTAGATTGAGACCCCGAACCGTTAGCCGATTGAGACTTGGAGCCCTCGGAGCTCACACCACCCTTAGCCTTTTTATCGGCTTTTACTTTGGCTTTCGCCTTAGCTAAAGCGATGTTGGCTTCCATCTCATCGATATCCGGAATGGAATCTTCGTCCGAGCTAACATCGTCGGTAGTGAGAGGTGGTTCCGTGGACTCCTTGGTTTTCCCCATCAGTGCCTCCATCATTTTCTTCATGCTAGAGACATCCGAGCTAACACTAGAGCTAACCTTAGATAGTTCGGTTTGGAGAATTCCAACCGTATCTTGTAGGTTAGATATAGTGTCGGCCATTTTGGACATTTCCGCACTAGAACTTCCGGGGGCATTTTCATCGACCATTGTACTCTTGGGCGGTTAAGCCCTTAGTAAGAGCCGAGGCTCTGATACCAATTGAAAGTGCACTATGGTCAACTAGAGGGGGGGTGAATAGGTTGACTACCAATTTTTCTTTTCTTTTCTTTTAATGGGGCTTAGCAAGATAAAGTAAGGTTCTCTAGATGTGCAACTAGGTGAGCAACCTATGTGAACAAAGCTATATGTGCAACGGAAGTAAAGTGTAAGCTAGTAAAGCAAACAACAAGTGTAAACAAGGAGACAAGGATATGATTCACCGTAGTTCCTTCTCAAAGAGAAGTACGTCTACGTTGGAGAGGTGGGGAGCCACCTAGGCGCTCCTCAATAGCACGGATGTGCACACCTTGTTCTCCTTGAGCTTCTCCGGTGAGGGAGATGCTCGTTTCCACTATGAGGTCGACTTGAAGGCGTTGACCAAACCCTTACAAGGACTTGAGGTCACTCCACAAGATGGATGGAGGCTCTCAAGCAATCCGTAGCTTCTTGCAACAAGGTGGAAACTACAAGCACGAGATCTACTAAGGTTTCTAGGCCTCAAGTAGGATTCTAGATCTACTAGGTTGTGGTGGATGGATTTGAGATTCCTTTGGTGGAAGTGTGGATCTAGGTCTCCTCTAGCTCTCCACCAAGTTTGAGAGTGTTTGGGTGGACGGAGTGGGAGATCTAGGTGGTTGAAGCTTTCATTAATGGCTAGGAGAGAGAATGGGAAAATCTTGGCATTTAAGAGGTAGGGGAAGGGGTATTTATACCCCTTGCATTTAAGTGACCGTTTGCAGTCCAGGGCACCGGAGGCTCCGGTGGATTCCACCGGAGGCTCCGGTGGTTTTACCGGAGGCTCCGGTGGTCCGCACCGGAGGTTCCGCTGATTCTTAGTCTTGCTGCACAGTTGCACTGGAGCGGGGGCTCCGGTGGTACCCGCGGAGGATCCGCCCACCGGAGGCGCACCGGAGGTTCCGGTGGAACTTCCGTCCTGTGGTAACAGAAGGAGGTTTTGGCGGAACAGCCACCGGATCCTCCACCGGAGCCCATTTGTACTGCACCATGGGGGCCACCGGATGTTCACCGGAGGCTCCGGTGGTACCTCCGCCCTGTGGTAACAGAAGGGCATTTGGCGGAGGTGCCACCGGAGGCGCATCGGATCCTTCTTGCGCGTGAGCCAAGTGTTTGGCGGAAGGCGGAGCCTCCGGTGGCTTTAGCGGAGGTTCCGCCCACCGGAACTCCACCGGAGGTTCCGCTCCTGGTTCCGCTCCCCTGCAACAGAAAGGGGTTTCAGCTGAACTTCCACCGGATCCTCACCGGACCCTTGGCGGAGCCTCCGGTGGAAACACCGGAGCCTCCGCCCCTGCATGTTTCACCTTCCTGAATTTGTTTCTCCTAGCACTTTTCATATAAGCTGATCATTTGCCCCATAAACTTAGTGAACTTAATAACCTGGGAATTTTCATCCATTGAACAAACATTAGATCAAATGATTATGTTGTCATATGATTGCCAAAACGGACGATGATCTTTCAACACTTACAGCCGAAGAAGGTACAGTTGTCGCCCCTTTACTCGCGAAGGTGGCACGCTTCCGGGACAAGGAGCTGGGGACTCCGCTTAGCGGGATACATCTGTCGGGTGTGTTCCTGCGTCGGAGGATCCAGCCCCTCCAAGAGAGTCCAACCGCCATGTGGTAGTACACGGGCGCCAACGTCCCGAGCCGCGTCTGCGATGATGTTCTTTCGAACGCCAAGTTCGATAAGAAAATCGCGACTATCTCCAAGCTGAAGAAGGGAGAGGGCTACTCGACGTGCCCTCTCAACCCACTGGAGGCAGGGAACCCTCCGACTAAGGTGACTTTACTAATTTTCTCCTTTGCTTTTGTTCCTTTCAGCCTTGTTTTTCATCAAGTGAAATGCTTCTTGTTTTTCTTCTTTATTATCGTAGAATCGGGACGTGGAGACATGTTATCCACCAGTTTCTGCAGACGAAGTCTCAGATCTTCTGGCGGGTAATATTGAAGCCGCGCACGAAACTAGCGTCATGGACGCTGATTCAAGCTCTGAACGCGACTACGGGGATGAGGAGGAGTCGGACAGCAAACAGCTCCACCACCACAAGCGCCGCAGGCCAGAGGAGGACGAAGTCACCTTGAAGGATAGTTCTTTGGGTGACGAACCCGTCAAGGAGGTTGAGCCCCTTCGGGTGACTCCCCTCAACGTGCTCCCTCCTCCGGGTCGTCAGTCGAAGATCTCCACCGCCTGGAACCCAGATGTTCTCGACGATGATGATGAGGATGAGTAAGTCCTGTGCACCCTGTTCTTAGTCGCGAATTTTCTTCCGTCCTTTCTTTGTCTGATTTTATCTTTTGTAGCAGTCTGGAGACCATTAGCGCGGGCCAGTTCACTTCCTCGATTCAATATGTGAAGAGGAAAGAGGTCACCGTGGACCCTGCTCCTTGCTGATCTTGCCCGAAGATCTCCAAGCCCAACAAAGGCGACCGAAGCTCCATAATATGGGATGCCCAGCTTCGCGGGTGGACAACCTGTAGATACTGGAGCGTCTGCTAGCCGGGAGGTCTCGGGTAGCTCGGCGGATCCCTTGTCCACTTCTCAGGGCAAGGTAAAGTTTCTTTTCTTTTCTGGCAATCTGCCTTGCATGTTTTCCTTTGCCGGGTGCACGACGGTGCTCCCGATGGGAGTAGCCCCCGAGTCTATGGTTAATTGCTTGCAGTTGGCCATAGACTCAAGTCGAAGTTTTTCTTTCTTGGTCTGCTTCTTGATTTCTGCTTTTCATCGGGTGCACGGCAGTGCTCCCGATGGGAGTAGCCCCCGAGTCTATACTTGACTATGTACAGTCGTGTATAGGCTCAAGTGCTTTCTCTCTTATTTTGACTCGGAATTGTGTGCAGGCCCTTCTTGATTCTCTCGCTGCTTTCGGGCACCGAGTTCTTTCGGCTGAGGCGGAGTGCGTTTCTCTTCGAGGGGATCATGACCAACTCGTCAAGGACGGC
Organism: Alopecurus myosuroides; assembly: GCA_028641055.1. Classification (NCBI taxonomy): domain Eukaryota; kingdom Viridiplantae; phylum Streptophyta; class Magnoliopsida; order Poales; family Poaceae; genus Alopecurus; species Alopecurus myosuroides. The sequence goes on along the minus strand of CM054063.1, from coordinate 114,838,091 downwards.
CGCTCCCTGCAAGGTAAGCTGGCACGCGCTTTTGCCTTCACCGTTTCTTCCCGGTTGCAATTGTTGTCCCAACCGCGTCTTTTCGAGCTGCAGATGAAGTCACCCGCTTGAAGGCTAAGAAGGCGGAGGCTCTTTCTCGGGTGAAAACCCTTGAGACGGAGCTGGAGTCCACTCGAAAGGAGTTGGAAACCACACGCAAGTGCTCGGCTGACAGTCTCGCGGAGGCCCAGGAAGCTCTGAAGCAACTGGAGGAGGCGAGCTTGAAGCACGACAATGATCTTGTCGGCATCATCCCTCCCTTGGCTCATAAACTTGCTGGTGAGTTTGTGTTTTATCTTCCTTCGACTGTGGCTTGTCCTTTTTCCTTTTCTGATACTTGTTCTGCCTTTGTCTTAGACACCATTAGAGTTGGGTTGGAGCTGCCCGAACAAATGCGGCTTGATGTTGTCTCCGACTCGTGTGTTCAGCTTCAGGAGCATGCGAACAGGGTCTGCTCCCTCATCCATGACGCTACCTGAGTGCTAACGCGGTTCCATGAGCGCCTGCTCGTCGATGTGGCGGTTCCGCCTACTCTAAGCGGTCTCCTGCAAGTTTTCCTGGGCGATGAAGATCTCCTCCATGAGTACTCGCTTGCGTAGACGGAGTGTGGGGCCAAGACCGCTATCCAGTTTGCCCTGGCGCATGGTGTCTCGGGTGACCTGGAGAAGGTGTACTCGGAGGTTCCACGCGACTCCCTGGGCAAAAAGGTAGCACTCCGTCCTTTCAGCGACCGTGCTAAGGAGCTTTCGAAGAAGCTTTCTGGGGTACTTTCCCACGTCGGGCGTAAAGGACAGCCTGCTGCGAGTGGAACTACCTCCGTAGAACAATTCTTGTTTATGTATGCCTTGATATGTAATGAACCTTGGGATGTATTCCCGTACTTTATTTTTCTAATCGACATGTATTCAAAAAGTGTCAGCGTTTTATATTTGCACCTTACTTTGTATTCTCCCGATGGGAGTAGCCCCCGAGCACCCGAAAATCTTAGGTGGTATATTCTCGAGTGTGGTATTATACTGTCCCTGAATCTTTGTTGTTCTTTCCAGGTGATTGATTCCAGCGGAGGTTCGTCGAGTGGAGCTGCTTCTTTGGTTGATCCGTTGGTTGCTGCTGCCAGTACGTTTGCGTCGCTCCGTGACCGTGTCGCGAATAGTGATCGTAAGCTGAAGGCTCTACGAGGCGTGGCTGACGTTGCCAAGTCGAAGCAGAAACTTGCGACGGAGCGTGAGAAATTTGTAATGGAGGAGCCTGTCGAGTGTTGCAAAGAACATGCTATGTAAGTTTTGTGAGCCCCCAAGTACTTCTCGATGATTGCTGTTTTTGTTTTTGACATGCTTGCTATCTGTGCAGTTGTTGATCCTGATGGAGTCTGCGAGGGTCATTGGGTGGACACCCATATTGTTCACGAGTCAAGCAGCTCTAAGCCTCACGCGAGCAACTTCTGGTCTGATCGGAGCCGGGGTTTTATCTTGGCTACCTTGAAGTACCGGGCGAGTCAGGCGCAGATACTCGTTGAGTCTTGTCGAGAGGCTCTCTCTTCTGTCCATCGGAAGTTTTACCCTTTTGGAGTGGTCCCAGATAGCTTGAGTGGCTTGCTGAGAATGTTTCGTCGGGTGGGAGAAGTTCGCGATTTTTTGCGTCAACAACTCATCTGTAGAGCTCAGGTGGCGCTCGCCTTTGTGCGTTTGTCGCATCCTGAGGTTAACTTCAACTCTGTGGCGTGACTCCCTGACACCCAAGGTCCACGTGTAGATTTTATCCCTCATTATAAGGTTGTGCGTCCTTCTGCTGAGCGAATTATTCAATTGACAGCGGCGGAGACCGAGCGGTTGCTTCAAGAGGCGGCTACTCGACAGTAGATGTAGGTCCCCAAGGTGTATGTACCTTGTGTGTTGTAACTTTTTAAGGTGTGTTAAGGTGTAAACCTTGTGACCTTGTATGTCTTAATCGGTTAATTTAAGGTGTTTATAAGGTGTGAACCTTGTTTTACCTTGTATATGTTTTATCGAGTGTAAGTGCTCGATGTCGTTGATGATTCTAGTTAGGCGTAGCCCCCGTGTGTTTGGGGGTGTGACCTGTCGTTTAGCATGTAGAAAGAAATAAACGATAAAAATTGTGAATGGATAGTCTTTGCAGCTATGGTGGAGAAACCATGTTTTTATTGCTATGGCTGAGAAGCCATGTATTTGCTCGAGTTACAAAGTGGCTGATACAGCCTTATTTCTTGCGAGTAGAAGATTAAAACCCTAAGGATAAAACTTGCGGAGGTGCGCCATGTTCCATGGGTTGGAGTAGATGCCGCCTATCTTCGGGTTCTTCAAGCGATAGGCGCCTCCTGGGATAACTTCGTGCATGATGAAGGGTCCTTCCCATGGTGGCTCTAGCTTGTGCCCCTCCTTTTGCTTGAGTCGTAGTACCAAGTCTCCTACCACGAAGGATCTGCGGCGTATGCGGCGACCATGGTAGTTACGCAGCGACTGCTGATAGACTGTAGATCTTGCGAGTGTGATGTCTCTGATCTCATACAGTGCGTCCATATCATCTGCGAGTGCACTGTTTGAGGTTTCTTCGCTGTATGTAACGACTCGTGGGGCGCTGAATTTGACGTCCTCGGGTAGCACGGCCTCAGCGCCGTATACCATGAAGAATGGTGTGTAGTTTGTCGACCGATTTGGTGTTGTTCGCAGGCTCCATGACACCGATGGTAATTCTTCAGCCCAGTGCCCTGCTGGTGGGTGCAGCCGACTAAGTAGCCGGTTCTTTAGGCCAGTCGAAACTAATCCGTTGGATCGCTCGACTTGGTCGTTAGTTTGCGGGTGAGCTACCGAGGCGAAGCTGAGAGTTATCCCTTTTTCCTCGCAGAAGTCCTGAGTTTCTTTGGCTATGAAGTTGCTCCCATTATCTGTAATGATATTGTGCGGGACACCGAACCTGCACACGATGGAGTTGAGGAATCTCACGGCGCACTCGGCATGCTGTGAAGTGACTGGCGTAGCCTCTATCCATTTCGTGAATTTGCCGACTGCTACTAGCAGGTTGGTGTATTCTTCGGGTGTTGACTTCCGCAGCGGTCACACCATGTATAACCCTCATTGAGCAAAGGGCCATGCGATAGGGATCATGTGGAGTTCCGTGGCCGGTGCGTGTGGCTTGGGCGCGAATCTTTGGCAGGCGTTGCAACTGTCGACGAGATCTTTAGCGTCTCTAGCCGCCGTGAGCCGGTAGAATCCTGAGCGGAAAGCTTTTCCCACGATTTCTCTCCAGCTTGCGTGGTGCCCGCAGTCGCCTTGGTGTATGTCACGGAGCAGCTCCTTGCCATCCTCGGGTGTGATGCATCTTTGGAGTACTCCTGATATGCTTTGCTTGTACAGCTCTCCTTGGATCACCCGAAAAGATTTGTTGCGCCGTACTATCTGTCTAGCCTCGCGAATGTCTGTCGGGAGTTGTTTATTAGACAAGTAGTCGAGGTATTTCTGTGTCCAGGTTGGCTCGACCAAAAAACTTGCCTTGAGATGTGATGTGTGAGCTCTATGAGGGCGATTTGCTGGTTAGCCACCGTTTCTGTTGTTGCGGGTGTCAATGCGGGCTTCTTGACCTTGACTGGTCGTTTGCTAATTTTCTCGAGGTAGATTCCTAGTGGAACAAGGGCGTTTCTGGACCCTATGTTCGCCAGTTTGTCTGCCTCCTCGTTGCTTGATCGTGCGATGTGCTTCAGCTCGCACCCTTTGAAACTTCATTCGAGTAGGTTGTACATGTCGCGATAGGCGATCATGTTGTCTGGAACACCGTCGCACTCCTTCATCGTTTGTTGCACGATAAGGTTTGAATCTTCGTATATCATCAATCGAGTGGCTCCACAGGCAATCGCCATCTTCATGCCGTGCAGGAGGGCCTCGTATTCTGTATCGTTGTTGGATGTTGGGTCGTCAGGAGGGAAGTCGAGTCGCAGGACGTACTGTAGCTTATCGCCCCTTGGCGATATGAGGATTACTCCGGCTCCGGCTCCCTAGTTTCTTTTCGACCCGTCAAAGTACATGATCCAGTTGCTTGAGTATTCTGGAGGTCCTAGGGTTTGTAGCCCCGTCCACTCGCTAAGGAACTCCGCGACCTGGGATTTTACAGCGTTGCGTCCTGCATATATGATGTCCCAGGCGACTAGCTCGATGATCCATTTTGTGATTCTTCCAGATGTCATGGGATTGTTCATGATAGTACCGAGTGATGCGTCATTTAGCACTGTGACGATATGCTCCTGGAAGTAGTGTTTGAGCTTGCGGGCAGTAAGGACCACTCCATAGCGAGTTTTTGGTAGTGGGGGTATCGCTGTTTGCACGGCGAAAGCACCTCATTGATGTAGTATATTGGCCGCTGAACGTCGTATGCTTTTCCGTCCTCTAGCCGCTCGACGACAATTAACGTGCTGACGACTTGGTTTGTTGCGGCTAGATAAAGGAAGAGTGGTTCCTTTTCCTGTGGCGTTGCCAATACGCGTCTGCTCTGCAGCACTCTTTTCAGGTCGATGAACGCCTTCTCTGCTTCTGGCATCGACTCGAACTTATCGGTTTTCTTCAGCAGCTTCTAGAAGGGGAGCGCCTGCTCGTCTAATCTTGCGATGAATCTACTCAGAGCAGCCAGTCGCTCTGCGAGCTGCTGTACGCCACAAAGATTTGTTGGTTCTTTCATCGTCAAGATTACCTTTATTTTCTCTGGGTTGGCCTCAATTCCTCGGGCGGAGACTAGATAGCCGAGGAGTTGTCCCGCGGGGACTCCGAAGACGCATTTTGTCGGGTTGAGTTTGATTCTGTAAGCGTTGAGGGCATCAAATGTCTCCCTGATATCCTCGAGGAGTGTGTCCTCCACTCGAGTCTTGATGACAATGTCGTCAACGTAAACTTGTACGTTCTTTCCAATGAGCTTGGCGAGGCATTTTTGCATGCAGTACTGATATGTTTCGCCTGCGTTTTTTAGCCCGAAGGGCATTGTCGTGTAGCAGTATACACCGTGTGGCGTGATGAATATTGTCTTCTCCTTGTCCTCTTGCTTCATCTTGATTTGATTGTAGCCCGAGTAGGCATCCAGGAAGGAGAGGCGCTGACAGCCTGCTGTAGAATCCACGATCTGGTCGATTCGTGGTAATGGGAAGTTATCCTTGGGGCAGTGTTTGTTCACCGACGTATAGTCGATGCACATGTGAAGGATGTTAGTATTTTTCTTCGGGACTAACACCGGGTTTGCTAACCAGGTGAAAATCTTGATTTCTCTGATGAACTTGGTGGCTAACAATCTGTTCACCTCTTCTCCGAGTGCCCTCTATTTTGGCTCGGAAAAACGTCGGGGGTGACTGGCTTTGCATCTTTATACACTTCAAGTGAGTACTCGGAGAACTCCCTGGGTATTCCTGGCATATCTGAGGGTTGCCAGACAAAAATTTCCCAGTACTCACGAAGGAGTTCAACGAGCGCGCTTTCCTATGTGGTTGACAAGGTGGTGGACACCATCGCTGTCTTCGCAGATTCTGTCGGGTGCACTTGATACTTTCGAGTGTCGCTGTTTGGGATGAACTTGAGTTTCGGGGCATTCTTTTTGGTGAGTGGCATCACAGAGTGATTTGTGGTTTTTGCCAACCCTTCCAGTTCCTCCTACATCCCGAAAGATTTCGCGATCTCGTTGAACTCAGTATCACACTTGTCTGACTTCTGGAAGTCGCCGTTTATGATGATCGTGCTATATTCCCCTAGAAGCTTGAGCTTCAGGTAGGCGTAGTGGGGTACTGTCGTGAATCTCGCGAACGCTGTTCGGCCGAGAATGGCGTGGTACTGTGATGGCCAATCAATGACCTCAAAGTCGATAAATTCCCTCCTGTAATTTTTCGGGGTTCCTAGCACCACTTCTAGGTTGATTGTTCCGAGTGGTCGGACGGCTTTCCCTGGTACTATCCCGTGAAAGGATGTTTCCGATTCTGCGAGTCCGTCCAGGTTCTTGTTCATCTTGCGGAGTGTGTCCGCGTATATGATGTTGATTCCACTGCCATCGTCCATGAACAACCGAGCGAGGTCTTAGTTTCCTATTTGCGCCTGAATGACAAGCGCGGCGTGCCCTGGTCAATATACCCGTGGGGGATGATCTTCCCTGGAGAAAGTTATCGACTGCTCTGACATCTTCAGGTATTCGGGCACGGATGGTGGAGCTTTTACAGCCATGTTAACTTGGCATGTGTTTGTCTTTTGGACTCTTCGGGACGGGCAGACTTTTTGTATCATTCCTAGGACCCCTTGTGAGTTTGGGTATCCATTGGCTCCCTGGTTTGCGGCGGGTGGCATTGGTAGCGCGGCTAGCGCCATGTTCTGGTGTCCTGGTGGAGGCAGGGGTGGTTGCCGGAATCCTCCTGGGAGTTGCGGGTATCCTTGGTTAACGGCGGCCATGTGCTTTTTCGTGTAAGCCTCGTGGATGTCCTGGAACTTTCGGCAGTCTTTGAGGAGATGAGTTGACTTGGTTTTGCCAGTGCGCTTATCTGTGAATAGATGTAGCGTGCAGTATCCGTCAAGGTCTTCCTCGGGAGTTTTATCATCTGGCTTTGGTTTCCATTCGCGATTTCCGCAGGGCCCGCTGTCGCGATTTCTTGTGAACTCCGCTGCCACTAGTTCCTCTTGATCGTCATAGTCGTAGTCTTTTCTCTTCTTCTTTCGGCTCTTGCGATCCTCCTCATGCACGGATGAAGATGCTTTCTCGTTGCGCACGGAATCTTCACCGTTATCCCATCTGTCGGCTATTTCCATCAGCTCCCCGATAGTTTTGGGCGCCGCTCGTCCCAGTTCCTCTCGGAAGGCAGGGCGTCGAGCACCTTTGGTGAAGGCCTTGACTGCGACCTCTTCCGACATGTTTCATGCCATGTTTTTGAGCGTGGTCCACCGCTGGATATACTCGCGGGTGGACTCGTCGCTCTTCTGCTTACAAGCTCGCAGCTCCTCGATAGACGTGGGCCGCTTATATGTCGCTTGTAAGTTCTTTCGGAAGTCATAACTGAGATCCTCCCATGATCCGTAGTGTGCGCGTGGCCTTCCTTCGAACGAGCTGCGAGCAGCGCCTACAAGTTGTAGGTTTAGATACTGCATGGCCGTTGTCTTGTTCCCACATTGGCATACTACTGCCGTAAGGTAATTTGACAACCATGACTTGGGTTCTATTGATCCGTCGTACTTCGGGACCTCTGTGGTGAGCTTGAATCTCTTGGGCATCGGTGTCTCGTGGATGTCGTGGGTGAAGCATAATGCATCGTAGGCTTCCTCGTCGGAGGAGGTGGACAGCGATCGTGCGCGGTTCCTGATTGCCCGAGCCCTTTCGACCTTGCTTTGCGCGATGTCACCGCGTGTCGTGTTCAGGTCGGTCGCGATTATCTTTCTTCCGCGGTTCTCTGCTGTGGTGTCGCGATCGGCTTCCATAGTGCCGTGGGCTGCGATCGCGATCTCGCGGGCTGTCGTCGTCACTACGCGGACTGTCGCCACGGCGGCGGGCTTCCTTTCCCTAGGGGCGGCGAGGTGATTCCTTGTCTCCCCTTCTAGGCGACGTGTTCCCGCGTCTGCGAGGTGTTTTGTTTGTCCGAGGGGTTTTGGCAGCTTCTGGAGTGGTTGCGTTCCTGGGGTTCTGGGCGGCGAGTCTCGCGGCTGACATGCCTAACCCTTTTTGAACTTGCTGGTGTTGTTCCGCGTGGGGGTCGTTTTCGGGTGGCTTGTTCACCTGTAAGTACGTGGCGGCTGCCAGGAGAGCCGCAACGGGGTCATCGGTTGTACATTGCCTTCCTCATCGACGTGCATAAGGGAAGTATCGAGTGATCTGCTGATTCCACTGAGGGATTCCCGATCCAAGCCAGCAATCTTTGAGACGTATATTTTCTTCGGGGGTTGGTTCCCCGTCGAGTGAGTCTTCGAGAGCACCGCGCGAGCGCACTCGAAGCCTTCGCTGCTTCCTTTGGTGCATCCAGATTCTTGCGGGCCTCGGCGTTCAGCCGACCCGCCCGCACCAGATGGTAGTGGTATGCGGTTAGATCATCTCGGGAAGCTCCTTATTCAACCGGTTGGCCAGTGTGTACTATTGCTTTTGCTCTGAGCCAAGCGGCCCGTGTGACTTTGATGCTCTCTCGCTCCTTTCGACTTTCCTCTGTTTCCTCGGGTGGTTCAGTTGACCCTACCATGCAGACTTGGGCCAGATATGGATCGCGGGTCCTAGGCGTGGGTCGACAACTTTCACCAACTCTGGAGGGTTCCTTGGTCGCAATGGTGTGTAAGTCGCGGATGTTGCGACAGATGGAGCTACCACTGGGCGCTAGGTGAGGATCGCCGGGCTCGAGAATGACTCGGAGTCCAATTCGTCAAGATCGATCTGCTCGGAGAAGCGTAGGATTCCCGCCTTGTTGGCGCGGAAGTGGAAGCTGCCGAACGTCAGGTTGATGCTCTTTTCCAACACGTTGAACGCCGGAAGTGATTCCGGCGAGTGGGACGCGCAGATGAGCGACCCGAAGCGGATCGGTTCCATCGGAGTCGATGTTCCGGGGCTCCAGCTGAAGGTTGGTGATGATGAAGACGAAGATGTCGTAGATCCAGCGCCCGCCGTTCCCACAGACGGCGCCAATTATCGATTTGTCATCTCAACAAGTCCCTCGGATGATCCGGTAGGGTTTCGATTAAGAGAACGTAAAGGTGCTGGTGACGATCGTCGGCTAACAGGGGCACGATTTACCCAGGTTCGGGGCCCTCGTAGAGGTAAAACCCTTACTCCTGCTCTTCGATCTGTATTATCAGTAGATCGGTTACAATGGGGGGTGCTCAAGTCAAGAGTATGATCTCGAGCTTAAGGCTTGTGGTGGCGAAAGTAGATTGGATCCCTCCCTTGGTGGTTCTCCTAGCCTTATATAGGTGGCTAGGTCTCAAACCGTGTCCGGGGGGTTACAAACCCTCGTTCTAGGTCGGTTAGGACTTTCCTTCTTGACCCGCAAGTCTTGCGGGTGGGCCTTTGTTGGGCCTTCTAGTAACGCAGGACAACACCTCTTTTTGGGCCTAAATCTTGGGCCTTGGACCGGGTAGGCTGACCCGATAGGTCCAGGAGTCATCCCCATGTCAAGGTGCACCAAAATTATAAGCCCTAACACGGACGATGCCAAAAATATGATCAATGTAAAACAAATTGTGAAGGTATGACATTCTTATGCTATCTTATTTCAGTCATATACCGCTAAATTCACACCAGCCTCTTTCTTATGCTTTATTTTTTTTATCATGTAGTTTGTCGTTGGATTGGGGGATAAATTTTCCCCAACTGATATTGAGGAAGGGATGAGAGTTGGGTAAGTTATGTGTCTTTTGGTCTTAGTGTGTGATATATCTTCCATTCAGTTCTACCTGAACAAATTTTTGCCTGCTGATTTATGTGTTCAACTTAAACTAAGCTATAAGGTTGTAGCGTATAATATACTCCCTCCGTCTCAAAATAATTGTCTCAAAGTTAGACAAAAGTGGATGTATCTAACACTAAAACATATCTAGATACATCCACTTTTGCCCAATCTTGAGACAATTATTTTGAGACGGAGGGAGTACATGTAGGTCCTGCTATATGCCATCATGTAAGCAGAAAAAACTTTAAATTATGAGTGGACTGGTGGTTGTTACTGCGATTTATCATTCGTAATGTTATATCAATAATCAGCAGGTGTAGCTTATCATTCATTTGTTATCTAGTGCTATTTGTGTAGCATTGATTGAAAAGGCAATGATTATTAACTAAGAACATGTTGGATCTAAAAGCAACATAGTATCGTCTCCTTGGCAAAGTAATTATGGGCACTGAATTCGTTACCACCAAACACAATATTGCACTAAAAAAATGTCTGAATTTTGTCTCTACAGTCATAGAAAAACAGGTGCTACATGAATTGCATGAGTTGTTTTCTGCTGCTCCTAGTTGGAGTGGTGAACACAGTAGTAATTTTGAATTACATTTGGAAAGGTAAGAAATGAGAAGGGACATGGATCGAACACCCCCAAGGCCGTGGATTCAACAGAGAGGTTATTGCTTTCAGATACCAGCTCGGCAAAATACAGAACTTTCAGTTAAGATACGAACATGGACATCAAACAAACACCTCCAAGAACAGAAGAACCGAGAGACTTTTTTCCCATAATTGTATCCAGCAAACTACTACATAGTTCATCCATTCAAATTAAAAATCAAAAAAGAACGAAAAAACATGTGGAAGATGTAATCGATCCCCTTGAGAAACCTCTCTCTAGTCAAACAGTGAGCAAGCAACGATTGGAGTACGAGCCACTGCTAACAATCACCGCATAAACATGTGGCCGTGTGTATGTTGAATAATTAGGCATAATTTCCACGATTAATTCCAGAATATAAATCATGATGACAGCAGCTATTAACATGTGAAACTCGAACATACTAGATGCAGCAGACAACATGAATAATAGCAACACGATCTCTTTAAACATGTAAACAGTAGACATGTTAAACAGACAGATCAGGACACAGATTCCGTACCGATCGTTTGTAGTAACGTTGGTGATTACAACGTTGGCGATGACGGGTCGGAGTAGACGACGTTTGAGGCGACTGTACGCAGCACCGCCTGACTTGTTAGGCAGACGAGCCGTCATGGAAGCAGCGAGCATTCGCGCGAAGCGCTTCCCAAAAACCTAATTCGCCCTCTCCCGTACAGGATCACAAAGGCGACTGGTTCCGGAGACCTGCTCTCCCGATCGCCGGTGGACGCCGGCGCTCGGGATGGAGTAGACTACGGTGGCGGCGCAAGGAACCTAGATTGGTTTTGGTTTCGGGGTGTGTACAACGCCCACGGTGCGCGTCTTTTATAGTGCGGTTCAGAAAACCCTAACGTCCGAGTCGGTTGCAGCACGCGATACGGGAGCGACCCGAACCGCCTCAGCTGTGACGCGTCCGTCACGACTACGAAATCGGTTTTCCAAAACAGCAAAATAAAGATAAGCATTGTTTGGGCTCGAGGCTCGATTCACGAAACACGACCGCGACGTGTCGAGTCGAGTCGAGACGAGCGAGCGGCGGAGGAGGAGGAGGAGGAGTGATGGAGGGATGATAACCCGGTATCCCAACGCCAAGGTGTAACTCGGCCCAAAGGACGCTGCGCAAAGACCCGGCTAGAATAAAGGAGCTTCTAGAAGGCCAGAGATCGTAGGCCTGGTAACCCGGATTGTGGGTTCCGGTAAGGAAGTTTAGGGTTTTGTAGGCAGTGTTCGGGTAGGACTCGGAGTACGCCTTGGAGAACAGGCCAGGGATCCGGATGCTTTATAAGCCGGTCCCTAGGTTAGGTTCAGCCCCAAAGAGTTCGAGCAGGATCGCTAGGTATCGAGTATCCAGTGTAATACGAGAGTTGAGATTAATATATCGAGATCGGAGACTCGGCGACTTGCTTGCCGGTTACTAGATCGCATATCATCATGTTTTCTTCTGAGCTAAACTCTCTCCCAAACACCTGTGTCGTCTTGCCCCAGGATAAGTTACCCCCGGTAACGTCTGCCGTGATTATCCCACGACAGTTGGCGCCCACCGTGGGGCCTGCGTCCAAAGGTGTTTACATCACGGGAGAAGCTCGGAAGAACATGGAGAATCTTGTCATCGGCGAGATCTACACCGACCGCGAAGGAGAGAAGATGGTGGACGATTCCGGCTGGGGGCCAGAGTCGGATCACCTCGAATCCGGATCTATCGTGACAATCGGCCGGATCAACGTCTTCATCGGTATGGTACGTACTTCCGGTTCGATCCCTGACGACTTTGGATTTGATTCTGTGTCAGGGGAGGCCACCTACATTCAATCAGATGAAGAAGAATCAGTTGGGACGACAGATCCAACAGAAGAACCCACCACGAAGAGGGAACAGCCGGAGGAGCCGGCATGGACCCCGCGTGGCTGGGTCGAGAAAGAAGATGATACCGAGTCTATCATGCATCTGCTAGAGAATCGGTATGAGGAAAATAGCAGTGAAGAGGAACGGTATGAATTCGCGCCAAGCATTGTGCGCCGGGTTGCGGTTTACACGGCTCCCGCGACCAATCTCAACCAGGAGAACGTGACCGCGGCCGCGGTCGGAGCAGCACAAGCATTGGCCCAGCAGCAAGGTCCAGCTAACGGGAACCCGGTTTTGGCCCGGGTTGACGGAGAGTCGGCATCGGTTACCAGCCAATCGGCGGAAAACGAGCTACACGCGAACACGTTTGGATTCCTAGCAAACCGGACACCAGGAGCGGGTCCTTCCAATCCACAGCACCCGGCCCTGTTCGACAACAATCTGATCCTAGATCCCACAGTCCTTGCCACCGTTATTACCCCAGAAAACGCGGCGGAACGTGTTAGGGACCTGGATGTAGCCCGTCGTGCTTTGGAGAAACAGAGAAGACAAGTAGAAGCAGAAAGACAAGGTATGGCCACACGACAACGCGAGCTGGATGCACTGGAAACCCGGCTCCGAGAGGAAACGACTAGAATACATCAAAGGCACCAAACCAGATTACCAGCATTGGGAGGAGTCATAAACCCGGCTGCGCTATTCATCACGCCTCAGGATCAGCCGATCCCAGCGGCAAACCAAGGAACCGCCCCTCAGCCAACAACTGGAGGAGTACAACCAGTAGACACGCAGGCCGGGTTACCCACACCACAGACTGGAGTTACTACCGGCAATACTGTACCACCACCACCACCACCACCATCACGATTTCGCACACCAGCAGATCATTACAACAACCCCATGGATAACGTGTACGCAGCAACACTCGCGTTAAACCAAATCCCCGTGGGAGAGTCACCCCACGCAGAGGAGACCCGGCGGGCGATAGATCTATTGCGTACCGCGGTGGCACAGCAGGTTAATTACCCGGATCACAGAAGTGGAATGCATGGGACGCCATATATCAGTCAGCAACGAGGCAACACTGGCAATATCCAGACAAGTTCAGCGCGGCGGAGGGAAGAGCAGCAGCAAATGCCGCCTCCTCCCCGCGTTCAAGCAGTACCGGCAGCATCAGCAGCACAAGCTATCGTGGACAGTTCCAAAGCCAGGAGAGCCGCAGCCGGGTCTGCAGTGCATGGGCCACCAGCAGTCCCGCGTCCGGCCGCACCCCCTGCAGGATCACACGTTTCTCGAGTAAGGCCGGCCCCGACTAATCTTGCTGGGCCTAAGTGTCTGTCGGATAGCATCAGGGCTGAACCGTACCCGGAAAAATTCAAAGAACCGGGTAAAGTAGTGAACTATGAGCCGACTATGGATCCAGAAACATGGTTGAGCAGTTATGAGATGGCTATGTCAATTCGCAATGCGTCCGAGAATCTTCAAGCCAAGTTCATGTACTTGATGATGTCAGAAGGAGCAGCAAAGTTATGGTTCACCAATCTACCGGAGGGATCTATCAAGTCATGGGAGGAGTTGAAAACTGCGTTTATCAAGCACTTTCATGGGACGTGCAGAAAGTTATTCACTATTGATGACCTAGAACGATGCGTCCAGAAGAAGGGAGAATCGGCGCGCAGCTGGGTGCGCCGGGTTATGGAAATACTTCATTGATCCACAGATATTCAGCCCAAGGATGCATTACAAGCTATGGCAAAAACGTGCAAGTACACACCTTTAGTGCAAAAGTTAACCCGCATGAAATCTAGCCGGAATGCTTCAGAGGTTACGATGGGAGAACTGATGGATGCATGCAACAAGCACGCCGCAACGGACACTACAGAAGAGGAAGCTGATGACAAAAAAGCAAAAGCGAACACAAGTAATAATGGAAGAGCCGGCAATGGATCAGCGCCGGGTAATAACGGAAACAGCCAGAACAAGCGCCCGTTTGAGGGAGGCTCCGAGTTTGTCGCCAGCACAGAAGCCGGGTCTTCGAGACCCAGGGCAGAAGGAAACTTCAATACTGGAAATCACAATGGAGGAAACTATCAAGGGCCGCCAAGGCCGAGTAACAATTGGGACATCTTCAGAATGGCGTGCCCGAAACACAGCAGGAACGGTAGGCCGGCTAACCACTCCTTGGAGCAGTGCGCCGACCTACAGAGATGGAAGAACGAGGAAGTGAACAGAGCCATGCGAGGCGCAGGTCGGGGAGGGGGACCGGGTCCAGGTGGAAACCCGGGCAACGGTCCACCCCCAGCCGGTAACCCGGCAGCAGGAAATTAGGGTAACAACCAAGGGGGAGCCGGAGGTTTCCAGGCTAACCCCAAGCAGTTGGGTCAATATCACGTGCATACTACAGGAAATTCTAACAAGGACAAAAAGATATTGAAGCAAGTGGTAAACTCGGTTTCCTCGGCTGTTCCGAGATACCCAAAGAGTTCGAGCAGGATCGCTAGGTATCGAGTATCCAGTGTAATACGAGAGTTGAGATTAATATATCGAGATCGGAGACTCGGCGACTTGCTTGCCGGTTACTAGATCGCATATCATCATGTTTTCTTCTGAGCTAAACCCTCTCCCAAACACCTGTGTCGTCTTGCCCCGGGATAAGTTACCCCCGGTAACGTCTGCCGTGATTATCCCACGACAGTTGGCGCAGAAGAGATCACCCGGAAAGAATAGAACACCCGGGAGTCTTAGCATTAGTAGTTGCACCACAGGTCAATGGGTATGAGCTGAAAAAGGTCCTGATGGATGGTGGAAGTAGCATTAACATCTTGTATTGGGAGACCTTTCTACGCATGGGTCTCAAGGAGTCTCAACTGCAGAAAAGTTCAACAATTTTTCATGGGATAGTGCCGGGTCACTCAGCGTGCCCCGAGGGAAAAATCGCATTGGAAGTAGCTTTCGGAGAATCAAAGGATAATTATCGTTGAGTGGCTCACTTTCGAGGTGGTCAAGTTGCGCAGTCCTTATCACGCGTTGTTCGGAAGGCCGGCTTATGCTAAATTCATGGCTAGGTCGTGTTATGTGTATCTACAGCTAAAAATCCCGGGACCTAAGCAGACCATCACCATACATGGAAGCCGGGTTATAGCGGCTGAGTGCGATGAAGGAGACGCAGCAATGGCTGAGCAAGCTTGCAGAAAAGAGGAACTCAAACATTACCGGTCTCAAGCAGACCCGGATGACAGAACAACATTGAAAAGACAGAGTACTGAAGATGAAAGGGCAAAGTTCAAGGCGTCACAAGACACCAAGATGGTGGCTTTCATCGAGCATGATCCCTCCAAACAATCTGCCATAGGAGAAGAAGTCACACGACCGTTCACAACCACCCGCGTCATGGAAACGCCTCACCCGGATTGGCTAGCGAACCCGGCACTCATAATAAAAAAGACCAACAAGTGGAGAATGTGTATCGACTACGTTGGTTCCGGACAGATCCCCAAGAAGAACTAAACAATGTAACGGGCAGCAGGTTTCAGACGCACTCTTTTCCTATCCAGGGTACCTAAGGGGACTGGAGGGTTTTTAATGAGGCGGCCTGCTGACCCAAACTTTCTCGTATCAATAAAGAGATGGTTAAGCAATATATCTTCTTCACATGCGTTATCAAGCCTTATTTTGTCATGATCTCTACTTCGCTTACAGGTAAGTATCGTTTATTGTTATCAATACATCAGTTTCCTTAAGAATGTTGCATATATCTAGGTCTTGAGGGCTGATTGCTTGAATAGCACAGTTACAAACTCAAAGACCCGGCCTTGATGCCTATGAGTTATAAGGGCCGATTACTCGCAAACGAGTACGGCTACAATCTTATAACCGGACAAAGGAGCCAAACTTTCTTGACTTTTCTTACTTAAGCTCGATGTGACTCGCACTAAAGTGGCATGATTTGCTCGCTTACGATTACAATCAGCCATGAAGCCCAATGGGACTTGCCTGACCCTGTTTTCGTATAGATGTAACAACATGATATCCACGCGAAAGCCGGCTTATAGTACAAGATAGTCAAAAGGGTCATCTAAACCAAAAGTTATGCAGAGTACAGGGCTAATAGCCGGAAACTCAACGTTTATTAAGCATAACTTCAATACCTATGTGAAACGGCTCTAGGTTCGGGCTTAGCGCAAGACAACTTGTTCTCTCTGGATGACCGCGTATCCCATACCCGGAATTTCGGGCTTTGGGGACTGGGGATTTCGCAAAAAGAAACAAAGTTGCTTAGTCACTACGTCCAAAAAACCCAAACATCCGGGTCTTGGGGACTTGGGGACTTGGAGAAAAGTCCACCTGTCAAATACACGAGACCCGGAAACCGAGTCTCACATACGGAACCATAAAGTAAGTCGGGAATAAACGAGCTTAAAGGCAGACGTGCATCAAGTTCATCCAAAGGCCACAAAGGGCTTTGAAGCCGTTACAAGTTTCGCAATATGTTTACATAATGCGATGATAATATCAAAATGGCACATACGCACTATCAAAAGAATATCTGCTTTTACAAGGGCATCGGGCAAACAAAGTATCAAGATGACATCAGATAATAATCTACTCGGCCTCCCGGGTGGGGTCCACACCTCCAACCCTGTCCTCCGGGTCTTGACCATGAGTTTGCTCATTAAAAGCATTCGCGGCATCATCATCCGGAATTTCAGCATCAGGACGAACAGGTGGATGAACGGTTGGCGTAGAAGTAGTTGGTGCTGATTCCAAATCGGCCCCCCTCTTCGCAGCTTCCTCCCTTCGCCTGGCCAAGCCAGCGTTCCATCTTTCCAGGATATCGAATGGCACGGGCGTGTCTTCCATCACAGCCTTGCCCTTAGCATCGTATGGGGACATAAACTTGTTCAAATCCATATTGTCGGCAAGAGTCGTCGCCGAATGTCGTACCTCAGCTTGCACGGCCTTGAAGTCCTTAGCCCCAAACTTTGTGCCATCCGCTTTGAACTTCGGAAACCCGGCTATCACTTTTGTCGGCTCAAATTTGGGAAAGTAAGCTTTAGCCAGCATAAAGGCCCGGGTCATGCCAATCCGGCATGACGAGCGCTTCCAGAGCTCAATCCATGCAGGAACAGTGGAGCATGCATGGATTAGGGTCTCCATACCCGGATACGATTCAGTCGGCCACTGAATGGCGTCCAGGATCCACTTAGTGCCGGCAGAGAACCTCCGGAGGACGCTCCTCAAGTTCATTATCTTTTGGATGTCATTTTCTTCCGAGGGAGCAAGATTGGAATCTGCAGGACACAACACAAGGATTACTTCAAAGAATTCCGGGTGTCACGTATCAAGAAATAAAAAACCAAGACACGAACCGGTAAGAAGCAAAATCTCACCAACAAGGACACGATAAGTGTCGGAAATTTGAGCTGATAGCTCCTTCAGCGTAGCTTGGACGGTGGTGTATCTCTCTTTGTATTTTGCGACATCCTTTTTCAAGGTTGCCACTGCAGCTTCAAGCGCTTCTCTTATCTTAACCTTAGTATCCAGGAGTTGATTGGT
Organism: Alopecurus myosuroides; assembly: GCA_028641055.1. Taxonomy (NCBI): domain Eukaryota; kingdom Viridiplantae; phylum Streptophyta; class Magnoliopsida; order Poales; family Poaceae; genus Alopecurus; species Alopecurus myosuroides. The sequence goes on along the minus strand of CM054063.1, from coordinate 114,820,608 downwards.
CTTGGCCAAAATCTCCCCGGACCGAGATGCGTATGCCTAAAGATATGGAAAGTTAAAAACTAATCGGATATTGCAGTCAGCCGAGTATTGAAAGAAGTACCGAGTGTAACTTTGACAAATTAGACTCGGAACTTGGGGACTAGGTGGACGTTATTAGATATCAAGTAACGATTACCTGGTGTTCCACTGCCAGACGCTCCAGCATACTGCTCTCTGAGGCCTTCATAGCAAGGAGAGCGCTCATCATCGGATCGAAAGTATCGTTGCCCAATTTGGAAGATCCGGGATCTTAGAGACTTGGAGAAGGAGCTCTCGTCTCGGTGGGAGAAGGTATCCGGGTCGTCCGAGTATCGGAGTCTGGTGCTCCTCCTCCCGTGCCCAAGACTGCAGCTTCATCCTCCTCGTGCGCGTGCGAGGCTATTGGGTACTCGGCTTCTTGATCGGCCGGGTTTATTAGTGGCACTTGTTCTTCTCCGCCAGCTGCGGTAGTCATATCATCAAACGGGTTCTCCTTGCCCGGGTCATCAGTTTCCATGTTTTCTTGTTTGCTGATGGTGACTGTAGCTCTATGAGCAGTATAGATAAGCAGTTAGTATACGACTGGGGAAAGATTGTGGAAAGGCGATAGAGCATCAGGAGAAGAACCTTACCCAGGATTCACCACGTAATCCGAGGGGAGCTCACTGCTAGACCCAGACGAAGCTGAAAATGCCAAAGCAAGTAAGATGTGGAGCTACTCTACTAAGGGGTAAACTGGAAAAACTTTGATATTCGAGAAAGGATTAGGTGAGTACCAGCGCGTCGAGCCGGAGACGACGAAATACCCGGATTTAGAGTGGCATCACCCGGAAAATTTCGGGTCATTCTGCGCTTGGTCATGGGCGATTCCTTCAGGTACGACCAGAGGGATAACTCCAGGTTTAGCTCGCGCATGTTATCAAATGAATATGGTTTAGAGGTGAGGAAACGGTATGGAACCTTGAAGACGACTCCTCGGGGTTTTCTCTTCGTTCCGGCCTTGATCGTCGGCTCAGCTTCATCTTCGTCGCTTGCGGATTCTACCTTGCCTTCGGTTCCTTCTTCTTCGTCCTTGTCCTCTTGTTCTGAAAATTACCAAGGTTTACAGTCGGAAAATGAAGAAAGAGCAACAACGAGCTCAAAGAAACTAAGTGAAACTCGGAATGTACCTTCATCCGAGTTAACGGTGTCTTCTTTCTCCTCTGGGCTTTCAGAGTTGGGGGGAGTGTCAATCTTCCAAAAGACATCATCGGCCTGAAATGAAAATATAAGAATGAGGGTTAACAGCTGTATCAAGTGGAAAGTGTGAAGGTAAAAATATGGAAGCCGGATCTTTACCTCAGGGGCCGGGTTCTCGCGCGTAAACGGCTGTAACCAGGCTATATTCCGGATTACCTCCAACTTCTCTGTCAAGAAGCCCTTGATAGTCTTGTTGGTGTCACCAGCTGCAAAGCTGTGGGTGGAGTATCGGAGCGCGTCCGTGGTGTGCCCCGAGTACTCGCACATTAACTTTCTGCGGATGGAATTGGGTTGGATCCGGAAATCAACCCAAGTTTTCACTAGGTTAAGCCCAATGAGACCTTTGTTCGAAAGAATAGCAATTCTATCCAACAAAGGTTGGATTGCCTCCCTGTCTGAGTCAGGGGCAAAAGCGTTGAAGGTCTCGGAGATATCGAGGAGGCCCTCTGAGTAACCCGGCAGCTTCTTTTCGCCGGGTGGGGAGGTGTCTCGGCAGTAAAAGTATGAGAGTTGCCAGTGTTTGACGTGGGAATTGAGTGTGAGAGGTGGCATGGGAGAATTTTTGCGACGTTGGATGGAGACTCCGGCGCAAGCAAGAAGTGCTCCGTCACCGCTTTCGCGGCATGGCTTGCACTGGAAAAGCTCAATAAAGAGAGCCAAACTTGGCGGAGTGCACAAGTATGACTCGGACAGAACGATGAAATGGGTTATATTCAACATAGAGTTAGGCCCTATGTCGAATACCCGGAGGCCATAATGGCTCAGAACTTCTCTAAAGAAAGGGTGACCCGGAGGACGGAATCCCCGTGTCACGTGCTCTACAAAGCAGATTACCTCATTGTCGGCGGGAGTGGGCCGGGTCTCGTCGCCCGGCACCCTCCAGTGGATATCCTTCTGAGGGGGGAGAACCCCCAACTCGGCCAGCTCTTCTAGCTTGGCCTTTGTCACCATGGATCGTGCCCAGTTGGCGGATATGGACTGGGTGGTCTTGGCCTTGGTTGGCTGCTTCCCTTGTTTCTTGGGAGCCATGGGATCAACCTGTGAAGCACAAGACAAAGAGGTACAGGAAATGAGATTCGGGAATCATGAATTACCCGAGTATGTGCAAGCAGTATCGATGACATGAAAAATAAGAAGTATCCGGGTATCGCTGGACGTTGCAAAAGATTACAAGTTATCCGGGTATCAAGTATCAGCATAGAAACTATTGAGTACTTACGTATTGAAAGGTGTCTGAGGAATACGGGTGATTTCCTATGTATCTACTACAAGCAAAAGAGCCGGAAGAAGAGGATTTTCCGGGTGTCAATGACAGGCGCGGAAAATTTTGGCGAAATGGATCTAGATTGAAAAAGTTGCGGACGATTATACGGAGAAATTGATGATTAGTGATGATAGGAGAGTGGTATGTGACCATCAATCAAGCTATTGGAGGAATTAGCAAGCATTTAAGCAACCTAATCCGGCGCGACAAGAAAAGTGGCCCGCGGGTTGACCTAGATCTAATCTAGAGTAAATCGAGAAATTGCGGGGTTGGATTAATGGATACAAGGAACTTACTGGAGGAGATTGGAGCAGCACGCGGCGACGGCAAATGGCGCAGTCTTGGTGCCCCCTTGCGATTCCAGGCGGGCAGGTTGAGGGCGCGGCGGCGGATCTTGGCGGTGGCGCGGGGCGAATCGTGGCGGAGCGTAGCCGGCGGCGGATTGGCTCCGGCGACGCGCGTGAGGTCTCCGTGTTGGTGCTCTGCGAGCTAGAGCGCGGAAGTGAAGAGAAGAGGAAAAGGGGGGAAATGAGCCGTTGGGGTTAGGTTAACCCCTAAGTACCTATTTATAAGGATGCGGGCGGATAAACCTAGTCCAACGGGTAAGAACCGGGAATTTCGGGATAACGGCTATCTATCCGGATTTTGTGAGATACGCTTTAAGTGCTGGACGAGATATCTGGACAGAGATAAGAAGTAGATCTTCTCCGCAACATCAGGGTCAATTATCGAGTAAAGTGAGCCGGGTCTTTGACATTTTATCCGGGAATTGATCCGGAAAAAGTAAAAGAAGGACCTAGAGAAAGTCGGGTTACTATATGGCCACCTTGGAGTTAGGCCTAGCTGTTTATCAAAGCACCTTAACCCGGCCTCTATGGACTTGTACGTTTGATATTTTTGCAGGGAATAGCGAGCGCTTCAAGGAGGATCCCGTGAAGCCCAGGCTATTCTGGGGACTACTGATGGAGGGATGATAACCCGGTAGCCCAACGCCAAGGTGTAACTCGGCCCAAAGGACGCTGCGCAAAGACCCGGCTAGAATAAAGGAGCTTCTAGAAGGCCCAAGATCGTAGGCCTGGTAACCCGGATTGTGGGTTCCGGTAAGGAAGTTTAGGGTTTTGTAGGCAGTGTTCGGGTAGGACTCGGAGTACGCCTTGGAGAACAGGCCAGGGATCCGGATGCTTTATAAGCCGGTCCCTAGGTTAGGTTCAGCCCCAAAGAGTTCGAGCAGGATCGCTAGGTATCGAGTATCCAGTGTAATACGAGAGTTGAGATTAATATATCGAGATCGGAGACTCGGCGACTTGCTTGCCGGTTACTAGATCGCATATCATCATGTTTTCTTCTGAGCTAAACCCTCTCCCAAACACCTGTGTCGTCTTGCCCCAGGATAAGTTACCCCCGGTAACGTCTGCCGTGATTATCCCACGACAAGGAGTGCGCGAGAGGCTCTCTTGTTCTCACTCACATACAATCCCTACAACACTCCACCTTATAAGGTGGTGCGCAACTCCTCAAACTTCCAATGTGGGACTAAACTTCCCACTCCCACCACTCACTTGTACACATGGGCCATTTTGAGATTTCAGGATTTGTCTATTGGGCTACCCACATATGGGTCCAATATTTCAGCACAGACATATGGGCCAAATATTCCAACAATCCCCCGCCAGATCTCAAATGCCCATTTGAAGATTTGCCAATCCTCGCTACTTGTTTATAACTAGTGTTTCAGCAGAGACTGTTAAGTTGAACTTCCGCCTAGAGCCTTAAGATACATCTATCAGCAACTTGAACAATGGACTATGCCTTGAATTGCAAGTTTTGTGCCAATAGACTTTACTCAAAGTCATAACTAGTACTTGGCTGCCAGTAGCCTACCCCGCGGGTGGAGCATATGCGTCATACTCCGTGGTCTCTTCATGAGTTTACTTGAGATCACCCAAATCTCATAGACCGCGACGTTTACAGTCGGACTCACATAGGTTTGTTCTTTCAAGAATGCTCTATAGGACAGCATCTTTGCTATAAATAGCCAACATAAACACATTAAGGCATGTTGCCAACCTGCCTTACAGCTCTTTGAGAGTTATGCATCATCACTTAGAGAGGGTTTACCAAATACTCTCCTCAGTCAAACCACTAGCTTGTTCTTCCCAGGTCCTAATTCACGGGATCTCCGATCACATAGGTTGGGTTACCACTATGGTTTAACACTCACGGGTCTCATACCCATCTCCCTCGATGCACTATCTATCACATTACGTGATAGTCCCTTCGTAAAGGGATCTGCCAGGTTTTTGTCTGTTTGAATATACGTAACAGTAATTACTCCGGAGTTTCTCAATTTCCTGACAGACTTCAAACGTCTTTTGACGTGTCTTGATGACTTCGCATTATCCTTAGAAATGGTCACATTGGCAATCACCGTTTGATTGTCACAGTTAATGAGGATAGCTGGTAATGGTTTCTCAACCACCGGCAAGTCCATCAAGAGCTCACGCAGCCATTCTGCCTCAACAGTAGTTGTATCTAAAGCAGTAAGTTCTGATTCCATTTTTGACCTCGTCAATATGGTCTGTTTACAAGACCTCCATGACACTGCGCCACCTCCAAGAAGAAATGCATATCCACTTGTGGCGTAGAGCTCATCTACATCTGAGATCCAGTTGGAGTCACTATATCCCTCAAGCACAGCAGGGTGCCCTGAATAATGAATCCCATAGCTCATAGTACCATTCAGATAGCGCATGACCCTTTCAAGTGCATGCCAATGATCATTACCCGGGTTTGACATGAACCTGGTCAATTTGCTCACAGCAAAAGAGATGTCAGGCCTCATCGCGCTCGCAAGGTACATGAGTGAACCGATTATTTGAGAGTATCTCAATTGATCTTTCGTAATCCTCTTGTTCTTTCGAAGCGTCACACTAGGATCATAAGGTGTTGGAGAAGGCTTGCTATCAATAAAGCCGAAACGGCTCAAGATCTTCTCAACATAGTGTGATTGCGTCAACGTAATCCCACTCTCATCCTTAATAAGCTTGATGTTCAGAATTACATCAGCTTCTCCCAGATCTTTCATATCAAAACACTTTGATAGAAAAGACTTGACCTCATTGATCACAATTATGCTTGTACCGAAAATCGGTATGTCGTCAACATACAACCATAATATAACACTATCGCCCCCACCATGGCGGTAGTATACACACCTGTCAGCCTCATTAATGACAAAGCCCGCAGAAGTTAAAGTTATGTCGAACTTCTCATGCCATTGCTTAGGTGCTTGTTTCAGTCCATACAAAGATTTTAACAATTTGCACACCTTTCTCTCTTCACCTTTTACCACAAACCCATCAGGCTGATCCATATAGATTTCCTCTTCCAACTCTCCATTAAGGAAAGCTGTCTTTACGTACATTTGATGAACGATAAGACCATAAGAGGCAGCCAGGGAAAGTAGTACACGAATGGTGGTCAGTCTAGCAACAGGTGAATAGGTGTCAAAATAATCTTTGCCTTCTCGCTGAGTGTAGCCAAGGGCTACAAGCCGTGCCTTGTACTTCTCAATAGTACCGTCAGGCCTTAGCTTCTTCTTGAACACCCACTTACAGCCCACGGGCTTACAACCATAAGGTCGTTCAGATAAATCCCACGTCCCATTAGAAAGAATGGAGTCCATCTCGTTATGGACAGCTTCTTTCCAGTCATCTGCATCTAGAGATGCAAATGCCTCTGCAATAGACGTAGGAGTATTGTCCACAAGGTACACAATGAAATCATCACCAAAGGATTTTTCAATCCTCTATCTCTTACTCCGTTTAGGAGCTTCATTGTCATCCTTCTCAAGGTCTTTTTCATCATGTGGTTGTTCAGTATGATCACTAGATGTACTAGATTCCGGAATTAATTCAGAAGAAAATTTAGCAAAGCTATGCATATCTTTCATAGGAAACATATTCTCAAAAAATGTTGCATCGCGAGATTCCATAATAGTATCAACATGCATATCAGGTACCTCGGATTTAACCACTAGAAATCTATAACCAATGCTACACTGAGCATAACCTAGAAAGATACAATCCACTGTTTTCGGTCCGAGTTTGCGTTTCTTTGGAATTGGAACGTTGACTTTTGCCAAGCATCCCCAAGTACGCAAATAAGAAAGTGTGATGGTTTTCTCCCAACCCACTCCTCATAAGGGGTTTTCTCTTTATTCTTGTTAGGAACTTTATTCAGGACATGACACGAAGTCAACAGAGCCTCCCCCCACCATGACTTAGATAAACCAGCAGTGTCCAACATGGCGTTCACCAAGTCGGTCAGCGTGCGGTTTTTCCTTTCAGCAATTCCGTTTGATTGTGGCGAATAGGGAGGCTCCCTCTCGTGAATAATACTGTGTTCCTCACAGAATTCATCAAATACTTTAGAGAAATACTCTCCACCACGATCCGACCTAAAACGCTTGATCTTTCTCTCTAATTGATTTTCAACTTTAGCCTTATAGATTTTAAAGTAGTCTAAAGCCTCATCTTTAGTTTGCAACAAATAAACATAGCATAATCTAGTAGCATCATCAATGAGTGTCATGAAATATCTCTTTCCACCTTTTGTCAACACACCATTCATCTCGCATAGATCAGAATGTATGAGTTCTAGAGGTGCCAAGTGTCTCTCCTCGGCTGCTGTGTGAGGCTTCCGAGGTTGCTTAGATTGCACACAACTATGGCACTTAGAACCTTTGGCAATGGTGAAATTCGGAATTAAACTTAAACTGGATAGCCGAGACTAGTAAACGAAAATTAACATGAGATAAACGAGAGTGCCAAGCACTAGCATCTGAATCAACATTGCCACAAATATGGTTTACTGACTTATTGCAAAAATCGGAAAGAGAAAAGCGGAACAAGCCTCCGCACTCATAGCCTTTACCAATAAATTGTCCAAATCTCGACACAACTACTTTATTGGACTCAAACACTACTTTAAACCCATCTCTGCATAGAAGGGAGCCGCTGATGAGATTCTTATTCATAGAAGGGACATGCTGCACGTTCCTCAGCTGCACGATCTTCCCCGAAGTAAACTTCAGATCTACTGTGCCAACACCACTGACAGAAGCATGTGACCCATTCCCCATTAGGACGGAAGAATCCTGTGCGACCTGATAAGAAGTGAACATAGAGATGTCAGCACACACATGAACATTAGCACCCGTATCAATCCACCAACATGGAGATTGAAAAACTGAAAGTACCATCGGTATATTACCGTACCCATCAGTATTGCTAGAGGTCACCACGTAGACATTCTTGGAGCCTTTCTTCCCTTTCTTGTCTGCACGGTCTGGGCAGTCAACAGAAAAGTGGCCGAGCGCTCCACACGTAAAGCACTCGAGCCCAGCTTTGTTCAGCACCTTCTTCTTCTTATTATTCTTAAAGGCAGTAGTGTTCACAGGAACATTGAACTGGGGGGCTTATAGTTCCCGTTGTTCTTGCTGTTATTCTTGACGTGATGATTTTTTTGCACCATATTGGCGCTAGACTGCAAATCACCACCTCTCTCAGTTGTGTCCTTTGCCCGAGTTTTCTCCTCAACATCAAGAGACACTATCAGATTTTCAACTGATATCTCTTGTCTCTTATGTTTGAGAGATGTGGTGAAACTCCTCCATGAAGAAGGCAGTTTTGCAATAATGCATCCAGCCACAAACTTATCAGGAATCACACACTTGAGCAGATCAACCTCCTTCGCAATGCACTGTATCTCATGAGCATGTTCGACTACAGAATGGTTATTCACCATCTTGTAGTCGTTAAAGCTCTCCATGATATACAGCTCACTGCCAGCATCGGACGCACCGAATTTAGTATTCAGTGCATCCCAGAGCTCCTTAGCGTCTTCGATGTGCATATACACATCGCACAGACGTCCCTCCAGGACACTCAGAATACAGCCTCTGAAATTATTATTGGCTTCCTTGAACTTATTCTGAACCTCGTCAGAAGCTCCTTCAGGAAGGCCATTCATAATAATGTCCCACACTTTCATGGACTGGAGCCACAGTTGGCTTCTCAGTTGCCATCTCTTAAAGGTGGTATCATTGAACCTTTCCGGTTTCATCGAATCACTTAAGTGGGCCATAGTCAGTTCAGGAAATTGCCTAAAATTAGGTTTTTGGATTGTTGAATAATTAGGCATAATTTCCACGATTAATTCCAGAATATAAATCATGATGACAACAGCTATTAACATGTGAAACTCGAACATACTAGATGCAGCAGACAACATGAATTATAGCAACACGATCTCTTTAAACATGTAAACAGTAGACATGTTAAACAGACAGATCAGGACACAGATTCCGTACCGATCGTTTGTAGTAACGTTGGTGATGACAACGTTGGCGATGACGGGTCGGAGTAGACGACGTTTGAGACGACTGTACGCATCACCGTCTGACTTGTTAGGCAGACGAGCCGTCGTGGAAGCAGCAAGCAGTCGCGCGAAGCGCTTCCCAAAAACCTAATTCGCCCTCTCCCGTACAGGATCACAAAGGCGACTGGTTCCGGAGACCTGCTCTCCCGATCGCCGGTGGACGCCGACGCTCGGGATGGAGTAGACTACGGTGGCGGCGCAAGGAACCTAGATTGGTTTTGGTTTCGGGGTGTGTACAACGCCCACGGTGCGCGTCTTTTATAGTGCGGTTCAGAAAACCCTAACGTCCGAGTCGGTTGCAGCACGCGATACGGGAGCGACCCGAACCGCCTCAGCTGTGACGCGTCCGTCACGACTACGAAATCGGTTTTCCAAAACAGCAAAATAAAGATAAGTATTGTCTCGGCTCGAGGCTCGATTCACGAAACACGATCGCGACGTGTCGTGTCGTGTCGTGTCGAGTCGAGACGAGACGAGCGAGCGGCGGAGGAGGAGGACGAGGAGTGCGCGAGAGTCTCTCTTGTTCTCACTCACATACAATCCCTACAACACTCCACCTTATAAGGTGGTGTGCAACTCCTCAAACTTCCAATGTGGGACTAAACTTCCCACTCCCACCACTCACTTGTACACATGGGCCATTTTGAGATTTCAGTATTTGTCTATTGGGCTACCCACATATGGGCCCAATATTTCAGCACACACATATGGGCCAAATATTCCAACAGTGTGTGCGTGTGTGTTGACGGTGCTCGCATCAATAAACATTGCAGCTAGTGGTCGCGTGTGGCCGTGGACCAGCCGTTGCCTCCCTCGGTGCACATCCAGTGACGATGAGACAGAGGTGGGGAAGAAGGTGGAGCGGCTCACCTTGCTCGCGAATGGTGAAGGCGACTAACGGGGAGCAAACATTCTCGATCTCATAGACGAATGGTGACGGTGATGAACGGCGACGAACGGTGGTGGCTCCTCGCCTGCTCCTCCTCGCCTTCTCGCCGTACTCCTCCTCCTCAACTTCTTCTCCTCGATCGATCTCGAGATTGGTCTTGGTCACGGGGCGGCGCTTGTAGTGGTTGGTGCTGGTGGCGAGAGGGGTGGCGGGAGGGTAGAGGCTAGGGCTAGGGCTGGTGGCGAGAGGGGTGGCGGGAGCTCTTGTCTGCGGTGGCGTATCGATGGCGACAGGGAGCGACGGCGACGGGGATTGCGGCTACGGGGATTGAGATCGAGATGTGGAAGAGGGGAAAAAACGGGAATGGTTCGTGTGGCTATAGAGAGAATAGCCGTGACGGACCTCGCCGATGTGCGCCACGCATGGCTTAACCATGACGCACCACGCTATGGTGCATCGCGCCTATTCCCATTATTTGTTCAAAAGAATCGCGCGCGGATATGTATCAACACTTGTGACTTAGCCCAGTGGCTACTGCTCTCTGTTTCCTGTTGTCCAACCCATGTTCGAATCCTGCCCCCCCCCCCCCTTTTCACTTAGTTTTTTTACCCTTTTCACTTAATTTTTTCTTACCAAATAAAATATAGTAGATTAATATAGATGTAAAAAAACTATGTTTATTAACTAAAACATCTAAAATAAATGTGTTGATTAATTTAACTATTCTGTTAATTGTGTAGGATAAATGATTATATAATGAAATTTTCAAAATCGATATAAATTCAAAAAAAATCAAATAAAGTGTTGATTAATTTAGAAATCATAAAATCTCAAATATATATAATGCATCATCATAATTTTGTCGAATTCACGCACACACACGACAACATAATGATTCCTGTAGCTCTAGCTAGCGTTTCACAATTTTCTTTCTCTTCTTTGCCGCGGTTGAGTAATTTAGCCCCGGAACACTTTGACTTCTTCTGTGGAATGGGCGACCTGTAGGTAGTGTTGTCCTGCTTCTTCTTATTGTGTATTTCGTTCCATCATCGTTGTCATCTTCCATTTTCGGGTCGCCGTACTGGTCAAAGTCTTGCTCGTTGGCTACTCCATCCATTCTGATGATGCTTCTTTTGCCTCTCCGCATAACGGCCTTGTCGGGTCGGTAATGAAGAAGCATTGGTCCACTTGGTTAGCCAAGACCCATGGCTCATTTTTTGCGGTAACATTCGTGCCGGATTTGACTTCAGGTATAACCATGGTGGTGAAATATTGTCCTTCTTTCTTCATGCTCTTGGCCCATGCAACACGGAACATTGGCACCTTCTCTCCGCAGTAGTCGAGTTCCCATATCTCGTCGATCCTATCATAGTATCTTTCCTTGACGTCACTTGTTAATGATTCCATCGTTACCCCGAGTTCTGGTATTCGCAATTCCGGTCTTTATTTGCCGTGTAGAATGTGTAACCATTGATATCGTATGCCTTATAGGTCATGAAGTTGTGTGCGGGGCCTTGTGACAATGTGAGTATGAGTTTTTCTTCTTCTTCAGAATAAGGCGTCTCCGGGGGATCGGCCATAATCTTCTCTCTGAACCACTCTGTGAAATGGATGTTGTGCTCTCTAATTATTTTTGCTTCGGTCCTCTGTTGTCCCCGTTCACTGTAATACTTCGCGATTAACATTCTGTGTTCTTCCAACCAGGGATCGGCCACTCCAACCAAGGATCGGCCACTGTTAGGTGTTGTAGCGCGACTAGGTTTGCTCTGTCAAAGTCGTTGCGTCGGCCCTGAAAGTCGACATTCATTTCGCGCTGGCCCTCACGGTGTCCCCATCCAGCGAGCCTGCCAAAGTGCATGTTTACGGGCAGACCAGGGTTCTCATCTTTGTCTAGAAAATTCGTGCAGAAAGAGATGCACTCTTATGTCAGAAAGCCCTTCGCAATGCTTGCATCTGGAAGGGCCCTGTTGCGGACGTATCCTTTGATGGAACCATTCATCCTTTCGAACGCCATCATGGAGTGTAAAAATGGCGGCCCGAGCTGGATGATATCATCCACGACATGGACAAGGAGATGCACCATAACGTCGAAGAATGCGGGCGGGAAGTATATATCAAGCTTGCATACTATCACCACGATCTCTTCCTACAGCCTTGCGAGTTGCTTCACGCCAATCGACTTCCGAGAGATGACATCAAAAAAGTTGCAAAGTCCAAACAACGTTTCGCGGACGTGCTCGTCCATTATCCCTGGAATTGCAACTGGAAGTATCTGCGTCATCATCACGTGACAGTCGTGATACTTCATCCCGATGAACTTCTGCTTTGCTACGTCTAGGTATTTGCTTATCTTCCCCGCATAACCGTAAGGAAATTTGACTCCTATGAGGCACTTGAAGAATTGGTCGATCTCCTTCTCGCTTAGCGTGAAGCACGAAGGGGGACAGAAATATTCCGTCTTCTTGGCCTTTTTGCCCTTGTGGCGACCTTCCGTCCCATCTAAAACATCATCATCGTCGTCATCATCATCCGGGTTTCCTCCATGGAGCTCGCCCCTAATTTCCAAAAATCTCAAGTCGTTCCTTGCTTTTGGCCCATATTTGGTCCTCTCCGGCATGTTGAGCAGGGTGCCAAGCAGACTCTCGCACACGTTTTTCGTGATATGCATGAGGTCAAGGCAGTGAGGCGTGCGGAGAATCTTCCAGTACCTCAGGCCCCATATAACATACCTTGTTTTCCATACACCCTCCAACGACGCCGGCGCCTTTCGCTTCTTTCACAGCGCAGGGCACTCTTTCCAGTTCGTCGATTTCCTCGCCGCTCCTTTGACGTGGGGCTCTTCGCATCTTAACTTCATTATTGAACGGATCTTCGCGTTTTCTCCACAGTTCATCCTTGTGAAGCCACCTTTGATGCCAAGAACAAGGTTTTCGAAGACCCGGGGTTTCTCTCTAGCTGGAGATACGTAGTGTCATCCATGCACCTAACGCATGCACAGAATCCGTGTGTCACCTGCCCCGCGACATATCCGTAACCGAGGTAGTCATGCACCATCGTGATGAGCGCGACTCTCATTGGAAAAAGCGCTTCTCCATAGGCATCCCACATATTGGCTGACTCATCCCATAACGTGGCTAGCTCCTCTTCCAACAACTGGACATACAGATTGATGTCGTTACCTGGTTGTTTTAGCCCTTGAATAAGCATACTCATCAGTATGTACTTCCTCTTCAAGCACAACCAGGGGGTAGGTTGTATATACATACAAATACGGGCCGGGTGCTATGGGTGCTGCTCTGGTTGCCAAAAGGATTTAGTCCATCACTACTCATGCACAACCTGATGTTCCTTGGATCGTCCCCGAATTCGGGGAATTCGATGTCTAGCGCCTTCCACTGGCTAGCATTTGAGGGGTGTGTCAGCATCGTGTCATCTTTCTCCGGATAAATTCCATCATCCTCTTCTGGCTTCTTCCTATCCACGTGCCATCGCATGAGCTTCTCCTGAGTGGGGTCTGCGAAATACCGCTGCAGACAGGGAGTTATCGGAAAGTACCACACCACTTTTCGACGAGAGGCATTCTTCCCTGACTTGTATCGAGTTGCATCGCACACCGGGCATATGGTTCTCTCCGCGTCCGCGCCCTGGTAGATGATGCAGTCATTAATTTATGCATGGTATTTCACGTGAGGTAAATCCAGAGGGCACACGACTTTCTTGGCCTCCTCGATGCTCGTTGGACACTTGTTCCCCGTGGGAAGACGGTCGTGCCAGAATGCCATGTTTTCATCGTAGCTCGCATCATTCCATCTGTGCTTTGTCTTCATCTCGAGGGTCCCGAGCGTTACGTTCAAACGGGTATCCTCGCCCGCGCATCCTTCATACAATGGAGTAACCGCGTCTATCTCCAGTTGGGACAGCCTCGATTTCTCTCTAGCAGCAGCTCTGGTGTTGCTAGTCTCCTTGAGAAGCAGAGCTTGAACATGACGGTCCCTCACCCAGTCCGACGACGATGTCCCATCTGCTCCGATATCTTCATCATGATGCCCTTCGTCTTGATCATGATCATGTCCTTCATCTTGATCATGATGTCCTTCATCATCTCTGGGAGACTCTTCATCTTCTCGCCCACCATCTCCGTTATTATCCTAATGATGATGTCCTTCCTCATATCTGACCGTCCCATTAGCGTCGTGTTCATCTTCTTCATCACTTGTCGGTTAAGGAGTGTAGCCATCAATGAAACCACGACGGATAAGGTGTGACTCCAAGTCACCGCAATCGTATCTGATCAAGCGTTACAGTTTGCATCTACGACAAGGACAGCTTATCTCCGTCATGTTATTTCGAAACATTTCGGTCGTCGCATGTTTCATAAATCTAGCCATGATGCCTGTGCTTATATGCATGGTTGCCTGCATAGTAAAAAAAGATCAAAGTACAATTTAATTAGAATCAAATTGCGCAATATATGGATGATGCATGCATGATCGTCGACGGAAAAAATCGGCATGACATTTGCTAAAAAATAGGACATTCTCGGAGCGCATGGTTGCCGAAATGGAAATGAATCAACATTTTGGCAACACGTGGCAACTCATTTTTAAGACATCCACAATTTTCATCAAAGATACGCAACACAATTTTGCATGTATATATGCAACCATATGAATCTTCTGTGACGAGGTACCAATCGATGAGAGCGAGAGAGAGACACATGCATACATACAACATATTCACACACACACACACATATATATATACATGCAACCATATATATAAATATCCCTCCAACAACTCACCAACTATAGATTTTACCGAAACGAGACCGAGAGAGTGTGTGTGGCTTTAGGGAGTGAAAAAGATGGAAGAGAAAGTGGTAAAGTGAGATGGGTGGAGAGAGGAGTGTTTACTAGAGATTCCCCTCACATATATATCAAATAAAATAGGTTAAACAAGCTTAAAATGGTGGGAAAATAGGGGAAATAGGGTGGTGAGAAGGTGGGGGACAACCATATCTAAAATGGGATGGAGAGGTGGGGGAATGAGAGGTGGGAGGTGGTCCAGATCACTTAAAGGGCTCCCAGGCTTAGTCGTGACGCACCGGGCTATTGGTGCGTCACGACTATTTCAAATAGGCGTGGCGCATATGGGGCTGGTGCGCCACGGCTATGCTTATTATAGGTGGACCACGTAGCCGTGGTGCACTAGCCCCAGGTGCGCCACGCCTATTTGAAATAGTCGTGACGCACCAACAATACGTTGTGTCACGGCTAAGCCTGGGAGCCTCGCCACCCCGGGCCCTCACATAGGCGTGGCGCACATCCAATTTGGTGCGCCACGGCTAAGGGGATAGGCGTGATGCACCAAAATGTGGTGCGCCACAGCTATTAGGCGTGACGCACCAAAATGGAGGTGCGCCACGCCTATCGTTTCTCCTATAGCTGTTTTCCTAGTAGTGCGAGATTAAATCTCGTTGTTGGCGTAGTCGTACTCACGCCGATCCCGATACCGATAAGATGTGCACCGCAATCCGGCGGTGCCTCTATGATCGGTTACACGTTCAGCTCGATGAAGACCTCCATTCCCTCGATCCAGCGGGGCAACAGAAGTAGATGACCCCCCAGAACTCCAGCAGCACGACGGCGTGGTGGGGGTGAAGAATCCCACGGTCAGGGCTTCGCCAAGCCGGAGACTATGGAATGGAGCAGCGGGTGGAGAGGAAGGAAGGTGGGACAAGTGTGTGAGGAGGGGGAGCTCTCACCCTCCTTTTATAGGGAAGGGGGAGGCAGCCCAAAGGGGGGGGGTGCGGCCAGACATGGGGTGCCCCCACCTCTTCCCTCTTCATGTGAGTGGAAGCTCCACTCACACCCACTAATGCTCCCTTAAAACTCCACTTAGAAAATCCAAAGGTTTTTCTTTAATAAATAAATAAAACATTTTTATTTCTTTATTTAATATTTGTTAATTCTATTAACAAACATTTTCATATAGCACCTCGAATCATTTGTTAATTCTATTAACAACCATTCGACAAAAAAAACCTTGAACTATTTCAATTTTCCCCGAAACAATTTTGGTGATGTCCAAAACATTGTTCGATATTATGTATCCTCTCAAATGCGTCATCGAACCTTAAGTGTTTCACCCTGCGATTCGCAAATAACATAGACATGATCGAGACTCCTCTCCGACCAATAATCAACAGCGGGATCTGGAGATCCGTGACGACTCCTATATATTCAACGATGAATCTCGTGATCGTGTGAACCATCAACGTCGTAACTAATTCCCTTTGTCTCGCGATATTTTATTTGTCCGAGATCCGATCATCGGTATCAACCATACCTTGTTCGATCTCGTTACCGACAAGTACTATTTTACTCGTTCTGTGATATGACATCCTTGTGACCTAGTCACGTGGTGTCGATGTGATATCATCGAGAGGGCCCAGAGTATATCTCTCCGTCATTTTGGATGGACAAATCCCACTCTTGATCCATGAGGCTCAACTAACACTTTTCGAATACCTAATGTCACCTTTATAGTCACCCTGTTATGGTGTGACCTTTGATGTCATCAAAGTACTCTTTCGGTATTAGTGATTGACATGATCTCATGGTCTAAGGAATAAGGTTACTTCGAATGTAAGACATAACAATATAAACTAAATGACTTGATCGTATTGTTATACTTAGTTAGGGTCTAAATTCATCACATCATTCTCCTAATGACATGACCCCATTATTAACAACATCCAATGTTCATGATCATGAAACCTTGATCATTGGTTAATCGACGAGCTAGTTAAAAGAGAGGATTTACTAGGAACGATTGTTTGTTTATTAATCACACATGTATCAACGTTTCCGGTTAATACAATTCTACCATGAGAAATAAACATCTATCATAAACAAGGAATAACATAATAAACACTTCATTATTGCCTCTCGGGCATATTCCCTTCAGTCTTCCACTTGCACTAGGGGCAATAATCTATATTACATAGTGATGAATCTAACACCCATGAGAGTTATGGTGTTTATCATGTTTTGCCTTTGGGAGAGGTTTAGTCAACGGATCTGCCACATTCAGATCCATATGTACTTTGCAAATCTTCACAACCCCATCTGCGACATGTTCACGGATGGAGTGAAAACGATGCTTGATATGCTTGGAATTCTTGTGAGACCTTGGTTCCTTAGCATTGGCTATGGTACCATTGTTGTCACAATAGATAACCATTGGATCCAACACACTCGGAACCACACCTAGTTCGGATATGAACTCCTTCATCCAAATTGCTTCCTGCATTGCCTCTGAGGCAGCAACGTATTCCGCTTCTGTTGACGATCCCGCTATCACGTATTGCTTGGAACTCCTCCAGCTTACTGCTCCTCCATTCATAACAAATATGTACCCGGATTGTGACTAGTCATCCGGATCAGTGTCGAAGCTAGCATCGATGTAACATCTTGCGACGAGCTCTTCTTCACCGCCATATACGAGAAACATATCCTTAGTTCTTCTCAAGTACTTAAAGATATTCTTGACCGCCGTTCAGTGTTCCAAACCTGGATCAGATTGGTACCTGCTAATCAAACTAATAGCATGTGCCACATATGGTCTTGTACATAGCATAGCATACATGATAGAACCTATGGTTGAAGCATAGGGAATCTTATTCATTATCTCTCTATCTTCTGTTGTATCTGGATATTGAGTCTTACTCAACGTCTTGTGTTGCAACATTGGTAAGAACCCCTTCTTACTATCTTCCATTCTGAACTTCTTCAGAATCTTGTCAAGGTATGTACTTCGCGAAAGTCCAATAAGCGTCTTGATCTATCCCGGTAGATTTTGATGCCTAATATATAAGCTGCTTCATCGAGGTCTTTCATCGAAAAACTAATGTTCAAATAACCTTTTATGCTTTTTAAAAGTTCTATATCATTTCCAATCAACAATATGTCATCCACATATAGTACTAGAAATGCTATAGAGCTCCCACTCACTTTCTTGTAAATACAAGCTTCTCGGACAAATCCAAACCCTTTGATCACCTTATCAAAATGGAGGTTCCAACTCCGGGATGCTTGCTTCAGACCATAAATGAAACGTTGAAGCTTGCACACATTGTCAGCATCCTTAGGATCAACAAAACCTTTGGGTTGCATCATATAAAACTCTTCCTCAGTGCCACCATTAAGGAACTCTGTTTTGGCATGCATCTGCCAGATTTTATAATCAAAAAATGCAGCAACTGCTAACATAATCCTAACAGACTTTAGCATCGCTACCGGTGAGAAAGTCTCATTGTAGTCAACTCCTTGAATTTGTCGGAAACCTTTTGCGACAAGTCGAGCTTTATAGACGGCCACGTTACCATCAGGGTCAGTTTTCTTTTTAAATATCCATTTGTTCTCAACGGCCTTGCGGTCATTGGGTAAGTCCACCAAAGTCCAAACTTAGTTTTCGTACATGGATCCTATTTCGGATTTCATGGATTCAAGCCATTTTGGAATCTGGGCTCATCATCGCTTCATCATACATCGCAGGGTCATCACTTCCATCTACCATGAAGTTTAAGACGGGATTCCCATACAGTTCAGGAGTTGTACGTTCCCTACTTGACCTGCGAGGTACGGTAGTTTCCTCATCTGGAGTTTCATGATCTTGATCATTATCTCCCTCTTCAACTGACGGAGTCGGCACTGGAACAACTTCCAGCGCTGTGCTACTCGCTATTCCAAGAAGAGAAGGTTCAATAACCTCGTCGAGTTCTACCTTCCTACTATTCACACCTTTCGAGAGAAACCCGTCTCCAAAAAGGATCCATTCTTGGGAACGAAAATCTTGCCTTCGGATCTGTGATAGAAGGTGTACCCTATTGTTTCCTTAGGGTATCCTATGAAGACGCATTTTTCCACTTTGGGTTCGAGTTTATTAGGTTGAAGTTTTTTCACAGAAACATCGCATCCCCAAAAATGACAGCTTAGGTTTGTTTCCAAACCAACGGTGTCGTTTCAACGGATTTAGATGGTGCCCTGTTTAAAGTTAACGCAACGGTCTCTAGTGCATAACCCCAAAATGATAGCAGCAAATCTGTAAGAGACATCATAGATCTAACCATATCCAATAAAGTACAATTACGACGTTCGGAAACACCATTATGATGTGGTGTTCTGGCAGGTTTGAGTTGTGAAACTATTCCACATTGTTTCATATGCATGCCAAACTCGTAACTTAAATATTCACCTCCACGACCAGATCGTGGAAATTTAATCTTTCTGTTACGATGATTTTCAACTTCACACTGAAATTCTTTGAACTTTTCAAATGTCTCAGATTTGTGTTTCATCAAGTAAATATATCCATATCTACTCAAATCATCTGTGAAAGTGACAACACAAAGATATCCACCGCGTGACGATACACTTATTGGTGCACACACATCAACATGTATGGTTTCTAGTAAGTTTGTCGCCCGTTCCATAGTTCCATAAAACAGGGTTCTAGTCATCTTGCCCATAAGGCATGGTTCACATGTTTCAAATGATTCATAATCAAGTGATTTTAAGAGTCCATCGGAATGGAGCTTCTTCATGCGTTTAACACCAATATGACCTAAGCGGCAATGCCACATGTAAGTAGCAATATCATCATTTAACTTCATTCTTTTGGCATTCACATTATGAACATGTGTATCAATACTATCAAGATTTCAAAAGAAACAAACCATTCTTCTCATGTGCGTGACCATAAAAGATATTATTCGTATAAATCGAACAACCATTGTTCTCAGACTTAAAGGAATAACCACTTTGCATTAAGCAAGATCTAGAAATGATATTCATGCTCAATGCATGCACTAAATAACAGTTATTCAGGTTGATAACTAATCCAGATGGTAAACGAAGAGGCGACGGCCTGACGACAATCACATCAACTCTTGATCCATTACCGACGCGCATTGTCACCTCATCCATTGCTAGTGGTCGCTTATTCTGCAGCTCCTGTTTCGAGTTACATATGTGAGCAACCGAACCAGTATCAAATACCCAGGTGCTACTGCGAGTACTAGTAAGGTACACATATATAACAAGTATATCATATATACCTTTGTTCACTTTGCCGGCCTTCCTATCTGCCAGATATTTGGGGCAATTGCGCTTCTAGTGGCTAGTGCCCTTGCAATAAAAGAACTCGGTCTCAGGCTTAGGGCCATACTTGGTTTTCTTCTTAGGTGCGGCAACAGACTTGCTACCCTTCTTGATGTTGACACTTGGCTTGCCTTTCTTGCCGTTCTTGAAACTAGTGGTTGTATTGATCATCAACACTTGATGTTCTTTCTTGATCTCCACTTCAGCAATTTTAAGCATCAAGAGAAGCTCGGGAAGAGACTTCTTCATGCCTTGCATATTATTGTTCATCACAAAGTTCTTGTAACTAGGTGGCAGAGATTGAAGAACACGATGTATTCCTAGCTCATTGGGAATCGTTATTCCCAAGGCTATGAGTTTATCAGCGTACGCAGACATCTTGAGTACGTGCTCACAAACAGAGTTGTTCTCTTCCATCATATAGCTAAAGAACTTTTCTAAAGTGTCATAACTCTCAGCAGCAGCATGGGTATCAAAAATCATTTTCAATTCTCCCATTGTAGCATAGAAAGTGTTGTTCTCGAAACGTTTTTGCAGCTCTGGATCTAATCCATAAAGGATGCCTCAATGAACTATATTGTGGTCTTCTTGTTGAGTCAGATAAACATTTTTATCTTCCTCAGAAGCATCATCAGCGGGCTGGTCACCTAGCGGTGCATCAAGCACATAGAGATTCTTGCAAGCGGTGAGGAGAATCCTTAGGTTAAGTTCCCAATTGGTAAAGTTGCTTCCATTGTTTGCTAGTTTTTCTTTCTCCATGAACATATTGAAATTGAAGGTATGTGGTGCCATGATCTACAACATATTTGCAAAGACTATTTAGACTAGGTTTATGATAAATTAAGTTCAAGTTAATTCTAAAATTATCCCATGAACTCCCACTCAAAAACAACATCCCTCTTAGTCGTTTTAGTGATTACACGAACCAAATTCACTACATCGAAACCGATCATCACGTGAGACGGTGTAGTTGCAAAGACGAACATCAACATGTTCATCATATCATCCATATGACTCATGCTTTACCTTTCGGTTACGAGTTCCAAGGCCATGTCTGTACATGCTAGGCTCCCCAAGTAGAACCGTAGTATTGCATGTGTTTCAAGGCCATGTCTTTACATGCTAGGCTTGAAAACACCCGTTGTATGCGAACGTTGAGTTTATAACACCCGATCATCACGTGGTGTCTCGAAATGACGAACTTTCTTGATGGTGCATACTAAGGAAGAACACATTATTATCTTGATATTAAGTGAGAGGGATCATCTAATAATGCTACCATCGCGATCTAAGAAAAATAAGATGCATAAAAGGATTAACATCACATGCATGGATAATGTGATATGATATGGTCCTTTATGCACTTGATCTCCATCTTGTGCATGATGGTATGATCTCCATAATTCCACCGGCGTGGCACCAAGGTTCATGGCACCTCCATCTTGATTGTCCATCAAAATTACAACATATCTCATGGATATGATATACAACGCGCATGCCATAAATAATAAGACAACGTTTCCGGTTTTCCCGCGAGCCACGCGCCGTAAATGCGCACGATCTGTTGTAAAGATCGTGGCAGAGATAACTGTTCACCGCCGCCTCGTTTCCACTTCATGCGTGGCGGCCGCGATGAGCGCCACGTCACCAGATCTATGGTTCAGATCATCTTGGCCTATGAATAAGTAGCCGTCCTTAGGCGATGGGTAAGTTTCCCTGCCATATGCTCCCTTTCTTCCTCCTCGCGCACACCTTCTGTTCTGCAAGCACCAAAGAGCTCTCATGGCTGGAGGGAAGAAACGTAGCGCCGCTACATCGTCGTCGAAGGACGTCGGAGATGCTTCCGTGCCGTCCGCTGTGAGATCGGGCGATTTGTGCTCTGCCAACACCACCAGGAAGAGCATCAATGAGATGCAACGGGAGGGGTTGCTGCCTCCCGACGGCGACAAGCGCGTGCGCCTCCCCAAGAAAGAAGAGGTACCCAATCCTCGCGCAAACGAGCGTGTGATCTTCACGGAGCACGTCTCGCGCAGTCTCTCTCTTCCTCGCCACCCCTTTATTCTTGGATTGTTGTATGTCTATGGAAAAAAGCTCCATGACTTGCCTCCAAACGCGATTCAGCACATATTGTGCTTTATCGTGCTCTGCGAGTGCTACTTAGGCATTCGCCCGCATTGGGGCCTCTGGAAGGCCCTGTTCAAGGTGCGCATCTTCCAGGAAAAGTCGCGACTAGGCAAGCAGGGGGAGCCACTACGCACCGGCGGGTTCGGGATCCAGGCGAAGACGGACATCCCCTACCCGAAGATGTACTTCGTCGACTCCGCGCAAGTATGGCGGAAGAAGTGGTTCTACGTCATCGACAACAGCGTGGGTGGAGCTCCTGAGTTTCAAACGCTCGCGATTCTGAAGTGTAGGAAATCCTGGGCGCATAAGCTTACCACGGAAGACAGCAAGATCGTCTCCCCTCTACTCGCAAAGGTGGGGAGCTTCCGCGACAAGGCGATGGGGGTTCCGCTGAATGGATTGCATTTGGCGACTGGCTTTCTACAGCAGAGGATCCAGCCCCTTCAAGAGAGGCCTTTGACTATGTGGGAGTATCAAGGTACGCAGGACCCGAGCCGCGTCTGTGAAGACCTTCTCTCGAACGCTGAGTTCGAGAAAAAGATTGCGGCCATCACCAAGCTGAAGAAAGGAGAGGCCTTCTCGGCATTTTCTCTCGAGCCATTCGAGGCAGCGAAACCTCCTCCCGCTGATGTAAGTTTTCTCCTGTTCTTATTTGTTCTCTTTGCAGTCTGAAATTTTATCGACTGAAGTTCTTCTCTCTTTTTCTTCTTCTTCTTTCTTAGATCTTGAAGGTAGCAACATGCTACCCGCCAGTTTCGGCTGAAGACGCCTCGGATCTCCTGGCGAGCAACATCGAGGCTCCTCTCGAAACCAGCATTGCCGAAGCTGACTTGAGCTCTGAGCACGACTCTTCGGACGACGTGGAAGACTCGGGTAGCGATCAACTCCATCACCGCAAGCGCCGCAGGCACGGGGATGACGAAGCCACTTCCAAGGACAGTTCCTTGGGTGATGGGTCCGGCAAGGCGACTGAGCCTCTCCAGGTGGCGCCTCTAAATGTGCTTCCTCCCCTAGGACGCAAGTTGAAGGTTCCCACCGCCTGGAATGTGGACATTCTGGATGAGGACGATGAGGATGAGTAAGTTTTCCTTTTTCTTTGTCTTTGTTTGATTTTTTCTTCAATAGCAGCCTTCCGACCATCAGCCCTGGCCAGTATGCTTCCTCGGTTCCCGTTGTGAAGAGGAAAGAAGTTGCCGAGGGGGACGTTCTAGCCGCAGAAGCAACCCGGAGGTCTCCAAGTCCTGCGAGGGCAGCCGTGATTCCTGAGTACGAGCTACCTGGTTTTGCGGGTGGAGCTTCTGCAAACAAGGAGGTTTCGGGTAGCTTAGCGGATCCTGTGTCTACTTCCCAAGGCCAAGTAAGTTTATCCCTCCTTCTCGCATTTTTACTTCGTTCTGTTGTAATTTCTATCGGGTGCACGACAGTGCTCCCGATGGGAGTAGCCCCCGAGGCCGTGGTTAATTGCTTGCGGTTAGCCACGGACTCAAGTTGAATTCTTGTCTTCCCTGTCTTCCTTTACTCTATCGGGTGCACGGCAGTGCTCCCGATGGGAGTAGCCCCCGAGGCTATATTCGACTGTGTATAGTCGTTTATAGGCTCAAGAGATTTTGTCCTTAACTTTGAATTTCTGTCTTGGGCTTTGCAGACTTTCCTTGATTCCCTTGCTGCCATCGGTCGTCGAGTGCTTTCAGCTGAGGCAGATTGCGTTCCCCTTCGGGTAGATCGCGATCGACTCGTCGAGGACGGCCGTTCTCTTCAAGGTAAGTTACTCCACTTCGTTTACTGTTTCTCTTGATCACCAAAATTGCTTTAAGCTATATTCATCGCTCTGTAGATCAAGTTACCCGCCTGAAGGCCAAGAAAGCTGAAGTTGTTGCTCGAGTGAAAACCCTTGAGGCTGAGTTGGAGTCCTCCCGGAAGGAGCTGGAGTTCACTCGCAAGCATTCAGCTGATTTTGAGGGGAAATTCGTCGAAGCTCAAGAGGCGCGAAAGAAGTTGGAGGAGGCGGGTGCCAAGCATGATAGTGACCTTGTTGGCATCGTCCGCCCCTTGGCTCATAAGTTTGCGGGTAAGCCACGCTTAACTATTCTTCTGTTGCAATGCAACTTTAATTTGTTGTCTTGGAAATTTATGGTATCCTTTTTGTAGATGCTCTTGGGGTTGCACTGGAGCTGCCTGGGAGCCAGCGACTGGATGCCCTTATGGATTCCTACGCCCAGCTCCAGGAGCATGCGAGTGGGATCTGCTCTCTCGTTGGTGAAGCCACCCGAGTGTTGACGCAGTTCCACGAGCGCCTACTGGTGGATGCGGCGGTTCCGCCTACGCTGGGCGGCCTTCTGAAAGTGTTCTTGGACGATGAAAATCTCCTCCATGCTTATTGAGTCACCCAGTCTGAGTGCGGGGCTAGGACGGCTATCCAATTTGCGCTGGCACACGGAGTCTCGGATGAACTGGAGAAGTGGTATTCGAGCCTTCCCTACGATTCCTTAGGCAAAAAGGTAGCGCTCCGTCCCTTTGGCGCTCAGGCTGAAGTCCTTGCAAAGAAGCTCTCTAAAGTGCTTGCTCGTGCTAGTCGCAAGGGGCAGCCTGCTGCGAGTGGCACCACTTCTGCAGCCCATTAGGCTAGTTTATATTTGCTTTTGTCTGCCGATGTAATGAACATTGGGATGTATTCCCGTATTTTCTTAATCGAAGTGTTCCTTGAAATCTTTAGTGTCTGATTATTGCGCTTTACTGTTATGTGCTCCCGATGCGAGTAGCCCCCGAGCACCTGATAGATAGGTGGTGTGTTTCTCGAGTGGGGTCTTGTAATTTTTCTGAACTTGCTTCATTTCTTTCCATATAGTGGATCCTAGCACAGAGTCTTCGAGTGGATCTGTTGCGCGGGTGAATCCCCTTGTTGCTACTGCTAGTACGTTCGCCTCACTCTGTGACCGTGTTGCGGATGGCGAGCGCAAACTGAAAGCGCTGCGAGGCGTGGCTATGTTGCCAAATCAAAGGAGAAACTTGCGGCTGAGCGTGAAAAGTTTGTGATGGAAGAGCTTGATGCCGTTGCAAAAGACATGCTTTGTAAGCTCGCGAGCCCCCTAGCACTTTTGCTGCTTGCTTTCTTTTCCGTTTTGACTTGTTTGCTGACTTTGCAGTTGTTGAGCCCGACGAACCTTGTGAGACCCACTGGGTGGATAACCACATTTCCTATGAGGCGGGTAGCTCCAAATCGCATGCAAACAATTTCTGGTCAGACCGCAGCCGAGGCTTCGTTTTGGCCACCTTGAAGTATAGGGCGAGCGAGGAGAACATTCTTCTTGGGTCCCGTCGCGTGGCTCTTCCTTCTGTGCATCGGACGTTTTATCCATTAGATATCGTTCCAGAAGGTTTGAGCAGTTTGCTAAGGATCTTTCGTCGAGTAGGAGAAGTTCGGGAGTGCGTTCGCCAACAACTTATCTGTGGGTCTCAGGTAACTCTCGCCTTTGTTCGGGTGTGGCATCCTGAAATTAATTTTAACTCGGTGGCGCGGCTTCCCGACTCTCCGGTTGATTTTTCTCCTCATTATGCGGTCGTCCAGCCCGCGGCAGAGCAGATTATTCGACTAACTTCGGAGGAGATTGATCAAATGCTTGCGGAAAGGACTGCTCGCCGTCAGATGTAATTGTAGGATGTAGATATCATGTAACCCTGTATGGCTCACTCGATATGTTTTAAGGTGTTTATAAGGTGTGGACCTTGTTGTACCTTGCATTTTAAAAATTGTTTTTATGCTAGTTAGGCATAGCCCCCGTTTGTTTGGGGTGTATACCTGTTGTTTTAGCATGTACAATGGAAGATGCGAATAGCTATGGTTGAGGAACCATATGTTTTATATATATGGTTGAGAAGTCATGTATTTGATCGAGCTACAGAATGGCTTGTACAGCCTTATTTCTTGCGAATAGAATAATCCTAAGGGTAGAATTTGCGGAGATGCGCAACGTTCCATGGGTTGGAGTAGATGCCACCGGTCTCTGGGTTCTTCAATCGGTAAGCGCCACATGGGATAACTTCGTGTATTATGAAGGGTCCTTCCCATGGTGGCTCTAGCGTGTGTCCTTCCTTTTGTTTGAGCCACAGCACCAGGTCGCCTACCACAAAGGATATGTGGCGTATACGACGACCGTGGTAGTTGTGCAGTGATTGCTGGTATACTGCGGATCTTGCGAGTGCAATGTCCCGAATTTCGTCGAGTGCGTCCACGTCTTCTGCGAGTGCCCTGTTTGAGGTTTCTTCGTTGCATGCGAGGACTCGTGGAGCACTGAATTTGACGTCTTCGGGTAGGACGGCGTCAGCTCCGTAGACCATGAAGAATGGTGTATAGTTTGTTGACCGATTTGGCGTTGTGCGAAGGCTCCATAGTACTGATGGTAATTCCTCGGCCCAATGCCCTGCTGCTGTGTAACATCCCAAATTTTCTACCAAAGGGTGTGTGGTGTGGTATTCATGTCATAGCATGCATGAAAAAAAAATTGAACCAAGTTTTAAATTGAACTTAAGTGAAACTTGCATAAAAATCACTTAAAGTGATCACCCCAAAAATTGTTTCTAAAACATCTTCAATTTTGGAAAACCAAGATGTGGTTTGGTTGGAAATTTTACAAGGTTTTCAAAATGTATTTTTGCCATTTTTCTGTTCACAAAAAAGCCCTCAAAACAATGTTTTCTTTGCTGTTTCAAAAGAGAAAAGGACCAATCTGTAAATCTCAGAAATCTCAGGGGGTTATCCAAAAATTGTTTTTTCTTTTCCTTTCTCCCTCAACTCCGGCCAGAAGGACGGGAGAGCGACGTCAAGGTGGCTTGCCACCTCCTTCTTCCAGCTCAGTTGAGGGGATGAGGACCATGGGAGCCGTCCGGATCAAGACCTCCTCGCAGAAACCCCCCCTCCTTTAACGCTCTCCTCTCACTCTGTGTCCCTGAGAACCCGAACCCTAGCTCGCCGGACTTTCGTCGCCGCTGTCGTTTCGTCAGCTCCCGCTCCTCACCGAGTAGCTCCAGAGAACCACCGTCTCCCGTTGCACCTCCTCGCCAACTTAATCGTGCCGGGATGGCCTATACAGGGAGATCGCCGCCGTCTTCTTCCGCATCAGCCGCTGGTAGTCGAGCAAGCGCACCGCCGTTCCCGTGCCTCCCCGGCCCTGCTGAGCAGCTCAACGCAGTCATGGTGAGCTAAGCTTCCTCGCTATCCTCTCCGTTGTCCTCCCCGTGGCCGGATTCGTATTTGCGCCGGAGACCCGAGAGCGCCGCCGCTCTCCGAGCACGTCGGCTCGCCGTCGTCGACCAATTAGGGGCGGCGCCACCACAAGTAGAATCGCCGTTGGCGTCCTTGTCTGTCCACGGCCAGCCACCGGCTGACGTGGGGGTGATGTCAGCATGACGTCATCTGGCCACGTGTTCTCTCCCTGGTTTTCGGAAGAATTCAATTTAAATGAATATTGAATTGACATGTGGGCCCCGCCCCTTTTCTATTTACAGAAATTGAATAATTAATATCTCTCAAAATATTATTCAGAAAAATAAAATAAAAATATGAGAGTGTTTAGAAAAATAAGCTCTAACCAAATATATCATTTTCTTACATGTTTGACAAAGTTGAAAATTGAACATTATTTGAATTTGTTTAATTCATTTAAATTAGAGAAAATAAGTCTTTAATCAATAAAAATAGAAAATTAAAAGTTATATACCAAATTGCTCAAAATGACAAATGCAATCCATTTATGATGTTTTCAAACCCATTTGAGCAATTAAATTTGTACTCACTTTTAGATTTGCCCGAAGTGCCCCTCCGGGGTCTATTTCGGGATAATTTCAATAAAATTTCTTAGCTGTCATACGAACCCTAGCAACCCATCGAACATGTTTAGGGATTTATTTAAGTGTGTTAACTTGCTCATGCATACATATTGCGCATTGCATCGATGCCATGTTTGATTGTTGTTTCTCTTTCGGTGCTTTGCTTCTGATCGGTAGAACGTGACCCCGAAGAGAAGATCGACAACGGCATGAAGAATACTTGATCCTAACCAACAAGTCAAGCACTTATTCCTGAAGACTTTCTCTGGTTTTCTTGAAGCAAGGCAAGCATAACCTCTTATCTGCCCATATATGATTTCGAAAGAATTTTGATTCTCGTACATTGCATTCGATTCCAATGTATCTTGTGTCAGTAGTTAGAGTTCTCCTATACCATGCATAGCCTACTTATCCTGATCCGCTACTCCTAGCAGCCATAGGTTTGATTGTGTTGATCGCCAAAGCCTTAAATATGTTGTGCTTAGTCATACATCCTTGTTATCTCTGCTCCATCTGGTTGATGAATCGGGGTTGCGAATGAATCTAGTATGATAGGAAGTTGTGGAAAGTTAAGAGATCTTGTTTAATACGATTTAAAGGTGTGGATGACGAGACCACAGAGGGTCTGTGGTGGCTGTCTCGTTCATGCCCCTAGGAGCGAGTTCTCGTCTTCGAGCCAAGACTGAGCGTGCATCCAAACGGGGATTGGATTCCCCTCGGTCTCAACTTGCCTAGTTTGTTCCATGAGTCTCCTAGTTCGGGCTTTCCATTTGGATTTGCGGGGATATTAAAACACTTTCAAAACTAGGATGTGGGGATGTATCGGCGCTCTGCGGGTAGGTAACCGTCGAGCATTGCGCACAACGATAGAGACCCGGCAGGAGATGGCCACTCCCTATTGGCGGTCCATCTCTACTCGGAGCGACTCATGGAATAGGCGAAGTAAGGGAAAGGTCGTGGTCAACCTCCATCTGCCGGCACTTCCCGGAATAGTGCTAATGTACTGGCATTAAGAGTTGGTTGGTATGTGTGGTTAAAATTGTACACCCCTGCAGGGTTAAATCTTTTCGAAAAGCCGTGTTCGCGTTTAAGGACGACTTGGTGACGGATTCTTTGATCATATACAACTTAAACGGAATGATTAAAACTTGCTCATCACGAATGAAGGATGCCTCCTCGGAGATGCCGAGAGGGGTTACCTTGTAGTTTGAGTTACCGGAACAACTTTAGGTGGTGACCTTTGGAGCACGAGGTGCTGATATGACTTGGTGGATTAAAAAGATGATGATATCAGTAGTTGAGTAGCTTTCTCATCTGTTTTCAAAATACTCCATGAGACGTGCTACTCCTTCCTCAGCTTGGAAAACAAAGATGGCTTTACGCAAAATAACCTTCATAACTCTTTCTAAAAGAAGCAGATATATAATACGTTAACTAAGTCTTGTTGAGTACCTCACGTACTCATGTTTGCTTCAACTTGGTTCAGGTGGAGTTCCTCAGTTCGGTGGTGTTTCAACGTGGACATCGACGAGTAGTTTGGGGTTTTCCAGGTAGCAGCCTGGGATCTATGGGCTGGGACGTCGCCTTATGTTGCAGCCTCTTAGGGCTTTTTGGTTCTTGTTGATTAGCAGCATAGTTTGCCTTCCGTTGTCTGATGTAATGTTGGGTCGTGTGACCTCTGCTTGTAAGCTATACTCTAGTAACACATGTTTAATACAGCTTCCATGTCTAGAGTGTTGCTTTGATCGGTTGTTGGTTTTGAGCTCATTGTTATGCAGTTTTGGCTATGCCTGCATAGTTGTCGTAGTCGAGGGGTTGTGGAGCCGATGATCCATGTCCGAGCCGCCTGCCGATGTGATTCGTCCTCGGCTAGGTAACCCCAGTAACCCTCGATTGTTGTTGCACTTTCTGGACATATAGCAGCTCTGTATAGCATTGGTCCCGTTCCTTCAGTTTCATTCGACTCGTGGACGCTTGGATATGCATAGTTGGTTATGACTAGCATGGACACAAGGAGTAGTAGTACCGTGGTGATCCGGCCTGCGTGCCGATGAATCCGGTCTGCCTGCCGTTGTTTGTTGCGGCCGGGGCTGGTAACCCTGAAGCCCTTGTGGGTCCATGACTAGGAGCGCATAACAGTACGTATACCTCTGGGTCCGGGGTCGTGACAGAAAGTGGTAGTTGAGTAGCTTTCTCATCTGTTTTAAAAATACTCCATGAGACGTGCTACTCCTTCCTCAACTTGGAAAACAAAGATGGCTTTACGCAAAATAACATTCATAACTCTTTCTAAAAGAAGCAGATATATAATAGGTTAACTAAGTCTTGTTGAGTACCTCCTGTACTCATGTTTGCTTCAACTTGGTACAGGTGGAGTTCCTCAGTTCGGTGGTGTTTCAACGTGGACATCAACGAGTAGTTTGGGGTTTCCAGGTAGCAGCTTGGGATCTATGGGCTGGGACATCGCCTTATGTTGCGGCCTCTTAGGCCTTTTGGTTCTTGTTGATTAGCAACATAATTTGCCTTTCGTTGTCTGATGTAATGTTGGGTCGTGTGACCTCTATTTGTACAACTACTCTAGCAACACTTGTTTAATACAACTTCCATGTCTAGAGTGCTGCTTTGATCGGTTGTTGGTTTCGAGCTCATTGTTATACAGTTTTGGCTATGCCTGCATAGTTGTCGCAGTCGAGGGGTTGTGGAGCCGATAGTCCATTTCCGAGCATGCCTGCCGATGTGATTCGTCCTGGGGCTTGGTAACCCCGGTAACCCTCGATTGTTGTTGCACTTTCTGGACATATAGCATCCCTGTATAGCTTTGGTCCCGTTCCTTCAGTTTCATACGATTCGTGGACGCTTTGATATGCATAGTTGGTTATGACTAGCATGGACACAAGGAGTAGTAGTACCGTGGTGATCCGGCCTGCGTGCCGATGAATCCGGTCTGCCTGCCGTTGTTTGTTGTGGCCGGGGCTGGTAACCCTAAAGCCCTTGTGGGTCCATGACTAGGAGCGCATAACAGTATGTATACCTCTGGGTCCGGGGTCGTGAAAGAAAGTGGTATCAGAGCAGGACTGCCTGTAGGAAAACCTTATTGCTTGGTCGATGTTGAGTCTAGTGTTTGTGAAAACTACTTTGAAACTCCAAATGGATTGTGAAAAACCTTCTTAGGATTCTTTTTACTCCGTATCTGGTATCACTCTAATTCTGGGTCACCTTACCTGTTTTGATTTGAAAAGGTTATAGTCATTTAAAACTTAGGTACCTTCTTTGGCAAGGACGTCTTTTACCAAGTTGACCTAGTGTTAAGTTCTAGAGTCATCTGTGTTCCATGTTCCGTTATCTCTCGTTTCAGATGGGATATTTCTTTCCATCATAATCTCTCAGAGCTGTGTGGGTTCCACATACTCCTGTTCTTAAGTCTCAAAACCCTGAACCTCGAGATTTCCTTTTTCATCTCGAATATATCCGTTATCCTCTGTTCAAATTCTTCCGGAGTTATGTTGTTTTTTGAAAGATACTTCGTGATTGCTATTCATAGTGTCCTTTAGGACACTAAGAGATTAGTTACTCCTTTCTTTTGGTTTTTAACCTTGGACTTGAACCGAAGGTCCCGGAATGTGCTGAATTGCGGTGGGTTGAATCGTATGGTTTTATAACCATGTGGTGCTCACGCTATCAGTACAGGATGCTGACCTTTAACCCAAGTTCTGTTTCTTTGGGATCCTGAAGAATCTGTTCTACCTCGGGATGGCTAGGTAATCTCAGCTCCAATAGCCATAGGTTTTCTCTAGGAATCAAAAGGGATCACAACAAGAGTGGTCATCATGGCCTCCACATATTTCTTCTTGATCCAGCTAAATTTCTCTTCTTAGCATGGGTTCTACAAATGAGTATTACCCTGTGCAATCAACATGATCTTAGGAATTCTCCTGAGCATGTTCCTGTCTTCTAGTTGCTCTCAAGTCTCCATCCGTTGTTTGGACCATAAGTTGCACATGTGTGTTGGATTCTTCCAATGCATTTGTTTCTGTGTTCCCTCAGAACATTCCACTTTGGAATATAAGGAGAAACAAACTCCAGTACCTCGTCCATCTCTAGGACCAGGTTAAAGTTTTGTAATTCGCAGATTGAAGAAGTTTTATCAGCTTCGAATCTGCTTTACCTTCGAGTATCACACTTTTTTGTATCAATAGGTCGTGTTGAGTTTCATGGCCTTATTGATGAAGCCATGCTCTTACACATCCTTACTCACCTTTTGAACGGACAACGACGTCGCCTAGAGGGGGTGAATAGGCGATTAAAACGTTTCCGGTTAAAGCTTGCTAAATGCAGAAATAAACTAGGTGTTTAAATTAACAAACATACAACCTAAATATTCTAGGGTCAACTAGATGCACCAACAACTTATGCTAAGCAAGACAAGTAACAAGGTGATAGCAAGATATATAACTTCAAGCGCGAAGGCTATCACAATGTAAATTGCATAAGTAAAAAGCTTGGGTATAGAAATAAACGAGGCACACGGAGACGATGATGTATTCCCGAGTTCCTCCCGCAAGGGGAGTACGTCTCGTTGGAGGGGTGTGAGCTCGCCACAAAGGCCTACTCAACGCCACAAAGGCCTCACCCTATTCTCCGATGAACCCCGCCACAAAGGCCTAGTTCACCTTCCACTATTGTCAACCTTCAAACCCGAGGCACGCATCCACAACTTAATTGGAGGCTCTCGATGTCACCACAATCTTGGGGCACACATCCACAACTCAATTGAAGGCTTCCAAGAACACCACAAGTCGTCTTGGGTCCAAGACCCATGAGTAACAAGCTCACAATCTTTCGCTTCCACGAATCCTCGTGGAGAGACCAAACCGATGCAACCAATACAAATGGCAAGAGCACAAGTGATCAAATCCTCCACTCTCAAATTCCAACATATCAACAAATGCTTATGGGGGAATAATAGAGGAAGAACAATGGAGAAACACCAAGAACTCCAAGATCAAGATCTACAAGGTTTCCCTCACTAAGAAGAAGAATGGATTGGTGGAAATGTAGATCTAGATCTCCTCTAACTTCTCCCTCAAAGATATGCAAGAATCATTGGAGGGATTGAGAGAGGAGCAGGCTTTCCAAAGTCAACAATGGTGGAGAGAGATAGCAAAAACGGGCTGGGAAAGTCTTGGGGACTTTGGGGAAGAAAGCCCCTTAAATAGGTGCTCAAAAACTAGCCGTTTTCCGCTTTTTCCGTCCATTCCGGAATGATTCCGGAGTCCGGAATGGCCCGGAATAGATTCCGGAGCGATTTCGGATGGCAACGGAGCATTTTCCCGTTGAGGTCGGAATAATTCCGGATGGTCCGGAATAATTCCGGATTGCAACAGTGTGACTGAAAACCGATACGAGAAATGTTATAACTTTTGCATATGGACTCCGTTTTCGACGTTCCTGGGCTCGTTGAAATCGCAACGACGAGCACTACAAGAATATGAAGAGAAACATCATTGTCCATAAATTTAAGATAAAACCAAATGGGTAAAGGTTTAGACCTCTCAAATAGGAACACCCGGTAAAACCTCCAACACAAAAACACACATAACTTTTGTGAATGAACTCCAAATTAGGTGAATCCAAATGGGTTGGAAAGGTAATAACAAGGACTATACAAACAAAAAGGAATGGAGAAGTTACCACACATGGAAGGTGTGGAAACATTCTCAAAGCTGAACCGGATATTTTCACCACCGAAAACGCAACAAGTTTTTCTTACCAAAACCGTTTTCGATAAACCTTGGCTTGCCATGAAGATCACGACAAGCACTAAAACCCAAAGGAGACAAAAGCCAAATAAGAACCAAGAAAGATGATATGCATGTATGAAAAGGTTTGAGCTCTCCATAACGATTCGATCAAGTTACTCACTTGAAAGCCCCTCTTGATAGTACGACTATCTATCCTATAACCCGGTCTCCCAAAGACACGATACCGGTAAAATAGAAAACCTAACAAGATTATACCTTTGCCTTGAGCATTCCACTTGAGCTAGATGAGGATGATCTTGACTCTATCAAGTTGGATCTTCTTTCTTGATTGTGCTTGCTAGCACAAGCTCCGCTTGATGAAGACTTGCAAGTTGCTCCCCCATACACTATTATGGGAGAGACTAGCTCCCCCATACACCATTATGGGAGAGACCCTTCTCGGCAAATCTTCACAAGGACACAATATCCAAAAGGGTGGAAAGCATCAAGCATAGGATATCTTCTAGATGCTTCACTTGAGCTTCCACGTCAAGCTAGATGACGAACACGCTTGACGACGACATAGACCACGGGCTATATGAAATCTTCCTTTTGGTCCATGCCCATGGAAAGATACCTAACCACACACAGATATGCCACACACACACATGATGGGTTAGTTCACAAAGCTATATTTACAATTTCTTACCATACCATGAGATACACAATCCTACTTGGTACAAATTGTAGCTTTGTGTGTTGATCACTTGCTTGATCAACATTGTATCTTTTCTTCTCACTTCGAATGATGATGTCTTGAAGATAATAATGAAGGATCACTTAATACTTTTCTTCAAGACACACTAGCACTAGGCTCAACTCAAACCATGACCATTCTTCATATAAATCCTTGAATGTAACAATGGCCATCAAGGAAGCTAATAGAGTTCAACACATGAACTCCATTATTTTCTATGGACAAGATCTACAAGGATAACTCAATGCAAACATTAGTCCATAAGGATTGTCATTAATTACCAAAACCACATATGGGGCACCATGAGCTTTCAATCTCCCCCATTTTGGTAATTGATGACAATCCCTTTTTACGAGGGTTTATATGTTGAATTAAGCAACCATGCTAAACTAAGAGCAAGGATGCAATAGCATGGAAATGAAAAAGCTTAAGAACGAAACTAAAGCATAAACCAAATTCCCTTAAACCCTCTAAACTTCTCCCCCATTGGCATCCATTGCCGAAAATGGCAAAAAGATTAGAAGGTAAATATAATAAGAGCTCCCCCCATTGTGTATGCATTCCTCATGATATGAGTGAAATCAAGTGCATATATACAACTATGAATAGATGGAGGGAGATCAAACTATATTGAGGATCCAAAGATTTATAAGAAAAGACAAATTGAAGGATACTTTCACAAAGAATCAACCAACCAAAGGATCCGAAAAACCGATTGACCAAAAACAATATTATGATAAGATCAACCAAGTGTTCTAGAAAATCAAGAGGGAACTCCCCAATGGTACATGCACAATGTTAGATTTTAATTACTATATAATGTGCACAACATGGACTCATCACTCCCTTCTAGATAATTTTGAACACAAACAAGAGCAAGAGAATAGATTGGGAATGAAGCAAAGCAACTTGCAAACAAACAAAAAAATTGAGCAATTAAGATCAAGAAGCGACAAATAAAGAATTACTCAACTGAAGTAGAAGGGTGTGACAAGGAAAAACATTTTTAGGAGACTAATAGGATGCTAAAATCATCAACATAGTCTTTTAATAAAAGAGGCACATAGTGCATATCATGTCTTTCCCATACACACAAACCATCAAAGGATAAAACACATAGGTCCACAAGCTTATTAAGATGCAAAAGGAATACCAAAAGAAAAGCAAAGCTTGTGCCTTTTAGGAACCACCAAAGAATATAAAGCAATAAAACGTGGCCACTAAAGAAAAACAATATCAATTAAAGATGTAACTATTGCCGTGTGTATAAGTTTCTAAGTGGACACCAATCACAAAGATTTATATCCACAAAGAAACATGCACACAGAAAATAGGTACAAAGGTGAAGAACATGATATCCAAGAGAGGTTCATAAATATACCAATAAGATTTTTGCTTGAAAGCAAAGCACTAAGCTTAGTTTAATCTTAAGGGGATATAGATGAACAAACAAAACTCATCAAAGCATCACAAATATCACAAGGTAAAAGTGATAGTTGGAATGCTTCGAGAAAGGTAACGCATATCACAAAAGATTCAAATGGTTTTTGAGAATTCATCAATATTGCATATGAGAGACTTCGAGTAGAAGTTGCTAGATTAATATACTTGGGATTGGTGAATCATAAAATGATTATAAATATCCCCTAGATATGTAATCATCCCGGCTTACTCATATTTGCAATAAAGATGTTTTGATAATACACTTGCAAGAACCAAATGAAATGCAACAAAAGGAATTCATGTCAAGATACAACCTACACAAGGTTGAAAGCTAGAAATGTATGCATGAGATAGATACTTGTTACCGAGAAGACATTGGTGATGAAGAGGATGTGAGTTCTTTAATCATCATGGCTTGACTCCTATAATACGATGGTGAGAACACCTTCCTTATGAATGGAGCAAGCAACCAATGTATCTCCATTGTACCTAAAAACAAAATTCAAGTACAAAATGGTACCCAAACTCATTGGGTCCAAAGTAGTTAGAAAAACTACAATACATAGGACAAACTCCACATAAATATGTGCATATTAATATGAATTTGAATTTCATGCACATCTTAGCCATTTAGGATTTGATGGAGTTTATCCTATATATTGGATCAACGAAAGTAAGCATGCCAAAAGATATACATAGTAAATATGCATGCACAAAACTTTCAAGAACCAAAACAAGATACAAATTGGACAAAGAACCAATTAAACCAATAAGACACTCATAAGAGTGAAAAGAAAGAGAACTGTCCAAATTATATTAAGACCCAAATCAACACATGATTGAGGAAACCAAATAGAGAAGATACCAAAAAAAACATCAAAGAATAAACAAACCCTCTACACTTTTCATGATAGCACACAAAGTACCAAAATGAAAAATGTTCATCTTCCAAAGAGACAAGTCATTGGGATAAAATACAAATTTAAAGACAACAAGTGTTCAAACGCATATAGGATAGTTCTTCCAAGAATAGTGCATTATTTATGATCTTGCATTTGAATACAAAATGCACACAATGGAATCATTACTCTCCATATATATTATTCAAACACTAGTCATGTTTAAATAAAAACAATTAGATGCAATACCAATATAAAGAACGGTGATCTACTCAATGTAGGATAGCTTCCCCAAGAATAGTGCAACCCAAAGAAGTATGACTTTGAACATAAGTAAACAAGTATGGGATCATTGATTTTCCTACCACAAGAAAGCACAACAAAAAATTTGAGTAGAGCAAGGAAGACACAAAGGAATTAAACCAAACAAAACATTGGCAAGAAACAAGGATTTTTTTTTGAGCAAAGGCCAAAGTAAATATGATCAATAAACTTACCACAAATTATTATCACTTGTCAAATACAAGAGATGTATGGAGATATTTCTCTGTGGTAGATTTGTTCACAATCATATTCACAAAACATAAGCATGTGACAAAAGATAGGAATAGAAAAACATGCTTAGATAGAGATTCTTGAAGGTTTCAAATAAAACCCGAAAAAGAAAATCAACAAGAAACTCTCTTACAAACAAGATACCAAAAAAAAGAGACAAAAAAACATTTAATAAAACATGGAACTTGTTTGAGCAACATGCCACATAAGAACAATATAACTAACAATATTAATTCTAGGTGGCAATACCTCACATGTTCACATTTTATAGGCTTGTAATATGCACATAAATTATTACTCCCCCATAATGTGATAATCCATTTTTTTTAATACGAGGTAAAGAAAAACAAACCAACAAGAGAAAGTAAATGGACATTAGAATTTGAATTTCTCATGAGAAAGACATACCATATAGAGACAAGATAATATTGATATATCAACACTAAGTGGTATTCCTCATGTACACACATTTTAGGATAGTAAAGTGTCAAGAGAATATTACTTCCCAAAACGGGATAGTCCATTAATCTCTCAAAGAGCCAACTAAAATAAGAAAGAATTGCAATGAAGGCTCAACACAAAGAACACAAGTACATGGAATGCAAACCAACAAACATAACTAGATTACTCAAGATAGGTAAGTAGTAAGCACAACATGCAAACACATGCTAGAAACAAAACTAACATATGAAAGGGAGCATGAAACTTTCAATGAATATATGAATTAGATACAAGTTACCGCAAGGAGGAACATTGGATAAGAGATATATATAATCCACATGACTTGGCTTGAGGAAATATAAATGATGAAGATCCCTTAATTCTTCATGAGATAGCCAAGTCTCCAATGCCCTCCAACAACACCTATTGATCAAGTTTGAGCTTGTTGGTCCCCAAACAAGTTGGGTCCTAAGAGGTTAGTCACAATAGGTTTGGCAACCCAAATGGTTCTTTTCTTGACACCACTTGGAGTACCAACATACTTGGAAAACACATTGCCCACATTATCCTTCCTAATGGAATAAACATCATCAACAAGGATAGGGTTGGATAATGTACCATTAGTGCATGAAAAAGCAAAGTGTCCCTTCTTGCGACAAAGGTAGCAACATCGACTCTTTTCTTTCTTCTCAATAGGCTTCTCAACAAGAGGAGCATTGGATTGAGTCTTATTAGGAGGTGCCGTTGTTCAACTCGTGGTTGAGCATGAGATTGAACAAGAGGCCGCTTCCCTAGTTGCTTATCACTTAGAGACTTCTTCTTCAAAGGGAAAGATCTAACATGGTGCCCTTCAATCTTGCACTTGAACCAAATAATCTTGGCCGGATCTTTGAATTGTTCTTGGCCCTTCTTCTTGTCAACCATGGACTTGTTCTTGATATTGGATTTGAATCCAAGTCCACTCTTGTCATTTGGAAGTCTTCGCACTCTCAACATCTTGTCAAGGGTGGAACTCCCTTCATGACTCTTTTCCAAGTCTTTCTTCAAAGAAGTGACTTGGGCCTTGAGCTCTTTAATTTCCTCTACATGGTTAGAATCAACACAAGAGCTAGAGGAAGTAGATGCTTAATTGTTAGAGCAAAAAGGCAAGGAAAGCAATTCATCACAAGATGTAGAAACATTATGAGAGGATGAATTACTAATACGAGCACAAGTCAATATAGCATTACTAGAAGATATTGTGCTAGCAACCACATGAGGCTCACAAAATGTTACCTTTGTAGTGATAGCCTCAAAAGTTAATTTTAGCTTGGTATGGGATGCTAGAAGATCCTCATGGGAGCTAGATAGCTTTTCATGACTTTCTTCCAATTTCCCACACTTGCTAGTCATTAACTCAAGTTGAGCCCTTAGCTCAACATTCTCCTTCAAAATAGATGCTTCACAAGATGTGGAGTTACTAGCAGAAGCATCATTAGAAATAGAAGAAGACAACTTGGCAAGCTCATTATTCAACCAAGAGTTTTCCTCAATAAGATTAGCATTGCCAACTACCGATTCAACCTTTTCCTTTTTAAGCACTTTATATTTAGCATTAGTATGGTCACGTGCTTTAGTGAGATAGGCTATTTGTTCATTATAGAGCTCCTCGATAGATTCAAGTTTCTCCTCAAGAGTAACTCGGAGCTCATACTCTTCCTCAAGAGACGTAGTGAGGGATGCCTTTTCATCGGCATCACTTCTTTCAATCTCACCTTTCTTTTCAATGATTTTAGTGCTATAAATAGCAAAAGCCAAAATTTCACCCAAAGGAGTGATAGTTTTACTACCTTTAGGGAGATAAAGAAGAACCAACTCACCCTTCTCCATTAAAGATACCTCGTCCTCATACTCTCCACAAATTAAATCCTCATCCTCATCGTCACAAGATGTAGTGTGTTCCAAAGGTGGAGATACCTTTGAATCCTTAGCCATAAGGCACATATGAGAAAAGGATGGCGATGATGAAGATATACTTGAAGTGCCATTAAGGTCCATGTCTTGTTCCACCAAAAAGTGGGATTCCTCTACATTTTTAGCCACACAAGTACTAGAGGAAATGGAAGCATTGTTTTCATGGAAACAAGACATAGGAAGCATATCATCATGATATTTAGTTGAACAACTATTACATGATATGCAAGGACTATCAATACTAACATGTATGGAACTTTGAGTGCTAGAAGATATTAAGTCCAAAGATAGATCATTGCAATGGGATAGAGATGAAGTATAGTCAATAGCAAATTCACTATCCACAATGAAATTTCTATCACCACTCACCATATCATTACCTTGTGACAAATCACATGTTGGTGGAGTGGAGAAAGATGTGAACTTATCACGGAAGGAAGTGGATGAAGAACAATCATCCTCAATAAAGTTGGACACATCATATATATCTTGAAGTTTTTTCCATAGCTCATGAGCGTTCCGAAAAGGCATGATTGAATCAATAACTACATCGCTCAAAACACACAAGAGACCATTAGATACAAGAGTATCGAGATAAGAGTTCTCATCCTCTAAAGATAAATCTTGAGAATTCTTTGGAGGAGGAAAATCCATATCTACAATTCTCTTAACATACTTTGGATCCATGTCCGTAAGAAAATTAAGAATGCAAATTTTCCAAACATCATAATTTCTACCATAGAATATAAAAGTGGGATCGTGCTCTATTTCTCTAAACGACATCGTACTCTCTAGGATGTAAAGCCTAATAAAGAGAGACGAGGCTCGGATACCAATTGAATGGACAACGACGTCGCCTAGAGGGGGGTGAATAGGCGATTAAAACTTTTCCGGTTAAAGCTTGCTAAATGCGTAAATAAACTAGGTGTTTAAATTAACAAGCATACAACCTAAATATTCTAGGATCAACTAGATGCACCAACAACGTATGCTAAGCAAGACAAGTAACAAGGTGATAGGAAGATATATAACTTCAAGCGCGAAGGCTATCACAATGTAAATTGCATAAGTAAAAAGCTCGGGTATAGAAATAACCGAGGCACGCGGAGACGATGATGTATTCCCGAGTTCCTCCCACAAGGGGAGTACATCTCATTGGAGGGGTGTGAGATCGCCACAAAGGCCTACTCAACGCCACAAAGGCCTCACCCTATTCTCCGATGAACCCCGCCACAAAGGCCTAGTTCACCTTCCACTATTGTCAACCTTCAAACCCGAGGCACGCATCCACAACTTAATTGGAGGCTCTCGGTGTCACCACAATCTTGGGGCACACATCCACAACTCAATTGGAGGCTCCCAAGAACACCACAAGTCGTCTAGGGTCCAAGACCCAAGAGTAACAAGCTCACAATCTTTCACTTCCACGAATCCTCGTGGAGAGACCAAACCTATGCAACCGATGCAAATGGCAAGAGCACAAGTACTCAAATCCTCCACTCTCAAATTCCAACAAAGAAACAAATGCTTATGGGGGAATAATAGAGGAACAACAATGGAGAAACACCAAGAACTCCAAGATCAAGATCTACAAGGTTTCCCTCACTAAGAAGAAGAATGGATTGGTGGAAACGGGCTGGGAAAGTCTTGGGGACTTTGGGGAAGAAAGCCCCTTAAATAGGTGCTAAAAAAACTAACCGTTTTCCACTTTTTCCATCCATTCCGGAATGATTCTGGAGTCCGGAATGGCCCGAAATCGATTCCGGAGCGATTCTGTATGGCAACAGAGCATTTTTCTCGTTGAGGTCGGAATAATTCCGGATGGTCCGGAATGGTCCGAAATAATTCCGGATTGCAACAGTGTGACTGAAAACCGATACGAGAAATGTTATAATTTTTGCATATGGACTCCATTTTCGACGTTCTTGGGCTCGTTGAAATCGCAACGACGAGCACTACAAGAATATGCAGAGAAACATCATTGTCCATAAATGGAAGATAAAACCTCCAACACGAAAACACACATAACTTTTGCGAATGAACTCCGAATTAGGTGAATCCAAATGGGTTGGAAAGGTAATAACAAGGACTATCCAAAAAAAAGGAATAGAGAATTTAACACACATGGAAGGTGTGGAAACATTCTCAAAGCTGAACCGGATATTTTCACCACCAAAAACGCAACAAGTTTTTCTTACCAAAACCGTTTTCGATAAACCTTGGCTTGCCATGAAGATCACGACAAGAACTAAAACCCAAAGGAGACAAAAGCCAAATAAGAACCAAGAAAGATGATATGCAAGCATGCAAAGGTTTGAGCTCTCCATAACGATTCGATCAAGTTACTCACTTGAAAGCCCCTCTTGATAGTACGACTATCTATCCTATAACCCGGTCTCCCAAAGACACGAGACCGGTAAAATAGAAAACCTATCAAGATTATACCTTTTCCTTGAGAATTCCACTTGAGCTAGATGATGACGATCTTGACTCTCTCAAGTTGGATCTTCTTTCTTGATTGCGCTTGCTAGCACAAGCTCCGCTTGATGAAGACTTGCAAGTTGCTCCCCCATACACCATTATGGGTGAGACTAGCTCCCCCATACACCATTATGGGAGAGACCCTTCTCGGCAAATCTTCACAAGGACACAATATCCAAAAGGGTGGCAAGCATCAAGCATAGGATATCTTCTAGATGCTTCACTTGAGCTTCCACGTCAAGCTAGATGACGAACACGCTTGACGATGACATAGACCACGGGCTATATGAAATCTTCCTTTTGGTTCATGCCCATGGAAAGATACCTAACCACACATAGATATGACGCACACACATATGATGGGTTAGTTCACAAAGCTATATTTACAATTTCTTACCATACCATGAGATACACAATCCCACTTGGTACAAATTGTAGCTTTGTGTGTTGATCACTTGCTTGATCAACCTTGTATCTTTTCTTCTCACTTCAAATGATGATGTCTTGAAGATAATAATGAAGGATCACTTAATACTTTTCTTCAAGACACGCTAGAAATAGGCTCAACTCAAACCATGACCATTCTTCATATAAATCCTTAAATGTAACAATGGCCATCAAGGAAGCTAATAGAGTTCAACACATGAACTCCATTATTTCCTATGGACAAGATCTACAAGGATAACTCAATGCAAACATTAGTCCATAAGGATTGTCATTAATTACCAAAACCACATATGGGGCACCATGCGCTTTCACCTTTCCTCCAAGCTTGAATGATCAAGAATGTTGGGTGTGCATTGAGGTGTGTACCAGATACTCCTAGCAATTCCTATTGCATTGAAAATATAAGAAACATCTGTATCCTTCTTAGCATTATTGGTTAACCGGTCTCTATTTGAAGTTGACTGTGTTACCAAATCCGTTCATTCCGGTGCACATTCTTTGTCAGAGAGTTAGGTTCATATCAAAGCTCTCAAGACCATATCGGTTGCTCTGAAAAGCAAGATTCCTTTTAAACTCTGAGACATACCGGTAGGTTGTGATATTCTGGTTGGCTTTCCATAAGTATCACCAGGTTTTACATGACCGTGATTTCTACACAAGGGGAAATTTGAACTACTCCTTTCTCCAATAAACTACGCTAGGCACCTTGGACTAGTGGTTAAGCTTAAACAACAACTTGGGGGGTTGAAAGGCAAAAGCTCCGCCTAACTTAATCCTTTGTTAAGGGATGTCTAGTTTCCTTTGTGTTGAAGCAGGATAGTATCTCCTTAGTGTACATTCTATCTTTCCACCCTTGATTTGATTCGGGCTATCGTCAGATCAAGTTCAGACCCAAGGACTATCTTGATGGTGTTTCCACTCATGGTGTTTTGCTTGGGTACACCCTCATGTCCTTTAGTCTGGCCAATATTTTGCCCTGTTCATGGAACATATGAATTCCTCTTCTTGGGGTGTTTTGATAAGCATGTTGTCGAGGCCATAGATGACATTCCTATTTTTCCCAAGTTGCAAGAGGTTCAAGTTGAACACTTGGCACTAATTTTGGAAACTTTTGAGAATCATCTTTGTGTCATCACGAAGTTTGTGTTCTCGGTGTTTGAAGTAACTTACCCTGGTTCATGTGCCTATGGTGAAGGTTGTTGCCATGGGCCCGAGTAAAGTTTTCTCCTTCGGGAATAATCCCAAGTTGGTCATGCATGTGTGTACTAACCTTGAGATGGGAGGTTGTTACCTCCATTTTTTTTTGAAAAGTTGCATCCACACTATGCCACTGACTGATTGTTCATAAGGGAAGAAGCCCAAGAACTTACTTGCCTTTATAATCATCTTCCCAACAAGGACTCTGATGTGTTTTGTTGCAAGAAATCCATGTAGATGCAACCGTCTTTCGCAAGTTGCTAATACATGAGTTCTAGCATCCCGCTCGTCTTCTTGAGTGTGACAGTGTAGTCCATATATTGAGAATCCAGCATATGTATCTTGTTGGTAACCGGTGCAATCTCTTCGCTCAAACATACCGAGCCTGAGCTATAAATCCACTAACCAGAGTTGAATCTCAAGCAGCAACGATGGTTGGTGTTTCCTCAAGAGTATTGAATTAGGTTCATTTGAAAATACGGCATGTTTGATGTTGTGGTTGACACAATTAGCCGGAAGGCCTAATGTCATATCTCTTTGAATAGGTAAGAACAGCCACTCTCCGTGAGAGTTCTTGCGTGGCTCATTCTAACAAGTTTTTCCTCCCCGTTCTTCCAATCAAAGTTCTACTTTCACTTGATGACCTATAGAAGGCTTGTCATGAGCCTACTGTCGGTACCTAGAACATCCAGGAGAACCTGGAAGTTGTTTCTTCCAATGCCTCTTTGTCAATCCTCCAAACCTTTCTTTCAGTGGAAACAAGTTCATCATGGGAACATCTCGTGGTGTTTTGTAACCGTCGTTGACCAGTTCCCTTTCTCAAG
Source organism: Alopecurus myosuroides (assembly GCA_028641055.1). NCBI lineage: Eukaryota > Viridiplantae > Streptophyta > Magnoliopsida > Poales > Poaceae > Alopecurus > Alopecurus myosuroides. Next base: position 114,775,909 of record CM054063.1, on the reverse strand, counting down.
TTGTTTGTACTTGAATTTCTGTTCATCTCACACATTGTGTGAATTTTTCAGTCACTTCAACCATGGGATCTTAACCATGTGGTAAACGTATTGCTACGGTTAAATCCACAACATGAAAGTTCCCTATTTTCTTCCGGTGTTTCAATTCCTGTTGGTTACCCATCTTTATGAGATGACCAATAATTCCTCCCTAATTACGGTGTTCCAAAATTCCATGGTTACTCATCTTCTGTCATGAAGTAACATTCCGACCTTCGATAAAGTTTTCGACAAAATTTAACGGAATAAAAGTTCCTTCATCTTCCGTGTCCACTCCGAAGAGTGAACATGATCATGTATCAAATTCTCTCTGATGCACGAATTACAGTGTTTTCTCGTGTTTTCCCTCGTCTGTGGATATTATATTTTGGTATCCAAGACCATACTTCCCATCTTGGTATTCTAATTTGAAGAAACCTCGATGTCATAAGTTGTTCAACCTTTCTTTATCTTGATGTGTTTCATGCACGTTAACTCAAAAAGTTCTTTATGAACATTCCTACCGTGAGTTATCCATGAGATACTCGATCCTCGTGAAGATCAATTCCTAAGAGTTTTCCTTCCTACCTAAGGTATAGTCGCTAGATATCTTCGCAAGTGCTACGGATCAACCTCTTCAAGAAGATCGTCCAAAACCGGTGTTCCTTCTTTCTTCTCCTTTGGGAATCTCGGGACGAGATTCTTGTAAGGGGGTAGATTTGTAACATCCCAAATTTGCTACCAAAGTGTGTGTGGTGTTGTATTCATGTCATAGCATGCATGAAAAAAAATTGAACCAAGTTTTAAATTGAACTTAAGTGAAACTTGCATAAAAATACCTTAAAGTGATCACCCAAAATTTGTTTTTAAAACATCTTCAATTTTGGAAAACCAAGTTGTTGTTTGGTTGGAAATTTTACAAGGTTTTCAAAATGTATTTTTACCAATTTTTATGTTCACAAAAAAGCCCTCAAAACAATGTTTTCTTTGCTGTTTTAAAAGAGAAAAGGGCCAATCTGTAAAATCACAGAAATCTCAGGGGGTTATCCAAAAATTGTTTTTCCTTTTCCTTTCTCCCTCAACTCCGGCTAGAAGGACGGGAGAGCGACGTCGAGGTGGCTTGCCACCTCCTGCTTCCAGCTCAGTCGAGGGGATGAGGACCCTGGGAGCCGTCCAGATCGAGACCTCCTCGCAGAAACCCCCCTCCTCGAACGCTCTCCTCTCACTCTCTGCCCCTGAGAACCCGAACCCTAGCTCGCCGGACTTTCGTTGCCGCCGCCGTTTCGTCAGCTCCCGCTCCTCACTGAGTAGCTCCAGAGAACCACCGTCTCCCGTTGCACCTCCTCGCCAACTTAATCGTGCCGGGATGGCCTATACGGGGAGATCGCCGCTGTCTTCTTCCGCATCGGCCGCCGGCAGTCGAGCAAGCGCACCGCCGTTCCCATGCCTCCCCGGCCCTGCTGAGTAGCTCAAAGCGGTCACGGTGAGCTAAGCTTCCCCGCTATCCTCCCCGTGGCCGGATTCGTATTTGCGCCGGAGACCCGAGAGCGCCGCCGCTCTCCGAGCACGGCGGCTCGCCGTCGTCAACCAATTAGGAGCGGCGCCACCACGAGTAGAATCGCCGCGACGAGACGGTTCCATCGCACCCTTCTGCGAAAGCCGGGACGGCCGGAATCGCCGCCGGCGTCCTTGTCTGTCCACGGCCAGCTACCGGCTGACGTGGGGGTGACGTCAGCATGACGTCACCTGGCCACGTGTTCTCTCCCAGGTTTTCAGAAGAATTGAATTTAAAAGAATATTGAATTGACACGTGGGCCCACCCCTTTTCTATTTATAGAAATTAAGTAAAATTGAATAATTAATATCTCTCAAAATATTATTCAGAAATATAAAATAAAAATATGGGAGTGTTCAGAAAAATAAGCTCTAACCAAATATATCATTTTCTTACATGTTTGACAAAGTTGAAAATTGAACATTATTTGAATTTGTTTAATTCATTTAAATTAGAGAAAATAAGTTTTTAATCAATAAAATTAGAAAATTAAAAGTTATATACCAAATTGCTCAAAATGACAAATACAATCCATTTATGATGTTTTCAAACCCATTTGAGAAATTAAATTTTTAATCACTTTTAGATTTGCCCGAAGTGCCCCTCCGGGGTCTATTTCAGGATAATTTCAATAAAATTTTATAACTGCAATACGAACCATAACAACCAATCGAACATGTTTAGGGTTTTATTTAAGTGCATTAACTTGATCATGCATACATATTACGCATTGCATCGAGGCCGTGTTTGATTGTTGTTTCTCTTTCGGTGCTTTGCTTCTGATCGGTAGAACGTGACTCCGAAGAGACGATCGACAACGGCATGACGAATACTTGATCCTAACCGACAAGTCAAGCACTTGTTCCTGAAGACTTTCTCAGGTTTTCTTGAAGCAAGGCAAGCATAACCTCTTATCTGCCCATATATGATTTCGAAAGACTTTTGATTCTCGTACATTGCATTCGATTCCAATGTATCTTGTGTCAGTAGTTAGAGCTCTCCTATACCATGCATAGCCTACTTATCCTGATCCACTACTCCTAGCATCCATAGGTTTGATTGTGTTGATCGCCAAAGCCTTAAATATGCTGTGCTTAGTCATACATGCTTGTTATATCTTCTTCATCCGGTTGATGAATCAGAGTTGCGAATGAATCTAGTATGATAGGATGTTGTGGAAAGTTAAGAGATCTTGTTTAATATGATTTAAAGGTGTGGATGACGAGACCACAGAGGGTATGTGGTGGTTGTCTCGTTCATTCCCCTAGGAGCGAGTTCTCGTCTTCGAGCCAAGACTGTGCGTGCATCCGCACGGGGATTGGATTCCCCTCGGTCTCAACTTGCCTAGTTTGTTCCATGAGTCGCCTAGTTCAGGCTTTCCATTTGGATTTCTGGGGATATTAAAACACTTTCAAAACTAGGATGTGGGGATGTATCGGTGCTCCGCGGGTAGGTAACCGTCGAGCATTGCGCACAACGATAGAGAGCCGGCAGGAGATGGCCACTCCCTATTGGCGGTCCATCTCTACTCGGAGCGACTCATGGAATAGGCGAAGTAAGGGAAAGGTCGTGGTCAACCTCCATCTGCCAGCACTTCCCGGAATAGTGCTAATGTACTGGCATTAAGAGTTGGTTGGTACGTGTGGTTAAAGTTGTACACCCCTGCAGGGTTAAATCTTTTCGAAAAGCCGTGTCGGCGGTTAAGGACGACTTGGTGACGGATTCTATGATCACAGACAACTTAAACAGAATGATTAAAACTTGCTCATCACGAATGAAGGATGCCTCCTCGGAGATGCCGAGAGGGGTTACCTTGTAGTTTGAGTTACCGGAACAACTTTAGGTGGTGATCTTTGGAGCACGAGGTGCTGATAAGATTTGGTGGATTAAAAAGATGATGATATCAATAGTTGAGTAGCTTTCTCGTCTGTTTTCAAAATACTCCATGAGACGTGCTACTCCTTCCTCAACTTGGAAAACAAAGATGGCTTTACGCAAAATAACCTTCATAACTCTTTCTAAAAGAAGCAGATATATAATAGGTTAACTAAGTCTTGTTGAGTACCTCCCGTACTCATGTTTGCTTCAACTTGGTTCAGGTGGAGTTCCTCAGTTCGGTGGTGCTTCAACGTGGACATCGACGAGTAGTTTGAGGTTTCGAGGTAGCAGCCTGGGATCTATGGGCTGGGACGACGCCTTATGTTGCGGCCTCTTAGGCCTTTTGGTTCTTGTTGATTAGCAACATAATTTTCCTTCCGTTGTCTGATGTAATGTTGGGTCGTGTGACCTCTTTTTGTACAGCTACTCTAGTAACACTTGTTTAATACAGCTTCCATGTCTAGAGTGCTGCTTTGATCGGTTGTTGGTTTCGAACTCATTGTTATACAGTTTTGGCTATACCTGCATAGTTGTCGCAGTCGAGGGATTGTGGAGCCGATGGTCCATTTCCGAGCACGCCTGCCGATGTGATTCGTCCTGGGCTTGGTAACCCCAGTAACTCTTGATTGTTGTTGCACTTTCTGGACACATAGCATCCCTGTATAGCTTTGGTCCCGTTCCTTCAGTTTCATACGATTCGTGAACGCTTTGATATGCATAGTTGGTTATGACTAGCATGGACACAAGGAGTAGTAGTACCGTGGTGATCCGTCCTGCGTGCCGATGAATCCGGCCTGCCTGTCGTTGGTTGTTGCTGACGGGGCTGGTAAATCTGAAGCCCTTGTGGGTCCATGACTAGGAGCGCATAACAATATGTATACCTATGGGTCCGGGGTCGTGACATGCTAGGTTCAGGCTATCGAGTAGCCGCATCTTTAGGCCAGCTGAGACTAATCCGTTGGATCGCTCGACTTGACCGTTAGTTTGTGGGTAAGCTACCGAGGCGAAGCTGAGGATGATTCCCTTTTTTTCTCGCAGAACTCCTATGTTTCCTTGGCCGTGAAGTTGCTGCCGTTGTCGGTGATGATATTGTGTGGTATGCCAAATCTGCACACGATGGAGTCGAGGAACTTCACGGCGCACTGGGCGTGCGCGGAGGTGACTAGCATAGCTTCTATCCACTTTGTGAATTTGTCAACTGCTACGAGTAGGTGCGTATATCCTCCAGGTGTCGACTTGCATAATGGTCCTACCATGTATAGGCCCCGTTGCGTAAAGGGCCAGGCGATGGGGATCATGTGTAGTTTTGTGGCAGGGGCGTGTGGCTTGGGTGCAAACCTCTGGCAGGGGCGTGTGGCTTGGGTGCAAATCCCATGTCCACTCGCTCAGGAATTCTGCGACGACATGGGATTTTACAGAGTTGCGTCCTACGTATATGATGTCCCAGACGCCTAGCTCGATGCTCCACTTCGCAATTCTTCCGGATGCCATAGGGTTGTTCATGATAGTTGTCGAATCTGCATCTCAACAAGTCCCTCGGGAGAACCCATAGGGTTTCGATTAGGAGAACGTGTAGGCGCTGGTGACAATCGTCGGCTAGACAGGGGACACGATTTACCCAGGTTCGGGGCCCTCGTAGAGGTAAAACCCTTACTCCTTCCTCTGTCGATCTGTATTCACGAATAGATCAGTTACAATGGGGAATTGCTCAAGTCGAGAGTAACATCTCGAACTCAAGTCTTGGTGGTGCGGTATTGCTTGGTCCTCTCCCGGTGGTTCTCCTGGCCTTATATACGTGACCAGGTCTCAAACCATACCCGTGTAGGACCCGAACTCTAACCCTATGTCGGTTACAAGTTTCCTATCTTAACCCGCAAGGCATTGCGGGTGGGCTTCAATTGGGCCTGATGGAGGGATGGTAACCCGGTAGGCTGACGTCAAGGTGTAACCTGGCCCAATGGGAATCGTGCATGACCCGGCTCAGGCAAGAGGAGTTTCTGGAAGGCCCAAGAAGGAGCGTAGGCCTTGTAACCCGGCTTTGGGGGTTATTATTAGGAAACTTAGGGTTTGTGTGTGGTTCCCGGGTAGGATTCCGAGTGTGCCTTGTACGAGAAGCCAAGGGGTCGGGTAAGATATAAGTCGGCTCCTAGGGTTAGCAAAGGGGAGCTTCACCAATGAAAACTGTGTCAAGTGTGAGAAGAGAATACCCAGGCTCTCAAGTGTTACAATGCAAAACAAGGTATTTGGTGGGGCTTGGTTGGGATTCCTAACAACACCAAAATAACAACTCCAATGCACTGCTCAATGTGATAAAAATAACTAAAGGAAACACACTCACACTTGGAGACAATTGTGGCTTAGCAAATATATGGTAGAGATTTTGCAAGCACTAGAAAGACACTAGCAAATACTCAATGAAACAGGCACAAGTGTAACGGCCGGGGTTTTCCCTAACTAGGTTTTGTTCGTTGTTTTCCCTTTTCGCATCGCATGGCATCCTCATACATCATCGCGCATTTGAAACTTGCAAAATGTATAATTTCATCAACTTTTGACTTTCAAAAATTTGTTTGATGCAAAACAGAAATATATTCTTTTAATAGTGCCAAAACAGCTTCTGGAAATTAATAAAACAAAACCCCAGAAAAAAAAATAGAGTGTGAGAGAGAGAGAGAGGCAACCTGCCATTTTTTTTCCGGCCCAAATAGGCCCAGCCGGCCTTCCCCCCACCCAACTCTCCCCAAACCCTAATTCTCCTTTCTCCCTCTCCAAAAACCCCCCAGCCGTTTTCGAAAATTGCTATCAGGTCCCTCCACCTACTAAGAAAAAAAAAAAGAAAAACGCAACGCACACCCCCTCGCACGGAAACGCACGCACGACAGGAGGGGATCGATCGATCCCCTCGCTGCCTTCTTCCACCTGAGAACCGTCGCTCCCTCCTCCCTCTCGCCAAGCTCCTCTCCGGCCGCCTCCGAGCTCCGCCCCGCGCCTCTCCCCGCCGTGGCCGCGCCCCATCCTCCCCGGCGCCTCCTCCCTGCCCCTCACCGGCCGGCGCCGCCACTGCCTCCTTCCGTGGCGTCCGCCGCCGTCTCCCCGAGCTCCGCCTCGCCCCTCACCCTCTCTGCCTCCTCTCCGGCCGCCCCGGTTCCTCCGGCCCCCGCCTCCCTCTCTCTGCCTCGACCTTGCCTCCCCTTTCCCGGCGCCCTCCTCCCTCATGCTCGGCTCCGCCCCATCTCCTGCTGCCACTCCGGCCGGGCCGAAGAGGGAGAGATCGCCTCCGTCTCCATTCGGCCACCGTACCTAACGCCGGCCGCCGTTTGCGAGCTGCCGCTGGGGGGGAGTAGGCGGCGGGGCTTCGTTTTGGTTGATGGGGTTCGACGGCTGGTGGTGGTGTCCGACCCTTACCTGCAGCGCCGCTTCACGCAGGCCGACCGCCGCGTGCTCCAGCAATAGTACGCGGGGCTGCGGGATGCGGCGCCCACCGGCAAGCTGCGGCTGTGGGACCTCCCCGACCTGCTGGCGACGGTCACGTCCCCGACCTTCTGCTGCCGGCCACCGCTCCGTCACCTGCAGCTGCCCTAGCGCCGTTGGTATTCGCCCGCCAAGTGCTCGAGCAAATGCCACAAGAGTTCACCGTCGTGCTTTCATTCATGCTCGTTGACCCGATATGGCGCGGCTCCGTATGCACATGTGCTTGCCTACTGTGTATGTGCCCGTGTGTTCTGTGTCTGTGACCTCGACAAGATTCCCGACGACGAGTCTCCATCGAAGATGGGTTGAACGCCAAGTTCTTCCCCGACCCGTACCTCATCGACAAGATCTCCTACGACAAGTACCCCTACATCAAACCGTGAACGCCTATCTCCATCGTGTCCGTTTTGCGTTGGCCGCCTTCGTGCGCGCCCGAAGACCGAGACCACCAAGATCGCCATCAACCCCGAAGATGATGTTGCCGCGGTTCGCCCACGACTACATCGACCACCGATGACGTGAACGACTACCTCGGCTACGGAACGAGAACGATTACTTCGACTACCTCCTCGACGTCGACTACTTCCACTACCACGTCTACTTCCTCCACGTCCCGAAGTTTCCGGCGTTGACCCCGGCGATCCTCTTTCCAACGTGTGCACCCCAAACCCAAACCCCTATACCTATGCCCTATTTTCTATAACATATCAACTATAATTAAAATGTCATCTCATTCATGTGTTGCATTGCATTTTTGTGGATAAATAAATAACTCGAACCTCCTAAATTAAATGTTGGGCTTCCGGCTCAATTTAAATTGATTTAATTGCATAAATCATAACTAATTCATTTTAACTCCCACTTTGAAAAGTAAAATATGTTTTCCAATCAAAATTCTCTAAACTTTGCAAATATAAACTTTGTTTTCTGTTTTGAATAAATTAAATTGCTGAAAACAACTATTTATTAATTAATGCATTTAAAATTGCTAATTTGATAACTTGCTCATTTTAATTCCAAATCCAACAAATAAAATATGTTTCCATACCAGAAAAATGCACTTAATCTGTTCATGCCATCCATGTTCATGTTTGCACCTTGCATGTTGCATTTGTAGTAGTGTTATGTATGTTCACCTAATAAATAAATATGGAATGTGTTGGGGTATTTAATTCAATTGTTGCCCTGTTCCATTTAATATTGCTAACTCACCTATTTACTGTTTTCCATGCGAAACAACATTTAATATTGATGGTTAGCTAAACAACTTGAACCAATTCCTATTTCTCCGGACTCCGGTTCCGATTAAATTGCTTAAGTTGTTTCCTCTCCGTTGCATCTTGCCATGTCATGCATATAAAATAGGATCATGCTGGATTTTTTGCCGTAGTAGTAATTGTTGCATCCGGTGTTTCTTTTAGTTCGTTGCTTCTTCCCGGATAGGACGTTGAGATGATGTGAGCAACGACAAGTTCTGCTACCTTGCGGGATCTCAGGCAAGTATACTCACTTGCTGCCGTATGGCTGCCTTTCATCACTTGTTACCGATTCTTTCCGTTGAGTCTTTTCTGCTAGCCTTAGTGGTAGTTGTTTCTGTTACGAACCCATCACATGAATCCCTTAACCTTGATATTGTCTCACCTCCATACCTACAGCCTTTGTTTGTGCCTGTTCTTATCTAGCATGCTTAGGGTTGCTTTTGCTCGATCCTGTTGTCGGTTACTTCTTTTACTATCGTACTATTATTACTGTTACCGTTCCGGGGGCTCGAAATATTAATCAATCAATCCTGTTAATGCTACTGTTAATAATAACTTGATGATAAGGCACCGGCAGGAGGCCCTTTGTGGTTTTGAGGCCTGCTAGTGTCGACCCTAATAGGAAAAGGGTCTTGTCTACTGATCCATGATGAGCGCACTAACCGCATGTGGGAAGCGAGTATGGGCGCCCCCCTCAACTGACTCGATTCGCATCTCGTCCAAATCGCCGTACTAGTTCGGGTGTTCCATTTGCTGCATCATATGCAGGTACGAACCCTTGGCGCCAGGGTGGAACTTTCGTAGTCGGCATTTAGGGCGGCGTGGTCTTCCAGTGCTATGAGGGTCCTCCTTTTCTTCGGGGGGCTCGATTAGCCGCGCACGCACAGCACGCGGTGCTTTGGGCTTGATGCGAAGAAGGGTTGGTTGTGTAGAGTACCCCGCTTGGTGGGAGGCATCCCATCTGGCGGGTTATTCTTGCGTGTACGGCCAAATTGGTGCAACCCTGCAGGGATAATCTTCTCGAGAAGCCGTGTTTTCCGCGGTTATGGATTACTTGGTGAAAGTACTGGCTAACAAGTACTCAGGACAACTTAAACCTAATCATTAACAATCTTTCACCCCATGATTAACAACTTGACTAGTAATAGGCTTATTGACACAATAATCTGAACCATCATTAATCCAACTGTGTGAGTTATCCTCGGATTGCTTCTTTGGATAAGGGGCGAGATCCAGGATGGGTTTGTTTTGGATTTACTTTCAGTTGGTTACTATACTCGATCTTATCTTCTTTCTGTTAGCCGGAAGTTGTAGTATCTCTCTGTAGTTGGTTAGTGCAGCCTGCTGTCGCTTATTTGCAATAACCCCTTCCTTTCCATTGATCCTAAAGTATTTGTATCTGGTGATGACTGGCTACGCCGGTATCTTGTGAGTATGGGTTTTATCCCCCTTGCCAGTACTTAACCGTACTGACCCACGAATCTCTTTCGTGGCTGCAAATTCCAACTTGCAGTCAACAGGTTTGAAGTCTGACGACGTTAGCTTGGGAATCCCTCCGGCTTGGCCTGGGCAGGGATTGGACGCTCTCGGTTATCTTCAAGACTCTTAGTCCAATTTGGATCTTGTCCGTAGACGGACGATATGTTGTTTCTTCCGCTGTTATTTTGGATCTTTGTAATGTATCAGTTGTAACCCTGGCTCGTTTGAGTCATCTTGTATCTATCTGTTCTGTTGTAATTGTGGAATATTCGTGAACTATTGTAATGTTATCACAAGTGGCCACCTGGAATCGGTTATTATGTGGATTTTGGCGGGAATGCTGAAATCTGCATAGTGCCCGATCTCGGGGCGTCACAAATGGTATCAGAGCCTTGGTTCCGATTCCCGAGATTGTTTCGATACGAATGGTTATCGAAGCAACGGGTCCGCAAAGCCTGTAGGATAACCTCGCTAACGGTCGTTGTTTCTAGAGTGTCAAAAACTATTTCTGCTAAACTATTTTGGAAAAACATCTCAATAGGATTCTTGTTTTTCCTTATCCCTATTCTATTTCCCCTCCCATCTTATTTGTTTTGGAGTCTTCCCCCTTGTCTATCTTTCAAAGTGTTAGGATCCTACGTGGGTGGACGTTATCTGAGCCTTTAACCTAATAGGTTCGATCATCGAAAGATTCCTGGTGGAAGAACATCGTCATCACTCCGAGCAAGAATCCCTTGTTAGTGGTGTCGAGAAGCCCTTGTTAGTGGTGTCGAGGAGATCAACTGGAAGCCCGAAGAATCGATAGTCGAACTTCTTCCCTCTTCCGTGGTTGTGAGCGGATTGCGAGGGCGCAATCCCTTGTTAGTGGTGTCGGCTGTAACGGCCGGGGTTTTCCCTAACTAGGTTTTGTTCGTTGTTTTCCCTTTTCGCATCGCATGGCATCCTCATACATCATCGCGCATTTGAAACTTGCAAAATGTATAATTTCATCAACTTTTGACTTTCAAAAATTTGTTTGATGCAAAACAGAAATATATTCTTTTAATAGTGCCAAAACAGCTTCTGGAAATTAATAAAACAAAACCCCAGAAAAAAAAAATAGAGTGTGAGAGAGAGAGAGAGGCAACCTGCCATTTTTTTTCCGGCCCAAATAGGCCCAGCCGGCCTTCCCCCCACCCAACTCTCCCCAAACCCTAATTCTCCTTTCTCCCTCTCCAAAAACCCCCCAGCCGTTTTCGAAAATTGCTATCAGGTCCCTCCACCTGCTAAGAAAAAAAAAAAACGCAACGCACACCCCCTCGCACGGAAACGCACGCACGACAGGAGGGGATCGATCGATCCCCTCGCTGCCTTCTTCCACCCGAGAACCGTCGCTCCCTCCTCCCTCTCGCCAAGCTCCTCTCCGGCCGCCTCCGAGCTCCGCCCCGCGCCTCTCCCCGCCGTGGCCGCGCCCCATCCTCCCCGGCGCCTCCTCCCTGCCCCTCACCGGCCGGCGCCGCCACTGCCTCCTTCCGTGGCGTCCGCCGCCGTCTCCCCGAGCTCCGCCTCGCCCCTCACCCTCTCTGCCTCCTCTCCGGCCGCCCCGGTTCCTCCGGCCCCCGCCTCCCTCTCTCTGCCTCGACCTTGCCTCCCCTTTCCCGGCGCCCTCCTCCCTCATGCTCGGCTCCGCCCCATCTCCTGCTGCCACTCCGGCCGGGCCGAAGAGGGAGAGATCGCCTCCGTCTCCATTCGGCCACCGTACCTAACGCCGGCCGCCGTTTGCGAGCTGCCGCTGGGGGGAGTAGGCGGCGGGGCTTCGTTTTGGTTGATGGGGTTCGACGGCTGGTGGTGGTGTCCGACCCTTACCTGCAGCGCCGCTTCACGCAGGCCGACCGCCGCGTGCTCCAGCAACAGTACGCGGGGCTGCGGGATGCGGCGCCCACCGGCAAGCTGCGGCTGTGGGACCTCCCCGACCTGCTGGCGACGGTCACGTCCCCGACCTTCTGCTGCCGGCCACCGCTCCGTCACCTGCAGCTGCCCTAGCGCCGTTGGTATTCGCCCGCCAAGTGCTCGAGCAAATGCCACAAGAGTTCACCGTCGTGCTTTCATTCATGCTCGTTGACCCGATATGGCGCGGCTCCGTATGCACATGTGCTTGCCTACTGTGTATGTGCCCGTGTGTTCCGTGTCTGTGACCTCGACAAGATTCCCGACGACGAGTCTCCATCGAAGATGGGTTGAACGCCAAGTTCTTCCCCGACCCGTACCTCATCGACAAGATCTCCTACGACAAGTACCCCTACATCGAACCGTGAACGCCTATCTCCATCATGTCCGTTTTGCGTTGGCCGCCTTCGTGCGCGCCCGAAGACCGAGACCACCAAGATCGCCATCAACCCCGAAGATGATGTTGCCGCGGTTCGCCCACGACTACATCGACCACCGATGACGTGAACGACTACCTCGGCTACGGAACGAGAACGATTACTTCGACTACCTCCTCGACGTCGACTACTTCCACTACCACGTCTACTTCCTCCACGTCCCGAAGTTTCCGGCGTTGACCCCGGCGATCCTCTTTCCAACGTGTGCACCCCAAACCCAAACCCCTATACCTATGCCCTATTTTCTATAACATATCAACTATAATTAAAATGTCATCTCATTCATGTGTTGCATTGCATTTTTGTGGATAAATAAATAACTCGAACCTCCTAAATTAAATGTTGGGCTTCCGGCTCAATTTAAATTGATTTAATTGCATAAATCATAACTAATTCATTTTAACTCCCACTTTGAAAAGTAAAATATGTTTTCCAATCAAAATTCTCTAAACTTTGCAAATATAAACTTTGTTTTCTGTTTTGAATAAATTAAATTGCTGAAAACAACTATTTATTAATTAATGCATTTAAAATTGCTAATTTGATAACTTGCTCATTTTAATTCCAAATCCAACAAATAAAATATGTTTCCATACCAGAAAAATGCACTTAATCTGTTCATGCCATCCATGTTCATGTTTGCACCTTGCATGTTGCATTTGTAGTAGTGTTATGTATGTTCACCTAATAAATAAATATGGAATGTGTTGGGGTATTTAATTCAATTGTTGCCCTGTTCCATTTAATATTGCTAACTCACCTATTTACTGTTTTCCATGCGAAACAACATTTAATATTGATGGTTAGCTAAACAACTTGAACCAATTCCTATTTCTCCGGACTCCGGTTCCGATTAAATTGCTTAAGTTGTTTCCTCTCCGTTGCATCTTGCCATGTCATGCATATAAAATAGGATCATGCTGGATTTTTTGCCGTAGTAGTAATTGTTGCATCCGGTGTTTCTTTTAGTTCGTTGCTTCTTCCCGGATAGGACGTTGAGATGATGTGAGCAACGACAAGTTCTGCTACCTTGCGGGATCTCAGGCAAGTATACTCACTTGCTGCCGTATGGCTGCTTTCATCACTTGTTACCGATTCTTTCCGTTGAGTCTTTTCTGCTAGCCTTAGTGGTAGTTGTTTCTGTTACGAACCCATCACATGAATCCCTTAACCTTGATATTGTCTCACCTCCATACCTACAGCCTTTGTTTGTGCCTGTTCTTATCTAGCATGCTTAGGGTTGCTTTTGCTCGAGCCTGTTGTCGGTTACTTCTTTTACTATCGTACTATTATTACTGTTACCGTTCCGGGGGCTCGAAATATTAATCAATCAATCCTGTTAATGCTACTGTTAATAATAACTTGATGATAAGGCACCGGCAGGAGGCCCTTTGTGGTTTTGAGGCCTGCTAGTGTCGACCCTAATAGGAAAAGGGTCTTGTCTACTGATCCATGATGAGCGCACTAACCGCATGTGGGAAGCGAGTATGGGCGCCCCCCTCAACTGACTCGATTCGCATCTCGTCCAAATCGCCGTACTAGTTCGGGTGTTCCATTTGCTGCATCATATGCAGGTACGAACCCTTGGCGCCAGGGTGGAACTTTCGTAGTCGGCATTTAGGGCGGCGTGGTCTTCCAGTGCTATGAGGGTCCTCCTTTTCTTCGGGGGGCTCGATTAGCCGCGCACGCACAGCACGCGGTGCTTTGGGCTTGATGCGAAGAAGGGTTGGTTGTGTAGAGTACCCCGCTTGGTGGGAGGCATCCCATCTGGCGGGTTATTCTTGCGTGTACGGCCAAATTGGTGCAACCCTGCAGGGATAATCTTCTCGAGAAGCCGTGTTTTCCGCGGTTATGGATTACTTGGTGAAAGTACTGGCTAACAAGTACTCAGGACAACTTAAACCTAATCATTAACAATCTTTCACCCCATGATTAACAACTTGACTAGTAATAGGCTTATTGACACAATAATCTGAACCATCATTAATCCAACTGTGTGAGTTATCCTCGGATTGCTTCTTTGGATAAGGGGCGAGATCCAGGATGGGTTTGTTTTGGATTTACTTTCAGTTGGTTACTATACTCGATCTTATCTTCTTTCTGTTAGCCGGAAGTTGTAGTATCTCTCTGTAGTTGGTTAGTGCAGCCTGCTGTCGCTTATTTGCAATAACCCCTTCCTTTCCATTGATCCTAAAGTATTTGTATCTGGTGATGACTGGCTACGCCGGTATCTTGTGAGTATGGGTTTTATCCCCCTTGCCAGTACTTAACCGTACTGACCCACGAATCTCTTTCGTGGCTGCAAATTCCAACTTGCAGTCAACAGGTTTGAAGTCTGACGACGTTAGCTTGGGAATCCCTCCGGCTTGGCCTGGGCAGGGATTGGACGCTCTCGGTTATCTTCAGGACTCTTAGTCCAATTTGGATCTTGTCCGTAGACGGACGATATGTTGTTTCTTCCGCTGTTATTTTGGATCTTTGTAATGTATCAGTTGTAACCCTGGCTCGTTTGAGTCATCTTGTATCTATCTGTTCTGTTGTAATTGTGGAATATTCGTGAACTATTGTAATGTTATCACAAGTGGCCACCTGGAATCGGTTATTATGTGGATTTTGGCGGGAATGCTGAAATCTGCATAGTGCCCGATCTCGGGGCGTCACAACAAGATTGCTCAATATGTCCACAAAAATTCCAATATGAAATAGCTTCCACTAGTGATATGTAGCTCGGCCTCTTTTGCTTTTTCTTTCTTTCTATTTTTTTTTTATACTTTTTCCTTTTTCTCTATTTTTTTTTATTTTTCAATGGCCTTTGAATCAACTAGGAGCAATAATGAGATGGAAACAAAAATTAGTGGACAGATATGATCAAATGAGCAGCCTGATAGAGCAATTAAACAGGTAGTCTTATGGGGTTTTGGTACCTAAAGTTTGCTGTAGAAAGGCTGTGTCTAAGGCTTATCAAAGATCAGCACGAAATCCTAGAGAAAACAGGGAGAAAACAAATGAAAAACTAAGAAAATCGGATGTTAATCGAGCTCACGGCAGATAATTTGTTCACGGCAGAGAAACTGCTCGTTTTGCTACCGCGGCAGCGCGCTGTGGCTCGATTGGTAAGGAAAACGGGCTCACGGTGAAGGATTTTGTGGGCGCGCGCAAGCAGTTCGAGCGTGGCTAGGAGTGGGCGATGGCGGCAGCGATTTGGTGCTTTTCTGTGCCGCGGCAGGAGTCCGAGTTCGGGTGGGAGTGGGAGTGCGCGCGCGCGGTAAGGAATTTTCCTTACCCGTGGGGGGTTTGGTAAGGGTGATGCAGTGCGAATCCGTATGCGAGTAGGGCAGGTGGCGGCAGCGTTTTGGGCACTTTTGCTGCCACGGCAGGATCCCAAATAGAGCTAGGGCTCGGATATGAAATAGAACGGATCCACAAAAGTTGAAAATAGCACCAATGCAACACGATGAACTCAAGGAACTAGATCAACTTGAAACAAGCTATAGGTCTAAAAATTCCCGAGAACCACAAGATCTAAGCACAACTATTTTTGGTGGGGATTTTCGGATAGGAAAACAAAGGAACTAGATGAACCCTAAAATATGAAAACCTAAAAACAGAAAAACAGAAACACAAATCAACAAAAAGCAGCAACTAGGTAGATGCAAATTGGTGTTGATCTAGGCTCTGGCAATGATCTAAACAACTATTTTTGTGTGGCTTTTTCTGGATAGGAATAAAAACAACTAAAACTAGGGATAACTTTGCTCACCGAGTAAACCTGGAGAATCTGATACCAAGATGATATGGGGTGGCCCAATCTTCTCAATGAGCTTCTCTCTCTCTTTTTGTATTTTCTGAATATATGTGGATAACTAGTGCTACACTGAGACCTCTCACTTGGATGACCCTTGTTGCCAATGCAACAACAATCAAGCCCTTTGGATATTCTCAACTACACACTCTTGCACAAGCAATCAATGATCACAAGTGGTCCTGTATCCCCCTAATTCCCAATGGAATAGCAAGATATCACGCAAGCTTTGACTTGGTATACTTCAAGATGAATGCTTAGCAGCAATACAATCTCAAGGCTAGGGTTTCATTGGTTTTGGTTAAACTTGTTCTCCCCTAATCCACACGCAGGTGGCATGAATATATAGGTGGAGGGTGCGGCCACAAGGGCTTCCTTGCGCAAGCAACCCACCTCCTACTAGGACTAGGACTCCTATTAGGACTAGGAGTCCAACTAGGACACAACTAGGGATACAAACCGATTCCACACACAAAGGAATTCGGCCCAATTGGTATACAAACCAAACCTATATGGAATAGGATTTTAGGAGGCGCATTTGACTTTGTGGAGGCACCTATCCCCTTGTCTTGATGAATAACAATTGTTTTCATGGAATAACAATTGTTATTTATTGTTTTCACCATCTTGCTTTATTGTTTTCACCATTGTAATCTTGTTTTCACCATCTTGAATGATTGTTTTCACCATGATCATGTGGTCTTCTGTCAACTCTCCATCCAAGCTTGTGAGAACATAATCCTTAGGCATGTCCTTATCATCCTCCCTTTCTTCAAGACAAGACGTCCTCGGCTTGTGATAATCTGAAAGTGGAAGAAACAAAAAGAACAAAGTGTATGCACAATATATGTATCTATAATGGCACCCATTAGTCGTTAGTAAAACATAATATAATGCACATGAATTAGGATCACGAAATTTGTATGAAAACAACACATAAAAGTCATAACTTTTCAATCCATAGCCATCATAATTGCATATATAAGTGAAGTTTATTTGAATAGCACATGTATCTAATGAAAATTGTGATAAACCAAACATATGTGTAATATTATGCCCATATGTAAAAATGTGTAATTCATCCCGAGGTAACTTATCATATAATTCAGCCACATTATTATTGGTTATATATATGTAATGTACCATGAACATTTTATCCAAGTTATAATCACCAATCAAATTAAATTTGAAACTATTATCATATGTGCTAGAATCATCATAACCAAATTTATTCATAGCACATTGCACATCAATTGGTTCTTTTAACAAGTAATAATATATAATATCTCTATATGGTATCTTAGCAAGTACTTCTTTATGTGTAATAAGAACCACATTGTGAAATTTCGAATTCATCATTATATTATATGGTTGTAAATTATCACATAATGCACTACTTGTTGTTACCAACCCGAAATCAATACCTTTATCAATACTAACCTCCTCATGTGTAGTAGGTATGAAATCATCAATCTCTTGTGAATTTGAAGGTTGTAGCTCCCTTTCTTCAAAAATAACCTTCATATCACAAGCAAGAACACTTGTATCCGTGGCATAATCCTCCAATATGTGTGATGATTGTGATGTTTCTTTGTGCTCCCTTTCTTCAATAGCAACCTGTACACAAGAAACAACACTAGGAAAAATTATGTCATTAGTTAAAAGGCTCTTTCCACTCGGCCTAGACTTGTCTTCCTCCATAGAGTTGGTGTTTCCACTCTCCTTCTCTTGAAGCATCTCAATTTTGTGTCTTGATTCATTCACAATCTGTTGTGGTGTCATAGGCCTCAAAATAATATCCTTATTGTTCCAATTCAAGTGATATGTGTTAGCTCTTCCCATATGTGTAACCTTTTTATCAAATTGCCAAGGTCTTCCAAATAACAAGTGACAAACTGTCATGGGAACCACATCACACTCAATTGTATCTTTGTATGGTCCAATTTGAAAATCCACTCTCACCATATGGCATACCTTGATTTCTTCCTTGTTATTTAACCATTGAATATAATATGGTTGTGGATGTGGAATGTAATGCAACCTTAGCTTTGCACATAGCTCCTTGCTTGCTAGATTTCTACAACTCCCTCCATCAATTATCACCTTGCAAGCCATATTGGGTCCAACAATTGCCTTGGTTTGAAATAAATTGCATCTTTGGCTCTCATCATTGCTAGGAATAACACTCAAAGCCTTGGTGCAAACAATGGTTGGATAATTGGTAGCAAAAGCATTAAGGGGACCATCATCATCATCATATGTATCCTCTCCATTAGGATCAGCATCATCTCCACTCTCATACTCCTCATTAGCATTGATCACCATGACTTTCTTATTAGGACAATCTCTCTTAAAGTGCCCTCTTCCTCCACAAGTATGGCATGTCATGTCTCTATGTCTAGCTGTTGATTGAGTAGAACCACTTCCACTAGCTGCGGGTTGTGGTGTTTTCCTTGTATTGGAGATGCTTGGCTCGGGTTTGGATGGTGTACTATCTCGAGTTGGAGTAATTGTAGGTGTAGGTGGTGAAAATGAAGAGGATCTCGAGGGCCAAATTTTCCTTGGAGCCAAAGTAACCTCCTCGGCCAACCTCTTTTCTGCCTCCCTTGATTGATGCAACAATTCTGTCATATTGTTATATTGCACATGCCTTACAATGCATCTAATTTGAAAAGATAATCCTGACAGAAATCTTTGCATTGTTTGCTCTTTTGCTTCAACAACTCGAGCTCTTTGTAGCACTAATTCCATCTCCTTGTAATATTGATCCACTGAATTTGTTCCTTGTTTCAAATTTTGCAACTTGTCATAGAGAGTCCTCAAGTAATTTGTTGGAACAAACCTCTCAGTCATAAGTTGTTTCATCTCAGCCCATGTAGTAATTTCTGGTTGATTTTGTGTTTCCCTCAATCTTATGATGCCATCCCACCACAAGAGAGCATAACCATCAAATCCAGAAGATGCTAGCTTGATTTTCCTCTCATCAGTGTAATTATGCATTCTCCATAGCTTTTCTATCTTCAATTCCCACATCAAGAACTCCTCAGCATCATCATTATCACATGTGAGAGTAGGCACAAAGAATTTTGGTTTCCCAAGGCCATCCTCTTCTCTATTATCATCCAATGGAATTCTTCTAGGTGGAAAATTGCCACGGCCTCCATAAGCAATGGCTCGGCCTTCTTCATGATTACCACCAAGATTAGCTCTTTGTAATTGTGTGGAGATATTTGCAACTTCCCTTGTGAGATTATTCATGGCCTCTTGAAGAACACGAATTGAATTTGTAGCCTCAGTTTGTTTCTCAATAACCACTGTCAAATCCTTCCTTAGGATATCATCATATTCCTCAATTTTCTTCTCAACTCTTTGCTCAATCCGATTAGCAACTCCTTCTCTAAAGAGATTAAAATCTGCCCATGTACATGTATCAGCAGCAGTCTTTGTTTTGGGCATCAAATCAGCTTTCTCCTTTTCACCCTGCACAGAAGATTCACTAGCAAAACTCATGATTAATGGGTTAGTGAAAACAAATAATCAATGGGTTGTGGTGCCTCTCAAACTCACTCAAACCAGCAAAGAAAGGTTCACTTACTGTTCCAAAGTGAATAAGGATCAACTTACCAACAAGTACCAATGAAAACTGTGTCAAGTGTGAGAACAGAATACCCAGGCTCTCAAGTGTTACAATGCAAAACAAGGTATTTGGTGGGGCTTGGTTGGGATTCCTAACAACACCAAAATAACAACTCCAATGCACTGCTCAATGTGATAAAAATAACTAAAGGAAACACACTCACACTTGGAGACAATTGTGGCTTAACAAATATATGGTAGAGATTTTGCAAGCACTAGAAAGACACTAGCAAATACTCAATGAAACAGGCACAAGATTGCTCAATATGTCCACAAAAATTCCAATATGAAATAGCTTCCACTAGTGATATGTAGCTCGGCCTCTTTTGCTTTTTCTTTCTTTCTATTTTTTTTTATACTTTTTCCTTTTTCTCTATTTTTTTTTATTTTTCAATGGCCTTTGAATCAACTAGGAGCAATAATGAGATGGAAACAAAAATTAGTGGACAGATATGATCAAATGAGCAGCCTGATAGAGCAATTAAACAGCTAGTCTTATGGGGTTTTGGTACCTAAAGTTTGCTGTAGAAAGGCTGTGTCTAAGGCTTATCAAAGATCAGCACGAAATCCTAGAGAAAACAGGGAGAAAACAAATGAAAAACTAAGAAAATCGGATGTTAATCGAGCTCACGGCAGATAATTTGTTCACGGCAGAGAAACTGCTCGTTTTGCTACCGCGGCAGCGCGCTGTGGCTCGATTGGTAAGGGAAACGGGCTCACGGTGAAGGATTTTGTGGGCGCGCGCAAGCAGTCCGAGCGTGGCTAGGAGTGGGCGATGGCGGCAGCGATTTGGTGCTTTTCTGTGCCGCGGCAGGAGTCCGAGTTCTGGTGGGAGTGGGAGTGCGCGCGCGCGGTAAGGAATTTTCCTTACCCGTGGGGGGTTTGGTAAGGGTGATGCGGTGCGAATCCGTATGCGAGTAGGGCAGGTGGCGGCAGCGTTTTGGGCACTTTTGCTGCCACGGCAGGATCCCAAATAGAGCTAGGGCTCGGATATGAAATAGAACGGATCCACAAAAGTTGAAAATAGCACCAATGCAACACGATGAACTCAAGGAACTAGATCAACTTGAAACAATCTGTAGGTCTAAAAATTCCCGAGAACCACAAGATCTAAGCACAACTATTTTTGGTGGGGATTTTCGGATAGGAAAACAAAGGAACTAGATGAACCCTAAAATATGAAAACCTAAAAACAGAAAAACAGAAACACAAATCAACAAAAAGCAGCAACTAGGTAGATGCAAATTGGTGTTGATCTAGGCTCTGGCAATGATCTAAACAACTATTTTTGTGTGGCTTTTTCTGGATAGGAATAAAAACAACTAAAACTAGGGATAACTTTGCTCACCGAGAAAACCTGGAGAATCTGATACCAAGATGATATGGGGTGGCCCAATCTTCTCAATGAGCTTCTCTCTCTCTTTTTGTATTTTCTGAATATATGTGGATAACTAGTGCTACACTGAGACCTCTCACTTGGATGACCCTTGTTGCCAATGCAACAACAATCAAGCCCTTTGGATATTCTCAACTACACACTCTTGCACAAGCAATCAATGATCACAAGTGGTCCTGTATCCCCCTAATTCCCAATGGAATAGCAAGATATCACGCAAACTTTGACTTGGTATACTTCAAGATGAATGCTTAGCAGCAATACAATCTCAAGGCTAAGGTTTCATTGGTTTTGGTTAAACTTGTTCTCCCCTAATCCACACGCAGGTGGCATGAATATATAGGTGGAGGGTGCGGCCACAAGGGCTTCCTTGCGCAAGCAACCCACCTCCTACTAGGACTAGGACTCCTATTAGGATTAGGAGTCCAACTAGGACACAACTAGGGATACAAACCGATTCCACACACAAAGGAATTCGGCCCAATTGGTATACAAACCAAACCTATATGGAATAGGATTTTAGGAGGCGCATTTGACTTTGTGGAGGCACCTATCCCCTTGTCTTGATGAATAACAATTGTTTTCATGGAATAACAATTGTTATTTATTGTTTTCACCATCTTGCTTTATTGTTTTCACCATTGTAATCTTGTTTTCACCATCTTGAATGATTGTTTTCACCATGATCATGTGGTCTTCTATCAACTCTCCATCCAAGCTTGTGAGAACATAATCCTTAGGCATGTCCTTATCAGATAGAAAGATACTCAAAAGAGCAGTAAACTCGGTTTCTTCAGCTGTTCCGAGATACTTGAGATGGTCAGACCAAGAGGTCACATGGAGCAGGAGGGATCACCCGGAAACAATAGAGCATCCGGGTGTGCTGGCTTTGGTAGTTGCACCACAGGTCAATGGTTACGAGTTGAAAAAGGTTCTGATGGACGGTGGAAGTAGCATCAATATCTTATATTGGGAAACTTTCCTACGCATGGGGCTCAAGGAGTCTCAATTGCAGAAAAGTTCTACAGTTTTTCATGGGATCGTGCCGGGTCATTCAGCGTGCCCAGAAGGAAAGATCACTCTAGAGGTTGCTTTTGGAGAATCGAAGGACAATTTCCGAGTGGAGTGGCTCACGTTCGAGGTGGTAAAATTGCGCAGTCCTTATCACGCGTTGTTCGGAAGGCCGGCTTACGCCAAGTTCATGGCCAGGCCGTGTTACGTGTACCTACAGCTAAAGATCCCGGGTCCCAAGCGAACCATTACCATACACGGCAACCGGGTTATAGCAGCCGAGTGTGACGAAGGAGATGCGGCAATGGCAGAACAGGCGTGCAGAAAGGAAGAGCTCAAGTATTACCGGTCTCAGGTAGACCCGGATGATAGAACATCATTAAAAAGACCGAATACGGAAGACGAGAGAGCAAAATTCAAAGCAGCATAGGACACAAAGATGGTGGCTTTCGTCGAGGGCGATCCCTCCAAGCAATTTACTATAGGATCTAACCTGGATAGCAAGCAGGAAGAAGCACTTATCGAGTTTATTCGTGGTAATCAAGATGTTTTCGCTTGGACGCCTAGTGATATGCCGAGTATCCCAACCGAGTTAATTGAGCACAGCTTGCATGTTGATCCCAAGTCGCGGCCTGTGAAGCAGGGCCTGAGAAAAATGAACGAGGAAAGAAGAAAGGCTATAGGAGCGGAGATAGCTCGGCTCCTTGCAGCTGGCTTTATCATGGAGGTTTTTCACCCGGATTGGTTGGCAAATCCGGTTCTGGTGATGAAGAAAAACAACGAGTGGAGGATGTGCATAGATTACACGAGTCTCAACAAACATTGCCCAAAGGATCCGTTTGCCCTTCCAAGGATAGATCAGATTATAGACGCAGTGGCTGGAAGTGACCTATTGTGTTTCCTGGATGCTTATTCCGGGTATCATCAGATCAAGCTCAAGAAGGAAGATTGGGAGAAAACATCGTTCATAACCCCATTTGGAGCTTTCTGTTACAAAACCATGACTTTTGGGCTAAAGAACGCTGGCGCAACATACCAAAGGTGCATTCAAAAGTGTTTCGAGGATCAGATTGGACGCAACGTTCACGCTTATGTTGATGATGTGGTGATTAAAACCAGGAAGGCAGAAACATTCATTGAGGACCTAAAGGAAACGTTCAGGAATTTGAGAAGGTATCAGATGAAGCTTAACCCCCACAAAGTGTGTATTTGGAGTGCCGACAGGAAAGTTACTCGGTTTCATTGTTTCCGAGAGAGGAATTGAAGCAAACCCGGATAAGATCAAAGCTATTCAGAATCTGAAAAGGCCGGAAGGCCTGAAGCATGTTCAAAAGCTTACCGGGTGTGTAGCGGCGTTAAGCCGGTTTATATCCAGGCTTGGAGAGAAGGCAATACCTTTATACCGGCTCTTGAGGAAAACCGACAAATTTGTTTGGGACCAAGAGGCGGACGAGGCATTCGAAGCTCTGAAAAAGCAATTATCTGAGGCACCGATTCTGGCGGCACCGGGTCCTAAAGAGCCCATGTTGTTATACGTTGCGGCCGGGCCCCGGGCGGTTAGTGTCATGGTCGTTGTCGAGCGCAAAGAGGATGGAAAAGATCACCCGGTACAAAGGCCGATTTATTATGTGAGTGAAGTGTTATCGGAAGCAAAGCAACGTTACCCACATTGGCAAAAACTAGTTTTTGGGGTCTTTATGGACAGCCGGAAATTGAAACCATATTTTCAGGAACACCCCATAACAGTGGTTTGCTCTATACCAATGGCAGATATTATCAGAAATTCAGACGCGGCAGGTAGAATAGCCAAGTGGGCCATCGAGATGGGAGATTATCACATCAACTACGAGCCCAGGTCTGCAATCAAATCTCAAGCTTTAGCTGATTTTATCAATGATTGGACTCACACAAGCATGCCCACAATGATGCCAAGTTCCGAGTCTTGGGTGATGCACTTTGATGGTTCTAGCAGTATGAGGGGTCAGGAGCCGGGGTGGTGCTCACATCACCCAAAGGCGACAAATTGAGCTACGTGTTGCAGATTCACTCTGATTGCTCCAACAATGTGGCCGAGTATGAGGCATTATTACATGGATTGAGAATAGCAAACGAGATTAACATTAGGCGAATACTGTGCTACGGAGACTCGGATCTTGTGGTACAGCAGGTCTCAGGAACTTGGGATAGAAAAGATGCAACAATGGCATCATATCGCAGAGAGGTGGACAGGGTTGCCGGGTCTTTTTCCGGGTATGAGGTGGAACATATTGACATGCGAAAGAATGAGGCGGCAGATGCGCTCGCAAGACTCGGCTCGCGCAGAGAGCCGGTTCCACCTAATATTTTCCTGGACGAGTTATGGCGGCCATCTGTTAAAACTGAGTCTGAGGAAGAGGTGGCTAACCAAGACCCGGATTTGGAGCTCGTGGCCACAGTACGCGCTGTTCCCGAGTGGACAGAGCCGTTTTTGGCCTACCTATCACGAAGCGTGTTACCACCACAGGAAGTGTTAGCAAGGCAAATTCTGAGACGAGCAAAGGGCTATTCTATTGTCAATGGAGAGTTGTATAAAAGAAGTGCAGCAGGAGTCTTTTTGCGCTGTGTAGCACCAGAAGAAGGCCGGCAGATTTTGAAGGAGATCCATGAAGGTGATTGTGGGCATCATGCCTCCACAAGATCCCTCGTGGCTAAAGCATATCGACACGGTTTCTTTTGGCTCACGGCCTTAGCAGATGCGGAGCGCCTGGTGGCAAGGTGTGATGGATGTCAAAGTTACGCTCGCCAAACCCATGTGCCGGCTATGGAGTTGCAAACAATCCCGCTGACCTGGCCGTTTGCTTTTTGGGGTATGGATATGGTGGGCCCCTTCCACATGTCGCCGTGCAAAAAGACTCATCTTTTGGTAGGTATTGATAAGTTTACTAAGTGGGTTAAAGTTATGCCAGTTACCAATTGCGAAGCAATCACGACAGTCAAGTTCCTGAAAAGGATCATCTACCGGTTTGGATACCCTCACAGCATAATAACAGACAATGGAACCAACATGTCCTTAGGTGAGATGGAGAAATTTTGCGGGAACAATGGTATCCGGCTTGACATAGCCTCGGTAGCCCATCCACAAGCTAATGGATAGGTGGAAAGGGCAAATCAGGAGTTACTTCGTGGGTTAAAACCACGGCTGCGAGTCCCGTGCATCAGAGCTGCTGGAGCATGGGTTGAAGAGCTACCATCAGTAGTCTGGGGAATTAACACCACACCTAACAGATCTACTCATATGACCCCGTTTTTCATGGTTTACGGCGCAGAGGCAGTGTTGCCGAGTGATATTATTCATGACTCGCCCCGAGTATCAGCTTATGTTGAGGTGGAGAATGATAAGACCCGACAGGATGCCGTGGATATGCTAGAAGAACACAGAGAACAAGCCTTGGAGAGATCAGCTATATATCAGCAAGATTTGAGGAGATATCATAGTAGGCGAGTCAAAACCCGGGTCTTTCAAGAAGGGGACCTGGTATTGCGCTTGGTACAGTCCAAAGAGGGAAAGCACAAGTTATCCCCACCATGGGAAGGACCGTTCATCATAAGTCGGAATCTGCATAACGGATCATATTACTTGATAGACGCAAGGGAAGAGTCGGATACCGTCAATGACACCGCTCACACCACTTCATCTATGCAAGAGAGGGAAAGACCATGGAACGTGGCCCAGCTACGTACCTACTACACTTAGTATAGGCTAGGTTTACAAGTTGAATTACACGATGTAACAGGAAGCAGGTTTCAGACGCACTCTTTTCCCATCCATGGTACCTAAGGGGACTGGAGGGTTTTTAATGAGGCGGCCTGCTGACCTAGCTTTTCTCATATCAATAAAGAGATGGTTAAACTATGATATTGCTTCTTTCTTATTTATTTCTGTTAAGTTTTGATCTTTCTGTTTTCTATTTTATCAGGCAAGTATTACTTATTTGCTTATAGTACATTAGTTTTATATTTTTTCCTAAGGTCGCATATATAGGTCTTGGGGACTGATTGCTTGAATAGCACAGTTGCAAACTCAAAGACCCGGCCACGATGCCATTAAGTTATAAGGACCGATTACTTGTAATAAATATGGTTACAATCTTATAACTGGACAATAGAGCCAAATTTTCTTGATTTCTCTTGTTTAAGCTTGATGTGACTCGCAAAAATGTGGCATGCTTTGCTAACGTGTAATCACAATCAGTCATGATTCCCAATGGGACTTGCCTGACCCTATCTTTATAAAGTTATAGCAGCATTGAATATCCACGCGAAAGCCGGCTTACAACAAAGAGGATCAAAAGGGTCATCCAAACCACAGGTTATGCAGAGTACAAGGTTAACAGCCGGAAACTCACAAAATATTAAGCTTAACCTCAAACCCACGTGAGTAGCTCTATGTTTTGAGCCTTACCAAAAACAATTTGCCTTTCTGAAAACTACAAATCTCTAGACTCGGAAATTCGGGCCTTGGGGACTTTGGAATTTGAAAAAAGCAGCAAATTGTTTAGCTGCTAAGCTTAAAAACCCAAAACTCTGAGTCTTGGGGACTTAGGAAATAAAGTCCACTTGTCAAAATCACCGAGACCGGGAAACCGAGTCTCACAAAAGGAAAAAGAGCGAAAATCAGAAAAGCAGCAACAAAGTTCAAGGCTAGGGAATAACATATCACGATGAGGGGTCAGAAGGGCCACCAAAGGCTATTAAAGTTTAAACGTATTACAAACCGAGGAAATTGTATAGAAAAGTGCACAGGCGCACTATTAAAAGAATAATTGTATCAGGCATATTACATAATGCCCATTGGCCAAATAAGTGTTTGAGGCGAGAGATATTGAAACTTTATTCGGCACCCTTTGCCGAGTCATCAACGTCGTCCTTGGCGGCCGGGTCTGTGGAACGTTCATCGGTGGTCTTCTCTGCTCCCATGTCCGGGTTAGCCGCAGTATCGGCACGGGCTGGAGGAGGGACAACCGGCGTAGAGGAGGAAGGCACAGTAACGGCTTCAGCTTTCTTCTTGGCAGCTTCCGCCTTCCACCGTTCCAGCATGTCAAAGGGCTTAGGCAGATCCGATTGAATTGGCTTGTCATTGGCATCATAAGGTGGAGTGATCTTGCTTACGTCCAGTTTGTCGGCGATCAAGCTCGCCGAATGACGCACCTGGGCATGAATGGCCTTATAATCCTTACCAGTGAACTTGGAGCCATCGTTGTTGAACTCGGGAAACCCGCCCACGAGCTTTGCCGGCTCAAGCCTAGGAAAATAGGCCTTGGCCAGAGCAAGCCCACGGGTTACCCCAACCCGGCACGATGAACGCTTCCAGTGGTCGATCTAGGCGGGGATGGTAGAACATGCATCAAGCAAATCGTTCAAACCACAGTAACCCTTACCTGGCCACTTCACAGCCTCCAAAATCCACTTGGTGCCGGCAGTAAGTTGCCGGATCACGGCCTTCAGCGTCTTCAGTTTTTCAATATCATCTTCATCTGGGGCCGCTTCACCAGGACCTGCAGAGTAACAGAAAAAGTTAAAGCACTGAAATCCGGATGATAAACCTTATGGAATGAGAAATCCGAGTTATAATTAGTAAGACAGAAATTCTTACCAAGTAGAGTGCGGTAAGTATTGGCAATCTGGGCCGAAATCTTCTTCAGCTCACCCTCAGCAGTTTGGGACCTTTTCTTATACTTTTTCACGTCCTTCTCAAGATTCTTCACATCAGCTTCTAGCTCTTCACGTAACTTTGTCTCGACCTCGAGGAGCTTGTTGGTATTTTCCAACACCTCCTCAGACTGGGTCACGTAGGCCTGTGAGAAAAGGAAAGGAAAAGTTAGTCGGACAAAAGATATATCCTGGTATGGTATATCATACAGTTATAAAGTACCAAGCAAACTATGCATAGTTCACTCAGAACTTGGGGACTATGTGAATATAAAAGCAACATTGTTTAATTTACCTGGTGCTTAGCTGCCATAGTTTCCAGAATGTCCCTTTCATCGGTCTTCAAGGTAAAGAGCGCATCTAGCATTCCTTCAAAGTCCAGATCGCCGAGTCTCGGCCTGGAGGAGCTGGGGCCCTGATTACCCGGAGGTGGAGTCCTTTCCTGCTTGGGGGAGGTTATCCGGGTTGCCTGGGTGTTAGGAGTGGGATCACCCCTCCGCGACCCTAGGATCTCGACGTCCTCATCCCCAGGTGTGTGCTTTGGCATGGGAAACTCGGCCTCCTGCTCGGCCGGGTCTTTCAGCAAGTCTTTTTCTTCTTCTTCTTCTTCTACACCGTCAGCCGCGATCTTCGCAACGTCTTCCGGATCTTCCGTAGCCGGGTTATCCACGTCCATGTCCTCTGGGTCACTAATCGTGACCTTGGCCCTGAGAAAGAGAAATAAATAGTCAGTATATGGTGAGTGAAATATACGGAAAAAGCTAGTGTATTGAGTAGCAAGAAAAGTAACTCACCCGGTGTTCACGATGAAATCTGGTGGGAGACCGTTGCTAGACCCGGAAGAAGCTGACAAAGAGTTGGAAAGTGAGACCCGAATTTGTCCGGCTAGTGGGTGATTTGGAGAGGGACATCTTCGAGGAAGGTGGGAAGAACGAGTTTGGGGAATACCGGCTCGGCGAGCGGGGGACGAAGGGATGCCCGGGTGAAGAGGATCGTCACCCGGAGAGTTCCGGGTTACCCTACGCTTGACTGGAGCGGGTTCCTTCAAGTGTGATGAATCGATCAAACGTTGGTTAAGTTCGCACATGTTAGCGTACGAGTATGGTTTGGAGGCAATAGAGGAGTAAGGCACCTTGAAGACAACTCCCCGGGTCCTCCTCTTTGCCCCAACCTCCACTTCTGGCTCAGCTTCGCTCTCATCCGACTGTGTATCCTCTTTGTCCTCTAGCTCTGGCAAGCAAGATATATTGTTGGTAAAGAGGAAAGGGTTGGCCTAGATAAGATAACAAAAAAGTAAATGAGCGAGACTCGGATATTACCTTCATCAGAATCAGCCGGCTCCTCGTCCTCTTCCGAGTTTTCGGAAGAAGGAGGGGTATCTATCTTCCAGAAAGCGTTATCTTCTTGAGAGAAAAATACAGTGATAAAAGTTAGTGATTGTGCAAGAAAAGTGTCAGTCGGGTAAAGGAGTGAAACCGGTTCTTACTGCTGGGGCCGGGTTATCGCGCGTGAAAGGGTCCAGGCCGGCTATGTTCCGGATCACCTCCAGCTTCTCGGCCAAGAAATTTTTCATGATCTTGTTTGCGTCCGAGACCGGGTAATTCTTCTCCGAGTAACGGAGAGAATCGGTAACGTGCCCAGAATAGCTACACATGAGTTTGGGCCGGATGCTATTGGGTTGGATCCGGCAACTTACCCAGGTTTTGATTAGATTGAGCCCAAGAAGGCCTTGGGCCGAGAGTACAGCAAGTTTACTGAGGAGAGGCTGGATAGACTGCCTCTCGGCCTCAGAGGCGAAAGAGTTGAGATTATCGGAAATATCGAGGAGGTTATCGGTGAAACCCGGCAATGGCTTTTCCCCGGCTGAAGAGGTGTCTTGGCAATAAAAATAAGTTTTCTGCCAATGTTTGACGTGGGAATTGAGGTTCAGAGTCGGCATGAGGGAATTTTTCCGCCTCTGGATGGAGACCCCTCCACGGACTAGGAGGGCCCCATCGCCGCTCTCTCAGCATGGCTTGCATTGGAAGAGTTCAAGGAAAAGAGCTAAATTTGGCGGGATGCACAGGTATGATTCACACAGAACTATGAAATGAGTAATGTTGAGCATAGAGTTGGGGCCAATGTCAAATACCCGGAGCTTGTAGTGGTCCAGGAGCTCCTGGAAGAAAGGGTGACCCGGGGGGCGGAAACCCCGGATCACATGCTCAACGAAAACTACTACCTCATCTAGGCCTGGAGAAGGCCGGGTCTCCTCTCCGGGTACCCTCCAGTGGATCTCCTCCCGGGTGGGCAGAACACCCGACTCCGCGAGCTCGTCGAGTTTAGCTTTGGTCACAGTTGATCTTGCCCAGTTGGCAGAGATCGCTTGACTCGGTTTGGCTTGTCGGCTGGGTGTTTCCCCTTCAGCTTAGCGCTGGCTTTAGGAGCCATAGATGTGGATCTAAAAAAGAGGCAAATGCAGAGTGTAAATATCGAGAGACCCGGAAACTATAATTATCCGACTTAGTAAGAAGTACTTGCAAGAAATTTTAGTGGATTGGATCTAGTCGAGAACATATACGGGAAAAATTCGCGATTGCAAGTGGTGAAGATGTGCTGAGAGGTGCACGCTCGGATCTAAACTAAGCATTAGCCAGGGAAAAGCAAGGTATGACGTGTTCAGCTAATGAGAAGTAAGAAGAGCATCTAGAGGTGAAACTAGATCCAATCTCCCCGCGTGAAATCAAGGATTAAATCCAAGGAAGTGAAGGGGCTTACCGGTGGAATCGAGATGGGAACGCGGCGGCGGCGGATGGCCCGACAGCGGCGGCTCCTAGGGATCTCCGGTGGGTTGCTCGAGGGCATGGCGGCGGAAATCGACGGCGGCGTCACGGGCGCGGGTGGCAGCGAACGGACGGCGGCGGCGTGATTCCGGTAGCGTGCTCACGGGCGGCGCGGCAGTGTGGGCTTGAGCTCGAGGTTGCGGGCGCTGAGAGAAGGTGGAGATGAAAGGATGGGGGAATGGTTAACGGATCTGAAAAGTGACCCTTGGGTGCCTATTTATAGGTACATGGGGTAAAGTGCCCTAGGGTTGGGCGGCAAGAGCCAAAATTTCGGAAAAAGGTTATTCGGCCGGATATTCTGGGATAAGCATTAAAGGTGCCCGTTACGGGATATCCGTAAAGAGATTGAAACGGATTGCGAGCGTGATATTCGGACTGATCAGTAAATGGTGCGAGTCCGGGTCTCATTGTGTTCTCTCGGAGTGTTAACCCGGAAAGACGATGCCTGACTCGGGAAAAACCGGGTTACTATATGGACCACCTACAGAGCAAGGCCTAGCTATTGTCAAAGCGTTCTAACCCGGTATTTTATGGACTTGTATGTTTATTGTTTTGCAGGGAATAGCGTGCGCTTCCTGGTTGATCCCGCGAAGCCCAAGCTATTCTGGGGACTACTGATGGAGGGATGGTAACCAGGTAGGCTGACGTCAAGGTGTAACCCAGCCCAATGGGAATCGTGCAAGACACGGCTCAGGCAAGAGGAGTTTCTGGAAGGCCCAAGAAGGAGCGTAGGCCTTGTAACCCGGCTTTGGGGTTATTATTAGGAAACTTAGGGTTTGTGTGTGGTTCCCGGGTAGGATTCCGAGTGTGCCTTGTACGAGAAGCCAAGGGGCCGGGTAAGATATAAGCCGGCTCCTAGGGTTAGGAAAGGGGAGCTTCACCAGATATTCGAGTATCCTTGTAATACGAGAGCTGATATTGCAACCTTAGATTGAAGACTCAGCGACTTGATTGCCAGAGCTACCAGATCGATTGATAGCATAATTTCCTTTGAGCTAAACCCTCTCCCAAACACCAGAGTCGAATTTCCCCAAGATAAGTTACCCCTGGTAACGTCTGCCGTGATTATCCTGCGACAGAAGGCACAGCTGAGGATCAGCTGAGGTACTCTCAAGTAATTGGTTTACTCATGTATCTAGCGAGCGCTACGAGGCCTGACATCATGTTTGCTGTGTGCAAACTAAGACGGTTTGTTTCCAATCCGGGTGATGTGCATTGGCATGCCGTAGAAAGAATTATGCGCTATCTGAAAGGTACCGTGAACCATGGACTTCACTACAGTGGATATCCTTTGGTACTTGAAGGGTATTGTGATGCGAACTGGATCTCTGATGCTGATGAGATGAAAGCCACAACGGGGTATGTGTTTACCCTTGGAGGTGGTGCTGTTTCCTGAAAGTCTTGCAAGCAAACGATCTTAACGAGATCAACAATGGAAGCAGAATTAATAGCATTAGACACGTCTAGTGTCGAAGGAGGATGGCTTCGAGATCTTTTGATGGACTTGCCGGTGGTTGAAAAGCCAGTACCGGCTATCCTTATGAACTGTGACAATCAAACAGTAATTGTCAAGGTGAAGAGTTCAAAGGACAATGCACAGTCCACAAAGCACATAAAAATGAGATTAAAAGTTGTCAGACATTTAAGAAACTCCGGAGTGATAGCGGTGGATTATATCCAGTCGGCTAAGAATCTGGCAGATCCCTTTACTAAAGGGCTATCACGTGTTGTGATAGAAAGTGCATCAAGGGAGATGGGTATGAGACCCACATGAGTTGCCATGGCAGTAACCCAACCTATGTGATCGGAGATCCCGTGAAGTGGGACCTGGGAAAACAAGCAAGTGGTTAACTGAGGAGAGTAATTTTTACTAACCCACGCCACTGGAGATGCAGTACTCTCAAAAACTGTATGGCAGGTTGACTTTTGTCTTAATGTGTTCCAAGGCTTGTATAAGCAAGATGCTATCCTACAGAGCGATCTTTGGAGGAACACACCTATATGAACCTGACTGCTGGTCACAGTCTATGAGATTGAGTGATCTCTAATAAGTTCATAAATAGGTCAAGACTGTGACTAATATGCTCCACCCGAGGGGTCAGCCTTCGGCAGCCTAGTACTGGCAAGACATTTAGTGAAACTATTTTACGCCAAACTGACAATTCAAGGCATAGTCCATTGTCCAGTTGTGATGTAGTGTAGCTATTTGTTCTAGGTGGATGTTCAACCTTAACGGGTCTCCACTGAAAATGCCGGTATATAAAAACAGTGATTGGAACAGAGGACAACACCATGGGTCTTCGGGATCTGGTGGGGGATTGCTGAAATTTGGATGGGCTTTTAGCCCATTAGGCAATTTCTATTTAATCCCTAAGGCCCATGATGCCGTAGCAAGTGGTGGGAGTTTAGTCCCATATTGCTAGTTGGGAGAGTTTTGCACCAGTTTATAAGGTGAGCTCTCTCCCCGCTAGTGTGAGTTGGTATGAAGAGAGAGGAGCTGTGGAGGTGTTCCACACGCGCGCTCCTCCTCCTCCGCCGCCCGCCTCGCCACGCCTCGCCTCGTCACGACGCGCCGCGGGTTGCGGAATGATCCGAGCCGATGCCTTTATTTTGGCAGTCGGAAACGGAGAGTCAACAGACACGCCAATAATATGAGACGTCATATTGATTGTTTTCTATTGCGTCACATTTATTTTGGTAACAACCGCGCGCAGTAAAACGCCGCATTGATCACGTGGTAACCGCGCGCAGTAAAACGACGCATTGATTACGTGGTAACGGCTATAGTAAATGCCAATTTAATTTGTGAGCTGACCGTTCTCCTACCCGGCCGTGCCTATATATTGAGCACGCATGGCGGACACATATATACACAACTCATACACTCTGCCTCTTTGCGCCCATTGTATCTCCACCTCCTGTTGCTGCCGCCGGTGATCCCATCCCGTCTACCGCGTACACGGCCGACGGGAGAGCAGGCCTCCGAAACCCCGCCTCTCCAGATCCTGTACGGGAGAGGGGCAATTAGGTTTTTAGGGAGCGTCTCCTACGTGACTGCTCGCTGCTGCTGTACATCTACTTCGCCTACTACCGCGTCGTCCTTTTCGTCAACATGTCCACCGAAGCCGAACGCGTTGCTGCTGCTGCCGAGGCCGCCACTGCTGCCACCGAGGCCGCCTCTGCTGCTGTTGCCGCCACCGCTGCTGCAACCGCCGCCGCGGCTGCCGCCTCTGCTACGGCTACTGCCAATTGGCCGACCGCAGGGTATAACACGTTTATCCACGTCCTTATTATTTCCATGTGTGTAATACTAGTAGTTTGCGTAGATTTATCTACTATAAATCTAGTATGCAGGAACATGGTTAAATATCAGTATGTTTACGTTATGTTCATGATTTATACTTGGATTAATTTAGTCTGTAAATTGCCTAAACTCGTAACACCGGTGGCTCGTATGGTCCGACCGGGGTTTGGATCAAATTGATCTCGTCCTGTTCCGACAATTCTGGAACAACGATTTCTTTCTTTTTCTTCTCCACAGGTCTGACCCCGCTTACTCCTCCAGCTTCCAGGTTTTGACTAGCATTATCTGCCAACTTTTTCTTCTGAAGTTTGTACTGGAGTTTCTTGGCGGTCTTCTTTTTGCTCTTGGAAGAGGGAGGTTTTTTGCCAGGTTCTTCCTCTGTCAATTCCTTGACATCAGGGTAGATGGGACTGGTTTCGCCGTCCTCTCTTTCCTCATCTGGTGGAGGTGTTTTGGGATCTTCATCGTCTTCGGCATCCAAGTTCTCAATCGGTTTTGCCATAAGTACTTCATGAAATCCTCCCGCATGGATTTAACCTTTCTTTCGAAAGCGTCTTCATCTTCATCTTCTGAGTCTATGTCTTCAGATCCAGGTTCCAACTCCAATCCTGCCTCTATGGCAGCTAGTACGGAGTCGGCTTCCGAGTTCACCGTTTCATTGGCGGGTGTCGGATCTTCCACTGGCTTTGTGGGATCGTTGTTTTCTGCTTCTTCCACGGGATTACTTACTTCCGTGTTTTCAGCGACCTCAGATTGCACCATGCCAATAAAGTGAGATCTGATTGCAGGCATCTCCGAAGAGGCAGCAAATTCAGGGTTTTGGCGATCTGAGCAAAATCCGGTATCATAGTTTTCTTCAATTGGGTATAGGACGGGTGGGATAAATTTGCTTCCACCATAGAATCCCATTGCTTCTGCCGTTAATCCGATAAAGATGCTTGCAGATCCAATCGGTAAAACGCAGGCACTTACCAGGTGATTCCGTGCTGGCATGTACGATCCATTGTCGAGGAAGCGCCCAACGTCGTTGTCGAATTCCAAGCTTCCGACAGTTATAGTACTACCGATTCCGCCGAGTATCCCCGATCGAAACATAACGCCTGACGTCGCTGGCCCCACGGTGGGCGCCAACTGTCGAGACATCGTAGTAGAGTTTATAGACGGGGGTGCCATGAGCCTACGGGTAGAGACGTGGTAGTACGACAACCAGGAACACCAAATTTACCCAGCTTCGGTACGTCGCAACTAGGCGGCGTTCCTACTTCTGCAATCTCACTAAATCAGGGCTAAAGCCTGAATTATACAAAGTACAACGTGA
The DNA here is from genome assembly GCA_028641055.1 of Alopecurus myosuroides. Classification (NCBI taxonomy): domain Eukaryota; kingdom Viridiplantae; phylum Streptophyta; class Magnoliopsida; order Poales; family Poaceae; genus Alopecurus; species Alopecurus myosuroides. The sequence goes on along the minus strand of CM054063.1, from coordinate 114,740,909 downwards.
GTAGGGTTTCGCTAACTCGGCGAGGATCAATTTCTCGGCGAGTTGGCTTCTAGCTAATTGTCTGTATATTTCTTCTCTCCCGTCCTGCTTTATATAAATAGCCGGGTTAGGGCTTACAGAAAGGAAACCTAGTAGACTACGGAAAGTATCTAACTTGGAAAACGGGAATCCGGCTTCTACTCCAAGCCGCACCACTTTGGGCCGTGGTCCGGGTTCATCTAGAATCCGGCTTCTGCGCGTCAGCTTACTGGGCCGCCTAATGGACTGTGATCCATTAACAATCAGGCCACCCTGGTAATCCGGCTCTTTAGAACAATACCGGATATACCCCTAATCAGTATATATCCGACACCTAGAGTATCTTTAGAGGGTTGTCGATAGTCCTCGACAAGCATCGACAACCCTAAAGTATCTTTAGATAGTTTCAAAATAATTAATACTCATCATTCAAACACATAAATTACCAATCTTACTACTCATAATTAAAATCCATCATTGAAACGTATAAATAACCAGTCTTACAACTCATAATAAATAGTTCAACTAATACTTAATATTCAAATCCAACATTTCAGAGCTGGAATGTCTACTACATGATCATAACTCATAATGTGCTACATAAATAACTAGATTACATGTCTACTCATCACAAATGGCCTTGATCTTCCTAATCTTGGCCCTAGTCCCTTCTTTCTGCTTAAGTTGATCAACAATCATATACTCTAGCTTCTTCTTTTCCTCTTTTAGTTTGTTTCCGTCTTTCTCTGCCCGGATTCTTAGAACTTTGTGCATGTTGCTAGTTGAAGCATCGGTTCTTTTCTTCTCCTCCAATTCAGCCCTAGCAACCATTAAAGCTTGTTCTGCTTTTGCCTTCAAAGCTAGAGTGAGTTGCTTCTCCTCCACAACTTTATCAACTTCATCTTGCAAAATCTTCAAATCACGGTGCATCTTGGATATCTCATCCTGTAAAACAAATCTTTGCTCCATATTATCCAAAGCATCATTAACTCTTCCTTGTTTCTGTTCTACATAATTGTCCCACAGCTTGCAGACTACTTTCTGCAGTGATGAGGGCCACTCTAAATCTACCCAATGCAGAAAGTCACAGACTTCACCTCCATCCTACACACAACAAATTCCAATGGATAAATTCTCTAAATTCTACACAACGGTTCATACACTCCTACAACTGTATCCATCTTATACAAAATGAGAATACTGAAACTAGAAAATGTGCAATCTTTAAACACAAACCTGGCCTGCACATCCTAGGAACCTCCTGCCCGTGTTGTGTCCTTCAAAGCAAACGAATTTTGCTGCTACACAGTTATGCTTGCAAAGAACCTACTCCCCATTGACTAAGCCGCAGTAATCATAGTCATACATCATGTTCAAACTCTACAAAATCAAAGGTACAGTCCATATATGAGATCACTACGAGCTGCAGATCAAATGCTTACATCCAAAAATCAAATGCCTAATCCAAAACCGAACAAATCCGAGTTGCAGATCGATGCACTAAATCTAGCTAGAAATCCCCAAATGTATTACATAACTCACATCGGTGTCACCGCTGCTGAGATGAGCTTTCGAATCCGTCTCGCCATCTCCCCAAGAAACCATCTTCGCAACGAGAGAACTCCGGCGACGACGAATGCGGGCGGCGGCGGCAGCAGAGTCGCAAGAGAGAGCAGCAGTAGCGAGGCAGGGGCAGACATAATCCCCTTGCCACATACGACCGGCAGTTAAACGTCCCCTTCGCCTCAAACCTAACGACCCTGAACGACTCTGTCACCTTCCCTTACCACGTAGGCCTGGCAGTGGGCCACGCCGGTCAGATTCGTTGTTATGCGCGCTAAACCGAGCGAACACACAAAAACGGTGCTCCGTGTCACGCCTCTGCCTCAAAAAATGGTGCTATTCGTTATTTCTCCCGAAAACGGTGGTTAGGTGACAACTCGGTTATGTGTCATTTTCTGGTTTGGGTATCTTGCGATTAGGAGGACGGAATGCCCATCGAGCTGTAGTCACCGACGCCGAGACAAAGCCCATTATGGCCCATCGGCATGTGATCACTGACGGCCCAAATAGCCCACCCGACGCCCTCCCTCTTCGGCGGCTCCCCGAACCGAAACCCTGGATTAAACCCTCGCCTCCTCCTCCCCCCGCCGGAAAACCAACACAGCCACCCACTTCCCTCCCCCCCTCTCTCTCTCCGACATGGACCCCGACTTCCGGTTCGACCCGGACGGTTCCGACGACGAGGCGCCGGCGGCCTCCGCGCGGCGCAAGCCAGCGCAGTCGCCGTGGGAGTTCTCCACGTACACGCAGTCCGTGGCGGCGGAGCACGCGCAACGCCGCACCACCTCTATCGACGAGAAGATCTCCCAGGCCCTTCGGGGACGAATCAATCCCTCTATGCCTGATGGCTCAGAGGACGAGGAGGATGATGCTGCTGATGATAGCGACGAGGAGCCGGTGAAGGGGGAGAGCGGGGACGAGGAGGACGAGCTAGATGAGAGCGACGAAGACGAAGAGAGCGAGGGGGATGAGGTAGCCGAGGAAGACAGCGGGGAGGAGGATGGCAAGGTGGATGATTGTGAGCAAGGAGAAGAGGAGGAGGAAGAAGAAGAAGAGGCTGCACATGAGGTGGAGCTCTGGTGCCATTTGACTTCTCCATTCTTTTCTGTTTAGCTTAGCTGCCAATCCGCTTGTACGTTGTCTGCAATTCGTTAGCAGGGCAAACAATCAGGGATTTTGGTTAGTTGAAATACTCTTTGCATTACAAGTCACGATATGCTTCTGCCTTATAATCACAGGAAGAAGAAGATACACCAGAACAGAGTGGCACTCCGGATCCTTCTAAGTTTTTTGCATCGTCGGAAGGAGCGTCATTCAGTGCAAATTCGTTTCTTGAGCTCAACTTATCACGTCCACTCGTTCGAGCTTGTGAAGCACTTGGCTACCAGAAACCAACACCTATTCAGGTTTGCACCTGCGATTCTTCTCTAGGCCAAGAGTAACATGATATGAAAAGAATGCCACCTTCTGTCTATCAGATATGTCAAAATTTTCTTCTTCAAAAATTGCTTGTAGGGCCATCCTTCAATCTCTGAATTCACCGATAATGAATTCGCGATAAATCTTAAAAGATGTTTCTTATCTGTGATGGTATTTCACAATTATAATTTGTCATCGTATGATCCAAAATTGCAGTGGTGCATATTTTAACTTTTCAACCATATTGTTTCATGGTATGGGTTAACTACTTAAATAGCACTTTGGTGTGACAAGAGCATAAACATGGCACATTGTGCATGATAGTTCATATGGTATTGCACGGCTGCATTCTGGTATTGTGAAATTCCTGTAGGATTACTCAAATAAAAGAATCAAGGCCTCTTTTGCTGTAAACATTAGGTTAGATTATAATGACTGATCTAACAGTCATCTGAACATTCTATGGTGAATTAGACCTTTAAAATATATGGAGTATATAGTTTATGTTTAGTATAACGTACCTCTTCTCAATGCTGTCTGATGGATATAACTACCTCATATTATATGCTTGAATACAAAAATTGATTCTCAAGTTTTCTAGGCTTTTTTGCATGGATCGCTAGTTTCTCTTTTAAGTATCATTAGTTAAGAAAAAAAGCTTCCGTCTTCATGTCCAGCGGTACTAGTTTCATTTGGTGTAGTAATGAGGCATAGCCGTAGACTGGTCCCATAGTTGACATGCATTCGTAAATTTGGCAGAGTTGGCAAACCTCTTTAAATTTGCACTGAAGGTGATTGTCAATTTTAAATTGGATTTTTTACAAAACCCTTGATCACTCGAAGCATTACAGGAAAAGACCATAACACCCCCCTAATTTCATGTAAACAACGCTTTTAAACGTACTCGAAGCCATGGTTCAAAAAAGCGGTAAGAGTTAAGCGAGCGGTGAGGCTCCGATCAGAGGAACTACAGCTTAAGTGGTGCTTAAGCGTTTTGTACGGATCACTAGCAAACGAGCAGTAGTAGCTACAGCGCATACACAGAGCAGCAGCCAACAAGGCAACAAGCCAACAACAGATCGAATCCATCTGCAAACAAGCAGTAGCAGCACACGCATATGTGCAAACAAGCAGTAGCAGGTCAACCGCAGGCTAGTAGTCACAATAAGCAAGATCGTTTTCCTTGCTCTAGTAAAATTTCTGCAATCTGGCCAACCTGATGCGGGCGAGCAAGTCGATCTGGAGCAAGGTGTGGACGGAGAGGGGACAAGGGGAACAAGCTGTTGGATATGTGGTTGGAGTGCAGGCGGTCTGGATGAGCAGCTTGAATGTCGGCGGGGCAGGAGCTTGAACGGCGCGCGGCGGGCGGGAGAGGCGCCGCCTCTCTCTATCCCGTCTCGAGCTCTCGACACAAGAACGAGAGGAAGTGGCCTATTTGGGAATCCTAACCCTAAACCTCTATTTCCCTCTCTTAGATTCGCCGTTTCCCTCCTCTTTCCCGTCCCAATTTTTGGTTGTCCCGCCGCCAGGATCATCGCTCAACCGCCGCCTACCTCCGTTTCGGCGCCTCTCGAGACCGAGGAAGCGGACGAGGAAAATTAAGCGGGCCACTTTTTAGTGCTCGGCGCCTATTGGGCCGCGCAGGCCCAAAGCGAAGCGGTATGCTAGCGATGCACTCGCTTTACCGATTAAGCGAATGCTCAGAACCGCTTTTTTTGAACGTTGCTCGAAGCAGCACAGGAAAAGACCATAACAACCCCCTGATTTCATGTGAACAACACTTATAAACATAAACAGTAGAGGGTGACCAGCTTGCCACAAAGCACACATACCAATGAGCGCGATGCTACATAATCAACTTGAAGCGCTGGCTCACAGCACAGGTATACGAGACCATCTCAGGACGATGAACCGTACCAGAGCACCATTGGTCAGAGAGCAATTAACCGATTGGTCAATATCGATGCCAGATGTGGTAGCAGCTTGTGGACTTGTCGAAGGAGACACCCCCAATCTGGGGCAGTAGCAGGCCAACCTGATGCAGGCGTGGCCGGCCGCGAGCGAGCAGGTCGATCTGGAGCAAGGTGTGGACGGAGAGGGGACAAGGGGAACGAGCTGTTGGATGTGCGGTTGGAGTGCAGGCGGCCTGGATGAACAGCTTGAATGCCGGCGGTGCAGGAGCTTGAACGGCGCGCGACGGACGGGAGAGGCGCCGCCTCTCTATCCTGTCTCGAGCTCTCGGCACAAGAACGAGAGGAAGTGGCCTATTTGGGAATCCTAACCCTAAACCTCAATTTCCCTCTCTCAGATTCGCCGTTTCCCTCCTCTTTCCCGTCCCAATTTTTGGTTGTTGCGCTGCCAGGATCATCGCTCAGCCGTTGCCTACCTCCGCGCTGTCGCCCTTCGAGACCGAGGAAGCGGACGAGGAAAATTAAGCGGGCCGCTTTTTAGTGCTCAGCGCCTATTGGGCCACGCAGGCCCAAAGCGAAGTGGTATGCTAGCGATGTGCTCGCTTTACCGATTAAGCGTATGCTCAGAACCGCTTTTTTGAACGTTGCTCGAAGCAGCGCAGGAAAAGACCATAACAACCCCCTGATTTCATGTGAACAACACTTCTAAACATAAACAGTAGAGGGTGACCAGCTTGCCACAAAGCACATATACCAATGAGCGGGATGTTACATAATCAACTTGAAGCGCTGGCTCATAGCACATGAATGCAAGACCATCTCAGGACGATGAACCATACAAGGGCAACATTGGTCAGAGAGCAATTAACCCAATTAACCGATTGGTCGATATCGATGCCAGATGTGGTAGCAGCTTGTGGACTCGTCGAAGGAGACACTGCCAATTTTGCTGAGGGCTGCTGTCGAGTTGGAAAGGGAGGGGCTAGGGACAGGAGATATCGGGTGGTGCCACGAGACACAAAACAGAGGGAGGAACTTGGGTCGCTCAGGAAAAAAATGGAAGGGCTAAATCATCAAGTACAAGAAAGCTCCCTCAACACCAGGCGGGATGAGCAGCCCTATACCGTTGCCCACACTCATCTGTCCTTTTCTACTTAGTTGGACATATCACTTTAGAAAATCGTATAAAAATAAAGTAAGAAAACGGATGCGCTAAGTGCAACAGCTTTCACGCTAGTTGCTCAATCCGAAGGCAAACCGGATGGGGAAGCTGTTAACCGGGGGCAAATTTACACGAGGCTTGTCAACTTCCGGACAAATGTACAGTTCTCTTTTCTCTCAGTTTAATGATCCACACTGATATAAGTAGCAGTGGTGGTGCTAGACCTATGATGATGTGATGTCAATCCCGTTAAACTCCTTCGAATTATCAATTTCTTGATGAATATGAAAAAATTCGAAGCGTATTTTACACAAATTGTGGTGTCAGACATCAAAGTTTTGTGTGTAATGGCACCACCTATTGTAGGCAGTGGTTGCATTAGTTGAGATATGGTTTCCATGCCAGGGTGCTGTTAAACTTCTGTTTGCCTCTCAAATCCAGTTACACTCAGACGTCCAACCTTGTAATGGAGAACCATCAAGGCTACCACTGTTATATTTCAGTTGGAGCCTTTAATGACAATCGGCTGTATTACGTTAATCATTTTCTTTGCTTTCCTTATCAGCTGCTCAGATTTAATGTGATAAACCTGGGTTTAGTGAGTAGCAGGTTCCAGGTTTTCACAACTGTGCGTTTTCGTGGAGTTGGTAGTTTAGGGTCAAAGTGTCCAAAGTTTGCATTTATAATCGGTGTCATGTACCTGTAGTTGATCAATTAACATATTCTTTGTAGTTTCCAGTTTCTACTGCCGCAGATTATCAATAAACATATTTTTGTTACTAACTGAGTTATCCGTTATCGTTAGTCAATTTTTTTTGTCAATTTTCTTTTTGCTAAATACCCTGCATATTCCAGGCTGCATGCATACCTTTAGCATTAACAGGACGGGATATATGTGGCAGCGCTATAACGGGGTCAGGGAAGGTATCTCTAATGAACATAAACCCCCCCTGTATGGAGCATTTCGAAGTTTGAAGTATTAATATTAACTGATCTCTTTTAATTAGACAGCTGCGTTCTCTCTGCCTGTGCTGGAGCGTCTACTTTTCCGGCCGAAGCGTGTGCCTGCTATTAGGGTGCTTATTCTTACTCCGACTAGAGAGTTGGCTGCTCAGTAAGTTTCTTATGTTCATTATTTCTATATAATAATAATCTTTTATGTTAGCCCATGAAATATTTATGCTCCAATATGGTTTTTCTAATTTAGGTCCAACCCATTGCCTCTTTTGCCTATTAATTAGCTTGTTGCCCTTTTGGTTTATCAGTTAATTAACGATGTTCTGGTGATATGCTTTAATCTGCACTTTGGAGGGTACATCACTTGTTGCGTGACACATTTTTTGGATAATTTTGAGACCGTTTGGGTGTTAGCAAGTATCTGTATCTAGACACAGTCATAAGATTTTTTTTACATGCAACCAAACTTGACATGGGAGGAGTCCGTTAAGAGAGATCTGAAGGTTTGGAATATCGCCAAGATTTAGCCATGGACAGGGGTGCGCGTGGAAATTAGCTACCCACGTTCCAGAACCATGACTTGGCTTCGAGATCTTATGGGTCTCAACTCTAGCCTACCCCAACTTGTTTGGGACTGAAAGGATTGGTTGTTGTTATTGCATTGGAGGTCTGAAGTCAGTTCTGCTCCAACACGGGTGTCGGTATCGACTCGATCTTGGCTGTTTATTAGGAAATAAGTTAAAAGAAAATGTGATTTAGGGATTCGTCTAATATGTACTTATGTAGTTTTTGTTTCTATTGCATCAATATGTATATTTTTTATGAGTAAAGAATGCACACATTCTGAAAGAAATATACAAATTTGTCAATAAAATCTGTTGAAACCGGAGACATACAGTATTAGTTAGCAATATGAACTAATGAAGTAATGATATTTCTGTGTGCACGAAGACCCCACTCTTGTTGCTCTTAATGCAACTGTACACATGAAGGCTGTGTCCTCTACTCCATGTTGATTATCAGCCACCTAGTTATTAGCCACCTGGATTATCTTGAGCATCCAATGAGCTGTTGATGTTATACCGCCAAATTTTGCAAGATTTCCTTGGTCATGGTAATACTGGCTAACATAGGTGTTATGCCTGTTTTTCAACAGTTCAGTATAGAAGGTCCCACCTGTTTTAAACTTCTAGGTGCAAAGAACATGAGCTTAATCCTGAAATTTATCACATGCTAGTTCTCATCATCATTATTATGGCATTGGGTTTATCGCTATTTTTAACTTACTATTCATAGTCCAATAAATGCAGGGTCCATAGTATGATTGAAAAATTAGCCCAGTTTACGGATATCAGGTGCTGTCTCATAGTTGGTGGACTTCCAACTAAGGTATTCTGTTACATTTTTTTTATTTGCTTGTTCAACCTATCCTGAAGTTATGCCTGCAGCCTTTCCCGTTCGGTAAATATTTCTCTGCAGAACACACAACCTTTCATGCATGAATTAGAAGAACACTGCATTTTCTAATAATTTTCTATTCATGACTGCATAAGGAGCTGGCCTATTTTCAAGGAGTTCAATTTTTTATCCATTTGCCATAAATTTGTTTTCCTAAATGGGGATTTTTTTCTATCATGTGTGTGCGAATGCAAATCTGACATACTATGGTAATAGGCTGCTTCGGAAGAGACAAAAAAAACTGGAAGTTTTGTTTATTGTAATTGCCTCTTTTTGCAATCATGCAAAACACGATTCCATATTCATCATGTTATTCAAATATCTAAATATTAATTACACAGGAAACTGTTAGATGTCATGTCCAGCCAGCCTTTTCCACCACTCATATCAACTTTACCGTGACCTTTGATATTTGGTATTTATATAGGCTTCCATTATCGAATTTGGAAAGATAGTCACTTATATTTCTGACTGCTCGATGTTTCTGCTCAAGTACATTTTTGTTTACTCTGTATAGTTTCTTGCTTGAATGCTGTTAGATATTCTCGCGTTAATATTATGCTGATGGTTTGCTATCTACTTTCACAGGTACAAGAGGTAGCTTTAAGGTCCAATCCTGACATTGTTGTTGCTACTCCTGGGCGCATAATAGATCACCTACGGAATTCCCTTTCTGTCGGTCTTGAAGATCTTGCAATTTTGATCCTTGATGAAGCTGATCGTTTGCTAGAGTTGGGTTTCAGTGTTGAAATTAATGAACTGGTAACGGCCAAACTTGTGTGCTGCTAATTGCTTGCTTTCTGGTCACCATGTAGTTTCTTATTTTGGTCGGTGTAACTGTTTTATCATTGGATTCCAACAATTGAATAGGGTTATTCTCAAACAATCATAAGATTTATTGGTTAATATCTTGCTTTAGACAATTGGGAGATTTAATCTATGTGTTAAAACTGAATTGGGGGCCCATTGTGATGTGGGGGGCCGATGAGTGGTGGAGACTGGATATTAAGTTCTGTTGTTACTCTGAAAATCTACAACGTTCCCAATGGGTTCATCTGTAATGTGCTTTTGTTTGCTGATAAATGCAGATTCGCATGTGTCCTAAAAAAAGGCAGACAATGCTCTTTTCTGCTACAATGACAGAGCAAATTGATGAACTTGTGAAACTTTCGCTAAACAAACCAGTTCGTCTTGAAGCCGATCCATCGCTGAAACGCCCTGCAACATTGACTGAAGAGTATGCTCTTTCTCATTCATCTCTTGATCGGTTATATTTGTTTTTTGTGTCTCTTGTGTGTTCAGTATTTTCCAACAGCTTATATGATTAACAGCGTTTTAGTTACCTCAATATTCTATATAATTTATTCTTGTATCATTATTCTCCATTTCTTACAGGGTAGTAAGAATACGACGATCGCGTGAAGCAAATCAAGAAGCTGTTCTGCTTGCTCTCTGTTTGAAGACCTTCAAGGAAAGAGTAATCATTTTTAGGTTTGTGTTCTGGGACATGTTCGCCTTTTGAGTTTCTTCCTGTTATGTAGCTCCATTTTCTCGAGTAGTACAATAAAGATAGCTGGGTTTACTCCTTATTCTGCTATCCAAGGTATGTTCAAGATAAACTAGTGTAGGAATGGAGCATATGTCTAACAGGATGTAATAATAAAATACATAATATCGATTCATGCATTGTTCTGTCACGCTTTTCATTATCTTTGGTAAAGTTGATGTATGTTTGTGTCACTGCTGATGTCACTATTAGTTGCTATTTTACTTCTTACAGTATGATTGTTGAGACTTGAGATTGATGGTCATCACCAAGTTATTTGAATCGCAAGTCCTTGGAATTGCCTGACTAGTGGACTAATGTCCAATAGCTGCGACCTGCTTTCTACTGGATGACACCATTTCTATTTTAACATGTTCATACTGCATGCTACCTTGCAGTGGGACAAAGCATTCTGCTCACAGATTAAAAATAATGTTTGGTCTATCTGGGATGAAAGCTGCTGAACTTCATGGCAACCTTACACAGGCGCAACGGCTTGAGGTGATTTCATTTGTTACAACTTTTAATTTCTAACATGTTAACTTTGGTGTAGTGAACTCTTTGTTTCTCCAGCAGCTATATTTTCTTTACTTTCCTTGTATAATGACGTTCTTCTGTTTTGAGTTCATTATTTTCCAACATTACCACCGAGTAAATGGTGCTAATAGGAGTATTTTAATTTATAGATTGTCAGATTGGATATGAAATTTCTTATGGACTAAATGACAGGTTACTTACTTAAAAATTCTTAGGATTTAGCCTAGTCACTTGGTGAGGCATCCACGTATCCCACCTTTTTTTCACCTTCCTAAACAATCTAACTGTGACTACCCTTTTCCTTTTTCTGACTAAGTGCTAGAGTCTGGGTTTCCATCCATGTCACTGTGAAATTAGTTCTGGCCCTCTTGGCTTGGCTGAGCATTTTTGGATTATTTCACTCCATTTGTACTTCTAATTGATTTTAAACTGGATTTCAGTTTGGTAACTTGTTATAACTAGAGTTCTGGAGAGAGGTAGGGGAGGGGCTGCTCCCAGGAGGCGAAGAATTATTCCTCTACTTTCTTGCTTGATTTCATAAGTTCGCAGTAGTCTTATCATATAGGACGACTTAATTTCCCCTAAAAAAAATAGGACGACTTACTTGATCCACAAGTTGGATCTGGACCCGATCCTACCATATTTGGGATTTTCCTAATTTAAAGGATAAACGACCTAACAGAGTTATGAAGATCCTCTCCTAAGGGTGTGTCTGGTTTGAGTCACGGAGTGGAACGGAATGGGTAGGACCTGCATTGGGGCTAATTCCTATGTTTGGTGGAACCGGAACCAACCAATTCTCCAGAATGACATATGCTAGGCAGGTGCGAAATTTGGTGGTTCCTCCAAATCGGTGGAATTTCCTCGTTCCATGTTTCTCTCTCTCAACCATGTCTTCCCGTCCGTCTCTCTCCCCTGAAAGCCGCCCCTCCCTCGTGAATGTGTCAACATGGCGGCGTTGCTTATTCAGGGGGAGCTGCTCATGCCGCTGCCGCCGTGCATGCCCATGCCCATGGGGTTGCAGAACTGCATGTTGTCGTCCGCGAGGGCGCACAACCGGTTGAGCTTCGGGAGCACGCGGTGGCGAGGTCGGGCCGGTCCTTGCGCCGGAGCTCTCAGCACCGCAGCGAGATCTCCACGAAGCGCCACACCTCGTCCACGGTCCAGTCGTGCACGGCCGGGTCAAGGAGGTTGGCGATGGTGCCGTGCTCGAGCGCGCGCCCAACGTGGTGGGTGAACCCCATGGGCGGCCTGTCCGTGATGATCTGCAGCAGCATGGCGTCGAGGGAGTAGCCGTCAGACTTGACACCCAGCATCCCCATCGTCATGTGGCACTGTGTGACTGTGTCGGTGACGGACGGTGGCACCTTGATGGCATTGCGGACGAGTGCCATGTCGACGCATTCACGAGGGTGCTACAAGTTCGTTAGTTTGTCGGAGCTACTCCTCGGTGGATATTTGATGGTGTTGCCTCGCCGCTGACTAATTTGGCCGTATGGCGGCTGCTCCTTTCGCCGCCACAAGTCCCTTGTCCCATCCTGTCCCTCGTCCCTCGTCGGGTGAGATGACCTTGCGCCCGGGGCCGACGATGGCAGCGCAAGATGCAGGGGATGGGGACTACCTGCTAATCTATATTTTGATGTTGATTTGGATCCTATTTTAACGCTAATTGCTAATCTCTAACAAGTTATGGCATGTGCTAATTAAATTTGTTTGACTGGTTCTCGTTCTGCCTCTCCAACCAAACACAAGAATAGAATCAACTCATTCCATTTTTACACCTACCAAACAAATGTAACTGACCCATTCCCGCAGAATGGAACAATAACATTCCATTCCTCTTGGTTCTCAAACCAAACATACCCTAAGTCGTTGATGTGTGGGCCATGTGCTACGCATACATAACACAAATCTAAGCTAGAGATGTAGATGTCTTGTTACATGCAACTATGATATTTGCCCAAATTCTGCAGCTTTGAAACTTCCATTCAATACAAGCTATCACGTGTCTTCACTAATTTTTAGATTTTTTTTTGTATTTATGTAGGCATTAGAACAATTCAAAAAGCAAGAAGTGGATATCCTGATTGCAACTGATATTGCAGCTCGTGTAAGTGACATTTTAATTTCTACACTCTCTTTCAGACCTTCAATATTCATTTTACATAATTCATCTCTTACTTTCTAGATGTACTTTATCATATATATTAGAGAACCTAATAATTTTTCAACAAAGAGGCAATAGAAATTAAACGGGCATGTAAAAAGAAGAAAAAATCATCTGTTGATTTCTTTCAGTGTTTTGTTGACAAAGTGTTTTTTACTTGTAGGGTATTGATATTGTTGGTGTTCAAACTGTAATAAATTTCGCCTGCCCACGTGACGTCATAACGTAAGTGCAAATACGTGAAGACAGTTACACTATTAAAGTAATCTGGCATTGCTGCTATTTAGGTCACATTCATGCTTCAGTCTGCAACGACGTTTGCAACGAGTATTGTTCGTTTTGAGTTATATCTGTACTTGGCTCTGTGCTTCATTAATTGCTCAGAAATTCTACATCTGGTTGTAGTGCTAGAACTTTGCTCGATGAAGGCATTGTTCATTGACAATATACATATTTAACTGCCTTTAGTCCAGATCATTTATCAACTTCTACATCTGACCTATATGATCCATTACTTTGGCCTATTATCCAAATTCCATTTCCAGAATTACAGTAGGCAATTTTAGAATTTCTTATTTTATTGGTTTGTACTGATGAGTGATGATGGTTATAGTACATGTGGCACCAAATGCTGTTTTTGTTTTACAGTTGATAATTGTTGTTTCTGCGCATTACAGCATTATGGTAATTGAGAGGCTTAGGGCATCTTCAGCAAATGTTGAAGGATTTCAGTCCTCTTAATTTGTTTAGGAAAAAGATTTTTGTGTGAAAAGTTGTGCATGTGTTTGTTTGTCGACCTCCACATTTGCTGTACTACGTTGTTTAGTTTATCAATACCAACTACCAGCTCCATTAGCTTTGTGCAGAACATGTAGCATGGATCTTTGTGTGTACTAGTTACGGTGCTCTCAGTATAAATTCATCTGAAAAATTGTGATTCAGTCTCTGGACGAATTTGTTGCACTATACAACAGAAACTTTTAGATCAATATCCTGTTCCTCTATGTCACCTGGTGTTCCAAGGGGGGTAACAACACTATACGTATCATTTTGCACCATGTGCCCTTAAACGTCATCAATTCCTGCATCCAGCCTTGCCATGGTCCACCTTGAAAGCACACGCTGGTTTTCCATTCTGTGTACCTGTAGAATTGCTTGACTTACAGGATAGCCCAAAACTTCTATTAAAGGACAGAACGCAGACTCCCAGTTTTAGTGATATTCTTTGTTTTAATATTCCTATGTTATGGAAGAAAGTTTCACTTTGTTTTTCACCAATGTCTGTTGTTTTATGCCTTGCAGTTATCTTCATCGTGTTGGTCGGACTGCTCGAGCTGGCAGGGAAGGATATGCCGTGACATTTGTTACTGATGATGATAGATCCCTCTTGAAAGCTATCGTAAGTATTTTGATATTTTGTTACCTGCAGCCTTGTTTATGGTATAGTTGGTCATAAATGTATTCACGGAAGTGTTTAGTTCTATCGATCACAAGTTTTTAGTTATCACATGTTCAATGTGCTTTCCAGCCTTGGCTTGACAACTGCAGCTTGTATTCCATTCTAATTTGTCGATTCTAAAAAAAGACCTGGTGATCATTTTTGTTACCAGGGTATTGTATGGGAATAATTACTTATGGTGGCCTGGCTATGGTCATTTCCATGATGTCAAAACTAGTATTTTTTTTAAAATGTTGGAATTCAGCATGTATCTACATACAGGCCAGACCAATGACCATGAGTGACATAATTTATTTCTTTGCATTCAGTCTTGAAGTGCTTAATTGAATACTCAAATCACAGATATGTCAAAACTAGTTTTTTTTTTAAATGTTGGAATTCAGCATGTATCTACATACAGGCCAGACCAATGACCATGAGTGACATAATTTATTTCTTTGCATGCTGCCTTTTGCTGTTTCAGCCTTGAAGTGCTTAATTGAATACTCAAATCACAGATATGTTAATGTATGAAATGATTGTGACTAGTATCTGTGAATTGTATTTCAGGCAAAGAAAGCTGGTTCACAGCTAAAAAGCCGCATTGTTGCAGAGAAACCTGTGGCTGACTGTGCAAAATTAATTGAGCAACTGGAACATCAAATTTCTAACATAATTCTAGAAGAAAGGTTAGTTTCATGATTTTTATGGTAAGCTTTTCCTGAACAGCTATTAATAGTTTATTATACTCTCTCATCTTAGGGAGGAAATGGCATTAAGGAAAGCTGAAATGGAAGCAACAAAGGTTATATCTTCCTGAAATTTTGATTTTCATGAAGTTAAAAATATTATTTTTTCCTTTGGATACGAATTAGTACATGTGTGTATATATATATTTATACCTGTTTTTTTTTCTGTCATTGCACAACTATCAGGCAGAAAATATGATAGCTCACAAGGATGAGATATACTCACGCCCCAAGAGAACCTGGTTTGCTACTGAAAACGAAAAGAAGAGTTTGGCAAAGGCTGCTAAAGTAGGTTCATCTTTTTCTTGTATGAATTTTATATATTTATCTGATGCAAGTTGCACTGAAAAATCTTTTGCTTTATATGTACTCCCTCCGTTCTATATTAAATGACTCACAAATAGATGTATCTGATACTAAAATATGTCTTGCACTATCCATATAAGGAGGCCTTGCTTGATTGCACTTTAGCTGCTGGAGCTGCAGTACCTAAAGAATTCGTGCACTATTGCTTTCTCTTCTAGACATGGACATTTCATCAAACTCCTAGTAGTGACAAATTATCCTGGTTTAATCTTGGACAATAAACAAATAAAACATGCAAAATTAACATACCTTCCGCCTGGAAATGACACGGGAGATGGTATGGTCCTAGATCTATGTGGTCCTAGATCTATAGCAGAAGGGCCATCAAAATTCACCATGTAGTCATAGATGTACTCGTCCAGCATGCAAATCCAAGCCCCAAAATTAAATTTGCTTCGATTCGAGCAAACCAGGCAAGCGGAAGAAGAGAAGGAGATTGGGGAAGGACTCACATCTTGCCGGCCTCCCAGTTGCTTCGTGCCATGGGAACAATCAGGAGGAGGCTTCCGTCGTCATTTCTTCATCTTCTACATTAGCATTTCTTATAGGAAGGGAAGGAGAGTTGATAGGGGAGGGGTGGGGTGAGCAGCGGCGGCTGTGGGATGTGGGTTGAAGAGTGAGGGATGGCGTGACCTGGGGCGGTTGTTGTTGGACCGCAATTTTAGCGGATGAAGGAGAGGATGGACGTCGGAGCAGATTACTCCTGTTTGTTGGAACGTTGTGTACTTGTGTTGCGATTTTTATGCCTAGAGAGAAGGAAGATGAGCGCCACGACGTTAATGCTGATTCAAACAAGGGATTCAAGCCTCGGTGGCATTTGTCGTGTAATTAATGCGAAGTGTGACACCACCACCACAGCAACCTTAATAGTAAAGATACTAAATGTTCAATCGGAATTAAAAGCCGAAACTCGAATATAATTGAACTACCACTATATCTAAAACCATTTTGGACAAGTGCATATAGCATAGCATGCCTCAGCCTACTATTTGTACTATGATTGCAATTTTTGTTGTATCTCACCATGCTGTCCTGAAGCACTAATAAGGCAAAGCATAATATAAATTTCCTTATGCTTGGTTGTCCTTATATAAATTAGATTCTTTTATTCCTTTGCATGATAATGGAATTCTTCATACTTAGTAATTCAGACATATATCTGTCAGTACATATCAGTAACATGATTAATATTTGGCTTTGTTCTCCATCAAGGAATCCATGGATCAAGTTAAAGGTGGCTCTGGAGTTGTTAGTGCTCAGGAAGCTGAAGATCTTCGTCTGAAGGAGAAAAGAAGAAGAGAGCGTGAGGTGTGCTTATTATAGTGATATTTGAGCTAGTTGGCAATGGGCATCAGATATAGTTTTTAGTTGACTTCATGTCTCTTGTCGTGCAGAAAAATCTACCTAGGAAGAAACGCCGAAAATTGGAGGCACAGCGGGAGATGCTAGAGGATGACAGGGAAGATGAGGAGGAAAATCAGGTTTCTTTCAAAATATTTTTTCTTCTTTTGCAGTTTGACTATATATTGGCCTTCATTGCTAGTGACCATAAAAAAAGCAGCGGCTACTGCCATTAAATTTCCTAGGGAGCTTAATAGTATAGTACTCGTTAAAAGAAATCTAGGCTGGTCCTTGTGGTTGACCTAATACATATAATAATATTGTAACAACTGGGCCATATTCACCTCCTAAGCTTCAATGAGTTTACTACAGGAAAGCAAAGGAGGGAAGAAAGCAAAGAGTAGCCAATCTGTAGTCGATGTGGCTTATCGTAGGGCAAAATCAATGAAGGGCAAAAAGGGTATTGGTGCTGGCAAAGGAAATAATGAGAAAAAGGCAAAACAACCTTCTGAAAAGGGCCAGACTAGGCAAGAGGAAATGCATGAACTGTTCCAGAATGATATGAGTGAATGGAAACAGGGCCGCTCTTTGAAGAAGAAGGACAGCACTTTTGCAAAGAAATCTAAGAACTCTTTTAAGAGCAAAGCAAGGTATGTAACGATGTTTAATCGCTCCATTTTTGTAATTCCGTGTATTGGAGAGAAGACAAAAAAAAAAAAGACTGCCATTTTGCAGTGTTTCAAAACACTAGGAACTCCATCGTTTCTACAACTGGATTTTGTATTTCTTTGTCAGGTACAAGCGTCGGAAGTAGAAGACCTGTCAACTTGTATGGGTTGTCACGATTGGGCGTGCATCACATTCCCTTGTAGTAACAATTTTGGCTGATTGCCTTGAAGAATCGCCAGGGTTCTGATGTTGTTCCCTCGCTGTCTGTTTATTAGTTGTAGAATTACCAAGTAATTGCAGTTTCGCCATTTCAGAAATCATCTTGTGCTTCCCATGAGATGTGGACTTTCTGTTTCTTCCTTTGATGTATTGACAATGTTATTTTACTTTCTTTTGAGGGGGACAATGTTCTTTTACTCGTAAGCTGTTACCAGCAATCTTTGTCTGTTGAATGCCAGTCGGTAGTTCGTACGCATGCAGTTGCTGTTGCACTGCAAAGCTTTTGCAACGTGCAATGCAGCTGCAGTTTTCTTGCCCAGGAGGCATGCATTTTACATCTATCATCTGCTCTGTCGTAGGATTTGTATCCACGGGTATTTTTCTTCCGTGGTCTCTTAATTCACGTGAATGAATCTCAAATTCACGTGAATGAATCTCCCTCCAGCTGCTTAGGGCATCTCCAGCCGTCTCCCAGCGCCCCTAGGACGCGAATTAGTGTTGTTTTCCTCCAAAATCGCCGTTTTTCTACTAGCCGGCCCCCAGAACCCCAAATAGCGCCGTTTCGGCGGAAATTAGCGCCGTCGCACCTAGGCGGAACCTAGCCCGTTGGGTTCGGCTTGTTGGGAGGGGGGGGGGGGGGGGGGGGGGGGGGGAGGAAAAGCACGCGTGGGCCAGCACTGTCGGCGAGGCAACACCATTTCTCCCACTTTTCCCACCTCGACTCGCCTTTTTCTCTTGCTTGCCTCGCCGTCGCCACCCCGTCGGCCACCCCCCACACCGCTGCCGTCGGCCACCACCACACACGAGCGACGAGCCGAACCGTCGCCGCCTAGCTCCACCACGCCGTCGGCGCCGTTTACTGGCCCCTCCGCCACGAGGGAGGTTGTGCCCGGCGAAACGCATCCAACCCCCCCCCCCCCCCCCCCCCCGCAAGGTGTTCGACGTTCTGTCCGACCAATGGACTCCAACGCCGAGGAGATGCTCGCCGAGCTATTCGACGAGGAAGATCAGGCCGCCATCGACGACGAGGAACATTTGCTGGTCCTGAGCTGCCTGGCCGGCTTGCAGGCCCAGGCCGCCCAGCCGCGGCGTGCTGGATCGAGGCCCAGTCGCCGCAAGAGCAAGTCGAGGCAGCGACACGAGGGCTACTGCATCCTCTACTCCGACTACTTCGCCGAGGATCCCACCAACGACGAGAAGGTGTTCCGGCGTCGTTTCAGGATGAAACGCAAGCTTTTCCTCAAGATCATGCATGCCATCCGGGAGTTCGACACCTACTTCAAATTGAAGAAGGACTGCACCGGCACAATAGGCTTTACCTCTATTCAGAAGTGCACGATGGCCATGAGGTTGCTTGCATACGGTGCTCCCGCAGATGCACAAGATGACTACCTGCGCATGAGCGAGTCCACGACCCTTGAGTGCTTGAACAAGTTCTATCGGGCAGTGGTTGCAGTTTTTGGCCCAACATACCTGCGATCACCCAATGCGTAAGACACTGCTCGTCTCCTCGCAGAGAATGAAGCAAGAGGCTCTCCTGGGATGCTTGGTAGTATCGACTGTATGCATTGGGCATGGAAGAACTGTCCATTTGATTGGCAGGGGATGTACAAGGGAAAGGAAGGAGAGTGCTCGGTGGTTCTCGAGGCCGTGGCTTCGTACGATCTATGGATTTGGCATTCATTCTTTGGTATGCCTGGAAGTCACAACGACATCAATGTCTTGCAGTGCTCGAATGTCTTTTCCGAGCTCGTCGAAGGCCATGCCCCCCTGTGAACTATGAGATCAATGGACACCAGTATACAAAGGGGTATTATCTTGCAGATGGCATCTACCCGAAGTGGGCAACTTTTGTGAAGAGCATCTCCAACCCTGTGTCAGGAAGCGCAAAAGCTTGGTTTTCCAAGTGCCAGGAGGCTTGCAGGAAGGATGTTGAGCGGGCATTTGGCGCGCTGCAATCTCGATTCGCTGTTGTCCGGTACCCAGCTATGACTTGGTCGAAGTCCAACATGTGGGAGGTGATGCAGTGTTGTGTGATCTTGCACAACATGATCATTGAGAGTGAGCGGGATGACCCGGTGCCTGACAGTGAGGCAAACACACCATACTACCGACAGGGTCCTCTTGCAAATGTTGATCACCAAGTGCCGACATCATGGACAACCTTCCTCGCAACACGGCAGGAGATTCGACACGCTGGAACACACCAAGCTCTACAGAATGACCTGGTGCAGCATTTGTGGGCGCGAAAGGGGAATGGCAATGTTTAGGACGATGCCAATGCGTAGTGTAATTTGTTTTATTTGTTTAAATTGTTGAACTATTTATTTGTGTGGCAAAACTCTATTTTATTTGTGTGGCAAAACTCTATTTATTTGTGTGGCAAAACTCTACATGCCCAAATATGGACGAATCGCCGACTTGGGGGGCGGCATGGGTTTCACGGCTGGGAAACGCGCCCCCCCAAATTCCTGTTTTGCGCCGTTTCGCGCCGCGACGGCGAAAAAGCGGGATTTTCGCGTCCTGGGGGGGCCGAACGGCTGGAGATTCCCTTACGCATGCAGATCTGGGATTGTGGCGTGTGTCGTTGCCAATGTCACTCCCTCATGTTAGCTCTGGTGGTTGCGGGGACACGCCTCCAATAGATCGCTGGCTTGGTGGCACATCCTTTGTGTGTGATGTCGGTGCAGGAGATGGAAAAGTTTTGATTACCAGTTTTAGCTACTTGGTAGGCAAGTTAGTCTCGTAGTTACTCCCTCTATTCACAAATACATAACTTCCCATTTTTGTTTAGACATGTTTTAGTACCAGGTAACTGCATACCACTCTACATATATGTATCCCATCCGCCTCATATTAAATGTCGCAAAAACTCTTAAAAATGGATACATCTACCACTTAATACATCTAGATACATTCGTGTTTGCGGCAATTAATATGAGACAAAGGGAGTCTCATATGAAAAAGCGGAGCGTGTCTCTCCCCACACAAAGAATGCTGGATTCCAACAATATTATTGCAGCAAGGAAAACAAAAGAAAACAAACAGACGCTCCAAGTAAAATTCATATGATGTGACCGAATAAAAATATAGTTTCACTAGAAGTGACCTGATAAATTGTTGATGAAGATGGGGATGCCCAGCTTAGACGCTTGAGTCCACTTAGAATTTGCTGGGATGAACCATGGGGTCATCCCCAAGCTTTGGCTTTGCACTCTTCTTGATCACATTATATCACCCTCTTCTCTTGACTCTTAAAAACTTCCTTCACACCACACTCAATGTAATTCGCATTAGAGGGTTAGTGCACAATAAAAAATTCACATGTTCTGCATGGACACAAGCATTATTGATACTTTTAAACATTTGCTACAGAAACTGATGTTTCGTGAAGCAAAGAAATCCACTCGACATAGTAAAAAAGAGAATGCAAGTAAAAAGGCATAACCTGTTAAAACTAGAACATTCTGTAAAGAAGAATTTTTCCGAGGCACTTACGTTGCTGAAATCGAAAAACATAAAGTGATGAGGACATCCCTAGTACATTTGTTATTCCTCCTCTTGATGATGTTGTTGCTGTTCAAGACAAACAAGATGAAGTGAGAATTGGTCCAATGACTAGATCAAGAACCAAACTAATAGAACATCAGGTGAACTCACTCCTATTATCTTATGATGTTAGTTCTTATGAGAATTTTATACTACCTAAATCGCTACACTTATGTATGATTCAGGTTGTTGATAACACAAGCATTATGGGAGGAGAGGAGCATGGAGCCATGGAGCAATGCATGGGAGAACACATGGAGGATGATCATGGCAGCACACACAAGAGGGAAAAGCCAGGAGCAATGCATGATGGAGATGGGAGCACCAAGGACATATCTTAGGGTGTTTCACCTTTTTATTATGTAGCATGCACATTAGGCTTATGGGGGCACCAAGGACATGTCCTAGGGTGTCCCATGCGTGTGGAATAAAGGCATTATGCCTATTGGCCGCACCCCCCTCTTGGGTCGGTTTGTATCCCCTAGTCCGAGTCCAACCCTATTGTGGTTTGAGTCCTAGTCAGCTTAGGGCTGTGCTTGCGCAACCAGGTTGTGGCTGCACCCCCTACCCCTCTCTTATACCCTTTCACCTGCGTGTGAACCGGTTAGACTACCTTTATTCATAAACCCTAGACTCCATTGTTGACTGCTTGAAGCATTCATTAGGAATTGATCATATTGCAAGTTTTGCGTGTTATCTGCTATTCCACTGGGAATTAGTTGATACAGGACCACTAGTAGTCAGTGGCTACTCCTGCAAGTGTGTGGATTTACGAATATCCAAGGGATTGGTTGCTGCTGCAATTGGCATCAGGAATTAGCCGGAGAGTTCGTGGAGAGACACAAGTTATCAGATCCTTGTTATCGTGTGAGTTCATCGAGAAGATCGGGCAACCCCTTATCATAAATAATGATTTTTTTTCCGGAATTATCTGAGGGATAAACACAAAAATCTTCAGGTAATTTTGATCTTTCTGTGAATTATGCGATTTTTTACGGTGGACAACCGAGATTTGCTTCCTGCGCAGAAATCCAAAACCAACACCAACTTTCGCTAGAAACTTTACTTGGCACAACTAATACATGAAAATAAAGATATAAAGGAGTTGCTACAGAAGTAAACAACACCTTGACTCAAAGAAAACATAGAAAAACAAAGCAAACATAAAACCATGGGTTATCTTCCATGAAGTGCTTTTCTTTAACGCCTTTTAACTAGGCCCAGAAAAATAGAATCAAGTATTTTCAAGTGAAGAAGCATCCAAATTGTAACTTGTTCGAAAAATAGAATCAAAAGGAAACTTCATTATCTTCCTAGTAAAGTGTTCCATACCATTCTTGAGTGGTAATTGATATTTAATATTCCTCTCTTTCATATCAATAACAACATCACAGTTCTAAGAAAAGGTCTTCCCAAAACAATAGGACAAGAAGCACTTTATCCAATATTCATAACAAAAAAATCAACGGGGACAAGGTTATTATTAACCATAATAAGAATAACCATAATAAGAACATCATCAACTCCCCCCAAAGGTTTCTTTCTAACATTATCAATAAGAAGAATATCCAAATAACAGTGCTCCAAAGGTGGCAAATCAAGCATATCATAAAGTTTCTTAGGCATAACAGAGATACTAGCACCAAGATAACATAGAGCATTACAATCAAAATCATTCACCTTCATTTTAATGATGGGTTCCCAACCATCATCTAACTTCCTAGGGATAGAGGCTTCACATTGATATCCCACAAGTATAGGGGATCGTGTGTAGCCTTTTCGATAAGTAAGAGTGTCGAACCCAACGGGGAGCTAAAGGTTATATAAGTATTCTCTCAAGTTCTATCAACCACTGATACAACTCTACGCACAATAAACGTTTTGCAATATCAAGAAAATAAAACTAGAGAAACAATACAGGTAAACAAGATAGTTTTGTAGGAGAATAAATACATGAAAGTAAAGTTAGTTGTTGCAGAAATAAAGTATACTAAATAACCATAAACTAACGGTACCATGAGTGTGAAAAAATAGTGGTAATTGTGGTGGCTTTGTCCAAGATTAATTAGTAAAGATATCAGGTTCATTGTCTTCGATGCAATTTTCTATGTGGGAGAGGCAAATCTAACAAGCTCTTACTATCCAATGATTCTAAGTACTTATGATTGGAACTCTAGCAAACATCCGTAAATACTAGAAGACACATTACCCAACCATAACATTAAGTTAATGGTACTCTTACTCCCATACGTGCAACTAACCGGTTCGAGTCCTTAGGTTTCTGTCACTCCGGCAGAACTACACCCCTTCCTTTGCACATACTACTAACCCTAGGATGTTGTCCATGCACGCACAAATATAATGGACACCAAAGGACAGTACCATATCAACATACAACTCTAATGAACCAAAGACATTCAACAATTCAATCTAAGAGCAAATAAACTACGGAAACATGACATAGATCATAGGATAAATATTATAGCATCAAACACCATGTTTACGTAGGACGGTACAGAGGTTTGTGGGAGTATGAACCATTTAATACAAGGAGGAGTTGGTGATGGAGGTGTTGGTGAAGGCGGCATCATGGCAGAGAGGATGGAGAAGGGGCAGCACAGGG
Source organism: Alopecurus myosuroides (assembly GCA_028641055.1). Taxonomy (NCBI): domain Eukaryota; kingdom Viridiplantae; phylum Streptophyta; class Magnoliopsida; order Poales; family Poaceae; genus Alopecurus; species Alopecurus myosuroides. The sequence continues at coordinate 114,717,218 of CM054063.1, read as the reverse complement.
GGCTCCTCCCGCGCCGGCCGGCCATCATGGGGGAGTGCCGCCCCTTATCCCCCTTCCTCCATGGCTTTTTGGTGCTGTATATGAGCCCCCCCATGGATATGAGGCCATGGGGGAGGCAAAATTCGTGGCTTTTGGTGCCTGCCCAAGAATTATGTTTTTTCTCTTCTTATATGTGATGGGACAATGCTCCTCGGGCCTACGATGGATAGACCCTTGATCCAAGGGCTCTTGGGAACCTCTAGAACCTTCCTAGGGACCCTTCTTAGCTCTAATGAGGCCCCAAAGTCGCGTCTTGGCCGAATCTATTAAATATGGTAAGAGTTGGACTCAATCACGTCACCGATTCCCGTAATTCCGTAATCAGATATTTTTCCTCCAGTAAAACGGGTCTATAGGTCGCATACAAACTCAGATTGGGTTGTTCTTGGGCTTAAATAAATGCTATGGAAATGCCCAACAACTTTGTAGGCAATTTGATATTCAATTAACGTTGTCTTCGGGGATCAAACTAACGATCTCTAAAAACTGTTGGTGGACAGATTTCAGGAAAGTCAGAGTCCTTCTCCAACAAGTCTCCTTTTGTGTTTTCTTGTTAATTCCTACACATCAAAGTGTAAAACAAGAACTTGTTCACTTTGCAACCATTAGTAGGTTAGTCCAATAAATAATATAAAACCATAGTAAATACATAGGACAATTGGTAGAAAACAAGCATGGAGCATCAAAAATTATAGATACGCTTGAGACGTATCAGCATCCCCAAGCTTAACTCCTGCTCGTCCTCGAGTGGGTAAGTGATAACAAAATAATTTTTGAGGAGACATGCAGACAAAACAAACTTGATCAACATTATTTTCAAAGAATTGCAAGATGAAGTCAAAGTACTCTAAACATAGGCATGACAGATATAATTCCGACAATGTAACTTAGCAACTATGTTGCAACATGGAAAGTAACAAATAAAAGATCATGAATAATAATGGACTTGAAAGTTATACGTTTGTTTCGAGCATAAAGTAAACATAGCAAAGTGATATTTCGTTTGTCCTTAAGAGTGGAAAAAAACATAAATGTCAGGACACCTTCAAAGCTCAAGTGGATGACTATAACAGATAGTTTGAGAGCAAGTAATAACACACAATGAATCAATTAATAATTTTTTTTGGGAGATATGCACATTAAACTCAGAATAAAAACTACGCTCTCTTAACTGTGCATAAAGTTAGAAGATGAAGACTCAACATAAAAGTAAAAGAAAGGCCCTTCGCAAAGGGAAGCAGGGATTAACTCATGTGCTAGAGTTTTTTATTTTATTAAAATAGAGGTATTGAAAACAATTTTTTTTAGAGAGGTGTATGCTTATATCAACGAATGGTAATAGAGTTATTTTCATCTTCCATACTAAACAAGTTGAGAGCGGTTCCGAATTATTTATATTAAGCATTTATAGCATGTTATTTATATAGTATGACACTCCTCCCCACCTTGCTTTCGCAAACCATGGCTAACCGAATTCTCGGGGTGCCTGCCAACAATCTCATACCATGGAGGAGTGCCTATTTATTTGTTTAGATTTTTGATGTTATAATGGTCTAAACAGCTCTTTACAAAATTAATGACGAGCATATGAAGCATGCAAGTCAGGGTACTTAAATAGTATGGAAGACAACAAACCCAACTACTACTTCCTCATGAGCTAAAACAGGGGCACAAAACAGGAATAATTTTGAAAGTTTAAAGGTAGCACATGAGAAATTTACTTGAAGTGGCGGTTAAATACCAAATGTAGGTAGGTATAATGGACACATTTGGCAAACTTTGGTTTTTGGGAGCTGGATGCACGAGTAGAGCTCATACTCAGTACAGGCGGATGCTAGCAAGAGACTGGGAGCGACAAAATAAGAGAGCAATAATGGCCATAGTGATGCACACAGACAAAAACATTATTAATCAAAGCATAAATGGTATTACAAGTCAAAAACTAAATGATCATAGAGGCTATAAGTGACTGGTTTGTAGTCATAAACATGGTGTAAGTATGTGCCAAGTCAACCAAATAAAGCATTCGAAGGAGAACACCACAAATTTATGCTTCAATGCGATAAAAACAACTCATGATTCTTTCAATGGCACATTAGGCACTCCCAGCTATTTGAGACAAGTAATGCTACAATAATAACTACTAAGCATAGAACTAAAATAACATCCAACATGACATTATAAATTTTAGCCATAGTCTAAACAAACTTCTATTTGTACCGTTGTAAGCATGCAATATTTTACTCTTCTCCAACACTAATTAACTTGTTTGAAACAACTCTCGTAGATAATATTCATCAAAGACCAGAGACCTAATCATATATAACTTAAGTAAACTAACAAGCTCTGAACAAACTACGAGTGGAAAACAAGGGCTAAACGCAGTACTAGCAAAAAGTGAACACTGACAAAACAGTAAGAATGAAAACTAGAGTGTTCTAAGCAATGAAAATGGAGCGTGTCTCTCTCCCCAATGGAGATGATAGGTTCCAACTAATTTTATTGCAACAATTAAAATAAAATAAAACAAAAGAAAACAAACAGGCGCTCAAAGTAAAATTCATATGATGCGATCGAATAAAAATATAGTTTCACTAGAACTGACCTGATAAATTGTTGATGAAGAAGGGGATGCCTTGGGCATCCCCAAGATTAGAAGCTTGAGTCTTCTTAGAATTTGCTGGGATGAACCACGAGGTCATCCCCAAGCTTTGATTTACACTCTTCTTGATCACATTATACCACCTTGTTCTCTTGACCCTTGAAAACTTCCTTCACACCACACTCAAAGTAATTCACATTAGAGGGTTAGTGCACAATAAAAAATTCACGTGTTCTGCATGGTCACAAGTGTTATTAATACTTTTAAACATTAGCTACAACCACTGATGTTTAGTGAAGCAAAGAAATCCACTCGACATAGTAAAAGAGAGAATGCAAGTAAAAAGGCAGAATCTGCCAAAACCAGAACAATCTGTAATGACAAATTTTTTCGGGGCACTTAAGTTGCTCAAATCGGAAAACGTAAAGAAAGAATTTTTTTCGGAATTAGCTGTGGAATAAGCACAAAAATTTGAGGTCATTTTGATCTTTCCGTGAATTATGAGATTTTATACGGTGGACAGCAGAAATCTGTTTCCTGCGCAGAAATCCAAAACTAACACCAACTTTTGCTAGAAACTTTCCTTGGCACAACTAATACATGAAAATAAAGATACAAAGTAGTTGCTATATAAGTATACAACACCTTGGCTCAAAGAAAACAGAGAAAAACAGTGCAAAAATAAAACCATGGGTTATCTCCCAAGAAGTGTTTTATTTAACGCCTTTTAGCTAGGCATGGAAAAAGAAGGGATGCATTGGGAATCCCCAAGATTTGATGATTGAATATTCTTGAATAATTAATTGAGGTGCACTTGGGAGTCCCCAAGATTACACTTTTCTCTTCTCATTCATCTCGTACCACCATCTCCATTGGATATGAAATACAACATTCGCATAAAACTTGACAAAAACTCATTAGTAGTGTTAGTACTCATTAAATAAAATCCACTCATGTTCAAGCATTGACAAGTTTCATAATATTTACTCAACATTAGCAAATATATATACTAAGGTGTTCATGACTTCCGTTGTCCATCGAAAAACTAATGAAATTAATAACACCAAGTACAATATTGAATAAACTAAGAAATCTGTTAAAACTGAACAGTCTGTAAAGATGAAACTCAACGAGATAGTTAGGTAGCTCAAAAAAAAAAATCAAAGCTAACGAAAGAAAAATCATAATCTCAGGTTTATGCACAAAAAATTTCAGATCAAAATACTATTCTGAGATTTATCACGATTTATTTACAGTGAAGCACATGAATTCTATCTAAACAGAATCAGTCAGTAAAGATAGAATTATTAGACCTATCTACGTACATCAAATCAGAAATGTTATTCTAATGAAAGAAATATAATAAGCATTACTTTGCGCTCAAGAAATTTGAGAACAATATCACATTCTTGTGATTTTCAAGATTTTATACGATGAAGCGCCGAAAATCTGTTTCTGGACAGCAAAGCAAAACTATCAACTTCCAAGTAACTAGAAACTACAATTATCAATTTACTTTTATGGTACAGAGGAATATATACAATATACACAATATATACAAGTTTTTAACTGAAAATCTTCCATGGAAAGATTTGTTTTGGTTTCATAGGCATGAACACAAGTATTCAAGATCGACCCCCACTTAACCATTACTCATCTTTCCAATCACTTTCCTTTTTGAAAACTTTTTTAGACAACAAGTACAACTATTTTTTTTTTGTAATTCGTGTTCACTATCCATAACTAAAGATAGCAAACAACTTAAAACTGAAAATAAAACTACTTAGAGACAAAGCAAACAAGTGCACACAAGAACATTCACCCCACGCTATTGCTCCCCGGCAACGGAGCCCGAAAAGGTCTTGATATCCCACAAGTATAGGGGATCGTGTGTAGCCTTTTCGATAAGTAAGAGTGTAGAACCCAACGAGGAGCTAAAGGTAGGATACGTATTCTCTTAAGTTCTATCAACCACTGATACAACTCTACGCACACTATTTTTTTTTGCAATATCTAGAAAATAAAACTAGATTAACAATACAAGTAAACAAGATAGTTTTGTAGGAGAATAAATACATGAAAGTAAAGTTAGTTGCTGCAACAATAAAGTATACTAAATAAACATAAACTAACAGTACCATGAATGTGAAAAAATGGTGGTAATTGTGGTGGCTTTGTCCAAGATTAATTAGTAGAGATATCGGGTTCATTGTCTTCGATGCAGTTTTCTATGTGGGAGAGGCAAAACTAACAAGCTCTCACTATCCAATGATTGCAAGTACTTATGATTGGAACTCTAGCAAACATCCATAACTACTATAATATACATTAAGGTAGAAATACCCAACCGTAGCATTAAGTTAATGGTCCTCTTACTCCCATACGTGTAACTAACCGGTTCGAGTCCTTAGGTTTCTGTCACTCCGGCAGAACTACACCTCTTCCTTTGCACATACTACTAACCCTAGGGTGTTGATCCATGCGCTCACAAATATAATGGACACCAAAGGACAATACCATATCAACATACAACTCTAATGAACCAAAGACATTCAACAATTAAATGTAAGAACAAACAAACTACGGAAACATGACATAGATCATAGGATAAATATTATAGCATCAAACACCATGTTTACATAGGACGGTATAGAGATTTGTGGGAGGATGAACCACTGAATACAATGAGGAGTTGGTGAAGGCGGCATCACGGCTAAGAGGATGGAGAAGGGGCAACACGTGAGGTGCAGGGCGGCGCCGGCGGCGTAGGGGGCTCCTCTTGCGCCGCCCGACCATCATGGGGGAGCGCCGCCCCTTATCCCCCTTCCTCCATGGCTTCTTGTTGCTGTAGTTGAGACCTTACACATGGAGATGAGGCCACGGGGGAGGCAAAATTAGTGGCTTTTGGTGTCTGCCCAAGAATTAGGGTTTTCCTCTCCTTATATGTGATGTGACAATGCTCCCAGGCCCTCCGATGGATGGGCCCCTTGATTCAAGGGCTCTTGGGCACCTCTAGAATCTTCCTAGAGACCTTTCTCAGCTCTAATGAGGACCCAAAGTCGTGTCCTGACTGAATCCATCAAATATGGTAAGAGTTGGACTCAATCACGTCACCGATTCCCGTAATCCCGTAATCAGATATGTGTCCTCCAGTAAAACGGGTCCAAAGGTCTCATACAAACTCGGATTGGGCTGTTCTTGGGCTTAAATGAAAGCCGTGGAAATTCCCAACAAATTTGTAGGTAATTTAATCTTCAATTGACGTTGTCTTCGGGGGTCGAACTAACGATCTCTAAAAACAGTTGGTGGACAAATTTGAGAAAAGTCAGAGTCCTTCTCCAACAAGTCTACTTTTGTGTTTTCTTGTTAATTCCTACACATCAAAGTGTAAAACAAGAACTTGTGCACTTTTCAACCATTAGTAGGTTAGTACAATAAATAATATAAAATCATAGTAAATACATAGGACAATTGGTAGAAAACAAGCATGGAGCATAAAAAATTATAGATACGTTTGAGACGTATCACACATCTTAATTCATCTTCTCTAATTTGTATGAGCGCATTTGTAATATGTTTTGTGAAAGCCATAGTCATGGCACTAGCATTAGGACAACTGGCAAGCTTTTGTAGGAACTTAATTACTTCAGATATGTTGCAATCATCAAAGTCAACATCATTTTTATCAAAGTTAATGGGACCATTGCCTCGCATATTTCGAAAAAATTCAACACTTTTATCAGGAAAAGTTGTAGTAGTTTCAGACAGTTTTAAACATTTAACAGCAGAAGTGAGAGTATTGCCAACACCAATTACTTTACCATTAATAGTAGAAGGTTTACTAGCATGAGAAGCTTCAGTTTTACTAGTGGTGGTAATGGTGCAAACATTAGCTATATTATTCTTTCTAGCTATTTCGTCTTCTCTTTCCCATCTATCATGCAAGTCAGCTAACATCCTAACATTTTCATAAATTCGAATTTGAATGACATTCAAAGTTTTGCTTTCTTTAACATCATGAGGCATAACCTTTAGTTTCAGAAAATCAACATCAAGAGCAAGGCTATCAACTTTAGAAGCAAGAACATCAATTTTGCCAAACTTTTCCTCAACAGATTTATTAAAAGCAGTTTGTGTAACAATAAAATTCTTAAGCATGTTTTCAAGATCAGAGTGCACACTTTTATTGTTATTGTAGGACCATAAGAATTGACATAACCATTATTATTTTTAGGAGGATATGGCCTATAATTATTGCTACCAAAATTATTCATATAAGCATTGTTGTTGAAATTATTATTTTTAATGTAGTTCACATCAACATGCTCTTCTTAAGCAACCAAAGAAGCTAAAGGAACATTTTTTTTGGATCAGTAGGAGCATGGCCATTCAAAATCATAGACACAATAGCATCAAGCCTATCACTCAAGGAATAGGTTTCTTCAACAGAATTTACCTTCTTACCCAGTGTAGCTCTCTTAGTGTGCCATTCAGAATAATTTACCATCATATCATCAAGAAGCTTTGTTGATGCCCCAAAAGTCATGGACATAAAGGTTCCTCCAACAGCTGAATCTAGAAGGTTTCTTGAAGAAAAATTCAGACCTGCATAAAAAGTTTGGATGATCATCCAAGTAGTCAGTCCATGAGTGGGACAATTCTTTACTAAAGATTCCATTCCTTCCCAAGCTTTAACAACATGCTCATTGTCAAGTTGCTTAAAATTCATAATGCTACTTCTTAAAGATATAATCTTAGCAGGGGGATAATATTTTCCAATGAAAGCATCTTTACATTTAGTCCAAGAATCAATACTATTTCTAGGCAAAGATAGCAACCATTCTTTAGCTCTTCCTCTCAAAGAGAAAGGAAACAATTTCAGTTTAATAATATCTCCATCTACATATTTATATTTTTGCATCTCACATAGTTTAACAAAATTATTAAGATGGGTAGCAGCATCATCAGTACTACACCAGAAAATTGATCTCTCATAACAAGATTTAATAGGGCATGCTTTATCTCATAAAAAATAGCAGTAGGAGTAGGTGGAGCAATAGGTGTTCTAATGAAATCATTGTTGTTTGTGCTAGTGAAGTCACACAACTTAGTGTTCTCAGGAGTACTCATTTTAGCCGGATTAAAAACATGATAAAAAAGACAACTAGAATAAGAACTAATTTTTGTGTGTTTTTGATAAAGAGAAGCAAACAAGACGAAATCAAATAAACTAAGTAAAACAAAAACAAAGTAAAGAGATTGGAAGCGAGAGACTCCCCTTGCAGAAATCCTCTTCATCCCCAACAACGACGCCAGAAAAATAGCTTGATGCGCGACACACGTTCGTTGGGAGACACCAAGAGGAAAGTATGAAGAGCACAGTAGCAAGTTTCCCTCATAAAGAAACCAAGGTTGAATCGACCAGTGGGAGAAAGAAATCACTTCCGAAGGTTGATGCAGCTGATGTGGCAGGACAAACTACCTATTTAGAAGCAACGTAGAATCTACACAACACGATCAAATCTCTTTGCCCCAACAAAGCGGTGAGGTTGTCAATCTCACCGGTTTTGCTGAAAACAAAGAGGTTAAACATATGGTGTGGAAAGCAGTACTTGTTTGCAGTAGATGAAAAGAGAATAGTGATGGAAGTAGGAAAAAAGTAGTAGCAATTTGGAAACGTTGATTGCAGTTGTTGTATTATTACTATGAGAAAAATGGACCAGGGTCCACAGTTCACTAGTGGTAGGGGTGGGAACTGGTAGCGGATAATCCGAATTATCCGACATTCGTATTCGAGAAATTGAAAATGAAAGTGGTAAATATCCGAATCCGAACAACATAGAAATAGAAATGGTAAATATCTGTATTCGTTTTTACAAATACAAAACAAATGTGGTATTGAATTTTGAACAAAATATGGATATGGAAATGGATATATCTGTATCCGAATAAAATTATGTTAGCCAATTTTTTTCTTTCCTAGTATGATATGATAATTAATCAACATAAAAGAGTATGAAAGTGGGTAAATATGTTTTTCCATGATTGAACATTAAACCATCGTTTATTATACATCCATACTTATCATTGTACCGTTCAATAGTTGCCTCCATATAAGACATAACTGTATTATTTCTTTATATTCGTATTCGTTCCGAATTTACAAAACATCCGATCTACATTCGTATTCGAGTAACATCCGATCTGCATTCGTATCCGACAATATCCATATCCGTATTCGTATTCGTTTTGAAAATATGGAAACGGACGTGGGAAGGGCACTATCCGATACGCATCCGATCCGTTTCCACCCCTAACTAGTGGTGTCTCTCCAAAACAAATAGATAGCATGTTGTGTGAACAAATTACAACAAGGCAATTGACAGATATAAAGGCTGCACCGTAGTGCATATGCATGACATGGTGATTACTATGCGATTCATGCTGACATTACAACAAGATACATAGACCGTTATCCAACTGCATCTATGACTAATAATGCACCCTCAGAATGTCATCCGAGCAAACTTTGGGTATTAAGTTGCAAGCAACAAATAATCACAATAATCATAGTGTGTAATGTAAACAATGTAAACATCGTTGTTTTCTCCCTAGTGGAAACATCACATCCCCCACCTGTTTACGTTTATGTCACTCGAGCGTGAGTGAAAGGGAGGCATGAATCTACTATCGAGCATAAATACTCCCTCTTGGAGTTACTAGCATCTACTTGGCCAGAGTATCTACTAACAACGGAGAGCATGCAAGATCATAAATAACATACACATGAAAAGAACATGATTGATTGATAATCATTGGACATAGCATTCAATATTCATCAGATCCCAGCAAACACAACATGTAGCATTACAATAAGATGATCTTGATCATGTTAGGCAGCTCACAAGATCTAAACTTGAGGCATAAAGAGGAGAGAACAACCATCTAGCTACTGCTATGGACCCGTAGTCCAAGGATGAACTACTCACGCATCACTCCGGAGGCGGGCATGATGATGTGGAGCCCTCCGGTTATGATTCCCCCTCCTGGCAGGGTGCCGATGATGGCTCCAGAACCCTCCCGAACTAGGGTTGACGATGACAGTGGCTACAGATGTTCTCGGTGGAAAAGGCTTATGTATTTAGGGCTAATCCTTCGAGGAGAATATATAGGCGCGAGGGCAACGTCGATGGGTGGCCAGGGGGGCCACACCACCCCTGGGCGCGTCCCTGGCGGCGCCCACCCATGGTGTGGGGGCTCCAGGGCACCCCTCCGGGTCTCCTCCGGAATCCGTGTGCGTGATGACTTTCTAAGACTTTCGGGCTTCAAATCGTCCAATTTCGAGAATATTTCTAGAACAATTTTTCTGAAACTAAAAACAGTAGAAACATGAACTGGCTTTGTGGCATCTTGTCAATAGGTTAGTCCGAGGAAATCGATAAACATGGCATAAAGTGTAAAGGAAACATGTAGCATATGACATGAAAACAACATGGAGCATAAAAAATTATGGATACGTTATGACGTATCAATGGGCAAGGTACACAAAGAGAGGGGTTAGTTCAAGCAGAAGCAAGTTATACCTAGTTGATTCATGATCACAGACTTGCGGCCAATGGTTGTCGATGCCGTGTTGTAGATGTTGTCGAGGGCTTGATAAATCCATTTTGCATCACTATTTTATATTGTTAATTTCTGTTATTCATTGAAATATTTCATGTTATGATGCATTACTTATGTTATTTTATCTTATTTTGCAAGTTTCATAAATTTTGGAGAATAAACACTGGGACCAGAAATCTGAAGGAAAAAGCACCGTCGAGATACCCTATTTCAGAAGATCAGAAGAAGAGGGGGGATACCGGAGAAGTCTTAGAAATCTCGAGGAGGAAGCCAGCCAGAAGGGCAGCCAGAGGGGGCCCACCAGGGCCCACACCATGAGGCGGCGCGCCCCCCTTCTAGCCACGCTTGGGGGTGGTCTGCCCCCTGGCTCATTTCTGGGCACCCACTTTTGCGTACTTGACCCCCAGGGCACCCTAAGACCCAAAACATCATCGAAGAAATATTTCGCCGCCACCTCCGGGCGGAAAACAACAGAGAGAAAATCTCTTCGGCCTGGAGAAATGTGCCGGGGAAATTCCTCCCCGAAGAGGGGGAATCATCGCCATTGTCACCATCGTTGCTCTGGGCATCATCAAGATCGTCATCGTCATCATCATCACCACCAGCACCATCACCCTCATCATCCACCTTCATCCCGCTGTAACAATTAGGGGTCTTTATCGTTGCTCTTCACTAGATCTCTCTCCCGGTGTGGATTACTTGTTAGTAGTTGATGCTTGCGAGATTTCTCAGTGTTTATGCTTTATGACCAGATTGTTATTATCCATTATATCACCTCTGATTATGATCCATATGATGTCTTTGAGTAGTTTGTTTATTTCTTGAGGACATGGGAGAAGTCATGATGTTAGTAGTGGAATTATGTTGAAGTAATATCTAGTGGTTGGGTATTTAAGTTGTGGTGCTATTCTTCTAGTGGTGTCATGTGAACATAGACTACATGATACTTCACTTTTATGGGCCTAGGAGGATGCATTGTGTATTTGGCTACTAATTGTGGGGTTGCCGAAGTGACAGAAACCTAAACCCCCGTTAGGAAACCAATGCACGAGGGAGTGTAGGATCCCGGAGTTTTAAGGATGTGGTTAGATTTATCTTAATTACTTTCTTGTATTTGCGGATGCTTACGAGGGGTACAATCACAAGTATGTATGAGTCCTAGTTGGGTGGTGCATTAGAATAGGTTCACCCACACAACACTTCACAAGCCAATAAATATTTGTATGACGCGAAAACACTTGACGAAATTCCCATGTGTCCTCGAGAACGTTTGGTATTCATAAGTAGAAAAACTGGCTTGTCCTTTTCTCTGAAAAGGATTGGGCCATTCGCTGCAATTATATTTACTGTATTCTATATACTCGCACTTTATTAATCTGTTATATCAAAAAACACCAAAAACCTGTTTCCTAGTGTTTACAGTGAATTCTTTATCCAACCTGCTTGTCAACACCTTCTGCTCCTCGTTGGGTTAGACACTCTTATTTATCGAAAGTACTACGATACACCCCATAAACTTGTGGTCATCAAGAATATTTTCTGGCGCCGTTGCTGGGGAGCTTAGCGCTATTGGTAAGAGAAACTTTTGCTGTGAGTGTTGTTTTTATTTCTTTCTGCTGCTTTATTTCATTATGGAGAATTATTTTGGTTATCTGTTTAGGGATAGTACTACTATCACTTCTAGGGTAGTAGGTGACCCGTTATCTGCTAAATTAGATCCTTATAATGGAAATTGTTGGACATGTTATGGATAACTGTTATTATGGAGATGGAACTGTCCATCCCGGTGATCATTTGTTCTTTATACATGAATTATGCGAGTTATTCAAGTGTGCATGTATTACAATGGATCAAGTTAAAAGTAAATTATTCTCTTTATCGCTGAAAGGAAGAGCCGCTGAATGGTTCAAATTGCTGAAGAATGGTGAATCCATTGGATGGGAGGAAATTGTACCTCTCTTTTATTCTAAATTCTATCCTCCAGTGAGATTCATAAAGACCGAAATAAAATATATAATTTATGGCCTCATGATGGAGAGAGTATTGCTCAATCTTGGGGGGGGGGATGAAGTTATGAATGCTCAAATGTCTCGTTCATGAGCTCCCGAGTAATATTGTTATAAATAATTTTTATGCAAGGCTTTCTCTTCATGATAAGGATTTATTGGATGCTTCGTGTTCTAGACCATTCACACGTATGAAGGAAGAATCTAAATGGGATCTTCTTGACCGTATTCAAGAAAAAACTGAAGGATGGGAGAATGACAAAGGTAGAAAGTCAGGTATAAATTATGATTATGAATGCATTAAATATTTTATGGGAACTGATGATTTCTATAATGTTAGTGTTGTTTGTGGTCTTGATTCTCAAATCTTTGCAAACTGCCTTAAAGCCTTTGCTTCCTATCTTGATATTCCTAAATAGGAGTATCACAAGCACCATGCACCTTATAAAGATATTGTTCCTGCTAGAAATATAGAAGTGCATGCTGTTAATTCTGCTGTACCTGAGCCTTATATTGAGAAAATGCCTTTCCCTGCTAAGGTGAAATAACACTCTATTGTAGCTAGTGTGGTTAACAAGATCATAAATAAATCTATTGAACCTGATGAACAAATAACTGTTGAACCTGCTGTAGCAATAGTGAAAGACCTTATCTGTGGAAATGTAGAGGATGAACATATTGTCTTTTGTGAGGATGTTTGTAATATTGTCTCACAACCAAATAGACCTAAGAAAACTAGTGTTCCTGTGCTTTCTATTAAGATTGGTGATCATTGCTATTATTGGTTGTGTGACATGGTGCAAGTTCTAGTGCTATTCCTTATGAGCTTTATAAAGAAATTATGCATGAAATTGGTTCTTGTGAGCTTGAGGATATTGATGTGGTTATTTAGCTTGCTAATAGGGAAACTGTCTTTCCGATTGGTATTGTTAGAGATGTGGATGTTTTATGTGGTAAAACTAAATATCCTACTGATTTTCTAGTGCTGGGTAAGGCTGCTAGTAAAACTTGTCCTATTATTTTTGGTAGACCTTTCTTGAACACTTGTGGTGCTATTATAGATTGTAAGAGGGAGAAGATATTGACTAAATTTGATGGAAAATCTTATGAGTTCAATTTCTCCAAATTTGCTAGAGCACCTTATGAATCGGAATTGCCTAATGAAAATTTTAGAGTTGAACAGCTTGCCTCTATTGCTCTTGCTCCTAACAATGCTTTGCAGCAATATATGGAGGATCATGAAAGTGAGATATTTATGGAAGAGAGAAATGAGATTTACATTCTTCTTCTTCGTCAACCGGTGATACTAAAACATAATTTCCCGAACTTCTGAAATAGGGTATCTCTCGACAGACTTTAATCGAGGGAAGATGGCGAATCCACCTAAACCCCACCACAACGACTCCAATGGCGATTCTCATCAACCCTACATCTCAGCCCACCCACCCATCCATCCCTCTAGATCTGAGGCTATGGATCCTCCACCATCTCTCCCTAGCTTCCACAACGAATTGGTTTTTGATTTTGGCTTAGATTTGGCCAAACAGGTTCGATCTCTTTTCTCTGTCTCGGTCACCTCATCCACCTCTCCTCATGGTTTTCATCTTGTGGTATCATTTGGAAGAGTTGCTTTTCGTCTTACTATGGATCATGTTGGATGGGCATTGGAATCTTGTATTGGTGCACCCCATCATAGTTTCAAGATTATTCAGCTATCTGATCAAGTTTTCAAAATTACTGTCCGATCTAAGGCAGTAGGATTTTTCATCAATAACGTACGTTGGTTTTCATGCGACCTGTTCAAATGCTATTTTCATATATGGGGTTTTGGTGAACCTAATTGGACCCGCGAGGAATTGGTGTGGTACAAAGAACAAGATGCTGAATGGACCCACATTCCAGCACGATCATCTTCCATGAAACATCCATCTATGACTCATCGAGGTAACATGAACTTGAATATTCTCTCTGGTGCTAATACCACCCCGATGGGCCCTAGAATTGATCATGGTCTGCCTAGATCCAATATTTTACCACATGATCGTAATTTGCGGATCACGTACTTACATAAGAGCGGGAATTCTCGTGACCTTCCATGTAAGAAAATATGGGTTCCTATTGGATCTAATGTAATCACTATTGAAAACCCTAGGCCCAATAATGATTCTAATCATCCCATTGATGGTACTGTTACTCATCAGGTGATTCCTCCTACGTGCAATTTATTATGTACAAAATTCCTTGCACCAGGACATATTTATTATGATTGCAGTAATCAAATCCGTTGCCGAGTTTGTTACAACTACGGTCACATATCCCATAATTGTTTGACTAAGATAAGGAAGAAATCCTACTACAAACGGAAAGATTGCAACAAACTATTGTTAATTCACCATGGAAGCCGAGAAGACCAAGCTATCAATACGATATCTCCTGTTTTGTCTTCCTCCACCTTGCCCCTTCTCGATAGCCATGAAAACCCCAATCCCTTGCTCGTCTCTGCTCCAACAATGGCTAACTACCCATGCGACTTCCTAGCCCATCTACCCAATGGCGCTGGATTTATTCCACCAAACCACCTATGTCCGCAAAGGGGATACGCGGTGGTCGGTGGGAATCTCCCTCACAACTGCGATGATTGGGCCATCATCGACATTGCGCCAGAACCTCACCCTGCCCTCTTCAATGGCACCACTACACTCATTAGACACCATCTCGGGCATGTCCGCCACTACATCATCCGAGAGATTACACCATTTGGTATGGGTGCTGCTGTTGTTCGTTTCCAGGATGTTAGTGATAGAGATCAGGCTATTCAGCACAGTCCCTACTTCATTGGTGACACCGTACTTAGAGTCATTACTCACAATAGAGGCAGGAACCATCGCGCTTCCACTTTCACCCATGACTGCTGGATCATGCTAATGAATTATCCTATAGAGTGCTGGGATTTGGATACCATTGTTAAAACTATAGCACATTATGGCCGTGTTCTTGTATGGAACAGAGATAATGCAAACAGAGCTAGAATTCTTGTTAAGATTAGGGTTTATGATTTGGATCGGATTCCCCTTAGCATGGTTGTGATTCAAAATCAGTCTGATGAAGGTAATGGTGGATCTTGGTCTTGCCCCACCATCATACTCTCAGCTACTATGCTTGGGGTTATTGCTGGAGATGAGGACCCCCTGCCACCTGATTGTGCTAACCCACATCCAGTACCCATGGTTGTAGATGATTTTTCCATTTGGCATGCTGATCATGAGGGCATTGTTAACCTGAACAATGCTGCACCAAACCCTGAGCATGTTGCACCTGATCATGGACATGCTGCACTTGCAGCTGATGGAGAACCTGCCATGGTAACCCCTCCTCAGAGCCCACATGCACCTACACCAAACAACAATGCTCTTCCAGTCCACAATGACCCACCTGCTATTGAGGAGGACATGCATGTTGAGGTACCTCCACAGGAGATTATCAATCAGATGGATATTGAACAGGATGACATTGATGCTCCCAATATGCCTGTACCCCCCGTTCATCATTTTGACAACACCAACATCATGCATATGGATGAAGATGGTCCCAGCTCCTCTGCCACTTCCACCTCCAGGAACTTACAGAAGAAGAAAGGTAAGGGTCCAGCTTCTGCCACACAAGTCAGAAGAAGCAACAAATTGGCTATTCTTCATGGAGGATACAAAGATGGAATTATCCCAGAAGGGGCAATCGACAATATAGAACATCAATCTGTTACTCAGGTTGCACAAGTCATTGATGACCAAGCTCCCCCATCACCACACCTCAGCAACGACAACATCAGGGCCTTGAGGGTTGGTACTTGCCAGATGAATCATAGGGATTTATCTGATGATGCTCTGGATTATGACAGTACCAATGATAGTGTGGAATAGAAGAATTCCTTTTTATGTAATAATTATAGCCATAATACTATCTTATGGCTATTTATTTTGCTCAAGATTGTGGATTATTTGGCTTCCACTTGCCTATTCAGAACTACTATTATCTGCAATATTTTGGTACTATCTTTTGCTATCTGGAATTTCACCACATATTTTATCTTGCCGAGGATATTTATTTGGATGCCATGGATGTTATGGATACACACTGACAAGAATGCCTACCTATCTTGCACTCAACTCCTGTCTACTATTGAGAGTTCACTCCAGTACTATTATGTAATACTGGACCTATATCTTTTCACCCTATTTTTGTGGATAGAAACTGGATAATTTTAGATTGGAACTTAAGAGGCATTAACTCTCAGACCATATGGGATGATATCAGGAAAAATATTGATGCTTCCAATTGCAATGTTATATGCTTCCAAGAAACTAAGAGAGAGCTATTTGATTTGGCCTACATCAAAAAATTCTGTCCTAAATGATTTAATCAGTACTCCTTTTTCCCCTCCAATGGTAGCTCGGGGGGAATTATCACTAATTGGAATGGAAATATCTTCCATGGAATTACTATCAGTGCCAACAAATTCCATATTACTATTGAATTGACCTGCAAAATTAGTGCTCATACATGGTACATCACCAACATATATGGACCTGCCCATCACGAGGACAAACAAGATTTCTTTGACTGGTTTTATAGTATTGACAATACCCCTATGCACAATTGGATCATTCTTGGAGATTTCAATCTCATCAGGGGAAATCACAACAGAAACATAGGGGAAGGTGATATTCAACACATGCTGATGTTCAACTCTATTATTTCATATCATGATCTTGAAGAAGTACCTATTAAAGGTAGATCATACACTTGGATTAATATGCAAATCGATCCCCTTCTGGTTAAACTAGATTGGATTTTCACAGCTAGAAATTGGACTAATAATTTTCCCAACACTGTGGCCACCCCACTATCCAAATTATCATCTGATCACATACCTACCAAGATCCAGGTTGGCACCTACATACCTAAATGCATACTATTTAGATTTGAAGAATAATGGATGCAATTTGAGGGTTTCTTGGATGTGATCAACAAGCATTGGTTCAATATGGGTGCCTACAAGAACCCAACACAAGATATTACTGCTAGATTTAAGATCCTGCGTCAGGGACTCAAAAAATGGAGCAAGATGTTCTCACAACTCAACAAAATCATTGAGTCATGTAATTATGTTCTGGCAATGATTGATGGTTTGGAAGAACAAAGATTATTATCCACACAGGAAACCAACTTCAGTGTGGCTTTAGAAAAACATCTCACTCACTTACTGGAAGCAAAAATAATATTCTGGAGAAGTCGTGCTAAGATTAGATGGGCTCAACTTGGTGGGGGAAAACACAAAATTCTTCCATACTATTGCTACCAAAAGTTATAGATGTAATTATATTGCATCATTAACAATTGATACTGATAATATGGTATGTGATCATGAGGACAAAGTAGCTGCTTTATGGAGTAGTTACAAAGAAAGAATTGGTATTTCTGATAATTGCCCAATGCTCTTCAATCTACAGGAGATTATTGATAGAAACATCGATATTGACTTCTCATCCATTGAGGCCCCATTTAATAATAAAGAAATTGATGATATTGTCACTAATATGCCATCAGACAAACCTCCAGGGCCATATGGTTTCAATGGTGTATTCATGAAAAAAATGTTGGCCCATTATAAAAGAACAGTTCTACAAGCTATGTCTGGATTTTCACAGTGGCTCACTGGATTTGAGTAGTATCAACACTGCATTCATTGCCCTTATTCCAAACTTCCAGGACCCAGAGAGTGTCAATGATTATAGACCTATTTCCCTGGTCAGCACACATCTCAAAATCATCACTAAGATTCTTGCCAATAGACTACAAGATATCATTATCCCTATCATACACAAAAACCAATACGGATTTATCACGAAAAGAACTATCCAAGACTGCCTTGCATGGTTGAGTACATTCATTTATGCCATAAATCAAATAAGGAAACCATTATTGTCAAGATTGATTTTGAAAAAGCATTTGACAAAATTGAATACTCTGCTATCATTCACATACTACACTCTGCATCCACTTCTATTTTACTTAATGGAGTACCAGGCAAGAATATTCAATGTAAAAGGGGTGTTAGGCAAGGATACCCACTATCCCCTCTTCTATTTATAGCTGCATCAGAACTTCTACAATATGCAGTTAATAATGCTTGGCATGAAGGACTTCTATCCTGTCCTCTAGAAAACAACTATACTATGGATTATCCTATCATTCAGTATGCTGATGATACATTGATTATTATGCCAGGTGATGCCACTCAATTACTACACCTCAAAAGTATCCTGGATAAATTTTCAACATCTACTGGACTCAAGGTGAATTACCACAAAACATCTATTGCCCCTATCAACATCTCCAATGAACAATGCACCATGCTTGCTAATACTATTGGATGCAAGACTGAATCCATGCCATTTACATACCTTGGTCTTCCTATGGGTACTACTAAACCCAGAATTTATGATTTTATTGGCATCATTGAGAGAATTGACAGAAGATTGATTGGTATTGCTGACACCCTATCCTATGATGGTAGACTCATTGTTGTCAAATCTATTATCTAAGCTATACCAAATTTTGCACTATTTACTCCGAAGTTGCCTACTGGAATTATTGAACATATTGAGAAATCTTCCAGATGTTTTTTATGGGCTGGTAAGGATATTGAAAAAAGGGGTAAATGTCTTGTCAAAGGGTATACTGTATGTAAACCAAATAAGGCTGGTGGACTGGGTGTTCTTGACCTCAGAACCCAGAATAATGCACTTCTTATGAAATACCTATATAAATTCATAAATAGGCATGACATCCCATGGGTCAATCTTATCTGGCAAGCACACTACCATGATGGCAAATTACCACAACACACTGGACCATGCGGATCATTTTGGTGGAAAGACTGTCACTCACTTCTGGATAAATTTTTGGATCACATCAAATGCAAGCCTAGATCTAGGGATATTATTGGACTACGGAGGGGATTATGGGAAGATACTACCTATGTCAGGCAATTCCCTCAGCTATGCTCCTATGCTAGACATGACAATATCTCATTGAAATCTACTATTGAGTATAACAACAATGGTGACATCTATGACCTTTTCCATACACGATTATCTGATATTGCTATGCAACAATACAATACCTTCAAAGACAAAGTACTCACTCTGGCCAAAAATCATGAGAATGATAGGTGGTATGTACCTAGTACTAATACCACTTACCAAAACAACAAAACTTATAAGATTCTCATGCCTTTTCCTATTGCCCCTAAACCCTTCTTATGGATCTGGAGATCATGTGCCTTACCCGAGCATAAATTCTTCTTCTAGCTTCTCCTGCATGATAGACTGAACACCAGAGATTTACTTAGCAGAAAACAATTCCAGATACCAACCAAATCTTGTGTTCTATGTGATAATGATCATGATGAAGATCTTCACCACTTATTTTTTTGGATGCCCGTTCAGTAAAGACTTCTGGGAGCACATTGGATTCAGATGGGAAGAAACACATGACTACATGGCATTGATACAATTGGGCAGAATCAAATACAAAACTTTTTTACTTCAAGGAAATTCTCATCATCGGCTCATGGACATTATGGAATCATAGAAACAAAATCATCTTTGATGGGATCCAAAAGGATATTACACTATGTATTAATTTTTTTAAGGATAACTTCTCACTAGCTAGAAATAAAGCAAAACCATCTCTTAAAGATGGCATGTCACAATGGATTGACACCTTATGAACTTGTATGAGACTACTCTGTAAATATGTCATATATTAATGGATTTTTTTTTGACACAGTGGGGGGGTTTTCCCCACTGTAATGTGTCAAAAAAAACATAATTTCCCTGTGGAAGACTTGGGTACCACATTACCACACAAGGAGGATCCTGTTTTTGATTTAAAACCATTGCCTAATGATCTCAAATATGCTTATATTGATGATAAGAAAATATATCCTATTATTATTAGTGCTAAACTTTCAGGTGAAGAAGAGGAAAGATTATTGGGAATATTGAAGAAACATCGTGGAGCTATTGGATATACTCTTGATGATTTTAAGGGGATTTCTCTCTCTATATATCAGCATGTTATTAATATTGAACCTGATGCGAAGCCAGTAGTTGAACATCAATGCCGTTTAATTCCTAAGATGAAGGAAGTGGTAAGAAATGAGGTATTAAAACTCCTTGATGCTGGTATTATTTTTCCTATTGCTGATAGTAGATGGGTGAGCCCTGTGCATTGTGTCCCTAAGAAGGGAGGAATGACTGTTGTGCCTAATGAAAATAATGAGCTTATTCCTCAAAGAGTAGTGGTTGGTTATAGAATGTGCATTAATTTTAGGAAAGTTAACAAGGTTACTAAGAAAGATTATTATCCTTTGCCTTTTATTAATGAAATGGTAGAGAGGTTGTCTAATAAAACTCAATTTTACTTTCTTGATGGTTATTCTGGGTTTTCTCAAATTGCTGTTAGGAAGCAAGATCAAGAGAAAACAACTTTTACTTGTCCTTATGGTACTTATGCCTTTGGTTTGTGTAATGCTCCTGCTATGTTTCAAAGATGCATGTCTGCTATTTTTCATGGTTTTTATGGAGAGATTGTGGAAGTATTCATGGATGATTTATACATCTATGGAACTTCGTTTGACAATTGCTTGCAAAACCTTGATAAAGTTTTGGAGAGATGTGACGAAACTAATCTTGTTCTTAACTGGGATAAATGCCACTTTATGGTGAATGAAGGAATTGTTCTTGTACATAAAATTTCTAAAAGAGGTATTGAAGTTGACAAAGCTAAAGTGGAAGCCGTAGAGAAAATGCCCTATCCCAGGGATGTTAAAGGTATTCGTAGTGTTCTTAGTCATGCTGTTTTTATAGGAGGTTTATTAAAGATTTCTCTAAAATATCAAAGCCTCTTACTAATCTTCTTCAAAAAGACGTACCTTTTGTTTTTGATGACGATTGTAAGAAAGCTTTTGAAACTTTAAAGAAGGCTTTAACTACTTTTAACCACCTGATTGGAATTTACCTTTTGAAATTATGTGTGATGCTAGTGATTTTGCTGTAGGTGCTGCTCTTGGACAGCAAGTAGATAAGAAATTGAATGTTATTCATTATGCTAGTAAGACTCTTGATGCTGCTCAAAAGAATTACGATACCACTGAAAAAGAGTCCTTAGCTGTAGTCTTTGCTTGTGATAAGTTTAGACCTTATATTGTCGATTCAAAAGTTACTATTCATACTGATCATGCTGCTATTAGATGGGTGTTGCTTTTACAAGAGTTTGATTTGCATATGACCCTATTCCTGTTAATGATATTTTTCCAAATGAACAATTGGCTGCAATAAAGGTAAACTCCCAAGATAGTCCATGGTATGTTGATTATGCTAACTTTATTGTTTCAAAGTATTTGCCTCCAACATTTACAACTCAACGAAGAAGAAAATTCTTTTATGATTTGAGGCATTCTTTTTGGGATGACCCACACTTATATAAATAAGGAGTATATGGTATCATGATAATATGTGTGCCAGATCATGAACAATGAGAAATATTGAAAAAGTACCATGGTAGTGCTTCTGGAGGACATCACACTGGAGATAGAACCGCACAGAAGGTTCTACAACCAGGTTTCTATTGGCCTGCTCTCTTTAAAGATGCACGTAAATTTATTTTATCTTGTGATGAATGCCAAAGATTTGGTAATATTTCTAGATGTAATGAAATGCCTACGAGTTATTCTCTTGTTATTGAACCTTTTGATTGTGGGGATTTGACTTTATGGGTCCTTTTCCTCCTTCGAATGGTTTCACTCATATTCTTGTTGCTGTTGATTATCTTACTAAGTGATAGAAGCTATACCTACAAAAAGTGCTCATGGTGAGACCTCTTTAAAAATGCTTAAAGATGTTATTTTCCCTAGGTTTGGTGTGCCTAGATATCTTATGACCGATGGAGGTTCTCACTTTATTTATGGTAGTTTTAGAAAAACCCTTGCTAAATATGATGTTAATCATAGAATTGGCTCGGATTATCATCCTCAAACCAGTGGGCAAGTAGAGCTATCAAATAGAGAAATTAAATCTATCTTGCAAAAGACTGTTAATAAATCTAGGAAGAATTGGTCTGATAAGTTGAATGATGCTTTATGGGCTTATAGAACTGCTTATAAAAACCATATGGGTATGTCTCCTTGTAAAATGGTTTATGGAAAAGCTTGTCACTTGCCTTTAGAATTAGAACACAAAGCTTATTGGGCAGTGAAAGAGCTAAATAAAGATTTCAAACTTGCTGGTAAGAAAAGAATGCTTGATTTGAATCATCTAGATGAATAGAGATGTGAAGCTTATGAAAATGCTTGAATCTTTAAAGAGAAAGTTAAACAATGGCATTATAGGAGAATTCTTAAAAGAGATTTTCATGTTGGTGAGAAAGTTCTATTGTATCGGTCTCGTCTAAGATTTTTTGCAGGAAAATTACTCTCGAGATGGGAAGGCCCTTATGTTATTGAATAAGTGTATCGTTTGGGTGCACTCAAAATTACTTCCCTCAAAGATAACACTACACAAGTGGTAAATGGAAAAATACTCAAACATTATATTTCCATGGATTATTATGATGAATATGTTGATATTATTCAAGTAATGACTCCAGAGAAGTTCATTAGAGGGAAGATTCCAGAATCTGCAGAGTCTGTTTTCAAAAAGGTAACAGTTCTGTTAAGAAAAAGTTCACGGATTACCTTCCAAGTTATAAATTATTGGTTTTTGGAAAATATGAAAAATATCGAGCCGAAGAAGGGTAGGAGATGGTGCCAGAGGGCACCACACCACCTGGGGGTGTGGGCCCACCCCTGGCCGCGACACCCTATGGTGTGGGCGCCCCGGAGCCCCTCTATGACTCGTTTTCGACCTGGACTTTCCTTTCGTTACGTATGTTTCTGATATTTAACCCCCGGACCCTCCGAGGTCTGTATGTCGTTTTCTCGTCGTGTTTCCGTTTCGACCTGTTTCTGCCAGGATCTGTTTTTAGTTTTAGAAGCACCATGGTCTCCTCCAACAACCACAAGGAGAAGGGACCGATGGAAGATGATCTCCAAGGCCCTAAACGCAAGAACATGGATCAGTGCGTCAAGAGAGAAGCAAAGACGACATCATCAAGCAGCGATGGAAGTGTTTCTTCTTGTAGCATGCAGGGATTAAGACCATCAGTTCCGAGCCTCAGTCCCATCCCTGGACTAGAGGAAGCTCTTCGAGTCGCAGATGAGTTCTGTGAATTTTATCGAGATTTAAGGATGGAGGTAGAGATTCTTCAAGAGGAGAACAACAAGTTTCGTGAGATGCTGGAGCGTTTCCATGCCTTTCTTGAGAAGAGTTCACCACCACCACCACCGAAGAATTAATTCTTCATTGGTATTAGCATCCCCTTGACTTGTTCCAAGCTTGGGGGAGTGTCGCGGTATCACACCTTTATCTTTGACCCTTTTACCTTTTAGTAGAGTCATATCATGAGTAGAGAAAATATCATATAGGATGGTTTGTAGTATGGAAGTATCACTCTTTAGTTGGTTATCGTTGTATCCCTTGGTTTGAGTTGCCGTAATGGAATATTATTGAGAAGTTTCATCATCCACTTTCTACACTTTATTTTAGTTTGCAATTTTTGTTATATGGTTGATCTTGTTATTAGTATTGGTATCAATGTTGGAGCATCAAGTTATTCTAGTTGGTTTTGGCAAACTTAGCATTGGTCAGTAGCAACAATACGTTGAGACTTCAGTAGAAAAGAGGGAGTTGCATGTAGATATATTATTCCACGATCTCTTTTTCTTGTTAGCTCATAAGCTTAGTATTCTCAAGTAAGATTGTTTGTACCTTGAAGGAAGATTGCATGATTGGTTTTATCATATGTATATTTGTTTGTTTTCCCTCAACTCTTATGCTTGCTACCCAGCCTTGCTAGCCAAAAACCCGTACTGAGAGTGAATGCTTCTCGTGCATCCAAACCTTGAGCCCCAAAACCTTGCCATTTGTGTCCACCATACTTACCTATATGTGGTATTTAACCTCCACTCCAAGTAAATTGCTTGTGTGCTACCTTTAAAACCTCATGAGGATGCAAACAGAGAATCTTTATCTCACTTGTTGATTGGAATTTACACACGTGGTCTAGTGGCTTTATCCGCTTATCCAAATTCTAGAAGAGCTGGCAGCGGGGTTCCCAACCCCAAACATAATAATACAAATTATCTTCACTATTTTTGCCCCTGACTTATCAATCAAAATATAATTATGTAAACACAAGAGAAAGAGGGATGACCTTCTGTACCAATTGCATCCTTCAATGGGAGCCGCGCTTGTGAAGTCTAGTTGGCTTGTGACGTAATGTATTTCCTGCTTGCCATTCGTTGACATAGACATACACCACACTCAAAATTGTTTTCAATACTATGTTTATCAAATGAAAATCTCTAGCATATGAGTTGATCCCTGCTTCCCTCTTTGAAGGGCCTATCTTTTACCTTTATGACGAGTCCGGAAACCTACTCCTTTTTGTCTTAAGCAACCATTTGAGTTGTTGTGATCCATCCATCTGTATGTTGATTTACTCAATCATGTTATTTATTATTCTTTTTTAGTACAAGTGCTTTTATCTATTAGAATACCACTTTGAAAGTTACCAATGTCTGCAAAGAGACTGTTATAATTGAGCATGATAAACTCTACAATATAAGCTCTAGTATAAAGACTCTAATCGAAAGATAAGTACACTGTTAATTGTTCTCTGACCAAGAACGAAGTTTGCCTTCACCAATTATGATTTACTTTTGCACCTTTATTGTGATGTCCTCTGCTTGTTTCAAGTTTGATTATATGAGAGGAAGTTGCTGTCTAAAATGACTTGTGCTTTGCTAGATGTGATGCTTCTTGTTCGTATTTTATTTATCGACACCTCACTCCGTAAACCTGTGGTCATGTTTACTGAGTTGAGTTTCGCTTGGAGATAAGCGAAGTCTAAGATTGGGGGGAGTTGATACGTCCATTTTTCATCACTATTTTATATTTTATTTTCTGTTATTCATCGATATATTTCATGTTATGATGCATTACTTATGTTATTTTATCTTATTTTGCATGTTTTATAAATTTTGGAGAATAAACACCGGGACCAGAAATCCGATGGAAAAAGCACCTTCGAGATACCCTACTTCAGAAGATCAGAAGAAGAGGGGGGGGGATACCGGAGAAGTATTAGAAGTCCCGAGGAGGAAGCCATCCAGAAGGGTACCAAGAGGGGGGGCCACGAGAGGCCCACACCACCAGACGGTGCGCCCCCCTTCTGGTCGCGCCTGGGAGTGGTCTGGCCCCCTGGTCCACTTTTGGGTGCCCCCTTTCGCGTACTTGAACCCTAGGAAACCCTAAGCCCCATAACATCATCGAAGAAATATTCTGCCGCCGCCACGGGGCGAAAAACAACACTGAGAGAAATCTCTCCGACAGGGAGAAATCTGCCGGGGAAATTTCTCCCCGGAGAGGGGGAATCATCGCCATCGTCACCGTCATCGCTCCGGGCATCATCAAGATCGTCATCGTCATCATCATCACCACCAGCACCATCACCCTCATCATCCACCTTCATCCCGCTGTAAAAATTAGGGGTCTTTATCGTTGCTCTTCACTAGATCTCTCTCCCGGTGTGGATTACTTGTTAGTAGTTGATGCTTGTGAGATTTATCGGTTTTTACACTTTATGACCAGATTGTTATTATCCATTATATCACCTCTGATTATGATCCATATGATGTCTTGTGAGTAGTTCGGTTAGTTCTTGAGGACATGGGAGAATTCATGATGTTAGTAGTATCTAGTGGTTGGGTATTTGATTTGTGGTGCTATTCTTCTAGTGGTGTCACGTGAACATCGACTACATGATACTTCACCTTTATGGCCCTAGGATGATGCATTGTGTATTTGGCTACTAATTGTGGGGTTGCCGGAGTGACAGAAACCTAAACCCCCGTTAGGAAACCAATGCACGAGGGAGTGTAGGATCCCGAAGTTTTAAGGCGGTGGTTAGATTTATCTTAATTACTTTCTTGTATTTGCGAATTCTTACGAGGGGTATAATCACAAGTATGTATTAGTCCTAGTTGGGCGGTGAATTAGCATAGGTTCATCCACACAACACATCATAAACCAATAAATATTAATCAACCGTATGAAGCGAAAGCACTTGATGAAATTCGCATGTGTCCTCGAGAACGTTTAGTATTCATAAGTAGAACAACCGGCTTGTCCTTTGCTCTCAAAAGTATTGGGCTACTCGCTGCAATTATATTTACTTTCTTTTATT
Organism: Alopecurus myosuroides; assembly: GCA_028641055.1. Lineage (NCBI taxonomy): Eukaryota > Viridiplantae > Streptophyta > Magnoliopsida > Poales > Poaceae > Alopecurus > Alopecurus myosuroides. The sequence continues at coordinate 114,690,539 of CM054063.1, read as the reverse complement.
TACTCTCACTTTATATATCTACTATATCAAAAACCACCAAAAACCTGTTTGCTAGTGTTTGTAGTGAATTCTCTATCCAACCTGCTTGTCAACACCTTCCGCTCCTTGTTGGGTTCGACACTCTTATTTATCGAGACTACTACGGCACACCCTCTATACTTGTGGGTCATCAGGGCTTCACGAATTTTTTTGAATCACTCAAATCGTACCACCAAAGACAAAGAAAAACAACTTTAAAAAATATGTTAAAAAATCGAAGCCAAAAAATGCCCTAGGAAGCCGGCCTAGGTGCCCGTCCTGGGTCATAGGCCGGGTTTCCTGCGTGTGAAGAACACGAAAAATCCGAAAAATCCTTCTTAGATCTTGCGAATTCATTGACAAATTGAGGAGAAGTGGCTGAATAGAAGGGTGGAAAATGGTCTTAAGCAACAAATCCATGGACCAAATCTACGGAAAACTCAACAAACTGACAGATCGGCCGATATCCCTTTTGAGGCTATTTCTGGTGAAATTTTTCAAAATTAGGTATGAAAGAGAAAAAAATTGGTGGAAGAGGGGGTTGTGGGGAGGTCAAATTCGTGGCAACTTGGCTGTTGATACCAAATGATGTGGGGTGTACCATAGGGGGTGGCCCGATCTCACAAATTGACCAAGAACACGAGAAGAAGAACGGAGAACATGAGGAAGAACACAAGGGTGATTTGAGGGTAACAAGGGGTAACCAATAAATAACAAATCCTATTAATCATAGAACCCAACAACAAACCATGAGGGAAGCCTACGGATCTGTCGGATCAAGTTGAACTTACTCTGATTGGAACCACTTCATCTTCACGGCGGGTTCACCGAGCCAATAGAATCCCAAGGTCAGTTGAGAAAGATTGGGAAGTTGATAGTTGAATTTCAAGGGAAAAAGTTGCTAACTCAAGGAAACTCTTGATACAATCCAAATTACGAGGTAAGATGGCATAGCCCTGATACGGTTCTAGATACACACTACAAGTAGGCTCTCAAGAGGAATATAAAGAGCAAAGATAAAGTCTCAAATCATCTCTAACCTAAATTTGAAAGCCAATGGATTATATTTATAGTCTAGGGGGTTAAAGAGCTATGTTGCGCAACGGGAATTTCAAATTTTTGCCATACTGGCTACGCAACAACCAAAACCTTGATATTCAAATACAAGTGAATATAAATTCCAAGATCTACTTCTCGACATTGGGTACCAGACACCGTTGTAGCGGAAGAGGTGTCGATGAAGCCTTTAGAAGATCCTCACACACAAGCTTGTAGGTGAGGATGTTTTCGACTCCCGTTGTCTAGCACTGTGATGCAGCTGAGTGAGGGTCTCACGTGTTACCCTTTGAGAGTATGCAGACATATGTCTGGGAAAATTCTGCAATGTTTCACTGTCCAGGACTTGACACCGCAGGTGTATATTAAGGTGGATTACTCAACACATGAGAGAGAGAGAGAGAGAGTAACTATAAGCTAGGGCTAATCGGGAGAGGAACACCTCAAACCTAATTAGAAGTAGCTCTAATTCAATTATAGAAAGCTATAATCTAATTAGAAGAAGCTCTAATTGAATTAGAAGGGTTCTAATTAGATGCTCTAATTGGTCTTCTAATTATTCGAGAAATATCTAATTCCATTAGAAGGGCTCTAATTAGAAGGGCATGCTAGTTTGAGTCAGAAGAGAGAACCAGGAAGAAGGAAAACCGAATAGAAGAAGACAAAAACACAAAAACTGAATAGAATGAAGAATAGCGAGAACTCACAGCTCAGTTCTAGGACAAGGGCCCCTAGTCGGGTCCTCCAATCATCAGCAAGCCGGATGTGCCTGTCTTGGAGACGGCGTGAATCATTCACCATGCCCTCGAGAGTTTGATTTCTCTCTTTCAGAGATCTAATCTCCCTCTCGAGCTCCTGCTTCTCTGAGGCAACCCGGTTCAATACTGTTGTCTTCTCGTTCCTGGCTTCAATCGCTGTCTTAAGTGCATCAGTAAGCTCGAGTTGGAGCTTATGGACTTCAGCCTTCTCGGCGTCCAGTTCTTTCTGTAGCTGGGCCTCTCGGGCCTGCACTTGCTGCTGCGCTTCAGCCGGGGTGAGGCACTCCAGGTGCTGCTCTCGGAAGGTTTTGTACTCTTCTGCGGGAAGAGCAACTCACTTAGAAACATGAACAAGCAACATAAACTAAGTGAAGATAAGAAAGGGATTAGCTCAACTTCCAAGGAGGAAATTTTGCTCTGCGCTGATGCAGCCATGACCTCGAAATCTTGGTTCCTGTCAACGAGTGCCTTGAGCTCACCTGCAGAGAAGACAATGATCGAATAAAATAAAAAAATGGGCGTAAACAAAAAACGCACAAACCAAAATGCTAAGTACTTACTTTCAACAGAAGACAATTTAGTGACGGTGTCCGTGACATTCTTATCCAGAGCGTCCCTCTCGCTCTTCTCGAACTCCAGCACTCGGTTCCTATCTCTGATGGGCTGGTGCGACCACATGAGCTGGCAGAAGATATTGGTCCGGGTTTGTGTGCTCTCCTGCAGGGAAGAAGGAAATATTACAAGTTGGAAGATTTGGCCCGGGTAGATTGCAACTCGGTTGAGCTTTACCTACTCGGCCCGAATCTCGGGGACTGGGTAGTGGATAGAAGAGAAAGAGTAAAGTGGAAAGAAACAGGCAGCGCATAAAGCCGGATGGAAAGGAAAAGATACTTACCCGATTGGTGTTCTCGGCGTCCTCAGCAGCCTTGCGCATGCAGTACAGTTTGTGCGCCAAGGTACTGCTAGACGAGGACATGGCCATTGTGACAAGACCGGCATCAGCCTTGTTCCAGGCTTGCCGGTATGTGTCAAGGTTCTTCAGGTGCACGCCATCCCACTCGGCGTGACCGTGCTTCTTGCTGTCCCAGTACTGCTCCACAAAACCTATCCGGTCGACGATAGTTTCAGTGTCCTCTTGGAGCTCGTACTCTGAGGGAGGCGGCATGTCCACAATGCGCAGGGAAGGAGCCTTTCCTGTGGTCCAGGAGCGGGCCACCATCCTCCTTTCCTTCAGCTCCGCCTTCTGCGCGGCTTCTTGCGCCTATTTCTGCTGGTTGAGCTCTAGCAGATCGCGCCAGTGATCTGGGTAGAGCGCACTCTTGGCGGGTGCGCTGGCGCCAGCTCCAAGAGCTTGTTGTTCCAAAGAACCAAACTTGATGGAGGTCTGGACAAGTTTGGTGCTCCGGGTAACCGGCACAGTCTTAACGGGCACCAGCGCGCCGCTCGTTGCTGGGGGAGTAGGGGCCGGTACCCGGTAGGTCTGGTCCTGGCCTTTGCTGCCGCTGGATTTGGTGGTCTTTGCGGTCTTGGGTGCACCCTTCTTGGCGGCGATCGCTGCGGATGAGGGCTTGGTTCTCAGTGCAGTGGGCAGCTTGCCAGCACCAGGAGCAGCAGGAGTAGCTCTTTGCTTTGGGGGCGGCATATGTGTAGCTGGCGGAGGCCCTTGCGGCTGCTGCTGGCTGGGTTGCCTAGCGTCCGGAGAAGGCGTCTTTTTGGTTGGAGGCGCCTGTGGCTGGCTAACCGGCGCAGCATCAGGATGAGCTTGGCTTTGGGGCAGTGGCTACTCCGCAACCCGGTCCTGTGCGGGTGGGCTCCTTTGCCGCTGCTCGGTAGGGTTTTCTTCCCGCTGCTCGGCAGCAGGATCTGATTGCTCCATGGCGGAGTCATCTTGAAGCTGCTCGGCAGCGTGGTCTCTGGGCTCCTCAGCGGAGGCCGCTGGCGGTGATGGTGGTCTCTCGGTGGTGGCCTCCTGGGCAGCATGCTGGGTGTTGGGCTGCGGCTGCTCTGGAACTTGGTCGGTCCCCATCTCGGCGCCAGTGTTCTTGGCACCAAGATCATGTTCTTCTCGAGGAGGGGAGGACATCTGCGTCCTGCTCTCTGGCTGTTTGTCCCCCTCATCGTCGGAAAGCTCCACGACATCTCGGGGCATGCTTCTCTGGGGAGGGTCGTTAGTGGCCTCGGCGTCAAGTACATCGCTAAGAAAGGATAAAACAAAGAGAAGGGAAGTAAAAAAAGGATGCAGAGAAGGAAGAAAGCAGAAGGGGAACAGAGAAGATTGTGAATTACAAGCGATAAGAACAACTCGGAAGCACTTACCCGTCCACGGTGGGGCGCTTCTTGCGCGTGGCAGTTTTGTTGTTGCCTGCCTTCTTCTTCATCTTCTTGCCAGGGGGCTCCAATGCTTTGCTGCCCGTTCTCTTCCTGGATTCGTTGGGGGCAGCCACGGAAACATGCGCCACGTCAAGTGGCTCCTCCCCCACCTCCGGGTCGTCCGCGGCTGGAATAAGCAAACATGGGAGTAAGGAATGAGGAAGATCAAAATATGAAGGGAGGTGCACGCATCTGAAGTCGGTGACCTTCTTCATCATCAGACTAGTCCCGAATGGAGGTATAATCTCGGGACTTACCGTCTTGGCCGGCACGAGGGATACAAAGCGTATCCTGGACGTCGAACACCTTTGCGTCGTCCTCAGTCTGTTCCGGCTTCCAATTTCTCTCGAAGACGGCATCGTCCTCCAATTTCTGACGGGCGATTTTCTGAAAGTGCAAACACAAAGCACGGTGAGCTAAGTCTCAACAGAGAAATTCTACTCGGTCTAGCGTGCAAGCATAAAGCACAAAATGCTAAGTCCTAGAAGAGGGAAGCGAGTAGAAATTCTACTCGGCCTAGCATGCAAACATAAAGCATTTACGACTAAGTCCTAGGTAGGAGAACAAGTGGAGGCTCTACTCGGAACAACGTGCAAACATAAAGCATATTAAGCTAAGTTCTAACAGAGGAGCTCTACCCAGTATAAAATGCAAACATAAAGCATGTTCGGATACGAAGCTAAGCTATTCCCTACTCGGTATGCAGTAAAGAAATAAGCATTGAGACCAACTGAGTGTGCTGAGAGGGTTACTTACTTGGGGGGGGTGGGCTTAGTGCGGCTATACGGCACGAAGCCGTAGAACCAGGTGTCCGAGAGTGTGGTCCGGAGGATGGACTTGGCCCAGATCGCCACCTCCGCTTTGGAGAGCTCGAAGGTGGTCGTCCGGGTGCAGTCGCGAGGCCCACCCATGTAGCACATCTTGTGCACTCGCTCTTGAAGCGGAAGGACTCGGCGCTCTACCCAGCAGGCCACCGGATCGTCCTTGAGGAGCCCTTCCTGCACCAGCATGTGCAGACGGTCGTCAACCTGGTTGGCGTCCTTCACCGTCTTTCTGGGGTGGTAACCCCAGTTCTGCATCTCGGCGGGGACGATGTTCTGGAACTCGAGAAGCTTGATCAGATCCACTGCTTCCTCTCCCTTTGCGGGAGTTGCGTTCTTGACGTAGAGGAAGCCCCTCTGCCACTTGCGGCAGGTGTCAAGCCCGAGTACCCGTGGGTGGCTACCGGTGGAGCGCTGCAGCATCATTACAGTACCCGTCTGGGTCATTTCCTTCGGGGAAATTAGATTTGAGGGATTGGGGATGACTTGCTGGCGGAGATAGAAGAATTTGCCCCAGGTGTGGATGGTGGGATAGACGCCAAGAAAGGCTTCGCAGACTGCGGTGTGGGTGGAGAGCATGGCTACCAAGTTGGCGGGTAGGTGATGAGGCTGGAGGCCAAAATGACGAAGGAAGTCCTGCATGAACTTGGAAATCGGAAGCCCAAATCCCCATTTGAAGTGGCTCAAGAAAACCACATACTCACCATGGCCAGGCGTGGGGACGAGTTCCTTCCCGGGAGGGCGGCAAATGACGCCGGGAGGGACTCGCCGCGTGTTGACCAGCCACTGGCAGTACGACGCTTTCACGTCGGAGCCCTCCCAGCCGGCGCGCAGCGGCGCCATCTCATCCTCGTGCAGATCTCCGGCGGCGGCGTCGAGCTCCATAGCTGCTTCTCCGGTGATGAAGCGGAGGCGTCGAGGTTGAAGGCGGAGATGGAGGAGCGAGGGGATGAGCTCTCTCTCTCTGGATTCGCAGAACGGCGGTGTGCTGCGAGTTCGCGGCGGCGCTGGTTCTCGCGGTGGAGGCAAAGGGGGCATTGTTACTACTCTGGATTGATCGTGGGTGAAATCGTGCGGCACGGGAGTTCACGCGCCCGTTAGAAACGCACACAGCGTATAAAGCGCGCGTAACGGGCGCAGTTAATCCCATGATGCGTGTCGTGGGCTATCAAGTACATGCGTGAAGTGACACGACGGCCTATGGGCCCTAGGTGCAGTGATGGGCGCGTGCAGTGCGGTCACGCCAGAATCGAGGCGTCGGGGGGTACGGATACGTGACACGTGCCTGTCCTGGACACGAGAAGATAGAGCTGCTCTGGATCGGGCGGCAAAGTGTTGAAAATTTCACTAAGTGTTGGGTTCTCGGTGGAACTCAGCATTGCATGGTCTACTCGGTGCCGAGATGAAAACTCCAAAGGCCATGATAAGAAAAGTACGAATAAAGATTGTGGGCGTCCGAGTTGAGGAGCAACTCGGCCACACTTCATCATGAAGGCAATTTTATTAAAGCTGGCAGGGCCCAACGACCAAGTTCACCGGACTCTACCAGCCCCCTCCTGCACGAGAGACGTTGGACCTGAGCGCATTTATTGTGAGAGATAGCAACACACAGAGAGAAAGCAGTAGAGAGAGCTAGGAGTTGGCTACTCGGTAGAGAGAGGCACATTGAGTGTTTGTAACTTCTGTACTCGGTCGAGATGTATACAGAGAGGTAGGCAGGAGTAGGGGTGTTGCCTCCACACGAGGGCCCCGAACCTGGGTAGATCTTGGTGTTTGCATTGTTTCTGAGCGCGTCTACTCGACGTGCGATCCCTCCCCGAATACCTACAACGTCCATCAGCCCCAACATTAGCCATCCTATGGCATCTGTCTTCTCCACACCACGACAAAACTCTTTCCTTTTCAATAATCAATAGCAAGGTCATGGACACACATATTGACTGCCACATACTAGACGACTAAACTGCTGAACCTGTTTGGTTATCATACAAATCTCTCATTACTCACGATATCGAACTTACACGAGAGTATTGATTCCGATATTGCCTGTGAAACAATCCCTGGTTCACTAATACCTTTGTCACATATCGTTATCTGGTAAGTTTATTCTTTCTCGTTACTATATTATGATATCCCATATGATGTATCATCATCATGCGTTGTCTTTAGAACTTATGGATATAAAGAATACCGTGTGGGCCAGGTATGTATCTCTCTTTTTACGGGGTAGTAATTCCCATCTCAAAACATCGAGGTAATTTACTCATTTAGAATTACCAAGTAGCTACCTTTATGTTCACCTAGTTTACAATGTGACTCTTGATAGCACAGAAATAAAACCTTAGAATATATTATCCCGATAACCTCATGGTCAAAGGATGCATTGTAATATAACCGTGTTGTGATATGATTCTAAGGACAAAGATGTCTTAGTCGAATCACTTAGCATATCAATATACTTAGGGATGCCCAGCCATATTTCCCCTTCCAACAATATGGTATTCATTTATGTTGACATAAACAATGTCCATGACCAGGAAAACATAGTCATCAAACATTCAGTGAATTAGTCGTAAAAGGCAAGACTAGGGCTTGTTTCTGTGTTCATGTTACTACACGCAGCGTGAGTTTTCCTCTGAATCTCATATTCAGGAACCACATCAGTTATAGCATAGTAATATGAATCATAATTATGAAACAAATATATAAATATTATTGCCTTTTGGGCATACATCCAACAGTCTTCCACTTGCACAACTAGCAATAATCCGTTTGCATAAGTCCATGAAACATCTACGAGATGTAAGTGAACACTCATGTAAACATTGTGTTAGAGACATTTTTCATCAACGCGTTCAGAGATTGTATGAACCATATGTATTGTGGAAAAACTCTTTCTTTCACAATAGCTCTTGATTGTAAGATCAACTGTAGTATAGGCTATTCTAGGTGAAACCTTGATAATTCAATTAAGAATATAGTCTCGCCGTTTATCACAAATCATCCTGCATATTTTGTAAAATACCACACCTAGTCCATGTAATGAACCGATAGACAAATTATTAGAAGTATTTAAACTTCTACCCTTTACTGCTATTGTTGTAGTGTTCGTAAATTTATGCTGAAATCAATTAAGCATCTCTTAACCTTTTGCTATTCATATAATCATATGACTATATCTTAATCCTTGGTCAATATTATCACATAAGTACCATCTAATCTTATGTACTTATCTCATAAGTTATTTCTTATAATGTAACTCTTACATTATAAGCCAATTCTCCATACTTTTGAAGAAACATCTTCAAAATATCTTTAAGTAGAATACTTATAATAATTTGGAGCTAACTGAACTTTTACCAAATTAAATTATTCAACAATTACTATTTTTATATCTTTTGATAGAATGAATTTTCTAAGGAATTTCTACTATGATCATAAACAATTTGATCATTGCTTACCACTGTTTTTGAACATTAGGTCTTGTACTCGAAATCCCAATTTCTCATGAGAATCTATTTCTCTCAAGTTTCAAATTTTCATTTAAAACTTCATGCATTTATTTATCTCATAACACTTATATTAATTTTCACTCAGAATATTAATCCTCTATGAATTAATAACTGTTGTATCACGTGTATCTTAGAAAATAATATTTTTCAATGATAATTTTTTTCTATCAAACAAATATTTTATTGTTTTCTAATAATTTAGATATCATAAAATAACTCCCACCGATTTTAAAGAAAACAAGACTTATATAATTTTCCCTGAAGTAAAACAAAACTCTTGTTTGACTTTACAGATTATATTGCCACTCCAAAATTTTATACCATCTGGGTTTTTATTCGTATAAACGAATTTTGGCTCTTGTATAATCATTTCAGTATTTTTAACAAAAACTCTCAAGTTGTACTAAGTATACAAATTTGATTAACTTTCCTTCAAAGGAATTTGTTTTTGTTAATTCCTCATATATACTCATTATAGAGATCGATAAAGCTTTGCTACAGATCACCAGATCTTTAGTAGTCAACTCTTGATTTATTCATAACACTATTTAAGACAAAATAAGCTTTATGATCCCTCTATTCCATTAGGAATTCCTTCAAGTTTCTCAACTTGAACTTAACGATATAAAATAATTTTTGACTCTACTTCATTTCGATATTTCAGCCCTTCAATTATCTTTACTAATTTGATGCACATCCTTTTATTCAAGTCACCTTGAAACTTTTATGTTCTTTCATGGTTAAGTATTTTCTTGATGGGCAGGCATGCCATAATTTGCAGTGGCTCTTGATTTTAGTTTAAAAGAATATTCAATTGGAATTGCTTCTGCTTGCACAACTCTGATAACTATTTTCGGAGATTCATCAATCCCTTCAACAAATACTATCCTCCCACTAAATTTAACAAGGAATAAATTTCTTAATAATCACATATCCATAGTAACAAAACTTTGTTACTTATGTGGTGGTTTTATATATATGAGGACTTCCAATGTATAATTGGAACAACCAACAAAGTATAAATTTGTTCTTTTAATCTTAGGATCAAGTTTCAATATTTTTAGAACCTTTTAGATTCTAAGATTAATGTGTCTCTTTCTAGTTTGTCTTTCAAAACTATGACACAAAGTAAAGACACTAATTTTGTGCTAAAATAAAACTTAAGTTACTCTACAATTCCATGGGTAATACCGAGAATTTATTAGCAAAATAATCCTTCTTAGTGTTTGACTTTGTCTCACTTAATCAAAAATGACTTGAAAACTTTCAAGACATCACTAAGACATAACTTCAAAAAAAATTGTGAAGTCCTTTTGTTATTGCCAGGAATATTATCAATAACCTTTTTCTTGTTTACTTCTCTATGTGCTTGAAAACTTAAACAAATTCACTCTCCAAGAAGTGTGAAATTTATTAAGTATTTCACTCAACATTCCAAACCTTCATCATGTAAATGATGTGTTTGAAATCATAGTGCCACATGAAGGTGGTGTCAACTTGATCATTTTTTTTGAGAATAAATGATTCCATAAAGGGATTGATCCATAATATTCTCATAAGATAACCATGACTTCGTCCTATTAATCCACAAGAGTATTACGTCGTTTAGCATGCGACCTTATTAAATAACTGGAGCCGAAGCTCATAAATCTTTAAAATTATGAAAATAAAAGTGGAGATGTCTTCATACTTAGATGATCCTTTATGCGCGTAGCTTGATGATCATAAACACCTTTTATTCTTCTGTCTCCTTACTGATAAGGAGGGGTTAGCTCCTAATTGGCCCGATCTTCACAAATCGATGAAGAACACGAAGAACGAACGATGAACAAGAAGAACACGAAAGGGGAATGAGGGGGAATCGAGTGAAATCAAGGGGGAAACATGGGGAATCAAGGGGAGATAACTCGCAAGAACCGAAGAATCCCAAATCTCCCGTCAACTAAACCCCGAGGGCCGCCTACGGGACGATCGATCCAACTGAACTCACCTTAACGGAATCCGCTTCAGACCCGTTGCCGGTCCACCACACCAATAGAACCTCAAGGGTTAGTTGAGGAAGATTGGACAACTCCTAGCTGAATCCCAAGGGGAAAGGATAGGTAGTTGGATGAATCTTGATACGATCCTAGATAAACATCATAAGAGTATCCTTGATACGGTCCTAGGTACAAACCATAGGAGTAGCCTCACAAGAGGGATACAAGAGCAAAGCTCAAAGTTCTAATTTCATCTCTAACCTAGATCTGACCGGAGGGGTCTCCTTATATAGCCAAGGGGGTAGGTGGGGGTGAAAAGGAGTGGTTTCAACCAATTTTGCGTGTATGCAGGGAGGCCGGCCTGGAGGCCAGGCGTGTCTGTGTGAAGGCCGGCCTGGCGACACAGGGAGGCCGGCCTAGGCCAGGCTTCAGGCCGGGCGGTTTGGGCAGGTGGCCGGCCTGGGGTGCGCATGGAGGTTGGCCTAGACCGGGCTTCAGGCTGGGAGCTTCTGTTAGGTCACCGGCCTAGAGGCCGGCCTGGCCTGGCAGCAGGCCGGGCTCCCTGCACTCCTTCTTCTCTCCTTCTTCCTTGAGGGCTTCTTCTTGGGCATCTTCCATGGCTTGTTGGGCAACTTCTGGAGCACGTTCTTGGGAATCTTGAGCATCGTCTTGGGGGTCCATGGTGGGGTCAAACCTAAGCACACAAAGGGCATTTCCATGAGGTAGCATACCATTCACCAAGTCACCGAAAGCATGCAGCAAGAGGAGTGAGTTCACCTTGTCATGTATGGCCTTTGCTCGTGATCTTGTCATTGGTCCACTTGGTGGAATGGGGTGTGCTGCGTCATCTCCCCCCATGAAAAAGAGTCGACCTCGACTCGCGGTCCTCTTCATCACTTGGGTATCCATGGAAGGGAGAGAGGTCCTTGACATTGAAGGAGTTGTGGACGAGGTACTAGGATTGCGGTAAGTTGAGCTTGTAAGCATTGTTGTTTATGCGCTTGATGATCTTGAAAGGTCCGTCACCTCTTGGCTTGAGCTTGGAGTTGCGATCTTGTGGGAAATGGTCCTTGCGCAAGTGTAGCCAAACGAGGTCACCTTCGTGGAACACCATTGGCTTCTTGTTCTTGTTCATGATGGAGGCTCGGTGCTCGGAGTGCTTCTCGAGTGTAGTTCTTGTGGAGTCATGTAGCTTCTTGATGTAGTCGGTGCGCTTGTCAATGTCTATGTTGACTTTCTCGTGGAGAGGCAATGGTAGTATGTCGAGTGTGGTGTTTGGGTTGAAGCCGTAGATGATCTCGAAGGGGCTTCTCTTGGTAGCTTGGTGTAGTTCTCGATTGTAGGAAAACTCGGCATGAGGGATGCATTCTTCCCAATTCTTGAGGTTGGGCTTGATCAATGCTCGAAGGAGTGAAGAGAGCATGCGGTTGACGAGTTCGGTTTGTCCATCCGTTTGTGGGTGATAGGCGGCGGAGGAAAGTAGCTTGACGCCGATCTTGGCCATCAAAGTCTTCCAAAAGTATGAGGTAAACTTCACGTCGCGATCCGACACAATTGAAGTGAGCACACCATGTAGACGCACAATTTCCCTGAAAAACAATGTGGCAACATGTGAAGCATCGTCGGTTCGGTCGCATGGAATGAAATGCGCCATCTTAGAGAAACGATCAACAACGACAAAGATGGAGTCTATATTTGTTTTAGTGCGTGGTAGTACTAACACAAAGTCCATACTAATATCACTCCAACGTGCGTGTGGGATAGGCAATGGCAAGTAAAGACCATGAGGGTTGGAAGTAGACTTAGCTCGGAGACATGTAGAACATCTCTTGACGTGTCTCTAAACTTGATGCCTCATCTTATTCCAAAATTAGTGGTTGGAGAGCATGGAGTAGGTCTTGTCACGTCCAAAGTGTCCCATGAGACCTCCTTCATGTGATTCCTTCAATAACAACAAACGAAGAGAGGACTCGGGAATACACAATTTGTTAGCCTTAAACAAGAAACCTTTGTGGAGATAGTAGTCGTCAAAACCTCTATTGGGAAAAAATGGAACCAAAGAAAGCATCGGAAGAGTATAAGTCTTTTACTTCATCCAAACCAATAACATTGATGTCAAGGCGGGTAAGAAGACACTCTTTTCTAGACAAAGCATCCGCTGCAACATTTTCTTTACCTTTCTTGTACTTAATGACACAAGGAAAAGATTCAATGAATTCTACCCATTTAGCATGCCTTTTGTTCAAATTAGCTTGGCTTTTCAAATATTTCAATGATTCATGATCGGAATGAATGACAAATTCTTTAGGCCAAAGGTAATGTTGCCAAACTTCTAAGACTCTAACCAAAGCAAATAGTTCCTTGTCATAAATTGGGTAGTTGAGTTTAGCACCATCCAACTTCTCACTATGATAAGCAACGGGACATCCATTTTGCATAAGAACGCCACCAATGCCTATGCCACTAGTGTCACATTCAATCTCAAAAGTTTTCTCGAAATTCGACAAGACAAGCAAAGGAGCTTCGGTCAAACATTTCTTAAGGGTGTCAAAAGCTTTTTGTTGCGCGTTGCCCCAAACAAAAGGTACATTTTTCTTGGTAAGTTCATTTAAATGGCAAGCAATTGTTGAAAAATCTTTGACAAAGTGGCGATAGAAATAGGCAAGGCCATGAAAGCGCCTTATCTCACCCACGGAAGTAGGGTTAGGCCAATTCCTAATTGCCTCAACTTTCTTGTTGTCGACTTCAATTCCATTTGAAGAGATCACGAATCCCAAGAAAGCAAGCTTGTTGGTGCAAACATTGCATTTGGAAAGATTGGCGAAAAGATTTTCTTTGCAAAGATCCAACAATACTTGAGAAACATGATCAAGATGATCCTCCAAAGATTTGCTATAAATGAGGATGTCGTCAAAGTAAACCACGACAAATTTTCCAATGAAAGGACGCAAGACTTCATTCATAAGACGCATGAAAGTTGAAGGAGCACTCGAAAGACCAAAGGGCATTGGATGTCTATATCTAATGGTGATAGCATTGATAGGTCGACAATCCATGCACATTCGGGAAGTAGCATCTTGCTTTGTAACAAGGATAACCGGCACGACACAATGGCTAAGGGATTCGCGGATAAAACCTTTGTCGAGTAGTTCTTGGATTTGGCTCTCAATCTCCTTAGTTTCCTCGGGGTTGGTGCGGTAGGGTGCGCGGTTTGGAAGTGGTGCACCCGGGATGAGGTCAATGCGGTGCTCGATTCCCTCTAGGGGAGGTAGACCCGGAGGGAGTTCATCGGGAAACACGTCTTGAAATTCCTACAACAAAGGCAACAAAGATGGAGAGAAATTGGTCATGTCGTTAGTGTCAAGTGCTTCCCCTTTGCACACGAGGACAAAGTGGAGAATGGATGGGTCATCTCGTAACTCTCGCATCTCCCTTTTGGTGGCAAGTAAGGCAAGGCCTTTGGTAGCACTCGAAGTTTTCCACTCATATTTGGCTTGTGGCTCTCACTCTCTTTGAGGTGGATCACTCTCTCACCACTCATCTCACGAGATTTGATCTCTTCTTGTTTACGTGCAAGGGTCTTGGCATTGTCGGTGATCACTTGGCTAGGAGACATGGGGCGAAGCACAAACATCTTGTTATTCCACTTGAAGCTATAGTGGTTTTTTTTTTTTGAAACATTTTCTACTGCAGGGGAGTCCCCCACAGCCCTTTATTACCAACCAAAGAGTTACAGTTACAGATATGTACAAATAAACATGGGAATAGACTAAGACAGTCTATCCCAGACTAATGTAAGGAGTTAATCCATAAAACTAAATCAGCAGCCACAGAAGCACTCAACCTATGCTTAAGCATAAGGAGATCTAACATGAAGCCCACTTTCCATCCCAGAAAGGAGTGTCTTTCCGATTTAAAAATGACTCCATTCCTTTGTTTCCAAATATTCCAGCAAGCAAGAATCACTATCTCAGTGAAACATGGCCCTTTGAAAGACTTTTTGGCGACAATAAGATTTTGCACAAGTGTGTTATCACTCCAGCTGATTTGCAAATAATTCCAAATCCTGGAGCTAAAGACACATTGAAAGAACAAATGTATCCAGTCTTCATTGCAATGAGTGCAACAAAGAACACAATAATCAGTACCATCAATCTTCCAGTTTCTTCGTTTGATCATATCCTTTGTATTAATCCTATCCTTGAGGATCAACCAAGCAAAGAATTTATGTTTTGACATGCATTTGGATTTCCATATCCACTTTGCAGGCCCATCTGGAGGTAAATGGGCAAATTGTAGCTGATAGAATTTGCTGGAGGTATATATGCCTTTATTGAAATTGCATCTCCAACTGTCCTCACTGTCAGACAACTGAACATTATTCACAATGACACTCAGATCATTAAACTCTTGGAAAGCTTCAATTGAAAACGGCAAGTGGAAAGCATCCGAGAGGTCTGTCATCAGTATTAAATCTCTTACTGAGGATAAAGGATCCTTGGTGAAAGAGAATAATCTCGGGAATTTTATAGCCAAAGGTTGTCCAATCCACGAATCTTTCCAAAAAAGCCCCGAAAAACCATTTCCCAAAACGCAAGAGGATAAGGAACACCAGGTATCTGCTAATTGCATAACTCCTCTCCACCAGAAAGAACCACAGGATGTGACAACATGTGGTACTGTTTGAAAATAATAAGCATTCTTGACTAAATGAACCCAAGGGATATCCAAATTGTTATAGAATTTTGCCAAGAACTTCAGTAACAGAGCTCTATTTTGAATCTGGATATTGATGATCCCTAATCCTCCTTTGGATTTGGGTCTGCATACCATATCCCAGGCAGCTAAAGAATTCACTCTTTGCTTATTCTTGTCCTTTCTCCATAAGCATCTCCTCCTTGCGTTATCTATTATATCAATGACACCTTTAGGGATTACAAGAGTGCACATGTAGTATGAGGGCAAGGAGGAAAGAACCGAGTTCACCAGAACCAAACTATCTCCATAAGAAAGAAATGAGACTGTAGCAGAAAGTCTCCTCTCAATTCTGTCAATTAATGGTGCAAAATCCTTGATATTTGGCTTAGTGGTTCCCATAGGCAAGCCTAAATAAGTAAATGGCATAGAAGCCACGGTGCAATCAAGAACAGAAGCCAAATCAACACTTTCCTGCTGTGATAAATTAATCGGAATCATCGAAGATTTATTATAATTCACCTTTAGCCCAGTGAGACTAGCATAAAGGTTAAGCAGATCCTTAAAGACCAAAACCTGAGCCGGTTCAGCAGGAAGGATGACCAAAGTGTCATCCGCATATTGCACTATAGGAAAGTCTCCACCAATTGGAATTGGCAGCCTGAGTCTTCCATCTCTTAGTGCCAGATTAACAATACTTTGTAACAAATCCCCACCTAGCACATAAAGAATTGGGGACAGAGGATCCCCCTGCCTGACACCTCTTTTGCAAACAAAAGTTTTGCCAGGAACTCCATTCAAAAGAACTGATGAAGATCCAGAAGCTAGAATTTCCTTGACCCATTTAATTACTAAAGGAGGGAACCACACATCATCGCACTCTTGTCATATTGCCAAGGTCGTCCGAGAAGAAGATGACACACGGTCATAGGCACCACGTCGCATTCCACCGTGTCTTCATAGGGGCCAATCTTGAATTGCACGGACACCATATGTTGAATCTTGAAGGTGCCAGAGTCACTAAGCCATTGGACATGGTATGGATGCGGATGTTGCTTGTAAGTCAATTGGAGTTTGTCACAAAGCTCTTTGCTAGCCAAGTTGTGGCAACTACCGCCATCGATGATAACCTTGATTGATTTGCCATTGATTCTGGCTCTAGTTTGGAAGGGATTGCAAAGTTGGTCATGCTCATCTTGACGAGAAGTAGTAAGGACTCTTGTGACCACTAGCGATGGATTCTTATCCTCATCGCAATAGACACTTTCTTCATCTTCATTTGGCACATCCAAGGAATTAAGCGCAACTTGATGCATGGCATAGTATTCGCCTTCACTCATGGAGTCATGTTCACCATCTTGGTTGACAATCATGATCATCTTGTTGGAACACTCAAAGGACTTGTGTCCACTTCCACCACATTTGAAGCACGTGATAGTGCTCGACCTGACTTGAGGAGTATGTGAAGAGGTGGTGGGAGGTACTTGTTTCTTGAACGGTTGTGGAGACTTGTTGGTAGCATTGGGACCTCTAGAGGTGCTCTTGTTGTTGTTTGGTGTAGTCACTTGTGTCATTGGGGACGAAGAGGAGGGTCTTGAGGCAAAGAAAGCCTTTTGCTGGTTATACTTGAGATCTTCCACAATTTGGTGTTCGGCCTTGAGAGCTTGATGGATAAGGGCCACAATGTTGTCATACGGTTGATACTCGACAATCTTCCTTATAGGATAGTTGAGGCCATTGAGGAAGCTGGCCATTGTTTGTTCTTGAGATTCCATCACATGAGCTCGTATCAAAGATGTCTCCATTTCCTTGTAGTACTCATCAACCGATTTCAAACCTTTTCGAAGTTCTTGAAGTTTCTTCAAGAGGTCACGTGTGTAATGTGGAGGAACAAAACGCGCTTGCATGAATTGCTTCATCTCATTCCAAGTTGTAATAGGAGGAATCTGGTTGCGGACTCTTTCGGCTTGGAGACAGTCCCACCATAAGAGTGCATAGCCTTTGAATTCCAATGATGCTAAAGCAACCATTTTCTTGTCGGTGAAGTTGTGAATGCCGAAGATCTTGTCCACCTTGAGAGCCCAAGCAAGATATTCTTCGGGATCATTTTCACCATTGAACTTTGGGACATTGAAACAAAGGGCACTCATGTTGTTTTCTTCTTGTTGTCGATGGGGTCGCTCATGAGGGTCTTCATCATAGATGGGCAGTGAAAGATCATATGGGTCATCCTCATTGTCTTGGTGTTGGCGATCATGATGGGAGGAAGACGCCGGTGGTCATTAGAAGGTGGTTGTTGGCGGTGACAGAGTCTTGCTTCACGACATTCACTATCATCATTGTCATGGTGTTGGTGTAGAGGATGTTCTTGTTGACGGTGAGGGTGTTGCAGAAGCTCTTGTTCATCTCGAGGGTGTGGAGGAATTTCTTGGTCTTGGCGGTCATTGTGGTTGGGACGCACATTGCGCCTTGGTGGTGTTCGATGTTGACGAGCACCTTCCACGAATTCATTGTGGCCATTGTCACGAGCGTGGCCTTGTGGAGGTGGTGGATGATGTTGTTGAAGGTCCGGGCGTTGCGTTTGTTGTTGAAGAGGGTCACCACGGCCTTGGCGATGTCGAGGAGGTGGTGATGGCGAGCTATCTTCGCACCAATTTCGTCGAGGATGTTGTTGTTGAGGAGGTGTTTGTTGTTGTTGAGGTTGTCCACCATCCTCCATGTTGGTGTTCCGATCATGGCGGTCATGGCGACGAGCTTGGTGAAGATCTTGAGTGTGGTGGCTTGAGCGGCGAGACCTTGAGGACGATGATGATTGACGGCGGTTGGCAAGATTAGCCAAGTTGACGTTGATGCGCGTCATTTGATCATTCAATCGAGCCTCTTGCTCTTGGAGTCAACGCTCATAGTGTTGCAATACGTCCTTGACGAGTTCAAGGAATTGGAAATGGTCATTGTGTGTGACAAAGTTGTTATAAGCATTGTCGTTGAAGAAAGGGTTTCCATCATCCTCCGAGCTCGGACTTGTGAATACTCCTTCCCCAGCCATCTCAAAAACACACAAGGGTGATATGAAGAAATGGATGTCTCCCTTACCCAACGTTACCTTTTTTGGTCGTATTGAGACTAGTGGACGAGGCTAGGTGTAGGGCGGTATGTCAAAAGTGAGTCCAAAAAGTTCGAAAGAAAACCGCAAAATACAACATACACGATTTATGTGGAAGGCAAATGGGTTAGGAAAGTGGCAAAGAAAATCGACAAATCCGAAGAAAAATTTGTTGTCAAACGTGGAGAAGAACCGAAAAGAAAAGTTCGGACAAAAACCAATCCTAGTGGAGGAAAGTATAGGTGGAACACACACACACACAAGGGATTAATTGGGTTAGTGCGGCCAATGGACGAGCGGAGACGAAATGTACCTAACGAAGACTAAGCTCAATGCCACACCAACATAAGGAGGACGCTAGCTCAAACCGCAAACTTTAAAAGGAAACAAGATTCGCACCGTGGAAACCGGTCACTCTTTTCTCTTTTGCGATTCGAAGCTACACATTCCTATAAATGATAGCAATTGGCATCGATCTTTTGCTTTTTTTTCTTGAATTTTCTGTTTTTGACGATTCCAAAATTCCAATCGCCAAACTTGCACTCTCAGTGCCACCAATGCGATGCCAAACTCTGTAAAAGAGCTAGTCCAAGTAGGAAAGGTACACAAAGAGTGGGGTTAGTTCAAGCGGAAGCAAGTTATACCTAAGCGGTGGATGATCACGAACTTGCGGTCAGTGGATATCGATGTCGTGTTGATCCGTTGATGTAATTGCGTAGGCGATGTTGATGGAGACACGTAGGAACTTGTTTCACTCAATTCGGAGCAACAACGACAAAGAAAATAAGTTACAAAATCTATCCGGAAATCGAAGAGCAGAGATTTTCTGTGATTTTTGCTCAAATTCGAAATTCCTTCAAAATGAAGAAATTTTTTGGAAAAATTCAAGAAAAGTGGCTGAATAGAAAGGTGGGGGAATGGTATTTGGCAACAAATCTACGGATCAAAACCACGAAAAACTCAACAAATCGACAGATCGACCGAAATCCCTTTTTGGCTATTTTTTGTGAAATTTTCGAATTTATGGTGGTAGAAGAAAAATTGGATGGGGAGGGGGGTAGTAGGGGTCGAATTCATGTCAATCTAGCTATGGATACCGGATGATATTGAGGGGTTAGCTCCTAATTGTCCTGATCCTCACGAACCAACGAAGAACACGAAGAACGAACGATGAACACGAAGAACACGAAAGGGGAACAAGGGGAATCGAGTGAAATCAAGTGGGAATTGTGGGGAATCAAGGGGAGATAACTTGAAAGAACAAAAGAATCCAGAATCTCCCGTCAACTAAACCCCGAGGGCTGCCTACAGGACGATCGATCCAACTGAACTCACCTTAACGGAAACTGCTTCACACCAGTGGCCGGTCCACCACGCCAATAGAACCTCAAGTGTTAGTTGAGGAAGATTGGACAACTCCTAGCTGAATCCCAAGGGGAAAGGATAGGTAGTTGGATGAATCCTGATACGATCCTAGATAAACATCATAGGAGTAGCCTTGATACGGTCCTAGGTACAAACCATAGGAGTAACCTTACAAGAGGGATACAAGAGCAAAGCTCAAAGTTCTAATTTCATCTCTAACCTAGATCTGACCGGAGGGGCTCCTTATATAGCCTAGGGGGTAGGCGGGGGGGTGAAAAGTAGTGGTTTCAACCACTTTTGCATGTATGCAGGGAGGCCGGGCTGGAGGACGGCCTGGCGACATAGGGAGGCCGGTCTAGGCCGGGCGGTTCGGGCAGGTGGCCGGCCTGGGGTGCGTAGGGACGCCGGCCTAGGCCGGGCGCTTCTGTTAGGTCGCCGGCCTGGCCGGGCAGCAGGCCGGACTCCCTGCACTCCTTCTTCTCTTTCTTCTCTCCTTCTTCCTTGAGGGCTTCTTCTTGGGCATCTTCCATGGCTTCTTGGACAACTTCTTGGGCACGTTCTTGGGCATCCCGAGCATCGTCTTGGGGGTCCATGGTGGGGTCAAACCTGAGCACACAAAGGGAATTTCCATGAGGTAGCATACTATTCACCAAGTCACCGAAAGCATGAAGCGAGATTAGTGAGTTCACCTTGTCATGTATGGCCTTTGCTTGTGATCTTGTCATTGGTCCACTTGGTGGAATGGGGTGTGCTGCATCACTTACTTTCCGCAGGTCCTATATCGAATGCATTGAATAATTTTAGAAATCGATAAACTAGAGATACTAGTAAGAATGACAAATATCATTCAGGTATAACTCTTATACCTTTATCACTTTTGGTGAATTTTTCTTTTTTCTTGAGGTTGCTTCTACATTTCCTCTTCCAATACCCTTTCTTTTTACAGAAAAATCACTCAGACTTACTCTATGCTGTGAACTTGAGATTATTCTATGATTTAGCACTTTTGCCCTTTCTGTTCTTTTTCTTCTTGAGTTGCGTAGTCTGGGAAACCGTCAATACTTGATTCTTTTCCCTCCTCACACCAGTCTCACCAGTTTTCAACATAACAAGGAGCTCATTTGTTTTTTCTCTATCCCATTCATGTTGTAATTCATGATGAAACTATTACGGGGGAGTGAAGCCAACACCAAAATTGTACTTAGCTTAGCCAGGAATGTAAATTCCAAAGCCTGTAGCCTAGTCCCGTAACCAAACATCCTGATTACATGCTCGCCACTAAGCTTCCTTTTGCCATGTGAGTTGACAACAAAGCCTTTGTTATTTCATACTTTAAGTCTTGGCTAGTGTTTGGTACATGGCCGTGAGTTCCAGGATCATATCATACACGGACGTACGACCAAATCGTCCGGCAACTCAGGATCCATACATGTCAACATGAGACATTGAACAACTATTGCATCATCAGTCATCAAGGTGTGTGCATCCTTTTCAGCATTAGAAGCGTTGTCATCGAGATCCTATGGAAGAGGAGCATCAAGCACATAATCCTTCTTGATACCCCTAAGAACAATTCTCAGGGCACGGACGCAATCCACATAGTTACTTCCATTAGTAGCATGTGGTTTCTTCTCAAGCAGTGCACCAAGGTTAATAGTGGTTGCGTTATGAGCCATGGATCTACAACAATATATTAGTTCACTTAGACATGTTCATAATTATTTTCTAAGGACTTGTTAAAATAATTAAGTATGTGCTCAAACTAAATGATGAGGACATCACTACTATGGATGCAACCGCAGCCACTACACCACCACACATACAAGGACCTATTACTAGAGCTCGTGCCCGTCAACTTAATCGCCAGGTACTTCCATTTCTACGAGATGTTCCTAATATACATGAGAATATGGCGCTGCCTTAATCAAATATGTTTATGATTTTTAGGAATGATGGACCAAGCATGGATGAGAAGGACAAGCTTTGGACCATGCTCATGGAGGGAGATGGCAGCAAGAGTGCTAGTGATGGAGATGATGATTCCACGGATGGAGATGGCCGCAACATGAGGCCACCATAATGGTGAATGAAGATTTGGACGAAATATTCATATTGATATTTAAGAAATTCGTCCGTAGCCTTATATGGTGCTGCGACACCTCTATTTTTGGGCCAGACCCATGTAATTCCTTCATACCCCTTTATGGGTAGTTTTTAGAGTCCATATTGATAGGGAAAAGGGAGATAGACTAGAATTCGTGGCCCCAACCATGGGAGCATGAATTTCCCCTCTTTTTCTCCATAAATACCTCCCCCTAGGGCTTCGTTTAGACTCGGATTTTGTTTATTTAAAAAGAACTCAGCATTGCTAGTTTTCGCCATAGGCACGAGTGTCGGCTAGACCTTTTGTACTACCCACTTGCAGAATCCCACATTCAATAAAGCTCATATTTCATCCGCAATTCCGATAGCATTATTGTTCTTAGTTGTTCCTCGATTGTAGGTAGAACCAGACCGACTGGTCAGGGTGATCGTGCTTCCATAGGATTGGTAACTCATGGAGATTGGTTTAGCGATTGCATTGGCGCTGCGTACGTGTGCGTAGTAGTCAAATTGCCATGGTCAAACTCCACCATAATCGACGTATATTCATCTCATCGAAAGATCGTACTACCTATGCCCTATCAAGTGGTATCAGATTTCAGGTTTGATGAGGACATCCCTAGTGCTTCTACACTTTCTCCCATTGATGATGTTGCTGTTCAAGAGAAACATGATGAAGTGAGAATTGGACCAATGACAAGATCAAGAACTAAACTACTAGCTGAGCAGATGAATTCTCTCTTATTAGAATATCATGTTTGTTTTCATGAGAACTTTATACTACCTAAATCCATGCACTTATGTATACTCAGGTTTGTTG
This sequence comes from Alopecurus myosuroides, assembly GCA_028641055.1. Lineage (NCBI taxonomy): Eukaryota > Viridiplantae > Streptophyta > Magnoliopsida > Poales > Poaceae > Alopecurus > Alopecurus myosuroides. Next base: position 114,667,939 of record CM054063.1, on the reverse strand, counting down.
ATAACACAAGCATGGATGGAGGAGCACATCAAGAGGAGCTGGAAAACATGGAGGAGCTGCTGGAAAACAAACATCACAAGGTGGAAAACAGAAGTATGATGGTGGAAAACAAGCACATACACATGAAGAAACAAGATGGTGCTGTTTTCCACAAGGAGGGTGCACCACATGATGTTGATGCGCCATAGGCTAGTGGACCTGTGAGTCCAAAGTGGCCGCACCCCTTTTTGGGTCAGTTTGTATCCCTAGGAGTCCAATTGAGTCCCCAAACCGAGTCCAACTTGAGTTCTATTCGGGTTAGGCTTGGTGCTTGCGCAATGCCCATTGTGGCTGCACCATACCCCCTCATATAAACCCCATAGCTGCTAGTTAGAGAGGTAGACTACGATAAAACATAAACCCTAGAATTCCTAGATTGTATTGCTCATAAGCATTCATCTTGAATTGTTACTACCTTGCAAATCTGAGTGTATTTTGTTGTTCCATTGGGAATAAGGAGAAACATGGCCACTTGTAGTCGGTGGCTACTTGTGCAAGAGTGTGGATTCTCGAATATCCAAGGGGTTGAGTGCTATTGCAATTGGTGCCATGGTCTAGCCGAGGAGAGTTCATGGTAATACACTGGTTATCATCAAAGTTATAAGAGAGTTCATCAAGAAGATCGGGCATCCCCTTATCAAGGTTGATCGGTGAGATTTTACTGTTTTCATAGATTAGATTGCATCTTCATACCTATAGTACACGAAAAAGCCAAAAATATTTAGGGTTAGATCATCCCGTCCTACAACCAGTCCGGGCCTGTCGCATTTTCTTTTCTGTGTATTGCATCGTTGAGTCTTCGTCTGCATCGTCGTGTGGAGGTGCTGGTCTTAGAGTCTAGTTCGAGTAGAGTTTCGAGTTCTGTTCACATATAGTCATTGCTGCCGCCGCATTGACTTGCACGCTTGCAGATCACCGCCGCCATCCACAAACTTCCGCCACTACCATCCATATATCCACCACCATCCTTATATCCGCCGCCCTCCGCTTCACCGCATATACCACCCGTGCTTACATCCCTGCCGAGACACACTTCCTATTCTGGTTAGGGTTTTTGTTGGGGGAATAGGTGAGGGGGAGCCTCACCAACCCCTCATGTAAACCGGAATACACTTAATTGGGCTGAAGATGGTTGGACCGGTTTATAGCAAGAAGATCTGGATCATGATGCTCACTGTTGGGGGAATAGGTAAGGGGAAGCCTTGCCGGTCCCACATATGAGCCGGATTATGGCTCATTCGGTTCATGTTTAAATGACCCGGATCTCTCTATGCAAGGCCGGGCAAAGACAGGGAGAAACGGAGGATGAAGACCGCGACCTGGCTCACTAAGAACCGGCCCAAGGCCCAGGACGGGTGACAGGAGAACCTGGAAGGCCGAAGCGCAGTTCAAGGCCGGCTCAGGAAGAGCCGGATCAAGATCACCGAGAGCCGGAGGGAGACAGGACTCCGAGTGCGGGTGAGACCCGGACTCCTTTGTAACCCAGAGGTCTCGTCCACTATATAAGGCGAGACCCCAGGACATAGAAAGCCAGGTTCTAAGTTAACAGCAAATAGCTCGAGACATCGAGAGCGAGATCGGCCCTTTGTAATCAAGACCTATTCCCGGATAGTAAGAAGGAAGGAGTAGGTTTTTCCCTCAATCGAGGGGCCGAACCTGGGTAAACTCGCGTTTCTCGTTTCCACCTTAACCCTTTCAAAGTTTCGCTTAGAAGCAATGGCCTCGCAATCTAGTTCTCGCATGAGGACACTTGCCATGACAAAACCACGACAGTTGGCACCCATCGTGGGGCCTGCTCGCGGAAGCGTCGTCTTTTCGGAAGGAGCGCTACCTGGGATCGAGAAGCTCGCGATAGGTCGGCTCAGGAGGAGCCGGCGTGGGAACTACTACAACCATGACACATGGGGCCCCGAGTTCGCCTCCGTGGATTCAGGGCTTCACGTTCCCTTTGGCAAGATCCATGTCTTCATTGGGTACGTTGGGACAACAGCTCCAGAACCGGACCAACTTTCAGATTCGGTGTCTGAGAAAACTATGGTGGTGGACTCTGATGGCGAATCCTCAGTTGGGAACAATGACGATCATGATGACACAGGCTCGATCCACTAGCTCTTTGAAGAACGGTTAGGAGGAGACCTGAAATTGAACGCGCCAGGTTTCGATGAGACAACTCACCACACTGCCGTTTACATGGCTGGTCCTACGCGGCCAACCGAGCCCAGGTATGACTCGGAAGGAAACTTAATTACTAATGAGGCTTCGACCTCAAATCCGGTTCTTGGAGCACCAGGTGTTACAGTCACAGCACCAACTAGACCAGCGACTACCCCAGGAGCACCAGAGATGACGCCCTCGACAGGACCTGGAGCAACAAGACCAGGGGAAGCCGTGATTGCCTTGACCGGGCCGGCGTCATACAATCCAAGACCGGAGCTGATGGCTGCAATGGATTCTTTAACCGAAATCCTGGCAACACCGATCACGCCGGAGAACCTAGAGCAACGTAACACAGAGATAGCAAGACTCCGGCAGGAAATAACTCACGTCCGTCAAGAGATTGAGAAAGAAGCCACTTCCATAAACAAAGCCCGGTTAGAAGTTCTGGAAGAGGCCACGCGTTTGGAGAGGGAAGGAATTCACCTCAATTTCAGGCAAAGGGAGTTAGATTCAGTACAGAATAGGCGTCACAGTATTCGTCTTAACAATGAGTTCGGGACAGGTCTTCAACCCACAAACCTTCAGAACTTATTTACACCCCCTACAGCAAACCCGACAGCGGGTAACCCGGCCAGTTTAGGACGTCACGCGAATCTGCCGTTTACCCCTACTCCGGCTCATCCAACGCATCTCCAGCCGCCCGTTCAGCTACACGGTGGCCCAATCCCAATGCCAACTCCAGCGCCGCCCTTACACGAAAGGTTTCATACGCCGCCTAGTAACTTCAATAACCCATTGGATAACATCTGGGCCGCGACCACTAGTCTAGAGCAAATCCCTGTCGATCCCAATAACCCTATGGCTGTTGAGGCTCGGAGAGCTATTGAGATGTTACAAACAGCGGTGGTTCAGCAGTTAAACTACAGTAACCAGGATAGGATACACTCAACACCTTATCACAACAGGACAGCTTTGCCCCGGAGTCATCATGGAAATTCCCCAGCTCCAGCAGGATCCAGCAACGCTAACTGACATCCCAACCCACCCAGGCAAGCAGTATCATATGCACCTGGAGTCTTAAATACAGGACATAGAACCGCAGAACCTGAAAACAGGAATCCGGGTCATGTTCAGACCCCTTTGCAAGGCACGGTCGCAAACCCAGCTCTGGTCGGGTCTCGGAGAATTGGAATTCAATGCCTCGGTCCTGCGATCAGGATCGAGAGAATACCGGCTGATTTCAAAGGACCCCGCAGAGTAGTAAATTACACACCTGACATGGAGCCTGCAGACTGGATAGAGGGATATGAGATGGCCATGGAGATATTGGAAGTTAGCGATGCAGTGTGCTTGCGGTATTTAAGTGTGATGCTAGAGGGACATGCGAAGTCTTGGTTGAAAAACTTACCCGCCAACTCAATTAACAGCTGGCAGGAGTTGAAGGATCAATTCATCAAAAACTTTCAGGGAGCTTGCAAGCGGCCAACGACTATTACAGACCTAGAAAATTGTGTCCAGAAGGAAGGAGAGTCTGCTCAGCACTGGTCTCGACGTGTCGCAGAAATCATACATTCGTCAGTTGGACTAACCGCCCAACAAGCAGTCATAGCATTGGAGCGAAACTGTAGATTCGACCCGTTGAAGCACAAGCTGGGACGTATCAAACGATACGTAAGTGACATGAGCGAGTAGATGGATGCCATGACCAAGTATGCAGAGTCTGACAAAACAAAGGATGTGGACTCCGACGATGAGAAGTCCTCTAAGGCAAAGAAAGCTGGAAACAAGGGTGGCCAGAACCCAAATCAGAGTAGCAGCAACACCCAGAACCTGAATAATAACAAGCGCAAAAACGGGGAAGGGACTTCAGACTTGGTGGCTAACACGAATACAGGTTACAGAAACCAACGTCAGGGCAACAACTTCAGAGGAAATCAAAATTTCAGGCCAAACAGCTTTCCACAGGCTCAGCAAGCCCTGAAAGGTCCCTGCCCCCAACATAGTAAAAATGGAAAGGTAGCAAATCATTCTTGGGAAAATTGCTTCATCATGCAGGGCTTCAGACCTAGCGGAAATAATAATTACGGTCCAGGCTACGGTGGAGGAGGTAACCCAGGTAATATGGGAGGTGGACACCCGGGACCTGGCAGCTCGGGACCCGACAATCATAATCCGGGTCATAACAATCAGGGTCACCAGGGAACTAACCCGGGCAACAGTCACCAAGGAGGAAATTCGGGTTTTCAAACAAATCCGAAGCAGTTAAGTTCAGGTCAATATCACGTATTCACCACTAGTTCATGCATGAGAGAGCGCAAGGTACAGAAGCGCGCAGTCAACGTTGTTGCTCCTGCTGTTCCAAGATGGCTTAACTGGTCAGAACAACCCGTAACCTGGAGCAGGGATGATCATCCTCCGCGGGTTGATAACCTAGGAGGAGTGGCTTTGGTCGTGGCTCCACAAGTTGGAGGCTATAAGTTAGATAAAGTGTTGATGGATGGAGGAAGCAGCATAAACATACTTTACTACGACACGTTCAAAAGGATGAACCTGCAAGAGAAACAACTTCAGCCATCACCGACTGTGTTTCATGGTATCGTACCCGGTAAGTCTGCACAACCTATTGGAAACTTTTTCCTTGAAGTTGCTTTTGGGGTATTTGAAAATTACAGGACAGATATGTTATCCTTCGAAGTGGTCAAGTTCAAAAGTCCGTACCATGCTCTGTTCGGCCGACCGGCTTATGCCAAATTCATGGCCAGACCCTGCTATGTTTACCTCAAGTTAAAAATGCCAGGTCCCAATGGAAACATCACTGTTATTGGAGATAGAGACGTAGCTCTGGAATGTGAGGAAGGTGATGCAACTTATGCAGAAACAACTTGCGCTGAAGAGGAGCTGAAATTGTATAAACTGCAAGTTGATCCAGAAGATATGACCTCACTCAAAAAGCCATCAGCTGAGTCTAAGTTAAAGTTCCAGTCTTCTCAAGACACCAAGTTGGTGGACTTCACCCCCGGTGACTCATCTAAGCAGTTCAGCATGGGGGCTCATATGACAGAGAAATAGGAAAGCGCGCTCATCAACTTTCTCCGTGAGAATTGGGACATCTTTGCATGGAAACCTTCCGACATGCCAGGTGTCCCAAGGGAACTTGCTGAGCATAGTTTAAGTGTGGATCATAACCTAAAACCAATTCGTCAATTCCTCCGTTGTTTCAATGATGAGAGAAGAAAGGCAATTGGAGAAGAGATAGCTAGGTTGCTAGCTGCAGGGTTTATAGTTGAGGTGTTATACCCAAAATGGTTAGCCAATCCGATTCTGGTCCTGAATAAAAACGGAACTTGGAGGATGTGCATTGACTACAGAGACCTGAACAAAGCATGCCCTAAGGATCCGTTCGCTTTACCCCGTATTGATCAAATTATAGACTCTACGGCTGGTTACGAATTGTTATGTTTCCTGGATGCATACTCAGGTTATCATCAGATCAAGATGAAAAAAGAGGATCAAGAGAAGACGTCCTTTATTACTCCCTTTGGAGCCATTTGTTACACGTCAATGCCGTTTGGGTTAAAAAATGCAGGAGCGACTTATCAGAGATGAATCCAAAAATGTTTGGAAAGTCAGATTGGGCGAAATGTGCATGCTTATGTGGATGCCATATTGGTAAAATCTCAAAAAGGTGACACTTTGATCTCAGTCCTGGAAGAAACATTTGCCAACTTACGCAAATATCAGATGAAACTTAACCCGACAAAGTGCGTTTTTGGAGTGCCAGTTGGAAAGTTATTGGGTTTCATTATTTCAGAAAGGGGTATTGAAGCAAACCCGGAAAAAATCCAGGCTATACATAACCTGAAAAAACCGGCCTGCCTGAAAGATGTTCAGAAGCTTACAGGTTGTGTTGCAGCCTTAAGCCGGTTCATAAGCATGTTGGGTGAAAAGGCTATACCTTTGTATCGACTCCTGAAGAAAACTAACAACTTTGTTTGGAATCAAGAGGCGGATGAGGCTTTGGAGGCTCTGAAAAAAGAGCTCTCTAACGCTCCAGTCTTAGCCGCACCAGAGAAAAAAGAACCTATGTTACTATACATAGCAGCAAATAACAAAGCAGTCAGTGCGGTCGTAGTTGTGGAACGCAGGGTGGAAGGAAAGGAAGGTCTTGTCTAGCGCCCGGTTTACTATGTCAGCGAGGTCCTGACAGAGTCCAAGCAACGTTACCCGCATTGGCAGAAGTTAGTTTTTGGGGTATTCATGGCTAGTCGCAAGTTGAAACATTACTTTCAGGAACATCCCATTACTGTGGTCAGTTCAGCCCCCTTGTCAGATATTATTCAGAACAGAGAAGCAACAGGGAGAGTTGCAAAATGGGCTATCGAGATGGGGCCATATCACATCAAATAAGAGCCCTGAACAACAATAAAGTCTCAAGCCTTGATAGAATTTATAAATGATTGGACACAATTACAGGTTCCACTAGACAAGGCCGATACCAAATACTGGACTATGCATTTTGACGGGTCTCGGCAACTGGAAGTTTCAGGGGCTGGTGTGGTGTTAACTTCCCCAAGAGGTGACAAATTTCGCTACGTCTTATAAATTTCATTCAAGTGAACTAATAATGCAGCGGAGTATGAAGCTTTCCTCCATGGACTTCGCATTGCTAAGTAAATGAGCGTAACCCGAATTCGATGTTTGGGTGACTCAGACCTTGTTTCCCAACAAGTTACAGGAACCCAGGATTCTAAAGACCCAGTTATGGCACCTTATAGGCGAGCGGTTACCCAGTTAGCTGGATATTTTCAGGGTTATCAGGTTGACCATATTGATCGACGTCTTAATGAGGCGGCTGATGCACTAGCTCGTTTGGGTTCCCAGAAGAAAAAAGTTCCGCCTAACATTTTATTGGATGAAATTCATAGTCCGTCAGTCAAGGTTCCAACGGAAGAAGACTTAGCAAACCCAGATGTAGCATCCCAACTTTTAATAAAGATGGAATACCTGTGTTACTGTGCTAGTCCCTGGATCAAATGCTAGCACCACAGTACAAAATGAAATATCATGCAAATGCATCAAATTCTATTACATCGCATGATCCAGTCTTTACAAAATAGGATTACAACTTGCATAGTCTTAGAAGACTAGCAGAAAACAAAGAAATACATCGGAAAACATAGTACAACATTGAGCCCATCTTCTTCATGTGCCACAGGCAAAACATGTTGGCGATAGTCTCGAGATCCTAAACGAAATCCTCACTCGTCTTCAGAAACATCTGCAATATGGAATATGCAGCCACAAGGGAGTCAATACAATTTAATGTATTGGCAAGTAACACTATGGTGGATATAAATGGCAAGACTAATACTACATGCTTATTTGGCTGAGTGGAGTTTAGGCTAAGTTTGCATAAAGCCAGTTTTATCCTATCACTTTTGTAAAATAAACTTTTCTTTTCAAAGGGTGGCAACATTGGATTAAGATCCAAGCACCACAATACTGTTCACTTGGTCAAATTTTACTTATTGAAATTGGTGATGAGATTCTTCCGTCAATCCTTGTCCAGCTGCTCATAGTTGTCCATAACCGGGGACACGGCTAAGATCTTAGTTTGTAGACTCTGCAGAGTTTGTGCACTTTCACCCTTTGTCTTCAATTAGCCCAAACATCCTATACACCCGGAGTGCATCATGGAAAGGAGAGAATTGAGACGAGATCTTTCAGAAGAAGAAGTCCAAACCCACCGGCAAGACCCGTTCCACCTATAATTTTGCTACATCTGCTTGTCAAGCCTGGGCTGAACCCTCACAACTTAATTGATTAAGACAGAGCCCATATTGTCAAAAGGCTGCACGGGAAGCTACTAAACTTAGAAGGACATAGTAATCTCTTTGTTCCTGGGTGGCCATCCTCAAGTGACAACCTCAAGTGGAATAACCCTTAGATAAGGGCCCTGAGGAAACACTCAACATGACCCAGTCTTACCACTTCCACCCAGGTGGTTCATTTATTAGTTATACTTAGAATTTTTTTCCTCAACATCTAGTAAAACAATTTGTAATATTGCATAGCATCTACTAAGTTCTAAGGCTATCAAAATAACAAGGGTAAAAGAGATGGCTACACACTACTAGGATAATAGCATAGCATAGTACTTAGAAAAAAAATCACCTATCATGCATACTACTCAAAGCTCTAGTAATGCATCGGAAAATAATAGGTAGTTTGATGGTGTGTTACTTGCCTTGTTGAAGTTGGTGAAGATATCACACTCTCTTCACAAAAGATCGTTGCTCTCCGTACAATCTATTCATTGGAAACACAATAACAAAATAAACAAACATCCTAACAAACAAACATACAAGTGTAGAAAACATACATAGCAACTAACATAACAAAATGGGCTTAACCAAGTTGGTTAGGACAAGGTCAAGGTTTTGAGTTGAAAGATTCATTCTCTAATGGTCTCATACTTGTTAAGGAAATTCCAATGGTTTACTTGGGAAGGACTAAGTTGAGTTTGATGTGATCTAACTTTATTATAACCATACTTGTCGAGGAAGTTCCAAGAGTTCACTAAGAATAAACATATTACTTCTTCAACTAAAGTAATACATTGTAAACACTTGGTCATATTCACCTTCAAAATATTAAAGTGACTATGTTAGTATTTTCCATTGTGGTTAGGGTAGGTCTACTAACTTCATCATCAAAGGGAAAATATTACTAAGTCTTGGGTTTTCCATTTGGGTCAATGGTTGGACAAAAACAACTTGTTATTCTTCAATTTGTATGGATTTCTCCTAGACCTCATGTGATTGCCTTCTTGAAGATCATCATCATGCCATCTAAATTGTTTCCTTCCTTGGTGTGGTGCTTCTCTTGGTCTTGATAAATTCTTCAGGGCTTTAATTCACTAATTGGTTTGGGTATGGGATGGGCACAAAATACCACTAAGTCAAGAGAAAGAAAATAGGAAGAAAGATTAGAAAGAGAGAGGGAGATGCTTTCTTCTGAATTTCTTCACACTTGTATTTCCTTGAGTTTCTTCTAGGTGTGGAGTCCAAGTATTTTCTTCAACTTCTTCATTGATCTTCCTTGTAGCTCTTCATGTTGCCACCAAGTTGATATTGAAGTTTCATTCTTGTGCTTGAGTCTTGATCTCCATTTTGCTGACTTGGTGAATTCTTGAAGCAAGAATGGGAGAATGGAGAAGTAGATAGAATACTAAGGTGCTAGTGTTTGAGGTTTACTACTTAGTAATTTTAGGGACTTGGTCTTGGATCCAAAAATGGCCACAACAAACAATGGTAGAAAGAAATAGAAACAAAATCTAAGACATAATAACTAGATGGACTACTATGATGGATTTTTGGCTAAAATTACATGGTCATGGTCCAAGGGTGTCCAAAATGGTTGGGCAAGGTTGTTTCTGGTCCAAGGTTATCAAATGGAGCAATTTTGCAAAAGGAACTATATTGAAATTATTTACAGAAATAAATCTATGTCAAAATTACTCAAATACTACAATTAATTCTAAATTCAATTTTAATTTGATCAACAATTATTTTGGGACAGGGGATATGAAAGTACACATCCTAAGGTTTCCAAATATATTTTATTTACAAATTTTGGATTTGTAGAATTTGAATTATGCCAAAATTCACCAAAAAAGCATATTTGAATTTGAACCAATTTAAGTTTGTCAAATTTGAATTTGGACAGTTCCAAAAGTTTCTAGATGTCAAGGGCTTTCCAAAAAGTCCAAGATTGCTAAATTTGGCTAAATGGTTGAAAAGATATGATAGATCTAAGATGCAGGGACTTTTCTGTATAATTATTTTTCTATTTTTATTCGGAATTAAAAATTAGAGACGGGCTGGGCTCAGATGGTTATCTGTCGCGCGGTGCAGCAGACAGGGAGTGGGCCTGGGCTGGCTGTGCGTTACACCGAGCGACGAGTAGCTACTAAGCGCACAGGCCGACGTGGCGCATTCTTATTCGCCGATACCTCTTCAGGTAAGTGATCTAATCCGGCCCGTACAGAGTAGATCTAACAGTTGAGATTGAATGGAGGGAGTTAGGGTTACCTCCCGCCGGAGTTCCTCGCCGGAAATGGAGTGGGCGGTGGCGCAGCGGTCGGAAGTGGACGACGGGGCTTCCCCGGTGGTGTTTGAGCTCGAGGAAGACCACGGGGAGGTGCGCCACGACGAGGTAGAGAGTTTGGTGGCCACGGCGCCCTCTGTTTCTTCCTGGATACGCAACGCGAGGTGGTCGGCGTTGCGACTGCTTCGGTGGCCGTCGGGGGTGGTGCTCCGCTGCTCGAAAAAAATCAAACGGGGGTATAAGGAGATGCGCAGGAGAAGTGAGAGAGGAGGGGATCGAAGAGGGGGAGGTTCCTTGCCTTGGTGTCGCCGGAAACAGAAGAGGACGGTGGCGGCAGTGTGCAACTCCGGCGAGAGATTGCTCCGGCCTCGGGGCACAAAACGAGATGGGAGGAGAGGGGAAACAGAGAGGATGCCGAGGTATTTAAGGTAGGAGGTGCGGGGAAGGATTTGATGGCCACAAATTCCCGAAATCAAGACGGATTAAAACGACCGAAACGGTTGTTTCTTCGGTTACTAGAGGTTGAAGATGCAGTGACGTCAGCTGACGTCATCATTTGTTTTTTTTTTCTGATTTCTTTATTTTGTTGTATCTTTTGATTTATAATTCCTTTCAGCTTCAAATAATTTGTAAATTCTTGAAATAAAATTTTCTTTCAACTAAGCACATTTCAAAACTATTTTGGACACATTTCAAATTTTGAATTTTGAAAATTGAATAAATCCCTAATAGTGACTTAAGGTTATTTCCAAAAAAATATAAATAATAAAATGTAAAACTTAGTCAAATAAAATTTCAGTGACATTCTATAAGTGAAATATTATTTTTGAAAATCATTACAACTTATTTTCCTATTATATATTTTTAAGATATAAGTGATTTAGTAATAGCAACTTAATGCCATATTCTTTAAATAGAAAAACTAATAATTATTCAAGTGGCTTAATAATTTAGAATAAAACCACAAGTCATAATATTATTTTCTAAGTCTTATTTTATGTTATTTACAAAGCAAAGCATTTTATATTCACTCCTTTATGTTTAAAACTTGGAGTATCATTTGTATATCAATATAAATAGTTGTTATTCCCATAAAATAATTTTGAGGCATATAAACTGTTAAGTGGTAATAACTAAAGGCTATAAAACATTTTCCAAATAATAGTTGATTTCATAACTCAAAATTATATATAGCACTTTATTGTTTTGTTGATTTTCATAATACTTGGAAAACAAATGACCTACTTTTATCCATTTGAGTTCAATAATATTAGTGACATAATTTCTTGGAGAAGGATAAAATATTAGAGAGAGTAACTCTCTGATTTTTAATTGTCATAATCATTTAAAAAATGGTAGTTGAGTTGAATACATGTTTGGTAAAGATGTTTGCTAAGAAAATGTTTTATTCACATGAGGAAACATATTTTATTTTAGAGGTAAGCTTTAGGGTTAAGGCAATTTAGATTCTTTATTCCAATTTACATATTGTTTTCTTTTATTTCCTCCTTTTATTTGGTTTTTGGTGACTTGCTTGATCATGAAAACAAAAAGTTTCAAATTTTTGTGATTTTTGAGTTTTCCAAAAATCAGGGATGTTACACCAGACCCGGAATCTGAATTGATAGCAGTGTTGCATACACGACCAGAGTGGACCGAGCCATACCTGGCATACCTTGCAAGAGGTGAACTCCTGCAGGATGAGGTTATGGCTCGACAGGTTATCAGAAGATCAAAATCATATATAGTCATCAACGGGGAGTTATATAAGAGAAGTGTGGTTGGAATTTTCCAGCGATGTATTTCTCCAGAAGAAGGATGTCAAATCTTGAGGGAAATTCATTTAGGTGATTGTGGTCATCATGCATGTTCGAGATTGTTGGTTAAAAAAGCTTTTAGACATGGGTTCTTCTGGCTCACCGCAAACGCTGATGTAGAGAACATAGTCAAAACCTGTGAAGGATGTCAAAGGTATGCAAGACAGGACCACGTGCCAGCTCAGGATTTGCGTATGATACCCATAACTTGGCCTTTCGCAGTTTGGGGGCTTGATATGGTAGGACCTTTCAAAAGGTCATCTGATAAAAAAAACTCATCTTTTGGTGGCAGTGGATAAGTTTAAATGGGTAGAAGCAGAACCAATCAACAAATGTGACGCAGTTACACCAGTCAAGTTCTTAAAAAAGCTAATTTTTAGGTTTGGTTATCCACACAGTATCATAACAGACAATGGAACAAACTTGTCAGAAGGGGAAATGCAGAAGTTTTGCGAACAAAACCATATCCGACTTGACCTAGCTTCGGTAGCACATCCACAGTCCAATGGACAGGCAAAAGGAGCAAATCAAGAGTTACTCAAAGGTATCAAACCTAGACTTCAGGTACCTTTGTAAAAAACTGCAGAGTGCTAGGTCGATGAGTTACCAGCCGTTTTATGGAGCATACAAACTACTCCAAACAGGTCAACAGGTTATACACCGTTTTTTCTGGTTTATGGAGCCAAAGCAGTTTTGCCAAGTGATATTTGTCATGATTCGCCGCGAGTGGCATCTTATGTGGAAATTGATAATGAGTTAGCTCGTCAAGACTCATTAGATGCCTTAGAAGAAGCACGTGACCTAGCAGCATCTCGGTCAGCTATATATCAGCAGGACCTGCGTCGCTATCATAGCCGCAGAGTTAGGAATCGGAGTTTTCAAGAAGGAGATTTGGTTTTAGGACTAATTCAGAAGAAAGATGGGATGCATAAGCTAAATCCTCCATGGGAAGGACCCTTTATAGTAAGTAAAAAGCTACACAACGGGTCCTATTACCTCATTGATATGCGTGATGCTGATAAATGCCGCACATCTGAGGAAGAAACTGGAAGACCATGGAACATAGCCCAGTTGAGGCCATATTATACATAGGATAATTGTAATTACTATGTTATCTTTTGAGAATAAGAGGCGATGTTAGCAACATCTGAGTTACTAAAATCTACTAGCCTATTCTTATGACATAAAGCTATAACATTGTTTTTATATGATTACTTGGGGGCTGATGCTAGAGCACAGTCTATATCTCAAAGAATCTGGCTTAGGTCAATATATATTGGTTATACTTGTCTGCCAGTCAGTGGTTACACGCACTTTTATGACCTAGATGTTTAAACCTGGTGAGTCAATCATTATAAATCGGCAAGCCGGTTTACTATGACCCTGAACTCCCAGAGTTGTACACACTAGAATAAGTCATGCGGAAAACCGGCTGAGCTAGAAAGCAAAGAAAAAACAAGTCAGAGAAATTTTCATTTTCTAACATATCAAACCGGATATGAATTGCATAAACCTCAAAAGAAAATCTTGGATATTACAAAACCAAATTGTGGCATAAGGTGCACACACGCACCTTTAAAAAATAGGACTAGAAATGAAGAAGTTTATCTAGCCTATTACAGACCTGACAGGGTCGAATTATTGTTCTTTCAAAACGTAACACATAATCACTCCGCAATAGTTTTCTCCTATCGCTGGGCTGGACCTTGCATGGCCGGGTCTTGATCTGCAACGTCTGGAGTCTCCGGGTCATCTAGGGTCTGGTTTGCTCCTTGGACTTCATCAGCAGGGACATACCTCCATTCTAGCTAAGCCAGAGCATTAGTAACATTCTCCGGTTCATATAAGGGGCATGGTTGAGCAGAGACAGCAGGAGAAACTGACTGAGGCGCACCAGAGGATGAGGCTATGGAAAGCCGGCTCTTGGGAGGAGCTTTTCGAACAGCAGCCATAGCAAAGGGAGTGAAGGGCACCTTTCGTTCACCAGACGAATTATAACCCGAACACAGGTCCTTCAATTTCATTTTCTCAGCAATAGTGCAGGCATGGAACCGGCATTCTTTCTCTATTCTGGCAAAGTCCTTCTTGTCGTACTTTGTCATATCCGCCTTGAACTCTAGGAAACCTCCCGCAAGAAGATCCGGCTTCAGTTCCGGATGATATGCCTTCGCCAGTGACATGACCTTGATGGCTCCGCGGCGACAGGCTGATAGCTTATGCTCTTCTATCTACTGAGGGACATGAGTTAGCTCCACAAGCATTTCACTAAGCCTTCTTGGCGGGACATCCCAGTTCCGGACAGCCTTGATACATTCTCCACCTCCAATGTATAGCTGCCGGATCAGGGTGAACAAGGCCTTGAGTTTCAGGTTTGGGACTTTCAGGTTATTCCCATGCATCCTCCCTACAAGTTACAAACAAAAAGTTTTTATGATCTAAGATAAGCTGGTTGATAAAAAGTCAAACGAAATACAGTATTGGACATACAATACATAGAAGGGGAAGATAAACCGGATAAACTTACTAAACACACTGCAAGTGATATCTCTCAGCAGATCGGTGACCTTGGTAAACTGTGTCCGGGTCTCCTCTAGGTCCTTCTCAGCAGTCTCTGTTCTGGTTACAAGAACTTTCTCCCGGGTTTCAAAATCCTGCTGTAGGACAGACCATGTCTTGGCTGCTTCAGAGATTTGTTCTTCTAGTTCTTTCTGCCGGGTCCTGGCCTCCTCAGTTTTCTTGGCCTCTTGTGCAAGAAGGTTCTTCAAGTTTGAAACCTCCTTTTGATACGAAGATTCAAGACTCTGCAAATAATTCAAGTTATTCAAAGTTTAGTCATAACTTGATAAATATTTGGCTTATAAAACCATAACCCGGATATTGGTGAACTTATTGCGGATCAGTAATGCATAAGCTATCACGTTGGCAACCATCAAGTCCACTTGTGCGCCTATTCCACCTGACATTTTCTATGAACAAATTGATCACCGATCAACCAAGGTCAAACCGGCCGCCAGCGAGAAGCCGAAGCCCGCAACCGTGACAACAAATGCTCAAGTACCAGTAGCAGACGATGTACCACCCACATTAGAGACAATCCCAGCTGGAGACGAGATGATTATAGAGCAGGAAGCATACCAAGTGCTACAGGTCGAGCCCACATGGATGCAGTCCTTACTTGACTACATGCTGTGAAAGGAACTATCGGGCAACAAGACGGAGGCATGTCGAGTGGTGCGCCGTGCAAATGCGTTTACAATCATCGACTCACAGTTATACAAGTGCAACATATTAAATGTGCTTCAGAGGTGTATTAAACCAAAAGAAGGAAGAGTAATCCTGTGTGACATACACGAGTGGACTTGCGGACATCACGCTGGCAGCTGAACACTGGTTCGAAAGGCATTCAGAGCTGGATTCTACTAGCCAACAACGAATCTTGAGGCCAGACATATTGTCCTCCACTTTGAACCGTGCCAGATACCTAGTTTAAAAAACCAGACTGTACCGCCGGTTGAACCGGAAAAAACCGCAACCAGAGCCCTCTCTGGCCTGATAAGTGCACAGGACCGCCCCCGCAAGCGACCCGGAAAACCCGACTAGTTTTTTCTTAAACCGGTGAACCATCCGGTTTGAGGCGAGCCGCCCGGTTCAATGTCACTTCCGCATATAACCCTAATTTACATTGTTTTTCTGTGTAAAATGGGTGACAAAATTGGAAGAGAACGAAAACCTAGGTTTTCTCTAGGGATCCCGTGGTAAATTGTTCATTTCCCAATTCCCATCCCCGTGAGCTCCCTTGAGCCGCTGCCTCCACTAGATGCATAAGAGATCGACGAGATGGATCACGGGAGACGCCATGGGTGCAGCTTGCCTTCACGCCGCGACCTCCACTCCACTGGATGGGGCCTCATGTTGCTGCTCGATTCTGCGGCAACCCGCGGACCGAAGCTCTCGGTTCTCGATTCTATAGTGGTCGATGCGGTCCAGGTCACCAGCGCACGTCGTCACCGCATCTCCACCCAGTCTGCAGCCGCCGCTCTCCAGCCCCGCCCCGCAGGTCTTGGAGTTTGAGGTATGCATCTTCTCATTCTCAGCCATAGTCTCCACATTCTTGACTTCAATGCGTGCATCTTCTCAATCTAAAATATATGGAGTATGGACTGCTTGTTTGTAGAGTATATGAGTAACATCAGTTATGTAATTTCCATGCAATATTTGGTGTTCTTACTTCTTAAAGATATAACCAGATTGCTAGTTTTTGATGTTTTATTTGTTTGGCATGGACGTAGTGGTAACTAGCAAATGGATTTGTCGGATACGCGCTAGACTGATGGCAACTTGGTGTCCCAAGAGACCCAATCATCGCAGGTGCACGCGCACCAGTCAAGAACGAGACAGAAATCCCAGCATGGGCACACGCTCTGGAAATAGATGTTGATGTTGCTGGAAAGAAGAACAAATGGATCCAATTCTTGTTCTGTAATGAGGTGTTCAAAGGTGGTGGTATTCATGACCGAAGCTGCATTTGGCTGGAGAGAAGGGTGACATGAAGCCATGCAACAAAGCTAGTGTCGAGGTTAAATATGTGATGCAGCAAAGCATGGAGAATTTTGCAGGGAAGAAGCGGAAGGCTGATGAAGATTTGGCTCGTGTTAGAGGCGGTGGTGTTGATGATTGTGTGGACGTATCACCTCAAGAGGTTGCTGCTGCCACTCGAGCCACTAGAGAGAGAAAGGAAAATCTTCTACTACATCAAGCAACTCAACAAAAAAAAAGTCCAGCAGATAGATTCGATTCTTCTTATCTAGAGGGAAATCGGGTGATAAAAAAACAATAAAGAGTGTGCTGCAATCTCGAGAAGTTGTTGAAAGAGTTCATTTAATCATTAATAAATGATTTCTTGATGCATCTATTCCTTTCAATGCAACTACTTCTAGATTCTACCAACCTATGATTGATACAATTGCTAGTATTTGTGATTGTTATAAATGGCCAAGTATGTACCGAATGTGTGACCCTTTTCTTGCTAAGAATATTGAAGCTACTAAGAAGTTTGCGGAGGGATATCGGAAAGCATGGAAGGATAGTGTCTGCACTATTATGGTTGTTGATTGGACTGATAGAAAGAGAAGAAACCTCATCAACTTTCTTGTGTATTGTCCGAAAGGTACTATTTTTCTCAAGTGATAGGGCAAAGGTAGTCCGATCTTTCGATAAGATGGATAGCCGTCGATTACGGTGGAGTTCGACCTTGGTGATCTGACTACTACGCACACATACGCAGCGCCAATGCAATCGGTAAACCAATCTCCGTGAGTTACCGATCATGCGGAAACACAATGAGCCTGACCAGTCGGTCTTGTTCTACATGCAATCGAGGAACAAGTAAGAACCAATAATACAATCGGAATTGCGGATGAAAGATTACCTTTATTGAATGGCGGGATTCTACAAGTGCGTAGTACAAGAGGTCTTGCCGACACTCGTTCCTATAGCGAAAACTAGCAATGCCTGAGTTCTTTTTAACTAAACAAAATCCGAATCTTAACGAAGCCCTAGGGCCGGTATTTATGGGAGAAAAGAGGGGAAATTCGTGCTCCCATGGGTGGGGCCACGAATGTTAGTATACCTCTCTTTTCCCTATCAATACGGACTCTAAAAACTACCCATAAAAGGGTATGACGAAATTACATGGGTCTGGCCCAAAAATAGTGGTGTCATCGCACCATATAAGGCTATGGACGAATTTTTCAAATATCAATACGAATATTTCTTCCAAGTCTTCATTGATCATTATGGTAGCCTTATGTCGCGGTCATCTCCATCCGTGAAATCATCCTCTCCATAACTAGCACTCCTGCTGCCATCTCCTTCCACGAGCATGGTCTAAATCTTGTCCTTCTCATCCATGCTTGGTCCATCATTCCTGAGAGTCATAAACACATTTGATTTAGGCAGCTCAAAGGAGAGCAATTTACAAGTATTCACAAAGCGAGGCACAATCAAGAAAGGTTGATGAGGACATACCTACTATGGATGCAACCGCGGCCACTACACCACCACACATACAAGGACCTAATATACATGAGATTATGATGTTGCCTAAATCAAATGTGTTTATGACTCTCAAGAATGATGGACCAAGCATGGATGAGAAGGAAAAATGTTTGGACCATGCTCGTGGAGGGAGATGGCAGCAGGAGTGCTAGTGATGGAGAGGATGATTTCACGGATGGAGATGACCGCGACATGAGGCCACCATAATGATCAATGAAGACTTGGACGAAATATTCGTATAGATATTTCAGAAATTCGTCCATAGCCTTATATGGTGCTGCGACACCTCTATTTTTGGGCCAAACCTATGTAATTTTGTCGTACCCCTTTATGGGTAGTTTTTAAGGTCCGTATTGATAGAGAAAAGGGAGATAGACTAGAATTTGTGGCCCCACCCATGGGAGCACGAATTTCCCCTCTTTTCCCCCATAAAAACCTCCCCTGGGGCTTCGTTTAGACTCAGATTTTGTTTAGTTAAAAAGAAGTCAGCCATTGCTAGTTTTCGCCATAGGCACGAGTGTAGGCTAGATGTCTTGTACTACGCACTTGCATAATCCCGCCATCCAATAAATCTCATCTTTCATCTGCAATTCCGATTGCATTATTGGTTCTTACTTGTTCCTCGATTGCAGGTAGAACCCAACCGACTGATCAGGCTTATCGTGCTTTCGCAGGATCGATAACTCACAAAGATTGGTTTAGCGATTGGATTGGCGCTGCGTACGTGTACGTAGTAGTCGGATCGCCAAGGTCGAACTCCACCATAATCGACGTATATTCATCTCATTGAAAGATCGGATTACATTTTCCCTATCAAGTGGTATCAGATTTCGGGTTGATCGATGAGATTTTACTGTTTTCATGGATTAGATTGCATCTTCATACCTACAGTCCACGAAAAAGCCAAAAATATTTAGGGTTAGATCATCCCGTCCTACAACAGTCCAGGCCTGTCGCATTTTCGTTTCAGTGTATTGCATCGTTGAGTCTTCTTTTGCATCATCGTGTCGAGTTGCTGGTCTTAGCGTCTAGTTCCTGTAGAGTTTCGATTTTTGTTCACATATAGTCATCGTCGCCGCCGCATCGACTTGCACGCTTGCAGATCACCGCCGTCATCCACCAAACTGCAGCCGCTACCATCCATATATCCACCACCATGCATATACCCGCCGCCGTCCGCTTCACCGCATATACCACTCGCGCTTACATCCCTGCGGCGACACTCTTCCTTTTCGGGTTGGGGTTTTGCTATTCTATTTCATTTTGCTTTGTAGTTCCGTGTCTCCTCTGTAACTAGAGTTCGTATCGGGTTCATCTTCGGAGAGCAGAAGCCGGAAAAAAAGAGCTTCTCGGAGCTCATCCGAAAAACTTTTGGGGCTATACTATTTTTAGCTTCTCGGGAGCGTTTTGAGACACTCGCCATTATAGTCAATTTTTTTCGCCTCGCGCGCGCTTGTCGGAGCACTATCCAGAATTTCCGAAACATTTGGACGGATTTTTTCGAGGCTATCCTGTTTTTAGCCTTTATGGAGCAGTTTGTGACAGTTGTGTTCATAGTATTTTTCTGTCGGTTTGCACGGTAAATTAAGCAAAAAAAACGATCTCCTGTGCATAGTTCATTGTTGCTTGTTGTTGCAGCGCCGTGACTTCGTTGGTGTTTTAAGCTCATGTCTCTAATACGGTGTAGCCTAGGACGAGCACAAATATCGTCTTTGAGCGTTTATTCAACGTGCATTCCTGAACTGATTATTGCTAATCCTTGCTACTATATATAAGGCTCCCAAAGCTCCACAGATTTCTACTCCGTGCATTGTTCCTAACCTGGTAATCGCTTTGTCCAATCTTTGGTTGCTGATTCTTGTGGTTGCCGTGACACTCTACTGCTTGGTAAGGAATTTGTAAGAGCTTTGTAGTTTTCTTGACGAATTGCATGATTTCCACCAGATTTTAGTAATTCTTGTTGTGCACTAATCATGGCAAATGACGCGGTGAACGCCCTGACGAATAAGGATCTGTACGAGCACTTTGAGAATTGGTGTACACTCATGCCCAGGACATGGAGACGCGGGTTGGAAGTTCTATGGGAAAAAATCGCTGAATTGGAGGGCACCTTCACCACCAACTTTGAGAGTGTCACCAAAGGCTTGGCAGATTTATCTGGCAAGTTTGAGCACTTGCTGACGGAGGTTGCAGCCACCTCGCATACCTGCCCCTACGTTGCAGGGAAACGAGGTTGGACGAGAATGTCGTGTCTGCGTTGAGGATCCACAGGCATCGGCCGCATCCGGTGATGCTGCTAATGCCATTATGGGAGCGGAGGAGGAAGACGCCAGTTACAAGACGGAGGGAGACCTTCCTGTACATCCTTGTGGCCGTCCCCGTGTTCATCCACGTAACAACCTCCATCAGCCTCAGGTACGCGACGATGAACATGTGGCTAAACTGAAATTAAATATTCCACCTTTTGAGGGTAGATATAATCCTGATACTTATATTATATGGGAATTGGAAATGGAACAATGTTTTGCATGTTTAAATTACCCCAAAGATAGACGTGTTTGTGCCGCCACATGTGAATTTACTGGTTTTGCTTCAGTTTGGTGGTCTCAATATTGTAGAATTAATCATGATAATATTCCTAACACTTGGAATACCTTAAAACGTGCTATGCGTACTCGTTTTGTACCTCCTTATTATCAGCGAGAAATGCTACAGAAACTCACTCGTTTACAACAAGGCAAAAATTTGTAGAAGAATATTATCAAGAATTGCAAGCCGGTATGATTCGTTGTGGTATTGTTGAGGATAATGAAGCTATGTTTGCACGATTTTTGGGTGGGTTGAATAGAGAGATTCAAACTATTTTAGAATATAAGGAGTACAATACTATCACTCGTTTATTTCATCTTGCTTGCAAAGCTGAACGTGAAGTGCAGAATCGTCAACCACGGACAAGACCTAATTTTTCTGCAGGTTGTGTTTCACCATGGACACCACGGTCATCCGATTCGGCCAGTCATGGTGTTGCACCTAACACGAGCAAGTTCAGAGTGCCACCTACTAGAGGGCCATCTACCATGCCTCCACCACCATCCACATGCCCTTCCCGCAGCACATCTTCGGTGGCATCCACAAGTAAAACCAAGGATGTAAAATGTCGTCGTTGTTGGGGTTATGGACACTTCGAGCGCGAGTGCATTACCAAGCGCGTGATGATCGTGCGAGAAGATGGCGATTATGATTCTGCGAGTGATTATACTGAAGATACATTGGCACTTCTTGTTGGACAATGCAATGATACTGCAAAGTCTGACGAGGACACATAGGTGATGGACGCCGAAGCTGCTAATGCATATCCGAGCCTCGTTGCACAGCGTGCCTTGAGTGTAGAACTGAGTAAAGCCGAACAAGTTCAGCGCCATAATTTATTTCAGACCTTCGGTGTTGTCAAAGAGCGTTCTATTTGGATCGTCATTGATGGTGGGGGTTGTAAGAACTTGGCTAGCATGGAGATGGCGGAGAAGGTTTCTCTACCTACACGACATCATCCTTACTCGTACCACATTCAATGGTTCGATAGAACAGGTAGACTTAAGGTAACACGGACTACACGTGTGCATTTTACTATTTGGACATATTCTAATTTTGTTGATTATGATGTTGTTCCTATGCAAGCTTGTTCGTCGTTACTTGGTAGACCATGTCAATTTGATAAATAATCTATTCATAATGCTAAAACTAATCAATATACTCTTGTGCATAATGGAAAGAAAATTGGTCTTACACCCATGACTCCTGAAACTATTTTAAGAGATGATCTTGCTAGAGCTAGTAGAGAAAAACACGAGGAGAAACAAAAGAGTGGGAATCAGATTGTTGCTAATGAAGTAATGCCACATAAGAGTTCGAATAAATATGGTTCTAAAATACCCAATGAAATTCGTTTGAAACTCCTAGTTTACTTGCTAAAAAATCTAATATTTCTGAATTGGATGTGAATACTTATGTTTGTTATGCAATTGTTTGCAAAGAGGTAATGTTTTCTTTTGAAGATATGCCTCCCTCTTTGCCACATGTTGTTGCTAACATTTTGCAGGAGTATGTGGACGTTTTTCCCCAAGACATGCCACCGGGGCTGCCACCCATTAGAGGAATAGAGAATCAAATTGATTTGATTCCAGGAGCGTCACTTCTAAATCATGTAGCCTACCATACCAATCCCAAGGAGTCTAAAGAGATAGAACGAAAAATCAGGAACTACTAGACAAAGATTATATTCGTACCTAAGAAAGATGGTTCATCACGCATGTGTAATGATTGTAGAGCTATTAATGACATCACTATTCATTATAGACACCCTATACCACGTTTGGATGATATGCTTGATGAATTGAGTGGTTCTACCATGTTCTCTAAAGTTGATTTACGTAGTGGTTACCACCAAATTTGTATGAAATTAGGAGATGAATGGAAAACAGAATTTAAAACTAAATTTTGATCTATATGAGTGGTTAGTGATGCCTTTAGGATTAACTAATGCTCCTAGTACTTTCATGAGATTAATGAATGAAGTTTTACGTGCTTTCATTGGATGTTTTGTGGTGGTCTACTTTGAAGATATATTAATATACAACAAATCATTAGAGGACCATGTGATTCATTTGCGTGCTGTTTTTTATGCTTTGTGTGATGCACGTTTATTTGGTAACCTCGAGAAGTACACCATTTGCACCGATCGAGTTGTGTTTCTTGGCTATGTTGCGACTGCGCAAGGCATTGAAGTGGATCCAGCCAAGATTGAGGCGATTTCGAGTTGGCCGCCTCCTAAAATGGTGACCCAAGTGAGGAGTTTCCTTAGCCTTGCTGGGTTCTATACGCGCTTTGTTAAGGACTTTGGAACTATTGCGGTGCCGCTAAATGAGCTAACAAAGAAGGATGTGCCCTTTGTTTGGGCTGATGCACAACATGAAGCATTGAGGATCCTGAAAGATTAGTTAACACATGCTCCTTTGCTCCAACTCCCTGATTTTAGTAAAACTTTTGATCTTGAATGTGATGCTAGTGGGATTTGATTAGGAGGTGTGTTATTACAAGAAGGAAAACCCGTTGCATATTTTAGTGAAAATTTGAGTGTCCTAGTCTGAACTATTCTACTTATGATAAGAAATTATATGCTCTTGTTTGGACTTTAAAAACTTGGCAACATTATTTATGGCCTAAAGAATTTGTTATACATTCTGATTATGAATGTTTGAAGCATATTCATAGTCAAGCAAAATTGAATCGTCGTCATGCTAAGTGGGTTGAATTTATTGAGTCTTTTCCTTATGTCATTTAACACAAAAAGGGTAAAGACAACATTATTGCAGATGCTTTGTCTCGACGTTACACCATGTTATCTCAGCTTGACTTTAAAAAAATTGGATTGGAAAACTATTAAAGAACAATATGTGCATGATGTTGAGTTTAAAGATGTATTGTAGAATTGCAAGAAAGGTATAACATGGAACAAATTCTTCCTAAATGCTGGATTTGTGTTCCGTGCTAACAATCTATGCATTACAGATAGTTCTGTGCATATTTTGTTGTTACAGAAAGCACGTGGAGGAGGATTAATGGGTCATTTTGGAGTGAAGAAGACGGACGACGTACTTGCTGCACACTTTTTCTGGCCACGCATGAGACGTGATGTTGAGAGATATATTGGCCGCGTCACTACTTGTCAAAAAGCTAAGTCACTCTTAAATCCACATGGTTTATATATGCCTCTTCCTGTTCCTAGTGTGCCTTGGGAGGATATTTCTATGGACTTTGTTTTGGGATTGCCTCGCACACAGAAGGGAAGGGGCAGTATTTTTGTTGTTGTGGATAGATTTTCAAAGATGGCACACTTTATTCCTTGTCACAAGAGTGATGATGCTACACATGTTGTTGATTTGTTCTTTCGTGAAATTGTTCGTTTGAATGGTGTGCTAAATACTATAGTTTTTTTATCGTGACACTAAATTTCTTAGCCACTTTTGGAGATGTTTATGGGCTAAGTTGGGGACTAAATTGTTGTTTAGTACTACATATCATCCCCAAATTGATGGAAAAACTCAAGTAGTTAACAGAACCTTGTCTACTATGCTAAGGGCTGTTTTAAAACAGAATTTTAAAAAGTGGGAAGAATGCTCGCCTCATATAGAATTTTCTTATAATCGTTCGCTGCATTCTACTACTAAATTATTCCCTTTTGAGATTGTGTATGGTTTTATTCCTCGTGCACCTATTGATTTATTACCTCTTCCATCTTTGGTGCACAATAATTTAGATGCTACACAACGTGCTGATTTGCTTTTAAAGTTGCATGCCACTGTTAAAGAAAATATTGAATGCATGAATGCTAAATATAAAATTTATGGGGATAAGGGAAGGAAGCAACTAGTGTTCCAACCTGGAGATCTTGTTTGGTTGCATTTGCGCAAAGACCATTTTCCTAAATTGCACAAGTCTAAATTAATGCCACGTGTTGATGGTCATTTTAAGGTGTTAGAGAGGATCAATGATAATGCATATAAACTTGAGTTACCTGCATATTTTGGGGTTAGTCCCTCATTTAACATTGTGTCGCACCCAAGGTTTCTAGAGGATACTCCTCGCACGAACTGGAAGTCAGGTGCTTGGATTATGGGGCATAACTGCTCCCACGTCCCAGCTTCCTGGTAGGCCTGCGCTTATGCGCGACAACACAAGCCCTGCTTCCACCGTCGAAGTAAACTATCCGCTAGGAACCTACGGCACTACTATCGACGTACTTCATATTCAAACACGCACAGTACGTCAACAGCTTTGAACGAAATGATAGCACAAACTGTCTCTAAGACACAAAAGAATGAAATAAGTGCAACTGGCCTTCACTAAGGCAGAAAATATCGAATACAGTCATCCAGAGGACACATGTCCCAACATATCATCCATTACAACAGCGGAAGCAATCAAAGGGGTCTGAGTACAGACAAATCCATGGCTTAAGAAGCCGGAGAAAATAAAGAAAAGCGAAGCCCATCCACGTAGGTCTGGATCCTGCCCGAGGTCCAGCTAACTACTCGTCCGCAGTCTCGTCAAACTCCACGAAGTAGCCGTCCTGAGAAGCATCGTAGTCGTAGTCGTACTCTGCGTAAACCACAGCCCCAACGGGGTCAGTACATCCAAGTACTGGCAAGCAAGACTCACAGTTCATCAAAGAGTTACCCGTCAACACAAGCATAGATGCTTGGGATCAACGGAAGGAAGGGGTGATATGAAAAGTTGCTGCTGGCTGCTCTAACCAACTACAGAAGGTAACTACAAATTCCGGCTAACAGAAAAGATAAGATCGAGGATTGTAACCAACTGAAAGATAACTTCAACCAAACCCATCCTGGATCTCGCCCCTTATCCAAGAAGCAATCCGAGGATAACTCACACAGTTGTGATAAGGTGAGTCAAGTTATTGTGTGAATAACCTATTACTAGTCAAGTTATTAATCATTGGGTGAAACATGATTGATCATTATGTTGAAGTTGTCCTGAGTACTTGTTAGCCAGTACTTTCACCAAGTAATCCATAACCGCGGAAAACACGGCTTCTCGAGAAGATTATCCCTGCAGGGTTGCACCAATTTGGCCGTACACTCATGAATATCCCGCCAGATGGGATGCCTCCCACCAAGCGGGGCACTCAACACAACCAACCATTCTTCGCATCAAGCCCAAAGAACCTTGGGCGCACGGCTAATCAAGCCCCGAAGAAAAGGGACCCTCATAGCACTCTAAGACCGTGTCCCCCTATATGCCGACTACAAAAGTTCCACCCTGGCCTGGGCTCGCAAAAACATGCATGCGGCAAATGGAAAACACGAACTAAATGAGGCGATTTGGACGAGATGCGAATCAGGTCAAGTTGAGGGGGGCGCCCATACTCGCTTCCCAAATGCGGGTAGTGCGCTCATCATGGATCAGTAGACAAGACCCTTTTCCTATTAGGGTCGACACTAGCAGGCTCCAAAACCTCTCATGGGCCTCCTGCCGGTGCCTTATCATCAAATTTATTATTAACAGTAACATTAGCATGATTGATTGATTAAACATCGAGCCCCCACAACGTAATAGAAAATAGTAACAGTAAGTAACGGGTAACAGACTCGAGCAAAAGCAACCTAAGCATGCTAGTAGGACACTGGCTCAAACAATGGGTTGTAGGAGGGGAGATGAGGCAATATCAGGGTTAAGGGATTCATGTGATGGGTTCGTAACAGAAACAACTACTACTAAGGCCAGCAGAAAAGAACAACGTAAAGTATCGGTAATCAATGTTGAAAGGAACACAGTGGTTCATGTGAGTGATAACTTGCCTGCAAAACCCAGTAGCCTGGTACTGAGCTAACTCCTTAAAAGGGATGTCGTAAGTATCGTCGGTCTCAACGTCGTCGTATATCCGAGAAGAAGCAAACAAACATTGCAGAAAGATAAGCAATCATTATCATGGCATAGTGCACAATCAAATATGATGCATGTCATGTTAATAGATGCAACAAATAAACTAGTTGATAAGATAGCACAATTTAAATGGACAAATATGCAGCTTTGAGTTGCATATGAAAAGCCCATGGATTTTGGGTGGATTATTTGTTTTCCAACTAATGAACAGGTGCTAGTGGTTTAACATGATGCATGCAACAGGAAAACAGCAAAATAACAACATAAGAATCAAATTTAAATAGGGTGTAGCAATTTAGAAGTTTATTAGTAATTTAGGGAAAATTTGGGTGCATTAAAGGTGACACACAAGTAATTGTTGTTTTCAACCATTTAAATTGTTCAAAACAAATAACAAAGTTGATATTTGAATAGATCAACAAATTTTGGTTGGATTACATGTTTCACATGTTGAAATTGGACTTTGGATTATTTAATTAGGAATTAAACAATATTAAACAATTTTTAATTGAATTAAACAAGATTTAAAGTGTTTAGGCAATTTAAATTGTTCAAACCAGAAAACAAAATTTATATTTGAATAGAGTATTCAAAAAGGTGTGGAAAACATATTTTATTTGAATTATTTGAAAACAGTATGAATTAGTTATGAATTATTTCAATTTGCATTTGAATTATTCAAATTTAAAAGTATTTTGAAAATTCAAAACAGAACACAAGTTGAATATTTGGAAAGATTATAAAATTTTGAACAGAAAACATATATAACTTTTATTTGTTGGATTAACAGATTAAAAGTTATTGAATTTCCAAGTTTGTTGTTTATTCTGCCATTTTAAAAGGAATTGGAAAATTAACAGATTCGATTTATTCAGTTGTTACCGCACTGGGTCTCACCCCCAGTCTCTGCACGGCGGGGCCTAGCCAGCGTGGCGTGGATAGGAGGTGAGGTGTCACGGGGGGTCTATGCCAGGTGGGCCCAGCACCTGTGCGATCAATAGGCAAAAATGCCGCTGCAGAACGCAGCCCGCGGGGATCGATCCCAGGACCGGTGCCTCGCACGAGAGGAACAGGACCACTGCGGTACTGCCGCTGGTTGGTTCAGATAGGGTGGTGACTGAAGATGAGGTAACTGCTGCTGCTGTATTTTGGGCTCTGACGAACTAACGCAACAGGGAACAGAGACGCGGACGAGGATCGGAGGAAGAGGGCGGCGAATCGAGAGGTTACCTGTCGATGGCGCCTTCGGTGATCTTGGTGAGGGACGGGGGCTTGTTCCATTCCCGGGGTCAGCCCTTCCTCGAGGTGACCATGGGGGATCGGAGCTGAGGGAGGAGGTAGCTGTCTGAAGGTGGTTCAGGCAACGAACTAACAGAGAGATGGGGAACTAGAAGGGACGGCGGCGAGGGAAGGAGGGGCTAGCTAGGGTTCACGAGGTGGTCTCGGGAGGGGTAGATATAGGGGATAGGTGCTTGGTATGGCTGAGCATCGGTGTGAGGTGGGGAGGATCGAGCGGTGGTGAGCCATGCCGTACTGAAGGTGACCTCAGACAGAGGAGGACGACAGCGACATGAGGGGGGTAAGTGGGCTCAAATAGATGGGCTGGGCTGCAGATAGGTTAGCTGCTGCCTCCTCTGCTTTGCTTTTTATTTTTATTTTTTATTTTACTGTTTTTTTTTTGTTGTAGCATATGCTTTAGGAAGAAAACCTTAGGGTTTAGATTAGAGAAAAATTTGAAAAATTTCGGATAAGTTCCTTAGGCCAAATGCAACCACTTGGCAATTTTCATTTTTCAAAATTTTAACATTTGGTTGCTTTTTGAAATTAGAACCAAATTTGAGTGAAATGGTTAATTTTAATAAACATTAATAAAACCATTAATTAAATAGGGTAAACCCTATTGTAAATAGGCAATTTTGAACTAGTTTCATTTGGTAGCAACCTAAATTCAAAATGGTTCTGTTTGGGTGCTTGCATTTGAATTTTAAAGTGTGTTTGAGAATGAATAAATGATTTAAAACCATTATTTTCCCAAATGATCACTATGGAAAACATGGAACCAAAAGATTGTTATTGTTGGTGATTTTTATTCAAAAAGTTGTAACAGAACAAGTATGAAAACAACCATTTGAATTTGTTTGAGTTTGAATTATGAAAACAAGATAAAACAGATGCAAAACAAATATTAACAATGCAAACAATAATAAAGCAATGCAATGAAATGATGACATGATGCATTGCTTGAAATAAAACAAGGAATCAAACATTCTAGGGGTATTTTTCATACTTGGGATGTTACAAAACGCCCCCCCTTGAAGGAATCGCGCCCCGAGATTCCTACTGAGAAAAGAAAAGGTCCGGATACTTCTTGGGAAGATCCTCTTGAGCTATGTCACGTGAAACACATCGTGCACATTGGATAGACGTCAGGGAATTAGCAAACCACCGGAACATTTTCAAGTAAAGGGGAGAGATTTTTGCACCAAGGGTGTATAGCTGAATAGAATTTGATTCATTTGGAGAATAGATTATCTGGCTAGAATGGTGGAACAGAGTTATTGACATCAATGCAACAGCAAGAATGACATCAATGTCAGAAACAGCAACATGAGAGTAACGAGGAATATGTGGCCTCCCATTAGAATTGGATTGTTCTTACTTATGTTGGAAGTCAACAACTGAGATCCGGGAGAGTGAACAGTAATTTGATTGCTTAGTGGAACCAGAAATAGGTTGTATGTTGTGGAAAAGATTGTTGACACAAAGGAATGTGATGCTCCGGTATCAAATAACACTTTAACTGGATAAGAGTTTACGAGGAAGTTTTTTGATTAGACGCCGGTAGAAGATCTGAAGTGGAAAACAACAACAAGATTTCAACGGACGAAAAGGATGTTGAGAAGAACAGGATATCAACATCGGGGAAAACGAGAACAAGATTCCTGAGGTACTACGGAAAACCCATCCGGGCTTCTAAAGGATCATTATCTACTGCTTAAGGAATAGAGGATTTGCTTCCGGGGCTTACACGCCTCCGTTCTCAATCATGAGTAGGCAACATGATAAATCATGTCACAACCACCTCCATTCCTATGGTCTAGTAGATATAACCATCCTAGAGAAACCAGGATTCGTGAAATCCTAACTTGAAAGTTTAGATGAGAAGGGAGAAATCAACGTTGCACTTCCTTACCAGAAAAGGGAGGGAGGGTGGGGAAAGAAGAAAAAGAACAGAATTCCTACTCTCACGTTTCATTTTTCCTATGTAGCTACAAAATAGTTTCTAGACTCAACTGCGACCAGTAAAAAGGGATCCTACAGGCAGACAGGCTCTGATACCATTTGTCGCACCCAAGGTTTCTAGAGGATACTCCTCGCACGAACTGGAAGTCAGGTGCTTGGATTATGGGGCATAACTGCTCCCACGTCCCAGCTTCCTGGTAGGCCTGCGCTTATGCGCGACAACACAAGCCCTGCTTCCACCGTCGAAGTAAACTATCCGCTAGGAACCTACGGCACTACTATCGACGTACTTCATATTCAAACACGCACAGTACGTCAACAGCTTTGAACGAAATGATAGCACAAACTGTCTCTAAGACACAAAAGAATGAAATAAGTGCAACTGGCCTTCACTAAGGCAGAAAATATCGAATACAGTCATCCAGAGGACACATGTCCCAACATATCATCCATTACAACAGCGGAAGCAATCAAAGGGGTCTGAGTACAGACAAATCCATGGCTTAAGAAGCCGGAGAAAATAAAGAAAAGCGAAGCCCATCCACGTAGGTCTGGATCCTGCCCGAGGTCCAGCTAACTACTCGTCCGCAGTCTCGTCAAACTCCACGAAGTAGCCGTCCTGAGAAGCATCGTAGTCGTAGTCGTACTCTGCGTAAACCACAGCCCCAACGGGGTCAGTACATCCAAGTACTGGCAAGCAAGACTCACAGTTCATCAAAGAGTTACCCGTCAACACAAGCATAGATGCTTGGGATCAACGGAAGGAAGGGGTGATATGAAAAGTTGCTGCTGGCTGCTCTAACCAACTACAGAAGGTAACTACAAATTCCGGCTAACAGAAAAGATAAGATCGAGGATTGTAACCAACTGAAAGATAACTTCAACCAAACCCATCCTGGATCTCGCCCCTTATCCAAGAAGCAATCCGAGGATAACTCACACAGTTGTGATAAGGTGAGTCAAGTTATTGTGTGAATAACCTATTACTAGTCAAGTTATTAATCATTGGGTGAAACATGATTGATCATTATGTTGAAGTTGTCCTGAGTACTTGTTAGCCAGTACTTTCACCAAGTAATCCATAACCGCGGAAAACACGGCTTCTCGAGAAGATTATCCCTGCAGGGTTGCACCAATTTGGCCGTACACTCATGAATATCCCGCCAGATGGGATGCCTCCCACCAAGCGGGGCACTCAACACAACCAACCATTCTTCGCATCAAGCCCAAAGAACCTTGGGCGCACGGCTAATCAAGCCCCGAAGAAAAGGGACCCTCATAGCACTCTAAGACCGTGTCCCCCTATATGCCGACTACAAAAGTTCCACCCTGGCCTGGGCTCGCAAAAACATGCATGCGGCAAATGGAAAACACGAACTAAATGAGGCGATTTGGACGAGATGCGAATCAGGTCAAGTTGAGGGGGGCGCCCATACTCGCTTCCCAAATGCGGGTAGTGCGCTCATCATGGATCAGTAGACAAGACCCTTTTCCTATTAGGGTCGACACTAGCAGGCTCCAAAACCTCTCATGGGCCTCCTGCCGGTGCCTTATCATCAAATTTATTATTAACAGTAACATTAGCATGATTGATTGATTAAACATCGAGCCCCCACAACGTAATAGAAAATAGTAACAGTAAGTAACGGGTAACAGACTCGAGCAAAAGCAACCTAAGCATGCTAGTAGGACACTGGCTCAAACAATGGGTTGTAGGAGGGGAGATGAGGCAATATCAGGGTTAAGGGATTCATGTGATGGGTTCGTAACAGAAACAACTACTACTAAGGCCAGCAGAAAAGAACAACGTAAAGTATCGGTAATCAATGTTGAAAGGAACACAGTGGTTCATGTGAGTGATAACTTGCCTGCAAAACCCAGTAGCCTGGTACTGAGCTAACTCCTTAAAAGGGATGTCGTAAGTATCGTCGGTCTCAACGTCGTCGTATATCCGAGAAGAAGCAAACAAACATTGCAGAAAGATAAGCAATCATTATCATGGCATAGTGCACAATCAAATATGATGCATGTCATGTTAATAGATGCAACAAATAAACTAGTTGATAAGATAGCACAATTTAAATGGACAAATATGCAGCTTTGAGTTGCATATGAAAAGCCCATGGATTTTGGGTGGATTATTTGTTTTCCAACTAATGAACAGGTGCTAGTGGTTTAACATGATGCATGCAACAGGAAAACAGCAAAATAACAACATAAGAATCAAATTTAAATAGGGTGTAGCAATTTAGAAGTTTATTAGTAATTTAGGGAAAATTTGGGTGCATTAAAGGTGACACACAAGTAATTGTTGTTTTCAACCATTTAAATTGTTCAAAACAAATAACAAAGTTGATATTTGAATAGATCAACAAATTTTGGTTGGATTACATGTTTCACATGTTGAAATTGGACTTTGGATTATTTAATTAGGAATTAAACAATATTAAACAATTTTTAATTGAATTAAACAAGATTTAAAGTGTTTAGGCAATTTAAATTGTTCAAACCAGAAAACAAAATTTATATTTGAATAGAGTATTCAAAAAGGTGTGGAAAACATATTTTATTTGAATTATTTGAAAACAGTATGAATTAGTTATGAATTATTTCAATTTGCATTTGAATTATTCAAATTTAAAAGTATTTTGAAAATTCAAAACAGAACACAAGTTGAATATTTGGAAAGATTATAAAATTTTGAACAGAAAACATATATAACTTTTATTTGTTGGATTAACAGATTAAAAGTTATTGAATTTCCAAGTTTGTTGTTTATTCTGCCATTTTAAAAGGAATTGGAAAATTAACAGATTCGATTTATTCAGTTGTTACCGCACTGGGTCTCACCCCCAGTCTCTGCACGGCGGGGCCTAGCCAGCGTGGCGTGGATAGGAGGTGAGGTGTCACGGGGGGTCTATGCCAGGTGGGCCCAGCACCTGTGCGATCAATAGGCAAAAATGCCGCTGCAGAACGCAGCCCGCGGGGATCGATCCCAGGACCGGTGCCTCGCACGAGAGGAACAGGACCACTGCGGTACTGCCGCTGGTTGGTTCAGATAGGGTGGTGACTGAAGATGAGGTAACTGCTGCTGCTGTATTTTGGGCTCTGACGAACTAACGCAACAGGGAACAGAGACGCGGACGAGGATCGGAGGAAGAGGGCGGCGAATCGAGAGGTTACCTGTCGATGGCGCCTTCGGTGATCTTGGTGAGGGACGGGGGCTTGTTCCATTCCCGGGGTCAGCCCTTCCTCGAGGTGACCATGGGGGATCGGAGCTGAGGGAGGAGGTAGCTGTCTGAAGGTGGTTCAGGCAACGAACTAACAGAGAGATGGGGAACTAGAAGGGACGGCGGCGAGGGAAGGAGGGGCTAGCTAGGGTTCACGAGGTGGTCTCGGGAGGGGTAGATATAGGGGATAGGTGCTTGGTATGGCTGAGCATCGGTGTGAGGTGGGGAGGATCGAGCGGTGGTGAGCCATGCCGTACTGAAGGTGACCTCAGACAGAGGAGGACGACAGCGACATGAGGGG
Organism: Alopecurus myosuroides; assembly: GCA_028641055.1. Lineage (NCBI taxonomy): Eukaryota > Viridiplantae > Streptophyta > Magnoliopsida > Poales > Poaceae > Alopecurus > Alopecurus myosuroides. The sequence goes on along the minus strand of CM054063.1, from coordinate 114,634,526 downwards.
GGTAAGTGGGCTCAAATAGATGGGCTGGGCTGCAGATAGGTTAGCTGCTGCCTCCTCTGCTTTGCTTTTTATTTTTATTTTTTATTTTACTGTTTTTTTTTTGTTGTAGCATATGCTTTAGGAAGAAAACCTTAGGGTTTAGATTAGAGAAAAATTTGAAAAATTTCGGATAAGTTCCTTAGGCCAAATGCAACCACTTGGCAATTTTCATTTTTCAAAATTTTAACATTTGGTTGCTTTTTGAAATTAGAACCAAATTTGAGTGAAATGGTTAATTTTAATAAACATTAATAAAACCATTAATTAAATAGGGTAAACCCTATTGTAAATAGGCAATTTTGAACTAGTTTCATTTGGTAGCAACCTAAATTCAAAATGGTTCTGTTTGGGTGCTTGCATTTGAATTTTAAAGTGTGTTTGAGAATGAATAAATGATTTAAAACCATTATTTTCCCAAATGATCACTATGGAAAACATGGAACCAAAAGATTGTTATTGTTGGTGATTTTTATTCAAAAAGTTGTAACAGAACAAGTATGAAAACAACCATTTGAATTTGTTTGAGTTTGAATTATGAAAACAAGATAAAACAGATGCAAAACAAATATTAACAATGCAAACAATAATAAAGCAATGCAATGAAATGATGACATGATGCATTGCTTGAAATAAAACAAGGAATCAAACATTCTAGGGGTATTTTTCATACTTGGGATGTTACAAAACGCCCCCCCTTGAAGGAATCGCGCCCCGAGATTCCTACTGAGAAAAGAAAAGGTCCGGATACTTCTTGGGAAGATCCTCTTGAGCTATGTCACGTGAAACACATCGTGCACATTGGATAGACGTCAGGGAATTAGCAAACCACCGGAACATTTTCAAGTAAAGGGGAGAGATTTTTGCACCAAGGGTGTATAGCTGAATAGAATTTGATTCATTTGGAGAATAGATTATCTGGCTAGAATGGTGGAACAGAGTTATTGACATCAATGCAACAGCAAGAATGACATCAATGTCAGAAACAGCAACATGAGAGTAACGAGGAATATGTGGCCTCCCATTAGAATTGGATTGTTCTTACTTATGTTGGAAGTCAACAACTGAGATCCGGGAGAGTGAACAGTAATTTGATTGCTTAGTGGAACCAGAAATAGGTTGTATGTTGTGGAAAAGATTGTTGACACAAAGGAATGTGATGCTCCGGTATCAAATAACACTTTAACTGGATAAGAGTTTACGAGGAAGTTTTTTGATTAGACGCCGGTAGAAGATCTGAAGTGGAAAACAACAACAAGATTTCAACGGACGAAAAGGATGTTGAGAAGAACAGGATATCAACATCGGGGAAAACGAGAACAAGATTCCTGAGGTACTACGGAAAACCCATCCGGGCTTCTAAAGGATCATTATCTACTGCTTAAGGAATAGAGGATTTGCTTCCGGGGCTTACACGCCTCCGTTCTCAATCATGAGTAGGCAACATGATAAATCATGTCACAACCACCTCCATTCCTATGGTCTAGTAGATATAACCATCCTAGAGAAACCAGGATTCGTGAAATCCTAACTTGAAAGTTTAGATGAGAAGGGAGAAATCAACGTTGCACTTCCTTACCAGAAAAGGGAGGGAGGGTGGGGAAAGAAGAAAAAGAACAGAATTCCTACTCTCACGTTTCATTTTTCCTATGTAGCTACAAAATAGTTTCTAGACTCAACTGCGACCAGTAAAAAGGGATCCTACAGGCAGACAGGCTCTGATACCATTTGTCGCACCCAAGGTTTCTAGAGGATACTCCTCGCACGAACTGGAAGTCAGGTGCTTGGATTATGGGGCATAACTGCTCCCACGTCCCAGCTTCCTGGTAGGCCTGCGCTTATGCGCGACAACACAAGCCCTGCTTCCACCGTCGAAGTAAACTATCCGCTAGGAACCTACGGCACTACTATCGACGTACTTCATATTCAAACACGCACAGTACGTCAACAGCTTTGAACGAAATGATAGCACAAACTGTCTCTAAGACACAAAAGAATGAAATAAGTGCAACTGGCCTTCACTAAGGCAGAAAATATCGAATACAGTCATCCAGAGGACACATGTCCCAACATATCATCCATTACAACAGCGGAAGCAATCAAAGGGGTCTGAGTACAGACAAATCCATGGCTTAAGAAGCCGGAGAAAATAAAGAAAAGCGAAGCCCATCCACGTAGGTCTGGATCCTGCCCGAGGTCCAGCTAACTACTCGTCCGCAGTCTCGTCAAACTCCACGAAGTAGCCGTCCTGAGAAGCATCGTAGTCGTAGTCGTACTCTGCGTAAACCACAGCCCCAACGGGGTCAGTACATCCAAGTACTGGCAAGCAAGACTCACAGTTCATCAAAGAGTTACCCGTCAACACAAGCATAGATGCTTGGGATCAACGGAAGGAAGGGGTGATATGAAAAGTTGCTGCTGGCTGCTCTAACCAACTACAGAAGGTAACTACAAATTCCGGCTAACAGAAAAGATAAGATCGAGGATTGTAACCAACTGAAAGATAACTTCAACCAAACCCATCCTGGATCTCGCCCCTTATCCAAGAAGCAATCCGAGGATAACTCACACAGTTGTGATAAGGTGAGTCAAGTTATTGTGTGAATAACCTATTACTAGTCAAGTTATTAATCATTGGGTGAAACATGATTGATCATTATGTTGAAGTTGTCCTGAGTACTTGTTAGCCAGTACTTTCACCAAGTAATCCATAACCGCGGAAAACACGGCTTCTCGAGAAGATTATCCCTGCAGGGTTGCACCAATTTGGCCGTACACTCATGAATATCCCGCCAGATGGGATGCCTCCCACCAAGCGGGGCACTCAACACAACCAACCATTCTTCGCATCAAGCCCAAAGAACCTTGGGCGCACGGCTAATCAAGCCCCGAAGAAAAGGGACCCTCATAGCACTCTAAGACCGTGTCCCCCTATATGCCGACTACAAAAGTTCCACCCTGGCCTGGGCTCGCAAAAACATGCATGCGGCAAATGGAAAACACGAACTAAATGAGGCGATTTGGACGAGATGCGAATCAGGTCAAGTTGAGGGGGGCGCCCATACTCGCTTCCCAAATGCGGGTAGTGCGCTCATCATGGATCAGTAGACAAGACCCTTTTCCTATTAGGGTCGACACTAGCAGGCTCCAAAACCTCTCATGGGCCTCCTGCCGGTGCCTTATCATCAAATTTATTATTAACAGTAACATTAGCATGATTGATTGATTAAACATCGAGCCCCCACAACGTAATAGAAAATAGTAACAGTAAGTAACGGGTAACAGACTCGAGCAAAAGCAACCTAAGCATGCTAGTAGGACACTGGCTCAAACAATGGGTTGTAGGAGGGGAGATGAGGCAATATCAGGGTTAAGGGATTCATGTGATGGGTTCGTAACAGAAACAACTACTACTAAGGCCAGCAGAAAAGAACAACGTAAAGTATCGGTAATCAATGTTGAAAGGAACACAGTGGTTCATGTGAGTGATAACTTGCCTGCAAAACCCAGTAGCCTGGTACTGAGCTAACTCCTTAAAAGGGATGTCGTAAGTATCGTCGGTCTCAACGTCGTCGTATATCCGAGAAGAAGCAAACAAACATTGCAGAAAGATAAGCAATCATTATCATGGCATAGTGCACAATCAAATATGATGCATGTCATGTTAATAGATGCAACAAATAAACTAGTTGATAAGATAGCACAATTTAAATGGACAAATATGCAGCTTTGAGTTGCATATGAAAAGCCCATGGATTTTGGGTGGATTATTTGTTTTCCAACTAATGAACAGGTGCTAGTGGTTTAACATGATGCATGCAACAGGAAAACAGCAAAATAACAACATAAGAATCAAATTTAAATAGGGTGTAGCAATTTAGAAGTTTATTAGTAATTTAGGGAAAATTTGGGTGCATTAAAGGTGACACACAAGTAATTGTTGTTTTCAACCATTTAAATTGTTCAAAACAAATAACAAAGTTGATATTTGAATAGATCAACAAATTTTGGTTGGATTACATGTTTCACATGTTGAAATTGGACTTTGGATTATTTAATTAGGAATTAAACAATATTAAACAATTTTTAATTGAATTAAACAAGATTTAAAGTGTTTAGGCAATTTAAATTGTTCAAACCAGAAAACAAAATTTATATTTGAATAGAGTATTCAAAAAGGTGTGGAAAACATATTTTATTTGAATTATTTGAAAACAGTATGAATTAGTTATGAATTATTTCAATTTGCATTTGAATTATTCAAATTTAAAAGTATTTTGAAAATTCAAAACAGAACACAAGTTGAATATTTGGAAAGATTATAAAATTTTGAACAGAAAACATATATAACTTTTATTTGTTGGATTAACAGATTAAAAGTTATTGAATTTCCAAGTTTGTTGTTTATTCTGCCATTTTAAAAGGAATTGGAAAATTAACAGATTCGATTTATTCAGTTGTTACCGCACTGGGTCTCACCCCCAGTCTCTGCACGGCGGGGCCTAGCCAGCGTGGCGTGGATAGGAGGTGAGGTGTCACGGGGGGTCTATGCCAGGTGGGCCCAGCACCTGTGCGATCAATAGGCAAAAATGCCGCTGCAGAACGCAGCCCGCGGGGATCGATCCCAGGACCGGTGCCTCGCACGAGAGGAACAGGACCACTGCGGTACTGCCGCTGGTTGGTTCAGATAGGGTGGTGACTGAAGATGAGGTAACTGCTGCTGCTGTATTTTGGGCTCTGACGAACTAACGCAACAGGGAACAGAGACGCGGACGAGGATCGGAGGAAGAGGGCGGCGAATCGAGAGGTTACCTGTCGATGGCGCCTTCGGTGATCTTGGTGAGGGACGGGGGCTTGTTCCATTCCCGGGGTCAGCCCTTCCTCGAGGTGACCATGGGGGATCGGAGCTGAGGGAGGAGGTAGCTGTCTGAAGGTGGTTCAGGCAACGAACTAACAGAGAGATGGGGAACTAGAAGGGACGGCGGCGAGGGAAGGAGGGGCTAGCTAGGGTTCACGAGGTGGTCTCGGGAGGGGTAGATATAGGGGATAGGTGCTTGGTATGGCTGAGCATCGGTGTGAGGTGGGGAGGATCGAGCGGTGGTGAGCCATGCCGTACTGAAGGTGACCTCAGACAGAGGAGGACGACAGCGACATGAGGGGGGTAAGTGGGCTCAAATAGATGGGCTGGGCTGCAGATAGGTTAGCTGCTGCCTCCTCTGCTTTGCTTTTTATTTTTATTTTTTATTTTACTGTTTTTTTTTTGTTGTAGCATATGCTTTAGGAAGAAAACCTTAGGGTTTAGATTAGAGAAAAATTTGAAAAATTTCGGATAAGTTCCTTAGGCCAAATGCAACCACTTGGCAATTTTCATTTTTCAAAATTTTAACATTTGGTTGCTTTTTGAAATTAGAACCAAATTTGAGTGAAATGGTTAATTTTAATAAACATTAATAAAACCATTAATTAAATAGGGTAAACCCTATTGTAAATAGGCAATTTTGAACTAGTTTCATTTGGTAGCAACCTAAATTCAAAATGGTTCTGTTTGGGTGCTTGCATTTGAATTTTAAAGTGTGTTTGAGAATGAATAAATGATTTAAAACCATTATTTTCCCAAATGATCACTATGGAAAACATGGAACCAAAAGATTGTTATTGTTGGTGATTTTTATTCAAAAAGTTGTAACAGAACAAGTATGAAAACAACCATTTGAATTTGTTTGAGTTTGAATTATGAAAACAAGATAAAACAGATGCAAAACAAATATTAACAATGCAAACAATAATAAAGCAATGCAATGAAATGATGACATGATGCATTGCTTGAAATAAAACAAGGAATCAAACATTCTAGGGGTATTTTTCATACTTGGGATGTTACACATTGCAAATTGGAAACCATATTTGGGAGAAAATGATGAGATAGAGTCGAGGACGACTTCAATTCAAGAAGGGGAGGATGATGAGGACATCCCACTATGGATGCAACCGCAACCACTACACCACCACACATACAAGGACCTATGACTAGAGCTCGTGCCGTCAACTTAATTGTCAGGTACTTCCATTTCAACAGATGTTCCTAACATACACGAGAATATGACATTGCCTAAATCAAATGTGTTTATGACTCTCGGGAATGATGGACCAAGCATGGATGAGAAGGACAAGCTTTGGACCATGATCGTGGAGGGAGATGGCAGCAGGAGTGCTAGCGATGGAGAGGATTGATATGGGGATGCCCGATCTTCTCGATGAACTCTCTGATAACTTTGATGATAACCAGTGTATTACCACGAACTCTCCTTGGCTAAACCCTGTCACCAATTGCAACAACACTCAACCCCTTGGATATTTGAGACTCCACACTCTTGCACAAGCAGCCACCGACTACAGGTGGTCTTGTTTCTCCTTATTCCCAATGGAACATCAGAATACATTCAGTTTTGCAAGATAGTAACAATTCAAGATGAATGCTTATGAGCAATACAATCTAGGAATTCTAGGGTTTATGTTTTATCGTAGTCTAACCTTCTAACTCACAGCAATGGGGCTTATATGAGGGGTAGGGGTGCGGCCACAATAGGCATTGCGCAAGCACACCTAGCCCAATCCTATTTGGAATCAAACTAATAGTTTGGAGTCAAACCAATGGATACAAACCGACTCATACTAGGGTGCAACCATAGGGACACGCAGGTCCACTCCTAATTATGGTAGGTCTCTCTCTTAAGCGCAGCAACATTGTGTTGGGCGCCTCCCCTCTTGTGTATTTCAGTAGTAGACTTGTGGAAAACATATCCCTCTTGTTCTTCCTTGTTTTCTAGCAAGTGGCATTTGTTTTCCAGCTTGTCATGTTTGTTTACACCTTGTAGCACTTGTTTTCAAGCTCCTCTTCATGTCCATCTCCATCCATGGTTGTGTTATCAACAAACCTGAGTATACAGTGCATGGATTTAGGCAGTATAAAGTTATCATGAAAACAAACATCATATTCTAATAAAAGAGAATTCACCTGCTGTTCTAGTAGTTTATTTCTTGATCTTGTCATTGGTCCAGTTCTCACTTCATCATGTTTCTCTTGAACAACAACATCATCAACGGGAGAAAGTGTAGAAGAACTAGGGATGTCCTCATCATCCTCCACCCCTTAAAAAGGTGTCGACCTTGACGCATCAAGGTCCTCTCTATTTTATGGTGATAGATCAGCAACATTAAAAGAATTACTCACACCAAACTCATCACTAGGAAGATCTATCTTGTAGGCATTGTCATTAATCTTCTGAAGCACTTTATATGGACCAACACCTCTTGGCATCAACTTAGACTTGCGCAATGTGGGAAACCTATCCTTGCGGAAATGCACCCACACCAAATCTCCTGGCCGAAACAGTACCTCCTTCCTCCTCTTGTTTACTCTCTCGGCAACATGTCTTCCTTTCTTCACAATTGCTTTCTTTGTCTTATCATGGATCTTCCTCACAAAATCAGCACGTTTTGAATCCTCCATATTGACTCTCTCCTGTATAGGAAGTGACAGCAAATCAAGTGGAGTTATGTGCTTGAAACCATACACCACCTCAAACGGGCACAACTAAGTAGTAGAATGAACATCCCTATTGTATGCAAACTCAACATGTGGCAAACACTCTTCCCACTCCCGCAGATTCTTCCTGATCATGGCTCGCAACAATGTGGATAATGTGCGATTCACCACCTCTGTTTTTCCATCAGTTTGGGGGTGACAAGTAGTTGACAACAGCTTTGTCCCATCTTCCCCCATAGTGTCTTCTAGAAATAGCTCATGAACTTGACATCACGATCAAAAACAATAGTCTTGGGTACTCCATGCAATCTCACTATGTCCCTGAAAAACAAATTAGCAATGTGCGATGCATCGTCGCTCTTGTGGCATGTAATAAAATGTGACATTTTAGAGAATCTATCCACTACCACAAATATAGAATCATGTCCTCTTTTAGTCCTAGGCAATCCTAACACAAAATCCATACTAATGTCTTCCCAAGGTGTATTAGGTGAAGGAAGAGGAGTATATAAACCATGAGGTTTTAGTTTAGACTTAGCCTTGTTGCAAGTGATGCAACGTCTCACATACCTCTCCATATCTCTTCTCATTCATCGCCAATAAAAGTTATCAGCCAACATCAGCAATGTTTTGTCCCTCCTAAAGTGTCCCATCAATCCACCACTATGTGATTCCTGCAACAATAACAAACGCAAGGTCGACTCGGGCACGCATAATTTGTTAGCTCTAAACAAATATCCATCATGCAAATGAAATTTATCCCATGCTTTCACATTAGTACAATTTTCATATGCATGTTTAAAATCATTATCTTGAGCATACAAATCTTTCACACTCTACAAACCTGGAATTTTCACATCCAATTGAGTTAATAGCATACTTTTCCTAGAGAGAGCATCAGAAACAACATTATCTTTTCCTTTCTTGTACTTAATTATGTATGGGAAAGATTCAATGAATTCAACCCACTTAGCATGTCTTTTATTAAGGCTAGATTGGCTCTTCAAAAAATTTAATGTCTCATGATCAGAATGTATGATAAATTATTTTGGCCACAAATAATGTTTCCAAACCTCAAGAACTCTAACAAGTGCATACAATTCTTTATCATAAACAGAATAGTTCAATTGAGGACCATGCAATTTCTCAGAAAAATAAGCGATAGGTTTGTTTTCTTGCATAAGCACTCCACCAATACCAATACCACTTGCATCACACTCAATTTCGAATTGTTTATTGAAATTAGGCAAAATTAGCAACGGGGCCGAAATCAACTTATTCTTAATCTCATCAAAAGCAATGTCATGTTCAACCCCCATTCGAAATCAACACCCTTTTTAGTTAATTCATTCAAAGGTGCAGCAAGAGTACTAAAATCTTGGACAAATTTTCTATAGAAACCAGCCAACCCATTAAAACTTCTCATTTGACTAACATTTGTATGAATAGGCCAATTTTTAATAGCTTCGATTTTAGATTCATCTACTTCAATTCCATTCTTAGATACAACATATCCCAGAAAAATGACCTTATCTTTGCAAAATGTACACTTAGCAAGATTACCATATAATTGATTTGCTCTTAACACATGCAAGACTTGTCTAATATGATCAACATGTTCATGTTCATTGTGGCTATATATGAGAATATCATCAAAATAAACTACCACAAATCAACCAATAAAATCTCTCAAAACATGGTTCATTAGTCTCATGAAAGTACTAGGTGCATTATTTAAACCAAAAGGCATCACTAACCATTCATATAAACCAAATTTCGTTTTGAAAGCAGTTTTCCATTCATCCCCCTCTTTCATCCTAATTTGATGATAACCACTACGCAAATCAATTTTAGAGAAACAGCAGCACCACCTAATTCATCTAACATGTCCTCCAAACGAGGTATAGGATGACGATAACGAATAGTGATGTTGTTAATTGCTCTACAATATACACACATGCGCCAAGTATCATCTTTCTTAGGAACTAAAATAACAGGAACAACACATGAAGATAAGCTAATATGAATATACCCTTTATCAAGAAGCTCATGCACTTGTTTCTGTATTTCTTTGCTATCTTGGGGATTGGTCCTGTAAGGGGCTCGGTTTGGTAATGTAGCTCCAGGAATCAAATAAATTTTATGCTCAATGCCATGCGGTGGTGGCAGCCCTGCTGGTACCTCCTCTAGAAAAACATCATAAAACTCCTGTAAAACATGAGAAACACCAAGAGGAATAGGGGTCATGTCATTAGAAACTAATATTTCTCCCTTGTGCATAAGCACTATAGGAAGAAAACTAGGATCCACACTAAATTCTCTCAAGTCCTCTTTGGTGGCTAGCATGCATAATAGGCTCACTCCCTTACTTTTATTTTTACCACTCAGATTGGCTTTGCTATTTTCACTCACAGAACTATTGTTTTCCCTCTCATGTCTCTCACCATCACTCTCAAGATTTACATCAGTTTTTTACGAGACTCATTTGCAATTTTGTGTGCTGTCATAGGCCTCAAAATTATGTCCTTTCCATTCCAATTCAGCTGATAGGTATTAGTTCTCCCATTATGTATCACACTCCTATCAAACTGCCAAGGTCTCCCAAGAACCATGTGACAAACTGACATAGGAACCACATCACACTCAATAGTGTCTTTGCATGGCCCAATCTAAAATTCAACTCTCACCATGTGGCTCACCTTCATCTCTCCTTTATCACTAAGCCACTGAATATGATAAGTATGAGGATGTGGAATATATCTCAATTCCATCTTTGCACACAACTCCTTGCTTGCTAAAGTCCTGCAACTTCCTCCATCAATAATCACCTTGCAAGCCATTTGAGGGCCTACAATTGCTCTAGTTTGGAATAAATTGCATCTTTGACTCTCTGTACTAGGGAGAATACTCAATATTTTCTGTGTGAAAACAATAGTAGGATAACTAGAAGGATATGCATCAACTAGACCATCATCATCACAATCCTCCTCCTCAATAGGATCAACATCATCACCTACTTCATACTCATTGTCCTCATTGATAAGCATAATCTTTTTATTAGGACAATCCCTCTTGAAGTAACCCTTCCCTCCACAAGTATGGCAGTTCATGTCTCTATTTCTTGTTGTTGACATTGTAGAACCACTAGAACTTGTTGTTGGTTGTGCTGATTTTTTTGATTCAGAGGTACTAGTCTCGGGTTTAGAAGAGGGGCACCACGAAATTGAGATGGTTGTGTTGTAGGTGATGAAAATGAAGATCTAGGAGTAAAATTCCTCCTTGGAACCATCATAGCCTCCTTGGACAAGTGCTTCTCAGCCTCTCTTGCTTGTTGTAATGGCTCATTCATATCATTATATTGCACATGCCTAACAATGCTCTTGATTTCGAATTGTAAACCTGAGAGAAAACGCTGCATAGTATGCTCTGTATCTTCTCTTACTCTAGATCTTTGCATAATCAACTCCATCTCCCTGAAATAGGCATCCACAAAATCTGTACCTTGTCTCAAGTGTTGTAACTTTTCATATAGTGTTCTCAAATAATTTTTAGGCACAAATGTTTCTCTCATAACTTTCTTCATCTCTCTCCATGTAACAATTTCAGGTTCTCTATTTCTTGCTCTTGTTCTTGTAATATTATCCCACCATAGCAAAGCATAGCCATCAAAACCTGAAGAAGCAAGTCTTATTTTCCTTTCCTCAGTATACTCATGCATCCTCCACAATTTCTCAATTTTCAGTTCCCACATGAGATATTCCTCTACATCATTAGTGTCAAAATTAAAAGATGGAAGCATGAATTTTGGTTTGCCAACCCCATCATCCTCTCGGTTTGGTTCTTGCACTTGGACCCTTCTTCCTACAAAGCCACGGCCACCACCATTGCCTCTACCTCCCCCTCGGCCTTGAGGAATAAAATTTCCCTCATCATTATCAGGATCCACACCAGTCTTGTCAATCAAAGAGTGTAATTCTGAATATTTTGATTCAATGCTTATAGTCAATTTTTCTCTCGTCTCCTCCAAATCTGTCCACTTCACCACCTCATCATCATGTCCGTTCTTTGCCTATTCAGAAATACCACTAGAAGTATTCATGATTAATAGGATAGTGAAAATTTTTGCTATAGGTTGTGGTGCTCTCTCTCAACTCACTCAAAAACCAACAAAGAGGTAATCCTTACTGTTCCAAAGTGAATATAAAATCTTACCACAAGTAATAGCAACTAATGTGACTTGGTGTGAAGAATAGAATACACAGGGATTTAGCTCTCACAAAGGCAAAACAGGCTATATGGTGGGGCTTGGTATGGATACCTAACAATCACCAATGAACAAGTCCTATTTGCTGTATGTGATGATGTAAAAATAGTACCTAGGAAACACACACCAAAATGGAGACAAATGTGGCAATGAAAATATATGTATGGAAATTTTGCAAAGCACTAGAAATACACTAGCCAAGCTCAATGATAATAGGCACAAGATTGCTCAAAGTAGTAGTGTCATAATAGCAATGGGAAATAGCTCCAAAATGATATATATCTAAGTATCTCAAGGCCTCTTTTTCTTTTTCTCAATTATGTTTTTCTCTTTTTCTATTTTCTCTTCTTCTATTTTTTTTATACTTTGTACTGGCCGAATAACAACTAAAGGAGCAAAAATAACAACTGAAAATAGTGCTATGATCAAAGTGACACAAATATATGAAATAGAGAAACCTGTAAAAGAGCAACAAAATAGCTAGTCTTGTGGGCAAGGTACCTAGTTGATTGCTATAGATAGGCAGTGTCTATGGTTCACAATGATTGGAATGGAAGTCCTAAATAAATTGTAAATGAAGACTAAAAAGAAAAATAATTAGAGCAAAGGAAAAACTCACAGCAGGAAAATTTGTCCACGGCAGCGATTTGCACTAATTTTGTGTCGCGGTAGCGCATAGCAACAGCGAGAAGTGGACACAGCTAGGCGCGCGAGCGGTTTTCAACGCGTGCGAGCGATGCGCGCAACAGGCAGTAACACGCGGCAGGGAAACGCGGGTGCGACAGCGATTTGCTGCGATGGTGTGCCGCGGAAGCACGCAGCCACATCGCGGGTGTGCGCGTGTGTGGGGTTGTGTCATATGCGGCTAATCCCAGTCCGAGTAGGACACGGGCACGACAGAGGATGGATCAGACTGCAGCCAGGAAACAGCGGCGGCAGCAGTTTGACGAAAATCTCTGCCACGACAGAGGAATCGATTCCAACTCAAATTGGAAGAACAACCACGACCCAGATTGATTCTTTTTGGGGATTTTCGGTGGACACTTTGAAGAACTCGATGAACCCTAACCCTAGACCGAAACCTAAAGACACAAAAGAGAAAAGAAACACAAAATCAAACACAAAATGGTAACTAAAACTAGAACAAAGGTGATTATCTAAGGCTATGGCCTGGATCTACACTAAATTTTTTGTGGCTTTTTCTGTATAGGTATAAAAAACACTCGAATCTAAAGGAAAAAATACAGCTCACCGAGTAAACCCTGTAATCTGATACCTAGATGATATGGTGATGCCCGATCTTCTCGATGAACTCTCTGATAACTTTGATGATAACCAGTGTATTACCACGAACTCTCCTTGGCTAAACCCTATCACCAATTGCAACAACACTCAACCCCTTGGATATTCGAGACTCCACACTCTTGCACAAGCAGCCATCGACTACAAGTGGTCCTGTTTCTCCTTATTCCCAATGGAACAGCAGAATACACTCAGATTTGCAAGGTAGTAACAATCCAAGATGAATGCTTATGAGCAATACAATCTAGGAATTCTAGGGTTTATGTTTTATCGTAGTCTAACCTTCTAACTCGCAGAAATGGGGCTTATATGAGGGGTAGGGGTGCGGCCACAATAGGCATTGTGCAAGAAGACCTAGCCCAATCCTATTTTGGACTCGAACTAATAGTTTGGACTCAAACCAATGGATACAAATCGACCCATACTAGGGTGCGGCCATAGGGACACGCGGGTCCACTCCTAATTATGGTAGGACTCTCTCTTAGGCGCGACAACATTGTGTTGGGCGCCTCCCCTCTTGTGTACTTCAGTTGTAGACTTGTGGAAAACATCTCCCTCTTGTTCTTCCTTGTTTTCCACCAAGTGGCATTTGGTTTCCAGCTTGTCATATTTGTTTTCCACCTTGTAGCACTTGTTTTCCAGCTCCTCTTCATATCCATCTCCATCCATGCTTGTGTTATCAACAAACCTGAGTATACATAACTGCATGGATTTAGGCAGTATAAAGTTCTCATGAAAACAAACATCATATTCTATTAAGAGAGAATTTACCTGTTGTTCTAGTAGTTGAGTTCTTGATCTTTTCATTGGTCCAATTCTCACTTCATCATGTTTCTGTTGAACAACAACATCATCAATGGGAGAACGTGTAGAAGCACTAGGGATGTCCTCATCAAGGATGATTCCACGGATGGAGATGACCGCCACTTGGACAAAATATTCATATTTATATTTCAGAAATTCATCCATAGCCTTATATGGTGCTGCGACACCTCTATTTTTTGGACCAGACCCATGTATTTCGTCATACCCCTTTATGGGTAGTTTTTAGAGTCCATATTGATAGGAAAAATGGAGATAGAATAGAATTTGTGGACCCACCCGTGGTAGCACGAATTTCCCCTCTTTTCCCCCCATAAATACCGCCCCTAGGGTTTCGTTTAGACTCGGATTTTTTTTAGTTAAAAATAACTCAACCATTGCTAGTTTTCGCCATAGGCACGAGTGTCGGCTAGACCTATTGTACTACGCACTTGCATAATCCCGCCGTTCAATAAATCTCATCTTTCATCTGCAATTCCAGTTGCATTATTGGTTCTTACTTGTTCCTCGATTGCAGGTAGAACCCGGCCGACTTGTCAGGTTGATCGTGCTTCTGCAGGATTGGTAACTCATGGATATTGGTTTAGCGATTCCATTGGCACGGCGTACGTGTGTGTAGTAGTCGGATCTCCAAGGTGGAACTCCATCGTAATCGACGTATATTCATCTCATCGAAAGATCATACTACCTTTTCCCTTTCAAAGGTGGTCCAACTTGAGATGATTAAGATCTTCATCATATAGCTCAAGTGGATTGCGCAAGGAAAAGGTATGACATTGATAGGGTTTCTATTTACCGGTCTCATTATGTTAGTTGGGAGACCGGATTATAGGATAGATAACCGTTCTCTCAAGAGGTGATATGGGGTGGCCCGACCTTCTCGTTGAGCTCTCTCTATTTTTGGTGGATGTTTTATGGATTTTCTGATAACTAGTGCTACACTGAGACCTCTCACTTGGATAACCCTTGTTGCCAATGCAACAACAATCTACCCCTTTGGATATTCTCAACTACACACTCTTGCACATGCAATCAAAGATCATGAGTGGTCCTGTATCTCCTTATTCCCAGTGGAATAACAAGATATCATGCAACTTTGCAATGGTAATACTTCAAGATGAATGCTTAGCACCAATACAATCTAGACGCTAGGGTTTTTGGTTTAAACTTGTTCTGAGCTTTCCACATGCAGGTGGGGAGTTTATATAGGTGGAGGTGCGGCCACAAGGGATCCTTGCGCAAGAACCTCTCCTACTAGGACTAGGACTCCTACTTGGACTAGGAGGACTCTACTAGGACTCCTACTTGGACTAGGAAGGGATACAAACCGACTCATCTTTAGGGGGTTCGGCCATTATGGCATACAGGCCATGCCTAATTGAATTAGGACTTCTATATGGCGCACTGATCTTCCATGGGGCGCCCTCCTCTTGTTTTCACCATTCCTTAGTGTGGAAGAACATTCTTGGAGTTGTTTTCCACACTTTTACATTTGTTTTCACCTTCTGGTAAATCTTTTTTCACCATTGTACTCTTGTTTTCCAGCATCTCCATCTTGTTTTCCAACTCCTTTTGATTGTTTTCCACCACCATGTTTGTGGTATCAATAACCCTGATCATACATAAATGCATAGAATTAGGTAGTATAAAATTCTCACTATCGCAAACATCATATTCAACAAGGAGTGAATTCACATGTTGTTGTAATAACTTGTCCCTTGATCTTGTTATTGGTCCAAGTCTTATTTCATCAGGATTCTCTTGGATAACAACCTCCTTGTGTGGTAAAGAACTAGGGATGTCATCATCACCCCCCCCCTGAAAAGGCGTCGACCTCGACGCATCAAGGTCATCTCCATGGTATGGTGTCAAATCAGCAACATTGAATGAATTACTCACACCAAACTCATCAACTGGAAGGTCTATCTTGTAATAATTGTCATTGATTTTCTCAAGTACTTTGTAGGGACCGGCACCTCGAGGTAACAACTTGGACTTTCTCAACCTTGAAAATTTGTCTTTCCGAAAGTGCACCCATACTAAGTCTCCTGGCCGAAATAGAACCTCCTTTCTCTTCTTGTTTACTCTTTCAGCCACATACTTCCCCTTCTTCTCTATATCATCTTTTGTCTTCTCATGTATTTTTCTTCCGAAAATCAGCTCTCTTTGATGCCTCCATATTTATTCTATCTTGTATGGGAAGTGGTAGCAAATCAAGTGGTGTAATGGGTTTGAAACCATAGACCACTTCAAAAGGGCAAAGCTGAGTAGTAGAGTGAACAACCCTGTTGTATGCGAATTCCACATGTGTCAAACACTCCTCCCACTCCCGCGGATTTTTCTTGATCATGGTTCACAACAAAGTTGATAATGTGCGATTAACCACCTTCGTTTGTCCATCAGTTTGGGGGTGACATGTTGTTGAAAAGACCAGCTTTGTTCCTAGCTTCCCCCATAATGTCTTCCAAAAGTAGCTCAGAAACTTCACGTCACGATCAGAAACCATAGTTCTTGGTACTCCATGTAGTCTCACTATGTCCCTGAAAAACATATTAGCAATATGCGACGCATCATCGCTTTTGTGGCAAGCAATAAAGTGTGACATTTTAGAGAATCTATCCACTACCACAAATATAGAATCATGCCCTCTTTTAGTCCTCGGTAAACCTACCACAAAATCCATACTAATATCTTCCCATGGCGTAGTTGGTGCAGGTAGAGGAGTATACAAACCGCGGGGCTTCAATTTCGACTTGGCCTTGTTGCAAGTGATGCGATGTTGCACAAACCTGTAAACATCACGTCTCATATGTGCCCAATAAAAATTGGCAGCCAACATAAGTAATGTTTTCTCACGTCCAAAGTGTCCCATTAATCTACCACTATGAGATTCCTGCAATAACATCAAACGCAAAGAACACTCGGGAATACATAATTTGTTAGCTCTAAACAGAAATCCATCATGTATATGATATTTATCCCAAGCCTTCAAATTAGAACAATTAGCATATGGTGTAGAAAATTCGTTATCTTTAGCATATAGTGGTTTCAAACTCTCCAAACCTGAAACCTGTACATCCAATTTAGTGAGTAACATGTTTTTTTCTACACAAAGCATCAGCAACCACATTATCTAATCCTTTCTTGTGTTTAATAATGTATGGGAAAGATTCAATGAATTCTACCCATTTAGCATGTCTCTTATTAAGATTGTATTGACTCTTTAAAATCTTAATGCCTCATGATCAGAATGTATGATAAATTCTTTTGGCCACAAATAATGTTTCCAAACCTCAAGAACTCTAACAAGTGCATACAGTTCTTTATGATAGACAGAATAATTCAGTTGAGCACCATGCAATTTCTTAGAAAAATAAGCAATAGGTTTCTTATCTTGCATTAGCACACCTCCAATACCTATGCCACTAGCATCACATTTAATTTCGAATTGTCTATTAAAATTAGGTAGCATCAATAATGGGGCTGAAATCAATTTATTTTCCAAAGTATCAACACCTTTCTTAGTCAAGTCATTTAGAGGGGCAACAATAGTACTAAAGTCTTTCACAAATCTTATATAAAATCCAGAAGGACCATTAAAACTTCTTACTTGACTCACATTCATGGGAATTGGCCAATTTTTAATTGCCTCAATTTTAGATTCATCTACTTCAATCCCATGCTTAGAAACAACATATCCAAGAAATATGACCTTATCTTCGCAAAAAGTGCACTTCTCTAAATTTCTAGACAATTTATTTTCTCATAGCACATGCAAGACTTGTCTAATATGATCAATGTGTTCATGTTCATTGTGGCTATATATGAGAATATCATCAAAATAAACCACCACAAACTTGCCAATAAAATCTCTCAAAAACATGGTTCATTAATCTCATGAAAGTACTAGGTGCATTAGTTAATCCAAAAGGCATTACTAACCACTCATATAAACAAAATTTTGTTTTAAAGGCTGTTTTCCACTCATCCCCCTCTTTCATCCTAATTTGATGATAACCAGTATGCAAATCAATTTTAGAGAAAACAACAGCACCACTTAATTCATCTAACATGTCTTCCAAACGTGGTATAGGATGATAATAACGAATAGTGATGTTGTTAATTGCTCTACAACCTACACAGTTGTGCCAAGTACCATCTTTCTTAGGAACTAAAATAACAGGAACAACGCAAGGAGATAGGCTTATTCGAATATAACCTTTATCAAGAAGCTCTTGTACCTGTTTCTGAATTTCCTTTGTCTCTTGGGGATTTTTCCTATATGGAGCTCGGTTTGGGAATCATGATCCAGGAATCAAATCAATATGATTCTCAATCCCTCTCAATGGTGGCAGCCCCGAGGGTAATTCTTCTGGAAAAACATCATCAAACTCCTCCAAAACATTAGAAACACCAATAGAAAGAGGACTCATGTCATTAGAAACTAAAATTCCCCCCTTATGCATGAGCACTATAGGTACTAAGCTAGGATCCTTACTAAACTCTCTCAAATCTTCTTTGGTGGCTAACATTGTTAAAAGGCTCTCTCCCTTACTTTTACCACTCGGCCTAAGCTTGTTTTGACCCACAGATTTGGTGTTTTTACTCTTCCCATCTCTCTTACTCTCTTTCTCTAGATTTACTTCAGTTTTCTGTCTAGACTCATTCAAAATCTTTTGTGGTGTCATAGGCCTCAAGATAATATCCTTGGTATTCCAATTAAATTGGTATGTGTTTGCTCTCCCATTGTGTATAGCCTTCTTGTCAAATTGCCATGGCCTTCCAAGTAGCATGTGGCAAACTGTCATGGGAACCACATCACACTCAATTGTATCTTTGTATGGTCCTATCTGAAATTCCACTCTCACAATTTGGCACACCTTGATTTCTTCTTTGTCACTCAACCATTGAATATAATATGGGTGTGGGTGTGGGTGTGGAATATATCTCAACTTGAGCTTTGCACGTAAATCGTTGCTTGCTAAATTTCTGTAACTCCCTCCATCAATGATCACCTTGCAAGCCATTTGTGGACGCACAATTTCTTTGGCTTGAAATAGATTGCATCTTTGGCTCTCATCAGTAGGAACAACACTCAAAGCTTTTGTGCAAACAATAGTTGGATAATTGGTAGCATAGGCATCAATAGGAACATCTTCACCATCATATGTATCCTCCTCAGTAGGATCAGCATCATCTCCAGTCTCATACGCATCATCAGCATTGATAACCATTTATTTCTTGTTAGGACAATCTCTCTTAAAATGCCCTTTTCCTCCACATGTATGGCATGTCATGTCCCTATTTCGTGGTGTAGGTGTAGAACTACTAGAACCCGAAGCTAGTGATGTTGTTTTCCTTGTACTAGGGGTGCTTGTCTCGGGTTTTGAGCTTGTAGTCCCACGGGTTGAAGCAACCTGAGGTGTAGGTGGTGTGAAAACGGAACTTTTGGATGGGAAACTTCTCCTAGCACTCAATTGCACCTCCTCGACCAACCTCTTCTCAGCTTCTCTTGATTGATGCAACAATTCACTCATATTGCTATATTGCACATGCCTCACAATGCTTCTAGTTTTGAATTGAAATCCTGAAAAATATCTTTGCATTATTTGTTCTAGCTTCTCTCTAACCCGAGCTCTTTGGAGTATAAATCCCATCTCCTTATAATAAGCATCCACAGATTTTGTACCTTGCTTGAATTTTTGTAGCTTGTCATAGAGACTTCTAATATAGTTTCTTGGAACAAATCTTTATCTTAGCAATTGCTTCATCTCTCTCCATGTGTTAACTTATGGTTCTTCATTTTCTTCCCTCAAGCTTGTAATTCCATCCCACCACAAGAGAGCATATCCATCAAAACTAGAAGATGCAAGCTTTACCTTCCTCTCCTAGGTATACTCATGTAGTCTCCAGAGCTTCTCAATTTTCCGCTCCCACATCAAGTATTCTTCCACATCTTCAGTATCACAAGTGAGACTAGGAATAGATAAATTTGGTTTTCCAAAGCCATCATCCTCTCTATTGTTTTCCACGGGAACTCTTCTAGCAACTCCTCCATGGCCTCCATGTAAATTGCCTCTTCCATCATCCAAATCACGAGCATTAGGAGCATTAGGTGGAGCTCTTTGTTGTTGTTGTACCAAAGTTGTCAAATTGGCAATCTGTCTTCTCAAATTTCTCGCAGACTCTTGCAAAGTTTCAACAGATTCTTGTGTAGATGCAGCTTCAGTTTTGAGGTCCATGTTCCTCATATCCTCTCTTAAAGAATCATCACTTCTATCCACCTCAGCAGTAATCCTCTTGTAAAGTGTATCTCTTAAAGCTTCATATTCATTCCACTAGACCACCTCATCTGGTTTCTTCCTTTCATGCACATCAGCATCACTAGAAGAACTCATGATTAATTTGTTAGTAACAAAATAATCAATGGGTTGTGGTGCTCTCCCACAACTCACTCAAAACCAGCAAAGAATTGTTTATCTTACTGTTCCAAATTGAATAGGATTTAGTTACCACAGGGAGCAATGAAAAGTGTACCAAGTGTGATAAGAGAATAACCAGGGTATCAAGTATCACAAGACAAAACAGGGTATTTGTTGGGGCTTGGTTGGGAATCCTAACAACACCAAAATAGCAACTCTTATTTACTGTCTAATGTGATAAAATTCACTAAAGGAACACACTCAATCTGGAGAAAAATGTGGCCTAGCAATTATATGGAAGAGTTATTGCAAGCACTAGAAATACACTAGTAAATACACTATGAAAATAGGCACAAGATTGCTCAAATATGTCCACAAAAATTTCCAAGATATGATGTATCAAGCTCCACTAGTGATACTATGGCTCGGCCTATTTTTGCGTTTTCTCTCTTACTATTTTTTTATACTTTTTCTCTTTTTCTCTATTTTTTTTACTTTTCCAGTGGCTTTGAATCAACTAGGAACAATAAGTAATGGAAAACAGGAATTAGGGACAAGAATTGATCAAATTGAGTAGCCTGTTAGAGCAATAAAAACAGCTAGTCTTAATTTGGGTAGGTTCCTAATTTTTTTTCTGTAGATAGGTTGTGGCTAGGCTTAACAAAGACCGGACTATGAGATCCTAGGGATAAAACAGGAGAAAACAACGAAAAACTAAGGAAAAGAGAAGAAAAACAAGCAAATATGGCACACGGCAGAGAAACGGCAGTTTTTGTGCCATACGGCAGCGAAAGTTGCAGAAAAACTCTGCCCAGCAAAGGCTTACGCGCGGTTATGTGCGGTGTTGCGGGTGTGTTCTGCGGGTGTGTTGTGGTATGTGTGCTACATGGGTTTTATGCCCCCGCAATCTAATCTGAGTGGAGCAAGGAGTAGAGCGCGCGGGGTAGCAAACACGCTGGAAACGACTGCCCGGCAGCAATCGGATACCAATCCGAGATGAGCCAGAATGTGGGTGCGTGCGTGGAAAACGCGTTACAACCCGTGTACGCTCGGTAGGATTCCGAGTTGGAAAAGGAGGCGCGCACGCGGCAACGAATATGCCCAAAACGTGTGCACAGCAGAACCAATCCGATGTGGGCTAGGAATTCGAGTGCGGCTAGAACAAGATCAACTCCCACCGTGGTAATATGACTCGAGGAACCAGATCAACTTGTAAACAAGATTTAGGTCTATTTTTCCCGAGAAAATAAGATCCAAGCACAATATTTTTGTGAGAAAATTTTGGATTATGATGGAAACAAAGATGAACAAGATTAACCCTAAAAGATGAAAAAAAACGAGAATGCAAATCAACAGAAAACACCAACTAATAGCAGCTAATTGGTGTTGATCTAGGATCTAGAAAATCTAAACCTAATATTTTTGTGGATGATCCAAAATTTAATTGGTGTTGATCTAGGATCTAGGATCTAGGATAGGAAATAAAAACAACTATACTAAGGATGAAATTTTCTCACTGAGTAAACCCGAGAATCTGATACCAAGATGATATGGGGTGGACCGATGTTCTCGTTGAGCTCTCTCTATTTTTGGTGGATGCTTTGTGGATTTTCTGATAACTAGTGCTACACTGAGACCTCTCACTTGGATAACCCCTGTTGCCAATGCAACAGCAATCTACCCCTTTGGATATTCTCGATTACACACTCTTGCACATGAAATCAAAGACCACGAGTGGTCCTGTATCCCCTTATTCCCAGTGGAATAACAAGATATCATGCAACTTTGCAATGGTAATACTTCAAGATGAATGCTTAGCAACAATACAATCTAGAGTCTAGGGGTTTTGGCTTAAAGTTGTTCTGAGCTTTCCACACGCAGGTGGGGAGTATATATAGGTTGAGGTGCGGCCACAAGGGCCCTTGCGCAAGCACCTCTCCTACTAGGACTAGGACTCAACTAGGACTCCTACTTGGACTAGGAGGACTCTACTAGGACTCCTGCTTGGACTAGGAAGGGATACAAACTGACCCAACTTTAAGTGATTCGGCCATTATGGCATACAGGCCACGCCTAATTGAATTAGGACTTCTATATGGCGCATTGATCTTCAATGGGGCGCCCTCCTCTTGTTTTCACCATTCCTTAGTTTGGAAGAACATTCCTGGAGTTGTTTTCCGCACTTGTACATTTGTTTTCACCTTCTTGTAAATCTTTTTTCACCATTGTACTCTTGTTTTCTAGCATCTCGATCTTGTTTTCCATCTCCCTTTGGTTGTTTTCCACCACCATGTTTGTGTTATCAATAACCCTGATCATACATAAATGCATAGACTTAGGTAGTATAAAATTCTCACTATCACAAACATCATATACAACAAGGAGTGAATTCACTTTTTGTTGTAATAACTTGGCATTTGATCTTGTTATTGGTCCAAGTCTTATTTCATCAGGCTTCTCTTGTATAACAACCTCCTAGTGTGGTAAAGAACTAGGGATATCCTCATCAAGAGAGCTCTCGAATGAGTACCTTGATCGTATCGTTCGTAGAGAGATCAAACTTTTGCATACTTGGCATCATCCTTCTTGGTTCTTATTTGGCTTGTATCCATGTGTGGTTTTATATCTTGTCATGTTCTTCATGTCAAACTCAAGTTCATCAAAAATGGTTTTCGTATGAAAAACTTGTCGTGCTTTTTATGTTGGGGGTTTTACCGGTTGTTCTTTATAGATAGTTCAAACCTTTCATCATTTGGTTTTAGTTCCCATATTGGACAAATATGTTTCTATGGCTATTATTGTAGTTCTCATCATTGCGATTTCAACAAGGCTCAGAACATCGAAAACGGAGTCCGTATGCAAAAGTTATGACCGTTTTCGTACCGGAGGTTCTCCAGGTTTTCCCAGCAGCGGTAGTACCGGTGCCGGTACCGCCAAATACCTTTTCGGTATGTAAGTGGCGGTAGTACTGGTGGTTCCACCGGTAGTACCATTCCCTGGGGCGTTTTCAGCCTGTTGGTGCTCCTAACTCATCCAGGGGCGGTAGTACCAGTGGTTTGAGCGGTAGTACCGCCCTACGCATTTCCCCCCAACGGTTGGATATTTGGGTGACCTATTTAAGGGGCCTTGTCAAGACATCGTAGTAAGGATCATAGACGGGGGTTCCATGAACCTACGGGTAGAGACGTGGGGGGGACATGGTAGTACGACAATCGAGAACACCAAGTTTACCCAGGTTCGGTATGGCGCAACTAGGCGACGTTCCTACTCCTGCAATCTCACTAAATCAGGGCTGAAACCTGAAGTATACAAAGTACAATGTGAGTAGGGTTTCACTAACTTGGCGAGGATCAACTTCTCTACGAGTTGGCTTCTAGCTAATTGTCTATAGCTTTCGTCTCTCCCGTCCGGCTTTATATAGATAGCCGGGTTAGGGCTTACAAAAAGGAAACCTA
The DNA here is from genome assembly GCA_028641055.1 of Alopecurus myosuroides. Lineage (NCBI taxonomy): Eukaryota > Viridiplantae > Streptophyta > Magnoliopsida > Poales > Poaceae > Alopecurus > Alopecurus myosuroides. Next base: position 114,610,679 of record CM054063.1, on the reverse strand, counting down.
GAAGACTACTGTCACACCCCAGTTTTTGGACTCTGGACTGTGCTCAAGAAGACAAAATTAGGGCCAACAATTTTTTTTAATAACATGATTGTTTTAACTAACATGTGTTTATGATCTTAAAAATATTTGCAACACAAGTTTTGTTTTTGATAAAACCAATACCAAATGTTTCTGAAAAATATTCCTGATATTTTTCTCTGATGTTTTCCTATTATTACCAGAGTGGATTTTTATTCCAAGACTTGGATCATTCTTGTTTGCATCTTAAAACAAACTTTTAAATTTTTTGGATCCAATAAAACAAGTTTTCAAAATGATTTATAAAAGTTTTCTTTTAAGTTTTCTATGGAAAACAATTCTTGAAAATAAAGCCAAGTACGTGTTTTCTACCTTTGTTTTCACTAAGCTATAAATTGTTATTTTATGGTTTCTTGACATTTAATCAATCATTGGTATATGTACTACAAACCCATAAGATCACTTTTATTTTTGGAGAAATAAAAACTATCTTTTGCTTGTTGTATTTGTGGTATAAAATTAAGGCAGAAAAAGGCAGTTTTGAGAAACAGATAAAAAACAGAAAGTATACCTTTTTCCACATTGTTTTCATGGCCTTAAATTATTTCAAAATTGTTTTCAAATGTTGTTTCTGAAAGTATATAACATGGTTAAGAAGTCCATACCTTGAAAACAAACTTTGGAAAACAATTGAACCTTGAAAACAAACTCAACTTTTGCAACTTTTAATCTGTTTTCAACACTTTGAAAATTTCAAAGTCATAAGACTGAATTTTTTGAATTTTTCAGTGAACAGTTAAGGATTCACTTTTGTACATTAGTTTTCTTGATGTCTTAATCGCATAATTGTCATACGAACCCTAGCAACCCATCAAACATGTTTAGGGCGTTATTTTAGTGCATTAACTTGCTCATGCATAAATATTGTGCATTGCATCGATGCCATGTTTGATTGTTGTTTATCTTTCGGTGTTTTGCTTCTGATCAGTAGAACGTGACTCCAAAGAGAAGATCGACAACGGCATGACGAATACTTGATGCTAACCGACAAGTCAAGTACTTATTCTAGAAGATCTTTATCTGGTTTTCTTGAAGCAAGGAAAGCATAACCTCTTATCTGCCCATATATGGTTTCGAAAGACTTTTTGACTCTCGTACAATGCATTCGATTCCAATGTATCTTGTGTCAGTAGTTAGAGTTATCCTATATTATGCATAGCCTAATTATCCTGATCCACTACTCCTACCATCCATAGGTTTGATTGTGTTCATCGCCAAAGCCTTAAATATGTTGTGCTTAGTCATACATGCTTGTTATCTCTGCTCCATCCGGTTGATGAATCAGAGTTGTGAATGAATCTAGTATGATACGATGTTGTGGCAAGTTAAGAGAACTTGTTTAATATGATTTAAAGGTGTGGATGACGAGACCACAGAGGGTCTGTGGTGGTTGTCTCGTTCATGCCCCTAGGAGCGAGTTCTCGTCTTCGAGCCAAGACTGAGCGTGCATCCACACGGGGATTAGATTCCCCTCGGTCTCAACTTGCCTAGTTTGTTCCATGAGTCACCTAGTTCGGGCTTTCCATTTGGATTTGCGGGGATATTAAAACACTTTCAGAACTAGAATGTGGGGATGTATCGGTGCTCTGCGAGTCGGTAACCGTCGAGCATTGCGCACAACGATAGAGACCCGGCAGGAGATGGCCACTCCCTATTGGCGGTCCATCTCTACTCGGAGCTACTCATGGAATAGGCGAAGCAAGGGAAAGGTCATGGTCAACCTCCATCTGCTGGAACTTCCCGGAATAGTGCCAACGTTCTGGCATTAAGAGTTGGTTGGTACGTGTGGTTAAAGTTGTACACCCCTGTGCAGGGTTAAATCTTTTCGAAACGCCGTGTCCGCGGTTAAGGATGACTTGGTGACGGATTCTTTGATCATAGACAACTTAAACGGAATGATTAAAACTTGTTGATAACGAATGAAGGATGCCTCCTCGGAGATGCCGAGAGGGGTTACCTTGTAGCATGAGTTACCGGAACATCTTGAGGTGGTGATCTTTGAAGCACGAGGTGCTGATATGATTTGGTGGTTTAAAAAGATGATGATATCAGTAGTTGAGTAGCTTTCTCATCTGTTTTCAAAATACTCCATGAGACGTGATATTCCTCCCTCAACTTGGAAAACAAAGATGGCTTTACGCAAAATAACCTTCATAACACTTTCTAAAAGAAGAAGATATATAATAGGTTAACTAAGTCTTGTTGAGTACCTCTAGTACTCATGTTTGCTTCAACTTGGTTCACGTGGAGTTCCTCAGTTCGGTGGTGTTTAAACATGGACATCGACGAGTAGTTTGGGGTTCCTAGGTGGCAGCCTGGAATCTATGGGTTGGGACGTCGCCTTATGTTGCGGCCTCTTAGGCCTTTTTGGTTCTTGTTGATTAGCAACACAACTTGCCTTTCGTTGTCTGATGTAATGTTGGGTCATGGGACCTCTGTTTCAAAGCTATACTCTAGTAATACCTATTCAATACAGCTTCCATGTCTAGAGTGCTGTTTTTATCGGTTGTTGGTTTCGATCTCATTGTTATATAGTTTTGGCTATGCCTGCATAGTTGTCGCAGTCGAGGGGTTGTGGAGCCGATGATCCATGTCTGAGCCCGCCTGCCGATGTGATTCGGCCTGGGGCTTGGTAACCCCAGTAACCCTCGATTGTTGTTGCACTTTCTGGACACATAGCATCTCTGTATAGCTTTGGTCTCGTTCCTTCAGTTTCATACGATTTGTGGACGCTTTGATATGCATAGTTGGTTATGACTAGAATGGACACAAGGAGTAGTAGTACCGTGGTGATCCGGCTTGCGTGCCGATGGATCCGGTCTACCTGCCATTGTTTGTTGCGGCCAGGGCTGGTAACCCTGAAGCCCTTGCAGGTCCATGACTAGTAGCACAGCAGTATGTATACTTCTGGGTCCGGGGTCGTGACAGAGCGTCATTTATTTATTTTTTTCAGTTTGTTTGGTTTTCTTTGCTGTAGTTTATGGTTGGTTCTTATCATACTTGTGTGGGAGAGAGACACGCTCCGTTCTCATTGCTTAGAACACTCTAGTTTTCATTCTTATTGTTCTGTGAGTGTTCACTTTTTTCTAGTACTGCGTTTAGCCTTTGTTTTCATGCATCTCTTATTCAGAATTGTTAGTTTTAGTAGTGTTATTTGAGTACTATCATGTTTGCTTGATGTATCATAAAGAGTATTTTTGTTAAAGCATGTTTTGTATGGTGCTTGTTGGGAGAAACAAAAGAAAACTGCTGCTTGAAGTAGAATTTATAACGGGACTAGTAGAAGCTTGTATAGACTGTGGCTAGGACTTTTTCATGCCATGCTAAATGTTATTTTATTTTTAAAGCCTTGTGGTTATTGAGTAGCACGATTAGCCTCAAATAGCTGAGAGTGTTTAATATGTATTGAAAGATTCATGAGTTGTTCTTGTCATAGTAAAGCATCAATATATGGTATTCTCTTTCGGATGTTTTATTTGGTTGACTTGACGCATGCTCACACCATGTTTATGACTACAAACCAGTCACGAGTAGCCTCCATGACCACTTAGTTTTTGAACTTGTGATACTGCTTATGTTTTAATTAATGATGCTTATGTCGTTGTGCATGATTATGTCTCTTGTGCTCTCTTGATTTGTCGCTCCCAGTCTTTTGCTAGCCTCCACCTGTACTGAGTATGATCTCTACTCGTGCATCCAAACTCTCTTAAACCAAAGTTTTTCCCATTGTATCCACCATACCTACCTACATGTGGTATTTAACTGCCATTCCAAAGTAAATTGCTCATGTGTTACCTTTAAAACCTTCAAAATTACTCCTGCTTTATGTTCCTGTTGTTGCTCATGAGGACGTAAATAGAGAATCTTTATCTCACTGGTTGATTGGATTTCACACTCTGGACTAGTGGCTTCATCCGCTTATCCAAATGATAGAAGAGCTGGCAGCGGGGTGCCCAGCCCCAAATTAATACAAACAAATTATCTTCACTATATTTCCCTGATTTATCAGTCAAAGCATAATTGTGTAAACAAAAGACAAAGAGGGATGACCTTCTACACCAGTTGCGTCCTTCACCATGGGAGCTGCTCTTATGAATCTAGTCGACTTGTGACGTACTGTATTTTCTGTTTACTATTCGTTGACATTAGAATACATCTCCCAAAATATAGACACTCCTCCACTGTATGTGATTGTTGGCAGGCACCCGAGGATTCGGTTAGCCATAGTTTGTGAAACATGGATGGGAGGAGTGTAAAACTTTTAATACCTCTGTTTAATAAAATAAAAGCTCTAGCACATTTGTGATCCCTGCTTCCCTCTACGAAGGACCTTTCTTTTACTTTTATGTTGAGTCTCCATCTTCTAACTTTACGCATAGTTGAGAGAGCATTTGTGCCATTCTAAGTTCTATGTGCATTTGTCCCATAAGAATCAATAATTACTTCATGATGTGATTTTATTTGTTCTTAAATTATTTGTTCTAGTCTTCCTCATGAACTTTGAAGGTGTCCTGGCGTTTATGTTTTGCCCCACTCTTAAGGACTATCAAAATATCACTTTGCCATGCTTTCTCTATACCTAAAACAAACGTTTACCTTTCTTTGCGTTATTATTCATGGTCCTTTATTTGAGTTACTCTTCGTGATGCAAAGTAATTCCTATGCTTTATTATTAAAGTTTTATTTATCATGCATGTGTTTAAAGTTTTATTATCTCAGCGTGCATATCCTTTTACATTAGATTGATCAAGTTTATGTTAGTAGCATGTCACCTCAGAAATTATTGTTTTATCGTTTACCTACTCGAGGACGAGTAGGAACTAAGCTTGGGGATGCTTGATACGCCTCCAACGTATCTATAATTTCTGATGCTCCATGATTATATTATGCCAATTTCTACACGTTTTCTCCCTTATCTATAGCATTTTTATACGTTTTCCGGAACTAACCTATTAACAAGATGCCAAGTTCCAGTTCCATGTTTTCTGCTGTTTTTAGTTTCAGAAAAGTTGTTCTGGAAATATTCTCGGAATTGGATGCCACGAAAGCCAAAGTTCCTATTTTCCCCGGAAGCTTCCAGAAGTCCCGAAGAGACCCGGAGGGGGGCCCTAGCGCCACCACACCATAGGCTTGCGTGGGCTCCCCCCTGGCCGCCCCAGCTAGGGGTGTGGGCCCCTCGGCGTCCATTGACGTTGCCCTTTCGCCTATATATTCCCCCCGAGGCATAAACCCTAGGAGAATTGACCTTTTCTGCAAAACACATTTGTAGCTCCGTCGCCGCTGCCGACAAGTTTCGGGGGGACAGATCTCTGTTCTAGCACCCTGTCGGGACGGGGAAGTGCCCCCGGAAGCCATCTCCATCGACTCCACCGCCATCTCCATCATCGTTGTTGTCTCCTACGATGAGGAGGGAGTAGTTTTCCCCCGAGGCTGAGGGCTCTACCGGTAGCTATGTGGTTCATCTCTCTCTCCCATGGTGTGATCTTTATGTGATCATGAGCTTTGTAATCTAGTTGAATATGTAGATTGATCTTCACCTGTTATGCTACTCAAGTGGTTTTGTTATCTCTGTGAACTATTTAAGCAGGGGTAAAGGTGACAGTGTGTGCACCGTGTGGTTTAGCATGATATTTATATCTTGTGTTGGAAGATGAACCTATGAAATTGTTGGCGTTTGTTTACTAATCTATGGCGCTCGTAGTGACATTGGGGTTCCATAGAGAGGGAAGATAGACTTGAGGAGTGTTGTTTTAGCCCTACACAATGATTAGTGTTCGTTATTCGACCGGAGAGTTGTTTGGAGTAGCGCAGTGAAGAAATGATATTTATGTATTCAATTATGTGAGCATTGTTGAGAGTGTACACTAGTGAAAGTAGGAGCCCTAGGCCTTATTTCCAAGCATTGAAAAAACCGTTTTCCGCCTGTTCTCCTACATGTTTACTTGCTGCCATTTTTATTTCAGATTGCTATTATCACTTATACACTTGCATTTTACTCTCTCTTTGCCGAACTAGTGCACCTATATATGTGACAAGTATATTTGGTGTGTTGGGGACACAAGAGACTTCTTGTATCTTAATTGCAGGGTTGCTTGAGAGGGATATCTTTGACCTCTACCTCCCTGAGTTCGATAAACCTTGGGTAATCCACTTAAGGGAAACTTGCTGTTGTTCTACAAACCTCTGCACTTGGAGGCCCAACACTGTCTACAAGAATAGAAGCGTGCATAGACATCAAGCTCTTTTTTAATGCTTATGTGGTAGTTGGTATAGTGGAAAAATCCGCATGGTCTTGTAGATCACTAAACTTGTCGTTTTGAGATATTAATTTGCTTAATGGATAAACGGGAAGGACTAGTAAGTATAAACTTTTAATGGTCAGTCTAAGAAACTTGAAACTGTGCCACACTTAAATTACCAGCTGATAGAAACAATGGTATATGATTGCTACGAGTGATACATTTCTGATCGTCCTTTTGTTATGCGCTACGGTCGGGGTAGCTAACAGTGACTTGTCACTGCCACGGACCCTCTTGGAGTGATTTGCATTGTGCCTTGTAAGATGATTTGCTTGCTATAATATTTTAACTCGTGAGTCTATGTTGCGATTCCTGGCACTTCCACCATCCATATTTGCTAGCCTCTTCGGTACTGTGCATTGCCCTTTCTCACATTGAGAGTTGGTGCAAACTTCGCCAGTGCATCCAAATCCTGTGGGAGGACTTTGTTCTCCTACACATAATCCCATATATTCTTCCTCAAAACAGCCACCATACCTACCCATCATGGCATTTCCACAGCCATTCCGAGATATATTGTTGCACAACATCCACCTCCATTATGTTACTTGATGACGAGCTTCATGGTTATTTATGCATACTGCTACACTGGCAGGAGCATGCAGTTGGATACATCAGAGATATTTATTTATGAGTTATGAGTACTAACAGTGTGATGATTCATTTTAATATAGGATGTTTCCCCTACCGGTGAGGATATATAAAATAAAATAAAATGAAAAAGCCCAAAAAGAAAAAGAAAAAGGGCCAAAGAGAGAATAAAGAGAGAGGGGGCACATCACTATCCTTTATAGCACACTTGTGCTTCATGTTTAGCACTAATATTTCAGTTTGGGGAGAGTTTTCATATTATCATTCATTCATAACTATGTGGGGAACTTTACATTATAGAACTTGGCTTGTATATTCCAATGATGAGCCTCCTCAAATTAGCTCTAGGTCTTCGAGAGCAAGCAAGTTGGATGCACCCCCACTAGTTCCATTGGAGAGCTTTCATACACTTATAGCTCTATGTGCATCCGTTGTGTGGCAATCCCTACTCCTTCATAGCTTCGGTTGTAATACTTTCTCTTGTCTAATGACTACTTTTAGCTTTGTGAGCCATTCTTCCATTGACCTTCAAAACCCCCATTATGTTTTTCTTAGCCTTAACATCCCGGTGCCAGGGACCAACGCAGAACACTTGCTTGTTTTTAGTGCGCAAATAGTTGAAGATTCAAGAATTGCATCCTGTGGAAAGCTTGACTTGATCCTAACAGGGGTTGTGAAGATAGTTTGACGTGCATGATATTGTTATTCTTGAAAGCTTAAATCATCTCTCATAAACTTTGCACGGTTGATAGTCTTTTAGTATTGATTCATTAAAAGTTTTACTTCTTTCTTCTTAGTTTATGCATTACTTGTTGATATCAAATATAGATCACAGCTTTAGTTCATTTGATCCCAGTTTACATGTTCTACTTTACATATTATGATCAAGATTGTGTGGTAGCATGTCACCTCAGAAATTATTTTGTTTTATCGTTTACCTACCCGAGGACGAGTAGGAGCTAAGCTTAGGGATGCTTGATACGTCCCAAACGTATCTATAATTTTTGATGTTCCATGTTGATATTATGCCAATTGCAACATGTTTTCCGTATGTTTTCCTACGTTTTCTTATGTTTTCCGGGACCAACTTATTAACAAGATGCCACAGAGCCAGTTCCCTGTTTTCTGTTGTTTCTAATTTCAGAAAAGTTGTTCTGGAAATATTCTCGGAATTGGAAAATTGAAAAGCCAGAAGTCCTAAAAGTCCCGGAAGCATCCAAAAGTCCCGAAGAGCCCCAGAGGGGGGCCACAGAGTGGCCACACCATAGGGTGGCGCCACCACCCCCTGGCCACGCCACCTAGGCGTGTGGGCCCCCTGGCCACCTCCCGGCATCGCCCTTTCGCCCATATATAGTCCCCGAGGCATAAACCCTAGAAGAATCGACCTTTTCCGCAAAATACATCCGTAGCTCCGCCAAACCACCGACAAGTTTCGGGGGACAGATCTCTGTTCTGGCACCCTGCCGAGACAGGGAAGTGTCCGCGGAAGCCATCTCCTTCGACTCCACCGCCATCTCCAACGACGTTGCTATCTTCTATGATAAGGAGTGAGTAGTTTTCCCCTGGGGCTGAGGGCTCTACCGGTAGCTATGTGGTTCATCTCTCTCTCCCATGGTGTGATCTTTATGTGATCATGAGCTTTGTAATCTAGTTGAATTTGTAGATTGATCTTCATCTATTATGCTACTCAAGTGGTTTTGTTATCTCCATAAACACCTTGATCATGGGGTAAAGGTGACAGTGTGTGCACCGTGTGATTTAGCATGATATTTATATCTTGTGATGGAAGGTGAACCTATGAAATTGTGCCATTTGTTTACTAATTTATGGCGCTCGTAGTGACATTGGGGAGCCCTAGAGAGGGAATATAGACTTGAGGAGTGTTGTTAAAGCCCCTACGCAATGATTAGTGTTCATTATTCGACCGGAGAGTGGTTCGGAGTAGCATAGTGAAGAGATGATATTTATGCATTCAATTACGTGAGCATTTTTGAGAGTGTCCTCTAGTGAAAGTAGGAGTCCTAGGCCTTGTTTCCAAGCATTAAAACGTCGTTTTCCGCCTGTTCTGCTACATGTTTGCTTGCTGCCATTTTTATTTCAGATTGCTATTATAACTTATTATCATCCATATTACTTGCATTTTAATCTCTGTTCTCCGAACTAGTGAAGCTATATACCTAACAAGTATATTGGGTGTGCTGGGGACACAAGAGACTTCTTGTATCTTGATTGCAGGGTTGCTTGAGAAGGATAACTTCGACCTCTACCTCCCTGAGTTCGATAAACCTTGGGTAATCCACTTAAGGGAAACTTGCTGCTATTCTACAAACCTCTGCACTTGGAGGCCCAACATTGTCTACATGAATAGAAGCATGCATAGACATCAACCACTTTTGAATTGTTGACCCTGGTCCATTCTTTTACACTGATAATACAACCACTGCAAGCACTATTCTCTTTTACTGCAAACATTGTTTTCCTTTCATTCACCTCAATCATACATCATTTTCCACACAATTTCTCTAATCCTTTATGTTAGCAAAACCGGTGAGATCGACAACCTCATTTTTTCGTTGGGACAAAGTATCTTGGTTGTGTTGTGTGCAGATTCCACGTTGCTGCTGAGCCTGGTAGTGCGCCTGCCAACATCAGTTGTCATCAACCTTCAGAAGTGATTTCTTTCTCCTACTGGTCCAATTAAAGATTGGTTTCTTTCTGAGGGAAAACTCGCTGATGTACTCTTCATACCTACCTCTTGGGGTCTCCCAACAAACGTTTGTTTACACGCCATCAGGGACCTTGTCCTATTTGCTCCAAGTCGATATTTGCATAACGGGCCTTTGCCACTGCCAACGCAACCTTGCCGCCTTCGATGAGCTATCGCCGCACCAGAACCTTGGATCGAGTGAAATTTGCAAAAGTTCTTCACTAATCCAAAAAAAAATACATATGGCTTCTTGTTGAGAGGAAACATCACTCTAAAGACGTTGCCAAGGCTGATTGGCATGACTCGATGATTCCACGAAGTTGGTTGACACGGTCCTGGAGAGTAGCCAGAATAAATTCTCTACTCCTTTCAGACCAGAAGGATGAAGCACCGAACCCGACATTATCAGCAAGTGTTCCAAGGAGGTTTTCGACTCATCGTCGTTCATTGGTAGTACTAAGTCAAATAGCTGCAATGAAGGAAGTACCAAGTTCATCACCATTATAAAAATAAAGATACAACAATATATCTGAGGTTACTCAAACAACATATAGGTAAGTTCTTTGTTGGTTTTTGTCAGCTCCACCATGAGGAACTCCTCCTGCTCAGCGGCCAATCTTTGCTTTGATTGTGCCACGTCTATCGTGTCACACCCTAGTTTTTGGAACCTTGTACTGTAGTTCAAGGAGACAAAAAATTAGGGCCAACAATTTTTTTTTCTAACATCATGTTTATTTGAATCAACATGTGTTTGTGATCTCAATCATATTTTCATTACAAGCTTTGTTTCTTTATAAAACCAATATCCACTTCTCCTGAAAACAGTTCTATTATTTTCCTGATGTTTTCCCTGATGTTATTTGAGTGGTTTTATTCCAAGACTTGGATCATTCTTAATTTCATCCTTAAATAAACTTTTAGCTTTGTTGGATCCAAGAAAACAAATTCAAAATGATTTATTGAAGTTTTCTTTTAAGTTTTCTATAGAAACTATTCCCTGGAAATATAGCCAAATACTTGTTTTCCACCTTTGTTTTCACTAGGCTATAAAATGTTATTTTATGTTTTCTTTACTTTTATTTGTTCCTTGATATATGGACTACAAATCCATAAGCTTGGTTTGATTTTTGGAATGAGAAAATTAATCTTTAGCTTGTTGTTTTTGTGGAAGAAAAATAAGGCATAAAAAGGCATTTTTAGAAAACAGAGAAAAACAGAAAGTACACCTTTTCCCACTATGTTTTCATAGCCTTAAACTATTTCAAATTTATTTTCAAAAGATGTTTCTAAGATTTTAAAACATGTTTAACAATTTCCAACTTGGAAAACAAAAATTGGAATCCATTTGGTCTCTGAAAACAATCCAAACCTTTTGCTCATTCTGCTGTTTTCCAACGCTTAGAACAATTCCTAAGTGTTAACTATATTTTCTGAATTTTTGTAACAGTGGCAGATACACTTTTTGACAAAAAAAAAATTTCCTTTTCTTGCAATGTTTGAAGTAAAACCTTGTCTAGTGTGTTGAACTAGATATGTACTCGACCTAGGATCCATTTCTTTGCTTGTAGAAGTTTTGTGGAAAAAGAAATTGTGTGGGAAAGAGAGAGGGGACAAGGTGATGTGGCAAGGTATGGGATTCCATACCTTGACCCTTGTGATCTTGGCCTTGGCTTCCCTAGCTCCCAAAAGGCACCCTTGACTTGTCCTTTGCCTCTCCTTGGCCCTTGACATCAATTTTTGGCAATGCCAACCCTAGGCATGCCTCTGGACGCGCCAATGCCAACCATTGGCATGAACCCGAGGGGACTATAGCCATTTTGGTCCATGACCATGGCTATAAGCCACCACAGCCATGTCCCTTTCGCCACTAGCCACTATACCATTCCCACTCACTCCCCCAAGCCATGGTAGCAGTGTCCTAGCCTCTGTGAGCTCGCCCCGAGCTCAAAACAGACGCCGGCCACCGAGCCCTAGTCCGAGGTGGAGCACCTCATCCACGCCCTCCCACCCCCCGTACTCAACTCCGTTGAGGTCCCCGTGACCCCCTGACCCTCCCTGACACGCTCACTCTCCCTCTCGCTCGCAGGTCGCCCGCCCCCATCCATCTCGCCGCCGCAGCCGCTCTGTGCCCGAGCCAGTGCCAGGAGTCGCGCCCGCGCCCAAGCTCTGCACCCCTCGATGCCCTCAAATCCCTGCATCGCCCCGAGCCCGCGCCGCCCCTTCCCGTCGCCCCACGGTGAGCCCCCGGCAACCCGCTGTGTCTTTGTCGTGTCCCGAGTGAGAGAGAGGAGAGGAGAGGAGGAAGAGGACGTCGGGAGCGTCGATCCGGAGATCGACGACTCCCATTGAATCTGGCCGCTTCCCGCGCCCGCGTGCGTGCGTGCAGTGGCGTTGGGCCGATTCGGCCATTTAGTTGGGTCGCGCGCTGGGAATCCGGCCCGAGTGCCTTGTTGTTTCTTTTTTTTGTTTTTGTAGAAAACATGTTTGCTTGCTTTAGCCTTGGGTAAAATAGCTAGAATGCAAATCTTTTCTACAAAAATTCACAGCACTACATATATGTTTTCCTAACCATGTCCACTTGGTAGATCCAAGTTTGCACTTTCTTTTTGTTCATAATAAATGTTTTGCCACAGAGTATCTGTGAAAGTGTTTTGGGCATATTTTTTGGATCTGCATCCAAATTGGTCAAACCAAATTGTTTTAAGTAGCTAGTGAGTAGATATATCCATAGGACTTGGCGTCACATCAAGGTGAGTTACCAAATGGAAATGCCATCCATTTTCATAAAGGACCAGTAGGCTTTTCTAGGATTTTTAGAAGGAGTTTAAAAATGGTTTTTTGAGGTGAATCAAATTGGATTAGTTTGTGTGTGACTAGATCTATCAAATCCTAGCTTGGGTGAATTTTTAGAGTTCTATATTATTTTTGGTGAGCCTTTTTAGATACAGCAGCTTTTCTGTTTTCTTGTTTATGTGTCTTTTTGTTTGAAATAGAATGTTTGATTGTGTGAGACTTGTTTCCTAGCATGTATAGATGTGTTACCACTTGTTATTAGGTTGTTTCCTTGCAGTTAATCTACCTTAGGAAGTGTGTGCATGATTGGAAATCTTTTGGTTATAGAAATAACATTTGTTTGTTTTCTAGTATTTATTTTTGACTAGGTGTGTGAGCAAATCTTTGTGTGATTGTGCACCTAAGTTTTTAGGTTTTTGAGTTGAGTCCAGTACCATTTTGGTACTATTATTTTGATGGTAGTATCTCTGTTAGCTTGCACTTTATTTTATAGCAAAGCATGTGTAGCATTTGTTGCTTGTTTTCACTAGTATTTCTTTCACTAGTATGATTAGCCTTGTATTGATTGCTTTGATAGTTTATTTTTTTCAAGCATGAACAGAGGCTTGTGACATCTTAATGCCTTGGTATTAATGGGCCCATAACCCACTGGTCCCATTACATTTTGGTTAGGGGTGCCAAATCCCCTACCATACACTTGTTTGCTTGTCGCTTATTTTTCTATATGTGTGTTTAATATTTTCCACCAAGGAAAATGGTTGTTTGTTTTACTTATTTGATTGACGTGCTTTGTATATCTTTGTGACACCTAGTATGTTTAGGTGTGGTGCATTTTTTAACATAATGTTCCCTTAGGAATATCATGTTAAGAAGTGTTTCACTATTGTTTGGTTCCAATTGAATATTGTTTGCAAATAGAATGTTTTCCTTGTGATTGATAAATTATTTGTGGATATATTTATTTGAGTGTTTGGATTTTTGAAATTGTTTAGTTAAGCTTGTATTGAGTGCATAGCTACTGGTTGCATAGCATGTATCTTGGTTGCTTGGTAATTGATTGTTAGAAAAACACGAGTTATTAGAATCGGTGTGATTCTTGCTCAGTAGATGTTTTCATAGAATTATTTTACATTATTTTCTTATTAGAATGTGTAAGGTTTATGTGCTGTTAGTAGGCATTTATATTCATGTGTTGCTTGTTTAGGATGATGCATCCTTGTAGTGTTGTTTGCCTCTCTAGTGATGAACTAGTGTCACCACTAGATTGTTTGAGTTGCTCTAGTATGATTTTATTTTATTTTATGAGTGTATGATTATTATAACATGTATAGAATGTTGTTACTTCTGTTATTTTGACATGACTTGTGGAGTTGCTTGTTGCTATTAGTTGTAGAATGCAATTATTTCTTATAGCATGCTTGTGTAGAATTCTCATACTAGTATGATGTTAGTGGACTCATGTTGTTATGTATGTCTAGATTTATTGTCCCTTGTAATGGTTGTGTGTTAGGTTGTGTATGAGGTTTTGTTACCTTGGGTTGAGCTACTGTTTTGTTTGTTTATTTTCATGATTGATGGATTCCTTAACTTTGAGTAGACAGTAGCATAGTCAATAACTAGCCTATTCATCTATGGTGTGTTTGCTTGTTGTTTGAAGATTTGTCTGAGTGTTTACCTTAGCATGAGTATTGCACCTATGTTATTGTTGTGCTTGTGTTGTTGTTGTGTTTAGTAGTATATTATTATCTATGCATTAGTTTGGTAGTGAACTTGTTTAGTGATGATTGTGTGTGTGTTGTTAATACCCACTGCCATGGGTATTGCTTTGATTGACTGTTAGTATTTTCGTAGTCTCACTTTTTGTACCCACAAGCTATATTTTTAGCTTCTTGAATATCTTATTATGAGAGTGGTACACCCACTCCATACATGTCATGTAATATGTGGGATATGGTTTCTCAACCATATGTTTGTTTGACGATAGTTTTGTACCCTGAGAGTTTGTGAGATAGTTTGCACGATAACTTTTGAGTGTTTGCGCTAGTATAAGTTTGCTTGTTGTATGTATTGATGGTATAGTTGTTTGCCTTCTTTAGTTCTAAGTGTGTGTCTTTTATTATTTTACGACGTTATAAAACGAAGGAGAAGAGGAAGCAGTTGTAGAGTTGTGCGTCAAGTTCAAGCTACTTCAAGGCCAGGGACACTAAGAGACTTAAGGCAAGCCATCCTGATGCTTGTTGTTACTACACTTATCGTTATCTATCATGCATGTTTTACTTCTGAATGTTTTACAAAAACCTTGATTAGCAAAAACTATTTTTGAGTGACCACTATTAATATCATATGCTATTATTATGCCAGTAGTTGATACTTGGTGTTACCAAGCCCATAGCCACCATATGGTATTTGTTACCATCACAAGTATTAGTCCCTAAGTGGACACCTTAAAAATATGATTTTGCAAAACAAAGGCTTTATGGAAAACCCGGTGGAAAGGCGAAGCCTTATCCACCCGAGCAATGTTGAAGTGGTCATTTTTGGGAAAAAGATGTTTTACAAAAATGACACATAACCTAGTCTTTGTCGGACAACCTTTACCGTACTGCCACTCTACCCCAACATGGGCACGGGGATTAACTTGAAGTTTGTTCTTGTTAGTGTGTGTTCTATCTCAATTTTATATAAGGGACGTGACTTCCCTCGAACCGAAATGCCGACAGTCATGAATCGAATAGGCATATAAAGTGTGGGGTTAAGTTTCCCTCCGGATGCGACAGTTGGGTCTCCTGCCGTGGCGATGTGTGACATGGTGCCGGGGAGAACAAACCCAATTTAAGAGATAGTCATATTCTAGCTTGATCATAGTGGATGGTTAGGATCGGTTATCTGATGTTTACATATTGTTGTTACAGTCCGTGGTTGTTCACGGCGGATGTACTGAATCTGGTGGATGTGTACACCTCTGCAGAGTAGAACTATTCGGAATAGCCGCGTCCTCGGATATGGACAGTTGAATGGCCATGTAGCTAGCATTGTGTCAATGTTTTCAAAAAGGATTTTTCAAAACGAAGTTGGACTTATGAAGTGTTGGAAAGAAGGAACTTTGTACCTTTGAGGTGCTGATGAAGAAAAGCCAGAAGTTGTTTAACAAGAAGTTCTGCAAAGGGAAAACTTTCTTTTAACAAATTTTTATAAAACGTCTTGTACATGTGATATCTACAAGAGACAGAAAACTATATTATTTTCTTTCGAAGTATCTTCTTCAACGAACATACAGAGATTTTCAAAATCAACTATGATATATCTTTCATATATCATGGATAGTGAACCCTATGCATAGCCTACCTACTCCACTATATAAGATTACTTGCATCTTGGTAAGCTACATGATAGATGTATCGGTGAGTACATTCAAATGTACTCATATTGGTTTCGTCCCTGGTATTTACTTGCTAGACTTTGAGAAGGAGCATCAGAAGGAGATCTACGAGGAGGAGTACTACGCTGATGGACTTGCAAACTAGGATCATCTCCAGGTCAGCAGCCTGTAGGTTAAGGCGTGACTTGGGCTCTACTACG
Source organism: Alopecurus myosuroides (assembly GCA_028641055.1). Lineage (NCBI taxonomy): Eukaryota > Viridiplantae > Streptophyta > Magnoliopsida > Poales > Poaceae > Alopecurus > Alopecurus myosuroides. Next base: position 114,594,632 of record CM054063.1, on the reverse strand, counting down.
TTTGTGTGTGTTAGTCTTCCGCTGTGTGTGTTGCGTGTTTGCCCTACGTGGAAGTTGTGTTAGACTTGGTCATGTGACCATGTCCCTTTTGTAAGTGTTTTGTGTAATCGTGTAATGCATATTGTATCTGTGTACCAACTTGATATGTTGTTCACGACTGGTGTAATCTGGGATCGTTAATGTATGCATATCGGAGGTGTCCTTGAACAGTGGTTCTGGGGGACCTTACAGAGTTGGTATCAGAGCTATCCTGACCTTAGGAGACCTTAGTTAGCATGGACGTTAGCTAGTACTCTAATAATAAAATTTAATAAAACCAGGTCACTAAGATGACTATTTACCAAAATATTCTACATACTCCATCCCCTCTGTGTTTTTGAAAAACTCTACTTATACTAAGTTACACTTAAGCAGCTTAAAAAAAATCACACTAATACCTAACTTAATCTATTTAAAATTTGTGTAAATGGCAGTTGTCTTCACCGAGTCCTTCCAGCTGGGTATGCATGCACCTTGCCACCGCCGCTTTGAGGAAGATTTGATCAAGATGAATCGCCTTATCGGTCGCCCACTACCTGAGTTGAAGGGAGCCCAGCTTCACCATGATGGACGAGAATTTTCCTGGTTGGTGGTATGTATCATCCGTGCACCGTTGCTAGCATCGTCAACCCTAGAGATCACTTATTAAGTGGGGGAGAGCAGTTGGGAAGATGGTATCCTTAGATTGATGCAGCTGACCATTGCCAAGCTCGCGAACGTATTTCGCCGCAACTTTGAAGGCACCCCCCTATAGATACTATGGAAGGCGCGACGAGGATGACAAGCCGTTAGAGGTCACTGGAGACTTTGTCTTTGCTCATCATTTCCAGCACATGGAGGGACAGCTGTACAACACTCAGTTTTCCCTTGACAGGCTTAGAGGAGAGTTTGATATCCGGGGGAGAGAGATAGACCAGCTGGAGAAAGACCTGAGTGTTTCGTCTGCTATGGAGCGTCGTCTCAAAGTACTGAAGAAAACCATGAAGTACGTGGACTCCCAGCACCGTTCACAAGTGAGAGACCTTCAGCTTCAGCTTGCAACCAGAAAAACCAGAGTTGAAGAGTTGGAGGAACAGCTACGCGCTTCCTCAAGCACTTAGGATTGCCGCTGGATATTAGGAGTTGTGTTGCTTCCACCATAGACGCTTGTTTGTGTTTGTGTTGTGTGAACTCTGCTAAGAGCTATGTGTGTTCTAGATGTGTTGTAAGCCTTATGGTATTGCCTTGTGAACTCTAAGCTGTGTTATGCTTGTTAAGACTCTGATTTAAGTGTATGTTAGTCTTTGTTTGTGATTGTGATTGCTTCTTAGATGCTTGTTGTTGTCGTGTTTTCAACTATTCTCATCTTTGTTATGAGCCGGTCTGTTTCACAAGTTTTCAAAACCAAAAACACCCTTGTGTCTGCTCTCGTCTTACGCCACCCCTTTTTCCACAACATGGCCAGGGATTTACCTCCACCACCGGAGCCGACAGTTGCTCAACTGTTTGCTCTGCTGAAGGAAGAACGTGAAGCCGCTCGTTCTAAACACATAGCCACCCATGTTGGCCTGGAGCATTTGACTCAGCTTGTCACCACCAACGCTGGGAATACTGCTATCGTGATGAGAGAGTACAAGCGCCAGCTTGCTGGAGAGAGTCGCAAAAGGAAGATAGTGACGCCAGGAGAACCTAGTCCACCGGTGACTCGCAGTACCTTGCCTGCGATGCCACAACCTCCAAGGAAGCGTGTGAATGTCAGGCCTAAAACCACAGGTTGCTTTATTTGTGGGAAGGACAAACATTTCGCTCGTGATTGCCCTCGGAGGAACTATGATCTAGCTCATCCTGATGAAGCCCAAGAGACCCAGGGCCCAAACCTGAAGAAGCATAGGAGTTTGATGAGAGGACCTCGAGACCAAGATGACGTTGCAGAAGCACCTGCAACTCATGACATAGTTAATGGTATGTTTTCGAACCAAACCTGTGACCCCTATAGTTATGTTTGACTTTGCACCCTGAGAAAATCCTACGTAAATGGAACACTAGAAGTGTCACGTCGGACAAAAGAAATGTACCTTTTAAAATTAACAATACTAACGTAACTTTATCTAACATTAGCTTGACACCTAACATCAGTTCTAAAACCACTAACCAAAAACTTTCTAAACCAAGGAGAAAGGTGCCTTAGGATGTTTGATATAGTTGTTGACAGAAAGAGGAGGTTGAAGGGAATATTGGATTGGTAATCTATGATTTTACTAGACAGTAAGATTTTTCGTGTGTATATTTTGGAGGAAACGGATTTTAGGAAATGAGATTGTGGAGACTCATTTGAGGTTTAGCTTAGGAGTGAAAGACTGAGGAGCACATGAAAATCATTTGAGCTGAATTATAGTAGATATTATCTGGGGCTAACCAGTTGTGGACTCCAAAACTTTGGAAGCTATTGGTAACTAAGATTTATAGGCTAGAAGGCATGATTTGAGGTCTAGAGATATTGGTGGAAACTATTGGATTTTTAGGAAGCACTTGATACATAAGGAGATTGGATTGACTAGGAGTAGTATGTTGAGAATAGCTCATGATGATGATGATGATTTGCATAGGTGATTCTTATACTTGATTTTAGCAGAAAGGTTGATTGTAGTAAAAGTATTATGTTGGATTGAGATAGATATTCGATTCTGATTTAAGATGGATTGGAGGAATATTGGATTTGATTTAGGAAGTAATTGGTGGACATAAAGGAATGATTTTTGGATTTTAGGAAGGACGGTGTGTCTTGGAGATAATAGATGATTATTCTTGGTGATATATTCTCGGAGCTTGTCACGCTCCATAGAGATTGTTTTGGGGAAATGATTTAAATTTTGATCAGGAAATAGGAGTTTGGAGAGTTTGAAATGATTTATAGAAGTAGTACAGAGTTGGTATATGCTTGTTGGATTTGTTGGTTTAGCTTTGGCATCGTGATCGTCGAGAAAATAACTTTTGAGGGAGACAAATGATTTGAGACTTTATTATATTAGATTAAGAGGAGATAGTGGATTTCCTGGATTTTAGTAAATGATCACTGGAAATCTCATGTATAAGAAATATTGGTGGATATCCGATTGATTGATCTATACTAGGATGAGAGATTTTATGCCCCAAGGGAGAAAATAGCGGTATGATAATCTTATGAGATTGGAAACTAGTAGACCTATGTCTAAAGGACAACATGTGGTTTGGTATATTGGTTATGAGGAACAATAAGTTCGAGGTTTAGAACATGGCACCCAGACCTTTGGAAAAACTAACCTGCTAGTGGATTTTGGTAAGATTAATCAAAGGGGGGAAGCACATGTGCTTAATGTTACCAACCACCAGCACATGTTTTTGTAAAGAAATGATCTAACATTGTTGTTTTGACCACACCCTCTTTTCGCTTGCCTGCGAATCTCGGGACGAGATTCTTTTAAGGGGGAAGGTCTGTCACACCCCAATTTTTGGAACCTTGTACTGTAGTTCAAGGAGACAAAAATTAGGGCCAACAATTTTTTTTATAACAACATGTTTGTTTGAATCAACATGTGTTTGTGATCTCAATCATATTTTCATTACAAGCTTTGTTTCTTTATAAAACCAATATCCACTTTCCTTGAAAACAATTCTATTATTTCTCTGATGTTTTCCCTGATGTTATTTGAGTGATTTTATTCCAAGACTTGGATCATTCTTGATTTCATCTTTAAATAAACTTTTAGCTTTGTTGGATCCAAGAAAAAAATTCAAAATGATTTATGGAAGTTTTGTTTTAAGTTTTCTATAGAAACTATTCCCTGAAAATATAGCCAAGTACCTGTTTACCACCTTTGTTTTCACTGGGCTATAAAATGTTATTTTAGGTTTTCTTGAATTTTATTTGTTCCTTGATATATGGACTACAAATCCATAAGCTTGGTTTGATTTTTGGAATGAGAAAAATAATCTTTTGCTTGTTCTTTTTGTGGAACAAAAATAAGGCAGAAAAAGGCATTTTTAGAAGACAGAGAAAAATAGAAAGTACAACTTTTCCCACTATGTTTTCATAGCCTTAAACTATTTCAAAAAAAAAATCAAAAGATGTTTCTGAGAGCTAAAACATGTTTAACAAGTTCCAACTTGGAAAACAAAAATTGGAATACATTTGGTCTCTGAAAACAATCCAAACTTTTTGCTCATTCTGCTGTTTTCCAACACTTAGAAAAATTCCTAAGTGTTAACTGAATTTTCTAAATTTTTGCAACAGTGGCAGATACACTTTTGGACAAATGTTTTATTTGCCTTTTCTTGCAAGATTTGAAGTAAAACCTTTTCTAGTGTGTTGACCTAGATATGTACTCGACCTAGGATCCATTTCTTTGCTTCTAGAAGTTTTGTGGAAAAAGAAATTATGTGGGAAAGAGAGAGGGGACAAGGTGATGTGGAAAGGTATGGGCTTCCATACCTTGACCCTTGTGATCTTGGCCTTGGCTTCCCTGGCTCCCAAAAGGCACCCTTGACTTGTCCCTTGGCTCTCCTTGGCCCTTGACATCAAATTTTGGCAATGCCAACCCTAGGCATGCCTATGGACGCCCCAATGCCAACCATTGGCATGAACCCGAGGGCACTATAGCCATTTCGGTCCATGCCCGTGGCTATAAGCCACCACAGCCATGTCCCTTTCGCCACTAGCCACTATACCATTCTCACTCACTCCCCCAAGCCATGCTAGCAGTGCCCTAGCCTCTGTGAGCTCGCCCCGAGCTCAAAATGGACGCCGACCACCGAGCCCTAGTCCAAGGTGGAGCACCTCATCCACGCCCTCCCACCCCCCGTACTCAACTCCGTTGAGGTCCCTGTGACCCCCTGACCCTCCCTGACACGCTCACTCGCCCTCTCGCTCGGAGGTCGCCCGCTGTCGTCCACCTCGCCGCCGCGGCCGCTCCGTGCCCAAGCCACTGCCAGGAGCCGCACCCGCGCCCAAGCTCTGCACCCCTCGATGCCCTCGATCCCCTGAATCGCCCCGAGCCCGCGCCGCCCCTTCCCGTCGCCCCACGGTGAGACACCGGCCACCCGCTGTATCTCTGTCGCGTCCCGAGTGAGAGAGAGGAGAGGAGAGGAGGAAGAGGACGTCGGGAGCGTCGATCTGGAGATCGACGGCTCCCATTGAATCTGGCCGCTTCCCGCGCCCGCGCGCGCGCGTGCAGTGGAGTTGGGCCAATTCGCCATTTAGCTGGGCCGCGCGCTGGGAATCCCGCCTGAGTGCCTTGTTGTTTCTTTTTTTTGCAGAAAACATGTTTGCTTGCTTTAACCTTGGGTGAAATAGCTAGAATGAAAATCTTTTTTACAAATATTCACAGCATTATATCTATGTTTTCCTAACCATGTCCACTTGGCAGATCCAAGTTTGCACTTTCTTTTTGTTCATAATAAATGTTTTGCCACAGAGTATCTGTGAAAGTGTTTTGGGCATAACTTTTTGGATCTGTATCCAAATTGGTCAAACCAAATTGTTTTAAGTAGCTAGTGAGTAGATATATCCATAGGACTTGGCCTCACATCAAGGTGAGTTACCAAATGGAAATTCCATCCATTTTGGTAAAGGACTAGTAGGCTTTTCTAGGACTTTTAGAATGAGTTTAAAAATGTTTTTTGAGGTGAAACCAATTGTATGAGTTTTTGTGTGACTAGATCTATCAAATCCTATCTTGGGTGAATTTTTAGAGTTCTAGATTATTTTTGGTGAGCCATTTTAGATACAGCAGCTTTTCTGTTTTCTTGTTTATGTGTGTTTTTGTTTGAAATAGAATGTTTGATTGTGTGAGACTTTTTTCCTAGCATGTATAGATTTGTTACCACTTTTTATTAGGTTGTTTCCTTGCAGTACATCTACCTTAGGAAGTGTGTGCATGATTGGAAATCTTTTGGTTATAGAAATAGCATTTGTTTATTTTCTAGTATTTATTTTTGACTAGGTGTGTGAGCAAATCTTTGTGTACTTGTGCACCTAAGTTTTGAGGTTGTTGAGTTGAGTCCAGTACCATTTTTGTACTGTTATTTTGATGTTAGTATCTCTGTTAGCTTGTACTTTATTTTATAGCAAAGCATGTGTAGCATTTGTTGCTTGTTTTCACTAATATTGCTTTCACTAGTATGATTAGCCTTGTATTGATTGCTTTGATAGTTTATTTTTGTAAAGCATGACCAGAGGCTTGTGGCCTCTTAATGCCTTGGTATTAGTGGGCCCATAACCCACTTGTCCTATTGCATTTTGGTTAGGGGTGCCAAATCCCCTACCATACACTTGTTTGCTTGTAGCTTATTTTTCTATATGTGTGTTTAATATTTTCCACCAAGGAAAATGGTTGTTTGTTTTACTTATTTGATTGAAGTGCTTAGTATATCTTTGTGACACCTAGTATGTTTAGGTGTGGTGCATTTGTTAACATAATGTTCCCTTAGGAATATCATGTTAAGAAGTGTTTCACTATTGTTTGGTTCCAATTGAATATTGTTTGCAAATAGAATGTTTTCCTTGTGATTGATAAATTATTTGTGGATAGATTTCTTTGAGTGTTTGGATTTTTGAAAGTGTTTAGTTAAGCTTGTATTGGGTGCATAGCTACTGGTTGCATAGCATGTATCTTGGTTGCTTGGTAATTGATTGTTAGAAAAGCATGAGTTATTAGAATCGGCGTGATTCTTGCTCAGTAGATGCTTTCATAGAATTATTTTAGAGTATTTGCTTATTAGCATGTGTAAGGTTTATGTGTTGTTAGTAGGCATTTATATTCATGTGTTTCTTCTTTAGGACGATACATCCTTGTAGTGTTGTTTGCCTCTCTAGTGATGAACTAGTGTCACCACTAGATTGTTTGAGTTTCTCTAGTATGATTGTCTTTTTATTTTATCAGTGTATGATTATTATAGCATGTTTAGAATGTTGTTACTTCTGTTATTTTGACATGACTTGTGGAGTTTCTTGTTGCTATTAGTTGTAGAATGCAATTATTTCTTATAGCATGCTTGTGTAGAATTCTCATACTAGTATGCTGTTAGTGGACTCATGTTGTTATGTATGTATAGCTTTATTGTCCCTTGTAATGGTTGTGTGTTAGGTTGTGTATGAGGATTTATTGCCTTTCGTTGAGCTACTGTTTTTTTTTGTTTTTTTTCATGATTGATGGATTCCTTAACTTTGAGTAGACAGTAGCATAGTTAATAACTAGCCTATTTATCTGTGGTGTGTTTGCTTGCGGTTTGAAGATTTTTCTAAGTGTTTACCTTAGCATGAGTATTGCACCTATGTTATTGTTGTGCTAGTGGTGTTTTTGTGTTTATAAGTATCTTATTATCTATGCATTAGTTTGGTAGTGAACGTGCTTACTGATGATTGCTTGTGTGTTGTTAATACCCACTGCCATGGGTATTGCTTTGATTGACTGTTAATATTTTAGTAGTCTCACCTTTTGTACCCACAAGCTATATTTTTAGCTTCTTGAATATCTTATTATGAGAGTGGTACACCCACTCCATATATGGTATGTAAGATGTGGGATATGTTTTCTCAACCATATGTTTGTTTGACGATAGTTTTGTACCCTGAGAGTTTTTGAGATAGTTTTCGCGATAACTTTTGAGTGTTTGCGCTAGTATAAGTTTGCTTGTTGTATGTATTTATGGTATAGTTGTTTGCCTTCTTTAGTTCTAAGTGTGTGTCTTTTATTCTTTTACGACGTTAGAAAACGAAGGAGAAGAGGAAGCAGTTGTAGAGGTGTGCGTCAAGTTCAAGCTACTTCAAGGCCAGGGACACTAAGAGACTTAAGGCAAGCCATCCTGATGCTTGCTGTTACTACACTTATCGTTATCTATCATGCATGTTTTACTCCTGAAAGTTTTACAAAAACCTTGATTACCAAGAACTATTTTTGAGTGACTACTATTAATATCATATACTATTATTATGCCGGTAGTTGATACTTGGTGTTACCAAGCCCATAGCCACCATATGTTATTTGTTACCATCACAAGTATTAGTCCCTAAGTGGACACCTTAAAAATATGTTTTTGCAAAACAAAGGCTTTGTGGAAAACCCGGTGGAAAGGCGAAGCGTTATCCACCGGAGCAATGTTGAATTGGTCATTTTTGGGAAAAAGATGTTTTACAAAAATGACACATAACCTAGTCTTCGCCGGACAACCTTTACCGTATTGCCACTCTACCCCAACATGGGCACGGGGCTTAACTTGAAGTTTGTTCTTGTTAGTGTGCGTTCTATCTCAATTTTCTATAAGGGACGTGACTTACCTTGAACTGAAATGCCGACAGTCATGAATCAAATAGGCATATAAAGTGTGGGATTAAGTTTCCCTCCGGATGCGACAGTTGGGTCTCCTGCCGTGGCGATGTGTGACATGGTGCCGGGAAGAAAAAACCCAATTGAAGAGATAGTCATATTCTAGCTTGATCATAGTGGATGGTTAGGATCGGCTATCTGATGTGTACATACTGTTGTTACAGTCCGTGGTTGTTCATGGCAGATGTACTGAATCTGGTGGATGTGTACACCTCTGCAGAGTAGAACTATTCTGAGTAGCCGCGTCCTCAGATATGGACAGTTGAATGTCCATGTAGCTAGCATTGTGTCAATGTTTTCAAAAGGGAGTTTTCAAAACGAAGTTGGACTTGTGAAGTGTTGGAAAGAAGGAACTTTGTACCTTTGATGTACTGATGAAGAAAAGCCAGAAGTTGTTTAACAATAACTTCTGCATAGAGAAAACTTTCTTTTAATAAAGTTTTACAAAACCTCTTGTACATGTGATATCTAAAAGAGAAAGAAAACTATATTGTTTTCTTTTGAAGTATCTTCTTCAACGAAGATACATAGATTTTCAAAATCAACTATGATATATCTTTCATATATCATGGATAGTGAACCCTATGTATAGCCTACCTACTCCACTATATAAGCATACTTACATCTTGGTAAGCTAAATGATGGATGTATTGCTGAGTACATTCAAATGTACTCATATTGGTTTCGTCCCTGGTATTTACTTGCAAGACTTTGAGAAGGAGCCTCAGAAGGAGATCTACGAGGAGGAGTACTGCGCTGATGGACTTGCGAACTAGGATCGTCTCCCGATCAGCAGCCTGTAGGTTAAGGCGTGACTTGGGCTCTACCATGTTTGTGTGTGTTAGTCTTCCGTTCTGTGTGTTGCGTGTTTGCCCTGCGTGGCAGTTGTTTTAGACTTGGTCATGTGACCATGTCCCTTTTGTAAGTGTTTTATGTAATCGTGTAATGGATATTGTATTTGTGTACCAACCTTATATGTTGTTCACAACTGGTGTGATATGGGAACGTGAATGTATGCATATCGGAAGTGTGCTTGAACAGTGGTTCTGGGGGACCTTACATATCGTCACCTGCAGATTCTTCAATTGTTTGGTTTTATCGGTTAACTGAGTGCGAAGAAAATCCTCCAAATCAGCATCAGTTGAGATCGAGGAGCGGCGAACTGGAGGAGCGGATGGGCTCGAACATGTTGTTTTCCCTGAATGATGATCACCAGCATTCAAAGCAAAATATGTAGGGCCCACATTGCGAGTCTAGGAATAGGAAGAAACAAATCTGAATTCAAATATTGGGTGGTTTGACTTGAGCGCTTAGTGGACTCTACGAGTCGAGCCTCGTACTCGGGGGCTACACCCATCGGGACAATTTAACTCAGGATTCAACGCAAGCAATCATGCAAATTAAAATATGGATGATTCTATTCAGATGATTAAAAGCCCAACGAGAGCAGTTTCATTACAAAAAATCGACGATAAAAAGATAAAGTCCTACAAGTAAGGGTAATAAATATGGCTAGTAGCTTTAAGCTGGCTCGGAGTTCCCCTCGGCCTTTTCTCTAGCTTGCATCTGCACGGCTAACATATCCGCCAAGTGGTTAGCTAGGGTTGCGGAGCGTGCAGTGAATGGATGGAGATCTACCTCTTTGCCCGCTGGAGTCTTTGGGTGTAATCTACCTCGATCCCACTAGCCATCGCCAACATCCGAGCTGTCTCGCTTCCATCGACCATCTGCTCGCGGCTGAAGTCCGCTAGAGTAGTGGTGCCTAGGAATGCTTCAATTTTTTTGGGTGCTCATCCTCGGGGAACATAGCACTATGGAAGGAGGCCAAGACACTCGTCGCCTTCTCCACTGCTTCTTTCACCTTCGAGCTTTGCTCCTCCGCCAAGCCGACAAAATCAGGCAGCGCATCAACGCGCAGTCGATGGGTTAGATCAGGAGAAGCACCAAGGGCTTCTACAATGAGGGTCAAATAACTTAGGCAGTGGTCAAAATAGAAAAGGTCATGGGGATAATGCTGGTAGTTTAGTAGAGAGCGAGTCGGCTATAGATTGGAGTCGAGAAACCAGAGCCTCTTCTTGTTCCGCAGTCCTTTGCAAGGCCTCCTTTTGTAGATGTACCGATTCATCCACAACTTTGTCCAGGGCGGTTTGAGTCTCCTCTTTCAGCTTTTCAAGTTGAGTCTCCCACTCTTGAACTCGACACAAATAGGATTCCTTATCAGAGGTAGCTTGAGAGGCAGTTTCTATAAAAAAATTAGAGTGCAAGAAGATTAAGTCAACAAACGAAACAAAGGAAAAAAAAGTATAAGCAAAAGGAAAGAATACCACCTTCGGACTTTGGCGGCGCTCAGCTTCGAGCGCAACTGGTTTCGCTCGGACTCGGCGGCGAGGAACTGGAGACCAGTTCCAATAAGGCTTTGAAGGACAGGCTAAGCAAAGCTCAATTGGAGAACAAGTTAGCAAATGTAGATTCGAGCCTATGCCCGACTACGCAGAGCCTAGAATAGCCTCGGGGGTTACTCCCATCGGGAGAGCTAGTCGTGCACCCCATAAAATGAAAACATCAACTACTCTAAGGAACTTAGGTGGTTCGCAAAGTCGAAGACGGGTACTGATGGGTTTTTGGAGGCAACACCTCGTCACTCCGTGCTATGACCGGCGCGGCTGAGGAAGGCATCCCCATGTTCGTCTTGTCGACTGACGAAACCTCAGGAACTTTTCCCGGGTTAGAGATGATCTCATTCGGAGTAGAGTTTACCTCCTCGGGGGTTATCTGCTTTCCAGAATATTCTTAGACTCCCCCTCAGAAGGCGGTGGAGTCTTCAACTTTTTCTTGGGCTCACTCGTAATGAAAATATTCGGATTATCAAGTGGTATGAAGCACGCTACGTTGAACTGACAACAGTAAAGTAAATATAGGCTCACTTTTCATCGTGGATGGTGATTGCTGGCTGAGGAAGAGCCGGAGACGAAAAATCCGCGCTTTCTTGGATGTAGGCGGTTTGGCGAATGGGGTGCCTTGGCCCCTTGGATAGTTGGGAGGATTGAAGGCCAAAAGAACAACACTGATAGGGTTCGCGAGTACTTGGGTGTCAAATGCTTCACGGAGTGAAGTGTTATGTGAGGTGGCGTCAGCTTTAGGGTCCTTGCTGTGATCACGCTTGTGAGTCGAACCCGAAAATCTCGCGGTAGCCATCTCCTCCATGTCCTTATCCTAAGTGGTGGCAATCGCCATTGAGAGTTTAATGTCGGCGTCTAGGTCGCCTCCATGCTCCAAATCCTCTACTGACTTCTCGCTAGTAGGAAGAGGTGGATAACTAGGAGCGTGCTCCTGGTTCAGAAAATTCTGAGGCAAGGAAGTGTTGAGAAGAAATTCGGGCTACATAAGCTGCTTAAAAGACTGGCGACTCACGCGAGAAATACAAACTTACTTCAATAGGAGTATTGCCTTTGTTGAAGGGATCTATCTGAGGGGTGACCTTTTTGGAATAGGATGCCTTGAGCTTAGTGATTGCTCGGACATTGGTCAGGAGCTCATTGTTGGTAGGATCATAGGTGCCCACGTAAGCCCACATGTCTTGGACTCGAGCTTGGATAGGTTGAATATGGTGTTTAAGGAAGGTGGTAGAAAGGTGTACACCAGTCAACTCCTTTCCTGAGATTTTATCTCGAATAGTCGTAATTTGTCCCATAAGTTCTTAGGTCTGCTCATTTTCCTCCCGAGTCACCTTGTTCCTCGAGGACATCCATCGAGTGACCACTGCATCAGACTCGAACAGAGACTTCCCGTCGGTGTGTGGTTCGTCCTTGATGTAAAATCAGCGCTGCCTCTAGTTCTGGACGGAGTCAGGAAACTTCATATCAACGTAGTCGATGTTTGACTTGACTTGAATGTTGTAGCCGCCAACTTCATGGATATTTCCCTCACTAGGTTGGGTCTTTGGCACAGTGAGCCGCTTTGACAGTGTCTAGTTTGGGTGAATGCCAAGGAAGCACTCACACAAAACAATGAATCACGCTATGTAATGGATGTTGTTGTGGGGAAGATCTTGCAATTGGATATCGTATGTATACACAAGTCCAATGATGAACGAGTGAAGAGGGAAGGAGAGACCTGGGATGATGTGGTCGACGAAGTCCACACGCTCGACAGGCTGCGGCGTCGGTATTGTCTCCTTGCCAGGGCGCCGCCAGGTCTTAGAGCCCTCTGCCGGAATCAGACCCTCTCTTTCCAGGGTATGGTAGGTCTTGGCGGGAACCGAGGATTTCTGAGATCCTCCCCTTTTTTTCTTCAGGGCATCGGAGCCGGTGGTTGCGGTCACCGACGAGGATCCTTTCTCCTTCGTCATGGTTGCTATAGCAAGAAGCTTGGGAGTAGGAATGGTGGAGGACGCAAGGAATAAGAAGGCGTGGGCGCGATAGAGGAGAGATGAGCATAAATTGTTCCTCGCCTTCCATACTTATAGAGGAACCCGACGTGATATGGGGTGGCCCGATCTTCTCAATGAGCTCTCTCTCTCTCTTTTTGTGGCTATTTTATGGATTTTGTGATAACTAGTGCTACACTGAGACCTCTCACTTGGATAACCCCTGTTGCCAATGCAACATCAATCAATCCCTTTGGATATTCTCAACTACACACTCTTGCCACTCAATCAAAGATCATGAGTGGTCCTGTATCCCCATATTCCCAATGGAATAACAAGATATCACGCAACTTTGCAGGTATACTTCAAGATGAATGCTCAGCAGCAATACAATCTAGAGGCTAGGGTTTCTTTGGTTTAAACTTGTTCTCCTCTTTCCACACGCAGGTGGGGAGTATATATAGATGGACGGCTCCTTGTGCAAGCACCTCTCCTGCTAGGACTAGGACTCCTACTTGTACTAGGAGGACTCTACTAGGACTCCTACTTGGACTAGGAAGAGATACAAACCGACCCAACTTTAGGGGGTTCGGCCATTATGGCATATAGGCCATTCAATTTGAATTAGGACTTCTATATGACGCATTGATCATCAATGGGGTGCTCTCCTCTTGTTTTCACCATTCCTTAGTGTGGAAGAACATTCCTGGAGTTGTTTCCCACACTTGCACATTTGTTTTCAGCATCGGAAAATTGTTTTCACCATTTGTACTCTTGTTTTCCAGCATCTCCATCTTGTTTTCCAGAATGCCTTGAGGTCTTTCTCCATTCATGTTTGTGTTATCAATAACCCTGCTAATACATATGCATATGCTTAGGTAGTATAACATTCTTATAAACACAAACAATATTTATTACTAGGAAAGAATTCACCTTATAATGAATATTAGTGAGGCTCAATATTTCCTTCCAACTTAAGAATGTATAATCACCATGGGCCCCTATTATATCCTTATCATCCTCCCTTTATTCAAAACAAGACGTACGCGGCTTGTGGTAAACTAAACATGGAAGAAACAAAAAGAACAACATGTATGCATAATATATGTACTATAATGGGGTGCATTAGTTATGTCCACATGATAAAAATTCTCACATGACATGGGACCACGAAATTTGCATGTAAATAGAATATTGTCATATGAAAACAAATAGCATATCATCAAATAGCAATCACAATTGCAAGTATAAGTGAACCTCATAGAATCATGATCATAAGGAGAAACATCTATGTATACATTCTTATTGTTTAGTATCAAATCAAGTGTTCTCATAGAAGATCTATGATCAAATTAAGTTGTAGTGGTACACCCAATTGTTTTAACATGTTTATAATCTTTATTATGTAAATTGCAACTCAATTTGCATATATAAGTGAAGTATAAATCAGTAGCATATGTATTTATCAAGTTTTGTGGCAAACCAAACATATGTGTAACATTATGCTCATATTTATCAAATTGTAAACAATCCAACTGAGGTAACACAATGTTCAATTCAGCAATTCTATCACAAGTAATACTTATGTGATCCACCATAAAAATTTCATTCATGTTATAGTCACCAACCAAATTAAAAATGGAGCAAGTAGTATAGTTGCTAGAATTGATATATGAAATTTCAGCAATCATATTCATAGCACATTGCACAGTAATTGGTTCATGTAACATGATTGAATACACAATATTATTAGGTGGTATTTTAGCAAGCACTTCTTTATGTGTAATCAATACCACATGCTCAAAATTAGAAATTATCAAATTATCAATGGTGGTGAACTATATATGCTTGTTAACTCACAAGAATCAACTAGCAAATTAGTAGACTCACAAAATTCAGCACTTGTAGTTTGTAGCTCGGAATCAGCACCAATGTCAATGGAATTCTCCTCAGATGTAGTAGGTACTAATTCATCTTCCTCTAGTGGTGATGTAGGTTGTACTTGAGAAGGCTCCCTTTCTTCAAAAGCAACCTGCATATCAAAAGCAACAACACTGGGAACAATGACATGCTCCTCCAATATATGTGGTGGTGGTGCAGGTTGTACTATAGTCTCCCTTTCTTCAAAAGAAAGCTGCACATCAGAAGAAACAACACTAGGAGTAGACATGATTACATTAGTAGAAACAACCTCATATGCCTTCTCACCCTCGACAAATCCCATAACTATACGCTCAAGTCTTTGCATCTCAAGTTTTTCAAGTCTTTGCTTTTCAAGCATTTGAGCAGAAATTAAGGGTTGATGTCTAACTCTTTGAAATTTTGTAAGCCATGCATGTATTATCCAATCTTTCTTATTGTTCCAAAAGAATTGTAAATCAGGATAATGGCTATCAAAATTAACTCTATATCTAGTGCACCATTGTCGTCCCAACAAAAGATGAGAAAAATTAATAGCTTTAGGCATCACATGACATAAAATTTTCTCCTTATGTCCATGAATGGTTAAAGGAACAGAAACTATGTGAGTAATAATAAGTTCATCATCATATGTAGGTAACTTAAATGGATCACATGTTTTTGGAGCCACCTGCAATTCTTCAACAACCTCAGGACTAACAAAATTATACCATGTACCTTTATCAAGGGTAATAGTAACCGGGCTTTCCTTGATGTCTGTTGTGGAGTGGAACAATTCTGATGCATGGATCCCACTAGCATCGTCCTCCCAAAATGTATAACTGCAAGCATCAACACTAGGAAACTCCATTGATTAACTTGTTAGTGAAACAAACTAACAATGGGTTGTGGTGTTCTCTCACAACCACACAAAACCAGCAAAGAAGATGTATCTCACCGTTCCAAAGTGAATAGGATTTACTTACCAACACTTATCGATGAAGAGTGTACCAAGTGTGAGAAGAGAATAACCAGGATATCAAGTGTCACAAGACAAAATAGGGTATTTGGTGGGGCTTGGTTGGCATTCCTAACAACACCAATATAGCAACTCCAATGTACTGTCTAATGTGATAAAATGCTCTAAAGGAACACATTCACTCTGGGAGACAAATGTGGCTTAGCAATTATATGGAAGAGTTATTGCAAGCACTAGAAAGACACTAGCAAATACTCTATGAAAACAGGCACAAGATTGCTCAAATATGTCCACAAAAATATCCAAGATATGATGTATCAAGCTCCACTAGTGATATAGTAATGGCTCGGCCTCTTTTTGCTTTTTCTCTTTTTCTCTATTTTTTTATACTTTTTCTCCTTTTCTCTATTTTTTCGTACTTTTTCAATGGCCTTTGAATCAACTAGGATCAATATGTAAGGGAAAGCAGAAAATATGGACAAGAATTGATCAAATTGAGCAGCCTGTTAGAGCAATAAAAACAGCTAGTCTTTGGGTAGGTTACTAAAAATTTGTTGTAGATATGTTGTGGCTAGGCTTAACAAAGATCAGATCAGGATTACCTAGAGAGAAAACACGAGAAAAACAAAAGAAAAACTAAGAAAACATAGAGAAGATGGCTCAAAAACGATGCTCGACAGAGGTTTGTGCGCGCGGTTGTGTGGACTTGTTGCGGTGTGTGCGCGGTGTGGCTTTTGATGTCAGGTGACGAGTCCGACCTTGATACTGTGTGTGCGCGGAGTGTGCGTGGTGTGTGATGCGGTGTGTGCGATCACTCGGACACGGCAGCGATTTTTGGCGCGTAGTTTGTTTGGTAGCGCTCGGACTGATGCGCGATTATGAATTGTTAACTGTGTGCGCGCTTGGCCGGTAGCTGGTTGGTGCGCGAGTAAGACAAAAAGGCAGCATGCGAAATTTCCTGGAAACTGGGTGGATTTGGTAGCGCTCGGCCTTTACGGCAGCGTTGTGGCGCGTGTTGGACTCCAACACGGGATGGGTGCATGCGGCCCGCCACACGTTTAACGATCGGTGTGAAGCAGTTTGGCAGTACCGATGCGCATGGACCACAATGCGTTCGACGAGGTTTACAAATCGTGCGTTTGGCCGGTAGTGGATCCGACAAAGGCGCGGCAACGCGGTTATACCAGCTATGGACTCGGTCCAGATAGAATTAAAGCAGCACGGTGCGTGAACGAATCCGACAATAGAGTGGCGTGGTTCACGCGGTACGGATTGAGTCCAAGTAGGACAAGAAGATTACGCGCAGTGGAAATATACTCCGAGTGCGAATAGAACAAAGAGCGCGTGCCGTGGTGACAAAGATCACAACACACTATTTTTTGTGGAGATTTTTTTTTGTATAGATAGAAACAAAAGATGAACACGATGAACCCTAAAAGATGAAAAAGAAAAACAGGAATGCAAATCAACAGAAAACTGCAACTAGTAGCAGCTAATTTGTGTTGATCTAGGCTCTGGCAAAACTAAAACCTAATATTTTTGTGTGGCTTTTTCTGGATAGGAAATAAAAACAACTAGACTATGGATAAATTTGCTCACCGAGTAAACCCGAGGCTGTGATACCAAGATGATATGGGGTGGCCCGATCTTCTCAATGAGATATCTCTCTCTCTTTTTATGGGTATTTTCTGGATTTTGTGATAACTGGTGCTACACTGAGACCTCTCACTTGGATGACCCATGTTGCCAATGCAACAGCAATCAATCCCTTTGGATATTCTCAACTACACACTCTTGCACACGCAATCAAAGATCACGAGTGGTCCTGTATCCCCTATTCCCAATGGAATAACAAGATATCACGCAACTTTGCAGGTATACTTAAAGATGAATGCTTAGCAGAAATACAATCTAGAGGCTAGGGTTTCTTTGTTTTAAACGTGTTCTCCTCTTTCCACACGCAGGTGGGGAGTATATATAGGTGGACGGCTCCTTGTGCAAGCACCTCTCCTACTAGGACTAGGACTCCTTCTTGTACTAGGAGGACTCTACTAGGACTCCTACTTGGACTAGGAAGAGATACAAACCGACCCAACTTTAGGGGGTTCGGCCATTATGGCATACAGGCCATGCCTAATTTGAATTAGGACTTCTATATGACGCATTGATCTTCAATGGAGCGCCCTCCTCTTGTTTTCACCATTCCTTAGTGTGGAAGAACATTGCTGGAGTTTTTTCCCACACTTGCACATTTGTTTTCAGTATTGGAATAATTGTTTTCACCATTTGTACTCTTGTTTTCTAGCATCTCCATCTTGTTTTCCAGAATGCCTTGAGGTCTTCCTCCATTTATGTTTATGTTATCAATAACCCAACTAATACATATGCATAGGCTTAGGTAGTTTAACATTATTATAAACACAAACAATATTTACTACTAGGAAAGAATTCACCTTATAATGAACATTAGTGAGGCTCAATATTTCCTTCCAACTTAAACATGTATAATCACCATGGGCCCCTATTATATCCTCATCACGACGGATCCGAGCCGTCATTTCATGACTAATTCTCCTATCTATCATCCCGTCGTACACGTGGAGTGCGGAGGTAAACTGCCGCGCCACCACTTTACATGATTCACGCGAATATCAAGGGAGCTATTACACATGGCTTCTAGTCATATCAGGTCAACGAACCGCATGCCTTCACCTTCTCTTATGGTGGACCCTCTTTGTCGCGTCTTATCAACTCCTGAGAGAAAATGCATGGTGCGTAGTGACGTCACCTGTGATGCAGGTAAGCTTAATCTTGCATTCAAGTTAAATGATGCCTACGATATTTTCACCTCATCCAACTAGCCGCAACTGAGTCGAATATGGAAAGTTTCCGAGTCAAATTTTCCTCAGGTGAAGGCATACGAACAACTAAGTTCCCAGACTGTGTCAGGTGTGTAACGTATCAATATTCCATGTTCACAACGTGAAGGTAAGACCCGTGGATAAGCTCCACTGGCCTAGGAGTCGCACGGTTGCTGCGCTACCTAGTTTTTTCCGTGTATGCGGCGGCATGATGAAAAATCCTAACGGACATGTTAGGTAAATATACTGGTAACTGGAGTTTGACTCGGTAAGCCTACTGTGGTGCGAGTCGGGCTACCCCGGTCATTTCCAGATTCGATCTCAGGGACTTAACTCTGAGAAGGCTAGCTTTGTTTCTTCCCGGGTGGAATTAACTGGCCCTGAACTGTTGAGTGCGCTAGCCTCGTGACGCCAATGCCCCTGATGAGGACATCCCTAGTGCTTCTATACTTTCTCCCATTGAAGATGTTGCTATTAAAGAGAAACATGATGAAGTGAGAATTGGACCAATGACAAGATCAAGAACTAAGTTATTACAACAGCAGGTGAATTCTCTCTTATTAGAATATGATGTTTGTTTTCATGAGAATTTTATACTACCTAAATCCATGCACTTATGTATACTCAGGTTTTTTGATAACACAAGCATGGATGGAGGTGCACTTTAAGAGGAGCTGGAAAACAAGATCACTATGGTGAAAACAAACATGGAATATGGTGAAAACAATTCTACAAGTGTGGAAAACAATTGCTAGTTTGTTATTACACACTCATAGATGGTGAAAACAAGAGGAGGGCGCCCACAATGGATATCAATGCGCCATAGAGAGTCCTAGTAGTCATAGATATGGTTTGTAAACCATTATGGCCGCACCCCCTAATGTTTGGGTCGGTTTGTATCAGTTTGGTTCGAGTCCAAAGTACTAATTAGAGTCCAATTGGGTTTGGGCTAGGTGTGCTTGCGCAACCCCCCTTGTGGCCGCACCCCTACCCCCCATATAAGATGTATTTGTGCGAGTTAGATAGGTAGACTACGATAAAACATAAACCCTAGACTTCTAGATTGTATTGCTTGAAGCATTCATCTTGAATCATACAACCATTGCAAATCTGAGTGTATTCTACTATTCCATTGGGAATAAGGATAAACATGACCACTTGTAGTCGGTGGCTACTTGTGCAAGAGTGTGGAGTCTCAAATATCCAAAAGGGATTGATTGTTGTTGCAATTGGTAACAGGGTTCAGCCAAAAGAGAGATCGAGGTATCACATTATTTATCAAGTTATCAGAGAGTTCACTGAGAAGATTGGGCATCCCCTTATCATCTTGGTATCATATTACTGGGTTTACTCGGTGAGCTGTAACTATCCCTTTAGATTTGAGTGTTTTTCATACCTATACAGAAAAAGCCACAAAAATATTAGGTAGATCATTGCCATAGATTTAGATAATCCCTAGTTTTCAATTTCTAGTTGTTGTTTTGTGTTTGATCTTGCGTTTCTTTTCTGTTTTTGAGTCATTAGGTTTCGGTTAGGTTTCTTAGTTGTTCTTCAATTCTGAGTTGAGTCTATACACAAAATTCCCAAAAAATTAGTTACCCGAGAGGTCTCTTGGTTCCGATCCGAGTTGGTTTCAATTTTCTACCGAGGCACGAAACCCTTGTTTTCTCTGCCGTGGTTTGCTTCTATTTTCCCTCGGGTTCCACTGATCCTAGTACTAATCGGAATCGAATCCCTGCCGCAGCGCAAAATCATCGCAAAACGCTGCCGCCTCTGCCGTGGGATCTTCTAATCCAACTCGGATTCGCTCTGCCGCGGGTAGTTTTTGCGCTAAAACCGCTGCCGCGCGTATTTCCGCGTTGCCGCACGCCCGCGCCCAACCACAGACAGGCTCTACCTTTTTGCGCGTGCTGCCGTCGCTGCCGTACGGCAGGATTTTCGCCTGTTTGCTACCACGACAGCATGCCGTGTGCTAAAACTGTTGCGTTTCGCTGCCGTCGGCAGAAAAACAGGCAGTTCTCTGTCGTGAGCTCCCTAGCTCCTTTAGGTGTTTTGGTTAGTTTTTTTTCTTTTTACTTTTCTTTACGTTTTCTTTTCCTATCATTGTGAACCATAGACACAGCCATTCTAAAGCAATCAAATAGGTACCTTGCCCATAAAGACTAGCTATTTTCTTTGCTCATTACAGGTTGCTCATTATCATATATATCATTGTGTCACTTTGATCATCATTATATTTTGCTCCTTTAGTTGTTTTTGGCCAGTAAAAAGTACAAAAAAACAGAAAAGAGAAAAGAGAAAAACAGAATTGAGAAAAAAGCAAAAAGAGGCCATTGAGACATTTTGCTATACATATTATTGGAGTTGTTTTCTTTGCTATATCTTGACACTATCCATTGAGCAATCTTGTGCCTGTTTATCTTGAGCTTGGCTAGAGTCTTTCTAGAGCATTGCAAAAATTCATCCACATATTTTCTTTGCCACATTTGTCTCCATTGGTGTGTGTTTCCTAGGTGCATCTTTTGGTATCATCACAGATAGCAAATAAGATTGTTACTTGGTGATTGTTAGGTATCCCTACCAAGCCCCACTATATAACCTGTTTTTCCTTTGTGAAAACTAAAATCCCTGAGTATTCTATTTTCCACACCAAGTCACGTTAGTTGCTATTACTTGTTGGTAGTTATTCTATTCACTTTGGAACGGTAAGGATCACCTCTTTGCTGGTTTTGAGTGAGTTAAGAGAGGCGCCACAACCTATAGCAATTTTATTTCACTAACCTATTAATCATGGCTTCTCCTAGTGATGTTTCTGCGCAGGGTAAGAGAGCTAATGGTGATGAGGCTGTGAAGTGGATAGATTTGGAGGAGATGCAAGAACAATTGAACACAACTATTGCTACAAAAAAATTCAGAAATCAATTCTCTTCTTGACAAGAATGGAGTTGATATGGACATTCATGTTCAGAATTTGGGTTTACAAATTGATACAGTTGCTGAAACAGCTGCTGCCACACAAGAGCAAGTTACAACCATGCAAACAACACTCACTGATTTGACTACACAAATTGCTGCTTTGACAAATTTGGTTAATCTAAGGCTCCCTGTCCAGGAGGATAATGGTAGTGCTTTTGGTGATGCTAATGATGAGGGCAATTTTATCCCTCAAGGTAGAAGTGGAGGGAGAGGAACTGCAGGTGGCCGTGGCTTTGTGGCAAGGAGAGTTCAAGCAAATGATCAAGCCCCAAACCGAGAGGATGATGGGCTTGGAAAACCAAAATTTATGTTGCCAACATTCAATTTTGATACTGATTATGTAGAAGAATATCTCATGTGGGAGCTGAAAATTGAAAAATTATGGAGGATGCATGAGTATACTGAGGAGAGGAAAATTAAACTTTCTTCTTCAGTTTTTTATGGCTATGCTTTGCTATGGTGGGATAATATTACAAGAACAAGAGCAAGAGATAGAGAACCTGAAATTGTCACATGGAGGGAGATGAAGCAAGTTATGAGAGACAGATTTGTGCCCAAAAATTATTTAAGATCATTATATGACAAGCTACAACATTTGAGACAAGGGTAAATTTTGTGGATGCTTATTTTAGAGAGATGGAGCCAATCATGCAAAGATCTAGAGTGAGAGAAGATCTAGAGCATACTATGCAAAGATTTGTTTCAGTGTTGCAATTAAAAATCAAGAGCATTGTTAGGCATGTGCAATATAATGATATGAATGAGCTATTACATCAAGCAAGGGAGGCAAAAAAACAATTGGCCGAGGAAGCTCTTATGGCTCCAAGGAGGACATTTACTCCTAGATCATCTTTTTCATCTCCACCACCACAACAAGCTTCTAGCCGTGGGGTTTCTTCCACCAAACCCGAGAATTCCACCTCTAATTCTAAGAAGCCAGTGCAACCAGCAGCAAGTGCAAGTGGTTCCACAACATCTACAGCTAGAAATAGAGACATGAGCTGCCATACATGTGGAGGAAAAGGCCACTTCAAGAGGGATTTCCCCAATAAAAAAGTTATGCTTCTTAATGCTGATGATGAGTATGAAATAGGGGATGATGCTGATCCTAATGAGGAGGATGATGATGGTACTCTTGATGCATATCCTTCTAGCTATCCTACTTTTGTTTGCACACAGAAAACATTGAGTGTTCTCCCTAGTCTAGAAAGTCAGAGATGCAATTTATTTCAAACAAGAGCAATTGTAGGCCCTCAATTGGCTTGCAAAGTGATTATTGATGGAGGTAGTTGCAGAAATTTGTCTAGCAAGGAATTGTGTGCAAAACTGAAATTGAGATACATTCCACATCCTCATCCTTATCATATATAGTGGCTTAGTGATAAAGGAGAGATGAAGGTGACCCACATGGTTAGATTTGAATTTCAAATTGGCCTTACAAAGACACCATCGAGTGTGATGTTGTGCCTA
The DNA here is from genome assembly GCA_028641055.1 of Alopecurus myosuroides. NCBI lineage: Eukaryota > Viridiplantae > Streptophyta > Magnoliopsida > Poales > Poaceae > Alopecurus > Alopecurus myosuroides. The sequence continues at coordinate 114,571,703 of CM054063.1, read as the reverse complement.
TGTCAGTTTGTCACATGTTGCTTGGGAGACCTTGGCAGTTTGATAGGAGTGTGACACATGATGGGAGAGCAAATACCTATAAGCTGAAGTGGAATGGAAAGGACATAATTTTGAGGCCTATGACACCACAGCAAATTGTAAATGAGTCTAGACAAAAAAAATCCTCAGAGTGATAGTGAGAAACTTGAGAGTGAAAACAAGAGTGTTGTGAGTGAAAATAGCAAAACCAATCTGAGTGGTAAAAATAAAAGTGAGGGGGTGAGCCTATTATGCAGGTTAGCCACTAAAGAGGACTTGAGAGAATTTCGAGCGGATCCTACTATGCTACCTATAGTGCTTATGCACAAGGGAGAAATGTTGGTTTCTAATGACATGACCCCTATTCCTCTTGGTGTTTCTCATGTTTTACAGGAGTTTGATGATGTTTTTCCAGAGGAGGTACCAGCAGGGCTGCCACCATGGCGTGTCATTGAGCCTCAAATTGATTTAATTCCTGGAGCTACATTGCCAAACCGAGCCCCTTACAGGATCAATCCCCAAGAGACCAAAGAGATACAGAAACAAGTGCAGGAGCTTCTTGATAAAGGGTACATTCGAATTAGCCTTTCTCCTTGTGGTGTTCCTGTTATTTTATTTCCTAAGAAAGATGGTACTTGGCGCATGTGCGTAGATTGTAGAGCAATTAACAACATCACTATTCATTATCGTCATCCTATACCTCGTTTGGAGGACATGTTAGATGAATTAAGTGGTGTTTTTGTTTTCTCTAAAATTGATTTGCGTAGTAGTTATCATCAAATTAGGATGAAAGAGGGGGATGAATGGAAAACTGCTTTCAAACAAAATTTGGGTTATATGAATGGTTAGTGATGCCTTTTGGTTTAACTAATGCACCAAGTACTTTCATGAGACTTATGAACCATGTTTTGAGAGAGTTTATTGGTAGATTTGTGGTAGTTTATTTTGGTGATATTCTCATATATAGCCACAATGAACATGAACATGTTGATCATATTAGAAAAGTCTTGCATGTGTTAAGAGCAAATCAATTATATGGTAATCTTGCTAAGTGCACTTTTTGCAAAGATAAGGTCATTTTTCTGGGATATGTTGTTTCTAAACATGGAATTGAAGTGGATGAATCTAAAATTGAAGCTATTAAAATTGGCCTATTCCTATCAATGTTAGTCAAGTAAGAACTTTTAATGGATTGGCTGGTTTCTATAGAAGATTTGTGAAAGATTTTAGTACACTTGTTGCACCTTTGAATGAACTAACTAAAAAGGGTGTTGAATTTGTGTGGGGAGCTGAACAAGATATTGTTGTTGATGAGATAAAAAAAATAAGTTGATTTCGGCCCCATTGCTCATATTGCCAAATTTTAATAAGCAATTCGAAATTGAGTGTGATGCAGGTGGTATTGGTATTGGTGGAGTGCTTATGCAAGAAAACAAACATGTAGCTTATTTTTCTGAGAAATTGCATGGTGCTCAATTCAACTATTCTGTTTATGATAAAGAATTGTATGCACTTGTTAGAGTTCTTGAGGTTTAGAAACATTATTTTTGGCCAAAAGAATTTATCATACATTCTGATCATCGGGCTTTGAAATTTTTAAAGAGCCAATCTAGCCTTAATAAAATACATGCTAAGTGGGTTGAATTCATTGAATGTTTCCAGTACATAATCAAGTATAAAAAGGGCCAAGATAATGTAGTTGCTGATGCTCTGTCTAGGAAAAGTATGCTTTTAACTCAACTGGATGTGAGAATTCCTGGTTTGGAGAGTGTGAGAGATTTGTATGCTCAAGATAATGATTTTAAACATGCATATGCCAATTGCACTAATGTGACAGCATGGGATAAATTTCATTTTCATGATGGATACTTGTTTGGAGCTAACAAATTGTGTGTGCCCGAGTCGTCCTTGCGTTTGTTATTGTTGCAGGAATCACATAGTGGTGGATTGATGGGATACTTTGGGAGGGAGAAAACATTGATGATGTTGGCTGATCACTTCTATTTGCCACGAATGAGAAGAGATGTGGAGAGGTTTGTGAGACGTTGCATCACCTGCAACAAGGCTAAGTCTAAACTAAAACCTCATGGTTTATATACTCCTCTACCTTCACCTAATACACCTTGGTAAGACATTAGTATGGATTTTGTGTTAGGTTTGCCTAGAACTAAAAGAGGACATGATTCTATATTTGTGGTAGTGGACAGATTCTCTAAAATTTCACATTTTATTGCATGCCACAAGAGCGACGATGCATCTCATGTTGCTAATCTGTTTTTCGGAGAAATAGTGAGATTACATGGAGTACCCAAGACTATTGTTTCTGATCGTGATGTGAAATTCATGAGCTACTTTTGGAAGACACTATGGGGGAAGCTGGGGACAAAGTTGTTGTTTTCTACTACTTTTCACCCCCAAACTGATGGACAAACGGAGGTGGTGAATCGCACATTATCTACATTGTTGCGAGCCATGATCAAAAAGAACCTGCGGGAGTGGGAGGAGTGTTTGCCACATGTTGAGTTTGCCTACAACAGGGTTGTACATTCTACTACTTAGTTATGCCCGTTTGAGGTGGTGTATGGTTTTAAACCCACAACACCACTTGAGTTGCTGCCACTTCCTATAAATGAGAGAGTCAATATGGAGGCTTCAAAATGTGCTGATTTTGTGAAGAAGATCCATGAGAAGACTAATCAAGCAATCGAGAAAGCAGGAAGACTTGTAGCTGAGAGAGTTAACAAGAAGAGGACGGAGGTACTATTTCGGCCAGGAGATTTAGTGTGGGTGAATTTTTGCAAAGATAGGTTTCCCACATTGCACAAGTCGAAGTTAATGCCAAGAGGTGCTGGCCCATATAAAGTGCTTCAGAAGATTAATGATAATGCCTACATAATTGATCTTCCTAGTGATGAGTTTGGTGTGAGTAATTCTTTCAATGTTGCAGATCTATCACCATACCATGGAGAGGACCTTGATGCGTCGAGGTCGATGCCTTTTCAAGGGGGGAGGGTGATGAGGACATCCCTAGTGCTTCTATACTTTCTCCCATTGAAGATGTTGCTATTAAAGAGAAACATGATGAAGTGAGAATTGGACCAATGACAAGATCAAGAACTAAGTTATTACAACAGCATGTGAATTCTCTCTTATTAGAATATGATGTTTGTTTTCATGAGAATTTTATACTACCTAAATCCATGCACTTATGTATATTCAGGTTTGTTGATAACACAAGCATAGATGGAGGTGCACTTCAAGAGGAGCTGGAAAACAAGATGTAACATCCCTGATTTTTGGAAAGTGCAAAAATCACTAAAAATTGAAACTTTTTGTTTTCTTGTTATGCAAGTCACCAAAAACCTGTTGAGATGCAAGAAACAAAAGGAAACAACACATATGTTAATAAATTTGGAATTAAGAATGCATTATCCCTCTATTCCATAAACCCTAAAATATCTTTCAAAATAAATATTCATTATTCAAAGAAAATTGGTTTCTCTTAGAAGACCTTATTTTATAACATGTTTTCAAATCAACTATTACTTGGAAAATTCTTTATATTCTATGAAACCAGAGAACTTTTACCTCTTACAATTTTTATGCCTTCAAATTATTTTATGACAATAACAACTATTTATATTGATATGCAAATGTTATTTCAAGTTTGAAAACATAAAGTGCTATTCATAAAATGTTTTTATTTGAAAATAACATAAAATAGTACTTGAAAACAATATTAAAGCTGGTGGAATTCTTTCTAAATTTTATTTAAACCACTTTTACAATTATTGAATTTTCTATTTTAAAAATAGCATTAAGTTACTCTTAATAAATCCTACATACCCTAAAATTATAAAATATGAAAATGGTTTAAAAATGACTTCCAAAAATAGTATTTGACATGTATAATGTCTCGAAAATTTTGTTTAATCAAAAACACCATTTTATTATTTTTCCAATTTTAAAAACATTAAGTACTATTAATGTTTTATTCATAAATTACAAAATATGATTTTTGAAATATGTTGAAAGTTTAAAAAAATGTTTCTAAGTGAAAGATATTGTTTTTACAAAAAAAATTGCAATTGGTTTGAGGTCATTTGGACTTGTATATTAAAATATATTAAAAACAGAAAAAAAAATGAAAAAGAAGAACAAAAAAAGGATGACGTCATGATGACGTCATCGTCGTCATCAACCCTACTCTTCCATTTCTACCCGAGTGAAGGGAAATCGAATACCTTGATTGCGGCCGTTTTAGCCAGTGTTGATTGCCCCCTGACCCTCTCCTTATAGCCCCTCGTCCCCTCTATCTTTCCCCCCCCTGTTTTCCTTCTCAATCGTGCCCCGAGACCACGATTATTCCTCGCCGGAGTTGGAGACTGCCGCCGCCGTCTTTTGCAGATTCCGGCCGCCATCGTGAGTTCCCGCCGCCCTTTCTTGGTCCCTAGCCTCCCCCTCCTTCACGCGCGTCCCCCTGATCCTTTTCCTCGTTTTTCACCGCACAGGAACGGCCACGACATCCATTCGAGGCTTGCCGGAGCTCGTCGCTGCACCGTCCGCGTTGCGCCATCATTCTCGGAAGCGCGAGCAAGCGCCGTGGCCACCCGCGAGTTCGCCGTGTCGCGCTGAGCGTCACCGTGGTCTTCCCCGAGCCCGAGGACCACCGGAACGTCGCCGGCGTGAAGATCCCGAGCGTCCGCACCACCGCGCTGCCATTTCCGGCGTTGATCCGGCAGCTCACCAGCGAGGTGAGATCCCGAACCATCTCGGGCCCTTAGATCTTCATCCTGTGGCCAGCAACAAATCACTTAAACGAAAAGGTATCGGCCAATAGGAATTAGCCACGTCACCAGCGCGTTAAGTAATCTGTTCGTCGCCCAGCACATCCCGTAGAAGGCCCAAGCCCAGTTCCTACCCATCACGCTGCGCGACAGATAAGCCGCTTTTGGCCCAGCCAGTCTCTGGTTTTAATTCCGAATAAAAAAAATAGATTTGTAATTTTGCAGATTCGCCTCTAGAACTTTGAACCATCATAACTTTTTAACCACTTGGCCAAATTTGATAAACTTGGACTTTTTGAAATCCCCTGGATCTTTAGAATCTTTTGGCTTTAACCAAATTATAATTTGACAATTTAAAATATGATCATTTTCAAATATGCTTATTTGATGAAATTTGACATAATTCAAATTCTGTAAATCCAATTTTTGCAAACTAAATTGTTTTGGGTTCCTTAGAATGTGTACTAAAAGATACATGATCCCAAAATATTATTTGAACAAGTTTATAATGGATTTAGAATTATATGACCATTTGAGCAAATTTGACTTAGTTTAAATTCTATAAATGATTTTAATATGTTTTCTTAAGCAATGATGCTCCATGTGGAAACCTGAATCCATAGAAACCAGTGCCATAGAATTTTGGACACATATGAGCCATACCCATGTATTTTAGGCCAAGTTATGACACACATGTTTCACACCATATTAAAAATGACTTAGGAAATATTTTTGCTTAAGTGGTTCTATGTGTGTATGGCTATTTGAAACCAAGGCTAAGTCCTTAGTGAAGTTTAAACTTATACTTAGCCAACAAATGAACCTAAAAACACTAGTACAAATGTTTCCATCAACTTCTTGTGTCCCCATGCTTGCTTCAAGATTTCACCAAGTTGGGATTTGTGAGAACCATGAAGTGCAATGGAGGACTTAACCATCTAAAGATTTTTCAACATGAAGATATAAGACCAATGAAGGACTTATCAAATAAAACAAACTTCAGAAGCATCTCCAAGAAGTGGAAGCACTTAGAAGAAAACCAGAGAAACTTCCAGAAGACTAACCCCCTTTCTCTCTAAGTCTTTTCCCTTCCCTTTTATATTCTTATCCTTTCAACTTGATGGCAACATGAAGAGAAACAAGGAATATCATTGAAGAAATGACTTAGGCTCCACAACAATCTAAAGCATACTCCATCAAGTGCAAGTACATGAAGAAATGAAGAAGAAGACTCACCTCTCCCATTCTATCCTCTTGTCTCATTTCTCCTCTATTTTGACTTAGTGATATTTTCACATTTGTTAAATAAAACACTTAGTTGTGACCACACCACTTGGGAAACAACTAGTGAGAAAACCATGAATACTATCAAGACCAAGAGAAGCACCACACCAAGGAAGGAAACAACTTAGATGGCATGATGATGATCTTCAAGAAGGCAATCACATGAGGACTAGAAGCAATCCATACAAGTTGAAGAATAACAAGTTATTTTTTTCCAACCATTGACCCAAATGGAAAACCCAAGACTTAGTAATATTTTCCCTTTGATGATGTATTTAGTAGACCTACCCTAACCACAATGGAAAATACTAACATAGTCACTCAAATATTTTTGAAGGTGAATATGACCAAGTGTTTGCATGTATTACTTTAGTTGAAGAAGTAATATGTTTATTCTAAGTGAACTCTTGGAACTTCCTCGAAAAGTATGGTTATAATAAAGTTAGTTTTCTACAACTCAACCTAGCCCATCTCAAGTAAACCCTTGGAAATTCCTTAACATATGGAACCAAGAAAGAATAAATCTTTCAAAACTCAAACCTTGACCTTGTCCTAGACAACTTGGTTACATCCCTTTTACCAAGATGGTTGCTTTGTATGTTTTCTTCACTTGTATGATTGTTTTCTAGAATGGTTGTTTATTTTGTTATTGTGTTTTCAATGAATAGATTGTACGGAGAGCAACGATCTTTTGTGAAGAGAGTGTGATTTCTTTACCAACTTCAACAAGGCAAGTAACACACCATCAACTACCCATTATTTTCTATATGCATTAGTTGATTTTGAGTAGTATGCATGATAGGAATTTTTAATAAGTTATATTATGCTATGCTATTATCCTAGTAGTGTGTAGCCTTCTCTTTTACCCTTGTTATTTTGATAGCCTTAGAACTTAGTAGATGCTATGCAATATTACAAATTGTTTTACTAGATGTTGAGGAAAAATCCTAAGTATAACTAATGAATGAACCACCTGGGTGGAAGTGGTAAGAATGGTTTATGTTGAGTGTTGCCTCAGGGCCCTTGTCTAAGGGTTATTCCACTTGAGGTTGTCACTTGCGGATGGCCACCCAGGAACAAAGAGATTATTATGTCCCTCTAAGTCTAGTAGCATACCGTGCAGCCTTTTGACATATGGGCTCTGTCTTGATCAACTAAGTTGTGAGAGTTCAGCCCAGGCTTGACTAGCAGATGTAGCAAAATTATAGGTGGAACGGTCTTGCCGGTGGGTTTGGACTTCTTCTTTTGAAAGATCTCGTCTCAATTCTCTCCTTTCCATGATGCACTCTGGGTGTATAGGATGTTTGGGCTAATTGAAGACAAAGGGTGAAAGTGCACAACCTCTGCAGAGTCGACAAACTAAGATCTTAGCCGTGTCCCCGGTTATGGACAACTATGAGCAGCTGGACAAGGATTGACGGAAGAATCTCATCACCAATTTCAATAAGTAAAATTTTGACCAAGTGAAGAGTATTGTGGTGCTTGGATCTTAATCCAATGTTGCCACCCTTTGAAAAGAAAAGTTGTTTTATAAAAGAGATAGGACAAAACTAGCTTTATGCAAACTTAGCCAAAAACTCCACCCAGCCAAATAAGCATGTAGTATTAGTCTTGCCATTTATATCCACCATAGTGTTACTTGCCAATACATTAAATTGTATTGACTCCCTTGTGGCTGCATATTCCATATTGCAGATGTTTCTGAAGACGAGTGAGGATTTCGTTTAGGATCTCGAGACTATCGCCAACATGTTTTGCCTATGGCACATGAAGAAGATGGGCTCAATGTTGTTCTATGTTTTCCGATGTATTTATTTGTTTTCTGCTAGTCTTCTAAGACTATGCAAGTTGTAATACTATTTTGTAAAGACTGGATCATGCGATGTAATAGTATTTGATACATTTGCATGATATTTCATTTTGTACTGTGGTGCTAGCAATTGATCCAGGGACTAGCACAATAACACAGGTGTCCTTACATTATTTAAATGTGAGAACGCTACACAAGATCACTATGGTGAAAACAAACATGGAAGATGGTGAAAAGAATTCTACAAGTGTGGAAAACAATTGCTAGTTTGTTATTCCGCACTCATAGATGGTGAAAACAAGGGGAGGGCGCCCACAATGGATATCAATGCGCCATAGAGAGTCCTAGTAGAAAATATAACTTTTCCTTTAATTTTCATGTAAAATATTGTCTCATTTCATTCGTTAGATTTCTATATTGCTATAAATGGGCCCAAAATTTTAGTCTCGCTCCGGGCCCCCAAAATCTCAGGACCGGTCCTGTCGACGAGATTTCCTCCAATAAACCAAGCAGTCCCGGTGTAGTTAATTTACTTTATATAGGTCTTGTACGTTGTTGCAGTTCCCTAGTGCTCCGAGTTTCAGTTAGATGGTTAACGACGGTTACCGTCAAACCTCATTCTCTTTTAGAACTAACCGAAACACCAACAGAATCTCTCGCTAAACCTCAACCATCAATGTGAGCAACAAAAGACCAGCCTTTTGTTTTGAAAATTAATACCATTGTATTAAGCACACAAGCCGTCTCATTAAAAATGTTCCAGTCCCCGTAGGTAACCTGATAAGGAAAAGAGTGCGTAAAAAACAATAAAAGACCAGCCTTTTCGCGACGTTGAGGAATCTTTAGCCCTCATTGTGTCACGGGGGAGTTAGGGCATCTCCGGTCGCCCCCCCAGAGCCCCCCCCCCCCCCCCAGGCGGCCCTTTTAGCGCCGGAAGCGGCGAATAGCGTCGTTTCCGCACCAGTCGGCCCCCCAGAAGCCCAAATAGCGCCAAAACGGCGCTATTTCGCGCCGCGGCACCCAGGCCAAACCTAGCCCGCTGGGTTCGGCTTGGGAGGGCGAAACTGCGCTGCAGCCCGCGCGGGCCAGCTATGTCAGTGACGCGGCGAAAAAACGCGGGAACAGAAACCCCCGCCCGTGATCATCTTCTCGGCGCCCGCGCCGGTCAAAGGCTGCCGGAGTAATGGCGTGGCGGCCGGCCAGTGCATGCGCCCCAGTCAAAGGCTGCCGGATTAATGGCGGGACGGCAGCGGTGACACGCGCGGCGCAGTAACTGGCCCGCCAGGCTATAAAAAGGGCGCTCGCCGCTCGCCGTTCTCCCATTCTCGCCGCTCGCCGCGCTCGCTCTCGCCACCCTCGCCGCACACACCTAGCAATGATGCCTCGCCGGTTCCGCGCCCACCGCCACTCTCCACTATACTGCCGGCCCGCGGCTGGGATGCGTGGCCACAGCGACGGGGACAGCGATGGAGAGTTCTAGTACGAGGAACAGCAGCCGGCACAGGAGGTGGCGCCCGAGCAGCAGCCCGCCCAGGAAGAGATGGCGCCCGAGCAGCAGCTGGCGCAGGCTGCCCGGCGCTGGAGAAGGGAACGAAGGAGGCAGCCCGTGTGGCCCGAGCAGCACGCGGCCTACCTCTCCTTCGAGACCGCGCGGAACGAGGAAGCGTTCCACCAAGTCCGCGGCGGCCTCGAGCAGGCGGCGGCGGCGGCCGAGGCTGCCCCTGTTCGGACATCTCTGGAGACCCACCGGAGGGAGGAGGCGGAGCGCGAGGCCTACCGGAAGCTAGCCGAAAACGCGGCGTCGGCCGAGCAGCAGGCGCTCATCGCGCAGTACGAGGACGACCGGCGGCAGGTGGTGCTGCAGAGCGAGCGGCGCAACCGCCAGCCCTCCGAGCAGCCGCAGCTGCACCGGCTGCGGGTGCAAGGCCGGGCGGAGCGGCGCTGGCTCGCCATGGTGGCGAAGGACGACCGCGAAGCTGGCCCCTCCAACCGGCCGGCCTACGACGACCGCGAGGAGGACGACGATGCCTAGAGTAGTCGCCGCCGTAGCTTTTAATTTTTCGCAATGTTTTCTATTTTTTTAGTTTAAATTTGCGTCGAATCGACAAAAATTTCTATGTTTTAGTTTAACTTTGCGTCGAAATGTATGAAATTTGCGTGAATCAATAAAATGCGCCAAATTTCAAATCTCGGATTTTTTTGGGCCGAAAGTTGGGCTCGGGGGACGACTGGGAAAGCTGGCCCCCAGGGTCCAGATTAGCGCCGTTTGGCGCCGCGGCGGCCCTAAAACGGCGACGTTTTGGGCCCTGAGGGGGCGCAACGACTGGAGATGCCCTTAGCGGGCGAAAGCCTCGTGCTTCGGCAGGGACGGCATCGACGCCCACGTCGCTTTCCTTTGAGGACGTCGTCGAGGTACTCCTTATGTCAGGGTTACAGGTAGATCCTTTTGAATTCGGCGGCGGCGACCCCTCTTGGGGCGCTGGCGCTGTCGTGGAGCTCAAGTGTCCCAGGGCATGGCGTGGCGTGTTCAGCATCCCGAAGTGCCTGTCCGGCTTCATAGTCGTATTGTTCCTGTCCGGAATTCATAGTCGTATTGTTTTTTCTCCTCCTGGCGTTTTGTCGGTGTGACTTATGTTGTCCGGCTATCCTAGGATATGCTGTGTAAGAGGGCCATCTCTCTACCTAGTATAGTTCAACCGTGTTAGCTTTATTTATAAAGTAACGCGAAAGCCTATTTCGAGAGAGTTATTTATAAAGCGGCGCGAAAGCCTGTTTCGAGAGAGAGCACGCTAGCCGTCACTCGCAAGACACGGTATATACACAAGTAGTACCACCTTGAGTAATCGTTCAATCACTGGCGTTGTAGAAGAAGGCACTTGGTACCGATTTTTCCAAACGGATATCACAAGTTCGCATCATCCGGGTACATCAGTCCAAGGCAAACATCGACACTACTACCTGGACGTACACCAACTATAGACCCATCGCCCATACGGCAATATAAGCCAATAATTGTTCTTCAGGTACTGCTGTAGCAGACAGCAGCAGCACAAAATACAAACCAAAGTGATAGTTTCCAGTCACAGCCACCACTTCCCCAGTGAAATCACTTCCCCTTGTGTGAGTAGATTCCACCAAGGGCAAAGTCAACTGTTTTGTGATGGATTGTGTGAAGAATGCCGACATCCAAACGTTAACACTGTATAGACCGAGATGAATCATGTTTGTACAACCCAATCATAATATCCAAGGAAGTGAGAATGCAGCCTCCTATGCTTCACTCTTTACGCTGAACGCATCCATTCTCGGTTAGGTATTCCACAAACTCATCAATTAGGTAGGGCCAAGCGCCTTCTTCGTCGTAGTTGGATAACTGCGGATCAATTGTCTGCAAAGCCATAACAGTGAAATTAGGCAAGTTCACAGTTACGAGCTCTTTCTACATGCAAAGTCATTGTAGGAGCCATCTAGGTTAATGACATGTAGGCAAATAAAACTCAAAAGACACAAAGTTGTTACGAAACACTGAATGCGGCATCACAACGCTGCCTAGCAACTACGACCTAGGCACACCAACTAATAACTCGTCTAATTTGACCAACATAAGTCTGGCTGAAGACTAACTAACACAAAGTAGAGTTGCCTAAATTGCCTGTTAAAAGTGTCTGTACAAGTTTACCCAGCAAAATCTAGGCATTCAAATGAAACGAGAGAGAGAGAGAGAGAGAGAGAGAGAGAGAGAGAGAGAGAGAGAGAGGTTGGAATGACAGATGTACCTTGACAAATTCCAAAAGCTGAAACCATGTGTCCCTAGAAATCGCTTTGTTATGCCTGACCTGAATTTCAGAGAATTGGAAAATTAGCAAAACCAAACCATTAGAAAAACTAAACAATCTTACACCAGAGTAACATAATGGGAGTATCTAGACCACAATGACATATAACACAATGATCTGAAAATGGGATTAGATAGAGCTTAAGACGCACCTGGATAAACTGACACCAATGATCAATTAGGGGCCAGTGCCTTTCGGCGAATAGCAACCTCCACATCCCAATAGCTGTCTCCAGTGCAAGAGATTTTTGACCCTGTAAAAAGGGAATGTTGTAGGAAATATTCATAGAGAACATCAAAATATTATTTGTGATTGCGAAATAAGGTGCCAACTAAGACAAGGCCAACCTTTTCCCTAGCCCAAGCAAATGCAAAGTTGTAAATCTCACGGAACTTTTCTGGAAGACAAAAGAGTAGTACACAGGTTAGAACTTAGAAGATGATGAATCCACTTCTCACCGTACATTTTTATAGTCCGTTTAACTTATGTGCAGTTCGTTCGAACTAAAATCAAGTGTGCTACAGAAGGTAGCCAAAGAGGACGAATATCCAGTTTCACATATAAAAAGAAGCTTACGATCATCTTTTATCTCAGCTCGCAATGATGGTAGTTTCTCACGGAGCTTCTCAATTGAATCTACCCTGCAAAAACACAAGGCTATGATCAAAACAGCGAGAGAAAATTGCAGCATCATAAATGCGTAACAATACGTAAACTGGAGAAAAACGTCCTTGGAGAGGATAACATGTTGTGACACATCGTAATAAAATTTTCCAGTTCGGTGCTACTAAGCAATAACCCTAATAGCTACTCCCTCCGTTCAGAAATAGATGACTTCCATTTGTCCAAATATGGATGTTTGTAGACATGTATACAAACATCCATATTTGGACAAATGGAAGTCATCTACTTAACGAGTATGACTGCAAAAAGCACTCACCCAATTGACTGCAGACCATCAATGAATTCCTGACGAGTAAATTCACACATAGTGGCAGCTTTCATGTGCCATGATATGACAAGCTGTTAACAGCATAAATAGATGGGTAATAACAACGATGATCTGAAGATCACAGTATTAACTTAAATACAAAGAAAAGGCTGCAAATTAGAAGAAGAAAAACATGTGCTTGTATCAAATATCAAACAGAAAACAAATTAACTTCAAATGGTGGCAGCTGCAGGAGGAGGTGCCACAAAAAACCAGTTTACACTCAAACAGAAGATTTAAATACCAAGAAAGGGCAGGTCGGGGCAAATTAGGAAAAAAAAAAGGCAGGTGCTTGTATCAAATATGAAAAAGAAAACGAATTAACTTCAAATGATGGCAGCTGCAGGAGGAGGTGCCACAAAAACCAGTTTACACTCAAACAGAAGACACAAATGCAGAGGAAAAGCTGGTCGCTGAGAATTAGGGGAAAAAACATGTGCTTATATAGATACAAAAACGAATTAACTTCAAATGGTGGCAGCTGCAGATGCAGGTGCCACAAAAACTAGTTTACCCAACAGAAGAGCACACAACTGTTTAGTCCAAAAGGACTGAAACACATACCATGACAACATCCTGAGGATCTACCTGGAAAAGAATCAAATTACAAATATGCATTAGAAATTTGTAGTCGATATGATTATGTTACTATAAGATAATGAGCAAACACTATACCCATTGGTAGCATCTATCCTAACTCCTAATACAAAACAAAATATACAATGAAGCACAAAATTAACAGCACTATTTAGTTTGAACCCTACAAAGTGAGGATTCCCCTATATATATACCATGTAAATGAACAGTTAAAATTCAGTTTTGTTATTGGCCACAGACAATAGGGTAGATCAACCAATACACAGAGGGTAGAAAAATTGCTAATGCCTGATCTAAAAACCATCCAAATATCGTACTCCCTCCGATCCTAATTAATGGGCGCAAATTTTGACCTATGCATGCACAAATTTGTGAAGCAGTTACGCCCATTAATTAGGATCGGAGGGAGTAAGTAAAAAACATCCTGCTAACTAATAAACTACTCCCTCCTTATCAAAATATAAGATGTTTTAGCATTTTATAGGCAAAACGTATCTAGACGTGGTTTAGTGTGTAGATTCATAAGCATCTTACACTAAAACATGTCTAGGTATGTGTTGTCTAGCAAATGGTAAAACATCTTACATTTCGATACGGAGGGAGTACATCTCTTCATCACCAGTTAGATTGCAGCAATTACCCAATATATTAGAAACTATCCAACGCTCTACATTAGCAATTATCCAATATAAAAGAAATTATATGGTAAATTACTACTAAGTCTGGACTAGACATGCTCAGATGTAACTGGAGACTGAAAGAAAGAAGAAGATGTTCCTTACCAGCAGGTCGTTGCAAAGTTGTGATGTGCCCTCCACCATGATCATATCAACATCTCGTTCTAACAACAAAACAAGATACATTAAGTAAAGAAGCAAACAGAATGAAAAATGCAATAAATCAAAGCTGAATGTACAAAAGCTAGCCACAACTCATTCTCAGAAAACTTTTAGGTTGGTAAATGCAATGAGATTGATACCTTTATATCTGTTGTAAAGATCTTCAAGCTGCCGAGAATTGGTTACAGAAATCTGTGGCTGGCTATAGAAATAATCAAAAGCTCCTTCTAAGTGCCAGTCGCTAGCTTTCAGTGCCTGAAGGGCAACCTTCTCGCTGCATCATCAGATAACATAATCACTTGCTGTTCTAACTTCTAAGGACACAAAATAAAATTGTGACAACTGGACTCCTTAGTCGTTAATAAAGACAGTGAGCGGAAAAATGGTGTCTAGGCATTTCGGGTAACAATTGAATTTCATATTCCTGGCCAGAAACTCAGTATCTGTTATGCACTTCAAGACTTGCAGTGCTGAGCTGTATCGCAGTATCAACATTGATATTATTGCATTTTTCGTGAGTTACCAAATAACCTAATAGCTATGTACGACACTAGCATCACCAGTTATAAAGTTACTATAATTAATATAGAGAAGCAAGGACATATAACAACTAAAATAACAAGTCACCACCAAATTCCAGTCCAAATATTAAAGATAAATATACCTTGCACCAGTTATGGCCATGAACTGCTGCACCTTGTCACGGCTTCCTCTTCCCAGCTTATGCTGCAAACAATAAAAAAGAAAAATTGAAGGAATCAAATAAAATCACACAGCCAATGTTCCAAGACACTGGAGTGTCATGGGGATTCAACCAAATTCTTTAACGGCAGACAGACTATCATTCTACTTATAAAAATCCAAGTATGCGGTCGTCCGCTTACTCGTTTTCTAGCCTTACTCATCCAAACCCTGACAAGTGCGAGCATGCAAGAGAATTACGAGTCGACCAGTCGACGAGTCGTTCTGGAGGAGCGACTGGTAGACTAGTCGCGACTCGTGTAGACTAGTCGAGATGAGTGAACAGTAGTATGTAGTATAAAATACCAAATTACATAGCTATTAGTAGTATAATATAAGCAATCAGGAGGACAGTGGGTGAAAACCTGGGCGATTCACGGGAAAAGGGCGCTGGATCTAGGTTTCAAGCCGGGTTAAGGTAATATTGGGTAAAAATATGACCTGTGGGGCCTTTTTTTAGTCGATCGACTCAGAAGTTGTGACTAGTCACGATTAGTCAGGACTAGTTGAACGAGTCGAGCGACTCACCCAACTAGTCGAGTCAACAGTTCGAGTCGACCTCCAGATAGCGATTCGTAGACTGGTTGTTGACTAGTCGCGACTAGTCGAGCAACTCGTAATCAGAGCATGCAACCTACAAGCATAGTAGCAAGCTACCGCCTCCACCACCAAACATGATAAATGAAGCATCAAAGTGAATTAATTTGACGTATAACTTGAATAAACTATGAATAACATTTTTTTTCCATAGCAAAGCATGGTCATCTTACATATTATATACTAAAGATATGTAATAATTCGCTTTTTATATGTTTATGCTACACCGGTATAGTATAAGCATGAAACATGGAGAGGGCACCTTAAATATGACCCCAAACACTAATAAATGCGGAAACGAAAAACCCACCGTTCATATACAGAATCAAAATCTACCATCTTCTCAATCTGCCAACTTATCCAATCCAAAACAGAAAAATCGACACCAAACCTTACTTCCGGTTTGGCCTAGTCATAGACTCCGTTGCTTCCCAAATTCAGCGGTTGTTGTTCGCGGGGCAGGAGCGTATGCACAGAAAGGAGATGTGATGAGCTTACCATGGCTACGGATGGGCGAGGAAGAGAGTCGCCTGCGTAGATCTGCCGACGGCCGAGAGGGGGAGCAAGGGGAACGGGGTGGCCGTCGATCTGGTCGCCGGGAACGATAGGGCTGCAACCGATCGCCGAGCCGTCGCTAAAGAGGGTCGCCGGGAGACGCGACAGCGAGAGGGGGGCAGGGAGGCGTCGGGGCCCCTGGGTGAGGCCAGGTTCTAGGTCAGGAAGGGTGGTCGTATCGCCTGCCCGATGATATTGGACTGGGCCGTGTGCTCGTGTCCACTGTCTGAGTAGTATTCTCGTTTATCATAAAACAAGGATAGGCCCGCGCGTTCTGCACTATATTGTAAACAAAATTTATAAGAGATGTAATACATTATGTTTTCTAACATAATATACAAGTTTCAGTTGATCATAGTATATATTTATATTATTAATATGAATAATTTGATGGTTTAATCTTTACTATTAAGATTACAGTAGCGGCGAGGCGGTGTCACACATCTAAAAAATTACGGGACAAATACCACTCCACTTCTCTCTCCCCGTATACACACGAGAACTAACTAATATGCATGCATGCACTAACGAACAATATCCACTCCACTTCTCTCTTCGTATATACACGGAACTAACTAACACACGGCATGCATGCACTAACAAACAATATCCATCTCAACTAACCCAATTATCCATCCAATTTTTAGTACTACTATTAAGGGATTATCCACGAAAATTAAGCAAGTATCCATCGCTAGCGTGACTTTGCCCGATCGATTATGATCGTTTTGTGTGGGCCGGCCCAGTAAATATCCACTGAAGCGCACGCGAGTATAATGTGGAGAACTCACGATATAAAGCAGTCGGTAAGAAACCAAAAGCAATCGACTATAGCTGGAAAAAAAAACTGCTGCGTCAGCCCATCCTCTACCTTCAGTGGCTAGCGGAGGCTGAAAAAAAGAAACCACTCCGTGAGTCCATCATCTACCTTCAGCGGCTAGCAGATGGGGCGGGAGCGGCGCTGCGTCCTCGCTAACCAGGTCCGGGTCGAGCAGGTCCTGGTACTCCGTCTCCTATCCGATTCGCGCTCCACTGCTTGCTCCCTATCTCCACTCGCTAGCAGCCAGGGAAAAGAAACGAACAACACGCCACTCACACGTACCCAGCCGACTCATGTGATGTTACTTGCCTACATGTTCCAACTTATCTAGGTGATGAAGTGAGTACGACTCTAGCAGCTGGTTACCGTATACCTGCATGAGTGTGAGATAAACCATGGTAGTATACCATAAGCTTATTTATATGTCGGCCGGTCGTGGGCCGGTTTCCCGTTCGTTGGTGGAAAAGAAACGAACAACACGCCACTCACACGTACCCAGCCGACTCATGTGATGTTACTTGCCTACATGTTCCAACTTATCTAGGTGATGAAGTGAGTACGACTCTAGCAGCTGGTTACCGTATACCTGCATGAGTGTGAGATAAACCATGGTAGTATACCATAAGCTTATTTATATGTCGGCCGGTCGTGGGCCGGTTTCCCGTTCGTTGGTCGTTGACCACACCGCAGTCTCGCCAACCCCATCCATGTCGCCACGCCACGCATAGTTCAAGTGGTGTAAATGTGTTGTTGTCCAAGGATCGAAACCACCTCTCGCCTCGCTGGGGCAGCACCCACTCCAAGTCGGGTAGGTACCCGATAGGACCCCATAGGGAGCGGGAGACGTCCCCCACCCCACGTCCTTGGGTATCCCGGCGGCTCTCGCCGCACCATCAGTCGGAGTTCTCACTGGGATCATTGTTCGTCCTGGAGCCTTCGGCCACATCACGATTTCTACGACCATCTTGTAGTGCCACTCGCCACCTCTTGGAAGTAAGCCGTTGCCCTTCAGACCACAACGGGATACCCGGGACAACACTAACCATCCCCGACACTACCAACGGCACCACCGGACCATCTCGACACTCGACATAAGCCTATTAGTCAGCTTCTACTTCGACACCAACACCGATTGTCATCAAACACCAACTGACTACTTTAAGCACACATCGACAAGCACCCAATTACGTCACACCGCTTGCAATTTTTCGTGAGTGTGACACGACCACGACAACCTAGGCATGCGACAAAACCTATTAATGGAATTGTCGTTTATTCTGTAGCAAAGCACGGGCATTGTGCTAGTAAATGGATAATGTGTAGTTTACATGCAGTGATTAATAAATATAAGTGAAGATGACATGGACAATTGATTGGCTAGAAGAATGGATGATGTGGATAGCTTGCATGTTGAGATAGAAAAATCATTAATGCATGTTAGTGGGTTTTGCTTTATAAGAAGTACTAGAAGATACCCCGCGCGTTGCTGCGGTGATCGCTTTAGAAACTACAATTTATTATAAACAAAAGTTTATAAGGGGTGTGATACATTATGTTTTCTACGTGAATATGCAAAATTTCAATTAATCATAGTATATATATTTTAAATTATTAATATAAATAATTGGATGGTTTAAGAAATGGATTATGTTAGTTTGCATGTAGTAATTAATAAAAATTAGGTGACATGGACAATTGATTGGTTAGAAGAATGAATGATGTGGATAGTTTGCATGTTGAGATAGAAAAATCATTAATACATGTTAGTGGGATTTTGCTTTATAAGAAGTATAGATGGCCATTTTCAAAACTTTCAGCCACTCATGACACATTGGAAAATTTTCAATCAGATCTAGCCTCTCTTCAATTATTATAAAAACTACTGATATCTCGTTGGTTAAACAGGAGAAATGGTACCGAGTGAAATAAAATTGGAGAACTTTTGATCCGAAGTATACATAGCAACCAAATTTTGGAAAATTATAATATTTTTCAATGAAAACATTTGTAAAAGGGCTGAATTATAAAACTGCACAGACCAAAAATTTCAAAAAGTATAGCAACATGAGAAGCTGGATAAGCTTTAGTAATGTACCAAAATTTCCAACATCTATGTGCACTGAAACATTGGAAACAAAAACTATTTTTTAATCCTCGCAATAACAAAATGTGTTAATCTTGCGCCAAAAGGATTGATAGTTGACATCGATTTAGGAGGCTAAGAGCATCTCCAGTCGCACCCCCAAATAGGCATCCGGATGGGCGCCCGGCGAGGCCCTTTGGCGCCTCGTCTGGACGGCACGGCGTCGGCGGGGGGCGCGGATGCCCACTCGTAGCCCCAATTGGAGCCCCCAAAGTAAGATTTTGCCTATTTTCGTTATTTTGGAGTCTCAAAAATACTTAAAAATACATATGTTTTAGGTTTAAATTGTTACATATATAGTTCACGAATGACTACAAAAAAAAATATTCATACAATTAAAAATAAATCTGAAGCACACTATGTCGCCGACATTCCTCTGCGAGCCCACAAATGCTCCACTAGATCATTTTGGAGCTGATCATGAGTTGCCCCGTCTCGAATCTCCATGTGCATAGCGATGTACTCGGTCCAACCCGCTGGCACATTGTGATCCACATTGGCGAGAGGAACCCTAGAACTCATACGGAAGATGATCATGCACTGGATTTTCACGCTCATCCTCAATGATCATGTTGTGCATGATCACACATGCGTTCATGATCTCTCCCATCTGCTCGGCCGGCCAAGAGAGAGCAGGATACCGCATAATGGCAAACCTATGCTAGAGCACTCCAAATGCACGCTCGACATCCTTTCTTGTGCTCTCTTGTACCGAGGCAAACCAGGATTTTTTGTTGCCTAGAGGATTGCTAATTGTCTTCACAAATGTTGATCATCTTGGATAGATACCATCCGCTAGGTAGTACCCCTTGTTGTACTCGTGGCCATTGACAACATAGTTCACTGGCGGAGCATAGCCTTCAACAAGTTTCGCGAACACGGGGGAACGCTGCAACACATTGATGTCATTGTGAGATCCTGCCATGCCAAAGAACGCATGTCAAATCCAAGTCTCTTGATCTGTCACTGCCTCAAGTACCACGCTGCAAACTCCATGATGGCCCCCTTTGTACAATCCTTGCCATCCAAATGGACAGTTCTTCCAGCTCCGGTGCATGCAATCAATGCTTCCAAGCATACCAGGAAAACCGCATGCTTCATTTGTTGCCAGGATCCGAGCAGTTTCCTCCTCATTTGGTCCTCTCAAGTAGTTTGGGCCAAACACTTCCACTATCGCAGTGCAGAACTTGTACATGACTTTGATAGCCGATGACTCAGACATGTGGAGATAGTCGTCCTGGCCATCTACAGGGGCACCATATGTAAGCATTCTCATAGCAGCAGTGCACTTCTGAATTGAGGAGAAACCTACCATCCCCACGGCGTCTTTCTTCATCTTGAACCAGGGGTCGTGCTCCCTCACACTCTGCACCAATGTGTTGAAAAACCTTCGGCTCATCCGAAATCTCCATCGAAAATCCTTTGCATCGAATCTTGGCTCGTCCGCAAAATAGTCGGCGAAAAGCATGCAGTGGCCCTCCATTCTCATCCTCGGTTTCGTCTTTCTCCTCCCAAACTTGGATCCTCCTCGCTTTGGTTTGCGATTGGCTTCATCATCGGCGAGAACTTGTGTCAAACAAGCAAGAACAAGCAAGTTCTCATCTTCCTCCTCGTCGATATCGGCTTCTTTCTCTAAGAGAAAGTTCATCGTCGTCTCATCGTTGATGTCCATCTGTAGAAATGAAAATGGCTTCAAAATATGACAAAAACAACGACCGGCGCCCAGCCGGGCAAATCGCCGAACACCTTGGGGGTGAGGTGATTACCTCTGGTCGCCGGAGGTGGTGCCTGTGGGTCGGAGGCGCGGCGGGGGAAGGGCCGAAGACAGACGCGCAGTCGGAGGCGCCGGTGGGGTGGAGGCGCGGCGGAAGAGAGCGGCGGCGCTGCGAGGCCGAGGGAGACGGCAGAGGGCGAGGCGGCGTGGGGACGTGGCGCAAAATGGTCACTTTGTGTCACTGGCAGGATGGGCCCGCGGCGCGGAACGACTCGTCCGACGCCCCCACGGGAACCCCTGGAAGGCGGGGTTGGGCTGGGTTTGCCGGACGGGGACAAGGGGTGTTCGGACGGGAAGGCCCAATGGGGGGTGCGACTGGGCGCGCTCGGGGCCCGTCCGGACGGGAAGGCGTTTGGGGGCGACCTTTGGGGGTTGCGACTGGAGATGCTCTAAGAATGTAGAATACAAAGGAAGCAATTGGGTGAGAATAGCTATCATTTGCAAAAATTACCTAACAAAAAGCCTTTCGGATAAACAACTTCTTAGCCAAGAGAAAGGCCAACTTTTCCTTGATCCGCTCCTCGAAAAACGATCTGAAGCAAGAAAAAAAAATTGGTAGCATTCTAAGACATCTCACATGTGCAGAACCTCATAGTGAATATAAGTGCAACACGACGAGGAAACTAAAATTAAAAGATAATTTATCTCTAATAGTAGTGTCGTGGTAGAAAGGGGTGGTTGCCATTACTGTAGCCACTCAGGTCCACGTAGAATTCCAGATGCAAGCCTGCACCAGACCTAGTTAACATCGCTTGGTAGCTCAACAACCACATCATAGCTTCCGTGCAGGTTGTAGCCCATCTAAGATCAAGTAGTTCCCAAAAAAGCAATTTCATGAGATTTAAAACTCGATAAACCCAAAAATAATTTGAAGATCCAATATTTCAAAACTGCAATTGCAGATTAATGTACATGAAAAAGTGTGGTTCGGATGAAAAATAGTAGGGAGGCTTCAAAATGTTATAAAAAAAAGTGGTGTACCGTGTAACCAAAGTGATACCTTTATGATTTCGTACGTGTGTATCATTAGATAGAACGGACCTCCAGGCTCGAACAAACATTGGTCTGCATTAGAAAAGATAGTCAAAATACCAATCAAAAATTTGCAGCACAAAAACATCAGATGGAAGTTTTTTGGGGGAGAGAGAGAGGGGAGAGAGAGAGAATATGGTAGGATGTAGCGGAGGAGCTCGTTAGGCGAGAGAATGGTGCAAACGGCCATAGTCTCAGGGTGGCTTTCGGCTTCATTTCAGACCGTGAGAGAATTGACGTGCTTTCCCGTTGGTACTAATTGGGAGAGACGCACTAAGTATGCGTCGATTGTGAAGGAAAATATTGGACACACGACCGGTGGAAAGAGAAACCTATGATTCGTGGAGACACAATGGGGCAATGGAGAATGTTAATAGCCAAAAATCAGCATGAATTCCGTAAGTGAGTAGGAAAGGAGGCGAAAAGGCCCATAAATGGAGAAGACGAAGAGGAAATAGTGCATGCTGTTGAGACTCTGGGTCTAGAAAAAAAATGGATGAGTTAATAAGCTATTATCTATCTCTTGCGGTTATAAATCAGTATGCATGCAATGGGTTTTCTAACTGATGATGTGGTGAGAAATTTTTTTACGAAAACAAAAATGATGAAGTGGCATGTTTAGTGAGGTGGGAGGGCTACATGTTGAGATAATTAGGATTAATGGGTTGCCTATCTTTAGTTATTAGATGATACCCTGCGCGTTGCAGCGGGATAGGTTTATAGAAATAGTTTAATTATAATTTTTATGGTAGTGAACTAAAATCAACTACACATGACATGTTTGGTATAACCATATGATGATTATATCATGATTTGTGGTACAAATGGTTCAAGAGAAAAACGACACGCTGGAAGAGGTTGTCGTATAAAGAAAGTAAAAAAATGCTAATTGCTTTATACATGCTCAGTTTGACATTAAAACGAACACCATTCCAATAGGTTTTTCCTCCGTTTTGTTCAATTACTAAATTCATATGCCATCTTACCCATAATGATGTAAGACACCAGGTACAAATATGTTACTTAACGGGGCATACAAACAGTTGATTCTTTGTCTCAGCGACTTAGAAAGCTACTACTTCAAGAAAGATTCAAAAAAATTATCATCCATAAATATATATTATTTATGCTGACTAAACCAAGTGAAAGAAAAGCTACATTGAAGTACACATAACATTATTTGAAATGGTTGTTTTATAGATGATGGTTGTGCGAAGGCTTAAGTAGCGTGGGACAAAAATGAGAAAAACAAAACAAAAGTAACAGAGTAATCACTCCCAAAATCCTGACCAGTAAGATCCTCTCGCACCATATGGGCAATCCCGACAGGCGAGAACTTCTCCTCTTCAAAGACACATCGGTCTGTAGACTTCCATGTATAGTTGTATACCAAACAATATACGCAGTGGCTGAAAGTTGTGCATTTTATGATGCTTCTTGCATTTTTGTAGGCATATGGACTCTTTACTGAATAAACACCATCCGCGAAGAGGTTCGAGTAGACAGATTCGTGAGTGCCAAGCAAAAGGACACACTGAATATTTCCCCGTAAAGACATAAACTGATCTAACTGAATTTCTTTACAAATCATGTCGAGTACATAGAACTGCTAATAGAACATAGCAGTTAAACAAATAATCCATGCAGCAGTGGATCTGCTCATCTGCGGTGTTTCATAAAAAGGCCAGCTACTTCAATTTCTTATAAGATGAAGAGCACCATATAAAATTCAGATCAAGAGGATGAACATACAATGCCGCTAACGCTATTTTCATGTAGGGTAGCTGAACTTGGGTACATAGATAGCTCCATCAGGTGCTCGACAACTCAAAACTATAAAATTTCTATGAATGCAACAAAAAAAGATCAGAAGCAACACTTTTTTTTCACACAGCACCACCCAAGCTGACAATTACAGGAGAGCGAATTCCAAATTTCCAATGTATCTAACTAATTCAGGGGATTCCAATAGAAGATGCATGTGTTAATGTGTCCATCCAATGAGATAAAGAGTAAGAGATGAAAGCATTTATACCGATGCAAATTGTCCGTCCGTAGGCAGTAAACTGTAAACTTGATTATTGTCGCTTCCTCCTAGCTTCAGAGACCAGCACAAACAATCCAATAATTCGAAGAAAATTGCGGGGATGGGAAAAACTCCAAGCAGCTTTTGAGCCGAAGCGCGACATGCCCGATTGAATCGACAGAATCGAGAGGGGTAGCTGCCAGCATGGAGACAGGTGTCGCAGGTAGCAACGCGAGCTCAAGGCGTGCTTGATGCCAATGGCAGCATAGGGTAGGTTTTTAATCTGGAGGCGACCACGTCTCAGTTCAATCGAGCTGTTTCTACTGGATAATGCTAGGATGCACCAGACGGATTCATGACCATTTATTGGGAGGAGACCATACGTCGCGGTGGCGGCGAAGCATAATGCCAGTAACTAGCCACGACCAGGGAAACGAACAACACAGCTCTTTTTCCAGGACGTATATCACCCAGCAAGCTGTGATATGGCACCTGATCCCACCAAGGATAGGGCCGCTCCCGCCGCCGGTGCCTACACCGGTTGGTGCGGAGATGAAATAGAGTGTCGTCCCCTCTGTATAGAAGTAGTTTAGGCTGTAGAAGTAGGTCTTCGGCTCTGTTTGCCTTTGTGCAGTTTGGTGGTATACTGCGGAGGATTCGACGGTGATCGCGACCGAGCCGCAACGTCGTGAGGGTGTTCTCTCTTCTCCTTCTCCTAGTGCTCCGATGGTCGTAGGCAGTGGCAGAAGGGGTAGATGGCGCCACCTCCCCTTTCCCTCATAAGCTCGAAGGTCAACTCCTTGTCTTAGGGGTTGAAGGTGCTGGTTCTTCAATTGTGGTTCAAGCAGAGGGGATCTCATCATCTACTAGCCATGAAGGTCGTGGTGGTAGGTGCTGACCCCATTTGCTCTTGGTCATCGCTGCAGGACGTGGGTTCGAGTTCAAGCTGCAAATCCGAGCGCATCACACGGAGGCCATGGCATCTTGCGTGATCTTCGGCCGAAAAGGCGGCCCTTTCTTCTCCTCCAGTGCGGAGGTCTATCGAGCCATGTCCCGGAGCTCGGCGTCGCGATGGAGTCAAGTGGTTCGCCCCTGTCTTCTCCGTGGCAGCCGGTGGCAGTGGTTCATCGCTGGTTTTGGAGAGCGTCCGAGTGCTCTGCTCTCGTACCTCGGCATCCGCGCCTCAAGGTCGCTGATACATCTCCAACGTATCTATAATTTATGATGCTCCATGATCATATTATGTTAATTGCTACTTGTTTTCACCCTTATTTATAACATTTTTTTACGTTTTCAAGGACTAACCTATTAACAAGATGCCAAGTGCAAGTTCCCTCTTTTCTGTTGTTTTTTGTTTCAGAAAAGTTGTTCTGGAAACATTCTCGGAATTGGACCCCAAAAAGCCCGAAGTTCCTATTTTCCCCAGAAGCATACAAAACACCGAAGAGGAGTCGAAGACGGGCAACAGGGGGACACCATAGGGTGGCGCAGGTCCCCTTGGTCGCGCCACCTATAGGTGTGGGGCCCCTGGAACTCCACCGCCTTTTCCCTTTCGCCTATTTAATCCCCTCGGATGGAAAACCCTAAGCACCTGATCAAAAATCCCCGAAAAGTTCCGCAGCCGCCGTCACCGTCAACCCTAGATCAGGGGGGTTCTGAAGGTGTTTCCGGCACCCTGCCGGAGAGGAGATCATCACCGGAGGCTTCTACATCATCATGCCTGCTTCCGGAGTGATGCGTGAGTAGTTCATCCTTAGACTACGGGTTCGTAGCTATAGCTAGATGGTTGTCTTCTCCTCATATGCCTCCATGTTTAGATCTCGTGAGTTGCCTATCATGATCGAGATTGATCTTATGTAACTCTTTGTGCTGTGTTTACTGGGATCCGATGAATATTGAACTTATGCCAAGTTGATTATAGTCTTTATTTTCTTATGTTGTTTGTGATCTTGCATGCTTTCCGTTGCTAGTGGTTGCTCTGGCCAAGTAGTTGCTAGTGACTCCAAGAGGGAGTATTTATGCTCGATAGTGGGTTCATGCCTCCTCACCACCTTGCTCGAGTGACAGAAACGTGAAGGGGGGATGTGTTGTTGCCATTAGGGAGAAAACAGCGGTGAGAGTGCCCGCATGCATAATCATTGCTTACATTACACACTTTGTTTAATGCAGTTATCTATTGCTTGCAACTTAATATCTAAGGGGGTTCAGATGATAACCTGAGGGTGGATTATTAGTCATAGATGCAGATGGATCTCGGTCTATGTATATTGTTGTAATGCCCACAATAAATATCATAGTAATCATCATGTTATATTGTGCACTGTGGTGCAACCTTTATTTGTCAATTGCCCAGCTGTAATTTGTTCATCCAGCATGCTATCTTTTATGGAGAGACACCAGTAGTGAAACTATGAACCCCGATCCATTTTTCCACACTTTTAAACAAACCACAACTATTTCCTGCTTTCTTTACTTACTGCAAGCATACATCATTTTCCACACTATACGTCTAATCTTTGTTTTTAGCAAGACCAGTGAGATTGACAACCTTACCGTACTGTTGGGACAAAGTATTTTGGTTGTGTTGTGTGCAGGTTCCACGTTATTTCTGACACCGGTGAAGTGCCAGCACCACCGTCAGTGGCATCAACCTTCCTGAGATCCTCTTCCTCCTACTGGATTGATAACCTTGGTTCTTAACTGAGGGAAATTCTTGCCACTTGCTCATCACACCTTCCTCTTGGGGTTCCCAACACACCATCAAAGGGCATCAAGAATTTCGGGCGCCGTTACCGGGGAGGAAGAAGTCTTCTGGCAAGGGGAGTCTCTCACTCTCAACCTCTTTATTTTTTTATTTTCTTGTTTTTATTTTCGTCTTGTTTTGCTTCTTTATATAAAAAACACAAAAAAAATAGTTCTTATTCTAGTTGTTATTTTTGCTTTATCATGCTTGCTATCAATGTTTGATATCTTTGAAACAAGATCTCTTAGGCAAGGTGGGTTCACGGATGAACAAAAAAAACATTATAAGGAACACCGCTTGTCACAAAAAGGGATACACTTATGGGAGAAAATTAATAAATTGCATGACTATGCTAAAAAAAACTTGTTCTCTAATTATAATGTTACTTATTGTTTTGATAAATCTTGTTGTTGTAGGAGGTATAAACACCTCCTATTTCAATGTGAGTTTAATGATAATGTTACCATGTCTTCTTATGTTAAGGGAAATTATGAATTATATGATGTGGAACAAACTGAAGAATTTATTGCCTGGAAGTGTGCATTCGAAATTGCCTATTTGCTTGAAAGTATTGATGATGCACCTTATACATATGAGATTTATGATATACTTGAATATTGCTTTGATAATTACAAGGATTGTAATTACTACATAATGGAATATCTTAATAAATTCTCTCAACCTAAGGAAGTAACTAATGCCTTGCAGGAGCCTATGGAAGAGGAAACTGCTGAATCTGGAAGCTCATTGGATGAAAAATAGGAGGAGAGTGATGATCAAGAGGAGGAAAAAGGGAACCCATGTCTACCTCCCAATGATAGTAACTCTTTAACTCGTACATTGTTTTATGATAATCCATGCTACTTCGATAAATCTTATGATAATCCTCTGTTTATTCCAACTATTGATATGCATGATAATGAGGAATTTTGTTTAGAAAATTTATATGATAATGCTCTTGATGATCCTATGTTATTTGATGTTATGAATTATAATGCTACTGAAAATAGGATTTCTATAATGTGTCATATACCTTTTATGAGTGATCAATCATCTTGCTTTGCTATTGCTAAAAGTTGAAAAAAAGAGGAGCTAGTTTTAAATTTTGATCCCACTATTTTTGAGCTTGATATGAATTGTGTGCTTTTAGATCATGAAAAACATGCTTTATGTGATAATTATGTTATTGAGTTTCTTCATGTTGCTACTGAAAATTCTTATGAGAGAGGAAAATATGGTTGTAGGAATTTTCATGATACTAATACACCTCTCTTTTTGTTGAAAGTTTTGAAGTTGCTCTTGTTCTACCTTTCCATGATTTCTAGTTTGAGCTTCTTCAATTTATTTCTTTACAAGATTCCTATGCATAGGAAGTGGGTTAGACTTAAAAAAAATTATACTTTCTTCTTGATTCTCTCTTTTGCTTAATTCATATTTCTTATGTGAGCATCTTTGCTTTCTATGCCTAGCTGAAAGGCGTTAAAGAAAAGCGCTACCGGGAGACAACGCGTTTTATTTTGCTGTTTTCAACCCGTTTGATTTCGTTTTCTTTGGTGCGCTTTGCACCTGGGTGTTTTATATTTCCTTAGAAACCTCGTTGTATCTTTTCTTTTGTGTTTTTGTTGAGACAAGTAAAGCCTCTAGTGGAAAGTTGAGGCTATATTTCGGATTTCTGCGCAGGAAACAAATTTCCGCTGTCCACTGTTAATTCCGTTAAACATCACAGAAAATTCAAAATGACCTGAGTTTTTTTGTGATTAATGCTGAGTTATATACGCAACTTTTCTTAGTTGACCACTTTTTTATTTGAGCAACAGAAGATTTTTGAAAAAATCGATCTTACCTGATGTTCTGTTTTGACAGATTTCTGCCATTTATAGCATTTGCATATTAATCTCTTTCTTTTGGTGTTATTTTGAGAAAAATAGTTTTAAAAAAGTTGTGACAGTAGCTAATGTGTTTTTGAGTGTTAGGCTTGTGTTAAAACTGAACCATGTGAATTTATTATTTCAATTGCACTAACGTTGCTAATGAAGATTGTGAGAATTTTGGTGTGAAGGAAGTTTTCAAGGTTCAAGGGAAGAGGATGATATGATGTGACCAAGAAGAATGAAAAGGCTAAGCTTTGGGGATGACCTGGTGGTACATCCCAGCAAATTTCAAGAAGACACAAGCGTCTAAGCTTGGGGATGCCCAAGGCATCCCCTTCTTCATCAACAAATTATCAGGCCACTTCTAGTGAAACTATATTTTTATTCGGTCGCATCTTATGTGCTTTACTTGGAGCGTTTTTTTTTCAGTTTGTTTTTGCTTTTTCTTTCAGTTTTTTTTTTTTACTTTTGCAATAAGCTTGGTTGGACCCCAGCATTCTTTTATTGGAGAGTGACACGCTCCGCTTTTTCATGAGAATATGTTGTATTCTGAATCTCTGTCTAGCTGCTGCATTTATTTAGTTGCTGTTTTGCATGCATCTCTTATTAGATTTGTTAGTTTTAGTAGTGTTATGTGAGTACTGTCATGTTTGCTTGCTGTATCATAAAGAGTATTTTTTGTTAAAGCATGTTTTGTATGGTGCTTGTTGGGAGAAAGAAAACTGCTGCTTGAAGTAGAATTTATAACAGTACTAGTAGAAGCTTGTATAGACTGTGGCTAGAACTTTTTCATGCCATGCTAAATGTTATTTTAGTTTTAAAGCCTTGTGGTTCTTGAGTAGCATGATTAGCCTCAAATAGCTGAGAGTTTTTAATATGTCTTGAAAGATTCATGAGTTGTTCTTGTCATAGCAAAGCATCAATATATGGTATTCTCTTTCGAATGTTTTATTTGGTTGACTTGGCGCATGCTCACACCATGTTTATGACTACAAATCAGTCACGAATAGCCTCCATGACCACTTAGTTTTTGAACTTGTGATACTGCTTATGTTTTAATTAATGATGCTTATGTCGCTATGCATGATTATGGCTCTTATGCTCTCTTGATTTGTCGCTCCCAGTATTTTGCTAGCCTCCACCTGTACTGAGTATGAACTCTACTCGTGCATCCAAACTCCCTTAAACCAAAGTTTTTCCCATTGTGTACACCATACCTACCTACATGTGGTATTTAACTTCCACTCCAAGTAAATTGCTCATGTGTTCCCTTTAAAACCTTCAAAATTACTCTTGCTTTATGTTCCTGTTTTTGCTCATGAGGACGTAAATAGAGAATATTTATCTCACTTGTTGATTGGATTTCACACCCTGGACTAGTGGCTTCATCCGCTTATCCAAATGATAGAAGAGCTGGCAGCGGGGTGCCCAGCCCCAAATTAATGCAAACAAATTATCTTCACTATTTTGCCCCTGATTTATCAATCAAAGCATAACCGTGTAAACAAAAGAGAAAGAGGGATGACCTTCTACACCAGTTGCGTCCTTGACCATGGGAGCCGCTCTTGTGAATCCAGTTGGCTTGTGACGTAGTGCATATTCTGTTTACCATTCGTTGACATTAGCATACATCTCCCAAAATATAGACACTCAGTGCCAAAATTTTAATACCCATGTTTAATAAAATAAAAGCACTAGCACATGAGTGCTCCCTGCTCCCTCTGTGAAGGGCCTTTCTTTTACTTTTATGTTGAGTCTCCATCTTCTAACTTTATGCACAGTTGAGAGAGCATTTTTGCCATTCTGAGTTCTATGTGCATTTGCCCCATAAGCATCAATAATTACTTCATGATGTGATCTTATTTGTTCTTAAATTATTTGTTCTAGTCTTCCTCATGAACTTTGAAGCTGTCCTGACATTTATGTTTTGCCCCACTCTTATGGACTATCGAAATATCACCTTGCCATGCTTTCTCTATACCTGAAACAAACGTTTACCTTTCTTTGCATTATTATTCATGATCCTTTATTTGAGTTACTCTTCGTGATGCAAAGTAATTGCTATGCTTTATTATTAAAGTTCTATTTATCATGTCTGTGATTAAAGTTTTATGATCTCAGCGTGCATATGCTTTTACATTAGATTGATCAAGTTTATGTCAGTAGCTTGTCACCTCAGAAATTATTGTGTTTTATCGTTTACCTACTCGAGGACGAGTAAGAACTAAGCTTGGGGATGCTTGATACGTCTCCAACGTATCTATAATTTCTGATGCTACATGATCATATTATGTTAATTGCTACTTGTTTTCTCCCTTATTTATAGCATTTTTATACGTTTTCCGGGACTAACCTATTAACAAGATGCCGAGTGCCAGTTCCTGTTTTCTACCGTTTTTGGTTTCAGAAAAGTTGTTCTAGAAACATTCTCGGAATTGGACCCCACAAAGCCCGAAGTTCCTATTTTCCCCGGAAGCATCCAGAACACCGAAGAGGAGTCGAAGACGGGCAACAGGGGGGCCACACCATAGGGTGGCGCGGGTCCCCCTAGCCACGCCACCTATAGGTGTGGGGCCCCTGGAGCTCCACCGCCTTTACCCTTTCGCCTATTTAATCCCCCCGGATGGAAAACCCTAAGCACCTGATCAAAAATCCCCGAGAAGTTCGGCAGCCGCCGTCACCGTCAACCCTAGATCAGGGGGTTCTTAAGCTGTTTTTCCAGCACCCTACCGGAGAAGATATCATCACCGGAGGCTTCTACATCACCATGCTTGCCTCCGGAGTGATGCGTGAGTAGTTCATCCTTGGACTACGGGTTCGTAGCTGTAGCGAGATGGTTGTCTTCTCCTCATATGTCTCCATGTTTAGATCTCGTGAGCTGCCTATCATGATCGAGATTGATCTTATGTAACTCTTTGTGTTGTGTTTGTTGGGATCCGATGAATATTGAACTTATGCCAAGTTGAATATAGTCTTTATTTTCTTATGCTATTTGTGATCTTGCATGCTTTCTGTTGCTAGTGGTTGCTCTGGCCAAGTAGTTGCTAGTGACTCCAAGAGGGAGTATTTATGCTCAATAGTGGGTTCATGCCTCCTCACCACCTTGCTCGAGTGACAGAAACGTGAAGGGGGATGTGTTGTTGCCATTAGAGAGAAAACAACGGTGATAGTGCCCGCGTGCATAATCATTGCTTACATTACACACTTTGTTTAATGCAGTTATCTGTTGCTTGCAACTTAATACCTAAGAGGGTTGGGATGATAACCTGAGGGTGGATTATTAGTCATAGATGGAGATGGATGTCGGTCTATGTATATTGTTGTAATGCCCGCACTAAATATCATAGTAATCATCATGTTACATTGTGCACTGCGGTGCAACCTTTATTTGTCAATTGCCCAGCTGTAATTTGTTCACCCAACATGCTATCTTTTATGGAGAGACACCACTAGTGAAACTATGAACCCTGGTCCATTTTTCCACACTGTTAAACAAACCACAACAATTTCCTACTTTCTTTACTTACTGCAAGTATACATCATTTTCCACACTATACGTCTAATCTTTGTTTTTAGCAAGACCGGTGAGATTGACGACCTTACCGTACTTTTGGGACAAAGTATTTTGGTTGTGTTGTATGCATATTCCACGTTGTTGCTGACACCGATGAAGCGCCATCACCACCGTCAGTGGCATCAACCTTCCCGAGATCCTATTCCTCCTACTGGATTGATAACCTTTGTTCTTACATGAGGGAAATTTTTGCCACTTGCTCATCACACCTTCCTCTTGGGGTTTCCAACACACCATCAAAGGGCATCAGTCGCTGGCGAGTGGTAGCGGAAGGGATCCATGACTTGATTGCTTTGTATCTTTTAGTTCTAGGGTCCTTTTTGCTTTTGTGTTGGCCTTATCTTCAAATTTTAGGTATCTTGGGGCGAGAGTTGTAAAACGGCCAACACACAATTTGTACATGCTACTTGGATCTTTCTAAATGCAGCATTCGGGTCCTCGTGGCCCATCTCTTGTTCAAAAAAAGAGCCTACCAAGGATAAGTCTAGCGGTATGGCTCCCCAAGCTCACGTGACATTCCGCAAAAGGGTTTCATGCGGGAGTCGGTACATAGAAATGGAAGTCCGTATAGGGAATGTGCGTTTGGTCCACGTATCCGTGCGGGAACGCGAGGTGCGACACGCAGCCTGACAACACGCGATGAGACAAACTGGTGACGTGGAAGCAGGAGAAGCCAGGAAAATCAGGCAGTGGGGCTTCCCTATTTAGGTATAGAAGATATATAGGATACTAGTAAACATGCCCGTGTGTTGCGACGGGATACAAAAATTCACACACTCTTTGTTTCATTAAAAAATCAACGAATACACGTGTGTGTAAGCATTAATTAATTAGGCCTAGTTTGGCAACAAAGTTTTTCTAAAACCGAAGTATTCAAATAATAAAGTATTTATCTGCCTGGCAAACAAATACTTCAGTTTTGGAAAAAGAGGTCCAAACCTCTTTTTTACATACTTCAAAATTAGTACAGTTTCTTGCGATACTGAAGTATATAAAAACGCATTATTAATCGGTGCCAAACACCTTGAAGTATTTAATACTTTGGTATTTTTAGAAACTAAAATATTCTCAAAATACTTCAAAAAAAAAACTAAACTCCCAAACGTACCCTTGTTCTTAAGGTAAATACTATAGATCGTGGTCCGATATGGAACAACTCGTCGGACCTCTCACAGGTCGTCGATTCTTTTTCAGTTGAATGCTTCAAGTTTCCTTTTTTTCTCAACAAAAATTAAAGGCCCAAAATTAATCCCACAATTTACTCCCGCAACCATCGCACACAAAATGAGGCCAGCTACTCCCTGTTCCCCCATTGGATCTTATATCGAGTTGCTCCGAAATTTTCTTGCTAGATCCGTTCTGCTGCCACCGCCCTGGTCCCCTAGCAAGATTAGCTCGTCCCTGCATGTACCGGCTCTCAATCTCTGCTTCGCACGTCCCGGCGCATCTTGATCTCGTTCTCCCCACGCTTTTCTTCATGGCGCCCTGCAGCGTGGAGACCTTGCCGAATTGACGGGAGGCGGTCGGAAGTACATGTCGAAGGTGTCGCATCTGTGGCCGGCGAAGAGAGTTTGCGGCCGAAGAATTGGTCGTTTGGCTGCTTTGGCGCTCATGTGATCCATCTCTTCGGTATACTGGCGGAACCAGCTCGTGGCCGAATTAGGTAATAGGCAGAACCATCTCCCATTGTTGTCTGTTGTTTTCTGAAAAAATTTAGGCATTAAATCCATGCATCCATCAGTCATCAGATGTTTTAGGGTGGTGTCCATGGCCGATGCATGATCTAGGGCAATGTATCCATCAGTCATTAGATGTTTTATTCCCAACCAATGATTTATGTTAACACATGTGTGCTAATTTCTTGCGTTAACTGTATTCATGAGCTCGTCACGGTGGTAGTCATGCAAAATGCTTCTATTCCTCCAACATATGTTATATGCATACATATTGGCGGCAACCAGAAAATGTTTCATATTTTGAAACATCTAATGTTTCTACATAGATTTTGTTATGTTGTGCATGAAAAAAATATTTTTCTTCTACTTCTCCATCAGTATATATTTGTTACAGGCCTCTGACAATATGTTTCCTACCCCATTCTTTTAGTCATGATGATGCTTTTCATATACAAATGCATTCCTCTACTTTAGAAATTTGTAATCATATTCTTGGTTTGTTTATTGTTGTGTATTAAAAAATAATATGTTTTTGAATAGAGTAGGGGTACACAGATGTTTCTTGCTTCTACATACATGTTTCTGCTATGTCTATAATTTTAGAAACTAAATGGATATGTCCTTACTTGCAAACATACTAATTTGGTTATTAAATTTATATGCTTCCACCAGGTCTCGCATATGTTGTGATAGAATTTTTGCTGCAGATATTCTATGCTTCATTTTTATATCCAATATGTGTCGGTAAAATCGATAGGATGAGTTTGAATCAATGCTTCCAAAATCTGAAACACATGCTTTACATTATCGCAGTAGAAACTCATGCTTTCACTTGGTCTTGCATATGTTGTGATAACATTTTTTGGTATAGAGATTCCATGCTTCATTTTTATATCTGATATGTGTCATTAATGTCTAAAGGATGCTTCTAAAAAACATGCTTGACATTGTTGTCGTAGAAACTCATGCTTCCAAAGTGTGGCGTATATATGTCTCTATTTTCTAAAAGACTTATTTGCAACACTAGTACATTACTCCTATATTTCCCTTTTGTATGTCAAATAAGGGAGGAAGCATAGTGTGACATCCGTGAAATATTTATTTTTGCAACGGGAACATTCAGGTATTCATGTTCATATAATTAGCCTTTTGAGAGTACAATTGTGCATACATATTTATATGTCAGTGGGACCTTATGTTGTGCTTCGTATCTATGTATACATACTTCTTAATCGTCTATACATTTATGCTTCTTACGGCTATATTGATTGATGAACTACAACCATACGTCTTAAGTTTATATCTTTGTTTCCATATATGAACGAACTATTTGATTTTCACGCGGTTACATGCTTCCCATATTTCTCATTTGTAACATTTATATATTTGTATGCCACCTAACATGTTCCAGCTCCTTTTTTCAGTCTACCTATTTTCCAACATGATGCAACTCAAAGCGGAGTGTCTTCTGAAAAGTCAATTTGTGGCACTTCGTTTCGAGGTACTGTTATGGATGAAGGATGTTAGAAGATGATTTTCATCTGTATGGAAGCATATTTCCATTTATATAGATGCATTGCATCGTACTTGAGAGTTGATAAAGTAGATACGTAAACTTACTTGGAAGCATATTTCAGTTATTCGGAAGCATAGCCACACTTTGTTTAAAACATATATGTAATCGTTACGAATGTAATTTTTTGGTCAGATGGAAACATGTGATATGAAAGTAGGAATATTTGTATTATGACGACTTGAAGAGAGAAAATATGTATCTTGTCCAAAATATTTCAGGTGAATGTATATCTTCAATTATAAATGTTGACTTAGGGGGGAGGGTTCCTCACTCAGCTGTTCGTAGGTAGAGAGAATGAGACCTCTTCACGAATTAATCATGGATAAAACCCCAACAAATTATATTCGATTTGGAAGCAAATTATATTCGATTTTGGAAGCATTGTTGATAGAAACTAATCACCTTACAATTACAATAAAAAACATTAATTTGGTTATTGGAAGCACAAGTTTTCTATGTTGGCCAGCCCCTGCTCCTACTAGATGCTCCTCTAATTCTTGGTCACTTTTATCGTTGATGGTAGTTGTGGCTTCGATTTCTTGCTCCTACTAGATGCTCCTCTAATTTTTTGGACCTTTGTCCACGTGTTGGGTGGCTCGTCGGCGCGGCATGTCTACGCCATCACCATTAGCATCGTCATGGATTATTTTATTTTGTATGCAGATGCAATTCGTAAAACCATTTTAAGCAGATGATATTCATTTGGAAGCAAGTTATATTCGATTTTGGAAGCATTGTTGATAGAAACTAATCACTTTAGAATTATAAAAAAAACATTAATTTGGTCATTGGAAGCACAAGTTTTCTATGTTGGAAACTAAATACTAGATCGAAACAATCTCCAATCAACTTGGAAGCAATCTCGCCGACCCACAAAGGAATATATTCCGGAAAAAAAACACTCTTTGGCAATCAGTGTTGATAGAAACAAATCTTTTTCTCATTGGAAGCAAAATAATGTTACACGGAAACAACTTGTTGGTCTTTTGAAGCATATTTTATCTATGCCGGAAATAAAATATAGAAGCATCATAATTGTCTCGGAGAAGCAAATCATTCTTTATATAAAAATAAAGTTTCAACAAAACTAGTGTGGACTAGATTTAGAAACAAAATTTCTATACATGGCAGCAAATTTCATGGCGCTAGTAATTTTTTTTCTGGAGTGAATCAAGGGACTGGTTATTGTGAAATAAATTGCCATTAGTACAACCACTGCATGCAAAATTTGGAGCGCCTTTTACTGGCCTATTGCACGCATGGGATCAAAGCAATCTTGTGGTGTGGAAGAAGTCCGATGGGAAGTTAGGAATCGGTGTCCGATCCCTAGTGATGCCCTATTCTTAATCATCGTTTATCCTTCAACATGATATAAAAAACAGTAGCGCAATAAATACCCCTCATGAATTACACATCCAAAGATCATACCATAATTATGAAGGGTTCGTTGCATAGAAAACAAAAAATTTCCTACGCGCGATAAACCCGAAGGGACAATATCTAATCTAGGAGATGCAAGGTAACGGACAAAGAGAGGGTTAAGGAGAACATACCCTCGAAGAAACAAAGCGTTACGAGATCAAATCTCATTGTTGGCATAGTCGTACTCACACCGATCCCGAGAGCGAAAAGATGTGCACCGCAATCTCGTGGTGCCTCCATGATCGGTCACACGTATGGCTTGATGACGACCTCCGTTCCCTCGATCCAGCGGGGCAGCGGAAGTAGAGGATCCCTAGGAACTCCAGCAGCACGACGGCGTGGTGGTGGTGAAGAATTCTACGGTCAGGGCTTCGCCAAGCCGGAGACCATGGAATGGAGCAGCGGGTGGAGAGAAAGGGAGGTGAGCAAGTGTGTGTGAAAGAGGGAGCTCATACCCTCTATTTATAGGAGGAGGGGGCAGCCTAAAGGCTCCATGCGGCCAAGCATGGTGGTTCTCCCACCTCTTCCCTCATCATGTGAGTGGAGTCTTCACTCAACCCACTCATTCTCTCATCAATTCACACTCAAAATCCCAAGGGTTTTCTTTAATAAATAAATAAAACAATTTTATTTCTTTATTTTAATATTTGTTAATCCTATAAACAAACATTAACACTTACCCCCTTGAACTATTTGTTAATCAAACATTAACATATAAGACCTTGAACTATTTCAATATTCCCCGAAACTATTATGGTGACTATTTCAATATTCCCCGAAACAATTTCGGTGTTGTCCAAACTTTTCCCCGATATTCCGTATCCACTCAATCGCGTCATCGAACCTTAAGTGTGTCACCCTATGGTTCGCGAATAACATAGACATGATCGATACCCCTCTCCGATCAATAATCAACAGCGGGATCTGGAGATCCGTGATGGCTCATATATATTCAACGATGAATCTCGTGATCGTGTGAACCATAAATGTCGTGACTAATTCCCTTTGTCTCGCGATATTTTACTTGTCCGAGATCCGACCATCGGTATAAACCATACCTTGTTCGATCTCGTTACCGACAAGTACTCTTTTACTCGTTTCGTGATATGACATCCTTGTGACCTAGTCACGTGCTTGCAAGCGGTGTCGATGTGATATCACCGAGAGGGCCCAGAGTATATCTCTTAGTCATTTGGATGGACAAATCACACTCTTGATCCATGAGCGTCAACTAATACTTTCCGAATACCCAACGGCACCTTTATAGTCACCTTGTTACAGTGCGACGTTTGATGACATCAAAGCACCCTTACGGTATCAGTGATTGACATGATCTCATGGTCTAAGGAATAAGTTACTTCGTATGTTTGATATAACAATGTAAACTTAATGACTTGATCGCATTGCTATATTCACTTTGGGTCTATGTTCATCACATCATTCTTCTAATGATATGACCCCGTTATTAACAACATCCAATGTTCATGATTAGGAAACCTTGATCATCTATTAATCAACGAGCTACCTAAAAGAGAGGCTTTACTAGAAACCATTGTTTGTTTATTAAACACACATGTATCAACGTTTCCGGTTAATATAATTCTAGCATTTGAAATAAACATTTATCATAAACAAGGAATAAGATAATAACCACCTTATTATTGCCTCTCGGGCATATTCCCTTCAGTCTCCCACTTTCACTAGAGTCAATAATCTAGTCTATAAGCACTTAACACATATGGCGTTCTAGTGTTATTACCATGCTTCGCATGTGGTAAACATCATCAAAAGATCTGACATGTTCATGTCCTATTGTATTTGCATGTTCTTTGCGTCTACACGCATCAGTCATTCTCTAATGAGATGGCTTTGTATATATTTGGTCAACTGGTGAGACCTTAATTCCTCAGCTTAAACTAATGTTACTAACATTGTTAAAATGTAGCTTCATAGTGTCAGCATTCTTGTAAATTCACCAAGTTCAATAAAAAACTCCTTGACACAAAATACTCCTATTATTTGTTGTCAACACAACGATATACTTAGCCTTTGTTGTAGTATCCGTCACAATACTTTAATTTTGAAACTCATTCAAATTCAGCATGGAACTTTCTTCCATCCTATTGTGCTACCTGGTTGTTCCTTGGGCCTAACTAACACAAACCAAGCAATTAGTTCCACTTAGCTACCCCCTTCCGGCTCACGTAGAGGGTCCACAACAGCAGTTCCATCCTTTTTTCTCCAATGGGCCTAGGGTTTCTCCGGAGAGGAGCTTCGGAGCGTCTGAATCCCACCCAAGCCTAGGGTATGCCATACCATGTGTCTTATAGTGTGGCATGTGTCTTCAATGACCAAGCTTGCCTCAATATTTGTGTTCTGGCTTCACTAGAGTCGGATTCTCTCTCGCGGGTTCCAGGGCTGTATATACTCAGAGCCCGAAACTCCTTGATCTGACGGATCAGGGGGAATATTGCCAAGAGGTGGGACCTACATTGTATTGGGTGTTCCTTGGGCCTAAACTAAGACAGTCAAACAATTAGTTCCACTTTGCTACCCCCTTCTGGCTTACCTAGAGGGGCCAGATCAACAATTTCGTCCCTTTCTCCAACGGACCTAGGGTTTCTCCGAAGAGGAGCTCTGGTGCGTCTTAATACCACCCAAGCCTAGGGTATCACATAACATGTTTGTTGGAGCGTGGCATGGGTCTTGGATGCCCAAGATTCCCTCACTCTTTGTGTTAGGGCTTCACCGGCGTCGGATTCTCTCTCGTCGGTTCCAAGGCTACTCAAAGCCCGGAACTCCCGGATCTGACGGAACGGGGGGATCTTGCCAAGAGGTGGGCCCTACCATAGTCTTGGGTGTTCATTGGGCCTAACCTAACAGAACCAAACAATTAGTTCCGCTTTGCTACCCCCTTCCGGCTCACGTAGAGAGGGGCCAGATCGGCAGTTTCGTCCTTTTTCTCCAGGGGGCTAGGGTTTCTCCGGAGAGGAGCTCCAGTGCGTCTTAATCCCACCCAGGCCTAGGGTATCACATAACATGTTTGTTAGAGCGTGGCATGGGTCTTGGATGCCCAAGATTCGCTCACTCTACCCAAACCATAACTTATATGGTGTCAATTTCAACGGATCATGAT
Source organism: Alopecurus myosuroides (assembly GCA_028641055.1). Classification (NCBI taxonomy): domain Eukaryota; kingdom Viridiplantae; phylum Streptophyta; class Magnoliopsida; order Poales; family Poaceae; genus Alopecurus; species Alopecurus myosuroides. The sequence goes on along the minus strand of CM054063.1, from coordinate 114,531,855 downwards.
GGCACTTTTTTTAGTGTAAAAGTGGTTGTCTCTAATGTATAAACTACAAAATTATAATGGCAATTTTATTAATCTTACCATGTCCAACAAGGTTTGATTTTGTCTCTTGAATACTCCAAACTAATGTGGGGTATTCAAGAAGTATAAGTTGTAGAACAATTCTGCAACTCCTCAGATGTTTTGCTAAACTTGTAACTCAAACTTTATCCTTTATGATCCAATCATAAATACATTATTATCTTGTTACAATGATATTTACTTCATACTAACAATAGTTGGAACCAATTCAGAAATGTCAAACTCCATTCTCTTAAAATAGATATACTCATATATCTACTTAAATCGTCGACGGAATTTTATGAAGAAAAATTAATCCACCACACACGACTACACATAATGGACTATATACATCAATATGTATAATCTCCACTAAATTAGTCGTCCATTCTACTTTGGCCTATGAACGGAATTTTAGTCATCTTTTGGAAGACGTCTCACAAGCGTCAATTTATTCAAAAAAATGACTCCGGAAGTCCATTAACATGGAGTTCCTTCATTCTTTCTTTTTCGATATGAACTAAAATGGCGGTGTCATAATTTAAGTGAAATTATTTTACGTCTTGCAACGTTTAGCATTTAGTCTTATAGATGTTTACTTCACCAACACGATTTATATTAACTCATCCATTAATTATGGAATATGGTCATAGTTTGAACAATCTTATTTGTTCTCACAAAAGACCGGAACAAAATAACAACTTATTAAGTTCTTAAAATAAATCTTGAATGTTTGGTTCGATACGACAATGAACACAATAACACTTTATTTTTGTTCTTGTCATGATCGATTCCACATCTACTACTAGTTCCTTTTAGGCCCTTGTATTTCTTGCATTGCATTGCTTTGTATGAAAATTCATACCAACCAATCTGGTATCAAAATACCCAAAAAATACTTTGTTAACTAGTAATACATCTATAACTTGTGTATCAAGCATATACTCCTGAGCTGGACTTTACCAGTTATCATTTTCTGCCATATACCTTCTTGTAATTCTATTTTCAATATTCCCTTTTCTTTACAAGAAGAATCATTCAACATCAAACAACGCTAGTCGTACTAGCTCATTTTCTTTGGCGTGTTAGTCATATACTATCACTCATTGAGTCATACTTTGAGTTTGATTGTTCTACTAATATCACCATATTAATAGCATTCTTCCAGATTCCACTCCTAGCAATCTCCAAGTAAGGTAAACGATTTTACCCATACTTTTAATCCATCTCATCATAACAATTTTATGATTAAGCTACTATAGCTCGAAGGAAGTAATTTAGAGGATAATTTTTAGCGCCCAACTTCTTGGAATATTCAAACGCCTAGCGTCTTCAGTCATTGCATATATTCAAATAATATAAGCACACATTGTCACGCTAAATTATACTCAGTCATGTTGCCACTAATAAGTTTCTAGATATCAATATATCTTTCACTTGATTGTTTCTGAAAACAATTATTTTCAGTTCCTAAATCACCTTGATCAACAAAACATTCTTTTGAAGATAAAATATTATGGAAGCAACCATGACTCTGGATTATAAGTAGGAATTATTTGCTCTCTAGATCAATCAATCATTAATCATATGGAGCTAGTTAGGAAATACCGAAAATCTACAACAGGACTCAATTTTAAATTTCACTAATACGGTACCAATCTTAAATGGTTTTTACCAGATCATAACAGTTATATCTCAATTAACAATCTAAGTGCAAGATAGTTTGTGGATGCCAATGAATACTACAATTTGTGCAAATTCAATTTTATCTTCATGATAAAATAAGTTCAAGTTAATTCAAAATTACTACGTGAACTCCCACTCAAAAACAACTTCCCTCTTGTCGTTTTAGTGATTACACGAACCAAATTCACTACACCAAGACCGATGATCACGTGAGATGATGTAGCTTCAAAGGCGAACATCGACATGTTCATCATAGCATCCATATGACTCATGTTTTACCTTTCGGTTATGTGTTCCGAGGCCATGTCTGTACATGCTAGGCTCACCAAGTAGAACCGTAGTATTGCCTGTGTTCTGAGGCCATGTCTGTACATGCTAGCCTCGTCAACACCTGTTGTATGCGAACGTTGAGTTTGTCACACCCAATCATCACGTGGTGTCTCGAAACCCCCAACTTTCTTAACGGTGCATACTAAGGAACATATTGTTATCTTGATATTAAGTGAGCGGGATCATCTTATAATGCTACTGACGAGGGGGTGAGTCCTGAACCTATCGGGTGAGGCTACCCGGTCCAAGGCCCAAGACCTAAGCCCAAGGGAAGGTGACACCAGCAGTTCTAGAAGGCCCAGTCGAAGGCCCACCCGCAAAACCTTGCCGGTCAAGAAGGAAACTTGTAACCGACCTAAGCTAGGGTTTGTAACCCCCCGGGTATGGTTTGAGACCTGGCCACCTATATAAGGCCAGGAGAACCACCGAGAGGGGGATCCAAGGAATACCACACCACCAAAGCCTTGAGATTGAGATCATACTCTCGACTCGAGCACCCCCCCATTATAACCGATCTATTGATAATACAGACCGACAGAAGCAGGAGTAAGGGTTTTACCTCTACGAGGGCCCCGAACCTGGGTAAATCGTGCCCCTGTTAGCCGACGATTGTCACCAGCGCCTACACGTTCTCCTAATCAAAACCCTATCGGTTCACCCGAGGGACTTGTTGAGATGCATATTCGACAATTGGCGCCGTATGTGGGAACGGCGGGCACTGGACCTACCACATCTTCGGCCTCATCGTCGCCAACCTTCAGCTGGAGCCCCGGAACCTTGACTCCAACAGATCCGATCCGATTCGGGTCGATCACCATCGTGCCACACTCGCCGGAATCACGCCCGGCGTTCAGCGGATCGGAGAAAAGCGTCAGCCTGACGTTCGGGAGCCTCCACTTCTACGCCAACAAAGCAGGAATCATGCACTTCTCCGAGCAAGCCGATCTCGGCGACTCGGACTCTGAGTCCCTCTCAAGCCCGGCAACCGTTGACTCGCTGCCCAATGACGCTGGTCGCGATCTAGCGCCCAGCGGCGGATCCATCCGCCCAGCACTCGCAACTTCCACACCATCTCGGCCGAAGAATCTTCTCGGGTCGGCGAAACTTGTCAGCCTCCGCCTAGGACTCGCGGGCCATATCTGGCTCAAGTCTGCATGGCGGGATCGGCCGAGCCACCCGAATAAACGGAAGACAGCAGGAAAGAGCGAGAGCACATCAAAGTGTCGCGAGACGCCTGGCTCAAAGTAAAAAAGGTTGTACACTCAGGCCATCCGGTTGAAGAAGGATCCCCTTAGGAAGATCTGACTGCATACCACTATCACCTAGTGAAAGCAGCGGAGTTGATCAGGGAAGCCCGCAAGAATCTGGACGAACAGGAAAAGCTGGAGGACGAATCAAGTCTACATCGTGCAACACTCTCCAAAACATATTCGGTAGGGAACAAACCCCTAAGAAAAGATACGTCTCAAAAACCGCGGCCCTGGACGGCGAGTCTCTCAGCGGGATCAGCAGAACACTCGAAACCTCCCTTATGCACGTCGATGACGACGGCAACATACACCCGACGACCCCCGCCGCCGCAGTCCTGGCTGCAGCCACATACCTGCAGGCAAACCAGCTAGGGGAGAACGACCCCCGCGCGGAGCAATACAAGCAAGTCCAGAAGGGGCTAGGCATGGCAACCGCGAGACTCGCAGCCCATGGCCGCAAGAATGCGACTGCACAGGAGACTGAGAAAACCCCTCGGAAAGACAAAGAAACACCCCGCAGACGCGGGAGTACATCGCCTAGAAGGGAGGAGTCACCTCGTCGCGCCCGAGGAAAGGAGGCCCGACGTCGCGGTGATAGCCTGAGTAGCAGCGACGACAGCCCGAGGGATCGAGATCGCAGTCCACGACACCATAGCAGCCGCTTGCGACACCGCAGCAAGGAGCCGCGGAAGGAGAACGATCGCGACCAGTCTGGATACAACGCGCGGTCTGACATCACGTAGAACAAAATCAACAAGGCCCGAGCGATCAGGAACCGCGCACGGTCCCCGTCCACTTCCTCCGGCGAAGAGGCCTGCGGCGCAATGTGCTTTACTCGCGACATCCACGAGGCACCGATGCCCAAGAGGTTTAAGCTTACTACGGAAGTGCCAAAGTACGACGACTCGCTGGAGCCCAAATCCTGGCTGTCGGATTACCTCACGGCAGTAAAATTCCAACGTGGGAACAAGACCACAGCTATGCAGTACCTTAACCTACATCTTGTAGGCGCTGCGCGTAGCTGGCTCGAAGGAAGACCGAGGGCGTGCTATGGATCATGGGATGATATAACCTTCGACTTCCGCAAGAACTTCCAAGCAACATATAAAAGACCCGCGTCCATCGAGGAGCTGCGGGTTTGCAAGCAGAAGAGTGGTGAGTCTACTCGCGAGTGCATCCAGTGATGGATCACGCTAAAAAATACGGCGGGAAACATATCGGAAGAGGTCACAGTCGAAGCTTTCACCAAAGGAGCTCGGCGAACCGTCTTCAGAGAAGAACTAGGGCGAGCCGCAACCAAAACCATTGGGGAGCTGATGGCTATAGCCGACCGATGGGCCAATGGTGAGGACTCGATGCGCAATGAAAAGGCATCTTCGCCAACACCTGAGGACGACCATCACGGTCGAATGAAAAGGAGAAAGCATTACGATCACGACGATCAAGAAGAACTGCTGGCGGCAGAGTTTACAAGAAATCGTGACAGCGGACCTCGTGGAAATCGCAAATGGAAGCCAAAGCCAGAGGATAAAACTCCCGAGGAGGAACTTGACGGTTATTGCATGCTACATCTATTTACAGATAAGCGCACAAGAAAGACCAAGGCAACTCACCTCCTTAAGGACTGCCGAAAGTTTCAGGACATCCACGAGGCCTACACGAAGAAAAACAGAGTCACAGCAAATCAGGGCTACCCACAACTCCCAGGAGGAGGACATCAAGGATTCCACCCGCCGCAACCCCTACCTCTACCAGGACATCAAAACGTGGTGCTGGCCGCGCTCCCAGCGCCACCCGCCGCAAACCAAGGAGGCAATGGGTACCCAAACCCAGCAGGGCTCCTCGGAATGATACAGAAAGTCTGCCCCTCCCGCAGGGTCCAGAAAACAAACACACGCCAAGTGTTCATGGCAATACAAGCTCCACCCTCCAAACCTGAATACTTGAAAATGGCGGACCGGTCGATAAATTTCTCCAAAGCTGACCACCCCCTCGGGTGTATCGACCAGGACACGCCGCACTCGTCATTCAAGCGCCGATAGGCAACTACAAACTCGCACGAGTATTTATGGACGGAGGAAGCGGAATCAACATCATTCACGCGTACACGCTCCATAAGATGAAAAGGAACCTGGACGGACTCGCAGAATCAGAAACATCCTTACACGGGATAGTACCAGGCAAAGCAGTCCGACCACTCGGAACAATCAATTTGGAAGTGGTGCTCGGAAACCTAAGAAACTACATGAGAGAGTTCCTCGACTTCGAGGTAGTCGACTGGCCCTCACAGTACCACGCCATTCTTGGCCGAACAGAGTTCGCGAGATTCATGGCAGTACCCCACTACGCCTACTTGAAGCTAAAACTTCCTGGGGAGTACGGCACCATCACCATATATGGCGACTTCCAAAAATCCGATAAGTGTGACATTGAGTTCAATGAGGTCGCGAAATCTTTCGGGATGCAGGAGGAACTGGCAGAATTGGCAAAGACCACGGACCACTCCGTGATGCCACTCACCAAGAAGAACGCTCCAGAACTCGAGTTCAGTGCAAACAGCGACACTCGAAAGCATCAAGTGCACCCGACAGAACCCGCAAAGACGGAGATGTCCATCACCCTTTCGCTAGCATAGGAAGGCGCGCTTATCGAACTCCTCTGTGAGTACTGGGAAATTTTCTCCTGGCAGCCTTTAGATATGCCAAGGATACCCAGGGAGTTCACCGAGCACTCACTAGAAGTTTTCAAAGATTCCAAACCTATCAATCAAACGACCCGACGGTTCTCCGAGCCAAATAAGAAGGCACTCGGAGAAGAGGTGAATCGACTACTCGCCGCAAAATTCATCACACAGATAAAAATATCCACCTGGTTAGCAAACCCGGTGCTGGCCCCGAAGAAAAATACTGACATCCTTCACGTGTGCACCGACTATAAGTCGTTGAACAAACACTGCCCCAATGATAACTTACCTTTGCCACGGATCGACCAGATCGTGGACTCCACTGCAGGCTGTCAGCGCCTCTCCTTCTTGGATGCCTACTCGGGCTATAATCAAATCAGGATGAAAGAGGAGGACAAGGAGAAGACAGCGTTCATCATACCTCACGGTGTCTACTGCTACACGACAATGCCCTTCGGGCTGAAAAACGCAGGCGCAACATATCAGCGCTGCATGCAAAAATGTCTCGCCAAGCTCATTGGTAAGAACGTACAAGTGTATGTCGATGACATTGTCATAAAGACTCGAGCGGAGGATACACTCCTCGAGGACATCAGGGAGACATTTGACGCCCTCAATGCGTACAGGATCAAGATCAACCCGACAAAATGTGTCTTTGACGTCCCTGCAGGACAACTTCTCGGGTATTTGGTGTCTGCCCGAGGAATCGAAGCCAATCCGGAGAAAATTCAAGCCATCCTGGCAATGAAGGAGCCAACCAATCTTCGCGGCGTACAACAACTCGCAGGGTGACTAGCTGCTCTGAGCAGATTCATCGCAAGATTAGGCGAACAAGCATTTCCCTTCTACAAATTGTTGAAGAAAGCAGATAAGTTCGAGTGGACACCCGAAGCAAGAAAGGCGTTCATCGACTTGAAAAGAGCAATGCAGAGTAGGCGCGTCCTGGCAACGCTAGAGGAAAGGGAGCCCCTGTACCTGTACCTAGCCGCAACAAACCAAGTCATCAGCACGGTCATCGTCATCGAGCGACCATAAGAAGGCACGGCGTACGGAGTTTAGTGGCTAATTTATTACGTCAGCGAGGTGCTTTCGCCATGCAAGCAGCGATACCCTCACTATCAGAAGCTCGCGTATGGCGTAGTCCTCACAACCGGAAAGCTCAAGCATTACTTCCAGGAACATACCATCATGGTGCTAAACGACGCATCACTCGGTACCATCATGAACAACCCAATGGGGTCCGGAAGAATCACAAAGTGGAGCATCGAGCTAGGCGCTTGGGACATTATTTATGCAGGTCGCAAGTCCATAAAATCCCAAGTCATTGTGGAATTCCTAAGCAAGTCGACAGAGCTGCAAACACCAGGACCCTCAGAATACATGAGCAACTGGATCATGTACTTCGATGGATAAAAAAGAAACGAAGGAGCCGAAGCAGGGGTTATTCTTCTGTCTCCCCAAGGCGACAAGTTGCAGTACGTCCTGCGACTGGACTTCCCTTCTGATGACCCAGCGTTCAACAACGACGCAGAGTATGAGGCTCTCCTACACGACATGAAAATGGCGATCGCCTGCGGAGCCACCCGATTGATGATATATGGAGACTCAAACCTCATCGTACAGCAGACGATGAAGGAATGTGATGCTATCGCGGATAACATGGTCGCCTACCGCGACATGTACAACCTACTCGAAGGAAGTTTCAAAGGATGCGAACTGAAACACATTGCGCGATCCAGCAAAGAAGAAGCAGACAACCTGGCAAACATGGGGTCCACAAACACACCCATACCGCCAGAAATCTACTTCGAACGAATGATCAAGCGACCAGTCAAGGTCAGAAAGCCAGCAGAAGCGCCCGCAACGGTGGAAACACACGACAACCCGCAAATTGCTATGACCGAGCTCATCCACAATATTTCAAGGCAAGTTTTTCTGGTCGAGCCAGCCTGGACGCGGAAATACCTCGACTACTTGTCAAACAAACAGCTCCCAGCAGACATTTGCGAGGCTCGGCAAATAGTACCGCGCAGCAAATATTTTTGGGTGATTAACGGCGAGCTATACAAGCAATTCATATTAGGGGTATTACAGAGATGCATAGCACCCGCATACGGTAAGGAATTGCTCCGAGACATACACCAGGGAGACTGCGGCCACCACGCCAGTTGGAGAGCTATCTTAGGCAAGGCCTTCAGGGCAGGATTCTATTGGCTCACGGCAACCAGGGACGCCAAAGATCTAGTCGACAGATGCAACGCTTGCCAGAGGTTTGCACCCAGACCGCATGCTCCTGCGACATAACTGCACATGATTCCAATCGCCTGGCCATTCGCCCAATGGGGGCTCGACATGGTGGGACCAGTGCGCAAATCAACACCTGGAGGATATACGCGCCTGCTCGTGGCAGTAGACAAATTCACAAAATGGATAGAGGCCATGTCAGTCACTTCCGCGCACGCGCACTGCGCCGTGCGATTCCTCGATTCCATCGTGTGCAGATTCGGTGTACCGCACAACATCATTACAGACAATGGCAGCAACTTCACGGCCAAGGAAACACAGGAATTCTGCGAAGGAAAGGGAATCACCCTCAGCTTCGCCTCGGTAGCTCACCCGCAAACTAATGGCCAAGTCGAGCGTTCTAACGGATTAGTTTCGGCTGGCCTAAAGAAGCATTTACTTGATCGCCTAAAACCAGCGGCAGGGCATTGGGCCGAGGAACTACCATAAGTACTGTGGAGCCTACGCACAACACCAAATCGGTCAACAAACTATACGCCATTTTCCATGGTCTACGGAGCTGAAGCTGTCCTACCCGAAGATGTGAAATTCAGTGCTCCACGAGTTGTTGCATACAGAGAAGAAACCTCAAACAGGGCACTCACGGAAGACGTGGACGCACTAGATGAGATCCGGGACATTGCACTCGCAAGATCCGCAGTATACCAGCAATCACTGCGCAACTACCACAGTCGTCGTATACACCACAGATCTTTCGTGGTAGGAGACCTGGTGCTGCGGGTCAAGCATAAGGAAGGACACAAGCTCGAGCCACCATGGGAAGGACCCTTCATAATACATGAAGTTATCCCAGGAGGAGCCTATCGATTGAAGAACCCGAAGACTGGTGGGATCTACTCCAACCCATGGAACGTTGCGCATCTCCGCAAGTTCTACCCCTAGATTTATCCTACTCGCAAGAAAGAAGGCTATACCAGCCACGCTGTAGCTCGACCATACACATGGCTTCTCAGTCATATCAATAAATACATGGTTTATCAACCATAATGATCACAATTCCTTGTTCTCCCTAAACATGCTAAAACAACAGGCACACACCCCAAACACACGGGGGCTACACCTAACTAGCATCATAACATCCTTTGAGTAACATCACTCGATAAAAACAAATACAAGGTACAACAAAGCCTACACCTTATAAACACCTTTAACACTTCAAATATACAAGGTCACAGGGCTTACGCCTTCATACACCTTACAACAAAGTACAAGATATTTACATCTTACAATTACATCTGACGACGAGCAGTCGTTTCCGCAAGAATTTGATCAATCTCCTCAGAAGTCAGTCGAATAATCTGCTCCGCAGCAGACTGAACGACCGCGTAATGAGGAGAGAAATCAACTGGAGAGTCAGGAAGCCGTGCCACCGAGTTAAAATTGATCTCAGGATGCCACACCCGAACAAAGGCGAGAGCTACCTGAGATCCACAGATAAGTTGCTGAGAACGCACTCTCGAACCTCTCCTACTCGACGAAAAATCCTTAGCAAACCGCTCAACCCTTCTGGAACGGTACCCAATGGATAAAACGTCCGATGCACAGAAGACAGAGCCTCGCGACAGGACTCAAGAAAAATCTTCGCCTGGCTCGCCCGATACTTCAAGGTGGCCAAAACAAAGCCTCGGTCGCGGTCTGAACACAAATTGTTTGCATGCGGTTTTGAGCTACCCGCCTAATAGGAAATGTGGTTACCCACCCAGTGGGTATCGCAAGGTCCGTCGGGCTCAACAACTGCAAAGTCAGCAAACAAGTCAAAACAGAAAATGAAGCAAGCGGCAAAGTGCTCGGGGGCTTGCAGGCTGACAAAGCATGTCCTTCGCAACGGCCGCCAGCTCTTCCATCACAAACTGTTCACGCTCAGCCGCAAGTTTCTGCTTCATTTGGCAACATCAGCCACGTCCCGCAGAGCTTTCAGTTTGCGCTCGTCATCCGCAACACGGTCATGGAGTGAGGCAAACGTACTAGAAGCAGCAACAAGGGGATTCACCTGCGCAGAAGACCCACTCGAAGAATCTGCGCTAGGATCCACTACCTGGACAAAAATGAAGCAAGTTTAGAAAAATTACAAGACCCCACTCGAGAAACACACCACCTATCTCTCAGGTGCTCGGGGGCTACTCCCATCGGGAGCAAACAACAGCAAGACGCAAAATTCATACACTGCAGTTTTCAAGAAACACTTCGATTATGCAACATAAATACGGGAATACATCCCAAGGTTCATTACATCGGAAAGCAAAAGAAAATATAAACTATCCTAGGGGGCCGCAGAAGTGATTCCACTCGCGGAAGGATGCCCTTTGAGACTAGCACGAGCAAGCACCTCCGAGAGCTTCTTCGCGAGAGCCTCAGTACGAGCGCCAAAAGGACAGAGTGCTGCCTTTTTGCCATGGGCGTCGTAGGGAACGCTCGAATACACCTTGTCTAGGTCATCCGAGACTCCATGCGCCAAAGCAAATTGGATAGCCATCCTGGCCCCGCACTCGGACTGGGCGACTGAGTACTCCTGGAGAAGATCTTCTTCACCCAAGAACACCTTCAGAAGGCCGCCCAGCGTAGGAGGAATCACCGCATCCACCAGTAAGCGCTCGTGGAACTGTGTCAACACTCGGGTGGCGTCACCGACGAGAGAGCAGATCCCACTCGCATGCTCCTGGAGCTGGGCGCAAGAGTCCATAAGGGCGTCCAGTCGCTGGCTCCTAGGAATCTCCAGTCCAACCCCAAGGACATCTACAAAAAGGATACCATAACTTTCCAAGACAACAAATTAAGTTACATTGCAACAAAAGAATGGTCAAACATGGCTTACCCACAAACTTCTGAGCCAAGGGGCGGAAGATGCCGACAAGATCACTATCATGCTTGGCACTCGCCTCCTCCAATTGCTTTAGCGCCTCTTGAGCCTCGACGAATTTCCCCTCAAGATCAGCTGAACGCCTGCGAGTGGACTCCAGCTCCTTTTGGAAGGACTCCAACTCAGCCTCAAGGGTTTGCACCCGAGCGACAGCTTCAACTTTCTTGGCCTTCATGCGGGTAACTTGATCTGCAGAGCGACGAATACAACTAAAGCAATTTTCGCGATCAACGGAAACAGTAAAATGGAGTGGAATAACTTACCTTGAAGAGAACGGTCGTCCTCGACGAGTCGATAGCGACCCACCCGAAGAGAAATGCAATCCGCTTCAGCTGACAGCACTCGACGACCGATGGCAGCAAGGGAATCAACAAGAGTCTGCAAAAGACCGAGACAAACATTCAAGTTAGGGACAAAAACACTTGATCCTATACGCGACTGTACACAGTCGAGTATAGCCTCGGGGGCTACTCCCATCGAGAGCACTGCCGTGCACCCGATAGAGTCAAGGAAAACAGAAAGGAAAAGAATTCAACTTGAGTCCGTGGCTAACCGCAAGCAATTAACCACGGCCTCGGGGGCTACTCCCATCGGGAGCACTGTCGTGCACCCGATAGAAAATACGATCAAACGAACCAAAAGTTGCGAGCAGAAGGGATGAACTTACTTGGCCTTGGGCAGTAGACAGAGGGTCCGCCGACCTGCCCGAAACCTCCTTGTTTGCAGAAGCTCCACCCGCAAAACCAGGCAGCCCATACTCAGGAGTCACGGCTGCCCTTACGGGACCTGGAGATCTTCGGGCGGCTTCTGCGGCTGGAAGTTCTTCCACGACTACTTCTTTCCTCTTCACAGAGGGAATCGAAGAAGCGTACCGGCCAGGGCTGATGGTCGTGAGGCTGTTGTTGAAGAAAAAGCCAGACAAAGATCCAGAACAAGGAACGTGAAAGAAAGATTCGCGATTAGAAGTGAAACACAGGAAAACTTACTCATCCTCGTCATCATCATCCAGAACGTCCATTTTCCAGGCGGTGGAAACCTTGAATGGACGACGAAGAGGCGGAAGCATACGGAGAGGAGGCACCTGGAGAGGCTCAGTCGCCTTGCCGGACCCATCACCCAAGGAACTGTCCTTGGAAGTGACTTCGTCATCCTCGTGCCTGCGGCGCTTGCGGTGATGGAGTTGGTCGCTACCCGAATCTTCCATGTCGTCCGAAGAGTCGTGCCCGGAGCTCGAATCAGCTTCACCAACGCTGGTTTCGAGAGGAGCCTCGATGTTACTCGCCAGGAGATCCGAGGCATCTTCAGCCGAAACTGGCGGGTAGCACGTCGCTACCTTCAAGCTCTACGGAAAAAGAAGAGGAAAAAGAGAGAAGAACTTTAGTCGATAAAACTTCAGACTACAAAGATAACAAAGAAGAACAAGAGGAAACTCTCATCAGCCGGAGGAGGTTTCGCTGCCTCGAATGGCTCGAGAGAACACGCCGAGTAGGCCTCTCCTTTCTTCAGCTTGGTGATGGCCGCAATATTTTTCTTGAACTCGGCGTTCGAGAGAAGGTCTTCGCAGACGCGGATTGGGTCCTGCGTGCCTTGGTACTCCCACATGGTGGATGGCCTCGCCTGGAGGTTGGATTCTTCGACGTAGAAACACACTCGCGAGGTGAATTCCATTCAACAGAACACCCAACGCTTTTTCACGGAAGTTCACCACTTTCGCGAGTAAGGTGGAGACGATCTTACTGTCTTCGGCGGAGAGCTTGTGCGACCAAGACTTCCTCCGCTTCAGAATAGCGAATGGGTGGAACTCAGGAGCCCCACCCGTGCTGTTGTCGACGATGTAGAACCACTTCTTTCGCCATCCTTGTGCCGAGTCGACGAAGTACATATCCATATAGGGAATGTCGGTTCTTGCCTGGATCCCGAAGGCCCCGGTGCGCAACGGCTCCCCCATCCTCTCGCCTGGCTGCGCTCGCTCCCGAAAGATCCGCACCTTGAAGAGGGCCTTCCAGAGGCCCCAGTGCGGGCGGATGCCCAGGAAGCACTCGCAAAGCACGATAAAGCACGACATGTGCTGAATCGCGTTTGGAGGCAAGTCGTGGAGCTGTATGCCATAGACATATAGCAACCCGAGGAGAAAAGGGTGAAGGGGGAGAGAGAGAGACCACGTGAGACGTGCTCCGCGAAGAGCACGCGCTCGTTCGCGTGAGGATTGGGTACCTCTTCCTTCTTGGACAAACGCACCCGCTTGTCAGTGTCAGGTGGGAGCAGTCCCTCCCGCTGAATCTGGGTGAGACTCTTCCTGGTGGTGCTGGCGGCGCGCCAATCGCCCGGTGTTCACGGCAGGTGGCGCTGAAGCATCTCCAACCTCCTTCGAAGACGATGCGGCGGCGCCGCGTTTCCTTCCTCCAGCCATTGGAGCTCTTTGGTGTTTGCAGAATGGGGGATGTGCGCAAGGAGGAAGAAGGAGAGCAAATGGCTGGGAGATTTATCCATCTCCTAAGGGCGGCTACTTATACACGGGCCGGGCTAACCTGGACCGTGGATCTGGCGACGTGGCGCCCATCGCGGCCGCCACGCGTGAAGTGGAAATGAGGCGGCGGTGAACAGTTGCCTCTGCCACGATCTTTACAACATATCGTGCGCATTTACAGCGTGTGGCTCGCGGAAAAACCGGAAGTGACCTATCGTTTCCAGTCAAAAGCTGACAAGGTGGGCCATCATGCTCTGCTTCGCTCCGTAATGTCCCATCGGGAGAAGTCAGAACAAACGAGTGCACAATGACAGCATTGCATACCTCATCAAACGCGAAAATCCTTTCGCATAAGCTCCCTGACACGAAATTTATTTCGTATGGTCACACCAAGACGCGAAAACTCTTTCGCATAAGCTCCATGACACGAAATTTCTTTCGTATGGGCACATCAAGACGCGAAAACTCTTTCGCATAAGCTCCCTGACACGAAATTTCTTTCGTATGGGCACATCAAGACGTGAAAACTCTTTCGCATAAAATCACTGACACGAAATTTCTTTGGTATGGGAATGACAAAACGCGAAAACTCTTTCGCATAAATATCCACACACGAAATCTCTTTCGTATAGGCGCAACAAGGCGCAAAAACATCTTTCGCGTAAAAACGCCATACATGAAAACTCTTTCATATGGGCAAGGTATTAGAAACGCAAAAATCTCTTTTGCATAAGTACCTCAAAAAAGGAAAATCTCCTCACTCGAAAATTCTCATAACGATACTCGCGAGTGCGCAGTTCCTGCCACTCTGACACACGCTGTATTTACACATCCTTGCCCTAGATCTTTCGGCCGACTAGGCACATCCGAATGTTGTATTCTCTCGAGTACGAAGGTAAGACCCAAAGATCTTTCTTATGGGCCTGCAATCGCACTCAACCCGCGTCCTCCGGTAAATTTCCGTGTCAACAACACAAAGAAAAATCCTAGCGGACGCGCCGGGTACCCCTATAGGTTAAGTTCGACTCGATAAGACCTCCCCGGCCCAGTCGCAATGATCACCTCACCGGATTCGAGTCGGAGGTCTCGAGTCTGTGTAGGCCAGATCTATTTTTGCCCTAGATGCAATTAATTGGCCCTGAGCTATCGGGAGAGCCAAGCGACTGAGCCACATCCTTCTGCGAAAAAGCCAGTAAACATGCACATTTATTGCTCGATGCTCGAGTATAAGAAGCGCATCGCGCACAGGGTACACGCCCTACAAATTCAAGAGATTGAAATAATAAATCGCAGGAAATCAAGACGAACTTTGAGTGTCCACCCGACAGATTCTCAATCGAGTAAACACTCGGGGGCTACTGACGAGGGGGTGAGTCCTAAACCTATCGGGTGAGGCTACCCGCTCCAAGGCCGAGGACCTAAGCCCAAGGGAAGGTGACACCAGCAGTTCTAGAAGGCCCAGTCGAAGGCCCACCCGCAAAACCTTGCGGGTCAAGAAGGGAACTTGTAACCGACCTAAGCTAGGGTTTGTAACCCCCCCGGTACGGTTTGAAATCTGGCCACCTATATAACGCCAGGAGAACCACCGAGAGGGGGATCCAAGCAATACCACACCACCGAAGCCTTGAGATTGAGATCATACTCTCGACTCGAGCACCCCCCATTGTAACCGATCTATTGATAATAAAGACCGATAGAAGCAGGAGTAAGGGTTTTACCTCTATGAGGGCCCCAAACCTGGGTAAATTGTGCCCCCTGTTAGCCGATGTTTGTCACCAACGCCTACATGTTCTCCTAATCAAAACCCTATCGGTTCACCCGAGGGACTTGCTGAGATGCATATTCGACAGATACCATCGCTATCTAAGCAAAATAAGATGCATAAAAAGGATTAACATCACATGCATGGATAATGTGATATGATATGGTCCTTCTTGCACTTGATCTCCATCTTGTGCATCATGGTATGATCTCCATCGTACCACTGGTGTGGCACCAAGGTCCATGGTACCTTCATCTTGATTGTAAGACAACCATATGGCACATGCCGGTATATCAATAATTTACAAATGAGATCATCTCATAATCAAATTTGTAACATTGACCATATCACATCACATGACCGGCAAAAACTAGTTCGACGTCTCTAATTTATTTTTGCATATTTTACGTGGCTTAGGGCTTTCGAGGATAGAACCGTTCATACCTACGAACATCAACCAAAACGTTGATAAACATATTTTTAACATCCCTTCGTAGATTAGATATTAACTATAGTAGGAGAAACGAACACCCCCTTAGCCACAAGTGAGACAGGTCTCGTGTACAAAGTACACGTAAAGTTTATCTAGGGAAGCTTCATCCTACTATGCCACTAAGATCATAAAATATTCAAGGAGGCAATAACATAATCATCAACGCCCACATACACCTATGTGTTCTACCCGTACAAATCATCTACGCATAGATCCGACTCTGATACCATTGATGGGTTCGTTGCATTGAAAACAACAAAAATCCTACGCGCGATAAACCCGAAGGGCCAAGATCTAATCTAGGAGATGAAAGGTAACAGACAAAGAGAGGGTTAAGGAGAACATACCCTCGAAGACACAAAGCGTTACGAGATCAAATCTCGTTATTGGCGTAGTTGTACTCACACCGATCCCGAGAGTGAAAAGATGTGCACCGCAATCCTGCGGTGCCTCTGTGATCGGTCACACGTACGGCTTGATGACGACCTCCGTTCCCTCGATCCAGCGGGCCAGCGAAAGTAGAGGATCCTTCGAAACTCCATTAGCACGACGGCGTGGTGGTGGTGAAGAATCCCACGGTCAGGGCTTAGCCAAGCCGGAGACCATGGAATGGAGCAACGGGTGGAGAGAAAGGGAGGTGGGCAAGTGTGTGTGAGAGAGGGAGCTCATGCCCTCTATTAATAGGAGGAGGGGGCAGCCTAAAGGCTCCATGCGGACAAGAATGGTGGTGCTCCCACCTCTTCCCTCATCATGTGAGTGGAGTCTCCACTCAACCCACTCATTCTCTCATCAATTGCCACTCAAAATTCCAAGGGTTTTCTTTAATAAATAAATAAAATAATTTTATTTCTTTATTTTAATATTTGTTAATCCTATTAACAAACATTAACACTTACCCCCTTGAACTATTTGTTAATCAAAAATTAACATATACCACCTTGAACTATTTCAATATTCCCCGAAACTATTCCGGTGACTATTTCAATATTCCCTGTTGTCCAAACTTTTCTCCGATATTCCGTATCCACTAAATCGCGTCATCGAACATTAAGTGTGTCACCCTACGGTTCGCGAATAACATAGACATGATCGAGACTCCTCTCCGATCAATAATCAACAGCGGGATCTGGAGATCCGTGATGACTCCTATATATTCAATGATGAATCTCGTGATCGTGTGAACCATAAACGTCGTGACTAGTTCCCTTTGTCTCGCGATATTTTACTTGTCCGAGATTCGATCATCGGTATCAACCATACCTTATTCGATCTCGTTACCGACAAGTACTCTTTTACTCGTTCCGTGATATGACATCCTTGTGACCTAGTCACGTGCTTGCAAGCAGTGTCGATGCGATATCACCGAGAGGGCCCAGAGTATATCTCTCCGTCATTTGGATGGACATATCCCACTCTTGATCCATGAGCGTCAACTAATACTTTCTGAATACCCAACGACACCTTTATAGTCACCCTGTTACGGTGTGACGTTTGACGACATCAAAGCACCCTTCCGGTATCAGTGACTGACATGATCTCATGATCTAAGGAATAAGTTACTTCGTATGTTTGATATAACAATGTAAACTTAATGACTTGATCGTATTGCTATATTCACTTTGGGTCTATGTTCATCACATCATTCTTCTAATGACATGACCCCGTTATTAACAACATCCAATGTTCATGATCAGGAAACCTTGATCATCTATTAATCAACGAGCTAGTTAAAAGAGAGGCTTTACTAGGAACCATTGTTTGTTTATTAAACACATATGTATCAACGTTTCCGGTTAATACAATTCTAGCATGAGAAATAAACATTTATCATAAACAAGGAATAAGATAATAACCACTTTATTATTGCCTCTCGGGCATATTCCCATCAAATTAGACGTCCCAATACATCTAACGACCAGGAAAAGGATAGAGGGATGTACCAGGTTCGTGGAGAACTGAACTTCGCGGTTCCTGCTGCAATAAAATTTGCCAACATTCATAGACCATAGTCCATAAATACAATGATTTTCTCAAGTAGATTAGAATTTAGGGGCTAAATTATTTTAGATTTGGGAGAAATTACATACGAATCTATTGCTGTAAAGCATGTTGCCCCTTTTTCTTGAAGCTCGTCACGACAAAACAAATATCGATACACTGCTAGCTACTCCAGTCCGAAACAATTCAAAAGAGCTGCTAATTGTTCTGTACTAAACCTAATCTTTGCCAACAACCAACGGTTTCCTCTCCACGGTCGTCGGCTTCCTCTGCCTGTAGATCATCAGACATAAATACATATGCACATCTGACATCCGGCCAGCGCGCATGACCCACCCGCTCCACGAACGCACATGCCTTGTGTATATTCACGTGTGTCCGATGGCATCATGTAGTTCCTTGAGATGCCGGCGTGAACTCCTGCGACAGCATAAAGCGCATCGGCAAGACACGTCCACGTGTCACGAGCTGTACACATCCATGGAAGACCTCTCGAGACTAAGAAGAGGACACCAACCAGATCGAGCACACGATCGTCACTTGGCCGGCGAGGACGCCTCCGCTCGTCGCAGAGTTTCTATCCAGCATATGCCGGTGTCCTACATATGCGCTCCGGTCGGTCGGCAATGGCGATGCGCGCACTTCTAGTTTCCCTCTGCGCTGAGCCCATCTCCAATAGTCTAAAGTCCTCCCTCCGCCGAGCCGTTCCGCGACCATGTGTGTTTGTCCTCCTGATATGTCTCTCGTATCTATAATTTCTGATGTTCCATGTTGATATTATGTCAATTGCTATATGTTTTCTATATACTTCATAACATTTTTATGCATTTTCTGGAACTAACCTATTGACAGGATGCCACAGTGCCAGTTCCTGTTTTCTTCTGTTTTTGTATTTCAGAAAAATTGTTCTGGAAATATTCTCGGAATCGGACGAAACAAAAAGCTGAAGTTCCTATTTATCTGTCACGTACATGGAGTCCGAAGGAGACCCGAAGGGGGCCAGGGAGGTGGCCACACCATAGGGTGGCGCCCCCCTTAGCCACGCCACCACGTGGTGTGGCCCCCTGGGCGCCCACCGACATCGCCCTTCCGCCTATACAATGCATTCCTCGGGAAAACCCTAAGTACACTAGCCTCCATCCACGAAAAGTTCTGTAGCCACCGTCGTCGTCAACCCTAGTTCGGGAGGGTTCTGAAGCTCTTCTGGGCACCCTGTCGAAGAGGGGAATCATCACCGCAGGGCTCTTCATCACCATGCATGCCTCCGGAGTGATGCGTGATGACCCACAAGTATGGGGGGGGGTGTATCGTAGTACTTTCGATAAATAAGAGTGTCGAACCCAACGAGGAGCAAAAGGTGTTGACAAGAAGGTTGGATAGAGGATTCACTGTAAGCACTAGCAAACGTGTTTTTGGTGGTTTTTGATAGCAGATAAATAAAGTGTGAGTAAATAAAAGACAGTAAATATAATTGCAGCGAGTGGCCCAATCCTTTTGAGAGCAAAGGACAATACGGCTGTTCTACTTATGATTACCAAACGTTCTCAAGGACACATGGAAATTTTGTCGAGCGCTTTCATTTCATACAGTTAATTAATATTTATTGTTTTGATGGGTGTTGTGTGGGTGAACCTATGCTAATGCACCGCCCAACTAGGACTAATACATACTTGTGAGTAAACCCCTTGCAAACATCCGCAAATACAAGGAAGTAATTAAGATAAATCGAACCACGGCCTTAAAACTCTAGGATCCTACACTCGCTCGTGCATCGGTTTCCTAACAGTGGTTTAGGTTTCTGTCACTCCGGCAACCCCTTAATTAGTAGCCAAATAAAAAATGCATCCTCCTAGGGCCATAAAGGTGAAGTATCATGTACGATGTTCACATGACACCACTAGAAGAATAACACCACAACTTAAATATCAAACCGCTAGATATTACTTCAACATAATTCCACTACTAACATCTTGACTTCTCCCATGCATGTCCTCAAGAACTAAACAAACAACTCACAAGATATCATATGAATCATGATCAGAGGTGATATAATGATGAATAACATCGATAAATATCACAAGCATCAACTACTAACAAGTAATCCACATCGGGAGAGAGATCAGGTGAAGAACAGCGGTATTGAACCCTAATCGTTACATCGGGATGGAGATGGATGGCGATAATGACGATCTTGATGATTCCCGGAGCGATGACGGTGACGATAGAGATGATTTTCCCTCTCCGGGGAGGAATTTCACCGGCAGATTTCTCCCTGCCGGAGAGCTTTTCTCTCTTTGTTGTTTTCCACCCCGAGGAGGCGGCGGAATATTTTCTTGATGGTTCTCCGAGGCTTAGGGTTCCCGGGAGGTCAAGTACGCGAAAGGAGGCGGCCAGAGGTGGGCCAGGGTGGCGACACCACCCCAGGCGCGGCCAAGGGGGGGTCGCGCGCATGCATGGTGTGGGACCCCTGTGGCCCTCCTCCGGGTCTCCTCGTGGCTAGCTCCCTCTTATGGACTTCTAAGACATCCCCGATGCCCCTTTCTTCTTCTGATCTTCTGAAATAGGGTATCTTGACAGTGATTTTTCCATCACATTTCTGGTACCGGTGTTTATTCTCCAAAAATTATGAAATATGCAAAATAAGATGAAATAAAATAAGTAATGCATCATAACATGAAATATATCAATGAATAACAGAAAATTACAATGTAAAATAGTGATGCAAAATGGACGTATCAACTCCCCCCAAGCTTAGACCTCAATTGTCCGCAAGCGAAACTGAACTCAGTAAACATGACCACAGGTTTATGGAGTGAAGTGTCGATAAATAAAATACGGACAAGAAACATCCCATCTATCAATGCGCAAGTCATTTTAGACAGCAACTTACTCTTATATAATTAAACTTGAAACATGTAGAGGAAATCACAATAAAGGTGCAAAAAGGAAATCATAATTGGTGAAGGCAAACTTCGTTCTTGGTCAGAGAAGAATTAACAGAGTACTTATCTTTCGATCAGAGTCTTTATATTAGAGCTTATATTGCAGAGTTTGTCATGGTCAATCATAACAGTCTCTTTGCAGTCATTGGTAACTTTCAAAGTGGCATTGAGTAAATCAACATATATATGGATGGATCACAACAACTCAAATGCCTGCTTAAGACAGAAAGGAGTAGGTTTACTAACTCAACATAAAGGTAAAAGATAGGCCTTTCGCAGAGGGAAGCAGGTATTAACTCATGTGCTAGAGCTTTTAATTTGATATACAAAAGTGTTGAAAACAATTTTGAGAGTGGTGTATGTTAATGTCAACAAATGGCAAACAGAAAAAACAGTATGTCACAATACCTCTTGAAGGACGCAACTGGTATAGAAGGCCATCCATCTTTCTCTTTTGTTTACACAATTATGCTTTGACTCATAAATAAGGGGCAAAAATAGTGAAGAGAATTTGTATTATTAAGTATGGGGCTGGGCACCCCGCTGCTAGCTCTTCTACCATTTTCATAAGCGGATGAAGCCACTAGTCTAGGTGTGTCAAGTCCAATCAACAAGTGAGATAAAGATTCTCTATTTGTGTCCTGATGAGCTAAAATATGGGCACAAAGCAGGTGTAATTATGAAGGTTTAAAGGTAGCACACAAGCAATTTACTTGGAGTGGCGGTTAAATACCACATATAGGTAGGTATGGTGGATACAAATGGCATGGTTTTGGGGCTCAAGATTTGGATGCACGAGAAGCATTCCCTCTCAGTACAGGTTTTTGGCTAGCAAGGCTGGGTAGCAAACATAAGAGTTGAGGGAAAACAAACAAATACATATATTATAGAATCAATCATGCAATCTTCCTTGGAGGTACAAACAATCTTACTTGAGAATACTAAGCTTATGAGCCAACAAGAAAGAAAGATCATGGAATAATATATCTACATGCAACTCCCTTTTTTCTACCTAAGTATCAATGTACTGTTGCTACTGACTAATGCTAAGTTTGCCAAAACCAACTAGATTAACTTGATGCTCCAATATTGATATCAATACTAATAAAAAAATCAACCATATAACAAAAATTGCAAACTAAAATAAATTGTAGAAAGTAAATGATGAAACTTCTCATTAGTATTCCATTACGACAACTCAAACCAAGGGATACATCAATAACCAACTAAAGGAGAGATACTTACATACTACAAACCATCCTATATGGTAACTTCCCTACTCATGATATGACTCTGCTAAATGGTAAAAAGGTGAAATATAAAGGTGTGATACCGTGGCACTCCCCCATGCTTGGAACAAGCCAAGGGGATGCCAATACCAATGACGAATTAATTCTTCGGTGATGGTGATGAACTCTTATCAATAAGCTTATCAACTGACTCCTTAAAATCATCAATCACATCTATGAGCCTTCTTATCAACTCTGTATTGCTCTCAATATGGTCTTGGAACTTGTCCAGCGGTGAATCCCAGCTCTTGGAATTATTCCCCCACACTATATCAGATCGGGGGCTTTCATCACATGCACGGTTAGAACGATCCATATCCCAGTGAGCAGGCAACTTTGCCTCGGGTACCCTCATAGATTGATACTCATGAATTAAGGTATGGAAATGTTTCTTAATACCTGAAAGTGGTGTCCTTGAAGCTAAGAAGTGACGTGGGGCCTTCCCTCCAGTGCTCATCCTCGCCGTCTGCTTGGAAGGTTTTGCAACCACTCCAATGCTTGCGGCGGCGGCGCGTGGGTGCACTCGCGGGTTCTCTTCTACATCTCCTTCAGCTCCACTCTCGATCTCCTCCTTCGGCTTCCGGTCTTGGAGATCATCTTTCAACGGTCCCTTGCCCTTGTTGTTGTCGGCGGAGACCATGGTGCTTCTAAAACTGAAAACAAATCCTGGCAGAAAAAGGTCGAAACAGAAACACGACGAGAAAATGATATATGGACCTCGCACTACCAAATTCGGCGCGATCAGGGACGTTTCAATAACGTTGCGGATGGGCTCCAAACCGTCGCTAAGGGCAATCCGCGACGGAATGAGAACGTTCCTCATCGACTGTCACGGACGATTCTGCGACGATTAAATGAACACTAATCCGTCGTAAAGTCCGCAACGGAAATTCGACCGTCGCGAGCTACTGGCCGGCCCAGCACAAGGCCCAACAAGGAGCGACATTTTTTTCGTCGCAGCGTGTGCACACGTGGCATTGTATTTTCCGTTACCCGTTACGGGCGCCGCTTACGTCAGTTCTACCATTCCTGACGTCATCATTTTCTTGACATTTTTAAAACGTCGCGATTAAAAGTACTGTTACCTCCTTTTATGACGTCATCGATCCTGTTTTATGACGTCATAATATGTGCGACGTTCATTTTCTCGTCGCGGATTCAAGCACTATAGATGTGCCACGTGGCGCTCTCATAAAGTTCCACGTATACGCTTATTATCGACGAATTTATAACGCTGTCCGACGGTGAGATGTTTTAGTTCGTCGTAAGACGTCGCGAATCATGAGCCAGCACGTGGACCAACATGGCATGTCCACGTCAAAACGTATCCGTGACGTGATTTTCCGTCGCGATTTTCATCCAATAGTGTGCCGTCTCGTGGACCTACCATATAGTACCACGTGTTCTCGTATCCGTAACTTTTAGGGGACATAGATGATGGAAAATCAGGCATCCGAGGAACATAGATGAAAATAGCACACGACAAGCATGTACAGAACATAGATTAAAATAGCATATGACAAGCAAGTTAAAGCATGCATGTACATGAACTAGCAGATGACAAGCAAGTTAAAGCATGCATGTACATGAACTAGAAGATGACAATCATGGGTGAAATAGCCGATGACAAAAGTTTGCAGCAGAATTCACAAAGGGAAGATGCCCTACAAGAATCTATTGAGGTAAAATGCTGATTACAGAGATGTGAAGAATTCTGGGGGGGCTTACAATTGCTTTTTTCACAGGCGAAGGGTATGTTCCATCCACCATGTTAATGTGCGTAGCTTTGAACAGTTGAACTGCATCTTGAACCTTGTCGCAATAAATCTCATAGCTCCGAGAAACCGTATGAGCGGGTTACATGACACAACCTCTGCTTTGTGCAGCTTTCAGACATGCCGTCTACACAAACAAAGTATGAAGTATTAGCAACAATCATGGTTATAGAATTGATGCAATAGCAGTTCGAGTGAGCAAAGACACAAACATGTTTCTTGGCTGAGCCCCAGCTGGCTAGTGAAGCTTTCCATTC
Source organism: Alopecurus myosuroides (assembly GCA_028641055.1). Lineage (NCBI taxonomy): Eukaryota > Viridiplantae > Streptophyta > Magnoliopsida > Poales > Poaceae > Alopecurus > Alopecurus myosuroides. The sequence goes on along the minus strand of CM054063.1, from coordinate 114,507,705 downwards.
AGCATCTCCAACCTTCTCTATTGGTGGAGCTTTAGGCAAAACCTTACTCTTGTCTTTGACGCTGTGCCAATACTGCTTCTTCAAAACATGACGCCTGTGTTTTGTACGACTCTGGAGATTCATTTCAAGAGAGGACATGATATTGGGGTCATCGAGGTCTATCAGAAACTTTTACTAAAACAAAAGAAATAGCATACTTCAGTTTTATGAACAGCAGTGGACAGACTGGAATCAAGAGTTACAAAACTTACAGCCACATGGCCATCAAAGGCTTTAAATATGTCAGGCCTTTTCTTGTACTGCTTCCAATGGAGAAAGACGGGGACAACCTCCTTGGGTGCAATTGAACATGCAGTGGTATACATGGCACTAATCTTATCGTCAGCTGGCCTAGTACATCTAGAAGGAATAACTATTCTGATCCTCTTTCCTCTGGACATCCTGTCCAGCCCCTTTCCCATGTTTATTCCCCTTTCAACCCCACCTCCACCACTTATAGTGATGTCTCCAGGTTGATTATCTAAAAAAATGTGGCCGCGCTAGAGTTAGTGTTCTGCATTTCAGATTTAATTCTGGAAATGGATAGCACAGTTCTGCAACATGTTACCTTCCTGGTATAAGTGATGTCGATCTTCAAACCATGGGTCAGAAACCAGTGCCTCGGAGTGGGCATCTACCTCCTCGACTTGGGAACCTTGCCCCTCATGTTGGAATGGTGGGAGCTCGACTTGGGAACCTAGCAGCAGGCCAACGAGAAGATCCTGCCTGTACTGGGCGTGGTTCTCCTCGCGGTGGTCAGCTGCATCCTTTCCCATGTTTATCCCCCTTTCAACCCCACCTCCACCACTTATAGTGATGTCTCCAGGTTGATTATCTAAAAAAATGTGGCCGCGCTAGAGTTAGTGTTCTGCATTTCAGATTTAATTCTGGAAATGGATAGCACAGTTCTGCAACATGTTACCTTCCTGGCATAAGTGATGTCGATCTTCAGACCATGGGTCAGAAACCAGTGCCTCGGAGTGGGCATCTACCTCCTCGACTTGGGAACCTTGCCCCTCATGTTGGAATGGTGGGAGCTCGACTTGGGAACCTAGCAGCGGGCCAACGAGAAGATCCTGCCTGTACTGGGCGTGGTTCTCCTCGCGGTGGTCAGCTGCATCCTTGTATTGGGCAGCTTCCAGATGGCCATGGGCAACTGTCTGCTTGTTTTGGGAAGATTCCTGCAGGACTTGGGGAGCTTCCTGCTGGACTTGGGGAGCTTCCTGCAGGACTTGGGGAGCTTCGAGCTCGAGCGGGGCGGCTGTTTTCTCGATCACCACAGCTACCACCTTGGTTTGGACCGCATCTGGCTGCTTGTGTTCGACATCTGCCGTCTTGTCATTGTCAGATGGCTTCTTGGGGGGCTTAGATGGTTTCTTGTTCCCGGGTGGTGGTGGCCTGACTGGATCTGTGGGCTGTTTCTGCAAGCTCGTACTCCTTGTTTGACCCGTTCTGGGTGCAGAAACTGCCAGTGCAATCTTCTGGGTATTTTTTTTGAAAGGAAGGCAGCAGGGGAGGCCCCCACAGCGGGTTTTTATTTTTGAAATAATAGGAACCCAAGTCTGCATCCGTGAGGACTTGAACCTGGGTGGTTGGGTTGTACATCCACTTCCCTAACCAAGTGAGCTTGGCTCGCTTCCTTCTTCTGGGTATTTTTTTCTCTTGTCGGAGTAACAAGTGATGTGTTGTCAGATATGTCAGCACGGACACGCTTCTTGCCAGTCAAGGAGTTGCCACCTAGAGGCATCTGCCCCCTACCGGATGTCGTCTTGACTTTGAGTTTCCTAGCCTGCATAGTTCACATGTTCAGATCAATGGGGATGGTAGCACAACATATATGTAAATGCAGTAATTAGGCCACCAGTCCCACACGAGATAAGTAAATAGCACCTTCACTGCTGAGCTATCATGCAAGGGTGTTGAGCTAGAAGGTAAGGGTTCAGCTTCTTCAGTGAAGTCTTCCTCCCCTCGAGGATCATACTTGGATCCAGAGCTTTCCTTCTTGCTCTTTTTAGGAGAGAGTACGATCGAGCTTGCAAGAGCACGTGCTAGTATACTACCCAGCCGTGGATGGTTTCTCAGGATATTGATCCGTGTTTTGTCAATGGATTTTACAGGTGGTTGTAACATAAATCAAGAGCTCAACGTAAGCTACAAACATCACACTAGATACTATAAGAATCCATTAAAGCTAGAAAGTAAGATTTGGGTTTGTTTCATGGAGTGATGTTCTGACATATAGTGTTGGTGTTGATTGTTCTGTACTACTCCCTCCGTTCACTTTTATAAGGCACGCTACTTACCGTTTCAATTTTAACAACATACATAGTAAAATGAGTGCATCTATGTACAAATTAAGCAAATTTTGACCATAGGAACTCATCAATCATAAAGAAGCACATAACAGGCAATTTTTACGATGTCGGGAACTAAAACATAAACAAAAATGTGCGGGGAATAAGCATCAAACAGGCTGAAATAATTATCTCGAGATCGCCTCAGGATTTAGGTGATTTTTCTTACTGCTTGCCATGGCTGAAACCATCTCTCCAGGAGTCAAGGTGGTAGGCCTTGACGAGATAGTTGCCTTCAGGTTAGTGACGAGGTGGCTGACCTCGACGAGGAAGTTGCCACGAGGTTAGTTAGGCGGTGGCAGACCTATATGCAAGGTGAGGTTGGTGACGAGGTGGCCGAACTACGAGCTGGACAGCGAGGTGGCAGATCTTGACGACGACCTGGAAGGCGAGGTGGCAGATTTGGCGGCAAGGTGGCAGAGCTAGCGGCGAGGCGGCGAGGTGGCAGATCTGGCGGCGAGGCGGCGAGGTGGCAGAGCTGGCGGCGAGGCGGCGAGGTGGCAGATCTGGAGACGAGGTGTAATATCTGGACGGAGACCTGAATGACGAGGTGGCAGAACTGGACGGCGAGGTGGAAAAGCTGGACGGCGACCGGCGAGTTACACGGCGAGGTGGAAGACCCGCACGGGGAAATGTTAGACCGGGACGGAGCTACGCGGCGAGGTGGGAGAGCGGGATGTAAAGCTACGCGGTGACGTGTGGGAGCGGGACGGAAAGCTACACGGCGAGGACGCGAGGTGGGAGATATATGCAGCGAGGTTGGAAGAGAGGAAAGAGGGAAACTTCGTCAATGGAAAAAAAGGGGGCGGGGATTTCGTTGAGAGGCCGCGGGTGGGTAGAGGAAGATGTGAAATTTTGCAAGAGGCTTCGCACGCGCTATGTGGGAGGCGCCAAAGTTTGATCCATAATTTGGGGTGGGTGCGGCATGAAAATTCCGCGCGCGCGAGTTCGTGTGGGCGTGGAAAGAAACATTGCTGGCCGTCGGATGCATGATGGGTGACTTAAACAAATTGATAATCTATGCAATTGGTTATCAAATGACTATGTAATTAAAAATGGGGAATGTCAGAATCCCGCCTAAGACTAACAAGGTGTAACCGAATCATATCTATACAAATATTATGTGAGGTTCCCCCCGTTAGGACAAATCCGGGACTTTTGGGCTCTAAGTAGTCCTGCAGCCCGCCAAAGAGAATCTGACGTCGGTGAAGCCGTAACAAAGAGAGTGAGGGAATCTTGGGAATGCAATAAACATGCCACACTCTAACACACGTGGTATGGAATACCATGGGATTTGGTGGCATTCAGACGCTCTTCGGAGAAACCATAACCCCTTGGGGAAAAAGACGGAACTGCCGTTCTGGCCCCTCTACGTGAGCTGGAAGGGGGTAGGAGGGTGGAACCAATTGCTTGGTTGTGTTGTATTAGGCCCAAGGAACACCCAAGTCAATGTTAGGGCAAACCTCTTGGCAATATTTCCCTCGTTCTGTCAGATCCGGGAGTTTCGGGCTCTAATTAGTCCTGGAAACCGTTAGAGAAAATGTGACGTCGGTGAAGCCCTAACACAGAAAGTGAGGGAATCTTTGGCATCCAAGACCTATTCCACACTATAACACACATGGTATGTCCTACCATGTGATTTGGTGGCATTCAGACGCTCCGGAGCCCCTCTCCGGAGAAACCCTAGCCCCGTTGGGGGGGGGGGAGACGGAACTGCAGTTCTGGCCCTCTACGTGAGGCGGAAGGGTACCAAAGTGGAACCAATTTCTTGGTTGTGTTAGGTTAGGACCAAGGAACACCCAAAGCAATGTAGGGACCACCCTATTGGAAAGATTCACCCCACCCACCCCCTCCCGTTCCGTCAGATCCGGGAGTTTTGGGCTCTAATGTAGTCATGGAACCCCCTAGAGAGAGAATCTGATGACGGTGAGCCCTAATACGGAGAGTGAGGGGATCTTGGGCATCCAAGACCCATGCCACACTATAGCTAACACGAACGGTATGGCGCATACCATGTGTTGTGGTAGCATTCATACGCTCCGGAGCCCCTCTCCGAAGAAACCCTAGCCACAAGCTCGGGAAAAAAGACGGAACTATCGTTCTCTCCTCTCTACGTACATGAGCCGGAAGGGGGTAGCAAAGTGGAACCAATTGCTTGGTTGTGTTAGGTTAGGCCCAAGGAACACACAATACAATGGTAGATCCCACCTATTGGCAAGATTCCCCACGTTCTGTCCTATTTGGGAGTTTCGGGCTCTAAGTAGTCCTGGAGCCCACCAAAGAGAATATGATGCCGGTGAAGCCCTAACACGTAGAGTGAGTGAATACTGGGAATCCAAGACACATGACACACACACACATTTTTTGGCATACCATGGGACCGGATTTGGTGGCATTCAGACGCTCCGTAGCCCCTCTCTGGACAAACACTAGCCCCGCTGGGGAAAAAGTCGGAACTGTCGTGCTGGCCCCTCTACGCGAGCCGGAAGGGGGTAGAAAAGTGGAACCAATTTCTTAGTATTGTAAGTTTAGGCCCAAGGAACACCCAATACAATGGTAGGGCACACCTCTTGGAAATATTCCCCTCGTTCCATCAGATTCGGGAGTTTCAGGCTCGTAGTGTTGGAACCCGCCAGAGAGAATCTGACACCGATGATTCCCTAACACAGAGAGTGAGGGAATATCGGGCATACAAGACCCACGCCACACTATAACATAAATTGTATGACAAACCATGGGTTATGGCGGCATTCAGACGCTCCGTAGCCCCTCTCCGGAGAAACCCTATCCCTTTGGGGCAAAAGACGGAACAATCATTTTGGCCCCACTACATGAGCCGGAAGGGGGTAGCAAAAGTGGAATCAATTGACTGGTTGTGTTAGTTTTAGGTCCAAAGAACACCCAAGTCAATGTTAGGTCCCACCTCTTGGCAATATTCCCCCTGTTACGTTAGGTCCGGGAGTTTCGGGCTCTAAGTAGTCCCGAAACCCGCTAGAGAGAATCTGACGCCGGTGAAGCCTCAACACAAAGAGTGAGGGAATATTCATCATCCAACACCCATGCCACAATCTAACACACATGTTATGTCCTACCATGTGATTTCGTGGCATTCAGACGATACGGATCCCCTCTCCGGAGAAACCCTAACCCTGATGGGGAAGAAGACGGAATTGTTGTTCTCGCCGAGCTACGTGAGCCAGAAGGGGTTAGAAAAGTAAAAGCAATTGCTTGGTTGTGTTAGGTTATGCCCAAGTAACACCCAAGTTAATGGTAGGGCCAACCTCTTGGCAATATTTCCCCCATTGTGTCAGATCCGGGAGTTTCGGGATCTAAGTAGTCGTGGAACTCGCTAGAGAGAATTCGAGGCTAGTGAATCCCTAACACAGAGAGTGAGGGAATATTTGGAATCCGAGACCCATTCCACACTCTAACACATATGTTATGGCATACCATGTGTTATGGTGGCATTCATACGCTCCGGAGTCCCTCTCCGGGGAAACCCTAGCCCCATTGGGGAAAAAGACGGAACCACCGTTCTAGCCTCTCCGTGTACATGAGCCGGAAGGGGGTAGAAAAGTGGAACCGATTGCTTGGTCGTGTTAGGTTAGGTCCAAGGAACACCAAAGTGAATGTTAGGGGACACCTCTTGTCAAGATTTCCCCCGTTCCGCCAGATCCTAGAGTTTCGGCTCTAAGTAGTCCTGGAACCCGCCAGAGAGAATCCGACACCGATGAAGCCCTAACAAAGAGAGTGAGGGAATCTTGGTCATCCAAGAAAATTTCCACACTCCATATAACACATGGTATGGCAACACACATGGTATGGAATACCATGTGCTGGCATTTTGACGCTCCGGAGCCCCTCTTCGGAGAAACCATAGCCCCTTGGGGAAAAAGACGGAACTACCGTTCTGGCCCATCTACGTGAGCCGGAAGGGGGTAGCAAGGTGGAACCAATTGTTTGGTTGTGTTATATTAGGCCCAAGGAACACCCAAGTCAATGGTAGGGCCAACCTCTTGGCAAGATTTCCCCCGTTCTGTCAGATCCGGGAGTTTTGGGCTCTATGTAGTCGTGGAGCCCGCTAGAGAGAATCTGACGCCGTTGAAGCCCTAACACAGAGAGTGAGGGAATGTTTGGCATCCAAGAACCATGCCACACTATAACACATATGATATAGCATACCATGTGCTGTGGTGGAATTCATACGCTCCGGAGTCCCTCTCCGGGGAAACCCTAGCCCCGTTGGGGAAAAAGACGGAACCGCCGTTCTGGCCTCTCTACGCGCGTACATGAGCCGGAAGGGGGTATCAAAGTGGAACTGATTTCTTGGTTGTGTTAGGTTATGTACAAGGAACACCAAAGTCAATGGTAGGGTCCACATCTTGGCAAGATTTCCCCCGTTCAGCCAGATCCGGGAGTTTCGGCTCTAAGTAGTCCTGGAACCCGCCAGAGAGAACCGAACGCCGATGAAGCCCTAACAAAGAGAATTAGGGAATCTTTGTCATCCAAGACACTTGACACACTCCATATCACACATGGTATGGAAACACACAAGGTATGGCATACCATGTGCTGGCATTCAGACGCTCCAGAGCCACTCTTCGGAGAAACCATAGCCCCTTGGGGAAAAAGACGGAACTGCCATTCTGGCCCCTCTACGTGAGCTGGAAGGGGGTAGCAAGGTGGAACCAATTTCTTGGTTGTGTTGTATTAGTCCCAAGGAACAGCCAAGTCAATGGTAGGGAAAACCTCTTGGCAAGATTTCCCTCGTTCTGTCAGATCCGGGAGTTTCGGGCTCTAAGTAGTCATGGAACCCGCTAGAGAGGATCCGACGCCGGTGAAGCCCTAACATAGAGAGTGAGGGAATGTTTGGCATACAATACCCATTCCACACTCTAACACATATGGTATGGCATACCATGTGCTGTGGTGGCATTCATACGCTCCAGAGTCCCTCTCAAGGGAAACCCTAGCCCCATTGGGGAAAAAGGCGGAACCGCCGTTCTAGCCTCTCCGCGTACATGAGCCGGACAGGGGTAGCAAAGTGGAACCGGTTTCTTGGTTGTGTTAGTTTAGGTCCAAGGAACACCAAAGTAAATGGTAGGGTACACCTCTTGGCAAGATTTCCCCCGTTCCGCCAGATCCGGGAGTTCCGGCTCTAAGTAGTCCTTGAACCCGCCAGAGATAACCCGACGCCGATGAAGCCCTAACAAAGAGAATGAGGCAATCTTGGTCATCCAAGACACTTTCCACACTCCATATCACACATGGTATGGCAACACACATGGTATGGCATACCTTGTGCTGGCATTCAGACGCTCCGGAGCCCCTCTTCGGAGAAACCATAGCCCCTTGGGGAAAAAGACGGAACTGCCGTTCTGGCCCCTCTACGTGAGCCGGAAGGGGGTAGCAAGGTGGAACCAATTACTTGGTTGTGTTGTATTAGGCCTAAGGAACACCCAATTAAATGGTATGGACAACCTCTTGGCAAGATTTCCCTCGTTCTGTCAGATCCGGGAGTTTCAGGCTCTAAGTAGTCGTGGAACCCGCTAGAGGGAATCCGACGCCGGTGAAGCCCTAACACAGAGAGTGAGGGAATGTTAGGCATCCAATACCAATGACACACTCTAACACATATGGTATGGCATACCATGTGCTGTGGTGGCATTCATACGCTCCAGAGTCCCTCTCCGGGGAAACCCTAGCCCCGTTGGGGAAAAAGACGGAACCACCGTTCTAGCCTCTCCGCGTACATGAGCCGGAAGGGGGTAGAAAAGTGGAACCGATTGCTTGGTTGTGTTAGGTTAGGTCCAAGGAACACCAAAGTAAATGGTAGGGGCCACCTCTTGGCAAGATTTCCTCCGTTCCGCCAGATCCAGGAGTTTCGGCTCTAAGTAGTCCTGGAACCGCCAGAGAGAACCCCGACGCCGATAAAGCCCTAACAAAGAGAATGAGGGAATCTTGGTCACCCAAGACAATTGCCACAATACATATCACACATGGTATGGAAACACACATGGTATGACATACCATGTGATGGCATTCAGACGCTCCGAATCCTCTCTTCGGAGAAACCATAGCCCCTTGGTGAAAAAGACGGAACTGCCGTTCTAGCCCCTCTACGTGGGCCGGAAGGGGGTATAAAGGTGGAATCAATTGATTGGTTGTGTTATATTAGGCCCCAGTAACACCCAAGTCAATGGTAGGTCCTACCTCTTGGCAAGATTTCCCTCGTTTTGTCAGATCCGAAAGTTTCGGACCCTAAGTAGTCGTGGAACCCGCTAGAGAGAATTCGACGCCGGTGAAGCCCTAACACAGAGAGTGAGGTAATGTTTGGCATCCAAGACCCATGAAACACTATAAAACACATGGTATGTCCTACCATGTGATTTCGTAGCATTCAGACGCTACGGAGTCCCTCTCCGGGGAAACCCTAGCCCCATTGGGGAAAAAGACGGAACCACCGTTCTAGCCTCTCCGCGTACATGAGCCGGAATGGGGTAGAAAAGTGGAACCGCTTGCTTGGTTGTGTTAGGTTAGGCCCAAGGAACACAAAATACAATGTTAGGGCCAACCTCTTGGCAAGATTTCCCCCGTTCTGTCAGATCCAGGAGTTTTGAGCTCTAAGTAGTCGTGGAACTTGCTAGAGAGAATTCGACGCTGGTGAAGCCCTAACACAGAGAGTGAGGGAATATTTGGAATCCAAGACCCATGACAAACTCTAACACATATGGTATGGCATACCATGTGTTGTGGCGGCATTCATACGCTCCGAAGTCCCTCTCCGGGGAAACCCTAGCCCCGTTGGGGAAAAAGACGGAACCGCCGTTCTAGCCTCTCCGCGTACGTTTGCCGGAAGGGGGTAGTAAAGTGGAAACGATTGCTTGGTTGTGTTAGTTTAGGTCCAAGGAAGACCAAAGTCAATGGTAGAGGACACCTCTTGTCAAGATTTCCCCGTTCCGCCAGAGCGAGAGTTTCGGCTCTAAGTAGTCCTGGAACCCGCCAGAGAGAATCTGACACCGATGAAGCCCTAACAAAGATAGTGAGGGAATCTTGGTCATCCAATACACTTTACACACTACATATCACACATGGTATGGCAAAACACATGGTATGTCATACCATGTGTTGGCATTCAGACGCTCTAGAGCCCCTCTTCGGAGAAACCATAGCCCCTTGGGGAAAAAGACGGAACTGCCGTTCTGGCCCATCTACGTGAGCCGGAAGGGGGTAGGAAGGTGGAACTAATTTCTTGGTTGTGTTATATTAGGCCCAAGGAACACCCAAGTCAATGGTAGGGCCAACCTGGCAAGATTTCCCCCGTTCTCTCAGATCCGGGAGTTTCGGGCTCTAAGTAGTCATGGAACCCGCTAGAGAGAATCCAACGCCGGTGAAGCCCTAACACGGAGAGTGAGGGAATGTTTGGCATAAAATACCCATGACACACTCTAACACATATGGTATGACATACCATGTGCTGTGGTGGCATTCATACCATCCGGAGTCCCTCTCCGGGGAAACCCTAGCCCCATTGGGGAAAAAGACGGAACCGCCGTTCTGGCCTCTCCGCGTACATGAGCCGGGAGGAGGTAGCAAAGTGGAACCGATTGCTTCGTTGTGTTAGGTTAGGTACAAGGAACACCAAAGTAAATGGTAGGGGCCACCTCTTGGCAAGATTTCCCCCGTTCCGCCAGATCCGGGAGTTTCGGCTCTAAGTAGTCCTCAAACCCGATAGAGAGAACCCGACGCTGATGAAGCTCTAACAAAGAGAATGAGGGAATCTTGGTCATACAAGACACTTAACACATTCCATATCAAACATGGTATGGAAACACACATGGTATGGCATACCATGTGTTGGCATTCAGACGCTCCGGAGCCCCTCTTCGGAGAAACCATAGCCCCTTGGGGAAAAAGACAGAAATGCCGTTTTGGCCTCTCTACGTGAGCCGGAAGGGGTTATCAATGTGGAAGCAATTGCTTGGTTGTGTTATATTAGGCCCAAGGAACACCCAAGTCAATGGTGGGGCCAACCGCTTGGCAAAAATTCCCCTGTTCTGTCAGATCTGGGAGTTTCGGGCTCTAAGTAGTCGTGGAACCTGCTAGAGAGAATCCGACACCGGTGAATCTGTAACACAGAGAGTGAGGGGAATGTTCGGCATCACAGACCCATGCCACATTCTAACACATATGGTATGTCATACCATGTGCTGGTGGCATTAATACGCTCCGGAGTCCCTCTCCGGGGAAACCCTAGCCCCATTGGGGAAAAAGACGGAACAACCGTTCTAGCCTCTCCGCGTACATGAGCCGGAAGGGGGTAGCAAAGTGGAACCGATTTCTTGGTTGTGTTAGGTTAGGTCCAAGTAACACCACATACAATGTTACGACCCACCTCTTGACAATATTCCCCCCCGTTCTGCCAGATCCGGGAGTTTCGACTCTAAGTAGTCCTGGAACCTGCCAGAGAGAATCCGACGCCGGTGAAGCCCTAACACTGAGAGTGAGGGAATCTTGGAACTTGCCATACTATATATCACACATGGTATGGCAACACACATGGTATGACATACCATGTTTTGGCATTCAGACGCTCTGGAGCCCCTCTTCGGAGAAACCATAGCCCTTGGGGAAAAAGACGAAACTGCCGTTCTGCCCCTCTACGTGAGCCGGAAGGGGGTATAAAGGTGGAACCAATTGCTTGATTGTGTTATATTAGGACCAAGGAAAACCCAAGTAAATGGTAGGGCCAACCTCTTGGCAAGATTTCCCCCGTTCTGTCAGATCCGGGAGTTTCGGGCTCTAAGTAGTCGTGGAACCCGCTAGAGAGAATCTGACGCCGATGAAGCCTTAACAGAGAGTGAGGGAATGTTAGGCATACAATACCCATGCCACAATATAACACATATGGTATGGAATACCATGTGCTGTGGTGGCATTCATACGCTCCGGAGTCCCTCTCTAGGGAAACCCTAGCCCCGTTGGGGAAAAAGACGGAACCACAGTTCTAGCATCTCCGCGCGCGTACATGAGCCGGAAGGGGGTAGAAAAGTGGAACCGATTTCTTGGTTGTGTTAGGTTATGTCCAAGGAACACCAATGTCAATGGTAGGTACCACCTCTTGGCGAGATTTCCCCCATTCCGCCAGATCCGGGAGTTCCAGCTCTAAGTAGTCTTGGAACCTGCCAGAGAGAACCCGACGCCGATGAAGCCCTAACAAAGAGAATGAGGGAATCTTGGTCATCCAATACACTTTCCACACTCCATATAACACATTTTATAGCATACCATGTGCTGGCATTTAGTCGCTTCGGAGCCCCTCTTCGGAGAAACCATAGCCCCTTGGGGAAAAAGACGGAACTGCCGTTTTGGCCCCTCAACGTGAGCCGGAAGGGTGTAGAAAGGTGGAACCAATTGCTTGGTTGTGTTGTATTAGGCCCAAGGAACACCCAAGTCAATGGTAGGGCCAACGTCTTGTAAAGATTTCCCTCGTTCTGTCAGATCCGGGAGTTTCGGGCTCTAAGTAGTCATGTAACCCGCTAGAGAGAATCCAACGCCGGCGAAGCCCTAAAACAGAGAGTGAGGGAATGTTTGGCATCCAATACCCATGCCAAACACATATGTTATGTCATACCATGTTCTGTGGTGGCATTCATACGCTCCAGAGTCCCTCTCCGGGGAAACCTTAGCCCCGTTGGGGAAAAAGACGGAACCGCCGTTCTAGCCTCTCCGCGTACATGAGCCAGAAGGGGTAGCAAAGTGGAACCGACTGCTTGGTTGTGTTAGGTTAGGTCCAAGGAACACCAAAGTAAATGGCAGGGACCACATATTGGCAAGATTTTCCCCTTTCCACCAGATCCGGTAGTTCTGGCTCTAAGTAGTCCTGGAACCCGCCAAAGAGAACCCGACACCGATGAAGCACTAACAAAGAGAATGAGGGAATCTTGGTTATCCAAGACACTTTCCACACTCCATATCACACATTTTATGGAAACACACATCGTATGGCAAACCATGTGCTGGCATTCAGACGCTCCGGAGCCCCTCTTCGGAGAAACCATAGCCCCTTGGGGAAAAAGACGGAACTGTCGTTCTGGCCCCTCTACGTGAGCCGGAAGGGGGTAGCAAGGTGGAAAAAATTTCTTGGTTATGTTGTATTAGTCCCAAGGAACATCCAAGTCAATGGTAGGGCCAAACTCTTGGCAAGATTTACCTCGTTCAGTCAGATCCGGGAGTTTCGGGCTCTAAGTAGTCGTGGAACCCGCTAGAGAGAATCTGACGCAGGTGAAGCCCTAACACAGAGATTGAGGGAATATTTGGCATCCAATACCCATGCCACACTCTAAAACATATGGTATGGCATACCATGTGCTGTGGTGGCATTCATACGCTCCGGAGTCCCTCTCCGAGGAAACCCTAGCCCCATTGGGGAAAAAGACGGAACCGTCGTTCTAGCCTCTCCGCGTACATGAGCCGGACGGGGGTAGCAAAGTGGAACCAATTTCTTGGTTGTGTTAGGTTAGGTCCACGGAACACCAAAGTAAATGGTAGGGTCCACATCTTGGCAAGATTTCCCCCGTTCCGCCAGATCCGGGAGTTTCGGCTCTAAGTAGTCCTTGAACCCGCCAGAGAGAACCCGACGCCGATGAAGCCCTAACAAAGAGAATGAGAGAATCTCGGTCATCCAAGAAACTTTCCACACTCCATATCACACATGGTATGGCAACACAAATGGTATGGCATACCATGTGCTGGCATTCAGACGCTCCGGAGCCCCTCTTCGGAGAAACCATAGCCCCTTGGGGAAAAAGACGGAACTGCCGTTCTGGCCCCTCTACGTGAGCCGGAAGGGGGTAACAAGGTGGAACCAATTGCTTGGTTGTGTTGTATTAGGCCCAAGGAACACCTAAGTAAATGGTATGGACAACCTCTTGGCAAGATTTCCCTCGTTCCATCAGATCCGGGAGTTTCGGGCTCTAAGTAGTCGTGGAACCCGCTTGAGAGAATCCAACGCCGGTGAAGCCCTAACACAGAGAGTGAGGGAATGTTTGGCATCCAATACCCATGAAACACTCTAACACATATGGTATGGCATACCATGTGCTGTGGTGGCATTCATACGCTCCGGAGTCCCTCTCCGGGGAAACCCTAGCCTCGTTGGGGAAAAAGACGGAACCGCCGTTCTAGCCTCTCCGCGTACATGAGCCGGAAGGAGGTAGTAAAGTGGAACCGATTGCTTCTTTGTGTTAGGTTAGGTACAAGGAACCCAAAGTAAATGGTAGGGGCCACCTCTTGGCAAGATTTCCCCCGTTCCGCCAGATCCGGGAGTTTCGGCTCTAAGTAGTTCTGGAACCCGCTAGAGAGAACCCGACGCCGATGAAGCCCTAACAAAGATAATAAGGGAATATTGGTCATCCAAGACACTTTACACACTCCATATCAAACATGGTATGGAAACACACATGGTATGGCATACCATGTGTAGGCATTCAGACGCTCCGGAGCCCCTCTTCGGAGAAACCATAGCCCCTTGGGGAAAAAGACGGAATTGCCGTTCTGGCCCTTCTACGTGAGCCGGAAGGGGGTAGCAATGTGGAACCAATTGCTTAGTTGTGTGATATTAGGCCCAAGAAACACACAAATCAATGGTGGGGCCAACCTCTTGGCAAGATTTCCCCTGTTCTGTCAGATCCGGGAGTTTCGGGCTCTAAGTAGTCGTGAAACCTGCTAGAGAGAATCCGACGCCGGTGAATCTGTAACACAGAGAGTGAGCGGAATGTTTGGCATATAATACCCATGCCACATTCTAACAAATACGGTATGTCATACCATGTGCTGTCGTGGCATTAATACGCTCTCGAGTCCCTCTCCGGGGAAACCCTAGCCCCGTTGGGGAAAAAGACGGAACCGCCGTTCTAGCCTCTCCGCGTACATGAGCCGGAAGGGGGTATAAAAGTGGAACCGATTGCTTGTTTGTGTTAGAATAGGTCCAAGGAACACCAAATACAATGTTAGGGCCCACCTCTTGGCAAGATTCCCCCCCGTTCCGCCAGATCCAGGAGTTTCGACTCTAAGTAGTCCTGGAACCTGCCAGAGAGAATCCGACGCCGGTGAAGCCCTAACACTGAGAGTGAGGGAATCTTGGTCATCCAAGACACTTGCCACACTGTATATAACACATGGTATGGCAACACACATGGTATGACATACCATGTATTGGAATTCAGACGCTCTGGAGCCCCTCTTCGGAGAAACCATAACCCTTGGGGAAAAAGATGGAACTGCCGTTCTGGCCCCTCTACGTGAGCCGGAAGGGGGTAGAAAGGTGGAAAACATTGTTTTATTGTGTTATATTAGTCCCAAGGAACACCCAAGTAAATGGTAGGGCCAACCTCTTGGCAAGATTTACTCCGTTCTGTCAGATCCGGGAAATTCGGGCTCTAAGTAGTCGTGGAACCCGCTAGAGAGAATCTGACGCCGGTGAAGCCCTAACACAGAGAGTGAGGGAATGTTAGGCATCCAGGACCGATGCCACAATCTAACACATATGGTATGGAATACCATGTCCTGTGGTGGCATTCATACGCTCCGGAGTCCCTCTCTGGGGAAACCCTAGCCCCATTGGGGAAAAAGACGGAACCGCCGTTCTGGCCTCTCCGCGCGCGTACATGAGCCGGAAGGGGGTAGCAAAGTGGAACCGATTTCTTGGTTGTGTTAGGTTATGTCCAAGGAACACCAATGTCAATGGTAGGGGCCACCTCTTGGCGAGATTTCCCCCGTTATGCCTGATCCGGGAGTTCCAGCTCTAAGTAGTCCTGGAACCCGCCATAGAGAACCCGACGCTGATGAAGCCCTAACAAAGAGAATGAGGGAATCTTGGTCATCAAAGATACTTGCCACACTCCATATAACACATGGTATGGCATCCCATGTTCTGGCATTCAAACGATCCGGAGCCCCTCTTCGGAGAAACCATAGCCCCTTGGGGAAAAAGACGGAACTGCTGTTCTGGCCCCTCTACGTGAGTTGGAAGGGAGTAGAAAGGTGGAACCAATTTCTTGCTTGTGTTGTATTAGGCCCAAGGAACACCCAAGTCAATGGTAGGGCCAACCTCTTGGAAAGATTTCCCTCGTTCTGTTAGATCCGGGAGTTTCGGGCTCTAAGTAGTCATGGAACCCGCTAGAGAGAATCCGAAGCCGGTGAAGCCCTAACACAGAGAGTGAGGGAATGTTTGGCATCCAATACCCATGACACACTATAACACATATGTTATGGCATACCATGTGCTGTGGTGGAATTCATACGCACCGGAGTCCCTCTCCGGGAAAACCCTAGCCCCGTTGGGGAGAAAGACGGAACCGCCGTTCTAGCCTCTCCGCGTACATGAGTCGGAAGGGGGTAGCAAAGTGGAACCGATTTCTTGGTTGTGTTAGGTTAGGTCCAAGGAACACCAAAGTACATGGTAGGGGCCACCTCTTGGCAAGATTTCCCCCGTTCCACCATATCCGGGAGTTCTGGCTCTAAGTAGTCCTGGAACCCGCCAGAGAGAACCCGACGCCGATGAAGCACTAACAAAGAGAATGAGGGAATCTTGGTCATCCAAGAAACTTTCCACACTCCATATAACACATGGTATGGAAACACACATGGTATGGCAAACCATGTGATGGCATTTAGACGCTCCGGAGCCCCTTTTCGGAGAAACCATAGCTCCTTCGGGAAAAGACAAAACTGCTGTTCTGACCCCTCTACGTGAGCCGGAAGGGGGTAGCAAGGTGGAACCAATTGCTTGTTTGTGTTGTATTAGTCCCAAGGAACACCCAAGACAATGGTAGGGCCAAACTATTGGCAAGATTTCCCTCGTTCTATCTGATCAGGGAGTTTCCGGCTCTAAGTAGTCGTGGAACCCGCTAGAGAGAATCCGACGCCGGTGAAGCCCTAACACAGAGAGTGAAGGAATGTTTGGCATACTATACCCATGACACACTCTAACACATATGGTATGGAATACCATGTGCTGTGCTGGCATTCATACGCTCTGGAGTCCCTCTCCCGGGAAACCCTAGCTCCGTTGGGGAAAAAGACGGAACCTCCGTTCTAGCCTATCCGCGCACATGAGCCGGAAGGGGGTAGCAAAGTGGAACCGATTGCTTGGTTGTGTTAGGTTAGGTCCAAGGAACACCAAAGTAAATGGTAGGGGCCACCTCTTGGAAAGATTTCCCCTGTTTCGCCAGATCCGGGAGTTTCGGCTCTAGGTAGTCCTAGAACCCGCCAGAAAGAACCCCGACACCGATGAAGCCCTAACAAAGAGAATGAGGGAATCTTGGTCATCCAAGACACTTTCCACACTCCATATAACACATGGTATGGCAACACACATGGTATGGAATACCATGTGCTGGCATTCAGACGCTCCAGAGCCTCTCTTCGGAGAAACCATAGCCCTTTGGTGAAAAAGACGGAACTGTCGTTCTGGCCCCTCTACGTGAGACGGAAGGGGGTAGAAAGGTGGAGCCATTTGCTTGGTTGTGTTATATTAGGCCCAAGTAACACCCAAGTCAATGGTAGGGCCAGCCTCTTCGCAAGATTTCCCCCGTTCTCTCAGATCCGGGAGTTTCGGGCTCTAAGTAGTCGTGGAACCCGCTAGAGAGAATCCGATGCCGGTGAAGCCCTAACACAGAGAGTGAGGGAATGTTTGGCATACAAGACCCATGCAACACTCTAACACATATGGTATGGCATACCATGTGATGTGGTGGCATCCATACGCTCCGGAGTCCCTCTCCGGGGAAACCCTAGCCCCGTTGGAAAAAAAGACAGAACTGCCGTTCTAGTCTCTCCGCGTACATGAGCCGGAAGGGGGTAGCAAAGTGGAACTGATTTCTTTGTTGTGTTAGGTTAGGTCCAACAAACACCAAATACAATTTTAGGGCCCACCTCTTGGCAATATTTCCCCCATTCTGGCAGATCCAGGAGTTTTGGGCTCTAAGTAGTCGTGGAACCCGCTAGAGAGAGTCTGACTCTGGTGAAGCCCTAACAGAGAGAGTGAGGGAATATTTGGAATCCAAGACCCATGCCACACTATAACACACATGATATCGCATACCATGCGATGTGGTGGCATTCAGACGCTCCGGAGTCCCTCCCCGGGGAAACCCTAGCCCATTTGGGAAAAAAGACGGAACGACCGTTCTAGCCTCTCCGCGTACCTGAGCCGGAAGGGGGTAGCAAAGTCGAACCGATTGCTTGGTTGTGTTATGTTAGGTCCAAGTAACACCACATACAATGTTAGGGGCCACCTCTTGGCAAGATTCCCCCCCCGTTCCGCCAGATCCGGGAGTTTTGACTCTAAGTAGTCCTAGAACCTGCTAGAGAGAATCCGACGCCGGTGAAGCCCTAACACTGAGAGTGAGGAAATATTGGCACTTGCCACACTATATATCAAACAAGTTATGGCAACACACATGGTATGACATACCATGCGTTGGCATTCAGACGCTCTGGAGCCCCTCTTCGGAGAAACCATAGCCCTTGGGGAAAAAGACGGAACTGCCGTTCTAGCCCCTCTATGTGAGCCAAAAGGGGGTAGAAAGGTGGATTTTTTTTTGATTGTGTTATATTAGGACCAAGGAACACCCAAGTAAATGGTAGGGCCAGCCTCTTCGCAAGATTTCCCCCGTTCTGTCAGATCCGGGAGTTTCGGGCTCTAAGTACTCGTGGAACCCGCTAGAGAGAATCTGACGCCGGTGTCGTGGGATAATCACGGCAGATGTTACCAGGGGTAACTGATCTTGGGGCAAGTCGACACAGGCGTTTGGGAGAGGGTTTAGCTCAAGGGAAAACATGGTACAACTTGATCTGATAGCCGGCAATCGAAGTCGCCGGATCTCTATTCTCGATACGATAATTCGATTAGGGTTTACACTGGATACTCGATATCACGCGATCTTGCTAGGGTTCTTAGATCTATATCTAAACTACATCCGGGGGTCGGTTTATAAAGCACCCGTACCCCCTGGCTTGTTCTACAAGGCATATCCTGAATCCTACCCGGACACGGCGCACTAACCCTAACTTGCCTTTACAGTAACCCACAATCCGGGTCATTGGGCCTACAAGCTTGGGCCTTCACAAGTTTCCCTATCCTTAGCCGGATCCTGCACATCATCCCTTGAGCCGGGTTATTCCTTGGAGCTTGGCCTACCGGGTTAGCATCCCCCTGTCAGTAGTCCCCAGAATAGCCTGGGCTTCACGGATCTCCTTGAAGCGCTTGCTATTCCCTGCAAAGATATCGATCATACGGGTATATGAAGATCGGGTTAAGATGTTTTGATATTCAGCTAGGCCTTGCTCCTTGGCGGCCATGTAATAACCCCAACTTTCCTTCCAAACACCTTGGTTCAAACTTCTGGGTCCAAACCATAATAATAATACCAAGATCCTATGCTCGATAACCAATCCCGTCATCACGGGACGAATCCCCTTCTTCCTTTTATCCGGATGCTTTGCTCAATACTTGGCGCACATCTCGCAGAAACTTTAAATAAATAGCCGTTTACCCCCACAATTCTCGGCTTCCACTCACCAAACCGAGCTTATCCATTTGCACTATAAAAAAGCCCCTTAGGAGTGACCCGAACCCTAACGGCTCATTTCCTCCATTCCATTCCTTTCTCCCTCTGAGCTCTCCT
Source organism: Alopecurus myosuroides (assembly GCA_028641055.1). Taxonomy (NCBI): domain Eukaryota; kingdom Viridiplantae; phylum Streptophyta; class Magnoliopsida; order Poales; family Poaceae; genus Alopecurus; species Alopecurus myosuroides. Next base: position 114,488,621 of record CM054063.1, on the reverse strand, counting down.
TCTCCCTGAGCGCCACCACGGAAATCCCGCGCTCGTCACCGGAACCCATCGCCCGGAGATTACGTTCCGCCACCATTCGCCCCGCGCCGCCGCCAAGATCCGCCGGCGAATCCTCATCCGGCCCACCAAGAACCGCGAAGGGACACCAAGCCTGCGCCATCTGCCTCCGCAAGGCTTCCCTCAGATCTCCTCCGGTAAATCTTTCGCACCTATCAATTTGCCCTCGCAACCTTTGATTTTTTCCTCAGTTTAGATCCAGATCGGCCCGCCTCGGATTTCTTGACTAGGCCGAATTAGAATACCCATAAACTCTTCTAGCTCGCACAAAGGACAAAGCGCATGCTCCAATCCGCTCCCCTACTACCCACAATCATTATTCTTGCCACAAATCCAAAAATAAAACTTCCAATCTAGGCTCGAACCACCCAAATTTTCCGCCTTCGCATCAATCACCCGGCTAGACCATTCCTTTTCAGTTACTTTTATTCACGTCTGGAACTTAAGTCGCCGTCCATTGTATTCAAAAGGCTCCTTCATCATTTAGATCCCATAAATTTCACCACAATGCCTGATACCCGGAAACTTTCAAACTTTGCTCTGCATGCTAACACCCGGATCTCCCGTAACTTTTCATACCTCAATGTTGTCCGGCCTATACTTAGCCGGCTCGCAACTTTCATGTCTTAACTTTCTTCTTACCTTGTACTCAGCAGGTCAGCCATATGGCTCCCAAGAAACAGGGGAAGACCCCAACCAAGGCCAAGGCCGTCAACACCATTTCCGCCAACTGGGCGCGGTCTATGGTCACAAAGGCCAAGTTGGAGGAGCTGGTGGAACTGGGAATTCTTCCTCCTCAGGAAAATATCCAATGGAGGGTACCGGGTAAGGAGACCCGGCCCACCCCTACCAAAGATGAGGTAATCTGTTTCGTGGATCATGTGACCCGGGGTTTTCGACCACCGGGTCACCCCTTTTTCCGTGACATACTTAGCCACTACGGCCTTCGTGTCTTTGATATCGGACCCAACTCTGTGCTAAATATTTCCCATTTTATTGTCCTTTCCGAATCCTACTTGTGCACTCCGCCAAGTCTAGCTCTTTTTATTGAGCTTTTTCAATGCAAGCCATGCCGCGAAAGCGGTGATGGGGCGCTTCTCACTTGCGGCGGGGTTTCGATCCAACGCCGCAAAAACTCTCTAATGCCACCCCTCACCCTCAATTCCCATGTCAAGCATTGGCAGCTCTCGTACTTCTACTGCCAGGACACTTCCCCACCCGGCCAAAAGAAACTGCCGGGTTACTCGGAGGGTCTTCTTGATATTTCTGATAAGTTTAGTGCCTTCGCCCCTAACTCGGATAGGGAGGCAATTCAACCCTTGCTAGCCAAAATTGCTACTCTTACAGCCCAGGGCCTCATCGGGCTCAATCTAGTAAAGACCTGGGTCGATTTTAGGATTCAGCCCAATTCCATCCGCACAAAGTTGATGTGCGAGTATTCAGGAGAACCTTCCGATCCGCTCCGATACTCCGATAACATCTTCGCACCTGGCGACACCCATAAAACCATCAAAGGTTTTTTGACGGAAAAGCTCGAGGTAATCCGGAACATATCCGGGTTAGAGCCCTTCACACTTGAAAACCCCGCCCCTGAGGTAAAAGTCCGACTCTGACGCCCTTACTTTCATTCTTTCCACTTGATACAGCTGGTAACCTGTGTATTAACACCTTTCAGGCTGATGACGACTTTTGGAAAATCAACGCCTCCCCTAGCTCCGAAAGTCCAGAGGAGCAAGAGGCCGTTCACTCGGATGAAGGTACTCTTTGAATTTTATTTGGTTCCTTTGAACTCGTCATAACCCCTTCATTTTCAACCATAACTTTGATGATATTTCAGAACAAGGGAATGATGAGGAAGAAAACTCGGATGGCAAAGTAGAATCTGCCAGCGACGAGGACGAACCGGAACCGGCAACCAAAGCCGGATCCAAAAGAAAAGCTCAAGAGGCCACTTCCAAGGTTTCATATCCCCTCCTCGCATTCAATTCACGTCACCTTAATGATATACCTGAGTTATTTTGACATTATTCCACTGGCCATTCTTGAAGGAGTCGCCCATGATCAAGCGGAGGTCAACTCGAAATAACCCGGGTGACAACGTCATCAACCCGGGTATTTCTTCGACCCCCACTCGGCGGGCTGGTAATTATTCTATCTTCTCTCGACCGGCACATTCCCCTTGAACTATCCTTATATAACATCTAACCTGACAATTTTCAGCCTCTCCCGAGTCTGATGACGGGTTTCCTTGTGACTTCGCGGTGAACACCGGGTAAGATCCCCTTCCGGATGCTCTTCCACACTTCACCACCCTTTCCTGACCGCGTATTTTAACTGCTTCTTGATAACATTTACAGGGCCACGGTCGTCGTTAGCGACCAAGAGGGCATGGAAGACGAGGGCCCGGGTCAGGGGAGCCCGGCCGATAAGACTACTGCCGTGTCTGGCGGTGAAAAACAAACATCGCCGATTAAACCGGACGCCCAAGAAACCGAGTATCCAATTGCTTCCCATGCGAGCAAGAAGAAGAAAGCCACAACCTTGGGTGCCGAAGGAGTGTCGGATTCCCATGCACAAATGACCCGGGTTCCGCCTCCCTCTAAGAAGAAAACCTCTTCTCGGAATTCCCAAGGCCCCGGGTCTTCTGATACGGGTAAAGATACTTTTGATCAATTGATGAACACGATCCTCACCATGAAGGCTTCAGAGGGCGATATTTTAGAGCGCATGGCTGCAGAGCACCAGGTAAAAGCGCTTGTCATCTCACATTGCATATCTAGTCCCCAAGTTCCGAGTATGACTTGCAAAAGTTATGCTTGGTACTTCACGCCAAATTTATCTTATCATAACATCCAACTAATGCTTGCCTTCCTTTCTACTTACAGGCACAGTTAACTCGGTCTGATGAAACTTTACTGAAGACCGAACAACGTCTTCTTGCCGAGATAAAACGACGGGAAATCCTTGAGGATGACATGGAAACTTTGAAGAAGGATGTTTCCAAATATAAGAAGAAGTGCCTCACCGCTCGGACCGACTTGAAGAATTTATCGGATCAAATCACCGACACTTACCAGATCTTACTCAGTAAGTTTTTGTCTGCCGACTAATTTCATGCTTCTTGTTATGCACCACTCTGGGTTACTGATACCTTCTTGCTTCTGTTTCAACTGCAGGTGCCAACCTTGCACCTCCAGAGGAAGATACTATTGCCAAGGCTAGGACCCTGAAGACTGTGCTCCGGACTTTCTTTGCCGGCACAAAATTTATATTGGACGCCATACATTGGCCCACAGAAGCCTATCCGGGTGAAGAGAATCTCGTCCAAGCCTGCTCCACTGTGCCTGGCTGGATTGAACTTTGGAAGCGTTCGTCCTGCCGAATTGGAATAACCCGGGCATTGACCTTGGCCAAAGCCTACTTTCCGAAGCTTGACCCGGCGAAGATAATATCCGGGTTTCCCGAGTTTAAGGCGGATGGTGCCAAATTTACGCCTAAGGACTTCAAGGCCATTCAGTTAGCAGTGCGCCCCTCTGCTACCTCTTTAGCCGATAGCTTGGACCTGAATACGCTAATGGCTGCGTATGACGCCGATGGCAAAGTTATCACAGAGGAAGCACCCCCGCCCTTGGACCTCTTGGAGAAGTGGGCTGATCACTCGGCCAAAAAGAAGGAGGCAACCGCGAAGAGGGAGGCCGAGTTAAAATCAGGGCCATCCGCCTCTACACCGTCCGTCCTTCCACCTATCCGCCCTGGCGCGGTGAGTCCGGGTGGCTCTGCCAGGAAAGCTAAGCAGCAGGTCCAGGAGAAAGACCCGGAAGATCGCACTTAGGAGGCCGAGTAGGGTGATGATGTCATAATACCTTAATCACGTGGGGCCTTTTCATTTGAACTATTTATCCTGCCAATGGTGCGCTTGTGCACTTCTGATACCAATGCCATAACTTGTAATGTACTTCTATTCGGTGACATATTTTTGCGGCTTTCCCTGCCTTTTGATAATCGTGCTATTTTGTCTGTTCTTTTGAACTTGTTCTTGATACCCAGCTTTCTTTTTAGCTCCCTTTGTAAGACTCGGTTTTCCGAGTACCAGGAGTTTTAATACGTGGGCTTTTTCTTTAAGTCCCCAAGACTCGGATGGTGAGGTTTTTCGAACTGCGATAGCCAAGTAGTTTGTTTCTGTTTCGAAGTCCCCCAGCCCCCATGACCCAAAGTTCGAGTAATGGGGGTGTGGCCTTTCTCAGAGAACAAATTATTTTTTACCGAGTCGCAAACCTTAAGCCATTCCATGTAAGTACTGAAGTTATGCTTGATAATTGTTGAGTTTCCGGCTTTTAGCCTTGTACTCTGCATAAACTTGTGGTTTAGATGACCCTTTTAACTATCTTGTACTGTAAGCCGGCTTTCGCGTGGATACCATGTTGTTACATCCATACGAGAACAGTGTCAGGCAAGTCCCATTGGGCTTCATGGCTGATTGTAATCGTAAGCGAACGAATCATGCCACTTTAGTGCGAGTCACATCGAGCTTAAGTAAGAAAAGTCAAGAAAAGTTGGCTTCTTTGCCCAGTCATAAGATTGCAGCCGTGCTCGTTTGCGAGTAATCGGCCCTTATAACTTATAGCTATCTATGCCGGGTCATTCGGGTTAGTGGTTGGTTACCTGAGCAACCAACCCCCAAGACCTACATGCAATCGATGGTTTTGATGATACTGAATTATCGATGTCGCAGGGATACTACTTACTTGTAATCAGGATGTAATGATATAGGACTTGATAACCATCTCTTTATTGATACTAGAAATTTTGGATCAGCAGGCCGCCTCATTAAAAACCTTCCAGTCCCCTTAGGTACCCTGGGCAGGAAAAGAGCGCGTCTGAAACCTGCTGCCCGTTACATTGTTTAGTTCCTCATAAGCACTGGTCCCGGTCTGACTTGACCAATGCACATTCTCCATATGTTGGACCTTTTCCTGATGAGTACCGGGTTTGCTAGCCAACCCGGGTAGGGTGTTCCAATGACTTGGCTGGTTGTAAGCGGCCGTGTAGCTTCTTCCTTTACAGCGGGCCGCTTGGGGGAATCATCCTCGATTAAGGCCACCATTTTAGCATCTTGCGTTGCCTTGGATTTTGTTCTTTCGCCTTCAGTACTCGGCCTTTTTGATGTGGCTATATCCTCCGGGTCTGCTTGAGACCGGTAATGCTTGAGTTCTTCTTTTCTACAGGCCTGCTCGGCCATTGCTGCATCTCCTTCGTCACATTCAGCTGCTATGTCTCGATTTCCATGTATGGTAATGGTCTTCTTGGGACCCGGGATTTTTAGCTGTAGATATACGTAACACGGCCTAGCCATGAATTTGGCATAAGCCGGCCTTCCAAATAGCGCGTGATAGGGGCTGCGTAATTTCACTACCTCAAAGGTGAGCCACTCAATTCGATAGTTATCCTTTGATTCTCCGAAAGCTACCTCCAACGCGATTTTTCCCTCGGGGCATGCTGAATGACCCGGCACTATCCCATGAAAAACTGTTGAGCTTTTTTGCAGTTGAGATTCCTTGAGACCCATGCGTAGGAAGGTTTCCCAATATAGTATATTGATGCTGCTTCCACCATCCATTAAAACCTTCTTCAGTTCGTACCCATTAACTTGCGGTGCGACTACTAGTGCCAAGACTCCTGGGTGTTCCACTCTTTCCGGGTGATCCCTTCTGCTCCATGTTACCTCCTGTTCTGACCATCTCAAGTATCTCGGGACGGCTAACGAAACTGAGTTGACTGCTTGCTTCAGTATCTTTTTGTCCTTGTTAGAGCCTCCTGTGGTATGCACATGATATTGACCCAACTGTTTGGGGTTAGCCTGGAAGCCTCCTGCCCCCCCTTGGTTATTACCTTGATTTCCAGCCGCCGGGTTACCAGCTGGGGGTGGGCCGTTGCCCGGGTTTGCCCCTGGACCCGGTCCTCCTCCCCGCCCTGCACCTCGCATAGCTCTGTGCACTTCCTCATTTTTCCATCTTTGTAAATCGGCGCACTGTTCTAGGGAGTGGTTAGCTGGCCTGCCATTCCTGCTGTGCTTCGGACATGCCATCCTGAATATGTCCCAATTGTTACCCGGCCTTGGCGGACCTTGATAGTTTCCTCCATTGTGGTTACCTCCGCTGAAATTTCCTTCTGCTCTTGGCCTCGAAGACCCGGCTTCTGTGTTGGCGACAAACTCGGAGCCTCCTTCGAAAGGGCGCTTGTTCTGGCTATTTCCATTGTTACCTGACGCTGTTCCGTTGCCGGTTCTTCCATTACCGCTTGTGTTTGCTTTTGTCTTCTTGTCATCGGCTTCTTCTTCTGTAGTATCTGTCGCAGCGTGTTTGTTGCACACATCCATCAATTCTCCCATTGTGACTTCCGACGCATTTCGACTGGACTTCATGCGAGTTAACTTTTGCACTAAAGGTATATACTTGCATGTTTTTGCCATGGCCTGTAGTGCATCCTTGGGCTGGATATCCGTGGATGAGTGAAGTATCTCCATAACCCGGCGCACCCAACTGCGCGCCGATTCTCCCTTCTTCTGGACGCATCGTTCTAGATCATCAATAGTGAATAATTTCCTGCAGGTCCCGTGAAAGTGTTTGATAAATGCGGTCTTCAGTTCCTCCCAAGACTTGATCGATCCCTCTGGTAGATTGGTGAACCACAATTTTGTTGCTCCTTCCGACATCATCAGATACATGAACTTGGCTTGGAGGTTCTCGGACGCGTTGCGGATTGACATTGCCATCTCGTAACTGCTTAGCCATGTTTCGGGATCCATGGTTGGCTCATAATTCACTACTTTCCCTGGCTCTTTGAACTTTTCCGGGTAAGGTTCAGCTCTAATATTGTCCGAGAGACACTTGGGTCCCGCAAGAATGGTTGAAGCCGGCCTTGCTCTAGAAACGTGTGATGCCGCGGGGGGCGCGTCTGGGCGCGGTGCTGCGGGAGGTCCATGCGCTGCAGACCCGGCCGCGGCCCTCCGAGCCCTAGAACTGTCCACAACGGCCTGTGCTGCTGATGCTGCCTGAGCGCGGGGAGGAGGCGGCATTTGCTGCTGCTCTTCCCTCCGCCGCGCTGAACTTGTTTGTATATTCCCTTGCTGCTGGCTGACGTATGGCGTCCCGTGCATACCGCTTCTGTGATCCGGGTAATTGGCTTGCTGTGCCACCGCAGTGTGCAACAGCTCGATGGCTTGCCGAGTCTTCTCTGCATGGGGCGACTCTCCCACAGGTATTTGATTCAATGCGAGTGTCGCTGCATATACGTTGTCCATAGGATTGTTGTAGTGGCCGGCTGGCGTGCGGAATCGTGATGGTGGCGGCGGCAGTAGATCGTTGCCGGTTGTGACTCTAGTTTGCGGTGGGGGTAACCCGGTCCGTTCATTCGCCGGATGTGTCGCTGCTGTCATCTGTTGGGGTGCGGTTCCCTGGTTCACCACTGGTATCGGTTGATCCTGAGGCGTGACGAATAAATTAGCCGGATTAATAACCCCGCCCGTTGCTGGCAACCTGGTGTGGTGTCTTTGATGTATCCTGGAGGTTTCCTCTCGAAGCCGGGTTTCCAACGCATCTAGCTCGCGCCGTCGGGTGGCCATCCCCTGTCTATCTGCTTCCACTTGCCTTCTTTGCTGTTCCAATGCACGACGAGCCACATCCAGATCTCTAACACGCTCTGCCGCGTTTTCTGGGGTGATAACGGTGGCGAGGACTGTAGGATCCAAAATCAAATTATTATCGAACAGGGCCGGGTGACGCGGATTCGAGGGACCCGCCCCTGGTGTCCGGTTTGCTTGAAACCCGAACATGTTGGCGTGTTGCTCCTCATCTGCTGCGCGACTGGTGACCGATGCTGACTCTCCATCGACCCGGGTCAAGACCGGGTCTCCGTTAACCGCGCCCTGTTGCTGGGCCACTGCCTGAGCCGCCCCGACTGATGCCGCGGCTGTGTTTCCTTGGTTGGCCGCGGGGGCTGCATAGACTGCAACTCGGCGCACGATATCCGGTGTAAATTCAGGCTGTTCCTCCTCACCGTTCTCCTCATACCGGTTTTCCAGTAGATCCAGGATAAACACGGTGTCATCTTCTCCTTGGGCCCGGTCGCGTGGGGTCCATGCCGGCTCCTCCGGCTGTTCCCACTCCGTGATGGGTTCTTCTGCCGGATATGTCGTTCCCGTTGATTCTTCATCATCTGATCGGATAGACGTGGCTTTTCCTGGCATAGAATCAGATCCAACGTTGTCAGGGACCGAATTGGAAGCACATACCATACCGATGAAGACGCTGATCCGGCCGATTGTCACGACGGATCCGGTTTCGAGGTGATCCGACTCCGGCCCCCAGCCGGAATCGTCCACCACCTTTTCTCCTTCGTGGTCGATGTAGATCTCGCCGATGACAAGATTCTCCATGCCCTTCCGAGCTTCTCCCGTGATGTAGACACCTTTGGACGCAAGCCCCATGGTGGGCGCCAACTGTCGTGGGATAATCACGGCAGATGTTACCAGGGGTAACTGATCTTGGGGCAAGTCGACACAGGCGTTTGGGAGAGGGTTTAGCTCAAGGGAAAACATGGTACAACTTGATCTGATAGCCGGCAATCGAAGTCGCCGGATCTCTATTCTCGATACGATAATTCGATTAGGGTTTACACTGGATACTCGATATCACGCGATCTTGCTAGGGTTCTTAGATCTATATCTAAACTACATCCGGGGGTCGGTTTATAAAGCACCCGTACCCCCTGGCTTGTTCTACAAGGCATATCCTGAATCCTACCCGGACACGGCGCACTAACCCTAACTTGCCTTTACAGTAACCCACAATCCGGGTCATTGGGCCTACAAGCTTGGGCCTTCACAAGTTTCCCTATCCTTAGCCGGATCCTGCACATCATCCCTTGAGCCGGGTTATTCCTTGGAGCTTGGCCTACCGGGTTAGCATCCCCCTGTCAGCCGGTGAAACCCTAAAACAGAGAGTGAGGGAATGTTAGGCATCCAAGACCCATGCCACAATCTAACACATATGGTATGGAATACCTTGTGCTGTGGTGGCATTCATACGCTCCGGAGTCCCTCTCTGGGGAAACCCTAGCCCTGTTGGGGAAAAAGACGGAACCGCCGTTCGGGCATCTCCGCGCGCGTACATGAGCCAGAAGGGGGTAGAGAAGTGGAACCGATTTCTTGGTTGTGTTAGGTTATGTCCAAGGAGCACCAATGTCAATGGTAGGTACCACCTATTGGCGAGATTTCCCCCACTCCGCCAGATCCGGGAGTTCCAGCTCTAAGTAGTCCTGGAACCCGCCAGAGATAACCCGACGCTGATGAAGCCCTAACAAAGAGAATGAGGGAATCGTGGTCATCCAACACACTTGCCACACTCCATATAACACATTGTATAGCATACCATGTGCTGGCATTTAGTCGCTCCGGAGCCCCTCTTCGGAGAAACCATAGCCCCTTGGGGAAAAAGACGGAACTGCCTTTCTGGCTCCTCTACGTGAGCCGGAAGGGAGTAGAAAGGTTGAACCAATTGCTTGGTTGTGTTTTTTTAGTCCCAAGGAACACCCAAGTCAATGGTAGGGCCAACTTCTTGGAAAGATTTCCCTCGTTCTGTCATATCCGGGAGTTTCGGGCTCTAAGTAGTCATGGAACCCGCTAGAGAGAATCCGACGCCGGTGAAGCCCTAAAACAGAGAGTGAGGGAATGTTTGGCATCCAATACCCATGCCACACTATAACACATATGTTATGTCATACCATGTTCTGTGGTGGCATTCATACGCTCCGGAGTCCCTCTCCGGGGAAACCTTAGCCCCGTTGGGGAAAAAGACGGAACCGCCGTTCTAGCCTCTCCGCGTATATGAGCCGGAAGGGGGTAGCAAAGTGGAACCGACTGCTTGGTTGTGTTAGGTTAGGTACAAGGAACACAAAAGTAAATGGTAGGGGCCACATATTGGCAAGATTTTCCCCGTTCCACCAGATCCGGTAGTTCTGGCTCTAAGTAGTCCTGGAACTCGCCAGAGAGAAACCGACACCGATGAAGCACTAACAAAGAGAATGAGGGAATCTTGGTTATGCAAGAAACTTTCCACACTCCATATCACACATGTTATGGAAACACACATGGTATGGCAAACCATGTGCTGGCATTCAGACGCTCCGGAGCCCCTCTTCGGAGAAACCCTAGCCCCATTGGGGAAAAAGACGGAAACGCCGTTCTAGCCTCTCCGCGTACATGAGCCGGACGGGGGTAGCAAAGTGGAACCAATTGCTTGGTTGTGTTAGGTTAGGTCTAAGGAACACCAATACAATTTTAGGGCCCACCTCTTGGCAATATTTCCCCCATTCTGTCAGATCCAGGAGTTTCGGGCTCTAAGTAGTCGTGGAACCCGCTAGAGAGAGTCTGACGCTGGTGAAGCCCTAACAGAGAGAGTGAGGGAATATTTGGAATCCAAGACCCATGCCACACTATAACACACATGATATCGCATACCATGTGATGTGGTGGCATTCAGACGCTCCGGAGTCCCTCTCCGGGGAAACCATAGCCCCGTTGGAAAAAGACGGAACGGCCGTTCTAGCCTCTCCGCGTACATGAGCCGGAAGGGGGTAGCAAAGTGGAACCGATTGCTTTGTTGTGTTAGGTTAGGTCCATGGAACACCAAAGTAAATGGTAGGGCCACTTATTGGCAAGATTTCCCCCGTTCCACCAGATCCGGGAGTTTTGGCTCTAAGTAATCCTGGAACCCGCGAGAGAGAACCCGACGCCGATGAAGCCCTAACAAAGAGAATGAGGGAATCTTGGTCATCCAAGACACTTTCCACACTCCATATATATCACACATGATATGGAAACACACATGGTATGGCATATGTGCTGGCATTCAGACGCTCTAGAGCCCCTCTTCGGAGAAACCATAGCCCCTTGGGGAAAAAGACGGAATTGCCGTTCTAGCCCCTCTACGTTAGCCGGAAGGGGGTAGAACGGTGGAACTAATTGCTTGGTTGTGTTATATTAGTCCCAAGGAACACCCAAGTCAATGGTAGGGCCAACCTCCCGGCAAGATTTCCCCCGTTCTGTCAGATCCGGGAGTTTCGGGTTCTAAGTAGTCGTGGAACCCGCTAGAGATAATCCAACGCTGGTGAAGCCCTAACACAGAGGGTGGGTGAATATTTGGCATCCAAGACCCATGCCACACTCTAGCACACATGATATCGCATACTATGTGCTGTGGTGGCATTCAGACGCTCCGGAGCCCCTCTCCGGAAAAACCCTAATCCCTTGGCATACCATGTGATGTTCTTTCGAATGTCGTCCATGTACGTACCCCTCGAGTGTGCCTACATGCCAACACAACTTGAACGTGCCAAGCTGCCAATACAATGTATAGTACATGCTGAAAAGGTGGGCTAATCCCACGCGTGGGAGGAGTGAATACAGTTTGCCGTCTCCACTTCCACACGTGTGTCAGCAGTGTAGTTGCAACTGAGTTAATATCGCCACTTTCACACGCCTGCATTTTATCTCTTCTTCCCCCTCTCGATCTCCACGCCGAAATAAGTTCGCTTCCTCCTCAGTTTCTCACCAACGATGTCGTCTTCACCGATCTCCTCTGCGTCTAAGAAGAGGAGGACCGAGGATTCCCTAGCAGCCGGGTATTTTTTTCAACGTACAGACATTCATTTTTGATTCCACCTTTTGGATTTTTTCATGCATCTTCTTACAAAAGTTCCTACATGGTCGGTTGTTCCACTGAGGAACCTGGTTCAGTCCTGGACCACACTTTCCTTTCGAGGCAGGTTCTAGATGCCCAGGTCACCATGGGGCAGATCCAAATCTGGAACCAGGACATAGCCAGGACCGTGAAAGTGATCCTCGCGAATTCCAAGCGGGAGATGAAATATTATGCACTCGAGCTGGAGCAGAAGCACAGATCTTTGAGGGATGCTACCAGCATGGCTGAGATTCTGCCGGTCCACCATGACTTGGGTAGGAAGACGGAACAACTCTGGAATAAGATTCAGATGCAAGACCAGGAAGCTGATCTCATCCGCGGCGAGATCGAAGTGCTGGCCAAGGAAGCAGAGGAGCCCGGCCAGATCTAAATCGATTTGCTCCTGCGTGAGCGTGTTTGGGGCTTGTCCCGGGTAGTATTTGTGTTATGATTTTATTTCAGTTTAATTAAGACTAAGTGTGTACTGCCATCCAATGCTGAAGTTTGTGACCGAACATATATTGAAGTACTCCCCTATGTTCACATATAGTTTGCGTTCTTGGCAAATTTTGTTTTTTCAGATTTTGTTTATTGAACGTACAAAAAATTCCAAGGAGAGGCTCCCACGAGTTGAATTAGAAATAAGCCAACTCTGCACGCAGCTTGCTTGCATGCATTGGTCGTGGATGCATCCCATGAGACGTGGGATCCAGCTGTCAATGACTCAAAGTAAAGGAAAAGTCCGGCCAGAGGTTAGTCAGAGAATCCGCGCCGGTTGTGCACGTACACACAACGAATATGACCTACGTGGCAACGCACGTACGTTGCCACGTGCAAACATACCGCTGCGTGCGTGCAGTTCATGCCAACGTACCGCTGCGTGCGTGGGTTCGTGGGTGGATTCCTCGTCTTCTCCCCCTCTTCGTATCCCCCACCCCGCTCTATTTAGGGTTTTCTCCTCCCTCCGCTCGTTTGTGCATTTCTTTCCTAGAAACCAGCAGTTCTTCTCCTCGAAGCAAAATCAGTTGTCCCTCCGCCGCTCGTTTGTGCCTTTCTGCTCGTCACCACCGACGATGTCGTCTTCTGTTGCAACAAGGTATTTGGTTCAACACGATTTGTTTCAACAGTTCTTCTTCCTTCATTTCGATTCCACCTTTTCAATTCCTTTGGATTTATTTCAACATCTGGTTCCCCTTCGTGCAGCGCCGGTGGTTCTAGTGTCCGCACCGGATCGCCTTTGATGTTGGGGCCGGTGGGCGTCGTCGATTCGCCCAAGACTCATTTGGCAGAACTGGACGAGGAGTTAAAGAATCTGGAAGAGGAGTGTAGGGAGAATGGTTGCAAGGCTAAAGCATCTATTTCCTTCTATCAGAAGGAAGAAAGGGATGCATATGAAATATGTCGTGAGCTGAATGAGAAGCTGATGCAAAACATCGACATACTAAACACGGTATCATTCCTCGAAAGGAAGATTGAGCTGGAAGACAGGGAAATTGTTCTCCTCCACAGGGAACTCGAACTGGCCAAGAAAGGGGCGTTCCTCCCAGAGCGGGGCTTCAAATTAAGCTCCATTGCTCCTGCGTGTGCGTGTTTGGGGCTTGTCCCAGGTTACCTGCTATCCATTTCTTTCAGTTTAAGACATGTTGTGTGTGCACTGGCAAGTTTATCGCAGATTTGTGTCGAACTATGTTTAAGTTGTGTTTACTAATTTTATAGTTTATCTCAATAATTTGTTTCTTAAGAATGCTCAGGAATATTTGGAGTACGTTTGAAAGTAATCACTATAAAGGAGATAGTTTGCAACAACAGTTCTCATGAGATAGTTTGGTAGGACAACAAAAGACAACATTTCTGGTACTACTACAAGGTTATATGAGATAGTTTTGGTAGGACAACAAAAGACAGCATTTCTGGTACTACTACATCTATACACGAGGAATATACATGCTAATTAATTAAACAATTTAACACAAGTTCTGACCACCAAATTAGCTGATAAAACAACAACAACAGTTTGTTATCATTCTCTAAAATTACTCAGAAGTTCTCACCAACTACACTGCCAAGTTCACTGCCCCATCGTCCTCCTGTGATTCGACATCGCCGTCCGCATTGTCACTGACCACCTCTACGACCAGCCGGATATAGTCCTTCGTCACCTTTACCTGTATGACGATGAGATCATCTATTTGCAATCGCGATTGAACAACGAATTCAGACCAGCCCTCAGTGAACTTGAAGTAATAAGGTTCTTCTTATTCATCAATGTGATATGAACCCAACACTTCGTTGTCCCCACCAGCTTTCATGCATATACGAGATTGCCCGTATCTTGGAAGTATATACCCATTTATGCATTTCAAAGGGACATGCTGAGGAAAGTACATTTAAGACTGATATCAGAAATGCTTATATAGCTAAATGACATTTTTTTTTTCAAATTAAGCAGAAAAAGAATGATCATGTAATTAACTAACCAACTCATTAAGTTCTTCTTGATCCTGCACCCTGTGCACAAAGAACTGAGGGACTATAATGTGCTCCCCATTTTCCAGGTCCATCTTATTCTGCTTGTAAAAAGCCCAGGTTATCACATTCATTTCAGAACCACTGACCTCACAAGGGTACTCAAATAGGCTCTTCTGTAGTGTCATCTTCCAAGATGGTACGATAGGACGACACTCTGATTGCAAAGGGAAAAACACGTGAATGTGCAATTACATAACCAAGGCCATCTTGGAAAGTTTGAAACATATATATATTAACTAGCTAGTAAATTAATGTGTAACGAAAACAAGCAAACGTGCAATTACATACCAGGGTCTAAAACCCAAGCTTTGACCTCATTGTTTGCATTAGTTACTCGAACGTCAACCATACTGAATAGATCATCATAATCAAACCTCACAAAGATCGTTCAGTTGAATGTCATAAGCTTGAAAAAATGCTGTCCAATATGATCCACATATATAAGTCATTCCAGGCCCACGTTCCACGTTGAAGTGGTATTCATTGACATTACAGACAATCCATGCCTTATGTGGACCAACAGCAAATTGCTCTATACGCTTATGGAAAGAACAAGGCAGATCCTACATAGTACACATATATACAATTTAATAGAATAAGCACACATATATTCGTCAACAAAGAAAAATCTCAGGAACAAAATAATTGTAGTGTCAAGGATACTTACTACCGCTTGATGACAAAATTCTGTAGACACCCTCATCATCACTCTAAAATTCAATAATGGAAGTTCACTTCCGGCGAGACACATGTCACGTTCATGAGAACAGAACTGACATAGGTTTTGAGCCATTCCTGATTTTTAAACTCAAAAAACAAGCGTATTAATTAGAACAGAATCCATGATACAGCTACACAAATAACAACACTAATGATCTGCATAAATACTACCTAGGCAAGTGACGACTGGTCAAGATAATCACTCCTAAATTTGGCAATTAATTAAGAAAGACCAACAATGCTTAATAGTAAGAGCATGCATTGGCTTAATTAAATGGAGCATTGGCTTAATTGCATGCAGATTGGGGAGAGGAAGTGGGTGCGACGGTCTCTAGAAGATCATTAATGCGAATTGTGCCTAACTCTTGATATTATTTGGTTTTGGAAAAGTGACTAATAAACCGAGATGGAGTACAATTTTAGTACTAAATCAGCACAATCTGCAGAAACCCCTGCAAAATACTAGTACTAATTAGTACTCCACTCCGTTCTGGTAAGCCTTTCTACCAAGCTGGTTTATGGAACGGAGGTAGTAGTAATACTTGTACCGTTCATCCACCGTGGCCAGCAAAAAAACACCGATGATGACCGCCGATGAAGAGGGTGCTTACCGATGGTAAAGGGCGTCGTCGCTGGTGTTTTTCCGACCCTTTGCGTCATCGCCGATGATGACCCCAGTGCGGATTCGACCACATGTACCGCTGCATGAATGCACGCGAAAATGTGAGATTCACTCTCCTCGCGCTCGCCACGCGCGCGAAGGAAAAAGAAAGGAGAAGGTAAATGGAAGAACCTCTCGGCTTGTGAAGAAGAACGGCGGCGACGGCGGCGGTTATCTCCCCGTGGAGAAAAACGAAGGGGGTTTTCTCTCACTGGAAGGGGACAGAGTGATCTCTCCCTGCGTCTGTTCGGCTATTAACTGAAGTGGAGAATAAAGTCCAACAAAAATGAACCTGTGGCAGACATATGGGGCCAAAGGGAACACGTGGAGAACCCACGAAAATCCCGTTGCCGCCTTGCCAGCATGCCGAGCTAGAGGGGCTGGCATGTGGGACCCATCACTGCTCAGACCAAAATCAGGTTCGAAACTAGATCCACTTCTCTGCACCCTTGGCTGTGGCAGTGGCGGCGGGGTACGGTGCTCTCCACGGAGCTCACCCCTTCCGTCCTTTTTTCTGGGGCTGTGCAAGCCGCCAGAGGCTCATCCTGCCGCCCCCACCACCTCCCCCCTCGGCGGCCGCCGTCTCCTCACCCGCCCTCCACGGCTTACCTCGCTGATGCTCCCCTTTCGGCAGCATTCCCCACGCACGCCTGTACTATTCGACTAGTTGGGGCTCCCCTTCCGGCCGCCTCCGCAAGCCAAGGTAAAGAACCCTCCCATCCTTGTGCTACTTGCTAAGAAAGTAAGAATACCTAGAACTCCTAATTGTTCTGCCAATTGATTAGTTTTCTCATGGTCTGTTATTAGTTTGTTCATGGTTAGTGATTTGATGTTCGTTAAACTCGATTAGTTTGTTCTGCAAATTGAGTTGCCTGTTATAAAAAATGAGTACCCCTTTTCAGACAAATCTAATAATAGCTTGTTTATCTCTTTAACAGATGGATAGGCGTTGGATTATGAAGATGCAACATAATGATGCCCATGCACGAGGTGCCTAAATATGAAGATGCAACATTTTGGAGTGATGACTTGGCGCTTACAGATCCACAAATTTTCCAGTACCTACCTTCGGTGGATACATCATGGAGAGCCAAGTGATGTTGTGATTATTGAAGATCCTCCACATAATGATGGCAATGGTGGTGATGAGGATGATAATGCTTGTCATGGGAATCATAATATGGATATGGATGACGAAGATGAGGCAGATAGATAAGCCGATGAAATGGAAGAAATTTTGAAAGACCTCATGGGAGCAACAACCCATGAAGGCACAGAAACTGAGGTCGAAGGTGGGTATGATAAAGTATTTGAAAAATTGTTGGCAGAGTCAGAGCGCCCGCTTTACCAAGGAAATAAACACGTCGGTAGACTGGCATTAATGATCAAGCTACTTCATCACAAATCATATTACCGGGTCAGCAACGCTGCTTTTGATGCTTGGATGCGTATATTTGCCAAGGCACTTATGGACGGCAACACACTGCCCAAATCATATAGAGAAGCAAAAGCTTATATGAAGGAGCTAGGTCTTTCATATGACAACATACACGTGTGCCCCAACAACTGCATACTTTCAGAGGGGATTATGCTGATAAGGACAACTGCCCAGAGTGTCAAGCATCGAGGTGGAAGTATCCAGAGAGAAAGAGATCTGCTGTTAAAGTGTTGTGTTATTTTCCTTTGGCACCGAGGCTGAAGAGATTGTTTGCTTCAAGGAAAACAGCGGAGAACATGCAGTGGCATGCGTTAAAGAGGAAGCCTGAAAAGGACATATTGACTCATCCGGCTGATGGTGCAGTGTGGAAGGCTTTCGACGATGAATTCAAAACATTTGCGGGCGATCCTAGAAACATAAGGCTCGGCATTGCCTCTGATGGATTCAATCCCTATGGAACCATGAGCACAAGCTACAACATGTGGCCTGTGTTTGCCGTGCCGTACAACCATTCACCAGAGGAGTTCAGTGATCCATCATACTACATGCTTTGCTTGCTAATCCCTGGCAAAACAAGTCCTGGAAAGGACTTTGGTCTTTTCATTCAGCTGTTGCTTGGAGATTTGCAGGACCTTTGGAAGGGTGTGCGGACTTATGATTCATTTTCTAGGGAAATGTTTGATCTTTGTGCTGCGGTACTCTCGTGCATACACGACTACCCAGCTTGTGGCACTATGTCTGGGCGTACCACTCAAGGCTATGCTGCATGCCTACATTGTGACAAAGATCCTCTATCAATGCCCATAACCAACAAATTGTGCTACATTGGGCACCATCATTTCCTCCCCCATGACCACTTGTGGCGGGGAAAGACAGACCTTCAAGGTAAAAATTTCGTCAAGAACGAGCGGCCAGAATCATGTGATAAAGAGTTAGAAGCTGAGCTGGAGAAGGTTAGACATCTAAAACCAGGAATTGGTCCCCAGAGCATCAGCAAGAAGAGGAAGCATGGAGAACCTACACCGATCTGGAAGCGTAGGCTTGGTTGGTGGGACTTGCATTACTGGCCAAAGTTGAAACTTCGGCATAATCTCGACGTGATGCACATAGAAAAGAACATCTTAGACATCATCCTTGGCACCATCCTTGAACTGGAAGGGAAGAATAAGGACACCGTCAATGCCAGGAAGGATCTTCATACCCCTTGCATTAGAACAAAATGCAGCTGGATCCACCGGTAATGCCCCCGGATGTGGACCCGAAGAAATATAAATGTGTAATGATATATGGAAGCTATACCCTAAACAAAGATGAAAAGACAAAGCTATGCCAGTTTCTATTTGACTGTACATATCCAGATGGTTTTTGTTCCAACATGTCCAAGTGTGTCAACGTAAAAACACGCATGATCTCGGGACTTAAAACCCATGACTGCCACATCCTGTTGCAGAGAACATTATCTGCTAGGTTGCGGGGATTATTAAAAGATGATGTCTATCGGGTGATAGGTGACCTAGGCAAATTGTTCAAGGACTTGTGCAGTAAAAGGTTGAAAAGAAGTGTTCTGCTCCATCTGAAAGTTGAAATCCCAGTAATCTTGTGCAGGCTTGAAAACATCTTCCCGACGGCGTTTTTTGATGTTATGGTCCACCTGGCTGTGCATTTACCTGACGACGCTTTGCTCTGAGGCCCTGTGAACTATGGGTGGATGTATCCAATCGAGAGGATGTTGTGTACTTTGAAGAGATATGTGAGGAACATGGCCCATCTGGAAGGTTCAATTGAAGAGGCGTAAATTTCCTCCGAGTGCTTGACATTTTCCTCTATATACTTGAAAGAAGATGTTGAGACAAGGTAGAACCAGCAACGGAGATATGAGGTTCAACAAAGACTTGAGCGAGAAGAATCATATTGTGATGTGTTTGGCCATGGTGCACGTTTAGTTGGAACATATAGTGCGATCAATCATGATAGCACTGAGACCCTATCAACAGAGCTTCATAGAATGGCTTGGTATGTCCTAAACAATTGCAGAAAGGTTACATGCTATATCCAGTATGTTCCCTACGTCTGAATTTTATGTTACCCTACACATTGCATACCCCATAGTTACCGGAGTTTAATAACTCTTCATGGTTTGCAGAAAGTTCTGGACAAACCTGGAGGAAGAAGGGACACCTGATGTGGAAGTTAGGGTTGACCAGGATTTTCCAAGATGGTTCAAAGAGCATGCAAGTTTCCTTTTGCATTTCTCTTTGACCTTTTGCATTTCATTGCATGATTTTGACCATATTGTTTTTCCCTTTTTTTCTGTGGTACACAGATGATGAACAAGGCACGGGAAAGATCGTAAGTTCATGAAGATGAGTTGTTTGCACTGGCACTTGGACCACACAGCAAAGTTAAAACATATTCAGTTTGTCATGTGAACTTAGTTCGGTTTGTCACCGCTGAGCGTGAAAAAGGCAAGAAAATGCAAAACCGTGGAGTCATGGCTGCTGGAGATCACAGCGGGGACGCAAGAGATTTTTATGGTGTCCTCAAGGAAATCAAAGAGCTGATTTATATCTCTACCGAGAAACATAAACAGACAGTTGTTCTGTTTGGCTGTGACTGGTATCGTCTTGAAGCAGGCAGGGGCATGCGCAGGTTTAAACTGGAAAAATATGATAAACTGTTCAGGAGCATCAACATTTCCAATTTTTGGTACGAGGATGATAAGTATATCCTGTCAACCAAGGCACAGAAAGTGTTTTATATGCCAGACAATGTAGGGGGAGAACACTGGCAAATAGTCCAAAAATTTGAGCATAGGCGGACCTGTGATGTGTCCGAACATGAGAAGGACAAAGATGAGGAGGACAATGATGAGGAGGAGAGGCCTAGTATTCTAGCACATCAAGACGTCGAAGTCTCTAACAATGAGGATGTTCATGCTGACCCGATATCCCATCCTCCGCCTCCGGCTACTCTGGAACACACTGACATGGCTCCCCGCATCCTCTCAGCAGATGAGATTTGGGCTTATATCAAAGATCGGAAAAAGTGTCTGTGCAGCATAAGGAAGGTGAAGTACAAGATGGCGACGCTGAATTAGAAGTCGGTGAGGATGAAGTAGACGACACATATGCGGAGTATGACAGTGATCCGGGTGCACTACCCGCAGATGATAGCGATGCAGACTAGTGTTGCATGTCCGTGGGCAAGCTTGTGTCGAACTGATTTTGCATGCTTTGTGTGCATGCTTTTGTTGAACTGATGCGCATGCCTGTTTGCATGCTGTGTGTTGAACTGTTGTGCATGCCTTCTTGCATGCTTGTGTTGAACTGATGTGCATGTGTGTGTGTGTATGCTTGTGTTTAATTGAAGTGCATTCTTGCATTTTCTTTGAAATTTGTTTGTTTGTGTGTGTGTGTGCGTGTGTGTGTGTGTGTGTGTGTGTGTGATTTTTAGCTATTTGTCTCGTATATGTCAAAACCATAGCATTAAACATAGAGTACATACAAGTGCTCATAAAATTGACTGCGAACATGATATTACTCAAGTTCTACCATTACCCAATTATCTTCCTTAAATTGCTAATATGCCATTACTCAACTGCCAGACATCATCATGCCAAGACACATTGCAAATAAACTGAAAAAACCCAAATCATCAATAGATTGTGGCCAGAATCTTGAATGTTGCCTTCATGAGTAGGTTTTCCAGCAGCTTCATCAGCACCTTCTTTATGTACCCCTTGCCGCAGCACCTGATCTAGCTTCTGCCTCAGTGCACTTATCTCTTTCTGCAATGTGCTATTCTCGTCCTTCTCTCTAAACACTGCATTACGCAGTTGAAGAACCACCAGTTCCTGGAATTCTGTCCATTCCGGGTCATGCCATGAGAACTTTCCACAACCATAAGGAATGCCATACTTCTGCAACCAAAATAAGATAAAATTTAACCAAAAGCAAAATCTTGCAACCAGACTGAAACTAAAGCACGAATATTTACCAAGCGTCTTTGTCATTTCAGGAATCTCCGGCCTGGATTATGGTCGGTCCAAGAAATCCATATGTCCATCTTCAAACCGCACAGACATTTTGTTTCATTGGAGTGGTCCAAAGCCACCGGAGTGTATGTGATAGGTTTGCGACAGCGAGGTAGAAACCCCCCTTCGTGCGACGAGCACGAACTCTCGCCGCTAGCGGCCATGCTTTCCCTGCGCGCCATGTGAGACAGGGAGACAGGGAAGAACCCTATAATCGCCAAGGGAGAAAGAGGAGAGGGAAATTTAGCTACGCGCCCTCGTCAGCGGCAACGGTGTGGTAACAACGGAGGATTTACGGCAGCGGCGGCAGAGGATTGACGGCAGTGGCTTTGCTGTGGTGTGGTCGAGTTATTTAATTGGTACATTCAGCTGTGTCAACGGCTAAATTGGGTCCCATAGTACCAACGGGTACAAATGGTGCAAACGGCCTGAAGGTGGGGCCAGGCACCAAGGGCGTGGTCGTAGCCAGTCAAAGCAGTCAAACAGAGCAGGATGTGTGGCCCCAAGAAAAATTCGCGGCGTTCTACATGACCAGGCAAGTTTCATCGAAGGCAACTGGGCTCTTAGTGGGCTACTGGGCCGTAGACGAAAATCTGCGACGTAAAACTAGCAAAAAGTCGAGCAAAACCAGTCCGCGATGGACCAATCCAATATGTCGAGAGCAAACTCCACTTTTCAGCCATTAGCGACGGAAACACTCGACGTTATCAAAACGTTCCGGATCGCACGAAATTTGGTAGTGTCGGGGGGTCCAGGGGATTATATAGCTGAAACATACGTAACGAAAGGAAAGTGCAAGTCGAAAACGGGTCGGAGAGGGGCTCCGGGGCGCCCACACCATAGCCAGTCGCGGCCAGGGTGGGCCCGCGCCCAGGAATGGTGTGGTGCCCCCGGGCACCGTCTCCTACCCCTCTTCGGATCAATACTTTTCACATTTTCCATAAAAGATAAAAATAAAAGTTGGAAAGCGATACACGGACTTTTTCTTAAGAGAACTGTTACCTATTCGAAAACAAACTCTACAGATTCTGGAATCTTCCCTCTAATAAACTTCTCCGGAGTCATTACTTCAATAATATCAACATCTTCATCATAAGAATCCCCGGAAATATAATGTTTGAGTCTTTGCCCATTTACTACTTGTGTAGTGTTATCTTTGAGGGAAGCAATTTTGATTGCACCCAAACGGTACACCTCTTCAATAACATAAGGTCCTTCCCATCTTGAGAGTAATTTTCCTGCAAAAAATCTCAGACGAGACCTATACAATAGACCTTTCTCACCAACATGAAACTCTCTTTTAAGAATTCTTCTATCATGCCATTGTTTAACTTTCTCTTTAAAGAATCTAGAATTTTCATAAGTTTCACATCTCCATTCAGCTAAAGCACTCAAATCAAGCATTCTTTTCTTACGAGAAAGTTTAAAATCTTTATTAAGTTATTTCACCACCCAATAAGCTTTATGTTCTAATTCGAAAGGCAAGTGACAAGCTTTTCCACAAACCATTTTATAAGGAGACATACCCATAGAATTTTTATAAGCAGTTCTATAAGCCCATAAAGCATCATTCAACTTATCAGATAAATTTTTCCTAGATTTATTAACAGTCTTTTGCAAGATAGATTTAATTTCTCTATTTGATAATTCTAATTGCCCACTGGTTTGAGGATGATAAGCTGAGGTAATTCGATGATTAACATCATATTTAGCAAGGGTTTTTCTAAAACCACCATGAATAAAGTGAGAACCTCCATCAGTCATAAGATATATAGGCACACCAAACCTAGGGAAAATAACATCGTTAAGCATTTTTAAAGAGGTCTCACCATCAACACTTTTTGTAGGTATAGCTTCTACCCATTTAGTAACATAATCAATAGCAACCAGAATGTGACTGTAACCATTCGAAGGAGGAAACAGACCCATAAAGTCAAATCCCCAACAATCGAAAGGTTCAATAACAAGAGAATAACTCATAGGAATTTCATTACATCTAGAAATATTACCAACTCTTTGACATTCATCACGATATTAAAAAAAATTACGTGCATCTTTAAAGAGAGTAGTCCAATAGAAACCTAATTCTAGAACCTTCTGTGCGGTTCTATCTCCAGCGTGATGTCCTCCATAAGCACTATCATGGCACTTTCTCAATATCTCTCGTTGTTCATGATCTGGAACATATCTTCGCATAATACCATCTACTCCTTTTTTATATAAGTATGGGTCATCCCAAAAATAATGCCTCAAATCATAAATTTTCTTGTTTGTTGAGCTGTAAACGTTGGCGACAAATACTTGGAAACAATAAAGTTAGCATAATCTGCATACCATGGACTATCTTGGGGGTTTGCCTTTATTGCAGCCAACTGTTCATTTGGAAAACTATCATTAACAGGAATAGGGTCATAAGTAATGTTTTCCAATCTAGAAAAGTTATTAGCAACAGGATTTTCAGCACCCTTCCTATCCAAAATATGAAAATTAACTCTTGTAAAAGCAACACCCATCTAATAAGTCTAGGCTTAGCATCTTTCTTTTCCATAAGGTATCTAATAGCAGCATGATCAGTATGAATAGTAACTTTTGAATCAATAATATAAGGTCTGAACTTACCACAAGCAAAACCTACAGCCAAGAACTCTTTTTTAGTGGTAGCATAATTATTTTGAGCAGAATCAAGAGTCTTACTAGCATAATGAGTAACATTCAACTTCTTATCTACTCGCTGTCCAAGAACAAGACCTACAGCAAAATTACTAGCATCATACATAATTTCAAAATGTAAACTCCAGTCAGGTGGTTGAACAATAGGAGTAGTAGTTAAAGCCCTGTTTAAAGTTTCAAAAGCTTCCTTACAGTCATCATCAAAAACAAAAGGTACGTCTTTTTGAAGAAGTTTATAAGAGGCTTTGATATTTTAGAGAAATCTTTAATAAACCTCCTATAAAAACCAGCATGACCAAGAACACTACGAATACCTTTAACATCCCTCGGACATGGCATTTTCTCTATTGCTTCTACTTTAGCTCGGTCAACTTCAATACCTCTTTCAGAAATTTTATGTCCAAGAACAATTCCTTCATTCACCATAAAGTGGCATTTCCCCCGATTAAGAACAAGATTAGTTTCCTCACATCTCTGCAGAACTTTATCAAGGTTGTGCAAGCAGTTATCAAAAGAAGTTCCATAGACGGAGAAATCTTCCATGAATAATTCCACAATTTCTTCACAAAAACCATGAAAAATAGCAGACATGCATCTTTGAAATGTAGCAGGAGCATTACACAAACCAAAAGGCATACATCTATAACCATAAGTTCCATAAGGGAAAGTAAAGGTTGTTTTCTCTTGATCAGTTTCCCTAACAACATTTTGAAAAACCCAGAATAACCATCAAGAAAGCAAAAAATGAGTTTTCTTAGACAACCTCTCTATCATTTGATCAATAAAAGGCAACGGATAATGATCTTTCTTAGTAACCTTATTAACTTTTCTAAAATCAATGCACATTCTATAACCAACTACTACTCTTTGAGGAATAAGCTCATTATTTTCATTAGGCCCAACAGTCATTCCTCCCTTCATAGGGACACAATGCACATGGCTTACCCATCTACTATCAGCAATAGGAAAAATAATACCAGCATCAAGGAGTTTTAATACCTCATTTCATACCACTTCCTTCATCTTATGAATTAAACGGCGTTGATGTTCAACTACTGGTTTTGCATCTGGTTCAATATTAATAACATGCTAACATATAGTAGGAGAAATCCCCTTCAAATCATCAAGAATATTCAATAGCTCCACGGTGTTTCTTCAATATTCCCAATAATCTTTCCTCTTCTTCACCTGAAAGTTTAGAACTAATAATAATAGGATATATTTTCTTATCATCTATATAAGCATATTTAAGATCATGAGGTAAAGGTTTTAAATCAAAAACAAGATCCTCCTTGGGCGGTAATGTGGTACCCAAGTCTTCCACAGGTAAATTATGCTTCAGTATCACAGGTTGACGAAGAAGAATATCATCAATCCCATTTGTCTCTTCCATAAAGATTTCACTTTCATGGTCCTCCATATATTGCTACAAAGCATTGTTAGGAGCAAGAGCAATAGAGGCAAGGTATTCAACTCTAAAATTTTCACTAGGCAATTTAGATTCATAAGGAGCTCTAGCAAATTTGGAAAAATTAAACTCATAAGATTTTCCATCAAACTGAGTCAATATTTTCTCCTTCTTACAATCTATAATAGCACCATAGTTGTTCAAGAAAGGTCTACCAGAAATAATAGGACAAGTTTTACTAGCAGCCCTTACCCAGCACTAGAAAATCAGTAGGATATTTAGTTTTACCAGATAAAACTTCCACATCCCTAACAATACCGATCGAAAAAACGGTTACCCTATTAGCAAGCTGAACAACCACATCAATTTCTTCATGCTCACAAGCACCAATTTTGTGCATAATTTCTTTATAAAGCTCATAAGGAATAGCACTAGAAAT
This sequence comes from Alopecurus myosuroides, assembly GCA_028641055.1. NCBI lineage: Eukaryota > Viridiplantae > Streptophyta > Magnoliopsida > Poales > Poaceae > Alopecurus > Alopecurus myosuroides. The sequence goes on along the minus strand of CM054063.1, from coordinate 114,462,928 downwards.
TGCACCAATATCACACAAACCATAATAGCAATGATCACTAATCTTAATTGAGAGCATAGGAACACTAGTTTTCTTAGGTCTATTTGGACGTGAGACAATATTAGAAGCATCCTCACAGAAGACAATATGTTCATCCTCTACATTTCCACAGACAAGGTCTTTTACTATTGCTACTACAGGCTCAACAATTATTTGTTCATCAGGTTCAATAGATGTATTTATACTCTTGTTAAACACACTAGCTACAATAGAGTGTTCCTTTACCCTAGAAGGGAAAGGAATTTTCTCAATATAAGGCTCAGACACAGCAGGATTAACAACATGCACTTCTATATTTCTAACACGAACAATATCCTTATAAGGTGCATGATACTTGCTCAACTCCTTTTTGGGAATATCAAGATAGGAGGAAAAGGATTTAAGACAATTTGCAAAGATTTGAGAATCAAGACCACAAACATCACTAACATTATAGAAATCATCAGTTCCCATAAAAGCTTTAATGCATTCATAATCATAATTTATACCTGACTTTCTACCTTTGTCATGCTCCCATCCTTCAGTGTTCTCTTGAATACAGTCAAGAAGATCCCATTTAGCTTCTTTCTTCATACGTGTGAATGATCCAGGACAAGAAGCATCCAATAAATCCTTATCATGAAGAGAAAGTCTTGCATAAAAATTATTGATAACAATATTACTCGGGAGCTCGTGAATGGGACATTTAAGCATTAGTAACTTCATTCTACCCTAAGCTTGGGAAATACTCTCTCCATCATGAGGACAAAAATTATATATTTGATTCTGGTCTTTATGAATATTATTGGGAGGATAAAATTTAGAATAAAAGAGAAGGTCCAATTTCCTCCCATCCAATAGATTCACCATTTTTCAGCAATTTAAACCATTCATCAGCTCTACCTTTCAGCGATAAAGAGAATGATTTACTTTTAACTTGATCCATTGTAATACCTGCACATCCGAATAACTTGCATAATTCATGTATAAGAGCAAATGATCACCGGGATGGACAGTTTCATCTCCGTAATAGCAGTTATCCATAACACGTCCAACAATTTTCATAAGTATATTAAAAGGATCCAATTCAGCAGATAACGGGTCACATACTACCCTAGCAGTAACAGTAGTAGTACCCCTAAACAGAGAACACAAAGGATTCTCCATAATGAAATAAAAACAACACTCACAGTAAAAGTTTCTCTGACCAATTTAAATTACTAATAGCGCTTCACTCCCCGAAAATGGCGCCAGAAAATAGTCTTGATGACCAACAAGTATAGGGGGTGTATCGTAGTACTTTCGATAAATAAGAGTGTCGAACCCAACAAGGAGCAGAAGGTGTTGAGAAGCAGGTTGGATAGAGGATTCACTGTAAACACTAGAAAACGGGTTTTTGGTGGTTTTTGATATAGAAGATCAATAAAGTGTGAGTAAATAAAAAACAGTAAATATAATTGCAGCGAGTGGCCCAATACTTTTGAGAGCAAAGGACAAGCCGGTTGTTCTACTTATGATTACCAAACGTTCTCGAGGACACATGAGAATTTCGTCAAGCGCTTTCATTTCATACAGTTGATTAATATTTATTGTTTTGATAGGTGTTGTGGGTGAACCTATACTAATGCACCGTCCAACTAGGAATAATACATACCTGTGATTAAACCCCTTGCAAGCATCCGCAAATACAAGAAAGTAATTAAGATAAATCTAACCACAGTCTTAAAACTTTGGGATCCTACACTCCCTCTTGCATCGGTTTCCTAACGGGGGTTTTGGTTTTTGTCACTCCGGCAATCCCACAATTAGTAGCCAAATACACAATGCATCCTCCTAGGACCATAAAGGTGAAGTATCATGTAGTCGACGTTCACATGACACCACTAGAATAATAACACCACAACTTAAAATATCAAACCACTAGATATTACTTCAACATAATTCCACTACTAACATCTTGACTTCTCCCATGTCCTCGAAAACTAAACGAACTAATCACAAGACATCATATGGATCATCATCAAAGGTGATATAATGATGAATAACAATCTGGTCATAAGTGTAAACACGGATAAATCTCACAAGCATCGACTACTAACAAGTAATCCACACCGGGAGAGAGATCTAGTGAAGAACAACAGTATAGAACCCTAATCATTATTGCGGGATGGAGATGGATGGTGAGGGTGAGGGTGATGGTGCTGGTGATGATGATGACAACGATGACAATCTTGATGATTCTCGGAGCGATGACGGTGACGATGGCGATGATTTCCCCTCTCCGGGGAGGAATTTTCCCCGCAAATTTCTACCTGCCAGAGAGCTTTTCTCTCTCTGTTGTTTTTCACCCCGAGGAGGCGGAGGAATATTTCCTTGATGGTTCTCTGAGGCTTAGGATATAGTCCAACGCAGGCGCGCGATGGAGGTGAACGTCGTGATGCCATCGGTGCCGCACTACATGGAGTGGTGTGACCAGGATATAGTCTGGTCCAGATATGATCATCCCAAGATAATGCCCAACCCGGGTACATATGCTCTGGTGGTGGACCCCACTTTCTTGGGGACCAAGAAGAATGTGAAGTTCAGCAAGGTGCTGATCGACAACGGGAGCAGCATCAACATCATGTACCGAGATACCATGGAGAAGCTTGGCCTTGCCGAGAACATGCTGCTACCCAGTCGGACTATATTCCATGGCATTGTGCCGAGAGTATCTTGTACTCCCATTGGCCGGATCTGGATGGATGTGCTATTCGGCACAAGGGAGAACTGCCGGACCGAGTGCGTGCAGTTCGAGGTGGTTGACCTTCAGATCCCCTATCATGATCTACTCGGCAGGCCTGCGCTGACCAAGTTCATGGCCTCAACTCATGCGGCCTATCTGAAGATGAAGATCCCCGGTCCCAATGGCATCATGACCATCTCGGGTGACTACAAGCGCTCCCTGGAGTGTGCATCTGCTGGATCTCGGCTTGTCGAGTCCATGGTCATTGCTGCCGAGAAGAAGAAGATTCACGAGGTGGTGGCCCTGGCCCAAGCAGCTCAAGTTGGTATGCCTGGCATGCCGAGTTCTCAGTATGGGGCCACCTTCCAGGCCTCCCAAGAGACAAAGAAGGTGCAGATTGACCCGGAGTTCCCAGAGCGTGTGGCCATCATTGGTGCCGGGTTGGAGGAGAAATAGGAAAGCGAGCTCATCCACTTCCTCCGTGAGAATTGGGATGTCTTTGCATGGTCCAATCAGGACCTGCCGGGTGTCCCGAGGGAGTTGGTTGAGCATTCGTTACATGTGCAGCCGGATGCCAAACCGGTAAAGCAAGCTATGTGCTGCTTCGCGACTGAGAGGAGGAAAGCCATTGGTGACGAGATCACAAGGCTGCTAGCAAGTGGATTCATCATGGAGGTGCTGCATCCGGATTGGCTAGCCAATCCGGTCATGGTGGAGAAGAAGAAGGATGACCCCATGGTCGATGTGGTGTGGCGCATGTGCATATACTACACCGACTTGAAAAAGGCCTGCCCCAAGGACCCGTTTCCGCTCCCCCACTGTAACATCCCAAGTATGAAAAACCACCCTAGCATGTTTGTTTCTTGCTTTATTTTTGTTTTGCATCATGGCATCTTAATCATTGCATTTGTTTTCCATTTGTTTGCATCTGTTTTCCTTTGTTTTACCAATTGAAATTCAAACAATATTCAAATGCTTTGTTTCATACTTGCTCTGTTACAATTATTCCAACTAAAAAGTTCAATAAAAACAACCATTTTGTTCCATTAAACCATAAGGTTCAACCATTAAAATTATGGCTTTTAATAATTCAATTAATCCAAACTTAATTCAAATGATTATTCAAATTCAAATACATTTGTTTCAAACAGCAACCTTTTGGAATTAATGATAAGTACACAACAATTATAATCTTTTTCTTCCAATTAAAACTATATGATCACCCCATTTAAATTTTGTTTGCAATAATCACTTAATCTCAAAATCATTTAAATTGGAATCAAATTTCAAACAGCACCCCATTTGAAAATTATGGAAAATACCAAAACATTTTCTAATCATTTGTTCTAATTAGACAATAGGGTTCACCCTATTTAAAATTTTGTTTCATTGATCACTTAAACTCAAATTCAATCAAATTTAAACCAATTTGCAAACAGCAAGTTATTTTGAAATATTTGTAAAACAGAACTTGGCATTTGCTTGTTGATGACCTAACTAACTTAACCAAATTTTTCAAATTTTTCCTAACTCTAAAACCCCAATTTTTCTTCCATTTCTCATTTCTGCAAAAAAAAAACAGAGGAGAAAAATCAAAAAAAAAATAAAAAGGAAACGGCCACACAGGCCAGGGGAGCAGCCCAGCCCACTTTTTCCTCCTTCCCCCTGGCCCGATACCGGTTCGCCCTCGCTCCCCTCCTTCTGTTTCGCGTACGGCAGCGCATCTGCCGGTGCCACGTCGCCGCCGCCGCGAGCAGACGGCCACGGTGAGCCCCTGCGCCCTATTTAGCCACCCTAGTCCCCCCTTGGCGCAGCCCTAGCTACCCCTACCCACCTACCTCCCTCGCGCCGCCATCTTTCCCTCTCTTTCCCCTCCGTTTCCACCTCTGCAACCTTCACCGGCGAGCTCACCTATGAACCTCCGATGGCCACCGCCGCCTCGCAACGCCACCATCTATCCTAGCTACGGGAATCAGTCCGCCGCACTACCCTCTCCCTCGACGACACCTCCTCGAGCCCGGGCACCTCCTGTAGCCGCGCCGCCGTCCACGAACTCGTCGCTGTCGCCGCCGTCGAGCTGCCTCGACCCTCTGCTTCCTCTACAGCCGCGGTGAGCACCGTGCTCCTCCTGTCCCCCTCTCTGCATCCTGAACGCGCACGCATCCACACGCAGCACACGCAAGCACAACGAGCACAACAATGCATCGTGGATCGCCGCCGGCCACCGTCGTTGATCTCTGTCAGGTTCAGTCACGCGCGCGCGCAGAAATTCAGTTAAGCCACGAACTGAATGTTAACCTGTCTACGCGCGCTATACTGACAAAACTGAAACGAGTACCGCACTGGTTGCAGTGCAGCGCGCGCACGCCCGAGCCCAGGGTTCGAGCCCTGGCGCTGCGGAATAAAATCCAACATTTTGCGCCGCTCGCTGACAAGGTGGCCCCCCCTGTCAGCTGCTGTGTGGCGCTGCTGCCACGCATGCATGCCACGCTGGCCCCTTGGCCCACTGGTAGTGACCCTGGCTAGGTCACTGCGCGGTGCAGAAAGTTTTCTGTCTAGTTTTTTTAATCTAAATCCTTTTAAAATTACAGTTTGGTCCTTACACTTAAATTGCAAATAACTTTTATTTTATAAACCCAAATAATAAAAGTAAAATATGTACACTGCCCCAAATTTAATTATCTATCTATTTATAACATTTGTTCTCTGTTTTGAATAATTCAAATACATCCAAATTTCAAATTCAAACAATTCATTTGAAATTTGATAAAATCCATAACAAATTCATACTTAATCCAAATAATGCAAATAAAATATGTTTTCCATGCTATTTTGAAACACCTTTTCAAATATAATTTTTGTTTCATGATTTGAATAATTAAAATTGTTTAAATAATTTAAACCTTGTTTAAATCATTTAAATTTGCTAAATTCATAACTTGCTCAAATTAAATTATTTTTGAACATATGAAATATGTTTTCAAACTAGAAAAGTATAAACTTTCCAAATATGAATTTGAATTTATGATTTGAACAAATAAAATTCAATTAATATTCAAACTTGTTTTAAATTCATTTAAAATTTGTTTAATCTCGTTTAATTCATAATTAAATCATTGAAAATTCCTTTTTCAATAATTGAAACATGTAATCCACCTAAAATTGTGTGATCTTTTCAAATATGAATTTTTTTATTTGTTTTGAACAATTTAAATTGCTGAAAACAACAAATGCTTGTGTAACACCTTTAAGGAACCCAAAATTCCTTAACTTAATAACTAAAATTCCAAAATTGGTAAACCTTATCTTACATTGGTTCTATTGTTGTTATTTTTCTGTTTTCCTCATCCATGCATCATACTAATCCACTTCCACCTGTTGATTAGTTGGAAAACAATTATCCCAACCATAATTCATGGGCTTTTCATATGCAACCCCAAATTGCATGTGGGTCCATTTAATCATGTTGTTACCATGTCAACTAGTTTATTTTGATGCATCAATTAAATGGTCATGCATCATCCCATGATTGTGCATTATGCCATGTTATTGATTGTTTGTCTCTTTGCGTTGTTTGTTTGCTTCTTCTCGAATAGACGACGACGTTGAGACAGACGATACTTACGACACCCCTTCTGAGGATCTAGCTCAGTACCAGGCTGCTGAGTTTGCACGCAAGTTATCACTCACATGAACCACTGTGTTCCTTTCAACATTGGTTACCGATACTTTCCGTTGTCTATTTCTGCTAGCCTTTTGAATAGTTGTTTCTGTTACGAACCTATCACATGTTACCCTCTAACCCTGATATTGCCTCACCTCCACTCCTATAACCCCATTGTTTGTGCCCGTGTCTTACTAGCATGCTTAGGGCTGTTTTTGCTCGAGTCTGTTACCAGTTACTTTCTGTTATCATATTTCTATTAGGTTCTGGGGCTCGATGTCAAACAACAACCTGTTAAGCTTGAGGTAATAATAATTTGATGATAAGGCACCGGCAGGAGGCCCGGCGTGGTTTTGAGGCCTGCTAGTGTCGACCCTAATAAGGAAAAGGGTCTTGTCTACTGATCCATGATGAGCGCACTATCCGCATGTGGGAAGCGTGTATGGGCGCCCCCCTCAATTTGATTCGATTCGCATCTCGTCCAAATCGCCACACGTAGTTCGGGCTTTCCATTTGATGCACTCATATGCAGGTACGAACCCGAGGCTAGGGTGGAACTTTTGTAGTCGGCATTTAGGGCGGCGTGGTCTTCCAGTGCTATGAGGGTCCCCTTTTCTTCGTGGGGCTCGATTAGCCGCGCACGCACAGCACGTGGTGCTTTGGGCTTGATGCGAAGAAGAGTTGAGTTGTGTTGAGTGCCGCGCTTGGTGGAAGTGCATTTCCATCCTGGCGGGGTATTCTTACGTGTACGGCCAAATTGGTGCACCCCTGCAGGGATAAATCTTCTCGAGAAGCCGTGTTTTCCGCGGTTATGGTTAACTTGGTGAAAGTACTGGCTAACAAGTACTCAGAACAACTTACACCTAACTAATGATAACTTGACTAGTAATAGTCTTATTGACACAAAAACTTGACCATCATTAATCCAGCTGTGTGAGTTATCCTCGGATTGCTTCTTTGGATAAGGGGCAAGGTCCAGGATGGGTTGGTTTGGAGTTAGTTATAGTTGGTTACGATACGCTATCTTATCCCCTTTCTGATAGCCGGAAGTTGTAGTATGTTCTGTAGTGGGTTAGTGCAGCCAGTTGCAGCATCTTTTATATCCCCTTTCTTCCGTTGAACCCAAAGCATCTGTGCTTGGTGTTGACGGGTTACACTTTGGTGAACTGTGAGTCTTGCTTGCCAGTACGTTTATGTACTGACCCCTTTGGGGCTGTGGTTTCCGCAGACTACGCTTACGAGAATCCCCGTGACGGCTACTACGTGGAGTTTGACGAGGCTGCTGACGAGTAGGTAGCGGACCCGGGCAGGATCCGAGACATCGTGGATGGGCTCCGTTTTCTTTTCATTCCCGGCTTCTTAAGCCTATTTGGATTTGTCTGTACTCAGACCCTTGAATGCTTCCGCTGAGATGTAATGATGATATGTTGGGACATGTGTCCTCTGGATGATTGTATTTGCTATCTCTGCTCTAGTGAGAGCTATTTGCAACTTATTTCCATCTTTTGTGTCCTAGAGATCTGTTGTGTTATCATTTTGTTCAACGCCGTTGACGTACCATGTGTGTACGGTATGAAGTACGTCAATGGTAGTATCCTGATTTCTATGGGATGGTTTACGTAGACGATGAACAGATAGGGGTTGGTTGTCACACATACGTGTGTTGGCCTACTCGTAAGAGATGCGGGTGCCGGTAAGCCCCGTAATCCAATCCACTACTGTTCAACGGAACTGCGAGTATCCTCTAGAAGTCCGGGTACGACAAATGGTATTAGAGCCTGTCTGCCTGTAGGATCCCTTTTACTTGTCGCAGTTGAGTCTAGAAACTATTTTTGTAGCTATATAGGAAAAATGAAACGTGAGAGTAGGAATTCTGCCATTTTTCTTCTTTCCCCACCCACCCACCCTTTTCTGTTAAGGAAGTGCAACGTTGTTTTCTCTTCTCACCTAAACTTTCAAGTTAGGTTTTCACGAATCCTGGTTTCTCTGGGATAGTTATATCTACTAGACCATAGGAATGGAGGTGGTTGTGACATGATTTATCATGTTGCCTACTCACGATTGAGAACGGAGGCGTGTAAGCCCCGAAAGCAGATCCTCTATTCCTTAAGCAGTAGATATTGATCCTTTAGAAGCCCGGATGGGTTTTCCGTAGTACCTCAGGAGTTTTTGGTCTCATGTTTACCGATGTTGCTTCGATATCCTGTTCTTCTCAACATCCTTTTCGTCCGTTGAAACCTTGTTGTTGCTTTCCACTTCAGTTCTCTACCGGCGTCTAATCAAAACTTCCCCGATCATCTACAGATGGATCTCAGGTTCTACCCGCAGGTGGTTCGGATGACTCGTTGTGAGAGCACTGCCGGTTATCCGGAGATGCTGAGAGACATGGTCACTTATCTGGGGTTCCGTTGGGCACCAGAGTGCCAGGTCTACGAGCAGCAGCGAGAGTTTGACCAGACCTACTACCAGGCTATCGTCTACATTCTGTCAGATGATGGCATGAGCGTTGTCCACCGCTACGAGGCAGTAGGTTCCACAGTGGGTATGGCTGTGCAGCAGGCAGCTTATGTGAGTCTCACCGTCCTTCGTGCTGACTACTGGGGAATTGACGATTCCATCTATCGCCACATCCCCCGTGGTTACATCACTTCGGAGGGAGCTCACTTCACTCTCTACGACAACCTGGATGTCTACGAGCATGATAACACCATGCTGCACACCACCGCTCAGTTTGTGAGGCACAGTGACGCAGTTGCCAGCACACTATCTCAGGAGTTGGCTTTAGTCAGAGAGCAGCTCTACCTTGCTTTGACTCGTCTGGCGACGTACACCACAGACTTTGTTGGAGATGAGCGCTTTGCACGTTTCGATAAGCCAGTTGGTCGTCGTCTGCCAGATGCTGGAGGTTACGAGCCGATCAGAGGTCCACTCCTCAACCTCGGTGCTGGTTACACTGGGATTCCACGCTTTGGAGCACAGGGAGTCGACGCTATGTACTTCACCACACCTAGAGTCGCTCTCAGACCACGTCAGATCTATGTGGATCGTCGTTCTACCTACTTTCGTGGGCGTGCTCCTCACCGTACCTCTCGTCGTACTACTCACCGCCGTCCTGCGTGATGAGCATGGGAGTACCGATGTATCCATTCTTAGCTATGTTTAGTTATCCTTTGGCATTCGAACCATTTATGGTGTGTTGGATATTCTGATGTATTTGAACATGTGATGATGTACCTGTTGGTTATCTATTCATGCGTCGGAATAATCTCTCTTTCGGTTACCAAGTCTATCCTTTTTCTGTTGTTGTGCTAAAATGCATGTCTATTCAGGATGCCGCCAACAAGGAACAACCCGCCTGAGCCACCGCCAATCACGGAGCTGTTGACTAAGATGACTCAGGTCGTGACGCAGATGGCCCAGTTCCAGGCTAATCAGCACAACAACCAGAATGCTCCACGAGTCAGTATCAAGGAGTTTCTGAGTCTGGGCCCGAGAGCTTTCGTGGCAACACGCGAGCCTCTGGATGCTGATGACTGGATCCGTGAGATGGCCAGGGCTCTGGACATTGCTCACGTTGCTGAGGAAGACAAAGTGAAGTATGCTTCCTATCTACTGAAGGGTCAGGCAGCTACTTGGTGGGAGAACTACCAGACCATGAGAGCTGGATACCTAATCACCTGGGGTTGTTTCAAGGATGCCTTCCTGAAGCACCACATCCCAGATGGTCTCATGGAAAGGATGCGTGAGGAGTTTTGCTCTCTCAAGCAGGGCAAGCTGGACGTCATTGGCTATCAGAATGAGTTCAATCGTCTCGCTCGTTACGCTGGTGATGAGGTGTCCACTGAGGCTAAGAAGATGGCAAGGTTCCGCCGAGGTTTTAACCCGGAACTCAAGTATGCCCTCACCAACATCAAGGCCAAAGACTTCGAGGAGCTCGTGAACACCGCGCTCAATGAAGAAAATGGGCGCAAGGCGTTCGAGGAGTCTCGAAAGCACTCACGTGAGGGTGGTTCCTCCTCCAACATGACCACCCCTCCGTAGAAGCGCCGCATCTGGGTGCCAAATGGTGCTGTCACTCGGGCTCCATACGCCCAAGCTTCTCCAGGCTTCGCTACCCGCCCACCCAACCCATCTCAGATGCAGGCTCAGAGGTTTTCAATGGGGCAGCCAAGGCCAGATGCACCTCGTGTCGTCACTTGCTACAAATGCAAGCAGACGGGGCACTACGCTGACAAGTGCACTCAGAGGCAGCTACCTCCACCACCTCCTCGCCCCAACACCAACCAGGCAATGGTGCGTGCTCCCCCAGCTAAAGCCTTCAACTCCAACAACAGGCCTGTCGGGAGGACCGCGAGGGTGAATCATGTCAAGGTCGACAAAGCTGAGGAAGCTGCTGACGTCATTCTCGGTACATTCCCCGTAAACTCTAACCCAGATAAAGTGTTGTTTGATACCGGAGCATCGCATTCTTTCGTGTCAAAGATCTTTGCGACAGCAGTTAAACTACCTTTTGTTGGTCTGGGTTCCCCGCTAGTAGTAAACTCCCCTGGAGCAACTATGCAAACTTCCAAGATCAGTCACGAGAATCAGATCCTAATTGGAGGTCACATATTCCTTGCCTCCCTCATTCTGCTTGGCAATTCTGACATTGATGTCATTCTTGGCATGGATTGGTTGAGGTCCAATAAAGCTACGATTGACTGTGCTCAAAAGTCAATAACTCTGTTCCACCCTTCTGGCCAGATAGTCTATTCTCCAAATGAATCAAGTTCTGTTCAGCTTTACACCCTCGATGCTAAACCTCTACCTCTACTTGAAAATGTTCCGGTGGTTTGTGAATTCCCTGACGTCTTTCCAGAAGAGTTGCCAGGGATGCCTCCGGACAGAGCAGTTGAGTTCGTGATCGAGCTTGAACCAGGTACTGCTCCAATCTCTAAGCATCCATACAAGATAGCTCCTCCTGAACTGAAATTGTTGAAGGAGCAAATCGATATGTACATGGATAAAGGTTACATTCAACCTAGTTCCTCGGCTTGGGGTTGCCCAACTCTGTTCGTTGCAAACAAGGATCAAACAAAGAGACTCGTTGTTGACTATCGTCCTCTTAACGAGAAAACCATCAAAAACAAGTATCCAATTCCTCGTATCGATGATCTTTTTGATCAACTTGCTGGAGCCTCAATATTCTCAAAGTTGGACTTGAGAATGGGTTACCATCAAATAAAGATCAGAAAGGAAGATATTCCAAAAACAGCTTTCACCACTCGGTACGGTCTATATGAATACACTGTCATGTCTTTTGGTCTCACCAATGCACCGGCGACATTCTCTAGACTCATGAATTCTGTTTTCCACGAATACCTCGACAAGTTCGTTGTGGTATATCTTGATGACATTCTGGTCTACTCCAAATCTGAGGAAGAGCATGGAGAACATCTTCGTCTCACTCTCATGAAACTTCGCGAGCATCGCCTATATGCCAAATTCTCCAAATGTGAGTTCTGGATTCCAGAAGTTGCTTACCTTGGTCATGTCATCTCAGCCAAGGGCATAGCCATTGATCCATAAAAGGTTAAAGCAATTGTTGATTGGAAACCTCCTAAGACGGTGAAGCAAGTCAGAAGTTTTCTTGGCTTGGCTAGCTATTGCCGTCGTTTCGTCCAAAACTTCTCAAAGATTGCCAAACCTCTCACTGATCTCACAAAGAAGGACAAGAAGTTCGTTTGGTCTCCACAATGTGATGAAAGTTTCAATCTCCTGAAGACTAAATTCACTTCTACCCCAGTTCTGGTTGGCCCAGATACTACCAAACCTTTCCAGATATTCTGCGATGCATCTCTCCAAGTTCTAGGTGCAGTTCTTATGCAAGAACGTCAAGTTGTGGCTTATGCTTCACGTCAGTTGAATGCACATGAGCAAAACTATCCCACACATGACCTAGAACTTGCAGCAGTTGTGTTTGCCCTCAAGAAATGGAGACAATACTTGTTGGGTAATCGCACTGAAATCTTTTCCGATCATAAGAGTCTGAAATACATCTTCACTCAACCAGATCTAAATCTCAGGCAAAGGAGATGGATTGAAAAGATTAAAGACTTTGATCTCACCATTTCTTACACTCCAGGCAAGGCTAATGTTATGGCCGATGCTCTCAGTCGCAAGTCGTATTGCAATAATCTCATGATCATGGAAAGCCAACCTCCACTTCATGAAGAATTCCAGAAGCTGAACCTTGGTCTTGTTCCTCAAGGTTATCTTGCGAACTTGACAGCCAGTCCAACTCTCGAGGACAAGATTCGTTCTGAACAACTTCGTGATGCTGAAATCAAGAAGATGGTAGAACACATCAAAGAAGGCAAGGAGAAATTTAAGTCCTTCTCAATTGATGACAAAGGAACTGTGTTCTTTGAAGGACGCATTGCAGTTCCTCAGATTCAAAGTCTCAAAGATGTCATTCTCAAGGAGGCTCATGAAACTCCTCTTTCCATTCACCCTGGAAGTACAAAGATGTACCAGGATCTTAAGACACTGTATTGGTGGCCTGGCATGAAACGTCAAATTGCTCAATACGTTTCTGAATGCGACGTTTGTCAACGTGTTAAGGCAGTCCATCAGAAAACAGCCGGTCTACTCCAACCTCTAAAAATCCCTGAGTGGAAGTGGGACATGATTGAAATGGACTTCGTCACTGGTTTTCCAAAGTCCAAGAAGGGCAACGATGCAATCTTCATTGTCATTGATCGTCTCACTAAAGTAGCTCACTTCTTTGCTGTCAAAGAAACAATCTCAGCTAGCCAGTTAGCAGAGCTCTACACAGCAAAGATTGTTCCTCTTCATGGTGTTCCATTGGAAATAAGCTCAGACCGTGGAAGCATATTCACTTCTCATTTCTGGAAAAGCTTTCAAGAAGCATTGGGCACCAAACTTCTGTTTAGCACAGCTTATCACCCTCAGTCTCAGGGGCAAGTCGAAAGAATCAATCAGATTCTCGAGGATATGCTCAGAGCATGTGGTATCTCCTTTGGCATGAAATGGGAGGATTGCCTTCCATATGCTAAATTCTCCTACAACAACAGCTACCAGGCAAGCCTAGGCATGGCACCATTTGAAGCTCTCTATGGCCGCAGATGCAGGAGTCCAATCAATTGGTCTGGAGCTGGTGAACGTTCACTCTTAGGCCCTGACATTGTTAAGGAAGCCAAAGAGAAAGTTCGCATCATTCGTGACAATCTCAAGATTGCTCAGTCTCGTCAGAAAAGCTACTATGACAGCAAGCACAGGGATATGATCTATGCACCTGGTGACAAAGCATATCTCCGTGTAACTCCCCTCAGAGGCACTCATCGTTTTGGTGTGAAAGGAAAGCTTGCACCAAGATACATTGGTCCTTTCAACATTCTCTCAAGGCGTGCGGGAAATGCCTATCGTCTTGAACTTCCAGAAAAACTATCCAAGGTGCACGATGTGTGTCGTGGGATAATCACGGAAGATGTTACCAGGGGTAACTGATCTTGGGGCAAGTCGACACAGGCGTTTGGGAGAGGGTTTAGCTCAAGGGAAGACATGGTACAACTTGATCTGATAGCCGGCAATCGAAGTCGCCGGATCTCTATTCTCGATACGATAATTCGATTAGGGTTTACACTGGATACTCGATATCACGCGATATTGCTAGAGTTCTTAGATCTCTGTCTAAACTACATCCGGGGGTTGGTTTATAAAGCACCCGTACCCCCTGGCTTGTTCTACAAGGCATATCCTGAATCCTACCCGGACACGGCGCACTAACCCTAACTTGCCTTTACAGTAACCCACAATCCGGGTCATTGGGCCTACAAGCTTGGGCCTTCACAAGTTTCCCTATCCTTAGCCGGATCCTGCACATCATCCCTTGAGCCGGGTTATTCCTTGGAGCTTGGCCTACCGGGTTAGCATCCCCCTGTCAGTAGTCCCCAGAATAGCCTGGGCTTCACGGATCTCCTTGAAGCGCTTGCTATTCCCTGCAAAGATATCAATCATACGGGTATATGAAGATCGGGTTAAGATGTTTTGATATTCAGCTAGGCCTTGCTCCTTGGCGGCCATGTAATAACCCCAGCTTTCCTTCCAAACACCTTGGTTCAAACTTCTGGGTCCAAACCATAATAATAATACCAAGATCCTATGCTCGATAACCAATCCCGTCATCACGGGACGAATCCCCTTCTTCCTTTTATCCGGATGCTTTGCTCAATACTTGGCGCACATCTCGCAGAAACTTTAAATAAATAGCCGTTTACCCCCACAATTCTCGGCTTCCACTCACCAAACCGAGCTTATCCATTTGCACTATAAAAAAGCCCCTTAGGAGTGACCCGAACCCTAACGGCTCATTTCCTCCATTCCATTCCTTTCTCCCTCTGAGCTCTCCTTCTCCCTGAGCGCCACCACGGAAATCCCGCGCTCGTCACCGGAACCCATCGCCCGGAGATTATGTTCCGCCACCATTCGCCCCGCGCCGCCGCCAAGATCCGCCGGCGAATCCTCATCCGGCCCACCAAGAACCGCGAAGGGACACCAAGCCTGCGCCATCTGCCTCCGCAAGGCTTCCCTCAGATCTCCTCCGGTAAATCTTTCGCACCTATCAATTTGCCCTCGCAACCTTTGATTTTTTCCTCAGTTTAGATCCAGATCGGCCCGCCTCGGATTTCTTGACTAGGCCGAATTAGAATACCCATAAACTCTTCTAGCTCGCACAAAGGACAAAGCGCATGCTCCAATCCGCTCCCCTACTACCCACAATCATTATTCTTGCCACAAATCCAAAAATAAAACTTCCAATCTAGGCTCGAACCACCCAAATTTTCCGCCTTCGCATCAATCACCCGGCTAGACCATTCCTTTTCAGTTACTTTTATTCACGTCTGGAACTTAAGTCGCCGTCCATTGTATTCAAAAGGCTCCTTCGTCATTTAGATCCCATAAATTTCACCACAATGCCTGATACCCGGAAACTTTCAAACTTTGCTCTGCATGCTAACACCCGGATCTCCCGTAACTTTTCATACCTCAATGTTGTCCGGCCTATACTTAGCCGGCTCGCAACTTTCATGTCTTAACTTTCTTCTTACCTTGTACTCAGCAGGTCAGCCATATGGCTCCCAAGAAACAGGGGAAGACCCCAGCCAAGGCCAAGGTCATCAACACCATTTCCGCCAACTGGGCGCGGTCTATGGTCACAAAGGCCAAGTTGGAGGAGATGGTGGAACTGGGAATTCTTCCTCCTCAGGAAAATATCCAATGGAGGGTACCGGGTAAGGAGACCCGGCCCACCCCTACCAAAGATGAGGTAATCTGTTTCGTGGATCATGTGACCCGGGGTTTTCGACCACCGGGTCACCCCTTTTTCCGTGACATACTTAGCCACTACGGCCTTCGTGTCTTTGATATCGGACCCAACTCTGTGCTAAATATTTCCCATTTTATTGTCCTTTCCGAATCCTACTTGTGCACTCCGCCAAATCTAGCTCTTTTTATTGAGCTTTTTCAATGCAAGCCATGCCGCGAAAGCGGTGATGGGGCGCTTCTCACTTGCGGCGGGGTTTCGATCCAACGCCGCAAAAACTCTCTAATGCCACCCCTCACCCTCAATTCCCATGTCAAGCATTGGCAGCTCTCGTACTTCTACTGCCAGGACACTTCCCCACCCGGCCAAAAGAAACTGCCGGGTTACTCGGAGGGTCTTCTTGATATTTCTGATAAGTTTAGTGCCTTCGCCCCTAACTCGGATAGGGAGGCAATTCAACCCTTGCTAGCCAAAATTGCTACTCTTACAGCCCAGGGCCTCATCGGGCTCAATCTAGTAAAGACCTGGGTCGATTTTAGGATTCAGCCCAATTCCATCCGCACAAAGTTGATGTGCGAGTATTCAGGAGAACCTTCCGATCCGCTCCGATACTCCGATAACATCTTCGCACCTGGCGACACCCATAAAACCATCAAAGGTTTTTTGACGGAAAAGCTCGAGGTAATCCGGAACATATCCGGGTTAGAGCCCTTCACACTTGAAAACCCCGCCCCTGAGGTAAAAGTCCGACTCTGACGCCCTTACTTTCATTCTTTCCACTTGATACAGTTGGTAACCTGTGTATTAACACCTTTCAGGCTGATGACGACTTTTGGAAAATCAACGCCTCCCCTAGCTCCGAAAGTCCAGAGGAGCAAGAGGCCGTTCACTCGGATGAAGGTACTCTTTGAATTTTATTTGGTTCCTTTGAACTCGTCATAACCCCTTCATTTTCAACCATAACTTTGATGATATTTCAGAACAAGAGGATGATGAGGAAGAAAACTCGGATGGCAAAGTAGAATCTGCCAGCGACGAGGACGAACCGGAACCGGCAACCAAAGCCGGATCCAAAAGAAAAGCTCAAGAGGCCACTTCCAAGGTTTCATATCCCCTCCTCGCATTCAATTCACGTCACCTTAATGATATACCTGAGTTATTTTGACATTATTCCACTGGCCATTCTTGAAGGAGTCGCCCATGATCAAGCGGAGGTCAACTCGAAATAACCCGGGTGACAACGTCATCAACCCGGGTATTTCTTCGACCCCCACTCGGCGGGCTGGTAATTATTCTATCTTCTCTCGACCGGCACATTCCCCTTGAACTATCCTTATATAACATCTAACCTGACAATTTTCAGCCTCTCCCGAGTCTGATGACGGGTTTCCTTGTGACTTCGCGGTGAACACCGGGTAAGATCCCCTTCCGGATGCTCTTCCACACTTCACCACCCTTTCCTGACCGCGTATTTTAACTGCTTCTTGATAACATTTACAGGGCCACGGTCGTCGTTAGCGACCAAGAGGGCATGGAAGACGAGGGCCCGGGTCAGGGGAGCCCGGCCGATAAGACTACTGCCGTGTCTGGCGGTGAAAAACAAACATCGCCGATTAAACCGGACGCCCAAGAAACCGAGTATCCAATTGCTTCCCATGCGAGCAAGAAGAAGAAAGCCACAACCTTGGGTGCCGAAGGAGTGTCGGATTCCCATGCACAAATGACCCGGGTTCCGCCTCCCTCTAAGAAGAAAACCTCTTCTCGGAATTCCCAAGGCCCCGGGTCTTCTGATACGGGTAAAGATACTTTTGATCAATTGATGAACACGATCCTCACCATGAAGGCTTCAGAGGGCGATATTTTAGAGTGCATGGCTGCAGAGCACCAGGTAAAAGCGCTTGTCATCTCACATTGCATATCTAGTCCCCAAGTTCCGAGTATGACTTGCAAAAGTTATGCTTGGTACTTCACGCCAAATTTATCTTATCATAACATCCAACTAATGCTTGCCTTCCTTTCTACTTACAGGCACAGATAACTCGGTCTGATGAAACTTTACTGAAGACCGAACAACGTCTTCTTGCCGAGATAAAACGACGGGAAATCCTTGAGGATGACATGGAAACTTTGAAGAAGGATGTTTCCAAATATAAGAAGAAGTGCCTCACCGCTCGGACCGACTTGAAGAATTTATCGGATCAAATCACCGACACTTACCAGATCTTACTCAGTAAGTTTTTGTCTGCCGACTAATTTCATGCTTCTTGTTATGCACCACTCTGGGTTACTGATACCTTCTTGCTTCTGTTTCAACTGCAGGTGCCAACCTTGCACCTCCAGAGGAAGATACTATTGCCAAGGCTAGGACCCTGAAGACTGTGCTCCGGACTTTCTTTGCCGGCACAAAATTTATATTGGACGCCATACATTGGCCCACAGAAGCCTATCCGGGTGAAGAGAATCTCGTCCAAGCCTGCTCCACTGTGCCTGGCTGGATTGAACTTTGGAAGCGTTCGTCCTGCCGAATTGGAATAACCCGGGCATTGACCTTGGCCAAAGCCTACTTTCCGAAGCTTGACCCGGCGAAGATAATATCCGGGTTTCCCGAGTTTAAGGCGGATGGTGCCAAATTTACGCCTAAGGACTTCAAGGCCATTCAGTCAGCAGTGCGCCCCTCTGCTACCTCTTTAGCCGATAGCTTGGACCTGAATACGCTAATGGCTGCGTATGACGCCGATGGCAAAGTTATCACAGAGGAAGCACCCCCGCCCTTGGACCTCTTGGAGAAGTGGGCTGATCACTCGGCCAAAAAGAAGGAGGCAACCGCGAAGAGGGAGGCCGAGTTAAAATCAGGGCCATCCGCCTCTACACCGTCCGTCCTTCCACCTATCCGCCCTGGCGCGGTGAGTCCGGGTGGCTCTGCCAGGAAAGCTAAGCAGCAGGTCCAGGAGCAAGACCCGGAAGATCGCACTTAGGAGGCCGAGTAGGGTGATGATGTCATAATACCTTAATCACGTGGGGCCTTTTCATTTGAACTATTTATCCTGCCAATGGTGCGCTTGTGCACTTCTGATACCAATGCCATAACTTGTAATGTACTTCTATTCGGTGACATATTTTTGCGGCTTTCCCTGCCTTTTGATAATCGTGCTATTTTGTCAGTTCTTTTGAACTTGTTCTTGATACCCAACTTTCTTTTTAGCTCCCTTTGTAAGACTCGGTTTTCCGAGTACCAGGAGTTTTAATACGTGGGCTTTTTCTTTAAGTCCCCAAGACTCGGATGGTGAGGTTTTTCGAACTGCGATAGCCAAGTAGTTTGTTTCTGTTTCGAAGTCCCCCAACCCCCATGACCCAAAGTTCGAGTAATGGGGGTGTGGCCTTTCTCAGAGAACAAATTATTTTTTACCGAGTCGCAAACCTAAAGCCATTCCATGTAAGTACTGAAGTTATGCTTGATAATTGTTGAGTTTCCGGCTTTTAGCCTTGTACTCTGCATAAACTTGTGGTTTAGATGACCCTTTTAACTATCTTGTACTGTAAGCCGGCTTTCGCGTGGATACCATGTTGTTACATCCATACGAGAACAGTGTCAGGCAAGTCCCATTGGGCTTCATGGCTGATTGTAATCGTAAGCGAACGAATCATGCCACTTTAGTGCGAGTCACATCGAGCTTAAGTAAGAAAAGTCAAGAAAAGTTGGCTTCTTTGCCCAGTCATAAGATTGCAGCCGTGCTCGTTTGCGAGTAATCGGCCCTTATAACTTATAGCTATCTATGCCGGGTCATTCGGGTTAGTGGTTGGTTACCTGAGCAACCAACCCCCAAGACCTACATGCAATCGATGCTTTTGATTATACTGAATTATCGATGTCGCAGGGATACTACTTACTTGTAATCAGGATGTAATGATATAGGACTTGATAACCATCTCTTTATTGATACTAGAAATTTTGGATCAGCAGGCCGCCTCATTAAAAACCTTCCAGTCCCCTTAGGTACCCTGGGTAGGAAAAGAGCGCGTCTGAAACCTGCTGCCCGTTACATTGTTTAGTTCCTCATAAGCACTGGTCCCGGTCTGACTTGACCAATGCACATTCTCCATATGTTGGACCTTTTCCTGATGAGTACCGGGTTTGCTAGCCAACCCGGGTAGGGTGTTCCAATGACTTGGCTGGTTGTAAGCGGCCGTGTAGCTTCTTCCTTTACAGCGGGCCGCTTGGGGGAATCATCCTCGATTAAGGCCACCATTTTAGCATCTTGCGTTGCCTTGGATTTTGTTCTTTCGCCTTCAGTACTCGGCCTTTTTGATGTGGCTATATCCTCCGGGTCTGCTTGAGACCGGTAATGCTTGAGTTCTTCTTTTCTACAGGCCTGCTCGGCCATTGCTGCATCTCCTTCGTCACATTCAGCTGCTATGTCTCGATTTCCATGTATGGTAATGGTCTTCTTGGGACCCGGGATTTTTAGCTGTAGATATACGTAACACGGCCTGGCCATGAATTTGGCATAAGCCGGCCTTCCAAATAGCGCGTGATAGGGGCTGCGTAATTTCACTACCTCAAAGGTGAGCCACTCAATTCGATAGTTATCCTTTGATTCTCCGAAAGCTACCTCCAACGCGATTTTCCCTCGGGGCATGCTGAATGACCCGGCACTATCCCATGAAAAACTGTTGAGCTTTTTTGCAGTTGAGATTCCTTGAGACCCATGCGTAGGAAGGTTTCCCAATACAGTATATTGATGCTGCTTCCACCATCCATTAAAACCTTCTTCAGTTCGTACCCATTAACTTGCGGTGCGACTACTAGTGCCAAGACTCCTGGGTGTTCCACTCTTTCCGGGTGATCCCTTCTCCTCCATGTTACCTCCTGTTCTGACCATCTCAAGTATCTCGGGACGGCTAACGAAACTGAGTTGACTGCTTGCTTCAGTATCTTTTTGTCCTTGTTAGAGCCTCCTGTGGTATGCACATGATATTGACCCAACTGTTTGGGGTTAGCCTGGAAGCCTCCTGCCCCCCCCTTGGTTATTACCTTGAATTCCAGCCGCCGGGTTACCAGCTGGGGGTGGGCCGTTGCCCGGGTTTGCCCCTGGACCCGGTACTCCTCCCCGCCCTGCACCTCGCATAGCTCTGTGCACTTCCTCATTTTTCCATCTTTGTAAATCGGCGCATTGTTCTAGGGAGTGGTTAGCTGGCCTGCCATTCCTGCTGTGCTTCGGACATGCCATCCTGAATATGTCCCAATTGTTACCCGGCCTTGGTGGACCTTGATAGTTTCCTCCATTGTGGTTACCTCCGTTGAAATTTCCTTCTGCTCTTGGCCTCGAAGACCCGGCTTCTGTGTTGGCGACAAACTCGGAGCCTCCTTCGAAAGGGCGCTTGTTCTGGCTATTTCCATTGTTACCTGACGCTGTTCCGTTGCCGGTTCTTCCATTACCGCTTGTGTTTGCTTTTGTCTTCTTGTCATCGGCTTCTTCTTCTGTAGTATCTGTCGCAGCGTGTTTGTTGCACGCATCCATCAATTCTCCCATTGTGACTTCCGACGCATTTCGACTGGACTTCATGCGAGTTAACTTTTGCACTAAAGGTATATACTTGCATGTTTTTGCCATGGCCTGTAGTGCATCCTTGGGCTGGATATCCGTGGATGAGTGAAGTATCTCCATAACCCGGCGCACCCAACTGCGCGCCGATTCTCCCTTCTTCTGGACGCATCGTTCTAGATCATCAATAGTGAATAATTTCCTGCAGGTCCCGTGAAAGTGTTTGATAAACGCGGTCTTCAATTCCTCCCAAGACTTGATCGATCCCTCTGGTAGATTGGTGAACCACAATTTTGCTGCTCCTTCCGACATCATCAGATACATGAACTTGGCTTGGAGGTTCTCGGACGCGTTGCGGATTGACATTGCCATCTCGTAACTGCTTAGCCATGTTTCGGGATCCATGGTTGGCTCATAATTCACTACTTTCCCTGGCTCTTTGAACTTTTCCGGGTAAGGTTCAGCTCTAATATTGTCCGAGAGACACTTGGGTCCCGCAAGAATGGTTGAAGCCGGCCTTGCTCTAGAAACGTGTGATGCCGCGGGGGGCGCGTCTGGGCGCGGTGCTGCGGGAGGTCCATGCGCTGCAGACCCAGCCGCGGCCCTCCGATCCCTAGAACTGTCCACGACGGCCTGTGCTGCTGATGCTGCCTGAGCGCGGGGAGGAGGCGGCATTTGCTGCTGCTCTTCCCTCCGCCGCGCTGAACTTGTTTGTATATTCCCTTGCTGCTGGCTGACGTATGGCGTCCCGTGCATACCGCTTCTGTGATCCGGGTAATTGGCTTGCTGTGCCACCGCAGTGTGCAACAGCTCGATGGCTTGCCGAGTCTTCTCTGCATGGGGCGACTCTCCCACAGGTATTTGATTCAATGCGAGTGTCGCCGCATATACGTTGTCCATAGGATTGTTGTAGTGGCCGGCTGGCGTGCGGAATCGTGATGGTGGCGGCGGCAGTAGATCGTTGCCGGTTGTGACTCTAGTTTGCGGTGGGGGTAACCCGGTCCGTTCATTTGCCGGATGTGTCGCTGCTGTCATCTGTTGGGGTGCGGTTCCCTGGTTCACCACTGGTATCGGTTGATCCTGAGGCGTGACGAATAAATTAGCCGGATTAATAACCCCGCCCGTTGCTGGCAACCTGGTGTGGTGTCTTTGATGTATCCTGGAGGTTTCCTCTCGAAGCCGGGTTTCCAACGCATCTAGCTCGCGCCGTCGGGTGGCCATCCCCTGTCTATCTGCTTCCACTTGCCTTCTTTGCTGTTCCAATGCACGACGAGCCACATCCAGATCTCTAACACGCTCTGCCGCGTTTTCTGGGGTGCTAACGGTGGCGAGGACTGTAGGATCCAAAATCAAATTATTATCGAACAGGGCCGGGTGACGCGGATTCGAGGGACCCGCCCCTGGTGTCCGGTTTGCTTGAAACCCGAACATGTTGGCGTGTTGCTCCTCATCTGCTGCGCGACTGGTGACCGATGCTGACTCTCCATCGACCCGGGTCAAGACCGGGTCTCCGTTAACCGCGCCCTGTTGCTGGGCCACTGCCTGAGCCGCCCCGACTGATGCCGCGTCTGTGTTTCCTTGGTTGGCCGCGGGGGCTGCATAGACTGCAACTCGGCGCACGATATCCGGTGTAAATTCAGGCTGTTCCTCCTCACCGTTCTCCTCATACCGGTTTTCCAGTAGATCCAGGATAGACCCGGTGTCATCTTCTCCTTGGGCCCGGTCGCGTGGGGTCCATGCCGGCTCCTCCGGCTTTTCCCACTCCGCGATGGGTTCTTCTGCCGGATATGTCGTTCCCGTTGATTCTTCATCATCTGATCGGATAGACGTGGCTTTTCCTGGCATAGAATCAGATCCAACGTTGTCAGGGACCGAATTGGAAGCACATACCATACCGATGAAGACGCTGATCCGGCCGATTGTCACGACGGATCCGGTTTCGAGGTGATCCGACTCCGGCCCCCAGCCGGAATCGTCCACCACCTTTTCTCCTTCGTGGTCGATGTAGATCTCGCCGATGACAAGATTCTCCATGCCCTTCCGAGCTTCTCCCGTGATGTAGACACCTTTGGACGCAGGCCCCACGGTGGGCGCCAACTGTCGTGGGATAATCACGGCAGATGTTACCAGGGGTAACTGATCTTGGGGCAAGTCGACACAGGCGTTTGGGAGAGGGTTTAGCTCAAGGGAAGACATGGTACAACTTGATCTGATAGCCGGCAATCGAAGTCGCCGGATCTCTATTCTCGATACGATAATTCGATTAGGGTTTACACTGGATACTCGATATCACGCGATATTGCTAGAGTTCTTAGATCTCTGTCTAAACTACATCCGGGGGTCGGTTTATAAAGCACCCGTACCCCCTGGCTTGTTCTACAAGGCATATCCTGAATCCTACCCGGACACGGCGCACTAACCCTAACTTGCCTTTACAGTAACCCACAATCCGGGTCATTGGGCCTACAAGCTTGGGCCTTCACAAGTTTCCCTATCCTTAGCCGGATCCTGCACATCATCCCTTGAGCCGGGTTATTCCTTGGAGCTTGGCCTACCGGGTTAGCATCCCCCTGTCAATGTGTTTCACGTGTCACGGCTCAAGAAGTGTTTCAAAGATCCAGATCGTGCAGTTGATTATGATTCCATTGAACTGCAAGATGATCTCTCTTATGAGGAGCACCCTGTTCGTATTCTCGATGAGACCGAGCGTAAGACTCGCAACAAGAGCACAAAGTTCTTGAAAGTGCAGTGGTCCCATCATTCCGATAAAGAGGCAACGTGGGAGACCGAAGAGGATCTTCGCAAGAAGTATCCGGACCTTTTCATTTCTCAGTAGGAATCTCGGGGCGCGATTCCTTCAAGGGGGGCGTTTTGTAACATCCCAAGTATGAAAAACCACCCTAGCATGTTTGTTTCTTGCTTTATTTTTGTTTTGCATCATGGCATCTTAATCATTGCATTTGTTTTCCATTTGTTTGCATATGTTTTCCTTTGTTTTACCAATTGAAATTCAAACAATATTCAAATGCTTTGTTTCATACTTGCTCTGTTACAATTATTCCAACTAAAAAGTTCAATAAAAACAACCATTTTGTTCCATTAAACCATAAGGTTCAACCATTAAAATTATGGCTTTTAATAATTCAATTAATCCAAACTTAATTCAAATGATTATTCAAATGCAAATACATTTGTTTCAAACAGCAACCTTTTGGAATTAATGATAAGTACACAACAATTATAATCTTTTGCTTCCAATTAAAACAATATGATCACCCCATTTAAATTTTGTTTGCAATAATCACTTAATCTCAAAATCATTTAAATTGGAATCAAATTTCAAACAGCAACCCATTTGAAAATTATGGAAAATACCAAAACATTTTCTAATCATTTGTTCTAATTAGACAATAGGGTTCACCCTATTTAAAATTTTGTTTCGTTGATCACTTAAACTCAAATTCAATCAAATTTAAACCAATTTGCAAACAGCAAATTATTTTGAAATATTTGTAAAACAGAACTTGGCATTTGCTTGTTGATGACCTAACTAACTTAACCAAATTTTTCCTAACTCTAAAACCCCAATTTTTCTTCCATTTCTCATTTCTGCAAAAAAAAAACAGAGGAGAAAAATCAAAAAAATAAAATAAAAAGGAAACGGCCACACATGCCAGGGGAGCAGCCCAGCCCACTTTTTCCTCCTTCCCCCTGGCCCGATACCGGTTCGCCCTCGCTCCCCTCCTTCTGTTTCGCGTACGGCAGCTCATCTGCCGGTGCCACGTCGCCGCCGCCGCGAGCAGACGGCCACGGTGAGCCCCTGCGCCCTCTTTAGCCACCCTAGTCCCCCCTTGGCGCAGCCCTAGCTACCCCTACCCACCTACCTCCCTCGCACCGCCATCTTTCCCTCTCTTTCCCCTCCGTTTCCACCTCTGCAACCTTCACCGGCGAGCTCACCTCTGAACCTCCGATGGCCACCGCCGCCTCGCAACGCCACCATCTATCCTAGCTACGGGAATCAGTCCGCCGCACTACCCTCTCCCTTGACGACACCTCCTCGAGCCCGGGCACCTCCTGTAGCCGCGCCGCCGTCCACGAACTCGTCGCTGTCGCCGCCGTCGAGCTGCCTCGACCCTCTGCTTCCTCTACAGCCGCGGTGAGCACCGTGCTCCTCCTGTCCCCCTCTCTGCATCCTGAACGCGCACACATCCACACGCAGCACACGCAAGCACAACGAGCACAACAACGCATCGTGGATCGCCGCCGGCCACCGTCGTTGATCTCTGTCACGTTCAGTCACGCGCGCGCGCAGAAATTCAGTTAAGCCACGAACTGAATGTTAACCTGTCTACGCGCGCTATACTGACAAAACTGAAATGAGTACCGCACTGGTTGCAGTGCAGCGCGCGCACGCCCGAGCCCAGGGTTCGAGCCCTGGCGCTGCGGAATAAAATCCAACATTTTGCGCCGCTCGCTGATAGGGTGGCCCCCCTGTCAGCTGCTGTGTGGCGCTGCTGCCATGCATGCATGCCGCGCTGGCCCCTTGGCCCACTGGCAGTGACCCTGGCTAGGTCACTGCGCGGTGCAGAAAGTTTTCTGTCTAGTTTTTTTAATCTAAATCCTTTTAAAATTACAGTTTGGTCCTTAAACTTAAATTGCAAATAAATTTTATTTTATAAATCCAAATAATAAAAGTAAAATATGTACACTGCCCCAAATTTAATTATCTATCTATTTATAACATTTGTTCTCTGTTTTGAATAATTCAAATACATCCAAATTTCAAATTCAAACAATTCAATTGAAATTTGATAAAATCCATAACAAATTCATACTTAATCCAAATAATGCAAATAAAATATGTTTTCCATGCTATTTTGAAACACCTTTTCAAATATAATTTTTGTTTCATGATTTGAATAATTAAAATTGTTTAAATAATTTAAACCTTGTTTAAATCATTTAAATTTGCTAAATTCATAACTTGCTCAAATTAAATTATTTTTGAACATATGAAATATGTTTTCAAACTAGAAAAGTATAAACTTTACAAATATGAATTTGAATTTATGTTTTGAAAAAATAAAATTCAATTAATATTCAAACTTGTTTTAAATTCATTTAAAATTTGTTTAATCTTGTTTAATTCATAATTAAATCATTGAAAATTCCTTTTTCAATAATTGAAACATGTAATCCACCTAAAATTGTGTGATCTTTTCAAATATGAATTTTGTTATTTGTTTTGAACAATTTAAATTTCTGAAAACAACAAATGCTTGTGTAACACCTTTAAGGAACCCAAAATTCCTTAACTTAATAACTAAAATTCCAAAACTGGTAAACCTTATCTTACATTGGTTCTATTGTTGTTATTTTTATGTTTTCCTCATCCATGCATCATACTAATCCACTTCCACCTGTTGATTAGTTGGAAAACAATTATCCCAACCATAAATCATGGGCTTTTCATATGCAACCCCAAATTGCATGTGGGTCCATTTAATCATGTTGTTACCATGTCAACTAGTTTATTTTGATGCATCAATTAAATGGTCATGCATCATCCCATGATTGTGCATTATGCCATGTTATTGATTGTTTGTCTCTTTGCGTTGTTTGTTTGCTTCTTCTCGAATACACGACGACGTTGAGACAGACGATACTTACGACACCCCTTCTGAGGATCTAGCTCAGTACCAGGCTGCTGAGTTTGCAGGCAAGTTATCACTCACATGAACCACTGTGTTCCTTTCAACATTGGTTACCGATACTTTCCGTTGTCTATTTCTGCTAGCCTTTTGAATAGTTGTTTCTGTTACGAACCTATCACATGTTACCCTCTAACCCTGATATTGCCTCACCTCCACTCCTATAACCCCATTGTTTGTGCCCGTGTCTTACTAGCATTGTGAGGGCTGTTTTTGCTCGAGTCTGTTACCAGTTACTTTCTGTTATCATATTTCTATTAGGTTCTGGGGCTCGATGTCAAACAACAACCTGTTAAGCTTGAGGTAATAATAATTTGATGATAAGGCACCGACAGGAGGCCCGGCGTGGTTTTGAGGCCTGCTAGTGTCGACCCTAATTAGGAAAAGGGTCTTGTCTACTGATCCATGATGAGCGCACTATCCGCATGTGGGAAGCGTGTATGGGCGCCCCCCTCAATTTGATTCGATTCGCATCTCGTCCAAATCGCCACACTTAGTTCGGGCTTTCCGCGGTTATGGTTAACTTGGTGAAAGTACTGGCTAACAAGTACTCAGAACAACTTACACCTAACTAATGATAACTTGACTAGTAATAGTCTTATTGACACAAAAACTTGACCATCATTAATCCAGCTGTGTGAGTTATCCTCGGATTGCTTCTTTGGATAAGGGGCGAGGTCCAGGATGGGTTGGTTTGGAGTTAGTTATAGTTGGTTACGATATGCTATCTTATCCCCTTTCTGATAGCCGGAAGTTGTAGTATGTTCTGTAGTGGGTTAGTGCAGCCAGTTGCAGCATCTTTTATATCCCCTTTCTTCCGTTGAACCCAAAGCATCTGTGCTTGGTGTTGACGGGTTACACTTTGGTGAACTGTGAGTCTTGCTTGCCAGTACGTTTATGTACTGACCCCTTTGGGGCTGTGGTTTCCGTAGACTACGCTTACGAGGATCCCCGTGACGGCTACTACGTGGAGTTTGACGAGGCTGCTGACGAGTAGGTAGCGGACCCGGGCAGGATCCGAGACATCGTGGATGGGCTCCGTTTTCTTTTCATTCCCGGCTTCTTAAGCCTATTTGCATTTGTCTGTACTCAGACCCTTGAATGCTTCCGCTGAGATGTAATGATGATATGTTGGGACATGTGTCCTCTGGATGATTGTATTTGCTATCTCTGCTCTAGTGAGAGCTATTTGCAACTTATTTCCATCTTTTGTGTCCTAGAGATCTGTTGTGTTATCATTTTGTTCAACGCCGTTGACGTACCATGTGTGTATGGTATGAAGTACGTCAATGGTAGTATCCTGATTTCTATGGGATGGTTTACGTAGACGATGAACAGTTAGGGGTTGGTTGTCACACATACGTGTGTTGGCCTACTCGTAAGAGATGCGGGTGCCGGTAAGCCCCGTAATCCAATCCACTACTCTTCAACGGAACTGCGAGTATCCTCTAGAAGTCCGGGTACGACACCCACATAGATCAGGTGATCGATTCCACTGCCGGGTGCGAACTTTTGTCTTTCATTGATGCCTACTCTGGTTTTCACCAGATACCTCTGAACCCGGCTGTTCAAATAAAGACTTCTTTTATTACCCCGTACGGGGCTTATTGCTATCGTGTCATGTGTTTTGGCTTGCGGAATGCTGGGGCTACCTATCAGAGATGCATGCATAAATGTCTACATGAGCAGATTGGCAAGAATGTGCAGGTGTATGTAGATGACATCGTCATCAAAACAAAAGAAAACACACTCTGATGAGCGATATTGAGGAAACATTTGCCAGCTTGCGCAAATACCGGATGAAACTGAATCCAACCAAGTGCACATTTGGCGTCCCGGCTGGCAAGCTACTCGGCTTCTTGGTATCCAGTCGGGGCATTGAGGCCAATCCTTCAAAGATAAAAGCTATAGAGAGCATTTCTTTGCCGAGATCACTGAAGGATGTGCAGAAGTTTACGGGGTGCCTGGCTTCTCTTAGCCAGTTCCTGGGAAGAATGGGTGAGAAGGCCTTGTGTCAGGATCCTAATTGTACCCCTTGTCTTACTTGTGATGATGAGATGGCAATCCATAGCAACGATCTACTTTTCCTTTAATTGTAATAAATTACCGGACCTATGTGTAAAAATGCTTGAGCCTGCCTTTGGATATAAAGGGCAGGTGGGGAGGATGGGTGGATCAAGCAATCCAAAACCCTTTATTTGTTATTTCCTTTTCCTGCATTTATCAGTTTTCCCTAGTTCTAGATCTGAGCCCCGAGCTCCTACATCCTCCCCCCTTCTTCGGAATGTTAGGATGCCGAGGTCCTGACACGGTGGTATCAGAGCCAAGGGTCCGTGCCTGAGCTCCCTCCCTCCCTTCCCAAACCTATCACCCCCGTTCTTCCCCCCACGCTCTCCTGCTCAGAGGTTGCCAAGATCGCTTCGATCTTTGGTGGTAAAATCCCTCCGCGACGAGCTCTGTATCCAGTAATGGCTTCAAAGCGCTGATCTCGCTCCTCCTCCCGTGAGCGAGTGGTTGAGGCAGGGAAGAACCACGTTGAAGATCAGGAGGCTGGAAATTCGGTTGCCATCGAGGATGCTTCCGACGAAGAAGATCTTCTGGCGGAAGAACTCATCAAGGATCGCTTGCCACGCGAAGTCCTACGCATTAGGCGCCGTCTCGACCGTCATCAGTCTGAATCGGTCGACGCCATCCACGCACTCCAAGGTGAGATGTCCAAAATTACTGCTTTCATGGCGAAACTTTCGTCCGAGACCTCTCGTTCTTCGCCAGAACCGCCGTCGAGCACACCCTTAGCAACTCCCACCACCAAAGTTACTGCTGCTGCTATTCCATCTGATCTCCAAATTGAACTACCCACTACTGTAGCTGATCAGGGACGGATGATAGAGATACTGCAACACAATTTGGAGATAGCACAAAGCAAAATGAAGAAATTTGCAGACTCAAACAGAACTCCAAGATCCTTCCTCCCAGGCGACTTAGTGTACCTGAAAATGTCTCCACACCGAGAGGCAGCACTGGGAAGGAATGTTGCCTTGAAACTGACTAGCAAGTGGTATGGCCCCTTTCGTGTGCTCCAATTGGTGGGGAATCGAGCTTACCGGCAGCAATTTCCTGAAGGCACGCTTCTGCATGACGTTTTCCATGTCAACCAACTCAAACGCCACTTGGGACCCAATGTGGTGCCCAACCCCTTGCTGCCAGCGGTATCACCATCAGGTAAGCTGAAACTGTTTCCCATTGCTGTCCTAGAGCAACATGAGTTCTTGTGCAGGACTGGTGGTAACGACAAGCTGGAGAACCAATGGCTGGTGCAGTGGGACACGATGTCGCCTGACGAAGCAACCTGGGAGGCCGAACACTTCATGAAGCAAGCATTTCCTGAATTCAAGCCGTGACGTCTTGGGTTACGTAGGGGGCATTGTCAGGATCCTAATTGTACCCCTTGTCTTATTTTTGATGATGAGATGGCAATCCATAGAAACTATCTACTTTTCCTTTAATTGTAATAAATTACCGGACCTATGTGTAAAACTGCTTGAGCCTGCCTTTGGATATAAAGGGCAGGTGGGGAGGATGGGTGGATCAAGCAATACAAAACCCTTTATTTGTTATTTCCTTTTCCTGCATTTATCAGTTTTCCCTAGTTCTAGATCTGAGCCCCGAGCTCCTACATCCTCCCCCCTTCTTCGGAATGTCAGGATGCCGAGGTCCTGACACCTTGCCTCTCTATCAGCTCATGAAGAAAAGCGACAAGTTTATTTGGACCCCGCAAGCTGATGTGGCTTTCAAGGAGCTCAAGACCATGCTGGGTAGTGCTCCCATCCTGGCAAGCCCTCTGCCTAAGGAGCCGATGCTACTCTATATTGCGGCTACCAACCGGGTAGTCAGTGTGGTGGTGGTTGTGGAGCGTGAATAAGAAGGCAAAACCGTGCAGCGGCCGGTGTATTATCTCAGCGAGGTGCTATCTAGCTCCAAGCAGAACTACCCACACTACTAGAAGATGACTTATGGCATGTATCTGGGTGCCAAGAAGCTCAAGCATTATTTCCAAGAGCATCCAATCACAGTGGTGAGCACTGCTCCCATCTCGGAGATAATGGGCAATAGGGATGCAAGTGGTCGGGTTGCCAAGTGAGCGATTGATCTAGCAGCATACACTCTACTGTACGCGAGAAGAGAAGCCATCAAGTCACAAACTCTGGCAGATTTCTTGGTGGATTGGGCCGAGATGCAGTATAAGCCTCCCTAGCCGGAAACAAACTTCTGGAGGATGCATTTCGATGGCTCCAAAGTGAAAGAGGGGCTCGATGCTGGTGTTGTGCTCACCTCACCCAAGCGGGACCAGCTCAAGTATGTGCTGCAGATCCACTTCTCAGCGTCCAACAATGTTGCCGAATACGAAGCCTTGGTTCATGGACTGAAAATCTCCAAGGAGATTGGAATCCGGAGGATTGTCTGCTATGGTGACTCAGACCTGGTGGTTCAACAAGTATCGGGGACTTGGGATGCATTGGATGCCAACATGGCATCTTACCGGTTCCTCGTCCAAAATATGATAGGATTCTTCGATGGGTGTGAGTTCCATCACATTCACCGAGCTGAGAATGATGAAGCGGATGCTCTGACCAAGTTGGGATCTTCTCGGAAATTCATCCCCCCCGGGATTGCTCTGGAGCATTTAAGGAAGCCATCTATCAAGCCATCTCTCAACTCGGAGTCAATATTCATCCCGGCTTTGCCGGACTCAGGAGCTGTTCCCATGGAGATTGACTCGGAGAGTTCAAAGGAGAACCCGGGGACTGCTCCATCCAACACGGGGACTGCCTCTGCAAACCCAGGGACTGTCGCATTCATCGAGGGGATCATTTCTCAGTACTCGGGGACTTGTCTCCAACTCGGAGCAAGTCATGGCAGCTGATCCAATGGAAGTGGACGAACCAGTCTTTCCTATCCGGGAGACACCGAGTTGGGCTTTGCCCATATTATCCTTTGTAATGGATGGCACTTTGCCGAGTGACGAGGTCACAGCAAGGCAGATACAGAGAAGATCTAAGGGCTACACCATCATCAACAAGGAGCTTCACAAGAGAAGTCCTACTGGGGTGCTCCAATGCTGCGTTGAGCCAGAAGAAGGAGAAGAGATTCTCAGAGAAATACATCAAGGAGAATGCGGGCACCATGCCTCATCTCGGGCCTTGGTCAAGAAAGCATTCCGACATGGATTCTTTTGGCTCACTGCTCTACAACAAGCTGAAGATATGGTGAGGAAATGCAATGGGTGCCAAAGATATGCAAGCAATATTCACATGCCATCTTCCGAGTTGAAGCCAATTCCCATTACTTGGCCGTTTGTTGTCTCGTGCTTAGATATGGTGGGCCCTCTCAAGCCAGCTAGAGGCAGCATGACTCACATCTTAGTCATGGTGGATAAGTTCACCAAGTGGATTGAAGTAAAGCCAATCCGGAAGTGTGATGGGAGCACGGCTGTCAGCTTCTTTAAACACATTATTCTGAGATACGGCTACCCACATGGGATCATCACAGACAATGGAACAAACTTTGCTGAAGGAGCTTTTGCTCGATTCTGTAAAGAGAAGCAGATCCGTCTAGACATTACATCAGTCGCCCACCTGGCTTCCAATGGGAAAGTTGAAAGAGCAAATGGCATGGTCCTTTCTGGAATAAAGCCAAGGCTAATTGAGCTATTACAGCGAACCTCTGGTTGTTTGCTGGACGAGTTGCCGGCGGTGTTGTGGAGTCTAAGGACCACCCCTAACCGACCAACCGGATACACACCATTCTTCCTGGTATATGGAGCTGAGGCCGTGTTGCCCACTGACCTTGACCATGACTCACTCAGAGTAACCCTCTATACTGAGGCTGAGGCAAGAGAAGCCCGGGAAGATGATGTTGACTTGTTCGAAGAAGCAAGAGAGTTAACTCTGTCGCACTCTGCTATATATCAACAGAATTTGAGATGCTATCATAGCCGGAAAGTAAGCCCAAGGGTTTTCCGAGAAGGAGATTTAGTGCTGAGGCTTGTACAACGCACGGCCGGGATGCAAAAACTGTCCCCCCATGGGAAGGTCCTTTCATCGTTAGCAAGGCGCTGCACAATGATGCCTATTATCTCATCGACGCACAGGCACCGCAGAAGAACAGGGCGGATAAATCCGTATAGGAATCCAAGCGTCCCTGGAATGTAGCGCTACTCCGCCGTTTTCATTCCTGAAAAAACTTTGTATGTATCTCTTCAACCGAGTTAAATTCCAAGTCGGCACTCTGAATTGAACTCGGGGACAGCCTGTGCTGAAACTGCTCTGTGTTATTTGTTGTCTTTACTTTGTCTACTCTGGTTCTTTACTCAACATTTCACGTGTATATCTAGTAGTGTGTTTAAACCTAAGGTCCAACTCTTCGACTCTGCTGCTGTCCGCAACCCGGCTTCATGGCAAGCAAGAGAACAAGCCAAAGGTCAATGAACACACGAAAAATTACTATGGAAAAGAGAAGTCTGTCAACCGAGTAGGGTGTTTTCCTTCTGTGTTTTCGGCTAAATGTTGGGCAGCGTTAACATTCAAATCTCAAAGTGGCTAAGTATCAGAAACTTGGTTTTTGAAATCTTGTGACTCGACTACCAAAAAGCCACAAGTGGCAGGTAAGGGCAAAGACAAAAGAACTAAGTAGATGAGAAAAGCAACTCGGGGACTTGCATTTTAACGCAATCCGGCATTGAGCCAGTCTTGCCAAATAACTTAATAAAATTGAGTAGCGCAAGGAACGATAAAATATTCATTACATTTGCACCTGGCATACCGGGGATCTGATAAGAGTTTAAGGATAAAAAGTGCAGGAGCCTAGGCCACTGTTGATGTGGTGGAGTGGGTCTCGGTATTGGATGGCTCTGCAGACTCGGAGGCAGGAGTCGTGGAAGTGGCTTCAGGAGCAGTAGAGGTCGGAGTAGTGGACGCAGGCTTGGATGCAGCATTGGTGGCCTGAGTCGCAGAGTCCCCGAGCGGGGGAGCAGGTCCGGATGCGGCGTTCTCGGTTGCAGCCTCCGTTGCGCCCAACTCGGGAGCTGGGGTGTCGATCACCATCTCGGTGGTGATAGCTCCAGCCGGGGCAGTGGGTTGCGACTCGCTGTGAACTTCCTCAGAGCCAACTCCTGGCTTGGTCGCTTCGTGGTCGACGTCCATCACGGCCTCCTCCTCAGCATTGCGCTGCTCGATCTCCTCTTCTCCAGCATTATTCTGCTCCTCCTCCTCGCCGCCCATGCTTCCTCTTTGCCAGCATCGCCACCATCGTCATCAGCATCTTCTTCTTCGTCTTCAGCATCGGTATCCGGCTCCGTGGGGCCGTTGATGTACTGTTGTGTATCGGCGTAGGAAGCAAGCTCATAGGCAATCTCCTTGCGGCGCAAGATGCACTCCTCCCGGTTGGTCCACTTGGAGTCATTCCGGGAGTGCTGATCCTCTCGAGATTGAGATTCTTGTACCATGACAGCATGAAGTGAAGGGCCTCATCAGCACCAGCTCGAGCTGCGGAGGCGCGCCACTTCTTCAGCTCCTCCTTGACGTGGTCCAAGTAAGCGGCCATCTCGTTGATAGTGTCCGGGATCTGCTTCTTCGGCCAGAACAACTTATGTAGGCGCATGGCGGTTGAAACCATGGAGGCGCCCATGCCCTTGAGAGAGAGTACCCAGGTCTTGATACTCTCGATGTGATCATCCATAGTGGCCGAGTCATCTACATTAAGGCCTAAAGCTGCCCTCAACCTCCTAGCCTTCTCCACAACAGTCTTAGCAGCAGGGTTGAGGTCCGGGAAGGTATCTAGCGTGGGAATTGCTGGGTTGAGTCAGAAGGGGGAACAGAGAAGAAGAAAAACAGAAGGGAAGAAATGGGAAGATAAAAACCGGATAAAGAGTAGCGGTAATTCTCAGCTCAACTCCAGGACAAGGGCCCCTAGTCGGCGCGTCCAATCTTCAGCAAGCCGGAGGTGCTTATCTTGGAGGTGGCGAGAATCATACACCATGGCCTCGAGAGATTAATTTCTCTCTTTCAGAGACATAATCTCCCTCTCGAGCTCCAGTTTCTCCGCGGCGGCTCAATTTAATGCCTCAGTCTTCTCGTTCCCGGCCTGCAGTGCAGTCTTGAGGGCATCCGCAAGCTCAAGTTTGAGCTTATCGACTTCAGCCTTCTCGGCGTCCAAGATCTTCTCCAGTTGGGCCACTCGGTCCTGCACCTGCTGCTACGCCTCGGCCGAGGTGAGGCACCCTTGATGTTGTTCGCGGAAGGCCTTGTATTCTCCTGCGAGAAAATCAACCCGATTAGCAGCATGTGGAAGAAGCAGAACCTAAGTGAATGGAAAAGAAGGGTTAACTCACCTTCCAGAGAGGTAATTTTACTCTGCGCAGATGCAGCCATGACCTCGCAATCTTTGTGTGCATCAGTAAGCGCCTTGAGCTCACCTGCAGAGATGACAGAAAATGAGCAAAGATAGAAAGTGGGCGTAAACAAAAAACGCACAAACCAAAATTCTAGAACTTACTCTCTATGGAGGACAACTTGGTAATAGTGTCTCTGACACTCTTCTCCAGGATCGCCCTGTCGCCCTTCTCGGCTTCCAGCACCCGGTTTTTATCCCTGATAGCCCGATGTGACCACAGAAGCTGGTGAAAGATTTTGGTCCGGGTCTCAGTGCACTCCTGCAGAGAAGAACAAAGCATTGTGAGTTGGAAGATTCAGACCGAATAGATTGCAACTCGGTTGAGCCTTATCTACTCGGCCCGAATCTCAGGGACTGGATGGTGGATAAAGCAAAAGTCAAAGTGAGAAAAGATGGCAACCCAAAAATCGGGACAGAAAGGGAAACACACTTACCCGGTTGGTATTTTTAGCGTCTTCAGCAGCTTTGCGCAGGTAGAACAATTTATGCGCCTGCGTGCTGCTGGAGGAGGACATCGCCATTATAACAGGGCCGACATTGGCTTTGTTCTAGGATTGCCGGTAATTGTCGATATTCTTTAGATGCGCACCATCCCATTCGGGGTGACCGTACCTCTTGCTATCCCAGTACTGCTCGATGTATCCTATCCGGTCGAGGACCGTTTCTGTATCTTCTTGAAGCTCGTACTCAAAGGGGGCGGCCTATCCTCGATGCGCAAGGAAGGTGCTTTTCCCGTTGTCCCAGAGTGGGCCACCTGTCTCCTTTCCTCCAGCTCCGCCATTCGTGCGGCCTCTAGCTCCTGCTTTTGCTTGTGGAACTCCTGCAACTCACGCCAGTGATCCGGGAGGACCGCATTCTTGGCGGTGCCGCTGGCTCCGGCTCCGGGAGCCTGTTGCTGCGAAGGGCCGAACTTGATGTTGGTCTTGACCAACTTGGAGCTCCGGGTAACCGGACCAGCCTTGGCAGGCACCAGCGTGCCACTCGGTGTTGGAGGAGTAGGAGTAGTCCCGACAGTAGCGGCCGGTATCCGGCAGGTCTGGCCTGGACTTTTCTGACCACTGGTCTTAACGATTTTCATGGTCTTGGTGGAGTTCTTCTCGGCTGGAGCCGCTGCGTTTGAAGGCTTGGAAGGTCTTGGAGCAGGAGGTGGCTTGGCTGCACCAGGTGCAACAGAAGATGTTTTCGGCGTTTGGGGCAGCGCCTGTGATGGTGGCAAAGGCCTCCTGGGCGGTTACTGGCCAGATTGCCTTGCATCCGGCTGTGGTGTCTTCTTAGGCGGCGCCTGTGGCTCTCCAACCTGCCCGGCATCAGGAAAAACTTGATCCTGGGGCGGTTGCTGCTCTAGGCTTGGCCCTGTGCGGGTGGGGTCTTATGCCGCTTCTCGGCGGGGGTCTCTTCCCGCTGCTCGGCAGGGGTTCCTTATGGCTCTGCGGCGTTGGTCCCCTCCCGCTGTTTGGCAGGAGTTTCTTGGGGCTCCTCGACGGAAGCCGCTGCTGGCGAAGGCTGCCTTTCGGCAGCAGACTCCGGTGCGGATTGTTGAAGGTTGGATTCCGACTGCGGTGGCTATGGATCTCTATCAGTCTCCATCTCGGTGCCGATGTTCTCGGCACCGAGGTCTAGCTCATCCTTAAGAGGAGAGGACATCTGCATCCTACCCTCTGGCTGGTTATCCCCGTCGTTGTCAGTAAGGTCCACGACTTCCCGGGATGCGCTTGGCTGGGGGGTGCATTGGTGGCATCGGCATCAAGTGCCTCACAGAAAGAAAACGAGAAGAAAGGAAGGCAAATCAGATGGACATGAGAGAAGCAGAAAAGAGCAGAAACTGAGAAGAGACAGAGAATACTATGAGGTACAAGTACTAAGAGAAACTCGGAAGGACTTACCTGTCTACAGTAGGGCGCTTCTTGCGCCCAGTGGTCTTCTTCTTGGCCGCAACCTTCTTGGGTCTCTTGGCAGGGGCTCCAGTGCTCCTCTACCCGGCCTCTTATTGGTTCCGGTGGGGGCGGCTATCGACACAGGTTGCACGTCAAGTGGCTCCTCCTCATCCACCTCGTCTGTGGCGGAAAAGAGGAAATACAAGAGTCAGAGAGGGAAAAGGTCAAGGTATGCTGCAAGCGTGCACACAGGTGAACTCGGTCACCTTCGTCATCCTCAGACCAGTCCCGTATGGAGGTGTAAACTCGAGACTTACCATCCTGGCCAGCAAGAGGGATGCAGAGTGTATCCTGGACGTCGAACGCCTTTGTGTCGTCCTTGGTCCTGTCCGGCTTCCAGTTTTTCTCGAAGACGACATTATCCTCCCTTTTCTGGCGAGGGATAACCTGAAAGTGCAAGCACGAGACATAAGGGAAATGAGTTAAGGCCCTACTCTGGATAGTGTGCAAACACAAAGCACAATAAGCTAAGTCCCAACAGAGGAGTTATACTCGGTCTAGCGTGCAAACATAGAGCACAAGAGGCTAAGTCCTAACGGAGAGGTTCTACTCGCTACAGGGTGCAAATATAAAGCAAATTGGGTGATGGAAAAGAATCTAAGGAATTCCCTACTCGGTATGAAGTGAAGAAACAAGAATTGAAATCAACTAAGTGTGCAAAGAGGAATACTTACTTGGGGAATCGGTTTGCTGCGGCTATACGGCACGAAGCCGTAAAACCAGGTATCCGAGAGCGTGGCCCGGAGGATGGACTTGGCCCAAATAGCTACCTGTGCTTTGGTGAGCTCGAAGGTAGTGGTCCGAGTGCAGTCTCGGGCTCCGCCCATGTAGCACATCTTGTGCACTCGTTCTTGGAGGGGGAGAACCTGGCGCTCCACCCAGCAGGCGATCAGGTCGTCCTTATGAAGTCCCTGTTCCACTAGTTCCTTCAGACGATCATCAACTCGGTTGACGTCGTTCACCATCTTCCTGGGATTGTAGCCCCAGTTTCTCATCTCGGTGGGGGGCACAATCCGGAACTCGGGCAGCTTGATGAGGTCAATCGCCTGCTCGCCCTCTGCGGGAGTAGGGTTCTTGACGTACAAGAACCCCCTCTGCCATTTGCGGCAGGTATCTAGTCCGAGTACCCGCGGGTGGATACCCGTGGGACGTTGAAGCATCATGGCGGCCCCTGTCTGTGTCATTTCCTTGGGGCCAATAGGATTGGAGGTGTTGGGATGAACCTGCTGGCGAAGAAAGAAATATTTCGCCCAGGTGTCTACCATGGGGTAGACACCGAGAAAGGCCTCGCAACAGGTTATGTAGGTAGAGAGCATGGCGATGGGGTTGGCGGGTAGATGGTGTGGCTGGAGGCCGAAATGGCGCAGAAAGTCTTGCATGAATTTCGAGATTGGGAGGCCAAATCCACACGTAAAGTGGCTAAGGAACACTAAGTACTCACCGGGGCCGGGAGTAGGCACGAGCTCTTTGCCGGGAGGACGGCAGATAACGCCGGGAGGCACCCGGCGGGTGTTCACGAGCCATTGGCAATTCGACGCATTGACGTCGGAGCCCTCCCAGGCGGCGCACATCGATGGAGGATCCTCCGGTTGCAGATCGGCAACGGCGGGTTCGAGCGCCATCTGGCTTTCTTCGGCGAAGAGGTGTTGAGGTCGCAGATGGAAACGGTGGCGGAAAAGAAGAAGTGCGGCAGAGCGCGACGGAGACGCGGGATCGGGGAAGACGGCACCGCGCGGTGAAGGGCCGATCGCAGTCGAGTTCTCTCCGGTGGAAGGCGGCGCGCGGGGATGAGGTCTCTCTCTCTGTGCACAGGGAGGCGGCATGCTGTGAGTTCGCGGCGGCGCTGCGTGCTCGCTGTGGCCGGGGAGGAGAGAAGATATCGACGCAAGGGGAAAGTGATGAGGAAGATTGGAAGAGGGGCAGTGAGGAAGTATTTAAAGCTCCTCTGGTGCAGTTATCACTCGTGATTGATCATGGAGGAGATCGTGCGGCGCGGGAGTTACCACGCCCGTTGGAAACGCACATAGCAAACAACTCGCGTGTAACGGGCGCAGTAAATCCCATGTTGCGGATCGTGGGCTATCGAGTACCTGTGTGAAGCGACGTGACGGCCAGTGGGCCCTATGTGCAGTGGCGGGCGCGTGCCGTGCAGCCGCACCAGAACCGAGGCGTCGCGGGCTGTGGTTGTGTGACACGTGTCCCTGCCTTACACGCAAAGATAGAACTGCTCTGGGTCGGGCGGCAAAATCTTGGAAATTTGGCTAAGTATTGGGTTCTCGGTTGAATCCCGCACAACTTGGTCTACTCGGCACATAATGAAAGCTCCAAAAGGTCACAATAGTGAAGGCCCGAGATCAAACTCCGAGCTTCCGAGTTGAGGTCCAACTCGGCTGCAGTTCATCATAGAAGAAGTTTGGTTAAAGCTGGCAGGGCCCAACGCCCAAGTTCCCCGGACTCTACCAGTTTCGGGGACTAATGTCGGGGGGTAAGGCAGGTGAGAAACAGGTTTCAAGGTGATGTTTATCAAGTCCATCCGTACCGAGTTGGTACTGGCCGGGTAGGCGTCTACCCGGTATCCGGTAGGCGCTATTCGGCAAGAAGTATAGAAGACCAAGAGAAGATTCGAGCATGTGTCTGGATCAACCGGGTAGCACTCGGGTGATCCGGATAGAGGAGACGTTATTCTACTCGGCCACAAAGTCAATGGAGCCGTTGAGGAAGATCTCGCGTATCTAGGGACCGTACCGGCATGCGGTTCCACTTACTAGGCGCGGGTTATCTGCACTGAGGCGTGGGAACAGTACGGGTTGGTGGCTGTCATGTCCTGTCACTGGCGAGGGGATAGGACTTGTCAGTGACCTACCCTAAGGGGCTGACAGGGTGGACAAGACCTGTCAGCCGCATGGCATGGAGACTTTCGGCGATGGCGTCAGCGGGAACACGGAGGCGTGCGCCGTTGTGACAGTGGTGTTGTCTAATCTGTACCTTTTATTCGTAGTATAGTGGCTGGCTACCAGTATATAAGGTGGCCAGCCCCTCCTGCGCGAGGGACGTTGGACCTAAGCTCATTTATTGCGAGGCTTAGTCATTGAGAGAGACAACAGTAGAGAGAGCGGAAGACTGGCTACTCGGCAGAGACTGAGACACTGAGAGATTATAACTTCTGTACTCGGTACGACCCAATACAGAGAGATAAGCAGGAGTAGGGGTGTTACCTCCACACGAGGGCCCCGAACCTGGGTAGATTGTGGTGTTTGCAGTGTTCCTGAGCGCGCCTATTTGGCGTGCGATCCCTCCCCGAATACCTACAGCGTTCATCGGCCCCAACTTTAGCCATCCTATGGCATCTGTCTTCTCCACACCACAACATGGACAGATTTGGAGGAGATGAGAGAACAATTGACTACAAGCATTGAATAAAAATATTCAGAATTACACTCTTTGATTGACAAGACTGGTGTGGATCTTGATGCCACTATTCGGAATTTGGGTTTGCAAGTTAATACTGTTGCTAATACAGCTGCTGCCATACAAGGACAAGTTACTACTATGCAAACTGCCCTTACCAATTTGACTACGCAAATTGTTGCTTTGTCTACTTTGGAAATCAAAGACTCCCTGTTTAGGAGGATAATGCTAGTGCCCATGGTGATTTTAACAATTATGAGAGAAATTTTTTGTGTGAAGGCCGAGGGGGAGGTAGAGGCAATGTAGGAGGCCGTGGCTTTGGAGTAGCAAGGAGGGTTCAAGTACAAGAGCAAAACCTAGAGGATGATGGTCTTGGCAAAGCAAAATGTATGCTTCTAACTCTCAATTTTGATACTGATGATGTAGAAGAATATCTCAAGTGAGAACTGAAAATTCAAAAGCCGTGGAGGATGCATGAGTACACTGATGAGAGGAAAATAAAACTTTTGATATGGGGTGGCCCGATCTTCTCAATGAGCTCTCTCTCTTTTTGTGGGTATTTTCTGGATTTTGTGATAACTAGTGGTACACCAAGACCTCTCACTTCGATGACCCCTGTTGCCAATGCAACAACAATCAATCCCTTTCGATATTCTCAACTACACACTCTTGCACAAGTAATCAAAGATCACGAGTGGTCCTGTATCCCCCTATTCGCAATGGAATAACAAGATATCACACAACTTTGCAATGCTAAACTTCAAGATGAATGCTTATCAGCAATACAATCTAGATGCTAGGGATTTCTTTGGTTTAAACTGGTTCTCCTTTTCCACACATAGGTGGTAGCTATTTAAGGGGGAGGGGTGCAGCCACAAGGGGGCTTGCGCAAGAACCAACTCCTCCTAGGACTAGGACTCCTACTAGGACTCGAAGAGAGATACAAACCGACCCAACATTAAGGGGTTCGGCCAATATGGTATACAAACCATGCCTATTTGGAATAGGACTTCTATGTGGCACATTGGTATCCAATGGGGCGCCCTCCTCTTGTTTTCACTTTCTCTTAGTGTGGAATAACAAGCTAGTAGTTGTTTTCAACACTTGTATGATGGTTTTCACCATCTTGTATAATTGTTTTCACCATGGTACTCTTGTTTTCACCATCTTGTATGTTTGTTTTCACCATGGTACTCTTGTTTTCACCACTTGTAGTCTTGTTTTCTAGCATCTCCATGTTGTTTTCCAGCTCCTCTTGGTTGTTTTCCACCATCAAGCTTGTGTTATCAATAACCCTGATCATACATAAATGCATAGACTTAGGCAGTATAAAATTCTCATTATCAAAAACATCATAATCAGTAAGTAGTGAATTCACCTGTTGTTGTAATAGCTTGGTCCTTGACCTTGTCATAGGTCCAAGTCTCACTTCATCTTGTTTGAGTGGCAATGTACTAGGGATGTCCTCATCATCCCCCCTCTTGAAAAGTCGTCTACCTCGACGCATCAAGGTCATCTCCATAATATGGTGTCAAATCAACAATATTGAATGAATTACTCACACCAAACTCATCAACTGGAAGTTCTATTTTGTAAGCATTATCACTGATCTTTGCAAGTACTTTGTAGGGACTAGCAATGCGAGGTAACAATTTGGACTTTCTTAGCTTTGGAAATATGTCCTTTCGAAAGTGTACCTATACTAAGTCTCCTGGTTGGAATAGAACCTCCTTTTTATTCTTGTTTAATTTTTCATTCACATACTTCCCTTTCTTCTCTATAGCATCCTTGGTCTTCTCATGTATCTTCTTCACAAAATCAGCTCTCTTTGATGCCTCCATATTTATTCTCTCCTGTATGGGAAGTGGTAGCAAATCAAGTGGTGTAATGGGCTTGAATCCATAGACCACCTCAAATGGGCAAAGCTGAGTAGTAGAGTGCACAACCTTGTTGTATGCGAATTCCACTTGTGGCAAAACACTCCTCCCAATCCCGTAGATTTTTCTTGATCATGGTTCGCAATAATGTTGATAATGTGCGATTAACCACCTCCGTTTGTCCATCAGTCTAGGGGTGACATGTTGTTGAAAAGAATAACTTTGTTCCTAGTTTCCCCCATAGTGTCTTCCAAAAGTAGCTCATAAACTTCACATCACGATAAGAAACATTAGTCCCTGATACTCCATGTAATCTCACTATGTCCCTGAAAAACAGATTAGCAATATGCAACGCATCGTCGCTCTTGTGGCAAACAATAAAGTGTGACATTTTAGAGAATCTATCCACTACCACAAATATAGAATCATACCCTCCTTTGTCCTTGGTAAACCTAGCACAAAATCCATACTAATATCTTCCCATGGTGCAGTTGGTGTAGGTAGAGGAGTATACAAACCGTGGGGCTTCAATTTTGACTTGGCCTTATTGCAAGTGATGCAACGTTGCACAAATCTATAAACATCAAGTCTCATATGTGCCCGATAAAAATTGTCAGCCAACATAAGTAATGTTTTCTCACGTCCAAAGTGTCCAATTAATCCACCACTATGATATTCCTGCAATACCATCAAACACAAAGAACACTTGGGAATACATAATTTGTTAGCTCTAAACAAAAATCCATCATGTATATGATACTTATCCCAAGCCTTCACATTAGAACATTTAGCATATGGTGTAGAACATTCTTTATCTTCACATATAGTGGTTTTAAATTCTCCAACCCCGAAACTTGAACATCTAATTTGGTGAGTAACATGTTTTTTCTAGACAAAGCATCAACAACCACATTATCTAATCCTTTCTTATGTTTAATAATGTATGGGAAAGATTCAATGAATTCTACCCATTTAGCATGTCTGTTATTAAGATTGATTGGCTCTTTAGAAATTTTAATACCTCATGATCAGAATGTATAATAAATTCTTTTTGCCACAAATAATGTTTCCAAACTTCAAGAACTCTAACAAGTGCATACAATTCTATCATAGACAGAATAATTCAATTGAGATCCATGTAACTTCTAAGAAAAATAAGCAATTGGTTTCTTATCTTGCATTAACACACCTCCAATACCTATGCCACTAGCATCACATTCAATTTCAAATTGTCTATTAAAATTTGGAAGCATCAATAATGGGGCCGAAATCAACTTATTCTTCAAAGTATCAAAAGCAATATCTTGAGCAACCCCCCACTCGAAATTTACACCTTTCTTTGTTAAATCACTTAAAGGGGCAACAATAGTACTAACATCTTTCACAAATCTTCTATAAAACCCAGCAAGTCCATTAAAACTTCTTACTTGTCTCACATTCATGGGAATTGGCCAATTTTTAATTGCTTCAATTTTAGATTCATCTACCTCAATCCCATGCTTTGAAACAACATATCGAAGAAATATGACCTTATCTTTGCAAAATGTGCACTTGATATGGATATAATAGGGGTCCATGAGGATTATTCATGCTTGAGTTGGAAGGAAATATTGAGCCTCACTATTGTTCATTATAAGGTGAATTCTTTCCTAGTAATAAATATTGTTTGTGTTTATAAGAATGTTATACTACATAAGCCTATGCATTATGTATTAGCAGGGTTATTGATAACACAAACATGGATGAAGGAGGACCTTAAGGCATGCTGGAAAACAACAAGTACCTGCTGGAAAATAAACTTGTCATGCTGGAAAACAAGCTGGAGCACCTGGAATACAAGGACAAGAACATGGGAAAATATTCCAGTGCATAGGAGGATGAAGTGGATGCACTCCATAGTGATTAATTCGTGTTCCACTTATGTGTTTATTAGGGACCTGCGAGTCCAATGGGCTGAACCCATGTTGGGTTCGGTTTGTAAGGTGTTGGTTGCACCAAACCGAGTAGGGATAGGTTAGGGCGCATTGGGGCTTGTTGGGGCGCACTCCCCTCCCTTGGCCGCACCCATACCCCTCATATATACCCTAGGCTGCGAATTAGAAAGCTAGACCAAGTTTAAGTTAAAACCCTAGTGTCGTGGGATTATCACGGCAGACGTTACCGGGGGTAACTGATCTTGGGGCAAGACGACACAGGCGTTTGGGAGAGGGTTTAGCTCAGAGGAAAACATGATGGAACTCGATCTGGTAGCCGGCAATCAAGTCGTCGAGTCTCCGATCTC
This sequence comes from Alopecurus myosuroides, assembly GCA_028641055.1. Lineage (NCBI taxonomy): Eukaryota > Viridiplantae > Streptophyta > Magnoliopsida > Poales > Poaceae > Alopecurus > Alopecurus myosuroides. The sequence goes on along the minus strand of CM054063.1, from coordinate 114,417,991 downwards.
AATATATTAACTCGATCTCTCGTATACACTGGATGCTTGATATCAACTGGTACTACTAGGGTTCTTAGATTTCTCTCGACTAGACCTGGGGGTCGGTTTATAAAGCACCCGTACCCCCATGGCTTACTCTCCAAGGCGCACCCTGGATCCTACCCGGACACGGCATACAAACCCAAACCTTCCTTTAAAGTAACCCACAATCCGGGTTACTAGGCCTACAAACTTGGGCCTTCCAGAAGTTTCTTTATCCTTAGCCGGATCCTGCGCAGCGTCCTTTCGGCCGGGTTACACCTTGGAGTTGGCCTACCGGATTATTATCCCTCCATCAGTAGTCCCCAGAATAGCTTGGGCTTCACGGATCCTTTCTTGAAGCGCTCGCTATTCCCTGCAGAAATATCAAATACACAAGTGTATGGAGGCCGGGTTAAGGTGCTTCGATAGATAGCTAGGCCTAACTCCATGGTGGCCATATAGTAACCCGGCTTTTCCCAAAGTACTTGGCTTAACTTTCCAGGTCTGAATACTGATAATAATGTCAAGATTCTATACTCGATAATCAACCCTGATATCACGGGGTGGATCTCCTTCTCTTTTTTGTCCAGGTACCTTGCCAAATACTCGAAGCATATCTCGCATGATCCGCGTGGATAACCATTCCCCCCTAATTTCCGGCTTCCGGCCGTTGGGATAAGTTCACCCTCACCTTATAAATAGTGTTCAGAGGATGACCTAGAACCCAACGGCTCACTCCATCCTCTTCTTTCCTTCCTCACTCCTTGCGCTCTCGTAACACCACCACAGGAATTTCGTGCTCGCCGCCGGAGCAGAGCCACCGCCGGCCGCGTCCGCTTCCGAGCCATCCCGCGCCGCCGCCAAACTTCACTGCTGCGCGCTCACCCCGCTCGCCAAGAATCGCAAAGGGGCACTCGATCCACGCCGTCCACCGTCGTCGCGCTAAACTCCAACATCTCCCAGTAAGTTCCTTGTACTTGTTTAATTTAGCCTCGCAATTTTTCGATTCACCCCAGACTGGATCTAGGTCAACCTGTGGGCCGTTTTTTTTTTCATACCAAATTTAGACGGCTTAAATGCTTGCCAACTTCTTCAACAACCTGTTTGATGATCACACACCACCCTCCTATCATTATTAATCACCAATCTCTTGGTAGAATCGTTTGCAAGTTTTCCGATCTAGATCCATTTCACCTCAATTTTCCGCACATAACATTGACACCCGGAAAATCCTCCTTTTCCGGCTATTTTGCTTGCAGTAGATACATGGGCAACCATCCGTCTTCCCCAAACACTTTTCCGTACGTAAGTGACCAATAATCTTCATAGTTATACTTAATACCCGGATACCTTGCCTTCTCCACTTCATGGCGTGATACTCGGATAGTTCTTAGTTTTAACACTTTCTTGATATCCCAGACTCGGATAATCCAATACTTCCGAGTCTTATTTCCTGTACCTCTTTTTCTTGTGTTTTGCAGGTTGATCCCATGGCTCCCAAACAGCAAGGAAAACAGCCGACTCAGGCAAAGGCAACCCAGACCATATCCGCCAATTGGGGGCGTTCCACAGTTACAAAGGCCAAGCTGGACGGGCTAGCCGAGTTAGGAATTCTCCCTTCCCAGAAGGATATTCACTGGAGAGCACCGGGCGACGAGACCCGGCCCACACCCGCCGATAATGAGGTAATCTGCTTCATAGAGAACGTGACCCGAGGATTCCGTCCCCCGGGTCACCCTTTCTTTAGGGAGGTCCTAAACCATTATGGCCTCCGGGTATTCGACATAGGGCCTAACTCTATGTTGAACATTACCCACTTCATCGTTCTATCTGAGTCGTACTTATGCGTACCGCCAAGTTTGACTCTCTTCATCGAGCTATTCCAGTGTAAGCCGTGCCGCGAAAGCGGTGACGGGGCACTTCTTACCTGCGGCGGGGTATCCATCCAACGCCGCAAGAATTCACCGATGCCAACCCTCAATCTAAACTCCCATGTCAAGCACTGGCATCTATCATTCTTTTACTGCCATGATACCTCCCCAGACAGCGAGAAGAAACTGCCGGGTTACTCGGAGAGTCTCCTCGAGCCTTCCGAGTCTTTTAATGCTTTTGCCCCTGACTCAGACAGGGAGGCGATCCTTCCCTTGTTAGCTAAAATAGCCATCCTCTCAGCCCAAGGCCTCCTTGGGCTCAATTTAGTGAAAACGTGGGTTGATTTTCGAATCCAACCCAACTCCATCCGCACCAAATTAATGTGCGAGTACTCGGGGCACACCACGGACGCACTCCGATACTCCACCAAGAGCTTTGCGACCGGCGATACCAACAAGACCATCAAGGGCTTCTTGACAGAGAAGCTAGAGGTGATAAAGAACATCGCCGGGTTACCCCCATTCACTCGGGAAAACCCGGCTCCAGCGGTAAGACCCGATATTCATAACTTATTTCCACACTTTGACTTGATACAGCTTCTAACCCTTAATTTCATCCTTTTATCTTAGGCTGATGATCCCTTCTGGAGAGTTGAACCCTCCCCCCCTTCCAGAGACCCGGAAGAAGAGGACGAGCCGGCCGATGATAGTGAAGGTACTTGCCCGGATCTGGTATTATCTTTACTTACATCCTTTTCCTCCCATTTAACCTTTTCCATCAATACATACTCGGCTCGCAGGGCTGGAGGACGAAGAAGAGAAGGATGAGGACGACCCGGAGGCCACCGAATCTGATCAGGAAGTAACAGTCGGAGCCAAGAGGAAATCCAGAGGGGAAGTGTCCAAGGTTCCTTTCTCTTCTATATCCTCTGAACCTTACTCCTTTGATGCCATGCGACGACTTAACCATCAATTATCAAACTCGTCGTACTTGAAGGACTCTCTTCCAGCCAAGCGCAGAGTAACTCGGAGTTCCCCGGGTGAGGATCCCCTTAACCCGGGCATCTCTACCTCCCCCGTCCACCGTGCCAGTGCTCCTTCGCCTCGTCCTTCCAATTCTCCTCAGCGCCACCCTTCTCCTAACCATCCACATGCCGGGCAATTCCGGGTTCCACTGTCGGTCCCTTTGACATCTTCGTCTGCTTCCAGCGGCGAGCTCCCGCCGGATTACGCCATAAACACCGGGTAAGTTTTTGGCTATATGACACCCTTTGATACCTGACAATTTTCAATCACCATTGCTAACTGCCTTCTTTCATCTTTCTTTTAGCGCTCAAGTCACCGTTAGTGACCCGGAGAATGTGGAGATGGATAACCGGGAGGCGGACAACCGTCAGGCAGAGGAGCCGACTAAGAACATAGAATCCGCGACTGGCGGTGATACTGCGAACGACCAGGAACAAGGCCCCTTGGGCGACTCACTTCACCAAGCTGCCGAGTCTCCTGCCTCATCCGAACCAGTTGACGAGGAGATCGAGGTTCCGGATACGAGGATGGGTTCTCCTAACCAGGATACTCAGACTGTCCGGGTCTCGACCCCAAGGGCGGGGAGAGCTCCCCCATCAGGCGACCAGGCTGCCGGCTCTTCCGGTGTCCGACCCGAGGACCTGACGTTTGCCCAGATGCTCGAAACCCTGCGCGCTTTGAGAGCTAATGAAGAAAATATCTTGGATGCTTTAGTAGCCAAACACGAGGTAAACCCGACTAATATTGCTTGTGTCCTTATCCAGTCCCCAAGTTCCGAGTGAATTATCTCACAATTTGCTTGGAACTTTTACGATATAAATGACTGATACCTTTCCCCCTTACCCGGCTAATCCTTCCTTGCATCCATGCAGTCCTTCGTGACTCAATCTGAGGAGAAACTGGCAAAGGCCACCAAGCTCATTGAAAAGGAGGTGGCTCTGCGTGAAGCGGCCGAGGCTGAGGCCAGGAGGAACAGGATGATAATGAAGAAGTATAGGAAGAGGGCTCACACATCAGAAGATGATCTAACGAGCCTTTCTGTTCAAATCGCTGACACGTATCGTGCTTTGCTTGGTATGTTTCTTCATCCGGGTTACCCTTTTGATAAATAGCCGGAGTTTCCTGACTTATGTTTCCATTTCTGCAGGTCCGGATGAAGTGATGCCAGACGAGGGTGACATTGCCAGGCTGAAAACTATCAAGAGCGTTATCCGGCAGCTATGCGCCGGAACCAAATGGATCCTTCAAGAAATACGGTGGCCGGGTACATGGTACGGCGACCTGAAGAGAATGCTAGACGCTTGCTCCACTATCCCTGAATGGATTTGGCACTGGAAACGCTCGTCCTGCCGGGTGGGAGTAACCCGGGGGCTTGCACTTGCCAAGGCTTATTTCCCTAAGCTCGAGCTGGCTAAGCTTATGGGCGATTTCCCGGAATTCAAGCTTGATGGGTCCAAGTTCTCCGTGAAGGATTTCCAAGCCGTCCAGAAAGAGGTCCGTTACCCGGCCAGCGTGATTGCTGACGGTTTAGATGTGGATTCCCTCGTTCTTGCGTATGACGCTGCCGGTGAAGTTGTCAAATCGGATCTTCCCGAGCCGTATGACATGCTTGCTCGATGGAAGGAGGAAGCTGCTAAGCTGAGGGAGGAGGCTGCCAAAAAGAAGGCTGAAGCCGATTCTGCACCCGCTACCTCCACGCCAGTCGTTCCTCCTCCTGTGCGAGCCGGCGCTGCTGATCCGGGTGCTGCTGCTACCCCAAGCGATGGCAAGGGTAAGGCGAAGATGGACACCGAGGCTTAGAATGCCGAGTGATACCTGCTCCTTAATGCCACTTCTCATGCGTCAGTCGGCCGATGTGCCGTTTAAACAATTATTTTTGGATGGTGCGCCTGTGCACCTTTGATACTATTTACCGGAGTTTGTAATGCACTCTAAGTTCTTGATAAACTTTGTGCTTGTTATGTCCGTTTAAATTTATCCACTTTTGAGTCAACTTGTTCTTGATATCCGGCTTTCGTTATGATTCCTATTGTGAGACTCGGTTTCCAAGTTTCATGGGTGTTTTGACGAGCGGGCTTGCTTCTAAGCCCCCAAGTCCCCAAGACTCGGATGTTTGGGTGTTTTTGAGCCTTAGCAACTACTTTTTCCTTTCCAAAATCCCCAATCGCCAAGACCCGAATTTCCGAGTCTGGGATATGTGGTCTTTTCGAAGAGAACGAGTTTTGTTGTTTGCTAAGCTCAAACCCGGAGCCGTTTCACCTAGGTAGTGAAGTTATGCTTGATAAACATTGAGTTTCCAGCTTTTAGCCTTATACTCTGCATAACTTGTGGTTTAGATGACCCTTTTGACAATCTTGTACTATAAGCCGGCTTTCGCGTGGATATCATGTTGTTACATCTATACGAAAACAGGGTCAGGCAAGTCCCATTGGGCTTCATGGCTGATTGTAATCGTAAGCGAGCAAATCATGCCACTTTTATTGCGAGTCACATCGAGCTTAAGTAAGAAAAGTCAAGAAAGTTTGGCTCCTTTGTCCGGTTATAAGATTGCAGCCGTACTCGTTTGCGAGTAATCGGCCCTTATAACTCATAGGCATCAAGGCCGGGTCATTGAGTTTGTAACTGTGCTATTCAAGCAATCAGCCCCCAAGACCTATACATATGCAACATACTGAGATGAGAATAACCACTTCTTTTCTTGATATGAGAATATTGGGTCAGCAAGCCGCCTCATTAAAAACCCATCCAGTCCCCAAGGGTACCCTGGATAGGAAAAGAGTACGTCTAAAACCTGCTGCCTGTTACATCGTGCAATTCCACTTGCCAATATGGTCTTTACTAAGTATAATACGGACGTAGCTGAGCCACTTTCCATGGTCTGTCTCTTTCTTGCATAGATGAAGTGGTATGTGCGGTGTCGTTAATTGTAGCCGACTCTTCCCTTGCATCTACCAAGTAATATGATCCATTATGCAGATTCCGGCTTATGATAAATGGTCCTTCCCATGGTGGTGATAATTTGTGTTTTCCTTCGTTTGACTGTACCAGGCGCAGAACCAAATCTCCTTCCTGGAACACCCGGGTTTTCACGCGCTGGCTATGATACCTCCGTAGATCTTGCTGATATATGGCTGATCTTTCCAGGGCTTGTTCTCTTTGCTCTTCTAACATATCTACGGCGTCCTGCCGGGTCTTTTCGTTCTCCACTTCGACGTAAGCTGATACTCGTGGTGAATCGTGAATAATGTCACTCGGTAACACTGCCTCCGCGCCATAGACCATGAAGAAGGGTGTCATTTGAGTGGACCTGTTGGGTGTAGTGTTGATACCCCAAACCACAGAAGGAAGTTCTTCGACCCACGCGCCAGCGGCCCTGATACAGGGAACTCGCAATCGTGGTTTTAATCCGCGAAGCAATTCTTGGTTTGCCCTCTCCACTTGTCCATTGGCCTGCGGATGAGCCACTGATGCAACATCAAGCCGGATTCCATTGTTGCCACAGAACTTCTCCATCTCACCAAGGGACATGTTGGTTCCATTGTCGGTAATTATGCTGTGGGGATACCCGAACCGGTAGATAATCTTTTTAAGAACTTGACTGCTGTAGCTGCTTCACAATTAGTAACTGGCATAACCTCAACCCACTTGGTAAACTTATCAATAGCCACCAAAAGATGTGTCTTCTTGCATGGTGACATATGAAAGGGGCCAACCATGTCCATACCCCAGACAGCGAACGGACAAGTTAACGGGATGGTCCGTAACTCCATAGCCGGCACATGGGTTTGGCGAGCATACCGTTGACATCCGTCACACCTTGCTACCAATCGTTCCGCATCTGCTAGAGCCGTGAGCCAGAAAAATCCGTGTCGATAAGCTTTAGCCACAAGAGATCTTGTGGATGCATGATGTCCGCAGTCGCCTTCATGGATTTCCTTGAGAATCTGCCGGCCTTCTTCTGGCGCTACGCAGCGCAGAAAGACTCCTGCTGCGCTTCTCTTGTATAATTCCCCATTGATGATAGAATATCCCTTTGCTCGCCTCAAAATTTGCCTTGCTAATACCTCCTGCTGTGGTAACTCGCCGCGTGATAGGTAGGTCAAAAACGGTTCTGTCCACTCGGGAATAGCACGTACAGTGGCCACAAGTCCTGAATCCGGGTCTTGATTTGCCAGTTCCTCCTCTGACTCGGTTTTAACTGATGGTCGCCATAATTCGTCCAGGAAAACGTTAGGTGGAACCGGCTCTCTGCGCGAGCCGAGTCTGGCGAGTGCGTCGGCTGCCTCATTCTTTCTTCTGTCTATATGCTCCACCTCATACCCGGAAAAACATCCTGCAACCCTATCGACTTCCCTGCGGTATGCTGCCATAGTTGCGTCCTTTCTATCCCAAGTTCCTGACACCTGCTGTACCACAAGGTCCGAATCTCCGAAGCATCATATCCTCTTGATGTTCATCTCCTTGGCTACCTTTAAGCCATGCAACAGGGCCTCATACTCGGCCACGTTGTTGGAACAGTCGAAGTGAATTTGTAGTACGTAACTCAATTTGTCTCCATTGGGTGATGTTAGCACCACCCCAGCTCCCGATCCCTCGTACTGCTTTGATCCATCGAAGTGCATGATCCATGACTCGGAACTTGGAACCACGGTAGTCATGCCTGTGTGTGTCCAATCGTTAACGAAATCAACCAAAGCCTGAGATTTGATTGCTGACCTGGGCTCGTAGCTGATGTGATAATCCCCCATTTCTATCGCCCATTTGGCTATTCTTCTAGTCGCATCCGAGTTTCTGATGATATCCGACATTGGTATTGAGCTAACTACTGTTATGGGGTGTTCCTGGAAATACGGCTTTAGTTTCTGGCTGGCCATAAAGACCCCGAAGACCAGCTTTTGCCAATGCGGATAGCGCTGCTTTGCCTCTGATAATACTTCACTGACATAATAAACGTGCCTCTGGACTGGATAACCTTTTCCATCCTCTTTACGCTCCACAACCACCACCGCACTAACGGCTCTGGGGCCAGCTGCTACGTACAGCAACATAGGCTCTTTGGGACCCGGGGCCGCTAGTACTGGTGCTTCAGATAACTGCTTCTTTAGTGCCTCGAACGCCTCATCCGCCTCTTGATCCCATACAAATTTGTCGGACTTCCGCAAGAGCCGGTACAAGGGTATTGCCTTTTCTCTGAGTCTTGATATAAATCGGCTCAAGGCCGCCACGCAGCCCGTGAGCTTCTGAACATGCTTCAAATTTTCCGGCTTTTTCAGATTTTGAATAGCTTTAATTTTGTCCGGGTTTGCTTCAATTCCTCTCTCCGAAACGATAAAGCCAAGTAATTTCCCGGCTGGAAATCCAAATACGCACTTTGTCGGGTTAAGCTTCATCTGATATCTCCTTAAGTTTTTGAATGTTTCCCTCAGGTCATCGATAAATGTTTCCGCCTTCCTGGTCTTGATAACCACATCATCCACATAAGCATGGACGTTGCGTCCAATTTGGTCCTCGAAGCACTTCTGAATACACCGTTGATAAGTTGCGCCAGCATTCTTCAACCCAAATGTCGTGTTTTGTAACAAAAGGCCCCAAAGGGGGTTATAAACGACGTTTTCTCCCAATCCTCCCTCTCAAGTTTAATCTGGTGATATCCGGAATAAGCGTCGAGAAAGCATAATAGGTCGCTTGCAGCTACTGCATCTATGATCTGATCTATCCTAGGCAATGCGAACGGATCTTTTGGGCAATGCTTGTTGAGACTCGTAAAATCAATGCACATCCTCCACTCATTGGTCTTCTTCATCACCAATACCGGATTTGCTAACCAATCCGGGTGAAACACTTCCATGATGAAGCCGGCTGTTAATAGTCGAGCAATTTCTTCACCTATAGCTTTCCTTCTTTCCTCATTCATCTTCCTCAAGCCTTGCTTAACAGGCCTGGACTTGGGATCTACATGCAAACTGTGCTCTGCCAATTCTGTAGGGATACCTGGCATGTCGCTAGGTGTCCAGGCGAATACGTCCGCGTTCGAACGAATAAACTCCACAAGTGCCTTCTCCTGCTCGCCGTCCAAGTTAGACCCTATAGTAAATTGCTTAGTGGGATCACCTTCGACAAAATCCACCATCTTGGTGTCCTGTGCTGCCTTGAATTTTGCTCTTTCGTCCTCAGTATTCGGCCTTCTCAATGCGGTTCCATCATCTGGATCTACTTGAGACCGATAATACTTGAGTTCTTCTTTTCTGCAAGCATGCTCGGCCATTACCGAATCTCCTTCGTCACACTCGGCCGCTATATCCCGGCTTCCATGTATGGTGATGGTCCGCTTAGGACCCGGAATCTTCAGCTGCAAATACACGTAACACGGCCTGGCCATGAATTTGGCGTAAGCCGGTCTTCCAAATAGTGCGTGATAAGGACTGCGCAATTTGACCACCTCGAACGTGAGCCACTCGACTCGATAATTATCCGCTGATTCTCCGAAAGCCACCTCCAATGCGATTTTCCCCTCAGGACATGCCGAGTGACCCGGCACTATTCCATGAAAAATTGTTGAGCTTTTCTGTAGCTGGGACTCTCTAAGACCCATGCGTGAGAAAGTTTCCCAGTACAAGATATTGATGCTACTTCCACCGTCCATCAGGACCCTTTTTAACTCGTATCCATTAACCTGTGGTGCGACTACCAATGCTAAGACTCCTGGGTGCTCTATCCTTTCCGGGTGATCTCTTCTGCTCCACGTTATCTCTTGTTCCGCCCATCTCAGGTATCCCGAAACAGCCGAGGAAACCGAGTTCACAGCTTGCTTGAGTATCTTTTTGTCCCTACTAGAAGTTCCTGTAGTATGCACATGATATTGTCCTTTTGAATCAGACGTACGTACCATACCGATGAAGAGGCTGATCTGGCCGATCGTCACAATGGACCCGGATGCAAGGTGATCCGACTCTGGCTCCCAGCCGGAATCGTCCACCATCTTCTCCCCTTCGTGGTTGATGTAGATCTCGCCGACGACAAGATTCTCCATGTTCTTCCGAGCTTCTCCCGTGATGTAAACACCTTTGGACGCAGGCCCCACGGTGGGCGCCAACTGTCGTGGGATTATCACGGCAGACGTTACCGGGGGTAACTGATCTTGGGGCAAGACGACACAGGCGTTTGGGAGAGGGTTTAGCTCAGAGGAAAACATGATGGAACTCGATCTGGTAGCCGACAATCAAGTCGCCGAGTCTCCGATCTCAATATATTAACTCGATCTCTCATATACACTGGATGCTTGATATCAACTGGTACTACTAGGGTTCTTAGATTTCTCTCGACTAGACCTGGGGGTCGGTTTATAAAGCACCCGTACCCCCCATGGCTTACTCTCCAAGGCGCACCCTGGATCCTACCCGGACACGGCATACAAACCCAAACCTTCCTTTAAAGTAACCCACAATCCGGGTTACTAGGCCTACAAACTTGGGCCTTCCAGAAGTTTCTTTAACCTTAGCCGGATCCTGCGCAGCGTCCTTTGGGCCGGGTTACACTTTGGAGTTGGCCTACCGGATTATTATCCCTCCATCACCTAGATTTCTAGAATTGAACCATGTTCATCTGAAATTTATCCACCACCAATTTCGTATTGATATGGTGGTGTTGCCCCCTGCAAAGTTTACGTGTTATCCGCTGTTCCACTGGGAATAAGAGGGTACATGAACACTCGTAGTCTTTGATTATGTTGTGCAAGAGTGTGGAGTTTAGAATATCCAAAGGGATTGAGAGCTGTTGCATTGGCATCAGGGTTCATCCAAGGAGAGTTTAAAGTGTAGCACTGGTTATCTATCAAGTTATCGTGGGTGTTCATCGAGAAGATCGGGCGACCCCTTATCTGCACTTCTCAAAATTTCCATACAATTTATTTTCTCTTAGCACATGCAAGACTTGTCTAATATGATCAATGTGTTCATGTTCATTGTGGCTATATATGAGAATATCATCAAAGTAAACAAACACAAATTTGCCAATAAAATCTCTCAAAACATGGTTCATTAATCTCATGAAAGTACTAGGTGCATTAGTTAATCCAAAAGGCAATACTAACAACTCATATAAACCAAATTTTATTTTAAAGGTTGTTTTCCACTCATCCCCCTTGTTGCTAGCAGAGTTGAATCCTGTCTCTGCTTTGTTGGGAACCCCAAGAGGAAGGTGTGATGAGCACAGCGGTAGGAATTTTCCCCTTAGTTAAGAACCAGGGTTATCAATCTAGTAGGAGAAAGAGAATCTTCAGAAGGTTGATGCCACTAACGGTGGTGCTGGCGCTTCACCGGTGTCAGCAACAACGTGGAACCTGCACACAACACAACCAAAATACCTTGCCCCAATGGTACAGTGAGGTTGTCAATCTCACCGGTCTTGCTGAAAACAAAGATTAGACATTTAGTATGGAAAACAGTGTATGCTTGCAGTAAGTAAAGAAAGCAGGAAATTTTTGTGGTTTTTTAACAGTGTGGAAAAATGGACCGGGGTTCATAGTTCCACTAGTGGTGTCTCTCCATAAAAGATAGCATGCTGGGTGAACAAATTACAGCTGGGAATTGACAAATAGAGGTTGCACCGTAGTGCACAATATAACATGAAGATTACTATGATATTTAGTGCGGGCATTACAACAAGATACATAGACCGACATCCATCTGCATCTATGACTAATAATGCACCCTCAGGTTATCATCCGAACCCCCATAGGTATTAAGTCGCAAGCAACAAATAATTGCATTAAACAAAGTGTGTAACGTAAGAAATTATTATGCACGCATGCACTCTCACCGTTGTTTTCTCCCTAATGGCAACATCACATCCTCCCCCTTCACGTTTCTGTCACTCGAGCAAGGTGGTGAGGAGGCATGAACCCACTATCGAGCATAAATACTCCCTCTTGGAGTCACTAGCAACTGCTTGGCCAGAGTAACCACTAGCAACGGAGAGCATGCAAGATCACAAATAACATATGCAATAAAGACTATAATCAACTTGGCATAAGGTCAATATTCATCGGATCCCAGCAAACACAGCATAAAGAATTACATAAGATCAATATCAATCATGATAGGCAGCTCACGAGATCTAAACATGGAGGCATATGAGGATAAAACAACCATCTAGCTACAACTACGAACCCGTAGTCCAAGGATGAACTACTCACGCATCACTCCGGAGGCAGGCATGGTGATGTAGGAGCCTCCGGTGATGATTTCCTCTCCGGCAGGGTGCCAGAAACAGCTTCAGAACCCCCTGATCCGGGGTTGATGGCGATGGCGGATGCGGAACTTTTTCGTGGATTTTGATCAGGTGTCTAGGGTTTTCCATCCGGGGGGCTTAAATAGGCGAAAGGGCAAAGGCGGTGGAGGCCGGGGGCCCCACACCCATAGCTGGTGCGGCCAGGGGGGTCGCGCCACCCTATGGTGTGGCCCCCTGCTGCTCCTCTTCGACTCCTCTTTGATCTTCTGGATGCTTCCGAGGAAAATAGGACTTCCGGGCTTCGAATTTTCCAATTCCGAGAATATTTCCAGAACAACTTTACTAAAACTAAAAAAACAACAGAAAACAGGGAACTGACTCTATGGCATCTTGTTAATAGGTTAGTCCGAGAAATCGATAAAAATGACATAAAGAAGGGAGAAAACATGTAGCAATTGGCATAATATCATCACGGAGCATCAGAAATTAGGGATACGTTTATGACGTATCAAGCATCCCAAGCTTAGTTCCTACTCGTCCTCAAGTAGGTAAACGATAAAACAATAATTTCTGAGGTGACATGCTACTAACATAACTTGATCAATCTAATGTAAAAGCATATGCATGCTGAGATCATAAATCTTTAAACACAAGCATGATAAATAAAACTTTAATAATAAAGCATAGCAATTACTTTGCATCACGAAGAGTAACTCAAATAAAGGATCATGAATAATAATGCAAAGAAAGGTAAACGTTTTTTTTTTCAGGTATAGAGAAAGCATGGCAAAGTGATATTTCGATAGTCCTTAAGAGTGGGAAAAACATAAATGCCAGGACACCTTCAAAGTTCATGAGGAAGACGAGAACAAATAATTTAAGAACAAATGATATCACATCATGAAGTAATTATTGATGCTTATGGGACAAATGCACATAGAAATCAGAATGGCAAAAATGCTCTCTCAACTGTGCATAAAGTTAGAAGAATGAGACTCAACATAAAAGTAAAAGAAAGGCCCTTCGCAGAGGGAAGCCGGGATCACTCATGTGCTAGAGCTTTTATTTTATTAAACAAAGGTATTAAAAGTTTGACATTTGTGGAGAAATGTCAATATTTTGGGAGATGTATACTAATGTCAACGAATGGTAAACAGAAAATATAGTACGTCACAAGTCAACTGGATTCACAAGATCGGCTCCCATGGTGAAGGACGCAACTGGTGTAGAAGGTCATCCCTCTTTCTCTTTTGTTTACACAATTTATATTTGACTGATAAATCAGGGGCAAAAATAGTGAAGAGAATTTGTTTGTATTAATTTGGGGATGGGCACCCCGCTGCCAGCTCTTCTATCATTTGGATAAGCGGATGAATCCACTAGTCCAGGGTGTGAAATCCAATCAACAAGTGAGATAAATATTCTCTATTTACGTCCTCATGAGCAAAAACAGGAACATAAAGCAGGAGTAATTTTGAAGGTTTTAAAGGTAACACATGAGCAATTTACTTTGGAATGACAGTTAAATACCACATGTAGATAGGTATGGTGGACACAATGAGAAAAACTTTGGTTTAAGGGAGTTGGATGCACGAGTAGAGCTCATACTCAGTACATGTGGAGGCTAGCAAAAGACTGGGAGCGACAAATCAAGAGAGCATAAGAGCCATAATGATGCATAGCGACATGAGCATCATTGATTAAAACATAAGCAGTATCACAAGTTCAAAAACTAAGTGGTCATGGAGGCTATTCGTGACTGGTTTGTAGTCATAAACATGGTGTGAGCATGCGCCAAGTCAACCAAATAAAACATTCGAAAGAGAATATCATATATTGATGCTTTACTATGACAAGAACAACTCATGAATCTTTCAATACATATTAAACAATCTAAGCTATTTGAGGCTAATCATGCTACTCAATAACCATAAGGCTTTAAAACTAAAATAACATTTAGCATGGCATGAAAAAGTTCTAGCCACAGTCTATACAAGCTTCTACTTGTACTGTTATAGATTCTACTTCAAGCAGCAGTTTTCTTTCTCCCAACAAGCACCATACAAAACATGCTTTAACAAAAATACTCTTTATGATACAGAAAGCAAACATTAGAGTACTCACATAATACTACTAAAACTAACAGCTCTGATAAGAGATGCATGCAAAACAAGAGTTGAATAAATGCAGCAGCTAGACAGAGACTAAGAATACAACATATTCTCATGAAAAAGCGGAGCGTGTCACTCTCCAATAAAAGAATGATGGTCCCAACCAAGCTTATAATGAAAGTAAAAACAAACTGAAAGCAAAAGCAAAATCAAACTGAAAAAAAAAAGACGCTCCAAGCAAAACACATAAGATACGACCGAATAAACATATAGTTTCACTAGAAGTGACCTGATAATTTGTTGATGAAGAAGGGGATGCCTTGGGCATCCCCAAGATGAGATGCTTGAGTCTTCTTGTAATTTCCTTGGATATACCACCGTGGCATCCCCAATCTTAGGCTTTTCACTCTTCTTTATCACATCATATCATCCTCTTCTCTTGACCCTTGAAAACTTCCTTCACATCAAAATTCTCACAATCTTCATTAGCAACGTTAGTGTATGAAATAATAAATTCACATGGTTAAGTTTCAACACAAGTATAACAATCAAAAACAAATTATCTACTGTCACAAGTTCTTTCAAAACTCTTTTTCTCAAAAGAACAACAAAAGAAAGAGATTAAGATGCAAATGCGATAAATGGCAGAAATCTGTCAAAACAGAACAACAGGTAAAGATCGATTTTTTCAAAACTCTTATGTTGCTCAAATAAAACAATGGTCTTCTAAGAAAGGTTGAGTATATAAATCAGGATTAAGCACAAAAAAGCTCAGGTCATTTTGAATTTTCTGTGATTTTTAACGGAATTAACAGTGGACAGCATAAATATGTTTTCTGCGCAGAAATCCGAAATATAGTGCCAACTTTCCACTAGTGCCTTTACTTTGCTCAACAAAAACAAAAAAGAAAAGATACATCGGGGTTTCTAAGGAAATAGAAAACACCCAGGTGCAAGCACACCAAAGAAAACAAAGGAAAACAGAATGAAAATAGAGAAATAAAACGGGTTGTCTCCCGGTAGCGCTTTTCTTTAACGCCTTTCAGCTAGGCCTAAAAAGGGAACTCAAGTATTTTCAAGTGAAGCATTCAAATCAAGATTTGGCAATTCTTTAATAATGCATTGTATTTTATCTAAGTGAGTTTAATAGGCTCCTCTCTTAGTACTTTTAGGCTTACTATCTTCATCAAATGAATTCTCAGGAACAATCCAATCAAAATTCTTTTCTTAAGCTTCATGCAGAGCTACTAATTTAAAAGGGATTGGTATTTTATTATCATTTTCATTTTAGATTCAGATTTTTCTAGAGCACCAACAATGTCTACACATGAGCCAATCATATTAAAACGATCAAAGACTTTTCTAGCTTCTAGAGCAACATCTCCAAATTCTTTAAGCATAGTTTCTAAGATGAAGTTTCTTTTTTCAACATCTTCAATGTTATTCAAGTTGAGGAACATATGTTGCATTATGGGATGGAGGTTAGCAAACCTAGCTTCTAGCATGTGAACTAAAGAAGTTGCAGCAGTCTCGTAATTGGGAGCAAGTTTTATTGTGGATTTTTCCTCAAAGTTATCATGCTTACTAACATGATCAAAGAATTCTTTGATAGTGTCCTTTCCAAGTATAGAACCACTTCCTACCGGCAAATATTTCAAAGTGAACTTAGGGAACAACATGGTGAGAAATTAAACTAAAGAGCAGAAAAGCAAAAATAACAGCAAACAAATAAATAACAGCTATGAAGTAAACTAATTTTTTTGTGTTTTCAATATAGAGAAGAAAAAAAAGACAAAAATAAAAACAAGACAATAAACAAAATAAAGAGGTTAAGTGTGAGAGACTCCCCATGCCAGAAGACTTCCTTCTCCCAGGCAACAGCGCCATAAAAAGTCCTTGTTGCTGGCAGAGTTGAATCCTTTCTCTGCGTTGTTGGGAACCCCAAGAGGAAGGTGTGATGAGCACATCGGTAGGAGTTTTTCCCCTTAGTTAAGAACTGGGTTATCAATCAAGTAGGATAAAGAGAATCTTCGGAAGGTTGATTCCACTGATGGTGGTGCTGGCGCTTCACCGGTGCCAGCAACAACGTGGAACCTGCACACAACACAACCAAAATACCTTGCCCCAACGGTATAGTTAGGTTGTGAATCTCACCGGTCTTGCCGAAAACAAAGATTAGACGTATAGTGTGGAAAAAAGTGTATGCTTGTAGTAAGTAAAGAAAGCAGAAAATTTTTGTGGTTTGTTTAACAGTGTGGAAAAATGGACCGGGGTTCATAGTTTCACTAGTGCTGTCTCTCCATAAAAGATATCATGATGGGTGAACAAATTACAGCTAGGCAATTGACAAATAGAGGTTGCACCGTAGTGCACAATATAACATGAAGATTACTATGATATTTAGGGCATTACAACAAGATACATAGACCGACATCCATCTGCATCTATGACTAATAATCCACCCTCAGGGTATCATGCGAACCCCCTTAGGTATTAAGTTGCAAGCAACAGATAATTGCATTAAACAAAGTGTGTAATGTAAGCAATTATTAGGCACGCGGGAACTCTCACTTCTATTTTCTCCCTAATGGCAACAACACATCCTCCCCCTTCAAGTTTCTGTCAGTCTTGCAAGGTGGTGAGGAGGCATGAACCCACTATCGAGCATAAATACTCCCTCTTGGAGTAACTGGCAACTACTTGGCCAGAGTAACCACTAGAAACGGAGAGCATGCAAGATCACAAATAACATATGCAATAAAGACTATAATCAACTTGGCATAAGGTCAATATTCATCGGATCCCAGCAAAAACAGCATAAAGAATTACATAAGATCAATCTCGATCATGATAGGCAGCTCACGAGATCTAAACATGGAGGCATATGAGGAGAAGACAACCATCTAGCTACATCTACGAACCCGTAGTCCATGGATGAACTACTCACGCATCACTTCAGAGACAGGCATGGTGATGTAGATGCCTCCGGTGATGATCTCCTCTCCGGCAGGGTGCCGAAAACAGCTTCAGAACCCCCTGATCTGGGTTTGACGGTGATAGCGGTTGCGGAACTTTTTCGGGGATTTTGATCAGGTGTCTACGGTTTTCCATCCGGGAGGCTTAAATAGGCGAAAGGGCAAAGGCGGTGGAGGCCGAGGGGCCCCACACCCATAGCTGGCGCGGCCAGGGGGCCGCACCACCCTATGGTGTGGCCCCCCTGCTGCCCCTCTTCGACTCCTCTTCGGTCTTCTGGATGCTTCTGGGGAAAATAGGACTTCCGGGCTTCGAATTTTCCAACTCCGAGAATATTTCCAGAACAACTTTTATGAAACTAAAAAACAACAGAAAACATGGAACTGGCTCTGTGGCATCTTGTTAATAGGTTAGTCCGGAAAATCGATAAAAATGACATAAAGAAGGGAGAAAACATGTAGCAATTGGCATAATATCACCATGGAGCATCAGAAATTAGGGATACATTTATGACGTATCACCCCTCTTTCATCCTAATTTGATGATAACCACTACGCCAATCAATTTTATAGAAAACAACAACACCACTTAATTCATCTAACATGTCTTCCAAACGTGGTATAGGATGACGATAACGAATAGTGATGTTTTTAATTGCTCTACAATCTACAAACATGCGCCAAGTACCATCTTTCTTAGGAACTAAAATAACAAGAACTAAACAAGGAGATAGTCTTATTCGAATATAACCTTTATCAACAAGATCTTGTACTTGTTTATGAATTTTCTTTGTCTCTTGGGGATTTGTCCTATAGGGAGCTTGGATTGGTAATGATGATCCAAGAATTAAATCAATTTGGTGCTCAATCCCTCTCAATTGTGTCAGCCCTGAGGGTACTTCTTCTGGAAAAACATCATCAAACTCCTGCAAAACATTAGAAACACCAATAGAAAGAGGAGTCATGTCATTAGAAACTAACATTCCCCCTTATGCATGAGCACTATATGTACTAAGCTAGGATCCTCTCTAAACTCTCTCAAATCTTTTTTGGTGGCTAACATTGTCAAAAGGCTCACTCCCTTACTTTTACCACTCAGCCTAGGCTTGTTTTCACCCACAGAATTTGTATTTTCACTCTTCTCATCTCTCTCACTCTGTTTCTCTAGACCACTTCAGTTTTCTGTCTAGACTCATTCACAATCTGTTGTGGTGTCATAGGCCTCAAGATAATATCCTTATTATTCCAATTCAATTGGTATGTGCTTGCTCTCCCATTGTGTATAACCTTCCTATCGAATTGCCATGGTCTTCCAATTAATAGGTGGCAAACTGTCATGGGAACCACATCACACTCAATTGCATCTTTGTACGGTCCAATCTGAAATTCCACTCTCACCATTTGGCATACCCTGATTTCTTCTTTGTCACTCAACCATTGAATATAAAATGGGTGTGGGTGTGGAATATATCTCAATCTGAGCTTTGCACATAAATCCTTGCTTATAAGGATTTCCACAACTCCCTCCATCAATGATCACTTTGCAAGCCATTTGAGGACCAACAATTGCTTTGGTTTGAAATAGATTGCATCTTTGGCTCTCATCACTAGGAACCACACTCAAAGCTTGTGTGCAAACAATAGTTGGATAATTTGTAGCATAAGCATCAACATGATCATCATCATCATCATATGTATCCTCCTCATTAGGATCAACATCATCTCCAGTCTCATACTCATCATCAGCATTGATAATCATTATTTTCTTGTTAGGACAATTGTTGCTGGCAGACTTGAATCCTTTCTCTGCGTTGTTGTGAACCCCAAGAGGAAGGTGTGATGAGCATAGCGGTAGGAGTTTTCCCCTTAGTTAAGAACCAGGGTTATCAATCCAGTAGGAGAAAGAGAATCTTCGGAAGGATGATGCCACTGACGGTGGTGCTAGTGCTTCAACGGTGTCAGCAACAACGTGGAACCTGCACACAACACAACCAAAATACTCTGCCCCAACGGTACAATAAGGTTGTCAATCTCACCGGTCTTGCTGAAAACAAACATTAGACGTATAGTGTGGAAAATAGTGTATGCTTGCAGTAAGTAAAGAAAACAGGAAATTGTTGTGGTTTGTTTAACAGTGTGAAAAAATGGACCGGGGTTCATAGTTTCACTAGTGGTGTCTCTCCATAAAACATAGCATGCTGGGTGAACACATTACAGCTGGGCAATTGACAAATAGAGGTTGCACCGTAGTGCACAATATAACATGAAGATTACTATGATATTTAGGGCATTACAACAAGATACATAGACCGACATCCATCTGCATCTATGACTAATAATCCACCCTCAGGTTATCATCTGAACCCCCTTAGGTATTAAGTTGCAAGCAACAGATAATTGCATTAGACAAAGTGTGTAATGTAAGAAATGATTATGCACGCGGGCACTCTCATCGTTGTTTTCTCCCTAACACTACCAAATTCCGAGCGGTCTGTGACGTTTCAATACCGTTGCGGATGGGCTCCAAACCGTCACTAAGGGCAATCCGCGACGGTTTACGCGGGATTGAGAACTTTCCTGATCGACTGTCACGGATGATACTGCGATGATTAAATGAACACTAATCCGTCGCGAGCTACTGGCCGGCCCAGCACAAGGCTCAACAAGGAGCGACGTTTTTTTTCGTCGCAATGTTTGTACACATGGCATCGTTTTCCTGTTACCCGTTACTGACGTCACTTCCACCGTTTCTAACGTCATCATCGTCTTGACATTTTAAAAACATCACGATTGGAACTACCGTTACCCCCCGTTAATGACGTCATAATATGTGCGACGTTTATTTTCTCGTCGCGGGTACAAGAAGTATAAGGTGCCACGTGTAGCTCTCATAATGTTCCACGTATACGCTTATTCCCGACGAATTTATAACGTTGACCGATGGTGCCACGTTTTAGTTCGTCGTAAGACATCGCGAATCATGAGCCAACACGTGTACCAACACGGCATGTCTACGTCGAAATGTTTCTGTGACATGTTTATTTCGTCGCGATTTCCATCCAATAAGGTGCCGCCTCATGGACCTACCATATAGTACCATGTGTCCTCGTATTCATAAGAATGGAAAATACTATACTACTTTTCACAGCAAAGCAAACACAACAAATACATAAATTCCGAATAAGTTCACAACATAGCTCGCTAGCAAAGGCAGTCTAATACAGTTCAACAGACAACAAGAGGTTTCACAAAGGGCTACTCAGTTCCATATCTCGGATGAACTTGAGCCAACATGCCACCAATAAGGGTTTTGTACATTTCTTGACTCTTCTGCATACCTTTGTGTTCCTCCATCATACGCATCAATTCTTGTCGATGCTTCATCCTATCTGCATCAGCTTGTTCCTTGGCCTGCTTCAACTCTTCAACTACAGACTGCAGGTCCTGCCTCTGTTTTCTCTATGAATCAAGTTGAAGGTGAAGCTAAGACTTTGTTGCTCTTGCACTGGTTGTGACACCACCTATGGTATTCAGGAACGAAGACTTTAGACGGTTCTTGGTCAGCACGGCAGCGACAACTTTGGTGGCAGAAAGAGGTTCCTTGACAACGCCATCTACTGAAGTACGTTCTAGCATATGATATTGCATTTCTTCCTATAAAGCATGTAAAAGCTTTAGATGAAATAGAAGCTGAACTAGCTTGCAAGGAACATTGATATCATGACAAGCTTGTACATAACAAAGATGCAAATAGCAGATGCCAAGCAATTAAGCACGCATGACAAGCTTGTAAGGAACATAAATGAAAAACATCACATGAAAGGCATGTAAGTAAACATGGCTGAAAATAGCAGACGACAAGCATGTACAGAACATAGATGAAAATAGCAGCTCACAAGGATAGATGAACTAGCAGATGAAAAGCAAGCAGCATGCATGTGCATGAACTATGAGATGACAAGAATAGGATAAATAGGAGGAGTTTGCATCGGAATTCACAAAGGGAATCATCAATACGTATCTAGAAGAATCTATTGAGATAATTGTTGATCCTAGTGATAAACAGTATTTTGAGGGACTTACAATTGCTCTTTTCACGGGCGAAGAGAATCCACGTGTCTTTTTGTTGTGCGTAGCTTTGAACAATTCAAAGGCATCTTCCCCTAGGTCGCAGCAAACCTCGTTGCTACGAGAACCTATGGCGCTATGGAACTGGACCTCCTGTCTGCTTTGGCTGGCTTTCATACAAGCCACCTACATAAACGAAGTATGAACTGATTAGACACAGTCCAGGTTATGGAATAGAAACAGTGGAAAGGTAGAGTGAACAAAGACAGTACCTGTTTCCTGACTGGGGACCAGTTATCGACTAGCCTGCACCATTCTGCTTCGCTCATGTGCCCAACTACATTAGGTGGCATTCGTAAAACTCTACTCTTGTCTCTAATGCTGTCAAAAAATTCTTGCTTCAGAATATGGCGTCTTTTTCTTGTACAGTTCTTGAGACGCATCAGAAGAGATTGACGAATAACAGGGTCTCTGGGGTTCAGATGAAACTTTGAATGAAACAAAAGAAAGAGCACTTTTCAGTTATATGAACAGCAATGGAATGAACTGGAAGGTTGGGTTACAGAACTTACAGACACATGGCCGTGGTAGGAGGAAAATATATCTTCCCTTCCCTTGTACTCTTTCTAATGGGGGAAGATAGGGACAGTGTGCTTCACAGCTAATGAACACACAGTAGCATACATGGCAGCAACCTTTGGGTCCACTGGCCTTGTCTTTCCTAGAGGAATAACAATTCTGATCCTGTTTCCTTTGGACATGTTTCTTCTCCTCCCAGCCGCACCACTCGAAACTATGTCTTCACATGGGTAATCTACAGAAATTGTGGCATTGCTAGAGTTAATATTATGTATTTTGGATTTCCCTCCACACATTGCCCCTCGTAGAGCATGCAATCTCTATGATATGTCATCTTGCTCTTTGTTGCAGGCACCTTTCTCCTCGACTTGGGAACCTTGCCCCTCGCCTAGGACTGGTGGCAGCTCGCCTTGCACACCTGGCAGCTCACCGTAGGGTGGTACCTGCTCGCATTGGGAGGCTACCTCGTCAGCCTCCTTCTGTTGGGCAGCTTCTGATATGGGGTGGCCCGATCTTCTCAATGAGCTTCTCTCTCTTTTTGTGGTTTTCTGATAATTGGATAACTCTGAGACCTCTCACTCAGCTGACCCCTGTTGCCATATGCAACAACAATCAAGCTCTTTGGATATTCTCAACTACACACTCTTGCACAAGTAATCAAAGATCACAAGTGGTCCTGTATCCCCCTATTCCCAGATGGAATAACAAGATATCACACAACTTTGCAAGGGTAAACTTCAAGATGAATGCTTAGCAACAATACAATCTCAAGGCTAGGGTTGGTTGGTTTTTGGTTTAAACTTGTTCTACCTAAACCACACGCAGGTGGTGGACATATATAGGTGGAGGGTGCGGCCACAAGGGGCTCCTTGCGCAAGTCCCCTCCTCCTACTAGGACTAGGACTCCTACTAGGACTAGGAGTCCAACTATGACTCAAAGAGAGATACAAACCGATCCACCATTAAGGGATTTGGCCAATTATGGTATACAAACCATACCTATTAGGAATAGGATTTTCTATGGCGCATTTGACTTGGTGGAGGCGCCTATCCCCTTGTCTTGAAGAATAACAATTTTTTTATTGACATAACAATTGTTATTTATTTGTTTTCTCCATCTTGGACACTTGTTTTCACCATGGCTCCTTTGTTTTCACCATCTTCTAGCATTGTTTTCACCATGGCTCCTTTGTTTTCACCACTTGTATAATTATCTTGTAGCTCCTCTTGATTGATCTCCTCCATCATGTTTTTGTTATCAATAAACCTAATCATACATAAATGCATAGACTTAGGTAGTATAAAATTCTCATAATCATAAATAGCATAATCAATGAGGATTGAATTCACATGTTGTTCTAGTAGCTTGGTTCTCGATCTTGTCATTGGTCCAAGTCTCACTTCATCTTGTTTAAGTGGCAATGTACTAGGGATGTCCTCATCATCCTCCCCCCTTGAAAAGCCTTCAAGTCCACATCAAGATTCTCTCCATGATATGGTGTCAAATCCGAAACATTGAAGGAATTACTCACTCCAAACTCATCAATTGGAAGATCTATCTTGTAAGCATTGTCATTTATTTTTGCAATCACTTTGTAAGGACCAGCACCTCTTGGCAATAATTTTGATTTCCTTAGCTTAGGGAACCTATCCTTCCAAAAGTGTACCCATACCAAATCTCCCTCTTGAAAAATAACCTCCTTTCTCTTTTTATTTCTCCTTTGAGCAACATCCTTCCCTTTCTTCTCTATGGCATACGTTGTTTTTTCATGTATCTTCTTCACAAAATCAGCGCTTTTGGATGCATCCATGTTAATTCTCTCTTGAATAGGAAGTGGTAATAGATCAAGTGGTGTAGTAGGCCGAAATCCATAAACCACCTCAAAAGGACATAGTTGAGTAGTTGAATGCACAACTCTATTATAGGCAAACTCCACATGTGGCAAACAATCTTCCCACTCCTTCAAATTCTTCTTGATCATAGTTCTCAACAACGTGGACAAGGTTCTGTTCACCACCTCGGTTTGTCCATCTGTTTGAGGGTGACATGTTGTAGAAAACAACAATTTGGTTCCAAGCTTCCCCCATAATGTCTTCCAAAACTAACTCATGAATTTCACATCTCTATCCGAAACAATTGTCCTTGGTACTCCATGTAGTCTTTGTAAGGACCCCAGACCGGCAGTCTGAAACCCTCCGTATGCATACATTCACGATCCCAGAAAGATCAGTCGTGAACAACATACAAAGTTGGCATACAGAAATACATCATCCATTACACGAATACATAAAGGTATTACATAAAAGATAACATGATCAAGTTTAACACAACTGCCACATAGGGCAGGCAACTTAGCAAACACAGCGGAAGACAATTAAAACACAACGTAGATGAGCCCAAGTCACGCCTTAACCTACAGGCTGCTGACTCGGAGACGATCCTAGTTCGCAAAGCCGTCAGCTCCGTACTTCTCTTCATAGATCTCCTTCGGAGGCTCCTTCTCAAAGTCTGGCAAGTAGATACCAGGGGCGAAACCATAATGAGTACATTTGAATATAGTCAGCAAGACATCCATCATGTCACTTACCAAACATGCAAATATGCTTATATGGTGGAATAGGTAGGCTATAAATAGGGTTCACTATCAATGGTGTTCATATATGATGACACCACAGTTGCAGTCAGGTTAATCTGTATCTTCGTTGAAGAAGATACTTCAGAAGAAAATAATATAATTTTCTTTCTCTTGTAGATATCACATGTACAAGAGGTTTTGTAAAGCTTTGTTAAGGAATATTTTCTCTTTGCAAAACTTCTTGGAATCAGTTTCCAGAATTCTTGCTTAGAGTAGAAAAGGTTTTCTTTGCAAAACAATTTGTTTTGTATAACAACTTCTGGCTTTTCATCATCGACGATACCTCCACGGTATAAGTTTTCATTCCTTTCCGAACTTCACAAGTTCAACACTTCCTTTCACAAATTCCCTTTCAAAAACATTGACACAATGCTAGCTACATGGCCATTCAACTGTCCATATCCGAGGACGCGGCTTCTTCGAAAAAGTTGTACTCTGCAGAGGTGTACTCATCCACCAGATCCAGTACACCTACCGTGAACAACCACGGACTGTAACAACAGTATGTAAACATCAGGTATCTGATCATAACCATTCACTATGTTCAAGATGGAATGTGTCTATCTATCAGTTGAGTTTTACCGCATCCCGGGCACCGAGCTAATCCCCGCCAGCCAGGATGCCTCAACTGATGCGACCGGAGGGAAACTTAATCCCACACTTTTTATGTCTCAACCTTGGGAGTTTTGACGACAATCGGTTCAAGGGATTCCGTCCCTTATAGCGTTTGAGATAGAACACACACTAACAAGAACAAACTTCCAGTTAAGCCCCGTGCCCATGTTGGGGTAGGGTGGCAGTACGGTAAAGGTTGTCCGGCGAAGACTAGGTTATGTGTCATTTCTGAGAAACACCTTTTTTCCAAAAATGACCACTTCCACATTCCTCCGGAGAATAAGGATCCGCCTTTTCTCCGGGTTTTTCCGTAAAGCCTTTGTTTTGTAGAATCACAATTTTAGGGTGTCCACTTAGGGACTAGTATATTTGATGGTAATAAATACCATATGGTGGCTTATGGGCTTGGTATTACTAAGTTTAACTACTGGCATAATAGTAACCTATATACTAGTATAGTAGTAATAGCCACATCAAAAATAGTTTTGATAATCAAGTTTTGGTAAAACTTCAGAGGTAAAACATGCATGATAGATAATGATAAGTATTGTATCAGCAAGCATTAGGATGGCTTGCCTGGTAACTCCTTGTGTCCCTGGTTTTGGAGTGACTGGAACTTGAAACAGAGCTTCCCGACACTTCCTTCCTCTTCGTTTTCTAACGTCGTAAAAACAATAAAGGACACCCATTCAGAACCAATCAAGGCAAGCAACAATGCATAACCATACATACAGCAAGGAAACTAATAATAACCAATCACCCAATTATTAATTGAGGCAAACAATTAGACAGACACACTTGGCAGAAATGCCATTTAATAAGACAGCTCAAGGTTGGAGGAACATATCTCACAACCTCAATATCATGGATTCAGTGGGTGTGCCACTCTCATACCAAGATATTAATAAACCCAAAATACACTTAGTTTCACAAGGGTGAGACTACTAAAAGTATACAAAACATGCACAATAATAAGCATGGCAATGGGTCTGTCAACCAAACCACAAAAAGAACAAGGTAGCTAATCTACTAAGCCTAAATTCACATCAAAAATAAATAAGACACATGATTTGCAAAAGTGACTTTTACAAATCAGTGAGTCTACACAAGTGCAACAAGGCAATAGACTCATCACAAAACACACAATTCTCATAGTGAGAACAATAGAAACAATGACTAAAAAGGAGGAATCCTATGGACATGCTTCTACTAAGGATTTGCTATGCAAGCATGCATAATAAGTAAAGTACTAAAATGCAAACAAGGAACCATGTTATCATAATGGGAAATGAAAACATGTCCTCATGCTAGGATACACAAATATATACCAAACACAAGTTGGCAGGAAAAATAATTCAATACAAAAACTACTAAGGAAACTAGTACTACTCAAACATGAAGAATCAATGGATGCATTTCAATCAAGTAATTGAAATACAACCATAGGGTCCATGTCATAAAAAACATGAGTGAAAAACATCTATTCTTGCTATAACAAAAATACCCCATTTGATAAAACAAGGCATAAATTTGCAGGGCAACTCCTACATACTAGTGGTAATAAAAGGGGCATTACTAGAGGAATCAAACCACACTCCAAAAATGGGTTTTTCCTAGCAAGCCACACATGATTACAACCACTTACAAACAGAAGCATACACATTTTCATTTAGCACTTAAAAGCCCAAGGCAAAAATACTAGGCACTCATTAGTTAGAGAACTATATAAAAGAAACACATCTAGTGTGGGGGAAATAATGTTTCCAACAAAAATGCAATGACACCAGTGGGTGTTCCACTAGCATAACAAAGCACTAAGAGGTCACAAGGCCTCTGGTCATACTTGCTAAAAATTAACAAAAGCCTAAACTAGCATCTAGTGCAATAACCATACTAGTAGAAAATAATAGGGTGCTAAAAATAAGCAAGGTAATGCTACTCATACTACTATTCCCACACAAGTGAAAACTCTAGGAGTCAAGTACTCATAAAAACATCATCAAAATTCTACTGGTCCTATGAACACAACACAAAAATATGTGGCTACACAACCACAAATGTTTATGCCAAAAATTCTACACATGAGAGAATTTTTCCATAACATTTTCATAGTCATGACAAAACTACTCATGCTTTTCTACCAACTCAAATGCAATCTAGCAGAGGTGATACCAACAAAATATCAGTACCAACATGGTACTGGATCCAATCTCTCAACATCACAATCCAAGTGCTTGCACATAATTTATCTCTCAAAAATTCTATGCAAGTATTAACTAGAGATTAAACATTTGCTATTCTCATAAATCCTATTTCTTCTCCACTCAAGTCCACACAATCTAACATGCTAAAATAGCTAATTAAACCTTAGAAAACAAGTTCACACAACTTGTACATGCTAGAAAACAATATTGCAACACAAAAATATGTTCACACAAATTAATTACCTAAAATGCCAAAATGGCAGAAACATGCAAAATAAAGATCTGTCCACCAAACTTTCTAGGTTGCTTTAAAAATTAAACCAAGCTAGGTATGCATAGCCCTAAACATATACAAGACCATCCAATTGAGTTTGCATCAAAAATCATCTTTAATGATTTTATAAAAATCACCAAAGTGCTCTCTAGGGTTTTACCAAATTGCATGCAATTTCAAAAATACTAATAATTTGGAAGAAAAGTTAACTTATCCTGTTAGGAAATTTCAAGGGCTTTATAATGCAATTGGATACACCTCATTCTGAGTTGTGGATTTAAAATGGTGCTCATTTTGCTGTTTCTGGTACCAGTTGCCAAAACATTTTTCATGGCAAAAGTATTCGTCAAAAAGTAGATATACAAATTGGAGATGGTTTATATTTAGTTGCTTTACCACTGTGAATTTTGTCTTGGTCAAATTCATCTTTTAGGTTAACTTTTAGGGCCAAAAGTAAACATGTACATTTTCTGGAAAAATTAAAAGGAAAAACAACTATTGATGGGCTAGATCTAGTAACTGGGCCGGCCAAGACAATTTCCACAAGGGAAGATCTAGCCGCTGTCGCTGACCAGCGGGCCAGGCGGCCACGCGGCAGCCACGCAGGCAAACCCGGCCCACACGCGGGTTTGACCGCTCCTGCGCGGGGTCAAGGCCCGCTGACGCCAGCACGACGTCACTAGCCGGCGGGAGGACTCCGGCGAGGTCCAAATCCGGCGCATACGACCACCGTTTCTCGAATCAAATGCATCTACTCGTTGCTCTCGACGCGGGGATCCAAATGAGGGCGGTCTCGTTTCCTGGGAGTCGTCGGAGCACAATCGGCAACGGCGGCGCACGGCGGCCGAAACAGGAGGGCGGCGCGGCGAGGGATCCCGAGCGCAAAGGAGAGGGGAAAAGGGGCGGCGAGTTGCGCAGGCTCACCATGAACGCGAGGGAGAACTCGGCGAGGGCGGAGCAGAAGCGAGGCGACGGCGATTCCCCGTCGGAGCTCGCCGGACCCGAAGAAGGGAACCGGACGGCGCGGGCTCCTCGAGGCGTCCCACCTCGATTCCTCCTGCACAGAGGACAAACACGACAAGGCGGAGAGGATGGTGCCAACGGCGAGCGGCGGCGAGCTCACCAACGGCCGATTCGACGGCGACCACCTCAGCTAGGGTTTCGATTGGGGATATTTTTCAGAGAGAGAGAGAAGCTCGAGGGGGAAGAGAGAGAGGGGGCAGATAGCCATCAAGTGCACATAGGGGGGGGTTCTTATCTTCAAGGATACCTTCCACTCGAAGGCAATGGAGTAGGGGCACTGCAGCTACAGAGAAGCTAGGAAGAAGAAGGAGATGACTCGGATTACAAATAGGTCCCTAGCTATTTACAAAAACATCATTTGCCTCTCTGAAAAATGTTGTTTTCACTAGGAAAACAAAGTCTAAATTTAAAATCCTTTTTCCCAAAATTCTTATTAGTTGGGATGCACAACATATGTGAAAATTGGCTCAATTCGATAAACTTGATAGTTCAAAGTTGTGTAAATTTCAATTCTGACATAAAAGGACATTGAATTTATTAGACTACTTCGGAGCTTCCAAAAATAATAATGTTTGGCATACATTCCTTATTTGGTGTGTTCCTTGTGTGGTAGAAAATTCAAGTCATTTTGAGTTACTTCATAGAACAAACTTGTTCAAATTTCAAAAAGGTGCTGTCTAGAAAACAGGGGTTTTTGGCAACTTAAATTATTCAAAAACTTGTGCCCTTTTGGTTTTCATCCTTATTTAAGATATAGAGAATGTGGTATTTATTTCATGGCATTTTGAAAAAGTTTGTAGAACAAACTTGTTCAAAATTCCAAATGTTGCTGTGGAGAAAAATCATGTTTTCAGGACTTTAATGGATTCAATTTTTGGTCCCCTCTTGTGTGTGTTCCTTATTTGATATAAGGAAGCACTGGTATTAATTTCATATCATTTGAAGAAAGTTTCCAATAGTAACTTGTTTGAGTTTCCTGTTTCTAGAAATATTGAAAATTCAATTTAATAAGGCACTTGGCTTTTCTTTAACAATGCTTTGCCAAAAATATTTATGTGACTAGAGATAGCAAGTCAATGCTCTCCAATACTTTTGTTTTTAAGCTTGCAAGGTTGGAAAAACATTTGATAAGATTTTGGTGAAGCATCTAAGAATGCCTCTTTTTCCTGATAATCTTTTAGGGAAATTTATTTAGTGTTTCCTCTTTCTTAATTTAGGCCTTGGAATAATATGTTGAATATTTTTAGTTTACTGCTTTGCTATCTTTTTAAGTTTGTTTAGTTGCACTCAAACAAACACAACCAAAGTTTATTTGTCAAGCAATTAGCAAAACAACTGTGTTTTCAGGTATTCCAAAATTGGGATGTGACAGGTCTTCCCCCCTTAAAAAGAATCTCGTCCCCGAGATTCGCAAGCGAGGACTAAGGGAGGGCCAACAAACACAATGTTAGTGTTGGAGTGCAGGTGCTTCCCCCCTTTGACTTTTCTTGGGAGGCGGGGTACTCCCCTAAATTAGCAAATTCACTTTAAAAAGTACACCAGCACTGTTTTAGGTCCAAAAATTTTGTTTTTCCTAGATTGACGAGACCTGACCAGGGTCTCCTCACCTTGGGTTTTGGACGATTTAGAAACAAACAAAATTAAGGTTAGTGCAGAACTATGTGGAAACGTACCGTCAATTATTACATGAGTTCCTAGCTATATCCCACATATTACATACCACATATGGAGTGGTGTACCACTCTCATAACAAGGTATATAAGAATCTAGAAATATGGCTTGTGGGTGCAAAGGTTAGGTTGCTAAGGTAAAACAAACAGACAGAACAAATACCCATGGCAGTGGTTATTACTCACCACAAGCAACTATCACTTAATATGTTCATGATTTTAGTTAAGTGTTTTTAGTTTCATAAGATACTCTTAAGCACAATCATAACACAAGTATAAACTCATGCTAAGGTAAAACATTTAAACAAAATCCAATAAGCAAGCAAACAACACCACAGATGGATAGACTATTTATTCACTAGGTTATTGTTTACTAGAGGTTTTGGAATCCATCAATCATGAACAATTAGCAAGCAACCAGTAGCTAAGAACCAATGAATCCAATCATAAAGATACTCTAAAACACCATCTTCACACAAGATAAAACTCCTATTACATAGGCAAAAAAAAACAGGACTGCGCAAATAACACACCAGTATGAAAAATCTATACCAGCATGCTATAAGAGTTAATCACATCCTGTAACCATAGAACATGCAACTAAATAATTCATGGCATGATAACAGAAGTAATAACTTCCTAAACATGCTATATCAACACATATACTCATAAAATAAAAAGAGGGTAATACTAGAGCAAAAATCACCATTTTCTAGTGGTGAAACTAGTTTCACCCTAGAGAAGCAAACAATGCTATCATGATGTTTAAACCTAAACATGCAAGTCATGAACATAAGTGTACCTAATAACAGTACACCAATCCTACTCATGTTAGTAAGCACAAGCACCAGAGTAATTTTATGAATCAACCATTTAGCATGCAGAAATTTCTTCTAGCAATTTCTGTTTTCTTTAACCAATTACTAGCAAACAAGCAAGGTATAACTCACACAACCAGTAGCTATGCAATTAATGAAAAGTTATCTAAACCTTTTCAAAAATCCATACACTCGATTTAAAATTATTCACAAACAATCTACCAATCAAGAGGAATTTAATTTATTTGCGAACAATTTAATTTTAGCACACGATAGTGAAACATTTCTTAACATGATACCCCTAAGGAATATTATGCTAACAAAAGGATCACACCTAAACATACTAGTATTTACTAATAATAAATAAACTTCTCACTTTCATAGGTGAAAAACAAACAATTATATCTTCCATGGTGGAAAATAGAAATCAATCACATAGTGAAACATGCTATTTTCACACATGTGTTTGGTTGGGGATTTTCATCCTCAAGCCAAAATGCAGTGGGACCAGTGGGCTATGGCCTACTAATACCAAGGAAAAATAGGTACTAAGCCTCTGGTTACTCATGAAAAACTTTGCATACAAGATCAAAATATAAGGCTATTTAATCTAGTGAAACAATACTAGTGCATATTGATAGCAATGCTTACACATGCTTTACTATTAAGAGACATGCAAGCTAACAGAGGTACAAGCATCAAAATAACAGTACCTAAATGGTACTGGACTTAAGGAAAACATATCACAAAATCTACTAAGAAAGTATACATAGATCTAGCTCTCACAATACTTCCAGATAATAAACTAGAAGGTAACAAATGCTATTTCATTTTTATTCGAGTTTCCAATCATGCACACACTTTCTAGGGTAGATTTATTGTAAGAAAAAAACATAACAACAAGTCCTAACAACTCCATATAAGTTAGGAAGCAAGATTGAATAAAACACAAATTCATTTCAATCAAGAGCACACAAAGAAACAAAAACAGGAAAACTGCTGTTTTCTAGATCTATCATAACCATTCCATCGTTCACTTAATTTCTAAACCTCGAATTTCATAGTACCTACAACGTCTACTAAGATTTTGTTTCCAAAGTAGATACACCCGATATCCTATTGACTAGTAAACGAATAGGTCATCATCTTATTTTCTCGTGACTTCTCCTTTTTACCAACTAGATTAAAAGGTGTCCCAAGTCACTTAATTCCTTGGTTTAGAAAGAGTTGTCAGTAGTTCGCATGCTTTGGTTAGGTGTCAACCTAAGATTAAGCAAAGCATGTTAGTCTTTTTAGCTTTCTATTTAATCATGTTTGTCCGACAAGATACGACTAGCGTCATCGTACGTCGAATATTGAATTGTGCTCTTTTGATTGGCTTCTGAGGGGGTTGCGCATCATGGCATGTGAAGACTTCTTTTGCACCTTTCTCCTGAGGAGGGAGGTATATAACTTTTAAAAGGGGATCTCTCTAGTTTGGTCTTTTAAAAGGGAACATAAAAAGGTGCGACATTTAGCCAACAGGGTAAAAAGAGTCTTTTGCAAACAGACAAAACACAGAGGTTTTGGTCAGTATTGGTTGTTTTTCTTCACGCCTTTTCTTCTTTGAAGGCTGTCATAGTTGGAGCTTTATCAGTTGGAGTGCATCACTGGTAGCAACGCTATCAGCTCGTGTGGCTTGATGGTCCTCTATTATTAGGCCCAACGGCGCTTTCATTGATTGTGGGGGAGATGGTGGTGGTTCACGACGGTGGCATTTCGAAGCGAAAACAAGTATAAGTATAAGCAACAAATTCTTGTTTTTGAATACTATACAAACATTTTTGCTTGCAAAAACCTAACAAGAGGTGATTCAAAAACAAGAGCGGGGCAAGCACAAATCTGCAAATTCTGAGCACCCCACAAACATATAGAAGCTTAGATGAACCAAATTCTACACCACACAATAGCACAAAGTCTTACGGACACACATATGCAAGCCATAACACACAAGCAAGGATCCATTGGAGCTACGTCGGGGGAGACGACTCATGGAGTCATCGCTAAATTACTCCAAACTAGACTGATCCAAAATCCTAGAAGTGGCTGAAGAACTATATCTACTTCTGACCATCATCACTGTAGAGCTAGGCAATTATTTTGGTCTTCTCGGGACATCGGCAAGTATACAAGTTTTTTGGATGCAAACAAGATAATAGAAGTAAAGTTTCGATAAAACTTATAACTGAGAGAGGTAAGACTATGCAAAAATTTGTTTTTGAAACCCCAACTATTTTCTGAACAGAAAACTTCAAAGACGAGAGATGTTTCAAAAACAGAGCGGAGAAGTTGCAAACAAGTAAGAAATAAACTCTTAAGCGAGAGAGATATGCCTTTAGAATCTTTTGGAAATATAAGAAGGAGGGAAAATATACTAAAATTCCCTTAGATAAAAATAATTTAGATAGTAAATAGGTTTTTACTCAAAAATACTTTCCTTTCCTATCTGACGTCCATGCTAACTAAGGTCTCCTAAGGTCGGGATGGCTCTGATACCAACTCTGTAAGGACCCCAGACCGGCAGTCTTAAACCCTCCGTATGCATACATTCACGATCCCAGAAAGATCAGTCGTGAACAACATACAAAGTTGGCATACAGAAATACATCATCCATTACACGAATACATAAAGGTATTACATAAAAGATCACATGATCAAGTTTAACACAACTGCCACATAGGGCAGGCAACTTAGCAAACACAGCGGAAGACAATTAAAACACAACGTAGATGAGCCCAAGTCACGCCTTAACCTACAGGCTGCTGACCCGGAGACGATCCTAGTTCGCAAAGCCGTCAGCTTCGTACTTCTCTTCATAGATCTCCTTCGGAGGCTCCTTCTCAAAGTCTGGCAAGTAGATACCAGGGGCGAAACTATAATGAGTACATTTGAATGTACTCAGCAAGACATCCATCATGTCACTTACCAAACATGCAAATATGCTTATATGGTGGAATAGGTAGGCTATAAATAGGGTTCACTATCAATGGTGTTCATATATGATGACACCATAGTTGCAGTCAGGTTAATATGTATCTTCGTTGAAGAAGATACTTCAGAAGAAAATAATATAATTTTCTTTCTCTTGTAGATATCACATGTACAAGAGGTTTTGTAAAGCTTTGTTAAGGAATATTTTCTCTTTGCAAAACTTCTTGGAATCAGTTTCCAGAATTCTTGCTTAGAGTAGAAAAGGTTTTCTTTGCAAAACAATTTGTTTTGTATAACAACTTCTGGCTTTTCATCATCGACGATACCTCCACGGTATAAGTTTTCATTCCTTTCCGAACTTCACAAGTTCAACACTTCCTTTCAAATATTCCCTTTCAAAAACATTGACACAATGCTAGCTACATGGCCATTCAACTGTCCATATCCGAGGACGCGGCTTCTTCGAAAAAGTTGTACTCTGCAGAGGTGTACTCATCCACCAGATCCAGTACACCTACCGTGAACAACCACGGACTGTAACAACAGTATGTAAACATCAGGTATCTGATCATAACCATTCACTATGTTCAAGCTAGAATGTGTCTATCTCTCAGTTGAGTTTTACCGCATCCCCGGCACCGAGCTAATCCCCGCCAGCCAGGATGCCTCAGCTGATGCGACCGGAGGGAAACTTAATCCCACACTTTTTATGTCTCAACCTTGGGAGTTTTGACGACAATCGGTTCAAGGGATTCCGTCCCTTATAGCGTTTGAGATAGAACACACACTAACAAGAACAAACTTCCAGTTAAGCCCCGTGCCCATGTTGGGGTAGGGTGGCAGTACGGTAAAGGTTGTCCGGCGAAGACTAGGTTATGTGTCATTTCTGAGAAACACCTTTTTTTTCCAAAAATGACCACTTCCACATTCCTCCGGAGAATAAGGATCCGCCTTTTCTCCCGGTTTTTCCGTAAAGCCTTTGTTTTGTAGAATCACAATTTTAGGGTGTCCACTTAGGGACTAGTATATTTGATGGTAATAAATACCATATGGTGGCTTATGGGCTTGGTATTACCAAGTTTAACTACTGGCATAATAGTAACCTATATACTAGTATAGTAGTAATAGCCACATCAAAAATAGTTTTGATAATCAAGTTTTGGTAAAACTTCAGAGGTAAAACATGCATGATAGATAATGATAAGTATTGTATCAGCAAGCATCAGGATGGCTTGCCTGGTAACTCCTTGTGTCCCTGGTTTTGGAGTGACTGGAACTTGAAACAGAGCTTCCCGACACTTCCTTCCTCTTCGTTTTCTAACGTCGTAAAAAGAATAAAGGACACCCATTCAGAACCAATCAAGGAAAGCAACAATGCATAACCATACATACAGCAAGGAAACTAATAATAACCAATCACCCAATTATTAATTGAGGCAAACAATCAGACAGACACACTTGGCAGAAATGCCATTTAATAAGACAGCTCAAGGTTGGAGGAACATATCTCACAACCTCAATATCATGGATTCAGTGGGTGTGCCACTCTCATACCAAGATATTAATAAACCCAAAATACACTTAGTTTCACAAGGGTGAGACTACTAAAAGTATACAAAACATGCACAATAATAAGCATGGCAATGGGTCTGTCAACCAAACCACAAAAAGAACAAGGTAGCTAATCTACTAAGCCTAAATTCACATCAAAAATAAATAAGACACATGATTTGCAAAAGTGACTTTTACAAATCAGTGAGTCTACACAAGTGCAACAAGGCAATAGACTCATCACAAAACACACAATTCTCATAGTGAGAACAATAGAAACAATGACTAAAAAGGAGGAATCCTATGGACATGCTTCTACTAAGGGTTTGCTATGCAAGCATGCATAATAAGTAAATTACTAAAATGCAAACAAGGAACCATGTTATCATAATGGGAAATGAAAACATGTCCTCATGCTAGGATACACAAATATATACCAAACACAAGTTGGCAGGAAAAATAATTCAATACAAAAACTGCTAAGGAAACTAGTACTACTCAAACATGAAGAATCAATGGATGCATTTCAATCAAGTAATTGAAATACAACCAGAGGGTCCATGTCATAAAAAACAGGAGTGAAAAACATCTATTCTTGCTATAACAAAAATACCCCATTTGATAAAACAAGGCATAAATTTGCAGGGCAACTCCTACATACTAGTGGTAATAAAAGGGGCATTACTAGAGGAATCAAACCACACTCCAAGAATGGGTTTTTCCTAGCAAGCCACACATGATTAGAACCACTTACAAACAGAAGCATACACATTTTCATTTAGCACTTAAAAGCCCAAGGCAAAAATACTAGGCACTCATTAGTTAGAGAACTATATAAAAGAAACACATCTAGTGTGGGGGAAATAATGTTTCCACCAAAAATGCAATGACACCAGTGG
The DNA here is from genome assembly GCA_028641055.1 of Alopecurus myosuroides. NCBI lineage: Eukaryota > Viridiplantae > Streptophyta > Magnoliopsida > Poales > Poaceae > Alopecurus > Alopecurus myosuroides. Next base: position 114,381,463 of record CM054063.1, on the reverse strand, counting down.
GTGTTCCACTAGCATAACAAAGCATTAAGAGGTCACAAGGCCTCTGGTCATACTTGCTAAAAATTAACAAAAGCCTAAACTAGCATCTAGTGCAATAACCATACTAGTAGAAAATAATAGGGTGCTAAAAATAAGCAAGGTAATGCTACTCATACTACTATTCCCACACAAGTGAAAACTCTAGGAGTCAAGTACTCATAAAAACATCATCAAAATTCTTCTGGTCCTATGAACACACCACAAAAATATGTGGCTACACAACCACAAATGTTTATGCCAAAAATTCTACACATGAGAGAATTTTTCCATAACATTTTCATAGTCATGACAAAACTACTCATGCTTTTCTACCAACTCAAATGCAAGCTTGCAGAGGTGATACCAACAAAATATCAGTACCAACATGGTACTGGATCCAATCTCTCAACATCACAATCCAAGTGCTTGCACATAATTTATCTCTCAAAAATTCTATGCAAGTATTAACTAGAGATAAAACATTTGCTATTCTCATAAATCCTATTTCTTCTCCACTCAAGTCCACACAATCTAACATGCTAAAATAGCTAAGTAAACCTTAGAAAACAAGTTCGCACAACTTGTACATGCTAGAAAACAATATTGCAACACAAAAATATGTTCACACAAATTAATTACCTAAAATGCCAAAATGGCAGAAACATGCAAAATAAAGATCTATCCACCAAACTTTCTAGCATTCTTTAAAAATTAAACCAAGCTAGGTATGGATAGCCCTAAACATATACAATACCATCCAATTGAGTTTGCATCAAACATCATCTTTAATGATTTTATAAAAATCACCAAAGTGCTCTTTGGGGTTTTACCAAATTGCATGCCATTTCAAAAATGCTAATAATTTGGAAGCAAAGTTAACTTATCCTGTTAGGAAATTTCAAGGGCTTTCCAATGCAATTGGATATACCTCATTCTGAGTTGTGGATTTAAAATGGTGCTCATTTTGCTGTTTCTGGTACCCGTTGCCAAAACATTTTTTATGGCAAAAGTATTCGTCAAAAAGTAGATCTACAAATTGGAGATGGTTTAGATTTAGTTGCTTTACCACTGTGAATTTTGTCTTGGTAAAATTCATCTTTTAGGTTAACTTTTAGGGCCAAAAGTAAACATGTACATTTTCTGGAAAAATTAAAAGGAAAAACAACTATTGATGGGCTAGATCTAGTAACTGGGCCGGCCAGAACAATTTCCACCGCGGTCAGATCGAGCCGCTATCGCTGACCAGCGGGCCAGGCGGCCAGGCGGCAGCGACGCAGGCAAACGCGGCCCACACGCGGGTTTGACCGCTCCTGCGCGGGGTCAAGGCCCGCTGACGCTAGCATGACGTCACTCGCCGGCGGGAGGACTCCGGCGAGGTCCAAATCCGGCGTATACGGGCACCGTTTCTCGAATCAAATGCATCTACTCGTTGCTCTCGACGCGGGGATCCAAATGAGGGCGGTCTCGTTTCCTGGGAGTCGCCGGAGAGCAATCGGCGACGGCGGCGCACGGCGGCCGAAACAGGAGGGCGGCGCGGCGAGGGATCCCGAGCGCAAAGGAGAGGGGAAAAGGGGCGACGAGTTGCGCAGGCTCACCATGAACGTGAGGGGGAACTCGGCGAGGGCGGAGGAGAAGCGAGGCGACAGCGATTCCCCGCCGGAGCTCGCCAGACCCGAAGAAGGGAACCGGACGGCGCGGGCTCCTCGAGGCGTCCCACCTCGATTCCTCCTGCACAGAGGACAAACACGACGAGCGGCGGCGAGCTCACCAACGGCCGATTCGACGGCGACCACCTCGGCTAGGGTTTCGATTGGGGATATTTTTCAGAGAGAGAGAGAAGCTCGAGGGGGAAGAGAGAGAGGGGGCAGATAGCCATCAAGTGCACATGGGGGGGGTTCTTATCCTCAAGGATACCTTCCACTCGAAGGCAATGGAGTAGGGGCACTGCAGCTACAGAGAAGCTAGGAAGAAGAAGGAGATGACTCGGATTACAAATAGGTCCCTAGCTATTTACAAAAACATCCTTTTCCTCTCTGAAAAATGTTGTTTTCACTAGGAAAACAAAGTCTAAATTTAAAATCCTTTTTCCCAAAATTCTTATTAGTTGGGATGCACAACATATGTGAAAATTGGCTCAATTGGATAAACTTGATAGTTCAAAGTTGTTTAAATTTCAATTCTGACATAAAAGGACATTGAATTTATTAGACTACTTCGGAGCTTCCAAAAATGATAATTTTTGGCATACATTCCTTATTTGGTGTGTTACTTGTGTGGTAGAAAATTCAAGTCATTTTGAGTTACTTCATAGAACAAACTTGTTCAAATTTCAAAAAGGTGCTGTCTAGAAAACAGGGGTTTTTGGCAACTTAAATTATTCAAAAACTTGTGCCCTTTTGGTTTTCATCCTTATTTGAGATATAGAGAATGTGGTATTTATTTCATGGCATTTTGAAAAAGTTTGTAGAACAAACTTGTTCAAAATTCCAAATGTTGCTGTGGAGAAAAATCATGTTTTCAGGAGTTTAATGGATTCAATTTTTGGCTCCTCTTGTGTGTGTTCCTTATTTGATATAAGGAAGCACTGGTATTAATTTCAGATCATTTGAAGAAAGTTTCCAATAGTAACTTGTTTGAGTTTCCTGTTTCTAGAAATATTGAAAATTCAATTTAATAAGGCACTTGGCTTTTCTTTAACAATGCTTTGACGAAAATATTTATGTGACTAGAGATAGCAAGTCAATGCTCTCCAATAATTTTTTTTTAAGCTTGCAAGGTTGGAAAAAAATTTGATAAGATTTTGGTGAAGCATCTAAGAATGCCTCTTTTTCCTGATAATCTTTTAGGGAAATTTATTTAGTGTTTCCTCTTTCTTAATTTAGGCCTTGGAATAATATGTTGAATATTTTTAGTTTACTGCTTTGCTATCTTTTTAAGTTTGTTTAGTTGCACTCAAACAAACACAACCAAAGTTTATTTGTCAAGCAATTAGCAAAACAACTGTGTTTTCAGGTATTCCAAAACTGGGATGTGACAGTCTTACTATATCCTTGAAAACAAGTGTAGCAATGTGGGAAGCATCATCACTTTTGTGGCAAGCAATGAAGTGTGACATCTTGGAAAATCTATCCACCACCACAAAAATTGAGTCATGTCCCCTCTTTGTCCTTGGCAAGCCTAACACAAAATCCATGCTTATATCTTCCCATGGTGTAGTTGGTGTTGGAATTGGAGTATATAATCCGTGGGGCTTCAATTTGGACTTGTCTTTATTGCATGTAATACACCTTTGCACAAATCTATAGACATCTCTCCTCATATGTGCCCAATAAATTTTTTCAGCCAACATAAGCAATGTTTTCTCTCGTCCAAAGTGACCCATCAATCCACCACTATGAGATTCTTGTAATAACATCAAACGCAAAGAACACTCGGGAATAGATAGTTTGTTAGCTCTAAACAAGAATCCATCATGTATATGATATTTATCCCAAGCCTTCACATTAGAACATTTACTATAGGGTGTAGAAAATTCTTTATCTTGAGCATATAGTGGCTTTAATTCTTCTAAACCCGAAACTTGCACACCCAATTTAGTGAGTAGCATATTTTTCCTAGACAAAGCATCAGCTACCACATTATCTAATCCTTTCTTGTGTTTAATAATGTATGGGAAAGATTCAATAAATTCTACCCATTCAGCATGTCTCTTATTAAGATTGGATTGATTCTTTAAAAATTTCAATGCCTCATGATCAGAATGTATAATAAATTCCTTTGGCCACAAATAATGTTTCCAAACCTCAAGTACTCTAACAAGTGCATACAATTCTTTATCATAGATAGAATAATTCAATTGTGCTCCATGTAATTTTTCAGAAAAATAAGCAATTGGTTTCTTATCTTGCATTAACACTCCTCCAATACCTATGCCACTAGCATCACATTCAATCTCAAATTATTTATTAAAATTAGGTAGCACCAATAATGGAGCCGAAATCAACTTATTTTTCAAAGTATCAAAAGCAATATCTTGAGCAACCCCCACTCGAAATTTACACCTTTCTTAGTCAAATCATTTAAAGGGGCATCAATAGTACTAAAATCTTTCACAAATCTTCTATAAAATCCAGCTAGTCCATTAAAACTTCTTACTTGACTCACATTCATGGGAATTGGCCAATTTTTAATTGCTTCAATTTTAGATTCATCCACTTCTATCCCATGCTTAGAGACAACATAACCAAGAAATATGACCTTATCTTTGCAAAAAGTGCACTTCTCTAAATTAACATACAATTTATTTTCTCTTAGCACATGCAAGACTTGTCTAATATGATCAATGTGTTCATGTTCATTGTGGCTATATATGAGAATATCATCAAAGTAAACAACCACAAATTTGCCAATAAAATATCTTAAAACATAGTTCATCAATCTCATGAAAGTACTAGGTGCATTAGTTAATCCAAAAGGCATTACTAACCACTCATATAAGCCAAATTTTGTTTTAAAGGCTGTTTTCCACTCATCTCCTTCTTTCATTCTTATTTGATGATAACCACTACGCAAATCAATTTTAGAGAAAATAGCACTACCACTTAATTCATCTAACATATCTTCCAAACGTGGTATAGGATGACGATAACGGATAGTGATATTGTTAATTTCTCTACAATCTACACACATGCGCCAAGTACCATCTTTTTTAGGAACGAAAATAACAGGAACAACACAAGGAGATAAGATTATTCGAATGTAACCTTTATCAAGAAGATCTTGTACTTGTTTCTGAATTTCCTTTGTTTCTTGGGAATTTGTCCTATAGGGAGCTCGGTTTGGTAATGAAGATCCAGGAATTAAATCAATTTGATGCTCAATCCCTCTCAATGGTGGTAATCCCGAGGGCACTTCTTCTGGAAAAACATCATCAAATTCCTGCAAAACATTAGAAACACCAATAGAAAGAGGAGTCATGTCATTAGAAACTAAAATTTCCCCCTTGTGCATGAGCACTATAGGTAGTAGGCTAGGATCATCCTCAAACTCTCTCAAAACTTCTTTGGTGGCTAACATTGTCAAGAGGCTCACTCCCTTACTTTTTCCACTCGGCCTAGGTTTGTTTTCACCCATGGAAGTAGTGTTTTCACTCATATTTTCCCTCTCACTCTCCTTCTCAAGATTTGTAACAGCCCAAGTATGAAAACCTACCAATTAGAATGTTTGATTTCTTGTTGTTAAGGTATTGCATCATGTCATCATATTGTTGCATTTGTTTCTTTTGTTTTGCATCTGTTATTCTTTGTTTTCACAATGACAAATCAAACAATTTTAACTGCTTTGTTTTCATACTTGCTCTGTTACAACCTTTTAAATAAAAGTCACAAATAAAATCAACCAAATTGTTTTCTTTTATTCCATAATGCTCACTTATCAAATTAATGGTTTTATTCAATCAATTAAATCCAAATCAAATTTCAAACTCAAACCCAATGCATCAAACAGAACCACTTTGAATCTATGAAAATCTCTAAGCCAATCAAATCATTCTAATCACTTTAATTAATAGGGTTCACCCTATTAAGCTTGTTGTTTTCAAATATTAAATCATTAATTAACAAAAACCTCCCAATCCAAACCAAATGTGTTCAATGTGAAAGTATAAAAATAATAACCCAAAACATTTTATGATCTTTTGTTTCCAGTTAAATCACTTGGGTCATTCTATTAAAGTGTTGACTTAATAATCATGTTGAATATTCAAAATCATCTAAATTGGTTTATTTTCCAAACAGCACCACAATTTAAACCTTTTTGAAATCCAAACTTATTAACTGTTTGAAATTAACATAATAAACTCACCCTAATTTTATAGGATTTTTCCTAACCCTAAAAGCCTTCTTTTCTTCCATTTTTGGTTTCAGCAAAAAATAAATAAAAATAAAAGGAACAGAAATAATAAAAGAAACGCGCGCGGCAGCACCTAACCTACCCCTGGCCCAGCCCACCTAACCCTCTACCGCGCGCGCAGCAGCCCACAGCAGCCCGGTACCCCTTCGCTCGCCTCCCTCCTTCTTCTAATCGTACGGCGCCCATCTGAACGGTGCGACTACGGCCGTACGGCGGCAACGACGGCCGATCCGAGGTCCCTGCCCCTATAAGAAGCCCCTAGGCCCCTGGCAGGTACCCTAGCTCCTAGGTTTTCCTCCTCCCATCGCGATCGCCGCCGATTCCCTCCTCTCTGTCGCGTTTCCTTCCTCTGTCCTCTCGCCGGAGTTTTATCTTCTCTGAACTCCGTTGATCGCCGCCACTCCACCGCACCAACTACCCACCTAAGAACGGGGATCGAAACCCCACCTATCCCTCTTCCTTTTGGACACCAGATCGCGCTCGGAGAAGCACGGAAGCACCGCCGCCATCCACGACCACGCCGTCGCCGCCGCAGAAGCTTCCTTGACCAATCGCTTCCACGACGGCCTCCCGGTGAGCACCGTGCTGCCCATCTTCCCTTCCTGCCTGTCTGCTCGCGCATGCGTCCATCACTCCTCACAGCAGCGCAGCAGACCCACAGCACGAGCATGTCTCCGTTGATCGCCGGCGTGCGCCACTCCGTTCTCTGTCAGAGTTCAGGTTCAGTCTTGCGCGTCAGTTAACTTCAGTTAACGTAGATTTGATTCGTTATACCCCCCGCGTCGTTGTACCTGACAACGAAGCTGAATCCACCGCAGTGGTTGCACTGCAGTGCGCGCGCCCGCAGGTGCAGGGTTCGATCCCTGCGGCTGCGAATAAACCATCTTTTTTCCAGCCCGGCTGACAGGCAGGGCCCGCCTGTCTGCGACCCTGTGGCCACACAAGCACGCGCACGCCACGCTGTCCCCCGTGGCCCACTGGCAGTGGCCAAAGCTAGCCACAGTGCGGTGCAAAACGAATTAAATGTTTCTGTTTCTGAAATTCTAATTCTTTTAATTTGCAGAATTGAACCCTAACCCTAAAACTTTAATAACTTTTAATCTATAATTCCAATAAATAAAAGTTATATATGTTTATTGCTCTAAATTAAATGATCTTTCCAAATCATCCATTTGTTCACTGTTTTGAAATTCCAAAATGCAATTTAAATTTGAATTCAAACAAATCAATTGCAAATTTCTAAAATCAATAACAAATTCATTATTAATCCAATAAATGCAAATAAAATATGTTTTCCATACCATTTCAAATAACCTTTTCAAATATAATTTTAGTTTCCTGTTTTGAGTAATTAAAATTGCCCAAACCATTTAAACCTTGTTTAATTCAATTAAAATTGCTACTTTCATAACTTGCTCAAATTTAAGTGTTTCTAAACATGCAAAATATGTTTTCAAACCAGAAAACCCTAACCTTTCCAAATATGAACTCTAATTAATATTTTGAACAATTAAAATTCAATTAATATTCCTATTTGAATTAATTCCAATTTAAAACTTGTTTAATATTGTTTAAGTCATAATAAATTCATCCTAACTCCTATTTTCAAAATCTAAAACAGGTAACCCAACTAAAATTTGATGTACTCTCCAAATATAAATTTTGTTTGCTGTTTTGAATAATTTAAATTGCTGAAAACAACCGTTTCTTAATTATTGCATTTAAAATTGCCAAAATAATAATTTGCTCATTTTAAATCCAATTTCAACAAATGAAATATGTCTCCCATGCAAAATTAAACCACCTTTCCAAATATAAAATTTGTTTCATGTTTTGAATAATTAAACTTGGTTAAATAATTTAAAACTTGTTTAAATCATTTAATATTGTTAAATTTATAACTTGATCAAAACAAATTCTTTTGGGACATATAAAATATGTTTTCAAACCATAAAAGCATAACCTTTTCAAATATGAACTTCACTCAATGTTTTGAACAAATAAAAATTCAAATAAGTTCATGTTTGAATTAAATTCTTTTAACTCTTGCTTAAACTTGTTTAATTCATAAATAAATCATTTGAAATCCTTTTTCAACAAGTGAAACATGCAATCCACCTAAAATTGTGCGTTCTTATCAAATATGAACTTTGTTATCTATTTTTAACAATTTAACTTGATGAAAACAACAAATACTTGTGTGACATGTTTAAGTAACCAAAATTCCAAAACTTAATAAATGATTTCCAAAAACTTGTTAAGTCCTTTGTATCACTTGCATCCATTATTGTTATTTGTTGTTATTTTTCTGTTTTCCTCATCCATGCATCATGCTAATCCACTTTCACATGTTGCTTAGTTTTAAAACAATTAATTCAACCATAGTTCATGGGCTTTTCATATGCAATCCAACTGCATGTGGGTCCATTTAATTTGTGTTATCTTGTCAACTAGTTTACTATTGATGCATCAATTAAACTATCATGCATCATTCCTTTGATTGTGCATTATGCCATGTTATTGATTGTTTATCTTTCTGCATTGTTTGTTTGCTTCTTCTCGGATACACGACGACGTTGAGACCGACGATACTTACGACACCCCTTCTAAGGAGTTAGCTCAGTACCAGGCTACTGGGTTTGCAGGCAAGTTATCACTCACATGAACCATCGTGTTCCTTTCAACATTGGTTACCGATACTTTCCGTTGTCTATTTTGCTAGCCCTATGATTAATTGCTTCTGTTACGAACCTATCACATGAATCCCTTAACCCTGATATTGCCTCACCTCCATACCTAAAACCCCTTGCTTGTTGCCTTAGTCTTACCTAGCATGCTTAGGGTTGTTTTGCTCGAGTCTGTTACCCGTTACTTTCTGTTACTATATTCCATTATGTTCCGGGTGCTCGATGTTTAATCAATCAATCAATTAATCATGCTAAGGTTATTACTTAATAATAACTTGATGATAAGGCACCGGCAGGAGGCCCTGTGTGGTTTTGAGGCCTGCTAGTGTCGACCCTAATAGGAAAAGGGTCTTGTCTACTGATCCATGATGAGCGCACTAACCGCATGTGGGAAGCGAGTATGGGCGCCCCCCTCAATTTGATTCGATTCACATCTCGTCCAAATCGCCTCATTTAGTTCGTGTTTTCCATTTGCCGCATGCATGATTTTGCGAGCCCAGGCCAGGGTGGAACTTTCGTAGTCGGCATATAGGGGGACACGTTCTTAGAGTGCTATGAGGGTCCATTTTCTTCTGGGCTCGATTAGCCGTGCGCCCAAGGTTCTTTGGGCTTGATGCGAAGAAGAGTTGAGTTGTGTAGAGTACCTCGTTTGGTGGGTTAGCTCCCCATCTGGAGGGTTATTCTTGCGTGTACGGCTAAATTGGTGCAACCCTGCAGGGATAATCTTCTCGAGAAGCCGTGTTTTCCGCGGTTATGGATTACTTGGTGAAAGTACTGGCTAACAAGTACTCAGGACAACTTAAACCTAATGATTAACAACTTTACACCCAATGATTAATAACTTGACTAGTAATAGGCTTATTGACACAATAATTTGAACCATCATTATTTCAACTGTGTGAGTTATCCTCGGATTGCTTCTTTGGATAAGGGGCGAGATCCAGGATGGGTTTGTTTGAAGTTATCTTTCAGTTGGTTACAATCCTCGATCTTATCTCCTTTCTGTTAGCCGGAAGTGGTAGAATCTCTGTAGTTGGTTAGCGCAGCCAGTTGCAGCATCTTTTATGTCCCCTTTCCTCCGTTGAACCCAAGGCATCTGTGCTTGGTGTTGACGGGTTACACTTTGGTGAACTGTGAGTCTTGCTTGCCAGTACGTTTATGTACTGACCCCTTTGGGGCTGTGGTTTACGCAGACGACGTTTTCGAGGATCTACATGATGGCTACTACGTGGAGTATGACGAGACTGCTGACGAGTAGATAGTAGACCCGGGCAGGATCCGAGACTTCGTGGATGGGCTCCGTCTTTTCGTTTCCGGCCTCTTAGGCCTATTTGGTTCTTGTCTGTACTCAGACATGTTGAATGCTTCCGCTGTGATGTAATGATGAATTGTTGGGGCATGTGCCCTCTGAATGATTGTATTTGCTATCTCTGCTCTAATGAGAGCCATTTGCAACTTATTTCAATCTTTTGTGTCGTAGAGATCTGTTGTGATATCACTTGTTAAACGCCGTTGACGTACCATGTGTGTATGGTTTGAAGTACGTCAACGGAAGTATCCTGATTTCTATGGGATAGTTTACGTCGACGCTGAACAGATAGGGGTTGGTTGTCACACATACGTGTGTTGGCCTACTCGTAAGAGGACGCGGGTGCCGGTAAGCCCCGTAATCCAATCTACTACTGTTCAACGGAACGGCGAGTATCCTTTAGAAGTCCGGGTGCGACAAATGGTATCAGAGCCTGTCTGCCTGTAGGATCCCTTTTTACTGGTCGCAGTTGAGTCTAGAAACTATTTTGTAGCTATATAGGAAAAAATGAAACGCGAGAGTAGGAATTATGTTCTTTTTCTTCTTTCCCCACCCACCCACCCTTTTCTGGTAAGGAAGTGCAACGTTGTTTTCCCTTCTCATCTAAACTTTCAAGTTAGGATTTCACGAATCCTGGTTTCTCTAGGATGGTTATATCTACTAGACCATAGGAATGGAGGTGGTTGTGACATGATTTATCATGTTGCCTACTCATGATTGAGAACGGAGGCGTGTAAGCCCCGGAAGCAAATCTTCTATTCCTTAAGCAGTAGATAATGATCCTTTAGAAGCCCGGATGGGTTTTCCGTAGTACCTCAGGAGTTTTGTTCTCGTTTTCCCGGTGTTGCTTCGTTATCCTGTTCTTCTCAACATCCTTTAAGACCGTTGAAATCTTGTTGTTGTTTTCCATTTCAGTTCTTCTACCGGCGTCTAATCAAAGTTTCCCCGTTCATCTGCTAAACTCTATTCCAGCTAAAGTGTTGTTTCATACCGGAGCATCACATTCTTTGGTGTCAAAGATCTTTTCCACAACATACAACCTAATTCTGGTTCCACTAAGCAATCAAATCACCGTTCACTCCCCAGGATCTCAAATGTTGACTTCCAAGTTCAGTCACAGAAATCAAATTCTAATTAAAGGCCACATATTCCTTGTTTCTCTCATGTTGATGGGAAATTCTGACATTGATGCCATTCTTGGTATTGATTTGATGCCAATAACTCTGTTCCACCCTTATTACAGATAGTCTATTCTCCAAATGAATCAAATTCTATCCAGCTATACACCCTCCATACAAAAATCCCTTCCTCTATTTGAAAATGTTCCGGTGGTTTGCTAATTCCCTGACGTCTATCCAAGGTGCATGATGTGTTTCACGTGTCACAGCTCAAGAGGATCTTCCCAAGAAATATCCGGACCTTTCTTTTCTCAGTAGGAATCTCGGGGCGCGATTCCTTCAAGGGGGGGCGTTTTGTAACAGCCCAAGTATGAAAACCTACCAATTAGAATGTTTGGTTTCTTGTTGTTAAGGTATTGCATCATGTCATCATATTGTTGCATTTGTTTCTTTTGTTTTGCATCTGTTATTCTTTGTTTTCACAATGACAAATCAAACAATTTCAACTGCTTAGTTTTCATACTTGCTCTGTTACAACCTTTTAAATAAAAGTCACAAATAAAATCAACCAAATTGTTTTCTTTTATTCCATAATGCTCACTTATCAAATTAATGGTTTTATTCAATCAATTAAATCCAAATCAAATTTCAAACTCAAACCCAATGCATCAAACAGAACCACTTTGAATCTATGAAAATCTCTAAGCCAATCAAATCATTCTAATCACTTTAATTAATAGGGTTCACCCTATTAAGCTTGTTGTTTTCAAATATTAAATCATTAATTAACAAAAACCTCCCAATCCAAACCAAATGTGTTCAATGTGAAAGTATAAAAATAATAACCCAAAACATTTTATGATCTTTTGTTTCCAGTTAAATCACTTGGGTCATTCTATTGAAGTGTTGACTTAATAATCATGTTGAATATTCAAAATCATCTAAATTGGTTTATTTTCCAAACAGCACCACAATTTAAACCTTTTTGAAATCCAAACTTATTAACTGTTTGAAATTAACATAATAAACTCACCCTAATTTTATAGGATTTTTCCTAACCCTAAAAGCCTTCTTCTCTTCCATTTTTGGTTTCAGCAAAAAAAAAATAAAAAAAAAAGGAACAGAAATAATAAAAGAAACGCGCGCGGCAGCACCTAACCTACCCCTGGCCCAACCCACCTAACCCTCTACCGCGCGCGCAGCAGCCCACAGCAGCCCGGTACCCCTTCGCTCGCCTCCCTCCTTCTTCTAATCGTACGGCGCCCATCTGAACGGTGCCACGGCGGCCGTACGGCGGCAGCGACGGCCGATCCGAGGTCCCTGCCCCTATAAGAAGCCCCTAGGCCCCTGGCAGGTACCCTAGCTCCTAGGTTTTCCTCCTCCCATCGCGATCGCCGCCGATTCCCTCCTCTCTGTCGCGTTTCCTTCCTCTGTCCTCTCGCCGGAGTTTTATCTTCTCTGAACTCCGTTGATCGCCGCCACTCCACCGCACCAACTACCCACCTAAGAACGGGGATCGAAACCCCACCTATCCCTCTTCCTTTTGGACACCAGATCGCGCTCGGAGAAGCACGGAAGCACCGCCGCCATCCACGACCACGCCGTCGCCGCCGCAGAAGCTTCCTCGACCAATCGCTTCCACGACGGCCTCCCGGTGAGCACCGTGCTGCCCATCTTCCCTTCCTGCCTGTCTGCTCGCGCATGCGTCCATCACTCCTCACAGCAGCGCAGCAGACCCACAGCACGAGCATGTCTCCGTTGATCGCCGGCGTGCGCCACTCCGTTCTCTGTCAGAGTTCAGGTTCAGTCTTGCGCTTCAGTTAACTTCAGTTAACGTAGATTTGATTCGTTATACCCCCCGCGTCGCTGTACCTGACAACGAAGCTGAATCCACCGCAGTGGTTGCACTGCAGTGCGCACGCCCGCAGGTGCAGGGTTCGATCCCTGCGGCTGCGAATAAACCATCTTTTTTCCAGCCCGGCTGACAGGCAGGGCCCGCCTGTCTGCGACCCTGTGGCCACACAAGCACGCGCACGCCACGCTGTCCCCCGTGGCCCACTGGCAGTGGCCAAGGCTAGCCACAGTGCGGTGCAAAATGAATTAAATGTTTCTGTTTCTGAAATTCTAATTCTTTTAATTTGCAGAATTGAACCCTAACCCTAAAACTTTAATAACTTTTAATCTATAATTCCAATAAATAAAAGTTATATATGTTTATTGCTCTAAATTAAATTATCTTTCCAAATAATCCATTTGTTCACTGTTTTGAAATTCCAAAATGCAATTTAAATTTGAATTCAAACAAATCAATTGCAAATTTCTAAAATCAATAACAAATTCATTATTAATCCAATAAATGCAAATAAAATATGTTTTCCATACCATTTCAAATAACCTTTTCAAATATAATTTTAGTTTCCTGTTTTGAATAATTAAAATTGCCCAAACCATTTAAACCTTGTTTAATTCAATTAAAATTGCTACTTTCATAACTTGCTCAAATTTAAGTGTTTCTAAACATGCAAAATATGTTTTCAAACCAGAAAACCCTAACCTTTCCAAATATGAACTCTAATTAATATTTTGAACAATTAAAATTCAATTAATATTCCTATTTGAATTAATTCCAATTTAAAACTTGTTTAATATTGTTTAAGTCATAATAAATTCATCCTAACTCCTATTTTCAAAATCTAAAACAGGTAACCCAACTAAAATTTGATGTACTCTCCAAATATAAATTTTGTTTGCTGTTTTGAATAATTTAAATTGCTGAAAACAACTGTTTCTTAATTATTGCATTTAAAATTACCAAAATAATAATTTGCTCATTTTAAATCCAATTTCAACAAATGAAATATGTCTCCCATGCAAAATTAAACCACCTTTCCAAATATAAAATTTGTTTCATGTTTTGAATAATTAAACTTGGTTAAATAATTTAAAACTTGTTTAAATCATTTAATATTGTTAAATTTATAACTTGATCAAAACAAATTCTTTTGGGACATATAAAATATGTTTTCAAACCATAAAAGCATAACCTTTTCAAATATGAACTTCACTCAATGTTTTGAACAAATAAAAATTCAAATAAGTTCATGTTTGAATTAAATTCTTTTAACTCTTGCTTAAACTTGTTTAATTCATAAATAAATCATTTGAAATCCTTTTTCAACAAGTGAAACATGCAATCCACCTAAAATTGTGCGTTCTTATCAAATATGAACTTTGTTATCTATTTTGAACAATTTAACTTGATGAAAACAACAAATACTTGTGTGACATGTTTAAGTAACCAAAATTCCAAAACTTAATAAATGATTTCCAAAAACTTGTTAAGTCCTTTGTATCACTTGCATCCATTATTGTTATTTGTTGTTATTTTTCTGTTTTCCTCATCCATGCATCATGCTAATCCACTTTCACATGTTGCTTAGTTGTAAAACAATTAATTCAACCATAGTTCATGGGCTTTTCATATGCAATCCAACTGCATGTGGGTCCATTTAATTTGTGTTATCTTGTCAACTAGTTTACTATTGATGCATCAATTAAACTATCATGCATCATTCCTTTGATTGTGCATTATGCCATGTTATTGATTGTTTATCTTTCTGCATTGTTTGTTTGCTTCTTCTCGGATACACGACGACGTTGAGACCGACGATACTTACGACACCCCTTCTAAGGAGTTAGCTCAGTACCAGGCTACTGGGTTTGCAGGCAAGTTATCACTCACATGAACCATCGTGTTCCTTTCAACATTGGTTACCGATACTTTCCGTTGTCTATTTTGCTAGCCCTATGATTAATTGCTTCTGTTACGAACCTATCACATGAATCCCTTAACCCTGATATTGCCTCACCTCCATACCTAAAACCCCTTGCTTGTTGCCTTAGTCTTACCTAGCATGCTTAGGGTTGTTTTGCTCGAGTCTGTTACCCGTTACTTTTGTTACTATATTCCATTATGTTCCGGGGGCTCGATGTTTAATCAATCAATCAATCAACCATGCTAAGGTTATTACTTAATAATAACTTGATGATAAGGCACCGGCAGGAGGCCCTGTGTGGTTTTGAGGCCTGCTAGTGTCGACCCTAATAGGAAAAGGGTCTTGTCTACTGATCCATGATGAGCGCACTAACCGCATGTGGGAAGCGAGTATGGGCGCCCCCTCAATTTGATTCGATTCGCATCTCGTCCAAATCGCCTCATTTAGTTCGTGTTTTCCATTTGCCGCATGCATGATTTTGCGAGCCCAGGCCAGGGTGGAACTTTCGTAGTCGGCATATAGGGGGACACGTTCTTAGAGTGCTATGAGGGTCCATTTTCTTCTGGGCTCGATTAGCCGTGCGCCCAAGGTTCTTTGGGCTTGATGCGAAGAAGAGTTGAGTTGTGTAGAGTACCTCGTTTGGTGGGTTAGCTCCCCATCTGGTGGGTTATTCTTGCGTGTACGGCTAAATTGGTGCAACCCTGCAGGGATAATCTTCTCGAGAAGCCGTGTTTTCCGCGGTTATGGATTACTTGGTGAAAGTACTGGCTAACAAGTACTCAGGACAACTTAAACCTAATGATTAACAACTTTACACCCAATGATTAATAACTTGACTAGTAATAGGCTTATTGACACAATAATTTGAACCATCATTATTTCAACTGTGTGAGTTATCCTCGGATTGCTTCTTTGGATAAGGGGCGAGATCCAGGATGGGTTTGTTTGAAGTTATCTTTCAGTTGGTTACAATCCTCGATCTTATCTCCTTTCTGTTAGCCGGAAGTGGTAGAATCTCTGTAGTTGGTTAGCGCAGCCAGTTGCAGCATCTTTTATATCCCCTTTCCTCCGTTGAACCCAAGGCATCTGTGCTTGGTGTTGACGGGTTACACTTTGGTGAACTGTGAGTCTTGCTTGCCAGTACGTTTATGTACTGACCCCTTTGGGGCTGTGGTTTACGCAGACGACGTTTTCGAGGATCTACATGATGGCTACTACGTGGAGTATGACGAGACTGCTGACGAGTAGATAGCGGACCCGGGCAGGATCCGAGACTTCGTGGATGGGCTCCGTCTTTTCGTTTCCGGCCTCTTAGGCCTATTTGGTTCTTTTCTGTACTCAGACATGTTGAATGCTTCCGCTGTGATGTAATGATGAATTGTTGGGGCATGTGCCCTCTGAATGATTGTATTTGCTATCTCTACTCTAATGAGAGCCATTTGCAACTTATTTCAATCTTTTGTGTCGTAGAGATCTGTTGTGATATCACTTGTTAAACGCCGTTGACGTACCATGTGTGTATGGTTTGAAGTACGTCAACGGAAGTATCCTGATTTCTATGGGATAGTTTACGTCGACGCTGAACAGATAGGGGTTGGTTGTCACACATACGTGTGTTGGCCTACTCGTAAGAGGACGCGGGTGCCGGTAAGCCCCGTAATCCAATCTACTACTGTTCAACGGAACGGCGAGTATCCTTTAGAAGTCCGGGTGCGACAAGATTCACTTCCACTTTTTGTCTTGATTCATTCACTATTTGTTGGGGTGTCACAGGCCTCAATATGATATCCTTATTGTTCCAATTCAATTGATAAGTGTTTTCTATCCCATTGTGTATCACTTTTCTATCAAATTGCCATGGCCTTCCAAGTAATAGATGGCAAACCGTCATGGGAACCACATCACACTCAATAGTATCCTTGTATGGTCCAATTTGGAACTCCACTCTCACAATTTGGCATACTCTTATTTCCTCCTTCTCATTGAGCCATTGAATATAATATGGATGTGGGTGTGGAATATATCTCAACCTTAGCTTTGCACATAAATCCTTGCTAAATTTCTGCAACTTCCTCCATCAATGATCACCTTGCAAGCCATATTAGGACCAACAATTGCCTTGGTTTGAAACAAATTGCATCTTTGTCTCTCATCATTGCTAGGAACAATACTCAATGCTTTGGTGCAAACAATAGTTGGATAATTTGTAGCATAGGCATCAATAGGACCATCATCATCATCATCATATGCATCCTCCTCATTGGGATCAACATCATCTCCAGTCTCATACTCATCATTAGCATTTATAAACATAACTTTCTTGATTGGGCAATCCCTCTTAAAATGACCTTTTCCTCCACAAGTATGGCATGTCATATCTCTATTTCTCGGAGGAGGTGTAGCACCACTAGAACCCGAAGTAGATGGTGTTGATTTCTTGCAATTGGAAGTATTGGTCTCGGGTTTGGTACTAGAATTCCCACGGGTTGTAGTACTTGGAGGTGTAGGTGATGAGAAATTTGCTTTTTGTGATGGAAAACTCCTCCTTGCACTCACTTGTAGCTCCTCATTCAACCTCTTTTTAGCCTCCCTTGATTGATGCAATAATTCACTCATATTGGCATAAGGAACATGCCTCACAATGCTTCTAATTTTGAATTGCAATCCACTCAAGAATCTTTGCATTGTTTGTTCAGGTGCTTCTCTAATACGAGCCCTTTGTATGATTAATTCCATCTCTTTGTAATAGGCATCAACTGTCTTGGATCCTTGCTTCAACTGTTGTAATTTGTCATAGAGAGTTCTAATATAATTCTTGGGAACAAATCTCTCTCTTAGCAATTGTTTCATCTATCTCCATGTGTTCACCTCTTCCTCTTCATTTTCTTCTCTCAATATTGTAATGCCATCCCACCACAAGAGTGCATAGCCATAAAATGAAGAAGATGCAAGTTTCACTTTCCTCTCCTCGGGGTACTCATGGAGTCTCCATAGTTTCTCAGTTTTTAGCTCCCACATCAAGTACTCTTCCACATCTTCAGAATCACAAGCAAGACAAGGGATAGAGAATTTTGGTTTTCCCAAGCCATCATCCTCTCTATAATTTTCCAATGGTACTCTTCTTGCCAATCTTCCACGGCCTCCATTAAAATTTCCTCTCCCATCATCAATTGGAGCAATAGCTTGATGTCTTTGTTGTAGTTGTTCCACTAGATTTGCAATTGTAGTCACTTGTTGTGTCAATGTCCTCAAAGTGTCTTTAATCTCATTGACAGATTCTTGAGATGCACAACAATGTATCCTCAAATTAAGAGTAGTCATCTCCTTTCTCAAATCTTCATCAGTCTTATCAACTTCTTTAGTAATCCTTTTGTACATGACATGTCTCAATGCCTCATACTCATTCCACTTGATAATCTCCTCGGGCTTCTTCTTTGCCTGCACATCAACATCACTAGAAGAAATCATGATTAACTTGTTAGTAACAAAATAATCAATGGGTTTGTGGTGCCTCTCTCAACTCACTCACAACCAAGCAAAGATGGCTTCACTTAATGTTCCAAGAGAGAAAAGGATCAACTTACCAACAAGGAGCAATGAATAATGTGCTTTGGTGTTAGAAGAGAATATCTGAGCTATCAAGTATCACAATGCAAACAGGGTTTTTGGTGGGGCTTGGTTGGGAATCCTAACAACACCAAAATAACAACTCCAATGCACTACTTAATGTGATAAAAATTACTAAGGAAACACACTCACACTTGGAGACAATTGTGGCTTAGCAAATATATTGTAGAGATTTTGCAAGAACTAGAAAGACACTAGCAAATACTCAATGAAACATGCACAAGATTGCTCAATTTGTCCACAGAATATCCAATATGAAAATAGCTTCCACTAGTGATAAGTAGCACGACCTCTTTTGATTTTTTTTCTCTTTCTATTTTTTTAAATAAATTTTCTCTATTTTTTTGATTTTTTTCAATGGCCTTTGAATCAACTAGGAGCAACAATATGAAGAAAACAGAAAATTGTGGAGAGAGTTGATCAAATGAGCAGCCTGCAGAGCAATTAAACAACTAGTCTTATGGGTTTTGGTACCTAAAGTTTGCTGTAGAAAGGCAGTGGCTAAGGCTTATCAAGGATCAGAACAAGAACCTAGAGATAACAAGGAAGAAAACAAAACAAAAATCTAAGAAACATTGGTGAAGAATTGACTCACGGCAGAACTTTTTGCTCACGGCAGAGAAAATGGCTCACGGCAGGCGTACGGTAGCGTGCGATGGACTCATGGCAGAGCGCGGATGGTGCGGTGGTGTGTCGCGGTACGGGGGAAGGCGGGGTTTTGTAAGCGCGCGCAAAGGAGCAATCCGACTGCGGCTAGGTGCGGTACGGCAACGACGACAGCATTTTGACGCGTTTTCGAGTCTGTGGCAGCGAATCCGAGCGCAACAAGGAAACCGACTGCGGCTAGGATGGGACGCGCGCTGGTAAGGAATTTTGGGCACCGCGTGTGATAAGGGGTAGCCCGATCTTCTCAGTGAACTCTCTTGATAATTTGATAACCAATGTGATACCTCGCTCTCTCCTTTGGCTAAACCCTGTTACCAATTGCAACAACACTTAACCCCTTCGGATATTCGAGACTCCACACTCTTGCACACATAGCCACCGACTACAAGTGGTCCTGTTTCTCCTTATTCCCAGTGGAACAGCAGAATACACTCAGATTTGCTAAGGTATGATGATTCAAGATGAATGCTTCAAGCAATACAATCTAGAAGTCTAGGGTTTTTGTTTTAACGTAGTCTAACCTAATCTATGCGCCCCAAGGGGTATATATGAGGGGTGGGGTGCGGCCACAAGGTGACTTGCACAAGCAAGACCCACCAACCCGAATAGGAACCCAATTGGACCTAGTTTTGGACTTTGGACTCAACCACAAATATATACAAACCGACCCATGCTAGGGGTGCGGCCATAATGGTATACAAACCATATTTAATACTAATTGGACTCTACATGGCGCATTGATAGTCTTGGTGGGCGCCCTCCTCTTGTTATGTCCCTCCATGAGTGTGGAATAACAATCTAGCACTTGTTTTCCACACTTGTAGAATTGTTTTCACCATGATCAACATTTGTTTTCAGCTCCTCTCCATCCATGTGCATCATTTCTCCTTGTTCTCCCTCCTTAATGCTTGTGTTATCAACAAACCTAAGAATACAAACATGCATGGATTTAGGTAGTATAAAGTTCTCATAATCACAAATGTTATACTCAAGTAGGAGTGAATTCACATGTTGTTGTAATAATTTAGTCCTTGATCTTGTCATAGGACCAATCCTCACTTCATCATTCTTTGTAGGAATATCATGTGAAATAATAGGTGAAACACTAGGGATGTCCTCATCATCCTCCCCCCATGAAAAGCCTTGATGTCCTCATCAAGGTCATCTCCATGATATGGTGTCAAATCAGCAACATTGAAGGAATTGCTCACTCCAAACTCATCAATTGGAAGATCTATCTTGTATGCATTGTCATTTATTTTTGCAATCACTTTGTAAGGACCAGCACCTCTTGGCAATAATTTTGATTTCCTTAGCTTAGGGAACCTATCCTTCCGAAAGTGCACCCATACTAAATCTCCCTCTTGAAAAATAACTTCCTTCCTCTTTTGATTTCTCTTTTGAGCTACATATTTCCCTTTCTTCTCAATAGCATCCATTGTCTTCTCATGTATCTTCTTCACAAAATCAGCCCTTTTAGATGCATCCATATTAATTCTCTCTTGAATTGGAAGTGGTAACAAGTCAACGGGTGTAGTAGGCCGAAATCCATAAACCACCTCAAAGGGACAAAAATTAGTGGTTGAATGCACAGCCCTATTATAAGCAAATTCCACATGTGGCAAACAATCTTCCCACTCCCTCAAATTCTTCTTGATCATGCTTCTCAACAATGTAGACAATGTCCTATTCACAAATTCAGTTTGCCCATCAGTTTGGGGGTGGCAAGTAGTGGAGAATAACAATTTAGTTCCAAGCTTCCCCCATAGTGTCTTCCAAAATTAGCTCATAAACTTGACATCTCTATCAGAAACAATTGTTCTTGTCACACCATGTAATCTCACAATTTCTCTAAAGAACAAATTGGCAATGTGAGAAGCATCATCACTCTTATGGCAAGCAATGAAGTGTGCCATCTTGGAAAATCTGTCCACAACTACAAAGATGGAATCATGGCCTCTCTTTGTTCTTGGCAAACCCAACACGAAATCCATACTAATATCCTCCCATGGTGTACTTGGTGATGGCAATGGTGTGTACAAACCGTGGGGCTTCAACTTGGATTTTGCCTTATTGCATGTAATGCATCTTTGCACCAATCTATACACATCTCTTCTCATATGTGCCCAATAAAATTTTTCAGCCAACATGAGCAATGTTTTCTCTCTTCCAAAGTGTCCTATTAAACCTCCACTATGAGATTCCTGTAATAAGAATAAACGCAAAGAACACTCGGGAATACATAATTTGTTAGCTCTAAACAAGTATCCATCATGTATATGAAATTTATCCCATGCCTTAACATTAGAACATCTATTAAATGGAATAGAAAATTCATTATCACTAGCATATAGCTCTCTAATACCCTCCAAACCCGAGACCTTGATCTCTAAATTAGAAAGTAACATGTTCTTTCTTGATAAAGCATCAGCAACTACATTGTCCAATCCCTTTTTATGTTTAATTATGTATGGAAAAGACTCAATAAATTCAACCCATTTAGTATGTCTTTTATTCAAATTTGTTTGGCACTTTAAGAATTTTAATGCTTCATGATCACTTTGTATAATAAATTCTTTAGGCCATAAATAATGTTTCCACACCTCTAAAACTCTCACAAGTGCATATAATTCTTTATCATAAACAGAATAATTCAATTGTGCATCATGTAATTTTTTTCAGAAAAAATAGGCAATAGGTTTGTTTTCTTGCATTAATACTCCTCCAATACCTATGCCACTAGCATCACACTCAATCTCAAATTGTTTGTCAAAATTAGGAAGCATTAACAAAGGGGCCGAAATCCACTTCTCTTTAATAGCATCAAAAGCAATATCTTGTTCAACTCCCCACACAAATTCTATGCCCTTTTTAGTGAGTTCATTCAAAGGTGCAGCAAGTGTACTAAAATCTTTGACAAATCTTCTATAAAAACCAGCTAGTCCATTAAAACTTCTTACTTGACTCACATTAGTAGGAATAGGCCAATTTTTAATAGCTTCAATTTTTGATTCATCTACTTCAGTCCCATGTTTAGAAACAACATAACCAAGAAATATGACCTTATCTTTGCCAAAAGTGCACTTTTCCAAATTACCATACAATTTATGTTCTCTTAGCACTTGCAAAACTTGTCTAATATGATCAATATGCTCATGTTCATTGTGGCTATAAATAAGAATATCATCAAAATAGACTACCACAAATTTACCAATAAAATTTCTCAAAACATGGTTCATTAATCTCATGAAAGTACTAGGTGCATTAGTCAATCCAAAAGGCATAACTAACCACTCATATAAACCAAATTTTGTTTTAAAAGCTGTTTTCCACTCATCCCCCTCTTTCATCCTAATTTGATGATAACCACTACGCAAATCAATTTTAGAGAAAATAGCACTACCACTTAATTCATCTAACATGTCTTCCAAACGTGGTATAGGATGACGATAATGAATAGTGATATTGTTAATTGCTCTACAATCTACACACATGCGCCATGTACCATCTTCTTTAGGCACTAAAATAACAGGAACACCACAAGGAGAAAGGCTTATCCGAATGTAACCTTTATCAAGAAGCTCTTGCACTTGTTTCTGAATCTCCTTTGTTTCTTGGGGATTAGTTCTATAGGGAGCTCGGTTTGGCAATGAGGATCCAGGAATCAAATCAATTTGGTGTTCAATACCCCTCAATGGTGGCAAACCCGAGGGCACCTCCTTGGGAAAAACATCCTCAAAATCCTGCAACACATGAGAAACACCAAGAGGAATAGGGGTCATGTCATTATAAACTAAAATTTCTCCCTTGTGCATAAGCACTATAGGAAGCATAGTAGGATTCTCCCTAAATTCTCTCAAGTCCTCTCTAGTAGCTAGCATGCATAATAAGCTCACTCCCTCACTTTTATTTTTTCCACTCGAATTGGATGCCCTATTTTCACTCACAACACTCAAATTTTCACTCTCTTTCTTTTCAACAATCTCAGGAATTTTTTGTCTAGATTCATTTACAATTTGTTGTGGTGTCATAGGTCTCAACACTATATCCTTCTCCTTCCACTTGAGTTGATAGGTATTTGCTCTCCCATCATGTATCACACTCCTATCAAATTGCCAAGGCCTCCCAAGCAACATGTGACAAACTGACATGGGCACCACATCACACTCAATGGTGTCTTTATAAGGCCCAATTTGGAATTCAACTCTCACCATGTGGGTAACCTTAATCTCTCCTTTATCACTAAGCCATTGTATATGATAAGGATGAGGATGTGTAATGTATCTCAACTTCAATTTTGCACACAAATCTTTGCTTGCCAAATTTCTGCAACTACCACCATCAATAATAACCTTGCAAGCCAATTGGGGACCAACAATTGCTCTTGTTTGAAATAAGTTGCATCTTTGACTTTCAGGACTTGGAAGAATACTCAATGTTCTAGGTGTGCAAACAAAAGTAGGATATGTGGAAGGATATGCATCAAGAGGACCATCACCATCATCATAAGCATCCTCTTGAGAAGGATCAGCATCATCACCAGTTTCATACTCACCATTGTCCTCATTAATAAGCATAATCTTTTTATTTGGACAATCTCTCTTGAAGTGGCCTTTACCTCCACATGTATGGCAGCTCATGTCCCTATTTCGAGCTGTAGAAGAAGTGGATCCACTTGCACTAGCTGCTGGTTGTGCTTGCCTCTTAGACATAGAGGTAGTACCTTCACTTTTTGTAGTGGAAACCCCACGGCTAGGGGTAGGTTGTGGCAATGGTGGTGAAGAAAATGAATACCTATTAGGAAAAGGTCTCCTTGGAGCCATAAGAGCCTCCTCGGCCAATTGTTTTTCTGTCTTCCTTGCTTGAGGCAACAATTCATTCATATCATTATATTGTGTATGCCTCACAATGCTCTTAATTTTGAATTGCAAACCTGAAAGGAACCTTTGCATAGTATGCTCAATATCCTCTCTCACTCTAGCTCTTTGCAATATCAACTCCATCTCTCTATAATAAGCATCCACAGATTTTGTACCTTGCTTCAATTGTTGCAATTTATCATACAAAGACCTCAAATAATTCTTGGGCACAAACCTATCTCTCATGACTTGCTTCATCTCCCTCCAAGTAAGAACATCAGGCTCTCTATTTCTTGCCCTTGTCCTTGTAATATTATCCCACCATAGCAAAGCATAGCCATCAAAACTAGAGGAAGCAAGTTTGATTTTTCTCTCCTCATTATAATCATGCATCCTCCATAATTTTTCCATCTTGAGCTCCCACATGAGGTACTCTTCAACATCATCAGTATCAAAATTGAAGGTAGGTAGCATAAATTTTGGTTTACCAAGACCATCATGCTCTCGGTTTGGTTCATTGACAGGAACCCTTGCTGCTTGAAAGCTACGGCCAGCACCATGATGAGCTCTACCACCTCCACGGTTAGGAGGCACAAAATTAGCCTCCCCCTCCTCCTCCTCGGCATCACCAAAAGCACTCCCACCATCCTCTCGGGCAGGTAATCTTTGGTCCAATAAAGTAGCCAAGGCACCAATTCTAGTAGTCAATGTATCAAGAGAAGCTTGCATTCTATTAAATTGCTCTTGTGTACCAGCAGCTGTATCAGTCACTTGTCCAATTTGAAGGCCCAAATTCTGAACATGTGTATCCATATCCACTCCATGCTTGTCAATGAGAGTATTTAATTCAGCATGTTTAGAAGCAATAGTAGAACTCAATTGTTCCTTCATCTCCTCCAAATCTGTCCACTCCACTTGTTCATCACCATGTTTCTTCTTAGCCTGTGTAGCATCACTAGGAGCAACCATGATTAATGGGTTAGTGAAATAAACAAATTGCTATGGGTTGTGGTGTTCTCTCTCAACTCACTCAAAACCAGCAAAAGAGGTGATCCTTACTGCTCCAAAGTGAATAGAAAATCTTACCACAAGTAATAGCAACTAATGTGACTTGGTGTGAAGAATAGAATGCCCAGGGTTTTTTGCTCTCACAAAGGTAAAACAGGTTATATGGTGGGGCTTGGTATGGATACCTAACAATCACCAATTAACAAGTCCTATTGCTGTTTGTGAATGATACAAAAATAACACCTGGGAAACACACACCAAAATTGGAGACAAATGTGGCAATGCAAATATATGTAGGAAATTTTGCAATGCTCTAGAAAGACACTAGCCAATCTCAATGATAATCAGGCACAAGATTGCTCAATGTGTGGTGTCAATGATAGCAATGAAAACAGCTCCAAATGATAGTAATAGCAATGTATCTCAATGGCCTTTCTTTTTGCTTTTTCTTTTTTTCTTTTTTTTTATATTTTCTGTTTTTCTCTTTTTTTAACTTTTTATGGCCGAAAACAACTAAAGGAGCAAATAAAAAGAACAGCTAGATCAATGTGACACAATATGATAATGAGCAGCCTGAAAAGAGCAATAAAAATAGCTAGTCTTGTGGGCAAGGTACCTATTAAATTGCTGTAGAAAGGCTGTGTCTAGGTTGCACAAAGATTGGACTGGAATTCCTAACGAAAAGATCAAAGAAAAACAAAAGAAAACAACCTAAAAAAATAACTAGGAAGCCCACGGCAGAGAAATTACACGACGGCAGCAAAACAACGCGTTTTGAGCGCACGGCAGGCAACCACGGCAGAAAACCGGGCGTTTTTGTGCCGTACGGCAGCAGCTGCAGAGAATATGCGCGAAAACGAGCTCACGGCAGAGAATGCCAGTACGATTGCGTGCTGTGTGCGCGGGCGAGTGGTGGGTTGCGGGTGGGCTGATTGGTAAGGGTGTTGGGGGTTTTGGGTGGTTTTGTAAGCGCGCGCTGGTGGATTCCGAGTGCGTCTAGGAAACGTACCGCGGCAGCGTTTTTGATGGTTTTCGCGTGGCGGCAGAACGAATCCGATTAGAACCAGAAACCTGAGCAAAATAGAAACACACCGCGGCAGAAACTTACTAGAAATTGTGCCGTGGATGAAAATACAAGCCCTACTCGGATTGGAACTCAATGGATCTTGCGGATAGCTAATTTTTTTTGGAATTTTTGATATAGACTCGACTCAGAAAATAAGAACAGCTAAGAACCCTAACCCTAACTGAAACCTAATGACTCAAAAGGAGAAAAAGTAACACAAAATCAAAACACAAAACAACACTAGAAATTGAAAACTAGCAATTATCTAAGGCTATGGCAAACACTACTACTATTTTTTTGTGGCTTTTTCTGGATAGGTAATAAAACAACTCGAAACTAAAAGGATGAATACAGCTCACCGAGTAAACCCAGTAATCTGATACCAAGATGATAAGGGGTAGCCCGATCTTCTCAGTGAACTCTCTTGATAATTTGATAACCAATGTGATACCTCGCTCTCTCCTTTGGCTAAACCCTGTTACCAATTGCAACAACACTTAACCCCTTCGGATATTCGAGACTCCACACTCTTGCACACGTAGCCACCGACTACAAGTGGTCCTGTTTCTCCTTATTCCCAGTGGAACAGCAGAATACACTCAGATTTGCTAAGGTATGATGATTCAAGATGAATGCTTCAAGCAATACAATCTAGAAGTCTAGGGTTTTTGTTTTAACGTAGTCTAACCTAATCTATGCGCCCCAAGGGGTATATATGAGGGGTGGGGTGCGGCCACAAGGTGACTTGCGCAAGCAAGACCCACCAACCCGAATAGGAACCCAATTGGACCTAGTTTTGGACTTTGGACTCAACCACAAATAGATACAAACCGACCCATGCTAGGGGTGCGGCCATAATGGTATACAAACCATATTTAATACTAATTGGACTCTATATGGTGCATTTATAGTCTTGGTGGGCTCCCTCCTCTTGTTATGTCCCTCCATGAGTGTGGAATAACAATCTAGCACTTGTTTTCCACACTTGTAGAATTGTTTTCACCATGATCAACATTTGTTTTCAGCTCCTCTCCATCCATGTGCATCATCTCTCCTTGTTCGCCCTCCTTAATGCTTGTGTTATCAACAAACCTAAGAATACAAACATGCATGGATTTAGGTAGTATAAAGTTCTCATAATCACAAATGTTATACTCAAGTAGGAGTGGATTCACCTGTTGTTGTAATAATTTAGTCCTTGATCTTGTCATAGGACCAATCCTCACTTCATCATTCTTTGTAGGAATATCATGTGAAATAATAGGTGAAACACTAGGGATGTCCTCATCAGCGTGGGCGTTTGGTAAGCGATGGTACGGTGCGGCAGGAAAGTGGTGGCGACAGCGTTTTGGTGGGTTTTGTGCACACGGTAGGGATCGGATTTGAATCCGATTATGGATAGACACTGATGCATGTAAAATTCATACATGAACTTTGCATGTTATTACTTTTTTTCCCTACATATTAGCAACTTATATTCATGTTTTATAATGATTTGGGGGATTTTCTAAACAATCCCCCTTCTTTTGGTTCTAACCCTGTTTTTCCAGAAAACGTACTTTTTAGTGTTTCAGACTTTCCGGGAGCTTCGGGACTCCAAAAAGGGCAAGGCCAAAGAGCACGGTTAAGAATTTTTGAGACGAAGACCATGGGCCAAAGTATAGGGGCAAAAAGCCAACCAGGTGGCAAAGAGGACCCTCCACGCAGCCAGATTCCTTGGCCGCGTGAAAGGCCCCCCTTTTGCCCCCGTGGCTCCGATGCCGTCGATCTTTCTTCTCCCAAGTGTCTCGTGACCTAAAAACGACTATATAAAGGGTCCCCTGGCCTTTTCGAGGAGGAGGCGGTGCCGAGAGACGAAACCACGAAACAGAGAGACAGAAGGCTGCCGTCGGAGAAGATCGGAGGGGGGAAACACCGCCGGGATCACCCCCGGAGGGCTCCACCCCCCTCCGGCGTGTTCATCATCAACATCTACAGCAAGATCAGCTCCATCTCTCCACTGTAATCTCTTGGCAAACACGATGTATGATGCAATACTATATTCCCTTGATGTATTGTGTCTCCCCGTCTTTGTTTGAGTAGTGAATTGTTCTTGGCAATGGTGAAATAGTTCGTTGATTGGTTGCATACAAGTTTGTTATCTTCTATGATTGTCTTTATGTACAATATATGAGTGCACACATATGTTGGGGAATGATGTAAGGTGATCACCGGTAGCATAATGGAGTGGTGGTGACTTGGGAGTGACAGTAACCTGAGACCGAGCCACAAAGTTAAGTTATTGGGGGATATATATAGGGGACCTTAGAACGTAAGGCTATGGTGGGACTTTATGTCTTAATCAATCTTGTGCAGTCATTTACTTGGCCACATGATCCATAATAAGGGCTGGTAGATCATTTACTTGACTATACCTATTCATGGCTCCTTCCTAGAAGAAACAACTAAGACTAAAACATGTGCTTCACTAATTGTGACAACCACACGAACGAAACACCTATTGCTAGAACACTTGCTCCCTTGAGATACTTGAGATATTTGCTGCTTGGTACTTGTGAAACTTGCTTAGAAACTTGCTTTAGAAACTTGCTGTAGGATTACTTGCATTTTAAACTTGCTTCACTAGTTACTAGACAAACCACACTCCAGGTCACTTGCTTTTAATTAGTTAGTTCCTTTTATTCAAACTTATTGCTTTGCATAAACGGCCATATAAGAGGGTTATAGGGCTTTAGAGAATAGATAGCTTACCTTCAGCTCCTCGTGGGTTCGACACTCAAATACTTGTCGAAAGGTACTACAATTGATCTCCTGCACTTGGGAGTCATCAAGCACTTTTCTGGCGCCGTTGTGGGGGAGCGTTGTGCTAACCTTTTATTCTTGTTTGCATTGCATACTAACATATAAACCTAAAACACAAAAAAATTTATAAAATGGAAAACAAACAAACAATTTTAGAACTGTATAATATCTACCTTGAATTAGGACATGAAGTGTTTCATGAGAAATTGAAAAATTATTTGCACAACAATCATATTTGTGGTAGTACAAATTCTTTGAACACCTTTATTGCTAAGGAAAACCTTGAGCTTGGGGAAGTTTGTCTTGATGAATATGATATTTTTAGTCCCCCTACTATTGAGGATAAAAATGATATACTTGCTGATTCTATGGAAAGTTTTAAGCTTGGGGAAGTTGGTTTTGATGAGCATGATATTTCTAGTTCCCCAAGCTTGGAGGAGAAAATTCACTTTGATGATACTATGCCTCCTATATATGATGATTGCAATGAAAATTATGAATGTTTAACTCCCACTATCACTAATGAGGATTTTACTTATGTGGAGAGTAGTGATTCTTTTGTGCATGTGGCTCATGATAAGAATGTTTTATGTGATATCCATATTGTTGAATCTATTCATGATGCCACTGAAAATTATTATGAGAGAGGGAAACATGGTTACACATATTTCAGCAATATTAAGTTTCCCCTCTTTATGCTGAAAGTATTGAAGTTGCACTTGATCTACCTTTCTATGCTTGCTATTGTGTGCTTCTTTTATTTTTTTTTCATTACAAAATGCCAATGCATAGGAAATGGGTTAGACTTAAAAATAAATTGTTTAATATTTTTTTGGTGTGTTCCTTATTCTTTAATTTCCTATTCGGTTTGAGCACACATTTATGTCTTTACAACATGTAAAATGCCTTTACCTACTGTTATGTATCATTTAGTTTAAGATTTTCATTTTATAAAAAAATTGGGAAAGTAAATGAGAAGGATGAGTAATGGAGAAGTTTGGGTCGACCTTGAACATGTGTTGTTCATGCCAATGAAACCATTGCAAAGTCTCTATCATTAAAACTTTTTCCAAAGCTAAAAACAATAAAAAATATTAGTTCACTACTGTAACATCACATTTCTGTCTTATTTCTCATCTTAAATGGCAAGAATAATCTTATATGAGAGATAGGATTAAACAATAGTAATTAGCTGTCAAGAAAACAGATTCCTGAACTTCACTGCGAAAAATGTTTAAAATCACAGAAGTGGAATTTTTACCTGGTAATTAACGAAAGCAATATTTAGTTATCACTACATATTTCATTAGTTTTAAGTTTTCTGTTTTGAGCAACTTAAGTGCCTCTAAAAATTCACTCTTTACGGGTTGTTCAGTTTTTGGCAGATTATGTCTTTATTTTGCATTGCTCTCATTACTTGTGTTTTGTGTGGTTCTTTTGATCAAGGAGCAATGCACAACTGTAGTAACAGTATTTAATATTTAGAATCAACTCATGATGTGTCTTTGCTGTACCTATGTGGATTTTATTTATGGAGGCACTAACCCCTCTAATCAAGTTTTATGTTGAGATTTGTGTAAGAAGAATTTTTCAGGAGGAAGAGTTGAGTGAGATGAACAAAGATCAAGAGGGACAACCAATCAATCTTGGGGATGTACCCCTGGGCTCACCCTACATTTATCAAATAAGTACAAGAATCCAAGCTTGGGGATGCCGAGCCACCTCACTCCAACCATCATGATGTTAAGTAAGTAAAGCCTAGCTATATGGCTATAAACAAAGCGCTTTACGGGAGGCAACCCGGTTGTTTTTGTTTGGATTTTCCTAGTATCCTCTTGATTTCTCAAGAAATTAGTTTTTTTTGTTTTAATTCTGGAGTTTTAAATAAAGAGTCAAGTCAAACTCATTTGGACTTATAAGTTGCTATCCTAGTGCATGAAATTTCTGTTTCAGCACAAGTCTGCTCACCGTATGATTTTACGTTTTTTATTGGTATGTCATATTGAGCTAATTTTTTAGTATGTTCTGCAACTTTTCGTCCTCTGTAAGAAAAAAAATTGGCTTAATTTTTTGACGAGTCTAGATTAGGGAAAAACGTTCGTTTTGCTGCTGTTGCTTTTCTGGACAGATTCTGCCTTCTTTTGTTTTACGCACTCTTTGGGCTTGGGAATCGAATTTCCATGATTCTTTCAAGCAAGAGAGTGAACATAAAAAATAATGAACCTTATTTTCTATCTACTGGAGCATTTTATTTGGAATTTTGCATAGCAAGCATGTGATTTGTTTGTCCTTGCTAATCTCACCCCACAGAAAATGAATGTGAGAAACATGTTTTGTGAAGTTTTTTCACGGGGAATAGAGGAGCTGTGCCTTAAGACATCCAAGAATGGTGAAAGCCATAAGATTTGGGATGTGATGAACACCCCACTGGAGCTACACTCTTTTGGTTAGCACACGTCTACTTTCTGTTTTTCTAAGCAAAGCATTTATCGTAGAGACTTGAAGCGTCTAGTTTTTGTTTTTATTTTTGTTTTGGTAAGACCACACCCATCATTTTATATGAGATTGAGCTACTGGAGTTTGGGGTTGGAATGTATTGGATGCTAGTATTATTACTTGGAATAGGGATTCCATGGTTGATTTGAAGAGCTACATATGTTTGCATGATTTATAGGTTTTTTATGTGTAGAAATTTGCAATAATGTTGTCTTGAGCTATCTCTTATTCATGTCCTTGATGTTAATTGCTGTTTTATTTAGTTTGTCATGAAATGAGTAGTTCTATGGACATATGCATGCATAGTAGCTGGTCAACTATCTCCCTCTTGCTAGCCAAAAATTTCAAAATTCCAACAAGTAAAAACTTGTTTCCAACACTCCTTAGCCAAGTATTTCCAGTGAGTCCACCATATCTTCCCATTAGCTTCATTGCTATTCCGAGTATGTTCACCATGTTATTGTGTTATTTATGTTATAAATTAAGATATTCACTTTATTAATTGTCATGGGTTGAACTTTGGATAGGACTCTCACGAACTTTTGAAGGCACACTTTACCTTTTATGCATCTAATAAACATGATCCAATAATGGGAGCCACAAGTTTTGCGTTTGACAAGTGTGTGGTTGGGAGCTAGCTATAAACGTGTATCACCGGAAAGCTTTCAACATTGCACAAAAAATTACATTTGGTTGATATCATGTACTTTTGTTTTTGGACTCCTGCCATGCCGAAATGAAATAGAGGATTAGTAAGTTTTGATGAGTAAGTATCTATATGACTAGAGAAATGCATTGGGCCGCTAACCCAAGCCATGCTTTATCATGGTGGAAATTTACTTACAGCTTGAGTGAATCTACAACACATCCTACAATAAAATAAGAAGCTATGCATAATAGTGAACGAAAATAAAAAGGATGATGAGTCTACTCCGTTTGTTTGTCTTATCATTGTGACATGGGCTTGTTTCCATGTCATGGGGCAAGAGGTACCTCTTTGCGGTTCTCTATGATGTCATTAATACTTATTATGATTGTACAAAGCTTATTAGGAATCTTAAGTTGAGTAATCATGGAGTAGGTTTTCACACTCACGGGGCATGAGGATTTCAACCACCTTGTCATTCACATTACTTCAACATTCACCATTTAAGATGCTAGTGATAAAGGGGAAATGAGAGTCCTAGATCAATGGATACCACATTTCAATTAGTAATTTTAGTTGAATAATTTAGAGGCTAAATAAGACTTGATCACGTTTTACCTCTACTCAATTTTCTCCAAAGTGTCCACCATATTTTCTATTTTCCATTATGCTATTCTTTGACCAATATAGGGTTTTATTTTTCATTTTGTGTATGCATTTGGTCCATAGTGCTTTTATTTCATTATACACTTTGTGAACTTTCATGAAGCATCTTTGCTTGCATATTTGATATTTCTTACAACATGAATTGTATATTGCTACTCATTTCTAGTATTAATCATTTGATTATATGTAGCATGAATAATCCTCCTTGATATCCCATGATTGTTTCAATATGCAAAGTCCATGTTAGTTTTATCACCTTCATACTCGAGGACGAGCATGGGTTAAGCTTGGGGATGTTGATGCATGTAAAATTCATACATGAACTTTGCATGTTATTACTTGTTTTTCCTACATATTAGCAACTTATATTCATGTTTTATAATGATTTGGGGGATTTTCTAAACAATCCCCCTTCTTTTGGTTCTAACCCTGTTTTTCCAGAAAACGTACTTTTTAGTGTTTTAGACTTTCCGGGAGCTTCGGGACTCCAAAAAGGGCAAGGCCAAAGAGCACGGTTCAGAATTTTCGAGACGAAGACCATGGGCCAAAGGAGAGGGCCAAAAGGCCAACCAAGTGGCAAAGAGGACCCTCCACGCGGCCAGATTCCTTGGCCGCATGAGAGGCCCCCTTTTTGCCCCCGTGGCTTCGATGCCGTTGATCTTTCTTCTCCCGAGTGTCTCGTGACCTAAAACCGACTATATAAAGGGTCCCCTAGCCTTTTTGAGGATGAGGCGGCGCCGAGAGACGAAACCACAAAACAGAGAGACAGAAGGCTGCCGCCGGAGAAGATCGGAGGGGGGAAACGCCGCTGGGATCATCCCCGGAGGGCTCCACCCCCTCCGGCGTCTTCATCATCAACATCTACCGCAAGATCAGCTCCATCTCTCCATTTTAATCTCTTGGCAAACACGATGTATGATGCAATACTATATTCCCCTTATGTATTGTGTCTCCCCGTATATGTTTGAGTAGTGAATTGTTCTTGGCAATGGTGAAATAGTTCGTTGATTGGTTGCATACAAGTTTGTTATCTTCTATGATTGTCTTTATGTACAATATATGAGTGCACGCATATGTTGGGGAATGCATGTAAGGTGATCACCGGTAGCATAATGGAGTGGTGGTGACTTGGGAGTGACAGTAACATGAGACCGACCCACAAAGTTAAGTTATTAGGGCATATATATAGGGGACCTTAGAACGTAAGGCTATGGTGGATCTTTATGTCTTAATCAATCTTGTGCAGTCATTTACTTGGCCACATGATCCATCATAAGGGGCTGTAGATCATTTACTTGACTATACCTATTCATGGCTCCTTCCTAGCAGAGCCAACTAAGACTAAAACATGTGCTTCACTAATTGTGACAACCACACGAACGAAACACCTATTGCTAGAACACTTGCTCCCTTGAGATACTTGAGATATTTGCTGCTTGCTACTTGTGAAACTTGCTTAGAAACTTGCTTTAGAAACTTGCTCTAGGATTACTTGCATTTTAAACTTGCTTCACTAGTTACTAGACAACCACACTCCACGTCACTTGTTTTTAATTAGTTAGTTCCTTTTAGTCAAACTTATTGCTTTGCATAAACAACCATATAAGAGTGTTATAGGGCTTTAGAGAATAGATAGCTTACCTTCAGCTCCTCGTGGGTTCGACACTCAAATACTTATCGAAAGGTACTACAATTGATCTCCTGCACTTGGGAGTCATCAGACACCCGTGGCTATATGGAAGTGGTGATTCGAGATCAAAATCAACTCGCCCAAAAGCAAGCTGTAGGTCTTAAAATCTCGAGATGAACACACACACGGCAACAATATTTTTGTGAGATTTTTTGATATAGGGAAAACAAAAGATAGCTAGATGAACCTAACCCTAAAAGATGAAAAATCTAAAAACAGAAAAACAGAAACACAAATCAACAAAAAGCAGCAACTAGGTAGATGCAATTTGGTGTTGATCTAGGCTCTGGCAAATTCTAAACCTAATATTTTTGGCTTTTTCTAGATAGGAATAAAAATAACTGAAAGTAAAGATAACTTTGCTCACCGAGGCAACCTGAGAATCTGATACCAACATGATATGGGGTGGCCCGATCTTCTTAATGAGCTTCTCTCTCTTTTTGTGGTTTTCTGATAATTGGATAACTAGTGCTACACTAAGACCTCTCACTCAGCTGACCCCTGTTGCCAGATGCAACAACAATCAAGCTCTTTGGATATTATCAACTACACACTCTTGCACAAGTAATCAAAGATCACAAGTGGTCCTGTATCCCCCTATTCCCAGATGGAATAACAAGATATCATGCAACTTTGCAAGGGTAAACTTCAAGATGAATGCTTAGCAACAATACAATCTCAAGGCTAGGGTTGGTTGGTTTTTGGTTTAAACTTGTTCTACCTAAACCACACGCAGGTGGTGGACATATATAGGTGGAGGGTGCGGCCACAAGGGGCTCCTTGCGCAAGTCCCCTCCTCCTACTAGGACTAGGACTCCTACTAGGACTAGGAGTCCAACTATGACTCAAAGAGAGATACAAACCGATCCACCATTAAGGGATTCGTCCAATTATGGTATACAAACCATACCTATTAGCAATAGGATTTTCTATGGCGCATTTGAATTGGTGGAGGCGCCTATCCCCTTGTCTCGAAGAATAACAATTGTTTTATTGACATAACAATTGTTATTTATTTGTTTTCTCCATCTTGGACACTTGATTTCACCATGGCTCCTTTGTTTTCACCATCTTCTAGTATTGTCTTCACCATGGCTCCTTTGTTTTCACCACTTGTATAATTATCTTCTAGCTCCTCTTGATTGATCTCCTCCATCATGTTTGTGTTATCAATAAACCTAATCATACATAAATGCATAGACTTAGGTAGTATAAAATTCTCATAATCATAAATAGCATAATCAATGAGGATTGAATTCACCTGTTGTTCTAGTAACTTGGTCCTTGATCTTGTCATTGGTCCAAGTCTCACTTCATCTTGTTTAAGTGGCAATGTACTAGGGATGTCCTC
The DNA here is from genome assembly GCA_028641055.1 of Alopecurus myosuroides. NCBI lineage: Eukaryota > Viridiplantae > Streptophyta > Magnoliopsida > Poales > Poaceae > Alopecurus > Alopecurus myosuroides. Next base: position 114,345,768 of record CM054063.1, on the reverse strand, counting down.
ATCAGCTTCCAGCTGGCCATGGGCAAGTGCCTGCTCGCCTTGGGCAGCTTCCTGCTGGCCTTGGGGAGCTGCCTCCTCGTCTTGGACCACTGGTCGCTTGAGTTCGTCATCTGCATACGGATGGACATGGGCAATTGCATGCTCGCGATGGGCCTTGACGCGCTTGCGTTTACAACCATGTCCACCAAGAGGCATCTTTGTCCTACCAGATGTACTCTTGACTTTAATGTTCCTAAGCTGCACGGTTCATATGTACCAAATCAACTAGGATAGTAGCACAAAATACATGGCAGAACAGTAATTAAGCCAACAGTTCCACACAACATAAGTACCTTTATTGTTGAGCTATCATGCAAGGCATGCCTTATCTAGATGGTGGACATGGTATAAATGGAAATAAATAGCTTACAATATAAGTCTAGAATTGATGATTTATGCGAATAAATGAAAATAAAGAGCGCATACATGTTCTTTACAAATAGCCTTATTTTTCATTGGGATGTGACAACATAGAGTTAGACAATATTACTGATGCAATTCGCTGTTTGACCATATCATATCAGTGACCAAAGGAAACTCTGACCAAAGGAACTTGACGGCTACCAGGCAGGCGAGGTGGCAGATCTTGAGGACGACCTGGACGGCGAGGTGGCAGATCTCGACGGCGACCTGGGCGGCGAGGTATCAAATCTGGACGGCGAGGTGGCAGATCTGGATGGCGTCCTAGACGGCCAGGTGGAAGCCCGGGACGGCGAGCTGAGCGGCAGGGTGGACGACCGGGGACGGCAAGGTGGAAGACTGGGGACCGCCAGGTGGAAGCCCGGGAAGGCGAGCTATAGGGCGAGGTAGAAGGCAGGGGCAGAGTAGATGGGGTTTAGGAGGAAAGGGGGATTTCGGACAAGAAGAGGAGGGGAAATTTCGGCGAGGGGGCAGATAAGAGGGAGAGGTTCAAAATTTAGGGAGGCATAGGCGGCAAAGTTTTTGGTCGATAATTTGGGTGGGCGGCGCGAAATTTTCTGCGCCCGCCAGATTTTGGACATGGGCTGGAGAACATTGCTGGTCGTTGGATACATGATGGATGGCCTAAAAAGATAACCATTATTTAAATATGTTATTTAAGGATAATGGGAATACATCTATAAATTACTGACATAAACTATTACTAATAATAAATATATTACCCTACCATTGTCTTGGGTGTTCCTTGAGCATAACCTAACACAACCAAACAATTGGCTCCACTTTGCTACCCCTTTTCCGGCTCACGTAGAGGGGCCAAAACGCCGGTTCCATCTTTTTTCCCAACAGGGCTATGGTTTCTCCGGAGAGGGGGCTCTGGAACGTCTAAATGCCACCACAACACATGGTATGCCATAACATGTGTGTTATAGTGTGGCATGGGTCTTGGATGCCCAATATTCCCTCGCTCTTTGAGCTAGGGTTTCACCGGCGTCGAATTCTCTCTCGCGGGTTCCAGGACTACTTAATGAGAGCCCGAAACTCCCGGATCTAACGGAACTAGAGGAATCTTGACAAGAGGTGGGCCCTACCATTTTTCTTGGGTATTCCTTGATACTAACATAACACGACCAAGCAATTGGTTACACTTTGGTACCCCTTTCGGCTCACGTAGCGGGGCCAGAACAACAGTTCCGTCTTTTTCCCCAGCGGGGCTATGGTTTCTCCGGAGTGGGGGGCTCCGGATCAGATGAATGCCACCAAATCCCATGGTATGCCATACCATATGTGTTATATTTTGGAATATAATGGGTCTTGGATGCCCACGATTCTCTCGCTCTCTGTGTTAGGGCTTCATCGTCGTCAGATTCTCTCTAGCGGGTTCCAAGACTACTTAGAGCCCGAAACTCCCGGATTTGACGGAACTAGGGGGAATCTTGCCAAGAGATGTGAACCCTAACATTTTCTTTGGGGTTCCTTGGGCCTAACCTATCACAACCAAACAATTGGTTCCACTTTTCTACCCTCTTCCGGCTCACGTAGAGGGGCCAGAACGGTTATTCCGCCTTTTTCCCCATCGGGGCTATGGTTTCTCCGGAGGGGGGCTCCGGATCGTATGAATGCCACCAGATCCCATCGTATGACATACCATGTGTGTTAGAGTGTGTCATGGTCTTGGATACCCGAGATTACCTTGCTCTCTTTGTTAGGGCTTCACCAGCGTCGGATTCTCTTTGGCGTGTTCCATGACTACTTAGAGCCCGAAACTCCCGGATCTGACGGAACTTGGGGAATCTTGCCAAGAGGTGGGCCCTGTAATTTTCTTGGGGTGTTCCTTGGGCCTAACCTAACACAACAAAGCAGTTAGTTGAATTTTCCTACCCCCTTCCGGATCACGTAGATGGGGCAGAACGACAATTCCGTCTTTTTCCCCAGCGGGGCTATGGTTTATCCGGAGAGGGGACTCCCGATCGTCTGAATGCCATCAAATCCCATTACACGCCACACCACATGTGTTAGAGTGTGTCATGTTCTTGGATACCCGAGATTACCTCGCTCTCTGTGTTAGGGGTTCCAGGACTTATTAATGAGAGCCCGAAACTCCTAGGTGTGACGGAACTGGGGGAATCTTGCCAAGAGGTGTGCCCTACCATTCTGTTTGGTGTTCCTTGGGCCTAACTAACACAACCAAATATTTATTTCCACTTTTCTACCCCCTTCGGCTCACGTAGATGGGCCAGAACAACAATTCCATCTTTTTCCCCAAGCGGGGCTATGGTTTCTCCGGAGAGGTGGCTCCAGATCGTATGAATGCCACCAAATCCCATGGTATACCATACCATGTGTGTTAGAGTGTGTCATGGGTCTTGTATTCCCAAGAGTCCCTCGCTCTCTGTGTAAGGGCTTCACCGGCGTCAGATTCTCTCTAGAGGGTTCCAGGACTACTTAGAGCCCGAAACTCCCGGATTGGATGGAACTAGGGGAATCTTGCCAAGAGGTGGACCCTGAAATTTTCTTTGGTGTTCCTTGTTCCTTGTTCCGGCTCACGTAGAGGGGCCAGAACGGCAGTTCCGCCTTTTTCCCCAGCGGGGCTATGGTTTCTCCGGAGGGGGCTCCGGATCGTATGAATGACACTAAATCACATGGTATGACATACCATGTGTGTTAGAGTGTGGCATAGTCTTGTATACCCGAGATTACCTCTATCTCTCTGTGTTAGGGCTTCACCGGCGTCGGATTCTCTCTTGCGTGTTCGAGGACTACTTAGAGCCCGAAACTCCCGGATCAGACGGAACTAGGGGAATATTTCCAAGATGTGGGCCCTACCATTGTATTTGGTGTTCCTTCGGCCTAACTTAACACAACCAAGAAATTGGTTCCAATTTGCTACCCCCTTCCGGCTCACGTGGATGGGGCAGAACGACAGTTCCGTCTTTTTTCCCAGCGGGGCTATGGTTTCTCCGGAGAGGTGGCTCCAGATCGTATGAATGCCACTAAATCCCATGGTATACCATACCATGTGTGTTAGAGTGTGTCATGGGTCTTGGATGCCTAAGAGTCCCTCGCTCTGTGTGTAATGGCTTCACCGGCGTCAGATTCTCTCTAGCGGGTTCCAGGACTACTTAGAACCTGAAACTCCCGGATTGGACAAAACTAGGGGAATCTTGCCAAGAGGTGGACCCTAACATTTTATTTGGTGTTCCTAGTGCCTAACCTAACACTGCCAAACAGTTGGTTCCACTTTGCTACCCCCTTCCGGCTCACGTAGAGGGGCCAGAACGGCAGTTCCGCCTTTTCCCCCAGCGGGAGGCTATGGTTTCTCCGGAGGGGGCTCCGGATCGTATGAATGCCACCAAATCCCGTGGTATGACATACCATGTGTGTTAGAGTGTCATGGTCTTGGATACCCGAGATTACCTCACTCTATGTGTTAGGGTTTCACCGGTGTCGGATTCTCTCTCGCGGGTTCCAGGACTAACTAATGAGAGCCCAAAACTCCCGGGTGTGACGGAACTGGGGGAATCTTGCCAAGAGTTGGGACCCAAAGTTCTCTTGGGCCTAACCTAACACAACCAAGAATTTAGTTCCACTTTGCTACCCCTTCCGACTCTCGTAGATGGGGCAGAACGACAGTTCCGTGTTTTTCCCTAGCGGGGCTATGGTTTCTCCGGAGGGGGCTCCGGATCGTCTGAATGCCACCAAATCCCATGGTACGTATACCATACCGTGTGTGTTAGAGTGTGTCATGGGTATGGGATTCCCAAGACTCCATCGCTCTCTGTGTTAGGGCTTCACCGACGTCAGATTCTCTCTAGCGGGTTCCATGACTACTTAGAGCCCGAAACTCCCGGATTTGACGGAACTAGGAGGAATCTTGCCAAGAGGTGGACCCTAAAATTTTCTTTGGTGTTCCTTATGACTAACCTAACACAACCAAACAGTTGGTTCCACTTTGCTACCCCCTTCCGGCTCACGTAGAGGGGCCAGAACGACAGTTTCGCCTTTTTCCCCAGCGGGGGGCTATGTTTTCTCCGGAGGGGGGCTCCGGATCGTATGAATGCCACTAAATCTCATGGTAGGACATACCATGTGTGTTAGAGTGTGTCATGGTCTTGTATACCCGATATTACCTCTCTCTCTATGTTAGGGCTTCACCGGCGTCGGATTCTCTCTGGCGTGTTCCAGGACTACCTAGAGCCCGAAAGTCCCTGATCTGGCGGAACTGGGGGAATCTTTCCAAGAGGTGGGACCTACCATTGTATTGGGTGTTCCTTCGGCCTAACCTAACACAACCAAGAAATTGGTTCCACTTTTCTACCCCCTTCCGGCTCACATAGATGGGGTAGAACGACAATTCCGTTTTTTTTCCAGCGGGGCTATGGTTTATCCGGAGAGGCGGCTCCGGATCGTCTGAATGCCACCAAATCCCATGATATACCATACCATGTGTGTTAGAGTGTTTCATGGGTCTTGGATGCCCAAGAGTCCCTCGCTCTCTGTGTAAGGGCTTCACCGGCGTCGGATTCTCTCTAGCGTGTTCTAGGACTACCTAGAGCCCGAAACTCCCGGATCTGACGGAGCTGGGGGAATCTTTCCAAGAGGTGGGCCCTGCCATTGTATTGGGTGTTCCTTCGGCCTAACCTAACACAACCAAGAAATTGGTTCCACTTTGCTACCCCCTTCTGGCTCATGTAGACGGGGCAGAACGACAATTTCGTCTTTTTCCCAGCGGGGCTATGGTTTATCCGGAGAGGGGGCTCCGGATCGTCTGAATGCCACCAAATCCCGTGGTATGACATACCATGTGTGTTAGAGTGTCATGGTCTTGGATACCCGATATTACCTCACTCTCTGTGTTAGGGTTTCACAGGTGTCGGATTCTCTCTCGCGGGTTCCAGGACTAATTAATGATAGCCCGAAACTCCCGGGTGTGACGGAACTGGGGAATCTTGCCAAGAGTTGGGCCCTACAGTTCTCTTGGGTGTTCCTTGTGCCTAACCTAACACAACCAAGCAGTTAGTTCCACTTTGCTACCCCCTTCCGACTCTCGTACATGGGGCAGAACGACAGTTCCGTGTTTTTCCTAGTGGGGCTATGGTTTCTCCGGAGGGGGCTCCGGATCGTCTGAATGCCACGAAATCCCATGGTACGTATACCATATCATGTGTGTTATAGTGTTTCATGGGTCTGGGATGCCCAAGAGTCCCTCGCTCTCTGTGTTAGGGCTTCACCGGCGTCAAATTCTCTCTAGCGGGTTCCAGGACTACATAGAGCCCGAAACTCCCGGATTTGACGGAACTAGGGGAATCTTGCCAAGAGGTGGACCCAAACATTTTCTTTGGTGTTCCTTATGCCTAACCTAACACAACCAAACAGTTGGTTCCACTTTGCTACCCCCTTCCGGCTCACGTCGAGGGGCCAGAACGGCAGTTCCGCCTTTTCCCCAGCGGGGGGCTATGTTTTCTCCGGAGGGGGGCTCCGGATCGTATGAATGCTACTAAATCCCATGGTATGACATACCCTGTGTGTTAGAGTGTGTCATGGTATTGTATACCCGAGATTACCTCTCTCTCTCTCTCTCTCTCTCTCTGTGTTAGGGATTCACCGTCGTCGGATTCTCTCTGGCGTGTTCCAGGACTACCTAGAGCCCGAAACTCCCGGATCTGACGGAACTGGGGGAATCTTTCCAAGAGGTGGGACCTACCATTTTATTGGGTGTTCCTTCGGCCTAACCTAACACACACAAGAAATTGGTTCCACTTTGCTACCCCCTTCCGGCTCATGTAGATGGGGCAGAACGACAATTCCGTCTTTTTCCCAACGGGGCTATGTTTATCCGGAGAGGCGGCTCCAGATCGTCTGAATGCCACCGAATCCCATGGTATACCATACCATGTGTGTTAGAGTGTGTCAGGGGTCTTAGATGCCCAAGAGTCCCTCGCTCTCTGTGTAAGGGCTTCACCGGCGTCGGATTCTCTCTCGCGTGTTCTAGGACTACCTAGAGCCCGAAACTCCCGGATCTGACGGAGCTAGGGGAATCTTTCCAAGAGGTGGGCCCTACCATTGTATTGGGTGTTCCTTCAGCCTAACCTAACACAACCAAGAAATTGGTTCCACTTTGCTACCCCCTTCCGGCTCATGTAGATGGGGCAGAACGACAATTCCTTCTTTTTCCCAGCGGTGCCATGGTTTATCTAGAGAGGGGGCTCCGGATCGTCTGAATGCCACCAAATCCCATTACACACCACACCACGTGTGATAGAGGGTGGCATGGGTGGATGCCCAAGATTCACTCGCTCTCTGTGTAAGAGCTTCACCGGCGTCGGATTCTCTCTAGCGGGTTCCACGACTACTTAGAGCCCGAAACTCTCAGATTGGAAGAAACTAGGGGAATCTTGCCAAGAGGTGGACCCTAACATTTTATTTGGTGTTCCTTGTGCCTAACCTAACACAGCCAAACAGTTGGTTCCACTTTGCTACCCCCTTCCGGCTCACGTAGAGGGGCCAGAACGACAGTTCCGCCTTTTTCCCAAGCGTGGGGCTATGGTTTCTCCGGAGGGGGGCTCCGGATCGTATGAATGCCACCAAATCCCATGGTATGACATACCATGTGTGTTAGAGTGTCATGGTTTTGGATACCCGAGATTACCTCACTCTCTGTGTTAGGGTTTCACCGGTGTCGAATTCTCTCTCGCGGGTTCCACGACTAATTAATGAGAGCCCAAAACTCCCGGGTGTGACGGAACTGGGGGAATCTTGCCAAGAGGTGGGCCCTACAGTTCTCTTGGGTGTTTCTTGGGCCAAACCTAACACAACCAAGCAGTTAGTTCCACTTTGCTACCCCCTTCCGACTCACGTAGATGGGCCAGAACGGCAGTTCCGCCTTTCTCCCCAGCGAGTGGCTATGGTTTCTCCGGAGGTGGGCTCCGGATCGTACGAATGCCACCAAATCCCATGGTATGACATACCATGTGTGTTAGAGTGTCATGTTCTTGGATACCCGAGATTACCTCTCTCTCTGTGTTAGGGTTTAACCGGTGTCGGATTATCTCTCGCGGGTTCCAGAACTAATTAATGAGAGCTCGAAACTCCCGGATTTGGCGGAACTGGGGAATATTGCCAAGAGGTGGGCCCTACAGTTCTCTTGGGTGTTCCATGTGCCTAACCTAACACAACCAAACAGTTGGTTCCACTTTGCTACCCCCTTCCGACTCACGTAGAGGGGCCAGAACGCTAGTTCCGCCTTTTTCCCCAGCGGGGCTATGGTTTCTCCGGAGGGGTCTCCGGATCGTAGGAATGCCACAAAATCCCATGGTATGACATACCATGTGTGTTAGAGTGTGGCATGGTATTGTATACACGAGACTACCTCTGTCTCTGTGTTAGGGCTTCACCGGCGTCGGATTCTCTCTGGCGTGTTCCAGGACTACTTAGAGCCCGAAACTCCCGGATCTGACGGAACTTTGGGAATATCTCCAAGATGTGGGCCCTACCATTTTATTGGGTGTTCGTTCGGCCTAACTTAACACAACCAAGAAATTGGTTCCACTTTGCTACCCACTTTCGGCTCATGTAGATGGGGCAGAACGACAATTAATTCCGTCTTTTTTCCCAGCAGGGCTATGGTTTATCCGGAGAGGAGCCTCCGGATCGTCTGAATGCCACCAAATCCCATTACACGCCACACCATGTCTGATAGAGTGTGGCATGGGTCTTGGATGCCAAAGATTCACTCGCTCTCTGTGTTAGGGTTTCACCGATGTCGGATTCTCTCTGGCGTGTTCCAGGACTACCTAGAGCCCGATACTCCCGGATCTGACGGAGCTGGGGGAATCTTTCCAAGAGGTGGGCCCTACCATTGTATTGGGTGTTCCTTTGACCTAACCTAACACAACCAAACAATTGGTTCCACTTTGCTACCCCCTTTCGGCTCACGTAGAGGGCCAGAACAGCAGTTCCGCCTTTTTCCCCAGCGGGGCTAGCTATTGAATCTGCATTTTGTCTTTCAAAAAAATCAGGGAAATTGTTTTTATTCTTTCGGATCAAACGAATGGACTATCTTGTGGTTAAGTTATTATTATTCTGTATTAATTGTTTTTCTTTCCATTTCAAATTATTTTTCTTCTCTTTTGTGAAATGTTTTGGGCAACTGGCGCCAGGCCGGCCCTTTATTGCACGGGAGATGCATCGTCAAGCCGTCAACCCTTTCGGGAAGGCGCCCTTTAATTGCGCTCACCTCCCCCTCTCTCTCTTCTAGTCATATCACTCGCTCTATCTCTCTCACCGCCTTCCTGAGCTTCCCCTCTCTCCGTCGGCGGGTTTTCTTCCGCCGGGACATCGACAGCACCACGGTGACCATCCTCGGCGGGAAACGAAGGCCAGGCCTCCTCTTCCTCCCTTGGCAGGAAGGATCTTCATCGGCTTATTCTAAGATCACCGCATGCATCATCCCGTCCTCTTCGAGGGCTTTGGCAATGGCGGTAAGATGATATCTAACCCTCTTATCCCTTGTATGTATCGTTGATCTGTAGATTGAGCTCGATTTTTCTGCGTAGCACGACATGCACGGTAGATCTACATGTTTTTACCAATTATTCTGCGTCTTTGCTTCATATTTTCTCCCATAGACGTGGTTTTGTTCTATGGCTTAAGTTTGGGATATCTGGCACGCTTAGTTCATCTATTTCCACCATGATTTGGATAGGTTATGGTTTAATTCCGTACCCGATTTGGGTGCTTCAGTTAGATTAGGCTTAGATTTGGTGGTTTTTGGGTTCACGGCTTAGATTTGGTATTTTTGCAACGTTATTTCAATTTTGACCAAATTATTAACACTTTGGCTAATGATTTACCGAGGCCAGGTGCTAGTAGTGACTATACTTGTTGTACTTAGAAATTTTGAGGTCAGATTCATTTTTTCTTTGCATTTTCCATTGTTCCACCTATTTTTCTTTCGTGTATCCTAATTTATAAACATGATGAATGTCCTCATAGTTATATTCCGATGATTAAACTAGGCCATGGTAAAGGCTGAGAGAGTGTCTATAATACCTTGTATTGTATACAATTTGAGTATTTGTATTCGTATATGCTATTATAGGCTCCCGCTTGGCCTTGGTTTGCATGGCAATGATATCTCAGGCTCGTATTACATTTGTTTCTATTGTTCCACATTTCTTTGCCTTGAATGTCCTCCTTGTTATATGTCGATGATTTAAACTAGGCCATGGTAAAGGGGAAGAGAGTGTCTATAATACCTTGTAGTGTATACAATTTGAGTATCTGTATTCATACATGCTATTATAACCACTCCTTTTTTCCTTGGTTTGCATGGCAATGATATATGAGGCTCGTATTACACTTGTTTTCATTGTTCCACTTTTCTTCGCCTTGAATGTCCTCCTTGTTATATGCCGATAATTAAACTAGGCCATGGTAAAGGCATAGAGAGTGTCTAGAATACCTTTTAGTGTATACAATTTGAGTATTTGTATTCGTATATGCTATTTTAGGCACTTTCTCGGCCTTTGGTTTGCATGGCAATGATATATGAGGCTCGTATTACATTTGTTTCCATTGTTCTACTTTTTCTTTGCCTTGAATGTCCTCGTTATATGCCGATGATTTAAACTAGGCCATGGTAAAGGCAAAGAGAGTGTCTATAATACCTTGTAGTGTATACAATTTGAGTATTTGTATTCGTATATGCTATTATAGGCACTCTCCTGGCCTTTGGTTTTCATGGCAATAATATATGAGGCTCGTATTACATTTCTTTCCATTGTTCCACGTTTTCTTTGCCTTGAATGTCCTCGTTATATGCCGATGATTTAAACTAGGCCACGGTAAAGGCAAAGAGAGTGTCTATAATACCTTGTAGTGTATACAATTTCAGTATTTGTATTCGTATATGCTATTATAGGCACTCGCCTAGCCTTTGGTTTGCATGGAAATGATATATGAGGCTCGTATTACATTTGTTTCCATTGTTCCACTTTACTTTGCCTTGAATGTCCTCTTTGTTATATGCTGATGATTAAACTTGGCCATGGTAAAGGGACAGAGATTTTCTATAATACCTTGTAGTGTATACAATTTGAGTATATGTATTCGTACATGCTATTATAGCCACTTCGTTTTCCCTTGGTTTGAATGACAATGATATATGAGGCTCGTATTACATTTGTTTCTATTGTTCCACTTTTCTTTGCCTTGAATGTCCTCCTTGTTATATGCCGATGATTTAAACTAGGCAATGGTGAAGGCAAAGAGAGTGTTTACAATACCTTGTAGTGTATACAATTTGAGTATTTGTATTCGTACATGCTATTGTAATTACTTATTTTTGCCTTGTTTGCATGGCAATGATATATTTGGCTCATTTTACATTAGTTTCCATTGTTCCACTTTTCTTTGCCTTGAATTTCCTCCTTGTTATATGCCGATGATTTAAAGTAGGCCATGGTAAAGGGAAAGAGAGTGTCATAATACCTTGTAGTGTATACAATTTGAGTATTTGTATTCGTACATGCTATTGTACGCACTCTTTTATCCCTTGGTTTGCATGGCAATGATATATGAGGCTCGTATTACATTTGTTTCCATTGTTCCACTTTTCTTCGCCTTGAATGTCCTCCTTGTTATATGCCGATGATTTAAACTAGGCCATGATAAAGGGAAAGGGAGTGTCTATAATACCTTTTAGTGTGTACAATTTGAGTATCTGTATTCGTACATGCTATTATAAGCACTTCTTTTGCCCTTGGTTTGCATGGCAACGATATATGAGGCTCGTATTACATTTGTTTCCATTGTTCCACTTTTCTTTGCCTTGAATGTCCTCCTTGTTATATGCCGATGATTTAAACTAGGCCATGGTAAAGGGAAAGGGAGTGTCCATAATACCTTGTAGTGTATACAATTTGAGTATCTGTATTCGTACATGCTATTATAAGCACTTCTTTTGCCCTTGGTTTGCATGGAAATGATATATGAGGCTCGTATTACATTGATTTCCATTGTTCCACTTTTATTTGCCTTGAATGTCCTCCTTGTTATATGCCGATGATTTAAACTATGATACGGGCATCTACATGTTAGCACGCTAGGACAATAAACCACGATGTATAATGTCTAAGGCCTGCGAGCCGCATATTGTGGCAGAGCCTTCTAAATGGGCCGGTTTGTATCTAATTTGAGTCCAATTAGGTTAGGAGTCCGTTTGGGTCTGTCCAACCGACTAGGAGTTGGCCTCTTATAAAGAGAGCCAAGCCCTAGGGTTTGGGTCAGGTTGGAAATTATGTAGAACTAAAAGTTCTAGGTTACCACCGTCCCTAGGGGATCGGCGTGTAGGCGGCATCTCGGACGTTCGTCAGTTATCTTTGCAAATAAAGGTACGAGTGTTCTTGGATCTGCCAAGAGGGTTCGTTCGTGGCTAGGGGGCTCTTGGATCTGCCTAGAGTTGTCGAGCTTGGTGTGAAATAAAGGTGCGAGTGTTCTTGGATCTGCCAAGAGGGTTCGTGTGTTTCTCGCCTAAATCTATCCATGTTCTTCAGGTTACGTGTATCGCTCACGTGATTGGGAGAATTGTTATCTCGGTGGTTCTTGCGGTGAAAGATCGGCCAAACATCTACATCATTTGGTATCAGAGCGCCAGGTTAATCACCGCGAGATTGGTCCTGTTGAGATTATTCTGCTGGTTGAAAGCTTGTAGATTGATCTCGATGAGGTCGTTGGAGTACACAATCGGAAGATTTACTGCTGTTGCCGATCCCCTGGACAAGGTTTTTGTTGGCGATGATTGGGACCATGGAGCGCTGACCGGGCTGGGTTCGTTTGGGTTGCCGATCTCAATGGCGTCCTATTCTGCTAGGAGTCCTCGTGCTCAGATCGGAAACAAAAAAAACGAATCGGTATGAGATTAGCGCGGATTGTAGAGACGTGACCGAGTCTAGCTAGCATATGGATCTGCTGTAGTTAAAAAAAGATACATATTGGTTTCCTTGGTACGGGTGCATGCAACAATAAATAATACGAGTAGTACAAAACAAATGGTACGTGCATGCTCTGATTTCCTTTTTGGGTACGTGCAACAAAGGAAAGTGTGAGGTCCGCTCAGATTTGTTTTTCCGTCTGGTGTCGAGGCAAAAAAAAGGGAAGAGTTTTCATCGGATAAGGAAAGTGCTGCCTCACAACTTTGTCCAGGTTCGACGCATTATCTGAAGAAAAAAAAAGTGAGATCCGAATTGGCTTTGTACGTTCATGCTTAGGTTTTGCTTGTTACGTGGAGGCCATCACTTGAAAAAAGAGAGAGCAATTTTTAGTACAGTTTGCGGCGGACACGGAGACAAAATAAAAAGAGACACAAGTTTATATTTTCACGGACGGTGAACTTGGTTCATTTGTATTCAAGGGGTGCAGGAATTTGTCCTGTGTGTCTTGGATGATGCACTCAGTTGACCTCCACTATTTCAGATTGCATCCGTGGGTGTATTTAGCTTATTTGGATCCTTGGGGTACATGAGTCTGTCCTGTTGCGTCAGGGGTAGTTTGCATGGTGCGTTTACAGATGCAATTTGACAGATTATGTGTCTAAATCATGTTGGTGGTGCCTGTTGGAACGCGTAGAGATAAACAAAACTTTTCCTACGCGATGCTTCCAAGATCTAGCCGAGGTAGAAGGCCATGAGTATTACCACTAGACGCACAGGTGCGGATTATCGATGCAGCGCGTCGGGGCAGTGCAGTCCCACGATCCGGTCCGGCCGATCCAATCCCTCGAACGTCGAAGTGCTGAACGTACAACACCTCTGCCGGTATCCACACGTACGAGGAGGAGCTCCGACGGCGGACTGCTAGGTCCGGTGCGGCGGCTGGACTGAGTGGGGCTAGGGTTCCCAACGCATGGGAGAGTGGACTAACGCACCCGCTGGGCAACCTGCGCCCCTCTTTATATAGCGTATGGTAATGGGCTTCACAACACTTGTGGCCCATTCCCTCTGTGAGTCCGACTCACAAAACCAGTCCATTTCCGGTTCGGGTCCAACCCGACCAAATACTTGCTCCCGTTCTTAAGTGTGCGACACTGCAGGCTCATGGCGACTTGGACACGATTGGAGTCCTACTCTCAATCGATCAATCGGTAGCGGCTCCTAGCAGAACGTGCCGACTCCCAAGTTCCATTGAGTCATGACGACATACCTTTCAATGTGATATTCATCTTAGTCCTTTTTGCCTCACGATATACCTTGTCGAACTATAGGCGATTTATCGTCATCCCTTAAATAGTTCAACTCTCTTCTCGATCCGTGATATGCGATTCATCTGACTAACTCTTAGTCAACCGATACAGTTAACACTTAACTGAGTCGCGCATGGCCATGCTTCCTGAATCATATCACTCGAGAGGGCCCAGAGAATATCTCTCCATTAGGAGGGGCAAAATCCCATCTTGATTATCCACATCACGCAGCTTGCTTCTCATTCGACCTGAACTCTGCCTTTATAGTTGCCTTGTCACAGAACAACGTTTGAGAGAACCTAAGTCGGTGATCCACAACTCGGATTGTGCGACAACCTCAGGTCTAAGGAATACATTGATTGAGACATGCAAATGACGACTTGATCATTGCATCTCAATGTGGGTCAGTCCGACTTGCTAAACTCTTTAGCCAAGTCCGTGAACGTTGGAATGGCATCACCATGCCCATGACAAGTGGAACCGTGTCATCAGCCAACACTCACATTAGTCTAGGGTGTGTGTCCAGCACAACCTTAACTACCAAGGACAATTAGTATGAACAACATGAATACATAGTTCCACAATCGAATCACATATTCAATGACATATATCAGATGTTCAAACCAAAGGACAACTTAATAACTTTATGAATACATTGGGAATTACATCATCTATGATTGCCTCTAGGGCATATTCCCAACAGTGCCAAACATGGATGGCGCCGAGAACAAGTCTAGCTAGCTGAGAGGGAGGATGTGGTGTAGCATGCAGGCATGACTTGAGGATGTAGAAGTGTGGCGATATGATAATTTGACGCCACAAGCGCCGGAGAAGACCTTCTGGTGTTGAGGACAACGCCTTTTGAAGAAAGGGAGGATGATACGGGCATCTACAGGTTAGCACGCTAGGACAATAAACCACGATGTATAATGTCTAAGGCCTGCGAGCCGCATATTGTGGCCGAGCCTTCTAAATGGGCCGGTTTGTATCTAATTTGAGTCCAATTAGGTTAGGAGTCCGTTTGGGTCTGTCCAACCGACTAGGAGTTGGCCTCTTATAAAGAGAGCCAAGCCCTAGGGTTTGGGCCCGGTTCAAAATTATGTAGAACTAAAAGTTCCAGGTTACCACCGTCCCTAGGGGATCGGCGTGTAGGCGGCGTCTCGGACGTTCGTCAGTTATCTTTGCAAATAAAGGTACGAGTGTTCTTGGATCTGCCAAGAGGGTTCGTTCGTGGCTAGGGGGCTCTTGGATCTGCCTAGAGTTGTCGAGCTTTGTGTGAAATAAAGGTGCAAGTGTTCTTGGATCTGCCAAGAGGGTTCATGCGTTTCTCGCCTAAATCTATCCATGTTCTTCAGGTTACGTGTATCGCTCACGTGATTGGGAGGATAGTTATCTCGGTGGTTCTTGCGGTGAAAGATCGGGCAAACATCTACATCAAACTAGGCCATGGAAAAGGGAAATGGGGTGTCTATAATACCTTGTAGTGTATACAATTTGGGTATCTGTATTCGTACATGCTATTATACGCACTTCTTTTGCCCTTGGTTTGCATGGCAATGATATATGAGGCTCATATTACATTTGTTTCTATTGTTCCACTTTTCTTTGCCTTGAATATCCTCGTTATATGCCGATGATTTAAACTAGGCCATGGTAAAGGCAAAAAGAGTGTCTATAGTACTCTTTTTTCCCTTGGTTTGCATGCCATGATAAATTCTAGGAGATCAGATCCAATACGTGGCAGTGATACAAGGCCACGTCTTATATTACTTCCTGGTATTGGGATCGTTCTTCTAGCAAGTGTTGGCAATGTGTTTATAAGGCTTGTTTTACATTTTTTTTGCATTGTTCCATATGTGTTTATTCTGACTGCATGTTACAATAAATTTTAGGGATGCCCTTTAGTGCATGATGTAGCATCCCAACTTTTAAATAAAGATGGAATATCTGTGTTATTGTGCTAGTCCCTGGATCAATTGCTAGCACCATAGTACAAAATTAAATATCATGCAAATGCATCAAATTCTATTACATCGCATGATCCAGTCTTTACAAAATAGTATTACAACTTGCATAGTCTTAGAAGACTAGCAGAAAACAAAGATATACAGCGGAAAACATGAATAACATTGAGCCCATCTTCTTCATGTGCCACAGGCAAAACATGTTGGCAATAGTCTCGAGATCCTAAACGAAATCTTCACTCGTCTTGAGAATCATCTGCAATATGGAATATGCAGCCACAAGGGAGTCAATACAATTTAATGTATTGGCAAGTAACACTATGGTGGATATAAATGGCAAGACTAATACTACATGCTTATTTGGCTGAGTGGAGTTTAGGCTAAGTTTGCATAAAGCCAGATTTGTCCTATCTCTTTTGTAAAACAAACTTTTCTTTTCAAAGGGGTGGCAACATTGGATTAAGATCCAAGCACCACAATACTCTTCACTTGGTCAAATTTTTACTTATTGAAATTGGTGATGAGATTCTTCCATCAATCCTTGTCCAGCTGCTCATAGTTGTCCATAACCGGGGACACGGCTAAGATCTTAGTTTGTTGACTCTACAGAGTTTGTGCACCTTCACCCTTTGTCTTCAATTAGCCCAAACATCCTATACACCCGGAGTGCATCATGGAAAGGAGAGAATTGAGACGAGATCTTTCAGAAGAAGAAGTCCAAACCCACCGGCAAGACCGTTCCACCTATAATTTTGCTACATCTGCTAGTCAAGCCTGGGCTGAACTCTCACAACTTAATTGATCAAGACAGAGCCCATATTGTCAAAAGGCTGCACGGGAAGCTACTAGATTTAGAGGGACATAGTAATCTCTTTGTTCCTGGGTAGCCATCCGCAAGTGACAACCTCAAGTGGAATAACCCTTAGACAAGGGCCCTGAAGAAACACTCAACATAATCCAGTCTTACCACTTCCACCCAGGTGGTTCATTCATTAGTTATACTTAGGATTTTTCCTCAACATCTAGTAAAACAATTTGTAACATTGCGTAGCATCTAATAAATTCTAAGGCTATCAAAATAACAAGGTAAAAGGGATGGCTACACACTACTAGGATAATAGCATAGCAGAGTATAACTTAGTAAAATTTCCTATCATGCATACTACTCGAAATCAACTTATGCATATAGAAAATAATGGGTAGTTGATGGTGTGTTACTTGCCTTGTTGAAGTTGGTGAAGAAATCACACTCTCTTCACAAAAGATTGTTGCTCTCCGTACAATCTATTCATTGAAAACACAATAACAAAATAAACAAACATTCTAGCAATCATACAAACAAATGAAGAAAACATACAAAGTAGCAACCATAGAAAAAAGGTTAATGGTTATCTATTATGGCCAGGGTTGGTTAAAGCTGGAGTTTGAAAAGATCCATACTATGATGGATTCATAAGTAAGTTCCTAGAAAACACTTGGGTTGGACTAGGTTGGGTTTGAAGAGATCAAACTTTATTATAACCATACTTGTCGAGGAAGTTCCAAGAGTTCACTTAGAATAAACATATTACTTCTTCAACTAAAGTAATACATGCAAACACTTGTCATATTCACCTTCAAAAATATTTGAGTGACTATGTTAGTATTTTTCCATTGTGGTTAGGGTAGGTCTACTAACTACATCATCAAAGGGAAAATATTACTAAGTCTTGGGTTTTCCATTTGGGTCAATGGTTGGACAAAAACAACTTGTTATTCTTCAACTTGTGTGGATGGATCCAAGTCTTCACATGCTTGTCTTCTTGAAGATTATCTTCATGCTTCTATTGTAGTCTTTTCCTTGGATGGATTCTTCTCTTGATCTTGATAGATTTCTTCATGGCTTTCACTTCACTAATTTGGTTAGGGTATGGGATGGGCACAAAATACCACTAAGTCAAGACAAAGAAAATAAGAAGAAAGATAAAAAGAGAGAGGAAGATGTTTTCTTCTAGATTTCTTCACACTTGTAATTCCTTGAGTTGCTTCTAGTGGTGGAGTCTTTTCTTCAAAATTTCTTCATTGATCCTCCTTGTAGCTCTTCATGTTGCCACCAAGTTGAAAGTGAAGAGCCTTATATTGCTTGAGTCTTGTTTTCCATTTGCTAACTTGATGGATTCTTGAAGCAAGCATGGGGAGACAAGAAGTTGATGGAAACACTTGTACTAGTGTTTTTAGGTTCATTTGTTGGCTAAGTATAAGTTAAAACTTCACTAAGGACTTAGCCTTGGTTTCATATAGCCATACACACATAGAACCACTTAAGCAAAATAATAATAATTCCTAAGTCATTTTTAATATGGTGTGAAACATGTGTGTGATAAACTGGCCTAAAATACATGGGTATGGCTCATATGTGTCCAAACTTCTATGGAACTGGTTTCTATGGATTAAGGTTGCCATATGGAGCAACATTGCTTAAGAAAACATATTAAAATTATTTATAGAATTTAAACTAAGTCAAATTTGCTCAAATAGCCATATAATTCTAAATCCATTCTAAACTTGTTCAAATAATATTTTGGGATTATGTATCTGTTAGTACACATTCTAAGGAACCCAAAAAAAATTAGTTTGCAAAAATTGGATTTACAGAATTTGAATTATGTCAAATTTCATCAAACAATCATATTTGAAAATGATCATATTTTACTGTCAAATTTTAATTTGGTTAAAGCCAAAAGATTCTACAGATCCAGGGGATTTAAAAAAGTCCACGTTTGCTATTTGGGCTTATGGTTAAAAAGATATAATGTTTCTAAGTTCTAGGGATTATTCTGTAAAACTGCCAGTTAATTTTATTCCGGAATAAAAACAGAAAAGAGCTGGGCTCAGATTTGATTATTTGCCGCGCGGTGCGGCTGAAAGGGAGTGGTCCTGGGCCAGCTACGTGCTGCTCCGAGCGACGGATAGAGAACATAACGCGTGCTGACTGGCAGCCACGCGGCGCGCTGTGGTTGGTTGGTACCGGTTCGGTAAGTGATTTAACAGGGGCCGTGGGAACTAGATCTAACGGACGGGGATCAAATGGAACTCACCAGGCGGCGGGACTTTGCCAGAATGGAGGAAGACGGCGGCGCTGCGCACGGGTGTGGACGACGGGGCTTCTCCGGTGGTCCTCCGGACACGGGGAAGGCACGACGAGGTTCAGCTCGAGATGGCGAGCACGATGGAGGCCACAATGTTCTGTCTCGCTTTCGGGGACGGTGGCGCAACACGGATGGTGACGACGCGACTCCGGCGAGCACGGCACGACGCTCCCGCTGCGAGAAAAGAAATAATGGATGGTTCAGGTGCGTGCGCGGGACCTAGGGGAGGAAAAGAGACAGAGAGGGGTAGAGGATACGGGCTACGGTGGCCGGGATCGAGGTTGAACGGCGGCGGTCCCGTGTGGCTCCGGCGAGCAATTTCGAGGGCCTTGGGGCTCGATCCAGAGGGGAGTGAGAGGGGAAACAACGACGGGAGGCAGGGCTTTAAGGATCTGGGCTCGGGCAGAGTTAATGCGACGTAATTCGCGAGTTATCGCCGGATTGAAATCGGAGTTGAAACGGGCGCCGGTTTCTCTCTGTAATGAAGACGACGATGACGTCATCATAATGTCATCATTTATTTTTCCTTTTTTTCTTTTTTTTCTTTTTTTAATATCTTTTAATATACAAGTCCAAATGACCCCATTTAAATTTCTAAAAATTTGTAAAATTAATATCTTTCTGTTTAGAACATTTTTATAAACTTTTAAACACATTTCACTTTTCATTTTTTTAAATATAATTAATTCACTAATAGGGCTTAAAGTTATTTAAAATTAGAAAATAATAAAAATGAGATTTTTATTAAATAAAATTTCAGAGACAGTAAACATGTCAAATACTATTTTTGAAAGTCATTTTACCTCACTTTCATATTTATAAATTTGAAAATATAATTAATTACTAATAGTAACTTAATTCCATTTTTAGAATAGAAAATTAAATAAATATAAAAATGGCTTAATAAAATTTGGAAAAAATCCCACAATTCATAATATTGTTTTCTAAGTCCTCTTTTACGTTAGTTTCAAAGCAAAACATTTTATGAACATCACTTTATGTTTAAAACTTGGAGTAACATTTGCATATCAATATAAATAGTTGTTATTCTCATAAAATAATTTTGAGGCTTAAAAATTATTAGAGATAATAATTCTCTGGTTTCAAAATCTATAAAACATTTTCAAAGTAATACTTGATTTGAAAACATGTTATAAAATAAGCTTTTCTAAGAGAAAACAATTTCTTTGATTAATGAATATTTATTTTGAATGGTCTTTTAGGGTTTATGGAATAGAGATATAATGGATTCTTAATTTCAAATTTCACTAAGTTGTGTATTGCTTCCTTTTATTTCTTGCCTCTCATTGATTTTTGGTGACTTGCATAACATCAAAACAAAAAGTTTCAATTTTTAGTGATTTTTGGACTTTCCAAAAATGAGGGATGTTACAGACTACCACCCTTAAAAGAAATCTCGTCCCGAGATTTGGGAAGGTTAGAAAGAAATATAGGTCTGGGTGATTGGTTTCCAGAATAACTAGGGGGGGGGGGCTACCACCCTTAAAAGAAACTTTTGTGGATAGTCTATTTTCATTAGATTGGAGTGTAGATGTATTCCAGATTGGCTTGAGTAGAACTTTCTTTCGCGTTAGAGCTGTAGACCAACATAGGCATGTTGAACTACCTTTGACACTGAGGGATCACTCTTTGGGTCAAACAAAGGACCAAGTTGAGAGGATTTCACAACATCATATCATTATAATGGAAACTCATTTCTCAGACATTTATTGTGGTTTATTACACTGGAAGAACTTCTAAGGAAAATGAATTTATTTTCAACATAGAACTTTGCCTAAGATTCCTTCTTGGTGATATACTTCTTCATGCCTTATCTTCCTTCCTTCAGAGAGTCATATTTTCTTCCTTCTCCTTTTGAGGGCAATTATTCGCATAGTGTCCTTTATCTCTGCATTTGAAGCATGTCACTTGGCTAATGTAGTTGGGGTTTTGAAGTCCCTTTTCAGGGCAGTCATTGGCATAATGTCCTGTATCTCTACACTGAAAACAAGTGACTTTGCTTAGGTCCTTCTTCCTTTTTATTGGTGTAATATTGGCCATCATGTCTTCATACTGCTGTCCAGTATACTCAACTATGTTGGTTGAAGGTCTGGGTTTCTTGTTGGGACAATTTCTAGATAAATGTCCATCTTCTTCACAAGAATAGCAATTCTTGGTGGAGCGTTTGGATGAATATGGATGTGGTGTAGTCTTGGTTCTAGTATTGATTTTGACATGGTCCATCTGAATAGTATCCATTTTGCGTTTTCCCTTCACTTCTAGTTTTCCTAAGTTCTCTTGGAGTGCACTAAGCATTCCTAATTTGGCTTGTTGTCCAACTTGTTGTACCATGGGGTAAAGTGGACATTGTGTTGGAACATGTGTTGTTCCTTCACACGGAAAACAAGTAACTTGAGTGAAGTATCCTTCAGTTGAGTTGTTTGCATCACCATGGGGCCACTCATCTGGACAATCTTTGGAATAGTGCCCTATCTCTCCACAAGCTTTGCAGGCTTTGAGTGTTGACAATATTTCTTCTTCTATCTCCTGGTTATCACTAGTTATCAAAGGCTGATTGTTTTCACTATTGGCCAAGTTTTGGGACATCATCTTCACTATCTGTGATTGAGTATCCAACACTTGTTGCATTCCTGGTGTTAACTCCATATTGGGGTTGCTTGCTTGGTTCTGGGTCATCAGTTGTATCAGCTGAGTTTGAGCTTCTAGTAGCATCTTCCTTGCTATTGAGTTCTCAAGGTTGTTGAAATTCAGGCTAGGCATCTGTTTTGAGGTTTTATGAAAGATGAGTAGATGTTAGAAAGCATCTAAGAAGGTTCCTATCCAAACACAGCAGATCAAGGAAACTCATCTTGCAAACAGCACATAACAACCATACAGCATTACATTCATCACACAAAACAACATGGTTTTTAGAAAACACTAATATTTTCATACCACACTCATTAGTATGATCAATATACTAACACGTTAACGTTGTTCTAACAAAGTAACTAGATTGGTGGTCTCATCTATATCTACTTGAGTTTCTTCAAATTCTTCTCTCACTGTCTTGAGATGTTCTTGATTGTTGGGAAGTCTATGTTTTTCTTCAAGTTCTTCAATAATCTTGAGTGTAGGTCTTCATGTGGTGAAAATTCTTCTTGCACTTCTTGGTATGGTCATCAACAATCTTGCCTTGAGGGTATTTAAGAAGTACTTCATCTAGAAAGTTTTGAAGGTGAATAGTAGATGATAGGATATGAGAAGAAATAAGATGGTTGTTTTGTTTCTAGAAAGTTTGAACATAGCAAATTTTCAATTCTAGGGTGATCAATGGGTTATTAACAACTTGTTGCAAATTGGATATTCACCCTCTAGCCAATCAGGGAACGGTCTCGTGTCCGTGGACACGTAAAGTTGTCCGGGCCGCTTCATCTCACTATGCCGCTAGGATCCAAAAGTACTCAAAGGAGTCAATAAATTTGATCAAAAGGGTTTTCCAAACCTAAGGGTCTCGAATCCTACAGGCAACACAGTGCTCTGATACCATTTTGTAGCATCCCAACTTTTAAATAAAGATGGAATACCTATGTTATTGTGCTAGTCCCTGGATCAATTGCTAGCACCACAGTACAAAATTAAATATTGCAAATGCATCAAATTCTATTACATCGCATGATCCAGTCTTTACAAAATAGTATTACAACTTGCATAGTCTTAGAAGACTAGCAAAAAACAAAGATATACAGCGGAAAACATGAATAACATTGAGCCCATCTTCTTCATGTGCCACAGGCAAAACATGTTGGCAATAGTCTCGAGATCCTAAACGAAATCCTCACTCGTCTTGAGAATCATCTGCAATATGGAATATGCAGCCACAAGGGAGTCAATACAATTTAATGTATTGGCAAGTAACACTATGGTGGATATAAATGGCAAGACTAATACTACATTCTTATTTGGCTGAGTGGAGTTTAGGCTAAGTTTGCATAAAGCCAGATTTGTCCTATCTCTTTTGTAAAACAAACTTTTCTTTTCAAAGGGGTGGCAACATTGGATTAAGATCCAAGCACCACAATACTCTTCACTTGGTCAAATTTTTACTTATTGAAATTGGTGATGAGATTCTTCCGTCAATCCTTGTCCAGCTGCTCGTAGTTGTCCATAACCGGGGACACGGCTAAGATCTTTGTTTGTTGACTCTGCAGAGTTTGTGCACTTTCACCCTTTGTCTTCAATTAGCCCAAACATCCTATACACCCGGAGTGCATCATGGAAAGGAGAGAATTGAGACGAGATCTTTCAGAAGAAGAAGTCCAAACCCACCGGCAAGACCGTTCCACCTATAATTTTGCTACATCTGCTAGTCAAGCCTGGGCTGAACTCTCACAACTTAATTGATCAAGACAGAGCCCATATTGTCAAAAGGCTGCACTGGAAGCTACTAGATTTAGAGGGACATAGTAATCTCTTTGTTCCTGGGTGGCCATCCGCAAGTGACAACCTCAAGTGGAATAACCCTTAGACAAGGGCCCTGAGGAAACACTCAACATAATCTAGTCTTACCACTTCCACCCAGGTGGTTCATTCATTAGTTATACTTAGGATTTTTCCTCAACATCTAGTAAAACAATTCGTAACATTGCATAGCATCTAATAAATTCTAAGGCTATCAAAATAACAAGGTAAAAGGGATGGCTACACACTACTAGGATAATAGCATAGCATAGTATAACTTAGTAAAATTTCCTATCATGCATACTACTCGAAATCAACTAATGCATATAGAAAATAATGGGTACTTGATGGTGGTTTACTTGCCTTGTTGAAGTTGGTGAAGAAATCACACTATCTTCACAAAAGATCATTGCTCTCCGTACAATCTATTCATTGAAAACACAATAACAAAATAAACAAACATTCTAGCAATCATACAAACATATGAAGAAAACATACAAAGTAGCAACCATAGAAAAAAGGGTTAATGGTTATCTATTATGGCCAGGGTTGGTTAAAGCTAGAGTTTGAAAAGATCCATACTATGATGGATTCATAAGTAAGTTCCTAGAAAACACTTGGGTTGGACTAGGTTGGGTTTGAGGAGATCAAACTTTATTATAACCATACTTGTCGAGGAAGTTCCAAGAGTTCACATAGAATAAACATATTACTTCTTCAACTAAAGTAATACATGCAAACACTTGTCATATTCACCTTCAAAAATATTTGAGTGACTATGTTAGTATTTTTCCATTGTGGTTAGGGTAGGTCTACTAAGTACATCATCAAAGGGAAAATATTACTAAGTCTTGGGTTTTCCATTTGGGTCAATGGTTGGACAAAAACAACTTGTTATTCTTCAACTTGTGTGGATGGCTCCAAGTCTTCACATGCTTGTCTTCTTGAAGATTATATTCATGCTTCTATTGTAGTCTTTTCCTTGGATGGATTCTTCTCTTGATCTTGATAGATTTCTTCATGGATTTCACTTCACTAATTTGGTTAGGGTATGGGATGGGCACAAAATACCACTAAGTCAAGAGAAAGAAAATAAGAAGAAAGATAAAAAAGAGAGAGGAAGATGTTTTCTTCTGGATTTCTTCACACTTGTAATTCCTTGAGTTGCTTCTAGTGGTGGAGTCTTTTCTTCAAAATTTCTTCATTGATCCTCCTTGTAGCTCTTCATGTTGCCACCAAGTTGAAAGTGAAGAGCCTTCTATTGCTTGAGTCTTGTTTTCCATTTGCTAACTTGATGGATTCTTGAAACAAGGATGGGGAGACAAGAAGTTGATGGAAACACTTGTACTAGTGTTTTTAGGTTCATTTGTTGGCTAAGTATAAGTTAAAACTTCACTACGGACTTAGCCTTGGTTTCATATAGCCATACACACATAGTACCACTTAAGAAAAAAAATACTAAGTCATTTTTAATATGGTGTGAAACATGTGTGTGATAAATTGGCCTAAAATACATGGGTATGGATCATATGTGTCCAAACTTCTATGGCACTGGTTTCTATGGATTAAGGTTGCCATATGGAGCAACATTGCTTAAGAAAACATATTAAAATTATTTATAGAATTTAAACTAAGTCAAATTTGCTCAAATGGCCATATAATTCTAAATCCATTCTAAACTTGTTCAAATAATATTTTGGGCTTATGTATGTGTTAGTACACATTCTAAGGAACCCAAAACAATTTAGTTTGCAAAAATTGGATTTACAGAATTTGAATTATGTCAAATTTCATAAAACAAGCATATTTGAAAATGATCATATTTTAAACTGTCAAATTTTAATTTGCTTAAAGCCAAAAGATTCAACAGATCCAGGGGATTTAAAAAAGTCCAAGTTTGCTAAATTTGGGCTTATGGTTAAAAAGATATAATGTTTCTAAGTTCTAGTGATTATTCTGTAAAACTGCCAATTAATTTTATTCCGGAATAAAAACAGAAAAGAGCTGGGCTCAGATTTGATTATTTACCTCGCAGTGCGGCCGAAAGGGAGTGGGCCTGGGCCAGCTACGTGCTGCTCCGAGCGACGGATAGAGAACATAACGCGTGCTGACTCGCAGCCACGCGGCGCACTGTGGTTGGTTGGTACCGGTTCGGTAAGTGATTTAACAGGGGCCATGGGATCTAGATCTAACGGACGGGGATCAAATGGAACTCACCGGGCGGCGGGACTTCGCCGGAATGGAGGAAGACGGCGGCGCTGCGCACGGGTGTGGACGGCGGGGCTTCTCCGGTGGTCCTCCGGACACGGGGAAGGCACGACGAGGTTCAGCTCGAGATGACGAGCACGATGGAGGCCACAGTGTTCTTTCTCGCTTCCGGGGACGGTGGCGCAACACGGATGGTGACGACGCGACTCCGGCGAGCACGGCACGACGCTCCCGCTGCGAGAAAAGAAATAATGGATGGTTCAGGTGTGTGCGCGAGACCTAGGGGGGAAAAGAGACAGAGAGGGGTGGAGGATACGGGCTACGGTGGCCGGGATCGAGGTTGAACGGCGGCGGTCCCGTGCGGCTCCGGCGAGCAATTTCGAGAGCCTGGGGGCTCGATCCAGAGGGGAGTGAGAGGGGAAACAACGGCGGGAGGCAGGGCTTTAAGGATCTGGGCTCGGGCAGAGTTAATGCGACGTAATTCGCGAGTTATCGCCGGATTGAAATTGGAGTAGAAACGGGCACCGGTTTCTCTCTGTAATGAAGACGACGATGACGTCATCATAACGTCATCATTTATTTATTTTTTCTTTTTTTTCTTTTTTTAATATCTTTTAATATACAAGTCCTAATGACCCCATTTAAATTTCTAAAAATTTGTAAAATTAATATCTTTCTGTTTAGAACATTTTTATAAACTTTTAAACACATTTCACTTTTCATTTTTTTTAAGTATAATTAATTCACTAATAGGGCTTAAAGTTATTAAAAATTAGAAAATAATAGAAATGAGATTTTTATTAAATAAAATTTCAGAGACAGTAAACATGTCAAATACTATTTTTGAAAGTCATTTTACCTCACTTTCATATTTATAAATTTGAAAATATAATTAATTACTAATAGTAACTTAATTCCATTTTTAGAATAGAAAATTAAATAAATATAAAAATGGCTTAATAAAATTTGGAAAAAATCCCACAAGTCATAATATTGTTTTCTAAGTCCTCTTTTACGTTAGTTTCAAAGCAAAACATTTTATGAACATCACTTTATGTTTAAAACTTGGAGTAACATTTGCATATCAACATAAATAGTTGTTATTCTCATAAAATAATTTTGAGGCTTAAAAATTATTAGAGATAATAATTCTCTGGTTTCAAAATCTATAAAACATTTTCAAAGTAATACTTGATTTGAAAACATGTTATAAAATAAGCTTTTCTAAGAGAAAACAATTTCTTTGATTAATGAATATTTATTTTGAATGGGCTTTTAGGGTATATGGAATAGAGATATAATGGATTCTTAATTTCAAATTTCACTGAGTTATGTATTGTTTCCTTTTATTTCTTGCCTCTCATTGGTTTTTGGTGACTTGCATAACATCAAAACAAAAAGTTTCAATTTTTAGTGATTTTTGGACTTTCCAAAAATCAGGGATGTTACACATGATCACCTATGTGTTTATGAGGCTTGTTATCACTATGCACAATTTATGAGCTGATTTGGTCAATGATGATGACTTTGACACATGTATATTTGGCTGATGCCTCACTGTCTCTACCAGATGGCCATCACAAGTAAGAAGCAGACACAAATAGATGTGCCATGTCTTTGCTTTTGCTGGCCCACCTCGCGTAGCAAAGTTGTGTATGCTTGCTTTGTCTCTATGTTCCCTGAGGCCAATGAGTACAGAACTGTGACTATAGATGTTGTTTTGAATGTGCATGATCCCTTTAAGTCGATGATTAAAATGTGTCATCATATCATTGCAATGTACAAGCACATTCATTGTGCATTGCTCTTCGTAGTGTAGAATTACTTCTTGGATAAACATGGTTGTGCTTTTATTATGAGGCATTACCAGTTGTTCGTAGTTTGGCCCCAGTTTTACATAAATGTCTTCATGAAAGAATTCTTCCTTTTTAGAACCAATCTGATTATATGCACATTTTGTAACTTATGCTTCTTTTTTGCTTGATTAACAGCGTATTCCATGCCCTGTATGGAATAATAATTGCCCAAGTGTTGATCCTTCTGCATCCAAGTTCTGTGTTGCTATACAAGAGTGTCACCTCAAGTCAGTGGTAAGAAAACAATTCTTCTTCTTACACTTGTATTATGTATTGTGTTTTTATTACAATATCTAATTTCCACGTTTCTTTTTATTTCTGATGCACATATTGTACCGTGCACTGCTCGGATAGCATTCAACAAGTTAGTAGTCGAGCGTGTGTTGTTTAGTTCCCGTGGCAGAAAGTACACCTTTCATGTGTCAAAAGAACAAAGCAAGACCCGTTTGCACGGGATACAATGGGACTGGTTCATCGAGAAAAAGAACATCTCCGTGGGAGACATACTAGTGTTTTCCATGATACCAAGGCCCACTATCTACGTTGCTATTATTGGTGACGCCCAAGATGACTCACTTTGCATTTCAATCGAAGATGACTCAGTTTCAAGCGAAGATGACTCAGTTTCAAGCGAAGATGACTCAGTTTGCAGCGTAGATGGCAGTTCTGATGATGAGATGCATAATGAGAATTCTAGCAATTCTGATGATGAGATGCATGATGAGGATTCTAGCAATTCTGATGATGAGGTCCATGCTGAGGATTCTGACAATTCTGCTGATGAGAGGCATGATGATGCCAACATCGTATATGCCCAAAGAGCCAATCTCGACAATCACGAGAAGAACCGCCTGGCCCGGCTTCTACCCCTTGGACCCTATGTTGGGCTTCCTTTTGTAACTCGTTTCACCGTCACAAACTTGCAGCACTATACTATGGTATGTATCTTTAAGAAGCCCTCCTCTTTTTGCAAGTAAATTTCCAAGAACCATGAGAAGGTCTGCTAACATGGTATGTTAACTTTTATGCTTAGAAACTACCGAAGTTGATAGGGGAACACGCTGACCTGAGGAATTATGGCAGGGTTGGCCTACGACTTAGAGCAGAAGAGGATGTCACCACCATTTCTTACAACAAGAAAACAGACAGCCGCATTATCCTCGACAAGCTGGTGTGGATGGTTTTCGTCCAAGGCAATAATTTTCATAATCAGCAACCTGTTTTGATTATTGTGAGGGAGACCGATGACCCTAGGTTGGAGGCGGTCATTGAGATGGGGGTGTTATAGAACCGGAGCAAAGGATATGCATTGTTGGTGAAGAGACAATGATGCTGCTGAGCTAGGCCTATGAACTTCTTATTTTGTCTGGCTGGATTGTAATTTCGTTTGTTTCCTGGACTTGTTAAGGTTTAGTTTGTTTCGTAAACTTCTAAGGTATATTATCGCTGGTAGATCCCTCGTGCTAAAACCCGAGTAAAGATCAAATCTCTAATAGCTGCTAAAACCTCGAGTTTAGATCAAATCCCTCGTGCTGGTAGATCGTGCAACTCATCACTGCAGAACTCAACAAAAGCCTGGCAAGCCAACGGTCACTGAACTTCTCGACGTCGTCGCTATCGCATAAATATGACCGAGCACGGACCACGCAACCTACCTTCTACGCCGCCGCCACAGCTCCCCAACCTCCCCCCTCACTCTCGGCACTGATTACTGCATGCCGCCACAGCCCCCCGACCTCCCCACTCACTCTCGTCGCTGATCCACCCGATGGCGCTGCGCGTGAGAAGCAGCACCGACTTCCGAGGTGTGCAGCTGCGGCCGTCCGGGTACTGGTCCGCGGAGATCACACACAACGGCGTGCGGTGGTGGATGGGCACCTTCGACACGCTCGAGCTCGCCGCCCGCGCGTTCGACGTGGCGGTGTGGCGGTTCGGCCGCCCGCGCACCGAGCTCAACTTCCGGCACGTCGAGAGCAAGGAAGTTGCCGAGTTCCTCGCCCCGGATCTGAGGATTGTGACCCGCAAGGAGGAGCAGGAGAACCGCCGCGCGTTGTGCAGCTGCGCATCCGCCGGTACGACGAGGCCACGATGGAGAGGTTCCGCCGTGATCACCTAGATCTGGTATAGGCGCAGTTGCGGCTCGACGCTCAGAGGGACGCGAAGACGCGAGCTCGTACATCCCGGGGGGATGCTGGCCCCTCCACCATCATCGTCTCATCGTCGGATGAGGATTTGGACGATGCATTCTGGGAGAGCCTTATGCAGGACTCTGATGACGACGAACTTGACGACGCATTCTGGGATGATGTGTAGTGTTTTACAGTGTGGAAGATGTTGAAACGTGTCAAAATAATCAAAATTTCGACGTTTTATGTGTTCGTTGAAGTTTCAACATTTCTTCCTTCTTATTTTGGGCTGCAACTGTAGTAGGATAATTATGGGCTACGGAGTGCTATAAGGCCCAATAAAAATGTCCTAACAGGAGACGCCCCAAGAAAGTGCCATCATGGCCCAATTCTGGAAACAACTGCTCCTCCACTCACCGCAGTAACCCTGGCATGCAGAACGCCACGCGTTCGTCACGATATTGTGAACGTGAAACGTGTCGCTTTAGTTCCGGCGGCCAGTTATTGCTCCGTCGTGGATACGGCTCCTCCGTTCCACTCCCCCTCCCGGTGTATAAATAGACGCAATCTTCAGTTCATCCTCTATTTGCCTCACCACCTCCCCTCAAAAGAAAACCCTTTGACGTAGTAGGTTCCACCGGTGATCATTCCTCCAGGCGGCCATGGCTCCACCGGCGAAGCGGTCTGCTGCCCTCTTGTAGGTTCCATTTCCGTTCACGTACTGCTGATTCGTTTCTAGATTCCTCGTGATTTCGTCTTTCTTAGATCCTTTTCAGAATTCCTGGTGCTTTCATCTTTCTTAGATCCGTTTCTGATTTCCTCGTGATTTTATCTTTCTTAGATCCATTTTTCCTTTTAGATTAACATCAACTTCCTTCATGAAACTATCTACAGGGCACATGAAGCCGAGCAGACGGTCATCTTCAGCGCTCTGGCGAAGAGGGTTGACATCCTAGAAGCTGAGCTTGAGAAGGCCTTGAAGCTCGCCTACGACAATCTCAACAAGGCCCGCGATGCCAGGTCTGAGTAGGTGGCTCAGGGCGAAGCTTCCCTCATAGCGTTTCGGAAGTTGATGGATGATACGTCCAAGTTGAGGGCCAGCAACCTCGAACTGACCAAGCAGGTTGGGGAACTGAAGATCGGTTTAGCCCTGGCTGAGCAGAAAACCTTGATCACTCTCCTTGCAGCTGTGACTCCCCAGGCAAGGGAGGATCCAGTGCCATCGGAGGATCCAGTCCTGACGGAGGATCCAGTGCCATCGGAGGAGCTGTCGGGCCCCTACTGATGCTCTTTATTTAGCCCCCTACTGCTGTCCCTGTGCTTCTGATGTCTTGTTTAGATCGACAATCTCGTTTGTATCGTGTGGTTTCTATTAATATGTATGTAGTCTATGTTTATGTTCAACTACTATGTTTATTTTCTTAAGATAGATATAATTCGAGTTCACAATATGGAGAAATAGATGACAGAAGTTTCGATGGATCTAAGTGACAGAAGTTAAAAGGGTTACATTAGACTAACTCCA
The DNA here is from genome assembly GCA_028641055.1 of Alopecurus myosuroides. Classification (NCBI taxonomy): domain Eukaryota; kingdom Viridiplantae; phylum Streptophyta; class Magnoliopsida; order Poales; family Poaceae; genus Alopecurus; species Alopecurus myosuroides. The sequence goes on along the minus strand of CM054063.1, from coordinate 114,314,801 downwards.
ATGCAAAAACATATAATTCGATTTCACAATATGGACAAATAAATGACAGAAATGAAAAGGGATATATTCAACTAATCTGCGACGTTCTCGTGGAACGAAACTCGCCTCCAACTGGGCATATTGGGCCGGGAACAAATATCCGCGCCGGAACATATAAGAAACATCGATATGGACCGCGTCCTTCGAGAGAAAATTCCACTTTTCAGCCATCCACGACGGAAACAACACGACGTTATAAAAACGTGCCGCTCAAAACGTTCCGGATCGCGCGGAATTTGGTAGTGTAATGGCAACATCACATTCTCCCCTTCACGTTTCTGTCACTCGAGCAAGGCAACAAGGAGGCATGAACCCACTATCGAGCATAAATACTCCCTCTTGGAGTCACTAGCAACTACTTGGCCAGAATAACCACTAGCAACGGAGAGCATGCAAGATCAAAAATAACATATGCAATAAAGACTATAATCAACTTGGCATAAGGTCAATATTCATCGGAACCTAGCAAATATAGCATAAAGAATTACATAACATCAATCTCGATCATGATAGGCAGCTAACAAGATCTAAACATGGAGGCATATGAGGATAAGACAACCATCTAGCTATAGCTACGAACCCGTAGTCCAAGGATGAACTACTCACGCATCACTCCGGCAGGGTGCCGGAAACAGCTTCAGAACCCCCCTGATCTGGGGTTGACGGTGACGGCGGCTGCGAAACTTTTTTGGGGATTTTGATCAGGTGCCTAGGGTTTTCCATCCGGGGGGCTTAAATAGGCGAAAGGGCAAAGGCGGTGGCGGCCGGGGGGGGGGGGGCACACCCATAGCTGGCGTGGCCGGGGGGGCACCCTATGATGTGGCCCCCTGCTGCCCCTCTTCGACTCCTCTTCGTTCTTCTGGATGCTTCCGGGGAAAATAGGACTTCTGGGCTTCGAATTTTCCAATTCCAAGAATATTTCCAGAACAACTTTTTTGAAACTAAAAACAACAGAAAACAGGGAACTGGCTCTGTGGCATCTTGTTAATAGGTTTGTCCAGAAAATCGATAAAAATGACATAAAGAAGGGAGAAAACATGTAGCAATTGGCATAATATCATCATGGAGCATCAGAAATTAGGGATACGTTTATGACGTATCAACAATCTCTCTTAAAGTGCCCTTTTCCTCCACATGTATGACATGTGATGTCTCTATTTGGTGGTGTAGGTGTAGAACCACTAGGACCGGAAGCTAGTGATGTTTTTTTCCTTGCACTAGAGGTGCTTGTCTCGGGTTTAGCACTTGTCCCACGGGTTGAAGTAACTTGAGGTGTAGGTGGTGTGAAAACAGATTTTTGAGATGAAAACTCCTTATAGAACTCACTTGTACCTCCTCATTCAGCCTCTTCTCAGCTTCTCTTGATTGATGCAACAATTCACTCATATTTTTATATTGCACATGCCTCACAATGCTTCTTGTTTTGAATTGAAATCCTGACAAGAATCTTTGCATTGTTTGCTCGGGCTCCTCTCTAACCCGAGCCCTTTCTAGGATCAATTCCATCTCCTTGTAATAAGCATTGACAGACTTTGTACCTTGCTTCAATTGTTGGAGCTTGTCATAGAGAGTTCTAATATAATTCCTTGGAACAAATCTTTCTCTTAGTAATTGCTTCATCTCTCTCCATGTGTTAACTTCTTGTTGTTCATTTTCTTCCCTCAATCTTGTAATGCCATCCCTCCATAATAGAGCATAGCCATCAAAACCAGAAGATGCAAGCTTAAATTTTCTCTCCTCAGGATACTCATGTAATCTCCATAGCTTCTCAATTTTCAGCTCCCACATCAAGTATTCCTCCACATCTTCAGAATCACAAGCAAGACTAGGAATAGATAATTTTAGTTTTCCCAAGCCATCATCCTCTCTATTTTGGTCCAAAGGAATTCTCCTTGCATATCCTCCACGGCCTCCAAGTATATTGCCTCTCCCATCATCCAAATCAGCATTAGGAGCATTAGCTTGAGTTCTTTGTTGTTGTTGTTCCACTAGAGTTGCTAAATTTTCAATTTGTCTTGTAAAATTGTCAAAGTTTCTTGCATAGCATCAACAGACTCTTGTGTGGCTGTAGCTTCAATTTTGAGGTCCAATTTCCTCAACTCCTCTCTTAAAGAATCACCAGTTCTATCCACCTCAGCAGTAATTCTTTTGTAGAGTATATCTCTCAAAGCTTCATATTCATTCCACTTGACCACCTCATCCGGTTTCTTCCTTGCCTACACATCCACATCACTAGAAGAACTCATGATTAATCTATTAGTAACAAAATAATCAATGGGTCGTGGTGCTCTCTCACAACTCACTCAAAACCAAGCAAAGAAGTGCTTCACTCACTGTTCCAAAGTGAATAGGATTGACTTACGAACAAGGACCAATGAAAAATGTGCTAAGTGTGAGAAGAGAATATCCAGGCTATCAAGTATCACAATGCAAACATGATATTTGGTGGGGCTTGGTTGGGAATCCTAACAACACCAAAATAACAACTCCAATGCACTGTCTAATGTGATGAAAAACACTAAAGGAACACACTCACTCTGGGAGACAAATGTGGCTTAGCAATTATATGGAAGAGTTATTGCAAGCACTAGAAAGAAACTAGCAAATACTCTATGAAAAGAGGCACAAGATTGCTCAAATGTCCACAAAAATATCCAAGATATGACAAGCTTCCACTAGTGATATTATGTCTCGGCCTCTTTTTGCTTTTTCTCTCTTTCTACTTTTTTATACTTTTTCTCTTTTCTCTATTTTTTCGATTTTTCAATGGCCTTTGAATCAACTAGGAGCAATAAGAAATGGAAAACAGAAAAGTGGACAAAAATTTGATCAAATTGAGCAACCTGTATGATCAATAAACGACTAGTATTTGGGTTTTGGGTACATAAAATTTGCTGTAGAATGGCTGTGTCTAAGGCTTCTCAAAAATCAGCACAGAAACCTAGGGATAAAACAGGGAAAAAAAAGGAGAACTAAGAAAAACGAGGGAAAACTGCTCACGGCAGGAAATTTGAGTCACGGCAGAGAAACTGCGATTTTTGCTGCCACAGCAGAGCGCGTGTGTGTGTGCGTATGTGTTGCGGGTGAGTGCTTCGGGTGGGCGCGCGAGTGGTTTTGTAAGCGTGCGTGTGAATCCAATCGTGGCTAGGAGCGCTCAAGTGGCGGCAGCACTTTTGCGTGTTTTGGTGCCACGACAGGGACGGAATCCGAGCGCGGGTAGGAGCGGGGGCGCGCGGTAAGCGAAACGCGTTACAAACACGCGGTTTGGTAAGCTGCGTAACGAGCGCGGTATAGAATCCAAGCGGCACAAGGAAACAAGGCGCAACATCGATTTGGCAAAAATTGTGCCACGGTAGGGAAATCGGTGGAATCTGATTGTAGCCAGGAACTCGATTTAAGCTAGGGTAAGCATGCTAGGTGATCCACAAGAGAGGTTTTGATGCTCAAGGACCATGGTAAAAATCAAACCTAAACCTGAGGAAACCAAAGGCAACTCGCAACACTTCTTTTTGGTGAGAATTTTTCGGTATAGATGGAAACAAAAAGGAAGAACTAGATGAACCCTCACCCTAATAGATCAAAACTAAAAATAAAAAAAACGGAACGCAAATCAACAGAAAACAACAATTAGAGTAGCAATTTGGTGTTGATCTAGGCTCTGGCAAAATCTAAACCTAATATTTTTGTATGGCTTTTTCTGGATAGGAAATAAAAACAACTAAACTAGGGATAGCTTTGCTCACCGAGGAAACCTGAGAATCCGATACCAAGATGATATGGGGTGGCCCGATCTTCTCAATGAGCTCTCTCTCTTTTTGTGGGTATTTTCTAGATTTTGTGATAACTAGTGCTACACTGAGACCTCTCACTTGGATGACCCCTGTTGCCAGTGCAACAACAATCAAGCCCTTTGGATATTCTCAACTACACATTGTTGCACAAGTAATCAAAGATCACGAGTGGTTCTGTATCCCCCTATTCCCAATGTAATAACAACATATCACGCAACTTTGCAATAGTAAACTTCAAGATGAATGCTTAGCAGCAATACAATCTAGAGTCTAGGGTTTTCTTTGGTTTAAACTGGTCCTCCGTTTCCACACGCAGGTGGTAGCTATTTAAGGGGGAGGGGTGCAGCCACAAGGGGGCTTGCGCAAGCACCAACTCCTCCTAGGACTAGGACTCCTACTAGGACTCGAAGAGAGATACAAACCGACCCAACATTAAGGGGTTCAGCCAATATGGTATACAAACCATGCCTATTTGGAATGGGAAACGATGCTTATCAGGCGGGGGATTGTGTCATCGTGTCCTCCGCCTCCTGCTGTCGACACGCGTCCATTAGAGACCCACAGACCACCGCCCCGCAGCCTTATCCGTTCCCCCACACGCTACACCCGTCCACTCCCTCCCCTGGTCGTATTTTTCTCCCATCTCGACCATGGACAAGAGAAACTCATGGCACCGTTGACTTCCCAACCAATCTTCCGCCGCTACAGCCGGCGCGTCGCGACCCCGCCGGTGCCGATTCTCCGAGCATACGCCCCATCCTCCTCAACATCTGCTACTCCCTCTCCTCCTCCACTCATCCCATCCTTCCCGGCGGCGAGTCCTCTCTCTTGTCTCCACCCCAAACGGGTGTCGTCGCCGCCGCCAGGGGCACGCCATGGACGGCTCCGTTTCTCTCCGCCGCAGCTGGGCCGCTTGATGGCTAGGTTGAGACTCCAAGTGAAGAGTGTGTAGCTAGTGGCAAGCCTTCTTCCCCACGAGGGTGACTCGAGGGTTTATATCGAACTCTTGGGGAGCCAGTATTTCAGCAGTTGTCTTCCAAGCTTCCTCCAGGATCCTGCAAACAAGTAGAGAATTTTGTGCCCTCAACCTCACCAAGTGGTTGTCAAGCACAAGGTGTGAGACTTCTAAATTGCAATGCAAAGCTGAAAGTAAATGTGCAATAATTAAATCTACTACTAAATGCAAATGAGAAAATAAATATGCAATGGATTGTTTTTGTATTTTTGTGATGCAAGTGGTGATGGAGATAATGTAAATTCGAATTGGAGATGCAAGTAAAGTAAAGTGAAAGTAAAGTAAATTGCAGCAAAGTAACTAGAGTGTTTTCTTATATTTAAAATAGGACCGGGGTTCATGGTTTCATACTTGCATTCTCTCAAATAAAGTAGACGGTGGACATAAAGAATTACATGTGAGATTACAATAACATGTTTAACATTGAGTACTTTGATATGGGCATCACTTCCTAGCATAGAGATCTCTACGGTCATATTGATCCCTCTTATACTCCACCAAGATGCGAAATAAATCATAACACCTCGATAATTAAGGAAAAACTAGAGTATAGCTTTAAGCAATGTGACATGAGGTTGAAGTAAGAACTTGCTAGATCTAGTCATGGAGATTGATTAGTGTCACTTCAAATCCCCGGTAACAAGGTACTCCTTTTTATCCCTAGTGAGGTAACTAAGAAAGGTTTAATAAAATCTAAGTGGATTGCTGAACTTCTGTCACTTTCACAGCACTAGCCACCCCCCGTTACTCCAACTAATGCACCCATCACCCCACACACGCACACAAGAACTAGATAGATCAAAGCTAGCAAATAAGAACGGGGTACATAAGATACATCTACTCAAATAACTCAAGAGAAACAATAGCAATCTCAGATTCAATAACTCATAGAAAAGATCCACCACATAGGAATTACAACGGTGCCCGTAATCATGTGAGGCAGCTCATACGGATCTAATTAGTGAAGCACATAGAGAGAGAGAGATATAAGTGCTACTTCCACAAACCCATAGCCCTGGGGTGGACTACTCCCTCTTCATGGAGATGTCGATGGAGATGACGTTGGAGGGGTAGGAGATCACACCGGCGGCGCCCCGCCGGAGTTTTCCCCCTCCAATCTGGAACTCCAGGTCTCTGTTTTGGTGTTTCGGCAGCGCTCTCCTCCGTAAGGGTACGGGGCACCATTTTTATAGTCGGTTTTAGGTCAAGACGGAGTCGGTAAGTCGAAGATGGAAGGAATTGGGGCCACATGGGACAAAAGGGGGCCTCTCACGCGGCCAAGGAATCTTCATGGAGGGTCCTCTTTTGGGCCTCCTTGCCCAATTCTCGTGGATCCATCGCCCACAAGTCTTCTCCTTCCAAGAAAATGACCCCCGCAGATTTTCAGGTGATTTCGCGGAAGTTTGCCCCCTGAAACGTCAAAAATATAGAAAAAGGGGTTTCTGACAGGCAGGGTTAATTCCATAAAAGTTGGGGGACTTTGTAATTTAACCCCAAAATACTATAAAACATTGGATTATACCCTTATATGATGCAATATGTAATAGAAAACCATGTGAAAATATGCAAAATTCATCTATGCATTTTACATGCATCAACATCCCCAAGCTTAACCCATGCTCGTCCTCGAGTATGAAGGTGATAAAACTAAGATGGGTTTTGCATATTGAAACAATCATGGGATATCAAGGAGGATTATTCATGCTACATATAATCAAATGATTAATACTAGAAATGAGTAGCAATATACAATTCATGTTGTAAGAAATATCAAATATGCGAGCAAAGATGCTTCATGAAAGTTCACAAAGTGTATAATGAAATAAAAGCACTATGGACCAAATGCATACACAAAATGAAAAATAAAATCATATATTGGTCAAAGAATAGCATAATGGAGAATAGAAAATATAGTGGATACTTTGGAGAAAATTGAGTAGAGGTAAAACATGATCAAGTCTTATTTAGCCTCTAAATTATTCAACTAAAATTACTAATTGGAATGTGGTATCCATTGATCTAGGACTCTCATTGCCCCTTTATCACTAGCATCTTAAAATTGTGAGTATTGAAGTAATGAGAAGGACAAGGTGGTTGAAAGCCTCGTGCCCCGTGAGTGTGAAAACCTACTCCATGATTACTCAACTTAAGATTCCTAATAAGCTTTGTACAATCATAATAAGTATTAATCACATCATAGAGAACCGCAAAGAGGTACCTCTTTCCCCATGACATGGAAACAAGCCCATGTTACAATGACAAGATGAACAAATGGAGTAGACTCATCATCCTTTTTATTTTCATTCACTATTATGAATAGCTTCTTATTTTATTATAGGATGTGTTGTAGAGTCACTCAAGCTGTAAGTAAATTTCTACCATGATAAATCATGGCTTGGGTTAGCGGCCCAATGCGTTTCTCTAGTCATATAGATACTTACTCATCAAAACTTACTATTCCTCTATTTCATTTCGGCATGGTAGGAGTCCAAAAACAAAAGTACATGATATCAACCAAATGTAAATTTTTTTTGTGCAATGTTGAAAGCTTTCCGGTGATACACGTTTATAGCTAGCTCCCAACCACACACTTGTCAAACGCAAAACTTGTGGCTCCCATTATTGGGTCATGTTTATTAGATGCATAAAAAGTAAAGTGTGCCTTCAAAAGTTCGTGAGAGTCCTATCCCAAGTTCAACCCATGACAATTAATAAAGTGAATATCTTAATTTAGAACATAAATAATACAATAACATGGTGAACATACTCGGAATAGCAATGAAGCTAATGGGAAGATATGGTGGACTCACTGGAAATACTTGGCTAAGGAGTGTTGGAAACAAGTTTTTACTTGTTGGAATTTTTAAATTTTTGGGCTAGCAAGAGGGAGATAGTTGACCAGCTACTATGCATGCATATGTCCATAGAACTACTCATTTCATGACAAACTAAATAAACCAGCAATTAACATCAAGGACATGAATAAGAGATAGCTCAAGACAACATTATTGCAAATTTCTACACATAAAAAGCCTATAAATCATGCAAACATATGTAGCTCTTCAAATCAACCATGGCATCCCTATTCCAAGTCATAATACTAGCATCCAATACATTCCAACCCCAAACTCCAGTAGCTAAATCTCATATAAAATGATGGTGGTGGTCTAATCAAAACAAAAATAAAAACAAAAACTAGACGCTTCAAGTCTCTACGATAAATGCTTTGCTTAGAAAAACAGAAATAGACGTGTGCTAACCAAAAGAGTGTAGCTCCAGTGGGGTGTTCATCACATCCCCAAGCTTATGTATTTCACCATTCTTGTATGTCTTGAGGCGCAGCTCCTCTATTCCCTGTGAAAAAACTTCACAAAACATGTTTCTCCCATTCTTTTTCTGTGGGGTGAGATTAGCAAGGACAAAAAAATCACATGCTTGCTGTGCAAAATTCCAAATCAAATGCTCCAGTAGATAGACAATAAGGTTCATTATGTTGTATTTTCACTCTCTTGCTTGAAAGAATCATGAAAATTCGATTCCCAAGCCCAAAGAGTGCATAAAACAAAAGAAAGCAAAATCTGTCCAGAAAAGCAGCAGCAGAAAAACGAACGTGTTTCCCTAATCTAGACTCGTCAAAACATTAAGCCAATTTTTCTGCTTACAGAGGACGAAAAGTTGTAGAACATACTAAAAAATTAGCTCAATCAGACATACCAATAAAAAACGTAAAATCATACGGTGAGCAGACTCGTGCTGAAACAGAAATTTCATGCACTAGGATAGCAACTTAGGGCACGGAGAGGAGAGTCTCGGCGAGTTGAGAGACCTCGGAGTTCCCGAGCTACCGCCGCTGGCCACTCCGGCCACGGCGTCCACCATACTCATCGACGGCGTCGAGAACTTCGGTCAGTACGTCCACTTCTCTCTTCCATCAACTCGCTTTCATCATCGACCAGCTGGTTACTGCCCATCATGGCCCTCTCGGATCTCAACTTCCAAGAAGGGAAGGAGTTCCACCAAGACATACTACGAAGGTTTGGAACCAGCATCAACCATATTGCTGGCAGAGGTAACAAGGAATTCTATTTGGTTGTGGATTTCTCAAGATCAAAGATCAGACTAAACGAAGATTCTGTGGGATTGATCCTACAATCAGTTTTTGGTGGTGAAGCTAAATTATTCAAGGTTTTATGTCTCCAAAATTGGTCATTCAAATTCTCAGTTGCTAACAAAGAGATCGGCTTCTATATATTCAAAGGAGGTAACATCTTCAACAATAATTTTTGCATGAGTTTTTGGCTTTGGGGGCGTGGTGGACCAGATTTTCGCAAGGAATATGAGTTGTACCTCAAAGAACAAGAAAATGCTTGGACCACTGTATCATATGGTAGATCTACTAAATCTTATGCCCAAGCCACGCAAAATCCTCGCTTCTTCGAAGATCATCGTAGAACTCTGGCCTCGAAAAATCACACAGCATCTCAGTCAAACAATTTCAAAGCGCCAATTAATTCAGATAATTCGCTTTCAAGGACGGTATTTAAGCCTGTACGCAATATCGGGCCCATTTACTGCAGCCGTTGCCTCTCAGAAGATCACGCGCGGCCCAATTGCAGGAATAAGATACGTTGTCATGCGTGTAAGAGATGGGGCCATATTAGAGATAACTGCCGCTTCAATTCAGACATTGAGGGGAAGCCCATCAAAGGTAAGGCCACAGAAACCTTGCAACGCTCGTTGATGGCAGTTCCTCGATCAACGCGCGCGGGATTAGACGTAGCGGAGGAAATTTCGGTGACACGCAGAGGTGAACTTATTGCGGAGCAAAACCGTGCGATACAGTCTAGACTACGAGGCCCACATGGAAACGACTCAACAGCGAAAACTACTCCGCTGGTCTCCTCATCTTCTTCTTCCCCTGCTCGAACAGTAGAGATTTTTTCCGCCGCTCTGTCTCAAGGAAGGATCCCTCCCAACCCTATGGCGAATTTCCCTTTTGATCCAACACCATTCCTTCCACCCAATAGACATGCATTAGTGATTGAAGGCAGACCTGCTCGTGTCAGAGTCATCCATGGCGAGCACAGAATCACCAATGAAGACTTGGCGATTGTCACCATCGTGCCGATGCCGCAAGGGGAAGTTGCTTTCCAGAACATCCATGAGATTCTTGGTGAGTTCTTTGTGGAGAAACAGGTACAAATCAGAACCATTACTGAATGCCCTTTTGGCCAAGCATATGTCAGATTTATCAGTATTGAAGACAGAGATTGGTTTGTGGCCAATGGACCGCATGCTTGTGATGATGTGCAGCTGGTTTTCCAAAAGCACAATGAAGGTCTCAATTGGCGAGGCTTCAATCTCAACAGAGAGGTATGGATTCAGGTGATTGGTTTCCCAGCAGACCTACGCTGCATGCATGAACTCGCCAACTCTGTCAGAAGTTTTGGTAAACTGCTGGTCTGGGACAGAACTAAATCCACTGATGCTTATGTTCTCCTCAAGATTGGAGTGATTTCACTTGCAGATATCCCTATCAGCACTATTGTATCAGGGGCTGACAGGTTCAGTGGGGAATCTTGGACATGCCCCATCATTATTCTGCAAGATCAGTTAGGCAATGAAGGTCCACCAGCTGAGGAAGAAGTGCCTGCAGAAGGGGGGCCTCACCCCATTCCACCTGAACAATTCCACCATCCTAATCAGAACAATGTCCTGGTGGGTCCACTGCCTGTACATGCTGAAGGAGAACATGTAAATGTGGCAGTAAACCCTGCTGCCAATCAAGTGGTGAACCATCCAATTCATATTGCAATTGAACAACAGCTGGCTGCTAATGCTGTGGACTGGGATATTTGGGCTATGCCCCCTGCAAATGATATTAATAACATGGAGATGCAAGCAGGTGAATTTCTGGAACTTAATGATCTGAATGGACCAGTTAATGAAGGGGAAGGACAGAATGAGGATGATGCTAATATTAGCAGTGACCTGACACTTACTATTCAATCATCAGAAAACACTCAGTCTGATAACTCTATTCATGGGCCTGCGCCACAACCACAACAACTGGACCTCAATATGCCAGTACAAGATATGGGCCTGCAGCCAATGGATGTGGCCCATCATCATCATGGTAGTCCACCTGCTTTTCAACTCTTTCCAGCAGTTGAGGTGGAGCAGCTACAGGTACAGGAATTGGATTTCTTGGCAATCAACAACCAAAACAGAATACTGGATATATCAGATATGGCAGCTCTAGTATTAGATACTGAGATATCAAATAACAGAGTGGATTCCTTGACTTCTGTCACTCCTGGTAAGATGACCACTGCTGGAGTATCTCTGCCAGAACAAACTGTGATTGCCACTGCACAGATAAAACCTATTGATGAGGAGGCTCAATTGACAGTACACCAGAATCTCAATGAGACTCACTCTGCTGATATTAACCAGCCTGACAGTCAAGAGGAGGAAAATCTGGTATACCATAGTGAGGAAGATACAGGTACTTCAAGTCAAGAGGCTCCACCTGGTTTTCCTATTGCTCTTTTCAAGCCTAATTCCAATTATAGGGTCAGTTCAGATATGAAAGACTCTATGACACAGATTATGCTTGAATCATGCCATTTTTCAGATGATAAAATACTTGGAGAGGAAGGAGCTGCTCTTTGGGGAAAACACTTTGCTCCCAAGAACAAGGCAGATGTAATCACTCAGGTACCATTAGAATGGATGAATTTTTTCACAGCAGCTTTACTTTCTCAGGATAAATTTATCTGGGCAAAACATTTTCTTGCCACACAGTTATGGAAATATATAGTGGAGGGCACTGATCCATCAGCACTTAGGCCTTTTGTAATCCCAGATAAATGCCCTCTTTCTGATTTACCTGTATGCATTGACAACATGGGACAGGATATGGAATTTGTGTCACCTGAGAAGACTGGATGTTCTAACAAAGGAAATGCTACCACCTCTGCTTTGCATGCTAAAAACAAGAAGAGGAAAGAGAAAGCTCCCCTTGTGGAGACAGAGGTAAGAAGAAGTACCAGGTTGCAACAGAATAATAATGGTTTTAAAGCTAGAAGTTGCAAGAATAAATTATGTGTGAGCTGCTCTGCTAAGCCACCTATTATTCCAGCCAAAATTGTGAGAAATCTCTCTCTTACCTTTTGTAAGGTTGACCAGGCTGCATGTTCAGAGGAAGAACTTCACAAAGTGGAAAGGAAAAAGAAGAAGAGCCAGAGAGAGCAAGCTCCCCAGGAGGTGATGGGAGAAGAAGGGGAAGAAGCAGCTTAACTAGGCATAGGCTTCTTAGTTTTTAGCCTCTCCTATTATATAAATGATCCTCAAGAAGAGTGCTTTTGGTCCTAAAATGACAATGGTCATCTTTGTAATGATTATGATACTGTATGGATTATTCAGCTATATGTATGCTAGAGCAACAGCTTTTGAATCAGAAGTTTCAAGGTATTTTTATTGCAATGGATAAATCCTGGATAGTACTGAACTGGAATATTAGAGGGATTAATGATCCAAATAAATGGTTGGCTCTAAGTAACAAAATTATTGAGTCTGGATGTCATATCATCTGTCTGCAAGAAACTAAAAGAGATACTTTTGATAGCTCCTATATTAGGAATTTCTGCCCAAAAAGATTTAACAAATTCTGCTACTATCCTTCGATTGGGCTCTCTGGAGGTATTATTATCATTTGGAATGGGAGTTTATTCAATGGAGAGCATATTGAATCCAATCAGTTTTCTATCACTGTCAAGTTTACCTCCAACCAGAACAATAAAGAATGGGTTTTAACAAATATCTATGGCCCTTGTGAATATCAAGCTAGACAAAATTTCATTACATGGTTTAAAGATCTTGAGTATGCTGATGACAATTGGATGGTAGTTGGAGATTTTAACTACATTAGATACCCTGATAATAGAAGTAGACCAGGTGGAAATACAAATGATATGCTAATTTTTAATGAAGCTATTTCCAAGCTTGCACTTGTGGATATTCCAATCAAAGGTAGAAGTTTCACATGGAGTAATATGCAAGCTGCACCTCTTCTAGAAAAGTTGGATTGGATTTTCACATCTGAAGCATGGACTATTTTATATCCCACTACTATGGCTCTACCACTGGCCAAACCAATATCAGATCACACACCTATCATGATCAGTGTCGTGGTGGTGTCACGGCAGATGCCATGGGATGGCTAAAGATGTGGGGACGATGGACGCTGGAGGTGTCCGGGGAGGGATCACGCGACGAGTAGCCGCGTGAGGTAAGATCCACACAACACAAACAACACGATGTACCCAGGTTCAGGGCCCTCGTGAGGAGGTAAAACCCCTACTCCTGCCTTTCTCTATGTATTACGGTGTCTCACCGAGTAGCCACAGTACAAATAGTAACGCTACCGAGTAGCCCCTTGCCCCTCTCCGAGTAGAGCTAGGTCAAGAACTTAGGGTTTCTAGGGTTTCTAATGAGCCACTATGGGAGCATATGAGAGCGTCTGTTAACGTGCCTCGCGCAGGAGGCGGCGGGGCACCTTATATACATGGTGCCCAGCCGGATACGTCCAAATCCTAGACAAGTGTCGACATAGTGTGCACACTGTCCTTTCTCCGAGTACCCGCTGACAGCTTTGGTCGTTGGTCTTGGCTGCTTCTGTAAAGTCGTTGGGCAAAACTAGGGGACAGACTGGTATCACTGTACCTCGTCACAGAGTAGGCCCCCCTTATCCTGCCACCGACTGCTTCCATGCTGTCACTGTCAGGCAGGCCGTCCCCACGTGAACAGTAGTTCGAATGCTGCCAAGTACGGACCCAGGATACGCGGGATCCTGTGTCAGAACGGCTCCTTTGACTTCCTGCCCGAGTAGTTTCCCGCCAAATGTTCCCGCCAATTGTACTCGGGCCAAACCTTCTACTCGACATGGTAGAAACTGATTGATATCTCCTTCTGGCCATCTTGAGGTGAGACCGGGTAGCAGTCGACCGGGTAGAGAGTACCCGGTAGTCGGCTACTCGACCAAACCTCTCTTCTGTAAACGGCCTTTACCACCTGTCTTTACCCTACTCGGGGGTAACCCCCCGACAGCAGTCCCCGAAGCTGGTTGAGTCTTGCGAACTTGTTCACTAGGCTCTGCCAGCTTAAAACCAGCCTTTGCATCTCAGCCATCGAACCTCAAGATGCCGAGTAGGTCCTCCGAGTAGCTATCCGGAAAGTATCTTGAGTCTCTTCTTTCCCGAGTAGCACTTGCTTTCTACTCTGTATCCGAGTAAAAAGACTTAGCGAAAATTCGCAAACTGAGCCTCTGCAGCGCAGAGCAACATCCAGCCCTTCATGCAGGCACTGCCTACGTGTCAAGCATCCACGACCTTGTCGTTTGGTTGCCCAGGACACGACGCCACGTGTCCAGTTTTCACGCCGTGGGCCCACCGGCCGTCATGTCCCATCACGCGCAATTACTGGCCACGATCTGGAGGTGGGATCAAATGCGGCCGTTACGCGCGCAGCCCGCGCTTGTGTGCGTTTCTAGCCGGCCACAGGGCCCACCACACGCCACAGTCGATCCCACTACCGCGGTGGTAACGGTAATACCGCGAGGGAGATATAAATACCCCCGCGGTAACTTCCTTTTCTTCTACCCTGCTCTTTTCCCCTTCTGCCTCCTGTTCTTCTTCTCCACCGAGCCCTCCGCCGCCGCGCAAGCTTCTGCGCCGCCGCGGACTCACTCCACCGAGCACTTCCACTCGAAAATCATCCACTCTTCCCACTCGCGACGATGGCCAAGGCTAGCTGGGCGGGTTCCTCCGTCACCAAGGCCAATCTCGCCTGGCTCGTGACCAGCAGACGGGTTCCCCCCGGCGTGGAGTGCCGGGCACCCGACGACGAGGTCGTGCCAACTCCGCAGGACGGCGAGCGGGTGGTCTTCATGTCGCACTTCGAGCGCGGCTTTGGACTGCCCGCCTCCAACTTCCTGCGCGAGTTCCTCGACCACTTCGGGCTGCAGATGCATCATCTGCCGCCCAACGCGGTCGTCTTCCTCGCCTACCACGCCGTGGTCTGCGAGGCTTTCCTCGGCATCAGGCCCACGACGGATACGTGGCTCAGGTATTTCAATCTCCGCCAACAATCAGTCGGGAAGAAAGACGGTGCAGGTATCGGCCGCGCCACCGACACGGGCTGTGCCATGATGGTGCAGCGGACGGGTACGAACCATCCCCGCATCCAGGGGCTGGACTCCTGCCGAATGTGGCAGCAAACCTTTTTCTACGTCAAGAACGTCCCCGCCACGGAAGGAGGTGTGGTTGATGATCGAATCAACCTGCCCGCTTGGAGGAACCGTGCTCCACTCGGGTCGAACTGGAAGGAGAAGCCCAACATCGACGAAATCGCCGTCGAGATAGAAGATAGACTCGGCGAGTTGAAGAAGCTGGGCCTCAAGAATGACGACCCGGTGATATGCTGGATCAAGCGCCGAGTACTCCCTCTGCAGGAGCGCTGCCATCTCATGTGTTACATGGGAGGCCCGCGCGACTGCACCAGGACCACCACCATCGAAATCGACGACGCGGATGTTGCCTATCAGGCCAGGAACATGCTGAAGACAAGCCTTACCGAGAAGTGGCGGTATGGCTTCGTCCCGTACAGCCGCACGCAACCGATTGCCCGGGTACGTTCTTCCTTCTCTGTTTTTGCCTTTGCTACCCGAGTAGAGAACTTCCCTTTCCGCCCCGACTAGCAACCACCTGGTGCACCGAGTAGAGCTCTTAGTCTACTCGCGCTTAGGCTTAGTATGCTTTGTGTTTGCACGCCTATCCGGGTAGAACACTTGGAGAACTGCATAGGCTTAGTGTGCTTTGTGTCTGCACGCCTGTCCGAGTAGAATACTTAGAGAACCGCATAGGCTTAGTGTGCTTTGTGTCTGCACGCCTGTCCGAGTAGAATACTTAGAGAACCGCATAGGCTTAGTGTGCTTTGTGTTTGCACGCCTATCCGAGTAGAGTTCCATCCTGCTACTCGGTTTACTTATGATCCTTCTCTGTCTTTCAGACTCTTACTCGACAGCTGATTGAGAGTCGGGAAGTTTTCGAGGACAACTGGTTCGCCGATCGCGAGGAGGATGACATGCTGCCCTCTGACGACGCGGAACCGAGCAGTCCCGTTCCTGACAAGCGCGATGCTCTCCGCACTTGGTCGGATGAAGGCTCTCACGGTATTGTTATTTTCATCTTGTCTGCTTCTGAGAAACAACAACCCCTTGCACTGCTGTTCCTGATTCTTCCTTCTTCTCTTTTGAATTTCTCAGATGAGGCCGCTGCGGAGAAGGGTGACGAGGATGAGGGCGAGAACGAGGGCGATGCGCCCCTCGTCGTCCAACCTTTGTCTACTTCCCCTCCCGAAACCCGCAAGCGGACTGGGAGCGAATCGCAGGCACCTCCAGCCAAGAAGCGGAAGCCCGCCGAGAAGGAGGAGGCCGCCGAGAAGAAGAAGAAAGTTACTGTCAAGAAACCCCGACGACAGCTTAAATCCACCAATGCGTGAGTTCTCTTCTCGTTTGCCCTCCTTCTCGCGTAGTACTGATTTCTCCCAAATCTTCTTCCAATCCCTGATCTCTTTCTTCTCTGCAGTCCTGCCATGGACGCGAACGCAGCCCTCGCGTCCGACCAAGCCCAGAAGAAACCAGTACCTCTGGTTAACCTGGACGACGATGACGAGGATCGCCACGCCAATGCTGCTGCTGCCAATCCAGCACAAGGAGCAGCGTCAGAACCGGCAGCACAGGACACCGCTGTCCACGACGAGAGACCCCCTTCTCCTCCGGCTAGCAACGCCGAGGAGAACCGAGAACAAGAAATGCAAGACGACGCCGCCCTTGAGCGGCCAGAAGTAGAGCAGCCCACCACCGAGGCTGCCGCACAAGAGAACGCTGCTGCCGAGCAGCTGGTGACAGATGACACCGCCGCGGATGCTACCGTAGCAGATGTCTACCCACTGCCAGGCAGCGCACCGAGTGGTGTTCTGCCAGGAGCTGCAGCGGCGCCACCAACTGCGCAAGGCCCTACGCCTCCAACTGCGCAAGGCCCTACACCACCGACTTCCTCCTCGTCTCCACAGAGCAAGGACACATCCAGCCCTCCCGGGCGAGCAGCCAAGCAACAGGCCCTTGATGCTCTGAGGGATTACTGCTCCAAGAAGGGCCTTTCTGAGAAGGAGACTGCCGATAAGATGGCTGCTGAGGAGGCCAAGGCCAAGGAGGAGGCCGCCGAGAAGATCAAAGCTGAGAAAGAAGCTGCTGAGAGAGCCAAGGCCGAGCAGAAAAAGGCCAGGGCTGAGCAGAAGAAGGCCGAGAAGCAAGCTGCCGAGAAGGCAGTCGCCGAGAAGGCAAAAGCCAAGACTGACGGGAAGAAACCCGAGGATGTCGAGAAGCAGGAAATCGAGAAGGAGCAAACAAGGAAGAGGGCCAGAGACCAAGGCGCATCCGCAGGCGGAGCACTCGTGATCCGCGACTCCGGCCCGATTCCTGCTGCGCTCTCTGCGGGCGCTCGCGCTGCTGGCCAGCCTTGCTACCCGGAATATATGATTGAGGTTAGCCACCAACATAGCATCGGCTTCCCTCCCCAAGATAAAGCTGTAGCTATTCAGAAGGGTAGGAAAGCTGTAGCCAGGAATACTCCTCCCTTCGATCCAGCCCAGAACAAACCCGTCAATATTGCTTCTCGGGGAGCCCAAGACAAGCCAATAACCTCCAAGGGTCTTGAGCAGGTACTGGACACTGTCGGCTACATCAGCGCCAAGTGGGACAGCGGGGTTCTCGGAGAGGAGAAGTGGCACGGCTTGACCCTTGGCTCCGTCGACCACTACCGCGTGGAGTGGAACAAGATCGACCTGGGACACCAGCCCATGTCCGTCTCCACCGACACCGCCACCCTCGCAGCCAAGATGTTCTTGCACCGCAAGAACGCCGAAGATATCGAACAGAGCTACGCAGTAAGTCTTTTTGCCTTTTCCGAGTTGAATTTTCTTCTCTTCTACTCGCCTTTCTTTTTTCTTTCTCGGTTTTTGATCTTGCCACTTGCTATTTCAGATATCTGGCCTCGTCTTGAGTCTACCTCTGCGCCCTCGATAGCCAAGGCCCGAGCAGTTCGCCTTTCGCTGGGTGAGCCGATTGACACCAGGGCTGATATCGAGGACAGTTTGCAGGTGCTCAAAGGCTACTTCGAACAGCTGGCCGGCTGCGGGACTGATTTGATGCATGCGGGCTTTGAGCTCCACCGGCTATTCTGGCCTCATGATCCTGAGCCAAAAAGCATGCGGGCGCTCGCCCTCAAGCTGGAAGGCGTGAAGGCCGAGTTGAAAAAGTGGCGAGCCTCCGGAGCCCGTGCTGGTGCGGGCGTGATGCTTCTCTGCATTGCGTCCTGGTATGAAAACCTGGACATGCAGCTCATCCGCGGGAAGCGCAATAACTCCAAGTGGGAGACTGATGCCGATAGCGTGGCCTTGCGCAAGCAGATTGCATATGATGTCGCAGAGTGCGCCGAGACGGAGGTCTACATCGATGGCGTCCCCGAACCCGACACCGAGTACGAGGACGACGAAGATGACGACGAGGAAGAACTTGGGGACTACTTCGAATCTCCCAAGGGCAAGGCCGGGAAGGGCAAGGCCACCGTCGTCGCGAGTAGCGATGAAGACGAAGGGGCGCACATCGACAGCGAGCCACTCGACTTCGGCACCTCCTCAGGTGCTGCTCTCGACGACACGGTGCCCCCTCCTGGCCACGCTTCAGGCTCCTCCTCGGCTCCGGGACCCGTCTCGGTGGCCACGGCCACTTCCGAGCAGGCGGCCACCCAGGAGGACGCCGAGATGGAGGAATCCGCCGTCGTGCAGACGGAGGCTGCTGCTACCCACGCCAGCACCGAAGGAACAGCCGCCACGACTGCCACCGAGGAAACTGCTGCCAGGACCGCCGCCGAGGAAACAGCCGCCAAGGCCAGCGCCGAGAACATCTCCTCTTCAACTTGAAGCAACCTGCAATCTTTTCTTTCACTTGAACGTTTTATCAGATCCCCGGAATGCCGGGAGCATATGTAACAGACTACCTTTATCTTGTTTGCTACTCAGTTTTTATGCCCACTCGGTTTATGTTGACATTAATCAATTTGAACGACGCTGGCTTAATGCCGAGTTGTGTTTCCATGCGAGTCCCCGAGTAGCATTTCTTATTCACCCTGTCTTTTTCATCTCTGCTCTACCTGCGACTTGTCGCTTGTTTGGTATTCGAGTCACAAGAATCAAGGAACAAGGCTGCAAATACTTAGCCGCTAGAAACAATCATGATAACGCAGCCCACCACTTAGCCGAGAAGGCGAAAACGGGGAACAAAAAGTAACCGACAACCTACTCGGTTCCTGCACTCCTTCTTCCTTAGTGATTTTCGTGTGCTCATTGACCTTTTGCTTGTTCTCTTGCTTGCCATGAAGCCGGGTTTCGGACAGCAGCAAAGTCGAAGAGTTGGCATATAGGTTTAAACACAGTACTCAATTCACTTTTGAGTTCTGAAGTGAAGCAACCGAATAGACAAAGGAACAAGCCAAGTAAGAAAAACACTTAGAGCAATTTTTGGACGAGGGCAGTCCCCGAGAACAATTTTAGATTGCAGAGTAGAATTTCAACTCGGATGAAAGGGGTACATACACATCTTTTCTCATGAATGAAAACGACGAAGTAGAGCTATATTCCAGGGACGCTTGGTTTCCTCTCCAGCTTTATCTGCCCTGTTCGCCTGCGATGGGCGCACATCTACAAGATAGTACGCATCATTGTGCAGCGCTTTGCTCACAATGAAGGGCCCTTCCCATGGGGGAGACAACTTGTGCATCCCGGCCGTGCGCTGCACAAGCCTAAGGACCATGTCTCCTTCTCGGAAAACCCTTGGGTTCACCTTTCGGCTATGATAGCGCCGCAGGTTTTGCTGGTAGATAGCCGAACGTGACAGAGTCAGCTCTCTTGCTTCTTCAAGCAGGTCAACGTCGTCTTCTCGAGCTTCTCTCGCCTCCACCTCAGTGTAGAGGGCTACTCGGGGGGAGTCATGCTCTAAGTCTATTGGTAACACGGCCTCAGCACCGTATACCAAGAAGAATGGCGTGTAGCCGGTTGACCGGTTAGGGGTAGTCCTTAGACTCCACAACACCGCTGGCAATTCTTCTAGCCAACACCCAGGTGTTTTCAGCAGTGGCTCAATCAGCCTTGGCTTGATACCTGCCAGTACCATCCCATTGGCTCTCTCAACTTGCCCATTGGATGCAGGGTGCGCGACTGACGCAACGTCTAGTCGGATATGCTTATCTCTGCAGAATCGCACCATTGCCCCCTCTGCAAAGTTGGTGCCATTGTCGGTGATGATACTGTGCGGGTAGCCATATCTCATGATCACATCCTTCACAAACTTCACAGCTGTGACCCCATCGCACTTCCGAATAGGCTTCACCTCGATCCACTTGGTGAACTTGTCCACCATGACCAAGATACGAGTCATATTGCCTTTAGCCGGCTTGAAAGGACCAACCATATCCAAGCACCAGACAGCCAAGGGCCATGTGATAGGAATTGTTTTCAACTCGGAAGCTGGCATGTGAATCTTACTTGCGAACATCTGGCAGCCGGCGCACTTCCTCACAATATCCTCAGCTTGCTGCAATGCAGTGAGCCAGTAGAAGCCATGCCGAAAAGCTTTCTTGACTAAAGCCCGAGAAGAGGCGTGATGCCCACACTCTCCTTGATGTATCTCCACCAGGATTTCTTCTCCTTCCTCTGGGCTCACACAGCGTTGCAGCACACCAGTGGCACTTCTCTTGTGCAGCACATCTCGGACTAAGGCGTAGCCCTTGGATCTTCTCTGAATCTGCCTCGCAGTCACCTCATCTTCAGGTAAAGTGCCGTCCCTTAGAAAGGATAATATGGGCATTGCCCAACTCGGTGTCTCCCGCACGGGAAACACTGGTTCGTCCATTTCCATTGGGACAGGCTCTGGTGGTTGCACAGGAAGAGTAGGAGCGCTTCTCTGCAGCCCAGACCGATTGGCGAGAACTTCTTCAATGAATGCAACAGCTTCTGGGTTGAGGGCGGCAGTCCCCGAGTAAGGAATGGCAGTCCCCGGGTAGGGAGTGGCAGTCCCCGAGTAGGCAGTGGCAGTCCCCGGGTAAGGAGTGGCAGTCCCCGAGTAGGGAACGGCAGTCCCCGAGTAGGGAACGGCAGTCCCCGAGTATAGGACGGCAGTCCCCGGGTTCCCTGCAGCACTCTCCCAATCAATCTCCATTGGGTCAGATTCCTCACTTGGCAGAGAAGGGACAAAGATGGATTCCGAGTTGGGGGAAGGCTTGATGGATGGCTTCCTCAAATGCTCCAAGGCAATCCCTGCCGGGATGGACTGCCGAGAAGATCCCAACTTGGACAGCTCATCTGCTGCTTCGTTCTCTGCTCGGTGAATGTGCTGGAACTCACAGCCTTCGAAAAACCCAGTCATTGACTGCACCAGGAAGCGATACGACGCCATGTTGGCATCCAAAGCGTCCCAGGTACCCGAGACTTGTTGCACCACCAGATCTGAGTCGCCATAGCAGATAATGCGCTGCACACCAACCTCCTTTGCTACTCGCAAACCATGCACTACTGCCTCGTACTCGGCTACATTGTTAGATGCCTTGAAGTGAATCTGCAACACATACTTGAGTTGATCCCGCTTGGGTGACGTAAGCACAACGCCAGCACCGAGGCCTTCTTTCACCTTTGAGCCATCAAAATGCATCTTCCAATAGTTGGAAACTGGAGCGGGAGGTTCATACTGCATCTCGGCCCAGTCCACAAGAAATTCCGCCAGTACCTGAGACTTGATTGCTTCTCTTCTCATATACGCGGGAGCGTACGCGGCTAGCACAATCGCCCACTTGGCTACTCTGCCACTCGCCTCCTTGTTACCCATGATGTCCGAGATGGGAGCCGAGCTCACAACAGTGACGGGATGCTCCTGGAAGTAATGTTTCAGCTTCCTGGCGCCCAGATACACACCATACGTCATCTTCTGGTAGTGAGGATAGTTTTGCTTGGAACTGGACAGCACTTCACTGAGATAATAGACTGGGCGCTGCACACTCTTGCCTTCTTCTTCTCGCTCCACCACTATCACCACGCTGACTACTCGGTTAGTCGCGGCAATGTACAGCAGCATAGGCTCCTTGGGTAGCGGACTAGCCAAGACGGGAGCGCTAGCCAGCATTGCCTTCAGCTCATTGAATGCCACATCCGCCTGTGGAGTCCAGACAAACTTGTCGCTTTTCTTCATCAGCTGGTACAGAGGCAAAGCCTTCTCGCCCATCCGGCCAAGAAATCGGCTCAGAGAAGCCAGACAACCCGTGAATTTCTGCACATCCTTCAATGATCTCGGCAAAGACATGCTCTCAATAGCTTTTATCTTAGACGGATTGGCTTCGATGCCCCGACTAGAAACCAGAAAACCGAGTAGCTTTCCAGCTGGTACACCAAAGGTACACTTACTCGGATTCAGTTTCATTTTGTACCTGCGTAGGTTAGCAAAGGTTTCCTCCAGGTCGGCAAGCAGAGTATGTGTTTTATTCGTTTTGATGACAATGTCATCTACGTACACCTGCACATTCTTGCCGAGCTGGTCATGCAAGCATTTCTGCATGCATCTCTGATAGGTTGCACCCGCATTCCTCAGGCCAAAACACATGACACGATAGCAATAAGCCCCGTACGGGGTAATGAAAGCAGTCTTTATTTGATCAGCAGGGTTGAGTGCAATCTGGTGGAAACCAGAGTAAGCATCTATGAAAGACAGCAGTTCACAACCGGCAGTGGAATCGATCACCTGATCGATGCGAGGTAGCGGGAAGGGATCCTTAGGGCATGCTTTGTTCAAGTCGGTGTAGTCGACGCACATGCGCCATGCAGTGGCAGCCTTGGGATCTTCCTTCTTCTTCTCGACCATGACCGGGTTGGCCAACCAGTCCGGGTGCAGCACTTCCATGATGAAGTTACTGATCAGCAGCTTGGTGATTTGATCACCGATGGCCTTCCTTCTCTCATCCCCGAAACGGCGCAAGGCCTGCTTCACGGGCTTGGCGTCAGGACGCACATGCAAAGAGTGCTCAACCAACTCCCTCGGGACTCCTGGTAAATCTTCATTGGTCCAGGCGAACACGTCCCGATTCTCACGGAGGAAGTGGATGAGCGCGCTTTCCTATTTCTCGGCCAGCCCGGCACCAATGATGGCCACGCGCTCCGGGAACTCGGGGTCAACCTGGACTGTCTTGGTCTCCTTGGCAGCTTGGAAAGCAGTACCATGCTGGGTACTCGGCACGCCTTGTGCGCCAGCTTGTGCGGACTGAGCCATGGCCACCACCTCGTACATCTTCTTCTTCTCGGCAGCAATCACCATTGACTCTGCCAGCTGGGAGCTAGCAGAGGCACACTCCATGGACTTCTTGTAATCTCCCGAGATGGTGATGATGCCATTGGGGCCGGGAATCTTCATCTTCAGGTAAGCCACATGGGTAGAGGCCATGAACTTGCTCAGAGCAGGCCTTCCGAGTAGAGCATGATATGGGCTCTGATGATCCACCACCTCGAACTGCAGGCGCTCTGTGCGGCAGTTCTCCCGAGTACCGAATAGCACATCAATCCACACTCGGCCAATCGGGTTGCATGAGATCCCGGGCACAATGCCATGGAAAGTGGTCTTGCTGGGCAGCATCATGTTCTCGGCCAGGCCAAGCTTCTCGAGTGTGTCCTTGTACACAATATTGATGCTGCTGCCGTTGTCGATCAGCACTTTGCTGAACCTCACATTCTTCTCGGGGCCCAGGAAGGTAGGATCCAGCACCAAGGCATAGGTACCCGGATTGGGCATCACCTTGGGGTGATCTGCCCGAGTCCACCTGATCTCCTGGTCACACCAATACATGTAGTGAGGGACAGCCGGAATCACTGCATTGACTTCCATGGCCCGCCTATGCTGTGACTGCTTGTCAACTGCCTCGGAAGTGAAGATCATATAGCTCTCATGGTGCTCTTGGTACTGGTTAGGGCCATTGCCCCCGTTGTTGCCATTGTTGCCATTGTTGTTGCCCTGATAGTTGTTGTTGCCTCTGTTGTTGTTGTTGCGGTTGTAGTTGTTGTTGTTGTTGCGGTATCTCTCATTGTTGAAGTTCTGGTTGGCTCCTAAAGCCACCTGGTTGACATTCTCCCTTCTCGGGTACACTGGCGGCCGAGCTGCAGGAGCGCGAGTAGGCTGAACAGTAGCATTGGCAGCTGGCAGAGGAGGAGGAGGAGGCAAGCCATCACTCTTGATCACATCCCACCACTCGCACTGCCGAGTAGTGTGGTTCGCAGGCCTCGAGGGGTGGTGAGTGTGAAAGCTGCATGGGCCATCCTTCATGTCATCGAAGACAAACTTCTTCGGCTGCTCGGAGTTCCCGCTACCCGACTGCGCAGTGCGGAACGGTTTCTTGTTGCCTTGGCCCTGGTTCTGGTTCTGCCCGTAGGCTCCAGCAGGTTTCTGCCTTTGGCCACCACCGCCTCCGACATTTACTGCGTTCACCTCTTCGGGATCATACCGAGTATCTACTCGGCGCTTGTTGCGGAACTCGTTGCGCTTGCTGCTGTTGAAGTTTCTTCTCGGCTCAGAGGAATCCATCAATGGCTGAGTGGGATCGCCGAGTGCGTACTGATCCGCAATCTTGATGGTCTCGGCCAGGGTGTTCGGCATCTCCCTCTGCAATCTCTGCCAAAGCATGCTGCCATGTCGGCAACCCTGCGCAAACCAAGTGATGGCCTGTGCCTCATTCACACCCTCACAGGTGTTCCTCAGGGTGCTCCACCGAGTAAGGTACTCGCGGTCCGTCTCGTCTTCTCGCTGCCGGCAAGCCGACAACTGCTGTGGCCTATTCGGCCTCTTGTACGTACTCGTGAAGTTGCTGATGAAGGCATCCGAGAAGTCCAGCCAGCAGTTAATGCTGTTCTTGGGCAAGTTGTTGAGCCAAGTGCGAGCTGGACCCTCTAGCATCTGCGGCACATAGCGTACCGCCCATCTCCTGTTGCCATTCGCGATATGGACCGCGGTGACGTAGTCGTTGAGCTAATCTTCAGGCTTGGTGCTACCATTGTAGCTCTTGGTGCCTCTCGCAAGCTGGAAGCCCTTCACGGAAGGCTCGTTCATGATGCGCGGGCCAAAGCACTCGGGGCCAGGAGGACCCGTGTTCTCAAGCCGCGCCGACAAGCTGATACGGTCCAACTGGTGCCTTGCATCCCCAGGCGCCAACACGCGCTCACCAACACGGTCATGAATGTCATAACCAGCCATCTCCATAGCCGAGTAGCCATCATCATACCTATCCACCTGCATGGCTGCAGGCTGCTCCACCGGGTTGGCGACTGGTGCCACTGGGCGCGGCTGCTGCCTCTGCCGAGTAGGCGGAGCTGCGGGTTGCCGAGAAGTACCCGGACGCGCGGCATCTCGGACACGGCTTTGAGCTTGATGGGCTTGAGAGCCTGCTCTTGCAGCGTTGTGTTCCTGCCCGGGCTGCTGCGGCACAGCAACCTGTTTCGCGGCAGCAGCCGGGTCATACACCTGCATTTGCCTGTCTCTACCCGTACGCCCGCTGCGGCTCTTCTCGCGGCTAGGATGCGGAGATGAGGCTTGATCGTTAGATCTAGCCGCGTGCGAGTGAACCACCTGCGAAGCCCCAGCTCCCGGGTTGGCCTTCCGGAACTCCTCGTTCTGCCTGGCGGCCTCCAGCACCAGCTCACCTAGCCTCTCCTGCTGCCTGCGGCGCGCCTCTCCCTCTAGGCGCGGCAACTCGGCAGCCACAGCCTCCGCAGCTCGCAACGTCTTGGCGGGTGTGCTGTACCTTGGCCTTGTGAAGGTGTTCGCGGTAGCCGACTGCGCGGGCTCCTCCGCAACAGTCGCCATCTCGGCGCCTAGGTTGCGCCGCGTAGCGCCTACCCTGCTGGGCCTCCTGGCCACCGGCGTGAAGCCGTGAGCCTTGTTGTACTCGAGCTGGTCCAAACTCAGCTCAAGCCTGATCTTCTCCAACTCCGCCTGCTCGGCGAGCAGCTCCTGGCGTTGCCGCTCGAGCTGCTCCCGCGCGGCTAGGAGCTCGAGGTCGGTGGGCGTGGGCATGCCGGTTCGCGCTGCAGACGCGGGGATGACCGTAGACGTGGAAGGCGGCAGGTTGCTCTCCTTCTCGTAGGGCCGATGGGTCCTGCCACCCGCGGGCGGGTCGTCAACCTCCTCGACGACGGCCGCAGCGCCAGTAGCAGCTGCGCCAGCGTTTGCCGCCAAGCCCGTCACCATCACCTCCGCGCAGCATGCAGAGCTGCATGCGGGCCTTCCGCGAGCAGCAACAACCGCGGGAGGATCCTCCGCGTCGTGCACCAGCTCGGGGTAGGTGTCGTTGGCGACGGTGGCGACGTAGACGAGGTGAGAGCCGAAGGAGATCACGGAGCCGCCCTCCGGCATGGCCTTGCCGCCGAAACAGCCGGCGTTGTCGGTGACGAAGTCGAAGGAGCCAAATCTGTGGACAAGGCCACAAACTACGCGCTCCGCTGATGAAGATCCCGTCCGAACAGAAACTCCAGCCAGCGCCGCTGGTTGCCCCACAGTGGGCGCCAACTGTCGTGGTGGTGTCACGGCAGATGCCATGGGATGGCTAAAGATGTGGGGACGATGGACGCTGGAGGTGTCCGGGGAGGGATCACGCGACGAGTAGCCGCGTGAGGTAAGATCCACACAACACAAACAACACGATGTACCCAGGTTCAGGGCCCTCGTGAGGAGGTAAAACCCCTACTCCTGCCTTTCTCTATGTATTACGGTGTCTCACCGAGTAGCCACAGTACAAATAGTAACGCTACCGAGTAGCCCCTTGCCCCTCTCCGAGTAGAGCTAGGTCAAGAACTTAGGGTTTCTAGGGTTTCTAATGAGCCACTATGGGAGCATATGAGAGCGTCTGTTAACGTGCCTCGCGCAGGAGGCGGCGGGGCACCTTATATACATGGTGCCCAGCCGGATACGTCCAAATCCTAGACAAGTGTCGACATAGTGTGCACACTGTCCTTTCTCCGAGTACCCGCTGACAGCTTTGGTCGTTGGTCTTGGCTGCTTCTGTAAAGTCGTTGGGCAAAACTAGGGGACAGACTGGTATCACTGTACCTAGTCACAGAGTAGGCCCCCCTTATCCTGCCACCGACTGCTTCCATGCTGTCACTGTCAGGCAGGCCGTCCCCACGTGAACAGTAGTTCGAATGCTGCCAAGTACGGACCCAGGATACGCGGGATCCTGTGTCAGAACGGCTCCTTTGACTTCCTGCCCGAGTAGTTTCCCGCCAAATGTTCCCGCCAATTGTACTCGGGCCAAACCTTCTACTCGACATGGTAGAAACTGATTGATATCTCCTTCTGGCCATCTTGAGGTGAGACCGGGTAGCAGTCGACCGGGTAGAGAGTACCCGGTAGTCGGCTACTCGACCAAACCTCTCTTCTGTAAACGGCCTTTACCACCTGTCTTTACCCTACTCGGGGGTAACCCCCCGACAATCAGAATAGGTACTGACATTCCTAAAACTAGGATATTCAGATTTGAGAATTATTGGCTGAAGCATCAGGATTTTAAAGACATTGTTAAAACTATATGGGAGCAAAATGTCAATACAAATGATAGTGCAAAACTTATCACTGCTAAATTCAAGAGACTCAGAAAAGGTATCAGAAACTGGGCCAAGAACAAATCTAGACTGGCATATTACATCTCTAATTGCAATGATATGATTGCACTAATGGATATGATTGAAGAATTTAGAGACTTGACTATATGGGAATCAAATGGTAGGGATATCATTAAAGAGCATCTTCTACACCTGCTCAAATGTCAAAATGACTACTGGAGGCAAAGAGCTACTGTGAGATGGGCTAAATTTGGAGAAACTAACACCAAATTCTTCCATATTAAGGCTACTATTAAATTCAGAAGAAACTTCATTGCAGCAATCACAGATGAGAATGGATTTGAACACTCTGAGCATGGAGCAAAAGCAGCAGTGCTAGAGAGAGCATTTAAACAGAGGATGGGATCCTCTGTCAAATGCTCAGATAATTTACAATTGCTTTCTCTGATTAAAAGAGTGGATGGTCTGGATATGCTTGAGATCCCTTTCACTAGGGAAGAAATTGAGGATGTGATCAAAGATTTACCATCTGATAAAACTCCAGGACCTGATGGATTTAACACTAATTTTATCAAGGCATGTTGGCCTATCATTGCTGAGGATTTCCTTTTCCTAATTGATGATTTCTACCATGGAAGGGTTAAGCTCCAAAGTATCAACAGTTCATTCATTACTCTGATTCCTAAAATTGATAACCCATCCACTCCATCTGATTTCAGACCCATATCACTACTGAATTGTTCCATCAAGATCATTACTAAATTACTTGCAAACAGACTCCAGCAGCATATGCCAAGCCTTATTCATGAGAATCAATATGGCTTCCTCAAAGCCAAATCTATACAGGACTGTATGCCTTGGATTTATGAATATATTCATACATGTTCACAGGCCAATCAAGAATCCATCATGCTGAAATTAGATTTCGAAAAGGCTTTTGACATCCTAGATCATAAGGCTATTATTGATATTCTCAAAGCCAAAGGATTTGGTTACAGATGGTTAAAATGGATAGATATGATTTACTCCTCAGGTTTTTCATCTGTTCTTCTGAATGGTGTCCCTGGCAAACAATTCAAATGTAAGAGAGGAGTAAGACAGGGAGACCCACTATCTCCTTTGATCTTTGTGATTGCGGCTGATCTCCTACAGGATACACTAAATGAAGCCATGATTAATGACTTGATCCAACCTGTTTTCCAATCTGTGGCATGTCCTGACTTCCCTCTCTTACAATATGCTGATGATACTTTAATTATCATGAAAGCTGACACCACTCAGATACAACACATTAAAAATTTGCTTGGCCATTTTGAAGCTTTCACTGGATTAAAAATAAATTATCACAAGTCCAAGCTTATCCCTCTGAGGGCTGGAAATCTTATTTGTCAGAGGATTCAAAACATCTTTGGATGTGGCATTGAATATATGCCAATCAACTATCTTGGGCTCCCCCTCTCCATTGACAGACCAAAAGTGGAGGATTATTGGCCTCTGATCAAAAGACTGAATGATAGACTTAATGGATGCAATTCCTTTTTATCATATGGTGAAAAATTGATACTGATTAAGGCAGTATTCACTTCCCTGCCTATGTTTTATATGAGCACATTGCAGATACCAAAAACAGTTTTGGAGCATCTTAACAAATGTATTAGGCACTGCTTCTGGAGAAAATATGGAATGGAAGATAAGGGAACTGCACTTATTTCATGGGAAAAGGTTTGCAGACCAAAAGAACAGGCTGGACTGGGTGTATTGGACCTTGGTATTCAGAACAAGGCTTTACTGCTAAAGCATCTTCACAATTTTTTTAACCAAGTCAATCTCCCTTGGATCAAACTAATTACTGCTAATCACTACACAGACTGCATGATTGATACTAGGAAGCTTGGATCCTTCTGGTGGAGAGATATGATCAAATTAATTCCTGAATATAAGAGACTAGCTGTATGTGAGATTGGATATGGAAAGACTGTTTCCATTTGGTCTGATAATTGGTGTTCATGCATATGCAAGGATGAATTTCCACATTTGTACTCCTTTAGACAAAGAGCTGATATATCAGCTAGAGAATTCATTAATTTACAAGACATTAGTGCTCACTTCCATCTGCCATTGTCCTATCTTGCATATCAGCAACTCACTTTATTACAACAAAAGATACAGGAAGTTCAGATAAATGATGACACAGATAGGTGGTATTTCAGAGGCAAACAAGAACATTTCAAAGTATCTGCAGCATACAAGGAATTCACCAAAGGACCTATAGCTCATATTTTGTTCCAGTCCACATGGAAAAATGCTGCTATTTTAAGATACAAGATCTTCTTCTGGCTAATACTACATGATAGAATTAATTCCAGAAACCTCCTTAGAAGAAAACAATTCCACCTCCAAAGCTATGATTGTGAAAGCTGCCAAGAATATATGGAAGAAACTATACTACATCTGTTTTTTGACTGCCCTTTTGCAAGTGGATGCTGGGATTTACTTAAAAGCAACAGAAGGAGAGGGATATCGATCTATGATGAACTCTTGTTATTAAAAGAAGTATTACCTAAGGAATTTGCTTTGGAAGTTATCATTATGGGATGTTGGAATATTTGGAAGCAAAGAAATGACAAGGTCTTCAACAACATTACCCCATGTCTTAGATCTTGGAAATTTAACTTGGCTAAGGACCTGCATATCATCAGCCTACGTGCAAAATCAAGTCAAGCTGAATTACTTAAGAATTGGATTGATTCAGTTCTTAGAATTGAAGTTTAATATCAATTTAGTTTCTATGTTTATCTACTTTTTAGAGCGTGCCGGTATCGGCTAATTTTTGGGGCTTGGATGTATTTGTACATATTATTAATATATATACCGTAGAACACTTTGTTCTACGGTTCTTTGCCTCAAAAAAAAAAGTATAGCAACTTATAAGTCCAAATGGGTTTGACTTGACTCTTTATTGAAACTACAGAATTAAAACAAAAAAACTAATCTCTTGAGACAGCAAGAGGACACTAGGAAAATCCAAACAAAAACAACCGGGTTGCCTCCCGTAAAGCGCTTTCTTTATAGCCATATAGCTAGGCTTTTACTTACTTGATAATCAAGAGGGATAAAGCTCATGAGGGAGCTTGTTCTTCAGCGTGCCCCTCTTCCTTGGGAAGTGCTCCATGCTTTTCTTGTGAGGGAACTGAAACTTGACATTCCCTTCCTTGGAGTCTATGATTGCACCTGTAGTACGAAGAAAAGGTCTACCCAAAATAATAGGACTAGGGGATTTATCCCCCATATCCATAATAATGAAATCAACGGGTACGAAAGTCATGTGCAATTCAATCATAACATCTTTTACTTGTCCTACAGCATGTTAAGTAGAGTTATCAGCAAGGACAAATTCACTTGAGCACTTTTCTAAATTTTCTAGTTCTAGCAATTCATATAATTCTTTAGAGAGTACCGATACACTAGAACCTAGATCTAACATAGCATGGTGAATTTCTTTTCCAATTGAAACTAGCACCTTGGGGATCCATGCATCCCCAATCTTAGGAGGTATCATGGCCTCATTCTTTTACCTATCAATTTTTTCTTGCAAGACATGATTAGCAATATAAGATCCAAAGCCAGGTTGATTAACATTTATAGTGGGGTCACTAGCAAATTTTTGTAGAGTAGCAATAAGTTCTTGCAAGCTACTTTTTTCTAAATCAGGAAATGGATCCTTAATTTCAGTAAGCATCATAATTTCCTCTACTTTACTCTCTAATTTAGCTAGCATGCTTGATTCATGAGCACTAATTTCATCTTTGCTAGCCAGATAAGACATATATGGAAGTAAATACTCAGGGTACTTCATTATTTCATTCAAAGTTTCTTCTAAGCTAGTAGGGACATGCTCACTTGTATTCTCAGCAATATGATCAATATTTTCAATAATAGGAGCAGCAATAGTAATAGAATTCATTCCTACACTAGGTTGTGCTTGTGGCTTTCCTGCTGACATGCTTAATAGAGTTGCTTGATTATCAGCTAATTTTGACAATGCTTTATCTAAATTCGAAGATTGAAGTTGCAATCCTTTAATATCACTACTAATGGATGCAATAGACTTATTTAACTCATGTATCATAGCATTGTGACTAGCAACTTGTTCCATAAGCAATTTATTAGATTTAGAAATTTCACTAGAAGGCTTCCACTTATTTTCATTAGCATTAGGATATGGAACAAAAGGTTTATTTGGCACATAAGGAGGTTTACTATATGAATTGTAAGCATTACCAAAACCATTGCTACCATAATTCCTAACAAAATTAACATCCACACTTTAAGAATTACTACCAACTAGCTCCTGCAAAGGCACATTATCCATATTTTGTTTATTAATAAAAGCAAGAATAGTGTCTATTTTAGAAGACAAATCATTGGTTTCTTAATTGAGTTTATTTTCTTAGTGGGATTGGGTGCTCTTTCATTATTCCATTGACTATAATTTTTCAATATGCTTTCCAATATGCTCTTAGCCTCTCCTACAGTTTTACTCATAAAGTCACCTCCAGCAGCAGAATCAAGTATATTTCTAGACATGTAGTTTAGACCATTATAAAAAGAGTGTAGTATGGTCCATTCATTTACTCCATGTGATGGGCATGTTCTAAGAATTAATTTAATTCTATCCCATGCCATGGCTACATGTTCATTATCATTTTTCCTAAATGAGAGGATATTATTCCTATTTTGCAAAATTTTAACGGGAGGATAATATTCTTAATGAAAGCTTCTTTTAAATCATCCCAAGACTTTATACTAGATGTAGGTAGTGAAAGTAACCATTCTTTAGCCTTTCCTCTAAGTGAAAAAGGAAATAATTTCAGTTTTAAAACACTACTTTCCACATTTTTAAATTTTTGCATATCACATATTTCCATGAAATCATGAATATGCATAGAGGCATCCTCCATAGCACTACCACCAAATTGATCTCTAGTAATTAAATCAATAAACTAGGACTTACTTCATAGCTTTCAGCTTGTATTTCAGGTGTAGTAATTGGCCTAGCAATGAATTGGTCACTGGGTGTATTTGTGTAGTCACTTAATTTAGTTCTATCACCCATTTTAACAGTTTTTATGTAGTTTTTAATTTTTTATGCAAAACTGAAAAGTAAAGTAACTAGGCAAATTCGAAATACTAAAATAAACTACATAACTAAATGCAAAGCTAAAATGCAAACTAAAATAAAATATGCAAGACAAAACAAAAACAAGAACAAAAAATAAACAAAAACAAAAACAAGACAAGAAACAAAACAATCTACTTGAAAGAAGGTGGAGATAGAAAGGACGGTACTCACGTAGGTGCAACCTCCCCAAGCTTAGGTGTTTGCACACCTTGTTGGTGATGAAGACTTCTTGTGAGCTCCCTTGGAAAACTCCTTCACCTATGGTTCCCCGGCAACGGCGCCAGAAAAACGCTTGATGGCTAGGTTGAGACTCCAAGTGCAGAGTGTGTAGCTAGTGGCAAGCCTTCTTCCCCACGAGGGTGACTCGAGGGTTTATATCGAACTCGTGGGGAGCCAGTATTTCAGCAGTTGTCTTCCAAGCTTCCTCCAGGATCCTGCAAAACAAGTAGAGAATTTTGTGCCCTCAACCTCACCAAGTGGTTGTCAAGCACAAGGTGTGAGACTTCTAAATTGCAATGCAAAACTGAAAGTAAATGTGCAATAATTAAATCTACTACTAAATGCAAATGAGAAAATAAATATGCAATGGATTGTTTTTGTATTTTTGTGATGCAAGTGGTGATGGAGATAATGTAAATTCGAATTGGAGATGCAAGTAAAGTAAAGTGCAAGTAAAGTAAATTGCAGCAAAGTAACTAGAGTATTTTCTTATATTTAAAATAGGACCGGGGTTCATGGTTTCACACTTGCATTCTCTCAAATAAAGTAGACGGTGGACATAAAGAATTACATGTGAGATTACAATAACATGTTTAACATTGAGTACTTTCATATGGGCATCACGTCCTAGCATAGAGATCTCTACGGTCATATTGATCCCTCTTATACTCCACCAAGATGCGAAATAAATCATAACACCTCGATAATTAAGGAAAAACCAGTGTATATCTTTAAGCAATGTGACATGAAGTTGAAGTAAGAACTTGCTAGATCTAGTCATAGAGATTGATTAGTGTCACTTCAAATCCCCGGTAACAAGGTACTCCTTTTTATCCCTAGTGAGGTAACTAAGAAAGGTTTAACAAAACCTAAGTGGATCGCTGAACTTCTGTCACTTTCACAGCACTAGCCACCCCCTGTTACTCCAACTAATGCACCCATCACCCCACACACGCTCTCAAGAACTAGATTGATCAAAGCTAGCAAATAAGAACGGGGTACATAAGATACATCTACTCAAATAACTCAAGAGAAACAATTGCAATCTCAGATTCAATAACTCATAGAAAATATCCACCACATAGGAATTACAACGGTGCCCGTAATCATGTGAGGCGGCTCATACGGATCTAATTAGTGAAGCACATAGAGAGAGAGATACAAGTGCTACTTTCACAAACCCATAGCCCTGGGGTGGACCACTCCCTGTTCATGGAGATGTCGATGGAGATGATGTTGGAGGGGTAGGAGATCACACCGGCGGCGCCCCGCCGGAGTTTTCCCCCTCCAATCTGGAACTCTAGGTCTCTGTTTCGGTGTTTCGGTGTTTCGGCGGCGCTCTCCTCCGTAAGGGTACGGGGGACCCCTTTTATAGTCGGTTTTAGGTCAAGATGGAGTCGGTAAGTCGAAGATGGAAGGAATTGGGGCCATAGGGGCCAAAAGGGGGCCTCTCACGCGGCCAAGGAATCTGGCCGCATGGAGGGTCCTCTTTTGGGCCTTGTTGCCAAATTCTCGTGGATCCTTCTCCCACAAGTCTTCTCCTTCCAAGAAAATTACCCCGCAGATTTTCAGGTGATTTCGCGGAAGTTTGCCCCTTGAAACGTCAAAAATATAGAAAACGGGGTTTCTGACAAGCAGGGTTAATTCCATAAAAGTTGGGGGACTTTGTAATTTAACCCCAAAATAGTATAAGACATTCAATTATACCCTTATATGATGCAATATGTAATAGAAAACCATGTGAAAATATGCCAAATTCATCTATGCATTTTACATGCATCACCGCTCCACGTCGCCGCCGCCGCCAGGCCCCGCCATGGACGGCGCCACCGGAGACGGAGCGGCGGACCTCAAGCCCCAGCGGCTTGACGAGCAGCGGAACGTGCGGGAGGAGGAGGTGGGGCGAGCCAGTGCGTCGCGTGTCCGGCGAGGTCTCCGGCGAGGACGTGGCCAAGGAGACGGCTGTGGTGTCTGGCCTGCCCAACGTGTTCGATTTCTTCCCTGCGCTCGCGCCGCTTCACATCCAGGGTATCCGGCGCAAGGAGGGAAAGCTGCTCGCGTGGCTGTACGCGCTCATCAACGAGAAGATCGAGCAGCGGAGGTTACACCGGGCGGCCGACCAGGTGCGCACTGGATGCGATGCTCGACCACGGTGGTGCTCCAATGGGTTGGTATGATGCTACTAAAGACCGGCTCCCCGATGGTACAGGTTTGTACTGAATTTTTTTGCTACCACCGATTTTTGTGTTGCATTTTTAAAAGGAATTTTTTGCTACCACGATCTTTTGTTTTGCATTTTTAGAAGGAATTTTTTGCTCCTGATCTTTTTGTTTTGCATTTTTAGAAGGATTTTTTTGCTACAATCTTGTTTTTAATTTGCATCAGACAAAGGAATTTTTTGCTATCGACGATTTTTTTATTTGCATTTTTTTATGAAATTTTTGCTACAGCTGATTTTTTGATTTGCATTTTTAGAATGAATTTTTTGCTACAACGATCTTTTGTTTTGCATTTTTAGAAGGAATTTTTTGCTCCTGATCTTTTTGTTTTGCATTTTTAGAAGGAATTTTTTTGCTACAATCTTTGTTTTTAATTTGCACCAGACAAAGGAATTTTTTGCTACCGACGATTTTTTTATTTGCATTTTCTGATGAATTTTTTGCTACAAACTGATCTTTTTGATTTGCATTTTTAGAAGGAAAATTTTTCTACCAACATGTTTTTAGTTTGCATCAGACGAAGATTTTTTTTGCTACAAACTTATCTTTTTGATTTGAATCAAAAGGAAAATTTTGTTTTGTATCATACAAGCAGAGTTCCGGCGGTTGCCGGTGAGATCTCTGGCCGGAGCTTCGAGTCACGGGCGCTGGTGTGCATCACCGTTGCCGGCGAAACGGCGAAGCTGCGGCGGCTTCTTCTTCGGCGGCGGCGGCTTCTTCTCCGGCGGCAACGTCTTCTCCCTCAGCGGCGTCTTCGTCGGCGGCCGCGTCTTTCTCCGGCGGCGGTTGAAATGATGCAGAGGCGGATGCTCGCGTCCATTCGCCCGAGTCCTTTTGCTTTTCATTTTTTTTGCGAGGGGAAACGATGCGTGCAATGACTTGCTCCTTTGACCATCCTGGACACGTGTCGCGATGTCGACCCGGGGGATCGGGAGAAATTATCCCCCGGGGGACGCCCAGCGTTGTCCATTTGGAATAGGACTTCTATGTGGCGCATTGGTATCCAATGGGCGCCCTCCTCTTGTTTTCACTTTCTCTTAGCATGGAATAACAAGCTAGTAGTTGTTTTCCACACTTGTATGGTTGTTTTCACCATCTTGTATAATTTTTTTCACCATGGTACTCTTGTTTTCACCATCTTAGGGTGTTTTTTTCACCATGGTACTCTTGTTTTGACCACTTGTAGTCTTGTTTTCTAGCATCTCCATGTTGTTTTCAAGCTCCTCTTGGTTGCTGTCCACCATCATGCTTGTGTTATCAATAACCCAGATCATACATAAATGCATAGACTAAGGCAGTTTAAAATTCTCATTATCACAAACATCATAATCAATAAGGAGTGAATTCACCCGTTATTGTATAGCTTGATCCTTGACCTTGTCATAGGTCCAAGTCTCACTTCATCTTGTTTAAGTGGCAATGTACTAGGGATGTCCTCATCAACTTGCTTCTTTAGGTTTTGACGGCTATGCTTTGTCATGGTGGGACAACATTACAACAAAACGAGAAAGAGATAGAGAACCTGAAATCGTTACATGGAGGGTGATGAAGCAAGTTATGAGGGGCATATTTGTGCCAAAAAATTATATTAGAACTCTATATGAAAATTTGCAACACTTGAGGCAATGTACAAATTCTGTGGATGCATATTTTAGAGAGATGGAGGTGATTCTTGAAAGGGCTAGAGTGAGAGAGGAGCCAGAACATACTATGCATCATTTTCTATCAGGATTGCAATTTAAAATCAAGAGCATTGTGAGGCATGTGCAATATAATGATATGAATGAATTATTACATCAAGCTAGAGAAGCTGAGAAGCACTTGGCCAAAGAGGCTCTCATGGTTCCAAGGATAAATTTTACTCCTAGATCTTCCTTTTCATCACCTACACCACAAACATCCGAATTTCGTGGTGTACCTTCTTCTAAACCCGAGACTAGTACCTCTACAACAAAGAAATCAGCACAACCAGTAGAAAGTTCTAGTGGTTCAACTATGTCAACAACAAGAAATGGAGATATGAGCTTCCATACTTGTGGAGGGAAGGGGCACTTCAAGAGGGATTTTCCTAATAAAAAGATCATGCTTATTAATGAGGACAATGAGTATGAAACAGGAGATGATGCTGATCCTAATGAGGAGGATGATTGTAATGATGATGGTCTAGTTGACGCATATCCTTCTAGTTATCCTTCTATTATTTGCACACAAAAATCATTGAGTGTTCTCCCTAGTCTAGAAAGCCAAAGATGCAATTTGTTCCAAACTAAAGCAATTGTGTGTCCTCAAATGGCTTGCAAGGTGATTATTGATGGAGGAAGTTGCAGGAATTTAGCAAGCAAGGAGTTGTGTGTAAAACTGAAACTGAGATATATTCCCCACCCTCTTCCCTATCTCCTATATCTAAATAGAAAACCCCCACTACATGATTTCTCTCAACATGCAGCTATGCCACCTCAGTAGGCCCACCACAACAGCATCTCACGTCCATTTCATCACATGCATTCAATCAAAGTGTCGTGCAGTGATGCGGTTTATGGAACCGATCACCCCCTTCTAGATTTTTTTTAGGTTTGCCCCCCTACGAGTTGTC
Organism: Alopecurus myosuroides; assembly: GCA_028641055.1. Classification (NCBI taxonomy): domain Eukaryota; kingdom Viridiplantae; phylum Streptophyta; class Magnoliopsida; order Poales; family Poaceae; genus Alopecurus; species Alopecurus myosuroides. Next base: position 114,276,982 of record CM054063.1, on the reverse strand, counting down.
CAGCCGCGTTCTGCTCCCATTCTTTAGCCCAATTGGCTCAGTACTATTGAACTTCTCCATGGAACAAATATGGATCCATTGATCGACACCATGGAGTTCCTCCACTCGATTGATGTCCATGACATCACTCTCTCTTCCTCTCCCCCACTATTCCCATGAGAAACAGCTGATCGGGTAACTGATGGACGCCGGCGCTTTCTATTCTCTCCACCACCGTATTTATATGGTCGGCAACGCTTTCTCTTACTTCCCGCGAGTTCCCATATAAATAGGGTGGTGCTCCTCAGGCTATTTTATTCCCATCCACACATTCCATTTTTCCTTAGTTGTCGTTTCATGTCAGCTAATAAAGCCCATGAAACTTTGCTCGAGGTCAAGGTGAGGAGTACCTGGTCGAAGATGGGGCACGGTGTTCATGATGTTCAACATTTGCAATCATCTTGGTTGGTGGCTACAATACAAGTCAAGGAGAAGCGGAGATTTTATCAAAAAAAAAAGGAGAAGCGGAGATCGTGCACAAGCAAGAACCCCACGTCCTTTGTTGGACCAAGGGATTTCTTACTGGTTGGTATTTTGTTTTACAGCAACATGGTTGTTTCTTTCTTTTGTTTAGTTAGAAAGTAGGCGATATTACTTTACTATGTGATTCATTCATTCATGTTAGGTGAGATGTAACGTCAAGAGGAATGTACATAGCCATGTATGTTACGTAAGGAAACATGCTTTATTTTTCCTTTGTTCTTTCGGGTTCTTAGTGAAGACGGAATTGGATTTCATAGGTTCTATACCAGTTGAAGACTATTTCTCAAATATTCGAAGGTATGCAGGATTCCGAGTTTCTAACCTGATTATTGATACAGTACTTTGTGCAAAAAATCATCAAAAATTGGAGGGATCCATTTTAAAAAAGAGAGAACTTATTATTGTCACAGTTAATCTGCATAAGAGTTTCAGGTGAGAACTGCGATGCCCAGGTTATTTTGTTTAAAACATTTTGAGAGGTCATTTTCTATGTAGGTTTTTTCTTTTTTATTGTTATAAATCGGATTTCAAAAGGCTATTTCAGCTGTGCAATAAACTGTATGTTTGGTCTCTCTTCGCTCAGCGCAGGCGGTTGTTTACCATACCACGGTAAAATCGTGGCTACCCAGCTCAACAGACTTGCACCTCGGATCAGTATACTGTGCCTATGAGATCTCATTAACCTGACAGACATGTTTATTAGAGTTCATTACTATCCGATATGTCCACAGGTACATGCTGTCTTCCTGTATAATTTTTTCAGGAATGAGATATTCAGATCCTTATAATTTGCAAATGATTGTACTATTTTGATAGGACTTACAAGTTACAACATACATGTAGTACTTTTTTTATTGGCACAACTGAATGCTTAAGCATCCTGCTTTGCTTGGGTGGGTACACGGTGGAAGATAAATAGATAATGATGACTGAGCTAGCCCCCTCACACATTCTGGCGATGTCTAGGCACATTCAGGTTTTATCTTTCTTAATCTGCATAGCTAGATTCTTACCTAATTGATCTATCTCTTTTGCAGGCAAGAATTGTTACTGATACACCGCTTAAATAAATCGTATGGATTGGAGTATATAGTTGATTTCCTGTTGTTCGGTGAAATGCATATTAAAGCACCCCCTCTCTCAATCGTATGGATTTGGAGTATACAGTTGATTTTCTAGCGAAGTGCAGTTATTCATGCTATTGAACATGGACAATAGTAGTTATTTACTGGTACATGAATGTACAATGGATAAGCAGGGACTGCTCAACTGGAGATAATTACTCCTCTTTTCGCATGTAGTTATTTGTGCAGTTTATCTTAATTTTTTTATTTCCATATATTCCTCCATTGTTCCAGGCAAGGAGTTGATGGTGTGAGTTGTTGGTGCCTTTTAATTTCTGCTCATGTTTTCATAGAGCTATTCTATATGGATTCGAGCACAGCTAACTTTTGTACCAGATGAATTTAATTTTACAGAAATGATAGTATCGTTTTTTGTCCTAATTAAAAATATCCGAGTTTGGGATATAGTTACTTTTATTTTGTACTCATTAGATGTTAATTGATAGTTAGGGCCTATAAAAATAAAATTTGATACGACTTCAATAAAATGAATTAAGCTGACAACCTAAGCGAACACGAGTATCTAAAGTGTATATATGGCATCCTCCAATTGGAAGTTTTTGTTTGTAGCGTTGGATAGAATAGTAAAATGGTTCTCTAATAAATATTTGGTAATCTGCTACAATAATAATGCAGCTGTTCAGCAACACTAAAATTCATATATTTGAATAACTTGGAAAATGCACAAAGTACTTATTAAAATATCTATGGATAATCTCTTAAGTGGCACCCAATATTGCTTCCATTTTAATAATTCCCTAAACATGTACTTATACATTCCCGCAGCATTGCGCGGGGGAATCATCTAGTTATATTCAGTGGCTTGGTGACAAAGGAGAGATGAAGGTGAGCCACATGGTGAGAGTTGAATTTCGGATTGGGCCATACAAAGACACCATTGAGTGTGATGTGGTTCCTATGTCAGTTTGTCACATGTTCCTTGGGAGACCTTGGCAGTTTGATAGAAGTGTTATACACAATGGGAGAGCTAATACCTATCGGCTGAATTGGAATGGAAATGACATAATTTTGAGGCCTATGACACCACACCAAATGAGGTCATATTTCTAGGATATGTTGTTTCTAAGAATGGAATTGAAGTGGATGAATCTAAAATTGAAGCTATTAAAAATTGGCCTATTCCTATTAATGTGAGTGAAGTTAGAAGTTTTAATGGATTTGCTGGTTTCTATAGAAGATTTGTCAAATATTTTAGTACACTTGCTGCACCTTTAAATGATTTGACTAAAAAGGGTGTTGATTTCGAATGGGGGGTTACAAAAGATATTGCTTTTGATGAAATTAAGAAGAAGTTGATTTTGGCCCCATTGCTTATTCTTCCCGATTTTAACAAACAATTCGAAATTGAGTGTGATGCAAGTGGTATTCGTATTGGTGGAGTGCTTATACAAGAAAACAAACATGTAGCTTATTTTTCTAAGAAATTGCATGGTTCTCAATTGAACTACTCTGTTTATGATAAGGAATTGTATGCACTTGTTAGAGTTCTTGAGGTTTGGAAACATTATTTGTGGCCAAAAGAATTTATCATACATTCTGATCATGAGGCTTTAAAATTTCTAAAAGCCAATCTAGTCTTAATAAACGTCATGCTAAGTGGACTGAATTCATTGAATCTTTCCCATACATCATTAAGTACAAGAAAGTCCAAGACAATGTAGTTGTTGATGCTCTCTCTAGGAAAAGTATGGTTTTAAATCAATTGGATGTGCAAGTTCCTGGTTTGGAGAGTGTGAAAGATTTCTATGCTCAAGATATTGATTTTAAACATGCATATAAGAATTGTACTAATGAGAACGCATGTGATATATTTCATTTGCATGATACATATTTTTTTAGAGCTAACAAATTATGTGTACCGGAGTCGTCCTTGCGTTTGTTATTATTGCAGGAATCACATTGTCACACCCTAGTTTTTGGAACCTTGTACTGTAGTTCAAGGAGACAAAAATGTGGGCCAGTTTTTTTTCTAACAACATGTTTGTTTGATCCAACATTTTGTATATGATCATAATCATATATGCAATGCAAGTTTTGTTTCATTTTAAAACCAATACCAAATTTTTCTGAAAACACTTTTATAAATTGTTCCTGATGTTTTCCCTGATGTTACTTGAGTGATTTTTATTCCAAGACATGGATCATGCTTGTTTGCATCTCTAAATAAACTTTTAGATTTTTTGGATCCAAGAAAAACAAAATTTCAAAATGATTTATGGAAGTTTCTTCTAAGTTTTCTATAGAAACTATTCCCTGAAAATATAGCCAAGTACCTGTTTTCCACACTTGTTTTCACTAGGCCATAATATTTCATTTTATGTTTTCTTGACTTGTATTTGATCCTTGGTATATGGACTACAAATCCATAAGCTTGGTTGGAATTTTGGAATAAGAAAAACAATCTTTTGCTTGTTGTTTTTGTGTAAGAAAAATAAGGCGGAAAAATGCATTTTTAGGAAACAGAGAAAAACAGAAAGTTCCTCTTTTCCCACTTTGTTTTCATAGCCTTCCACTATTCCAAATTTCTTTTCAAAAGATGTTTCTGAAAGTTTAAAACATGTTTAACAAACTCCAACTCGGAAAACATAATTTGGAATTCATTTGGTCTCTGAAAACATCCTGAACTTTTTGCTAATTTCATCTGTTTTCCAACACTTAATTTTTTTCCCTAAGTGTTAACTGAATTTTCTGAATTTTTCAGAAATAGTTGTTGTTACAAACTTTGACAGTTGTTTTCAATTACTTTTGGTTCAAAACTTGAAATGCCACCTTGCCATTTGTGTTGACAACACTTTGGACTTTACATTGGATACCTTGGCATGCTTCTAGAAGGCTTTGGGTGTAGGATTTTCGAGTGAGAAAAGTAGAGGGCAGAGGGGGCAGGACAGGGCATGGGCACATAGTGCCAATGGCTGCTGTGGCCATCCCTTGCCTCTTCCTCCTCCCCAAAGCCTCTTTGACGATTGCCCTTGACCCCTGACACTCACCCATGCCTTGGTGTATCGTGGGCATGCCCCACAGCGCGCTCCCGAGCCCAAACACGTGAGACCGAGAGTGCCCCCGTGCCATTGACCTCATTGCCGTGGCTTAAATCCTCCACACCCGTGTCCCTCTCGCCACTCTGCTCTCATACCCCCACTCTCGCCTCGAAGCAAAGGAAACGAGCCCGGGAGCTCCTGCGAGTTCCACGAGCCAAAATCCCACCGCCGGCCACCGTGTACCACCAGAGGTGGAACCACTCGATCCAACCATTCCCACCGCTCGTGCTCGCCTCCGACGAGCTCCACGCACCACACTGACCCACCCTGACCCTCCCTCTTGTCCCCTTGCATGTAGGAGCGCCGCCGCCATCAAGGTCGTTGCCGCAGGTGTTCCGTTGCGCACCGCCGTTTGACGCTGCCACCGACGCCCAACTCCACCCCCTCGACCCCCACGGGCCCCTGCACCTTCCCCAAGCCCGCGCCACCCCTCGCCGTCTCCCCGCGGTGAGCCATCATGCACCCCCATTTTCCCGTCGTGCGGTTTCGAGAGAGAGAGGGAGAGGGGAGGAAGAAAACGTCGGGAGTGTCGATTCGGAGATCGACGGCTCCCGTTGAACTAGCCGGTTCCCGTGCGATGCGCGCGCACGGTTGTGCGCTGGGCCGCGCCATGCGCCTAGCTGGGCCGCGTAGAGGAAATCCCAGCCCACCCCTCTGTGTTGTTTTTCTTTTTATAAATCAACAGAAAATAGCTAATCACTTTGGCTCTGTTAAAAATAGTTTTCTTGATAGATAAATTATGCAGAAATTCCTATCAGTAGATATATGTTTTCTTAACCATATACACTTGGAAGATCTATGTTTGCACCTTTAGTTTTACTGTGATAATTAAAATGGCACAGACTGTCTGTGGGACCATTTGGAGCATAACTTTTTTTGTGTGTCTCCATTTTGGTCAAACCAATGTTTTTAGTAGCTAGTGAGTAGATCTATCCATAGAACTAGGCCTCGCACTAAGGTGAGTTACTAAATGGAAATGCCATCTATTTTGGTAAATGACCAGTAGGCATTTCTAGGAATTTTAGAAGGAATTTAAAAATTATTTTTTGAGGTGAATCCAATTGGATGAGTTTGTATATGACTAGATCTATAAAATCCTAGCTTGGATGATTTTTTAGAGCTATAGATTAATTTTGGTGAGCATTTCTAGAAACAGTACCTTTTCTGTTTTCTTGGTTACTTGTGTATTTGTTTGTAAATAAATATTTGATTGTTTGAAACTTATTTCGTAGCATGTATACATGTGTTACTACTTGTTATTAGGTTGTTTTATTGCAGTACAATTACATTAGAAAGTGTGTGCATGTTTGGAAATAAAATAGAAATACAGATAGCCTTGTAGTGTTTCTAGTATTTATTTTTGATTAGATTGTGTGAGCAAAACTTTGTATGATTGTGCACCTAAGTTTTTAATGTTGTTGAGTTGAGTCCATTACCATGTTGGTACTGTAATTTTGATGTCATCATCTCTGTTAGATTGCACTTTATTTTATAAGAAAGCATGTGTAGAATTTGTGTGTTTGTTTTCACTTTGTTGTTTTCACTAGTATAATAGTTGTGTGATGATTGTTATGCTAGATTAATTTTTCCAAGTGTGAACAGAGGCTTTGTTACCTCTTAATGCCTTGGTATTAGTGGGCCCATAACCCACTGGTCCCATTGCATTTTTGGTTAGGGATGCAAATCTCCTACCATACACTTGTGTGTTAGTAGCATGTACTACTATATGATTGTTTAGTATTTTCCACCAAAGAAAATAGATGTTATTTCACTTGTGTAAGGGAAGTATTTAGTATTTCTTGTTGAATCCTAGTATGTTTAGTTGTGGTGCATTTCTTGATAGTATGTTCCCTTGGTAATGTCATGTTAAGAAATGATTGGTTGTTGTTTTGATTAAATGGAGTGTTGTTTGCAAATAGAATTATTTTCTGAGTGATTGGTAGATTATGTGTGGATAGCTTTCCTTGAGTGTTTGGATTGTTGAAAGTGATTAGCTGATATTGTATTGAGTGCATAGCTACTGGTTGTATAGCATGTCACTTTGTACTTGTTGATTGATTTATTAGGGAGGCATGATTTATTGGAATTGGTTGATTCTTGTCAAGTAGTTGTTTTCATAGGATTATTTTAGTATGAGTGCTTACTAGCATGTATAATGTGTATGTGTTCTTAGTAGATATATTTATATTCATGTATTGCTTGTTTAAGAATATGCATCATTATAGTATTGTTTGCTTCTATAGTGTTGCATTAGTGTTACCCGTAGATTTTATGGGTGCTCTAGTATTATTGTCTTTTTATTTTTTGAGTGTATGATTTATCCTGCCATGTTTAGGATGTTTTCACTTCTGTTATTAAGGCATAGATATTGTAGTTTCTAGATGATATATTGTGTGCAATACTTAATTTCTTATATCATGCTTGTGTAGAATTCTCATACTAGTATGCTATTAGTGGACTCCTGTTGTTATGTCTGTTCTAGTTTTATTATCCCTTGTAATGATTGTGTTCTAGATTGGGTACTATGACTTGTCACCATTGGTTGAGCCACTGTTTTGGTTTAGTTATTTTCATGATTGATGGATTCCTTAGCTTTTGAGTAGACATAAGCATAGTCAGTAACTAGCTTATTCATCTGTGGTATGTTTGCTTGCTGTTTGGACTTTGTCTGAGTGATTACCTTAGCATGAGTATTGTACTAGTGTTATTATTGTGTTTAGTAGTATCTTGTTATCTACCACTCTCATACCAAGATATCTAAGATGTGGGATATGGTTTCTCAACCATGTGTTTGTCTTACGATAGTTTTGTACCATGAGAGTTTGTGAGATAGCTTACTTGATAATTTTGAGTGATTGCGCCAGTATAAGTTTGCTTGCTGTATGTCTTGCCTTGTTATATTGTTTGCCTTTTTGGTTCTGATTGTGCGTCTTTATTTCTTTTACGTCCTTAGAAAACAAAGAAGAAGAAGCAGGAGTTGTAGAGTGTGCGTCAAGTTCAACCTACTTCAAGGCCAGGGACACTAAGAGATTTAAGGCAAGCCATCCTGATGCTTGCTGTTACTACCCTTATCATTATCCACCATGCATGTTTTACTTCTGAAAGTTTTACAAAACTTTGATTATCAAAAACTATTTTTGAGTGACTACTACTATTAGTATTATATATCATTATTATGCCAGTAGTGGTTGAATAAGTATATATGGCCGACTAGGTTGTATTTATGTACGCATGACACCATATACAGTGCTGTTTTTTCCTATCTTTCTATCATGTTTAGTCCATTCGGTTAAAACCGAGCACCGAACCGAATTGACCGGTTAACCGAACTGCCGGTTAATAAGGAAACCGATATAAATTCGGTGCTTATTTCCTATTACCCGAATTATTAAAAAACCGAACAAACCGAACCGAATTTTCGGTTAAAACCGAATGCCCAGGCCTACTTGGTGTTACCAAGCCCATAGCCACCATATGGTATTTATTACCACCAAAAGTATAAGTCCCTAAGTGGACATCCTAAAAATATGTTTTTGCAAAACAAAGGCTTTATGGAAAACCCGGTGGAAAGGTGAAACCTTATCCACCGGAGGAATGTTGAAGTGGTTATTTTTTTTGGAAAAAATGTATTTTACAAAAATGACACGTAACCTAGTCTTCGCCGGACAAACTTTACCGTAATGCCACTCTACCCCAACATGGGAACGGGGCTTGACTTGAAGTTTATTTTTGTTAGTGTGTGTTCTATCTCAATTTTCTATAAGGGGACGGACTCCCTCGAACCAAATGTCTCCAAGTTATGAAACATGCGACACATAAAGTGTGGAATTAATTTTTCCTCCGGACGTAGCAGTTGGGGCTCCTGTCTTGGCGAGGTTGGACCTGATGCCGGGGAGCGTACACTCGACTGAAGAGTTAGGCATATTCTAGCTTCAACATAGTGGATGGTTAGGATTGGTTATCTGATGTTTACATACTGTTGTTACAGTCTGTGGTTGTTCACGGCGGATGTACTGAATCTGGTGGATTGTGTGCACCTCTGTAGAGTAAAAATATTCGGAATAGCCGCGTCCTCGGATATGGACAGTTGAATAGCCATGTAGCTAGCATTGTGTCAATGTTTTCCAAAAAGGAAGTTTGAAAAGGAGTTGGAACTTATGAAGTACTGAAAGAAGGAAACTTGTACCGTAGAGGTACCATTGATGAAAAGCCAGAATATGTTTTACAAGAAGTTTTGCAAAGAAAAACGTTCTTTTGTAACTTGTTTTTATTTGTCGTCGTTGCTCCGAATTGAGTGAAACAAGTTCCTACATGAAGCCATCAACATAACCTACGCAACTACATCAACGGATCAACACGACATCGACATCCACCGGCCGCAAGTCCGTGGTCATCCACCTCTTAGGTATAACTTTCTTCTTCTTGAACTAACCCCATTGTTTGTGTACCTTTCCTATTCGGACTAGCTCTTTTACATCGCTTGGCATCGCATTAGTGGCACCGAGAGTGCGAGTTTGGTGCTTGTGAGAGAATAGTTTCGAGTAGGCATTGGCATTTTGGAATCATCAAAAACAGATAATAAAAAAAAATAGAAAAAGAAGCAAAAGATCGATGCCAATTGCTATCACTTGTAGGAACGTGTATCTTCGCGTCGCAAAAGAGAAAAGAGTGTGCGAATCGTGTTTACTTTATAGTTTGCGGTTTGAGCTAGCGTCCTCCTAGCGTCCTCCCAAGTGCAGGAGATCAATTGTAGTACCTTTCGATAAGTATTTGAGTGTCGAACCCACGAGGAGCTGAAGGTAAGCTATCTATTCTCTAAAGCCCTATAACCCTCTTATATGGCTGTTTATGCAAAGCAATAAGTTTGACTAAAAGGAACTAACTAATTAAAAGCAAGTGACGTGGAGTGTGGTTTGTCTAGTAACTAGTGAAGCAAGTTTAAAATGCAAGTTTGTAAGCAAGTTTCACAAGTAGCAAGCAGCAAATATCTCAAGTATCTCAAGGGAGCAAGCTTTCTAGCAATAGGTGTTTCGTTCGTGTGGTTGTCACAATTAGTGAAGCACATGTTTTAGTCTTAGTTGTTTCTTCTACGAAGGAGCCATGAATAGGTATAGTCAAGTAAATGATCTACAACCCCTTATGATGGATCATGTGGCCAAGTAAATGACTGCACAAGATTGATTAAGACATAAAGTCCCACCATAGCCTTACGTTCTAAGGTCCCCTATATATATCCCCCAATAACTTAACTTTGTGGCTCGGTCTCAGGTTACTGTCACTCCCAAGTCACCACCACTCCATTATGCTACCGGTGATCACCTTACATGCATTTCCCAACATATGCGTGCACTCATATATTGTACATAAAGACAATCATAGAAGATAACAAACTTGTATGCAACCAATCAACGAACTATTTCACCATTGCCAAGAACAATTCACTACTCAAACATAGACGGGGAGACACAATACATCAAGGGAATATAGTATTGCATCATACATCGTGTTTGCCAAGAGATTATAGTGGAGAGATGGAGCTGATCTTGCTGTAGATGTTGATGATGAACACGCCGGAGGGGGGTGGAGCCCTCCGGGGGTGATCCCGGCGACGTTTCCCCCCTCCGATCTTCTCCGGCGGCAGCCTTCTGTCTCTCTGTTTCGTGGTTTCGTCTCTCGGCGCCGCCTCCTCCTCGAAAAGGCCAGGGGACCCTTTATATAGTCGTTTTTAGGTCACGAGACACTCGGGAGAAGAAAGATCGACGGCATCAGAGCCACGGGGGCAAAAAGGGTGCCTCTCACGCGGCCAAGGAATCTGGCCGCGTGGAGGGTCCTGTTTTCCACCTGGTTGGCCTTTTGGCCCTCTACTTTGACCTATGGTCTTCGTCTCGAAAATTCTGAACCGTGCTATTTGGCCTTGCCCTTTTTGGAGTCCCGAAGCTCCCGGAAAGTCTGAAACACTAAAAAGTACGTTTTCTGGAAAAACAGGGTTAGAACCAAAAGAAGGGGGATTGTTTAGAAAATCCCCCAAATCATTATAAAACATTAATATAAGTTGCTAATATGTAGGAAAAACAAGTAATAACATGCAAAGTTCATGTATGCATTTTACATGCATCAACATCCCCAAGCTTAACCCATGCTCGTCCTCGAGTATGAAGGTGATAAAACTAACATGGACTTTGCATATTGAAACAATCATGGGATATCAAGGAGGATTATTCATGCCACATATAATCAAATTATTAATACTAGAAATGAGTAGCAATATACAATTCATGTTGTAAGAAATATCAAATATGCAAGCAAAGATGCTTCATGAAAGTTCACAAAGTGTATAATGAAATAAAAGCACTATGGACCAAATGCATACACAAAATGAAAAATAAAATCCTATATTGGTCAAAGAATAGCATAATGGAAAATAGAAAATATGGTGGAAACTTTGGAGAAAATTGAGTAGAGGTAAAACATGATCAAGTCTTATTTAGCCGCTAAATTATTCAACTAAAATTACTAATTGAAATGTGGTATCCATTGATCTAGGACTCTCATTGCCCCTTTATCACTACCATCTTAAATGGTGAATGTTGAAGTAATGTGAATGACAAGGTGGTTGAAAGCCTCATGCCCCGTGAGTGTGAAAACCTACTCCATGATTACTCAACTTAAGATTCCTAATAAGCTTTGTACAATCATAATAAGTATTAATGACATCATAGAGAACCGCAAAGAGGTACCTCTTGCCCCATGACATGGAAACAAGCCCATGTCACAATTACAAGACAAACAAACGGAGTAGACTCATCATCTTTTTTTTTCATTCACTATTATGCATAGCTTCTTATTTTATTGTAGGATGTGTTGTAGAGTCACTCAAGCTGTAAGTAAATTTCCACCATGATAAAGCATGGCTTTGGTTAGCGTCCTAATGCGTTTCTCTAGTCATATAGATACTTACTCATCAAAACTTACTATTCCTCTATTTCATTTTGGCATGGCAGGAGTCCAAAAACAAAAGTACATGATATCAACCAAATGTAAATTTTTGTGCAATGTTGAAAACTTTCCGATGATACACATTTATAGCTAGCTCCCAACCACACACTTGTCAAACGCAAAACTTTTGGCTCCCATTATTGGGTCATGTTTATTAGATGCATAAAAAGTAAAGTGTGCCTTCAAAAGTTCGTGAGAGTCCTATCCCAAGTTCAACCCATGACAATTAATAAAGTGAATATCTTAATTTAGAACATAAATAACACAATAACATGGTGAAAATACTCGTAATAGCAATGAAGCTAATGGGAAGATATGGTGGACTCACTGGAAATACTTGGCTAAGGAGTGTTGGAAACAAGTTTTTACTTGTTGGAATTTTTAAATTTTTGGCTAGAAATAGGGAGATAGTTGACCAGATACTATGCATGCATATGTCCATAGAATTACTCATTTCATGACAAACTAAATAAACCAGCAATTAACATCAAGGACAAGAATAAGAGATAGCTCAAGACAACATTATTGCAAATTTCTACACATAAAAAGCCTATAAATCATGCAAACATATGTTGCTCTTCAAATCAACCATGGCATCCCTATTCCAAGTCATAATACTAGCATCCAATACATTCCAACCCCAAACTCCAGTAGCTCAATCTCATATAAAATTATGGGTGTGGTCTTATCAAAACAAAAATAAAAACAAAAACTAGACGCTTCAAGTCTCTACGATAAATGCTTTGCTTAGAAAAACAGAAAGTAGACGTGTGCTAACAAAAAGAGTGTAGCTGAAGTGGGGTGTTCATCACATCCCCAAGCTTATGGCTTTCACCATTCTTGGATGTCTTGAGGCGCAGCTCCTCTATTCCCTGTGAAAAAAACTTCACAAAACATGTTTCTCCCATTCTTTTTCTGTGGGGTGAGATTAGCAAGGACAAACAAATCACATGCTTGCTGTGCAAAATTCCAAATCAAATGCTCCATTAGATAGACAATAAGGTTCATTATGTTGTATGTTCACTCTATTGCTTGAAAGAATCATGGAAATTCGATTCCCAAGCCCAAAGAGTGCATAAAACAAAAGAAGGCAGAATCTGTCCAGAAAAGAAACAGAAGCAAAACGAACGTTTTTCCCTAAGCTAGACTCGTCAAACAATTCAGCCAATTTTTGTGCTTACAGAGGACGAAACGTTGCAGAACATACTAAAAAATTAGCTCAACCCGACATACCACTAAAAAACGTAAAATCATACGGTGAGCAGACTCGTGCTGAAACAGAAATTTCATGCACTAGGATAGCAACTTATAAGTCCAAATGGGTTTGACTTGACTCTTTATTGAAAACTCCAGAATTAAAAAAAAACTAATCTATTGAGACAACAAGAGGACACTAGGAAAATCCAAACAAAAACAACCGGGTTGCCTCCCGTAAAGCGCTTTCTTTATAGCCATATAGCTAGGCTTTACTTACTTAACATCATGATGGTTGGAGTGAGGTGGCTCGGCATCCCCAAGCTTAGATTCTTGTACTTATTTGATACATTTAGGGTGAGCCCAGGGGTACATCCCCAAGCTTGATTGGTTGTCCCTCTTGATCTTTGTTCATCTCACTCAACTCTTCCTCCTGAAAAATTCTTCTTAGACAAATCTCAACATAAAACTTGATTAGAGGGGTTAGTGCCTCCATAAATAAAATCCACATAGGTACAGCAAAGACACATCATGAGTTGATTCTAAATATTAACTACTGTTACTACAGTTGTGCATTGCTCCTTGATCAAAAGAACCACACAAAACACAAGTAATGAGAGCAATGCAAAATAAAGACATAATCTGCCAAAAACTGAACAGCCCGTAAAGAGTGAATTTTTAGAGGCACTTAAGTTGCTCAAATAAGAAAACTTAAAACTAATGAAATATGTAGTGATAACTAAATATTGCTGTCGTAAATTACCAGGTCAAAATTCCAATTAAAATTTTAAATATTTTTCGCAGTGAAGTTCAGGAATCTGTTTTCTTGACAGCTAATTACTATTGTTTAATCCTATCTCTCATATAAGATTATTCTTGCCATTTAAGATGAGAAATAAGACAGAAATGTGATGTTACAGTAGTAAACTAATATTTTTATTGTTTTTAGCTTTGGAAAAAGTTTTAATGATAGAGACTTTGCAATGGTTTCATTGGCATGAACAACACATGTTCAAGGTCGACCCCAACTTCTCCATTACTCATCCTTCTCATTTACTTTCCCAATTTTTTTTATAAAATGAAAATCTTAAACTAAATTATACATAACAGTAGGTAAATGCATTTTACATGTTGTAAAGACATAAATGTGTGCTCAAACCGAATAGGAAATTAAAGCATAAGGAACACACCAAAAAAAATATTAAACAATTTATTTTTAAGTCTAACCCATTTCCTATGCATTGGCATTTTGTAATGAAACAAATAAAGGAAGCACATAATAGCAAGCATAGAAAGGTAGATCAAGTGCAACTTCAATACATTCAGCATAAAGAGGGGAAACTTAATATTGTTGAAATATGTGTAACCATGTTTCCCTCTCTCATAATAATTTTCAGTAGCATCATGAATAGATTCAACAATATGTATATCACATAAAACATTCTTATCATGAGCCACATGCATAAAAGAATCATTACTATCCACATAAAATCATCATTAGTGATAGTGGGAGTTAAACATTCATAATTTTCATTGCAATCATCATATATAGGAGGCATAGCATCATCAAAGTGAATTTTCTTCTCCAAGCTTGGGGAACTAGAAATATCATGCTCATCAAAACCAACTTCCCCAAGCTTAAAACTTTCCATAGAATCAGCAAGTATATCATTTTTATCCTCTATAGTAGGGGGACTAAAAATATCATATTCATCAAGACAAACTTCCCCAAGCTCAAGGTTTTCCTTAGCAATAAAGGTGTTCAAAGAATTAGTACTACCACAAATATGATTATTGTGCAAATAATTTTTCAATTTCTCCTCAAACACTTCATGTCCTAATTCAAGGTAGATATTATACAGTTCTAAAATTGTTTGGTTGTTTTCCATTTTATAATTTTTTTTGTGTTTTAGGTTTATATGTTAGTATGCAATGCAAACAAGAATAAAAGCTTAGCACAACGCTCCCCGGCAATGGTGCCAGAAAAGTGCTTGATGACTCCCAAGTGCAGGAGATCAATTGTAGTACCTTTCGATAATTATTTGAGTGTCGAACCCACGAGGAGCTGAAGGTAAGCTATCTATTCTCTAAAGCCCTATAACCCTCTTATATGGCTGTTTATGCAAAGCAATAAGTTTGACTAAAAGGAACTAACTAATTAAAAGCAAGTGACGTGGAGTGTGGTTTGTCTAGTAACTAGTGAAACAAGTTTAAAATGCAAGTTTCTAAGCAAGTTTCACAAGTAGCAAGCAGCAAATATCTCAAGTATCTCAAGGGAGCAAGTGTTCTAGCAATAGGTGTTTCGTTCGTGTGGTTGTCACAATTAGTGAAGCATATGTTTTAGTCTTAGTTGTTTCTTCTAGGAAGGAGCCATGAATAGCTATAGTCAAGTAAATGATCTACAACCCCTTATGATGGATCATGTGGCCAAGTAAATGACTGCACAAGATTGATTAAGACATAAAGTCCCACCATAGCCTTACGTTCTAAGGTCCCCTATATATATCCCCCAATAACTTAACTTTGTGGCTCGGTCTCAGGTTCTGCCACTCCCAAGTCACCACCACTCCATTATGCTACCGGTGATAACCTTACATGCATTCCCCAACATATGCGTGCACTCATATATTGTACATAAAGACAATAATAGAAGATAACAAACTTGTATGCAACCAATCAACGAACTATTTCACCATTGCCAAGAAGAATTCACTACTCAAACATAGACGGGGAGACACAATACATCAAGGGAATATAGTATTGCATCATACATCGTGTTTGCCAAGAGATTACAGTGGAGAGATGGAGCTGATCTTGCTGTAGATGTTGATGATGAACACGCCGGAGGGGGGTGGAGCCCTCCGGGGGTGATCCCGGCGGCGTTTTCCCCCTCCGATCTTCTCCGGCGGCAGCCTTCTGTCTCTCTGTTTCGTGGTTTTTTCTCTCGGCGCCGCCTCCTCCTCGAAAAGGCCAGGGACCCTTTATGTAGTCGTTTTTAGGTCACGAGACACTCGGGAGAAGAAAGATCGACGGCATCGGAGCCACGGGGGCAAAAAGGGGGCCTCTCACGCGGCCTCTCAAAAATTCTGAACCGTGCTCTTTGGCCTTGCCATTTTTGGAGTCCCGAAGCTCCCGGAAAGTCTAAAACACTAAAAAGTACGTTTTCTGGAAAAACAGGGTTAGAACCAAAAGAAGGGGATTGTTTAGAAAATCCCCCAAATCATTATAAAACATGAATATAAGTTGCTAATATGTAGGAAAAACAAGTAATAACATGCAAAGTTCATGTATGCATTTTACATGCATCAGATGACCCATATGATCTTTCACCACCCGTCTATAATGAAGATCCTCATGAGCAACCTCATCGACAACATGACGACAACAACATGAGTTCCCTTAGTTTCAATGTCCCAAAGTTCAATGGTGAGAATGATCCCGAAGAATATATTGATTGGGCTCTCAAGGTGTACAAGATCTTCGGCATTCACAACTTCACCGACAAGAAGATGGTTGCTTTGACATCTTTGGATTTTGAAGGATATGCACTCTTGTGGTGGGACCGTCTTCAAGCCGAAAGAGTCTGGAACCAAATTGCTCATATTGCCACTTGGAATGAGATGAATCAATTCATGCATGCTCGTTTTGTTCCTCCACACTTCAAGCGTGATCTCTTCAAAAAGCTCCAAGAACTGCAACATGGTTTGAAGTCGGTTGATGAGTACTACAAGGATATGGAGACCGCATTGATTCGAGCTGACGTGATGGAATCTCAAGAACAAACAATGGCCCATTTCCTCAATGGCCTCAACTATCCTATAAGGAAGATTGTCTAGTATCAACCATATGACAACATCGCCGCCCTTGTTCATCAAGCTCTCAAGGCCAAATGCCAAATTGCGGAAGACCTCAAGTACAACAAGCAAAAGGCCTTCTTTGCCTCAAGGACGTCCTCTTCTTCGTCTCCAATGACACAAGTGACTATACCAACCAACTCCAAGAGCACTCCTAGAACTTATCATGCTCCCAACAAGTCTCCTCTATCGTTCAAGAAACAAGTGCCTCCCACCACCACTTCGCATACTCCTCAAGTCAAGTCGAGCACTATCAGTTGCTTCAAATGTGGTGGTAGTGGACACAAGTCCTTCAAGTGTTCCAACAAGATGATCATGATTTCCAACCAAGATGGTGAACTTGATTCCATGAGTGAAGGCGAATACTATGCCTTGCACCAAGTTGCTCTCAATTCCTTGGACATGCCCAATGATGATGAAGAAAGTGTCTATTGCAATGAGGACAAGAATCCATCGCTAGTGGTGACAAGAGTCCTTACTATTTCTCCTCAAGATGAGCATGACCAACGTTGCAATCTCTTCCAAACTCGAGCCGGCATCAATGGAAAATCAATCAATTTTATCATCGATGGCGGTAGTTGCCACAACTTGGATAGCAAAGAGCTTTGCGACAAACTCCAATTGAATTACAAGAAACATCCGCATCCATACCATTTCCAATGGCTTAGTGACTCCGGCACCTTCAAGATACAACATATGGTTTCCGTGCAATTCAAGATTGGCCCCTATGAAGACACGGTTGAGTGTGACGTTGTGCCTATGACAGTGTGTCATCTTCTTCTTGGAAGACCTTGGCAATATGAAAAGAGTGCTATTCATGATGGGCGTACCAACCACTATAGCTTCAAGTGGAATAAAAAGACGTTTGTGCTTCGCCCCATGTCTCCTAGCCAAGTGATCGTCGACAATGCCAAGACCCTTGCACGTAAACAAGAAGAGCTCAAATCTTGTGAGATGAGTGGTGAGAGAGCGATCCACCTCAAAGAGAGTGAGAGCCACAAGCCAAACATGAGTGGAAAAAGTTCGAGTGTTCCCAAAGGCCTTGCCTTACTTGCCACCAAAAGGGAGATGCAAGAGTTACGAGATGACCCATCCATCCTTCACTTTGTCCTCGTGTGCAAAGGAGAAGCACTTGAAACTAACGACATAACAAACTTTCCTCCATCCTTGTTACCATTGTTGCAGGAATTTGTAGACGTGTTTCTCGACGAACTACCACCGGGTCTACCTCCCCTACATGGCATCAAGCACCGCATCGAACTCATTCCGGGTGCTCCACTTCCGAACCGTGCTCCCTACCGCACCAACGCCGAGTATACTAAGGAGACCGAGCGACAAATACAAGAACTACTTGACAAAGATTTCATATGAGAATCCCTTAGCCCTTGTGCCGTTCCGGTTATCCTTGTCCTCAAGATAGATGATACTTCCCGCATGTGCATGGATTGTCGTCCTATCAATGCTATCACCATTAGATATAGACATCCCATTCCTAGGCTAGACGATATGCTTGATGAATTGAGTGGTGCTACCATCTTTTCCAAAATTGATGTTAAAAGTGGATACCACCAAATTCGCATGAGTATAGGTGATGAATGGAAAACAGCTTTCAAAATAAAACTTGGTTTGTATGAATGGCTGGTCATGCCCTTTGGTCTTTCGGATGCCCCTTCCACTTTTATGCGTCTTATGAATGAAGTATTGCGTCATTTCATTGGAAAATTTGTCGTGGTTTAATTTGACGACATCCTCATTTATAGCAAGTCTTTGGAGGATCACCTTGATCATATCTCTCAAGTATTGTTGGCTCTTCGCAAAGCAAAACTTTTTGCCAATCTTTCCAAATGCAATTTTTGCACCAACAAGCTTGTTTTCTTGGGATTTCTGATTTCTTCAAATGGAATTGAAGTCGACAATAAGAAAGTCGAGGCAATTAGAAATTGGCCTAACCCTACCTCCATGGGTGAGATAAGGCGCTTTCATGGCCTTGCCGGTTTCTATCGCCGATTTGTGAAGGATTATTCAACAATTGCTTGCCCTTTGAATGAACATACAAGAAATGTTTAACCGAAGCTCCTTTGCTTGTCTTGCCGGATTTTGAGAAAACCTTTGAGATTGAATGTGATGCTAGTGGAATAGGCATCGGTGGCATTCTTATGCAAAATGGATGTCCCATTGATTATCATAATGAGAAATTAGATGGTGCTAGATTCAATTACCCTATATATGACAAGGAACTATTTGCTTTGGTTAGAGTCTTAGAAGTTTGGCAACACTATCTTTGGCCTAGAGAATTTGTCATTCATTCCAACCATGAATCCTTAAAATATTTGAAAAGTCAAGCTAATTTGAACAAAAGGCATGCTAAATGGGTAGAATTCATTGAATATTTTCCTTATGTAATTAAGTACAAGAAAGGTAAAGAGAATTTTGTAGCGGATGCTTTGTCTAGAAAAGAGTGTCTTCTTACCCGCCTTGACATCAATGTGATTGGTTTCGATGAGATCAAAGACTTATACTCTTCCTATGTTTTATTTGGCCCAATTTTTGATAAATGCTTGCCGAACCGAGGTTTTGATGACTACTATCTTCACAGAGGTTTCTTGTTTAAGGTTAACAAATTGTGTATTCCCGAGTCCTCTCTTTGTTTGTTGTTATTGAAGGAATCACATGAAGGAGGTCTCATGGGACACTTTGGCCGGGACAAGACCTATGCCATGCTCTCCAACCACTACTATTGGCCCAAGATGAGGCATCAAGTTGAACGCCTCGTCAATCGATGTCCTACACGTCTCAAAGCTAAGTCTGCTTCCCACCCTCATGGTCTTTACTTGCCATTACCTATACCACATGCACCTTGGAGTGATATTAGTATGTACTTTGTGTTAGGACTCCCACGTACTAAAACCAACATGTGATCAGGATATAATAGGGGTCCATGGTGAATGTACATGCTTGAGTTGGAAGGAAATATTGAGCCTCACTAATGATTATTATAAGGTGAATTCTTTCCTATTAATAAATATTGTTGGTGTTTATAAGAATGTTATACTACATAAGCTATTGCATTATGTATTAGCAGGGTTATTGATAACACAAACATGAATGGAGGAAGACCTCAAGGCATACTAGAAAACAAGATGGAGATGTTGGGAAATAAGAGTACAAATGGTGAAAACAATTATTCCAGTGAAGAAAGCAAATGTGCAAGTGTGGAAAAACAACTCCAGGAATGTTCTTCCACACTAAGTAATGGTGAAAACAAGAGGAGGGAGCTCCATTGAAGATCAATGCGCCATACAGAAAGTCCTAATTCAATTAGGCATGGCCTGTATGCCATAATGGCCGAACCCCCTAAAGTTGGGTCGGTGTATCCCTTCCTAGTCCATGTAGGAGTCCTAGTAGAGTCCTCCTAGTCCAAGTAGGAGTCCTAGTTGAGTCCTAGTCCTATTAGGAGAGGTGCTTGTGCAAGGAGCCCTCCACCTATATATACTCCCCACCTACGTGTGGAAGAGGGAGAACAAGTTTAAACCAAAACCAATGAAACCCTAGCTTCTAGATTGTATTGCTGCTAAGCATTCATCTCGAAGTTTACCCTTGCAAAGTTGCGTGATATATTGTTATTCCATTGGTAATAGGGGGATACAGGACCACTCGTGATCTTTGATTGCGTGTGCAAGAGTGTGTAGTTGAGAATATCCAAAGGGATTGATTGTTGTTGCATCTGGCAACAGGGGTCATCCAAGTGAGAGGTCTCAGTGTAGCACTAGTTATCACAAAATCCAGAAAATCCACAAAAAGAGAGAGAAGGTCATTGAGAAGATCGGGCCACCCCATATCAACATGGACTCAATCTTTTTCGTTGCTGATCGTTTCTCTAAGATGGCACATTTCATTCCATGCAACCAAACCGATTATGCTTCACATGTTGAAACCTTGTTTTTCAGGGAAATTGTGCGTCTACATGGTGTGCCCACGTCAGTTGTGTCGGACCGAGATGTCAAGTTCACGTCATACTTTTGGAAGACTTTGATGGCCAAGCTCGGCGTCAAGCTACTATTCTCCACCGCCTACCACCCAAAAAACAGATTGTCAAACCTAGGTGGTGAATCACACCCTCTCTTCACTCCTACAGGCATTGATCAAGCCCAACCTCAAGAATTGGGAGGAATGCATCCCACATGCCGAGTTCGCCTACAATCGCGCCCTACACCAAGCTACCAAGAAAAGCCCCATCAAGATCGTCTACAACTTCAACCCCAACACCGCTCTCGACATACTACCATTGCCTCTCCGTGAGCAAGTCAACATGGACATTGAAAAGCGCACTGAATACATCAAGAAGCTACATGATTCCACAAGAGCTACACTCGAGAAGCATTCCGAGCACCGAGCCTCCGTCATGAACAAGAACAAGAAGCCCATGGTGTTCCAAGAAGGTGACCTCGTTTGGCTACACTTGCGCAAGGACCGTTTCCCAAAAGAGCGCAACTCCAAGCTCAAGCCTAGAGGCAACGGACCCTTATGGATCATCAAGCGCATCAACAACAATGAGTACAAGCTCGACTTACCGGAATCCAAGTACCTCGTCCACAACTCTTTCAACGTCAAGGACCTCTCTCCTTTCCATGGGTACCCAAGTGATGAGGAAGATCACGAGTCGAGGTCGACTCTTTTCCAAGGGGGGGAGATGATGCAGCACACCCCATTCCAACAAGTGGACAATTGACAAGATCACGAGCAAAGGCAATACATGATAAGGTGAACTCACTCGTCTCTCTTCATGATTTCGGTGACTTGGTGAATGGTGCACTACCTCATGGAAATGTCGTATGTGTGCTCAGGTTTGACCCCACCATGGACCCCCAAGACGATGCTCAATATGCCTAAGAACGTGCTCAAGAAGCCATGGAAGATGCGCAAGAAGAAGCCCACGGAGAAGAAGGAGAGAAGAAAGAGGAGACGGAGTGCAGAAAAACCATCCTCAAGCCCGGCCAGGCCGGCCTCCCTGCATCGCCAGGCCGGCTTTCCTGCCAACACGCAAAAGTGGGTGAAAATGCCCCCTTTCACCCCCACCTACCCCCAGGCTATATAAGGACACCCCTTGGGTCAGATCTAGGTTAGAGATGATTTGAGAACTTTGAGCTTTGCTCTTGTATCCCTCTTTGAGGCTACTCCTATGGTTGTACCTAGGACCGTATCAAGGCTACTCCTATGATTTGTATCTAGGACCGTATCAAGATTCATCGAGTTACCAATCCTTTCCCCTTGGGATTCAGTTAGGGACTTCCCAATCTTCCTCAACTAACCCTTGAGGTTATATTTGCATGGTGGACCGGCCATGGGTGTGAAGCGGTTTCCGATAAGTTGAGTTCAGTTGGATCGATCGTCCCGTAGGCAGCCCTCGGGGTTTAGCTGACGGGAGAATTGGAGTTCCTTGGTTCTTACTAGTTATTTCCCCTCGATTCCCCACGTTTCCCCCTTGATTTCACCCGATTCCCCCCTCGTTCTCCTCTCGTGTTCATCCTGTTCATCGTTCGTTCTTCATGTTCTTGGTCAATTCATGAAGATTGGGCCACCCTAGAGGTTTACCCTCCATATCATTGCGCAAGTCCCTTGTGGCTGCACTGATGAAGTGTAGACACATGCTCGTTGGGATACCCAAGAGAAAGGTGTGAAGAGTGCAGCATCAAGTTTTCCCTCAGAAAAGAAACCAAGGTTGAATTGACCAGTATGAGGAAGAAGCACTTCCGAAGGTTGATGCAGCGTAGATGGCAGGGCGCATTACCGGTTCAGCAGCAACGTGGAACCTACACAACACAATCAATTCACTTTGTCCCAACGAAGCAGTGACGTTGTCAATCTCACCGGTTTTGCTGAACACAAAAAGGTTAAACGTATGGTGTGGAAAACAATATGAGAACAATATGAAAACTGTAGCACCAGTGTGAAAACTGTAGAAGCAGTGTGTGTATTATCAGTATGAGAAAATGGACCGGGGTCCATAGTTCACTAGAGGTGTCTCCCCATAAAAGATAGCTAACATGTGTGGTGAACAATTATAAATGGGCAATTGACAGATAAATAACATGCATGACATAAAGATTATTATGAGATTCATGCGGGCATTACAAAAAGATACATAGACCGTCATCCAACTGCATCTATGACTAATAATCCACCCTTCGAATATCATCCGAACAAACGTTGGGTACTAAGTTGCAAGCAACAGATAATCGTAGTAAGCAAAGTGTGTAATGTAAACAATGTAAACTAAGTAAACACCGTTGTTTTCTCCCTAATGGCAACAACACATCCTCCATCTGTCACGTTTATGTCACTCGAGCACAGATGCAAAGGAGGCATGAACCCACTATCGAGCATAAATACTCCCTCTTGGAGTTAGTAGCATCTACTTGGCGAGAGAATCTACTAATAACAGAGAGCATGCAAGATCATAAATAGCATATGCATGAACATAACATGATAGATTGATAATCAGAAGACATAGCATTCAACATTCATCGAATCCTAGCAAACACAACATGTAGCATGACATAAAGATGATATCGATCATGTAGGGCATCTCACGAGATCTAAACATGAGGCATAAAGTGGACAAGACAACCATCTAGCTACTTTTATGGACCCGTAGTCTAGGGATGAACTACTCACGCATCACTTCAGAGGAGGGCATGGTGGTGTAGACCCCTCCGGTGATGAATTCCCCTCCCGGCAGGGTGTCGGGGAGAGCTCCAGAACCCTCCCGATCCCGGGATGAGGATGACGGCGACCTCGGTTGTTACTCGGGAAAAGGTGGTATATCTTTAGGGTTCACGTATCGGGGGGATTATATAGGCGAAAGGGCGATGGCGGTGGACGCCCGAGGGGCCCACACCACCCCTAGGCGCGGCCAAGGTGGGGGGTGCCGCCCTATGGTGTTCCCCCTGTTGTCCTTCTCCGGGCCTCTTTGGGACTCCGTGGAACCTTCGGGAATTCTAAGACTTCCGGGCTTCAAATTTTCCAATTCTGCGAATATTTCCAAAACGACTTTTCTAAAACTAAAAACAGCAGAAAACAAGGAACTGGCTCTGTGGCATCTTGTCAATAGGTTAGTCTGGAAAATCTATAAAAATGACATAAATTGTATAGCAAACATGTAGGAACTAACTTGAAAACAACATGGAACATCATAAATTAAGGATACATTTATGACGTATCAACATCCCCAAGCTTAGTTCCTACTCTTCCTCGAGTAGGCAAACGATAAAAACACATAATTTCTGAGGTGACATGCTACCAACATAAACTTGATCATCAATATTGTAAAAGCATATGTAAGATGAGATCATAGTACTTTAAACACAAGCATGATAGATATAATTCTAGCAACAAAACATAGCAATCACTTTTCATCATGAGAAGTAACACAAATAAAAGATCATGACTAATAGTGCACTTGAAAGATATACGTTTGTTTTAAGCATAGACATAACATAGCAAAGTGATATTTCGTTTGTCCTTAAGAGTGGGGCAAAACATAAATGCCAGGACACCTTCAAAGTTCATGAGGAAGACTAGAACAAATATTTTGCGAACAAACAATAACACATCATGAATCAATTAATAATGTTTCTGAGACAAATGCACATTAAACTCAGAATGGAAATTATGCTCTCTCAACTATGAATAAAGTTATAAGATGGAGACTCAACATAAAAGTAAAAGAAGGGCCCTTCGCAGAGGGAAGCATGGATCAACTCATGTGCTAGAGCTTTTTATTTTATTAAACAGAGGTGTTGAAAACATTTTTTAGAGAGGTGTATGCTTATGTCAACGAATGGTAAACATAAAATACAGTATGTCACAAGCCAACTGGACTTCACAAGTGCGGCTCCCATAGAAGGATGCATCTGGGTAGAAGGTCATCCCTCTTTCTCTTTTGTTTACACAATTATGCTTTGACTGATAAATCAGGGGCAAAATAGTGAAGAGAATTTGTTTGTATTAATTTGGGGCTGGGCACCCCGCTATCATCTCTTCTATCAATTGGATAAGCGGATGAAGCCACTAGTCCAGGGTGTGAAAGTCCAATCAACAAGTGAGATAAAGATTCTCTATTTACGTCCTCATGAGCTAAAACAGGAGCACAAAACAGGAGTAATTTTTAAAGTTTTAAAGGTAACACATGAGCAATTTACTTTGGAGTGGCGGTTAAATACCACATGTAGGTAGGTATGGTGGACACATTTGGCAAACTTTCGTTTTTGGGAGTTGTATGCACGAGTACAGCTCATACTCAATACAGGCGGAGGCTAGCAAAAGACTCGGAGCGACAAATCAAGAGAGCAACAATGGCCATAATCATGCATAGCGACAAAAACATCATTAATCAAAGCATAAGTGGTATCACAAGTTCAAAAACTAAATGATCATAGAGGCTATAAGTGACTGGTTCGTAGTCATAAATATGGTGTAAGCATGCGCCAAGTCAACCAAATAAAGCATTAAAAGGAGAACACCACAAATTTATGCTTCAAAATGACAAGAACAACTCATGATTCTTTCAATGGCACATTAAACACTCTCAGCCATTTGAGACAAATCATGCTACAAAAATAACCACTAGGATTTAGAATGAAAACAACATCTAGCATGACATGAAAAAGCCTAGCCACACTCTAAACAAGCCTCTATTTGCACCGTTATAAGCACAAAAACTGTACTACTGCTTTCCAACACCAAGCATTTCATAATAAAAAAACTCTCCAAGAGATGCAGCAATGAAAAAAGAGAGTAATAACACAACTAATACTAACATCTCTAAATAAGAGATGAAGAAAAACATGAGCTAAACAAGAATTTTGCAGCAACTAGAAGAAAAACAAGGAAAACGAGCATAACAAGTATTCAAACGAAAAAGCGGGGCTTGTCTCTCTCCACCACAAAGAATGCTAGGGTCCAAATATTTTATTGCAGAAAGGAAAACAAAGGAAAACAAAAGAAAACAAACAGACGCTCCAAGTAAATTTCATATGATGTAACCGAATAAAAATATAGTTTCACTAGAAGTGACCTGGTAAATTGTTGATGAAGAAGGGGATGCCTTGGGAATCCCCAAGCTTATATGCTTGAGTCTTCTTATAATTTGCTGGGATGAACCACGGGGGCATCCCCAAGCTTTGATCTTGCACTCTTCTTGATTACATTATATCACCCTCTTCTCTTGGCCCTTGAAAACTTCCTTCACACCACACTCAAAGAGTAATTCGCATTAGAGGGTTATTGCAACAGTAAAAAATTCATGGTTTCTGCATGAGCACAAGTGATATTGATAATTTTAAATTTTAGGTACAGCCTCTGATGTTTCCTGAAGCAAAGAAATCCACTTGACATCATAAAGAGCAAATGCAAGAAAAATGGCAGAATCTGCCAAAACCAGAACAGTCTGTAAATACGAATTTTTTTGGGGCACTTACGTTGCTCAGATAAGAAAACTTAAAGAACGAAAAAGTTTCAGAATTAGCTGAGTAATAAGCACAAAAATGTCAAATCATTATGATCTTTCTGGATTTTATACGATTTGTTTATGGTGGACAGTAGAAATCTGTTTCCTGCGCAGAAATCCAAAACCAACTCCAACTTTCGTCAAAATTTACTTGGCACAACTAAAACATGAGAATAAAGATAAAAAAAGGAGTTTCTAGAGAAGTATACAACCCCTTTACTCAAAGAAAAAAAAAGAAAAAAAAAAGAAAAAGGAAAACCATGGGTTATCTCCCAAGAAGTGCTTTTCTTTAACACATTTTAGCTAGGCCTAGAAAAGTGGATTCACGTTTTTTCAAGTGAAGAAGCCTCCAAATTGTAATTTGTTCAAATAATATAATCAAAAGGAAACTTTATTACCTTTCTAGGAACATGTTCCATACCTTTCTTGAGTGGGAATTGAAATTTAATATTCCCTTCTTTCATATCAATAACAGCACCAACAATTCTAAGAAAAGGTCTTCCCAAAAAATTTGGACAAGAAGAATTGCATTCAATATTCATAAAAAAAAATCAACGGGGACAAGAATATTATTAACCATGATCAGAACATAATCAATTCTCCCCAAAGGTTTCTTTCTAACATTATCAATAAGACGAATATCCAAATAACAGTGCTCCAAAGGTAGCAAATCAAGAATATCATAAAGTTTCTTGGGCATAACATAGATACTAGCACCAAGATCACATAGAGAATTGTAATAAAAGCATTCACTTTCATTTTAATAATGGGTTCCCAACCATCATCTAGCTTCCTAGGAATAGAGGCTTCACATCTTAATTCATCCTCTCTAATTTGCATGAGAGCATTTATAATATGGTTTGTGAAAGACATATTCATAGTACTATCATTAGGACAACTAGCAAGATTTTGTAGGAACTTAATCACTTCAGTTATGTTGCAATCATCAAAGTCAAGATCATTTTATCAAAGGTAATGGGACCATTGTCTCCCATATTTCTAAACATATCAACGCTTTTATCAGGAACATTTTTAGCAGTTTCAGGCAGTTTTGCATTTTTAATAGCACAAGTGGGAGTATTGCCAACACCAATTACTTTACCATTAATAGTAAAGGGTTTAATAGCATTATAAGCTTCATTTTTACTAGTGGTGGTAATGGTGCAAACATTAACTATATTATTCTTTCTAGCTATTGCATCTTCTCTTTCCCATCTAGCATGCAATTCAGCTAACATCCTAACATTATCATCAATTTGAATTTGGATGGCATTCAAAGTTTTTGCTTTCTTTAAAATCATGAGGCATGTCGAGACATCGTAGTAGAATTCATAGACGGGGGTGCCATGAGACTACTGATAGAGATGTGGGGGGACGTGATTGTACGAAGGACAATGACACAGGTTTTTTACCCAGGTTCGGTACGGCGCAATAATGCGACGTTCCTACTCCTGAAATCTCACTATTCAGGACTAAAGCCTGTAAATACAGAGTACAACGTGAGGTTCTATTAGCTTCTCGTCAAGGATCAACCTCTCGGCGAGTTAGCCTTTAGCTTCTCGTCTATCTATCATATCTCCCGTCCGGCTTTATATAATAGCCGGATTAGGGCATACATAATAGGAAACCTAGAAGACTACGGTAACTATTAACTTGGAAAGTAAGGAATCCGCCTTCTACTCCAAGCCAGATCACGTGGGCCGCAATCCGGGTTCTTCTAGAATCCGGCTTCTGTGCATCAGCTTACTGGGCCGCCTAATGGACCATAGCCCATTACCATTTAGGCCACCCTGGTAATCCGGCACTTTAGACTACCATCTGATATACCCCTAGTTGGTATATATCCGACAGTAGCCCCCCGATGACTCCCAAGTGCAGGAGATCAATTTTAGTACCTTTCGATAAGTATTTGAGTGTCGAACCCATGAGGAGCTGAAGGTAAGCTATCTATTCTAAAAGCCCTATAACCCTCTTATATGGCTGTTTATGCAAAGCAATAAGTTTGACTAAAAGGAACTAACTAATTAAAAGCAAGTGACGTGGAGTGTGGTTTGTCTAGTAACTAGTGAAGCAAGTTTAAAATGCAAGTTTCCAAGCAAGT
The DNA here is from genome assembly GCA_028641055.1 of Alopecurus myosuroides. NCBI lineage: Eukaryota > Viridiplantae > Streptophyta > Magnoliopsida > Poales > Poaceae > Alopecurus > Alopecurus myosuroides. Next base: position 114,248,624 of record CM054063.1, on the reverse strand, counting down.
TTCACAAGTAGCAAGCAGCAAATATCTCAAGTATCTCAAGGGAGCAAGTGTTCTAGCAATAGGTGTTTCGTTCGTGTGGTTGTCACAATTAGTGAAGCACATGTTTTAGTCTTAGTTGTTTCTTCTAGGAAGGAGCCATGAATAGGTATAGTCAAGTAAATGATCTACAACCCCTTATGATGGATCATGTAGCCAAGTAAATGACTGCACAAGATTGATTAAGACATAAAGTCCCACCATAGCCTTACGTTCTAAGGTCCCCTATATATATCCCCCAATAACTTAACTTTGTGGCTCGGTCTCAGGTTACTGTCACTCCCAAGTCACCACCACTCCATTATGCTACCGGTGATCACCTTACATGCATTCCCCAACATATGCGTGCACTCATATATTGTACATAAAGACAATCATAGAAGGTAACAAACTTGTATGCAACCAATCAACGAACTATTTCACCATTGCCAAGAACAATTCACTACTCAAACATAGACGGGGACACACAATACATCAAGGGAATATAGTATTGCATCATACATCGTGTTTGCCAAGAGATTACAGTGGAGAGATGGAGCTGATCTTGCGGTAGATGTTGATGATGAACACGCCGGAGGGGGTGGAGCCCTCCGGGGGTGATCCCGGACGCTTTTTCCCCCTCCGATCTTCTCCAGCGGTAGCCTTCTGTCTCTCTGTTTCGTGGTTTCGTATCTCGGCGCCGCCTCCTCCTCGAAAAGGCTAGGGGATCCTTTATATAGTCGTTTTTAGGTCACGAGACACTCGGGAGAAGAAAGATCGGCGGCATCGGAGCCACGGGGGCAAAAAGGGGGCATCTCACGCGGCCAAGGAATCTGGCCGCGTGGAGGGTCCTCTTTGCCACCTGGTTGTCCTTTAGGCCCTCTACTTTGGCCCATGGTCTTCGTCTCAAAAATTCTGAACCGTGCTCTTTGGCCTTGCCCTTTTTGGAGTCCCGAAGCTCCCGGAAAGTCTGAAACACTAAAAAGTACGTTTTCTGGAAAAACAGGGTTAGAACCAAAAGAAGGGGGATTGTTTAGAAAATCCCCCAAATCATTATAAAACATGAATATAAGTTGCTAATATGTAGGAAAAACAAGTAATAACATGCAAAGTTCATGTATGCATTTTACATGCAGCAACATCCCCAAGCTTAACCCATGCTCGTCCTCGAGTATGAACGTGATAAAACTAACATGGACTTTGCATATTGAAACAATCATGGGATATCAAGGAGGATTATTCATGCTACATATAATCAAATGATTAATACTAGAAATGAGTAGCAATATACAATTCATGTTGTAAGAAATATCAAATATTCAAGCAAAGATGCTTCATGAAAGTTCACAAAGTGTATAATGAAATAAAAGCACTATGGACCAAATGCATACACAAAATGAAAAATAAAATCCTATATTGGTCAAAGAATAGCATAATGGAAAATAGAAAATATGGTGGACACTTTAGAGAAAATTGAGTAGAGGTAAAACATGATCAAGTCTTATTTAGCCTCTAAATTATTCAACTAAAATTACTAATTGAAATGTGGTATCCATTGATCTAGGACTATCATTGCCCCTTTATCACTAGCATCTTAAATGGTGAATGTTGAAGTAATGTGAATGACAAGGTGGTTGAAAGCCTCATGCCCCGTGAGTGTGAAAACCTACTCCATGATTACTCAACTTAAGATTCCTAATAAGCTTTGTACAATCATAATAAGTATTAATGACATCATAGAGAACCGCAAAGAGGTACCTCTTGCCCCATGACATGGAAACAAGCCCATGTCACAATGACAAGACAAACAAATGGAGTAGACTCATCATCCTTTTTATTTTCATTCACTATTATGCATAGCTTCTTATTTTATTGTAGTATGTGTTGTAGAGTCACTCAAGCTGTAAGTAAATTTCCACCATGATAAAGCATGGCTTGGGTTAGCGGCCCAATGCGTTTCTCTAGTCATATAGATACTTACTCATCAAAACTTACTATTCCTCTATTTCATTTCGGCATGGCAGGAGTCCAAAAACAAAAGTACATGATATCAACCAAATGTAAATTTTTGTTCAATGTTGAAAGCTTTCCGGTGATACACGTTTATAGCTAGCTCCCAACCACACACTTGTCAAACGCAAAACTGGTGGCTCCCATTATTGGGTCATGTTTATTAGATGCATAAAAAGTAAAGTGTGCCTTCAAAAGTTCGTGAGAGTCCTATCCCAAGTTCAACCCATGACAATTAATAAAGTGAATATCTTAATTTAGAACATAAATAACACAATAACATGGTGAACATACTCGGAATAGCAATGAAGCTAATGGGAAGATATGGTGGACTCACTAGAAATACTTGGCTAAGGAGTGTTGGAAACAAGTTTTTACTTGTTGGAATTTTTAAATTTTTGGCTAGCAAGAGGGAGATAGTTGACCAGCTACTATGCATGAATATGTCCATAGAACTACTCATTTCATGACAAACTAAATAAACCAGCAATTAACATCAAGTACATGAATAAGAGATAGCTCAAGACAACATTATTGCAAATTTCTACACATAAAAAGCCTATAAATCATGCAAACATATGTAGCTCTTCAAATCAACCATGGCATCACTATTCCAAGTCATAATACTAGCATCCAATACATTCCAACCCCAAACTCCAGTAGCTCAATCTCATATAAAATGATGTGTGTGGTCTTATCAAAACAAAAATAAAAACAAAAACTAGACGCTTCAAGTCTCTACGATAAATGCTTTGCTTAGAAAAACAGAAAGTAGACGTGTGCTAACCAAAAGAGTGTAGCTCCAGTGGGGTGTTCATCACATCCCCAAGCTTATGGCTTTCACCATTCTTGTATGTCTTGAGGCGCAGATCCTCTATTCCCTGTGAAAAAAACTTCACAAAACATGTTTCTCCCATTCTTTTTCTGTGGGGTCAGATTAGCAAGGACAAACAAATCACATGCTTGCTGTCCAAAATTCCAAATCAAATGCTCCAGTATATAGACAATAAGGTTCATTATGTTGTATGTTCACTCTCTTGCTTGAAAGAATCATGGAAATTCGATTCCCAAGCCCAAAGAGTGCATAAAACAAAAGAAGGCAGAATCTGTCCAGAAAAGCAACAGCAGCAAAACGAACGTTTTTCCCTAAGCTAGACTCGTCAAAAAATTAAGACAATTTTTGTGATTACAGAGGACAAAACGTTTCAGAACATACTAAAAGATTAGCTCAATCCGACATACCAATAAAAAAATTAAATCATACGGTGAGAAGACTCGTGCTGAAACAGAAATTTCATGCACTAGGATAGCAACTTATAAGTCCAAATGGGTTTGACTTGACTCTTTATTGAAAACTCCAGAATTAAAACAAAAAAAAACTAATCTCTTGAGACAGCAAGAGGACACCAGGAAAATCCAAACAAAAACAACCGGGTTGCCTCCCGTAAAGCGCTTTCTTTATAGCCATATAGCTAGGCTTTACTTACTTAACATCATGATGGTTGGAGTGAGGTGGCTCGGCATCCCCAAGCTTGGATTCTTGTACTTATTTGATACATGTAGGGTGAGCCCAGGGGTACATCCCCAAGCTTGATTGGTTGTCCCTCTTGATCTTTGTTCATCTCACTCAACTCTTCCTCCTGAAAAATTCTTCTTACACAAATCTCAACATAAAACTTGATTAGAGGGGTTAGTGCCTCCATAAATAAAATCCACATAGGTACAGCAAAAACACATCATGAGTAAATTCTAAATATTAACTACTGTTACTACAGTTGTGCATTGCTCCTTGATCAAAAGAACCACACAAAACACAAGTAATGAGAGCAATGCAAAATAAAGACATAATCTGCCAAAAACTGAACAGCCCGTAAAGAGTGAATTTTAAGAGGCACTTAAGTTGCTCAAATAAGAAAACTTAAATCTAATGAAAATATGTAATGATAACTAAATATTGCTTTCGTAAATTACGAGGTCAAAATTCCACTTCTGTGATTTTAAACATTTTTTGCAGTGAAGTTCAGGAATCTGTTTTCTTGACAGCTAATTACTATTGTTTAATCCTATCTCTCATATAAGATTATTCTTGCCATTTAAGATGAGAAATAAGACAGAAATGTGATGTTACGGTAGTGAACTAATATTTTTATTGTTTTTAGCTTTGGAAAAAGTTTTAATGATAGAGACTTTGCAATGGTTTCATTGGCATGAACAACACATGTTCAAGGTCGACCCCAACTTCTCCATTACTCATCCTTCTCATTTGCTTTCCCAAATTTTTTTATAAAATGAAAATCTTAAATTAAATGATACATAACAGTAGGTAAAGGCATTTTACATGTTGTAAAGACATAAATTTGTGCTCAAACCGAATAGGAAATTAAAGCATAAGGAACACACCAAAAAAATATTAAACAATTTATTTTTAAGTCTAACCCATTTCCTATGCATTGGCATTTTGTAATGAAACAAATAAAAGAAGCACATAATAGCAAGCATAGAAAGGTAGATCAAGTGCAACTTCAATACTTTCAGCATAAAGATGGGATACTTAATATTGTTGAAATATGTGTAACCATGTTTCCCTCTCTCATAATAATTTTCAGTAGCATCATGAATAGATTCAACAATATGAATATCACATAAAACATTCTTATCATGAGCCACATGCATAAAAGAAACACTACTCTCCACATAAGTAAAATCCTCATTAGTGATAGTGGGAGTTAAACATTCATACATTTCATTGCAATCATCATATATAGGAGGCATAGAATCATCAAAGTGAATTTTCTCCTCTAAGCTTGGGGAACTAGAAATATCATCAAAACCAAGTTCCCCAAGCTTAAAACTTTCCATAGAATCAGCAAGTATATCATTTTTATCCTCAATAGTAGGGGGACTAAAAATATCATATTCATCAAGACAAACTTCCCCAAGCTCAAGGTTTTCCTTAGCAATAAAGGTGTTCAAAGAATTAGTACTACCACAAATATGATTGTTGTGCAAATAATTTTTCAATTTCTCCTCAAACACTTCATGTCCTAATTCAAGTTAGATATTATACAGTTCTAAAATTGTTTGGTTGTTTTCCATTTTATAATTTTTTTTTTGTGTTTTAGGTTTATATGTTAGTATGCAATGCAAACAAGAATAAAAGCTTAGCACAACGCTCCCCGGCAACGGCGCCAGAAAAGTGCTTGATGACTCCCAAGTGCAGGAGATCAATTGTAGTACCTTTCGATAAGTATGTGAGTGTCAAACCCACGAGGAGCTGAAGGTAAGCTATCTATTCTAAAATCCCTATAACCCTCTTATATGGATGTTTATGCAAAGCAATAAGTTTAACTAAAATTAACTAACTAATTAAAAGCAAGTGACGTGGAGTCTGGTTTGTCTAGTAACTAGTGAAGCAAGTTTAAAATGCAAGTTTCTAAGAAAGTTTCACAAGTAGCAAGCAGCAAATATATCAAGTATCTCAAGGGAGCAAGTGTTCTAGCAATAGGTGTTTCGTTCGTGTGGTTGTCACAATTAGTGAAGCACATGTTTTAGTCTTAGTTGTTTCTTCTAGGAAGGAGCCATGAATAGGTATAGTAAAGTAAATGATCTACAACCCCTTATGATGGATCATGTGGCCAAGTAAATGACTGCACAAGATTGATTAAGACATAAAGTCCCACCATAGCCTTACGTACTAAGGTCCCCTATATATATCCCCCAATAACTTAACTTTGTGGCTCGGTCTCAGGTTACTGTCACTCCCGAGTCACCACCACTCCATTATGCTACCGGTGATCACCTTACATGCATTCCCCAACATATGAGTGCACTCATATATTGTACATAAAGACAATCAAGATAACAAACTTGTATGCAACCAATCAACGAACTATTTCACCATTGACAAGAACAATTCACTACTCAAACATAGACGGGGAGACACAATACATCAAGGGAATATAGTATTGCATCATACATAGTGTTTGCCAAGAGATTACAGTAGAGAGATGGAGCTGATCTTGCGGTAGATGTTGATGATGAACACGCCGGAGGGGGTGGAGCCCTCCGGGGGTGATCCCGGCGACGTTTCCCCCCTCCGATCTTCTCCGGCGGCAGCCTTCTGCCTCTCTGTTTCGTGGTTTCGTCTCTCGGCGCCGCCTCCTCCTCGAAAAGGCCAGGGGACCCTTTATATAGTCGTTTTTAGGTCACGAGACACTCGGGAGAAGAAAGATCGACGGCATCGGAGCGACGGGGGCAAAAAGGGGGCCTCTCACGCGGCCAAGGAATCTGGACGCGTGGAGGGTCCTCTTTGCCACCTGGTTGGCCTTTTGGCCCTCTACTTTGGCCCACGGTCTTCGTTTCGAAAATTCTGAACCGTGCTCTTTGGCCTTGCCCTTTTTGGAGTCCCGAAGCTCCCGAAAAGTCTGAAACACTAAAAAGTACGTTTTCTGGAAAAACAGGGTTAGAACCAAAAGAAGGGGGATTGTTTAGAAAATCCCCCAAATCATTATAAAACATGAATATAAGTTGCCAATATGTAGGAAAAACAAGTAATAACATGCAAAGTTCATGTATGCATTTTACATGCATCACCCCCAAGAAGGGTTAAGACTCGGATTCGCCGTCTTTCGCCAAATGCATATTTTCCAAGAAATATCGGCCTGCAGTCTTGATTCTTCTTTTTCTCCTCAAAGGATGTTATAACACAAAACTCGGAAACCAGAAAATCGGGCTTTTCTTCCACGAATCTTCGCGGAGAAGGAACTTCCTACATCAGCGCTTTAATCTTGCTGACGTAAGGGACATTTGGGTTACAGGCGGGAAACCCAGAAATATATCTCTGACAGATTCTCGTGGGAAACGAGGCGATAGCAATAATCTCCCGTCGTTTCATTTCCCGGAATTTCCGGTGAGTGACACACGTTGATCATCCAACGGTCAAAAGAGCCGTTAGCACGCATCGTGACGGGATTCCGGCTATAAATAGCCGCCTCCGTCCTCCGAGGGAACCTTCCGCTCTCACTTCGCAGCACCATTCCTAGCGCCCAAGTTCTCGTAGAGCAACATCCAAGCGCACGAACGCCACCCGAGACCTCACCGGAGCAACCGCGCACCGCCCATCGATGGCATCCCCAAGTTCCCACCGGACCGCACCGTCGCAAAGGACATCGACGAAATCATCGATACGATGGATCCACAACTGGATTCACCGGTGCACGCCTCCGACGACGAGCCGTCGAAGGCCACTGGCGGTGCGGCGGACCAGGAAATCCGTCCCGTCGCCGCAGATCTTGCGGGGTCTTCTTCCGTGCCTCCTCCACCGTTCGCGCCCAAGACGGCGGAAGAGAAATTCACCCTCGTCGGAGACGAGCTCGCGGCCGCGGAGGCTGCAGCGTCCGCCGCCACCGGAGCAGAAGACGAGGCGGAAACTGCCGGCAACTGGAGTGCCATCAGTATTCCGCCATCCCTCCTTCCGACAATGGAGAAGGAGGGGCTCGTGCTGAAAGGGAAATGGCGGATCCCGGATGACGAATCCGAGCCCGCGCCAAAGGACGAGGAACGTGTCCTCCTCACCTCCCATATACTAAGAGGTATGGGTCTTCCACCATCCGCCTTTTTCCTCCAAATATTAGCCCACTACAACATCCAACCCCACAATCTGCCACCCAACTCCATCCACTATCTAGCCGGATTTCAGGCCCTTTTCGAGGGATATCTAGGTATAGCTCCTAGGTTAGATTTCTGGCTTTATTGCTTTGGGGTTAAGCAGAACTCTTCGGAGGGCGCACTACCAACTTGTGGGACCATATCCTTTACCCTGCGCAGATTCACGGAGGATTGGTTCCCCAAGATTAAGACATCGGAATCTGTCAAATTCTGGACGGGTTCCTTCTTTTATCATCCCGACGTTCCCTTCCCTGGGAAAACCACCGGGGTTCCACCTTTCTCGAACACCGCCGCTGTTCCCCAAGAAAACTGGGGAACTGAAGCAGTTCAGACCCTGCCGCCGGATCTTCTCAGGATCAAGCGGCGCATCGCAAAGCTCGTCGCTTCTGATCCGCCTCTAACTGGCATGGACACAGTCCTTTGCTGGCTAGAAAGGCGGATTCAGCCTTTGGCTAATCACGACGCTCGCCTTCTCTGCGAGTACTTGGGAGACGGCGATGCTATGCGGAGAACCAACAAGGTTTGGTCGGCAAAATATTTGCGGAAACGCGCAAATCAATTGGTCGCATCCCGCGACCAATATGAAGAAATCCGGCCAATGTACACGGCCACGAATCCGGCTCCCAAGGTACAATTCTTTGCCTTTTGGGTTTAAATCCTTTTCATTTTCTTGGTTTTCGTGTTCTTATCTCAGCTTTTGCCTTCTTAACAGATTGACGGACTTCCTGAGTCGGAACTTGCTTCCGATGCTGAGCTGGAGGTATTACGTGCCACCTTTGCGGGTGGACGTAAGCGCAAGAAGATTTCCGCTTCCCAGGTTTTCGTGTTCTTGACGGGGTTCCCGTCGTCACCTCCAGGTTAAAACATCTGGGTTGTTTTACTTTGTCGGAATTTCTCCCTTTTTCTCGGAGTTTTAACTTTCCGGCTTTTCTCTTTTTTAGCTTGCCTCCCTCTACTCTGAAGCCGAAAAAGCTAAAGAGGCACAAAGTTGTGGCCAGCAGAGGCCCACATCCTTCTCCTGCTACTGCTCCGGATACACCGGTAGTTACAACATAAGAGCACGCTGCTACCCCCGACGTCGAAACCCAGCAGACCAGCCAGCCCATTGTGCCGGAAACGGACATGAGGGAAAGGGCGGTCCCTGAGGTGGGACGTCCTTCTCGAATAACTTAGGAGGAAATTCCCACCTTCGATAAAGAATTCAAGACTATCAACGAGGGCCTTAGCGCGGCTGGGACTCTTTTTGCTGAGTACGCAAAGGAGTTCACTGAAAACCTGGCAGGTTTACAGGGAATGAGCCAGGTATTATCTCTATCCCCCAAGCAATAAGTTAAAATGCATGCTTTTAACTTAATGCTTTCATCTTTATCATGCTTGTTTCCAACTTAAGCGGTCTAGTTCATTTCCGTGTTTCAGCAAACCGCCGAAACCATAAACATGGAAGTTTTCAACAAGCTAACTATCAAGAATAAGGAGGTTAGAAGCCTTCTCTCTATTCTTGAAGTTAAGGAAACAGAGCTGGCATCGTCTCAGCTACGGCTGGAGGAAACAACAGGTATACTTTTAATTCTCTGAAGTTCCTTGTCCATAATTTTTTATAAGTACTTTTCCGAGTTTTCTTAACCTAGAATTGTTTTCCTTGCTTTCCGGCTGCTTTGGCGAAAGCCAAGCAAATAGCTGAAGATGCCGGCAATGCCGAGAATCTCCGCCGGGAGAACCTGGACCTTCATAAGGAACTTATGAAGGCTCAGAAGGATCTGAAGGCCAGCAATCTGGCTCTTGGAATTGCTCAATCCAAGGCCTCCCAACAAGCTGACAAGGACAAGGCCACTATCCAAGATTTGGAGAACGCTTTGACCCTGCGCCTGGAGGAAGGCTCCGAGATGGACAATATCCTCGGTAAGTTATCAACTTTTACCGGATTTTCCATGTCTTAACTTCTTTCTCTGCTTTTTCGCGAACACTTTGGTTGTTCTGTCTTGAAAAAACAGGAGATAACCCAGATCTTACTCGGATTGAGAAAATCCGAGCTTTCGGGAAGGTATTCACCGCGATCAGAGCTGCAGGCATGCAGCTGATCAACAAGTACCTTTCTGCAAGAACTGGGGAATTATCGGAAGTTGAGAAACTTCCGGAAGCTATCTTGGAGGTGGCGGAATCCAAGGAATCCACCTTGCGCTCCACAGCACGGGGTGGTGCACGCATGGCTTTAGGCCTTATGCGTATGCATTACCCCAGTGCCAAATCTTGGCGCGTGGCGTCCGGTATCCCTCTTGGATACTCGGAGACCCAGCGGACCACCATCTTTGATGAAATCAAGGGTCACGCCACCAATATTGCCTCTATGGTGAATATCTCCATCACCTACCCGGAAGAAGAGATTCCAGAAGCCCCCGGGGATGACAGCAGTGAAGAAGACTCGGATGCTTGAAGAATTCTCCCTGCCCTGGATAGGAGAAATAGGAAATAGGAGCATTACTGCACTTTACAATGTAACTTTTATTGTAATGCTTCTATTCTTTTGTATGAACAAGTACTCCGCCTATTGCAGTTAACTTTTATGAAATCCTTTGCAAGTTTTCCGGGTTTTATATTCCTTTATCTTCCAAGTTCTCTGGTTTGTGTGCTTTAACTGTCCTTAGTGTTTGAAATGGCTCAGTAGTACTTTAATCTTCACGCCAAGTTATTGGGTAAAACCGATCAGTTTAAACTTAGAAACATGGATCATACTAAAGGCATTTTTACTTACTAGCTCCAGTGACCCAGCACATAAACAATCAGATAATGCTTAGAGAAAAGTAAGGAACTTTTTGAATGAAGCTCGGGCACGCAGGCACAATCCGAGTTTCCTTTAACCTTTAGTAGGCTGAAAATCATTCAGTTTTTAAACGCCGAGCACGCAGGCACAATTCGGGTTAACATTGAGTATTTTGCAAGATCATTGGGAAATAGATAAGACGGAATCATGCTTTTTACTATAATAAACTTGTAAAAACATGTATATGAGAATTCCGACAACTTTATTTCATGATCTCAAAGATGTTTACATAGAAATTGAACTAAGTATAGAAGGGACGTAACTGCTGGATACTCCAGGGCCTCTTTGTCTCACCTAGTTCATCATCTATCCTTCTCTTTCTTTTGCGATTCGGCTTCTCGGGATCATATTCCGTATCTCGAATGTCTACAAGATAATACGATCCATTCTTCATGGATTTACTTATCACGAATGGTCCTTCCCATACTGGGTCTAGTTTGTGCTTTCTTTGCTGCACCAATCTTAGCGCTAGGTCACCTTCTTTAAAAGAACGATGCCTGATTTTCCGACTATGATAACGTCGTAAACCTTGCTGATAGATGGCGGATCTTTGAAGCACAAGTTCTCGTTCCTCTTCTAAGTGGTCGACGGCATCCTGTCGTGCGCTTTCGGCATCTGATTCATCGAAATCCTGCACTCTTGGGCTATCATGGATCATGTTCGTTGGAAGAATTGCTTCTGCACCATAAACTAGGAAAAACGGGGTTTGCCCAGTTGACCTATTTGGTGTTGTTCGAATGCTCCAAAGCACGGAAGGTAGCTCTTCTACCCATGCCCCAGCTGCTCTATGAAGAGGAGATTCGAGTCTTGGGCGTATTCCTTGTAAGATTGAGCTATTCATTCTTTCAACCTGTCCATTGGATTGCAGGTGTGCCACAGATGTGAGATCTAGGCGAATTCCCATTTGTCGGCAATATTTTGCCAACTCTCCAATGGAGAAATTTGTCTCGTTGTCGGTTATTATGCCGTGTGGAACGCCGTATCTCATGACTATGTCAATGATGAAATTTCTGGCAGTTACACCGTCAAGTTTTTTGATGGGTTTGGCCTCCACCCACTTGGTATATTTATCCACTGCAACGAGTAGATGTGTAAGTCCGCCTCTTGCAGTTTTGAATGGTCCCATCATATCTAGCCCCCAGACCGCAAACGGCCAAGTAATGGGGATAGTTTTGAGTGCTTGGGCTGGCATATTTGTCTGCTTGGCGTAATATTGACACCCTGCACATGTGTTTACTATGTGCTCAGCGTCTGTCTTGGCTGTTAGCCAGAAAAACCCTGCACGGAATGCTTTTTTGACTATGCTTTTTGACTGAGCATGATGTCCGCGATCTCCGGCATGGATTTCTTGCAGGATTTCTCGTCCTTCTTCTGGTGAAATACATCGCAGAAAAATTCCGGTAGTGCTGCGTTTATATAGGCAATTGTTAATTACCGTGTATCCTTTGCATCGACGCTGAATCTGTCTTTGCAAGACTTCGTCTGTTCCATCCGGGTACTTCTGATCAACTAAGAAGTTTAAATATGGGATTGTCCAATCCGGGTTAACGAGCATAACTTCAATTGACTCGGAAGCCAGAGGATAATCAACATCTCCACCTTTTATCAATGGTTCGTACAAATGTTGGACGAATACACCTGGTGGTAGGATTTTTACCCTTTCTGATCCCATGCGGGCTAAGGCATCCGCGTTCCAATTTTCCTTCCTTTTAACATGGAGCACTTCGAATCCAAAGAAACAGATGGCAAACTCGTCCAGCATTCTCCGGTATTCGGCCATTATAGGGCTTTTGGTGTCCCAAGTTTGGTTGAGCTGGTGTTGTACCAAATCTGAGTCGCCATAGCATAAGATGCACTTGACACCTATTTCCTTTGCGATATGCAAGCCGTGAAGCAGAGCTTCGTATTCTGCCACATTATTACTGGCGTTGAAGTGTATTTGTAATACATACTCCATTGTATCTCCTTTAGGTGATTTTAGGACTACACCAGCTCCAGCGCCCTCCTTCATCTTGGATCCGTCAAAGTGCATGATCCAGTACTCGGACTCCGGCATCGGTGTTTTTCCCATTGCTTCCGTCCAGTCGGCAACAAAATCTGCCAGAACCTGGGATTTTATTGTCGTCCTAGGCTTGTACTTAATGTCGAATGCTGCTAGCTCGATGCCCCATTTGGCTACTCGACCAGTCGCCTCCGCATTGTTTATTATATCCCCTAGTGGCGCTTTGCATACCACTATTATGGAATGTCCTTGGAAGTAATGGCGAAGTTTTCTAGATGCGAAAAATACGCCATATGCCAGTTTTTGATAGTGTGGATACCTTTGTTTGGACTCGGAGAAAACTTCACTTACGTAATATACCGGATGCTGGTCTGGTATGATTTGTTCGTCTTTCTTCCTTTCCACAACAATTACTGCACTAATAACCCGATTTGTAGCCGTAAGGTACAATAACATAGGTTCTTCGTCTTTTGGGGATGCCAAAATGAGAGCTTTCATCAAAGTTTCCTTCAACTGGGTTAGCGCTGCATCTGCCTCCTCTGTCCACTCAAATTTGTCGGATTTTTTCAATAACTTATACAGTGGCAAGGCTTTATCCCCCAGCCGGCTAATAAACCTGCTGACGGCTGCAGCGGAACCCGTCAATCTTTGCACATCTTTTAGGCACGTGGGCTTGGAGATGTTTAAGATTGCTTTGATCTTTTCCGGGTTTACTTCTATTCCTCTATGAGAAACGATGAAACCCAGAAGTTTTCCTGAGGGAACCCCAAATACGCACTTTAATGGATTTAACTTCATTTTATAAGTGCGCAAATTTTCGAAGGTTTATCGCAAATCCTCAAGGAGTGTTTCTTTTTCCTTGGTAACGACAGCAATGTCGTCCACGTAAACATGGACATTTTTGCCAATCTGACTATGCAAACACCGTTGCATGCAATGCTGGTGGGTTGCACCTGCGTTCTTCAGGACAAATGGCATGGTTATGTAATAGTACGTCCCATAGGGGGTTATGAACGAAGTTTTGATCTTATCTTCCTTTTTCATGCGTATTTGATGATACCCGGAATATGCATCCAAAAAGCATAAAAGCTCAGAGCCTGCAGTGGCATCTATTATTTGATCGATTCGCGGTAATGCAAACCTATCTTTTGGACACAGTTTGTTCAGGCCGGTGTAATCTATACACATTCTAAGGGTAGTAGTATCTTTCTTCGGGACTAATACTGGATTTGCAGACCATTCAGTATGTATGACTTCCAGGATAAAATCTGCTGCCAAAAGCCGGATAATCTCCTTGCCAATAGTCTTTCGTCTTCTTCCGTCAAATCGACGGAGACCTTGTTTGACGGGTTTGGATCCTGGAATCACCTTAAGTTGATGCTCAGCAAGTTCCCTGGGTACGCCTGGCATGTCCGCTGGACACCAAGCAAAAATATCCCAGTTCTCACGGAGGAACTTGATGAGCTCGCTTTCCTATTTGTCGGTCATCCCAGTTCCCACTACGACGAATTTTGTCGGATCTTTGGGATCTAGGATTACCTGCCTTGTGTTCTCAGAAGCCTTGAAGCTATATGCAGGCTTCCGGCTTTCTTTGCCTGCCGGCATTTCTGTCGGCGATACCTCTTTGTCCAGCTCTTTCAACTCTTCCTTTGCTATGACTTTCTCAGCGCAAAGGGTGTTTTCTTTTTCCAGCTCGTTTGCCAACTTGAAGTCTCCAGATATGGTAATTACTCCTCCTTTGGGCCCTGGCATGTTCAGCTTGTTATAAATATAACATGATCTTGCCATGAATTTGGCAAAAGCTGGACGTCCGAGTATCGCGTGATACACACTTTCGAACGGCACAACCTCGAAGGATACTTTTTCCTTCCGGAAGTGATCTTTGTCTCCAAAGGTTACATCTAGGGAAATTTCTCCTAGGGATCGTGCTTGTCTGCCAGGGACGATGCCGTGAAAACGTATGTTGATGTGGTTGAGTTGGGTCTCCGAGATTCGCAGATGCTTCAGTGTATCCAGGTACATTATGTTAATGCTGGATCCTCCATCCATCATCACTCTTTTTAGCCTAATGTTTTGAACAATAGGACTTACGATTAGAGCTTGTGTGCTGGTTTCAGGGATATTCCCGGGATGATCGGACTGATTCCAGGTAATTGGTGCATTTGATTACATCAAGAATTTCGGGGTTGCAGGGACAACCGCGTTTATTTCTCGAAGCGTTCTTTTTGCCACCTTTGCTGAGGGAGTTTCCAGGAAAGTTAGGTTGCATTCTCCATCAACTCTCGGAAACTTAGGCTCGCCTTTTCGCTGCTGTTCCTGGATTTTTTCGTCAGTGTCCGATTCACTGTCTTCTTTCTCAGCTTCTGGCTTTTGCTTGGAAAACTTCCTCTTGGAATTCTTCCCTTTGTTTCCGGATCCTGCACTGCCTTTCATATGCTTGTTCAAGCGGCATTGTGCGTTAGTATGGGTGGGCTTCCCAAATTGCGAGTTGTAGACACAGTTTTCCGACTTTATTTTCTCCCACTCTTCTTTGGTGTAGTTTATCGGTTCCGTACTGCGTCCTTTCCACCTATTCCCATTTTCCCTTCCAAAGGCTATGTTGACCTCTTTGGGCTTTTGTGCTGCATCTGGAGTTCCTTTTTTCCTAGGGCGAGGGTTCTTTTTGGCCTGTATGAGTGTATCGATATTGCCTCCTCTTGCCCTGATGTCATCCTCGGCTGCAGCGTGTTCATTGGCAGTTGTAAGCATAGATCCGAGATCTTTGTGCTTTTTAGAACCAATCATGAACGGTACAAGTCCGGGTTTTAGGCCATTGACGAAAGCATGCATTGCTTGAACGTCAGTTACTCCAGAGCAACTATTCTTCATTGTCGTCCATCTTGAGATGAAATCCACGTATGGTTCATCCTCAAATTGGGTCCAACAGTTTAGCTGGTTGATGCTATTCGGGCGTTTGTAGGTTCTTGGAAATGCTGAGTAAATACTCGAGCCATATCATCCCAGCTGTCGACAGTTTTGGAGGGTAATCCATTGATCCAATCTCTGGCTCCATCCAGTGACATTAGGGGAAGAAACTTTACAGCTTCCAAGTCTGTCCCACTGTTGATCTGGACGGCTGTATAGTAGTATGAGAGCCAGGTATCCGGGTTTGTACTACCGGTATATTTTTGGTATGTTGGACCAACTTTGGCAAAGCCAGAATGCAGGGTTATCCTTCGGATCCTATCTGTGAAGCACTTAGGTCCAAAGTATAAATCGTCTCTTTCCGCCCTATCAATGTGTGCGGAGTACCTGCCGGCTGAATGGACAGAAGGGGATCTACTCCTTTCTTTTCCATTGTGGCACGAACGCGCTTTTCCGGTATTCTCTCTGTTTCTTCCAAGATCTTGCCCCTTTGGATAAGGTGGAGTTCTACTCCTATTTCTTTCCTTATTTCTGGGGGGTGCCCGGGATCTCTCACGCCTGTGAGGTATATCCTGTCTTCCAGCTTTTTCAACCGGGCGTCTTGGAGGCGACATTGCTTTTCCGTCATTCCGGTGCTTTTCTTCTCGGTCGGGAGGTTTAGGTACATCTTTCGGGAGATGGGATCCGGTTCTAGACGCTTCATCCTTGTTGTCGGGATTTTTCTTGTCTTTTCTCGGATCTTCTTTCCTCTCTTTTGAATTGCTTGAATCTCTAGGTTCTTCCGTTCCAGGTGCTCCAGCGGCGCATGTAGCTGTTTTACATAGGGACGAATCGTCTTTCAACTTCCCTGATCGCTGCTGCCCCCGCTGTTCTTGTTGCAATGCTTTTCCTAAGAAAGCATACACCCCTTGAAGTTTTTCACCATTGGAGTACATATCATTGTTGAGGATGGCGAAAGCTGCTTCCGCATTTTCTGCTGCAGTTTTGTATATAGGTTCGCCTCTGGCATCTTTGCCGTTTACTTGCTTTTGCCAAGATGGGTTTTGAAACCTTTCTTTTGGCGGCAGTACATCCGGTCTTACAATTCCGGGTAACCTTGTAGGTTTAATACCAGATCTATTCTTTCTCTCGTATTCCTCGATTTCTTCCTTCATGAGCTTGATGTCATCCTGGGTTTTTTGGAGGTGTTCACGAGTTCTGAATAGATGTTGCTGCTGCATTTGGAGAGCTTGTCTCCTGGCTTCTAGCACTTCAGGGGGTTCGTGCAATCCCACTGGTGTTTGCAGCAACTCCTGTTCTTCTTGTTCTGTCATTGGCGGAACAAGGATTTCTTTTGTTTTCTTCTCCGAAGGTTTCACTCCGCTTGCGTCTCCTACTTCCGGGCTTTCATTGGCTGGATCAGCCAATTTCTTCTTCCGGAGTGTATACTGGAGCTTTTTAGCAGCTTTGTGTTTCTTCTTGGAAGAGGGAGGTTTCCTACAGGGTTCTTCCTCTGTCAATTTTTTGACATCGGGGAATTTTGGAGAGGTTTCTCCTTCTTCTCTCTCTTCCTCTGGCGGAGGCGTTCTAGGGCTTTCCTGACTGTCGGCATCCGTGCTTTCATCCGGTTTTTCCATCAGTACTTCATGGAATCCCTCTTGGAAGGATTTGACCTTTCTTTCGAAAGCGTCTTCATCTTCGTCTTCGGTATCGAAGTGATCCGATCTGGGATCTGACTCTAATCTTGCCTCAATGGCGGCTAGTACTGAGTCAGCTTCCGAGTGCGTCGTGATGTTGACGGATGTCAGATCTTCCACCTCTGTTGTGGGAGTGTTGTTTTCTGCCTCTTGCACGGGATTACTTTCATCCGTGTTTTCGGCGATCTCGGATTGCACCATACCAAAAAAGTGTGATTCACTTGTATGTCGGCGATCTGAGCAGAACTCGGTATCGTAGTCATCTTCGAGTGGGTATAGGGCGGGTGGGATAAATTTACTTCCACCGCAAAACCCCATGGCCTCTGCAGTTAATCCGATAAAGATATTTGCAGATCCAATCGGTAACACGCAGGCACTTACCAGATGATTTTGCGTCGGTATGTAAGATCCATTGTCGAGGAAGCGTCCAACGTCGTTGTCGAATTCCAAGCTTCCGACAGTTATGGAACTGCCGATTCCGCCGAGTATCCCAGATCGAAACTTAACGCCTGACGTAACTGGCCCCACGGTGGGCGCCAACTGTCGAGACATCGTAGTAGAATTCATAGACGGGGGTGCCATGCGACTACTGATAGAAATGTGGGGGGACGTGATTGTGCGAAGGACAATGACACAGGGTTTTTACCCAGGTTCGGTACGGCGCAGTAATGCGACGTTCCTACTCCTGCAATCTCACTATTCAGGACTAAAGCCTGTAAATACAGAGTACAACGTGAGGTTCTATTAGCTTCTCGTCAAGGATCAACCTCTCGGCGAGTTAGCCTTTAGCTTCTTGTCTATCTATCATATCTCCCGTCCGGCTTTATATAATAGCCAGATTAGGGCATACAGAATAGGAAACCTAGAAGACTACGGTAACTATTAACTTGGAAAGTAAGGAATCCGCCTTCTACTCCAAGCCAGATCACGTGGGCCGCAATCCGGGTTCTTCTAGAATCCGGCTTCTGTGCATCAGCTTACTGGGCCTCCTAATGGACCATAGCCCATTACCATTTAGGCCACCCTGGTAATCCGGCACTTTAGACTACCATCTGATATACCCCTAGTTGGTATATATCCGACAAGGCATGACCTTTAGTTTCAGAAAATCAACATCAAGAGCAAGGCTATCAACTTTAGAAGCAAGAACATCAATTTTGCAAAACTTTTCCTCAACAATTTATTAAAAGCATTTTGTGTACTAATAAAATTCTTGAGCATGTTTTCAAGATCATAGGGTGCACTTTTATTGTTGTTGTAGGAATTACCATAAGAATTACCATAAATATTACTATTACTTGGAGGATATGGCCTATAATTATTGCTACCAATATTATTCCTATAAGCATTGGTGTTGAAATTATTATTTTTAATGAAGTTCACGTCAACATGCTCTTCTTGAGCACCCAAAGAGGCTAAAGGAACATTGTCTGGATCAATAGGATCATGGTCATTCACAAGCATAGACATAATATCATGAACACTACCAAATTCCGCGCGGTCTAGGACGTTTCAATAACGTTGCGGATGGGCTCCAAACCGTCGCTAAGGGCAATCCGCGACGGTTTACGTGACAGAGTGAGAACGTCCCTGATCGACTGTCACAGACGATTCTGCGACGATTAAGTTAACACTAAACTCTCGCGAGCTACTGGCCGGCCCAGCACAAGGCCCAACAAGGAGCGACGATTTTTTCGTCGCTGTGTGTGTACACGTGGCATCGTATTTTCCGTTACCCGTTACGGGTGTCGCTGACGTCACTTCTATCGTTCCTGACGTCCTCATCGTCTTGACATTTTTAAAACTTCGCGATTGGAAATACCGTTACGTCCGTTAATGACGTCATAATAGGTGTGACGTTTATTTTCTCGTCGCGGGTTCAAGCAGTACAGGGTGCCACGTGTCGCTCTCATAATGTTCCATGTATACGCTTATTCTCGACGAAATTATAACGTTGTCCGATGGTGCGAAGTTTTAGTTCGTCGTAAGACGTCGCGAATCATGAGCCAGCATGTGTACCAACACGACATGTCCACGTCGAAACGTTTCTGTGACGCGTTTTTTTTACGCGATTTCCATCCAATGAGGTGCCGCCTCATGGACCTACCATATAGTACCACGTGTCCTCGTATTCATAAGTATGGAAAATACTATACTAGTTTCACAGCAAAGCAAACACAACACATACATAAATTCAGAATAAGGTCACAACCTAGTGCACCAGCAAAGGCAGTCTAATACAGTTCAACAGACAACAAGCGGTTTCACAAAGGGCTACTCAGTTCTATATCTCGGATGAACTTGAGCCAACATGGCACCAATAAGGGTTTTGTATATTTCTTGACTATTCTTCATACCTTTGTGTTCCTCCGTCATACGCAATAATTCTTGTCGATGCTTCATCCTATCTACATCAGCTTGTTCCTTGACCTGCTTCAACTCTTCAACTACAGACTGCATGTCCTGCCTCTGTTTTCTCTCATAATCAAGTTGAAGGTGAACCTGACACTTTGTTGCTCTTGCACTGGTTGTGACCCCACCTATGGTATTCAGGAACGAAGACTTTAGACGGCCCTTGGTCAACACGGCAGCGAAAGCTTCAGCAGCAGAAAGAGTTTCCTTCACAGCGCCATCTACTGAAGTAGGTTCTAGCATCTTCACTTGCATTTCTTCCTATAAAGCATGTAAAAGCTTTAGAAGAAATAGAAGCTGAACTAGCTTGTAAGGAACATTGATATCATAACAAGCATGTAAGGAACATGTATGAAAAATAGCATGCAACAAGCTTGTACATAACAAAGATGCAAATAGCAGATGACATGCAATTAAGCACGCATGACAAGCTTGTAAGGAACATAAATGAAAAACATCACATGACAGGCATGTAAGTAAACATGGCTGAAAATAGCAGACGACAAGCATGTACAAAACATAGATGAAAATAGCAGCTCACAAGGATAGATGAACTAGCAGATGACAAGCAAGGAGCATGCATATGCATGAACTATGAGATGACAAGCATAGGTGAAATAGCTGACTACAGGAGTTTGTGTGACGCCCCGAGATCGGGCACTATGCAGATTTCAGCATTCCCGCCAAAATCCACATAATAACCGATTCCAGGTTGCCACTTGTGATAACATTACAATAGTTCACGAATATTCCACAATTACAACAGAAACAGATAGATACAAGATGACTCAAACGAGACAGGGGTACAACTGATACAATACAAAGATCCAAATAACAGCGGAAGAAACAACATATCGTCCGGCTACGGACAAGATACAAATTGGACTAAGAGTCCTGAAGATAACCGAGAGCGTCCAATCCCTGCCCAGGCCAAGCCGGAGGGATTCCCAAGCTAACGTCGTCAGACTTCAAACCTGTTGACTGCAATATTGAATATGCAGCCACGAAAAGAATTCGTGGGTCAGTACGGTTAAGTACTGGCAAGTGGATAAACCCATACTCACAAGATACCGGCGTAGCCAGTCATCACAAGATACAAATACTTTGGGATCAACGGAAAGGAAGGGGTTATTGCAAATAATCAACAGCGGCTGCACTAACCAACTACAGAGGGATACTACAACTTCCGGCTAACAGAAAGAAGATAAGATCGAGTATTGTAACCAACTGAAAGTAACTCCAAACAAACCCATCCTGGATCTCGCCCCTTATCCGAAGAAGCAATCCGAGGATAACTCACACAGTTGGATTAAGGATGGTTCAGATTATTGTGTCAATAAGCCTATTACTAGTCAAGTTGTTAATCATTGGGTGTAAGATTGTTAATCATTAGGTTTAAGTTGTCCTGAGTACTTGTTAGCCAGTACTTTCACCATGTAATCCATAACCGCGGAAAACACGGCTTCTCGAGAAGATTATCCCTGCAGGGTTGCACCAATTTAGCCGTACACGCAAGAATAACCCGCCAGATGGGAGATCACCCCACCAAGCGAGGTACTCTACACAACTCAACTCTTCTTCGCATCAAGCCCAAAGAACCTTGGGCGCACGGCTAATCGAGCCCCGAAGAAAAGGGACCCTCATAGCACTCTAAGACCGTGTCCCCCTATATGCCGACTACGAAAGTTCCACCCGGGTACCAAGGGCTCGCAAGATCATGCATGCAGCAAATGGAAAACCCGAACTAAATGAGGCGATTTGGACGAGATGCGAATCGAGTCAAATTGAGGGGGGCGCCCATACTCGCTTCCCACATGCGGGTAGTGCGCTCATCATGGATCAGTAGACAAGACCCTTTTCCTATTAGGGTCGACACTAGCAGGCCTCAAAACCACAAGGGCCTCCTGCCGGTGCCTTATCATCAAATTATTATTAACAGTAGCATTAGCATGTTTCATTGATTAAACATCGAGCCCCCAGAACATAATAGAGTAATAACAGAAAGTAACGGGTAACAGACTCGAGCAAAACAACCCTAAGCATGATAGTAAGTCACGGGCAACAAACAATGGCTATAGGTATGGAGGTGAGGCATTATCAAGGTTAAGGGATTCATGTGATGGGTTCGTAACAGAAACAACTACTACTAAGGATAGCAGAAAAGAATCAACGGAAAGAATCGGTAACAAGTGATGAAAGGCAGCCATATGGCAGCAAGTGAGTATACTTGCCTGAGATCCCGCAAGGTAGCAGAACTTGTCGTTGCTCACATCATCTCAACGTCCTATCCGGGAAGAAGCAATGAACCTCGAACAAACACCGGATGCAACAATTACTACTAGGGCAAAAGATCCAGCATGATCAAGATATGGATGCATGACAATTTAATGGGTGCATAGAATTAACCTAGTTGACATGATAAACAGATTTAAATGGACCCATATGCAATGTGAGTTGCATATGGATGCACATGTTAAGGTGGAAGCAATGATCTACAATTAGTTAACATGTGTAAGTGGTTTATCATGATGCATGCATGATTAAAGCAACAATGAACAACAATAGATGCAAAGGAAAAGGAAATTACCAAGTGTGGGATTTTATTTGTCATGTTAAGAATTTCTGGTTCCTTATTGATGTCACACAAGTAAATGTCGTTTTCAACAAGTTAAAGTGTTCAAAACAAATAACAAAGTTTATTTTTGGAAAGAACATCAAATTTTAGTTCGATTACATGTTTCAAATATTGAAATTGGAATTAGGATTAATTTATTATGAATTAAACAATATTAAACAAGTTTTAAATGAATTTGAAACAAGTTTGAATTTAATTGAAGTTTTATTTGTTCAAAACATAATTTCAAACTCACAGTTGAAAAGTTCACACTTTGATGGTTTGAAAACATATTTTACATGTTCAAAATTATTTTATTTGGAGCAAGTTATGATTTTATCAAATTTAATTGAATTAAACAAGGATTAAATTATTTGGGAAATTTAAATTATTCAAACAATGAAACAAATTTTATATTTGAATAGAATATTCAAATTGGTATGAAAAACATATTTTATTTGTCTTATTTGGAATTAGTATGAATTATTCATGAATTATTGCAAATTACATTTGAATTATTCAAATTTGAATTTTAAATGCAATTTTGAAATTTCAAAACAGGAAACAAAAGTTATATTTGAAAAGGTTATTCAAAATGGTATGGAAAACATATTTTATTTGCATTTATTGGATTAAGAATGATTTAGTTATTGATTTTAAAAAGTAGCATTTGAATTATTCAAGTTTGAATTTTAAATGCATTTGTAATTGTCAAAACAGTACACAAATAGGTTATTTGGAAAGATTAGGAAATTTGGAACAGAAAACATATACAAGTTTTATTTATTGGAATTATAGATTAAAAGATATTAAGGTTTGAAGTTTTAGGATTAATTCTGTTATTTAAATTGATTTAGGAATTTACAGGAATTCACATAAACCTTTTGGTACCGTGCTGTTAGCCAGCCCCAGCCACTGCAGCGTGGGCCTGGGGGGGCCAGCGTGGCGCTGTGCTTGCGTGGCCACAGGAGTGCATGACATGTGGGCCACGGATGTCAGCATAGAAGAAATAAAAAGGTTGGGAATTTGTGCGGGCGCGGGGAGTCGAACTCACGCCCCAACGCTGCGCGCTCGATTGACTGAAGCCAGTGCGGTGGAAGCGTTCGTTTGTTAGATACAGATACGCAACGGAGGTAATGTTCAGATCTGCAGATAACTGACGAAACTGAACAAGTTTCAGTCTTGCGACTGAACTGTCGACGGCGGAGGGAACGGAGGGCTGCCGGCGCGGTGACCACGTACGGGCGGCGCTGAGCAGTTGAGGTTGCGCGCGATGGACAGGGGAACATGATCGTGCGCTGGACGTGCTCGTGAACGCACAGACGCGAGCCCAAGGCAGCCATGGCGGCACGGTGGTGGTAAGCCGCCGGCGATTCAGAGATGCAGGCGCGCGTGCTGGAAACGATCGCGCGTTACAGAGAGCGGAGACGCTGCGGGAGCTCACCGGGGGTTTGTCGGAGGCGAGAGGAGGCCGAGAAGCGGACGGTGGCGACGGCGCGGCGGAGATGTTCAGTACAGCGGCGGCGGTGATGACCTCGTCGTCGTCGATCACGGTCCCCTGGACCTTGCTGCGGTTGTCGGAGAGGAAGTAGATGTTCAGGCGGTGTCGATGGTGGCCTCAGCGTGGACGATGGAGGTCCATGGCGTCCTGTCACCGGAGAGCACCTCCGCAGTTCTTCCACCCCCCCGAACTCCGGCAAGAAATTGGCGATGAAGAAAGAAGGGGATGATGGCTGGCGGCGGTAGAAGGGGAACAGGGACCTAGGCTAGGGTTTGGTGGGGGTTAGGGGGTAGATATAGGCCTGGAGGAGCAGGTGGAGCTCGGGGTGGTTGAAAGCTGGCGTAGGGTGACGTCATCGGTACGGAGCTTGAAGAAAAGGCCAACAGGCCGTGCGCGCTTGGGAGTGCTGGGGTTGTGGGCTGGGCTTGGCCCAGTCTGCTTCTCCCCTCAGCCGATTCTTTTAATAATTGTTCTGTTTTATTTTTTTTTTGCAGAAAAGGATTTGGAAGAAAAGGAGATATTTTAGGTTAGTAAAAATTGTAGGAAAATTAGGTTAAGCTAATTAGATTAAAAGAAAACACTGCCAAGTTTTATTTTACAGAAAGTTTGAAAATAAATTGATGTTTGGGATTTAAACCAAAATTTAAATGAATTTTTATATTAGGTCAACATTATGAAAACAAATCCTTTTAATAGGGTGGCCCTATGGTTAAGGGGATTAAAGTGAGTTTGATTGGTTTGGAGATTTGTTATAACTCAAGTTGATTGATGTTTTGAAGATTTGATTTGAACTTAAAATGATTTGGAAGTTATTGATTGAATTAATTGTTTGATTAAAACCAACAAGTTAATGAGTGATTTGATTTAAATTTTTGAGTTAGCCATTAGGGTTTTAACAAGAGGGGGAAAATTTTTATTAACAGGCAATTTGGTTAAAACAAATTCAACCAGTGGAAAAACAATTGAGTGGTTTAGTGTGAAATTTTGAAATTGGAAATTTTGAGCAGGGGGTGAAAGTTTAAATTGTTTTGAATTTTCAGTTGTGATGCAAACATGGTGCAATGCAATGTGATGCATATGATGCAAGCAAAAGGAAACAAACACTTTCCTATTAGGGTAACACCCCAGGTGTTACAGACGACACCACTAACAAGGGATTGCGCCCTCGCAATCCACCTGCTAACCCGGGAGGGGAAAGAAGTTCGACTATCGATTCTTCGTGCTTCCGGTTGATCCCCTCGACACCACTAACAAGGGATTCTTGCTCGGAGTGACGACGATGTCCTTCCACCAGGAATCTTCCGATGATCGAACCTATTAGGTTAAGGGCTCAGAAAACGTCCACCCACGTAGGATCCTAACACTTTGAAAGATAGACAAGGGGAGAATCCAAAACAAATAAGATGGGAGGGGAAAATAGAATAGGGATAAGGAGAAAAACAAGAATCCTATTGAGATGTTTTTCCAAAATAGTTTAGCAGAAATAGTTTTCGACACTCTAGAAACAACGACCGTTAGCGAGGTTAACCTACAGGCTTTGCGGACCCGTTGCTTCGATAACCATTCGTATCGAAACAATATCGGGAATCGGAACCAAGGCTCTGATACCATTTGTGACGCCCCGAGATCGGGCACTATGCAGATTTCAGCATTCCCGCCAAAATCCACATAATAACCGATTCCAGGTTGCCACTTGTGATAACATTACAATAGTTCACGAATATTCCACAATTACAACAGAAACAGATAGATACAAGATGACTCAAACGAGACAGGGGTACAACTGATACAATACAAAGATCCAAATAACAGCGGAAGAAACAACATATCGTCCGGCTACGGACAAGATACAAATTGGACTAAGAGTCCTGAAGATAACCGAGAGCGTCCAATCCCTGCCCAGGCCAAGCCGGAGGGATTCCCAAGCTAACGTCGTCAGACTTCAAACCTGTTGACTGCAATATTGAATATGCAGCCACGAAAAGAATTCGTGGGTCAGTACGGTTAAGTACTGGCAAGTGGATAAACCCATACTCACAAGATACCGGCGTAGCCAGTCATCACAAGATACAAATACTTTGGGATCAACGGAAAGGAAGGGGTTATTGCAAATAAGCGACAGCGGCTGCACTAACCAACTATAGAGGGATACTACAACTTCCGGCTAACAGAAAGAAGATAAGATCGAGTATTGTAACCAACTGAAAGTAACTCCAAACAAACCCATCCTGGATCTCGCCCCTTATCCGAAGAAGCAATCCGAGGATAACTCACACAGTTGGATTAAGGATGGTTCAGATTATTGTGTCAATAAGCCTATTACTAGTCAAGTTGTTAATCATTGGGTGTAAGATTGTTAATCATTAGGTTTAAGTTGTCCTGAGTACTTGTTAGCCAGTACTTTCACCAAGTAATCCATAACCGCGGAAAACACGGCTTCTCGAGAAGATTATCCCTGCAGGGTTGCACCAATTTAGCCGTACACGCAAGAATAACCCGCCAGATGGGAGATCACCCCACCAAGCGAGGTACTCTACACAACTCAACTCTTCTTCGCATCAAGCCCAAAGAACCTTGGGCGCACGGCTAATCGAGCCCCGAAGAAAAGGGACCCTCATAGCACTCTAAGACCGTGTCCCCCTATATGCCGACTACGAAAGTTCCACCCGGGTACCAAGGGCTCGCAAGATCATGCATGCAGCAAATGGAAAACCCGAACTAAATGAGGCGATTTGGACGAGATGCGAATCGAGTCAAATTGAGGGGGGCGCCCATACTCGCTTCCCACATGCGGGTAGTGCGCTCATCATGGATCAGTAGACAAGACCCTTTTCCTATTAGGGTCGACACTAGCAGGCCTCAAAACCACAAGGGCCTCCTGCCGGTGCCTTATCATCAAATTATTATTAACAGTAGCATTAGCATGTTTCATTGATTAAACATCGAGCCCCCAGAACATAATAGAGTAATAACAGAAAGTAACGGGTAACAGACTCGAGCAAAACAACCCTAAGCATGATAGTAAGTCACGGGCAACAAACAATGGCTATAGGTATGGAGGTGAGGCATTATCAAGGTTAAGGGATTCATGTGATGGGTTCGTAACAGAAACAACTACTACTAAGGATAGCAGAAAAGAATCAACGGAAAGAATCGGTAACAAGTGATGAAAGGCAGCCATATGGCAGCAAGTGAGTATACTTGCCTGAGATCCCGCAAGGTAGCAGAACTTGTCGTTGCTCACGTCATCTCAACGTCCTATCCGGGAAGAAGCAATGAACCTCGAACAAACACCGGATGCAACAATTACTACTAGGGCAAAAGATCCAGCATGATCAAGATATGGATGCATGACAATTTAATGGGTGCATAGAATTAACCTAGTTGACATGATAAACAGATTTAAATGGACCCATATGCAATGTGAGTTGCATATGGATGCACATGTTAAGGTGGAAGCAATGATCTACAATTAGTTAACATGTGTAAGTGGTTTATCATGATGCATGCATGATTAAAGCAACAATGAAC
Organism: Alopecurus myosuroides; assembly: GCA_028641055.1. Taxonomy (NCBI): domain Eukaryota; kingdom Viridiplantae; phylum Streptophyta; class Magnoliopsida; order Poales; family Poaceae; genus Alopecurus; species Alopecurus myosuroides. Next base: position 114,221,474 of record CM054063.1, on the reverse strand, counting down.
AACAATAGATGCAAAGGAAAAGGAAATTACCAAGTGTGGGATTTTATTTGTCATGTTAAGAATTTCTGGTTCCTTATTGATGTCACACAAGTAAATGTTGTTTTCAACAAGTTAAAGTGTTCAAAACAAATAACAAAGTTTATTTTTGGAAAGAACATCAAATTTTAGTTGGATTACATGTTTCAAATATTGAAATTGGAATTAGGATTAATTTATTATGAATTAAACAATATTAAACAAGTTTTAAATCAATTTGAAACAAGTTTGAATTTAATTGAAGTTTTATTTGTTCAAAACATAATTTCAAACTCACAGTTGAAAAGTTCACACTTTGATGGTTTGAAAACATATTTTACATGTTCAAAATTATTTTATTTGGAGCAAGTTATGATTTTATCAAATTTAATTGAATTAAACAAGGATTAAATTATTTAGGCAATTTAAATTATTCAAACAATGAAACAAATTTTATATTTGAATAGAATATTCAAATTGGTATGAAAAACATATTTTATTTGTCTTATTTGGAATTAGTATGAATTATTCATGAATTATTGCAAATTACATTTGAATTATTCAAATTTGAATTTTAAATGCAATTTTGAAATTTCAAAACAGGAAACAAAAGTTATATTTGAAAAGGTTATTCAAAATGGTATGGAAAACATATTTTATTTGCATTTATTGGATTAAGAATGATTTAGTTATTGATTTTAAAAAGTAGCATTTGAATTATTCAAGTTTGAATTTTAAATGCATTTGTAATTGTCAAAACAGTACACAAATAGGTTATTTGGAAAGATTAGGAAATTTGGAACAGAAAACATATACAAGTTTTATTTATTGGAATTATAGATTAAAAGATATTAAGGTTTGAAGTTTTAGGATTAATTCTGTTATTTAAATTGATTTAGGAATTTACAGGAATTCACAGAAACCTTTTGGTACCGTGCTGTTAGCCAGCCCCAGCCACTGCAGCGTGGGCCTGGGGGGGCCAGCGTGGCGCTGTGCTTGCGTGGCCACAGGAGTGCATGACATGTGGGCCACGGATGTCAGCACAGAAGAAATAAAAAGGTTGGGAATTTGTGCGGGCGCGGGGAGTCGAACTCACGCCCCAACGCTGCGCGCTCGATTGACTGAAGCCAGTGCGGTGGAAGCGTTCGTTTGTTAGATACAGATACGCAACGGAGGTAATGTTCAGATCTGCAGATAACTGACGAAACTGAACAAGTTTCAGTCTTGCGACTGAACTGTCGACGGCGGAGGGAACGGAGGGCTGCCGGCGCGGTGACCACGTACGGGCGGCGCTGAGCAGTTGAGGTTGCGCGCGATGGACAGGGGCACATGATCGTGCGCTGGACGTGCTCGTGAACGCACAGACGCGAGCCCAAGGCAGCCATGGCGGCACGGTGGTGGTAAGCCGCCGGCGATTCAGAGATGCAGGCGCGCGTGCTGGAAACGATCGCGCGTTACAGAGAGCGGAGACGCTGCGGGAGCTCACCGGGGGTTTGTCGGAGGCGAGAGGAGGCCGAGAAGCGGACGGTGGCGACGGCGCGGCGGAGATGTTCAGTACAGCGGCAGCGGTGATGACCTCGTCGTCGTCGATCACGGTCCCCTGGACCTTGCTGCGGTTGTCGGAGAGGAAGTAGATGTTCAGGCGGTGTCGATGGTGGCCTCAGCGTGGACGATGGAGGTCCATGGCGTCCTGTCACCGGAGAGCACCTCCGCAGTTCTTCCACCCCCCCGAACTCCGGCAAGAAATTGGCGATGAAGAAAGAAGGGGATGATGGCTGGCGGCGGTAGAAGGGGAACAGGGACCTAGGCTAGGGTTTGGTGGGGGTTAGGGGGTAGATATAGGCCTGGAGGAGCAGGTGGAGCTCAGGGTGGTTGAAAGCTGGCGTAGGGTGACGTCATCGGTACGGAGCTTGAAGAAAAGGCCAACAGGCCGTGCGCGCTTGGGAGTGCTGGGGTTGTGGGCTGGGCTTGGCCCAGTCTGCTTCTCCCCTCAGCCGATTCTTTTAATAATTGTTCTGTTTATTTTTTTTTGCAGAAAAGGATTTGGAAGAAAAGGAGATATTTTAGGTTAGTAAAAATTGTAGGAAAATTAGGTTAAGCTAATTAGATTAAAAGAAAACACTGCCAAGTTTTGTTTTACAGAAAGTTTGAAAATAAATTGCTGTTTGGGATTTAAACCAAAATTTAAATGAATTTTTATATTAGGTCAACATTATGAAAACAAATCCTTTTAATAGGGTGGCCCTATGGTTAAGGGGATTAAAGTGAGTTTGATTGGTTTGGAGATTTGTTATAACTCAAGTTGATTGATGTTTTGAAGATTTGATTTGAACTTAAAATGATTTGGAAGTTATTGATTGAATTAATTGTTTGATTAAAACCAACAAGTTAATGAGTGATTTGATTTAAATTTTTGAGTTAGCCATTAGGGTTTTAACAAGAGGGGGAAAATTTTATTAACAGGCAATTTGGTTAAAACAAATTCAACCAGTGGAAAAACAATTGAGTGGTTTAGTGTGAAATTTTGAAATTGGAAATTTTGAGCAGGGGGTGAAAGTTTAAATTGTTTTGAATTTTCAGTTGTGATGCAAACATGGTGCAATGCAATGTGATGCATATGATGCAAGCAAAAGGAAACAAACACTTTCCTATTAGGGTAACACCCCAGGTGTTACAGTTTGCATCAGAATTCACAAAGGGAAGCATCAGTACGTATCTAGAAGAATCTATTGAGGTAATTGTTGATCCCAGAGATAAGCAGAATTCTGAGGGACTTACATTTGCTCTTTTCATGGGCGAAGAGAATCCACGTGTCTTGTTGTTGTGCTTAGCTTTCAACAATTCAAAGGCATCTTCCCCCATGTCGCAGCAAACCTCATAGCTACGAGAACCTGTGGCGCTATGGAACTAGATGACATGTCTGCTTTGCCTAGCTTTCATACAAGCCATCTACATAAACAAAGTATGAACTGATTAGGCACAGTCCAGGTTATGGAATAGAAACAGTGGCAAGGTAGAGTGAACAAAGACAGTACATGTTTCCTGACTGAGGACCAGTTATCGACTAACCTGCACCATTCTGCTTCTCTCATGTGTCCAACTGCATCAGGAGGTGTTCGTACAACTCTACTCTTGTCTCTAACACTGTCAAAAAATTCTTGCTTCAGAATATGGCGTCTTTGTCTGGTACAGTTCCTGACATGCATCAGAAGAGATTGATGAATAACAGGGTCTCTGGGATTCAGATGAAACTTTGAATGAAACAAAAGAAAGAGCACTTTTCAGTTATATGAACAGAAATGGAATGAACAGGAAGGTTGGGTTACAAAACTTACAGACACATGGCCGTGGTAGGACGAAAATATATCTTCCCTTCCCTTGTACTCTTTCCAATGGGGGAAGATAGGGACAGTGTGCTCCACAGCTAATGAACACGCAGTAGCATACATGGAAGCAACCTTTGGGTCCACTAGCCTTGTATTTCCCGGAGGAATAACAATTCTGATCCTATTTCCTTTGGACATGTTTCTTCTCCTCCCAACCGCACCACTGGAAACAATGTCTTCACATGGGTAATCTACAGAAATTGTGGCATTGCTAGAATTAGTATTCTGCATTTTGGATTTCCCTCCGCACATGGCCCCCTCGTAGAGCATGCAATCTCTATGATATGTTATCTTTCTCTTTGTTACAGGAACCTTGCTCCTCGACTTGGGAACCTTGCCCCTCTCCTAGGAATGGTGGCATCTCGCCTTGCACACCTGGCAGCTCACCGTAGGGAGGTACCTACTCGCATTGGGCGGCTGCCTCCTCACGGTGGTCAGCCTCCTCCTTCTGTTGGGCAGCTTCCAGATGGCCATGGGCAAGTGCCTGCTCTCCTTGGGCAGCTTCCTGTTGGCCTTGGGGAGCTGCCTCCTCGTCTTGGACCACTGGTCGCTTGAGTTCGTCATCTGCATACGGATGGACATGGGCAACTTCATGCTCATGATGGGCCTTGACACGCTTGCGTTTACAACCACGTCCACCAGGAGTCATCTTTATCCTACCAGATGTACTCTTGACTTCAATGTTCCTAAGCTGCATGGTTCATATGTACCAAATCAACTAGTATAGTAGCACAAAATACATGGCAGAACAGTAATTAAGCCAGCAGTTCCACACAACATAAGTACCTTTTTGTTGAGCTATCATACAATGCATGCCTTATCTAGATGGTGGAGATGGTATAAATGGAAATAAATAGCTTACACTATAAGTCTAGAATTGATGATTTATGCGAATAAATGAAAATAAATAGCTCATACATGTTCTTTACAAATAGCCTTATCTTTCATTTTGATGTGACAACATAGAGTTAGAAAATCTTAGTGATGTAATTCGCTGTTTGACCATATCAGTAATCTAATTTGTGGACCTAAGTATGATAGGATCATAGGAAAGTGATCTTAAGCTTTATACAAGCTCGAAAATAAGCAAACTATGAACAAAGGAACTTGACGGCTACCAGGTCGGCGAGGTGGCAGATCTTGACGACGACCTGGACAGCGAGGTGGCCGATCTTGACGGCGACCTGGGCGGTGAGGTATCAAATCTTAACGGCGAGATGGCAAATCTGGATGGCGTCCTGGACGGCAAGGTGGAAGCCCGGGAAGGCGAGCTGAGCGGTGGGGAGGAAGACCGGGGACGGCAAGGTGGAAGCCCGGGAAGGCAAGCTGGACGGCGAGGTGGAAGACCGGGGACAGCCAGGTGGAAGCCCGGAAAGGCGAGCTACAGGGCGAGGTAGAAGGCGGGGCGGAGTAGATGGGGTTTAGGAGGAAAGGGGGATTCAGACAAGAAGAGGAGGGGAAATTTCGGCGAGGGGACAGAGAAGTGGGAGATGTTCGAAATTTAGGGCGGCATAGGCGACAAAGTTTTTGGTCGATAATTTGGGTGGGCGGCGCAAAATTTTCTGCGCCCGCCAGAGTTTGGTACATTGGCTGGAGAACAGTGTTGGCCGTTGGATACATGTTGGATCGCCTAAAAATACAAACCATTATTGAAATATGTTATTTAAGGATAATGGGAAGACATCTATAAATTACTGACATAATATTACTAATAAATAAATTACCCTACCATTGTCTTGGGTGTTCCTTGAGCCTAACCTAACACACACGCAAACAATTGGTTCCACTTTGCTACCCCCTTTCTGGCTCGTGTAGAGGGGACAAAACGGTAGTTCCGTCTTTTTCCCCAGGGGGGCTATGGTTTCCCGGAGAGGGGGCTCTGGAACGTCTGAATTCCACCACAAGACATGTAATGGCATAACATGTGTGTTAGAGTGTGGCATGGGCCTTGGATGCCCAAGATTCCCTCGCTCTTTGTGCTAGGGTTTCACCGGCGTCGGATTCTCTCTCGCGGGTTCCAGGACTGCTTAATGAGAGCCCGAAACTCCTGGATCCAACATAAATGGGGGAATCTTGACAAGAGATGGGCCCTACCATTTGTCTTGGCTATTACTTGATCCTATCATAACATTACCAAGGAATTGGTTACACTTTGGTACCCCCTTTTGGCTCACTTAGAGGGGCCAGAACGACAGTTCCGTCTTTTTCCCCAGTGGGGCTATGGTTTCTCCGGAGTGGGGGGCTCCGGGTCGTCTGAATGCCTCCAAATCCCATGGTATTCCATACCATATGTTTTAGATTGTGGAATGGGTCTTGGATGCCCAATATTCCCTCTCTCTCTCTCTCTGTTAGGGCTTCACCGGCGTCGGATTCTCTCTAGAGGGCTCCAAGACTACTTAGAGCCCGAAACTCACGGATTTGACGGAACTAGGGGAATCTTGCCAAGAGGTGGACCCTAACATTTTATTTGGTGTTTCTTGGGCCTAACCTAATACAACCAAACAATTGGTTCCACTTTGCTACCCCCTTCCGGCTCACGTAGAGGGGCTAGAACGGTTGTTCCGCCTTTTTCCCCAGCGGGGCTATGGTTTCTCCAGAGGGGGGCTCTGGATCGTATGAATGCCACCAAATACCATCGTATGACATACCATGTGTGTTAGAGTGTGCCATGGTCTTGGATACCCGAGATTACCTCCCTCTCTTTGTTAGGGCTTCACCAACGTCGGATTCTCTCTGGCGTGTTCCATGACTACTTAGAGCCCGAAACTCCCGGATCTGACGGAACTGGGGAATCTTGCCAAGAGTTGGGACCTACCATTTTCTTGGGTGTTCGTTCGTCCTAACCTAACACAACCAATCAGTTAGTTCAATTTTCCTACCCCCTTCGGGCTCACGTAGATGGGGCAGAATGACAGTTCCGTCTTTTCCCCCAGCGGGGCTATGGTTTATCCGGAGAGGGGTCTCCAGATCGACTGAATACCACCAAATCTCATTGCACGCCAGACCATGTCTGCTAGAGTGTGGAATGGGTCTTGGATGCCTAGGATTCCCTCGCTCTCTATGTTAGGGTTTAACCGGTGTCGGATTCTCTCTCGCGGGTTCCAGGACTAATTAATGAGAGCCGGAAACTCCCGGGTGCGACGGAACAAGGGGAATCTTAACAAGAGGTGGGCCCTACCATTCTCTTGGTTGTTCCTTGGGCATAATCTAACATAACCAAACAGTTAGTTCCACTTTGCTACCCCCTTCCGGCTAACGTAGATGGGGCAGAACGGCGGTTCCGCCTTTTTCCCCAGCAGGGCTATGGTTTCTCCGGAGGGGGCTCCGGATCGTATGAATGCCATCAAATCCCATGGTATGGCATACCATGTGTGTTAGAGTGTGTCATGGGTCTTGTATGCCCAAGATTTCCTCGCTCTCTGTGTTAGGGTTTCACCGGTGTCGGATACTCTCTCGCGGGTTCCACGACTAATTAATGAGAGCCCAAAACTCCCGGGTGTGACGGAACAAGGGGAATCTTGCCAAGAGGTGGGACCTACCATTCTATTGGGTGTTCCTTGGTCCTAACATAACACAACCAAACAGTTAGTTCCAATTTTCTACTCACTTTCGGCTCACGTAGATGGGGCAGAACGACAGTTCCGTCTTTTTCCCTAGCGGGGCTATGGTTTCTCCGGAGAGGTGGCTCCAGATCGTCTGAATGCCACCAAATCCCATTGCACGCCATACCATGTGTGGTAGAGTATGGCATGGGTCTTTTATGCCCAAGATTCCCTCGCTCTCTGTGCTAGGGTTTCACCGGCGTCGGATTCTCTCTCGCGGGTTCCAGGACTAATTAATGAGAGCCCGAAACTCCCGGGTGTGACGGAACTGGGGGAATCTTGCCAAGAGGGGGACCCTAAAATTTTCTTTGGTGTTCCTTGGGCCTAACCTAACACAACCAAACAGTTGGTTCCACTTTGATACCCCCTTTCGGCTCACGTATAGAGGCCAGAACGGCAGTTCCGCCTTTTTCCCCAGCGGGGCTATGGTTTCTCCGGAGGGGGGCTCCGGATCGTATGAATGCCACCAAATCGCATGGTATGACATACCATGTGTGTTAGAGTATGTAATGGGTCTTGTATGCCCAATATTTCCTCGCTCTCAGTGTTAGGGTTTCACCGGTGTCGGATTCTCTCTCGCGGGTTCCAGGACTAATTAATGAGAGCCCAAAACTCCCGGGTGTGACGGAACAAAGGGAATCTTGCCAAGAGGTGGGCCCTACCATTCTCTTGGGTGTTCCTTGGGCCTAACCTAACACAAACAAACAGTTAGGTCCACTTTGCTACCCCCTTCCGGCTCACGTAGATGGGGCAGAACGACAATTCCGTCTTTTCCCCCACCGGGGCTATGGTTTCTCCAGAGAGGTGGCTCCAGATCGTCTGAATGCCCCCAAATCCCATTGCACGCCATACCATGTGTTCTAGAGTGTGGCATGAGTCTTTTATGTCCAATATTACCTCTCTCTCTCTCTCTCTCTCTTTGTGCTAGGGTTTCATCGGCATCAGATTCTCTCTCGCCGGTCCCAGGACTAATTAATGAGAGCCCGAAACTCCCGGGTGTGACGGAACTGGGGAAATCTTGCCAAGAGGTGGGCCCTACAGTTCTCTTGGGTGTTTATTGGGCCTGACCTAACACAACCAAGCAGTTAGTTCTACTTTTCTACCCCCTTCTGACTCTCGTAGATGGGGCCAAACGACAGTTCCCTCTTTTTCCCCATCGGGGCTATGGATTCTCCGGAGGGGGCTCCGGATCGTGTGAATGCCACCAAATCCCATTGCACGCCATGCCATGTGTGCTATAGTGTGGCATGGGTCTTGGATGCCCAAGATTCCCTCACTCTCTGTGTTAGGATTTCACCGGTGTTGTATTCTCTCTCGCGGATTCCAGGACTAACTAATGAGAGCCCGAAACTCCCGAGTGTGACGGAACTGGGGGGATCTTGCCAAGAGGTGGGCCCTACAATTCTCTTGGGTGTTCCTTGGGCCTACCCTAACACAACCAAGCAGTTAGTTCCACTTTGCTACCTCCTTCCGACTCTCGTAGATAGGGCAGAACGACAGTTCCGCTCCGGATCGTCTGAATGCCACCAAATCCCATGGTATACCATACCATGTGTGTTAGAGTGTGACATGGGTCTTGGATGCCCAGGAGTCCATCCCTCTATTTGTTAGGGCTTCACCGGCATCGGATTCTTTCTAGCGGGTCCAAGGACTACTTAGAGCCCGAAACTCAAGGATTTGACGGAACTAGCGGAATCTTGCCAAGAGGTGGACCCTAAAATTTTCTTTGGTGTTCCTTGGGCCTAACTAAAACAACCAAAATAGTTGGTTCCACTTTTCTACCCCCTTTCAGCTCACGTAGAGGGGCCAGAACGGTAGTTCCGCCTTTTTTCCGGAGCGGGGCTATGGTTTCTCCGGAGGGGGCTCCAGATCGTATGAATGCCACCAAATCCCATGGTATGACATACCATGTGTGTTAGAGTGTGTCATGGGTCTTGTATGCCCAAGATTTCCTCGCTCTCTGTATTAGGGTTTTACCAGTGTCGGATTCTCTCTCACGGGTTCCATGACTAATTAATGAGAGCCCAAAACTCCCAGGTGTGACGGAACAAGGGGAATCTTGCCAAGAGGTGGGCCCTACCATTCTCTTGGGTGTTCCTTGGGCCTAATCTAACACGAACAAACATTTAGTTCCACTTTGCTACCCCCTTCCGGCTCACGTAGATGGGGCAGAACGACAGTTCCGTCTTTTTCCCCATCGGGGCTATGGTTTCTCCGTAGAGGTGGCTCCAAATCGTCTGAATGCCACCAAATCCCGTTACACGCCATACCATGTGTGCTAGAGTGTGGCATGGGTCTTGTATTCCCAAGATTCCCTCGCTCTCTGTGCTAGGGTTTCACCGGCGTCGGATTCTCTCTCGCGGGTTCCAGGCCTAATTAATGAGAGCCCGAAACTCCAGGGTGTGACGGAACTGGGGGAATCTTGCCAAGAGGTGGACCCTAAAATTTTCTTTGGTGTTCCTTCGTCCTAACCTAACACAACCAATACGTTGGTTCCACTTTGCTACCCCCTTTCGGCTCGCGTAGAGGGGCCAGAACGGCAGTTCCGCCTTTCTCCCCACTGGGGCTATGGTTTCTACGGAGGGGGCTCCGGGTCGTATGAATGCCTCCAAATCCCATGGTATGAAATAGCATGTGTAACATCCCTGATTTTTGGAAAATGCAAAAATCACAAAAATTTGAAACTTTTGTTTTCATGTCAATATCAATCACCAAAAACAAATAAAACTCAAACACAAATGAAATATTAGGTCCTATACCAAGTATATTGGATTTGGAAGTCCAGTTATGCCCTTGTTCCTTAAACCCTAAAACCTTATTCAAAAATAAATTTCTTAATTATATAAAGGGAATATCTTTTTATTAACAAACCTTTACCTAAAATGTGTACAACTCCAATATTACTTTGAAGATATTTTATGGCAACAAAAATCAAAGATTTATAACCCTTAATAAAGTTCTAAGCCTCAAAGGTATTTGATGAGAATAAAATTGTTAATAATAACTTCTAGTTGTTATTCCAAGTTTTAAACAGGAAGGTGTGGAAATAAAATGCATTGTTTTGAAAATAACATAAAAGAGGGTTTTGAAAACAATATTATGACTTGTGGTGTTATTCTAAATTTTATTGATCAACAATATTAATTATTTGATATGAACTAATTAAATAGCATTAAGTTACTATTAGTAAATCCTTCATATCCTAAAATTATAAAATGTGAAAATGGTTTAAAAATGGCTTTCCAAAGATAATATATGACATGTAAAATGTCTCTGAAATTTTATTTAGACAATAACATCAATTTATTATTTTTCTAAATTTTAAAATGGCCTTAAAGTATTATTAGTGTTTTATTTATTTTCAAAATATAAATTGTGAAAACAAGATGAAATGACTCTCATAATTTTGTTTTCAACATTTATAATGTCACTAAAATTTTAGTTGACCAATAACTATGTTTTATAAAATTTTAAATTAAAATTCACATTAAGTAACTATTAAGGAATTATTCAAATTTCCAAAATTCAAAAATAAAATATGATGAAAAGTTTATAAAAATGTTTTGGTTTGTGACGCCCCGGGATCGGGCACTATGCAGATTTCAGCATTTCCGCCAAAATCCACATAATAACCGATTTCAGGTTGCCACTTGTGATAACATTACAACAGTTCACGAATATTACGCAACAACAACAGAGGAGATATATACAAGACGACTCAAACGAGTCAAGGATACAACTGATACAATACAAAGATCCAAATGACAGCGGAAGAAACAACATAGTGTCCGACTACGGACAAGATACAAATTGGACTAAGAGTCCTGAAGATAACCGATGGCGTCCAATCCCTGCCCAGGCCAAGCCGGAGGGATTCCCAAGCTAACGTCGTCAGACTTCAAACCTGTTGACTGCAATGTGGAATATGCAGCCACGAAATGGATTCGTGGGCCAGTACGGTTAAGTACTGGCAAGTGGATAAACCATACTCACAAGATACCAGCGTAACCAATCATCACAAGATACAAATACTTTGGGTACAACGGAAAGGAAGGGATTATTGCAAAGAAACGGCAGCGGGCTGCACTAACTAACTACAGAGACGCGCTACAACATCCGGCTAAAAGAAAGGGATAAGATAGCGTATCAGAACCAACTACAACTACTCACCAAACAATACCCATCCAATGTTACCCCCTACTAAGGAAGCAACCCAAGGAAACTCACACTGTTGATTACGGTGACATTCATTTTTACGGTGGAGGTAATCTATATTACTAGTCAAGTTATCATCGTTAAGTGTAAGTTGTCTGAGTACTTGTTAGCCAGCACTTTCACCAAGTCATCCATAACCGCGGACAACACGGCTTCTCGAGAAGATTAACCCTACAGGGATGCACCAATTTGGCCGTACACGTAAGAATAACCCGCCAGGCGGGGAGCAAACCCACCAAGCAGGCCACTCAACACAACCCAACTCTTCTTCGCATCAAGCCCAAAGAACCCCGTGCAATTGAGCGCACGGCTAATCAAGCCCCACGAAGAAAAGGGGACCCTCATAGCACTCTAAGAACGTGTCTCCCTAAATGCCGACTACAAAAGTTCCACCCTGGCGCCAAGGGTTCGCACCTTCATATGCATGCGGCAAATGGAAAACCCGAACTAAGTGAGGCGATTTGGACGAGATGCGAATCGAATCAAAGTTGCGGGGGGCGCCCATACTCGCTTCCCACATGCGGTTAGTGCGCTCATCATGGATCGGAGGACAAGACCCTTTTCCTAATTAAGGTCGACACTAGCAGGCCTCAAAACCACGCCGGGCCTCCTGCCGGTGCCTTATCATCAAATTATTATTACCCAAAACATTAACATGTTGTTGATTAAGACAAGCCCAACTATCAACTAAACAGGTGATAGAACAAAGGACAACATGACTAGAGCGCAAACAAACCTAAGCATGCTAGTACAACACAGGCCAACAAACAACAGGGTTATAGGTGTGGAGGTAAGGCAATATCGTGGCAGCAGGGTAAACATGTGATGGGATCGGAACACAAGCATCGAAAATACTAGGCTAGCATAAAGACAACGGAAAGAATCGGTAACAAGTGATGAAAGGCAGCCATAGGTAGCAAGTGAGTATACTTGCCTGAGATCCAGCAAGTAGAGGTACATCCGCAGAACTTGTCGTTGCTCACATCATCTCAACGTCCTATTCGCGAAGAAGCAACGAACTAGCACAAACACCGGATGCAACAATTACTTCTACGGCAAAAGATCCAGCATGATCAAGATATGGATGCATGACATGCGGGGATGCAACTTAACCAATTTAAGTTGAGACAAAAGCCCAACATTTAATTAGGAAGGTTTAAGTTATTTATCTAACCATCAATATTAAATGTTGTTTAGCATGGAAAACAAATAATAGATGAGCTAAACCAAATTAAATGGAATAGGGACCAATTTAATTGAGCACCCCAACACATTCCATGTTTGTTATTTAGGTGAACATGCATAAGACAACTAGGGATGCAGGAAACAATATGCAAACATGAGCATGGATGGCATGAACATATTAAGTGCATTTTTCTAGTATGAAAACAAATTTTATTTGTTGGATTTGGAATTAAAATGAGCAAGTTATCAAAATAGCAATTTTAAATGCATTAAATAAATAATTAGTTGTTTTCAGCAATTTAACTTATTTAAAACAGAAAACAAAGTTGATATTTGCAAAGTTCATGAAAAAATGGGATGGAAAACATATTTTACATGTTGAAATTGGATTTAAAATGACAAAGTTATGCATTTGGCAATTTAAATGAATGATTTAATGAATTGTATTATTTAAGCAAGTTTAAATGCTCAAAACAGAGAACAAAGTTGATATTTGGAAAGATCATGAAATTTGGGGTGGAATACATATAAATTTTTTATGATTTGGAGTTGTGGTTTGAAAGATATGGGCAAAAGAAATTTGGGGGTGTTTCTGGAATTTCGCAGGGACCTGTTTGTGGTGGAAACAGAAGATGGAGGGGCTCGGGTGTGAAACAGAGGAAGTGCAGGGGGCTCGGTGCAAGATTCCATATCCAGATCTGGATCTGGGGAACACCGGGGAGCGCCCTAGCCAGGGAGGCTGACGCGCGGGCCCGAGGCCACGCTGGCAGCCAGCGAGGCGCGGGAAGAGCCACGCCAGCCTTCGCGGTCACTGACCAGCGGGGCCCAGCGCGAGGGGAAAACCCCGAAAAAAGGTTGGCCTTTCGGCCGGTGGAGGGACTCGAACTCGCGGCACGGGCGCGTACGGATCGGGGACGTTGCCACTCGGCTGCTGCTCGGATGGTGATGGATCTGGGCTCCGGCCCGTTTTGAAGTGAACTCGCGCGGGCAGTTTCTGACGAAACTGAACGACAGCCGTGGTGCGCCGGTGACAGACGACCGGGAAAACGGCGGGGAAAAGCGGTGATCTACCGCTCGACGGCGGGGTTCTAGAGCAAGGGGGAGAGGGAGGAGAGGAGGTAGCCCAACGGCGGAGGGCTCACCGGGGGGGTCGTCGACGCAGATCGGTGGCAGGGGGCTCGGGACGGTTCGACCTGATGGAGAAAAGGTGGAGGGGACAGTGGCGCGACAGGGAAGAAGTGGCCGACGGCGCAACGATCTGGATGGCTCCCCGTGCTGTCCAAGGTGACGAGGGCGTAGAGGGAGGTCCCTCGTTTCCATTCCCGCGGGGAACGGGGCCCAACGGCGAGTGCAACCACGGCGCCATGGCCACCAAGAATCGGCCACGGTGGTGTTCTTCCCGGGATTCAGAAAAAGAAGGAAACAGAGAGCGACGAAGGAGGCGGCGGCGGCTGGGGAGGAGAAGGAAGAGGGCTAGGGTTAGGAGAGGGAAGGGGGTGCGGCTTGGGGGTAGATAAAGGAGGGGAGAGGGGGACCATGGCGTGGGCAGCCACGGGAGGGGTCACGCCCTCCTCGTGATCGTACGGAGGTGGAAGGAGGGGGTGCGGGCTGGCTGGGCTGGTTTGGTGGGGTTGTTGGTGGGCTGGCCCATTTGGGCTGGCCTGCCTCCCCCTTTTGGTTTTTATTTCTTTTTTTTTGTAAAAGAGAGATAAGAGAGAAAAGAAAGGGGTTTAGGGTTTTGCTTATTTTATTTTATGCAATATTACTGAGTTCAACATGCCATTTACCCAAGTACATGACAGTTGAGTTTTGAAAATTTTGAAATTGTGCTCATGTTTGAATTTAAATTTGAAATTCAAATTAGGGTTTTAATAGAAGGGGTTTTATTAACCAAGCAATTTGAATAAATCAAATTCAAAACTATTGAAAAACAATTTGAGTTGTTTTGTTTGCAAATGGTTTTGGAAACATTGTAATATGTTTACATTTTTAATTTGGTTTTGGAAACAAGGTGCACTTCATGCATGATGCAATGCCATGCAATGCCAAAAGTAAAACAATCAACTTCTAATTTGGGGGAAAATCCTCCGGGTGTTACATGGTTTGAAAGATATAGAAATTTAAAGATTTTAGAAATTTGTTTGATGTCATTTGGATATGTAAAACAGAAGTTATTAAGGTTTTTAATTAACAGGAAAAAAGAAAAGAAAAATAAAAAGAAAAGATGACGTCAGCTGACGTCACCCTTCTTCTTCCTCAAAAGGAAACCCACGGCTGTTTCTTCCCGATTTTTCTCCCCTCGATTCTACGACATTACAACCATAAAAACCTTCCTCCTATGGCACTATAAAGAGCCCACGATCCCCTCTCTGTTTCCCCTCTATCCCCTCTCCAAATACCGTGGCCACCCCTCTGCAATCTCTCGCTGGAGCTCCCCACTGCCGCCACCATCTCCACTTATTTCCGGCGAAGGTAGCAAACCAGGACTACCCCCTCCTTCCCCTTTTGAATCCCCGTGTCAGTGCGCACCCCGTGATGGTTTTTTCGATTTTTTTACGCAGTAGAACACCGCCGCCGTGTGCACCAGAGGAAGACCGGAGCAACGCCGCCATCTCCCGCACCACGTCGTCGCCGGAAGCCACCCGAGACAACCCCGTCTCTTCCATCCTTCTCGTCGTGCTCTGCTGAGCATCGAGGTTGTATTCCCTGAGCCCGAGGACCCCCGTAGCGCCGTCGCTGTCCAGGATCTGCAACTCCGGCCGCCGCACGACATTTCCGGCGAGATCCCGCCGCCCAGTGAGCTCTCTCTCCCCTCCCTTTTGTTTCCGTCCGCTAGATCTAGATCCAACGGCCCAGGTTAAGCCACTTAACCGAACAGGTGCCTGCCAACGGGAGCCTGCCACGTATGGGCCAGTCAGCTGCGCCGATTTGGTTATTTGTCGCCCACGCAGCGCGTAGCCGGCCCAGGCCCAGTCCCTACCCCTCGCCATGTGCTGCAAATAGTAGATCTGAGCCCAGCCCGTCTCTGGAATTAATTCCGAATAAAAATAGATTAGCAGTTTTGCAGAAAAGTCCCTGAATCTTAGATCTATCATATCTTTTGATCCATAAGGCCAAATTTAGCAAACTTGGACTTTTTGAAATCAGCAAAACAAGTAGAAACTTTTGGCACTATTTTTAAATTTTATCGTTTCAAATTTGTTCAAATTCAAATATTATTGTTTGATGAATTTTTGCATAATTCAAATTCTACAAATCAAAAAATTGCAAATAAAATATATTTGGAAACCTTAGGATGTGTACTTTCATGCCCTATGTACCAAAATAATTTTTGATCAAATCAAAATAGATTTTAGAATTAATAGATATATTTGAGTATTTTTTACATAGATTTAATTCTATAAATAATTTCAATATAGTTCCTTTTGCAAAATTGCTCCATTTGTTAACCTTGAACCAGAAACAACCTTGCCCAACCATTTTGGAAACCCTTGTACCTTGGCCATATGTTTTTTACCAAACACCCAACATAGTGATACATCCATTTTCACCATGTCTTAGAAATTGTTTCATTGATGTTATAGCTATTTTGGAGCAAGACCAAGTCCCTAGTATGTCATACCTACAAAAGACCAAGTAGTGAACCTCAAATACTAGTACCATAGTTTCTATCTACTCCTCTACTCCCCTTTCTTGCTTCAAGAATTCATCAAGATAGCAAATGGAAAAAAAGACTCAAGCACAAGAAGGAACTCCATCTTCAAGTTGGTGCCAACATGAAGAGCTAAATGGAATATCATTGAAGAATATGAAGTAAGGAAATTTTACTTCACAACAACTAGAAGCAACTCAATGAAGTCCAAATGTATGAAGAAGAAGACATCTTCCTCTCTCTTTCTATCCTTTCTATTTCTTTCTTTTCAATTTGACTTAGTAGTATTTGTGCCCAACCCATACCCAAACCAATTAGTAAAGTGAAATCCATGAAGATTTATCAAGTCCAAGAGAAACCTAACAACAAGGAGGAAAACTACAATAGAAGCATGAAGATGAACTTCAAGAAGACAAGCATGTGAAGACTTGGAGCCATCCACACAAGTTGAAGAATAACAAGTTGTTTTTGTCCAACCCTTGACCCCAATAGAAAAGCCCAATACTTTAAATTGTTGTGTCCATTGTTATGAAGTTATTTGAACCTATACCTACCCTAAACAAAAATGGAAGGACTAACTTAGATCACTCAAATGTCTTTATGAAAATGACTAAGTGTTACACATTGTTATGTGTTACTTTAGTTGAAATAGTGAGATCACCTTGGTCAACTCTTGGAACTTCCTCGACAAGTATGGTTAAAATAAAGTTAGTTTTCTACAAACTCAACCTAGTCCTTCCCAAGTAAACCCTTGGAAACCCCTTAACAATGTATTGAACCATTAGAGAATGAATCTTTCAAAACTCAAACCTTAACCTTGTCCTAGCCAACTTGGTTACATCCCTTTTACCATGATTGTTGCTTTGTATGTTTTCTTCACTTGTATGATTGTTTGGTAGAATGTTTGTTTATTTTGTTATTGTGTTTTCAATGAATAGATTGTACGGAGAGCAACGATCTTTTGTGAAGAGAGTGTGATATCTTCACCAACTTCAACAAGGCAAGTAATACATCATTCAACTACCCATTATTTTCTATATGCATTAGTTGATTTTGAGTAGTATGCATGATAGGAAGTTTTACTAAGTTATATTATACTATGCTATATCCTAGTAGTGTGTAGCCATCCTTATACCTTGTGTCGAAGCCTTGGTACTTATTTGATGCTTTGCCATGCTACAGAAATTGTTTTACTTGATGTTGTGAGAAAATTCTAAGTAACAACTTCAATGAACCACCTGGGTGGATTGGTATTGCGGGGCTGTCGAAAGTTGAGTGTCTCCCCGAGGGGAGTTCACTTGAAGGAATGCCACCCAGGAACAAAGTGATTATGATGTTCCCCAAGTTTAGATTGCTTCTAGTGCAGCCTTTAGTCATATGGGCTCTGTCTTGATTAATTAAGTTGCGATGGTTCAGCTTGGGCTTGACAAGCAGATGTAGCATAATTATAGGTGGAACGGGTCTTGCCATTAGGTTGAATTCTTGCTTCTAAAAAATCTCGTCTCAATCTTCTCCTTTCCTTAATGCACTCAGGGTGTATAGGATGTTTGGGCTGATTTGAGTCTAAAGGTGAAAGTGCACAAACTCTGCAGAGTCAACAAACTAAGATCTTAGCCGTGTCCCCGGTTATGGACAACTATGAGCAGCTGGACAAGGAAGGATGGAAGAATCACATCACCATTTTCAATAAGTAAAATTTTGACCAAGTGAAAAATATTTGTGGTGCTTGGATTTCAATTCAATGATGCCACCCCTTGAAAAGAAAAGTTGTTTTACAAAAGAGATAGGAGAAAATTTGCTTTATCCAAACTTGGCCAAAACTCCACTCAGCCAAATAAGCATGTAGTATTAGTTTTTCCATTTATATCCACCATAGTGTTACTTGCCAATACATTAAATTGTATTGACTCCCTTGTGGATGCATATTCCATATTGCAGATGTTCCTGAAGACGAGTGAGGATTGCGTTTAGGATCTCGAGACTATCGCCAACCTGTTTTGCCTGTGGCACATGAAGAAGATGGGCTCAATGTTGTATTATGTTTTCCGCTGTATTTATTTGTTTTCTGCTAGTCTTATAAGACTATGCAAGTTGTAATCTTATTTTGTAAAGACTGGATCATGCGATGTAATAGAATTTGATGCATTTGCATGATATTTCATTTTGTACTGTGGTGCTAGCAATTGATCCAGGGACTAGCACAATAACACAGGTGTCCTTACATTATTTAAATGTTGGAACGCTACAAAATGGTATCAGAGCCAGGTTGCCTATAGATATTCGAGACCCTAAGTTTGGAACACACCCTAGGATTGAAAACTTTCTACATTCAAACTTTCTAGAAACAAAACAATCATCTTATTTCTTCTCATATCATCTCATCTATTATTCACCTTCAAAGGTTTCTAGATGACCTACCCCTTGTTTTTCATCAAGGCATGTTTGCTGAGGACCATACCATGAAGTGCAAGAAGTATTTTCACCACATGAAGACCTACACTCAAAACAATTTAAGAAAACTTGGAGATACACCAATACTTGACAACAATCAAGAATACATCAAGACACTGAGAGAAGAATTGAAGAAAACTCAAGAAGATATAGATGAGACCACCAATCTAGTCAGTTAGAACAACGTTAACGTGTTAGTGTATTGATCATACCAATGAGTGTTGTATGAAAATACTAGTTGTTTTCTAAAACCTTGTTGTTTGGTGTGAAGATTGTTTGTTAGATGTTGTTTGTAAGATGAGTTTCCTTGATCTGTTGTATTGGGTAGATTTTTCTGTAGATTTCTTTCTAATCTATACTCATCCATGCTAAGCCAAATCAAATCCCATACCCATTTACCAACCATAGAGATCTACCATATGAAGTGCAACAACAAAACTTCACTCAAGAATGTCACTGTTTTCAAGATCCTTTTGTGTGAAGGAACAATCACATCCATGATCAATGCCAACTACATCATGAGGAGAAGCAAGCCAATCAACAAGTGAAGAAATACAAGTGAACCCCAAGTTGCATGAGATATGAAGATTTCAGAGCCAACTACACCAAGAGAAGAAATAATGAAGAAACACAACTATCCAGTTTGTGTTACATAGGAGTTTTACGAAACCCACTAGTTGAGAAATGATAGTTTAGCTCAAGTTTATCCTACAAACTGGAAACTTTCTGTTAGACAAGTGAGGTGACCTAGTGTTAATAAAACAAAAAGATTCATCAATCCAAGTACAAGGTAATGATTGAGTGAAACATGGATTGGCCCCCATGGTGACTACTCACGTTATTTACTTTTGCTATGAGGAATGTTAAATCTGAGTGACATACCTATTAGAGAGACGACGATGTTAAGCCTAAACCATAGAATGGTAGAATACAATAATGACCCTATGTTAGTGTTACTGAAAGCGTACTATTTTCGATGAGGATCAAGCCAACCTTGGAGCTATCAAGCAATGGAAGATTTTGCCTACCATGAGAGTTTCTTTAGAAATAGCATGGTGTTTTCCTTCAAGGATGACAACAAGAAGATGGAAGATTTCCAAGGACATCAAAAGACCAAGTTGAGAGTGAACCAAGGACTTTTGATTGACCCAAAGAGTGACCCCTCAGTGTCAAAGGTAGTACAACATACCTATGTTGGTCTACAACTCTACCGCGAAGGAAAGTTCTACTCAAGCCAATCTCAAATCAATCTACACTCCAATCTAATGAAATTAGACTACCCACAAAAGTTTCTTTTAAGGGTGGTAGCCACCAAGTTTGTTCTGGAACCCAGTTACCCAATCTTTCTTTCTAACCTTCCCAAATCTCGGGACGAGATTTCTTTTAAGGGTGGTAGTCTGTAACATCCCTGATTTTTGGAAAATGCAAAAATCACAAAAATTTGCAACTTTTGTTTTCATGTCCATATCAATCACCAAAAACAAATAAAATTCAAACACAAATGAAATATTAGGTCCTATACCAAGTATATTGGATTTGGAAGTCCAGTTATGCCTTTGTTCCTTAAACCCTAAAACCTTATTCAAAAATAAATTTCTTAATTATATAAAGGGAATAAATTTTTATTAACAAACCTTTACCTAAAATGTGTACAACTCCAATATTACTTTGAAGATATTTTATGGCAACAAAAATCAAAGATTTATATCCCTTAATAAAGTTCTAAGCCTCAAAGGTATTTGATGAGAATAAAATTATTAATAATAACTTTTAGTTGTTATTATAAGTTTTAAACATGAAGGTGTGAAAATAAAATGAATTGTTTTGAAAATAACATAAAAGAGGGTTTTGAAAACAATATTATGACTTGTGGTTTTATTCTAAATTATATTGATCAACAATATTAATTATTTGATATGAACTATTAAATAGCATTAAGTTACTATTAGTAAATCCTTCATATCCTAAAATTATAAAATGTGAAAATGGTTTTAAAATGGCTTTACAAAGATAATATATGACATGTAAAATGTCTCTGAAATTTTATTTAGACAATAACATCAATTTATTATTTTTCTAAATTTTAAAATGGCCTTAAAGTATTATTAGTGTTTTATTTATTTTCAAAATATAAATTGTGAAAACGAGATGAAATGACTCTCATAATTTTGTTTTCAACATTTATAATGTCACTAAAATTTTAGTTGACCAATAACTATGTTTTATAAAATTTTAAATTAAAAATCACATTAAGTAACTATTAAGGAATTATTCAAATTTCCAAAATTCAAAAATAAAATATGATGAAAAGTTTATAAAATGTTTTGGTTTGAAAGATATAGAAATTTAAAGATTTTAGAAATTTGTTTGATGTCATTTGGCTATGTAAAACAGAAGTTATTAAGGTTTTTAATTAACAGGAAAAAAGAAAAGAAAAATAAAAAATAAAAGATGACGTCAGCTGACGTCACCCTTCTTCTTCCTCAAAAGGAAACCCACGGTTGTTTCTTCCCGATTTTTCGCCCCTCGATTATGCGACATTAAGACCATAAAAAACTTCCTCCTATGGCACTATAAAGAGCCCACGATCCCCTCTCTGTTTCCCCTCTATCCCCTCTCCAAATACCGCGGCCACCCCTCTGCAATTTCTCGCCGGAGCTCCCCACTGCCGCCACCATCTCCACTTATTTCCGACGAAGGTAGCAAACGAGGACTACCCCTCCTTCCCTTTTGAATCCCCGTGTCAATGCGCACCCCGTGATGGTTTTTTCGATTTTTTTTACGCAGTAGAACACCGCCGCCGTGTGCACCCGAGGAAGACCGGAGCAACGCCGCCATCTCCCGCACCGCTTCGTCACCGGAAGCCACCCGAGACAACCCCGTCACTTAAATCATTCTCGCCGTGCTCTGCTGAGCATCGAGGTTGTATTCCCCGAGCCCGAGGACCCCCGTAGCGCCGTCGCTGTCCAGGATCTGCAACTCCGGCCGCCGCACGACATTTCCGGCGAGATCCCGCCACCCAGTGAGCTCTCTCTCCCCTCCCTTTTGTTTCTGTCCGCTAGATCTAGATCCAACGGCCCAGGTTAAGCCACTTAACCGAACAGGTACCAGCCAATGGGAGCCTGCCACGTATGGGCCAGTCAGCTGCGTTGATTTGGTTATTTGTCGCCCACGCAGTGCGTAGCCGGCCCAGGCCCAGTCCCTACCCCTCGCCCTATGTGGCAAATAGTAGATCTGAGCCCAGCCCGTGTCTGGAATTAATTCCGAATAAAAATAGATTAGCAGTTTTGCAGAAAAGTCCCTGAATCTTAGATCTATCATATCTTTTGATCCATAAGGCCAAATTTAGCAAACTTGGACTTTTTGAAATCCGCAAAACAAGTAGAAACTTTTAGCACTGGGAAAATTTAAATTTTATCATTTCAAATTTGTTCAAATTCAAATATTCTTGTTTGATGAATTTTGGCATAATTCAAATTCTACAAATCCAAAAATTGCAAATAAAATATATTTGGAAACCTTAGGATGTGTAATTTCATGCCCTATGTACCAAAATAATTTTTGATCAAATCAAAATTGATTTTAGAATTAATTGATATATTTGAGTATTTTTGACATAGATTTAATTCTATAAATAATTTCAATATAGTTCCTTTTGCAAAATTGCTCCATTTGTTAACCTTGAACAAGAAACAACCTTGACCAACCATTTTGGAAACCCTTGTACCTTGGCCATATGTTTTTTACCAATAACCCAACATAGTGATACATCCATTTTCACCATGTCTTAGAAATTGTTTCACTGATGTTATAGCTATTTTGGAGCAAGACCAAGTCCCTAGTATGTCATACCTACAAAAGACCAAGTAGTGAACCTCAAATACTAGTACCATAGTTTCTATCTACTCCTCTACTCCCCTTTCTTGCTTCAAGAATTCATCAAGATAGCAAATGGAAAAAAAGACTCAAGCACAAGAAGGAACTCCATCTTCAAGTTGGTGCCAACATGAAGAGCTAAATGGAATATCATTAAAGAATATGAAGTAAGGAAATTGTACTCCACAACAACTAGAAGCAACTCAATGAAGTACAAATTTATGAAGAAGAAGACATCTTCCTCTCTCTTTCTATCCTTTCTATTTCTATCTTTTCAATTTGACTTAGTAGTATTTGTGCCCAACCCATACCCAAACCAATTAGTAAAGTGAAATCCATGAAGATTTATCAAGTCCAAGAGAAACCTAACAACAAGGAGGAAAACTACAATAGAATCATGAAGATGAACTTCAAGAAGACAAGCATGTGAAGACTTGGATCCATCCACACAAGTTGAAGAATAACAAGTTGTTTTTGTCCAACCCTTGACCCCAATAGAAAAGCCCAATACTTTAAATTGTTGTGTCCATTGTTATGAAGTTATTTGAACCTATACCTACCCTAAACAAAAATGGAAGGACTAACTTAGATCACTCAAATGTCTTTATGAAAATGACTAAGTGTTACACATTGTTATGTGTTACTTTAGTTGAAATAGTGATATCACCTTGGTCAACTCTTGGAACTTCCTCGACAAGTATGGTTAAAATAAAGTTAGTTTTCTACAAACTCAACCTAGTCCTTCCCAAGTAAACCCTTGGAAACCACTTAACAATGTATTGAACCATTAGAGAATGAATCTTTCAAAACTCAAACCTTAACCTTGTCCTAGCCAACTTGGTTACATCCCTTTTACCATGATTGTTGCTTTGTATGTTTTCTTCACTTGTATGATTGTTTGGTAGAATGTTTGTTTATTTTGTTATTGTGTTTTCAATGAATAGATTGTACGGAGAGCAACGATCTTTTGTGAAGAGAGTGTGATATCTTCACCAACTTCAACAAGGCAAGTAATACATCATTCAACTACCCATTATTTTCTATATGCATTAGTTGATTTTGAGTAGTATGCATGATAGGAAGTTTTACTAAGTTATATTATACTATGATATATCCTAGTAGTGTGTAGCCATCCTTATACCTTGTGTCAAAGCCTTGGTACTTAATTTGATGCTTTGCCATGCTACAGAAATTGTTTTACTTGATGTTGTGAGAAAATTCTAAGTAACAACTTCAATGAACCACCTGGGTGGATTGGTATTGCGGTGCTGTCGAAAGTTGAGTGTCTCCCCGAGGGGAGTTCACTTGAAGGAATGACACCCAGGAACAAAGTGATTATGATGTTCCCCAAGTTTAGATTGCTTCCAGTGCAGCCTTTAGTCATATGGGCTCTGTCTTGATTAATTAAGTTGCGAGGGTTCAGCTTGGGCTTGACAAGAACATGTAGCATAATTATAGGTGGAACGGGTCTTGCCATTAGGTTGAATTCTTGCTTCTGAAAAATCTCATCTCAATCTTCTCCTTTCCTTAATGCACTAAGGGTGTATAGGATGTTTGGGCTGATTTGAGTCTGAAGGTGAAAGATCTTAGTCGTGTCCCCGGTTATGGACAACTATGAGCAGCTGGACAAGGAAGGACGGAAGAATCACATCACCATTTTCAATAAGTAAAATTTTGACCAAGTGAACAATATTTGTGGTGCTTGGATTTCAGTTCAATGATGCCACCCCTTGAAAAGAAAAGTTGTTTTACAAAAGAGATAGGAGAAAATTTGCTTTATGCAAACTTAGCCAAAACTCCACTCGGCCAAATAAGCATGTAGTATTAGTTTTGCCATTTATATCCACCATAGTGTTACTGGCCAATACATTAAATTGTATTGACTCCCTTGTGGCTGCATATTCCATATTGCAGATGTTCCTGAAGACGAGTGAGGATTGCGTTTAGGATCTCAAGACTATCGCCAACATGTTTTGCCTGTGGCACATGAAGAAGATGGGCTCAATGTTGTATTATGTTTTCCGCTGTATTTATTTGTTTTCTGCTAGTCTTCTAAGACTATGCAAGTTGTAATATTATTTTGTAAAGACTGGATCATGCGATGTAATAGAATTTTATGCATTTGCATGATATTTCATTTTGTACTGTGGTGCTAGCAATTGATCCAGGGACTAGCACAATAACACAGGTGTCCTTACATTATTTAAATGTGGGAACGCTACAGAATGTGTGTTAGATTGTTTCAAGGGTCTTGTATGCCCAATATTTCCTCGCTCTTTGTGTTAGGGTTTCACCGGTGTCGAATTCTCTCTCGCGGGTTCCAGGACTAATTAATGAGAGCCCAAAACTCCCGGGTGTGACGGAACAAGGAGAATCTTTCCAAGAGGTGGGATCTACCACTCTCTTGGTTGTTCCTTGGGCCTAACCTTACACAACCAAACAGTTAGTTCCACTTTTCTACCCCCTTCCGGCTCACGTAGATGGGGCAGAACGACAGTTCCGTCTTTTTCCCAGCGAGGCTATGGTTTCTCCAGAGAGGTGGCTCCAGATTGTCTGAATGCCACCAAATCTCATTGCACACCATACCATGCGTACTAGAGTGTGGCATGGGTCTTGTATGCCCAATATTACCTCGCTCTCTGTGCTAGGGTTTCACCGGCGTCAGATTCTCCCTCGCGGGTTCCAGGACTAATTAATGAGAGCCCGAAACTCCCGGGTGTGACGGAACTAGGGGAATCTTGCCAACAGGTGGGCCCTACAATTCTCTTGGGTGTTCCTTGGGCCTAACCTAACACAACCAAGCAGTTAGTTCCCCTTTGCTACCCCTTCCGACTCTCGTAGATGTGGCAGAACGACAGTTCCGTCTTTTTCCCCAACGGGGCTATCGTTTCTACGGAGGGGGTACGCATCGTCTAAATGCCACCAAATCACATGGTATACCATACCATGTGTGTTAGAGTGTGTCATGGGTCTTGGATTCCCAAGAGTCCCTCGCTCTCTCCGTTAGGGCTTCACCGGCGTTAGATTCTTTCTAGCGGGTTCCAGGAATACTTAGAGCCCGAAACTCCTGGATTTGACGGAACTAGGGGAATATTGCCAAGAGGTGGACCCTAACATTTTCTTTGGTATTCCTTGGGCGTAACCTAACACAACCAAACTATTGGTTCCACTTTTCTACCCCCTTTCGGCTCACGTAGAGGGGCCAGAACGGCAGTTCCGCCTTTTCCCCCAGCGGGGCTATGGTTTCTCCAGAGGGGAACTCCGGATCGTATGAATGCTACCAAATCCCATGGTATGACATACCATGTGTGTTATAGTGTGTCATGGTCTTGGATACCCAATATTACCTCGCTCTCTGTGTTAGGGTTTCACCGGTGTTGTATTCTCTCTCTCACGGGTTCCAGGACTAATTAATGAGAACCCAAAACTCCCGGGTGTGACGGAAGGGGGGAGTCTTGCCAAGAGGTGTGCCCTACCATTCTCTTGGGTGTTCCTTGGGCCTAACCTAACACAACCAAACTGTTGGTTCCACTTTGCTACCCCCTTTCGGCTCACGTAGAGGGGCCAAAACGGCAGTTCCGCCTTTTTCCCCAGCGGGGCTATGCATGGTTTCTCCGGAGGGGGGCTCCGGATCGTATGAATGCCACAAAATCCCATGGTATTACATACCATGTGTGTTATAGTGTCATGGTCTTGGATACCCGAGATTACCTCTCTCTCTGTGTTAGGGTTTCACCGGTGTCGGATTCTCTCTCGCGGGTTCCAGGACTAATTAATGAGAGCCCGAAACTCTCGGGTGTGATAGGACTGGGGGAATATTGCCAAGATGTGTGCCCTAACATTATCTTGGGTGTTAATTGGGCCTAACATAAAACAACCAAATAGTTAGTTCCACTTTTCTACCCCCTTACGGCTCACGTAGATGGGGCAGAACGACAGTTCCGTCTTTTTCCCCAGCGGGGCTATGGTTTCTCCGGAGAGGTGGCTCGAGATCGTTTGAATGCCACAAAATCCCATTTGCACGCCATACCATGTGTGCTAGAGTGTGTCATGGGTCTTGGATGCCCAAGATTCCCTCGCTCTCTGTGTTAGGGTTTCACCGGTGTCGTATTCTCTCTCGCGGGTTCCAGGACTAATTAATGAGAGTTTGAAACTCCCGGGTGTGACGGAACTGGGGGAATCTTGCCAAGAGGTGGGCCCTACAGTTCTCTTGAGTGTTTCTTGGGCCTAACCTAACACAACCAAGCAGTTAGTTCCACTTTTCTACCCCCTTCTGACTCTCGTAGATGGGGCAGAACGACAGTTCCATCTTTTTCCCCATCGGGGCTATGGTTTCTCCGGAGGGGGCTCTGGATCGTCTGAATGCCACCAAATCCCATGGTATGCCATACCATGTGTGTTAGAGTGTTTCATGGGTATGGGATGCCCAAGATTCCCTCGCTCTCTGTGTTAGGGCTTCACTGGCGTCATATTCTCTCTAGCGGGTTCCAGGACTACTTAGAGCCTGAAACTCCCGGATTTAACAGAACTAGGAGAATATTGCCAAGAGGTGGACCCTAACATTTTCTTTGGTGTTCCTTGTGCCTAACCTAACACAACAAAACATTTGGTTCCACTTTTGTACCCCCTTCCAGCTCACATAGAGGGTCCACAACGGCAGTTCCGCCTTTTTCCCCTTTGGGGCTATGGTTTCTCCGGAGGGCGGCTCCGGATCGTATGAATGCCACAGAATCCCATGGTATTACATAACATGTGTGTTATAGTGTGTCATGGTACTGTATACCCGAGATTACCTCGCTCTCTGTGTTAGGGCTTCACCGGCGTCGGATTCTCTCTAGCGCGTTCCAGAACTACTTAGAGCCCGAAACTCCCGGATCTGACGGAGCTGGGGGAATATTTCCAAGAGGTGGGCCATAACATTGTATTGAGTGTTCCTTCGACCTAACCTAAAACAACCAACAAATTGGTTCCCCTTTGCTACCCCCTTCCGGCTCATGTAGATGGGGCAGAACGAAAATTCCGTCTTTTTTCCAGCGGGGTTATGGTTTATCCGGAGAGGGGGCTCCGGATCGTCTCAATTCCACAAATCCCATTACACGCCACACAATGTGTGATAGAGTGTGGAATGGGTCTTGGATGCCCAAGATTCCCTCCCTCTCTGTGTTAGGGTTTCGTGTCGGATTCTCTCTCTCGGGTTCCAAGACTAATTAATGACAGCCCAAAACTCCTGGGTGTGACGGAACTGGGGAATCTTGCCAAGAGGTGTGCCCTAACATTATCTTGAGTGTTCCTTGGGACTAACCTAACACAAAAAACAGTTAGTTCCACTTTGCTACCCCCTTCCGGCTAATGTAGATGGGGCAGAATGTCAGTTCCGTCTTTTTCCCCAGCGGTGCTATGGTTTCTCCGGAGAGGTGGCTCCAGATCGTCTGGATGCCACCAAATCCCATTGCACGCCATACCATGTGTGCTAGAGTGTGTCATGGGTCTTGGATGCCCAAGATTCCCTCTCTCTGTGCTAGGGTTTCACCGGCGTCAAATTCTCTCTCGCGGGTTCCACGACTAATTAATGAGAGCCCGAAACTCCTGGGTGTGACAGAACTGGGGAAATCTTTCCAAGAGGTTGGCCCTACCATTATCTTGGGTGTTCCTTGGGCCTAACCTAACACAACCAAGTAGTTGATTCCACTTTGCTACCCCCTTCCGGCTCTCGTAGATGGGGCAGAACGACAGTTCCGTCTTTTTCCCCATCGGGGCTATGGTTTCTCCGGAGGGGGCTCCGGATCGTCTGAATGCCACCAAATACCATGGTATACCATAACATGTGTGTTAGAGTGTTTCATGGGTCTGGGATGCCCAATATTCCCTCGCTCTCTGTTATAGGGCTTCACCAGCGTCGGATTCTCTCTAGCGGGTTCTAGGACTACTTAGAGACCGAAACTCCCGGACTTGACGGAACTACGGGAATCTTGCCAAGAAGTGGACCCTAAAATTTTCTTTCATGTTCCTTGGGCCTAACATAACACAAGAAAATAGTTGGTTCCACTTTGCTACCCCCTTTCGGCTTATGTAGAGGGGCCAGAACGACAGTTCCGCCCTTTTTCCCCGGCGGGGCTATGGTTTTTCCGGAGGGGGACTCCGGATCTTGTGAGTGCCACCAAATACCATGGTATAACATACCATGTTTGTTAGAGTGTGTCATGTTCTTGGATACCCGAGATTACCTCGCTCTCTGTGTTAGGTTTTCACCGGTGCCGGATTCTCTCTCGCGGGTTCCATGACTAATTAATGAGATCCCGAAACTCCCGGTGTGACGGAACTGGGGGAATCTTGCCAAGAGGTTTGCCCTACCATTTTATTGGGTGTTCCTTGGGCCTAACCTAACACAACCAAACAGTTAGTTCCACTTTGCTACCCCCTTCCGGCTCACATAGATGGGGCAGAACGACAGTTCCGTCTTTTTCCCCAGCGGGCCTATGGTTTCTCCGGAGAGGTGGCTCCAGACCGTCTGAATACCACCAAATCCCATTGCAGGCCATTCCATGTGTGCTAGAGTGTGGCATGGGTCTTGGATGCCCCATATTCCCTCGCTCTCTGTGGTAGGGTTTCACCGGTGTCGTATACTCTCGCGGGTTCTAGGACTAATTAATGAGAGCCCGAAACTCCCGGGTGTGACAGAAATGGGGGAATATTGCCAAGAGGTGGGACCTACAATTATCTTGCGTGTTCCTTGGGCCTAAACTAACACAACCAAGCAGTTACTTCCACTTTGCTACCCCCTTCTGGCTCTCATAAATGGGGCAGAACGACAGTTCCGTCTTTTTCCCCAACGGGGCTATGGTTTCTCCGGAGGGAGCTCCTGATCGTCTGAATGCCGCCAAATCCCATAGTATACCATATCATGTCTGTTAGAGTGTGTCATGGTATGGGATGAACAAGATTCCCTTGCTCTCTGTTATAGGGCTTCACCGGCGTCGGATTCTCTCTAGCGGGTTCCAGGACTACCGAAACTCCCGGATTTGACGGAACTAGAGGAATCTTGCCAAGAGGTGGAACCTAACATTTTCTTTGGTGTTCCTTGGGCCTAAACTAACACAACCAAACAGTTGGATCCACTTTGCTACCCCCTTTCGGCTCACGTAGAGGGGCCAGAACGACAGTTCCACCTTTTTCCCCAGCGGGGCTATGCATGGTTTTTCCTGAGGAGGGCTCTGCATCGTATGAATGCCACCAAATCCCATGGTATGGCATACCATGTGTGTTTTTCATGTGTGTTAGGGCTCCACCGGCGTCAGATTCTCTCTGGTGGGTTCCAGGACTACTTATAGCCCGATTTCTTTCTCTCTGTGTTTCTCTCTCGGAATTACATGCCCTATTGGCCCGAAACTGCCGGAACGGAGAAACGGGTGGGAATCTTGTGAAGAGTTGGGTCATACCATTGTCTTGGGACTTTCTAGTGTCCAACCTAACACATCCTAGCAAGTAGATAATCATTTATAAAAAAAAGGCACGATATCACTAAATAATCAACACAATTCAGATAAGCCGGATTAAATTCAGGGAAATTGTTTTTATTCTGTCAGATCAAATGGATGGAGTATTTTGTGGTTAAGTTATTATTATTCAGTATTAATTGTTTTCTTTCCATTTCAAATTATTTTTATTCTCTTTTGTGAAATGTTTTCGGCAACTGGCGCCAGGCCGGCCGTTTATTGTGCAGGAGATGCAGGGTCAACCCCTTCGGGAAGACGCGCCCTTTAATTGCGCTCACCCCCTCCTCTCTCTCTTATAGTCATATCACTCGCTCTATCTCTCTAACCTCCTTCCTGAGCTTCCCCTCTCTTCGTCGGCGGGTTTTCTTCCGCCGGGACATCGATAGCACCGCGGCGACCATCCTCGGCGGGACACGAACGCCAGGCCTCCTCTTCCTCCCTCGGTAGGCACGATCTTCATCGGCTTTTTTCAGATCACCGCGTGCGTCGTCCCGTCCTCTTCGAGGGCTTTGGCAATGGCGGTAAGATGATATCTAACCCTCTTATCCCTTGTATGTATCGTAGATCTGTAGATTGAGCTTGATTTTTCTGCGTAGCACGACATGCACGGTAGATCTACATGTTTTTACCGTTCATTCTGCGTCTCTTCTTCGTTGTTTCTCCCATAGACGTGGTTTTGTTCTACAGATAAAGTTTGGGATATCCGGCACGCTTAGTTCATCTATTTCCACCATGATTTCGATAGGTTATGGTTTAATATCGTACCCGATTTGGGCGCTTCAGTTAGATTAGGCTTAGATTTGTTTTTTTTGGGTTCACGGCTTAGATTTGGTATTTTTGCAAGGTTAGTTCAATTTTGGCCAATGATTAACATTTTGGCTAATGATTTACCGAGGCCATGTGCTAGGAGTGACTCTACTTGTTGTACTTAGAAATTCTGAGGTCAGATTCATTTTTATGTGCATTTTCCATTGTTCCACCTGTTTTTCTTTTGTGTATCCTAATTTATCAACATTATGTATGTCCTCCTAGTTATATGCCGATGATTTAAACTAGGCCATGGTAAAGGAAAAGAGAGGGCTACAATACCTTGTAGTGTATACAATTTGAGTATTTGTATTCATACATGCTATTGGGGTTCTCTTGTTGTCTTTGTTTGCATGGCAATGATATATGAGTCTCGTATTACATTTGTTTATATTGTTCCACTTTTCTTTGCCTTGAATGTCCTCATTGTTATATGCCGATGATCTAAACTAGACCATGGTAAAGGTAAACAGAGGGCTACAATACCTTGTAGTGTATACAATTTGAGTATTTGTATCCGTACATGCTATTGAAGTTCTCTTGTTGCCTTTGTTTGCATGGCAATGATATATGAGGCTCGTATTAGATTTGTTTCTATTGTTCCACTTTTCTTTGCCTTGAATGTCCTCCTTGTTATATGCCGATGATTTAAACTAGGCCATGGTA
This sequence comes from Alopecurus myosuroides, assembly GCA_028641055.1. Classification (NCBI taxonomy): domain Eukaryota; kingdom Viridiplantae; phylum Streptophyta; class Magnoliopsida; order Poales; family Poaceae; genus Alopecurus; species Alopecurus myosuroides. Next base: position 114,190,126 of record CM054063.1, on the reverse strand, counting down.
AAGGCAAACAGAGGGCTACAATACCTTGTAGTATATACAATTTAAGTATTTGTATTCGTACATGCTATTGAAGTTCTCTTGTTGCCTTTGTTTGCATGGCAATGATATATGAGGCTCGTATTACATTTTTTCTATTGTTCCACTTTTCTTTGCCTTGAATGTCTTCCTTGTAATATGCCGATGATTTAAACTAGGTCATGGTAAAGGCAAAGAGTGTCTACAATACCTTGTAGTGTATACAATTTGAGCATTTGTATTCGTACATGCTATTGTAGTTACTCCTTTTTCCTTGGTTTGCATGGCAATGATATATGAGGCTCGTATTACATTTGTTTCCATTGTTCCACTTTTCTTTGCCTTGAATGTCCTCCTTGTTATATGCCGATGATTTAAACTAGGCCATGGTAAAGGCAAAGAGACTGTCTACAATACCTTGTAGTGTATACAATTTGAGTATTTGTATTCGTACATGCTATTGTAGTTACTTCTTTTTGCCTTAGTTTGCATGGCAATGATATATGAGGCTCGTATTACATTAGTTTCCATTTTTCCACTTTTCTTTGCCTTGAATGTCCTCCTTGTTATATGCCGATGGTTTAAACTAGGCCATGGTAAAGGCAAAGAAAGTGTCTACAATACCTTGTAGTGTATACAATTTGATTTTTTGTATTCGTACATGCTATTGTAGTTACTTCTTTTTGCCTTGGTTTGCATGGCAATGATATATGAGGCTCGTTTTACATTAGTTTCCATTGTTCCACTTTTCTTTTCCTTGAATGTCCTCCTTCTTATATGCCGATGATTAAACTAGTCCACGGTAAAGGGAAAGAGAGTGTCTATAATACCTTGTAGTGTATACAATTTGAGTATTTGTATTCGTACATGCCCTTGGTTTGCATGGCAATAATATATGAGGCTTGTATTACATTTTTTTCCACTTTTCTTTGCCTTGAATGTCCTCCTTGTTATATGCCGATGATTTAAACTAGGCCATGGTAAAGGCAAACGGAGGCTACAATACCTTGTAGTGTATACAATTTTAGTATTTGTATTCGTACATGCTATTGATGCTCTCTTGTTGCCTTTGTTTGCATGGCAATGATATATGAGGCTCGTATTACATTTGTTTCCATTGTTCCACTTTTCTTTGCCTTGAATGTCCTCCTTGTTATATGCCGATGATTTAAACTAGGCCATCGTAAAGGGAAAGAGAGTGTCTATAATACCTTGTAGTGTTTACAATTTGAGTATCTGTATTCGTACATGCTATTATAAGCACTCTTTTTGCCCTTGGTTTGCATGGCAATGATATATGAGGCTCGTAGTACATTTTTTTCCATTGTTACGCTTTTCTTTGCCTTGAATGTCCTCGTTATATCCCGATGATTTAAACTAGGTCATGGTAAAGGAAAAGAGAGTGTCTATAGTACCTTGTAGTGTATACAATTTGAGTATTTGTATTCGTACATGCTATTATAAGCACTCTTTTTTCCCTTGGTTTGCATGCCATGATAAATGCTAGGATATCAGATACAATACGTGGTAGTGATACAAGGCGCTTGTATTATTTCCCACTATTGTGTTCGTTCTTCTAGCAAGTGTTGGCAATGTGTTTATGAGGCTTTTTTTACACTTTTTTTTGCATTGTTCCATATGTGTTTATTCTTACTGCATGTTACAATGAATTCCAGGGATGCCCTTTAGTGCATGATCACCTATGTGTTTATGAGGCTTGTTATCACTATGCACAATTTATGAGCTGATTTGGTCAATGATGATGACTTTGACACATGTATATTTGGCTGATGCCTCACTGTCTCCACCACATGGCTAACAAAAGTAAGAACCAGACACAAATAGATGTGCCATGTCTTTGCTTTTGCTGGCCCACCTGGTCTAGCAAAGTTGTGTATGCTTGTTGTGTCTCTATGTTCCCTGAGGCCAATGAGTACAGAGCTGTGGCTATAGATGTTGTTTTGAATGTGCATGATCCCTTTAAGTCGATGATTAAAATGTCTCACCATATCATTGCAATGAGGGTTCCATACTATCTTGTGCAATGTACAAGCACATTCATTGTGCATTGCTCTTGGTACTGTAGAATTACTTCTTGGATAAACATGGTTGTGCTTTTATTATGAGGCATTACCAGTTGTTCGTAGTTCGGCCCCAGTTTTACATAAATGTCTTCATTAAATAATTGTTCCTTTTAGAACCAATCTGCTTATATGCATATTTTGTAATTTCTGCTTCTTTTTTGCTTGATTAATAGGGTATTCCGTGCCCTGTATGCAAGAGTAATTGCCCAAATATTGATCCTTCTGCATCCAAGTTCGGTGTTGCTGTACAAGAGTGTCACCTCAAGCCAGTGGTAAGAAAACAATTCTTCTTCATACACTTGTATTATGTTTTGTGTTTTTATTACAATATCTAATTTCCACGTTTGTTTTTATTTCTGATGCACAGGTTGTACCGTGCACTGCTCGGATAGCATTCAACAAGATATAGATGAGACCACCAATCTAGTCACTTGGTTAGAACAACGTTAACGTGTTAGTGTATTGATCATACAAATTGAGTGGGGTATGACAATGCTAGATTGTTTGTTGAACCTTGTTGTTTGATGTGATGAATGGTTGTTAGATGTTGTTGTAAGATGAGTTTTCTTGATCTGCTGTGTTGGGGAAGAAATTTCTTTAGTCTCTTTCTAATCTCTACTCATCCATTCTAAGCCAAACAAAATCCCATACCCATTTACCAACCATAGAGAGCTACCATATGAAGTGCAACAACAAATCTTTCACCCAAGAATATCATCACTAGTTCTCTATAGAGACACAAGCCATACAATTGAAGGAACAATCACATCCATGATCAATGCCAACTACATCATAAGGAGCAGCAAGCCAATCAACAAGTGAAGAAAGACAAGTGAACCCCAAGTTGCATGAGCTATGAAGATTTCAGAGCCAACTACACCAAGAGAAGAAACAATGAAGAAACACAACTATCCACTTTGTGTTACATAAGAGTTTTACACAACCCAATAGTATGAGAAAACAATAGTTTAGCTCAGGTTTGTCTTACAGATTGGAAACTTTCTGTTAGACAAGTGAGATGACCTAGTGTTATTAAACGAGGTTCACCAATCTAAGTACAAGGTAATGATTGAGTGCAACATGGATTGGCCCCCATGGTGACTACTCACATTATTTACTATTTCTACGAGGAAAGGTAAATCTGAGTGACATACCTATTAGAGAGACGACGATGTTAAGCTTGAACCATAGAATGGTGAGATGTAATAATAAACACTCTGTGTTAGACAAGTATTTTTGAAACGTATTATCTTCGGTGAGAACAAATCAAACCTTGGAGGTATCAAGCAATGGAAGATATTTCCTACCATGAGAGTTTCGTTAGAAATAGCATGGTGCTTACTTTTAATGAAGACAAAAACAAGATAGAAGATTGTAAAGGACGTCAAAAGACCAAGTTGGGAGTGACCCAAGGACTTTTGATTGACCCAAAGAGTGAAGAGTGACACCTTAGTTCAGCATACTTATATTGGACTTCAACTCTACCGCGAAGGAAAGTTCTACTCAAACCAATCTGGAATCAAGCTACACAATCAAGCCATTAGATTAGTATACCCACACATATTTCCTTTAAGGGTGGTAGCCACCCAATTACAATGGAACCCAAGTAAACCAAACCTATATTTCTTTCTAGCCTTCCCAAATCTCGGGACGAGATTTTTTTAAGGGTGGTAGTCTGTAACATTCCTGATTTTTGGAGAAACTAAAAAAATCACAAAAATTTAAAACTTTTTGTTTTCTACTAATGCAAGCCACCAAAAACAAATAAAACTCAACTCAAAAGAAATAAATTGTCTATTCCAATGTTATTGGAATTAAAAATCCAAATATGGCTCTATTTCCTAAACCCTAAAGCCAATTATAAATAAATATTCTTTATTCAAAGTAATTGTTTTTTCTTAGCAAACCTTATTATATAAAAAAAATAGTTAAAAAATTTCCTTGAAAATGTTTTATAGATTTTTAAATTAGAGAATTATTACCTCTAATAATTTTCTATGCCTCAAAAATGTTTTATGCGAATAAAAGTATTTATATTGAATTATAATGATATGCCAAATTTAACCATAAACTGCATTTTTAAATTGTTATTTTTATGAAAAATAAGTTAAAATACTTTGAGAAAACAATAATTGGAGATATGATATTTTCTAGCCACTTTTCATTTATTTAAAAAATTCTATTTTTAAAACGGGAATTTATAGAATTATGCAAATATGCATAATCTGGGATTTCTAACTTTTAAATATGTTCAAGATTGCCTAAAAATATTTTCCGTTGAAAGGTTTTGTTTTTACTAGTATTCAGAAATCAAATTGATGTCATTTAGATGCTTAAAACAAAAGTTATGAGTAAAAAAGATAAAAAAAATGTAATAAGAAAAGGAACAAAAAAAAAAATGAGCCGAGGCAAGCTGGACCGAATACTGGCCCAACTACAGTCGACGGAACCATCTCTTCCTCGCTCCGCTCCGGCACGTACATTACAGTATTCATGGTTGTCAATCTTCTCCTCCCCTTTCCCACTAAGGCCTGTCCCAATGCACCGTCTCTTAGCGCGTTATCATATGTCTAATAAAAACTTAAGAGACAACATGTACAATGCATTATATCTTAGATGTTGTATCTAAATTAATGATTTTTGGATCATGCATGCGTTTGATTGGCTTAGAGCCTTTTTTTGCCTATGGCCACGTGCCAAGGTTGTATCTTACTAGCTAAGATACAACCTCACCATCTCTCTTCATTAACTATAGTGCCACATAAGCAAAAATGTCTATGAAACCGTGCTAAGAGACTTGCATTGGGATAGGCCTAATTTAGCAACCGTTTCCTTTTGTCATCAACACGAAAATTACTCCAAATTTAATGGAGAGTCCATTCAGGGAGTTTATTTCCCCATTAAATGTCTTAATCACTCAAATTGACGTGGTGAACCGAATACCGCCCGTGGGCATTCATTTCTCGATCTCTCTACTCATATAATATCCGGACGAACCAAGGAGAACATCTTCTATCCCTTATCCTCCTCCTTCAATCCCGTTCAGAAAGTTTCCCGAGAAGATCTTTGTACGACTTGTGCCGAGAAGATCTATATAAGACCAGATTCAAGTTCATCCCAACGGTACGTCGTCTATGATGATATGTAATTCGATTCCTTTAGCCACTTGACTCCCCTAACTAGTTCCTTCTTTCTGGGCATGGCCGTTCGTCAAATATTTGTTGTTGGCCGCACCAACGGTAGTCCATGCGCTCGCTGCCGCCGATAGGAGCTTCCCGAGGTGCGCCAAGATCGCCGACGTCCTCTACGCCTCTTCCATCCCATTGATGCATGTAGCGTCTCCCTCGTCGAAAAGGGTCAAAGTCTGAGTTCATGCCGCTGCTTCTCACCATCGCCGACGAACCGACACAGCCTCGGTACAGCCAGATCAATCTCAGTTGTCTTAGAAATTTCAATATTTTGTTGGGCACCTAATTCGTCTTAGAACAGTTCTATGTGATTTATCTTTTTGTAGTTGTTGGCGTATGCCCGATCTTCTGACGTAGTCTGTCAAGTATTTTTTTTTACGAGCACGACGCTAGGGTACTAAAATTAACTTCTCTGTTGAACGTCCGATAACACATGTACCAGCTAACCACACAGTCACACACCTCAATGAGTTGATCTGCTGCTACTCACGTGTGTATGTACCAATCACAAGGAAACACAAAAACACGCGCAAAACTTGATCTATCGCTAGAGGCATTTTAGATCACCTAATTCCTCTACTACTCACAACCATGCACGCACGCACACAAGGTGAATATGTTGGCTCCAGATTTTTTTTTTAGCACGCATGCATACACGGCCAAAGCCCAAACGACTCATCAGTTGATCCATCCAAGCACGTGTGTGCACTGCCACTCTATCTAATAATGCATGGAATTAACTAACACTACTAACTTTGCATGTGTGCAGGCACGTCTCTATGCAACACACCCACACCTCTTAGTGTTAGACATAAGTACAAAAATAAAGCATGATCAGACACCAAAGCTTAGCACTAATAACAAGATTAGTTCTAAACAAGTCTAGTATTTTAGTCGCATCAAATTTTTCCCACTGTTAGCTGTACATAGGAGCACAGACCTGACTATACATATACAAGCTTTAGGCAGCTTGTACTTATATAACTAGGGCTAGACTCTCTCGTCCAACTATTATGCACGTAGCCAAAAGATAGAATTAACCAACCAGCCTCCATAGGAGCCGGACATGTTTGATTAATTCTTACACGAAGATCACCAGAACATAGCTGCCGTTGACACCGAGATGAGGACCGCCGTGTACATATTTTTCCCGACAACTAATCTGATCTTCGCTAGTGAGCTGATGATGCCTTTTCTTCTCTGCCGTCCTTTTTAAATCACGAATCCATGATCATATCATTTAAACAAAAAGGTATCGACCAACTAGATCTCGCCATGTGTCAGGTCATTTTCTAATTTTTTTATTTAATTTATACAACTTCTAAAAATCATAACTTTAGTTCCGTTCCTCCAAATCTGTAAATTGAATACCGCTCGAATGTTAAAACATATAGAACATTTCTATATCCATAGTCTCCACGGTGGCCTATTTCAAATTATTCAAATTACAATTGTGCGATTTTGGTAATTTTGACATATCTTTAAATATATAAACCCAATTAAATTGAATCCTTGTTCAACCTTGACACCTATCCAAATTTGAATTTTACTAACCTTTGACCAAAATGGCAAACCTAAAACCGTACCACAATAATTCGTTTTGTTATTGAATTATGTGGCGAACCTAGACCAACCGTAAAACAAATCATCATAATTCTTTTTGTAAATGGAATTATATGATAAGCCATGTCCTAAAAACAAATAATGTAAAACAATTCTAAATGAACATATTGCTATGCTTGTTTGCCTTGTATATTTTCTTTTTTTCTTTTGTATGTTTGTGAATTGTTTGTTTATTGTTATTTATCTATATTGTTTAGAATGTACGGAGAGGAATACCTATTTGTGAATAGAGTGTGATTATACATCAACCTCAATAAGGCAAGTGGCACATCATAAACTACCTATTATTTTCTATATGCATTAGAGCTTTTGAGTAGTATGCATGATAGGAAAATCTTTGGTAAAATATTATGCTATGTTATTATCCCAAGTAGTGTGTAGCCATCCTTATTACCTTGATAGTGTAGCAGCCTCAAAATTTGGTAGTTGATTGCTTAGCTATGCTTGTATATGAAGTTGATGTGATTGGAAGTATAACTATGTTTTGAATGATTATCCTAAGGGGTTTATGAAATATTTTTTGTGGAGTACTAGATACTCACAAGTAAGTGTGGCATGGTAGGGGACCATTTAAATGGTTGAACCTATGAAAATGTTCACATGAATAGCATGGTAGGGGATCACATTAGTGGTTGTACCTATGAAAATGCTTATTACCCAGCATGGTAGGGGATCACATTAGTGGTTGTACCTATGAAAATGCTTATTACCCAGCATGGTAGGGGATCACATTAGTGGTTGTACCTATGAAAATGCTTTTTACCCAGCATCGTAGGGGATCACATTAGTGGTTGTACCTATGAAAATGCTTATTACTCTAGCATGGTAGGGGATCACATTAGTGGTTGAACCTATGCATATGATCTTATCTATGTCATGGTAGGGAACCATTCACATGGTTGGACTTATGAATATGTCAACATTTCTGAAGATGACTCTTGGTTCACAAATCTCTATCCAGATATACCTCTTATGATAAAAAAAAATGTTTTATGAAAAATATAGGAGAAAACTTGCTTTATGCAAATTTCGCCAAAACTCCACTCATCCAAATAAGCATGTAGTATTGGTTTTGCCATTTATATACACCATAGTGTTACTTGCCAATACATTAAATTGTATTGACCCCCTTTTTGGCTGCAGATGAATCTTAAGACGAGTGAGGATTTCGTTTAGGATCTCGAGACTATAGCCAACATGTTTTGCCTGTGGCACATGAAGAAGATGGGCTCAATGTTGTACTATGTTTTCCGTTGTATTTCTTTGTTTTTTGCTAGTCTTCTAAGACTATGCAAGTTGTAATATTATTTTGTAAAGACTGGATCATGCGATGTAATAGAATTTGATGCATTTGCATGATATTTCATTTTGTACTATGGTGCTAGCAATTGATCCAGGGACTAGCACAATAACACAGGTGTCCTTACATTATTTAAATGTGTGAACGCTACATGTTTAGTTCCCATGGCAGGAAGTGCACCTTTCGTGTGTCAAAAGAACAGAGCAAGACCCGTTTACATGGGACACAATGGGATCGGTTCATCGTGGAAAATAACATCTCTGTGGGAGAAATACTAGTGTTTTCCATGATACCAAGGCCCACTGTCTACATTGTTATTATTGACGACTCCCAAGATGACTCACTTTGCATTTCAAGCGAAGATGACTCAATTTGCAGCGTAGATGGCAGTTCTGATGATGAGATGCATGATGAGGATTCTAGCAATTCTGATGATGAGGTCCATGATGAGGATTCTGACAATTCTGCTGATGAGAGGCATGATGATGCCAACATCGTATATGCCCAAAGAGCCAATCTCGACAATCACGAGAAGAACCGCCTGGCCCGGCTTCTACCCCTTGGACCCTATGTTGGGCTTTCTTTTGTGACTCGTTTCACGGTTACAAGTTTGCAGCACTATATTATGGTATGTATCTATAAGACGCCCTCCTTTTTTTGCAAGTAAATTTTCAAGAACCATGAGAATGTCTGCTAATATGGTATGTTATCTTTCATGCTTAGAAACTACCGAAGTTGATAGGGGAACACGCTGGCCTGTGGAATCATGGAAGGGTTGGCCAACAACTTAGAGCAGAAGAGCATGTCACCACCGTTACTTACAACAAGAAAACTGACGGCCGCATTATCCTCGACAAGCTGGTGTGGATGGTTTTCGTCCAAGGCATCGGCAACCTCTTTTGATCATTGTGAGGGAGACCGATGACCCCAGGTTGGAGGCGGTCATTGAGATGGTGGTGATATAGAACCGGAGCAAATGATAGGCCTTGGGGGTGAAGAGACTAGGCTGGTGCTGAGCTAGGCCTATGAACTTCTTATTTTGTCTGGGTGGATTGTAATTTCGTTTTTTGCTGGACTTGTTAAGGTTTAGTTTGTTTTGTGAACTTCTAATGTATATTATCGCTGGTAGATCCCTTGTGCTAAAACCCGAGTAAAGATCAAATCGCTAATAGCTGCTAAAACCTCGAGATTAGATCAAATCCCTCGTGCTGGTAAATCATGCAACTCATCACTGCAGAACTCAACAAAAGCCTGGCAACCCAATGGTCACTGAACTTCTCGACCTCGTTGCTATCGCATAAATACGACCAAGCACGAACCACGCAACCTACCTTCTACGCTGCTGCCACAGCCCCCCGACCTCCCCCCCCCTCACTCTCGGTGATGATTAGTGCACGCCGCCACAACCCCCAACCTCCCCACTCACTCTCGTTGCTGATCCACCCGATGGCGCCGCGCGTGAGAAGCAGCACCGGCTTCCGAGGTGTGCAGCTGCGGCCGTCCGGGCGCTGGTCCACGGAGATCACACACAACAGTGTGCGGTGGTGGATGGGCACCTTCGACACGCCCGAGCTCTCCGCGCGCGCGTTTGACGTGGCGGTGTGGCGGTTCGGCCGCCCGCGCGCCGAGCTCAAATTTTGGGACGTCGAGAGCAGGGAAGTTGCCGAGTTCCTCGCCCCGGATCTGAGGATTGTGACCCGCAAGGAGGAGCAGGAGAACTGCCGCGCGTTCGTGCAGCTGCGCATCCGCCGGGACGACGAGGCCATGATGGAGAGGTTCCGCCGTGATCACCCAGATCTGGTACATGCAGAGTTGTGGCTCGACGCTCAGAGGGACGCGAAGATGCGAGCTCGTACATCCCGGGGGGATGCTAGCCCCTCCACCATCGTCGTCTAATCGTCAGATGAGGAGATGGACGAAGCATTCTGGGAGAGCCTTATGCAGACTCCAATGACGACGAACTTGACGACGCATTCTGGGATGATGTGTAGTGTTTTAGAGTGTGGAAGATGTTGAAAACGTGTCAAAATAATCAAAAATTTGATGTTTTATTTGTTCGTTGAAGTTTCAATATTTCTTCCTTCTTATTTTGGGTTGCAACTGTAGTAGGATAATTATGGGCTACAGGGTGCTATAAGGCCCAATAAAAATGGCCTCACAGGAGAGGGCCCAAGAAAGTGCCATCATGTCCCAAGTCAGGAAACAACCGCTCTTCCACTTACCGTCGTAACCCTGGCATGTAGCACGCCACGCGTTCGTCACGATATTGTGAACGTGAAACGTGTCGTTTTAGTTCCGGCGGCCAGTTATTGCTCCGTCGTGCATGCGGTGTAACGCCCGGGGGTTTCCCCAAGTTTTGTGTTTGTTTTTCTCTTTTGCATCATCCTATCATGTCATCATGTCATTCGCATTAAAACTCACATAATATTTAATTGGTTGCCAATCCTAAATTTTCATAAAATCTAAGTTATGTTTGTGGCCTCAAAGCTATTTTCAATAGTGCAAAAGCAAACTCTGAAAAATTAATAAAACAAAATGGGAAAAAAATTGTTTAAGAGAGAGTGAGAGAGCAGCCCAACCGGCCAGGACAAAGCTCAGCTAGCAGAGGCCCAAGTTCCAGCCCAGCAATTCAGCCCACCTTCTCCCCTTCTCTTCTTCCGTACATGAGAACGAACGGGTCCTCCTCCTTGGCGCCCGGGCGTCCCCGTTCTCTCGTATCGCCAAAGAATCATGTCTTGGGCCGGCCCATTTCCGTTGATTCTTATGTCTCCAATGGAAACGTTCGTTTGTTGAGTCTGTTTCGCTGCACCTCGGTCCCGATGTGCGTGGGACCATGTTGTAAGGTACAAGTATCTCATGTTTCCGCAGGTGTTTGCACAGTTGGAAAGGATGGGGTATTTAAGCTGGTGTTTGGTTTGCTAAACTTCCGAGGTGGGACTAAATTTTAGCTTTGGCTGTTACGAATGATGCGCTCGTTCCTTTGACCGGGTCTGCACGCACTCGCCTCGTCGAATGCTACGCACGCAGATTAATTAAGACATGGGGACCACGTAGACAGATTGTGTGCCTACGTTTGACTATTCTGGCCATGTGTGTTGTGCTGTGACACTGCATGCATATGCTATTGGCTGAATAAGAAAAAGCAACGCACTTAAATAGTGGGCGAGTCAGTGAGGACATGCATACATGCATGCAGCGGCAGCACAGCAGCAGCACATGGGAATCTTTGGCTAAAAATGCTAGTTGCTGCCAGGAAACTACACTTGTAATCACGCTAAAAATTTCTTCGTGCACAAAAAAATCTAGTAACAAGCCATTTGGGTATATAGTGGAAACAAAAAAATGGTACCATATAAAAATGAAAACATGGTAAAAGAAAAATAATACTGGGAACAAAATCTAGGAATAAAATTACTGGATTTAATGGAGAATAAAAAAGTACATCCCTAAAGAACAAAAATGCTTGTAACAAAAATCTAGGAACAAAATTTAGGAATAACATTCCTAGATTTAATGGAGAATAAAAAAAGTACATCGGCAAGAAAAAAAATTGGAATAAAATCTAGCAACAAATGTTTGGACCAAAATCTAGGCGCAAAATGTTAGGAACAAAAAAAATCTAGGAATAAAAATTTCTTGGAACAAAATCTAGGAAAAAAAATGCTTAAAAGAAAAAATGGTAGGAACAAAAAAATGTTTGGAACAAAATAGAACAAATCTAGGAAGAAAAACTTGGAACAAAAAATGTTAGGAACAAATTTTAGGAACAAAATTCTTGGAACAAAATCTAGAAACAAAAAGGTTGAAACAAAATGGTTAGAACAAAAATCTAGGAACCAAAAAGTATATAGAGGAACAAAGTTCCATCGAGATAGGAACAAAAACTCACGCAACAAAGTTAGGAACAAAAATTCGACAAAGATAGTAACACAAAACACTATAGAGATAGGAACAATGTTCCATTGGTATAGGAACAAAAGCTCAGGACAAAATGTAGGAACAAAAAGCTCCATTGACATAGGAACAAAAAATGTTTGGAAAAAAAGTGAGGAACAAAGTTATGAACAAAAACTTCAATGGAGATAGGAACCAAAAAGTACATAGAGGAAAAAGTTCCATCGAGTTAGGAACAAAAACTCAGACAACAAAGATAGGAACAAAAATTCGACAAACATAATAACACAAAACTCTATGGAGATAGGAACAATGGTCCATGAGTATAGGAACAAAAGCTCGGGACAAAATGTAGGAACAAAAAGCTCCATTGACATAGGAACAAATGTTTGGGACAAAGTTAGGAACAAAAAACTCAATGGAGATAGGAACCAAAAAGTATATAGAGGAACAAAGTTCCATCGAGTATATAGAGGAACAAAGTTCCATCAAGATAGGAACAAAAAACGAGGAACAAAAACTCGAGCAACAAAGTTAAGAACAAAAGTTCCACAAATTTAGGAACACAAAACTCTATAGAGAGAGGAACATTGTTCCATAGATATAGGAACAAAATATCGGGACAAAAAGGAAGGACAAAAAAGAAGAAATAAAAGATTTTTTGCGTGCATAGAATGAAACAAAACTACCGGTGGAACTCAATTTTACAGTACGTGGAACAAAGAACTAGCACTCATGGAATGGAAAAATTAAGCTCATGGAATTACTAAGAGGAACAAAAACGGTTTAGACCAAGTGAAACCAAAATTATATACACGAAGAAGAAATCATAGATACTAGCGGAAAATAATTGTAAACTGTGCACAACAAAATTGTAGCACTTAATAACCAATCAAAACTATATAAAAAAATAGTGTTCGAGTGAAACACATCGCCAAATGAACACATTTATAGATAGAAAGGAACAAGATGTTAAACATCATATAAAAATAAAACCTGACTTGAAAAATACATAAAAAACTAAACTAAGGAAAATAAAAAGGAAAACATAAGTTAAAATAAAACCCTAAGAAAGAAAAAACAAGGTAAGAAAGAAAGAAATAACAAACAACGGAGAGAATCCAAACTCCCCATGAAGAAATACACCATACTCTTCCTTTATTTTAATTGGTGGAGTACAAAGTGGTGCTTTACCTATAATTGGTGGAGGACAACCTGCACTGGATCATCACACTGGGGCTCTATCGCTAGCTACATGGTACGGAAACGAAGGAACGCGGAAACAAGGCAACTCTGACTGGGGCTCGACCGCTCGATGCATGGTACGTAATCGAACGAACGCAGAAACAAAGCAAGCGTGCTAATTGGGCCAATCCCATGAAGGAATCCTTAAGCGAAATGACAGATGCCGATCACTCGGGCGATGGCGAGGGGATTCCGAACGAACACGAGGATAGCGTTCTCCTGTCACTGTCAACCACCACCAAGCCATGGTCCCCTCCAACCTCCTACTTATCTACCTGAGAGAGAGGAACCCTAAATTCCACGCTCCTCTCTTCCCTCCCTGCCGCCGCCACCCTCTCTCTATCTCCTTCCTCACTCTGCCTTTCTATGAATTTCCTGCTCCATGAGAGAAATAGAGAGCAGTAGAACATCCCGCATCGTCGTTGGTGGCCATCGACCTCAACTGGGTGCGGGAATGGAACCACCTCGCCGTCTTCATCCCCTACGCCGAAGATTGGGAGCCGTTGTTACCGCGATCGATGACACAATCAAGTTCTTAAGGCAACAACGACGCCCTGTTCGCCATCTGCCTCGTCTACACGGGTCATCGTGGGCTCTCCCGGGCCCGTCCCTTCCTTCTCCGACCTCTCCCACGGTGAGCACCCCTCTGGGACTCGTTCCCCTATCTCCCTTAGCTCTGGGAGTGACGCCTTCGAGCATCGCCTACTGCAGATCGTTGTCGTCCCGGTTCTACCTCCGTCGATTGCAGGAACACCCGTAGTTCTTCAGTTTTGTCAGAAACTTCCGTTCGCCTAGACAGTACATGTTCTGTCCCGCCGAGATCCAACACCGAGCGATTCCTAGCCCGGTGGCAACTCTCCTGGCATGTGTCCCGGGAGATCCCTGTTTCAATTCCCCTCGGATGCATCCTCGGGATTTTATTTTGATTTTGCCCAGTCCTGGAGCTGACAGCCTGCACCTTGTTTCGTCAAAAATTTAGTTAGCGTAGAAACTTCTATTCATGTTCAGTCAGATCCCATCTACGACACAAAGTCATTCAGTAGCACATTGGCAGCAGCCATTGCTCCCTCGTGCCTGGAGGCCTAGGTTCGAATCCCATGCCACGGGATTAAATCCCATTTTTCAGCTGGATATGACGTTTTGCACCCAGGCCCCTGTCCTTCCTATTTTTTCACCGAAGCCCTCACACTCTCAGTTTCCCTCACAATTAAGTCCCAGTTTTCATAGAAAGTACCCCTAACTTCAAATGCTTATAACTTTTGTTTTACAATTCCAAATAATACAAACTTCATGTCTATTTTTATCAGAAAAATGCAAGGAACATCAATATGTCATCCATACTCATGTTTGCATATTTCATCTTGAGTTTTAGTAGTTGTTATGCATAGTCACCTAAATAATTAAACATGGAATATGTTTGGCTACTTAATTTAAATTGTGCTCTATTCCATTTAATCTTGTGTAGCTCACCTATGAATTCTTCTCCATGCTAATCAACATTTAATTTGATGTTTAGCTAAATAACTTGAACCCATAAATAAATTGCTCGGACTTCGGTTCCGCTTAAATTGGTTAAGTTGCATCTCGCATGTCATGCATCCATATCTTGATCATGATGGATCGTTTACCGTAGTAGTAAGTCTTTCATCAGTTGTTTCTTTTAGTGCTTTGTTTCTTTGCGGATAGGACGTTGAGATGATGTGAGAAATGAAAAGTTTCGCTTCCTCTACAGCTGGAATTCCAGGCAAGCTTTACTCACTTGCAACCTATGGCTACCGTTCCTCACTTGTTACCGATGCTTTCCGTTGTCTTTATTCTAGCTTTATGATTCGATGTTTGTATCTCGATCCTATCATATGTTTACCTTTCAGACATGATATAGCCTTCCCTCCACTTCCTATTAACTGTTGTTTGTTTACCTTGTTGGCCCTCGTGTCGTAGTTGCATGCTTAATGTTGTTTGCGTTCAAGTCTTGTTGTCCATTGTTCATATCACTTGTTTAGTATGATAGTTGGGTTTCAACTTAATCAACATCATTTTAATGTTTGGGGTAATAATAATTTGATGATAAGGCACCGGCAGGAGGCCCGGTGTGGTTTTGGAGCCTTCTAGTGTCGAACTTAGGAAAAGAGTCTTGTCCACCTATCCATGATGAGCGCGCTAACCGCATCCGGGAGGTAGTATGGGACCCCCTCGGCTTTGACTGAATTTGTTGATCGTTCAGGGACCACACCTAGTTCGGGTATTCCATTTGGCACGATAACTTGCAGGTACGAGCTCATGGTGCTACGGTGACCTGATGTAGTCGTTGCGGCTAGGTGCGGCATGGTCTTAGAGTGCTACAAGGGTCCCGTTTTCTTCCGGGGGTTGAGTAGCCATGCACGCGACAACTCTCGTGGTTTCTGGATTGGTGATGGCTAGGTTGAGACTCCAAGTGCAGAGTGTGTAGCTAGTGGCAAGCCTTCTTCCCCAAGAGGGTGACTCGAGGGTTTATATCGAACTCTTGGGGAGCCAGTATTTCAGCAGTTTTCTTCCAAGCTTCCTCCAGGATCCTGCAAACAAGTAGAGAATTTTGTGCCCTCAACCTCACCAAGTGGTTGTCAAGCACAAGGTGTGAGACTTCTAAATTGCAATGCAAAACTCAAAGTAAATGTGCAATAATTAAATCTACTACTAAATGCAAATGAGAAAATAAATATGCAATGGATTGTTTTTGTATTTTTGTGATGCAAGTTGTGATGGAGATAATGTAAATTCGAATTGGAGATGCAAGTAAAGTAAATTGCAGCAAAGTAACTAGAGCGTTTTCTTATATTTAAAATAGGACCGGGGTTCATGGTTTCACACTTGCATTCTCTCAAATAAAGTGGTAGAAGGTGGACATAAACAATTACATGTGAGATTACAATAACATGTTTAACATTGAGTACTTTCATATGGGCATCACGTCCTAGCATAGAGATCTATACGGTCATATTGATCCCTCTTATACTCCACCAAGATGCGAAATAAATCATAACACCTCGATAATTAAGGAAAAAACAGAGTATAGCTTTAAGCAATGTGACATGAAGTTGAAGTAAGAACTTGCTAGATCTAGTCATGGAGATTGATTAGTGTCACTTCAAATCCCCGGTAACAAGGTACTCCTTTTTATCCCTAGTGAGGGAACTAAGAAAGGTTTAACAAAACCTAAGTGGATCGCTGAACTTCTGTCACTTTCACAGCACTAGCCACCCCCCGTTACTCCAACTAATGCACCCATCACCCCACACACGCTCTCAAGAACTAGATTGATCAAAGCTAGCAAATAAGAATGGGGTACATAAGATACATCTACTCAAATAACTCAAGAGAAACAATTGCAATCTCAGATTCAATAACTCATAGAAAAGATCCACCACATAGGAATTACAACGGTGCCCGTAATCATGTGAGGCAGCTCATACGGATCTAATTAGTGAAGCACATAGAGAGAGAGAGAGATACAAGTGCTACTTCCACAAACCCATAGCCCTGGGGTGGACTACTCCCTCTTCATGGAGATGTCGATGGAGATGACATTGGAGGGGTAGGAGATCACACCGGCGGCGCCCCGCTGGAGTTTTCCCCCTCCAATCTGGAACTTCGGGTCTCTGTTTCGGTGTTTCGGCGGCGCTCCCCTCCGTAAGGGTACGGGGGACCCTTTTTATAGTCGGTTTTAGGTCAAGACGGAGTCGGTAAGTCGAAGATGGAAGGAATTGGGGCCACAGGGGCCAAAAGGGGGCCTCTCACGCGGCCAATAATCTGGCCGCGCGGAGGGTCCTCTTTTGGGCCTCCTTGCCCAATTCTCGTGGATCCTTCGCCCGCAAGTCTTCTCCTTCCAAGAAAATGACCCCCGCCGATTTTCAGGTGATTTCGTGGAAGTTTGCCCCCCCCCCCTCCCCCGAAACGTCAAAAATATAGAAAACGGGGTTTCTGACAGGCAGGGTTAATTCCATAAAAGTTGGCGGACTTTGTAATTTAACCCCAAAATACTATAAAACATTGAATTATACCCTTATATTATGCAATATGTAATAGAAAACCATGTGAAAATATGCAAAATTCATCTATGCATCAACATCCCCAAGCTTAACCCATGCTCGTCCTCGAGTATGAAGGTGATAAAACTAAGATGGGTTTTGCATATTGAAACAATCATGGGATATCAAGGAGGATTATTCATGCTACATATAATCAAATGATTAATACTAGAAATGAGTAGCAATATACAATTCATGTTGTAAGAAATATCAAATATGCAAGCAAAGATGCTTCATGAAAGTTCACAAAGTGTATAATGAAATAAAAGCACTATGGACCAAATGCATACACAAAATGAAAAATAAAATCCTATATTGGTCAAAGAATAGCATAATGGAGAATAGAAAATATAGTAGACACTTTGGAGAAAACTGAGTAGAGGTAAAACATGATCAAGTCTTATTTAGCCTCTAAATTATTCAACTAAAATTACTAATTGAAATGTGGTATCCATTGATCTAGGACTCTCATTGCCCCTTTATCACTAGCATCTTAAAATTGTGAGTATTGAAGTAATGAGAATGACAAGGTGGTTGAAATCCTCATGCCCCGTGAGTGTGAAAACCTACTCCATGATTAGTCAACTTAAGATTCCTAATAAGCTTTGTACAATCACAATAAGTATTAATGACATCATAGAGAACCGCAAAGAGGTACCTATTGCCCCATGACATGGAAACAAGCCCATGTTACAATGACAAGATGAACAAACGGAGTAGACTCATCATCCTTTTTATTTTCATTCACTATTATGCATAGCTTCTTATTTTATTATAGGATGTGTTGTAGAGTCACTTAAACTGTAAGTAAATTTCCACCATGATAAATCATGGCTTGGGTTAGCGGCCCAATGCGTTTCTCTAGTCATATAGATACTTACTCATCAAAACTTACTATTCCTCTATTTCATTTCGGCATGGCAGGAGTCCAAAAACAAAAGTACATGATATCAACCAAATGTAAATTTTTTTGTGCAATGTTGAAAGCTTTCCGGTGATACACGTTTATAGCTAGCTCCCAACCACACACTTGTCAAACGCAAAACTTGTGGCTCCCATTATTGGGTCATGTTTATTAGATGCATAAAAAGTAAAGTGTGCCTTCAAAAGTTCGTGAGAGTCCTATCCCAAGTTCAACCCATGACAATTAATAAAGTGAATATCTTAATTTAGAACATAAATAACACAATAACATGGTGAACATACTCGGAATAGCAATGAAGCTAATGGGAAGATATGGTGGACCCACTGGAAATACTTGGCTAAGGAGTGTTGGAAATAAGTTTTTACTTGTTGGAATTTTTAAATTTTTGGGCTAGCAAGAGGGAGATAGTTGACCAGCTACTATGCATGCATATGTCCATAGAACTACTCATTTCATGACAAACTAAATAAACCATCAATTAACATCAAGGACATGAATAAGAGATAGCTCAAGACAACATTATTGCAAATTTCTACACATAAAAAGCCTATAAATCATGCAAACATATGTAGCTCTTCAAATCAACCATGGCATCCCTATTCCAAGTCATAATACTAGAATCCAATATTTTCCAAACCCAAACTCCAGTAACTCAATATCATATAAAATGATGGTGGTCTTATCAAAACAAAAATAAAACCAAAAACTAGACGCTTCAAGTCTCTACGATAAATGCTTTGCGTAGAAAAATAGAAGGTAGACGTGTACTAACCAAAAGAGTGTAGCTCCAGTGGGGTGTTCATCACATCCCCAAGCTTATGGCTTTCACCATTCTTGGATGTCTTGAGGCGCAGCTCCTCTATTCCCTGTGAAAAAACTTCACAAAACATGTTTCTCCCATTCTTTTTCTGTGGGGTGAGATTAGCAAGGACAAACAAATCACATGCTTGCTGTGAAAAAATCCAAATAAAATGCTCCATTAGATAGACAATAAGGTTCATTATGTTGTATGTTCACTCTCTTGCTTGAAAGAATCATGGAAATTCGATTCCCAAGCCCAAAGAGTGCATAAAACAAAAAAAGGCAGAATCTGTCCAGAAAAGCAGCAGCAGAAAAACGAACGTTTTTCCCTAATCTAGACTCGTCAAAAAATTAAGCCAATTTTTTTGATTACAGAGGACTAAAAGTTGCAGAACATACTATAAAATTAGCTCAATCCGACATACCAATAAAAAACGTAAAATCATACGGTGAGCAGACTCGTGCTGAAACTGAAATTTCATGCACTAGGATAGCAACTTATAAGTCCAAATGGGTTTGACTTGACTCTTTATTGAAAACTCCAGAATTAAAACAAAAAAAACTAATCTCTTGAGACATAAATAGGACACTAGGAAAATCCAAACAAAAACAATCGGGTTGCCTCCCGTAAAGCGATTTCTTTATAGCCATATAGCTAGGCTTTACTTACTTGATAATCAAGAGGGATAAAGCTCATGAGGGAGCTTGTTCTTCAGCGTGCCCCTCTTCATTGGGAAGTGCTCCATGCTTTTCTTGTGAGGGAACTGAATCTTGACATTCCCTTCCTTGGATTCTATGATTGCACCTGTAGTACAAAGAAAAGGTCTACCCAAAATAATAGGACTAGGGGATTTATCCCCCATATCCATAATAATGAAATCAACGGGTACGAAAGTCATGTGCAATTCAATCATAACATCTTTTACTTGTCCTACAGCATGTTTAGTAGAGTTATCAGCAAGGACAAATTCACTTGAGCACTTTTCTAAATTTTCTAGTTCTAGCAATTCATATAATTCTTTAGAGAGTACCGATACACTAGAACCTAGATCTAACATAGCATGGTGAATTTCTTTTCCAATTGAAACTAGCACCTTGGGGATCCATGCATCCCCAAGCTTAGGAGGTATCATGGCCTCACTCTTGTACCTAGCAATTTTTTCTTGCAAGACATGATTAGCAATATAAGATCCAAAGCCAGGTTGATTAACATTTATAGTGGGATCACTAGCAAATTTTTGTAGAGTAGCAATAAGTTCTTGCAAGCTGCTTTTTTCTAAATCAAGCAATGGATCCTTAATTTCAGTAAGCATCATAATTTCCTCTACTTTTCCTTTTCTATTATGCATATTAAAAATCTCATAGCGATCATCAAAAATATCCTCGGGTACTTCAGCCTTTTTTAAGCTCTCTTTAATTTTAACCTCTAAGAGAAAACTTTCAAGCAAAACATGGGTATTTGCAGCATTAGTACTAGTAAAAGATCCCCCACATTCATTATCTAAAAAGGCTCTAGAAGTTTCAGAAAGTCCCTTATAAAACATATGCATAAGTATCCAATCTCTAAAGCCATGCCCTATTCCATATGCTCTACTTATAAATCTCTCCCATGCTTGTATCATTGATTCATCTTTTTCTTGTTTAAAGGTAATGAGCAATTGATTAACATTGTAATTATTTTCAGCATGACAAAACCTTTCAATAAATGCAGCCCTTAAGTTGAACCAAGTAGTAAAATTGCTAGGAGGCCATCTTAATATCCAATCTAATGCTTTGCCTCCTAGTAGTAGGGAAAGAGTTTAACTTTAGTAGTGATGATGTTTGCATGATTCAAGTTCAAAGTTTTACATCTTTCATCAAATTTCTTAAGATGGAACAAAGGGTCTTCTTTAGGCTTTCCATAGAAACGAGATTCATAAATCATTTTAATAACACTAGGATCTACCTCTAATTTTTCAACGGGAATATATAGCTCTTGAGGGAAATTCCTAACACTGAATGGCCAATAAGTTCTCTGCTCCATTTCCAAGTTTTTATGTAGTTTTTAATTTTTTATGCAAAACAAAAGTAAAATAACTAAGCAAATTCGAAATACTAAAATAATCTAGATAACTAAATGCAAAACTAAAATGCAAACTAAAATAAAATATGCAAGACAAAAAAAAACAAGAACAAAAACAACAACAAGACAAGAAACAAAACAATCTACTTGAAAGAAGGTGGAGATAGAAAGGACGGTACTCACGTAGGTGCAACCTCCCCAAGCTTAGGTGTTTGCACACCTTGTTGGTGATGAAGACTTCTTGTGAGCTCCCTTGGACAACTCCTTCACCTATGGCTCCCCGGCAACGGCGCCAGAAAAACGCTTCATGGCTAGGTTGAGACTCCAAGTGCAGAGTGTGTAGCTAGTGGCAAGCCTTCTTCCCCACGAGGGTGACTCGAGGGTTTATATCGAACTCTTGGGGAGCCAGTATTTCAGCAGTTGTCTTCCAAGCTTCCTCCAGGATCCTGCAAACAAGTAGAGAATTTTGTACCCTCAATCTCACCAAGTGGTTGTCAAGCACAAGGTGTGAGACTTCTAAATTGCAATGCAAAACTGAAAGTAAATGTGTAATAATTAAATCTACTACTAAATGCAAATGAGAAAATAAATATGCAATGGATTGTTTTTGTATTTTTGTGATGCAAGTTGTGATGGAGATAATGTAAATTCGAATTGGAGATGCAAGTAAAGTAAATTAAATTGCAGCAAAGTAACTAGAGTGTTTTCTTATATTTAAAATAGGACCGGGGTTCATGGTTTCACACTTGCATTCTCTCAAATAAAGTGGTAGATGGTGGACATAAAGAATTACATGTGAGATTACAATAACATGTTTAACATTGAGTACTTTCATATGGGCATCACGTCCTAGCATAGAGATCTCTACGGTCATATTGATCCCTCTTATACTCCACCAAGATGCGAAATAAATCATAACACCTCGATAATTAAGGAAAAACCAGAGTATAGCTTTAAGCAATGTGACATGAAGTTGAAGTAAGAACTTGCTAGATCTAGTCATGGAGATTGATTAGTGTCACTTCAAATCCCCGGTAACAAGGTACTCCTTTTTATCCCTAGTGAGGTAACTAAGAAAGGTTTAACAAAACCTAAGTGGATCGCTGAACTTCTGTCACTTTCACAGCACTAGCCACCCCCCGTTACTCCAACTAATGCACCCATCACCCCACACACTCTCTCAAGAACTAGATTGATCAAAGATAGCAAATCAGAACGGGGTACATAAGATACATCTACTCAAATAACTCAAGAGAAACAATTGCAATCTCAGATTCAATAACTCATAGAAAAGATCCACCACATAGGAATTACAACGGTGCCCGTAATCATGTGAGGCAGCTCATACGGATCTAATTAGTGAAGCACATAGAGAGAGTGCTACTTCCACAAACCCATAGCCCTAGGGTGGACTACTCCCTCTTCATGGAGATGTCGATGGAGATGACGTTGGAGGGGTAGGAGATCACACCGGCGGCGCCCCGCCGGAGTTTTCCCCCTCCAATCTGGAACTTCGGGTCTCTGTTTCGGTGTTTTGTTGTTTCGACGGTGCTCCCCTCCGTAAGGGTATGGGGGACCCTTTTTATAGTCGGTTTTAGGTCAAGACGGAGTCGGTAAGTCGAAGATGGAAGGAATTGGGGCCACAGGGGCCAAAAGGGGGCCTCTCACACGGCCAAGGAATCTGGCCTTGTGGAGGGTCCTCTTTTGGGCCTCCTTGCCCAATTCTCGTGGATCCTTCGCCCGCAAGTCTTCTCCTTCCAAGAAAATGACCCCCGCCGATTTTCAGGTGATTTCGTGGAAGTTTGCCCCCCCCCCCCCCCCCCGAAACGTCAAAAATATAGAAAACGGGGTTTCTGACAGGCAGGGTTAATTCCATAAAAGTTGTGGGACTTTGTAATTTAACCCCAAAATACTATAAAACATTGAATTATACCCTTATATGATGCAATATGTAATAGAAAACCATGTGAAAATATGCAAAATTCATCTATGCATTTTACATGCATCAATTGGCAGTGGAGACGGAAAAGGTCATGTCGAGCTAACATGAGTTTTAGTTGGTGGCTCGAGTGTGTGTGGGTACTGTAGCGCACCCTGCAGGGATAAATCTTCTCGAGAAGCCGTGTTGTCCGTGGTTATCTGGCAACTTGTTAAAAGTGCTGGCTAACAAGTACTGAGACAACTTACGCCTAATGATGATAACTTGAATAGTAAGATAGATATAACCTCACCGTATTATAAATGTCATCTTAATCAACAGTGTGAGTTTCCTTGGGTTGCCTCCTTTCTAGGGGGTGAATCCTGGATGGGTTGCTTTGGTGAGTAGTTGTAATTTGTTTTGTCACGCTCTCTCATCCCTTTCTAATAGATGAGAGATGTAGCGTGTCTCTATAGATTGTTTAGTGCTACCCGCTTCCGCTTCATTACAACAACTTCCTCCTTTGTACCCAAAGATATTTGTATCTTGTGATGTCTGGTTGCACTAGTATCTTGTGAGTATTGCTTGCCGCTTGTTGGTACATTCAAAGTACTGACCCCATGATTCGGGGCTGTATTCACAATGCAGTCAACAGGTTTGAAGTCTGACGACGTTAGCTTGGGAACCCCTCCGGCTTGGCCTGGGCAGAGATTGGACGCCATCGGTTATCTTCAGGACTCTTAGTCCAATTCGTATCTTATCGGTAGTTGGATACTTTTTGCTTTCCATTGTTATTTGGATCTTTGTATTGTATCAGTTGTATTCTTGACTCGTTGGAGTCGTGTTGTATATATCTCTTCTGTTGTTGTGGATTATTCGTGAACTGTTGTAATGATTACCGAAAGTTGACAACCTGGGATCGGTATTATGCGGATTATGGCGGGAACGCTGAAATCCTCATAGTACCCGATCCAGGGGCGTCACAGTTGGTATCAGAGCATGGTTCCGATTCCCTATGTTGTTTTGATACGAATGGTTATCGAAGCAACTGGTCCGCAAGGCCTGTAGGATAACCTCGCTAACGATCGTGTTTCTAGAGTGTCAAAACTATTTGTGCTAAAACTATTTTGGAAACATCTCGGTAGGATTCTCATTTTCTCCTTATCTCTACTCTAGTTCTCCTTTATCATATTTGTTATGGAGTCTCCTCTCTTATCTATCTTTCAAAATTTAGAATCCTACGAGGGTTGGACGTTCTCTTAGTCTTTTACCCTAATAGGTTCGATCTTCAGAAGATTCTCAACGGAAGGACATCATCATCCACACGAGTAAGAATCTCTTGTTAGTGGTGTCGAGAAGCTTGTTATTGGCGTCAAAGAAGATCAACATGGAGCATAAATATTCGATAGTATAACCATCTCTTCTCTCTTACCGGCTTTGAGCGGATTGCGATGGCGCAATCCCTTGTTAGTGGTGTCATCTGTAACGCCCGGGGGTTTTCCCCAAGTTTTGTTTTTGTTTTTCTCTTTTTCATCCTCATATCATGTCATTCGCATTAAAACTCACATAATATTTAATTGGTTGCCAATCCTAAATTTTCATAAAATCTAAGTTAAGTTTGTGGCCTCAAAGCTATTTTCAATAGTGCAAAAGCAAGCTCTGAAAAATTAATAAAACAAACCGGGAAAAAATTTGTTTAAGAGAGTGTGAGAGAGCAGCCCAACCGACCAGGACAAAGCTCAGCTAGCCAGCCCAGGCCTAGGAGAGGCCCAAGTTCCACCCCCGCAATTCAGCCCACCTTCTCCCCTTCTCTTCTTCCGTACAGGAGAACGAACACGAGGAGAGCGTTCTCCTCCGGTCACAATCAACCACCACCAAGCCATGGTCCCCTCCACCCTCCTCCTTATCTACCCGAGAGAGAGGAACCCTAGATTCCACGCTCCTTTCTTTCCTTCCTGCCACCGCCACCCTCTCTCTCTCTCCTTCCTCCCTCTGCCTTTCTCTGAATTTCCTGCTCCATCAGAGAAATAGAGAGCAGTAGAACATCCCGCATCGTCGTTGGTGGCCGTCGACCTCAACTGGGTGCGGGAATGGAACCACCTCGCCGTATTCATCCCCTACGCCGAAGACTGGGAGCCGTTGTTACCGCGATCGATGACACTGTCAAGTTCTTCAGGCAACAACGACGGCTTGTTCGCCATCTGCCTCATCTACACGGGTCATCATGGGCTCTCCCGGGCCCGTCCCTTCCTTCCCTGACCTCTCCCACGTGAGCACCCCTATGGGACTCGTTCCCCTATCTCCCTTTGCTCTGGGAGTGACGCCTTCGAGCGTCGCCGGCTGCAGATCGTCGTCGTCCCGGTTCTACCTCCGTTGATTGCAGGAACACCCGTAGTTCTTCAGTTTTGTCAGAAACTTCCGTTCGCCTAGAAAGTACATGTTCTGTCCCGCCGAGATCCAACACCGAGCGATTCCTATCCCGGTGGCAACTCTCCTAGTCTGTGTCCCGGGAGATCCCTGGTTCAATTCCCCTCGGATGCATAGTCAGGATTTTATTTTGATTTTTGTCCAGTCCTGGAGCTGACAGCCTGCACCTTGTTTCATCAAAAAATCAGTTAGCGTTGAAACTTCTATTCATGTTCAGTCAGATCCCATCTACGACACAAAGTCATTCAGTAGCTCATTGGCAGCAGCCATTGCTCCCTCATGCCTGGA
Source organism: Alopecurus myosuroides (assembly GCA_028641055.1). Taxonomy (NCBI): domain Eukaryota; kingdom Viridiplantae; phylum Streptophyta; class Magnoliopsida; order Poales; family Poaceae; genus Alopecurus; species Alopecurus myosuroides. Next base: position 114,164,292 of record CM054063.1, on the reverse strand, counting down.
GGCCTAGGTTCGAATCCCATGCCACGGGATTAAATCCCATTTTTCAGCTGGATATGACGTTTTCAAAGCCCTCACACTCTCAGTTTCCCTCACAATTAAGTCCCAGTTTTCTAAACTACTTATAAAAGAGCAAACTTCGTAGATACAATTAATCTCACACGTTCAATACTCTTCGATCAACGACCCAGATCACACGTTCAATACTCTTCGATCAACGACCCAGATCACTTCAATGTTGAGCATCAAACATGTTCGAGAGTTAAACCCATCGTCTGTGTTTCCTTCATCACGATCAATCTAAACTAAAAAAAACACCCGCGATTGTCCTGGCCGCCCACGCTTGGTTCCTGTCTTGAAGCCCCGTGAATCCCCTACCCGATTGGTTGCTGGTCGCTGCCTTGAAGCGCCACGAAGCCCCTACCTGATTGGCCGCGGAACTTGCGCGCCACCCACACCCGCGATTCGCCGACACGGCGACGCCCACATCTGCGGCTCGCCGCCGCCTACACCCGCGACTCGCCGTGAAGTCCCCTGACGAGAACACCGCGCAGCTGCGTTGCTTCGGCGCCACCGTTCCCCTCGACCGGGCACGACAACGCCGGCTGATTGAATCCCTGCGCGAACGCCACGGACTGGAGCGGCAATTTAGGTACTTCTGAAATCTTTGTGTTCGTGGGCATCATCCATCCAGCAGGTTATTGTCATGCTTAATATTGTACTACCATGCAGTAAAGCCAATAGAAACTGAACGTGATTAAAACTTGGCCACCAATTGATCTGCCAAGTTACCGGATCTGAGCAAAAAATGGCATGATGCTTGCTCGATGACGCCCTCTAGATTTCCACAAATTAACAACCTCTCGACAGATGGAGTCAAACCAACATCTACGATTCACCCGAAATATGCATATGCATGTTTCGAATACAGGTTATGTTCATAGGCTTCAGCAGATAGCACATCAGAGATGGAGCCATACCAGAAACATCTATATGCAATGAAGTTACCAATTTCGCCTATAATAACGACTCCTATGGATTAAATTATCTGTCCTCGGCAGCACACACATTTAGTATGTGTCCTCGCATAGCTACGTTTGATCACTTATCACGGTGCAGTGGAGTTGAGAATATCAACGATGCACAACCTCTGGAAGCAACAATCTCTATGCAGCCTTAAATACACACTTCATACACCATGACATTACAAATTTCTTTGTATAGCTCCTTGTCAAAATATCTGATTCTGGTACAACTAGCTAGATTGCTGATGCACGGGAAGTAGCATACCTTTGTATACACAATTACATAATCTCTCTCTCTCTAGATTGTAGTGTTATTTGGTATCCAATTGATTTCTGTTTTTAGACTAAAAGGGATCTACATACCCAGCTCCATTTCATAGAAAAAGAAACATTTCTTATACAGGAAGCCAATCAATTCCCGTTGCTCTTGCAACACTGATCGGTACCTAAAAAAACATCTGACTGTGTTGATCTTTTTCAACCATATTTTCGAGGACAAGATGGCCATGCCAGTGGAAAATTAAAGCAACGCAGAAGTTAGAACAAGAGCTGCAAAGAGCTTGACATGAAATCTATTGCTGACGTTAGCCGTGTCACTGTGAGGAAAATCGAGAATGTGAGATGTTGCAATTGCTCACTTAGCTTGGTCTATTTCCCTTTGTTGGTCGGCTAACACTACTCTTTCTAGATTTTGTTATGTCATCTGAAAGCCAAATGTTTTCAAGAGCCAAAATTCAGAAACATGTGTTATTTTCCACGAGGACAAGATTGAGGATCTCAGCTCCCACTGGAAGCCTCCCAGCTGCAGAGCCAGTCTGCTGAACAGTTCTAGGCTCCTGATCTTAGCCAAATGCTCTTTAAGTCTTGAGGCATCAGACTTGGAGATTGCCCTTTTCAGAGTGATCGACTAGTTGGCATGCCAACCTGAAATAGCTATAGAGAAACAAACATTTCAATTGAATTTTTTTCAACCGCAGTTTGGTTAATTTGAGGAGGAGCGGAGAAATTTCTAATAAACAAATAGATCCATCCAATCAGGTCAATGTGATCCCATGAGTAGAAAGTGTTTCTATGGTAAAATATAACAGATGTGCAGTAAAATCGTTTGACCTTTTACTCATCCGATTTGAATGGATGGAGTATGTCCTAAGGATAAAAGTGCATTACCCGTGCACGTATCTCAGCCGTCAAACAACATGGATCTGACTCACAAAATCTCTCTGATGATGATCTATCCAACGCACATTAATAAAATTATAAAAGGTTTCACCGTCAAGTGACTTAAATGAACCGGTAGGATACACGTCTCTATTTTTCTTGTCTTGTCGGGGAGGAGAGCTTGGCTTGGCGTAACTGACGGATCAAAGCCGCAATTACAAAAAACAAATATCAATTGCCTACCGGCGGATTCTACAGTAAACCAGTGCATGGGCCGGCAACATTTTGTAGGACGGCATGGACAGGCGCTTCCACCACATCTTCAGATGCAACTTGTTGTTCTGTTCCCTACTATGATAGTACATGACAGTTTTACATCGACACGTAGTATGACAGTGCGATCCGAAGCCGATTAATTCAGAAATTTGGTTCTAGCTTCATGTTGATAGCGTCAATGACAATCCTCCGATAGTAGTTTTTAACTGCTTGCAAATCAACATGGCCACCTAGGAGGTATCTCCTTCGCATCTGTTGGATTGTGTTGGTCAGTTCCAAAAGGATTGATGTCGGTGACGCCTTCAATTTTCTCATGTCTGATGTTGTTTCTTTTCTAAGTTCAAATTTTCTAAATACGGGAATCGTGCGTTGCACGGGCCTAACTACTAGTTATAGAAAGCACCCCTAACTTCAAATGCTTATAACTTTTGTTTTACAATTCCAAATAATACAAACTTTATGTCTATTTTTATCAAAAAATGCAAGGAACATTAATATGTCATCCATACTCATGTTTGCATCTTTCATCTTGCATTTTAGTAGTTGTTATGCATGGTCACCTAAATAATTAAACATGGAATATGTTTGGGTACTTACTTTAAATTGTGATGTATTCCATTTAATCTTGTGTAGCTCACCTATGAATTGTTCTCCATGCTAATCAACATTTAATTTGATATTTAGCTAAATAACTTGAACCCATAAATAAATTGCTCGGACTTCGGTTCCGCTTAAATTTGTTAAGTTGCATCTCGCATGTCATGCATCTATATCTTGATCTTGCTGGATCTTTTACCGTAGTAGTAAGTGTTTCATACGTTGTTTCTTTTAGTGCTTTGTTTCTTCACGGATAGGACGTTAAGATGATGTGAGCAACGACAAGTTCTGCTTCCTCTACAGCTGGAATTCCAGGCAATCTTTACTCACTTGCTACCTATGGCTACCGTTCCTCACTTGTTACCGATGCTTTAAGTTGTCTTTATTCTAGCCTTATGATTCGATGCTTGTGTCTCGATCCTATCATATGTTTAGCTTTCAGCCATGATATAGCCTTCCCTCCACTTCCTATTAACTGTTGTTTGTTTACCTTGTTGGCTCTCGCATAGTTGCATGCTTAATGTTGTTTGCGCTTAAGTCTTGTTGTCCTTTGTCATATCACATGTTTAGTATGATAGTTGGGTTTCAACTTAATCAACATCATTTTAATGTTTGGGGTAATAATAATTTGATGATAAGGCACCGACAGGAGCCCCGGCGTGGTTTTGGAGCCTACTAGTGTCGAACTTAGGAAAAGAGTCTTGTCCACCGATCCATGATGAGCGTGGTAACTGCATCCGGAAGGTAGTATGGGACCCCCCTCGGCTTTGACTGAAATTGTTGTTCGTCCAGGGACCACACCTAGTTCGGGTTTTCCATTTGGCACGATAACTTACAGGTACGAGCTCATGGTGTTACGGTGACCTGATGTAGTCGTTGCGGCATGGTCTTAGAGTGCTACAAGGGTCCCGTTTTCTTCCGGGGGTTGAGTAGCCATGCACGTGACAGCTCCCGTGGTTTCTGGATTGGCAGTGGAGACGGAAAAGGTCGTGTCAAGCTAACCTTAGTTTTAGTTGGTGGCTCGAGTGTGTACGGGTACTGTAGTGCACCCTGCAGGGATAAATCTTCTCGAGAAGTCGTGTTGTCCGTGGTTATGTGGCAACTTGGTGAAAGTGATGGCTAACAAGTACTCAGACAAGTTACACCTAATGATGATAACTTGAATAGTAAGATAGATATAACTTCACCATATTATAAATGTCATCTTAATCAACAGTGTGAGTTTCCTTCAGTTGCCTCCTTTCTACGTGGTGAATCCTAGATGGGTTGCTTTGGTGAGTAGTTGTAGTTGGTTTCGTCACGCTCTCTCATCCCTTTCTAATAGACGAGAGTTGTAGCGTGTCTCTATAGATTGTTTAGTGTTGTCCGATGCCGCTTCATTACAACAACTTCCTCCTTTGTACCCAAATATACTTGTATCTTGTGATGTCTGGTTGCACTGGTATCTTGTGAGTATTGCTTGCCGCTTGTTGGTACATTCAAAGTATTGACCCCATGATTCGGGGATGTATTCACAATGCAGTCAACAGGTTTGAAGTCTGACGACGTTAGCTTGGGAATCCCTCCGGCTTGGCCTCGGCAGGGATTGGACGCCATCGGTTATCTTCAGGACTCTTAGTCCAATTCGTATCTTATCCGTACTCGGATACTTTTTGTTTTCCGTTGTTATTTGGATCTTTGTATTGTATCAGTTGTATTCTTGACTCGTTGGAGTCGTGTTGTATATATCAGTTATGTTGTTGTGGATTATTCGTGAACTATTGTAATGATTACCGAAAGTTGACAACTTGGGATCGGTATTATGCGGATTATGGCGGGAACGCTGAAATCCTCATAGTACCTTATCCAGGGGCGTCACATGCGGCTCCTCCGTTCCACTCCTCCTCCCGGTGTATAAATAGACGCACTCTTCAGTTCATCCTCTATCTGCCTCACCGCCTCCCCTCAAGTGAAAACCCTTTGACGTAGTAGTTGCTCGAAAGTTCCTCCAGGCGGCCATGGCTCCACCGGCGAAGCGGTCTGCTGCCCTCATGTAGGTTCCATTTCCGTTCATGTACTTCTAATCCGTTTTTGGATTCATCGTGATTTCGTCTTTCTTAGATCCTTTTCATAATTTCTCATGATTTCATCTTTCTTAGATCCGTTTTTTAATTCCTCGTGATGTCATCTTTCTTAGATCCATTTTGCCTTTTAGATTAACATCAACTTCCTATCATGCAACTATCTATAGGGCACATGAAGCTGAGCAGAGGGTCATCTTCGCCGCTCTGGCGGAGAGGGTAACCATCCTAGAACTGAGCTTGAGAAGGCCTTGAAGCTCGCCTACAACAATCTCAAGAAGGCTCGCGATGCCAGGTTGGAGCAGGGCGAAGCTTCCCTCGTAGCGTATCGGAAGTTGATGGATGATATGTCGAAGATGATGGCCAGCAACCTCGAACTGACCTCGCAGGTTGGGAAACTGAAGATCGGTTTAGCCCTGGCAGAGCAGAAAACTCTGACCCCTCTCCTCGCAGCCGTGAGGCCCCAGGCAAGGGAGGATCCAGTGCCATCGGAGGATCCAGTGCTGTCAAAGGATCCAGTGCCATCGGAGGATCCAGTCCCGTCGGAGGATCCAGTGCCATCGGAGGAGCTGTCGGCCCCTTACTGATGCTCTTTTAGCCCCCTACTGCTGCCCCCGTGCTTCTGTTGTTCTGTTTAGATCGACAATCTCGTTGGTTGTATTGGGTGGTTTCTATTAATATGTAGTCTATGTTTATTTTCTTAAGATAGATAATTCGAGTTCACAATATGGAGAAATAGATGAAAAAAGTTTCGATGGATCTAAGTGACAGAAATTAAAAGGGTTACATTAGACTAATGCCGATGCAAAAACATACCAAACAGATAATTTGATTTCACAGTATGGACAAATAAATGACAGAAATGAAAAAGGATACATTCGACTAATCTGCGACGTTCTCGTGGAATGAAACTCACCTCCAACTGGGCCTATTGGGCCAGGAACAAAAATCCACGACATAAAATATAAGAAACGTCGAGATCAACCACAAAGTCGAGAGCAAATTCCACTTTTCAGCCATCCACGATGGAAACCACACGATGTTATCAAAACGTTCCGCTCAAAACGTCCCTGGTCGCGTGGAATTTGGTAGTGGAAGTCTATCACTCAAGGAGGAGGTTTCTTCAACATAATTTACCTTCTTACCAGTTGTAGCTCTCTTAGTGTGCCATTCAAAATAATTTACCAACATGTTATAAAGAAGCTTTGTTGCTGCCCCCCAAAGTAATGGACATAAAGGTTCCTCCAGCAGCTGAATCTAGAAGGTTTCTTGAAGAAAAATTCAGACCTGCATAAAAGGTTTGGATGATCATCCAAGTAGTCAGTCCATGAGTGGGACAATTCTTTACTAAAGATTTCATTCTTTCCCAAGCTTTAGCAACATGTTCATTATCAAGTTGCTTAAAATTCATAATGCTACTTCTTAAAGATATAATCTTAGCAGGAGGTTAATATTTTCCAATGAAAGCATCTTTACACTTAGTCCAAGAATCAATACTATTTCTAGGCAAAGATAGCAACCATTCTTTAGCTTTTCCTCTCAAAGAGAAACAAAACAATTTCAGTTTAATAATATCTCCATCTACATATTTATATTTTTGCATCTCATATAGTTCAACAAAATTATTAATATGGGCAACAACATCATCAGTTCTAACACCAGAAAATTGCTCTCTCATAACAAGGTTCAAGAGGGTAGGCTTTATCTCATAAAAATCAGCAGTAGGAGCAATTGGAGAAATAGGTGTGCTAATGAAATCATTGTTGTTGGTGCTAGTAAAGTCACACAACTTTGTGTTCTCAGGGTAGTCATTTTAGCAAGGCTAAAAACGGGACAAAAACTACAACTAGAATAAGAACTAGTATTTTTGTGTTTTTGATAAAGAGAAGCAAACAAGACAAAATAAATAAACTAAGCAAAACAAAAACAAAGTAAAGAGATTGGAAGTGAGAGGCTCCCCTTGAAGAAATTCACCTCCTCCCCAGCAACGGCGCCAAAAAAATATGATGGTGCCTTGACGGGAGACTTCTTGCTTATGACGACTTCGAAAATCCCCGGCAACGGCGCCAGAAAATATGCGTGATGGAGTGTAGACACACGCTCGTTGGGAGACCCCAAGCGCAAGGTGTGAAGAGTACAATAGCAAGTTTTCCCTCCGAAAAGAAACCAAGGTTGAATCGACCAGTAGGAGGAAGAAGCACTTCTGAAGGTTGATGCAGCTGAGATGGCAGGACGCACTACCGATTCAGCAGCAACGTGGAACCTACCCAACACAATCAATTCACTTTGCCCCCAACGAAGCAGTGAGGTTGTCAATATCACCGGTTTTGCTGAACACAAAGAGGTTAAACGTATGGTGTGGAAAATAATATGAGAATAGTATGAAAACAGTAGCAGCAGTGTGAAAACAGTGGAAGCAGTGTTTGTATTATCAGTATGAGAAAATGGACCGGGGTCCACAGTTCACTAGAGGTGTCTCTCCATAAAAGATAGCTAACATGCGTGGTGAAAAAATTACAGCTGGTCAATTGACATATAAAGAACATGCATGACATAAAGACTACTATGAGATTCATGCGGGCATTACAACAAGATACATAGACCGTCATCCAACTGCATCTATGACTAATAATCCACCCTCCGAATATCATCCGAACAAACGTTGGGTATTAAGTTGCAAGCAACAGATAATCGCAATAAGCAAAGTGTGTAATGTAAATAATGTAAACTAAGTAAACACCATTGTTTTCTCCCTAATGGCAACAACACATCATCCATCCGTCACGTTTCTGTCACCCGAGCACAGATGCAAAGAAGGCATGAACCCACTATCGAGGATAAATACTCCCTCTTGGAGTTACTAGCATCTACTTGGCCAGAGCATCTACTAATAATGGAGAGCATGCAAGATCATAAATAACATATGCATGAAGATAACATGATAGATTGATAATTAGAAGACATAACATTCAAAATTCATCGGATCCCAGCAAACACAACATGTAGCATTACATAAAGATGATCTCGATCATGTAGGGCAGCTCACGAGATCTAAATATGAGGCATAAAGTGTGGAAGACAACCATCTAGCTACTGCTATGGACCCGTAGTCCAGGGATGAACTACTCACGCATCACTTCGGAGGAGGGCATGGTGGTGTAGAACCCCCCGGTGATGAATTCCCCTCCTGGCAGGGTGCTGGGGAGAGCTCCAGAACCCTCCCGATCTTGGGATGACGATGACGGCGGCCTCGGGTGTTTCTTGGAAAAAAGTGGTATATCTTTAGGGTTCACGTATCGGGGGGATTATATAGGCGAAAGGGCGATGGCGGTGGACACCCGAGGGGCCCACACCACCCCCAGGCGCGGCCAGGGGAGGCGCGCTGCCCTATGGTGTAGCCCCTCTCCGGGCCTCTTCGGGTCTCCGTGGAACCTTCGGGAATTCTAAGACTTCTGGGCTTCGAATTTTCTGATTCCGCGAATATTTCCAGAACAACTTTTCTCAAACTAAAAACAACAGAAAATAGGAACTGGCTCTATGGCATCTTGTCAATAGTTTAGTCCGGAAAATCGATAAAAATGACATAAAGTGTATAGAAAACATGCAGGAAATAACATCAAAACAACATGGAACATCAGAAATTAAGGATACGTTTATGACGTATCACACACCCATACCCCTTCATATATTCCCTAGAGTGTGGATTAGAGAGGGAGACTACGATAAAACATAAACCCTAGAATTTTCAGATTGTATTGCTCGTGTAAGCATTCATCTTGAATTGATCAACCTTTGCAAAGCTGAGTGTATTATGATGTTCCATTGGGAATAAGGAGAAACATGACCACTTGTAGTCGGTGGCTACTTGTGCAAGAGCGTGGAGTTTCGAATATCCAAGGAGTTGAGAGTTGTTGCAATTGGTGACAGGGATTAGCCGGAGAGTTCGTGGCAAGACACTATTTATCATCCACAAGTTATCAGTGAGTTCATCGAGAAGATCGGGCATCCCCTTATCACTACGGGTCCATATCAGTAGCTAGATGGTTACCTTCTCCTATTTTGTGTCATCATGTTTAGATCTTGTGAGCTGCCTAACATGGTCAAGATCATCTTATTGTAATGCTACATGTTGTGTTTGCTGGGATCCGATGAATATTGAATACTATGTCAAGTTGATTATAATCTATCATATATGTTATTTGTGATCTTGAATGCTCTCCATTGCTAGTAGATGCTCTGGCCAAATTGATACTTGTGACTCCAAGAGGGAGTATTTATGCTAGATGGTGGGTTCATGCCTCCAGTAATCTGGGAGAGTGACAATAAATTCTAAGATTGTGGATGTGTTGTTGTCACTAGGGGTAAAACAAAAATGATTTGTCTAAGGATAATTTTTTGTTTACATTACGCACTTTACTTAATGCAATAATTTCTTGCTTGCAACTTAATACCCAAAGTTTGCTCGGATGACGTCATGAGGATGGATTATTAGTCATAGATGCAGTTGGATAACGGTCTATGTATCATGTTGTAATTCCCAAATGAATCTCATTGTAGTCATCATGTCATGTATATGCATTACGATGCATTCTCTATTTTGTCAATTTTCCAGCTGTAATTTGTTCACCCATCATGTTATTTATCTGTTATGGAGAGACACCACTAGTGAACTGTGGACCCCGGTCCATTCTTTTACACTGATAATACAACCTAATGCAAACACTATTTTTTACTGCAAACACTGATTCATTTCATTCACTTCAAACAAACATCATTTTCCACACTATACGTCTAATTCTTTGTTTTCAGCAAGACTGATGAGATTGACAACCTCACTATTTTGCTGGGGCAAAGTATGTTGGTTGTGTTGTGTGCAGATTCCACGTTGCTGCTGAGCCTGGTAGTGCGCCCTGCCAACATTAGCTGTCAACAACCGTCAGAGGTGATTTATTTCTCCTACTGGTCCGATTAAACCTTGGTTTCTTACTAAGAGGAAATCTTGATGTTGTACTCGTCATACTGATACTCTCAAACGTATCTAATTTTTGATGCTCCATGCTTGTTTTCTATCCAATACCTATATGTTTTCACATGTTTTCCTTCATTTTCTGGACGCTTTCTGGACTAACCTATTGATAAGATGCCACAAAGTCAGTTCTTGTTTTCTGCTGTTTTTGGTTTCAGAAAAGTTGTTTTGGAAATATTCTCGGAATTGGACAAACAAAATCCCATAGTCTTAGAATTCCTGGAACGTCAACGGAGTCCAAAGGAGACCTAGAGGGGGCCATGAGGTGGCCATGCCACCTGGTGGCGCCCCCCTCTGGCCACGCCACCACATGGTGTGGGCCCCTCAGGTGCCCACCGACATTGCCCCTTCGCCTATTTATTCCCCCCGATGCATAAACCCTAAAATATCAAGGCTGTGACGCCCCGAGATCGGGCACTATGCAGATTTCAGCATTCCCGCCAAATCCGCATAATAACCGATTCCAGGTTGCCAATTATGATAACATTACAACAGTTCACGAATATACCACAATTACAACAGAAACAGGTAGATACAAGATGACTCAAACGAGCCAAGGTTACAACTGATACAATACAAAGATCCAAATAACAGCGGAAGAAACAACATAGTGTCCGGCTACGGACAAGATCCAAAATGGACTAAGAGTCCTGAAGATAACCGAAGGCGTCCAATCCCTGCCCGGGCCAAGCCGGAGGGATTCCCAAGCTAACGTCGTCAGACTTCAAACCTGTTGACTGCAATGTTGAATATGCAGCCACGAAAGAGATTCGTGGGTCAGTACGGTTAAGTACTGGCAAGGGGGATAAAACCCATACTCACAATATACCGGCGTAACCAGTCATCACAAGATACAAATACTTTGGTATCAATGGGAAGGAAGGGATTATTGCAAATGAGCGGCAGCGGGCTGCACTACTAACTACAGAAAGATACTACAACTTCCGGCTAACAGAAAGAAGATGAGATCGAGTATTGTAACCAACTGAAAGTAAATCCAAACAAACCCATCCTGGATCTCGCCCCTTTATCCAAAGAAGCAATCCGAGGATAACTCACCCAGTTGGATTAATGATGGTTCAGATTATTGTGTCAATAAGTCTATTACTAGTCAAGTTGTTAATCATTGGGTGTAAGATTGTTAATCATTAGGTTTAAGTTGTCCTGAGTACTTGTTAGCCAGTACTTTCACCAAGTAATCCATAACCGCGGAAAACACGGCTTCTCGAGAAGATTATCCCTGCAGGGTTGCACCAATTTAGCCGTACACGCAAGAATATCCCGCTAGATGGGAGATCACCCCACCAAGCGAGGTACTCTACACAACTCAACTCTTCTTCGCATCAAGCCCAAAGCACCTTAGGCGCACGGCTAATCGAGCCCAGAAGAAAATGGACCCTCATAGCACTCTAAGAACGTGTCCTCCTATATGCCGACTACGAAAGTTCCACCCGGGATCCAAGGGCTCGCAAGATCATGCATGCAGCAAATGGAAAACCCGAACTAAATGAGGCGATTTGGACGAGATGCGAATCGAGTCAAATTGAGGGGGGCGCCCATACTCGCTTCCCACATGCGGGTAGTGCGCTCATCATGGATCAGTAGACAAGACCCTTTTCCTATTAGGGTCGACACTAGCAGGCCTCAAAACCACAAAGGGCCTCCTGCCGGTGCCTTATCATCAAATTTATTATTAACAATAACATTAGCATGATTGATTGATTAAACATCGAGCCCCAGAACGATAATAATATAGCAACAAGAAGTAACGGGTAACAGACTCGAGCAAAACAACCCTAAGCATGCTAGTAAGACACGGGCACAAGCAATGGTTATAGGTGTGGAGGTGAGGCAATATCAGGGTTAAAGGATTCATGTGATAGGTTCGTAACAGAAACAACTACTACTAATGCTAGCAGAAAAGAACAACGGAAAGTATCGGTAACAAGTGATGAAAGGCAGCCATTTGGCAGCAAGTGAGTATACTTGCCTGAGATCCCGCAAGGTAGCAGAACTTGTCGTTGCTCACATCATCTCAACGTCCTATCCGGGAAGAAGCAACGAACCTCGAACAAACACCGGATGCAACAATTACTACTACGGCAAAAGATCCAGCATGATCCTATTTTATATGCATGGCATGGCAAGATGCAACAGGGGAAACAACTTAAGCAATTTAATCGGAACCGGAGTCCGGAGAAATAGGAATTGGTTCAAGTTGTTTAGTTAACCATCAAATTGTTATTTAGCATGGCAAACAATAAACAGGTGAGTTAAGCAATATTAAATGGAATAGGGCAACAATTGAATTAAATACCCCAACACATTCCATATTTATTTAATAGGTGAACATACCTAACACTACTACAAATGCAACATGCAAGGTGCAAACATGAACATGGATGGCATGAACAGATTAAGTGCATTTTCCTGGTATGAAAACATATTTTATTTGTTGGATTTGGAATTAAAATGAGCAAGTTATCAAATTAGCAATTTTAAATGCATTAATTAAGAAATAGTTGTTTTTAGCAATTTAATTTATTTGAGACAGAAAACAAAATTGATATTTGCAAAGTTTAGAGAATTTTGATTGGAAAACATATTTTACTTTTCAAATTTGGAGTTAAAATGAATTAGTTATGATTTATGCAATTAAATCAATTTAAATTGAGCCGGAAGCCCAACATTCAATTTAGGAGGTTCACATTATTTATTTACCCATCAAGATTAAATGTTGTTTAACATGGCGAGATAATATAAAGATGAGCTATGCAATTTTAAATGGAACCGGGATAATATTTAATTATTCCAACTCATTCCATATGTAATTATTAGATGATATTACTATACCCCGAAACCCACAAGATGCAAATGCAAACATGATGCGATGACATTTTAAATATAGTTGATATGTTATAGAAAATAGGGCATAGGTATAGGGGTTTGGGTTTGGGGTGCACACGTGTGGAGAGGATCTTCGTGTTCGACGCCGGAAAGAGGAGATCTTCGGGTTCGGCGCCGGTGTCTTTGGGGTGTAGGGGAATTAGCCGTCGTCGAGGAAGTAGACGTTCGTTCTCAAACCACACGATCATCGTCGTCGACGTAGTCGTTCAACGTCCGAAGCCGGTGTAGTCGTAGTAGTCGTGGGCGAGCCGCTACCGCATCGTCTTCGGGGTCGGAGGTGATCGTGACGGTCCCGGTCTTCGGGCGCGCACGAAGGCGGCCAACGCAAAACGGACACGGTGGAGATAGTGGTCGTTCACGGTTCGATGTAGCTCGATGTAGCGGTACTTGTCGTAGAAGATTTTGTCGACGAGGTACGGGTCGGGGAAGAACTCGGCGGCGTCACGGTCGCAAACACACGGGCACGAAGGCCTCGGCCACACCAAAACGGTGACGGCATCACCGTCGTCCCATCGGCGACAGTAGCATTACCGCAACATGCAGCAACACCACCAGGCCACCACCATCAGAACACCAAATTACCACTGCAATTTTTGCATCGCACCACAGCAGCTCGAGGACGCCGGGCTAGAGACGACACGGACGGGAGGGAACAGGGGCGCACCGGCCGGAGATAGAACGGAGGGGCGCATAGTTGTCCTCGTTGGAGGCCGTCCTGGACAGGGAGGACGACGCGAGGGGAGGAGCAGCAGCATGGGCATGGCGAGCATCCACGAGACCCCATTCGTGGCTTTGGGTGGCAAGGTCCCGAAGGGCGGCGTCGCGGACACGGCCTTAGGCGCAGAGGCGTGGAGCTCGCCGGAGGGCCTCCTCGACGTTAACTGAATAAAAATTCAGAACAGCACATGAGCATCAGACTTGGAGAAATAAAAATAGGAGGCTTGTGCATAGGATGGGATTCGAACTTTGGACCTCCACGACAACGGATCAACTTGCTGGCCGCTAGGACAGACCAGTGCTATGTACAACAACTGGGTTGGGTTCTACATGTACTGTATCCCGAACGTTAACTGAATTTGGATAGACAAAAGTTCAGACTTGAAGGTTCAGGTTTTTAACAAAATAATTAAAGAAGATGTTTGCTTCAGGTAGAAGTTGAGCTCTGGTCTCCCAGGAAGGAATTACAAGGGCATGACCACTAAGAACGATTGGAGATTGTGATAAAATTTGGATCTCACTAAACATAAACAGGTGTTGAGATGGTAACTGAATATTTTGGACAGCAAAGGTTTCAGACTTAACAAAAGAGGCAGATCGACGGCGACCACGGCCGGGAACCGCGTTCGTGACTCACTTGAATGACCTGAACATTGATACACATGTACAAATAGGTGTGCTCTGGTGTGCTGCTGTGTGGAGGGAGTGTGCGTGTGTGTGCACCGATGACATGGTCAACATTCAGTTAAGGTCCAGGAAACGCATCTTGAGGTAAAACCATGGCAAACGGACAAGCAGCAGAACTCGCGATGGCCTAGGCAAGCGAAGGAGTGGGGGAAACAGTTCGGATGCTCACCGAGGAGGGGCTGAAGGAGTCGGCCTCGCCGTGAAGGTCGTAGACAAAGCAGAGGAGGGAGTTGAGGTAGACGTCCGCGAGCTAGGAGGCGAGGAAGACGAGCTTGGCAGCATCAATCCGGTCGGTTCCTACTAGCGAGAGGAAGTATTCTTCGATGGCTCTCCATTCCTGTTGCTAGTTCTGCGGGGCGAGGACTCATGGCGACGGCTCAACCAGCCATGGTGGTGCTGTCTCTCTCAGGGCAGAATTTTATTTTTAGGGAAAATAACAGAGGGAGATGAAGGATAGAGAGAGGGGCGGCGGCAGGGAAAGAGAGGGGAGAGCTTAGGGTTTGGGAGGAGGAGATCCGGAGGCGGCTTTAGAGGAGGGGGAGGGAGCAGGTGGGTGCGGTGATGGAGGTGACGTCTCCCTCCGGTCCGTACGAAGAAGAAAGGGAACGAGGAGGAAGGTGGGCTGGGAGCTGGGCCTTTGGTGGTGGGCTGGCCTAGCTACCTCAAAACATTTTATTTTTCCAAAGCCTTTTCACAAAACAATTTCAGAGTAAGTTAAAAATAGTTTTTTAGGAGACAATTGTTGGTTGATGTGAAACATCAAAAGAGAGAAAATGGGAGGATAAACCATTTGAAACAATTTTGGTAAAAAGCCATATAGAGTTTAGTAAATAATTTTGGGTATTAAAAATTAATATGTGAAGGATGCATGATGCCATGATGCATGATGATGCAAAACAAAACAAGCAAAACTAATTGGGGAAAACCCCGGGTGTTACAGCCGACACCACTAACAAGGGATTGCGCCCTCGCAATCCACCTGCTAACCCGGGAGGGGAAAGAAGTTCAACTATCGATTCTTCATGCTTCCAGTTGATCTCCTCGACACCACTAACAAGAGATCCTTGCTCGGGTTGATGACGATGTGCTTCCACCAGGAATCTTCCGATGATCGAACCTATTAGGTTAAAGGCTCAGAAAACGTCCACCCACGTAGGATCCTAAACTTTGAATGATAGATAAGAGAGGAGACTCCAAAACAAATAAGGTAGGAGGAGAATAGAATAGAGATAAGGAGAAAACAAGAATCCTACTGAGATGTTTCCAAAATTGTTTAGCAGAAATAGTTTTTGACACTCTAGAAACAACGACCGTTAGCGAGGTTATCCTACAGGGTTTGCGGACCCGTTGCTTCGATAACCATTCGTATCGAAACAATATCGGGAATCGGAAACCAAGGCTCTGATACCATTTGTGACGCCCCGAGATCGGGCACTATGCAGATTTCAGCATTCCCGCCAAATCCGCATAATAACCGATTCCAGGTTGCCAATTATGATAACATTACAACAGTTCACGAATATACCACAATTACAACAGAAACAGGTAGATACAAGATGACTCAAACGAGCCAAGGTTACAACTGATACAATACAAAGATCCAAATAACAGCGGAAGAAACAACATAGTGTCCGGCTACGGACAAGATCCAAAATGGACTAAGAGTCCTGAAGATAACCGAAGGCGTCCAATCCCTGCCCAGGCCAAGCCGGAGGGATTCCCAAGCTAACGTCGTCAGACTTCAAACCTGTTGACTGCAATGTTGAATATGCAGCCACGAAAGAGATTCGTGGGTCAGTACGGTTAAGTACTGGCAAGGGGGATAAAACCCATACTCACAATATACCGGCGTAACCAGTCATCACAAGATACAAATACTTTGGTATCAACGGGAAGGAAGGGATTATTGCAAATGAGCGGCAGCGGGCTGCACTACTAACTACAGAAAGATACTACAACTTCCGGCTAACAGAAAGAAGATGAGATCGAGTATTGTAACCAACTGAAAGTAAATCCAAACAAACCCATCCTGGATCTCGCCCCTTTATCCAAAGAAGCAATCCGAGGATAACTCACCCAGTTGGATTAATGATGGTTCAGATTATTGTGTCAATAAGTCTATTACTAGTCAAGTTGTTAATCATTGGGTGTAAGATTGTTAATCATTAGGTTTAAGTTGTCCTGAGTACTTGTTAGCCAGTACTTTCACCAAGTAATCCATAACCGCGGAAAACACGGCTTCTCGAGAAGATTATCCCTGCAGGGTTGCACCAATTTAGCCGTACACGCAAGAATAACCCGCCAGATGGGAGATCGCCCCACCAAGCGAGGTACTCTACACAACTCAACTCTTCTTCGCATCAAGCCCAAAGCACCTTAGGCGCACGGCTAATCGAGCCCAGAAGAAAATGGACCCTCATAGCACTCTAAGAACGTGTCCTCCTATATGCCGACTACGAAAGTTCCACCCGGGATCCAAGGGCTCGCAAGATCATGCATGCAGCAAATGGAAAACCCAAACTAAATGAGGCGATTTGGACGAGATGCGAATCGAGTCAAATTGAGGGGGGCGCCCATACTCGCTTCCCACATGCGGGTAGTGCGCTCATCATGGATCAGTAGACAAGACCCTTTTCCTATTAGGGTCGACACTAGCAGGCCTCAAAACCACAAAGGGCCTCCTGCCGGTGCCTTATCATCAAATTTATTATTAACAATAACATTAGCATGATTGATTGATTAAACATCGAGCCCCCAGAACGATAATAATATAGCAACAAGAAGTAACGGGTAACAGACTCGAGCAAAACAACCCTAAGCATGCTAGTAAGACACGGGCACAAGCAATGGTTATAGGTGTGGAGGTGAGGCAATATCAGGGTTAAAGGATTCATGTGATAGGTTCGTAACAGAAACAACTACTACTAAGGCTAGCAGAAAAGAACAACGGAAAGTATCGGTAACAAGTGATGAAAGGCAGCCATTTGGCAGCAAGTGAGTATACTTGCCTGAGATCCCGCAAGGTAGCAGAACTTGTCGTTGCTCACATCATCTCAACGTCCTATCCGGGAAGAAGCAACGAACCTCGAACAAACACCGGATGCAACAATTACTACTACGGCAAAAGATCCAGCATGATCCTATTTTATATGCATGGCATGGCAAGATGCAACAGGGGAAACAACTTAAGCAATTTAATCGGAACCGGAGTCCGGAGAAATAGGAATTGGTTCAAGTTGTTTAGTTAACCATCAAATTGTTATTTAGCATGGCAAACAATAAACAGGTGAGTTAAGCAATATTAAATGGAATAGGGCAACAATTGAATTAAATACCCCAACACATTCCATATTTATTTAATAGGTGAACATACCTAACACTACTACAAATGCAACATGCAAGGTGAAAACATGAACATGGATGGCATGAACAGATTAAGTGCATTTTCCTGGTATGAAAACATATTTTATTTGTTGGATTTGGAATTAAAATGAGCAAGTTATCAAATTAGCAATTTTAAATGCATTAATTAAGAAATAGTTGTTTTTAGCAATTTAATTTATTTGAGACAGAAAACAAAATTGATATTTGCAAAGTTTAGAGAATTTTGATTGGAAAACATATTTTACTTTTCAAATTTGGAGTTAAAATGAATTAGTTATGATTTATGCAATTAAATCAATTTAAATTGAGCCGGAAGCCCAACATTCAATTTAGGAGGTTCACATTATTTATTTACCCATCAAGATTAAATGTTGTTTAACATGGCGAGATAATATAAAGATGAGCTATGCAATTTTAAATGGAACCGGGATAATATTTAATTATTCCAACTCATTCCATATGTAATTATTAGATGATATTACTATACCCCGAAACCCACAAGATGCAAATGCAAACATGATGCGATGACATTTTAAATATAGTTGATATGTTATAGAAAATAGGGCATAGGTATAGGGGTTTGGGTTTGGGGTGCACACGTGTGGAGAGGATCTTCGTGTTCGACGCCGGAAAGAGGAGATCTTCGGGTTCGGCGCCGGTGTCTTTGGGGTGTAGGGGAATTAGCCGTCGTCGAGGAAGTAGACGTTCGTTCTCAAACCACACGATCATCGTCGTCGACGTAGTCGTTCAACGTCCGAAGCCGGTGTAGTCGTAGTAGTCGTGGGCGAGCCGCTACCGCATCGTCTTCGGGGTCGGAGGTGATCGTGACGGTCCCGGTCTTCGGGCGCGCACGAAGGCGGCCAACGCAAAACGGACACGGTGGAGATAGTGGTCGTTCACGGTTTGATGTAGCTCGATGTAGCGGTACTTGTCGTAGAAGATTTTGTCGACGAGGTACGGGTCGGGGAAGAACTCGGCGGCGTCACGGTCGCAAACACACGGGCACGAAGGCCTCGGCCACACCAAAACGGTGACGGCATCACCGTCGTCCCATCGGCGACAGTAGCATTACCGCAACATGCAGCAACACCACCAGGCCACCACCATCAGAACACCAAATTACCACCGCAATTTTTGCATCGCACCACAGCAGCTCGAGGACGCCGGGCTAGAGACGACACGGACGGGAGGGAACAGGGGCGCACCGGCCGGAGATAGAACGGAGGGGCGCATAGTTGTCCTCGTTGGAGGCCGTCCTGGACAGGGAGGACGACGCGAGGGGAGGAGCAGAAGCATGGGCATGGCGAGCATCCACGAGACCCCATTCGTGGCTTTGGGTGGCGAGGTCGCGAAGGGCGGCGTCGCGGACACGGCCTTAGGCGCAGAGGCGTGGAGCTCGCCGGAGGGCCTCCTCGACGTTAACTGAATAAAAATTCAGAACAGCACATGAGCATCAGACTTGGAGAAATAAAAATAGGAGGCTTGTGCATAGGATGGGATTCGAACTTTGGACCTCCACGACAACGGATCAACTTGCTGGCCGCTAGGACAGACCAGTGCTATGTACAACAACTGGGTCGGGTTCTACATGTACTGTATCCCGAACGTTAACTGAATTTGGATAGACAAAAGTTCAGACTTGAAGGTTCAGGTTTTTAACAAAATAATTAAAGAAGATGTTTGCTTCAGGTAGAAGTTGAGCTCTGGTCTCCCAGGAAGGAATTACAAGGGCATGACCACTAAGAACGATTGGAGATTGTGATAAAATTCGGATCTCACTAAACATAAACAGGTGTTGAGATGGTAACTGAATATTTTGGACAGCAAAGGTTTCAGACTTAACAAAAGAGGCAGATCGACGGCGACCACGGCCGGGAACCGCGTTCGTGACTCACTTGAATGACCTGAACGTTGATACACATGTACAAATAGGTGTGCTCTGGTGTGCTGCTGTGTGGAGGGAGTGTGCGTGTGTGTGCACCGATGACATGGTCAACATTCAGTTAAGGTCCAGGAAACGCATCTTGAGGTAAAACCATGGCAAACGGACAAGCAGCAGAACTCGCGATGGCCTAGGCAAGCGAAGGAGTGGGGGAAACAGTTCGGATGCTCACCGAGGAGGGGCTGAAGGAGTCGGCCTCGCCGTGAAGGTCGTAGACAAAGCAGAGGAGGGAGTTGAGGTAGACGTCCGCGAGCTAGGAGGCGAGGAAGACGAGCTTGGCAGCATCAATCCGGTCGGTTCCTACTGGCGAGAGGAAGTATTCTTCGATGGCTCTCCATTCCCGTTGCTAGTTCTGCGGGGCGAGGACTCATGGCGACGGCTCAACCAGCCATGGTGGTGCTGTCTCTCTCAGGGCAGAATTTTATTTTTAGGGAAAATAACAGAGGGAGATGAAGGATAGAGAGAGGGGCGGCGGCAGGGAAAGAGAGGGGAGAGCTTAGGGTTTGGGAGGAGGAGATCCGGAGGCGGCTTTAGAGGAGGGGGAGGGAGCAGGTGGGTGCGGTGATGGAGGTGACGTCTCCCTCCGGTCCGTACGAAGAAGAAAGGGAACGAGGAGGAAGGTGGGCTGGGAGCTGGGCCTTTGGTGGTGGGCTGGCCTAGCTACCTCAAAACATTTTATTTTTCCAAAGCCTTTTCACAAAACAGTTTCAGAATAAGTTAAAAATAGTTTTTTAGGAGACAATTGTTGGTTGATGTGAAACATCAAAAGAGAGAAAATGGGAGGATAAACCATTTGAAACAATTTTGGTAAAAAGCCATATAGAGTTTAGTAAATAATTTTGGGTATTAAAAATTAATATGTGAAGGATGCATGATGCCATGATGCATGATGATGCAAAACAAAACAAGCAAAACTAATTGGGGAAAACCCCGGGTGTTACAAAGGCTCCATCCATGAAAAATTCTGTAGCTCCGCCACCATCGCCGACAAGTTTCGGGGAACAGAAATCTTTGTTTCGTCGCCCTGCGGGGACGAGGAAGTGCCCCGGGAGCTATCTCCATCGACTCCACCGCAATCTTCATCGCCATTGCTGACTCCCATGATGATGGGGGAGTAGTTCTCCCCCGGGGTTGAGGGCTCTACGGTAGCTATGTGTCTCATCTCTCTCTCACATGTTGTGATCTTTATGTGATCATGAGCTTTGTAATCTAGTTGAATAAGTGGATGTTACTCTTCATCTGTTATGCAACTCAAGTGGTTTTGTTATAAGATCTCCGTAGACACTCTGATCATGGTGTAAAGGTGACAGTGTGTGCACCATGTGAATGATTTATATATTTGTGTTGGATGACCCTATGGAATTGTTGTGTTTGTCTAGAAACATCTAGCTCTTATGGTGATAGCGTGGGGTTTACCTAGATGGGGAAACGCGAACTCTAAGGAGTGCTTTTATAGCCCTACGCAATGATTGGTGTTTGTTATCCTACCGGAGAGTGGTTCGGAGTAGCATAGTGAAGAGATCAAATTTATGCATTCAATTATGTTATTATTGTTGAGAGTGTTCACTAGTGAAAGTATGATCCCTAGGCCTTGTTTCTAAGCATTTAGGCATCGTTTACAATCAGTTCTGCTACATGTTTGCTTGCTGCCATTTTTATTTTATATTTCTATTGTCACTTATAATCATCCATATTACTTGTATTTCACTATCTCTTCACTGAACTAGTGCACCTATACAACTGACAATTGTATTAGGTGTGCTGGAGACACAAAAGACTTCTTGTATCGTAATTGTAGGGTTGCTTGAGAGGGATATATTTGACCTCTACCTCCCTGAGTTCGATGAACCCTGGGTGATCCACTTAAGGGAAACTTACTGCTGTTCTACAAACCTCTACACTTGGAGGCCCAACACTGCCAACAAGAATAGAAGCGTGCGTAGACATGAAGCTCTTTTCTGGCGCCGTTGCCGGGGAGGTAAGGTAAAAGGTACTCACGTCCTCTGTGAGTGCTCGAAGTTATTTCCTTTAGATTCTGCAATTATATCTTTTTTTATTTTCACTAGTTAGGCTTATGTTTACTTATTCCTTGTTTTTATTTTTACTAGTTTGGCTTAATGGAAAACATAAAAAATTGAGAGAGCTTTATAATATTTATCTTGAGTTAGGACATGAAGTGTTTGAAGAGAAAACTAAAAAACCTATCTATCTTTATTTGCATGCTAGTAGCAATGTTATTAGTATGAATTCTTTGAACACCATTATTGCTAATGCTATGAAAAATATAAGCTTGGGGAAGGTATTTTTAATGAATATGATATTTTTTGTCCCCCGAGTTTGAGGAGGAAATTTTCTTTGATGATACTTTGCTTCCAATATATGATAATTATAATGATTGTGGTATTCTAGTCCCACCTACTATTGAGGATAAATTTGATTGTGATTATGATATGCCTCCTATATATGATGTTTACAATGCTGAACATGCTATTTTCAGTCCATCTACTATTGAGGATAAAGTTCATTATGATTATACTATTCCTCCAATTTATGATGATTGGAATGATGGATGTGATAGTTTTACTCCCACTATTACTAAGAAGGATTTTACTTATGTGGAGAGTAATGATAATAATTTTATGATTTATCATGATCGAAATGCTTTATGTGATAGCTATATTGTTGAGTCTATTCATGGTGCTACTGAGAATTATTTTGAGAGAGAAAAATATGGTTATGGAAATCTTCATGTTTTTAAATTTCCTCTCTTTATGATGAAAGTTTTGAGCTTTCTTTTTTGTTGCTTATATATGTTGGTTTCTTTAAGACCCACTGGTCATTATGAAAGAGGAAGACACGGTTTCATATATCTAAATGATATTAAGTCTCCTCTATTTATGTCAAAAGTTTTGAAGTTTCATTTGTTTTGCCTTCCTATGCTAGCTTTGTGCTTCATTGATTTGTTTTCTTGCAATACTCATATGCATAGGAAGAGTGCTAGGTATAAACATGTTTTATATATGCTTCTTAATGCTCTCTTTTATTTGCAACTCTTATCTTTATGTGAGCATCATAAGAATTACTATCCCTAGTGATGAGGATATAATAGGGATCCATGGTGATTATACATGATTAAGTTGGAAGGAAATATTGAGCCTCACTGATGCTCATTATAAGGTGAATTCTTTCCTAGTAATAAATATTGTTTGTGTTTATAAGAATGTTATACTACCTAAGCCAATGCATATGTATTAGCAAGGTTATTAATAACACAAACATGAATGGAGGAAGACCTCAAGGCATTCTGGAAAACAAGATGGAGATGCTGGAAAACAAGAGTACATATGGTGAATACAATTACTCAAGTGATGAAAACAAATGTGCAAGTGTGGAAAATAACTCCAGGAATGTTCTTCCACACTAAAGAATGGTGAAAACAAGAGGAGGGCGCCCCATTGAAGATCAATGCACCATATAAAAGTCCTAATTTAACTAGGCATGGCCTATATGCCATAATGGCCAAACCCCCTAAAGTTGGGTCCGTTTGTATCCCTTCCTAGTCCATGTAGGAGTCCTAGTAGAGTCCTCCTAGTCCAAGTAGGAATCATAGTTGAGTCCTAGTCCTAGTAGGAGAGGTTCTTGTGCAAGGAGCCATCCACCTATATATACTCCCCACATGCGTGTGGAAAGAGGGAGAACAAGTTTAAACCAAAAACAATCAAACCCTAGCCTCTAAATTGTATTGCTGCTAAGTATTCATCTTGAAGTATACCTGCAAAGTTGTGTGATATCTTGTTATTCCACTTGGAATAGGGAGATACAGGACCACTCGTGATCTTTGATTGCGTGTGCAAGAGTGTGTAGTTGAGAATATCCAAAGGGATTGATTGTTGTTGCATTGGCAACAATGGTCATCCAAGTGAGAGGTCTCAATGTAGCACTAGTTATCATAAAATCCAGAAAATACCCACAAAAATAGAGAGAGCTCATTGAGAAGATCGGGCCACCCCATCATCTTGGTATCAAATTCTCAGGTTTACTCGGTGAGCAAATTTAGCCCTAGTTTAATTGTTTTTATTTCCTATCCAGATAAAGTCATACAAAAATATTAGGTTTAGATTGTGCCAGAGCCTAGATCAACACCAAATTGCTACTCTAGTTACTGTTTATTGTTGATTTGTGTATCTGTTTTTCTGTTTTTAGTCTTTGTCTATTAGGGTTAGGGTTCATCTAGTTCTTCCTTTTTTTGTTTCCATCTATACTGAAAATTCTCACCAAAAAGAAGCGTTGCGAGTTGCCTTTAGTTTCCTCAGGTTTAGGTTTGATTTTACCACGGTTCTTGAGCCTAAAAACCTCTACCGTGGATCGCCTAGACTGCTTACCCTAGCTGCAATCGAGTTCCTAGCTACAATCGGATTCCACCGATTTCCCTATCTTGGCACAGTTTTCGCCAAATCGTTGTCGCGCCTGGTTTCCTTGGGCCGCTCGGAGTCCTTACCGCGCTCGTTATGAAGTTTACCAAACTGCATGTTTGTAACGTGTTTGCTTACCATGCGCGCCCCCGCTCCTACCCGCGCACGGAATCTGTCCCTGCCGCGGCACCAAAACACGCAAAAGCGCTGCCGCCACTTGAGCGCTCCTAGCCACGATCAGATTCGCGCGCGCTTACAGAACCAATCGCGCGCCCACTGTGACGCCCCGGGATCGGGCACTATGCAGATTTCAGCATTTCCGCCAAATCCGCATAATAACCGATTCCAGGTTGCCACTTATGATAACATTACAACAGTTCACGAATATTCCACAATTACAACAGAAACAGATAGATACAAGATGACTCAAACGAGCCAGGGTTACAACTGATACAATACAAAGATCCAAATAACAGCGGAAGAAACAACATAGTGTCCGACTACGGACAAGATCCAAATTGGACTAAGAGTCCTGAAGATAACCGAGAGCGTCCAATCCCTGCCCAGGCCAAGCCGGAGGGATTCCCAAGCTAACGTCGTCAGACTTCAAACCTGTAGACTGCAAGTTGGAATTTGCAGCCACGAAAGAGATTCGTGGGTCAGTACGGTTAAGTACTAGCAAGGGGGATAAAACCCATACTCACAACATACCGGCGTAGCCAGTCATCACAAGATACAAATACTTTAGGATCAACGGAAGGAAGGGGTTATTGCAAATAAGCGACGGCGGGCTGCACTAACCAACTACAGAGAGATACTACAACTTCCGGCTAACAGAAAGAAGATAAGATCGAGGATAGTAACCAACTGAAAGTAACTCCAAACAAACCCATCCTGGATCTCGCCCCTTATCCAAAGAAGCAATCCGAGGATAACTCACACAGTTGGATTAATGAATAATGGATCAGGTTGTTGTGTCAATAAGACTATTACTAGTCAAGTTATTATCATTAGGTGTAAGTTGTCTGAGTACTTGTTAGCCAGTACTTTCACCAAGTAATCCATAACCGCGGAAAACACGGCTTCTCGAGAAGATTTATCCCTGCAGGGTGTGCTCCAGTACCCGTACACACTCAAGCCACCAACTAAAACTTAGGTGGACTTGACACGACCCAAACCATCTCTACAACCCATCCTAGGAGCCACGGAGCTATAAGGTCCCAGCCACGCAGCCGAATACTCAGCGCAGATGTGCAAAACTCCCGCAGGACACAACACCCCGGCACTACAGGCCTCGCCCTATATGCATCAACATCACGAGTAACCAATGGGGGTACCTCCCATTATGCAAGGAGCAAATGGAACACCCGAACTAAGTGTGGCTCTTCGGACAAGCTGCAGATCAGGTCTAAGTCGAGGGGGGTCCCATACTACCACCCGGATGCGGTGAGCACGCTCATCATGGATCAGTAGACAAGACCCTTTTCCTATTAGGGTCGACACTAGCAGGCCTCAAAACCACAAGGGCCTCCTGCCGGTGCCTTATCAGCATATTATTAATAACAGGTTGATTGATTAACATCGAGCCCCCAGAACATAAAAGTAATCTAGTAACGGAAAGTAACGGGTAACAGACTCGAGCAAAACAACCTAAGCATGCTATTAAAACACTGGCTCAACCAAAGGGGTGATAGGAGTGGAGGTGAGGCAATATAAGGGTTAAGGGATTCATGTGATGGGTTCGTAACAGAAACAACTACTACTAAGGCTAGCAGAAAAGAACAACGGCAAGAATCGGTAACAAGTGATGAAAGGCAGCCATATGGCAGCAAGTGAGTATACTTGCCTGAGATCCCGCAAGGTAGCAGAACTTGTCGTTGCTCACATCATCTCAACGTCCTATCCGCGAAGAAGCAACGAACCTCGAACAAACACCGGAATGCAACAATTACTACTACGGCAAAAGATCCAGCATGATCCTATTTTATATGCATGGCATGGCAAGATGCGACAGGGAAAACAACTTAAGCAATTTAATCGGAACCGGAGTCCGGAGAAATAGGAATTGGTTCAAGTTGTTTATCTAACCATCAAGTTAAATGTTGTTTAGCATGGAAAACAATAAAGTAGATGAGTTAGGCAATTTAAATGGAATGGGGCAACAGTTGGAAATTATTAGCCCACACACATCCATATGTTGTCATATAGTTGAACATGCATAACAAAACCTAAAATGCACAAGATATGATGCAAACAGGGATATGGATGGCATGAACATGTTAAAGATATGAAACTGATTGGAAAACATATTTTATTTGTTTGATTTGGGATTAAAATGAATTAGTTATGGGTTTTGGCAATTTCAGTTGCATTAAATAAGAGGTGAAACAATTATTCAATTAAAGGTTGCAAACCAGAAAACAAAGTTGATATTCAAGTGTGGCATGTAATTTTGGATGAAAAACATGTTTGGAGTATTTAATTTGGAGCAACCATTTGAAAGGTATTAATTATGCCATTTAATTAACCAATTTAAGGATTATTAAATAACATTAATTTTAATTGCCCAAATTGCAAAACAAAGTTGATAAACAGAAAGTGCAATGAATTTGGACTGAAAAACATATTTGAGTTGTGTGATTTGAATTAGGTATGAATTAATTATGGAATTAACCAAATTGGAAAAGAATTGTTTGAATTTGAAACTTGAAACAATTTGAATTGTTCAAAACAGGAAACAAATTGCATATTTGAAAAGTACAGGAAATTTGGATTGGAAAACATATAAAGTTTGTGCAATTTGGGGTTAATTTGCAATTTTTATAGATGTTGGAAATTTCAGGGACTGTTTTGTGATTTTTCAGGGACTTAAATGTGGGGAAACGGTGTGGACTGGGCCTGTGTGCGAAAAAAACTGGGCAAGAAAGGGGCTGTACCGCGCAGCAGCCGCCCAGGGCCACTGACGCGTGGGCCAGGTGCCACTCTGGCGGCCACGCGCGCGGGTGAAAGGTGACGGGGCGGTGGAGGTGTATGACGGGTGGGGCCGCACCGCGCGGAATAAATCACCAAAAAGGGGTGGGCGCCCTGGGGATCGAACCCCGTACCTGTACCGCGCGCGAGAGGAACAGGACCACTACGCTGTCGCTGCTGTTGCGATTCAGAAAGGGAGGTGTACATCTTGAGCGATCTGCCGAGGAGTAGTTCTTCTCTGACGAAACTGACGGCTGCATCGACCGCTGCTGCTCGTCGGGCCGAGATGGAAAGATACGACGACGCACCCCGGCGTGGCACGACGGCCACGCCCGCAGAGCAAGGAGGGGGGAAGGGCCCTAGGGCGAGAGGTGGGGCCTCACCTCGGTGAGCGTCGGGGAAGGAGGAGCGGGGCTTCTCTGCGGTTGGTCGACGACGAACAGAAGGAGAGGCAGAAACGGACGGAAGTCCGGCGATGGCGCGGCCGCTGCGGAGGCTCCCGGCAGCGGGCGAGGGGACGGCGAGCCTCAGGGCACCTCCACGTTTCCATTCCCACTATCGGCAGCCCTTGACCACTACTCCTTCCCCATCGCCATGGTGGTCCAACTCCTCCGGCCATGGCATCGTGGTGGTGACAGAGGGAAAAAAGTCAGAGCGAGAGGGAGGGAGGTGGTAGAGATGGAAGATGGCGGCGGGACGGAAGAGGAGAGGGAGAAGGGTAGGCTCTAGGGTTTGGAGGGCCTCGAGGGAGAGATATAAGGGAGGGGGAGCAGGGCACATGGGGTGCGTGTTGCTGCTGCTTTTTCTGCAGAGGGAAACGACAGGGATGAGGGGGGAGTTGTACGGAGGTTGGGGATGACTGCGTGGGCTTGATGGGGTGGGCTGGTTGTAGGTGGGCTTGGCCTGCCTCTCAGCTCACCCCTCTCTTCTATTTATTTTTCTTTTCCTCTTTTTTTTGCATTGTAAGAAAAGAATAGGAAGGAGAGAAGAAAGGGAAAAAGGGGTTTGGGGTTTCTTCTTATTTTAGAAATAAATGTTGTTAATTTGCAAAACAGCAAATAAAAAGTAATGTTAATATTAACTTCAAAATTTAGAATATTAATTTGATTTTTAATGTGTTAGTTGAATTCCAATTAAGGTTTAATTTGGAGTTTTTTGGAAATAACATATTATATTAAATAAGTTCAAGCAATTATGAAAACATTATTAGCTTTAATTTATTTGCAAGATTTTAATTTTAAAACTCCCATTTGTAATATTGCCAAGTAGGAGTTGATTTGATTTGAATGTGTTGTTTGCATTTTCCATTAGGGTTTTGAACAATTTAAATTGTTTTGAAGTTTTGAGTGGTTTGGAAAACATGATGCAATGCTTATGGGATGCAGATGATGCAAACAAAAGAAAACAAACAGGTAACACCCCAGGTGTTACACCCACCTGCATCACTCACCCGCAACACATACGCACACACACGCGCGCTCTGCCGCGGCAGCAAAGTTGTTGTTTCTCTGCCGTGGTGTAAAACTATTGTCGTGGGCAATTCTATATCGTTTTTCTTAGTTTTTCCTTTGTTTTTCTCCTGTTTATCCCTAGGTTTCTGTGTTGATCTTTGATAAGGCCTAGCTACAACCATTCTACAGCAAATTTTAGGTACCCAAAACCCAAAGACTAGCTGTTTTTCTTGCTCTAACAGGCTGCTCAATTTGATCAATTTTGTGTCCATTTGCTCCTAGTTGATTCAAAGGCCATTTGAAAAGTACAAAAAAATAGAGAAAAGGAAAAAAGTATAAAAAATAGAAAGAGAGAAAAGGCAAAAAGAGGCCGAGCCATTACTATGTCACTAGTGGAGCTTGATACATCATATCTTGGATATTTTTGTGGACATATTTGAGCAATCTTGTGCCTGTTTTCATAGAGTATTTGCTACTGTCTTTCCAGTGCTTGCAATAACTCTTCCATATAATTGCTAAGCCGTATTTGTCTCCCAGAGTGAGTGTGTTCCTTTAGTGAATTTTATCACATTAGACAGTACACTGGAGTTGCTATTTTGGTGTTGTTAGGATTCCCAACCAAGCCCCACCAAATTCCCTGTTTTGTCTTGTGACACTTGATATCCTGGTTATTCTCTTCTCACACTTGGTACACTCTTCATCGATACGTGTTGGTAAGTAAATCCTATTCACTTTGGAACGGTGAGATACTCTTCTTTGCTGGTTTTGAGTGAGTTGTAAGAGAACACCACAACCCATTGTTATTTTGTTTTCACTAACAAGTTAATCAATGGAGTTTCCTAGTGTTGATGCTTGCAGTTATACATTTTGGAAGGAGGATTATAGTGGGATCCCTGCGTCAGATTTGTTCCACTTTACAACAGACATCAAGGAAATCCAGGTTACTATTACCCTTTATAAAGGTACATAGTATAATTTTGTTAGTCATGAGGTTGTTGAAAAATTGCAGCTGGTTCCAAAAACATGTGATCCATTTAGGTTACCTACATATGATGATGAACTTATTACTCACATAGTTTTTGTTCCTTTAACCATTCATGGCCATAAGGAGAAAAATTTATGTCATGTGATGCCTAAAGCTATTATTTGTTCTCATCTTTTGTTGGGACGAGAATGGTGCACTAGATATAGAGTTAATTTTGATAGCCATTATCCTGATTTACAATTCTTTTGGAACAATAAGAAAGATTGGATAATACATGCATGTCTTACAAAATTTCAAAGATTTAGACATCAACCCTTAATTTCTGCGCAAATGCTTGAAAAGCAAAGACTTGCAAAACTTGAGATGCACAGACTTGAGCGTATAGTTATGGGATTTGTCGAGGTTGAGAAGGCGTGTGAGGTTGTTTCTACTAATGTAATCATGTCTACTCCTAGTGTTGTTTCTTCTGATGTGCAGGTTGCTTTTGAAGAAAGGGAGCCTATAGTACAACCTGCACCACCACCACCACATATATTGGAGGAGCATGCCATTGTTCCTAGTGTTGTTGCTTGTGATATGCAGGTTGCTTTTGAAGAAAGGGAGCATTCTCAAGTACAACCTACATCACCACTAGAGGAAGATGAATCAGTACCTACTACATCTAAGGAGAATGCCATTGACATTGGTGCTGATTTTGAGCTACAAACTACAAGTGCTGAATTTTGTGAGTCTACTAATTTGCTAGTTGATTCTTGTGAGTTAACAAGCATATATAGTTCACCACCATATGATAATTTGATAATTTCGAATTTTGAGCATGTGGTATTGATTACACATAAAGAAGTGCTTGCTAAAATACCACCTAATAATATTGTGTATTCAATCATGTTACATGAACCAATTACTATGCAATGTGCTATGAATAGGATTGCTGAAATTTCATATATAAATTCTAGCAACTATACTACTTTCTTCATTTTTAATTTGGTTGGTGACTATAACATGAATGAAATTTTTATGGTGGATCACATAAGTATTACTCGTGATAGAATTTCTGAATTGAACATTGTGTTACCTCAGTTGGATTGTTTACAATTTGCTAAATCTAAGCATGATTTTACACATATGTTTGGTTTGCCCCAAAACTTGATAATTACATGTGCTACTGAATTATACTTCACTTATATTTGCAAATTGAGTTGCAATTTTCATAATGGAAATAATAAACATGTTAACACACTTGAGTGTACTACTACCACCAAATTTGATCACAGATCTTCTGTGAGAACACTTGATTTGATACTAAACAATGAGAATGTATACATAGATGTTTCTCCTTATGATCATGATTCTATGAGCTTCACTTATACTTGCAATTTTGATTGCTATTTGATGAGATGCTATTTGTTTTAATGTGACAATTATGTGCTATTTACATGGAAAATTCGTGGCCCCATGTCATGTGAGAATTTTTATCATGTCCATACAACTAATGCACCCCATTATAGATACATATATTGTGCATACACGTTGTTCTTTTTGTTTCTTCCATGTTCAGTTTACAACAAGCCGTAGACGTCTTGTCTTGAAGAAAGGGAGGATGATGAGGATATAATAGGGGTCCATGGTGATTATACATGCTTAAGTTGGAAGGAAATATTGAGCCTCCCTAATATTCATTATAAGGTGAATTATTTCCTAGTAATAAATATTGTTTGTGTTTATAAGAATGTTATACTACCTAAGCCTATGCTTATGTATTAGCAGGGTTGTTGATAACACAAACTTGAATGGGGGAAGACCTCAAGCGATTCTGGAAAACAAGATGGAGATGCTGGAAAACAAGAGTACGAATAGTGAATACAATTAGTCAAGTGATGAAAACAAATGTGCAAGTGTGGAAAACAAACTCCATGAATGTTCTTCCACACTAAAGAATGGTGAAAACAAGAACAGGGCGCCCCATTGAAGATCAACGCGCCATATAAAAGTCCTAATTTAATTAGGCATGGCCTGTATGCCACAATGGCCGAACCCCCTAAAGTTGGGTCGGTTTGTATCCCTTCCTAGTCCAAGTAGGAGTCCTAGTAGATTCCTCCTAGTCCAGGTAGGAGTCCTAGTTGAGTACTAGTCCTAGTAGGAGAGGTTCTTGTGCAAGGAGCCCTTCACCTATATATACTCCCCACCTGCGTGTGGAAAGAGGGAGAACAAGTTTAAACCAAAAACCAATGAAACCCTAGCCTCTAGATTGTATTGAATAAGCATTCGTCTTGAAGTATACCTGCAAAGTTGCGTGGTATCTTGTTATTCCACTGAGAATAGGGGATACAGGACCACTCGTGATCTTTGATTGCGTGTGCAAGAGTGTGTAGCTGAGAATATCCAAAGGGATTGATTGTTGTTGCATTGGGAACATGGGTCATCCAAGTGAGAGGTCTCAGTGTAGCACTAGTTATCATAAAATCCAGAAAATACCACAAAAAGAGAGAGAGCTCATTGAGAAGATCGGGCCACCCCTTATCACCTAGCTAAAAGGCGTTAAAGAAAAGCACTTCTTGGGAGATAACCCATGGTTTTTATTTTTGCAATGTTTTCTTATTTTTTCTTTGAGTCAAGGTGTTGTTTACTTCAGTAGCAAATCCTTTGTATCTTTATTTTCTCTCATTTTTTGTGTCAAGCAAAGTCTCTAGTGAAAGTTGAGGTTAGGTTTGGATTTCTGCGTAGGAAACATATTTCTGTTGTCTACTGTTAAATTCGTATAAAATCACAGAAAGATCAAAATGACCTGAAATGTTTTGTGCTTAATCCTCAGCTATTTCCGAAACTTCTTCTAGTTTTAAATTTTCCGTTTTGAGCAATGTAAGTGCCCCGAAAAAATTCATCTTTACCGACTGTTCTGGTTTTGACAGATTCTGCCTTTTTACTTGCATTCTCTCTTTTACTATGTCGAGTGGATTTATTTGCTCCACAAAACATCAGTGGCTGTAGCTAATGTTTAAAAAGTATTAATAATGCTTGTGTCCAAGGAGAACATGTGATTTTGTGATTGTGCACTAACCCTCTAATGATAATTATTTTGAGTTTGGTGTGAAGGAAGTTTTTAAGGTTCGAGAGAAGAGGGTGATATAATGTGATCAAAAAGAGTGAAAAACCAAAGCTTGGGGATGCCCCCGTGGTTCATCCCAGCAAATTCTAAGAAGACTCAAGCGTCTATGCTTGGGGATTCCCAAGGCATCCCCTTCTTCATCAGCAACTTATCAGATCACTTCTAGTGAAACTATATTTTTATTCGGTCGCATCATGTGTACTTTACTTGGAGCGTCTGTTTGTTTCTGTTTTGTTTTCCTTGCTGCAATAAAAATAGTTGGAACCCAGCATTCTTGTGTGGGAGAGATACATGCTCCGGTTTTTCATATGAATACTCGTTTTCTTCCATGCTCGTATTCTTAGTTTTCCTTCTAGCTACTGCAAATTCTTTTAGCTCATGTTTTTCATGCATCTCTTATTCAGAATTGTTAGTTCTAGTAGAGTAGTAGTAGTACTCTCTTGTTTCATTGCTATATCTCTTGGAGAGTTTTTTTTTAGTTTGAAATGATTGGTGTTGGAAAGCAGTAGTATAATTTCCGTGCTTATAACGGTGCAAAAAGAAACTCGTATAGGCTGTGGCTAGACTTTTTCATGTCATGTTGGATGTTATTTTAATTCTATGCTTAGTAGTTATTATTGTAACATGACTTATGTGAAATAGCCAAGAGTGCTAAATGTTCCATTGAAAGAATCATGAGTTGTTTTCATCACATTGAAGCATAATTTTGTGGTATTCTCCTTCGAATGCTTTATTTGGTTGACTTGGCGCATGCTTACACCATGTTTATGACTCAGTCACCTATAGCCTCTATGATCATTTAGTTTTTGACTTGTAATACCATTTATGCTTTGATTAATAATTTTTTTGTCGCTATGCATGATTATGGCCATTATTGCTCTCTTAATTTGTCGCTCCCAGTCTTTTGCTAGACTCCACCTATACTGAGTATGAGCTCTACTAGTGCATCCAACTCCCCAAAAACAAAGTTTGCCAAATATGTCCACCATACCTACCTACACGTGGTAAACCGCCACTCCAAAGTAAATTTCTCATGTGCTAGCTTTAAAACCTTCAAAATTATACATGTTTTGTGCTCTGTTTTAGCTCATGAGGAAGTAGTTTAAAGTTTATTATGGTTCATGTCAAGCAAAGGTCTTCTGCCTCTTTCACCCAATGAGTATGGAATCTGTGCTCATTTAAATTTGCAGAGAGTTGGTGCCAAGTAATATAACCAAAAGAACTTCCCCATGGATTGATGAAACTTGGTGACCACCCATGGATACGGATAGCCCTGGTTTGCGAAAAGCATGGTGGGGGGGGGAGTGCCAAACTAAATACACAACGGAACCCGCTCTAAAAAATCTAAAAACCTTGCTTGGCATGAGTTATGATAAGTTTTTCATTACCATTCGTTGACATAGACATACACCTCTCTAAAAAAATGTTTTCGATACCTCTGTTTAATAAAATAAAAGCTCTAGCACATGAGTTAATCTTTTCTCCCCTCTACGAAGGGAATTTCTTTTACTTTTATGTGGAGTCTCCATCTTATAACTTTATGCACAGTGAAGAGAGAGTAATTTCCATTCTGAGTTTAATGTGCATTTGTCCCAAAGATTATTATTGATTGATTCATGCTATGTTATTACTTGTTCTACAATTATTTGTTTCTTGTCACCACTTGAACTTTGAAGGTGTCCTGGCATTTATGTTTCGCCCACTTTTAAGGACAAGTGAAATACCAGTTTGCTATGTTTTCTTTATGCTCGAAACAAACGTATAGCTTTCAAGCGCATTATTATTCATGATCTTTTTATTTGTGATTCTTTTCATGATGCGAAGTGATTGGTAAATTTCATTGTTAGAATTGTATCCACCATGCCTGTGTTTAGAGTACTATGATCTCACCTTACAAATGCTTTTACAAATATGATGATCGAGATTATGTTGGTAGCATGTCACCTCAAAAATTATTTTTGTTATCACGTACCTACTCGAGGATGAGCAGGAGTTAAGCTTGGGGATGCTTGATATGTCTCAAACGTATCTATAATTATTGATGCTCCATGCTTGTTTTCTATCAAATACCTTTATGTTTCACATGTTTTCCTTAGTTTTCCGGATGTTTTCTGGACTAACCTAATGATAAGATGCCACAGAGCCGGTTCCTGTTTCTGCTGTTTTTGGTTTCAGAAAAGTTGTTATGGAAATATTCTCGAAACTGGACGAAACAAAATCCCAGAGTCTTAGAATTCCCGGCACGTCAACGGAGTCCAAAGGAGACCCGGAGGGGGGCCAGGAGGTGGCCACACCACCTAGTGGCGCTCCCCCTTTGGCCGCGCCACCACATGGTGTGGCCCCCTCGGGCGCCCACCGACATTGCCCCTTCGCCTATTTATTCCCCCCGATCCATAAACCCTAAAATATCAAGGCTCCATCAACGAAAAGTTCCGTAGCTCCGCGTCCATCGCCGACAAGTTTTGGGGGACAGAAATCACTGTTTCGGCGCCCTGTCGGGACGGGGAAGTGCCCACGGAGCCATATCCATCGAATCCACCGCCATCTTCATCGCCGTTGCTGACCCCCATGATGTGGAGTGATGAGGACATCCCTAATACATTTCCACTTAAACAAGATGAAGTGAGACTTGGGCCTATGACAAGATCAAGGACCAAGCTACTAGAACAACAGGTGAATTCACTCCTCATAGATTATGATGTTTGTGATAATGAGAATTTTATACTGCCTAAGTCTATGCATTTATGTATGGTCAGGTTTATTGATAACACAAACATGGTGGAAGAAAACAACCAAGAGGAGCTGGAAAACAAGATTACTAGTGGTGAAAACAAATGTACCATGGTGAAAACAAGACTACCATGGTGAAAACAAATGTGCAAGATGGTGAAAACAATCATGCAAGTGTGGAAAACAATTACTAGCTTGTTATTCCACACTTAGAGAGATGGAAAACAAGTGGAGGGCGCCCCATTGAATATCAATGCACCATATAGAAATCCTACTTTGAGTAGGTATGGTCTGTATACCATATTTGGCCGCATCCCTTAATGATGGGTCGGTTTGTATCTTTTATTTGAGTCCAAGTTGGACTCCTAGTCCTAGTAGGAGTCCTAGTCCTAGTAGGGGTGGGGACTTGCGCAAGGAACCCCTTGTGGCCGCACCCACCATCTATATAATCTCCCCTCCTGCGAGTTGTGGAGTAGATCAAGTTTAAACCAAAGAAACCCTAGCCTTGAGATTGTATTGTTGCTAAGCATTCATCTTGAAGTATTACAAGTCAAAGTTGCGTGATATCTTGTTATTCCATTGGGAATAGGGGATACAGGACCACCTGTGATCTTTGATTACTTGTGCAAGAGCGTGTAGTTGAGAATATCCAAAGGGCTTGATTGTTGTTGCATCTGGCAACAGGGGTCATCCAAGTGAGAGGTCTCAGTGTAGCACTAGTTATCACAAAAATCCAGAAAATCCACAAAAAGAGATAGAATCTCATTGAGAAGATTGGGCCACCCCATATCATCTTGGTATCAGATTCTCAGGTTTACTCGGTGAGAAATTTATCTTTAGTCTAGTTGTTTTTATTTCCTATCCAGAAAAAGCCAAAAATATTAGGTTTAGATTTTGCCAGAGCCTAGATCAACACCAAATTGCTACTCTAGTTGCTGTTTATTATTGGTTTGCGTTCCTGTTTTTCTGTTTTTAGTTTTCATCTATTAGGGTTCACCTAGTTTCTTTTTGTTTCTACACCGAAAATCACCACCAAAAAAAGTGTGCTTTGATCTGTTTCTTCTCGGGAATTTTTAGACCTACACCTTGTTCACAAGTTGATCTAGTTCCTCGAGTTCATAAAGTTGTGTTTCTGTTGCTTTTGATCCAAGTCAAGTCCTAATCGATTTGCTATTTCCTATCGGGTTCCTACCGCGGCACGCTTTTGATCAAATTGCTGCCGTACCTTGCACCGGTCGGATTCGCTACCGCACCTATACCGCACCTTACCAAACACGCGTTTTGTAACGCCTTTTGCTTACCGCACGCCAACCTACTTCTAGCCGCACTCGTGTAACATCCCTGATTTTTGGCAAGTGCAAAAATCACTAAAAATTGAAACTTTTTGTTTTCGTGTTATGCAAGTCACCAAAAAACAAATGAGAGGCAAGAAATAAAAGGAAACAATACATAACTCAATGAAAATTGAAATTAAGAATCCATTATATCTCTATTCCATAAACCCTAAAAGCCCATTCAAAATAAATATTCATTAATCAAAGAAATTGTTTTCTCTTAGAAAAGCTTATTTTATAACATGTTTTCAAATCAAGTATTACTTTGAAAATGTTTTATAGAGTTTGAAACCAGAGAATTATTATCTCTAATATTTTTTTAAGCCTCAAAATTATTTTATGAGAATAACAACTATTTTTATTGATATGCAAATGTTACTCCAAGTTTTAAACATAAAGTGATGTTCATAAAATGTTTTGAAAATAACATAAAAGAGGACTTTGGAAACAATATTTTGGGTTGTGTAATTTTTCTAAGCCACTTTGATAATTATTGAATTTTCGATTTTAAAAAAATTGCATTAAGTTACTGTTAATAAATCCTTCATATCCTAAAATTATAAAATATGAAAATGGTTTACAAATGTCTTCCAAAAATAGTATTTGACATTCATAATGTCTCTAAATTTTTATTTAATCAAAAACACCATTTTATTATTTTTCCAATTTTAAATAACATTAAGTACTATTAATGTTTTATTTATAAATTAAAAAATATGATTTTTGAAATATGTTGAAAGTTTACAAAAATGTTTCTAAGTGAAAGATATTATTTTTACAAAAATTTTGCAATTGGTTGAAAGTCATTTGGTCTTGTATATTAAAAGATATTAAAAACAGAAAAAAAAAGGATGACATCATGATGATGTCATCATCGTCATCAACCTCCCTGCATCTGTTTCTTCCGAATAAAGGAGGATTTAATCCTCTTGATTCCTGGCGTTTCAAGCATTCAATCTCAGAGACGATTGCTCCTCTTAAATCCCATTCTACTGCTCGTCATTTCCCCTCTCCTTCCTCTCTGGATTTTGCCCTGAGGCCGTTCAATTTTCTCGCCGGAGTTCGTCCGCCCCGCCGCCGTTTTTCCTTGTTTTCCGACGAAGCGAGCCACCGTAAGCCCCGCTGTGGCCACCCCATCCTTCCTACGCGTGTGTGCATGTCACTGATCCCTCTTGAATCTCCTTTTCGCAGCGATTCATCGAGGGCGAGCTCGTCGGAGCACGGCCACCTCGGGACCACCTCGCCGCCTGTTTAGAGGGTGTGTACCCTGTGTGATGAGCTTTTGTACTTGAGTATCGAGTAATGAAAGTGCCTGTTTTTATGGCTGTTATCGCAGAAGGATATGGCGCAGTAGTTTGGCTCTCCCGAGAGATCGGGGCCAATTAATTGCAACTAGGGAAAAAACGGTTCTGGCCTAAAAAGATTCGAGACTTCCGACTCGAACCCGATGAGGTGATTGTTGCGACTTGGCCGTAGTGGTCTTACCGAGTCGAACTTAACCTATAGGGTTACCCGGCACGTCCGCTAGGATTTTTCTTCGTGTTGTTGACACGGAATCATACCGGAGGACGCAGCTTGAGTGCGATTTCAGGCCCTCAAGAGAGATCTTTTGGGTCTTACCTTCATATTCGAAAGAATATGGCATCCGGATGTACCTAGTCGGCTGAACAATCCAGGTTTGTGATGTGCAAACATCGTATGAATGAATGGAAGGATCTGCCTATTCGTGCAATTTTGAGTTTGTGGTCCCTTGTCCATACGAAAGAATTTTCGTGTTCGGAGTTTCATGCCCATACGAAAGAATTTTCGTGCTTTGGGGTATTTTATCCTGTGAAAGAAATTTTCACGTCATAATTTGTCCATACGAAGTTATTTCCGTGTTTAGACTTTTATTCGAAGGATTTTTATTTATGCGAAGTTATTTCCGCGTTTGAACTTTCCATTCGAAGAATTCTTCAGCTTGATGATGCATGCTATGACGTCATGGCGCACTTTTATCCTCCCGATGGGACGTGACGGAGTAAGAGCAGAAGCGTTGGCCCACTTTGTCAGCTTTTTGACCAGAAATGAGGCGTCGTTCCCGGTTTTTACGCGAACTGCGCGCAGTAAATGCGCACGATCCACTGTTAAGATCGTGGCAGGAAACAGCATCCGCCGCCCCTTCGTTTCGCCTTCACACGCGGCGGCCGCGATGGATGCCACGCGGCTCAGCGAGCGGCCAGGATCGACTGGCTCTGTGTATAAATTCAGGCCTTGGTGAAGCGGTGAAAATTTCCCAGCTTTCGCCTTCCTCGCTCATCGTCTTCCTCGCGCACCATCTCCTCTCTCTCTTCGAGGTTGTGCTAGCAGCAATGGCGGGAGGCAAGAAACGCGGCGCTGCCGCCTCGGCGTCAGGAGAGGTTCCAGCGCAACCCGCACCGCGCTCGGTCGATTGGCGCTCGCCCAACACCACGGCCAAGAGTGGCAAGGAGATGCAGCGGGAGGGGTTGCTGCCCGCGGAGGCCGAGAAGCGGGTGCGCCTCGGCAAGAAGGAGGAGGTACCCAATCCACACGCGAACGAACGAGTGGTCTTCGCGGACCACGTGTCGCGCGGACTTTCTCTTCCCCTTCACCCATTCCTCGTGGCATTGCTGTATGTCTATGGCATACAGCTCCATGATCTTCCTCCGAGTGCAGTGCAGCACATATCGTGCTTCATTGTATTCTGCGAGTGCTTTTGGGGCATTCGCCCACATTGGGGCCTCTGGAAGGCCCTCTTCAAGGTCCGAATCTTCCGCGAGAAGTCGCGGGTGGAATCTGAGCCTGGCGAACCACTGCGCACGGGCGGCTTCGGGATTCAAGCAAAGTCGGAGAACAACTACTTTGGCATGTACTTCATCGACTCCGCCCAAGGATGGAGGAAAAAGTGGTTTTACGTCACCGACAACAGCTCGGGTGGGATTCAGGAATTCCACCCGTTCGCTGTCTTGAAGAGACGGAAGTCCTAGGCGCACAGACTGTCGGCTGAAGAGACCCAGGTCGTTACGCCGCTACTCGCCAAGGTGGCCGCCCTCCGTGATCAAGCCGCTGGAGTCGTGCTAAACGGGCTGCACCTGGCGAGCATCTTCCTCAAGCGCAGAATTCAACCCCTGTAGCACAGGCCTTCCACGATGTGGGAGTACCAGGGCTCTGAGGATCCCAGTCGCGTGAGTCGTGAAGAGCTCTCGAACGTCGAGTTCGAGAAAAAGATCGCGGCCATAACCAGCTTGAAGGTGGGAGAAAAATTCCCCGACTGCACAGTCGCAGCCTTCGAGGCGTCAAGGCCTCCGCCACCCGAAGTGAGTTCATCCTTCCTTCTCTCTTCATTTCTTTCCTTGTTCTGAATTTTGGTTGACTGAATTTTCCCTCGCTTTTCCTTTGTCTTCTTTGATAGAGCTTAACCGTAGCCACCTGCTACCCGCCCACGTCCGGAGAGGATGCCTCGGATTTATTGGTGAGTAACCTGGACGGTCCAGCCGACACCAGTGTTGCTGATGCCTCCTCGAGCTCCGAGAGTGACTCCTCGGATGACGAGGGGGATTCGGGCAACGATCGCCTCCTTCGCAAATGCCGTCGAGTGGGGGATGATGAGGCCACTTCCAAAGATAACTCTTTGGAGGAATCGCTCGGGAAGGAACCCATCACCGTCACTCCGCTGCGCACGCGCGCCCCTCCTCCTTCGTTTCCAACAATCCAAACCGCTTGGAATGCGGATATGTTGGATGAAGAGGATGATGACGAGTAAGTTCTTTCTTCTTGTTCTTAGTCGAACATTTCCTTTCGCATCTTTTTTGACATATTTTCTTCATTGCAGTCTGCAAGCTATGAGTCCTCGCAGGTACGCCTCCTTCCTTCCTCCCGAAAAGAGGAATAAAGTGGGAGCTGCGGGTGAGAATCCTACCATCGACACCGTCCAAAACTCACCGAGTGTAGCCCCCAACGCGGCGACTACGGAATACAGAATTCCTAGTTTCGCTGCTGGGGCTTCGGCTCCGAAGGAGGTGTCGGGTAGCTCGGCGGATCCCCTCTCCCTTACTCAAGGCCAGGTAAACTTTTGCTGCCTGCTTCTTCAATATTTTATCACCTTTGGATTTGTTATCGGGTGCACGTCAGTGCTCCCGATGGGAGTAGCCCCTAAGGCTGTTAGTCGATTGCATGCGATTGGCTACAGGCTCAGAGATAGTCTTTTTATTTCTTCTTCTTCATTTTATCGGGTGCACGACAGTGCTCCCGATGGGAGTAGCCCCCGAGGCTATACTCGAATGTTCACAATCAAGTATAGGCTCAAATTTCTCCTTCGTGATTCTTTTATCTTCATGTTCCTTGCAGTCGCTTATCGACTCCCTTGCGGCGGTTGGTCGCCGTGTTGTTCTCGCTGAGTCGGAATGCGGGATCCTTCGATCAGACCGTGATCGACTCGCCTCGGAGAATGAGCTTCTTCGAAGTAAGTTTACCATCTTCTTCTGTCTTTATTTTTTCACTAATTCTTTGGTTCTAACAACTATTGCTGCGCAGCTCAACTTGAGTATATGAAGACCGAGAAGGTGAATGCCTCCACTCGGGCAACTGCTCAAGAGGCCGAGTTGGAGGCTACTCGACGGGAACTCGAGTCCTCCCGCATGTTGTCGGCAGATCTTGAAGGAAAGTTTGCGGCTGCCTAGGTTGCTCTGAAGAATTTGGAGGAAGCTGGCATCAAGGCGGATGCCGACCTTGTCGACTTCCTTCGTCCCCTTGCCGAGCGCTTTGCGGGTAAGTTGCTTTTGTCCTATGATTTGTCTTCTGTCGTGGTGAGTCCTTTGGATCTTAACATTTTTCTTTGTAGGTCTTCTGGGTGTCCAACTGGAGCTTCCTGGGGTCCATCGGGTGGATGCGCTGACAGATTCTTGCGCCCAGCTCAGGAGGCACGCCGAAGGGGTCTGCACCTTGATTGGCGATGCCACTCAAGTGCTGACACAACTGCACGGCCGCCTTCTCGTGAACGCCGTGTCTCCACCCGCGCTGAGTGATTTGCTGAAGATTTTCTCGGAGAGCAATCTCCTTGATGCCTACGCGGTTGCTCAGTCGGAATCTGGGGCGAAGACCGCCATCCATTTCGCGCTGGCGCATGGAGTCACCGGTTTGGAGGAGGCCTA
This sequence comes from Alopecurus myosuroides, assembly GCA_028641055.1. NCBI lineage: Eukaryota > Viridiplantae > Streptophyta > Magnoliopsida > Poales > Poaceae > Alopecurus > Alopecurus myosuroides. Next base: position 114,122,378 of record CM054063.1, on the reverse strand, counting down.
CTCGGAGCTTCCCGTCGATCCTGCTACGGGCAAAAAGGTAGGGCTTCGTCGTTTTGGCGAGCCAGCCGGAGTCCTTGCTCGGAAATTATCCGAGTTGTTTGCACGTGCTAGGAGAGGGACCACCGCCGCGAGTGGCAACACAACTGTAGCTCCTTAGTATATTTCTTCTGTACTTCGCTGTTCCGATTGTAATGAACCTTGGGATATGCTCCCGTATTTTTAATGTTTTAATCGAGATGTTCTTCTGAAATGCTTCCCGCAATTGTGTGTTTCCTCCCGATGGGAGTAGCCCCCGAGCACCTGTCGAATAGGTGGTTAATATATCTCGAATAGGGCATCTTATTCCTTTAACTTCCTTGTATTTTTCAGGTAGCCGGGGTGGCTGCGGAGCCTTCAGGTGGACTTGCTACTCCGGCAAATCCTCTTGTTGCCGCTGTTGGGACCTTTGCAGGTCTCCGTGATCGTGTAGCTGATGGTGAGCGCAAGCTAAAAGCGCTGCGTGGGATACCCGATGTGGCTAAGTCCAAACAAAAACTGGCGATTGAACGCGAGCAGTTTGTAATGGATGAGTTGGTGTCTGTTGCCAAGGATTTGCTCTGTAAGTAATGCAGCCCCCCCAAGTCTTCTTTATCTTGTATCCTTTTTTGATCATGTAACTTTGCTTTTCAGTTGTTCAGCCGGATGACAGGAATGAGAAACAATGGGTGGAAAACCACATCTTTCAAGAAGCTGGCAGCTCGAGACCTCACGCGAATAATTTTTGGTCCGATCGTAGTCGAGGTTTTGTGCTTGCTACCTTGAAGTTCCGTGTCATCCAGGCGAAGATACTCGTGAGCTCCTTTCACGAGGTTTTGATTGCGATGAACGCCGCTTTCAATCTGCTGCAAAGGGGTCCTGAAGATTGGAGCCATCTTCTCAGGGTGTTCGGTCGAGAAGGAGAGATTCGCGAGTGTGTTCGCAATCAGATGACTTGCGGCTCGGTGGTGGCTCTCTCTTTTGTCCGGTTGTGGCATCCTGAGGTGAACTTCAACTCCATAGCTAGGCTTCCTGATGGTCCAATCGACGATATTTCTCCTCATTATAGGGCTGTTCTGCCTGCGGCAGAAGAAATCATTCGATTGACCTCGGATGAGGTAGATCGGGTTTTGGCGGCTGAGAATGCTCAGCGCTGGGTTTGATCGTAGGATGTCTATATCCTGTTGTTCTGTATAGTTTGTAAAAACTGTTGTAAGGTGTTCACCTTGTACATATAAATTTTCCTGTGATGCTGAGTTAGGCGTAGCCCCCGTGTGTTTTTTGGGGTGTGTACCTGTTACTTTTAGCATGTAAAGATAAGAAATCTTCGAGTATCTATGGTTGAGAAACCATGTATTTTATTGGAATGACTGAAAAGTCATGTGTTTTTCTGTCGAACTACAAGATGGCTAGTATAGCCTTATTATGGCTAAAAAATAAATCTAAGGGTAAAATTTGCGGAGTTGTGCGACATTCCAAGGATTGGAATAGACGCCTCCAGTCGCCGGGTTCTTCAGTCGATAGGCGCCACCTGGGATAACTTCGTGTATTATGAAGGGTCCTTCCCGTGGTGGCTCGAGCTTGTGTCCTTCCTTCGTGTATGCGGCGACTGTGATAGTTTCGCAGCGACTGCTGGTATACTGCTGATCTTGCGAGTGAAATATCACGTATTTCATCGAGTGCGTCCATGTCATCCGCGAGTTCCCTGTTGGAGGTTTCTTCGCTGTCAGCGACAACCCTTGGGGCGCTGAACCTGACGTCCTCGGGAAGGACTGCTTCGGCCCCGTAGACCATGAAAAATGGTGTGTAGTTTGTGGATCGGTTTGGAGTTGTGTGGAGGCTCCATAACACAGAGGGTAGCTCTTCTGCCCAATATCCTGCTACCGGGTGTAGACGACCGAGTAGACGTTTCTTGATGCCAGCCGAAACTAATCCGTTGGATCTTTCGACTTGGCCGTTGGTTTGCGGATGGGCAACTGAGGCAAATTTGAAGTTGATGCCCTTTTCTTCACAGAACTGCTGTGTGTTCTTTTGCCGTGAAGTTAGTACCATTGTCTGTAATGATGTCATGTGGTACTCCAAACCTGCATACGATGGAGTCGAGGAATTTGATAGCGCATTGGGCGCTAGCCGAGGTTACCGGCATGGCTTTGATCCATTTGGTAAATTTGTCAACTGCGACCAGCAAGTGTGTGTATCCACCTGGCGTGGACTTGCGTAGTGGTCCGACCATGTCTAGCCCCCATTGTGCAAAGGGCCAGGCGATGGGTATCATATGCAATTCCGTAGCGGGTGTGTGTGGTTTTGGTGCGAATCGCTGGCAAGCGTTGCACCTGTCGACCAGCTCCTTTGCGTCTCTGGCGGCTGTAAGCCACTAGAATCCTGCTCGGAAGGCTTTCCCCATGATTGCTTTCCAGCTAGCATGATGTCCACAATCTCCTTGATGGATATCTTGCAATAATTCTTTGCCGTCCTCGGGTGCTATGCATCGTTGCAATATGCCTGAGATGCTTTGCTTGTATAGCTCTCCGTTGATCACCCGAAAGGATTTGCTTCGCCTGACTATCTGTCGGGCCTCTCGTGGATCTGCTGGGAGCTGTTTCGCGGACAAGTAGTCGAGGTATTTCCGTGTCCAGACTGGCTCGACCAGAAAAACTTGTCGCGAAATATGATGAATGAACTCGATAATAGCAACTTGCGGGCTGACCTCTGTCTCCGATGTTGTGGGTACGTCTGCAGTTTTCTTGATTTTGACTGATCGTCTAGTCATCCGCTCAAAATATATCCCTGGCGGTATGGGTGTATTTGTGGAACCCATGTTTGCCAGCTTGTCTGCTTCTTCGTTGCTGGATCTCGCAATATGCTTCAGCTCGCATCCCTTGAAACTTTCTTCGAGTAGGTTGTACATGTCACGATAAGCAACCATGTTTTCAGCGATAGCGTCGCATTCCTTCATTGTCTGTTGCACGATGAGATTGGAGTCGCCGTAGATCATCAGTCGGGTGGCTCCACACGCAACTGCCATCTTCATCCCATGCAACAGAGCTTCATATTCTGCGTCGTTGTTTGATGCTGGATCATCAGGTGGAAAATCCAATCGGAGGACGTACTGCAGTTTGTCCCCTCTAGGTGATATTAGGACGATTTCAGCTCCTTCTCCTTCGTTTCTCTTGGACCCATCGAAGTACATGATCCAATTACTCGTGTATTCTGGCGGGCCGGGCGTTTGTAGCTCTGTCCACTCGCTCAGGAACTCCACAAGTACCTGGGATTTTACTAAATTGCGCCTTGTATAGATGATGTCCCAAGCGCCCAGCTCGATGCTCCATTTTGCTATCCGTCCAGATGCCATTGGGTTGTTCATGATTGTACCGAGTGATACATCATTAACCACTGTTATGGTGTGTTCCTGGAAGTAGTGCTTGAGCTTTCGAGCCGTGAGAACAACTCCATAAGGGAGTTTCTGGTAGTGAGGGTATCGTTGCTTGCATGGCGAGAGCACTTCACTGATGTAGTAGATTGGTCGTTGGACCCCATATGCCTTGCCCTCCTTAGGTCGTTCGACTACAATTGCCGTGCTGATGACCTGGTTTGTTGCGGCTAGGTATAGGTATAGTGGCTCCCTCTCTTGCGGTGTTGCAAGGATGCGCTTGCTTTGCAATGATCGTTTCATGTCTGCGAATGCCTGCTTAGCCTCTGGTGTCCACTCGAACTTGTCCGTCTTTTTCAACAGCTTGTAGAAGGGTAAGGCCTGCTCGCCCAATCGTGCGATAAATCTGCTCAAGGCGGCTAGTCGCCCTGCGAGCTTTTGGACTCCGCGTAGATTGGTTGGCTCCTTCATTGTCAAGATTTCTTGTATTTTCTCCGGGTTGGCTTCGATGCCTCTGGCCGATACCAGGTACCCGAGTAGTTTTCCTGCTGTGACGCCAAAGACGCACTTTGTCGGATTGAGCTTGATTTTGTATGCGTTGAGGGCGTCAATTGTTTCTCTAATGTCCTCGAGGAGTGTATCCTCTATTCGAGTCTTGATGACGATGTCGTCAACATACACTTGTACGTTCTTGCCAATGAGCTTGGCGAGGCATTTTTGCATGTAGCGCTGATATGTCGCGCCTGCGTTCTTGAGCCCGAAAGGCATTGTCGTGTAGCAGTACACACCGTGTGGCGTGATGAATGCTGTCTTTTCCTCGTCTTCCTGCTTCATCCGGATCGGATTATATCCCGAGTAGACGTCCAGGAAAGAGAGGCGTTGACAGCCCGCAGTAGAATCTACGATCTGGTCGATTCGTGGGAGGGGAAAATTATCCTTGGGACAGTGCTTATTTAATGACGTGTAGTCAATGCACACTCGAAGGATGTCAGTGTTCTACTTTGGAACCAGCACCGGGTTTGCTAACCAGGTGGATATCTTGATCTCTCTGATAAATTTTGCTGCTAGCAATCTGTTTACTTCTTCTCCAAGCGCTTTCTGCTTGGGTTCTGAAAATCGTCGAGTGGTCTGCTTGATCGGTTTTGCATCCTTGAAGACTTCGAGTGAGTGCTCAGCGAACTCCCTGGGTATTCCTGGCATATCTGAGGGCTGCCAAGCGAAAATTTCCCAGTACTCACGGAGGATTTCGACGAGCGCGCTTTCCTATGCTGGCGAGAGGGTAGTTGAGACCATCGCTGTCTTCGCAGAATCCGTCGGGAGCACCTGATGCTTTCGGGTGTCGCTGTTTGTGCTGAACTCCAATTCTGGCGCATTTTTTTTTTGTGAGGGGCATCACGGAGTGGTCCGTGGTCTTTGCTAGCTCCTGCAGTTCTTCTTGCATCCCGAAAGATTTTGTGATCTCGTTGAACTCGATGTCGCATTTGTTGGACTTCTGGAAATCTCCGTCGATGGTGATTACACCATATTCTCCGGGTAGCTTGAGCTTTAGGTACGCGTAATGTGGTATTGCCATGAATCTGGCGAACGTTGTTCGACCAAGAATGGCGTGGTACTGTGAGGGCCAGTCGACTACTTCAAAGTCGAGGAATTCTCTTCTGTAGTTGCGTCGATTGCCCAACACAACCTCTAGGTTAATTGTTCCGAGTGGACGGATCGCCTTTCCTGGAACTATCCCGTGGAAGGATGTTTCTGACTCTGCAAGTCCGTCCAGGTTCCGGTTCATCCGGCGGAGTGTATCCGCGTAGATAATGTTGATGCCGCTGCCTCCGTCCATGAATACGCGAGCCAGTTCGTAATTACCAATTTGTGCTTGGATTACCAAGGCAGCGTGTCCTGGTCGATAGACTCGTGGCGGGTGGTCTTCCATCGAGAAAGTGATCGATTGGTCCGCCATCTTCAGGTACTCGGGCTTTGTTGGCGGGTTTTGCACAACCATGCACAGTTGCCGCGTGTTTGTCTTCTGAGATCTGCGGGATGGGCAGACTTTTTGTATCATCCCTAACTATCCAGCCGGGTTCGGGTACGCGTTAGCTCCTGCGTTTGGTGCGGGTGGCGCGTTTAGTGCTGCTAGCGCCATGTTCGGATTTCCTGGTGGAGGTGGGGGTAATGGCGGCTGGAACCCTTGATGTTCTCCTCCTGGGAGTGGCGGGTAGTTTTGGTTAGCTGCTGATCTGCTTTTCTTCGAGAAGGCCTCGTGGATTTCGATGAACTTTCGACAATCCTTGAGGAGGTGTGTTGCCTTAGTTTTGCCGTGCGTTTATTTGTAAATAGATGTAGCGAGCAGTACGCGTTCAGATCCTCCTCGGGGCTTTTGTCTTCAGCTTTTGGTTTCCACTCGCGACTCCCGCGGCGCCCATTATCGCGGCTTCGTGTGAATTCTGCCGCTACCATCTTTTCTCGGTCGTCGTGATCGTAATATTTTCTCCTTTTCTTTCGACCATGGCGGTCTTCTTCAGGCGCGAGCGATGATGCCCTCTCGTTGCGCACCGCGTCTTCTCTGTTAGCCCATTTGTCGGCTATGATCATCAGTTTCCCAATAGTTTTGGGTGCTGCTCGGCCCAGCTCTTCTCTGAAAGCAGTTCGTCGGGCGCCTTTCGCGAAGGCCTCAACCGCTACTTCTTCTGAGATATTTCCCGTGGTGTTCCTGAGTGTTGTCCACCGCTGAATGTACTCGCGGGTGGATTCGCCGCTCTTCTTCCTGCAGGCCCGTAGCTCTTCAATGGTTGCTGGTCTCTTGTAAGTGGCTTGGAAGTTCTTGCAGAAATCGTAGTGCAGGTCATCCCATGATGCGTAACAGGACTTTGGCCTTGCTTCCAGCCAGCTGCGTGCCGCGCCGACCAAGTGCAGATTGAGGTACTGCATAGCCGTGTTTTTATTCCCACGTTGGCATTTTACTGCCGTGAGGTAGTCGTTTAGCCATGACGAAGGCTCGAGTGAACCATCGTATTTCGTGACTTTTGTGCTGAGCTTGAATCTCTTGGGTAGGGGTGCCTCGCGGATGCTGCGGGCAAATCATAGCGCGCCACAGGTCTCGTCATCCGAAGAACTGGACGAGGAGAGAGCGCGGTTCCTTGCAGCTCTTGCCTTGTCCACCTTGTTTTGTGCGATATCTGACCGCGCGTTATATCCTGGCTGGTCGCGATCAGTTTCTTTCCTTGGCTCTTTGCTGCGATTCTGCGAGCGGCTGCTATGACGCCGCGAGCTTTTATTTCTCGGGCTACCTTCACTGCTGCTTCGACTATCGCCGCGTCGCCGAGCTTCTTTTCCTCGACCGCGGTGAGGTGATTTGTCTCTCCTAGGCGAAGTGCTCCTATGCTTGCGTGATGCCTCTTTTTCTTTTTCCTTCTCTTGCTGTTCGGCGGCTTTCCTGCGGTCGTAGGAGGCGAGCCTTGAGGCTGCCATACCCAATCCCTTCCAAACCTGTTTGTACTGCTCTGCTCGTGGGTCGTTCTCCGGTGGCTGGTTCATCTGCATGTAGGTCGCTGCGGCCAGGACGGCGGCAACAGGAGTTTGCGGGTAGACGTTTCCTTCCTTGTCAACCCGCATGAGGGAAGGTGCGAGTGACTTACTGATCCCTCCCAGGGACTCGGCGTCCATGGATGTTGTTCTTGACACGTATCCCTTCCTTGTGGGTCGAGTTCCAACCGAAGGTGTTAGGGATAGCTCAGCCCGGCGTTGACTTGATTCATCCGCCAATCTGTTCCGATGTGCCAGGTCTCTCCGAGCTTCTTTGATAGCTGTGGCTGCTCTCACTAGATGGTAGTGGTAGGCGACCATATCTTCATGTGGCGCTCCTGCCATGGGCGGCTTGCTTGTTCGCAAAGCTTCTTTAGCTCGGTCCCAGGCGTCCCGCGAGACGCCGATCTCAGCGCGCTCTGCAGCGCTTTGCTCTGTTTCTGGGGGTTGTTCCGATCCTGCCATGCAGACTTGGGCCAATCGTGGTCCGTGCGTCCTAGGCGTTGCCCGGAAAGTTTTCTGGATCTGCGAAGGTTCCTCTGTCGAGAGGGTATGGTAGTCGCTGGTGTTGAAGCGGATGGACTCGCCACTTTTTTCCAGATGGGGGCGCGAGTCGACAGCTTCTGATTCAGATCCTGATTCTTCAGGGAAGTGGAGGATCCTGTCCTTGTTGGTGTAGAACTTCAAGCTTCCGAACGTCAAGGTGACGCTCTTCTCCAGATCGCTGAATATCGGGCGTGATTCCGGCGAGTGAGGGGTGACCACGACAGATCCGATCCGAATAGGATTAACTGGAGCCGAGGTCGAAGGTTTCCAACGTGAGTTGGATGATGAAGCCGATGACGCCGGAGATCCAGCGCCCGCCGTTCCCATAGACGGCGCCAATTGTCGAATCTGTTGCTCGGCAAATCCCTCAGGTGAACCTATAGGGTTTTGAATAGGAGAACCCATGAGCGCTGGTGGCGATCGTCGGTTAGACAGGGGGCACAATTTACCCAGGTTCGGGGCCCTCGTAGAGGTAAAACCCTTACTCCTGCCTCTGTCGATCTGTATTATCGAATAGATCGGTTACAAAGATGATCGCTCAAGTAGAGAGTACAATCTCGAGCTCAAGGCTTTGGTGGTGCGGTATTGCTTGGTCCTCTTCCGGTGGTTCTCCTGGCCTTATATAGGTGGCCAGGTCTCAAACCCTACCCGGGGAGGACTCGAATTCTAACCCTATGTCGGTTACAAGTTTCCTAACTTAGCCCGCAAGGTATTGCGGGTGGGCTTCACGTGGGCCTTCTGGAACACTCCAAGGGCTTCCCTTCTTGGGCCTTAACATTGGGCCTGAGACGGGGTGTCCTTACCCGCAGGGTCTAAGATCCATCCCTTCGTCAGGATGCTTTCACCACGATCGAATGGTCTAACACCTTCAAGCACACAAGGATGTATACATGTTCAGACCCGAGGATAATCGTTGGTAAAATCTCTACCACTCTATTGTCGATGTATTGTTTCGTGTGAGATGCTCAAAGTTACAAGAGATATCGGGCTAACGGTGCAACCGACTGAGTGAAAGGACACGAATGTTTCCTAGAGGGGGTGAATAGGCGTTTTAAAATAATTACGCGTAACCCTTGAATAAATGCGGAATAAAACTACGTTTAATTTATCAACTAAACAAGTTAGGTTCACCTATGTACACCAACAACTTATGTTAAGAAATATAAACAACTATTTGATAACAAGATATAAGATATGCAGCTTCAAGATCTATAACTATCACAAAGTAAATCACATAAGTAAAGATAATGGAGATGACCTTGATGCGTCGAGGTCGCCTTTTCAGGGGGGGGGGGAGGATGACGAGGACATCCCTAACTCTTCACCTATTGTTACACATGATGATGTTGCAGTCCAAGATAATATAGTGAGACTTAGTCCCATGACAAGATCAAGAACAAAACTATTAGAACAACAGGTGAATTCACTCCTACTTGAGTATAATGTTTGTAATTGTGAGAACTTTATACTACCTAAATCTATGCATCTATGTATGATAAGGTTTATTGATAACACAAGCATAGTTGGAGGAGAACACCAAGAGGAGCTGGAAAACAAGGAAGAGAAGCTGGAAAACGAGTTCACACTTGGTGAAAACAATATGTACAAGCTGAAAACAAGAGAGGAGCTGCTGGAAAACAACATGTACATGGTGGAAAACAAGACACAAGATATGGAAAACAACATGTTCTTGAGGGAGGAGAGGGAGGCAGCACATGGAGGGAGATGTGGCGCATAACACATTGTTATTGTGTCTAAGATAGGTGGGCCTGCGTGTCCAAAGGTGGTCGAAACCCTTTGGGGTCAGTTTGTATCAAGTTGAGTCGGGTTGGTGGAGGCCAACCCCAAAAATTGAGTCCAAACCGAGTTGGAGTAGGGGTGCTTGCGCAGGGGGGCTTGTGGCCGCACCCATACCCCCTCATATATACCCTAGGCTGCGGATTAGAGAGGTTAGACTACGTTAAACATAAACCCTAGACTTTTAGATCGAATCTTCTTATAAGCATTCATCTGGAAGTATTAATGCAAACTTTTCGTGTTACCTGTTGTTCCACTAGGAATAAGACGGTGACCACCTCGTAGTCGGTGGCTACGTTGTGCAAGTGTGTGGAGTTGAGAATATCCAAAGGGTTGCAAACTGTTGCATTGGCATCAGGGATCAGCCAGGAGAGTTTTCAGTGAGACACAAGTTATCATATCCAGCTATCTGTGAGAGTTCATCGAGAAGATTGTGCCACCCCTTATCAAAGAGGCTACTCGAGGGGCATTGTACCGTACTTTTGCTGGCAATAAAACATCAACTCCATATACCATAAAGAATGGTGTGCATGTTGTGGATTTGTTTCATGTGGTTCTTAGGCTCCAAAGCACTGAAGACAATTATTCTTCCCATGCTCCAGCGGCTCGCTTGAGTGGTGTTAGCAACAGTTTCTTGAGTCCAGCTGTGATGAACCCGTTCGATCGCTCTACCTGACTGTTTGTTTGCAAGTGCGCAACTGATGCATAGCTGATGTTGATTCCCAACTCCTTGCGATAGTCCAGGAACTCTGCTGCTTGAAGTTGGTTCCATTGTCCGTGATGATGCTGTGTGATACTCCAAATATGTGCATAATTGACCTTATGAATTTTATTGCCGACTCAGGGTTTTGTCATGTGACAGGCATGGCTTCAATCCACTTAGTGAACTTATCGATTGCCGCTAGCAGCATGATGTATTCACCGTTTTACGATCGATAGAGTGGCCCGACCATGTCGAGTCCCCATTGCGCGATTCCGCCTCTTCTTACTCCATACGACAAAGTGAAACTGACACCGATGGCAATTCTTTTAGTATCGTCAAGTTCATCGCAACGTATGAACTTATGACATACCTATTCCATAATTGCTAATACATTGGGAGAACATGACTCATGTAGAGGTAACTTGGGAAGACACAAAATTCATTCAAGCAACCTTCCTGAATTTCCATCCTTGGAGTATGGTCTCCAGCGCGCGGAATTGTCAAGACCTGACACAGCTACCAACATTTATTCAGTCTCTACTCATCTTCGTCAGTTGTTGGATGACCAGGATCCGTGAATACCATTTTGTATTAATCCAACAATCCTCTGTGACGCCCCGAGATCGGGCACTATGCAGATTTCAGCATTCCCGCCAAAATCCACATAATAACCGATTCCAGGTTGCCACTTGTGATAACATTACAACAGTTCACGAATATTCCGCAACAACAACAGAAAAGATATATACAAGACGACTCAAACGAGTCAAGGATACAACTGATACCGTACAAAGATCCAAATGACAGCGGAAGAAACAACATAGCGTCCGACTACGGACAAGATACAAATTGGACTAAGAGTCCCGAAGATAACCGATGGCGTCCAATCCCTGCCCAGGCCAAGCCGGAGGGATTCCCAAGCTAACGTCGTCAGACTTCAAACCTGTTGACTGCAATGTGGAATATGCAGCCATGAAAGGGATTCGTGGGTCAGTACGGTTAAGTACTGGCAAGTGGATAAACCATACACACAAGATACCAGCGTGACCGATCATGACAAGATACAAACACTTTGGGTAGAACGGAAGGAAGGGATTATTGCAAAGAAGCGGCAGCGGGCTGCACTAACTAACTACAGAGACGCACTACAACTTCCGGCTAATAGAAAGGGATAAGATAGCGCGACAAAACCAACTACAACTACTCACCAAACAATACCCATCCAATGTTACCCCCTACTAAGGAAGCAACCCAAGGAAACTCACACTGTTGAATAATGAAGGTTCAGCTTATTGTGACAATATGCCTATTACTAGTCAAGTTATTATCAATTAGGTGTAAGTTGTCTGAGTACTTGTTAGCCAGCACTTTCACCAAGTCGTCACATAACCGCGGACAACACGGCTTCTCGAGAAGATTCATCCCTGCAAGGTGTGCTCTAGTACCCGTACACACTCAAGCCACCAACTAAAACTCAGGTTGGCTCGACACGACCCAAACCGTCTCTACAACCCATCCTAGGAGCCACGGAGCTATAAGGTCCCGGCCAGTCCGACCTAACCTAAGCGCAAGGGTGAAAACCACACCCCCCGACACCACAGGCCTCGCTCTATATGCATCATCATCATAACCATCATAATCATCATCAACCATGGGGGCGCCTCCCATTATGTATATGCGCAAATGGAACGCCCGAACTAAGTGTGGCTCTTCGGTCAAGCTGCAAATCAGGTCTAAGTCGAGGGGGGTCCCATACTACCTCCCGGATGCGGTGAGCACGCTCACCATGGATCAATGGACAAGACCCTTTTCCTAAGTTCGACACCAGCAGGCTCCAAAATCACGCCGGGCCTCCTGCCGGTGCCTTATCATCAAATTATTATTACCCCAAACATTAACATGTTGTTGATTGAATTGAAACCCAACTATCAAACTAAACAGGTGATAAGACGGACAACAAGACTTGAGCGCAAACAACACTAAGCATGCCACTACAACACGAGGGCCAACAAGGTAAACAAGCAACAGGTAATAGGAAGTGGAAGGAAGGCTATATCATGGTTGCAAGGTAAACATATGATAGGATCGAGACACAAGCATCGAATCATAAGGCTAGCATAAGAACAACGGAAAGAATCGGTAACAAGTGATGAAAGGCAGCCATAGGTAGCAAGTGAGTATACTTGCCTGAGATCCAGCAAGTAGAGGTACATCCGAAGAACTTGTCGTTGCTCACATCATCTCAACGTCCTATCCGCGAAGAAGCAACGAACTAGAACAAACACCGGATGCAACAATTACTACTACGGCAAAAGATCCAGCATGATCAAGATATGGATGCATGACAAGTTTAAGGATGCATCAAAGATAAACTAGTTGACATGGTAAACATGTTTAAATGGGCACATATGCAATTTGGATTGCATATGGAAAAGCCCATGAATTAATATTGAATTAAATGATCTACAAATAACCATCATGTGCAAGTTGATTAGAATGATGCATGGAGGATGAAAACAATAAGAAAACAACAATAGCTTCAGTTTGATATGTTGTTTACCAAGTTTGGAATTTTATTTATTAAGTTATGAAATTTGGCTTCTTAAGTGAGTTACACAAGCATTTGTTGTTTTCACCAATTTTAAAGGTTCAAAACAGATAACAAAATTTATATTTGGAAAGAACACAAAATTTTAGATGGAATACATATTTCATTTGTTGAATTTGGATTTTAGATGAGCAAGCTATTAAATTGACAATTTTAAATGCATTAATTAAGAAATAGTTGTTTTCAGCAATTTAATTTATTCAAAATAGAAAACAAAGTTTATATTTGGAAAGCTTATTCAATTTTGCATGGAAAACATATTTTACATGTTGGAATTGGATTTGAATTACTCAAGTTATGAATTTTGCAATTTAAAAGGTTTAATTAAAGCATTGAATTATTAAACCAATTTTAATTAGGAAAAACAGGGAACAAATTGTATTTAAAAGGTTGAAAACATGTAGCAAATGTTTCACTGAACATTTTGAGCTATTAAACATAATTTTTGGATCATTATTGAATTTAATATGCAATTTTCCATAACATTTTTATTCTGCCCCTTTTAGTAAACAGAAGGAAACATGTTCAAATTTAATTCAATTGTGACCAAATAAAATACCAATGTGTAGAGTTTGTTAAGACAAATTTTTAGAGCCCAAGTTTGCTCAATTTGGGTGAACAGAACTCAAGTTATGAAATTCCAAAGTTTCAAATTTTTATTGCATTTTCTGTATTTAATTATTTAGTGCAAAAATTATTACAGAAACATGTTGCAACTTTGACATTAACAGAAAGAGCACAAGATTATGAATCCACAGAAACTTGAATCATTGAAATTGGATCAATATTCAATTTGTTATTGATTTTACAAATAAGTGCTCAGATCTGTTTTTTTCTGCAATTCGAGAAATAAAAGAAAAAAATGGACAAAAAGGGGTGGCTTTTGCTGCGGAAGGGGAGATTCGAACCAGGGACTTGCTGGGCGCGCGCAAAGGGTCCTAGCCACTGGGCTAGCTGCGTTGGTTGTGCAGAACTGGGCTTTCGGGCCCCTATGAGGTGTTTCCCGTGTGGAAACTGAGAACTGGATCGAATCCAGTGCTGGACTACGACGGGGACGGACGGAACGCCGGGGAAACGGCCGGGAAACGCTCGCAGAGCAAGGGGGAAGGAAAGGAGAGGGTCCAGGGCGGTGTGGCTCACCTTGGGAGGGCTTGGCGACGACGAGGAAGGAGCGGCGAGGCGGCGCAGGAGCGGACGGACGGCCGCCCTGTCGACGACGCCCCGTGTACGGCGGCGGCGGGAAACCGCAACGGCGCGGTCGCCTCGAGCCCCCTCGGTCCACGCCTCCTTCAGCAAAGATGGAGAGGGAACTACCCCGGTTCCATTCCCACCCTCGCCGGTCTTGCACATCACCCACACCGTCCTCCCGTCGAAGCTCCAATTCCGGCCATGGAGGGCTAATTTCGGGTTCAGAAAATTCAGAGAAAACAGAGGAGGGAGATGGGTGGCGGCGGTGGATAGGGAAGAGAGGGAGGAGTCTAGGGCTAGGGTTCGAGGAGCCTCTCCCGGGTAGATAAAGGAGGGGGTTGTGGAGGGGACCATGGTTGTGGGTGGTTGACAGCGACAGGGGAGGGATCCACGTTCTCCTCTGTCCGTACGAAGAAGACGCAGGGAGGTGGGCTCGAGGGGAGAGGAGATGGGCTGGTTATTGGGCCAGGCCTGGCTCCCAAACGTTTTCTTTTCTTTTTTATTAGCATTCCTTTTTTTTTTGTAGAAAGAGAAAAGGAGAGGAGGGAAGGGAAAAGAAATAATGGTTGAGAAATCATGGACTCAATTTTTTTTATGAATTATACAATTCAAATGCCCAAGTGCATGATTCTTTGTTTTTGAAAATTTTAAAATGTGCCGAAGTTTTGACTTGGAATTTGAATTCACAATAAAAGGAAGTTTCATTTAACCAAGCAACATTTATTTTTCCACTTCAATTTCATTGAAAACAATTTGAGTGTGATACAAGAGGGCATTGTTTGAATTTCTTAAATTGTTTTGAAAGTTTTGATTGGTTTGAAAACAAGTGCAATGAGTATGATGCATGATGCTATGATGCATGATGATGCAAAAACAAAACAAGCAAAACTAATTTGGGGGAAAAACCCCGGGTGTTACAGCCGACACCACTAACAAGGGGATTGCGCCCTCGCAATCCGTCCACGAACACGAGGGAGGGGTGAAGTTCGACTATCGATTCTTCATGCTTCCAGTTGATCTCCTCGACACCACTAACAAGGCTTCTCGACACCACTAACAAGAGAATCTTGCTCGGGTTGATGACGATCTTCTCCCACCAGGAATCTTCCGATGATCGAACCTATTAGGTTAAAGGCTCAAAAAACGTCCACCCACGTAGGATCCTAAAACTTTGAAAGATAGATAAGGGGAGAGACTCCAAAACAAATAAGGTAGGAGGAGAAATAGAATAGAGATAAGGAGAAAACAAGAATCCTATTGAGAGCTTTTCAAAATAGTTTAGCAGCAAATAGTTTTTGACACTCTAGAAACAACGACCGTTAGCTAGGTTATCCTACAGGCTTTGCGGACACGTTGCTTCGATAACCATTCGTATCGAAACAACATCGGGAATCGGAAACCAGGCTCTGATACCATTTGTGACGCCCCGAGATCGGGCACTATGCAGATTTCAGCATTCCCGCCAAAATCCACATAATAACCGATTCCAGGTTGCCACTTGTGATAACATTACAACAGTTCACGAATATTCCGCAACAACAACAGAAAAGATATATACAAGACGACTCAAACGAGTCAAGGATACAACTGATACCGTACAAAGATCCAAATGACAGCGGAAGAAACAACATAGCGTCCGACTACGGACAAGATACAAATTGGACTAAGAGTCCTGAAGATAACCGATGGCGTCCAATCCCTGCCCAGGCCAAGCCGGAGGGATTCCCAAGCTAACGTCGTCAGACTTCAAACCTGTTGACTGTAATGTGGAATATGCAGCCACGAAAGGTATTCGTGGGTCAGTACGGTTAAGTACTGGCAAGTCGATAAACCATACTCACAAGATACCAGCGTGACCGATCATCACAAGATACAAACACTTTGGGTAGAACGGAAGGAAGGGATTATTGCAAAGAAGCGGCAGCGGGCTGCACTAACTAACTACAGAGACGCACTACAACTTCCGGCTAATAGAAAGGGATAAGATAGCGCGACAAAACCAACTACAACTACTCACCAAACAATACCCATCAAATGTTACCCCCTACTAAGGAAGCAACCCAAGGAAACTCACACTGTTGAATAATGAAGGTTCAGCTTATTGTGACAATATGCCTATTACTAGTCAAGTTATTATCAATTAGGTGTAAGTTGTCTGAGTACTTGTTAGCCAGCACTTTCACCAAGTCGTCACATAACCGCGGACAACACGGCTTCTCGAGAAGATTCATCCCTGCAGGGTGTGCTCCAGTACCCGTACACACTCAAGCCACCAACTAAAACTCAGGTTGGCTCGACACGACCCAAACCGTCTCTACAACCCATCCTAGGAGCCATGGAGCTATAAGGTCCCGGCCAGTCCGACCTAACCTAAGCGCAAGGGTGAAAACCACACCCCCCGGCACCACAGGCCTCGCCCTATATGCATCATCATCATAACCATCATAATCATCATCAACCATGGGGGCGCCTCCCATTATGCATATGCGCAAATGGAACGCCCGAACTAAGTGTGGCTCTTCGGTCAAGCTGCAAATCAGGTCTAAGTCGAGGGGGGTCCCATACTACCTCCCGGATGCGGTGAGCACGCTCATCATGGATCAATGGACAAGACCCTTTTCCTAAGTTCGACACCAGCAGGCTCCAAAACCACGCCGGGCCTCCTGCCGGTGCCTTATCATCAAATTATTATTACCCCAAACATTAACATGTTGTTGATTGAATTGAAACCCAACTATCAAACTAAACAGGTGATAAGACGGACAACAAGACTTGAGTGCAAACGACACTAAGCATGCCACTACAACACGAGGGCCAACAAGGTAAACAAGCAACATGTAATAGGAAGTGGAAGGAAGGCTATATCATGGTTGCAAGGTAAACATATGATAGGATCGAGACACAAGCATCAAATCATAAGGCTAGCATAAGAACAACGGAAAGAATCAGTAACAAGTGATGAAAGGAAGCCATAGGTAGCAAGTGAGTATACTTTCCTGAGATCCAGCAAGTAGAGGTACATCCGAAGAACTTGTCGTTGCTCACATCATCTCAACGTCCTATCCGCGAAGAAGCAACGAACTAGAACAAACACCGGATGCAACAATTACTACTACGGCAAAAGATCCAGCATGATCAAGATATGGATGCATGACAAGTTTAAGGATGCATCAAAGATAAACTAGTTGACATGGTAAACATGTTTAAATGGGCACATATGCAATTTGGATTGCATATGGAAAAGCCCATGAATTAATATTGAATTAAATGATCTACAAATAACCATCATGTGCAAGTTGATTAGAATGATGCATGGAGGATGAAAACAATAAGAAAACAACAATAGCTTCAGTTTGATATGTTGTTTACCAAGTTTGGAATTTTATTTATTAAGTTATGAAATCTGGCTTCTTAAGTGAGTTACACAAGCATTTGTTGTTTTCACCAATTTTAAAGGTTCAAAACAGATAACAAAATTTATATTTGGAAAGAACACAAAATTTTAGATGGAATACATATTTCTTTTGTTGAATTTGGATTTTAGATGAGCAAGCTATTAAATTGACAATTTTAAATGCATTAATTAAGAAATAGTTGTTTTCAGCAATTTAATTTATTCAAAATAGAAAAAAAAGTTTATATTTGGAAAGCTTATTCAATTTTGCATGGAAAACATATTTTACATGTTGGAATTGGATTTGAATTGCCCAAATTATGAATTTTGCAATTTAAAAGGTTTAATTAAAGCATTGAATTATTAAACCAATTTTAATTAGGAAAAACAGGGAACAAATTGTATTGAAAAGGTTGAAAACATGTAGCAAATGTTTCACTGAACATTTTGAGCTATTAAACATAATTTTTGGATCATTATTGAATTTAATATGCAATTTCCCATAACATTTTTATTCTGCCCCTTTTAGTAAACAGAAGGAAACATGTTCAAATTTAATTCAATTGTGACCAAATAAAATACCAATGTGTAGAGTTTGTTAAGACAAATTTTTAGAGCCCAAGTTTGCTCAATTTGGGTGAACAGAACTCAAGTTATGAAATTCCAAAGTTTCAAATTTTTATTGCATTTTCTGTATTTAATTATTTAGTGCAAAAATTATTACAGAAACATGTTGCAACTTTGACATTAACAGAAAGAGCACAAGATTATGAATCCACAGAAACTTGAATCATTGAAATTGGATCAATATTCAATTTGTTATTGATTTTACAAATAAGTGCTCAGATCTGTTTTTTCTGCAATTCGAGAAATAAAAGAAAAAAATGGACAAAAAGGGGTGGCTTTTGCTGCGGAAGGGGAGATTCGAACCAGGGACTTGCTGGGCGCGCGCAAGGGGTCCTAGCCACTGGGCTAGCTGCGTTGGTTGTGCAGAATTGGGCTTTCGGGCCCCTATGAGGTGTTTCCCGTGCGGAAACTGAGAACTGGATCAAATCCAGTGCTGGACTACGACGGGGACGGACGGAACGCCGGGAAAACGGCCGGGAAACGCTCGCAGAGCAAGGGGGGAAGGAAAGGAGAGGGTCCAGGGCGGTGTGGCTCACCTTGGGAGGGCTTGGCGACGACGAGGAAGGAGCGGCGAGGCGGCGCAGGAGCGGACGGACGGCCGCCCTGTCGACGACGCCCCGTGTACGGCGGCGGCGGGAAACCGCGACGGCGCGGTCGCCTCGAGCCCCCTCTGTCCACGCCTCCTTCAGCAAAGATGGAGAGGGAACTACCCCGGTTCCATTCCCACCCTCGCCGGTCTTGCACATCACCCACACCGTCCTCCCGTCGAAGCTCCAATTCCGGCCATGGAGGGCTAATTTCGGGTTCAGAAAATTCAGAGAAAACAGAGTAGGGAGATGGGTGGCGGCGGTAGAGAGGGAAGAGAGGGAGGAGTCTAGGGCTAGGGTTCGAGGAGCCTCTCCCGGGTAGATAAAGGAGGGGGTTGTGGAGGGGACCATGGTTGTGGGTGGTTGACAGCGACAGGGGAGGGATCCACGTTCTCCTCTGTCCGTACGAAGAAGACGCAGGGAGGTGGGCTCGAGGGGAGAGGAGATGGGCTGGTTATTGGGCCAGGCCTGGCTCCCAAACGTTTTCTTTTCTTTTTTATTAGCATTCCTTTTTTTTTTGTAGAAAGAGAAAAGGAGAGGAGGGAAGGGAAAAGAAATAATGGTTGAGAAATCATGGACTCAATTTTTTTATGAATTATACAATTCAAATGCCCAAGTGCATGATTCTTTGTTTTTGAAAATTTTAAAATGTGCCGAAGTTTTGACTTGGAATTTGAATTCACAATAAAAGGAAGTTTCATTTAACCAAGCAACATTTATTTTTCCACTTCAATTTCATTGAAAACAATTTGAGTGTGATACAAGAGGGCATTGTTTGAATTTCTTAAATTGTTTTGAAAGTTTTGATTGGTTTGAAAACAAGTGCAATGAGTATGATGCATGATGCTATGATGCATGATGATGCAAAAACAAAACAAGCAAAACTAATTTAGGGGAAAAACCCCGGGTGTTACATCCTCCTTGTAATAGCCTAGTTAATTAAGCTTAAGACAATGTCATGTAATAAGTGGAACTCGTGGCTCCTACGAGGTATATAACCATTGAGAGTGGGTGGCTGGGTGGCACGAGAACCAAAACCCTAAACTACTTTCCTTTCCTCGTTTTTCTTTCCCTAGATAGAATCCTAGTTTTGATCAGGTTTCCCTTTCAAGTCGGTGCCTTCCCTAACGTTAGTAGCAAATCCTCAGAAGAGGTCTTGACAAAGAGTTAGATCGAACGACTAGAGTACTAGACGTTTTCGATTGGGACTTCTGGTCACGAAAGAAAATAGTGTGGGACTGAGACGCTTGGTAGACTCTAGCCCATGAATGGAATTAAAACTGGTCTGACCTGAAATCTAATACTTGGATTGGTGATTGATCCATTAATTACAAGGCTTATTCGCTATAGAAATGCGAGCCTAGATTTTTGGATCCCTATGCAGTCGACTATCACGTGGGAGTTGCATACTCGCTCCGTCCACGAATAAGTGTACATCTACTTTTACATTTAGTCAAAATTTTAAAACTTTGACCAAATTTATAGAAAATTGTAGCAATATGTATGACATCAAAATGGTATATTTTAAAACTTTATGACAAGAAAAATCTATTGATATTAATTTGGTGTCATAAATGGTAATACTTTTTCCCATAAAGTTAGTCAAAGTTTAATAAATTTTACCGACGGAAAAGGAAAATGTACACTTTATCGTGGACGGAGGGAGTAGGAAGGTAAGGCAGTTCTATCATGCGGGAGCTTCTCGTAGAGTTCCACTAGGATAAATGAGAAGTTGGTTATACTATTGCATGGTTTTTTCAAAAGAAAAACACATTTAATCGCATAAATCATCACCATTGTGTGCTCTACCTCTGAACTTTCGATCTTAGTTCAGTTTCTGAATCTTTCGTGCGGAAATAATTATCTTTTTTTTCTGAAAAACTATATTAGTACGGGAAGGATGGAATAAGGAGGGCCAGGAGAGAAGGCCTAACTCAGCCCACTGAGCTAGCAGGCCCGATAGAATAAGTAGAAACTGAAGGGAAAGCCAGTTTGGGCGAGAAGGCACAGGCAGAGCCGACCGGCCTCCCTCCTCTCTCTTCTCCGTCTCTCTCCTCCAAGAGAAGAGCGGCGCGGCGACGCCTCCCGTTCCACCGCCGCCGCCGCCGGCGACACCGCCTCGCTACTCTCAGTGTAACGCACTCGCACTCCATTATCCTTTCGCAAATCCACCACGGCACCACGTTCCTCCACGGCGCCGCCGCTCTTCCCTCCTTCCCCGCCAATAGCACGGGCGTTAGTCTCTCTTCTCGCCTCGCCAACAACAAACACCAACCATCTCGGCCTGTCTCCCCTAGTTTTCTAGGATAATGGTCGGTTCCTCTGTTAATGAAGCACGAGGTATGCCGATCCCATCTGTATTTATTCAGTCTAATTCCGCATATCTGCACTGCATTGCATCGTATTTGCATCTGAAACTCTGAATCGCATGTCAGTAGGACAAATGTGTTTCTCTAATCAAGCCTTCAAATCGCCTTGCTCTGCTCCGATACACTAGTAGTATTCGTATTCGTTTGACACACCCTGTATCAGATATAAAATCATCTTCTCTACAGTAACATACAAATCTACTCCCTCCGTATAAAAATATAAGATGTTTTAACATTTTGTAGATATAATGTATCTAGACATGTTTTAGTTTGTAGATTCATATGCATCTTACACTAAAACATGTCTAGGTACATATTGTTTAGGAAATGCTAAAACATCTTATATTTCGATACGGAGGGAGTATTTGTTAAATACTGCGAGTGCATTTATTTTTTAACACCCCTTTCATAATTTGTATATCTTTTCCTCCCACAGGACTGTTTCGCTTGCAACTCAAATGTCTTTTGATGCCAGGAAGGATCACCTGCTGTTTCTTTGCTGCGGGTGCCGCTGCCGGTTCTGATGCTCGTTGATATTTCGGTGGTGTTCTTGGTAGCCTGCCGACTTCTTTCCTTTTTTTGACCAGGCATAATTCTTCTCCTCAGACCTCAACTGTTCTTCTCTCTTATCTGAGTTAAGACCGAGTTTGGATCTCACTAGACTATTATAGAGAGACCAGTATTCCCGTTATGGCCATGATGTCGCTTCCTCCTGGATTTCGGTTCCACCCGACCGATGTTGAGCTCACTGTATACTATCTAAAGAGGAAGTTGTCGGGAAAGAAGTTACGCTGCAATGCTGTCACAGATATCGATCTATACAAATTTGCCCCTTGGGATCTTCCAGGTGCATTTTCACCCCCTCTATATTTATGTACTCGGTGTCTTTCATTTCTTTCTTTATATATATGAACCAGCGTTGGATTATTTCAGGGTTTTGGGTTAACCACATATTTAAATGTGGCTGTGAAACATCCCGCTTTGCTGAAGACTGCCCCTATAAACTGTTCTAAGTTCTAACAGTTTGTTTTGCCCTGTTTGACTTGTTCAGAGAAAGCTTCATTGCAGACTGGGGATCTCGAGTGGTATTTCTTTTGCACACGTGATAAGAAGTATTCTATTGGGTCAAGGACTAACCGGTCAACTGAAGCTGGGTATTGGAAAGCTACTGGAAAGGACAGGGCAGTAATATATAATTCTCGGACTGTTGGGATGAAGAGGACTCTGGTGTTTCATCTTGGCAAGCCACCACGGGGTAATAGAACTGACTGGGTGATGTATGAGTATAGGCTGGTGGAGAGTGAAATACCTGCTTCTGATGTTAAACTGGTATGCTTCTTTGCCATGTTTGTAGCAGTTTCAGTATCTATTATGTAAAATGGGTTTGCGTTAGATTGATTACTCTCCTGAAATTAATTTCAGTTGTAACAGAGAGGTTTGGGAGATGAACAATACAATGAAACTTGTATTCATGTGTGAAACTATCAGTTAGACAAAAACTTCAGATTATGGAAACACAATGATGCTGACATGAGCATGCATGCACCATTATGCTGCCTCGTTCAGCAAATTATATATCAGCATATATTCTAACATTGTAATGTCGAGTAGATGCAAGCTTTCCTTTTCCAATAGCAGCTGAACTGTTTCCAACTTCCATTAGATAACACATGCCACTAGGGATGAAAATGGAGCGAAAACGGACGGTGCTGAGAGCTGTCACATTTTTTTTAATTTTTTTTGCAGAAGCGGAAACAAATATAGGAAAATGAATACAGAATACAGACACAGATACGAAAGCGGAGGATGGATGGGCAACACGGCCCCACGGTGGCAGCGTACGGTGTCCTTAACACTAGGTTGTGCAGCTACACCTGCTCTATTAGAGGAGAAGGCCAGAGGGATTAAAACGTTGACCAATGGGGAAGGCCCTCCCTTGGCTATACGTTGTTAGGTAGGTGAGACACCCGGTTTATTCGAGGGCACGCAGCTGGGACTCGATTTTTCTCGAGCGTGCACAGCTGGGACTCGAACCCGGGACGGGTCAGCTCCACACCAGGAGCACTAACCACTAGACCAGCACCTAGTTCTTGGAAGGCCAGAGGGATTACATGATTAGATAGCGGAATTGGTTGGGATGGGCCTGTTTTGTAGAAATTGGCAATGGCTTTCCTGGGCTAGGCAAAAAACAACCATGGCAACCACACTAAAACATAAAGTTCCGGATTTGACGGAATCGGAGATTCCGTTTTCATGGCTGTTCTGCCGGAAAATGATGTTCCGTTTCTGCATAAAAGTTTCCGTTCCGTAACATTCCGTTTCCGTTACCATATTTCATTTCCATCCCTTTTTTTGCGGAAAAGTTGGAAAATTTGCATTCCATTTTCATCCCTACTTGCCACCAACTCACATTGAATTTTTAATATCCTTTTGTATCTGGTAAATCTTGAGATTATATTTGGGAAGTGCATCAGAGTAGCAAAGATAGAAAGGTTCAAACAGCCAGAGACAAACTGCGTCATAATCCGATGTTTGCTGTAAGTACTCCTTAAACTGTAATAACATTAGCAAAAATATAGGTCCTTCTCTGGGAAAGGAAGGTAGTTTATTCTTCAGCTGAGAAAAGTTAGCACTTGATAAAGTGATCACTTATTATTATTATTATTATTATTATTATTATTATTAGCAACTGTTTGTTGGTGACACTTGGGCAACAGTATGTTGATTCCTGTTTACCCCCATCTTGCAGGATGACTGCGTTCTCTGCAAAATCTTCAAGAAAAGCGGTCTAGGTCCTAAGATCGGGGAACAATATGGTGCTCCATTTGATGAAGAGGAATGGAATGATGCGAACAGTGGCCTTTCCTGTCTTTCCCCTTCTGCGCCCCATTGTTTACCTGGATCGATTCATGGTGTGTTGAACTCAGCGGGCCAACGTCTGGCTGCTAGGGATGTTGGCAGGGTTCCCTCGAACCCTTTGTCAGAAAATAACGGCGAGCACGCTACCAGTTGTGTTGGACCTGACAGGACATCTCTTCCTGATATTTCTCGTGAAAGCATACATATACAGCAGCTAGCTGAGATAATCGGCCGTTTCTCGACGGAACTTTTAGGCCAAGATGGTCTACAGGTAATTTGTTTGATACAGTGTTCCTATCTAGTACTCTTATCTCCTTGTCTCTGCTACTAGTTGGGTTCAACTAAGTGCTGTTCTTATGTTCTTTTTTTGGTTTGGATGCAGCCTGATTCAACCGCTGACAGAGACACCGAACCACTGCTCGACGACAGCGAGACAATATTCGACGTACCGGAGGAAGTCGCTCCTCGGTCGCTGGACAGCGTCTGTGAGCAGTGTGACTCGTGTGGTGCGTGTCTGGTGGAACGTATGCTGGAGCCGGTGGAAGGCGAGCAGTACCTGGAGCTGAACGATCTCTCGTTCTGTTGGCACGTTGACGATGACGATCGTCCAGGCAGCCTGGTGCTGCCGAACGGTATCTCTGACGAGCAGCCTCTGCACTTGGGGCCCAAGGCTGAGCAGCAGGAGTCGGCCGATGGAGGTGCCTGCAAGACTGCGACGGCACCACATCTGCGGCAGCTGCTGGATCGGGGGCTAGGTAGAGGATCCGATGGTCGTGTGATGTGAATGAGGGGTAGGTTCCCTGCCAGGTTTTCATTCGATTCATCTGTTAAGTGGGGCGGGGACTTGCTTGACAGGAGATCCTAGTTAATTGGCTGTTGCAGAGATGGGTTGGTCGCCGTTTTGTTCCGAGGCAGTTATGCTAATCGGCTTGGTGTTAAAGCAGTTATGAAACGAGAAGATGTGAATATAGGCTTTGAGAGCGACCTGAACGCCGGAATGTAAAGAATATTGTTCTTTGTAGGTTAGTTAGGATCTGAGGAAAAAACTCGTAGCAGTGTCTGGTTTTACATAACAGTATTATTTTAGCCTAGATTAGATTAGGCAGGCAGATGCTACCGTTCAATGTAATTTAACAGATTTTTTGGAGAGGAATTGCCCCTGGTCTCAGGGGGCAGATTTTGTTTTAAGTTGGTCATCCAGCTCAATAGTGGAAAATGTGGAATCCGGTTGCTTTGAGATGACGCCAGAGCAGGATAGATAATAAATTAGGTAAGAGGTTTTGTCGACCGACTCCTGTCACCAACAATAATGCACGTCGATAGATACATACCAGTACATTCATCAGGTGGATGTCGACGGAATCGGCTAAAATAAAATAAACCACACCTAGTGAATAAAAAAAATGTGACAGGCGTTATCAGTGTATTTTGAAACAGGAAGAGATGTCAAATTCAGTGTAAAATAAAATAACTACAAATCACACTAGTGTTGGAACAGGAAGAGATGTCAAATTCAGTCTGAATTTGTGCCGGATACTTTCCTTTGCAAGTACCCCCACAAAACTGCGGTTATTCCTCCCACCGCTCCCTTCTCTCTCGCTCGCTTTTCCCCCCTTCTTCGCCGCACCGCAAAGCAAACCCTCCCCCCGCGGCGATCCCAGCAGTAGATCGGCGACCACCACCCCGCGCGCGAGGCGGTCGGTGGGCGTGACCACGCCAGCATGGACTCCTCGTCGCAGCCCGACTTCGACTACCTCTTCAAGCTCCTCCTCATCGGCGACTCCGGCGTCGGCAAGAGCAGCCTCCTCCTCCGCTTCACCGCCGACTCCTTCGAGGACCTCTCCCCCACCATAGGTTTCTCTCTCTCTCTCTCTCTCTCTCCCCCCCCCCCCCCCCCCCCCCCCCCCCGCCCGCCCGCTCTCTCCCTCCCTCCCCACCTCTCAGACCTCTTTAATCGATCCTTTTTTTTTTCAGGCGTCGACTTCAAGGTAAAGATGGTGAACATTGCCGGCAAGAAGCTCAAACTCGCCATCTGGGACACCGGTACAGTAGCGCAACATACCACCACCCCTCTCTCTTTTTTCATTTAGCTAGCGAAACAACGGGATCATCAAACTGCTGTTTGTTAGAGCCTTGTAAGCCGAATCACCCTCCCGCTAAGAGTATGTAGCGCTCTTGCAACTCCCTAGGCAAATTGGATTCGGACCTCATTTTATTGTTTGGTTTTTGTGGCCTAGGATTGAACAT
This sequence comes from Alopecurus myosuroides, assembly GCA_028641055.1. Classification (NCBI taxonomy): domain Eukaryota; kingdom Viridiplantae; phylum Streptophyta; class Magnoliopsida; order Poales; family Poaceae; genus Alopecurus; species Alopecurus myosuroides. The sequence continues at coordinate 114,096,552 of CM054063.1, read as the reverse complement.
AATCGGCCGTCTCCAGTTTGTTTTGGTATCCCAACATGTGCTGCAAGCTGCATACTACATATTCTCTATCTCGGCTCTTATTTGTTTGTGCCATGCCAAGTTGTACCACTGGCTATCTTGGACAGACTCCACCCAAAGTGCGGTCCCATTATTACCGTTATCCTGAAATACAAGCGGAATAGCGTCCCAGGTTGCACCAAACATGTTTTTGTGTATATCATTGTAAGCACATTTAGTTGCGAGTTTTTTCAAATGCATAGTCTCTCAGCTAAAAAAATGCATAGTCTCTGACTTTGGAGCTATGATGATTTCAGTTTGGGTACCTGTTGTGCTGCTAGGCAAGAAAGATTTAGGACCTTGACCAGCACTTTGTGAGAATATTTACCAGTTGGGAAACCAAGAGGCGATGAGTGGGCATTTTTCTGCCGCCCAGCTCCTAGTTTTCCTAGGAGTTTTATACGGAATGCACTGCAGGTTGAAGAAAACACATAGATGGTCTGTAGTGTAAAACAAAATAGGAAGGAGAAATACAAAAAAGCTAGATGGCCTGACCTAGCCTATTAAAACACTGGCCATGTAAAGCACATATATGGAAACACAGCACCAAAGTTTAAGGTTCCTCTGCCACACTGCCTCCCCCTCTTCCTCTCCCTCCCTGCAGTGATGGTGACCAGCTGGCAAGATCGATTCATTGCCGGAGTAAGTCGATTTTTGTCGTTGGAGTAGTCCCATCCTCACCGGGAAGTTCAGTTCCTCCCTAGGGAGATTGATTTCTCGTGAGACTGAGTCCTTGATGGAGAAGGTTCTGCCGCGCGTAGCCAAGGCGAACGCAGAACCACACCTTTTATTTCCATGTGGGTGGAAAAATTGGAATCATCTTTTGTATAGTTTAGATTTAGATGTTGGTTTATGCCTTATTTGTTTACTGAATTTTTTAGATAGTACTAACTGTGACGAGAACTGATTTCGAGTAGCTGACACGGAAACAATTCTTGTCCATCGTAGATTTAAGCTTGGAGGCTGGTTTGGATCCTAGCTTAGAGGCAACCTGGCTTAGTGCTCTTTATTCCATCATTTGCACAACATACGACTTGCTCAAATGCAATACTTATTTTTTGGTTTGATTAAATTCATACTTTATGCATGTATAAGGTTGGAAAGTAGATTAACAAAACAACACGTGATAAATGCATCTGAAGGATACTTTAGGTTGCTCTAGTATTTTTTTTAAAACCGAGGCAAAAGCTTTGCCTTTTCATTAATTAAGAAGAGAGGTCCTCTGTTAATTAACAGAAAACCGGTCGAAAACCGACCGAGCAATAGTTATTCGCATATCCGGTTATGAAAATTGTCTTGACAGGTACCGTGCTGTGCACAAATCCTCTAAATGCTTCTTTTAAGAAAAATGTTTTCATCAAAGGCAATATTTGTTTATACGCACATACAAAATAGAGACTCAAATGAAAGCTGTGAGGGAAGGTGATCTATCTCCAAAGGATATTTGTCTGTGTGTTTTGTGAAGAAGTCCAATTTTGCTGCAATTGTTTTGCACTGAAAACAGCAATACACGATTTTTCATGGGATACTTTGATGACATATGGCATAATGAAGGTCAGAATGCCCGACTTTTATTCACACCCTTTCTTCTGCCTCTCGAGGAATCCCTAAGGAGGGAGGCTAAGGGGTGTGAAGAACCACCAGGTGTTGTGTCTTGGATATGTCATCTAAATATCACAAGATAATCTAGACGTGTAACATGCGATGGTGGCATTCTTCCCAAAACACGCGAACAAAATTCCTTCGAGACAAATCCTCTTTCGGTACAATTTTGTGTCTTTATTCTTTAGCACGAACAAGTATTAAGGATTTGCGCAAAGCTTGGTACTTGCGATTACGGGGTTCATAACAGAATAGGCGAGTCAATATTACTTGAGCGAGTTAAAGTCATCTTCATGAACAGTAATAAAGACAGAGAAATTTTTCACCAAATCTTCCAAAGAAGTATCGCCTTTGAATAAGCTGTTTTTGTGAAAACGGTGTAGACAAAGAGGCAAAGAGCACTAAGCTGGGGTCCACAACCAGCCTCCAAGCTTAGGTCTACAGTGGACCCACATCATATAAAAAAAAAATCTGCACCGACCAGTCACAATCAATTCTCAGCAGTCATCACATCATCAAACAAGGAATTCAGTGGTTAACTACTTATCTGCTTTACCGATTTAAACCATTATTCTCGTGTAGATTGCATGTGCAGCGCAATTGAGAGTTTGTTTACTTGCATAATGTCCGATTTAACACCTTGACCTTTTTTGCAGCTGGACAGGAAAGATTTAGGACCTTGACCAGCTCATACTACAGAGGGGCGCAAGGGATCATCATGGGTAATTCTTTTCTTCTCTCCTTGTCATACATAGCGGAGGAAGTCTTTAGTTTCTTGAGATGGAAGTCAATACAATTTTCAGTTCATTGTGTTGAATTTTTATATAAACTTGGAGAAAATTACTCTGAAAAACATCCTTTCAGGCCTCTTACAGCTTTCGTGTCTACTATATCTTGTAGAAAAGTATAAAAATCTTTATCTTACGGGTCATTAGAAGTTGAGGCAAAGCTACTTGTTCTCTTTTTATGCGTTTCTTGCTGGGTTCTAATGAGTTGCATTACATCTTAATCATTATGATGTCCATATTTTCAGTGTATGATGTCACTCGACGAGAAACTTTCACGAATCTTTCTGATATATGGGCGAAAGAAATTGACCTATACTCAACGAACCAGGATTGTATAAAGATGCTTGTCGGGAACAAAGTGGATAAGGTACTTGGGTCCGCAGTTACAACCTAATAGATTTAGTTTTACATTTTACTGATTGTCTGTACTTTGCACAAGTAGTGCTTTCTATCTACTACCCTCGTTCCAAAATATAATATGGTTTCTTGCATGTATGTTTTTCTGAATCTGGATGATTGGTGTGGCAGGAAAGTGAGAGAGCTGTCACGAAAAAGGAAGGCATTGAGTTTGCCAGGGAATATGGATGTTTGTTCCTGGAGTGCAGTGCGAAAACCAAAGTGAATGTAGAACAGTGCTTTGAGGAACTCGTACTGAAGGTATGTTCTGACTTTCAGCTTTTAGTTTGTCTGTATCTGGCATGATTTGTTCTCAGCAACATATTGAGCCATGAAACTGCCCCTCGGTGACGGTCAGACTTGTAGTTGAAATATTTGTTTTATTTTTATTTGATCGAGGACGAGTAGTATATTCTTGGTCTTTTTTTACAACAAGCGGAACCCTCTTCTAGACATCATTATAAGCGCACATTCATTATACAGTACCTTTAGTACAAGTATTTGCGTTGAATGTACATTTTCTTGTAGAGCTCTCGTTACTGAGAGATGGTATGTATCTATGACGAGTCACCCCATAAAGCTACTATATTGAAACTGACGTACGTGCTCACGATGCAGATATTAGACACACCTAGCCTCCTGGCGGATGCTTCTTCTGGAGCAAAGAAGAACATCTTCAAGCAGAAGGCGCCGGAAGCCGATGCCGCTGCAAGTGGCTGCTGTTAACATGTTTGCTAATTGATCGACGATATGTTGTCGATGATGAAACCTTTGTCGTGGAAAGGGGTGATAAGTTTGTTTGTGTCGTTTTTTTTTTCTTTTTTTCTTTTTCTTTGCTTTGTTTTCCTGTACATCGATCTCTCATGTTGAATCATGCATACGCAGAACACAGTCCGTTGATCACGCTGGCAGCAGTTCAGTTCTATATAATGTAGTAGTAAGCTTGAATTTACTGAAGGATACAAATGGATGTTCTCTTTTGTGCTGAAAGTTCATAGTTGTATCCCCAGAATGTTGTCTATGGTGTGCGCTGTTCTTCCTATTATCTAGTGATACCAACCTTTAAATGATACCATGAAAACAAGCTCAAATTTTCAATTTAAAAATTTCTAAAAATTCTGAAATAATTTTGTAAGTGTTCACGTGACGTGTGCTTCACTCCCTAGAATTTTCAGAACCAAAATCGAAATAGACGAGCAACTCGCAAAGAGCACTCCCCGGATGGGAGAAAACCGCGTACATGGCTACCAGTAGAGGCTGGGGCGCCCCTTGGGACGCCTCCTAGCCGGTCTTTGGCAGCCCAATCATTTTTTTTATCGCGGCCAACTCACTATAAACTATGAAACTAAATCACAAGCCAAAGCACGATTAAAATTTAGATATACGCCTCCGATAAATTAAAGTATTGGAATGATACATAAATTGAGTGATTCTTATTCTTAAACACAACAACAAAGCTCTAGTGTCGCTCGTGCTCACACAGGTTTTCATCCACATTCCTCTCTATTAGATTCCTAGCTGGCATAGAATTCCATCAACCTCCTTTGGTAGGAAGGTTCGCCCTTTGCTCGAAGTCGGGCTTCTTCATAGCTCACATCATTAGATCCATCCGGTTTGATAGGAGTACAACACGGTGGCGTAGTTAAGAGTTTATCAAGAAGACCGTGCTCAAGGGGAAGCCAAGCGGTTAGACCCTGTGGTTATGAAGGCGTTCCACATACACTACCAAATTTCGCGCGGTTTGGAACGTTTCAATAACGTTGCGGATGAGCCCCAAACCATCGCTAAGGGCAATCCGTGACGGTTTACGCAACGAAGTGAGAACGTCTCTGATCGACTGTCACGGACGATTCTGCGACGTTAATTTGAACGGGAGAACGTTGAGGCTATCCGCAACGTTCATAAAATCGTCGCGAGCAGCATCTGGGTCGTCCGGTCCCGGCCCATTAAGCGGCAACATTGTTTTTCGTCGCTATCGGCTGACACGTGGCAAAGGATTAACTGACGGTCGTTAGCGTAATCAGCTGACGTCACACTACACGCAGCTTACGTCATTACGACCGCAACGTTTTTTTCCGTCAAGAATAGATTCTGTTAAGACCCCGTTTATGACATCAACAATCCGTTCATGACGTCATAACCGCCGATCCCGTTCAAGACGTTTTTTTGTTGTCGCGGCCTCGACCAATCAGGTGAAACCATGTGGACGCCATCTGCGACGAATTTGCTAGCGTCGTGGTATGAGATGACACAACAAGATGACGCCACGTGCAACAATCATAGGTCGCCGCGTGCAACAATCATAGGTCGCCGCGTGGTTTTTTTCTAGGACGATCTCCGGTCGTCGTGGGCTACGCGGTGACGTATTTTTTCCGACGCAAAGCGACGCCACGTGGACCAAATGCACGGTGCCACGTGGTTCCCTTTCCGCAACGTTTTGTTTCGCCGTGGAACTGCCCGGTCGTAAAACGACACGTGGACCAAATGTACGGTGCCACGTGGCACCCTTTCCGCGACGTTTTGTTTTCGTTGTGGAACTGTCCAGTCGTGAAACGACACGTGGGCATGGCATACGGCACCACGTGTCCTAATTCGGGTCTCTTTTTACGTTACGATACTACGGCGTTTTTGTTTTCGTGCCAGATGGGTGTTTAAATCATCGTTCGAATTGACCTTTCCATGTTCCATATGCAGAAAAGCAAACCACATAGGAGGCATCAAATATAGAAATTCAAGCACTACTGGTTTAGTTTACAGAAAAGCAAACCAACATAGAGAAATTCAGTTTTCAGCAACACGACCATAGTTTCAATTACCACATATGCGCTGAGCTAACTGCTCAAGCAGGGCAACTGCTTCTTGTTGGCACGTTTTTAGCTCGTCTTGTTCCTTCTGCATTTCTTCCATTTCAAATGCAAACCGGAGCCTCATTCGCTCATATTCTGCATTCGCCGCCCTCAAATCAGCAATCGTGCAACGCATATTGGCATGCCCCCCTCTCTCAACATCAGTTTGCACTTCAAGTTCAGACTTTGAAATACTTGTTTCCACACGAGATTTCTTTGACAAAGTATGCTTTCCACGATTCAGCATGACGCCTAAAGTATCATCCTCATCCTCTGAAGCTGATTTCGACATCATCCTTTTATTGCTTGCCTATCAAGTATGCAAAGAAAATAGATGTAAGTATGTACCGAAAACAGATGAAACTAGCAGGTGACCAGCAATGTCCAGAAAATAGATGAAACTAACATATGACCAGCAATGTACAGAAAATATTTGAAAAATAGCAGATGACAATCAAACAAGCGTATCTATAATGACCAATGACCTAGCAGATGTCAAGCATGTCAGGAGCATAGATGGAAACCATGTTGAAATGACAACCACATGCTTACTTAGCTTGCCAAAGCGTCTTATGGTATGAAATAGATGAAGTATCACAAAATATATGACACAACAATAATCAAACTGTTCAACACAAGATAAGTAACATGCACCCTAGTTGTTTTTTTAACTAAAGGGAGTTTTTATTACTTGAAGAGTTTTAAGCATTACACCCTAGTTGTTGTGATATCATGGAAGAGTGTTGAGCTGCCGAATTAGGGAATAACCTGCAACTCATTGTCCTCACTGAATAGTGATTGACATGACCAGTCTCCTTCACCGGAATCTGATTCCTCTTCAACATCATCCTCAAGAGTGTACTCAGATCCAGAGTCTTCCTTCCTGATCTTTTGGGTGTGAGTACAGTAGGACATGAAAGAATACTTGCTAAAGACTTTACACCCAGTTGATGCATCCTTGCATTGTTTGCCATGATAGTTCTGGCACGCTCTTCTTCCATGGGGTGTAGTGGTGATCCTAACATGAATAAACAACTCAAATTAAGCTCCAAATATAAACACTTGGTAAGAACCTAATACATCATAAAAAATTAAGGTACTCATCCTGTAAGAACAGTCCAGTGTAAGTAATATAAATTCCGATCGTAGATTCGTAACTAAGACTGATATGATCATAAGAAAAGTGAGCTTAAACCTAATAGTACACATGCTGGAAATAAGCAAACTTTTACCATAGGAAAACAAAGCTGGATACTTCTATTTTTATTTTTATGCAAGATTAGCAAGAAGGTCCCCCTAACGATTTCCATTAAAAAAACCATGCAGTCTTTTCTACTACGAAAGCAAATAATTAAAAAAAGGAGCATCAGGAGGGCAACACACCCATTTCCGCTACTGATTTGTCAGAATTAACACATGGACAAGCATCTGTTTACCACTATACAAAGTTATAAACGCAAAACCAAGAACAAAGACGGATATAAGGAACCATCAATCATACAACTAAACAGAGAAACAATTTAGAGAGATTTATTACATCAAACATTAGCAGGATAATTAAGAAGCATCGATCAAACAATTTAGAGAGATTAATTGCATCGAACATAAGAAGGATCAAGCATACAATTAAACAGACAACTAATTCAGAAAGATTAATTGCATTGAAACATATGAAGAACCATCAATCTTACTGCGTTTCTCGCCTTCAACCTTTACCCGTCTCGGCGTGGTTGTAGACATTGACGGTGAAGTTGCGGCGATGTTGGAGACGAGGTGGCAGATCTGGACGTAAGGCGAGGTTAATGGCGAGGTGGCACACCAGCGAGCACACGAAGGAGAGGTTGGTGACGATGTGGAAGACCGGTGAGCACGATGGCGAGGTGGCACACCAGCGAGCACACGACATCGAGGTTGGTGACGATGTGGCAGACCGGTGAGCACGACGGCGAGGTGGTGGTCCTGGACGGTGACCTGGGCGGGGTGGGGGATCTCGACGGCGACGTGGGAGATCTGGCAAGCGAGCTTTACGGTGATGTGTAAGAGGGGTGGGATCTGCTCTGGGAGGACAGGGACTGGAGGGGAGAAGGGGGAGTAGTCGATTCTTTGGGCGAGGGCCGAGGGGTTAAGGGAGGGTTTCAAAATGATTACAGAAATGCCCTCCGTGATAAAGTTTGACCGTTGTGTGCGGGAGGGCTGCGAAGTAATATTATTGCGCGAAAAAATTTGAGTGGGCTGTCCTGTCGCCAAATTTTCAGAGGGACGCGAAATTTTGGCGGAAGTGCGGGAAACTATGCTAGCCGTTGGATGCTGATGGGTGGCTTAAACAAATTGACCATTTATGCAATAATTTACTGAAGGGACCTTGTGACGAAATAAAAAAGTATTATGAAATAATTTTGGAGTTGAGGTCGCCGGGAATAAAACGCGTTAGAATATGCAGAACGGTTCTCTGTGAAACCAACAGTAACTAAAGAACTACAAATAACTGAGACTTGCAACACAACACATATTAACTTAATTATAGAGTAGCACAACACAATCACAGCACACACAGACGTGTTGACAAGTAAAACATGACGAGTCGACGACGTAGCAGGTTACACGTATGCTCTATAAGCACACTAGTTGCCGCGATGAAGGACACGAACAACCGGACGCACCAGTGGGACGAACTCGTTCCAGAGGAGCAAAGGGTTGACCTGGACGCAACACACCAGGGTGTCATTCAACCAGTAGAGGCCGCCGTGCAGATTTTTTCCCGAGCCATGCTCCCAAAGCCTGGAGTAGACCCCGCCGCCATCCTTGTCGTGGTTGATGATGAACATCCGCCAATCGGCGTACTTTGCGCCAAGCACGATGTGCACGACGCTCCAAGCAGAGATATTTCCACCAGCGGTGAAGAACTACACCACGTCGGAGAGGTCATAGCCGTCGGGGCGGACGTACTCCACTTGGTGTGCGTCCTCGAGCGGTTCCTCCCCGATCAGGTCGATGGTCGTCCAGGCCATGGCGCGCGCAGAGAGCACAAAGCTGACCTAGCTCTTGTGTTTTGCACAACCTATCTATTCGAGACGTGTTGCTGATGGGGGTGCGTTTTGCAGAGGCCCTCCAAATACACCGATCGGGTAATATAGCGGCGGGGAGAGGCCGGCCGGCGGATCACCAAACACCATTAATTGGTGCCGAGGCCGGCCTTTACCATTGGATTTGCTGTCCAGGCGCAACGATGACAACGAGCACACACAAACGGCCGGGTCATGCAGGCGCGGAGCAACACGCATGCAGCACGGGCCAGTACGCATACAGCCAGCGCCGACTTCGACCCATCAGTCCACAGCTAGCCGGCAACGCATGCAACAACAGAAGCGAGGCATGGGCATGCATGCACATGGCCGGGCACGCGCATGCACGTATTAAGATCAAGACACGACGGGTCACGCAGGCACAACACGCAGCGCACAGATGCAAAGAGTGCACGCCTCGCGCGGCATGCAGCTAGCTAGCCCCAAAGCAGGGTCATCACGCATCTAGACAGAACTGTGGCGATGTCCCGTCTTTCCCACTGAGACGTTAATGCACGTACCATGGAGAGATATTTTGGCCGGAGTTAAATTTGAAGGGGCCGATCATCTCTCCTCTTCCACTCCTAAAGTCCACTCATCCATTAGCTTCTCTCGGCCTCCACTATGCTCCAACGCCGACGTGACGCGGCCGGACAACAAGCTCCCCGTTGCCGATGCGCCTCCATCTGACGAGAATCTGCTGACGGAGGAGGACGCGCGCGCACTTATCCGCATGAACACTCCCGTGGCGTCTGCTTTACGCCTCCCGTAAGGTTGGAAGACCAACACCATCTTCGTCCCGGTGGCGCCGCGTCTCTCCGGCCAGGCACGGGTCGACTACATCAACCAGTGCTACGAGAACATGATGTGGCAGACGAGGCATCATGACCCCCAGGACGCCATGTCTTCGTTGTACTGGGACAAGCAAGTGGAGTTGGAGTACTTAGGACGGCTCCACTCCTACCGCATCGACAGCAACGTGCACTCCAGCGACACGGAGTGTTCCGACGAGGAGGAGGAGGAAGAGGATTCGCCCGAGACAGAGTGGCGCCCCCTGGCACTGCTGGAACCTGCCGCCCCGCCAGCAAACGCCTTCTTACTCCCATGTAACTGCCCCATTTGCAGCTGGGCACTTGCACAACCGGGAACCTTCCCAAACTGCAGGTCTGAGGAGTGCCACCACCTAGTTTAGGCTTTTATTGACTGTAATTACTATTATCTTAATTAAGTTCCCTTCAGTTTGAATGTATTATCTTTATTTTGAATCAAGTTTGATTGAAACTCCTTAAATTTCAGCTCTGAAGGGGGTGTCCCAATTGTATATTTAGTTTGCCTGTGGTAGGCTACTCATGCTCAAAGTCAACCTTTTCGTCTACCCCTTCCACCGACGTCGGAAGGGGGTGTCCCAATGGGATATATTTTTTTGGTTGTGTTAGGGTAGACCATAGGTACATGGAGAACTAATATCTACCACTAGTTCTGATAAGACATTCGCTCAGGTTCGTCTAAAGGGGGGGTTTCGAGATGTAGTGGAAGAATCCTTCCTTTGTACAAGTGATGTCGGTGAAACCGGTCACACCTCTTATTAGGATCTTGGATCTCTCTCCGCCTCCAAACACACTTGTGTAGACATGATTGGACCACATCTAGGTTTTGTAGGGATTCCTATGCTCCGGAGCCCCCGCTTCAGCGAAACTCTGGCATATTGACCGAAAAGTCAACTTTTCATCTACCATTTCCACCGACGTCGGAAGGGGGTGTCCTAATGTAATATTTTGTTTGGTCGTGTTAGGGTATGCTATAGGTATATGGAAAACTATTATCTACCACATGTTCTCATAGTATTCCCTCGGGTTTGTCCGAAGGGGGAGTTTCAAGCTTTAAGTAGTCCTGGAACCCGCGACAGAGAATCTGACGCCGGTGAAGCCCTAACACAAAGAGTAAGGGAAACTGGGGCATCCAAGGCCCATGCCACACTCTAACACACATGGTATGCCAAACCCTTGGTTTGGGTGGGATTCATACGCTCCGGAACCCCTCTCCGGAGAAACCCTAGGCCCGCTGGAGAAAAAGATGAATCTGTTGTTCTGGCCCCTCTACGTGAGCCGGAAGGGGATAGCAAAGTGGAACTGATTACTTGGTTGTGTTAGGTTAGGCCCAAGGAACACCCAATAAAATGGTAGGGACCACCTCTTGGCAAGATTCCCCCCGTTCCGTCGGATCCGGGAGTTTCGGGCTCTGAGTAGTCCTAGAACGCGAGAGACAGAATCTGACGCCGGTGAAGCCCTAACACAAAGAGTGAGGGAATTGTCGAATCTGCATCTCAACAAGTCCCTCGGGTGAACCCATAGGGTTTCGATTAGGAGAACGTGTAGGCACTAGTGACAATCGTCGGCTAGACAGGGGACACGATTTACCCAGGTTCGGGGCCCTCGTAGAGGTAAAACCCTTACTCCTGCCTCTGTCGATCTGTATTCACGAATAGATCGGTTACAATGGGGGATTGCTCAAGTCGAGAGTATGATCTCGAGCTCAAGGCTTGGTGGTGCGGTATTGCCTGGTCCTCTCCCGGTGGTTCTCCTGGCCTTATATAGGTGGCAAGGTCTCAAATCATACCCGTGTAGGACTCAAACTCTAACCCTATGTCGGTTACAAGTTTCCTATCTTAACCCACAAGGCATTGCGGGTGGGCTTCAATTGGGCCTTCTAGAATAATCCGCGACGCCTCCTTTAGAGCCTGGGCCATGGGCCTGAGACCGGGTAGGCACACCCGACAGGCCTAGGATCCATCCCTTCGTCAGTAGCCCCCGAGTGTTTAGTCGACTGAGAATCAGTCGGGTGAGCACTGAGAGTCCGTTCTTGATTTCTTAGATTGGTTATTCAATCGTCTGGTTTTGAGGGTGTATACCCTGTGCGTGATGCGCTTCTGTACTCGAGCATCGAGTGGTAAATGTGCCTTGTGTTGGCTGTTTACGCAGAAGGATGCGGCTCAGTCGCTTGGCTCTCCCGAAAGACCAGGGCCAATTAATTGCATCTATGGAAAAACCGGTTCTGGCCTACAAAAAATCGAGACCTCCGACTCGAATACGGCGAGGTGATCGTTGCGACTGGGCCGTTGAGGTCTTACCGAGTCGAACTTAACCTAAAGGGGTACCCGGCGCGTCCCCTGGGATTTTTTCTCCGTGTTGTTGACACGGAATTTACCGGAGGACGCAGCTTGAGTGCGATTCCAGGCCCTCAAGAGAGATCTTTTGGGTCTTACCTTCGTATTCGAAAGAAATATGGCATCCGGATGTGCCTAGTCGGCTGAACGATCCGGGAGATTGATGTGTGTACATCGTATGATCGAGTGGTAGGAGCTACGCACTAGCTGGTTTTTATCCAGATATATTTCGAGTGAAAATTTTCTGCCTTGATTTTGCGCACAAAGTGCTTTGTGCTTTGTAATCTTCCTTCCATACGAAAGAGTTTTCGTGTTTGGAAATTTTGTCATGCCCATTCGAAAAGAAATTTCGTATCTGGGACTTTTATGCGAGAGCCTTCATGCGAAGGATTTTCGCGTTTTTGATTTGCCCATACGAAGTCTATTTCGTGTTTGGGGTTTTTTTCCGAAGAAATTCTGGGCTTGATGATGTGCGCTATGACGTCACGACGCACTTTATCCTCCCGATGGGACGTGACGGAGCGAGAGGAGAGGTGCTGGCCCACCTTGTCAGCTTTTTAACCGGAAACGAGACGTCGTTTCCGGTTTTTACGTGAACTGCGCGCAGTAATTGCGCACGATCTACTCTTGGGATCGTGGCACGAAACAACTTCCGCCGCCCTTTCGTTTCAGCTTCACGCGTGGCAGCCGCGATGGGCTCCACGTTGCTCGATGAACGGCTAGGATTGGGCGGCTCCGTGTATAAATGCGGCCCTTAGGTAAACGTTGAAAATTTCCCGTCATTCGCTTCCAGCCTTCGTGTTCCTCGCACTCAACTCTTTCTCTGTGAGCTCGCACCAGCATGCATGGCGGGAGGCAAGAAGCGCAGTGCAGCTGCTTCTTCTTCGAAGGCGACGGAGGAAGTTCCCGCGCCACCTGCTCTGCGCTCAGGCGACTGGCGCTCGCCCAACACGACGAACAAAAGCATCAAGGAGATGCAGAGGGAGGGGCTACTGCCTCCGGAGACCGAGAAGCGGGCGCGCCTCGGTAAAAAAGAAGAGGTACCAAATCCCCGCGCGAACGGACGCGTGATCTTCGCAGGATCACGTTTCGCGCGGGCTCTCCTTCCCCCTCCATCCTTTCCTTTTGGCATTGCTGTATGTCTATGGCATATAGCTCCACGATATGCCTCCAAATGCGGTGCAACACATCTCGTGCTTCATCGTTTTTTGCGAGTGCTTCTTGGGCATCCGCCCTCACTGGGGCCTTTGGAAGGCCCTCTTCAAGGTGCGTGTCTTCCGTGAGAAATCACGGGTAGAGACTGAGTCCAGGGAGCCGCTGCGCACCGGTGGCTTTGGAATCCAGACGAAATCGGACAATTGCTACTTCGGGATGCACTTCATCGACTCCGCGCAAGGATGGAGAAAGAAGTGGTTCTATGTCGTCGACAACAGCGCGGGTGGATCTCATGAGTTCCACCCGTTCGCTGTCCTGAAGCGGCGGAAGTCCTGGGCGCACAAGCTTTCAGCTGAAGAAAGTCGAATCGGCGCCCCGCTACTCGCCAAGGTGGCCGCCCTTCGTGACCAAACCGCAGGAGTTGTGCTGAACGGCTTGCACCTGGCGAGTGTGTTCCTCAAGTGCAGGATCCAGCCTCTGCAGGAGAGGCCCTCCACGATGTGGGAATACCAGAGTGTTGAAGACCCCAGCCGCGTGAGCCGCGAAGAACTTTCGAATGTTGAATTCGAGGAGAAAATCGCGTCCATCACCAGCTTGAAAGTGGGCGAGGCCTTCCCTGACTGCTCTGTCGCAGCTTTTGAGGCTTCGAGATCTCCTCCACCCGAAGTAAGTTTAAATTTTCTCTTGTCTTAGTTCTTTTTCTAGCTTGAAAGTTTGTCGACTGAATTTCTTCTTCCTTTTCTTCTTGTAGAGTTTAGCATGGTCACCTGCTATGTCGCACCCGGACTTCTAGGGGATACTCACAGTCCGTTAAACAGCAGATAAATGGCTTACGAGGCATACCGGCACCCGCATCTCAATATGAGCAGGCCAACACGTAAACGTGTGACAACCATTCTCTTACTATTCCTCGTCTGCGCAAACCATCCCATAGAAATCCAGATACTTCCATTGACGTACTTCAAAACATACACACATGGTACGTCAACGGCATTGGAACAAGTGATATCACAACAGATCTCTACGACACAAAAGATTGAAATAAGTTGCAAATAGCTCTCATTAGAGCAGAGATAGCAAATACAATCATTCAGAGGACACATGTCCCAACATATCATCATTACATCACAGCGGAAGCATTCAACATGTCTGAGTACAGACAAGAACCAAATAGGCCTAAGAGGCCGGAAACGAAAAGACGGAGCCCATCCACGAAGTCTCGGATCCTGCCCGGGTCCGCTATCTACTCGTCAGCAGTCTCGTCATACTCCACGTAGTTGCCACCATGTAGATCCTCGGAAACGTAGGTCTGCGTGATGTAGACGTTTGCCCGATCTTTCACCGCAAGAACCACCGAGATAACTATTCTCCCAATCACGTGAGCGATACACGTAACCTGAAGAACATGGATAGATTTAGGCGAGAAACGCACGAATCCTCTTGGCAGATCCAAGAACACTCGCACCTTTATTTCACGCCAAGCTACACAACTCTAGGCAGATCCAAGAGCTCCCTAGCCACGAACGAACCCTCTTGGCAGATCCAAGAACACTCGCACCTTTATTTGCAAAGATAATTGACGAACGTCCGAGACGCCGCCTACACGCCGATCCCCTAGGGACGGTGGTAACCTGGAACTTTTAGTTCTACATAATTTTCAACCTCCTCAAACCCTAGGCCTTGGCTCTCTTTATATAAGAGGCCAACCCCTAGTCGGTTGGACAAACCCAAACCGAAACTGACTCGAACCTAAACCTAGTTGGACTAACTGGATACAAACCGGCCCATTTAGAAGGCTCGGCCAACACATGCGGCTCGCAGGCCTTAGACATTATACATCGTAGTTTATTGTCCTAGCGTGCTAACCAGTAGATGCCCGTATCAGCTTCTCTCTCTCTTTTTGTATTTTCTGAATATATGTGGATAACTAGTGCTACACTGAGACCTCTCACTTGGATGACCCTTGTTGCCAATGCAACAACAATCAAGCCCTTTGGATATTCTCAACTACACACTCTTGCACAAGCAATCAATGATCACAAGTGGTCCTGTATCCCCCTAATTCCCAATGGAATAGCAAGATATCACGCAAACTTTGACTTGGTATACTTCAAGATGAATGCTTAGCAGCAATACAATCTCAAGGCTAGGGTTTCTGTTGTCTAAATTGTTCTCCCCTAATCCACACGCAGGTGGCATGAATATATAGGTGGGGGGTGTGGCCACAAGGGCTTCCTTGCGCAAGCAACCCACCTCCTACTAGGACTAGGACTCCTATTAGGACTAGGAGTCCAACTAGGACACAACTAGGGATACAAACCGATTCCACACACAAAGGAATTCGGCCCAATTGGTATACAAACCAAACCTATATGGAATAGGATTTTAGGAGGCGCATTTGACTTGGTGGAGGCACCTATCCCCTTGTCTTGATGAATAACAATTGTTTTCATGGAATAACAATTGTTATTTATTGTTTTCACCATCTTGCTTTATTGTTTTCACCATTGTAATCTTGTTTTCACCATCTTGAATGCTTGTTTTCACCATGATCATGTAGTCTTCTATCAACCCTCCATCCAAGCTTGTGAGAACATAATCCTTAGGCATGTCCTTATCATCCTCCCTTTCTTCAAGACAAGACGTCCTCGGCTTGTAATAATCTGAAATTGGAAGAAACAAAAAGAACAAAGTGTATGCACAATATATGTATCTATAATGCACTCATTAGTCGTTAGTAAAATATAATATAGTGCACATGAATTAGGATCACGAAATTTGTATGAAAACAGCACATAAAAGTCATAACTTTTCAATCCATAGCAATCATAATTGCATATATAAGTGAAGTTTATTTGAATAGCACATGCATCCAAGAAATATTGTGGGAAACCAAACATATGTGTAATATTATGCCCATATGTAAAAATTTGTAATCCATCCCGAGGTAACATATCATGTAATTCGGCCATATTACTATTGGTTATACATATGTAATGTACCATGAAAATTGTAGCCAAGTTATAATCACCAATCAAATAAAATTTGAAACTATTATCATATGTGCTATAATCATCATAACCAAATTTATCCATAGCACATTGCACATCAATTGGTTCTTTTAACATGTCATAATATATAATATCTCTATATGGTATCTTAGCAAGTACTTCTTTATGTGTAATAAGAACCACATTGTGAAATTTCGAATTCATCATTATATTATATGGTTGTAAATTATCACATAATGCACTACTTGTTGTTACCAACCCGAAATCAATACCTTTATCAATACTAACCTCCTCATGTGTAGTAGGTATGAAATCATCAATCTCTTGTGAATTTGAAGGTTGTAGCTCCCTTTCTTCAAAAATAACCTTCATATCACAAGCAAGAACACTTGTATCCGTGGCATAATCCTCCAATATGTGTGATGATTGTGATGTTTCTTTGTGCTCCCTTTCTTCAATAGCAACCTGTACACAAGAAACAACACTAGGAAAAATTATGTCATTAGTTAAAAGGCTCTTTCCACTCGGCCTAGACTTGTCTTCCTCCATAGAGTTGGTGTTTCCACTCTCCTTCTCTTGAAGCATCTCAATTTTGTGTCTTGATTCATTCACAATCTGTTGTGGTGTCATAGGCCTCAAAATAATATCCTTATTGTTCCAATTCAAGTGATATGTGTTAGCTCTTCCCATATGTGTAACCTTTTTATCAAATTGCCAAGGTCTTCCAAATAACAAGTGACAAACTGTCATGGGAACCACATCACACTCAATTGTATCTTTGTATGGTCCAATTTGAAAATCCACTCTCACCATATGGCATACCTTGATTTCTTCCTTGTTATTTAACCATTGAATATAATATGGTTGTGGATGTGGAATGTAATGCAACCTTAGCTTTGCACATAGCTCCTTGCTTGCTAGATTTCTACAACTCCCTCCATCAATTATCACCTTGCAAGCCATATTGGGTCCAACAATTGCCTTGGTTTGAAATAAATTGCATCTTTGGCTCTCATCATTGCTAGGAATAACACTCAAAGCCTTGGTGCAAACAATGGTTGGATAATTGGTAGCAAAAGCATTAAGGGGACCATCATCATCATCATCATATGTATCCTCTCCATTAGGATCAGCATCATCTCCACTCTCATACTCCTCATTAGCATTGATCACCATGACTTTCTTATTAGGACAATCTCTCTTAAAGTGCCCTCTTCCTCCACAAGTATGGCATGTCATGTCTCTATGTCTAGCTGTTGATTGAGTAGAACCACTTCCACTAGCTGCGGGTTGTGGTGTTTTCCTTGTATTGGAGATGCTTGGCTCGGGTTTGGATGGTGTACTATCTCGAGTTGGAGTAATTGTAGGTGTAGGTGGTGAAAAGGAAGAGGATCTCGAGGGCCAAATTTTCCTTGGAGCCAAAGTAACCTCCTCGGCCAACCTCTTTTCTGCCTCCCTGGATTGATGCAACAATTCTGTCATATTGTTATATTGCACATGCCTCACAATGCATCTAATTTGAAAAGATAATCCTGACAGAAATCTTTGCATTGTTTGCTCTTTTGCTTCAACAACTCGAGCTCTTTGTAGCACTAATTCCATCTCCTTGTAATATTGATCCACTGAATTTGTTCCTTGTTTCAAATTTTGCAACTTGTCATAGAGAGTCCTCAAATAATTTGTTGGAACAAACCTCTCAGTCATAAGTTGTTTCATCTCAGCTCATGTAGTAATTTCTGGTTGATTTTGTGTTTCCCTCAATCTTATGATGCCATCCCACCACAAGAGAGCATAACCATCAAATCCAGAAGATGCTAGCTTGATTTTCCTCTCATCAGTGTAATTATGCATTCTCCATAGCTTTTCTATCTTCAATTCCCACATCAAGAACTCCTCAGCATCATCATTATCACATGTGAGAGTAGGCACAAAGAATTTTGGTTTCCCAAGGCCATCCTCTTCTCTATTATCATCCAATGGAATTCTTCTAGGTGGAAAATTGCCACGGCCTCCATAAGCAATGGCTCGGCCTTCTTCATGATTACCACCAAGATTAGCTCTTTGTAGTTGTGTGGAGATATTTGCAACTTCCCTTGTGAGATTATTCATGGCCTCTTGAAGAACACGAATTGAATTTGTAGCCTCAGTTTGCTTCTCAATAACTACTGTCAAATCCTTCCTTAGGATATCATCATATTCCTCAATTTTCTTCTCAACTCTTTGCTCAATCCGATTAGCAACTCCTCCTCTAAAGATATTAAAATCTGCCCATGTACAAGTATCATCTGCATTCTTTGTTTTGGGCATCAAATCAGCTTCCTCCTTGTCACCCTGCACAGAAGATTCACTAGCAAAACTCATGATTAATGGGTTAGTGAAAACAAATAATCAATGGGTTGTGGTGCCTCTCAAACTCACTCAAACCAGCAAAGAAAGTTCACTTACTGTTCCAAAGTGAATAAGGATCAACTTACCAACAAGTACCAATGAAAACTGTGTCAAGTGTGAGAAGAGAATACCCAGGCTCTCAAGTGTTTACAATGCAAAACAAGGTATTTGGTGGGGATTGGTTGGGATTCCTAACAACACCAAAATAACAACTCCAATGCACTGCTCAATGTGATAAAAATAACTAAAGGAAACACACTCACACTTGGAGACAATTGTGGCTTAGCAAATATATGGTAGAGATTTTGCAAGCACGAGAAAGACACTAGCAAATACTCAATGAAACAGGCACAAGATTGCTCAATATGTCCACAAAAATTCCAATATGAAATAGCTTCCACTAGTGATATGTAGCTCGGCCTCTTTTGCTTGTTCTTTCTTTCTATTTTTATTATACTTTTTCCTTTTTCTATTTTTTTTTTGATTTTTCAATGGCCTTTGAATCAACTAGGAGCAATAAGTAGATGGAAAACAAAAATTAGTGGACAGATAGATCAAATGAGCAGCCTGATAGAGCAATTAAACAGCTAGTCTTATGGGTTTTGGTACCTAAAGTTTGCTGTAGAAAGGCTGTAGCTATGGCTTATCAAAGATCAGCACGAAATCCTAGAGAAAAACAGGGGTAAAACAAAGGAAAAACTAAGAAAAACAGGTGTTAATCGAGCTCACGACAGAGAAATCCACGGTTTTTGTACCGTACGGCAGAGAAAACGAACCAAAACAGGCCCACGGCAGAGCTCACGGCAGCAACGGGTGGTGGTGTGCGTGGTGTAGTGGATGGCGGCAGCGGCGGCAGCGTTTACGCGCGGTTTTGAGCCCGCGGCAGCGAATCCGAGCGCGACAGGGAGTCCGACTGCGGCTAGGGTAAGGCGCGCGCTGGTAAGGAAATATGGGCACCGCGAGGCGGTTTGGTAAGAGTGTTATGGTGCGAAACCGAGTGCGGGTAGGAGCGGCTGGCGGCAGCGATTTGGGCAGTTTTTGTGCCACGGCAGGATTCCGAAAACCACTAGGGCTCGGATATGAATACTTGCGGCTCAACACGAGTTGAAAACAGCACCAATGCAACACGATGAACTCAAGGAACTAGATCAACTTGTAAAACAAATTGTAGGTCTAAAATTCCCGAGAACAATAAGATCCACAATATGTTTGGTGGGGATTTTCGGATAGAAACACAAGGAAACTAGATGAACCCTAATAGTTGAAAACCTAAAAACAGAAAAAACAGGAACGCAAATCAACAAAAAGCAGCAACTAGGTAGATGCAAATTGGTGTTGATCTAGGCTCTGGCAATGATCTAAACCTAATATTTTTGTGTGGCTTTTTCTGGATAGGAATAAAAACAACTAAAACTAGGGATAACTTTGCTCACCGAGTAAACCTGGAGAATCTGATACCAAGATGATATGGGGTGGCCCAATCTTCTCAATGAGCTTCTCTCTCTCTTTTTGTATTTTATGAATATATGTGGATAACTAGTGCTACACTGAGACCTCTCACTTGGATGACCCTTGTTGCCAATGCAACAACAATCAAGCCCTTTGGATATTCTCAACTACACACTCTTGCACAAGCAATCAATGATCACAAATGGTCCTGTATCCCCCTAATTCCCAATGGAATAGCAAGATATCACGCAAACTTTGACTTGGTATACTTCAAGATGAATGCTTAGCAGCAATACAATCTCAAGGCTAGGGTTTCTGTTGTCTAAATTGTTCTCCCCTAATCCACACGCAGGTGGCATGAATATATAGGTGGGGGGTGCGGCCACAAGGGCTTCCTTGCGCAAGCAACCCACCTCCTACTAGGACTAGGACTCCTATTAGGACTAGGAGTCCAACTAGGACACAACTAGGGATACAAACCGATTCCACACACAAAGGAATTCGGCCCAATTGGTATACAAACCAAACTTATATGGAATAGGATTTTAGGAGGAGCATTTGACTTGGTGGAGGCACCTATCCCCTTGTCTTGATGAATAACAATTGTTTTCATGGAATAACAATTGTTATTTATTGTTTTCACCATCTTGCTTTATTGTTTTCACCATTGTAATCTTGTTTTCACCATCTTGAATGATTGTTTTCACCATGATCATGTAGTCTTCTATCAACCCTCCATCCAAGCTTGTGAGAACATAATCCTTAGGCATGTCCTTATCAGAAGCTCATTGAGAAGATTGGGCCACCCCATATCACTGCGGAAACCACAGCCCCAAAGGGGTCAGTACATAAACGTACTGGCAAGCAAGACTCACAGTTCACCAAAGTGTAACCCGTCAACACCAAGCACAGATGCTTTGGGTTCAACGGAAGGAAGGGGATATAAAGGATGCTGCAACTGGCTGCTCTAACAACTACAGAGTTACTACCACTTCCGACTAACAGAAAGGAGATAAGATCGCGTATCGTAACCAACCTATCAACAAATTCCAAACAAAACCCATCCTGGATCTCGCCCCTTATCCAAAGAAGCAATCCAAGGATAACTCACACAGTTGGATTAATGATGGTTCAGATTATTGTGTCCATAAGCCTATTACTAGTCAAGTTGTTAATCATTGGGTGTAAGGTTGTTAATCATTAGGTTTAAGTTGTCCTGAGTACTTGTTAGCCAGTACTTTCACCAAGTAGTCCATAACCGCGGAAAACACGGCTTCTCGAGAAGATTTATCCCTGCAGGGGTGCACCAATTTGGCCGTACACGTATGAATAACCCGCCAGATGGAAAGGCCCTTCCACCAAGCGGGGCACTCAACACAACTCAACTCTTCTCCTCATCAAGCCCAAAGCACCTTGGGGGCTAATCGAGCCCCGAAGAAAGGGGACCCTCATAGCACTCTAAGAACGTGTCCCCCTATATGCCGACTACAAAAGTTCCACCCTGGCCTGGGCTCGCAAAAACATGCATGCGGCAAATGGAAAACACGAACTAAATGAGGCGATTTGGACGAGATGCGAATCAAATCAAATTGAGGGGGGCGCCCATACTCGCTTCCCACATGCGGTTAGTGCGCTCATCATGGATCAGTAGACAAGACCCTTTTCCTATTAGGGTCGACACTAGCAGGCCTCAAAACCACACAGGGCCTCCTGCCGGTGCCTTATCATAAAATTATTATTAATAATAACATTAGCATGATTGATTGATTAAACATCGAGCCCCCAGAACATAATGAAATAGTAACAGAAAGTAACGGGTAGCAGACTCGAGCAAAACAACCCTAAGCATGCTAGTAAGACACGGGCAACAAGCAATGGGTATAGGCGTGGAGGTGAGGCAATATCAGGGTTAAGGGATTCATGTGATAGGTTCGTAACAGAAACAACTAATCATAGGGCTAGCAGAATAGACAACGGAAAAGTATCGGTAACCAATGCTGAAAGGAACACAGTGGTTCGTGTGAGTGAATACTTGCCTGCAAACCCAGTAGCCTGGTACTGAGCTAACTCCTTAGAAGGGGTGTCGTAAGTATCGTCGGTCTCAACGTCGTCGTGTATCCGAGAAGAAGCAAACAAACAATGCAGAAAGATAAACAATCAATAACATGGCATAGTGCACAATCAGGGGATGATGCATGTCAAGTTAATGGTTGCATTAAAATAAACTAGTTGATAAAGTGACACAATTTAAATGGACCCCTATGCAATTGGATTGCATATGGAAAAGGTCCATGCATTAGGGTGGAAACAAATGGACTACAATTAATTATCATGGGAAAGTTGTTTAGCATGATGCATGCATGATGATAACAACAAAATAACAACAATAGATGCAAGTGGTAAAGGAATTTAACAAGTTTGGAAATCATTTATTAAGTTGGA
Source organism: Alopecurus myosuroides (assembly GCA_028641055.1). Taxonomy (NCBI): domain Eukaryota; kingdom Viridiplantae; phylum Streptophyta; class Magnoliopsida; order Poales; family Poaceae; genus Alopecurus; species Alopecurus myosuroides. The sequence continues at coordinate 114,074,193 of CM054063.1, read as the reverse complement.
AATTTTGGGTTACTTAAAGATGTCACACAAGCATTTGTTGTTTTCATCAATTTAAAATGTTCAAAACAAATAACAAAATTCATATTTGAAAGGAATACCAAATTTTAGTTGGATTACATGTTTCAAATTTTGAAATAGGAGGTAGGATGAATTTATTATGACTTAAACAATATTAAACAAGTTTTAAATGAATTTAAAACAAGCATGAATTTTATTTGAATTTTATTTGTTCAAAACATAAATTCAAACTCACATTTGAAAAGTTCATACTTTTCTAGTTTGGAAACATATTTTGCATGTTTAAAAATAATTTAATTTGAGCAAGTTATGATTTTATCAAATTTAAATGATTTAAACAAGGTTTAAATTAATTAAGCAATTTTAATTATTCAAAACATGAAACAAAGTTTATATTTGGTTAGGTGGTTTAATTTTGCATGGAAAACATATTTCATTTGTGGAAATTGGATTTAAAATGAGCAAGTTATTATTTTGGCTATTTTAAATGCAATAATTAAGAAACAATTTGTTAAGCAATTTAAATTATTCAAAACAGCAAACAAAATTTATATTTGGAAAGTACATGAAAAGTTGATTGGAAAACATATTTAGTTTGTGGAATTTGGAATTTTTATGCCCGAGTTATGAATTTTGCAAAATTAAATGAATTAGACAAGAATTCAAATATTGCACCAATTTAAAATATTCAAAACAGTAAACAAATTTTATATTTGGATAGAGCATTTAATTTGGTATTGAAAACATATCAAAAATGTTGGATTTGGAGTTAAAATGATTTTCTTATGCAATTTACAAGATTTGGTGCAAATCTGCCATTTTTATCACCTCTAGGGACTTAGAAATAATTTTGCAGGGGTCTAAATTTATTTAACAGGGACCTAGCTGTGATTACTGAGAAGGTGCTGTATCAAAACATTGCAAAATAAAAGGTTTGTTTTATTGTGGGAGGGGGGATTCGATCCCCTCACCTCCTGCTTCCTGCACAGGGAGCTAACCAGTTGGGCTGTGCGTTTGGTTTGTAACAGAAGGGGCAGCGGGGGTGGTTAACATGCTGCACGCGCGTTTAACTGAACATGTGGAGGTTCAGATCGCTGGTTTCTGTAACTAACAGAGATCGGACGCAGCAGCGCTCGCCGTGGTTGCGGGAGGGCGCCGTGGGCGGCCGGTGGCGGTTAGAGGAGAGGGGGAGAGCGAGAGGAAGGGAGGCGAGAGGGAGATGGGGTCGAGGGGGCGGCCTCACCTTGGCGAGCGGACGGGAGCAGTAGGAGGTCGAGGCGGACAGCAGGAGCTTGGCCGGCGGCAAACCTCGACGCCGCGGCCGCCGGGAGCCTCCTCGGACCACGGCGCCTTCACCAAAGATGGAGTGCGTGATGTGGCGGTTCCATTCCCCTAGCCAGATAAACCTCGAGGTGGCCGTGGGGCGGCGATCACCGGCGGCAGGAGGAGGGAATTTTGGTGGGGTTGGGTTCAGTTAACAGGGAAAGGAACAGAGAGTTTGCAGGGAGAAGAGAGGTGGGAGGAAGAAGATGGCGGCTGGGGAGAGGAAGGAGGGAGAAGGAGAGGGTTAGGGTTTCTCCACGGGTTGGGGACAGATATAGGAGGGGGAGGGAGAATCGGGTGGAGGAGGTTGGGCAGCAGGTCGCTGTCCATGGTTGATGACGACAGCGTACGGAGATGGGGAGGAAAGGCTATCAGGCTGAGAGGGAGGTGGGCTTGGGGGGAGAGTTGGGCCTGAGGGGAGAGTTGGCATGCTGCTCTCTCTCTCCCTGGTTTCTTTTTACTAATTGATTCTTTTTTTTTTGTGCTGATTGGAAAAGGAAGAACAAGAGAGGGGTTAGGGTTAGAAATTTTAGGGAAAATTTTTATAATGCTTCTGTTAAGTAGCAGCAACAACTTGCAAGTTTTGTTTTACCAAAAGATTAGAAATTAAGTGTTGCTTGCAATTTATTTGAAATTTGAAGGGAATTTAATATTAATTGATTAACTTAACTTAAGCAATTAAGTTTTTTTTTTAAATTCAAGTTTAGTTGGAAACAAGTGAAGGAATTGTTTGGTAGTTTTCATAAATTTCCAATTGGGTGCTGTTTGAAATTTGATTCCAATTTAAATGATTTTGAGATTAACTGATTATTGCAAACCAATTTTAAATGGGGTGATCAAATAATTTTGATTGGAAGCATATGATTAATAATTGTGTTGCAATTTTTATAAGATCAACATGGTTGCTGTTTTGGACAATGTGATTTGAATTTTTAATGCAATTTGAATGAATTTTGATTATTAAGTGAGTTATTATTAAAAAGAAACATATAATTGGTTTTTTGGGCCCTCAAGTTATTTTGAAGCAAAATGGTTGGAGTGTTTTGTTTCATTGATTCAAATGGTTGTTGTTTGGAAATTAATTGAATTTGAAAAGGGTTTGGTATTAAGTGAATTTTTGATAGAAACAAAACAATAGTTTTGAAATCACACTTTAATGGAAACAATTGATTGTTTTGATTTTGAAATATCATTTTGGAAATTGTAACATCACAAGGATGAAACAAAAGGTTTGAATTTTTGGTTTGAAATTCAAATAGAAAACAAAGGAAAACAAGTGAAAACAGTTGGAAAACAAAAGGAAAACAAGCAAAACAATTGCAATGAACATGATGTCATGATGCAAAACATAAAATAACAGAGAGCAAACATTCTAATGGCTATTTTTCATACTTGGGATGTTACATGCTACCCGCCAGTTTCCGGTGAAGAAGTATCAGACTTATTGGCGAGTAACCTGGATGTCCCTGCCGACACCAGCGTCGCCGAAGCCGATTCGAGTTCTGAGCATGACTCCTCGGATGACGTGGAAGAATCGGATAGTGATCTCCAGCACCGCAAACTCCACCGGACGGAGGGGGACGAAGCTACTTCTAAGGACAACTCCCTTGACGGAGGGTCTGATAAGGTGCCTCTCCACGCGACCCCGCTGAGTGTGCGCGCTCCTCTTACTCTCAAGCCGACAATCCAAACCGCTTGGAACGCGGATATGCTGGATGATGAAGATGATGACGAGTAAGTTTTCGCTTCTTCGTTCTAGTCGAATGTTTCCTTTTTGTTTCTTCTGACACTTGTTGTTTTCCTTCATGACATCCTCCAATCCATCAGCCCTGGCCGGCTTTCTTCTTCACTTCCTCTCAAAAAAAGGAAAGAAGTTGCTGCTGCGGGTGGGACTCCAACTGCCGGCACCGTCCAGAACTCGCCGAGTCCAATCCCCACAGCTGCAGCTATGGACTATCGGCTCCCTAGCTTTGTGGTTAGGGGTTCGACCTCGAAAGAAGTTTCGGGCAGCTCGGCTGATCCCCTCTGCATTGCTCAAGGCCAGGTAAACTTTGTTATCTTCCTTCGCATCCTGTACTTCGTTCGTTTTAGGATTTTTATCGGGTGCACGATAGTGCTCCTGATGGGAGTAGCCCCCGAGGCTGTAGATAATCGTGTGCGATTGGCTACAGGCTCAAGAACTTAGGCTTTTTTCTTCTCTTCTATTTATCGGGTGCACGACAGTGCTCCCGATGGGAGTAGCCCCCGAGGCTATTCACGAGTGTGTACAGTCATGAATAGGCTCAAACTTTTCTATCTTTTTTTATTTTCTTTCTTCCTTGTTTTGCAGGCTTTCCTTGACTCCCTCGTGGCTGTTGGCCGTCGTGCGATTTCAACTGAGAAGGAGGGCGTGACCCTTCGTGCAGATAGCGACTGACTCGACTCGGAAGGTCAACTCCTCCGAGGTAACTTGATCTGCTTTTTCTCTTTATCTTTTCCAGTCGTGCGAATTTCTTTGTCTCTGAAATCCCTTGTTTGTGCAGCTCAAGTCGAAATTCTGAAGGCTAAGAAGGCCGATGCTATCACTCGGGCTAATAACTTCGAGGCTGAGTTGGAGACTGCTCGAAAGGAACTTGAATCCCTTCGCAAGCAGTCGGCTGACTACGAGGGGAAGCTCACGGGTGCCGAGGATGCCTTGAAGAAATTGGAGGAAGCCGGCGTCAAACAGGACAACGATCTTGTCGACTTTCTCCGTCCTTTAGCTCAGAACTTCGCGAGTAAGTATTACTTGTCTTTGTCATTCTGTGGTTAACTTGGACTGCCTTCAAAACTAACACTGCTTCTTGTAGATATCCTTTGCGTCGCACTAGAGCTGCTTGGGGTCACTCGAGTGGATGCGGTAACGGATTCCCTCGCCCAGCTCCGGAAGCATGCGGATGGGATCGGTTCCCTCGTCGGCGATGACACCCAAGTGCTGAGGAATTTCCATGAGCGCCTTCTGGTGAACGTGGCAGTTCCGCCTACTCTGGGTGGTCTTCTGAAGGTTTTTCTGGAGGACGACATCCTTCAGGCCTACTCAGTTGCCCAGTCAGAGTGCGGAGCGAAGACCGCTATCCAGTTCGCGCTGGCGCATGGAGTTGAAGGCTTGGATGAAGCCTACTCGAGTCTTCCCGTCAATCCTTCCACGGGTAGAAAGGTAGCGCTTCGTCCTTTTGGCGAGCTAGCTGAAGCCCTGGCTCGGAAGTTGTCCGCCTTGATTTCTAGTGCCAGTCGCAAGGGGCAACCTGCTGCGAGTGGCAGCACTTCCGCGATTCCGTAGGATAGGATTTATTTTAACTTTGTTCTTCGTGATGTAATGAACCTTTGGGATGTATTCCCGTACTTTTACCTTTAATCAGAATGTTCTTTTGATATCCGAGCTTTGTGATTTCCTGCAATTGATTGTCGTGAAGTTCTTCCGATGGGAGTAGCCCCCGAGCACTTGTTTGAATGGGTGGTTTTACTTTCTCGCATGGGGTTATTATGAAACTTTTCCTTTAACCTTTGTGTTTTCCTCCAGGAAATTGGTGCTGCCGCGGAGTCTTTGAGTGGATCTGCTGCACGATTGGATCCGCTCGTTGCTGCTGTTAGCACTTTTGCTGGCCTCCGTGACAGTGTTGCGGATGGCGAGCGCAAGCCAAGTCCAAACAGAAACTTGCGGTTGAACGTGAGCAGTTGGTGATGGATGAATTGGAGGCCGTTGCCAAGGATTTGCTTTGTAAGTATCTCAGCTCCCTGGCTTTCCATGTCTTCTTTCTTTCTTTGACTCTGTAGCTTTCTTTGCAGTTGTTCAGCCTGAGGATCGGTGTGAAAAGCATTGGGTGGAGAACCATATTCTTCACGAAGCCGGTAGTTCAAAACCCCACGCAAATAACTTTTGGTCCGATCGTAGTCGAGGCTTTGTGCTGGCTACTTTGAAGTATCGAGTAATACAGGCAAAGATGCTCGTGAGTTCCTGCCATGAGACCTTGATTGCTGTGAACTCTGCTTTCTATCCGTTGGAAAGGGGTCCAGAAGATTTGAGCCATCTCCTCAGAACTTTCGGGCGAGAAAGAGAAATTCGCGAGTGCGTCTGCAACCAGATGATCTGCGGGTCTGTAGTAGCGCTTTCCTTCGTCCGATTGTGGCATCCTGAGGTGAATTTCAACTCTGTAGCCATGCTCCCCGATGGTCGAGTCGACATGGCCCCTCATTATAGAGCTGTTCGGCCTGCATCAGAGGAAATTATTCGATTGAACTCGGAAGACGTGGATCGGGTATTAGCCGAGGAAAACGCTCGCCGCCGTATGTAAATATAGGATGTATGTATCCTGTTACTTTGTATAGTCGTCTTGAAACTTTAGAAGGTGCCGACCTTGTTTGTTGTCCTGTTTTTGTAAATGATGCTATGTTAGGCGTAGCCCCCGTGTGTTTGGGGTGTATACCTGTTATTTAGCATGTAAAGATCAACGACGTGAGAAACTATGGTTGAGAAACCATGTAATTTATTAATATGACTGAAAAGTCATGTATTGTCTTCGAGCTACAGCATGGCTAGTATAGACTTATTTTGTCGAGTAGAATAATCTAAGGATAAAATTTGCGGAGGTGCGGAACATTCCATGGATTGGAGTAGATGCCACCGGTCTCGGGGTTCTTCAGTCGATAAGCGCCACCAGGGATAACTTCGTGTATTATGAAGGGTCCTTCCCACGGTGGCTCGATCTGGTGTCCTTCCTTCTGTTTGAGTCGCAGCACCAAATCTCCTGCCACGAAGGCTCTGTGGCGTATACGGCGGCTGTGGTAGTTGCGTAGCGACTGTTGATATACCGCGGATCTTGCGAGTGCAATGTCGCGTATCTCGTCGAGGGCATCCGCGTCTTCCGCGAGTGCCCTGTTAGAAGTCTCTTCGCTGTAAGCGACGACTCGTGGGGCGCTGAACTTGACGTCTTTGGGAAGGACTGCTTCAGCTCCGTATACCATGAAAAATGGTGTGTAGTTTGTTGATCGATTCGAGGTCGTGCGGAGGCTCCATAGCACGGAGGGTAACTCCTCTGCCCAATGTCCTGCCGCTGGGTGCAGTTGATCTAGTAGCCGTTTCTTTATTCCAGCCGAGACCAATCTGTTGGATCGCTCGACTTGACCATTGGTTTGCGGGTGAGCCACCGAGGCGAAACTGAGGGTGATGCCCTTTTCCTCGCAGAACTGCTCTGTTTCCTTTGCTGTAAAATTGCTTCCATTGTCGGTGATGATGTTGTGTGGTATCCCAAATCTGCACACGATGGAGTCGAGGAATTTGACAGCGCATTGAGCGCTAGCCGAGGTGACTGGCATGGCCTCAATCCACTTTGTAAATTTGTCGAATGCAACTAGTAAGTGCGTGTAACCTCATGGTATTGATTTTTTCAACGGTCCTACCATGTCTAGCCCCCATTGTGCAAAGGGCCAAGCGATTGGGATCATGTGAAGTTCGGTGGCAGGGGCGTGCGGCTTGGGCGCAAATCTTTGACATGCGTTGCATTTGTCGACTAGGTCTTTTGCGTCCCTGGCTGCTGTTAGCCAGTAGAACGCTGCGCGAAAAGCTTTACCCACGATTGCCTTCCAGCTAGCATGGTGTCCGCAATCTCCTTGGTGTATATCTCGTAGTAGTTCTTTGCCATCATCGGGCGCTATGCATCTTTGTAATATTCCTGATATGCTCTGCTTGTACAGTTCTCCATTGAGTACTCGAAAAGCTTTGCTGCGCCGCACTATCTGTCTAGCCTCGCAAATATCTGCTGGGAGCTGTTTGTCGGACAAGTAGTCGAGGTATTTCTGCGTCCAGACTGGTTCGACCATAAAAACTTGTCTTGAGATGTTGTAGGTGAGCTCAATCATAGCAGTTTGCGGGCTGACCTCTGCCTCCAATGTCGTGGGTGCTTCTGCTGATCTTTTGACTTTGACTGAGCACTTGATCATCCTTTCGAAGTATATTCCAGGTGGTATGAGTGTGTTTGTAGAACCCATGTTCACCAATTTATCCGCTTCTTCGTTGCTGGATCTCGCAATGTGCTTTAGTTCGTACCCTTGAAAACTTCCTTCGAGTAGATTGTACATATCTCGATAGGCAACCATGTTTTCTGCATTGGCGTCGCACTCTTTCATTATCTGCTGCACTATGAGGTTTGAATCTCCATAGATCATTAGTCGGGTTGCTCCACAGGCGATCGCCATCTTCATGCCATGTAGGAGGCCTCCGTACTCTGCATCATTATTTGATGCCGGGTCGTCGGGTGGAAAGTCCAATCGCAGGACATACTATAACTTGTCACCTCTCGGAGATATCAGGACTACTCCAGCTCCGGCTCCTTCGTTTCTCTTTGATCCATCGAAATACATTATCCAGTTGCTTGTATATTCTGGAGGCCCTGGCGTTTGTAGTTCTGTCCACTCGCTTAGGAACTCCACGAGCACTTGTGATTTGATTGATTTGCGACCTGCGTATATGATGTCCTAGGCGCCATGCTCAATACTCCACTTCGCAATTCTTCCGGATGCCATTGGGTTATTCATGATAGTACCCAATGATGCGCCGTTTACCACAGTGACGGTGTGTTCCTGGAAGTAGTGTTTGAGCTTTCGGGCTGTGAGCACCACACCGTACGCGAGCTTCTGGTAATGGGGATATCGCTGTTTGCAGGGCGAAAGCACCTCGCTGATGTAATAAATTGGCCTCTGGATGCCAAACGCCTTTCCGTCCTCCGGCCGCTCGACCACGATCGCTGTGCTGATGAGCTGATTTGTCGCAGCTAGATATAGAAAGAGTGGCTCCCATTCTTGCGGTGTTGCCAGGACGCGCCTACTCTGCAATGCTCGCTTGAGGTCTGCGAATGCTGTCTGTGCTTCGGGTGTCCATTCAAACTTATCTGTTTTCTTCAATAACTTTTAGAAAGTTAACGCTTGCTCGCCTAGCCTCGCAATGAATCTACTTAGGGCGGCTAGTCATCCTACGAGCTGCTGCACACCACGGAGATTGGTTCGCTCCTTCATTGTCAGGATCGCTTGGATTTTCTCCGGGTTATCTTCAATCCCTCGAGCGGAGACTAAGTACCCGAGAAGTTGTCCTGCGGGGACGCCAAAGACACACTTGGTCGGGTTGAGCTTGATTCGGTATGCGTTCAACGCGTCGAATGTTTCTCTGATATCGTCGAGGAGTGTATCTTCTACTCGAGTCTTGATGACAATATTGTCAACGTACACTTGTACGTTCTTGCCAATGATCTTGGCGAGGCATTTTTGCATGCAGCGCTGATACGTTGCGCCCGCGTTCTTCAGCCCGAAGGGCATTGTCGTGTAGCAGTAAACACCTTGGTGTGTTATAAACGCCGTCTTCTCCTCGTCCTCCTTCTTCATCTTGATCTGATTATAACCTGAGTACGCATCCAAGAAAGAGAGGCATTGACAACCTGCCGTAGAATCCACGATCTGATCGATCCTTGGCAGGGGGAAGTTATCCTTGGGGCAGTGTTTATTCAGCGACGTGTAGTCGATACACATGCGAAGGATATTGGTATTTTTCTTCGGGACCAACACCGGGTTTGCTAACCAGGTGGAAATTTTTATCTCTCGAATAAATTTTGCTGCGAGTAGTCTGTTTACTTCTTCTCCGAGCGCTTTTTGCTTGGGCTCTGAGAACCTTCGGGTAGTCTGCTTGATAGGCTTGGCGTCTTTGAAGACTTCGAGTGAGTGCTCGGTGAACTCCCTGGGTATCCCTGGCGTATCTGAAGGCTGCCATGCGAAAATTTCCCAGTACTCACAGAGGAGCTCGACGAGCGCGCCTTCCTATGCCGGCGAGAGGGTGGTGGACACCATCACCGTCTTCGCAGAATCCGTCGGGTGTACTTGATGCTTGCGGGTACCACTATTTGTGTTGAACTCGAGCTCTGGAGCGTTCTTCTTGGTGAGAGGCATCACGGAGTGATCCGTGGTCTTTGCTATTCCCTCTAGTTCTTCCTGCATCCCGAAAGATTGGGCGATCTCGTTGAATTCGATGTCGCATTTATTGGATTTTTGGAAATCGCCGTCGATGGTGATTGTGCCATATTCTCTAGGCAACTTGATCTTCAAGTATGCGTAGTGCAGTACTGCCATGAATCTGGCGAACGCCGTTCGACCAAGAATGGCGTGGTACTGTGAGGGCCAATCGACGACTTCGAAATCTAGAAATTCTCGCCTGGAATTACTTCGGTTGCCTAGCACCACCTCCAGGTTGATTGTTCCGAGCGGACGGACTGCTTTTCCTGGAACTATCCCGTGGAAGGATGTCTCTGATTCTGAAAGTCCATCCAAATTCTTGTTCATACGACGGAGCGTGTCTGCGTAGATGATGTTGATGCCACTGCCTCCGTCCATGAACACGCGAGCCAGCTCATAATTGCCAATTTGCGCCTGTATGACTAGTGCGGCGTGTCCTGGTCGATAGACTCGCGGAGGGTGATCTTCCTTGGAGAAAGTTATTGGTTGTTCCGCCATCTTCAGGTACTTGGTTCTTGTAGGTGGGGTTTGGACAGCCATGCATAACTGTCATGTGTTTGTCTTCTGAGCCCTGCGTGATGGACAGACCTTCTGTATCATGCCTAAGAGTCCCGTTGGGTTCGGGTATCCATTTGTTCCTTGATTCAGGGCGGGTGGTGCTAGTAGCGCAGCTAGCACCGCGTTTTGGTTTCCTGCTGGGGGCAGGGCTTGCGGCTGTTGAAATCGTTGAGCTCCTCGTCCAGGGAGCTGCGGGTAACCTTGGTTAATTGCTGCTCTATTTTTCTTCAAGAGGGCCTCATGGATATCAATGAACTTTCGGCAGTCCTTGAGAAGGTGTGTTGCCCTAGTTTTTCCGGTACGCTTATCTGTGAATAGATGTAGAGTGTAGTAACCGTCGAGGTCCTCCTCGGGGTTTTTGTCTTCCTGCTTTGGCTTCCACTCGCGTTTTCCGCGTTATCCACTGTCGCGATTTTTTGTGAACTTTGCTGCCACAAATTCTTCTCGATCATCGTGGTCGTAATTCTTTCTTCTTTTCTTTCGACTATGGCGGTCGTCATTGCGTGCCGGAGATGAATCTTTCTCGTTGCGCACTGCGTCTTTTCCCTTAGCCCATCTGTCGGCTATGGCCATCAATTCTCCCATGGTTTTGGGCGCGAGTCGTCCCAGTTCTTCCCTGAAAGAGGTTCGCCGTGCTCCTTTCGCAAATGCTTCTACCGCGACTTCTTCTGATATATTTCCCGCCGTGTTCCCGAGTGTAGTCCATCGCTGAATGTATTCGCGAGTAGACTAGCCACTTTTCTGCTTGCAAGCTCGTAGCTCTTCGATGGTCGCCGGTCTTTTGTATGTTGCCTGGAAATTTTTGCAGAAATCGAGGTTTAGGTCGTCCCAAGACCTGTAACATGCCCTCGGCCTCCCTTCGAGCCAGCTGCGGGCAGCACCAACTAGGTGTAAGTTGAGGTACTGCATAGCTGTGTTTTTGTTCCCACGTTGGCATTTTACTGCCGTGAGGTAATCTGATAACCAGGCCGAAGGTTCTTGCGAACCATCATACTTCTGTACTTCCGTGGATAGCTTAAACCTCTTGGGTAGCGGCGCCTCGCGGATGCTGCAAGCAAAGCATAGGGCTCCGCAGACTTTGTCGTCGGAGGATGTAGATGGGGAGCGCGCACGGTTTCTAGTCGCCCGACCTTTATCAACCTTGCGCTGGGCGATGTCCGATCGCACATTGTATCCAGGTTCATCACGATTGACTTCTCCTCTTGGTTCCTTGCTGCGATGTCGCGAGTGGCTTTTGTCTCGATCTTTTCGCGGGCTGCGATCTCTATCCCTCCGTGGACTGCGGTCTCGACCTCTTCGCGGGCTACGGCTACGGCCTCGACCCCTCGGGCTGCTATCGCTGCCACTCGGGCTATCTCCTCGCCGTCGAGCTTCTTTTCCTCGTGCCCGACAGGGTGACTTTTCCTTGGCAGGTGACGTGCCCCTATGTCCACGGGGTGCTTCTTTGTCCTTCTCTGCGGCTACTTTCCTGCGATCGTAGGAGGCAAGTTTTGCGGCTGCCATGCCTAATCCTTTCTGCACTTGCTTGTATTGTTCCGCGCGGGGGTCGTTTTCCCCTGGTTGATTTATTTGCATGTAGGTGGCTGCGGCTAGCACCGCGGCTACGGGAGTTTGCGGATGGATGTTTCCGTCTTCGTCCACGCGCATGAGTGATTTGCTGATTCCGCTCAAGAACTCGCCGTCCATGGTCGCAGTTCTTGAGGCGCGTCCCTTCTTGTAGGGGCGGTTCTCGACGGAAGGTGTTAGGGATAGCTCCGCTTGGCGTTGGCTCGATTCGTCTGCCAATCATTTTCGTACGGCCAGATCTTCCCGAGTTCTTTAATAGCAGTGGCCGCTCTCACTAGATGGTAGTGGTAGGCGACCACGTTTTTGTGTGGGACCCCGGTCGCAGGTGGTTTGCTTGTTCGGATGGCCTCCTTTGGCCGGAGGCAGGCGTCTCGCGAAACGTTGATCTCGGCGTGTTCCCTTGCGCTTTGTTCAGTTTCTGCGGGTGGCTGTTCTGATCTTGCCATGCAGACCTGAGCCAGACGTGGCTTGTGAGTCCTAGGCGTAACTCGAAAGGCCTTCCTGACTCGAGAAGGTTCCTCTTTAGAGAGGGTATGGAAATTGCTGGTGTTGAGGCGGATGGACTCGCCACTTTTCGCCAAGTAGGGTCGTGAATCAACAACTCCTGGGCTGGAAATTGACTCAGATCCCGATTCCTCAGGGAAGTGAAGGATCCCATCTTTGTTGGTGTAGAACTTGAAGCTCCCGAACGTCAAGGTGACGCTTTTCTCCAGATTGCTGAATTCCGGGCGTGATTCCGGCGAGTGAAGGGTGGCTACGACAGATCGGATCCGAATTGGGTTGGTCGGAGTCGAAGTTGAAGGCTCCCAACGTGAGTTGGTCGTCAATGAAGCCGAAGATGCCGGAGATCCAGCGCCCGCCGTTCCCACAGACGGCGTCGATTGTCGAATCTACATCTCAACAAGTCCCTCGGGTGAACCCATAGGGTTTCGATTAGGAGAACGTGTAGGCGCTGGTGACAATCGTCGGCTAGACAGGGGACACGATTTACCCAGGTTCGGGGCCCTCGTAGAGGTAAAACCCTTACTCCTGCCTCTGTCGATCTGTATTCATGAATAGATCGGTTACAATGGGGGATTGCTCAAGTCGAGAGTACGATCTCGAGCTCAAGTCTTGGTGGTGCGGTATTTCCTGGTCCTCTCCCAGTGGTTCTCCTGGCCTTATATAGGTGGCCAGGTCTCAAACCATACCCGTGTAGGACTCGAACTCTAACCCTATGTCGGTTACAAGTTTCCTATCTTAACCCGCAAGGCATTGTGGGTGGGCTTCAATTGGGCCTTCTAGAATAATCCGCGACGCCTCCTTGAGAGCCTAGGCCGTGGGCCTGCGACTGGGTAGGCACACCCGACAGGCCTAGGATCCATCCCTTCGTCAGGAATCTTGTGCATCCAAGACCCATGACACACTCTAACAAACATGTTATGTGATACCCTAGGATTAGGTGGGATTAAGACGTTCGGAGCTCCTCTCCAGAGAAACCGTAGGCCCGTTGGAGAAAAGGACAGAACTGCCGATTTTTAGCCCCTCTACGTGAGCTGGATGGGGGCAGCAAAGCGGAACTAATTTTTGGTTCTGTTAGGTTAATTAGGATCAAGGAACACCCAAGAAAATGGTAGGGCACACCTCTTGGAAAGATTCCCCGTTCCGTCAGATCCGGAAGTTTCGGGCTCTGAGTAGCCCTAGAACCCGCGAGAGATCCAGAATCTGACGCCGGTGAAGCCCTAACACAAAGAGTGAGGGAATCTTTGGCATCCAAGACCCATGCCACACTCTAACAAACATCTTATGTGATACCCTAGGCTTAGGTGGGATTAAGACGCTCTGGAGCTCCTCTTCGGAGAAACCCTAGGCCCGTTGGAGGAAAGGACGGTACTGCCGATCTGGCCCCTCTACCTGAGCCGGAAGGGGGTAGAAAAGTGGAACTAATTGCTTGGTCATGTTAGGTTAGGCCCAAGGAACACCCAAGACAATGTAGAGCCCACCTCTTGGCAACATTCCCCCGTTCCTTCAGATCCGGGAGTTTCGGGCTCTAAGTAGTCCTGGAACCCACTAGAGAGAATCTCACGTCGGTGAAGCCCTAACACAAAGAGTGAGGGAATATTGGGAATCCAAGGCCCATTCCACACTATAAAACACATGGTATGGAAAACCCTTGGTTTTTGTGGGATTCAAACGCTCCGAAACCCCTCTCCGGAGAAACCCTAGGCCCGCTGGAGAAAAAGACGAAACTGCCGTTCTCGCCCCTTTACGTGAGCTGGAAGGGGGTAGCAAAGTGGAACTAATTGCTCGTGTGTCACACCCGGACTTCTAGGGGATACTCACAGTCCGTTAAACAGTCGATAAATGGCTTACGGGGCATACCGGCACCCGCATCTCAATATGAGCAGGCCAACACGTAAACGTGTGACAACCATTCTCTTACTATTCATCGTCTGCGCAAACCATCCCATAGAAATCCAGATACTTCTGTTGACGTACTTCAAAACATACACACATGGTACGTCAACGGCATTTGAAAAAGTGATATCACAACAGATCTCTACGACACAAAAGATTGAAATAAGTTGCAAATGGCTCTCATTAGAGCAGAGATAGCAAATACAATCATCCAGAGGACACATGTCCCAACAATTCATCATTACATCACAGCGGAAGCAGTCAACATGTCTGAGTACAGACAAGATCCACATAGGCCTAAGAGGCCGGAAACGAAAAGACGGAGCCCATCCACGAAGTCTCGGATCCTGCCTGGGTCCACTATCTACTCGTCAGCAGTCTCGTCATACTCCACGTAGTAGCCACCATGTAGATCTTCGGAAACGTAGGTCTGCGGAAACCACAGCCCCAAAGGGGTCAGTACATAAACGTACTGGCAAGCAAGACTCACAGTTCACCAAAGTGTAACCCGTCAACACCAAGCACTGATGCTTTGGGTTCAACGGAAGAAAGGGGATATAAAAGATGCTGCAACTGGCTGCGCTAACCAACTACAGAGTTACTACCACTTCCGGCTATCAGAAAGGAGATAAGATCGTGTATAGTAACCAACTGAAGGATAACTTCAAACAAACCCATCCTGGATCTCGCCCCTTATCCAAAGAAGCAATCCGAGGATAACTCACACAGTTGGATTAAAGATGAAGCAGATTATTGTGTCAATAATCCTATTACTAGTCAAGTTGTTAATCATTGGGTGTAAAGTTGTTAATCATTAGGTTTAAGTTGTCCTGAGTACTTGTTAGCCAGTACTTTCACCAAGTAATCCATAACCGCGGAAAACACGGGTTCTCGAGAAGATTTATCCCTGCAGGGTTGTACCAATTTGGCCGTACACGCATGAATAACCCGCCAGATGGAAAGGCCCTTCCACCAAGCGGGGCACTCAACACAACTCAACTCTTCTTCGCATCAAGCCCAAAGCACCACGTGCTGTGCGTGCGCGGCTAATCGAGCCCCACGAAGAAAAGGGGACCCTCATAGCACTGGAAGACCACGCCGCCCTAAATGCCGACTACAAAAGTTCCACCCTGGCCTGGGCTCGCAAGATCATGCATGCAGCAAATGGAAAGCCCGAACTACGTGTGGCGATTTGGACGAGATGCGAATCGAATCAAGTTGAGGGGGGCGCCCATACTCGCTTCCCACATGCGGTTAGTGTGCTCATCATGGATCAGTAGACAAGACCCTTTTCCTATTAGGGTCGACACTAGCAGGCCTCAAAACCACCCTGGGCCTCCTGCCGGTGCCTTATCATCAAATTTATTATTGATAATAACATTAGCATGATTGATTGATTAAACATCGAGCCCCCCAGAACATAATGGAATATAGTAACAGAAAGTAACGGGTAACAGACTCGAGCAAAACAACCTAAGCATGCTAGTAAGACACGGGCTCAAACAAAAGGTTATAGGAGTGGAGGTGAGGCAATATCAGGGTTAAGGGATTCATGTGATAGGTTCGTAACAGAAGCAACTATTCATAGGGCTAGCAGAATAGACAACGGAAAAGTATCGGTATCCAATGTTGAAAGGAACACGATGGTTCATGTGAGTGAATACTTGCCTGCAAACCCAGTAGCCTGGTACTGAGCTAACTCCTTAGAAGGGGTGTCGTAGGTATCGTCGGTCTCAACGTCGTCGTTTATCCGAGAAGAAGCAAACAAAAAATGCAGAAAGATAAACAATCAATAACATGTCATAGTGCACAAACATGGGATGATGCATGACCGTTTAATTGATGCACCAGAAATAAACTAGTTGACAAGATAACAACAGGATTAAATGGACCCACATGCAATGTGGATTGCATATGGATGCACATGTTAAGGTTGAAGCAATGATCTACAATTAGTTAACATGTGGAAGTGGTTTATCATGAT
This sequence comes from Alopecurus myosuroides, assembly GCA_028641055.1. Lineage (NCBI taxonomy): Eukaryota > Viridiplantae > Streptophyta > Magnoliopsida > Poales > Poaceae > Alopecurus > Alopecurus myosuroides. The sequence goes on along the minus strand of CM054063.1, from coordinate 114,058,337 downwards.
GCATGCATGATGAAAACAATAAAGTAGCAACATTAGATGCAATTGGAATGAGGATTAACATGTTAAGAATTCATTTATTAAGTGTTGGAAATTTTGGTTACTTAATGATGTTACCCAAACAATTGGTTGTTTTCATCAAGTTAAATTGTTCAAATTAGGTAACAAAGTTTATATTTGAAAAGAACACCAAATTTTAGGTGGATTACATGTTTCAAATATTGAAAAAAGAGTTAGGATAATTTAATTATGAATTAAACAAGATTAAACAAGTTTTAAATGATTTTAAATCAAGTTTGAATTTTATTTGGATTTTTATTTGTTCAAAACATAAATTCAAACTCACATTTGAAAAGTTCACACTTTGATGTTTGAAAACATATTTTGCATGTTCAAAAATAATTTTATTTGGGCAAGTTATGATTTTATCAAATTTTAAATGAATTAAACAAGGATTAAATTGTTTAGGAAATTTTAATTATTCAAAACAGGAAACAAAAATTATATTTGAAAAGGTTATTCAAAATGGTATGGAAAACATATTTTATTTGCATTATTTGGATAAGGGATGAATTAGTTATTGAATTTAGAAATTTGCATTTGAATTATTCAAAATTGAATTTTAAATGCATTTGGGAATTTCAAAACAGTACACAATTGGAATATTTGGATAGATAATTAAATTTAGAACAATAATCATATTTAACTTTTGTTATTTAGATTTATATGTTGAAAGTTATTCAAGTTTTAAATTTAGGTTTCAAATCTGCAATTTAAAAGGAATTTGTGTTGAGGCAGAAACGTGCAAAACATTTTATACACACTGGGGTTCTACACGGGACCTCACTGTGCTCACGTGGCTACCAGGGAGGCTTACAGGTGGGCCTTGGTGCGGGGGAAAGAAATTCCAAAAAGGGGTGGCGTCGCGGGGGATCGAACCGCGGCCTGACGCGCTGCGCGAGCGGAGCCGTGCCACTGCGCTACTAACTGAACCTTGTCAGGTAAGCACACGCAGTGAAGGTAAAGTTCAGATTGTTAACTGAATTTCTTTTGGTGCTGGCGCTAACTGAAACTCCCGACAGCGATCGCTGGCCGGCGGCAAACTGCAGCAGAACATCGCGGCCGTGGCCCGCCGTGGTGCTGTGCGATCGGGTGCGTGCGCTAGAAGGCGATGCGCAGAGCAGAGAGGAGGGGAAGAGGGGGATGGCCGCGTGGTCACCGTGAAGAATCGGAGGGGAAACAGCTCGGGCAGTGCAGCTGCCGGCGACGACGGCGTGGATGGCGGCGGTGTTCCGAGGGGGCTACGGCACGGTGGCGGTGTCGCAACGGTCGAGGGGTACACGGGGACTCCGTTCCCGTTGTCAACCTGAGGGTAGCGAGGCCCCACCGGCGGCGATCGCCTCCGGTTCAGAAAAGGTGGTTCGGGTGGTGAGCTTCAGAGAGATTAGTCGGGGCAGAGAGGGAAGGTGGCGCCGCGGTGGTGAGAGAGGGGAGAGAGGGGCAGGTGGCTAGGGTTAGCAGGGGCTCGGGGGTAGGTTAGTTTTATGGGGCGTCTAGCCTAGTACGGCATGCCATCGGGAGGGGAAGGGGATGATCGCACGGTTGGAGGGATGGACAGCGACGCAGCTGCCCTCCTGCGTCCGTACGAAGACGAAGACCAGAGATGGGCTGGGGGGTAAGTGGAGTGGGGTGGGCTGGATTCTGGGTTGTAGGTGGGCTGAAACAGCCTGCCTCCCCCACTTCTTTCTTTTGCTTTTAATTTTTTTGTTTTTTTTGTAGCAAAAGAAACTGGAAGCAATTGCTAGGGTTTTGAATTTTAAAAATTTAGGGAAAAATCATGGGGTTTTGTTAGCTCAACATCTACCCCTGACAACTTGGTTTTTGGAAATTTAAATTTGTTTGCTGTTTTTGTAAAAGGGTTTGAATTGGAATAATTGCAAATTAATTGATTAATGATTGAAAACAACAAGTTTAATAGGGTGAACCCTATTAATTAAAGTGATTAAAAGGATTTGATTGGTTTAGAGATTTTCATAGATTCAAAGTGGTTCTGTTTATGCATTGGGTTTGAGTTTGAAAGTTGATTTGGATTTAATTGATTGAAATAATACCACCATTTTATTAGTTGAACAAACATGGAATAAATGGAAACAATAGATTAGATTGTTTTGGTAATTTTCATAATTTTCCAATTGGGTGTTGTTTATACAATGTATTGAATTTTTGAATGTGATTTTGGAAACAATTGATTGATTAAAACCATTAACTTAACAAGTGAGCATTTTGGAATAAAAAGAAAACAATTTGGTTGTTTTTATTTGAAATAACATTTTGGAAATTATAACATCACAAGGATGAAACAAAAAGGTTTGAATTTTGGTTTGAAATTCAAATAGAAAACAAAGGAAAACAAAGGAGAATCAAGCAAAACAAATGCAATGAACATGATGCCATGATGCAAAACATAAAATAACAGAGAGCAAACATTCTAAAGGCTATTTTTCAGACTTGGGATGTTACATCGTGTGTTAGGTTAGGACCAATTAACACCCAATACAATGGTAGGTCCCACCTCTTGGAAAGATTCCCCACGTTCTCCGTCAGATCCGGGAGTTTTGGGCTATGAGTAGTCCTGGAACCCACGAGAGAGAATCCGACGCCGGTGAAGCCATAACATAGAGAATGAGGGAATACTGGGAATCCAGGACCCATGCCACACTCGAACACACATGGTATGGCATACTCTAAGCTTGGGTGGGATTCAGACGCTCCGGAGCTCCACTCCGGAGAAATCCTAGGCCCACTGGAAAAAAGGACGGAACTATTGTTCTGGACCCTCTACGTGAGCCGGAAGGGGGTAGAAAAGTGTAAATAATTGCTTGTTTGTGTTGGGTTAGTCCCAAGGAACAATTAAGGAAATGGTAGGTCCCACCTCTTGGCAAGATCCCCCCGTTCCGTCAGATCCGGGAGTTTCGGTCCCTGAGTTGGCCTCCAACAACTAGAGAGAATCTGACGCCGGTGAAGCCCTAACAGAAAGAGTGAGGGAATCTTGTGCATAAAAGACCCATTCCACACTCTAAAAAACATGTTATGTGATACCCTAGGCTTGGGTGGGATTAAGACGCTCCGGAGCTCCTCTCCGGAGAAACCCTAGGCCCGTTGAAGAAAAGGACGGAACTACCGACCTGGCCCCTCTGCGTGAGCCGAAAGGGGGTAGCAAAGCGGAACTAATTTCTTGGTTCTATTAGGTTAGGCCCAAGGAACACCCAAGACAATGGTAGGGCCCAACTCTTGGCAAGATCCCCCCGTTCCATCAGATCCGGGAGTTTAGGGCTCTGAGTAGCCCTGGAACCCGCGAGAGAGAATCCGATGCCGGTGAAGACCTAACACAAAGAGTGAGGGGATCTTGGGAATCCAAGACCCATTCCATACTCTAACAAACATGTTATGTGATACCCTAGGCTTGGGTGGGATTAAGACTCTCTGGAGCCCCTCTCCGGAGAAACCCTAGGCCCGTTGGAGAAAAGGACGGAACTGCCGATCTAGCCCCCTCTACGTGAGCCGGAAGGGGGTAGGAAAGTGGAACCAATTGTTTGGTTGTGTTAGGTTAGGCCCAAGGAACACCCAAGAAAATGAAGGTCCCACCTCTTGGAAAGATTCCCCCTGTTCCGTTAGATCCGGGAGTTTCGTGCTCTGAGTAGCCCTGGAACCCGCGAGAGAGAATCCGACGCTGGTGAAGCCATAACACAAAGATTGAGGCAATCTTGGGAATCTGAGACACATGCCACACTATAAGAAACATGGTATGGCATACCCTAGGGTTGGGTGGGATGCATACGCGCCGAATCTCCTCTCCGGAGATACCCTAGGCCCGCTAACGAAAAGGATGGAACTGTCGTTATGGACCCTCTACGTGAGAAGGAAAGGGGTAGCAAAGTGGAACTAATTTCTTGGTATTTTTAGGTTAGGCCCAAAGAACACCCAATACAATGGTAGGGCCCACATCTTGGCAATATTCCCCCCATCTAGTCAGATCCGGGAGTTTCAGGCTCTCAGTATCCTGGAGCCTGCGAGAGAGAATATGACGCCGGTGAAGCCATAACACAGAGATTGAGACAATCTTGGGAATCCAAGACCCATGTCACACTCTAACACACATGGTATGACATACCCTAGGCTTGGGTAGGATTAAGACGCTCTAGAGCTCCTCTCCGGAGAAACCCTCACTACTAGAGATTTGCTTATAGCAGCATATCCTACCACAGGCGAACACGAAAGTAGACGCGCCTGGGCTACTTAGCGTAGGCGAACAGGAGATATATGCGCCTGGGGTAAGTCTCTTACCCCAGGCGAACCAATTACGGAAGCGACTGGGGTAAAGTGTGGCAGGGCCACCCATCACCACCCCCTGGCACTCTTCCTTTAACCCAGGCGAATAGCGTACCTGTTCGCCTCCGGTATAACACATACCCCAGGCGAAAAACGTACCTCTGCGCCTGGGGTAAGCCCTCGCTGACCGGTCCTAAAGGCCTTGCGGCCATTTGCTGCAGGGAGGGGGGCCCAGGGGACAGATCCTTTAGAACCGGTTTGTATCACAAACCGGTCCTAAAGGCCTCCTTTAGAACCGGTTTGTATCACAAACCGGTTCCAATGTGCTTAGCTCAATGGTTGTGTTAGGTTAGGCCCAAGAAACACACAAGAAAATGTTAGGGCCCACCTATTGGCAACATTCCCCCCCGTTCTCCTCTCAGATCCGGGAGTTTCTGGCTATGAGTAGTACTGGAACCCACGAGAGAGAATCCGACGCCGATGAAGCCATAACACAGAGAGTGAGCGGATATTGGGAAAACAAGACCCATGACACACTCTAATACACATTTTATGGCATATCCTGGGCTTGGGTGGGATTCAGACGCTCCAGAGCTCCTCTCCAGAGAAACCCTAGGCCCGCTGGAAAAAAGGACTGAACTGCCGTTCTGGACCCTCTACGTGAGCCGGAAGGGGTAGAAAAGTGTAACTAATTGCTTGGTTGTGTTAGTTTAGGGACAAGGAACAACGAAGACAATGGTAGGGCCCACCTCTTGGCAATACCCCCCGTTCCGTCAGATCCGGGAGTTTCGATCCCTGAGTAGTCATGCAACAACTAGAGAGAATCTCACGCCGGTGAAGCTCTAACACAGAGAGTGAGGGAATATTGTGCATCTAAGACCCATTCAACACTCTAACAAACATATTATGTGATACCCTAGTCTAGGGTGGGATTAAGATGCTCTGTAGCTCCTCTCCAGACAAACCCTAGGCCCGTTGGAGAAAAGGACAGAACTGTCGATCTGGCCCCTCTACGTGAGCCGGAAGGGGGTAGCAAAGCGGAACTAATTGCTTGGTTATGTTAGGTTAGGACCAAGGAACACTCAAGACTATTGCAGGGCCCACCTCTTGGCAAGATTCCCCCCTTCCGTCAGATCCGGGAGTTTCGGGCTCTGGGTAGCCCTGGAATCGGCGAGAGAGAATCCGACGCCGTTGAAGCCCTAACACAAAGAGTGAGGGAATCTTGGGAATGCAAGACCCATGCCACGCTCTAACAAACATGTTATATGATACCCTGGGCTTGGGTGGGATTAAGAAGCTCTGGAGCTCCTCTCCATAGAAACCCTAGGCCCGTTGGAGAAAAGGACAGAACTGCCATTTTGGACCCTGTACGTGAGCCGGAAGGGGGTAGCAAAGTGGAACTAATTGCTTGATTGTGTTAGGTTAGGACCAAGGAACACCCAATACAATGTAGGTACCACCTCTTGCCAAGATTCATCCCGTTCTGTCAGATCCGGGAGTTTCGAGCTCTGAGTAGCCCTAGAACCCGCGAGGGAGAATCCGATGCCGGTGAAGCCATAACATAGAGATTGAGGCAATCTTGGGTTCGAAGACACATACCACACTATAAGACACATGGTATGGCATACCCTAGGCTTGGGGTGGGATTCAGACGCTCTACAGCTCCTCTCCAGAGAAACCCTAGGCCCGTTGGAGAAAAAAGGACGGAACTGCTATTCTTTACCCTCTATGTGAGCCGGAAAAGGGTAGAAAAGTGGAACTAATTGCTTGGTTGTGTTAGGTTAGGCCAAGTAACACCCAAGACAATGGTAGGGCCCACCTGTTGGCAAGATTCCCCCCGTTCTCCGTCAGATCCGGGAGTTTCGGGCTATGAGTAGTCCTGGAACCCACGAGAGAGAACCTGACACCGGTGAAGCCATAACACAGAGAGTGAGGGAATATTGGGCATCCAAGACCCATGACACACTCTAAAACACATGGTATGGAATAACCTAGGCTTGGGTGGGATTCAAACGCTCCAGAGCTCCCTCCGGAGAAACCCTAGGCCCGTTGGAGAAAAAGGACTACGTGAGCCGGAAGGGGGTAGTAAATTGGAACTAATTGCTCTCTTGTGTTAGGTTAGGCCCAAGGAACAACCAAGACAATGCTAAGGCCCACCTCTTGGAAAGATTCCCTCTGTTCCGTCAGACCCGGGAGTTTTGGGCTGTGAGCAGTCCTCGAACCCACGAGAGAGAATCCGACGCTGATGAAGCCATAACACAGAGAGTGAGGAGATATTGGGAATCCAAGACCCATGACACACTCTAACACACATGGTATGGAATAACCTAGGCTTGGGTGGGATTCAGACACTCCAGAGCTTCCTCCGGAGAAACCCTAGGCCCGTTGGAGAAAAAAGGACGGAACTGCTGTTCTGGACCCTCTACGTGAGACGGAAGGGGGTAGTAAATTGGAACTAATTGATCTGCTGTGTTAGGTTAGGCCCAAGGAACAACTAAGACAATGTTAGGGCCCACATCTTGGAAAGATTCCCTCCGTTCCGTCTGACCCGGGAGTTTCGGGCTGTGAGGAGTCCTCGAATCCACGAGAGAGAATCCGACGCCGGTGAAGCCAGAACACAGAGAGTGAGGGAATATTGGGCATCCAGGACCCATGCCACACTATAACACACATGATATGGAATACCCTAGGCTTGGGTGGGATTCAGATGCTCCGGATCTCCTCTCCGAAGAAACCCTAGGCCCGCTGAAAAAAAAAGACGGAACTGCCATTCTGGACCCTCTATGTGAGCCGGAAGGGGGTAGCAAAGTGGAACTAATTGCTTGGTTGTGTTGGGTTAGGCCCAAGGAACAACCAAGACAATGGTAGGGCCCACCTATTGGCAAGATCCCCCCATTCCGTCAGATCAAGGAGTTTCGTTCCCTGAGTAGTCATGCAACAACTAGTGAGAATCTCACGCCGGTGAAGCCCTTACACAAAGAGTGAGGGAATATTGTGCATCCAAGACCCATTCCACAATCTAAAAAAAATGTTATGTGATACCCTAGGCTTGGGTGGGATTACGACGCTCTGGAGCTCCTCTCCGGAGAAACCCTAGGACTGCTGGAGAAAAGGACGGAACTGCCGATCTGGCCCTCTACGTGATCCGGAAGGGAGTAGCAAAGCGGAACTAATTGCTTGGTTATGTTAGTGTCGGATATATACTGAATAAGGGTATATCAGATGGTAGTCAAAAGTGCCGGATTACCAAGGTGGCCCAACTGGTAGTGGGCTATGGTCCATTGGGCGGCCCAGTAAGCTGACGCACAGAAGCCGGATTCTAGAAGGACCCGGATCACGGCCCACGTGGTCTGGTTTGGAGGAGAAGGCGGATACCTTACTTTCCAAGTTAATGGCTACCGTAGTCTTCTAGGTTTCCTATTCTGTATTCCCTAACCCGGCTATTATATAAAGCCGGGCAGGAGATATGATAGATAGACACAAAGCTACAGGCTATCTCGCCGGGAAGTTGATCCTCAGCGAATAGCTAAACAGAACCTCACATTGTAATTGTATACACATGCTTTAGTCCTGACTAGTGAGATTGCAGGAGTAGGAACGCCGTATTATTACGACGTACCGAACCTGGGTAAATCCTGTGTCTTTGTCCTCAACGCGATCCCGTTTCCCCACGTCTCTACCCATAGTCTCATGGCACCCCCGTCTATGAAAACTACTACGATGTCTCGACAGTTGGCGCCCACCGTGGGGCAAACGACGTCAGGCGTTAAGTTCCGATCTGGGATACTCGGAGGGATCGGCAGTTCCATAACTGTCGGAAGCCTGGAGTTCGACGATGACGTCGGACGCTTCCTCGACAATGGATCCTACATACCGGCGCAAAATCATCTGGTAAGTGCCTGCGTGTTACCGATCGGATCTGCTAACATCTTTATCGGACTAACTGCAGAGGCCATGGGGTTTTGCGGTGGAAGCAAATTTATCCCACCCGCCCTATACCCAGTCGAGGATGACTATGATCCCGGATTTTGCTCAGATCGCCGACATAAAAGTGATACACACTTTATCGGTATGGTGCAATCCGAAGTCGCCGAAAACACGGATGGCGGAAATCCCGTGCAAGAGGCAGAAAACAGCAAACCCACTACTGAGGTGGAAGATCCGACATCCGCCAATCCAGCGATGAACTCGGAAGCTGACTCTGTGCTAGCCGCCATTGAGGCGAGATTAGAGTCAGAAACCGGATCAGATGATTTTGATTCCGAAGACGAAGACGTGGACGCCTTTGAAAGAAAAGTTAAATCTTTTCAAGAGGGATTCCATGAAGTACTAATGGCGAAACCGGCTGCAAGCACGGACGCCGGCAGTCAGGAAAGCCCTAAAACTCCTCCGCCAGAGGAAGAGAGAGAAGATTGAGAAACTTCTCGGATATTTCCCAATGTCAAGGAATTGACAGAGGATGAACCTGCTAAAAAACCTCCCTCTTCCAAGAAAAAGCACAAGACCGCTAAAAAACTCCAATACAAGCTCCGGAAGAAGAAATTGGCTGATCCAGCTGATGAAAACCCGGAAGTAGGAGATGCAAGCGGAATAAAACTTGCGGAGAAGAAAACAAAAGAAATCCTTGCTCCGCAAATGACAGAGCAAGAAGAACAGGAATTGTTACAAACACCAGTGGGTTTGCATGAACCCCCTGAAGTGCTAGAGGCCAGGAGACAAGCTCTCCAATGGCAACAGCAACATCTATTCAGAACTCGTGAACACCTCCAAAAAACCCAGGATAACATCAAGCTCATGAAGGAAGAAATCGAGGAGTACGAGAGAAAGAATAGATCTGGCATTAAACCTACAAGGTTACCCGGAATCGTAAGACCGGAAGTACTGCCGCCAAAAGAAAGATTTCACAACCCATCTTGGCAAAAGCAGGTAAACGGCAAAGACACCAGGGGCGAACCAATATACAAAACCGCAGCAGAAAATGCGGAAGCAGCGTTTGCCATCCTCAACAATGACATGTACTCCAACGGTGAAAAACTCCAAGGGGTGTATGCTTTCCTAGGAAAAGCATTGCAACAACAACAACGGGCCCAAGAGCGATCAGGGAAGTTGCACGACGACTCCGCCCTATGCAAAACAGCTACTTGCGCCGCTGGAGCACCTGGACCGGAAGAACCTGGAGATTCCGACAATTCAAAGGATAAGAAAGCGGATCCAAGGAAAGATAAGAAAAATCCCGACAATAGGGATGAGGCATCTAGAACTGGATCTCATCTCCCGAAAGGTGGACGCAAACCCCACGATCGGGAAGAAAAACACCGGAATGATGGCAAAGCAATGCCACCTCCGAGATACCCTGCTGAAAAAGCCGGAAGACATGATGTACCTCACAAGCGTGAGAGATCTCGGACACCTCCCAAGGATAAAGAAAGGCACAGGAGTAGAACTCCGCCTCATCCAAAAGGGCGTGATCTTGAAAGAAATAGAAACGATCCCGGAAAAGCGCGTCCGCGCAACAATGGAAAAGAAAGGAGTAGATCCCCTTCTGTCCATTCAGCCGGTAGATATTCCGCGCACATGGATAGAGCGGAAAAGGATGATCTATACTTTGGACCTAAGTGTTTCACCGATAGGATCCGAAGGATAACCCTGCATTCTGGCTTTGCCAAGGTCGGTCCAACGTACCAGAAATACACTGGCAGTACAAACCCGGATACCTGGCTCTCAGACTACTGTACAGCCGTCCAGATTAACAATGGGACAGACCTGGAAGCTGTAAAGTTCCTTCCCCTAATGTTACTGGATGGAGCCAGAGATTGGATCAATGGATTGCCATCAAGAACTGTCGACATCTGGGATGATATGGCTCGAGTATTTACTCAGCACTTCCGGGGAACTTACAAACGCCCGAACAGCATCAACCAGCTGAACCGTTGCACCCAACTCGAGGATGAACCATACGTGGATTTCATCTCCAGATGGACTGCAATGAAGAATAGTTGTTCTGGAGTAACTGACGTACAAGCAATGCATGCTTTCGTCAATGGCCTAAAACCCAGACTTGTACCATTCATGGTTGGTTCCAAACAGCACAAAGATCTCGGATCTATGCTGACAACCACCAATGAACACGCTGCAGCCGAGGACGACATCAGAGCAAGAGGAGACAATATCGATACACTGATACTTGCCAAGAAAAATCCTCGCTCTGAGAAAAAAGGAACTTCAGATGCAACACCAAAACCCAAAGAAGTTAACATAGCCTTTGGAAGTGAAAAAGGGAACAGATGGAAAGGACGCAGTTCAGAACCAATCAACTACACTTAAGAAGAGTGGGAGAAGATTAAGTCGGAACCTTGCGTCCACCATTCGCAATTTGGGAAACCCACCCATACGAACGCACAATGCCGGCTGAATAAGCACATGAAAGGCAGTGCAGGATCCGGAAACAAGGGGAAGAGTTCCAAAAGGAAATTCTCTAAACAAAAACCAGAAGCTGAGAAAGAAGACAGTGAATCGGACACTGACGAAAAAATCCAGGAACAACAGCGGAAAGGCGAACCCAAGTTTCCGAGAGTTGATAGAGAATGCGCCCTAACTTTCCTAGCAACTCCATCAGCAAAGGTGGCGAAAAGAACACTTCGAGAAATAAATGCGGTTGTTCCGGCAACCCCAAAATTCTTGAAGTATTCGAACACACCAATAACCTGGGATCAGTCTGATCATCCCGGAAATATCCCTGAACCCCGGCACACAAGCTCTTATTGTAAGCCCTATTGTCCAGAACACTAGGCTAAAAAGAGTGCTGATGGACGGAGGATCCAGCATCAACATAATGTACCTGGATACGTTGAGACATCTGAACATCTCCGAGGCCCAGCTCAATCACAGCAACATACGCTTCCATGGCATTGTTCCCGGCAGGCAAGCACGATCCCTAGGAGAAATTTCCCTAGATGTCACTTTCGGAGAAAAAGATCACTTCCGTCAGGAAAAAGTATTCTTCGAGGTGGTGCCATTCGAAAGCGTGTATCACGCAATTCTCGGACGTCCAGCTTTCGCCAAATTTATGGCAAGATCATGTTATATTTATAACAAGCTAAAGATGCCAGGGCCGAAAGGAGGGGTAATCACCATAACTGGAGACTTCAAGCTGGCGAACAAGCTAGAAAAAGAAAACGCCCTTTGTGCTGAAAAGATTATAGCAAAGGAAGAGCTGAAGGAGCTGGCTAAGGAAGTATCGCCGACGGAAATGCCGGCAGGAAAAGAAACTCGGAAGCCAGCAGATAGTTTCAAGGCATCCGAGAATACAAGACAGGTAATCCTAGATCCCAAAGACCCGACAAAATTTGTCGTAGTAGGAACTGGGATGACAGACAAATAGGAAGGCGAGCTCATCAAGTTCCTCCGTGAGAACTGGGATATTTTCGCCTGGTGTCCAGCTGACATACCAGGCGTACCCAGGGAACTTGCTGAGCATCCACTCAAGGTAATTCCAGGCTCCAAACCCGTCAAACAAGGTCTCCGTCGATTTGACGGAAGAAGACGGAAGGCTATTGGCAAGGAAATTATCCGGCTTTTAGCAGCAGATTTCATCCAGGAAGTAATCCGCACTGAATGGTCTGCAAATCCGGTATTAGTACCGAAGAAAGACACCACTGCTCTTAGAATATGTATAGATTACACAGGCTTGAACAAATTGTGTCCAAAAGATAGGTTCGCGTTACCGCGAATCGATCAATTAATAGACGCCACCGCAGGCTCTGAGCTTTTATGCTTTTTGGATGCTTATTCCGGGTATCACCAAATACGCATGAAAAAGGAAGATCAAATTAAGACTTCTTTTATAGCCCCGTACGGAACATATTATTACGTAACCATGCCGTTTGGCCTGAAGAACGCAGGTGCAACTTACCAGCGTTGCATGCAATGTTGTTTGCATAGTAAGATCGGCAAAAATGTCCACGTTTACGTGGACGATATTGCTGTCGTAACCAAGGAAAAAGACACACTCCTTGAGGATTTGCGAGAAACCTTCGAAAACATGCGCACTTACAAGATGAAGTTAAATCCATCAAAATGTGTATTCGGGGTTCCCTCAGGAAAACTTCTGGGTTTCATCGTTTCTCACAGAGGAATAGAAGTTAACCCGGAAAAGATCAAAGCCATCTTGAACATCTCCAAACCTACGTGTGTGAAAGATGTCCAAAGATTGACGGGTTCCGCCGCTGCCGTCAGCAGATTTATTAGTCGGCTGAGGGATAAAGCCTTACCACTCTACAAGTTGCTAAAAAAATCCGACAAATTCGAGTGGACAGAAGAGGCCGATGCAGCGCTAACCCAGTTGAAGGAAACTTTGATGAAAGCTCCGATTTTGGCATCCCCAAAAGACAAAGAACCTATGTTATTGTACCTCACGGCTACAAACAGGGTTATTAGTGCAGTAATTGTTGTGGAACGGAAGAAAGATGAACAAAGTATACCAGACTAGCATCCGGTATATTACATTAGTGAAGTTTTCTCCGAGTCCAAGCAAAGGTACCCACACTACCAAAAAATGGCATATGGCGTATTTTTCGCATCTAGAAAATTGCGCCATTACTTCCAAGGACATTCCATAACAGTGGTATGTAAAGCACCACTAGGGGATATAATAAACAATGCGGAGGCAACTGGCCGAGTAGCCAAATGGGGTATCGAGCTAGCAGCCTTCGACATTAAGTATCAGCCAAGGACGGCAATAAAATCCCAGGTTCTGGCAGATTTTGTCGCCGACTGGATGGAAGCAATGGAGAAAACACCAATGCCGGAGTCCGAGTACTGGATCATGCATTTTGACGGATCCAAGATGAAGGAGGGCGCTGGAGCTGGTGTAGTCTTAAAATCCCCTAAAGGAGACACAATGGAGTATGTATTACAAATACACTTCAACGCCAGCAATAACGTGGCAGAATACGAAGCTCTGCTTCATGGCTTGCACATTGCAAAGGAAATAGGGGTCAAACGCATCCTGTGCTACGGCGACTCGGATTTGGTACAACATCAGCTCAACCAAACCTAGGACGCAAAGAGCCCTATAATGGCCGAATATCGGAGAACGGTGGACGAGTTCACCATTTGTTTCTTCGGATTCGAAGTACTCCACGTTAAAAGGGAGGAGAATTGGAACGCGGATGCGTTAGCCCGCATGGGGTCAGAAAGGGTAAAAATCCTACCACCAGGTGTGTTTGTCCAGCATTTGTACGAGCCATCCATAAAAGGTGGAGATATCGATTACCCCCTGGCTTCCGAATCAATTGAAGTTATGCTCGTCAACCCGGACTGGACAATTCCATATTTAAACTTCTTAGTCAACCAGAAGTACCCGGAAGGAGCAGACGAAGTCTTGCAGAGACAAATTCAGCGTCGATGCAAAGGATACACGGTAATTGATAATTGCCTGTATAAACGCAGTACTTCCGGAATCTTTCTGCGGTGTATTTCACCAGAAGAATGACGAGAAATCCTGCAAGAAATCCATGCCGGAGATTGCGGACATCATGCTTAATCAAAAAGCATAGTTAAAAAAGCATTCCGTGCCGAGTTTTTCTGGCTAACGGCCAAGACAGATGCTGAGCACATAGTTAACACATGTGCAGGGTGTCAGTATTACGCCAAGCAGACTAATATGCCGGCCCAAGCACTCAAAACTATCCCAATTACATGGCCGTTTGCGGTCTGGGGGCTAGATATGATGGGACCGTTCAAAACTGCGCGAGGCGGACTTACACATCTACTTGTAGCTGTAGATAAGTATACCAAGTGGGTGGAAGCTAAACTCATCAAAAAGCTTGACGGTGTAACTGCCAGAAATTTCATCATTGACATAGTCATGAGATACGGTGTTCCACACAGCATAATAACCGACAACGGGACAAATTTCTCCATTGGAGAGTTGGCAAAATATTGCCGACAAACGGGAATTCGCCTAGATCTTGCATCTGTGGCACACCCGCAATCCAATGGGCAGGTTGAGAGAATGAATAGCTCAATCCTGCAAGGAATACGCCCAAGACTCGAATCTCCTCTTCATAGAGCAGCTGGAGCATGGGTAGAAGAGCTACCTTCTGTGCTTTGGAGTATCCGAACGACGCCAAACAGGTCAACTGGGCAAACCCCGTTTTTCCTAGTTTATGGTGCGGAAGCAATCCTTCCAACGGACATGATCCATGATAGCCCAAGAGTGCGGGATTTCGACGACTCGGATGCCGAAGAAGCACGACAGGATGCCGTCGATCTCTTAGAAGAGGAACAAAGCTTGTGCTTCAAAGATCCGCCATTTACCAGCAAGGTTTACGATGTTACCATAGTCGGTAAATCAGGCATCGTTCTTTTAAAGAAGGTGACTTAGTGCTGAGATTGGTGCAGCAAAGAAAGCACAAATTGGCCCAAGTATGGGAAGGACCATTTGTAATCAGCAAAGCTATGAAAAATGGGTCATATTATCTTGTAGATATTCGGGACACGGAAGATGATCCCGAAAAGCCGAATCGCAAAAGAAAGAGAAAGATAGATGATGAACTAGGAGAGACAAAGAGGCCTTGGAGCATCCAGCAGTTACGTCCCTTCTATACTTAGTTCAATTTCTATGTAAACATCTTTGAGATCATGAAATAAAGTTGTCGGAATTCTTATATCCATGTTTTTACAAGTTTATTTTAGTACAAAGCATGATTCCACCTTATCTATTTCCCAATGATCTTACAAAATACTCAATGTTAACCCGAATTGTGCCTGCGTGCTCGGTGTTTAAAAACTGAATGATTTTCAGCCTGCTAACGGCTAAAGGAAACTCGGATTGTGCCTGCATGCCCAAGTTTCAAAAAAATTCCTTACTATTCTCTATGTATTATCTGATTGTTTACGTGTTGGGTCACTGGAGCTAGTTAGTAAAAATGCCTTTAGTATGATCCATGTTTCCGAGTTTAAACTGATTAGTTATACCCAGTAATTCGGCATGATGATTCATAGTACTATTGAGCCATTTCAAACACTAAGGACAGTTAAAACACATAAGCCAGAGAACTTAGAAGGCTAAGGAATATTAAATCCCGGAAACCTTGCAAAGAATTTCATAATTAAAACTGCAAAAGGTGGAGTTCTTGTTTGTACAAAAGGAATAGAAGCATTACAATATAAATTACATTGTAAAAGTGCAGTAATGCTCCTATTGTCTACTTTCATCATCCAGGTCAAAGACAGCCCTTCAAGCATCCGAGTCTTCTTTGCTGCTATCATTCTCGGGGGCTTCGGGGATCTCCTCTTCTGGATAGGTGATGGAGATATTCACCATGGAGGCGATCTTGGTGGCGTGGCCTTTGATTTCATCAAAGATGGTGGTTCGTTGAGTTTCCGTGTATCCTTGAGGGATACCGGACGCCACACGCCAAGACTTTGCACCAGGGTAGTGCATACGCATAAGGCTGAGTGCCATGCGTGCACCACCCCGTGCAGCGGAGCGTAGGATGGACTCCCTGGACTCCGCCACCTCCAAGATGGCACCCGGAAGTTTCTCAACTTCCGAGCACTCCCCAGTCCTTGTGGGAAGGAACTTGTTGATCAGCTGCATGCCAGCAGCTCTAATCGCAGTCCACGTCTTCCCAAAGGCTCGGATTCTGTCAATCCGAGTGAGATCTGGGTTATCTCCTGTTTTTTCAGACAAAACAACCAAAAAGGTTAAGTGAAAAAGCAGAGAAAGAAAGCAAGACATGGAAAAATGGTAAATGAAGTAAAACTTACCGATAATCTTGTCAATTTCGGAGCCTTCCTCCAGGCGAAGGTTTAGGGCATTTTCCAAGTCCTAGATAGTGGACTTATCCTTCTCCGCCTGTTCGGAAGCCTTGGAATGAGCAATTCCAAGGGCCAGATTGCTGGCTTCCAGATCCTTTTGGGCCTTCATAAGTTGCTTATGAAGGTCCAGATTCTCCTCACGGAGACTGGCAGCATTGCCGGCATCTTCAGCTATTTGCTTGGCCTTAGCCAAAGCATCTGGAAAGCAAGGAAAATTCCGAGTTTAGAAAAATCCCGGAAAAGTACTTAGACAAAAAGCTGAATCAAAAACTTTAGAGGAAAAAAGTTTACCTGTTGTTTCCGACAGCTTCAGCTGAGACGATGCCAACTCCGCATCTTTCACATCAAGAATAGAAAGAAGATTTATAACTTCTTTATTCTTGACGGAAAGCTTATTGAAAACTTCCATGTTAATGGTTTCAACGGTTTGCTGGAACACGACAAGGAAAAGAGTAACTAAAAAGCATCAAGGCGAAAAGTATACATTTTGCTTAATGCTTGGGGGCTAGAGTTAATACCTGGCTCATTCGCTGCAATCCCGCCAAGTTTTCATTGAACTCTTTTGCGTATTCCGCAAAAAGAATTCCGGCCGCGCTTAGGCCATCGTTGAGGTTCTTGAAGTCCTTGTCGAAGGTGGGAATCTCCTCATCGGTTGTCCGAGAAGAATTTCCTACCTCTAGAGCCGCCCTTTCCCTCGTGTCCGTGTCCGGCACAACGGGCTGGCTGGGCTCCAACGACTCGGTGGTGGGGACTGTCGCATGCTCTTCCGCCATTGTGGACGGTGTGTCCGGTGTGATGACGGGAGAAGGTTGAGAGCCTCTGCTGGTCGCAACCTTATGCCTTTTCAGCTTCTTTGGCTTTAAGGTAGAGGGAGGCAGGCTAAAGGCAAAAAACAAAAAACCCGGAAAGAGTTAAAACTCCAAAGACAAAAGAAAACTTCGACAAAAAGAAAATAACCCGGACGTTCTTACCTGGAGGTGGCGACGGGAATCCCGTCAAGATCGATGATTTCCTCAGAGGAGGAAATCTTCTTGCGCTTTCGCCCGCCTGCAAAGGCGGCGCACAACGCCTCCAGATCAGCTTCGGAGGCTAGCTCCGAGTCAGGAAGTTCAGCAATCTGTCGAAAAGAAAAAGCAGAGTTAGAAGCGAAAAATCCGAGAAAGCATGCCAAAATTCCACCCAAATGACGGAAAAATACCTTGGGAGTCGGATTGTCGGCCGTATACATTGGCCGACTCACTTCATATTGGTCGCGTGATGCGACCAACTGGTTCATGCGCCGCCGCAGATCCTTCGCGGCCCAGTCTTTGCTGGTTGTCCGCATTTTGTCGTTGGCGCCCGTGTACTCGCAAAGGAGACGGCCGCCATGGTTGGCCAACGGCTGGATCCGCCTATCCAACCAGCAAAGGACTGTGTCCATGCCGGTTAGGGGCGGATCAGAGGAAGTGAGCTTGGCGATGCGCCGCTTGATCCTTAGAAGATCAGGCGGCAGAACTTGGACGGCTTCTGTTCCCCAATTTTCTTGGGGAATAGCAGCGGTGTTTGAGAAAGGTGGAACCCTGATGGCCTTTTTCGGGAAAGGGACATCGGGATGATAAAAGAAGGAACCCGTCCGGAATTTGACGGATTCCGAGGTTCTGATCTTGGGGAACCATTCCTCCCGAAATCTCCTAAGAGTGAAGGAGATGGTTCCGCAAGTCGGGAGTGCGCCCTCCGAAGAGTTCCGCTTAACCCCAAAACAGTATAACCAGAAGTCTAACCTAGGTTCTATGCCTAGGAAACCCTCAAAGAGGGCCTAAAAGCCGGCCATATAAAGAATGGAATTTGGTGGCAGGTTGTGGGGTTGGATGTTATAATGGGAGAGGACTTGGAGGAAGAAGGCAGAAGGTGGCAATCCCATACCTCTTACGAGATGGGAGGAGAGAAGAACTCGTTCGCCGTCGTTCGGCATGGGTTCATTCTCGTCCTCCGGGAGCCGCCATTTCCCTTTCAACACCAGCCCCTCCTTTTCCATGTTTGGAAGGAGGGACGGCGGAATGCTGCAGGCAACCCAGTTGCCGGCAGTCTCCAGTTCTTCGTCCGCTCCGGCGGCGGCGGACGCGGCAGCTTCTGCGGCGGCGAGCTCGTCGCCAAGGAGCGTAATTTTCTCCTCCGCCGTCTCGGGAGCGAACGGGGAGAGAGCGCGGAGCTCGAACCCGCAAGATCCGCGGCGGCGGAAGGATTCCCTCCGTCCGCCGCGGTGCTCGCAGTCTTCACCGGAACATCGTCGCCGGCGCGCGTCGGGGAATCCAACTGAGGATCCATAGTGTTGATTATGTCCTCGATGTCTTGCGTGACGTGGCGGGCGGGCGAAGACGGCGGAGATCCATTGAGTGGCGGCGCTGGCTCGCCTCCGGGGAGGTTCTGGGCGCGGTGTGCGTTCGGAAGTGTTTCGCTGCTCGAGAGCTTGGGCGCGATAATGGCGTTGGAGTGAGAGCGGAAGATTTTCCGGGAGGACGAAGAAGGATATTTATAGCCGGAAATCCGTCACGATGCGTGCTAATGGCTCGTTTGACCGTTGGATAATTAATACGCGTGTCACTCGCCGAGAAATTCGGGAAATGGATCGACAGGATGATTATGGTTATCTCCTCGTTTCCCGCGAGAATCTGTCAGAGATATGTTTCTGGGTTTCCCGCCTGGAACCCAAACGTCCCTTACGTCAGCAGGATTAAAGTGCTGACGTAGGATATTCCTTCTCGGCGAAGGATCGTGTGAGAAAAGCCGGATTTTCGGAATTCCGAGTTTTACGTTACCATCTCTTTTCAAAGAAGAATAAGAAGAATCAAGACTGCTGGCCAATATTTCTCGGACAATACATACTTGGCGAAAGACGGCAAATCAGAGTTTTAATCCTTCTTGGGGGCTACTGTCGGATATATACTGAATAAGGGTATATCAGATGGTAGTCAAAAGTGCCGGATTACCAGGGTGGCCCAACTGGTAGTGGGCTATGGTCCATTGGGCGGCCCAGTAAGCTGACGCACAGAAGCCGGATTCTAGAAGGACCCGGATCACGGCCCACGTGATCTGGTTTGGAGGAGAAGGCGGATAACTTATTTTCCAAGTTAATGGCTACCGTAGTCTTCTAGGTTTCCTATTCTGTATGCCCTAACCCGGCTATTATATAAAGCCGGGCGGGAGATATGATAGATAGACACAAAGCTACAGGCTATCTCGCCGGGAAGTTGATCCTCAGCGAATAGCTAAACAGAACCTCACATTGTAATTGTATACACATACTTTAGTCCTGACTAGTGAGATTGCAGGAGTAGGAACGCCGTATTATTACGACGTACCGAACCGGGGTAAATCCTGTGTCTTTGTCCTCAACGCGATCCCGTTTCCCCACGTCTCTACCCGTAGTCTCATGGCACCCCCGTCTATGAAAACTACTACGATGTCTCGACAGTTAGGTTAGGACCAAAGAACACCCAAGACTATGGTAGGGCCCACCTTTTGGCAAGATTCCCCCTGTTCCGTCAGATCCGGGAGTTTAGGGATCTAAGTAGCCCTGGAACCAGCGAGAGAGAATCCGACGCCGGTGAAGCCCTAACACAAAGAGTGAGGGAATCTTGGGCATCCAAGAGACCCATGCCACGCTCTAACAAACATGTTATGTGATACCCTAGGCTTGGGTGGGATTAAGACGCACTAGATCTCCTCTCCGGAGAAACCCTAGGCCCGTTGGAGAAAAGGACGGAACTGCTGATCTGGCCCCACTACGTGAGCCCGAAGGGGGTAGCAAAGTGGAACTGATTGCTTGACTGTGTTAGGTTAGGCCCAAGGAACACCCAATACAATGTATAGCCCATCTCTTGGCAAGATTCCCCCGTTCCGTCAGATCCAGGAGTTTGGGCTTCGAGTAGGCGAAGCCATAACACAAAGATTGAAGCAATTTTGCTCATCAAAGACACATGGTATGGCATACCCTAGGCTTGGGTGGGATTCAGATACTCTGAACCTCCTCTCCGGAGATACCCTAGGCCCGCTAAAGAAAAGGACATAATTGTCGTTATGGAACCTCTACGTGAGCCGGAAAGGGGTAGCATAGTGGAATTAATTGCTTGGTTGTGTTAGGTTAGGCCCAAAGAACAACCAAGACAATGGTAGGGCCCACATATTGGCAAGATTCCCCCCGTCCAGTCAGATCTGGGAGTTTTGGGCTCTGAGTAACCTGGAACCCGCAAGAGAGAATCCGACGGCGGTGAAGCCATAACACAGAAATTGAGACAATCATGGGAATCCAAGACCCATGTCACACTCTAACATGCATGGTATGACATAACCTAGGATTGGGTGGGATTAAGACGCTCTAGAGCTCCTCTCCGGAGAAACCCTAGGCCCGTTGGAGAAAAAAGGACGAAACTGCTGTTGTGGACCCTCTACGTAAGCCGGAAGGGGTAGAAAAGTGGAACTAATTGCTTGGTTGTGTTAGGTTAGGCCCAGGGAACACCCAAGACAATGGTAGGCCCCCCTCTTGGCAAGATTCCCCCCGTTCTCCGTCAGATTCCGGGAGTTTCGGGCTATGAGTAGTCCTCGAACCCACGAGAGAGAATCCGACGGCGGTGAAGCCATAACACAGAGAGTGAGGGAATATTGGGCATCCAAGACCCGTGCCACACACCCAAACACATGGTATGGAATACCCTAGGATTGGATGGGATTAAGACGCTCCGGAGCTCCTTCCGGAGAAACCCTAGGCCCGCTCAAAAAAGGACGGAATTGCCGTTCTGGAACCTCTACGTGAGCCGTAAGGGGGTAGCAAAGTGTAACTAATTGCTCGGTTATGTCAGGTTAGGAACAAGGAAACCCAAGACAATGGTAGGGCCCACCTCTTGCCAAGATCCCCCCGTTCCGTCAGATCTGGGAGTTTCGTTCCCTAAGTAGTCGTACAACAACTAGAGAGAATCTGACATCGGTCAAGCCCTAACACAAAGAGTGAGGGATTATTGGGCATCGAAGAACCATGCCACACTCTAACAAAAATGTATGTGATACCCTAGGATTGGGTGGGATTAAGACGCTCTGTAGATCCTCTCCAGAGAAACCCTAGGCCCGTTGGAGAAAAGGACGGAACTGCCGATCTGGCCCATCTACCTGGGCCGGAAGGGGGTAGAAAAGTGGAATTAATTGCTTGGTTCTGTTAGGTTAGGCCCAAGGAACATCCAAGACAATGGTAGGGCCCACCTCTTGGCAAGATCCCCCTCCCCGTTCTCCGTCAGATCCGAGAGTTTTGGTCCGTGAGTAGTCCTGCAACAACTAGAGAGAATTTGACGCCGGCGAATCCCTAACACAAAGAGTGAGGGAATCTTGGGCTTCCAAGACCCATACCACAGACTCTAACAAACATGTTACGTGATACCCTAGGCTTGGGTGGGATTAATACGGTCTAGAGCTCCTCTCCGGAGAAACCCTAGGCCCGTTGGGGAAAAGGACGGAACTGCTGATCTGGCCCCTCTACGTGAGTCGTAAGGGCGTAGAAAAGTGGAACTAATTGCTTGGTTGTGTTAGGTTAGGCCCAAGGAACACCCAATATAACGTTGGGGCCGACCTATTGGCAAGATCCCCCCGTTCCGTCAGATCCGGGAGTTTCGGGCTCTGAGTAGCCCTTGAACCCGCGAGAGAGAATCCGACGCCGGTGAAGCATAACACAGAGAGTGAGGTAATATTGGGCATCCAAGACCCATGCCACACTCTAACACACATTATATGGCATACCTCGGGTTTGGATCTTGGCTCTCTTCACCTCCCATCACACTTGTATGGACATGATTTTACTCCATGTAGGCTTAGGAAGGATTCCTACTCCGGAGCCCCCTCTTCAACGAAACTCTGGCATGTGTTGACCGAAACTTTTTCGTTCACCCCTTCCACCGGCATCGGAAGGGGGTAGACCAATGGATTTATTTCCTCACTTTGTTGTGGCATGCCGTACATACATAGAAAACAAAAATCTAGCACATGTTATAACAAGAATTGGTGCCCTTAGTGCAGATTTTGGGTTAAAAAAAAGGTCAAACTGAGACTAAAACAAGATTGAACCCCAAATTCCCCATTTGCTCATCTGCCCAGCTCGCAGACTGAAACAGGATTGAACCCCAGATTCCCCATTCTTCCCCACCGGATCCATAGATCGCGCGCGGCTATTCGCTGTCTCCTTCGTTGATGGCTGCCCCGCATGTCCCCGGAGGAGATTTTCCGGACTAGGGAGCCCGCACTACGACCGACTCAAGGTCGTTGCATGCTCGCCCGCTCGCGTGCAATGGAGAAGATCAAGGCAAAGTGGCACGGTCGCGCGCTCGAGGTCACCGTGGGAGGGCGTCGCCCTCCTTTGACGCATGAGGAAGTCCTGGCTGTGCTGGTCGCGCAATGTGCAGTCACCCATAGGCAGGTGAAGGTGGATCTTAGCGCGCCGCTGGTGGACTTTCTCATTCGATTCCGTTCCGAGGAGGACTGCACCGTCGTGTTACATCTGTCCCGGCACGTCTTCACCGGTGGAGCGCCGCTCACATTTAGTCGCCGGTGTCGTGGTAGCGGCGCTGAGCGATCTGAGCTACCGTATTTGACGAAGCTCACCTTCGAGCGGTTCCCGCGGGATGCATGGGATCCCGTTGCAGTGGGGCAGTTCGTCAACCATCTTGGCGGTGATCTAGTGCAGATGCATGTCCCATTGGACAGCTGGTTCCTGTCGGTGGAGGCCTAGATGAAGCAGCCGAGCGCAGTCCCGAAGACCTACATTGTGGAGGTGCCAGAGCTGTACATGCCGGCCACAGTCCGCACCCCAACCTCGAAGAGGACATTGGAGCACACTCTCCTCATCCATGTCTCGAAGGTCGTGGACCATGGCCCAGTCGTCTCGGACACTCCACTGTGGGACGACAACAAGGTCGACACCACACGCACACACCAGTTCCCATTCTTCGGTGGGTATGTGGATGGCAGTGGCCCTCCTCAGGGGAGGGATGGTGGCCACTGTTTTGGTGGGCACAACGGTAACATCCCTGTTTTGCTACAATAGGGTTTGTTGTGTTGTGCTCATGTCATTCATGCATGAAAGAATTTTGAAACAATTTAAATTTTGAATTTGAATGAAACTTGATCAAAAACCACTTAAAGTAATCACCCAAAATGTGTTTTAAAAACAAATTCAATTTGGGAAAAACAAAACATGGTTTTGTTGGAAATTTTGTGAGCTTTCCAAAAATAATTTCCGTCAAATTTTATTCTTGCAAAAAGGGCCCTCAAACAAGGTTTTATGTTCTGTTTTATAAAGGAAAAGGACCTCTCTGTAATATTTCTAAAATTCAGGGGGGTTTCGTAATTTTTCTTTTCTTTCATCTTCTTCCTCGTGACAGAAAGCAGAGAAGCTGCTCGCTGTCACCACGCCTTCTCCGTTCGACACCTCCTGCTTGCTTCGGTCGTGCGTGGATAACGAGAGCAGGTAGACGCCGTGATGCTCCTCTCCTCCCTCAGTCGCGCTCTCCCTCTCTCTCTCTCTGCTGGAGAACAGACCCAAACCCTAACCTGCTGTGTGTTCCGGCCGTCGCTCGCCGCCGTCGTTCCCGGAAACGATTCGACGAGTTGAGGATCCCACGAGCTCCGCCGTCGTCCACTCCTCCAGCTCGAGCAAGCACACGACCCGGGATGTCCTGTACCACGCGAATCGGTCCGTCCTCTCCAACTCCGGCCGACGGCCCCGTCCTTGATTCCGGCGAGCTCCGTCACTCCCTCGCCTCCCTGTCCACACCAACGTCCTCCTGGTGCCCTGGTGAGCCTCCCCATCTTGTCACCTTGCTTCCCCGTGGCCTATAGCTCACTGCCGCCGTGCGGCTTGCCCCGCCGCCGCGGTACGGTTGCCGCCGGCGAACTCCGGTGGCCATCCGGCCATCCGCCGCCACCTAGTGGTAGCACTCAACGGCCTCCACCTAGGCCCCCAATCAATTTCACAAAAATTCCAATGTTGCATTCGAATTGCAGAGAATCAGAGAGGATCCTCCCTGGGTGATGCAAGGATGACGTCACAGTGACGTCATATCTCTGTTTTATCTTATTCCAGAAAATGATTAAAAATGGGAAATTGAATAACTTCTGTTATGGTTATCAGAAAAATAAAATAAAAATATGAAAGTGTTCAGAAAAATAAACTCTACCCAAATATGTCATTCTTGCACATGTTTGACAAAGTTTTATTTTGGCCATTATTTTAATGTTGTTTAATTCAATTAAATTAGAGAAAATAAGTTTTTAATCAATAAAATTAGAAAATTAAAAGTTATATACCAAATTGCTCAAAATGACTAATACAACCTTTTTATGATGTTTTCAACCCCATTTGAGCAACTAAAATTGGACTCACTTTCAGAATCGCCCGAAACCCCCTCCGGGGCCTATTTCGGGCTAGTTTCAGTAAAAATGCTTAATTGCCATATTAACCCTAGCAACCCAAAGAACATGTTTAGGGCTTCTTTCAGTGCATTAACTTTCTCATGCATACATATTGCGCATTGCATCGATGCCATGTTTGATTGTTGTTTCTCTTCCGGTGTTTTGCTTCTGATCGGTAGAACGCGACCCCGAAGAGAAGATCGACAACGCCATGACGAATACTTGATCCTAACCGACAAGTCAAGCACTTATCCCAGAAGACATTTCAATTGGTTTTCTTATAACCAAGGCAAGCATAATCTCTTATCTGCCCATATATGTTTTCGAAGTGTTTTCCCTCTCGTACGATGCATGCTCTTACAAATTATCTTGAGTCAATAGATAGAGTTACCCTATTTATTTGCATAACCCAGATATCATGATTCAATGCTCCTAGCAGACATAGGATTTGTTTGTGTGTATCGCCAGAGCCTCAAATATGCCTTGCTTAATCATACATGCCTGTTATCTCTGCTCCATCCGGTTGATGAATCAGAGTTACGAAATAATCTAGTATGGCAGGAAGTAGTGGTAAGTTAAGAGATATTTGATTAACATGATTTAAAGGTGTGGATGACGAGACCACAAAGGGTCTGTGGTGGTTGTCTCGTTCATGCCCCTAGGAGCGAGTTCTCGTCTTCGAGCCAAGACTGAGCGTGCATCCACACGGGGGATTGGATTCCCCTCGGTCTCAACTTGCCTAGTTTGTTCCATGAGTTGCCTAGTTCGGGCTTTCCATTTCGATTTGCGGGGATATCAAAACGTTTTCAAAACTAGGACGTGGCGGTGCAACAGCCTGTGGCGAGACAATAGTTGAAGCACCGCTCACAATGATAGAGACCCGGCAGGAGATGGCCACTCCCTATTGGCGGTCCATCTCTACTCGGAGCGACTCATGGAATAGGCGAAGCAAGGGAAAGGTCGTGGTCGACCTCCATCTGCCGGCACTTCCCGGAATAGTGCCAACGTTCTGGCATTAAGAGTTGGTTGATACGTGTGGTTAAAGTTGTACACCCCTGCAGGGTTAAATCTTTTCGAAAAGCCATGTCCGCGGTTAAAGACGACTTGGTGACGGATTATGTGATCATAGATAACTTAAACGGAATGATTAAAACTTGCTGATAACAAATGAAGGATGCCTCCTCGGAGATGCCGAGAGGGGTTACCTTGTAGCATGAGTTACCGGAACAACTGGAGGAGGTGATCTTTGAAGCACGAGGTGCTGATATGAGTTGGTGGATTAAAAAGATGATGATATCAGTAGTTGAGTAGCTTTCTCATCTGTTTTCAAAATACTCCATGAGACGTGCTATTCCTCCCTCAACTTGGAAAACAAAGATGGCTTTACGCAAAATAACCTTCATAACTCTTTCTAAAAGAAGCAGATATATAATAGGTTAACTAAGTCTTGTTGAGTACCTCCCGTACTCATGTTTGCTTCAACTTGGTTCAGGTGGAGTTCCTCAGTTCGGTGGTGTTTCAACGTGGACATCGACGAGTAGTTTGGGGTTCCCAGGTAGCAGCCTGGAATATATGGGCTGGGACGTCGCCTTATGTTGCGGCCTCTTAGGCCTTTTTGGTTCTTGTTGATTAGCAACATAATTTGTCTTCCGTTGTCTGATGTAATGTTGGGTCGTGTGACCTCTGCTTGTAAGCTATACTCTAGTAACACTTGTTTAATACAATTCCAATGTCTAGAGTGCTGCTTTGATCGGTTGTTGTTTCGAGCTCATTGTTATACAGTTTTGGCTATGCCTGCATAGTTGTCGCAGTCGAGGGGTTGTGGAGCCGATGATCCATGTCCGAGCCCGCCTGTCGATTTGATCGGCCTGGGGCGAGGTAACCCCAGTAACCCTCGATTGTTGTTGCACTTTCTGGACACATAGCAGCTCTGTATAACTTTGGTCCCGTTCCTTCAGTTTCATCCGACTCGTGGACGCTTGGGTATGCATAATTGGTTATGACTAGCATGGATACAAGGAGTAGTAGACCGGGGATCCGGACTACGTGCCGATGAATCCGGTCTGCCTGCCGTTGTTTGTTGCGGCCGGGCTGGTAACCCTGAAGCCCTTGTGAGTCCATGGCTAGGAGCACATAACAGTATGTATATCTCTGGGTCCGGGGTCTGGGTCCGGGGTCTGACAAGTCTTGGTATCAGAGCAGGACTACCTGTAGGAAAACCTTATTGCTTGGTCGATGTCGAGTCTAGAGTTTGTGAAAACTACTTTGAAACTCCAAAATGGATTGTGAAAAACCTTCTTAGGATTCTTTTTACTCCGTATCTGGTATCGCTCTAACTCTGGGTCTCCTTACCTGTTTTGATTTGAAAAGGTTTTGCTATCTCTTCTAGTCATTCAAAACCTAGGTGCCTTCTCCGGCAAGGACGTCTTTACCCAAGTTGAACTGGTGTTAAAGTTTCTAGAGTCGTGTGTGTTCCGTGTTCTGTTATCTCTCGACTCAAACTGGGAGATTCTCTTCCAATCATAATCTCTCAGAGTTGTGTGGATTCCACATTTCTACATGTTCTAAGTTTCAAAATCCTGAACCTCGAGATCTGCCTTTCATCTCGAATGTATTCCTCCTCTGCTCAAATTCTTCCGGAGTTACGCCGTGTCCTGAAAGATATTTCGTGATTGCTATTCATAGTGTCCTTCAAGGCACTAAGATAGTAGTTATTCCTTCCTCTGTGTTTTTAACCCTTGGACTTGAACCGAAGGTCCCGGAATGTGCTGAATTGTGGTGGGTTGAACCATGTGGTTTCATAACCATGTGATGCTCACGCTATCAGTACAGGATGCTGACCTTTAACCCAAGTTCTGTTTCTTTGGACCCTGAGGAACATCTTCTACCTCAGGATGGCTAGGTAGTTTCAACTCCAATAGCCGTAGGTTTTCCCTTGTAATCAAGAAGGGATCAAAACAAGAGTGTTCTTGATGAATCCCAGATCCTTGTTCTTGATTCAGCTATACCTTTCCTTTAGCATGGGTTTTACAAGTGATTACTACCCTGTGCAATCGACGTGATCTCTGGATTCTCCGGAGCATGTTCCTACCCTCCAGTTGCCTAAAATCTCCATTCGTTGGTTCGGACACCAAGTTGCCCATGTGTGTTGGATTCTTCCAATGCATTTGCTCTTGTTTCCCGTCATAATATTCCACCTTGGGATGCCAGGAGAAACAAACTCCAGTACCTCGTTCATCTCTAGGACTAGGTCAAAGTTTTGTAATTCGCAGACTAAAGAAGTTTCATTAGCTTCTGTGTTGTTCCACCTTCGAGTATCACACCCTTATATATCAAGAGGTTGTGTTGTGTTTCATGGCCTCGTTGATGAAGTGATGCTCTTACACGTCTTCACTCACCCTTCCTCCATGTATGAAATGCTCAATAAAGTTGGGTGTGCATTGAGGTGTGAATCAGTTATTCCTAGAAATTCTTTTTGCTTTGAAAAATCTAAGAACCATCTGTGTCCTTCTTAGCACTATTGGTCACCCGGTCTCTACTTAAAGTTGACCGTGTTACCAAATCCGTTCATTCCGGTGCATATTCTTGGTCAAAGAGTTAGGTTCACGCCGAAGCTCTCAAGATCATAACAGTTGCTTTGAAAAGCAAGCCTCCTTTCGAACTCCAAGACATATCGGTAGGTTGTGATATTCTGGTTGTCTTCCAAGAAGTATCACCAGGTTTATCACCTGACCGCAATGTCTAAGTAAGGGGTAATTTGAACTACTCCTTTCTCCAAGAAAACTGTGCTGGATATCCTGGACTAGTTGGTTGAGCTTAAGCAACAACTTGGAGAGTTGTAAGACAAAAGCTTCACCTAACTTGATCCTTTGATAAGGGATGTCTAGTTCTCATGCTGTTGAAACAGGATAGTAGCTCCTTTGCGGAAATACTATCACTCTACCTCTTGATTTGATTTGGGCTATCGTCAAATCGAGAAAAGATCCAAGAACTATCTTGATGGTGTTTCACTCATGGTGTTCCGCCCGAGTACACCTTCATGTCCTTTAATCTGACCAATATTTTGCCTTGTTCATGTATCATATGAGACCCTCTTCTTGGAGTGTTTTGATAAGTATGTTGTCGAGCCCATCAATGACATTCTTATATCTCCAAGTTACAAGAGGTTCATGTTGAACACCTGGCACTAATGTTGGGAAACTTTCGAGAACCATCTTTGTGTCATCACGAAGTTGTGTTCTGGATGTTCGAAGTGACTTTCTCGGGTATGTGTGCTTATGGTGAAAGTTGTCGCCATGGGCCCGAGTATAGTTTTCTTGTTCCTTCGGGAATAATACCAAGTTGGTCATGCATGTGTGGACTATTCTTGATATGGTGGATTGTTACCTCCATTTCTTGAACCAGTTTTGTGTCAACACCCAAACCACTGACTGATTGTCCGTGAAAGAGAAGAAGTCCAAAAACTTCGTTATCTTTGTACCGTTTTCCCATCAAGGACTCCGATGTGTTTTGTTGAAAGTAGTTCATGTATGTACAACCGTCTTTCATAAGTTGCTAATACATGAGTTCCGCAACCTCGCTCATCCTTTCTGAGCTTGACATCATAGTCCATATCTTGAGAATCTAGCTTATGTATCTCGGTTGTAACCGGTGTAACCTCCATGATCAAATGTGCTGAATTTGAATCATCCTCCCACTAACTAGAGCTGAATCTCAAGCAGCAACGATGGTTGGTGTTTCCTCAAGGGTATTGAATTAAGTCCATTTGAAAATCCGGCATGGTTGATGTTGTGGTTGACACAATTAGCCGGAAGGCCTAATGTCATATCTCCTTGAATCCGTAAGAACAGCCATTCTCCATGAGAATTCTTGTGTGGCTCGTGCTAACAAGTTTTCTCACCGTTCTTCCAAACCGGAGTTTTAATTTGACTTGATGACCTATAGAAGGCTTGTCGTGAGCCTGCTGTCGGTATCTAAAACATCAAGGAGAACTTGGAAGTTGTTCTGTTCAACGTCTCTTTGTTGATCCCCCAAACCTTCCTTCCAGTGGAAACAAGTTCATCCCGAGAACCATCTCCTGGTGTTTCGTAACCGCCAATGATCAGTTTCCTTTTCAAGTAGTTGGTACTTGAATTTCTGTTCATCTCACACATTGTGTGAATTTGTTAGTCACTTCAGCCATGGATTCTTAACCATGTGGTAACCGTATTGCTATGGATGAACCACAATACGAAAGAGATTCATCATTCTTTTCGGTGTTTCCATCCCCGTTGGTTATCCATCCATATGATGTGATCAAGAATTCCTCCTTCATTACGGTGTTCCAACATCTTTTGATTATTCCTTCTCTGTTGTGAAATAACATCCCGATCCTTGGCAAGGGTTACAAGAAACTGTTATGGAATGGCTGAAAGCTCCTTTATATTCTGTGTCCACTCCGAAGAGTGAACATGATCATGTATCAAATTTTCTCTGACGCACGATTACAATGTTTTCTCGTGTTTCCCTCGTCTACGGATATTACATTGTGATATTCAAGACACTCCTTTCCAATCTTGGTTTTCTATTTGAAGAAACCTCGGTTTCACAAGTTGCTCAACCTATCTTTCCCAAAAGGATTTAAAATCTTGTGCAAAGCTCATATTTCAAATCCTTTCAAGAACCATCGTCCATAAACTTGAAACCATCTTTTATTCCCTCCGTTATCTTGATGTGTTTCATGCACGATAACTCAAAAGTTCTTTATGAACATGTCTGTCATGAGTTATCCATGAGATGCTCGATCTTCGTCAAGATCAGTTCCTAAGAGTTTCCCTCTTACCTAAGGTGTATCCCCCCAATACTTCAAGATGCTACGGATCAACCTCTTCCAGAAGAGAACCGTAAGGTTCGAGAAGATCATTCAGACCGGTGTTCCTTCTTTCTTCTCCTTCGAGAATCTCGGGACGAGATTCTTGTAAGGGGGGTAGATTTGTAACATCCCTGTTTTGCTACAATAGGGTTTGTTGTGTTGTGCTCATGTCATTCATGCATGAAAGAATTTTGAAACAATTTAAATTTTGAATTTGAATGAAACTTGATCAAAAACCACTTAAAGTAATCACCCAAAATTTGTTTTAAAAACAAATTCAATTTGGGAAAAACAAAACATGGTTTTGTTGGAAATTTTGTGAGCTTTCCAAAAATAATTTCCGTCAAATTTTATTCTTGCAAAAAGGGCCCTCAAACAAGGTTTTATGTTCTGTTTTATAAAGGAAAAGGACCTCTCTGTAATATTTCTAAAATTCAGGGGGGTTTCGTAATTTTTCTTTTCTTTCATCTTCTTCCTCGTGACAGAAAGCAGAGAAGCTGCTCGCTGTCACCACGGCCTTCTCCGTTCGACACCTTCTGCTTGCTTCGGTCGTGCGTGGATAACGAGAGCAGGTAGACGCCGTGATGCTCCTCTCCTCCCTCAGTCGCGCTCTCCCTCTCTCTCTCTCTGCTGGAGAACAGACCCAAACCCTAAACTGCTGTGTGTTCCGGCCGTCGCTCGCCGCCGTCGTTCCCGGAAACGATTCGACGAGTTGAGGATCCCACGAGCTCCGCCGTCGTCCACTCCTCCAGCTCGACCAAGCACACGACCCGGGATGTCCTGTACCACGCGAATCGGTCCGTCCTCTCCAACTCCGGCCGACGGCCCCGTCCTTGATTCCGGCGAGCTTCGTCACTCCCTCGCCTCCCTGTCCACACCAACGTCCTCCTGGTGCCCTGGTGAGCCTCCCCATCTTGTCACCTTGCTTCCCCGTGGCCTATAGCTCACTGCCGCCGTGCGGCTTGCCCCGCCGCCGCGGTACGGTTGCCGCCGGCAAACTCCGGTGGCCATCCGGCCATCCGCCGCCACCTAGTGGTAGCACTCAACGGCCTCCACCTAGGCCCCCAATCAATTTCACAAAAATTCCAATGTTGCATTCGAATTGCAGAGAATCAGAGAGGATCCTCCCTGGGTGATGCAAGGATGACGTCACAGTGACGTCATATCTCTGTTTTATCTTATTCCAGAAAATGATTAAAAATGGGAAATCGAATAACTTCTGTTATGGTTATCAGAAAAATAAAATAAAAATATGAAAGTGTTCAAAAAAATAAACTCTACCCAAATATGTCATTCTTGCACATGTTTGACAAAGTTTAATTTTGGCCATTATTTTAATGTTGTTTAATTCAATTAAATTAGAGAAAATAAGTTTTTAATCAATAAAATTAGAAAATTAAAAGTTATATACCAAATTGCTCAAAATGACTAATACAACCTTTTTATGATGTTTTCAACCCCATTTGAGCAACGAAAATTGGACTCACTTTCAGAATCGCCCGAAACCCCCTCCGGGGCCTATTTCGGGCTAGTTTCAGTAAAAATGCTTAATTGCCATATTAACCCTAGCAACCCAAAGAACATGTTTAGGGCTTCTTTCAGTGCATTAACTTGCTCATGCATACATATTGCGCATTGCATCGATGCCATGTTTGATTGTTGTTTCTCTTCCGGTGTTTTGCTTCTGATCGGTAGAACGCGACCCCGAAGAGAAGATCGACAACGCCATGACGAATACTTGATCCTAACCGACAAGTCAAGCACTTATCCCAGAAGACATTTCAATTGGTTTTCTTATAACCAAGGCAAGCATAATCTCTTATCCGCCCATATATGTTTTCGAAGTGTTTTCCTTCTCGTACGATGCATGCTCTTAGAAATTATCTTGAGTCAATAGATAGAGTTACCCTATTTATTTGCATAACCCAGATATCATGATTCAATGCTCCTAGCAGACATAGGATTTGTTTGTGTGTATCGCCAGAGCCTCAAATATGCCTTGCTTAATCATACATGCTTGTTATCTCTGCTCCATCCGGTTGATGAATCAGAGTTACGAAATAATCTAGTATGGCAGGAAGTAGTGGTAAGTTAAGAGATATTTGATTAACATGATTTAAAGGTGTGGATGACGAGACCACAAAGGGTCTGTGGTGGTTGTCTCGTTCATGCCCCTAGGAGCGAGTTCTCGTCTTCGAGCCAAGACTGAGCGTGCATCCACACGGGGGATTGGATTCCCCTCGGTCTCAACTTGCCTAGTTTGTTCCATGAGTTGCCTAGTTCGGGCTTTCCATTTCGATTTGCGGGGATATCAAAACGTTTTCAAAACTAGGACGTGGCGGTGCAACAGCCTGTGGCGAGACAATAGTTGAAGCACCGCTCACAACGATAGAGACCCGGCAGGAGATGGCCATTCCCTATTGGCGGTCCATCTCTACTCGGAGCGACTCATGGAATAGGCGAAGCAAGGGAAAGGTCGTGGTCGACCTCCATCTGCCGGCACTTCCCGGAATAGTGCCAACGTTCTGGCATTAAGAGTTGGTTGATACGTGTGGTTAAAGTTGTACACCCCTGCAGGGTTAAATCTTTTCGAAAAGCCGTGTCCGCGGTTAAGGACGACTTGGTGACGGATTATGTGATCATAGATAACTTAAACGGAATGATTAAAACTTGCTGATAACGAATGAAGGATGCCTCCTCGGAGATGCCGAGAGGGGTTACCTTGTAGCATGAGTTACCGGAACAACTGGAGGAGGTGATCTTTGAAGCACGAGGTGCTGATATGAGTTGGTGGATTAAAAAGATGATGATATCAGTAGTTGAGTAGCTTTCTCATCTGTTTTCAAAATACTCCATGAGACGTGCTATTCCTCCCTCAACTTGGAAAACAAAGATGGCTTTACGCAAAATAACCTTCATAACTCTTTCTAAAAGAAGCAGATAT
This sequence comes from Alopecurus myosuroides, assembly GCA_028641055.1. Classification (NCBI taxonomy): domain Eukaryota; kingdom Viridiplantae; phylum Streptophyta; class Magnoliopsida; order Poales; family Poaceae; genus Alopecurus; species Alopecurus myosuroides. The sequence goes on along the minus strand of CM054063.1, from coordinate 114,024,963 downwards.
ATAATAGGTTAACTAAGTCTTGTTGAGTACCTCCCGTACTCATGTTTGCTTCAACTTGGTTCAGGTGGAGTTCCTCAGTTCGGTGGTGTTTCAACGTGGACATCGACGAGTAGTTTGGGGTTCCCAGGTAGCAGCCTGGAATCTATGGGCTTGGACGTCGCCTTATGTTGCGGCCTCTTAGGCCTTTTTGGTTCTTGTTGATTAGCAACATAATTTGCCTTCCGTTGTCTGATGTAATGTTGGGTCATGTGACCTCTGCTTGTAAGCTATACTCTAGTAACACTTGTTTAATACAATTCCAATGTCTAGAGTGCTGCTTTGATCGGTTGTTGTTTCGAGCTCATTGTTATACAGTTTTGGCTATGCCTGCATAGTTGTCGCAGTCGAGGGGTTGTGGAGCCGATGATCCATGTCTGAGCCCGCCTGTCGATTTGATCGGCCTGGGGCGAGGTAACCCCAGTAACCCTCGATTGTTGTTGCACTTTCTGGACACATAGCAGCTCTGTATAACTTTGGTCCCGTTCCTTCAGTTTCATCCGACTCGTGGACGCTTGGGTATGCATAATTGGTTATGACTAGCATGGATACAAGGAGTAGTAGACCGGGGATCCGGACTACGTGCCGATGAATCCGGTCTGCCTGCCGTTGTTTGTTGCGGCCGGGCTGGTAACCCTGAAGCCCTTGTGAGTCCATGGCTAGGAGCACATAACAGTATGTATATCTCTGGGTCCGGGGTCTGGGTCCGGGGTCTGACAACAACGGCAACAGATCTGCCAGAGGAGAATGATCTGCTGACTGAAGAAGATTGAGCAGCTGTTTGAACCGCTATCTGAAGATAGCATTTGGCTTATGTTGCAGCTGCTATCTGTTGAGAGTCTGAATTGTGTGTTGTATCGTGCATCTCTAGTCAGTTTGAAAATGTTTGACTTATGTTGTGACTATTATCTGTTGTGATATGTCAGTTGTCAGTTTGAAAATGTTCGAGTTTGTTGTTGAATTTGAGTTGAATCTAAGGCTGCTAATGTTTGACCAATTAATGTTAATTCATGCCAAAAAAGAAAAAAAACGGCAACAATGTATTTCATCTATAAATCACTAGTCATCAACCCGTGCAATCGCACGGGCTAGTCACTTATAAAAGTAAAACATAGATTGTTGGAGTTATTGGGTATTTTCCCATAAATTCTTTTGTTGTTGGATTACATGGGAAATATAGTATTATGTTTTCACACATGCTTGTATAACCATGCAATAGTTTTCTTTGATTCCAATTAGGAAAAGTGTATTTCTTTAATTATGGTATGATTAGAAGGTGAATTACCACATTGAAGCTCCAATTAATTTTGATATGCATTACAGTAATATTTTGTTTTTGTAAATATTTTTTTTTTGTAAATAACCGAGAGTGTTTCTGTGTGATTGACATGATCCAAATGGATAGCTTAAAATTTAATCCAATTTCATTATCGTGAAAATATATTGACATTTGGTTATAATATGAACCTTGAGAAGTGATCATTCAGTATTACCATGAAAGTTTATGATTAACCAAACACAACATTTTTTAATTAATGTGTGAGATTTTTTGCATGTGCTTCTTCAGAGCGTGCCACGTCTTCACAATTGACATGGCATAAACCATTCGCTAAAGCAACTTTTCCTGACACTTGTATCAACCCATCTCTTTGTCTTTGTCGTGGAAGTGTGGATCTTCTTTGGTACTAATTCAAGGCCATTCATTTCAAAATTAAAGTATATATAATACAATATTCTCATGGAAGAAGTAATATTACCTACGCACACCACAATTATTTTTATAGTATATATGGAAATAAGTGTATAGAGAGTTCCTGAATAATTGTGGTTCACTGATTCCACATAGAACTTCTAATTATAATTTAATTGTAGTAGAAATAGCACATTTTTCTCTCGATTTATCATCATGTCCTTCTAATAATATCTTACCAAGGAGGAAATACAAAGTTACATGGTACTCAATCAATTGATAAATACTCCTATAAGCGATATATATCTTACCATTAGCTGACATGTCTAAGTCACCTTCATTTGATGGCATGCATCTTAATTCTATATTATTTTTGTATTATACATATTGTCGTAGCTAGGAAAGAGCTGAGGAGAAAATTAAATGTATCAAAGGAACTACATCAGCTTAACTAATACTTTTATATATAATGTGATTAATATGGAAAACCTAAAATAATGCTTGATGGGAAACTCATTTTCTTGCACGTGCTATGTATTTTCTAAATTTACAGAGTAAACTATTTAACTATTATTGGAGTGCAGACCAATAGTACCTTGCTTTCACCCATGCCGACGACTGTCGTAGTAGCACTGTTAAAGTTCTACTTACTGATAGCACAAACCTTTTGTTCGCTGTTTCTAGTCACAATGAAAAACTGGAAACGCACACATGTATTAATGCAGCACAAACTGTATTTGCAATTGCTATTGACACTTAAAGTTTGAAATCCAAACTGGTATTATTTAGCAATCCACATATTCATAGGAATCAATTGAAAAGAATAAATATATAAAGTATTACTCTCTCCGGTCCCTAATTAGCGTAGGGAGTCATGTATTAATTTGTATGCACGTAGCTCAGTGACGGACCTAGCGTCCCTGCTCTCCGGCGCTCGCCCGGGCTTCCGGCCGGCCACGTAGTGTATCTCTACCGTAGTTGTACAGTAAATTGAGTAAAAGAAAATTATTTAAGCCTTCGATTTTACTGTTTGTCCGGGCTTCTAATTTGCACCTGGTCCGCCATTGCGTAGCTTATTCCCTCCGACACTTTTTTCAGATAGGACGAGTAATAAAAAAATTGTTTACAACACATCTCTATTATCATCATTTGGATTAAAATCGTTTTTTTTTTAACATGAATGCAGTATATATTTTGTCACGCCTGCGTTCAGAAGAAAAACGAAACTGGTAGCTGCAAAGAAGACGAAAGCAACGTAAGCTGCTCAAAAAACAAAAACAAAAACAAAAATTGCAACAGGTAGTACTGTTTTGGTACTATTACGAATTTGAAATAAGCTGTCAACTATTGATGTGTACGTAGCTATCAAGGCACAACACGTGATTTTTTTTTAATGATCCGATCTAGCTAGCATCTGCCAACACGGTAGCTTGCTACCCTATGCAATCGAAACTGTAGATTCGATTAAAAGAATCCGACCATGCGGACTGAGCGATGGAAAAGGTAATACAAATACTGACCGTGAGCAGCTCTATCCAAGTAATCTTCTCTGAAGCACCACCAAGGCATCGATCCTCTGTTCCTTGCACTATAGCAACATCCGTCCAAAAGTGACCTTCCTAGATTACTGCAAATGAGTCAGCACGGCAAAGATCAAGTTACCTCCATCAATCACATCAAGCTGTGAGGAGCGAGATTGGTCCTCCTATGCATGCATCATGGGCGGCGGCTGCCAAGAAGAGAACCCTAGTCGGGCGAGACTATTTTTCTTAACAACACGCGGATGCGCTATTTTACGGAAGCGGTATGAGTCTACTTAATCTGAGGGCCTCTAATACATCTATGTAATATCGGACGGATAACTTTTCTTCCATCGTGAGGATTAACGTGAGGCCTCTAACGATGCCTCCAATTAGTAAATATAAGATGGAAACAAATTCCAGGTGCTACATATTGCACAAAATTACATTTATATGTAAAACAAACATATTATTCGTGCACACAAACTAGAACACTAATAAGAACACTTATTATCAAGCGCTAAAAACACTTAAATAACTACTTCCTACATATCCTTTTGCTCGTGCCCTCGTAGCCGCGGCGGCGGCGTGAAGCTCTATATTCGCTCTTGCGCCAGGAGCGGATCATCTCCAGCCATGTTGGACCTAAACTGTTTTTCATGTCTCGGATCCTTCTGTATAGCTCGTAGCTGACATATCCGTCCACCGCTGCATAGTTGATTCTTGTTCGAGCCATCTTCCAGTCCCAATATGTGTGCAGGTATGATGGGAATCTAGACTTCATCTTGAGGTACGAACTGTCTAAGATATTTCCTTCTAGAGTATCCATTCCAATTCTAGGTTCCCCGAATTCTATCTGGATGTCATGGTGGTACTGTGGTGGCAGAAAGAAGCCTGATTGGGCAAGAGACTTCTTGTCGCCCGTCGTGTCCACGCTTTGCGAATGTGATCTTCTTTGTTGAAATGAAATCTTGCAGCAACTTGCGTCCATGTTCTGTCTGCTGCGACCTGCACCAGTGGTACACGAGGACGTGTTTGCGCATGGCGATTTGCACGACGGCGATGGCATGGGGTTTGTAAGCATGGCTACGTGTGTACTCAAAGTATAGGCCCAAGAACTTGTGCTTTTTAGGCTGAAGCCATTGCTCGAAATTGGCCAGGACAGTTTCCAATGCACGTCCCTCGTTGGTGTAAATCACCTGCAGCACGTTGTCGCCATGGACAAGGAGGCTGATAACCTTCATGGTTGGTCGGCAATCATCCATGGCAAGTCTCCGCCGTGGGATGATGGGTTCGATGGGTTTGGAAGAAGAGTCGGTGAAGATGATGAACGGAAGGAGCGCAAATGGCAACTGCAAATGGCAACTTCCTAAATATCGAAGGCGTGAGTGGAACTAAGGTGTGTGAACCCAAGAGAGTAGATGAACAAATGGGAAAGTAAATGACAACTGAAAACGAGGCAGAGTGCATACACGTTCGTTGCCGTGGGTGGCCGTTTGACCTCCCTTTCAAATGACCGTTGTGTTCACAGGAAGAGAGCAATTCGTTGCCTCGGTTTGGCTAAATTTGTTGGACTGTTAGGTGGCCCTGACTCGTTGTGGCCCCGTTTGACAGTGACTAATAATGTCACATCACTCTGTGTTTGACAAAGTCAGCCCACGGGAGCGCCATGCAGAGACATGCATGCACACACGTCAGCAGGCCCAACGGCCCTCGAAATGGCAGTCAGTTTAAATGCCCCTCCTGCTTGCAGCACCTAGCTGCCCCACCATTCCGGCCCCAAATCTAGCAAAAAAACCCACTTTGCTCCGGCCCCAACGCCTCCCTCCTTCTCTCCCAACTGTCGAGCACACAACCTTGAGGCGGTTCTGCGAGGAATGGAGGACGCCGTCGCATCATCTGCTGCCGGCACCGAAGGTGCGGCTCACCATGTCGGTTGGACCTCATGACCGGATCCAATGCAGAGGAATAATGTCGGCGCGGCATCTGCTGTCGTCGTCGCAGGTGCGGCCGGCCATGGCGGTTCGCTGTCATCGCCTCCTCCGTCGGTGGAAGTGCCAGGATTCCCTCTCCTGTCCGATCTGGGGGACCCCATGGGGGAGGTACCGGCGTTCGAGGAGTTTTTCTCCGACGAGGACTCTGAGGTGCTTCCCTAAACAGATATATCTAACCCTAGTTTTGTATTGAAGATCCAGTGGTTTGTAGAGACATGCAAGCAAGTTAGGGATTCTCGGGATTGTAGTTGGATTTGTGGACGGGGATTCTACATATGCAACTGCGAACCCAGCGTGTCCTATTACCCAACGGTCGAAACAGTGTAGTTGAAGTTTATTTAATAGAAAAAATACACATTAAGCCTTATAACTGACTGTTTGCCCGGGCTTTAATCTATTCCCGGGTCCGCTAATGATTTTAGGTCCTGGATTCTAGGGCTTGTAGAATAAAGCGATTGGTATATACAAGTTAGGAATTAGCTATACATGATTTTGATGGCATTTTGTCTATCTGCAAGTTCTATTGTCCCATTCGAATGTGGGCTTCAATTCTAGGCTTGTTATTACATATTAAGTCCATTAACTAACTTCATATATGTGGTACCATTTATGTTCTGCTCAAATTTTTGTATGCTATTTAAGCAAAGATTGATGTCATTAGTTTACCAATGGCATGGTTATTTGATTTAAACTAGTGTTAGTACATGCATTTTAAAAATGACCTATAATTAGAGTGTGGTGCTAACTTTTGTTTCATTACTAATTTGAAGCAATCCGATGACGGCGTATCATTTGACAAGGAGTCCCGCGATGCTAAGAGCAGACATTTTCTTAGGAAGCTGCAGAATGGGCAGATTAGGTACCGTCGTCGCGTCGGCATGCTGTTCCGCCCCTTCTACTGCAGGAACATTGACACGAGCATCGTCAGCATGATCCAGCATGCCAGCAGTGTTGGACGTGGCTCGGAAAACCACGGGCCCGCTGTTAGGGCCAAGCACACTGCCTACGGTGTGTTCCTAAAGAAGTTGCTCGCACGCAATATCCGCTTAGGGCTCGCGCATCCTCATCTGAATCTCAATCACCAGGACAGGAATCCTTGGAGGAGCCAGTAATGCTGTCGCTTGTGCCGAATGCTGCAATGGTGTCCTAATGAACTTAATTTGAATAGTTGTACTACTAGCTAATGTTCTGGTTTGGACTAGTAGTATATCTAAGAACTTTATTAGTATCGTGGAAGAATTCCTCATGTGTGTATGAATTTAATTACTATATATGTAGTACTTCTATACTATGTTGCTTCGGCCGATCGTGTTTTTAGGATGCCTAAATACTTATTTGGTATAACTTAGTAATAAGTGGATGTGTCACGTCCATTTTGTACTCGATCATACCCAATAAGCCAATTCTTGTCGAAAACTCGTTGATCTGATGGATCAATGATTTTTAATTCTTCATTTAATTAGTAGAAAATAAAGAACTAGTGGTAAGAATGCAACCTTTTTTGTATTAGCAAAGATTTACATTTGAAAAACCTTCAATTTATGCGACAACATGCCACAATTGGCAGCTATAGCCCTTTGTACCCTAATTAACACATAGAACCTCAATTTTTAAAAATTCACATCTAAGTCTAACATCTGCGCGCCTAAATTACGACCGCTAACAGCCGCGCGCGCTAAAAACCAAAACAATCTCACACGGGGTCCCACTCGTCAGCGTCACAGCCGCGCTCGCGCTAAATCTTCACCGAAACAGCCTCACACAGGGTCCCACTCGTCAGTGTCACATGCCGCCATGATCCCTCGCCCACTCGGCTACTTCCCCACTGAAAGGGATCACTCTGCCCCCCAAAAAAACCAAGTGCTTCTAGTTCGCCCACTAGGCGGCGTCTATCACGGCGGCGCCCTCCCTAGCTTCCCCGTCCTCACCGATGTCCTCAACCAATGACTGGTAAGTGCTGGTTGCCTCCCTTCCCCATCCTCAACCAAACGATACGATCTAGGTTAGATGGCGGTGGATCTAGGTTAGATGCCGGCGGATGTAGGTTAGATGCCGGCGGCCACCGTCGTTGACGTGTTTTAGGTCACCACCAGCCATGGATTTAGCTCACGCTACCGTCACAGGTATCTTGAAGATCGCTTTCCCCACCCAGATGGGGATCCACCTGAAAAAGGCCTCGGAGCTCGCAAGGTCCCCTATTCTTCAGACAACCAAGGTAAATACTAGCATATAAATTAGTATCTCCTTTCGCCTTCGTAGCTATTTGTTTGATTTTTCTTCCTTTCATATTTGGTTGTAGCACTCTAGTGGAGGCTGTAGCTTCTGCACCATGTCTCCTTATGAGACTCGTAACTGGATGGAAGCGCTAGTTGAAATAGATCCAGATTATCGTCTCTTTCTGGAGTCCTGTGTCATTCTGGTTGATGGAGTTGGTAAAAGTCCAACTCGGGAGGATCTCGTCAGTGAAGGAAAGGTCACTCGTGGAGGTGACAGGTCCAACAAAATGTTTTTTTACTCTTTATGCACCTACAGATTAGCCAAGATTAATTTATTTCTTGCATTCTAGGTCCCAGAATCCAAGGGACTCAAGACTATGATGAGCACTGTTTTTTTGCAAACAAGGTGAAAATGACTGAAGACCAAGTCGTGCATCACCAAAGCCAAGTTGCTGGACCACAACCATCTATACCGCACTACGTCTGTAGGATGAAAATGTCTAATGTCTTCCCTGGGAAGGCCAAGATGGTAAACATCTTATTCTTTTACTCTTCCTATGCATATTAATCTTAGTCAACAGCTAACTATATACTTCTTGTCCAGTACTTCTCAATTAAGTTTAGCCAGACGTACCTCAATGGGTTTCCAATGGATCGACTTCCTGTCATATGCACCAACAATTCCGATGCTCAAGATGTTATGTTCATCAAGGGCAAGACAGACGGTGCCGAGATGACAACCAACTGGTCAAAGGTCGTCAATTTAGCTGGAATCAAGGAGGGTGCTATGTGTGTATTCACCTTCTACAACGAAAGAGATGGCTTTATTTCTTCTGTTGTTTACCTCAACTGAGGTAAATAACTTTGCTCTTTTATTAGATGATTTCAAAAATGAGGCTCACTGTTACTGTTTTATACATGTGCCAATGAGGCTCACTGTTATTGTTTTATCTGTCTTTGCTTGATACATGTGCCAATGATTAAACTGTGGACTCGATCTTGATAAGATCATCGAGCATTTTACCTAGTGTTGTGTATAACCACATTGGTTATGCATCTTCCTTGGTAAAATATTCAATGATCTCATTAATTTTGTTTTGTGCTTATTAGTATGAGGCTACTTTTCTTGTTTTCCATTGCTAAACATCTGTGCTTGATACATGTGCCAATGATTAAACTGTGCACTTGATCTTGTTGAGATGATCGAGCATTTTACCTAGTGTTGTGTACAACCACATTGGTTCCGCATCTTCCTTGGTAAAATGTTCGATGATCTCATCAATTTTGTTTTGTGCTTATTAGTATGAGGCTACTTTTCTTGTTTTCCATTGCTAAATATCTGTGCTTGATACATGTGCCAATGATTAAACTGTGCACTCGATCTTGTTGAGATCATCGAGCATTTTACCTAGTGTTGTGTACAACCATATTGGTTCTGCATCTTCCTTGGTAAAATGTTCGACGATCTCATTAATTTTGTTTTGTGCTTATTAGTATGAGGCTACTTTCTTGTTTTCCATTGCTAAACATCTGTGCTTTATACGTGTTCCAATGATTAAACTGTGCACTCAATCTTGATGAGATAATTGAGGATATACCTAGTGTTGTGTACAACCACATTGGTTCTGCATCTTCCTTGGTAAAATGTTCGATGATTTCATTAATTTTGTTTTGTGCCTATTAGTATGAGGCTACTTTTCTTGTTTTCCATTGCTAAACATATGTGCTTTATACGTGTTCCAATGATTAAACTGTCTGTGCCAATGATTAATATGCAGCAATGTGTCTAGCAGTTTGGCTACTATAGCAAATAACATGCAGAACAAGTTCAGTTGTGCCTCATTTTACTATGGTAACCACATCTTTTAGAATTATTCTGTGTCATTTGTATGTAACATGGTTGGCAATGAGGCTCACTATTACTGTTTTATCTGTTTTGTTGTATGTGCCGACAATTAGACTGTGCTGATGGTTGGCCTTATAGTTGATGACGTGCTAAACATGTATGATGCCTTTTTTGTAGGATTTGCGAACCTGTGGTTGTGGCTTCGGATTGGATGGATCAATAGGAAAAGTGACGTGGAACCTGTGGATATGCCTTTGGTATGGAATGATGACTAGGAAAAGTGACGTGGAACCTGTGGATGTGCCTTTGGAATGGATTGGTGACTAGGAAAAGTGACATGGAACCTGTGGATGTGCCTTTGGAATGGATGGCTCGGTAGGAAAAAGTGAAGTGAACCGTATCAATGAGAAACTATCTAGTTTATGATGTGCACCTGTTTAGATGCTGAGGTGCACCCTATCGATGACATTAAACTATTTAGTTTATGATGTGAGCCTGTTATGATGATGGCGGGTAACCTTTGTGATGCTGGTGTGAACTGGTGTTAATTCTAGTTATTATAAATCTCCTCGTTGTCTCTCTTCTAAGTATGACTGTTAATCATTAATTGTGGTGACTTGTGATTTGTATCAGAAAATAGGCGTGTTATTTTTGTGATGATTTGGAAGATTATGTGAATTCTTATATTTGGAGGAAATGGCATATTATCCAACAAAAAGGTCAGACTAGATTGACAGCTGGACCCGTGCAAAAAAAATGTTAGGAACAACCGTGCTCGAGCGCGGTCGTTGCCGGTCAAAGCAGTCAATTGTCAGGAGAAAATTGTCTCTCGTCAGGCGGATGGTGATCAGGTTGGCGATGGAAGCAATGGTGGATGAGCTAGAGGAGCTGCCATTAGTGGCAGTGGAGGCACCAGGAGAAGAGGCTATGGTGGGACAGTTTGGAGATGGGATCCGGCTCTGATACCAAGTCAAATGGCTTAAGTTGCACTGCTTTTCATAGCAGGCTTCCTCTATTTATATGCTTGTACATCCAAAGAATACATACAGTCATATGGCCTCCTAGTGCTAGATAATTACAGAAGCCGAAGAAGCTACGAACTGAACTAATTAGTGCCTAGTGGATGCCAGAATGCAAACGGTTCAGATCTGCTATAGTTAACACTAAGTTACAATAGGCATGCTATCATGATGCTCACATTTACCAATTTGAATATTTGATCTCGCAAGCTACAGATCATGTCAAGCATCTGAAATTAGCATGTTTATTTCCATATATAAGGTGAGAGGTGAAAAAGACAAGGATGCAGTTGTTTTAAAACTACTGATATGTCCGAGGTTCTTTTCTTTCCCTTTCTAGTCTTATATCTTTACTTTATGAATTTAAATCCACAGGCTAAGTGTTCGTGTACCAAGAAATAAGAATAGTCTCCATATCATGCAAGTTGCACCTTTTCTGTAAACTGCTTTAAAAGCACCAAACTAAGATAATAAGAAGAAAGCAGAATTATTTACTAATAAAAGGAATTAGGCAATATTGTCCCAACATCGAAGAACAGAGAACTCACTTTTCCAAGTTGATCCACATGTCATTACAGTTATCGATTGTTCCATAAAATGGATATGACAAATTATACACTCGAGCATACCTAAATATGGGAGAAGAACTATTTCCAGTTTCTCCTAAAATTTCTAGACAAGAGGAAAAACATCAAAGAAGCAATAAGCTAGTTTGAAATATCCTCTTTCAAAATTTTCAAATTTTAGGCAATAGCTACTGAACTACATGCAAAAATTTGATGTTTGGATATTATTCTATGTAGATAGCTCATACTACTAAAAGACCTATCCATGGCTAACTTAGCAGCTAATCTAGCAACCATTGACATTTGAAAAAAGAAGACTAATGTATATATGTATACGGTTGGCTGATACCTATCGCATTGGCATGAGTTTGTAGGAAATAAATGTCGGTAAATGCCATCTGTTGTGAACTTAAAAACATTCTTCAAGAACAACAAAATGAGTGAATTCTCAAGTGGATTTTTTCTGAAAACAGAGGTCAAACTTGTAAAAGGAAAAGCTACCAAATAGGCAGAAGGTTCTCCATAGTTGTAGCAACCTAACTGCATTTGTCGTTGTACGTCCATGGTTATTACCTTATTACCATCTCTTGGATATCATGTTCTTGACCTTATTACCTATTTTGTGTGTGCATATTTCTTCATGGACTTATATCTTCGTGATTGGTGCCCACTTAGAAACTTATACACATGAGTGTAGTTACATGTTTAATTGATATTCCAATTCTTTAATGACAAATTTTTATTGCTTTTTATTCATTGGTGGTTCCTAAAAGGCAAAAGCTTTGTTTTTCATTTAGTACTCTTATTGCATCTTAATGAGCTTGTGGGCCTATTTGTTTTATCATCTTTGGTTTGTGTGTATGAGAAATACATGATATGCACTATGTGCCTCATATATTGAAAGACTATGTTGATGCGTTTCTCATCCAATTAGTCCCCTAAAAATGTTTTCCCTTGTCACACCCAACTCTTTCGGTTGAGTAAACATTTATTTGTCGCTCTTTGTTCTTAATTTCTCAATATTTGTTTGTTGCAAGTTGTATTGCTTCATTTACCATCTATTATCTTGCACTTTTTTGTGTTCAAAATTATCTACAAGGGAGTGATGATTCCATGTTGTGACTATATAGCAATACAAATCCTACATTGTGCATGTACCTTAGGGAGTTACCTCTTTATTTTCTACTAGAACACTTGGTTAATCTTATCATATTATTTTTGTGGTCAATTGGTTTTTATGATCCTTTTGTTGGTTGCTTCTTTGTCGAGGTATCATTCAATTTGATATTCTCTGTTAATCTTTGGATCCTCAATATAGTTTGATCTCCCTCCATCTATTCGTCGTTGGATATATGCGCTTGATTTCACTCATATCATGAAGAATGCATACACTATGGGGGAGATCTTATTATATTGGCCTTATAATTTTCCCATTTTTGCAATCAATTCCAATGGGGAAGAAGTTTAGAGGGTTTAAGAGAATTTGGTCTTATGATTTACTTTCATTTTTAGGCCCTGTTTTTTTGGCTCAAGCTTTAGCTTCTACTGCTTTTGGGTTCATAGAAGCACAATCTTAGCCAAACATCTAAATTTTGAGTCCCGAGAAGCACAAGCGCTTGTCCACTTTGTACGTGAAGCCCATAAGCACGTCCGGGGGCACTTCCGGTAGCTTCCCGCAACTTTTTGACTTAATATCGAACTGGTAAATGGTTCTGCCTCTGAAGGACGAACTATTTACGTCCAAATGCCACCATGGAGAGATAAGTCCAAACAGTTCAGGTTCCTCCATGTTCGGCTGTTTGGATGTTCCCCATCACGTAGGTCCTACACGCATGCGACAAGAGGCAAGCCAATGGTACCGCAACGCCCACAGGCAGTCGTCGCACCGCCGACCGGCAGTCGCTGCGTTGCACCGCCTTCCTGCACTCCTCCCGTCTGCCCCGCGCGGCCACACTCTCTGTCTCTCCGCCTCACGCTGCCAGCCTCCCCGGTCGCGCCGGTCGCGCAGGTGGCCGGTGCTTGCCAGGCTGCCTCCCCAACACCTCTCAGCCCGTTTCCATTGCTTTTCGCCCGTCTTTGCAACTCCTGGACTACTGGCGGCATTCGTCGACCGACTGAGCACGGCGAGCCATTTCTTGTGTGTTTTTAAGTTTGTATGGGATTTTTTTGAGATGAATTTTGTATGAGATTCAGATCTGTTTATTATGTAAGATTTGAAATTGAATAGTTAGTGTGATATTGGCCTCTGCTTGTTCGTATGATTTTGTATCAGATTTGAGTCTATGATATATGTACGGGTATATTTGTGATGCACTAAAAAAGATTTCGTCCAAGAAAATATTATACATCATCTTTATCATCTTTAACATGTAAGGGTATTTCAGACTTTCACCGCTAGCTACATATTCAACAACCATCCTAAAAGCAGGTTGCCAAACATCATTTTTACATTTCACTAGTTGTCCAGCTCCAGCTGCTTCTCAGGATCTACCAGCTCTAGCTGCTTGTCGTTCAGCTGCAGCCTAAACAAACATGGTCTTAAGCATTTTCCTTCCATGCTCTTGCATTCTTGCTCGTTGCTTTGCATGGTTTCTTAATTTATAATAAAAACTCTCATAAAGGAGATTGCCATCAATTACCAAAATGGGGGAGATTGAAAGTGCATGGCTCCCCCATGTGTGGTTTTGGTAATTAATGACAATCCTTATGGACTAATGTTTGCATTGAGATATCCTTATGATCTTGTCCATGGGAAAATAGTGGAGTTCATGTGTTGAACTCTAGAAGTTTTCATGATGGCCATTGTAATATTCAAGGATTTATATGAAGAATGGTCATGTATAGAATTGTGCATATTGCGAGTATGTCTTGAAGAAAATGATTAGGCGGTCTTTCATGATTATCTTCAAGACATCATCAAATGAAGAAAGAAGAAAAGATACAAGGTTGATCAAGCTTAAGATCAACGCACAAATCTACAAGGTGTACCAAATGGTATTATGTATCTCATGGAATGGTAAGTAATTGTTCATATAGCTTTGTGAACTAACCCATGATATGCGTGTATGTGGCATTTCTATGTGTGGTTATGTATATTTTCATGGGCATGCATCAAAATGAGGATTTCATATAGCCCATGGTAGATGACGTCAAGTGGTTTTCGTCATCAAGCTTCAAGTGGAAGCTCAAGAGAAGTGTCTCGAAGAAATTATATGCTTGATGCTTTCCACCCATTTGGACATAGTGGCGATATGAAGATTTGCCGAAAAGGGTCTCTCTCATAGTGGTGTATGGGGGAGCAATTTGCAAGTCTTCATCAAGCGGTGCATGTGCTAGCAAGCATGATCAAGAAAAGAGACCCAACTTGGGAGAGTCAAGATCGGCATCATCTATCTCAAGTGTAATGCTCAAGGAAAACGTATAATCTAGATATGTTTTTTATTTTACCGGTCTCAAATTTTGGGGAGACCGGGTTATAGGATCAATAGTCCTACTATCAAGAGGGGCTCTCAAGTTAGTAACTTGATCGCATCTTTGTGGAGAAATCAAACCTTTGTATACTTGGAATATCATCGTTCTTGGTTATTATTTGGCTTTTCTCTATGTGGGGTTTTGGTGCTTGTCGTGATCTTCAAGGCAAGCTAAGGTTTACCAAAACGGATTTCGTAAGAAAAACATGTTGTGTTTTCAGTGTTGAAGGTTTTACTGGTTGTTCTTTATAGAGAGGTAAAACCTTTCCACATTTGTTTTTATCTTCCATTGTTGTACAATGATGTTTCTCTGCATATTATTGTAGTGCTCGTTGTGGTGATTTCAAGGAGACGAAGAACATAAAAAACGGAGCCCGTATGCAAAAGTTATAGCAGTTTTCGTATTGTTGTTTTTTAGTCTGGGAGGGGGCGGAAATTACGTCCCCGGAGGGGGAGAAAATTCCGGGGGACGGATATTCCGTTCCTGGAAGTCATTTTTGCTAAGGAAAAATTGTGTTAGCTCCTGATTAAACCGGAAATTTGGGGGTGCCGGATATTCCGGCCCAGGTGGCTGCAAAGGCTATTTTCGTGGGTGGGGTACCCCTCGATCCCCTTCTTCAACCTTGGTCGAGCTTGTTTTACCCTCTCTATCACCATTGTTGACCCTGAGAAACCTTCCCCTCTCCATCTCTCCCATGATTCTTTCATATCTTTGAGGGAAAAGTTATAGGATATGTAGATCTACATTTCCACCAATCCATCTCTCCTTTGCAAGGAGAACTTAGTGGATCTAGATCTTGGAGTTCTTGGTGTTTCTCCTCCTTTGTTCTTCCTTTCTTATTTCCCCATAAGCATTTGTTGCTTTGTTGGAATTTTAGAGTGAAGGATTAGAACACTTGTGCTCTTGCCATTTGCATTAGTTACACCGGTTTGCTCTCTTCATGAGGATTCGTGGAAGTGGAAGTTTGTGGGCGTGTTAATCTTGGGTCTTGGACCCTAGACGACTTGTGGTGTTTTTGGGAGCCTCCAATTCAGTTGTGGATGCGTGCCCCAAAATTGTGGTGACCTCGAGAGCCTCCAATTAAGTTGTGGATGCATGCCTCGAGATTGAAGATTCCAATAGTGGAAAGTGAACTAGGCCTTTGTGGCGAGGTTCATCGGAGAATAGCGTGTGTCCTTTGTGGCATTGAGTAGGCCTGTTGTGGCGAGCTCACACCCCTCCAACAAGACGTACTCCCCTCAAAAAGGAGGAACTCGGGAATACATCATCGTTTCCGTGTGTCTCGATTATTTCTATACCTGAGCTATTTACTTATGTAACTTATATTGTGATAGCCTTCGTGCTTGAAGTCATATATCTTGCTATCATCTTGTTGTCTTGCTTAACATAATTTGTTGGTGCACATAGTTGAGCCTACAATATTTAGGTTGTGTGCTTGTTATTTTAAACATCTAGTTTATTTTTGCATTTATCAAGTCTTAACCGGAAAAGTTTTATTTGCCTATTCACACCCCCTCTAGGAGACATCGTTTGTACGTTCAAATATGTCTGCTATGATGAATCATATTTGTGTTTCCTTTTCCATGAAAATGAGAAAAAACAAAATATGAACATAGAAAATGTATGGATATTTTGACCGGGCACAAAATTATGGATACTCAAATCCAAAGCCACATTATAATTGGAAATTCACATGGCCCATCTCGAAAATAATTGCATCTTGAAGCAAACAAGGCTAGGGATTGGTAGGAGTATGGATCAGGCGGTGTCAGGGATGGATATGCCGGTAGACGAGGAGGAGAGATGCTTGGAACACACATTCCATCAATGCCATTGCATCCTTTTCTTGGAGAGAGAGAGGGGTGATGCCTTGGGAGCGTGTTGTTCGTTAGGTTACTCCAAGCGCAGAGTTTGATGTAGAACAGCGGCAAGTTTTCCCTTGAAATTAACCAAGGTTATCGAATCCAGGAGGACACAGAGTTTGATATGTATCAATGGTATTTCATGGTATCAAGGTGATAGTGTGGGTACTGGCTGTTGATGCCTTGGAGGCATGTTGTTGATACGTCCAAAACGTATCTCTTTTTCCAAACACTTTTGCTATTGTTTGCCTCTAAACTTGTGAGTTTTGGATACAACTAACACGGACTAACTTTGTTTTCAGCATAATTACCATGGTGTCTTCTTTTTGTTCCGAAAAATCAACTTTCGGGAAATTGCCCAAAAAAGATCCCAATGACCTTATTTCACCTGAAGACCCCCGGAGCCAGAAGGAGACCCAGAGGGGGGCAAGGAGGGGACCCAGGCACCCCCTCGGTCTCCCCTTTCGACTACATATGCCACGTAACCTTAAAACATCAGGGGGTTTGTCATATTCTAGAAAAACACCACAGAGCGCCGCCGCCACCTCGAAACTCAATTTGGGGATCAGAAGTTCCTGTTCTGGCGCTCTGCCGAGACGAGGATTCGAAGGAGATCATCGCCATCGTTGCCGCCACCACTTCTCCATCAACCATCCATGATTCCCCCGTCCATGTGTGAGTAATCGCCGCTGTAGGCTGAGAGGGATGGAAGGGATTGGATGAGATCGATCATGTAATAATGCCAGATTGTTAGGGCATAGTGCGTAGTATCCATTGTTATTGTTTTCTACCGTTGTTGCAACTTTTTATGCTTAATGCTTGTCACTAGGGACCGAGTGCCATGATCTCATATCTGAACATGTTATTGTTTCATGAGTATAATTATGTTTCTTGATCATATCTGCAAGTTGTTTACACACATTGTTGTCCGGAACCCGAGGCCCCAAAGTGACATAAATTGGGACAATCGGAGGGGATGGTTGTGATGTGAGGATCACGTGTGTTCACGGAGTGTTAATACTTTTCTCCGGTGATTTATTGAAAGGACCACCTTAATTACCATTAGTTTCCCTTGAGGCCCCGCTGCAAACGGGCTGGTAGGACAAAAGATATCGTGCAAGTTTCTCAGTGCGAGCACGTATGACTATATTGGAACACATGCCTATGGTTTTCCTAGAACTTGGATTCCTTATTATTATTATCTGCAATGCCCATGTTTTTATAATTATCGTTCATCCATCCATATTCCTACGGTACTTTAATCCTGATGTTTCCCGCAATTGCTACTGTTGTTACTATTTTACTCCTGTTGTTATTTTACTACTACTGCTACTATAAAACTGTTACAACTGATAAACTGTTGCAAGAAAGTCTACTTTCAGGTGCAGCTGAATTGAGAACTCAGTTGTTAAGGCTTATAAATATTCTTTGGCCCCCCTGGTGTCGAATCAATAAATTTTGGTTTTACTGCCCTCGAAGACTGTTGCGATCCCCTATACTTGTGGGTCATCAAGACTATTTTCTGGCGCCGTTGCCGGGGAGCATAGTTTTATTTATTTTCTCACTTGAATGTGATATTGTTCGCTGCAAGCCTTTCATCATGGGTAATACTCGCGATGGAAAAGTTACTATATTACCATCCACTACAAGGAGAGGTACAAATCCGAACACCTCTATGTAAGAAAACGGGGTAGGCTACACTAGCGCAAATCAAAATTTCTACCGCGTCAACCAAGATCTGCTGCAAGATATAGATCACGAGATTACCACTAGACGTGCTGTACCGATCTCGGTGAAGCGGGTCGGGGCAAGGTAGTCGTATGAATCCTCCGGATACCGTCGCTCCCACGAACAGCTCCTCTTGGCGGCTCGTCCGAGTGCTACAGATGCAGCACCTCTATCGGTATCCACACGTGCGGTGTGGAAGCACCGCTCGCCGGACTGCTAGGTCCGCGCGGGCAGCAGGGGCGTTGAGAGACGGTGGCTGTGGTGGAATGTGGTGCGGAATTAGCAGCCCTAAAACACACAACCTCGTCTCCTTTGTATAGACGTCCCCATAATGGGCTTCCACTAAAACATCCCACTCTAGAGTCCATTTCCAGCCCATTTCGGATCCAATCCGAATTCTGCTTCTTTTGCCTTAAGTGTGCGACCCTATAGGTTCACGCATGTTTAGACATGACACGAGTACACCTACTCGGCCAATAGTTGGTAGCGGCTTCTAGCAAAACGTGCCAATTCCCAAACGTGCATAAAGATCATATCGGACGAACCATCACATGTTTATGCTATTCCTTTTGCCTCGCGATATTTGATCATGCTCTTAGCTGATCACTCTTTCTCGATCTTGTGAATCGGAATCCCTTTCCATGTTAACTATTAATCTTATTCAGCATGGCCATGCATTTCTGGATCCGATCATTCGAGGAGCCCAGATAAATATCTCTCTCTAGTGAAGAGAGGGGCAAATCCCATCTTGACTGACCATGCCTTGCAGCATGCTTCATGACAAACCCGGAAGCTACCTTTATAACTACCATGTCATGGTGTAGCGTTTGATAGCCCCAAAGTAGGTCGATTCACATCTCAAGAACATGCGACAATCTCAGGTCTAAGGACAAAGTAAGCACAACGTGTAGAGAGATAACTATTATCATTGTTGTAATGTCTCAAGTTGGGTCAGTCCAACACCATGTTCGTAACATGAGTTCACATTATTAGTTTGACATCACCATGTCTATTACTTGCAAAACATAGCCGTCAACCAATACATGTGCTAGTCTAATGTTCAGGTGTGTCCTCACATGAACTCCGACTAGGGACATATTTATAATAACCATGTAAGTAAAGAGTTTCACAAACAAGTCACATACTTGCCAATCAATACAATGTTATTATTCAAGGCACATTATTACAAATTATGGATACATAGATATATCATCATCTCTATGATTGCCTCTCGGGCATATCTCCAATACTCTGTTGCTCTTGATTCACCATCTGTTATGATTAAGCTTCTTACACCACCACATGTTGCACACACTGTTACTTCTGATGAGTCTGAAAATGCTTCTGATACTTTTGATGATGCTTCTACTGTGCTTGATGATACTGGTTCACTAGGTCCTTTCCAAGATGCTACAATTGCTAGAGCTAAACAAATTGAAAACACTGAAATTCCCGTTGAAAATGTTGGTACACGTGTTAATTCACCTGAGTCTATTGATGATCTTGATGAAACCTACATTAAACTTAATGATGACTTTATTAAAGAATCTCAAGCTACTACTGGTGCAAGTGCTCTTAGGAGTCTTCTTGCAAGACATGCTGTTAAATATAAATCTTCTCCTGATGCTAAGTTTGCTACATCTCCCATACACATCAAATATAAGGATTATTATTTCTCTTTAGATCTATCTTATATATCTATTATTGAGAAAGAACCTTTTTGTGCAACTAAAAGTAAAAGTTCTATGGAAGATATGAATGAACTTTCATCTTTGAGTAGTTTATTTTCTGATGATACTAAGTTACGCACTTACTCTATTACCAAGATCTTCCTTTTCTCTTTGAAAGATGAAGCTAAAACTTGGTTTAACAATTTGTCACCTGGATCTATTGATAGTCCTATGGGTTTGGTTAATGCTTTCTTTCAAAAATATGTTCCTGCTAGTGCTCAGCATGCTGCCTTGCAGAATATCTTTAACTTTTAGCAAATTGAAGGAGAGAAATTACTTGAATCTTGGTCAAGGTTTTGTTGTTTAATAAGAGCTATCCCGGGCAATCCTTTACCCAAAAATGAGCTCCTAGATTTTTTTTATAATGGACTAACTGTTGAATCTAGGACATACCTGGATAGTTGTGTTGGTTGTGTTTTCAGGAAAAGAACTCCAGAAGAATCTGAGGAATTATTGGCTAAAATAGCCAAAATATGATGATTGGACTATACCTGAGCCTACACCTACACCAGAGCCAACACCAATACCAACACCCAAGAAGAGAGGGATGGATGACTTAAATGATGAGTTGATGAGGGAAGCCAAGAAATATCTTAAAGAGAGGGGTATTAAATCTAAAGATGTGAAGAATTTACCGCCTATAGAAGAATTATGTAAGTCAATCCCTCATCCATCAACAATTGAGGTACACTCTCTCCAATATTTTGATAATAGAGATATTCCCTATTCTAAACCACCTGAGCAATGCTTAGATGAATTTGATAATTATGTTGTTAAGCAAGACAACTTTAATATGAGAATGCAAAATCATCTAATGGAAAACTCTAGAGCTATTGATAATTTGCATGGTATTATTGAGAGAACCTCTAATGATGTTAAAATGCTTGTTAAACATATTCATATGGTTCAAACTCAAATTGATCAACTCACTAGAGTGCAAAAATATATGCTAGCTAATGCTTCTAGAGAAAAACATGTTTGTGAAATAATTACTAGAAGTGGTGTTTCTACTCAGGATCTCTTGTATCCTGAAGGACATCCTAAAAGAATTGCACAAGATTCTCAGCAACCTAAAAACAATAGTTCTTCTTCTAAGAAAAAGAAGAAGATACATAAAACTGTTGTAGAATCTTCTGAACTTGCTAAAAATCCTAATAGTATATCTATTTCTGATGCTGAAACTGAAAGTGGTAATGATAAAAGTGATGCTTCAGATAAAGAAGAACCTGTAGATGAACCTAAAAAGCAAACTAAAACTGCAAAGTATACTAAGGAGGATTTCATTGTTAATAAATATGGTAATGAAAGAGAACCTTGGGGTACAAAAAAACGCCTTTTCCTAATAAGAAACACAAATCAAAGGAAGAAGAACATTATAAAAAGTTTTGTGAATGGATGAAACCTTTTTTTTTGCAAATCCCTTTGACTGATGCTATTAAACTGCCTACTTATTCTAAATCTGTGGGGACCCCATACTAGCAGTCCGAGACCTCCAGTATGCATACATTCATGATCCCATTATCAGTTAGTCGTGAACAACATACTCGAGTTGGCTTTGCAGATTACAACATCCACTACATGAATACACGTCTTACACAACTGGTCACCTGACTCAGTTGAAAACAACTGCCATGCAGGGCAGGAAAACACACAAAACAACGGAAGTCTTCAAAACACACTCGTGGTAAACCCAAGTCATGCCTTGAATACCTATAGGCTACTGACTCAGAGACGTTCCTAGTTCGCACAGCCGTCAGCGACACCATCTTCTTCTGGTTCTCCGGGTTTCTCCTCAAAGTCTGGCTAAGACAATAGCCAGGGACGAAACCATTATGAGTACATTGGATTGTACTCGCAAGACACCCCAAATGAAAGCTAAACATGCAGGTATGAATATATATAGGTGGTAGGAAGGCTGTAATTAGGGTTCAGCTAGCCAGGATGAAGATAGTTGCACATGTTTTATTTTTCTTTGTTGAAGAAGATAGTTCAAAAGATATTTGATTTATCTTGTAGATATTGCATATCCACAAGGTTTTGATAAAGCATTATAAATAAAGAAAACATTTATCTTTACAAAACTTCTTGGAAGATCACATCTTCAAGATCATCATTTATCCGGTACCTCAAAGGTACAATCATTCCCTTTCCACGTACCTCCCAGGTACAATTTCAAAAACACTTTTCAAGCTTTTCGAAAACATTGACACAATGCTAGCTACATGGCCATTCAACTATCCATATACGAGGATGCGGCTATTCTAAATAGTTTTACTCTGCATAGGTGTACACAATCGACAAGATCCAGTACATCCGCCATGAATAACCACGGACTGTCCAAGACAATATGCAAACATCAGATATCTGGTCCTAACTATCCACTATGCAAGTGATAGTAAATGGCTACCTCTTCAACTGGGTTTGTTCTCCCCGGCACCGAGTGAGTCAGCCATATCGATCCGGTTTCCCCTGACAACACACCGCCATGGCAGGAGACCCAACTGTTGCAACCGGTGGTGAACTTAATCCCACACTATGAATACCCCGTTTATCCCTCACGGCGACAATATGGTTCAGGGGACTCTAACCCCTATAGCACTTTGAGGTAGACACGGACTAACACCGACAAGCCTCTAGCTAGACCCCATTCCCATATTGAGGTAATGTGGCAGCACGGCTTGGTAGTTCGGCGAAGACTAGGTCATGTGTCATTTTTGGAAAACAAGTCGAAAACAATTCATCCTTCACATACATCCCTCGGACAAGGTCCCACCTTTCCTCGGGGTTTTCCCAAAAACATCAAGTTAAAATGGCCACTAAGGGACTTAAGTGAATTTAAGTGATGCTACTAAAATATCTAAAGGCTTGGTAACACCAAGATTATATTGTGGATATAGCATATTAGATACATAATAAAGATAGTGGTATAGTCCACTAAAAAATAGTTTTTGATTCAAAATTTTGTAAAACTTCTGAAGTAAAACATGCATGATAGATAATGATAAGTAATCAACGAGCAAGAATTTAGAGTGGCTTGCCTTGGCACTGTTCTTGGTCTTTCTCTTGAAATAAACAACAGTTGCAATAAAAACCTCTCCGGGAAAATAATACCGTATTCGATATCTAACGTCGTAAAACAAAAGGGAAACACCCAATCAGAACCAATAAAAGTCAAGCACTAGAGTACACACCTAGTCAAAAGAAAAACACTAGAGTACACACCAACAAGCAAAGTATGCACACACAATACACCTGAATATCACTAGAATTGATGCTATGGATCCTCAATCAAAATGGCATGGGTCCAGTGGGTGTGCCACTCTCATAACATGGCCATATACGGTTAGATGACTCTCTGGTCATTCATGAGTATGAGGAAAACAACAAGAAAACAACTTAGGAGCACATACACATGCATAGGAAAATAGTAACAAGCAATACTACAAGCCCACAGTAACACATCCTTTTCTAAACATGGAAAAATAATATAACAAGTGGATAAGACAGAGACATATCTATACTAAACATGGAATGGCATCACTCAATACATGAAAATAGTCATGGAGCAAAACAACCACTAAAACTAGAGATGGAAAAAAGGTTATTAGACATGCATACATGCATAACAATAATAGATCATCAACCAAGACTTATTTTAACATGATACATCTATAAGATAGAATCCATATAACAGAGAAAACAACACCTAGACATGCTAGTAATATCAAAATAACAATCTAATCAATGCATCAAAAAATTAATCATGCAAATAACAACTATGACAGAAAACACCTAAAACTAGCATGGCATGCCAAAATGATCTAGACCTTATTCGATCATGCAAGAAAGTGTAATATGCTAAAATAACAGTAGCTATGCTATGAAAATTAATACTAAATCAATCACTCAAAAATAGTTTGTTCATATAATAAAATAACAAGAGGAACTCCTAATTGCTAGGAAACATTAAATATTAAGACAACTACTATCAAACATGTTTTTTCATACACAAATCCTAACATGCTAGTGACACCCTCAAATCACATCTCAAACATAGATTAATACCCTACGCATGCTAGGAATCACTTTTATAACCAAAATATTATAACACAATATTTAATATAGGCATAACAATAAATAACAGAAAAGGACTAAACACTAAATAAATCACCAAGCCTATTATGTAACTCCTAAAATCATGAAAACCTAGTATTAGGTGCTCCTAGTGACTAGCAAACCCACACAATTGGATTCACATCAAAATTCATCATCAATAAAGTTAAATAAATCACAGAAGTGCTCTCTTGCCTAAAACTAACGTGCATGTAATTTTCACTCAACAACTCAAGTCAACACGAGGTCAACTGCCACAGTTAGATATCAACAAGGGCTACTCAGAACAATTTAGTTTGCATGCTTTGGATACATAAAACTCAGGTTATGAATTTGTTGGTGAAAAGGAGTGCTTCTGGTATTTATTTTAGTTCTCTTAAAATACAACACAAAACCTAGATCTACAAGTTGGATATGGTTAACAATTTATAGATCTAGCACTATGATTTTTGGTTTGGCAAGATTTACTTATTAACATTTTCATTTTGATAAAAAACAAACACCTAAAAATAGATCCATAGAGAAAAATGAAACAACCTGTAGAAAAAAGGTAAAAGGGCCGGATCTGGCAAGGAGCTGGGCCAAGCGTAGACAGGCCAGTCGGGAAGAGAGCAGCATGGTGACAGGCCATCCCACGAGCCTTTCCCGCGCGGGGGCAGGGTTAAACAGGTAACCACGGCCCGCTGGTCAGTGGCTCGGAGGAGTGAGTGAGGTCTGTCGTAGGATCGGAGCCTGACGGCCAGGAACAGATCGCGTCGGGCAATGGCCGGTGACCAAAAAAAGAGGCGGCTTCCGCTCTGGCCATCGCTGCGGAGGGTGGAGCTCGCCGCAGGGGGCTCCAGTGGCCGCCTGGAAACTCCACGGGCGGAAAAATGATCTTGAGAACGCCGTTGATCCCGTGGTGCCATTGGTTCTTGACGGAGGTGACATCATGCAAGGATTCGACGGGTACCGTGGCTGTCGTGCTAGGTGCTCGCGGATGCCGCACCTACGAGGAAACAAACCATGAGTTAGGGGGCGCACGAGCTCAGATGGTCCAAGAAGGAGTGTAGGGACAAAAACTCGGACATTGAGGTGCCCCGAGTAGGCGGCTCAACGAGGCGTTCGTCAGCGGTGAGCGCATGCGAGTTTTCGTTGATTTGGAGGATTAGGGAGGGGGCTTTTGATTGTGATATGTAATTAGGATCTAGAGGGAGTGGTGTGACAAGGAGAATAGCAAGGGGATGGCTCGAGCTATCCTAGAGTCGAAGCTCGGATGGTGGCATCAATGGTGGCTACAGACATGCTGGTTCGAGCAAGGGAGGTCGAGCTCGGGCATGTCTAGGGGTGTGGGTACGATGAGGAGATTCCAGCGGAAGAGGAGATAGAGGGAGAGATGGTCCATGGAGGAGGGGAGGTGAGTGCTATCGGGGCTCACCCGAAGGTGTTTGATATCGAGCACAAGAAGAAGGAGTGCGAGTTGGGAAAATGGAATTCACGGGCGTGCTCCTGGAGGCCTTGTGAAGCTAGTAGACAAGGTGAGAGAGCAATTCGTGGCATATGAGGGAGGAGCTCGACGACACATGTGATCTGCATTGGCTCTTTGCTGTTGGAGGAGGTGTGGAAGGGAAGAGAGGAGGTTTTGGGGGCAGGGAGGATGTATAGGGGGTTAAGGGATAAATGTACCATGTCACATGGCCAGAGAGAGGTGGGGAGAGTGAAATGATTGGCCAGAACATGTGTGATCTCAACAGTGACAAGAAATACCAGAAATGGTATTCGAATGTTTTCACCAAAATTTTGAATATAACCCATGTGAAAGATTATGTCCAATGGATAGAGAATGAAAAATGGAGTCTATGGGATGGTGGCCTCACAAGTTTTTGAAAACATTTGTTTCACAAGTTTCTAGAATTTCAAAAAGGGCAGAAACTGTTTTTAAAAGTTTTCTCTAGAATTTTCAACACAATAGGAGAATGTTTTTGCATAAATAAGTCCCACATCACCATAGGCATGTTGGCTAATTTTTCCAAGATTTTAGGAAATACTTTTCTTCACAAAATATTTAAAAGTCCATTTCTGGCCTTTTGGAAAATGGAAAATAATAAATAGTAAAATGTTTTTTAAAAAATATTTTTGAGTTGGGATGGGATAGTATATAATATATGTCTCAAAAATGATTTTTAATAAACAACTCTTTTGAAAATATTTGAGGCACCAAGTGGAAAAAGGTGAAAACAGGGGTTTATTTAATAGGCCCAAAAACCCTGAGAGAAGAATAATTAAATGGCCATTGCAAAATAAATGGACCATATGGAGGTGGTATATAAGATATGAATATGGAAAGGGTAGGTTTATGGGGCTTGAAAACAATAAGGACTGATGTTGAATAACATGGACAAAGTGCTTCAAGATAATAGAGGTATGATCATTATTTTTGGGGATGCCTTCTAAAGGACTTTGAAA
Source organism: Alopecurus myosuroides (assembly GCA_028641055.1). NCBI lineage: Eukaryota > Viridiplantae > Streptophyta > Magnoliopsida > Poales > Poaceae > Alopecurus > Alopecurus myosuroides. The sequence goes on along the minus strand of CM054063.1, from coordinate 113,998,727 downwards.
GAATATACCAAAGTGTTTCAGTATCCAAATTAACAACTTGGATGGAGAATATATATAGGAGACATGAGACCCATGAATTTACATTGATTAATAGAACAAGTTTTGACATAGAGGCATGTCTCAAAAGTTGGAAATTTTAAAGAAAACAAAAGATGCGATAGAAATATGATGGAAGGTGATATTGATGCTTGGTCTTGTTATTACTATATTTTATTCACTTTAAAACAACACACATGATCAACAAACATATATAAACACTTCAGGGAAAACTCAAGGTAAGAGCACACAATAAGCAGATAATAACAAGACTTAACAAGTTTTATTCAAGCAAGGGAGTTCTTTAATTTAATTTCCAGGATGTTTTCCCAAGTGTTAGTTAGAGGTAGTGATCAGGCCACACCATGACAACAGGATTTTTGTAAAGAATTTCAACTCAGGGCTTGTTATTTCCAAAAGAATATAATTGAGGTAAAACACAGGGGTAATATAATCCTCACTTATAGTTTTTGCAAAAGAGAAAGTGACATGGGTTTTTTTTTTGGAATACTTGCAAAATATGTTGGTTGAAAAAAGGTAGGAGATGATTACCTCCAAAATACTTTTCATATAGTTTTGGAAAATACCTTTTGTTTTCTGAAAACATGGCTTTTGGGTTTCTTCTAAAATCAAAACATTTTCAAAAAGGTTTTTGCCAAAAGAGGGTGATAGATGAATGTGATAAATTTCTTGTCATGACTTGATCATAGGGGTTAAGTTTTAAGAAAGTTATGGACATTGGTGTTATTGTTAGTTGTTAAAAAACACAAACACAAACACAAACACAAACGACAAGCAAATAGAAAAGAAAAACAAGCATTACATAAACATTTCAAAAAGTTTTTGTTGGCCCTGATTTTTGGGTTATTGAAAACAAGTTTTCCCTGTCCTCCAAAAATTGGACTATTACAACTCTTCTCCCCTTAAAATGAATCTCGTCCCAGAGATTCGTAAGTGGGTACTATAAGAGTGCAGCGACAAACAAGAGTCTTGGCTTCTTCACTTTTTACAAAAGCTGATCCTTTGACGAGGTGGTCTTCTAAGAACTCGATGAGTTGATGTGTGACGACTTTGCTTGTCGAGGAGATGGATATCTTTACTTGACACTTCTTGTCCTTGTTGTTGATGTTGGTGGAGCGACACAATATAATGAAGGCTCATGACCAGGATGCTTCGTAGACCTTCTGTCTTTGTCTTGATCTGGTCTTCTTTAGGAGTGTCACATAAAATTACCCGTGAAAATAATCGGGCCTCACCGGGCGTCAGGTCCGTAGACTTGACTCTCTCCGATTACTGCTACGATGGTTGTTTAAAACTCATATATGCCTCGTCGTTCTCTTGGGGTCAATAGCGTTGAAGTGTAGATGCTTTCCCCCTTTGATTAGTCTTGTAGGTTGTCGGTGGATCATCTACATATGTGTCATATTTTGCTTGGTGGCGAAGGCAGGGCGTCGAAGACTTGATTGGGTCTTGATCTTCCAGGAGCTTTGCAGGTGTATTCATAGGTGGATTAGGGTCATCCTGTTAGCTTTCCCTCGGGAAAACTATCTAGTACCCTTGCAAACTTGGGTTAGATGTTAGTCTAAAATTAGATAGGTATGTTAGTAGTGTTAGACTAGTAAAGTTTTCGTTAGAGTTGCGAGACACGTCTCGCTTTATCTTGGGCTTGAATCTGAATTCTTCGTTCTTTTTGAAGGTTCTTGATGTAGTTGCATAAAATGGCGTGTGAAGTCCGCTATCCATATTGAAGAAGATTTTCCGAGTCTTGGGCTCTCAGGTTGAAGTAGAGAGGGTTCCACACCTTGCACTTCTCATGAGAGGATGGGGGATGCAACTTTTAAAAAGGGGGTTTTGCTAAGTCAGACTTTTGAAGAGATACCAAAAGGTGCAACTATGGCCGGCAGGGAAAAAAGAGTTTTTTGCAAACAAACATGAACAAAGCAAGAGGTAAAAGTGTGGTGACTTTGTTTTGCCGAATAGGCGTGCTTGTGAGACACACAAGAAAACAATTCAAGAGCACACACAACAAGGAAACAAGTAAAACATTACGCAAGAGTAAAAAAACACAATTAGCACACAGGCAAAGGACAAACAAGGTACTCTTAGTACCCACAAACGTTTAATACCGTGGAAGAACGAGTAGCTCAAGTAAAATAGCTGAGCAGAACCAATGGATCCTATGGGTCTGGGTCAACCAGGGTGGTTGAAATCTTCATGTCGTTAACGTCATTGTAGATTGTCGTTGTTGAGCTTGATACTTGGCAGAGTCTTCTGATCTCGAGGATTTTCTTCATCTTGTTTAGGTTGAAAAATACTTAACGGTGAGATCACTTCGGTGTTGGAGGTTCCAGCAGATCTTCGATAGTTGCATAGAATTCACCTTGATATTGATGCCTTCAGAAGGAAGCTTCTTGTTCTTCGGGTTGCTAAGTACTAAGGTCTTCTCGGGACATCGTCAAGTATGAAATTTTTAATAGAAAAGATACAGAAGAAAACTTTTTGGTAAACTTTTACATAAGAAAGGGAGTTTTAAATTAGTTTTTGAAAACCTTTGCATAAGGGCCAAAGTTTCATAAACTCATTTTTATTTTACAAAATATTTTGGGCCAAGAAAACCATGGAGAAAGAGGTAAGTTTTTGTTTTCCAATTTCCTATCTGACGTCCATGCTAACTCAGGTCTCCTAAAGTCAGGATGACTCTGATACCAACTCTGTGGGGACCCCAGACTAGCAGGCCGAGACCTCTAGTATGCATACATTTACGATCCCATGATCAGTTAGTCGTGAACAACATAATCGAGTTGGCATTGCAAATTACAACATCCACTACATGAATACACGTCTTACACAACTGGTCACCTACCTCAGTTGAAACCAACTGCCACGCAGGGAAGGAAAACACACTAAACATCGGAAGTCTTCAAAACACACTCGTGGTAAACCCAAGTCATGCCTTGACTACCTACAGCATAGTGACTCAGAGACATTCCTAGTTTGCACAGCCGTCAGCGACGCCATCTTCTTCTGGTTCTCCGGGTTACTGCTCAAAGTCTGGCTAAGCCAATAGCCATGGACGAAACCATTATGAGTACATTGGATTGTACTCGCAAGACACCCCAAATGAAAGCTAAACATGCAGGTATGCATATATATATATAGGTGGTAGGAAGGCTGTAATTAGGGTTCAACTAGCCATGATGAATCTAAGACCCATCATAGTTGCACAATTTTTATTTTTATTTGTGTCGTGGTGGTGTCACGGCAGATGCCATAGGATGGCTAAAGATGTGGGGACGATGGACACTGGAGGCGCTCGGGGAGGGATTACGCAGCGAGTAGCCGCGTGAGGATGAATCTAGCACTGCAAACAACAAGATCTACCCATGTTCGGGGCCCTCGTGTGGAGGTAAAACCCCTACTCCTGTCTTTCTCTCTTTGTATTCGTGTGTCTCCGAGTAGCCACAGTACAAGTTTTGCCTACAACCGAGTAGCCACCCTTCTCTCTATACAACTGTCGCCTCTAGTCGTGTCGTCCCTCGCGCAGGAGGAGGCAGGGCACCTTATATACTGGTGCCCAGCCGGATACAGCCAAGATGTCGACATAGTGTGCACACTGTACACTTCCAGCTTCCCGCTGACAGCTTTGGCTTCCTAGTTTGTCTCCGTGTGGAAAGTCGTTGCGCAAAACCAAGAAGCTGATCTGTTATCACTGACACTGTCACGGGGTAGGCCCCCCTAACCTGCGACGCCCTGCTGACACCCTGGCGCGGATAAGCACGCGCTCTGCAGATGAACAGTGCTCCAGTACGGACCCAGGATACGCGGGATCTTGTGTCAGAACGACTCCTTTGACTTCTGGCCCGAGTAGGAGAACGCCATCTCTACTCGGACCACTTCCTCTACTCGGAGGAGAATAACTTCCTTGATTCTTCCTCCTGGTCTTCAGTGTGTACGGCCGAATAGCAGTCGACCGGGTAGCAGCCGACATTAGTCCCCGAAGCTGGTAGAGTCCTGCGAACTTGTTCACTGGGCTCTGCTAGATTAAAAATCAATCTTGCCTTTGAACTCTAGGGCTCTGAGTAGAACCTTCGAGTATCCCTTAACTCTGGCTCGAGTCTCCTCTCCTCCGAATAGAACTATTTCTCTTCTCTGTCTCCGAGTAAAATGACTTCGCGGAATTCCTGGAGAGAATCTCGGCGTGGCAGACCAAATCCACCTTTCCGCACTGCAACTGGGCACGTGTCGCGTTCTCGTACCCCCGACGCCTCGGTGCCCGGGATATGGCAGGCCACGCGCCCATCACTGCGGCCTGGGCCCACCGGCCCGTTAGGTCACATCAAGTGCAGTTATCACCCACGATCTCGAGGTGGGATCAATTGTGGCCGTTACGCGCGCGATATGCGCTGTGTGCGTTTCTAACCGGCCCGCACCCCACGTCGCACGATCTCTGCGCACAACTGATCCCACTAACGTTACTAGTAACGGCTACCCAAGGGGAGGGATAAATACCCCCTCGGTAACTCCTTCTTCCCCTTCCTGGTCTCATTCTCTTCCTTTCTCTCCGCCTCTCCGCCACCACAGAGCGCTCCGCCGCCACGCATCTCGCTGCGCCGCTCCTCCCTGCGACGCCGGTAGGCTAGCAATCTCCACCAAGTCTCCACGAACCTCCACCAAATCCCCTCGTCTCGATGGCCCGCGACGATGACGCCCGCGCCGGATGGGCTGGATCCGAGGTCACCCTGGCGGATTGCCAGTGGCTGGTGAATACCCGCCGGGTTCCTCCCGGCGTGCGCTGCCGGCAGCCGGACGGCGAGCTCGTCCCCACACTGGAGGCGGACAAGTTCGTCGTCTTCCTCGCTCACTTCAAGCGGGGATTCGGGCTTCCCGTCTCGGACTTCTTCAAATCCTTCCTCGACCACTTCGGGCTCCAGCCGTATCACTTGCCACCCAATGCCATGGTGATGCTCGCATACCACGCCGTGGTGTGCGAGGCGTTCCTGGGTGTGCGCCCCACGGTGCACACCTGGGCGCGCTACTTCTTCTTCCGGAAGCAGAGTGTGCCCAAGCCGGGAAGCACGGAGAGCGCCCGCAACATGACCAAGACCGGCAGCGCGATGATCCTGCAGCGCGGCTCCACCCCTCACCCGCGCATCAAGGGCCTCGACTCGGTGCGCAAGTGGCAGCGGACCTTCTTCTACGTGACGAACGTCCCTGACGAAGAAGGAGCGCCAATCGTGGATATGATCTTGCTTCCCAAGTGGACGAACACGGCGCCCACCCAACATAATTGGGGATTCAAGCCGAAATTGGAAGGCGACGTCTTCCAGATCAACAAGCGCCTCATCGAGCTGAAGGATATGGGACTCAAAAGCGACGATCCCATCGCCTGCTGGATTTCCAGGCGAGTGCTCCCGCTACAGCATCGTGCGCACCTCATGTGCTACATGGGGGGCAATAGAGACTGCACGAGGACCACCATGTTCGAGCTGAGCAACGCGGATGTGGCCGTTTGGGCGCGCTCCATCATGAGTACCGGCCTCACCGACAACTGGCAATACGGCTTCGTGCCGTATAGCCGCGAGAAGCCGATCGGGCAGGTTAGTACTTCATGCTTTATCTATGCATCCTGATACCGAGTAGGTGGTTTCCTAGCTTAGTGTGCTTTCGTCTTTTCCCGCTGCACCGAGTAGAAGCACTCACTAGTATCTGCTAGGCTTTATGTGCTTTATGTTTGCACGCCATGTCGAGTAGAGGACTTACTAGTATTCGCTAGGCTTCATGTGCTTTATGTTTGCACGCCATGTCGAGTAGAGGACTTACTAGTATTCGCTAGTCTTCATGTGCTTTATGTTTGCACGCCATGTCGAGTAGAGGGCCTCAGCCAAATATGCTTTGCGTTTGCATTCCGTACCGGGTTGGATTCCTTGTATTGTTCAACTGATTTATATTGCCTGCTTGTGTTTCCAGCATCTTGATCGCCAGCTCGCCGAGAACCAAGAGCTCCTTGAGGCCAACTGGGACCCAGACCGAAAGGAAGACGACGAGACCGCCTATGACACCCATGCTACCCTTTGTGTCCCTCACACCGAACAACAGGGTAAGCACCACGTCGATGCGTCCATTCGGGATTGGTCCGAGGACGATGAAGAAGGTGACTGAGCTAGCCTCTGCAGTTGCGGGTAGCGCAATCTATCCTTTCTTTCCGCTTCTCATCCGTTGCTTCTCTACTCTGCAGATGATGCCGATGCTGATGAGGGCGACGAGGACATCCTCGACGTTCATCCGGTTGCGGTGGCTGCTCCTTCTACCCGGAAGAGGACGGGTAGCGGTGCTCAAGAGCCCCCCGCCAAGAAGCCGAAAGCCGAGAAGAAGAAGAATGTTTCCACCAGGAGGCCAATCCTTACCCGCAAAGGGTAAGTAACTTCCCTCTAACTTATATCTTGTTGCTGCTTCTCTGTCTTCTTCTTCCCCTTCTCTTTTTCTAAGCTTCTCCTTCTCTTCAGCGACCCTTTGGACGCCGATGCTGCTGCTGCCCCCGCCAAGTCCAAGAAGAAATCACCCGTCGACCCCGAGTCGCTCATCGATCTTGATGAGGAAGAGGAGGAGCCAGCCGCACGGGATAGGACGCGTGAGCCCTCTCCCGCGAAGGAAGAAGAAGAAGGCACCAACGCCCAGGATACGGGCGCTGGTGTTCAAGACATGGACATGGAGCAGCAGGCCCGCGATGCGCAGGACGCTACTCAAGACGGGACCCCCTCTTCTCCTCCAGCTGCCGCAGCTGGGGAGAACGCTGAACAAGACGCCGAGTACCAAGACCGTGCCGCCCTTGAGCGGCAGGAAAAGAACCAGGAGCAGCCGGAAGCTGAGGCTGCTGTCCAAGATGACCCCGCGGCCCAGTCGCGGGTAGAAGAACAAGGAGGTGTACGACCAGATCCCGCTGCCGAACAGTGGGTAGAAGCGACTGTGGTGGAGGAGAATCCGCCGAGCCAAGCGCAGCCAGACGCTGCGCCGGGTAGCCAGCCCCCTGTGCCGCCTACCCAGCAAGCTGCTCCAACCACTGCATCAAGCCCTCCGCGGGCAGCAAAGAAGCCCAAGACTGCACCGAGCCCTCCAACCAAGCAGGTCACAAAGAAGGCAGATGCCGCCAGTAAGCAGGCCATCCACCCTGATGCTCCAGTCCGCAAGAACCCTGGACTCTGCCAAGATGCCACCGCCTAAATTACCCGTGAAGCCTGCCGTGAAGACTGGGCAGCTCACCATCGGCGCTTCTGGCAGCTCTGCAGGCGCAGCCGCGGGATCCAGCGCTCAGGAACCGCCTAGCTATCTGCCCTACATGTTGCAGATGGGCGAGCAGTATGGCATCAGCCTGAACAAGACCGAGCAGCGGCTCGCTATTACGAAGGGCAAGCAGGCCATGGCGGTGGACTCCAAGTTGCCAGCAAAGCACAAGCCCCTTTCAATCTACTCGCGCGAGGTCCAAGAGACTGAGGTGGTGTCCCAGGGGCTCGAGTAGATGATCGACCGGGTAGGCTTCATTGAAGCGGAGTGGAATAGCGAGGTCCTTGGCAACAAGACCTGGAACGGCCTGGACTTGGGCCCGCTGGATCACTGGCGCATTGATTGGAACAAGGCGGACATGGGCTACAATCCCATGACCATTTCGTCCACCACCAGCACGCTGGCCGCAAAGATGTACGTCCACCGCAAGGCCGCTGAAGATCTCGAACAGACCTATGATGTGAGTTCTGTTTGCTTTTTCCGAGTTGCGGTTTCTTGTTCCGAGTTGCAATTTTCCTTCTTCTCCTACTCTTCTCTTTCTCCTTAACCACCATCCAGTCCCCGAGATTCGGGCCGAGTAGACGGGTACTCAATCGAGTTGCCGTCTTCTCGGGCCAAATCTTCAAAACCATGTCTAACTCCCTTTCTTTCTCCTTCTCAGAATAGCCTCATGAAGAGGACAACCCTTTACCGGCGGCTGCTCTGGAATCATTCCATCGCCAAGAGGCGCCTTGAGGCCCTGGAAGTGGAGCGCAAGACCGATGCTGAAACGGAGAAAGCAGCCCTGGATCGTGCCCTCCAGCTTTCAGCACTCGAGAGTAAGCTTCTAGCTATTCGGTTAACGCGTTTTGTGTTTACGCCCGTATGTGCTCTTTGCTGCAACTCCTTCTATTCTGCAGGCAAATTTGAGGCGATGGCAGAGGAACACAAACACTGCCATGTCTTCGTTGATTCTGCTGGAAGCAAGATTAAGGAACTTGAAGGTGGATAGCCGTCTTCTTGGTTATTTTACTCCTTTTTCTTGGCTACCCTGCTCACTGTGCCGCTTCTGTCCGCAGAAGAGTACAAGAAGTTCCGTGGGGAGCATCTTGACTGTCTGAAGCCCGCCGAGTTGAAGTAGCAGATTGAGAGCCTAGAGGTAGAGTTCAGGAACAGACACATCGCCGAGATGGAACCGCTGCAAGTCCAGTTAAGGACTGCCCTCCAGGACGCCATAGACCTAACCGCCGAGAAGGACAAGATGGAGGCAGCCTTCAAGGCCAAGCAGCGGGCCCTCGAGTTGGAGAACGAGGTGCTGAAGAAAAGCAATGTGGACCTCATGAGCCAGCTGGCCGAATTCCGCAAGGTTGAAGAGAAGCACATTGCGGATGAGGAGGGCTGGAGAAAGAAGCTGGAATCGCTACTCTGTGAGCTCAACAGTAAGTTCTCGCTTCTCGGCATCTGCTTGTTTCCTTCTTCTTCTGTTTGGCTTGATTTGCATCTCTTTTCTGCCTCTGTTTCTAATCTTTTTCTGATAGCAATTGTAGAAACCTTCCCCGACCTCTACTCAACTTGCACGCCTGCCTTGGCTAAGGCGCAAAAGATTCGAGCAGAGAAAGGACTGCCCACGGACCCCAAGTCTTCAATTGAAGATAACCGTTCGAGCATGCAGACACAGCTCCAGCAACTTAGGGGCTTGGGCACTGACTTGGTTTGCACCGCCTTCAATATGCACTCTCTTTTCTGGCCACAAGATGCTGCACCAGCAACCATCCGCGCGCTCGCCGAGAAACTTAATGGTGCCAAGGCCGAGTTGAAGAAGTGGCGGGCATCCGGAGCTCGGGCAGGCGCCGACATGCTTCTCCTCTTCATCTGCAGCTGGTATGAGAATCTAAATCTCAATACCATCCTCGAGATGCGCCGGGACTCGAAGTGGGAGAAAGATCCTGAGTGCGTGACTCGCCGCCAGGTAGTCGCGTACGAGATCGCCTCCTACGCCGATACTGCGCGCTTCATCGAGGGCCTCACTGAGCCTGACACGGAGGCGGAAAGCGAGGGTAATGAAGATGACGACGAGGAAACCGAGTCGGAAGACTTGGGCTGCTTTGAAGAAACAAGCGCCGAGAAGGGGAAGGGCAAGGCCGTCGCGGGTAGCGATGAGGAGATCGAGAGCCAGGACACCTCCCAGGGTGCCGCTCCCGAGATGGGCTCATCTTCCGGCACGGCACTCGGCGACGTGGTGCTACCCCGCACTCAGTCCGACCCCATCTCGGTGGCCAGTGCCACCTCAGATCAAACTGCTGTCAACCCTGAAGCGGACGCTGCCACCGCCAACTTGGAGAACACCGCTACCTCGAGCTAGTTCTTTCCTGAAACACTTATGCTTTGAAACATTCATCAGATCCCCGGGATGCCGGGTGCATATATCAAACAATTTATCTTTCCTGTTGCTACTCAGTTTTTACTCCACTTGATGTTTTATACTTAGTAATTTGAGCAGCTTTGGCTCGATGCCGGGTTGCGTTATCATGCGAGTCCCCGAGTTGCATTTCTCATTCACTCCTCCTTTTTATCTCAGCTCTTACCTGCAACTTGTTGCTTTTTTGGTATTCGAGTCACAAGAGTTCAAAGTTGGAGTTTCAAATACTTAGCCACTTGGAAACAGTCATAGTAACGCTACCCACCACACAGCCGAAAAAAGTTAACAAAAAACAGTAAAAAACACTCTATTCGGTTGCCACACGCGTCCTTCCCTTTGCAATTTTTCATGTGTTCATTGACTCTTTGGCTTGTTCTCTGGCTTGCCATGAAGCCGAGTTGCGGACAGCAGCAGAGTCGCAGAGTGTCTGGTGAGTGCAAACACATTACTTTGTATGCTTTTGAAATTCCAAGCATAGCAACCGAGTAGACAAAGATACAGCAGAATAGAAACACTTGGAACCATTTTGGATGAGGGCATTCCCCGAGTTCAATTTTAGATTGCAGAGTAGGAGTCTAACTCGGATAAGAGAGTACATACACACTTTTGCTCATGAATGAAAGCGACGAAGTAGAGCTACATTCCAGGGGCGTTTAGATTCCTCCCCAGCTTTATCCGGCCCGTTCTTCTGCGATGGTTGCGCATCTACAAGGTAGTACGCGTCATTGTGTAGAGCCTTGCTCACAATGAACGGCCCTTCCCACAGAGGGGATAGCTTGTGCATCCCGGATGTGCGCTGCACGAGCCTAAGGACCATGTCTCCTTCTCGGAAAACCCTTGGGTTCACTTTTCGGCTGTGATAACGCCTCAGGTTTTGCTGGTAAACAGCTGAACGTGACAGAGTAAGCTCTCTTGCTTCTTCTAGCAGGTCAACGTCATCTTCTCGAGCTTCTCTCGCCTCCGCCTCAGTGTAGAGGGTTACTCGGGGGGAGTCATGCTCTAAGTCGATTGGCAACACGGCCTCAGCCCCGTAAACCAAGAAGAATGGTGTGTAGCCGGTTGACCGGTTAGGGGTAGTCCTTAGACTCCACAACACCGCTGGCAACTCGTCTAACCAACACCCTGGTGTTTTCAGCAGCGGCTCAATCAGCCTAGGCTTTATGCCTGCAAGCACCATGCCATTTGCTCTTTCCACCTGCCCATTGGATGCGGAATGCGCGACAGACGTGACATCTAGTCGGATGTGCTTATCTCTGCAGAATCTTACCATGGCTCCCTCAGCAAAATTCGTGCCGTTATCCGTGATGATGCTGTGCGGGTAGCCGTATCTCAGGATCACATCCTTCAGGAAGCTCACAGCCGTAGCTCCATCACACTTCCGAATAGGCTTCACTTCAATCCACTTGGTGAACTTATCAACCATGACCAAGATGTGAGTCATGTTGCCTCTAGCCGGCTTGAAGGGACCAACCATATCCAAACACCAAACAGCAAATGGCCAAGTGATGGGAATGGTTTTCAACTCAGAAGCAGGCAAGTGGATCTTACTTGCGAATCTCTGGCAGCCGTTGCACTTCCTCACAATATCTTCAGCTTGCTTCAAAGCAGTGAGCCAGAAGAAGCCATGCAGAAAAGCCTTCTTGACTAGAGCCCGAGAAGAGGCATGATGCCCGCATTCCCCTTGATGTATTTCCACCAGGATTTCTTCTCCCTCTTCCGGTTCCACACAGCGTTGCAGCACACCAGTGGGACTTCTTTTATGCAGCACTTCTCTGAAGATGGTGTAGCCCTTGGATCTTCTCTGAATCTGCCTTGCGGTAACCTCATCATCTGGTAGGGTGCCGTCCTTTAGAAAGGATAATATGGGCATGGCCCAACTCGGCGTCTCCCGCGCGGGAAACACTGGTTCGTCCACTTCCATCAGAACAGCCACCACTGCATCTTTTTCTGAGTTGGGATTGACTCTCTGCAGCCCCGAACGGTTTGCAAGGACTTCTTCAAGGAATGCGACGGTCCCCGAGTAAGGAATGGCAGTCCCCGAGTAGGGAGGGGCAGTCCCCGGGTAAGGAGGGGCAGTCCCCGGGTTGCAGGCGCCAGTCCCCGGGATGGAGACGGCAGTCCCCGGGTCCTCTTTTGCACCTTCCCAGTCAATCTCCATTGGAACTGCTTCTTCATCAGGCAGAGGAGGAACAAAAATGGACTCCGAGTTGGGGGATGGCTTGATGGATGGCTTTCTCAAATGCTCCAGGGCAATCCCAGCCGGGATGTACTGCCGAGAAGATCCCAACTTGGACAGCTCATCAGCTGCTTCGTTCTCTGCTCGGTGGATGTGTTGGAACTCGCAGCCTTCAAAGAATCCCGTCATGGTTTGGACCAGGAAGCGGTATGACGCCATGTTGGCATCCAGAGCATCCCAAGTACCAGAAACTTGTTGCACAACCAGATCCGAGTCGCCATAGTGCGCTGCACACCAACTTCCTTTGCTACCTTCAAGCCATGCACCACGGCCTCGTACTCTGCAACATTGTTGGATGCCTTGAAGTGGATTTCCAGCACGTACTTGAGTTGATCTCGCTTCGGTGACTTAAGCACCACGCCAGCGCCAAGGCCTTCCTTCATTTTTGAGCCATCAAAGTGCATCTTCCAGTAGTTGGATACCGGAGTAGGAGGCTCATACTGCACCTCAGCCCAATCCACAAGAAATTCCGCCAGAATCTGAGACTTGATGGCTTCTCTTCTCGCATACGCGGGAGCGTACGCGGCCAGCTCGATTGCCCACTTGGCTACTCTGCCACTCGCTTCCTTGTTGCCCATGATATCCGAGATGGGAGCTGAACTCACCACAGTGATGGGATGTTCTTGGAAATAGTGCTTTAGCTTCTTGTCGCCCAGGTACACGCCGTAAGTCATCTTCTGGTAGTGCGGGTAGTTCTCCTTGGAGCTGGATAACACTTCACTGAGATATTACACCGGCCGCTGCACACTTTTTCCTTCCTCTTCTCGCTCCACCACAATCACCACGCTGACTACCCGGTTGGTAGCGGCAATATATAGCAGCATTGGCTCCTTGGGTAGCGGGCTAGCCAAGATGGGAGCACTACCCAACATTGCCTTCAGCTCTTTGAATGCCACATCAGCTTGCGGTGTCCAGACGAACTTGTCGCTTTTCTTCATCAATTGATACAAGGGCAGGGCCTTCTCGCCCATTCTGCCCAAGAAACGGCTCAGAGATGCCAAGCAACCAGTGAATTTTTGCACATCCTTCAGGGATCTTGGCAAAGACATGCTTTCAATAGCTTTTATCTTTGAAGGATTGGCCTCAATGCCCCGACTGGATACCAAGAAACCGAGTAGCTTGCCAGCCGGGACGCCAAAGGTGCATTTACTCGGGTTCAGCTTCATCTTATATTTGCGCAATTTAGCAAAGGTTTCCTCAAGGTCACTAAGCATAGTATGTGTTTTATTCGTTTTGATGACAATGTCATCTACGTACACCTGCACATTCTTGTCGAGTTGATCATGCAAGCATTTCTGCATGCATCTCTGATAAGTGGCACCCGCATTCCGCAACCCGAAACACATGACACGATAGCAATAAGCCCCGTACGGGGTAATGAAAGCAGTCTTTATTTGATCAGCAGGGTTGAGAGCTATCTGATGAAAACCAGAGTAGGCATCTATGAAAGACAACAGTTCACAACCAGCAGCGGAATCGATCACCTGATCGATGCGAGGTAGCGGAAAAGGATCCTTGGGGAAGGCCTTGTTCAAGTCGGTGTAGTTGACGCACATGCGCCATGCGGTAGCGGCCTTGGGGTCCTCCTTCTTCTTATCAACCATGACCGGGTTGGCTACCAAATCCGGATGCAGCACCTCCATGATGAAATTGCTTATCAGCAGCTTGGTGATCTGATCACCGATGGCCTTCCTTCTCTCATCTCCGAAACGGCGCATAGCCTGCTTCACTGGTTTGGCGTCAGGACGCACATGTAGCGAGTTCTCAACCAACTCCCTCGGGACACCTGGTAGATCCTCATTGGACCAGGCGAACACGTCCCGATTCTCACGGAGGAAGTGGATGAGCTCGCTTTCCTATTTCTCTCCCAACCCGGAACCAATGATGGCAACGCGGTCGGGGAACTCAGGGTCGACCTGGATCTTCTTCGTCTCCTGGGATGCCTGGAATGCCGTCCCGTGCTGGGAACTCGGCATGCCAGCCGCACCAGCTTGCGCGGATTGCGCCATAGCCACCACCTCGTACATCTTCTTCTTCTCGGCAGCAATCACCATAGACTCCGCCAACCGAGAACCAGCAGAGGCACACTCCATAGACTTCTTGTAATCCCCAGAGATGGTGATCACGCCATTGGGACCAGGGATCTTCATCTTTAGATATGCAGTGTGAGTAGAGGCCATGAATTTGCTCAGAGCTGGCCTGCCGAGTAGGGCGTGGTAGGGGCTCTGGTGATCAACCACCTCGAACTGCAGGCTCTCTGTGCGGCAGTTCTCCCTGGTGCCGAATAGTACGTCTATCCATACTCGGCCAATCGGATTGCAAGAGACTCCCGGCACAATGCCGTCGAAAGTGGTCTTGCTGGGTAGCAGCATGTTCTCGGCCATACCGAGCTTCTCAAGTGTGTCCCTGTACACAATGTTGATGCTGCTGCCGTTGTCAATCGGTACCTTGCTGAACCTCACGTTCTTCTCAGGACCCAAGAAGGTGGGATCCAGCACCAGGGCGTAGCTACCCGGGTTGGGCATCATCTTAGGATGATCCGCTCTGGACCACGTGATCTCTTGGTTGCACCAGTGCATGTAGTGAGGAACAGCAGGGATCACAACATTGACCTCCATGGCACGCATGTGCTGAGACTTCTTGTCGACAGGCTCGGAGGTGAAGATCATGTAGCTCTCGTGATGCTCCTGGTACCGGTTGCGGTCTCCGCCACCATTATTGCCGTTGCTGTTGTTACCTTGGTTGTTGTTGTTGCCTCTGCTGTTGTTGCGGGTGTAGTAGTTGTTGTTATTGTTGTTGTTGCGGTAGCCATCGTTGTTGAAGTAGCGGTTGGCTCCTAAAGCCACCTGGTTCACATTCTCCCTTCTCGGGAAAGCTGGAGGCCGAGCAGCGGGTGCGCGAGCAGGCTGCACAGCGGCGTTCGTAGCTGGCAGAGGAGGAGGAGGAGGCAGACCCTCATTCTTGATTTCTTCCCACCAACTGCACTGCCGAGTAGTGTGGTTGGCGGGTCTAGCGGGATGCCGAGTATGGAAGCTGCATGGGCCATCCTTCATGTCCTTGAAGACGAAGTTTGGTGCCGGACCCGAGTTGCCGCTACCCTGCTGGGAAGCGCCGTATGGCTTCTTGTTGCCTTGGCCCTGACTCTGGTTCTGCCCGTACTGGGCTCCAGCAGTTTTTGGCCTCTGGCTACTCCCAGCTCCGGTAGCCACAACATTCACCTCCTCAGGATCGTACCGAGTATCAATCCGGTCACCTCTGCGCTTGTTGCAGAATTCATTGCGCTTGCTGTTGCTGTTGTTGTAGTTTCTTCTCGGCTCAGCAGCATCGAGCAGAGGCTGAGTTGGGTCGCCGAGTGCGTACTGATCCGCAATCCGGATGGTCTCAGCGAGAGTACTCGGCATCTCTCTCTGCAGCCTTTGCCACAACATGCTGCCATGCCTGCAGCCCTGTGCAAACCAAGTGATGGCCTGGGCCTCGTTTACACCTTCACAGGTGTTCCTCAGAGTGCTCCACCGAGTAAGATACTCTCGGTCCGTCTCCTCTTCCCGCTGCCTGCAAGCGGATAGCTGCTGCGGCCTATTCGGCCTCCGGTAGGTGCTGGTGAAGTTGCTGACAAATGCCTCCGCGAAGTCAAGCCAGCAGTTGATGCTGTGCTTGGGCAGATTATTGAGCCAAGTTCTTGCTGGTCCCTCGAGGATCTGCGGGATGTATCGCACGGCCCATCTCCGGTTGCCGCCTGCAATGTGCACGGCTGTGACATAGTCATTGAGCCAATCTTCCGGCTTGGTGCTGCCGTCATAGCACTTGGTCCCCCTAGCGAGCTGGAACTGCTTCACGGATGGCTCCGTCATGATGCGGGGGCCAAAGCATTCTGGGCCAGGTGGCCCCTTGCTCTCGAGTTGTGCGGACAGGCTGATCCGGTCCAGCTTGTGCCTGGCATCACTGGGCTCCAGCACACGCTCACCCACGCGATCCAGGATATCATAGCCAGCCAACCCCATAGCCGAGTAGCCATCATCATATCTGTCCACCTGCACGACTGCAGGCTGCTCCACCGGGTTGGCGGCTGGTGCGACTGCACGCGGCTGCTGCCTCTGCCGAGTAGGCTGAGCAACCTGATGCCGAGAAGGGCCTGGGCGATCTCCATCTCGTGCCTGGCTTTGAGCTTTATGGGCTTGATAGCCTGCTCCTGCAGTGTGTTTTTGACCGGACTGTCACGGCACAGCGTGCTGTTTCGCGGCGACAGCCGGGTCGTACACCTGCATCTGCCTGTCTCTGCCGGAATGCCCACTCCGGTCCTTCTCGCGGCTGGGATGCGGTGATGAGGCCTGATCGTTAGATCTAGCCGCGTGCGAATGCACCACCTGAGAAGCTCCAGCACCCGGGTTGGCTTTCCGGAACTCCTCGTTCTGCCTAGCAGCCTCTAGCACTAGCTCATTGAGCCTCTCCTGCTGCCTAACGCGCGCGTCGCCAGGGAGATGCGGCAACTCAGCAGCTACAGCCTCAGCAGCCCTAAGGGTTTTGATGGGGGTGATGTATTTGGGTCTGGTGGTGGCGGTGTTTTGGCTAGCAGCTTGGCCAGCAGTTTCACCAACTGCTGCCATCTCGGTGCCTAGGTTGCGGCGCATAGCGCCTGCCTTGGAAGGCCTCCTCACTACGGGCGTAAAGCCGTGAGCTCGGTTGTACTCGTTCTGGTCCAGGTTCTGCTCAAGCCTAACCTTATCCAGCTCCGCCTGCCTGGCGAGCAGCGCCTGGCGCTGCTGGTCGAGCTGCGCCCTCATGGTCATGAGCTCGAGCTCGGTGGGAGGCGGAATGCCCACTCGCACGGCGGATGCCGGTATCATCGATGTCGTGGAAGGAGGGATGTAGCCCGGGATGTTGTGAGGCGCGTCGTAGGGCTTGTGCGTCCTCCCGCCAGCACTCGCGCCATCAAGATCCTCGATAACTCCCGCGGCAGCAGCCACGCCCTTCCCGACATCAGCAGCAGGACCGATCATCATCACCTCCACGCGGTCCGCGGAACAGCCTGTTGGCTTTCCGCGGGCAGCGATGACAGCAGGATGATCCTCCGCGACATGCACCCGCTCGGGGTACTCGCGGTCGATGCTGGTGGCGACGTAGACGAGGTGCGAGCCAAAGGAGAGCACTGATCTGCCCTCCGGCATGGCCCTGCCGCCGAAATCGCCGGGGTTGTCGGTGACGAAGTCGAAGGAGCCGAATCTGTGGACGAGGCCACAGACCACGCGCTCTCCAGTAGCAGAAATGGATCCCGTCTGAACGGAAACTCCAGCCAGCGCCGCTGGTTGCCCCACGGTGGGCGCCAACTGTCGTGGTGGTGTCACGGCAGATGCCATAGGATGGCTAAAGATGTGGGGACGATGGACGCTGGAGGCGCTCGGGGAGGGATCACGCAGCGAGTAGCCACGTGAGGATGAATCTAGCACTGCAAACAACAAGATCTACCCAGGTTCGGGGCCCTCGTGTGGAGGTAAAACCCCTACTCCTGCCTTTCTCTCTTTGTATTCGTGTGTCACCGAGTAGCCACAGTACAAGTTTTGCCTACAACCGAGTAGCCACCCTTCTCTCTATACAACTGTCGCCTCTAGTCGTGTCGTCCCTCGCGCAGGAGGAGGCAGGGCACCTTATATACTGGTGCCCAGCCGGATACAGCCAAGATGTCGACATAGTGTGCACACTGTACACTTCCAGCTTCCCGCTGACAGCTTTGGCTTCCTAGTATGTCTCCGTGTGGAAAGTCGTTGTGCAAAACCAAGAAGCTGATCTGTTATCACTGACACTGTCACGGGGTAGGCCCCCCTAACCTGCGACGCCCTGCTGACACCCTGGCGCGGATAAGCACGCGCTCTGCAGATGAACAGTGCTCCAGTACGGACTCAGGATACTCGGGATCCTGTGTCAGAACGGCTCCTTTGACTTCTGGCCCGAGTAGGAGACCGCCACCTCTACTCGGACCACTTCCTCTACTCGGAGGAGAATAACTTCCTTGATTCTTTCTCCTGGTCTTCAGTGTGTACGGCCGAATAGCAGTCGACCGGGTAGCGAGTACCGGGTAGCCTGCTACTCTGCCAAACGTCTCTTATGATCTTGCCCTTAGCTCTTGCCTTTACTGTCAGGACCCTTACATCTATGGTACTTCATTTAGCTATTTCCACCTATGTACCTAGTTCTATTCAAACCTTGTAAGCCTTTTAAGTTTGAACCTTGGGTTGTAATAAGTGAGACAAGGGGTTTAATTGTAACATTGCGTGGTCCTACTCTTTCAATATAAAGGAGTAGGAGTGGGAGGTTGGGAGGCACGCAGAATACAAACCCTAATTTTAGCCTTTCCTTCCTTGCACTTTATCTTCCTTAGTTGGTTTTTAGCTCTTGATCATCGGATCACCCCTACCCTCTCTTCGTCGATCATGATAGGCCTCCTTGGCCCTATCAACGTGGTACCAGAGCACCGGTCTTGTGCGTGACCTTACCCCCCCCTCAATTCCCAAACCCACCACCATCCCCTTCCTACCACCGTTTCCAAATTCTGACAGATCGCCATCCCGTACGCCGCTAAAACGACATCTCTTACACGCTCTTCCGCGAGGTTGCCGAGGTCACTTCGATCCGGTCGTAAAATCCCTCTGAGTTGTACCCCATGGCCCCTCCTCGCCGCTCTCGTTCTTCATCGCGCGATCCAGGCCATCGAGAGCCTGCGGGCGAACAAGCAACCGACGAACGGGTTGACGCCGTGGTCGAGAATGCCTCGGACGAAGACGAGCTCCTCGCTCAAGAGGCTATCAGAGATCACGTCCCGCGTGAGATCGTCAGAATTGGTCGGCGCTTCGATCTCCATCGCGCGGATTCGAACGCGGCTTTCAATACCATGCAAGAGGAGATGAGGGAGCTCAAAGATATGCTCCGATCTCTCGTCGCTGACAAGGTTCGCGCCCAGGACGTCCCGGGAGTGACAAAAGGTAATGGTTTTAGCACACCCCCTCCGCCATCTTCCATGCCGCTATCACCGATTACCGAGCTGCCAACGCCGCGCACCACTCCAGCCAGCCATACTGTCGCCATGCCAACTCCCCTTCCTAGGCCGATAACCTCCAACCCACCACCACCACCCCAGCTTGGAAATCTAACTCCCGATCAACTGCCCTTGCCATCATACCCACCCAGCACACAAGGTGTTCGTCCAAACGCCCCACTCACACCAACTTTCACGAACACAAACCCCATACCACTCCACAGAACCAGCCACAATCCTATCAACCCTCAACCTCAGCTGACAATGCCATCTACAACCCGCAGCAACCACCATTCTCATTTTACCCACCTCAAAACCCATACTTTGCTTACCTTCCTCCGCCATTCGCCCAACACAACCCTTATCATTACCCACCTCCACCACCACCCAACCATACGACACCGCCTCCTCATGATCACGGTTCGCCTACGCCACGCTTCGCTCCAATGCTGCAAACGGCCGTCGAACCATCCCTGCGCGCTCCACATATCGAGTTGCCTATCTTCACAGGTCAGGCTCCACGCGCTTGGATTATGGAATGCGAGGATATCTTTCGCTTGGTGAATATCCCAGAGGAAAACAGGGTCAGATGGGGTCTGGCTCACATCAGAGGGCAGGCTAAGACATGGCTTAACAGTATGAACCTCCAAAATTTTTCTTGGCGACAGTTGAGTGACACTATCACAGAGCGATTCCCGGACGCTACTGCCTCTGATTCTATGGATTTATTGCAGCAACTCAAGCAGACAGGGTTAGTCAACTCTTACATTGATGCTTACGAGGAATGGATGATGCAGATGAAACGCGAAAAACCATATCTGCCGCAGGAGTTTTTTGTTGAGAGGTTTGTTAGTGGACTTAAGGAAGCCATCAAACACACGGTTCAGTGTCAGAAACCTTCGACCTTGTTGTCAGCTTATTGGTATGCAAGG
Source organism: Alopecurus myosuroides (assembly GCA_028641055.1). NCBI lineage: Eukaryota > Viridiplantae > Streptophyta > Magnoliopsida > Poales > Poaceae > Alopecurus > Alopecurus myosuroides. Next base: position 113,978,820 of record CM054063.1, on the reverse strand, counting down.
CAGTATGAAAAGGCATACATGTCCACTACAAAAAAACCTATAATCACGCCAATTTCAAACAGAACTTATTCCACTACGACACCTCGGCAAGCTCCCAGCAGAGATTCTCGATCTAGAGGCCCAAATGACAAGCCCCGAGAGCCCAGAAAATGTTGGTACTGTCCCGAGAGCTGGACAATGGGCCACAAGTGCACACCAATGCAAAAGGCACTTAATGCAATCTAGATGCAGGGCCATGACGAGACAGATAGTGATTCAGAAGAAAAATTGGAACAACCCCAAACAGACGAGATCAAAGAATCCAGTGAGCATCTCATCTGTAAACCACAGGAGAAACCAAAGGAGAAGATAATGAGCATCTCATTTGCAGCTTATCATGGATGTCCAGCAGAGGGAACCCTGTCATTACTACTGCAATTCAATAATGCACAGGCTCTGGCTCTTGCAGACACTGGAAGCACCAATACCTTCATGGACAGTGCTTTCGCATCAAAGCACAACATACCACTGCAGCAAGTGAACAAGCGAGTTGTTAAGGTTGCTGGGGGAGGCACATTAGTCTCACAGTATATGGCTACAAATTGCAAGTTCAAAATTCAAGGACACACATTCTCTACTGATTTCAGGATAATCGACCTTGATGGATCAGATGTTATCCTTGGTGTAAATTGGTTCAAACAGTACAATCCAGTCACATTTGACTTTATTGACAGACACATCTCCTTGGAAATTGATGGGAAACTCCATAAGCTACATGATCACATGCTGCCTAAGCATAGTCTACTCATTTCTTCTGCCCAATGCAACAAAATGATAGAACAAGGTGCCACAGGATATCTATTGTTGCCAGATGACTCAATCTCAACAGAAGTGATTGATGCTGTCCCAAAGGATTTGCCAGAAGAGGTCACCAACTTAATACATCAGTTCCAAGATATATTTCAACCCCCACATCGCCTGCCTCCTAAAAGAACCTGTGATCACAAAATTCCATTGCTCCCTGGTGCCAAAGCACCAAACATCAGGCCATACAGAATGTCACATGCTCAGAAGGACTCAGTGGAGAAATTGGTGGCCAAATTATTGCAAACTGCTGAGATCAGGCCAAGCTCCAGTCCATTTTCATCACCCACTATTCTTGTCAGAAAAAAAGATAAGTCCTGGAGATTGTGTGTTGACTACAGAGGACTGAATGAAATCACTGTCAAAAATAAGTTTCCTATCCCAGTGATAGAAGACCTTTTGGATGAATTAAATGGAGCCACCATCTACTCCAAGTTTGATCTCAGATCTGGTTATCACCAAATTCGAATGAGTGAAGCTGACATACCCAAAACAGCTTTTTCAACCCATTTGGGGCACTATGAGTACACAGTCATGCCTTTTGGCCTTTGCAATGCTCCTGCCACCTTTCAGAAATTAATGAATGAGATATTTGCCAAATTTCTGAGGAAATTCGTTTTGGTCTTTTTCGATGACATACTGGTTTATAGCAAGTCTCTCTCTGATCATGTTGGTCACCTGCACCAGGTGGTGCAAACATTTAGGGACAACTGTTTACAGGCTAAGTTGACCAAATGCTCTTTTGCCCAGCCACAAGTGGAGTATTTGGGTCACATTATCAACAATGAAGGTGTCAAGACAGATCCATCAAAAATTGCTGATATCATTAACTGGAAGAAACCCATGAACATCAAAAAGCTTAGAGGATTCCTCGGCTTAACATGATACTATAGGAAGTTCATCAAGCACTATGCAACCATCTGCCAGCCCCTATATGCAGTCCTCAAAAAAGATTCTTTCCATTGGGGACAAGAACAACAGCAAGCTTTCGATCAGTTGAAAACAACCATGGAAAACCCTCCCTTGCTGGCTCTGCCTGACTTCTCATTGCCTTTCATCCTGGAAACTGATGCCTGTACAACCGGGTTAGGAGCAGTACTCATGCAGAACTCGAAGCCCCTAGCATTTTTCAGTCAATGCCTGGGTGTGCAAAACAGCACCAAGTCGATATATGAAAAAGAAGCAATGGCAATTTTAGAGGCCCTCAAGAAATGGAGGCAATATATTCTGGGGAACAAGTTAATCATCAAAACTGATCAATATAGCCTCAAGTTTCTGGCCAGCCAACGTCTGCTTGAAGGGATACAGCACAAACTCATGCTAAAATTGTTAGAATTCGACTACATGATCGAATACAAGAAGGGCGCAGATAACAAAGTTGCTGACGCGCTGTCCCGACAGTTTCAAGACAATGAACCTGAGCAATGTGCTGCTGTATCTGTTGCAATCCCCACTTGGATCTCTGAAATCTCTGAGTCCTATTCTGGTGATAGTGCATGTACAAAACTTCTGCAGGAACTGACCATAACCCCAAACAGTCAGCAAAATTTTACACTGCAATCTAGGTTGTTGCGTTACAAGAATAGGCTGTATATTGGATCATCCACTGAGCTGCGACAGAAGATATTTCAAACACTGCACTCCTCTATACTGGGGGGGTCATTCAGGCATCCGGGCGACACTGTACAGAATCAAACAAATTTTCTATTGGCCAAACATGAAGACCATGATTACCAGGCAAGTGGCAGAGTGTCCAATCTGTCAAGTATCCAAAAGTGAACATGTCCCCTATCCTGGACTCCTTGATCCTCTACCAATACCTGCAAGCAAATGGTCAGAAATCAGTATGGATTTCATCGAAGGGCTTCCCAAATCAAGAGGTAAAGATGTGATATTAGTCATCATAGACAGGTTGACAAAATATGGGCACTTTGTTGCTATGTCACACCCATATACAGTGCAAAAAGTAGCTGATATCTTCATGAGCACAATCTTCAGATTGCATGGACCACCCACTGTTATCACAACTGACAGGGACATGATCTTTACAAGCAAACTTTGGAGAGAAATCTTCAATGCTCTCAATATCTCCCTCCACTTCACAACAGCCTACCACCCTGAATCAGATGGACAAAGGGAAAGACTCAACCAATGCTTGGAGCAATTCCTACGATGCATGGCATCATCAGAACCCAAGAAATGGAGTGATTGGCTCCCGTCAGCTGAGTGGTGGTACAACAGCTCTTACCATACTGCACTCAAAATGACACCGTTTGAAGCTTTATACGAATATAAACCTCCTCTCCTGTCAGCTCTGCCTCCTGACAGCAATTCCTCGCCAGAGGTGCAAGAACTCCTGGAACAGAAGGAGTCAATGACAGCAATCTTGAAACAGAGACTAGAAAAAGCCCAAACAACAATGAAAAAATATGCTGAGAGGAAGAGAACCATGCGCTCGTTTCAGGTGGGAGATATGGTATACCTGAAGATGCAGCATCATCGTGCGCATGCTCTGGGGACTGGGGCTCCTCGCAAGCTATCACCCAGATGGTACGGGCCATTCAAGGTACTCCAAGTGATCGGCAAAATGGCCTACAAACTACAATTACCTGTTGACTCCAAGCTTCAGGACGTTTTCCACGTTAGCCAACTCAAGCAGCACATTGGGCCTACTGCCATTCCACACCAGGCTCTGCCGTTGGTTACTGCTGACGGAAAAGTCAAGTTCAATCCTGTAGCGGTGTTGGAGAGCCGTGAAGCTGACGACGGGAAGAAACAACTCAAGATTCAGTGGGAAAATATGGATCCTGAAGAGGCCACATGGGAGTCCGAGGATTTCGTGAAACGCACCTTCCCAAGCTTCAATACCTGATGTATTGTCTCAAGGGGGGAGCACTGTCAGGACCCTTACATCTATGGTACTTCATTTAGCTATTTCCACCTATGTACCTAGTTCTATTCAAACCTTGTAAGCCTTTTAAGTTTGAACCTTGGGTTGTAATAAGTGAGACAAGGGGTTTAATTGTAACATTGCGTGGTCCTACTCTTTCAATATAAAGGAGTAGGAGTGGGAGGTTGGGAGGCACGCAGAATACAAACCCTAATTTTAGCCTTTCCTTCCTTGCACTTTATCTTCCTTAGTTGGTTTTTAGCTCTTGATCATCGGATCACCCCTACCCTCTCTTCGTCGATCATGATAGGCCTCCTTGGCCCTATCATTTACCCTACTCGGGGGTAACCCCCGACACTTTGTTAAAGAAGATACTTCAAAAGATATTTAATTTATCTTGTAGATATTGCATATCCACAAGGTTTTGATAAATCATTCTAAATAAAGAAAACTTTTTTCTTTACAAACTTCTTGGAAGATCACATCTTCAAGATCATCATTCATCTAAATAGTTTTACTCTGTAGAGGTATACACAATCCACAAGATCCAGTACATCCGTCGTGAATAACCATGGACTGTCCAAGACAGTATGCAAACATAAGATAACTGGTCCTAACTATCCAATATGCAAGTTATAGTAAGTGGCTACCTTTTCAACTGGGTTTCTTCTCCCCGACACCGATTGAGTCAGCCGTATCGATCCGTTTTCCCCTGACAACACACCGCCATGGTAGGAGACTCAACTGTTGCAACCGGTGGTAAACTTAATCCCACACCCTGAATGCCCCATTTCTCCCTCCTGGCGACAATTCCGTTCAAGGGACTCTAACCCCTATAACACTTTGAGAAAGAAACGAACTAACACCGACAAGCTTCTAGCTAGACCCCGTTCCCATATTGAGATAACGTGGCAGCACGACTTGGTTGTCCGGCGAAGACTAGGTTATGTGTCATTTTTGGAAAACAAGTCAAAAACAATTCGTCCTTCACATACCTCCCTCGGACAAGGTCCCACCTTTCCTCGTGGTTTTCCCAAAAAACATCAAGTTAAAATGTCCACTAAGGGACTTAAGTGAATTTAAGTGATGATACTAAAATATCTAAAGGCTTGGTAACACCAAGATTATATAGTGGATATAGCATATTAGATACATAATAAAGATAGTGGTATAGTCCACTAATAAAATAGTTTTTGAATCAAACTTTTGTAAAACTTCGGAAGTAAAACATGCATGATAGATAATGATAAGTAATCAACGAGCAAGCATTTAGAGTGGCTTGCCTTGGCACTGGTCTTGGTCTTGCTCTTGAAATAAACAAAAGTTGCAATAAAAACCTCTCCGGGGAAATAATACCGTCTTCGATATCTAACGTCATAAAATAAAAAGGGAAACACCCAATCAGAACCAATAAAAGGCAAGAACTTTATAACAAGTAAACATACAACAAGCAATCCATCAAACAAATACAATCAAAAACAAAATACTAGAGTACACACCAACAAGCAAAGTATGCACAGACAATACACCTGAATATCACTAGAATTGATGATATGGATCCTCAGCCAAAATGGCACGACTCCAGTGGGTGTGCCACTCTCATAACATATCCATATAAGGTTAGATGACTCTCTGGTCATTCATGAGGATGAGGAAAATAGTAACAAGCAATACTACAAGCCCACAGTAACACATGCTTTTCTAAACATAGAAAAATAATATAACCAGTGCCTAAGCAACCTAATCACAGATACATATCTATACTAAAAATGTCATGGCATCACTCAATACATGAAAATAGTCATGGAGCGAAACAACTACTAAAACTAGAGATGGAGAAAAAGGCTATTTAGACATGCATACATGCATAACAATAATTGATCATCAACCAAGACTTATTATAACATGATAGATCTATAAGATAGCATCCATATAACAGAGAAAACAACACCTAGACATGATAGTAATATCAAAATAACAATCTAATCAATGGATCAAAAAATTAAGCATGCAAATAACAACTATGGCAGAAAACACCTAAAACTAGCATGGCATGCCAAAATGATCTAGACCTTATTCGACCATGCAATAAAGTGTAATATTCTAAACTAAAAGTAGTTATGCTATGAAAATCAATACACAATAAATCACTAAAAAATAGTTTGTTCATATAATAAAATAACAAGAGGAACTCCTAATTGCTAGGAAACATTAAATATTAAGACAACTACTAACAAACATCGTTTTTTCACACACAATTCCTAACATGCTAGTGACACCCTCAAAGCACATCTCAAACATGTATTAATACACTACACATGCTAGGAGTCACTTTTAGAACCAAAATATTATAACACAATATTTAATATAGGCATAACAATAAATAGCAGAAAAGGATTAAACACTAAATAAATCACCAACCCTATTCTGTAACTCCTAAAATCATGAAAACCTAATATTAGGTGCTCCTAGTGACTAGCAAACCCACACAATTGGATTCGCATCAAAATTCATCACCAATAAAATTAAATAAATCACAGAAGTGCTCTCTGGCCTAAAACTAACATGCATGTAATTTTCAATCAACAACTCAAGTCAAGACGAGGTCAACTGCCACAAATTGATATCAACAAGGGCTACTCAGAACAATTTAGTTTGCATGCTTTGGATACATAAAACTCAGGTTATAAATTTATTGATGAAAAGGAGTGCTTCTGGAATTTATTTTAGTTCTCTTAAAATACAACACAAAACCTAGATCTACAAGTTGGACATGGTTAACAATTTTTAGATCTAGCACTGTGATTTTTGGTTTGGGAAGATTTACTTCATAAAATTTTCATTTTGATTAACAACAAACAGCTAAAAACAGATCCACAGGAAAAAAATGAAACAACCTGCAGAAAAAAAAGGTAAAAGGGCCGGATCTGGCAAGGAGCTTGGCCAGGCGGAGACAGGCCAGTCGGGAAGAGAGAAGCACGGTGACGGCCGACCCACGAGCCTTTCCCGTGCGGGGGCAGCGTCAAACAGGTAACCGCGGCCCGCTGGTCAGTGGCCTGGAGGAGTGGGTGAGGTTTGCCGTAGGATCGCAATCCAACGGCCAGGAACAGATCGCGTGGGGCCAACGGCCAGTGACAAAAAATAGAGGCGGCTTCCGCTCTGGCCACCGCTGCAGATGGTGGAGCTCGCCGCCGGGGTCTCGGTGGCCGCCTGGAAACGCCACGAGCAGAAAAATGCTCCCGAGAACGCCGTTGAGCCCGTGGTGCCATTGGTTCTTGACGGAGGTTACAACATGCGAGGGTTCGACGGGGTCCCGTTGCCGCCGTGCTAGGTGCTCGCGGATGCCACACCTACAAGGAAACATACCATGATATAGGGGGCGCACGAGCTCAGATGGTCCAAGAAGGAGTGTAGGGAGGATGAATCAGACATTGAGGTGTTCCGAGTAGGCGGCTCGACAAGGCGTTCGTCCGCGGTGAGCGCATGCGAGTTTTCGTCGATTTGGAGGATTAGGGAGGGGGCTTTTGATTCTTATATGCAATTAGGATCTAGAGGGAGTGGTGTGACAAGGAGGACAACAGGGGGATGGCTTGGGCTATCCTCGAGTCAAAGCTCGGATGGTGGCATCAATGGAGGCTACGGACATGCTGGTTCGAGCAAGAGAGGTCGAGCTCGAGCATGTCTAGGGGTGTGGGTACGATGAGGAGATTCCACTAGAAGAGGAGATAGAGGGAGAGGCGGTCCATGGAGGAGGGGAGGTGAGTGCTCTCAGGGCTCACCCGAAGGTGTTTGATACCGAGCAAAGGAAGAAGGAGGACGAGTTGGGAAAATGGAATTCACGGGCATGCTCCTGGAGGATTTGTGAAGCTAGTAGACAAGGTGAGAGAGAAATTCATGGCAGATGAGGGAGGAGCTCGACGACACCTATGATCTGCATTGGCTCTTTGTTGTTGGAGGAGGTGTGGAGGGGAAGGGAAGAGGTTTTTGGGGGCAGGGAGGATGTCTAGGGGGTTAAGGGATAAATTTACCATGTCACATGGCCAGAACCTAGTACTTTCATGAGATTAACAAACCGTGTTTTGAGAGATTTTATTGGCAATTTTGTGGTAGTTTATTTTGATGATATTCTCATATATAGCCATAATGAGCATGAACACATTGATCATATTAGACAAGTATTGCATGTGTTAAGATAAAACAAATTATTTGGTAATCAAGAGAAGGGCATTTTTTTTTGCAAGGATAAGGTCATATTTGTTGGATATGTTTTATCTAAACATGAGATAGAGGTATACGAGTCTAAAATTTAAGCAATTAAAAATTGGCCAAATCCCATTAATGTGAGTCAAGTAAAAAGTTTTAATAGACTTGCTGGATTTTGTAGAAAATTTGTTAAAGATTTTAGTACTATTGCTACCCATTTAAATGATTTGACTAAGAAAGGTGTTGATTTTGAGTGGGGGTTGCTCAAGATATTGATTTTGATACTTCGAAGAATAAGTTGATTCGGCCCCATTATGAATGCTTCCAAATTTTCATAAACAATTTGAAATTGAATATGATGCTAGTGGCATAGGTATTGGAGGCGTGTTGATGCAAGATAGAAAGCCAATTGCTTATTTTTCTGAGAAATTGTATGGTGCTCAATTGAATTATTCTGTCTATGATAAAGAATATTATGCACTTGTTAGAGTTCTTGAGTTTTGGAAACATTATTTGTGGCCAAAAGAATTTATCATACATTCTGATCATGAAGCATTAAAAAATTTAAAGAGTCAATCCAATCTTAATAAGAGTCATGTTAAATGGGTAGAATTCATTGAATCTTTCCCATACATTATTAAACATAAGAAAGGATTGGATAATGTGGTTGTTGATGCTTTGTCTAGAAAAAACATGTTACTCGCAAAATTAGATGTCCAAGTTTCGGGTTTGGAGAGTTAAAACCCCTATATGCGGAAGATAATGAGTTTTCTATGCCATATGCTAAATGTTCTAATGTGAACGGTTGGGATAAATATCATATACATGATGGGTTTCTATTTAGAGCTAACAAATTATGTATTCCCGATTGTTCTTTGCGTTTGATGTTTTTGCACGAATCTCATAGTGGTGGATTGATGGGACACTTTGGACGTGAGAAAACATTACTTATGTTGGCTGAGAATTTTACTGGGCACATATGAGGCATGATGTTTATAGGTTTGTGCAATGTTGCATCACTTGCAACAAGGCTAAATCAAAATTGAAGCCTCATAATTTGTATACTCCTCTTTCTGCACCTACTACACCATGTGAAGATATTAGTATGGATTTTGTGTTAGGATTGCCGAGGACTAAAAGAGGACATGATTCTATATTTGTGGTAGTGGATAGATTTTCTAAGATCTTACACTTTACTGGATGCCACAAAAGATACGATGCATCGCATATTTCTAATCTGTTTTTTAGGGACATAGTGAGACTACATGGAGTACCAAGGACTATTGTTTCTGATCGTGATGTGAAGTTCATGAGCTATTTTTGGAAGAAACTATGGTGGAAGCTAGGAATGAAGCTGCCGTTTTCAACTACATGTCACCCCCAAACTGATAGACAAACAACGGTGGTAAATCGCACATTATCAACTTTGTTGTGCACCATGATAAAAAAGAACCTGCGGGGGTGGGAGGAGTGTTTGCCACATGTTGAATTTGCTTACAAAAGGGATGTTCATTAACCACTCAGATATGCCCGTTTGAGGTGGGCTATGGTTTCAAACCCATTACACCACTTGATCTATTCCCACTTCCCATACAAGAGAGAACATATATGGAGGCATCCAAGAGAGCTTATTTTGCAACTTCCCAATTTTTAATTGCTTCAATTTTAGACTCGAGCTATATATATGTGTTCTAACGAGATACAAGCTTAAACAAAAATTTAAAACTCGAGCTTATCTGAACACACGAAACTGCAACCATCCATACAATAACCAAGATATCTATACTTCTTATAAAGCAAAACCCCACTAATATGCATTAATTATTTTTATATCTCAACATACAAGCTATCCACATCATCCATCTTCTTAGCCAATCAATTTTCCATATCATATCCACTAATACTTATTCATCTCTACATGCAAATCCACATCATCTTTTTTTAACCATCCACATATTAATAATTTCTAATACACACATTTCGTGTCGATTAAACTTAGTATCTTGACTATGCTCAATAAAATTTTGCATGTTTTTTAGATAACTTAATATAATATATCATACATATTACATCATTTTTATTATATAATATAATTTCTAAGACGATTCCCGCTGCAACGCGCGTGGTCTTTCTCTAGTTCATTTAAATTAGAAGGATACCATGCGCGTTGCTGTAGGGATAAAAGCTTAAATGGAAACTAAAAACTCGAGCTTATCTGAATGCACGGAACTCCGGACCATCCATATAGTGACCAAGATATTCATTTAAACTAAAAGGATACTTCGCGTCGCTGCAAGGGTTGCTTTAAAAACTATAATTGTATTGTAAACAAAAGTTTATAATAGATTGACAGTAACGGAATTTCCAAAATTTAATTTATCATAGTATATATTTTAAAATTGTTAATATGAATAATTGGATGGTTTACGAAATAAATGATCTGTAATTTGCATGTAGTTATTAATACATATTAGTGGAGGTGACATGGGCAATTTATTGGCTAGGAGAATGGATGATGTGGATATATCTTTCATCTTGCGATAGAAAAACCATTAAATGCAAGTATAAAAGATCCGCAAAATGGAATTTACTCCATATTAATTTATCAGATGATAATAGAAGACATGTGCATAAGAAGGTCTCAAATTATATACTATTAGTTGTAGAATATTAAGTGTGAAGTTCTACATTATTGACGTTTCTCCATTGTTGTAGCTACATTTCCACTATTTTAGTAGACTTTGCTACATAGCCATTTTTCTGAAATTTAAACTAGTGTTTGTCCTGTGAAATTTAAGTATAGATTATATAACCAAAATACGATTCTATGCCGAGGGAAATTGAAATTTTGGCAGCGCGGCGAGCAAAACTTGCGACCGACATCTGGGGTGTGCATCTTTTTGTACACCCATGGCATGGCCTCCAGGAAGAAACAACTCCTTGGCCACGTCCTCGTTGCCACAGTGCTCGGGTAACGACCTCCAGTATCGCCTGATGACATGCTGTCGGTGCCAGCCGCTCAATGTTCCATCTGACAGAGTGAATTTCTGGTCGAGGTGTGCATGCCGCCCGCCGATTTCTTCGTGCGGTTCAAGTCCAACGACGACTCCGAATGCTTCCTTGACACGTCGCCAACGTTAATGTGTGGAGACGCGAGCATCAAGTTCTCGCGTTGGCATGTTGGCTATGGTGGCACGCCGTTTGAGATCGTGTACATATGCATGCTGATGAGGATATCCCTAGTTCTTTACCACATAATGAGGTTGTTATCCAATAGAATCATGATGAAGTGAGACTTGGACCGATAACAAGATCAAGGGCCAAGCTACAACAACAGGTGAATTTACTCCTTATTGAATATGATGTTTGTGATCATGAGAACTTTATACTACCTAAGTCTATGCGTTTGTGTATGATCAGGGTTATTGATAACACAAACATGGAGGTGGAAAACAACATGGAGGAGTCGGAAAACAAGCTAGAGTTGCTGGAAAACAAGAGGGAACATGAAGAAAACAATGTATCCCAGCTGGAAAACAAACATACAAGTGTGGAAAAAATACTACAAGTGAGGAAAACAAGAGTACAAGTGTGGAAAATAAGCATACACATGTTTTCCACAATTAATCAGATAAGGAAGATGAGGACGGTGCCCCCATTGAATATTGATGCGCCAAGATTGCAAGTCCTACTCCTAGTAGGCAAGGGGACATGTGTGTGCTTACATGGCCAAACCTCTATTGGGTCGGTTTGTATCCTATGTGAGTCCTAGTTGGACTCTAGTCTGAGTCCAGGTAGAGGTGTTTGCGCAAGGGGCTTTGTGGCCGAACCCCTCCCTCTTAAATACATTCCACCTGCGTGTGGTTTAGTAGACCAAGTTTAAACCAAAAACCCTAACCTCTAGATTGCATTGCTTGAAGCATTCATATTGAAGTATACCACTGCAAATTTACGTGCTATCTGTTATTCCACTAGGAATAAGGGGATACAGGACCACCTCATGATCTTTGATTACGTTGTGTAAGAGTGTGTAGTTGAGAATATCCAATGGGATTGATTGTTGTTGCACTGGCAACAGGGATTATCCGAGGAGAGTTTTCAGGGAAACACTAGTTATCTTACATCCACCATATTTTCGTGTTGCTCCCAAGAGAAGATCGGGCCACCCCTTATCACATGCTAAGCTTCGACGGCCTCCCTTTCCATGCCAGGGAGCCGGAGTCGCTGAAACGGCTCGTCGACAGCGTCGGCGGGGAGATGTTGGAGTTGCAGCCGCCCGCGGATAGCTGGTCCACCGACGTTAGGGCATTTATTAAGGACCCCCGGAGTGTCCCAAAATTGTTCGACGTCCTTCTTAGAGTGCCACAAATCCACTGGTACGCCCATCAGATTATCATCCATCTCATGGACGTACCCGATCATCAGCGACCTACCCGTTGTCCACCATGGAGATGACACATCACGTAGACATGGGTTCAATACATGGGCAGGCCACATCGACGACACAAGTCCATGACACTAGCACGACGGCGGCCACACCTTTGGGGGAAGAGCGGGCGGAGCAAGATTCTAATTTTGTACTTTGTATGTTTTCCCGCAATATTTGGCTATTCGTAACTATAGATTTTCCGGTTCCTTGCGTTGAACTTTTGAAGACGGACCATGGGGTGGACGATGTTGGACGATCGGCCAGGATTTGGTGTTGAACGGCCAACATTTTTTGTTCAAATCGTTGAACATCTTGGCGGGGTCCATGGGGTGGAAGATGTGGGACGATCGTCCACACTGAACGATTTGAACAGACAGGATTTGGCGTTGAACATATTGGCGGGTTTTTTTAACCAGCTAGCTAGCTCCACAACGCATCTAAAATTTGGACACACCTCCCCCACCCCGCTCTTTCGTTTTTCGTCAACTCACTGTCAAACTAAGTCCAATCTCTTTGCTGCCCTTTCCCCACAACCCCCTCCAGTGCCGCGCCGGAATAGAACCCACCCACCCGCCGCCACCCACCACAACCGTCAGTACAGGCCCTCCGGCGTACCCAACCACTATGACCGCGAAGGACGCAAGGAAGAGGTGGGGAGAGTGAAATGATTGGCCATAACATGTGTGATCTCAATAGTGACAAGAAACACCAGAAATGGTTTTTGAATGTTTTCACCAAAACTTTGAATAGAACCCATGTGAAAGATCTTGTCCAATGGATAGAAAATGAAAAATGGAGTCTAGGGATGGTGGCCTCACAAGTTTTTGAAAACATTTGTTTCACAAAATTTTGGAATTTCAAAAAGGGAAGAAACTGCTTTTAAATGTTTTCTCCAAAATTTTCAACACAACAAGAGAATGTTTTTCATAAATAAGTCCCACATCACCATAGGCATGTTGGGTAATTTTTCCAAGATTTTAGGAAATACTTTTCTTCTCAAAAATATTTAAAAGTCCATTTCTGGCCTTTTGGAAAATGGAAAATAATAAATAGAAAAATGTTTTTAAAACAAATATTTTTGAGTTGGGATGGGAGATTATATAATATAGGTCTGTAGCATCCCACTTTTTATCAAAAGTGAAATACCTGTGTTATGTGCTAGTCTCTGGATCAACGCTAGCACCACAATACAAAACTTAAGGTATCATTGCAAAAGAGTTAAAATTATTACAACTGAATCCAGAGTAGACAAATATATCTTATTACAAGGTGCATAGCCTTAATGGCTAGCTAAAACTCAAAGATCAAACAGCAGAAGTAATTTAGCAATGAGCCTCCATCTTCAAGCATGTGCCACAGGCAAACATGTTGGGTGTAGACTCGAGTCCAGAAATGACATCCTCATTCTTCATCAGAAGATCCTGCACGTTGGAATATGCAGCCCCAAAGGAGATCAGTACAATGATGTACTGGCAAATGACACCTATGGTGGATATAAAATGGCGAGTCTAGTACTACATGATTTCTTTGGCTAGGTGGATCTTAAGGCTATTTGCAGAAATGCCAATTTTCTCCTAACACATTTGTAAAGCCATTTTGTTTTACAAAAAGGGGGTGGCAACATTGGAATAGCTCCAAGTACCACAATCATACTTCCTTGGGCAAATTTTTAGTTTAATAAAACAGTGTTGAGATTCTTCTGTCCATCCTTGTCCAGCTGCTCGAAGTCGTCCATTTTCCGGGGACACGGCTATGATCATAGTTTCTAACTCTGCAGAGGTTGTGCACTTTCACCCTTTGTCTTCAATTAGCCCAAACATCCTATACACCCGGAGTGTATCATGGAAAGGAGAGAATTGAGACGAGATCTTTCAGAAGAAGAATTCAAACCCACCGGCAAGACCCGTTCCACCTATAATTTTGCTACATCTGCTTGTCAAGCCTGGGCTGAACTCTCACAACTTAGTTGATCAAGACAGAGCCCATAATGTCAAAGGGTTGCACGGGAAGCTACTAGATTTAGAGGGACATAGTAATCTCTTTGTTCCTGGGTGGCCATCCGCAAGTAACAACCTCAAGTGAAATAACCCTTAGACAAGGGCCCTGAGGCAACACTCAACATAAACCAGTCTTACCACTTCCACCCAGGTGGTTCCTTCATTTGTTATACTTACAATTTTTCCTACACATCTAGTAAAATCATCTTTTGATATAGCATAGCATCTACTAATTCCTAAGACTAAATATAAAAGGTGGCTAGGATATTGCATAGCATACTGCTTATAAAAAGGCCTATCATGCACACTACTTTAAAATAACTAATGCTTAGTAAAAATATAGGTGCTAACATGGAGTGTCACTTGCCTTGGCAGCAGGATGAGTAGGAACAGCAACCACAACTGTAATATTGCTCCTCCTCACAATCTAAACAAACAGAATAACAACACATAAACAAACAATAAAGGAAAACATTACAAAAACAAGTATGCATGGTATGCAATGATGAAAATGCATTAACACCACAATTGTTATGCAAAGTGGTTCTCTGGATTTCTAACATGTTTAAGATCTTTTGGAGAAAAAAAATAAAAAATAAAATAGATACTAAATTAATTATATCATTTTTAGTGTTCTCATATGAATTTAATAAACCTAAGATTCAAAATGTATGGTGTTAAAGTGGTCTAGTAGTTGTTATTTTCTACTTTCTGGAAGTATTACACCTTAACAAAACCATAGCATTTGGATTTGCTCAAAAAGCCATTTTAGAATTAAAGTTATGTACCAATTAGTGCAATTTAGGAATTTATGAATAACATGTTTGTGCACGTGTCAAAAGTGGAGATCCATGGATCCATTGTGTTCTACTGTTTCTGCTGATTCCAAAAAGTACAAAATTATTGCATTTGAGTTTACAGAACAGAAGTTATTGAATTTACAAGTTTTAAATTAAATCTGCCTAAAAACAGAAAACAGTCGATCCGTGTCATCCTTAATGGAGCGATGTGATTGGTCCGTACCGCTTCGCTCGGATCGCGCGCAGGGGCCGTTGGATTTAAATGACGGGGAACGGCCCAGATCTAACCAGAACAGAGCGGTAAGTGATCTAATCTGATCCGTTGGATTAGATCCAACGGTCAGCGACTGAACGCGTCGGGCGGGCGGCGCTATTCGCCGGAATCTCGCCGGAAAACGAGAGCGCGCGGCTCGGCATGCATGGCGCGGTGGCTACACGGGGGCAGAAGGGAAACGGGGCTCACCAATCGATGCAGGACGTCGAGGAGATCGTGGTGGCGCAGTGATGAGCTCGGTGAAGACCTCCACGTCGCGAAATTTCTCGCCGGACTCCACCCGAGGCGACGGTGATGGACGTCGAGGATGGCGCCGTCGACCTGGGGGGAAATAAACGCGCAAACGTTGTCACAAGGATGCGCCGTGGTGAGATGAAACGAACGGAGAGGGAGAGAGAGCCCGAGAGGGTCGAGGTTTGCCGGAAAGCAGAGACCTAGCCGACGGGGATGAGTTCCAAAAACCGTGCGGCCTAGGGGCTCCTCTGCTGTTTTCGGTGGGCAGAACGAAGAGGACGAGGTGGAGCTTATGTAGAGCGTGGAGGGGACGTAAATGGCGTCTTAAAACTGCGCGTTATCGCTGGATTCATTCGGCCGTTTCCGGTCTTTAATCGTGAGCGCAGTCACCGCGCTGGGGGAAGACGACGGTGCGTCATGGTGACGTCATCTAGACGTGGGCCTCGGGGCCACGTATCAGAGAGAGGGGTAGAGAGGGGGTGAGTGAGTGGGGCACCGATTCTTTCGGGCTGGCCCGTTGGGCTGGAGTGTTGCTCGCTGCGCGCTGCGCGGGAGGGAGAGGGAAAAGTAATGGGCTAGGCCCAGGGGGCGCGGTAGAATAGGATTTCGCTTTATTTTTTTTTGTTCTCTTTTTTTTTAACTTTAACCAACCATAAACCACTCAAACTTAATCAGAAAAATAATTAAAAATATGTTTTGAAAAGCTAGTGACATAAGGAATATTTTGGTATTGCTCCTTTTTAAAAATAACATAATTTCACAGAGGTCAAATATGAGGACTTCAATTTTCTCCTTTTGTGTGCTTATGTGGTGAAAAATGAGTTTTATTGTCTTGTTGTGATTAGGTGCAAGGTGATCATATGAGATGATGCCATGATGCAAATGTATGCATGATGTTATTAAATTTTGAAAATCCTGGGATGTTACAGACTAACCCCCTTAAGATGAAGCTCGCCCTCGAGTTTCGGAAAGGTCAGCAAATAGGTGTGGGTGGTCTTCTCGAAGATCATCTTCTCGCTCCCACGTAGCTTCTTCTACAGTGTGGTGACTCCACTGAACTTTGCAAAATTTGAGGGTTTTAGTGCGGGTAACTCTTTCTGCAGTTTCTAGTATCTTGATTGGCTTCTCTTCGTAGGTCAGATCACTCTCCAATTGTACTTCCTCAAGAGGTACAGTATCTTTCAAAGCAGTTTCCAGCATCTCAGGGTGACACTTCTTTAGTTGACTGACATGAAACACATTATGGACTGCAGACAAAACCTCAGGCAATTCTAACTCATAAGCCACTTCTCCTTTGCGAGACAAAATCTTGAATGGTCCTATGAATCGAGGTGCTAGTTTTCCTTTGATTCCAAATCTCTTGACACCACGAAGTGGTGATACCCTTAGGTAAGTTCTATCACCAACTTCATAAGTGACATCTCTGCGTTTGTTATCCGCATAGCTCTTCTGTCTTGACTGAGCTATCTTGAGTCTATCCTTGATCAACCTAACTTTCTCCTCTGCATCTTGAATTATATCAGGACCAAAGAAACTTCGTTCTCCTACACCACTCCATAGTAATGGTGTAGTGCACTTTTTCCCGTATAACGCTTCAAACGGTGCCATCTCAATACTTGCCTGATAACTGTTGTTGTAAGAGAACTCTGCGTAAGGCAAGTTATCCTCCCAGCTAGAACCATAGTCTAGGGCACATGCTCTCAGCATATCCTCCAATATTTGGTTCACTCTTTCGGTTTGTCCATCGGTCTGAGGGTGAAATGCCGTACTGAATTCTAATCTGGTACCTAAGGACTCATGTAATTGCTTCCAAAAATGCGATGTAAACTGGGTACCTCTATCGGAAACAATGCTCTTAGGTACACCATGCAGACACACAATCCTCTTCATGTAAATTTCTGCTAGCTTAGCACTAGTGTAGGTGGTTTTTACTGGTAGAAAATGAGCTACTTTTGTTAGGCGATCTACTACTACCCAGATGGAATCATAACCCGATTTAGTCCGGGGTAGCCCAGTAATAAAATCCATACCAATTTGTTCCCACTTCCAATCTGGCACCTTCAATGGTTGTAGTAGTCCTGCTGGCTTTTGATGTTCTGCTTTCACTCTACTACACACATCACACTTTGCTATGAATTCTGCGATGTCTCTCTTCAAGTTATTCCACCAGAACCTCTCCTTTACATCCATGTACATTTTGGTGTTACCTGGATGAATCGAGTAGGGTGTTTCATGTGCTTCTTGCAAAATCAGCTTCCTAAGATCAGTGTCATTGGCTACACAAACACGTTTCTCAAACCATAAGGTTCCTTGCTCATCCTCATGAAATCCCTTAGCTTTTCCTATGCTTAGGTTGACTTTTATTTCCTCTATATCTTTATCACCTTTCTATGCTTCACGTATTCTGTCCATCAAAGTTGGTTGTACCACCAATGATGTTATGAAACCCTCGGGTACTATTTCTAGTCTAAGATTCTTGAATGCATTGCACAAATCCTCAGGTAGTTCACCCGCCGTGAGGCCATTAACTTAAACCTTGCGGCTCAGAGCATCAGCTACTACATTGGCCTTACCGGGATGGTATTGCAAACTCAGGTCATAATCCTTAATAAGTTCTAACCATCTTCTTTGTCTCATGTTCAATTCCTTCTGTGTGAATATGTATTTTAAACTCTTGTGGTCTGTGAAGACTTCACATCTTTTTCCCATCAAATAATGTCTCCAGGTTTTCAAGGCATGTACCACTGAAGCTAACTCTAGATCATGTGTTGGATAATTAACCTCATGCTTCTTGAGTTGTCTAGAGGCATATGATGCCACCTTTCCTCCTTGCATAAGAACACTTCCAAGTCCTTGGCGGGAGGCGTCACAATACACTTGGAATTCTTTCTCTAAATCTGGTAGACATAGAACTGGGGCTGTCACTAACCGTTTCTTCAACTCTTGAAAGCTGGTTTCACAAGCATCGGTCCACTCAAACTTATTTTCCTTCTTCAATAATTCAGTCATGGGCTTGGCAATTTTGGAGAAATTCTCAATGAACCTCCGGTAGTAGCCTGCCAAACCTAGGAAGCTACGAACCTCTCCGACATTTTTGGGTGGTTCCCATTCCATTACTGCTGCTACTTTGGAAGGATCAACAGCAATTCCTTCTTTTGATACTATGTGTCCAAGAAAACCCACTTCACTCAGCCAAAACTCACACTTACTAAATTTGGCATAAAGTTTGTGTTCTCTAAGCTTCTCCAGAATCAAACGGAGGTGACTTTCATGTTCCTTGGTGCTCTTGGAATATATCAGAATGTCGTCAATGAAAACTACGACAAACTTGTCCAGAAATTCCATGAACACTTTGTTCATCATATTCATGAAGTAGGAAGGGGCATTGGTTAATCCAAATGGCATTACCGTATACTCATACGATCCATATCTAGTAACAAAGGCTGTCTTGGGTATATCATGTTCCCTAATTTTCAATTGGAAATATCCAGATCGAAGATCAATCTTGGAAAACACACATGCTCCCTCTAATTGATCAAACAGGTCGTTGATTCTAGGCAAAGGATACTTGTTCTTGATAGTCACTTCATTCAGAGAACGGTAATCCATAACTAAACGTTGACTCCTATCTTTCTTCTCCACAAACAGAACTGGTGCTCCCCATGGTGATGAACTTTCGCGAATAAAACCTTTCCCGAGTTGTTCTTCTAATTGTTTCTTAAGTTCCTTTAGCTCATCAGTAGACATGGGGTAAGGTCTTTTTGCTATGGGGCCAGTGCCTGGTAATAGATCAATGAGAAACTCCACATCCCTATCAGGTGGCATTCCTGGTAGTTCCTCGGGAAAAACATCGGGGTACTCCCTCACTATGGGTACTTGATCTAGGCTAACCCCCTTAAGATGATTGAGCATAACCCCTTTTATTTCCATGTTGGATTTGAATCTAATCCTCTTTCCTTCTGGGGTGGTGAGTGTAATTGCTCTGTTTGCACAATCTATGACCCCTCCAAAAGTGGTCATCCAATCCATCCCGAGAATAACATCTAGTCCTTGAGACTCTAGAATTACGAGATGGGTTGGAAATTTGTATTTTCCAATTTCCAAGGTAAGCTGCCTACATCCGGCGTTGACGAGCATTTCTCCTCCTGGGGAGCTTACTCTAATGGTTTTCCCTATGGTTTCAGTGGGTAGCCCATTTTTATTTACAAATGCCCTTGATATGAATGAATGAGATGCTCCAGTATCAAATAAAACCAATGCTGTAAAGGAGTTGAGTAGAAACGTACCAATCACAGCATCAGGTTCGTCCATCACTTCCTCCACATTGACATGGTTCACATGTCCCTTCTAAAATGGGTTGGGTTTGGCATTCTCATCCACTTTCCTCTCTAGGCAGTCATTAGCATAATGTCCTGTCTTCTTGCACTTGAAGCAAGTCACTTGGGAAACATCTCTCTTCCCTTCTGTATTATGACGATGATGTCCATTTCCATGGCTATGTCCATTGTGATTATTTCCTTTGAATCCTCCATTGTTACCCCTGTATCCACCATTAGGATTGTGTCCATGGTGCTTGTGTCCATGGCCATTGTTGTGGTGGCTCCAGGATTTGTGGCCACTACCTTCAGAGAAATGCTGCTTCTTGTGTGATGGCTCAGAGTGAGTCTTACCAACCCCAAATTTTCTCTTTCTGTTCTCTTCCTTCCTCATATTGTTATCTAGAGTGATGGCTTGGTCTAACAGAGTTTGATAATTTGGAGCATAAGCTACAGACAGAGGTATCTTCAGTTCTCCCTTGAGTCCACTAAGGAATTTATCCTTCCTCTTTGCATCAGTATCAATATCTTCTGGTGCATACCTTGATAAGGTGTAGAAATCATCCATATATTCCTTCAAAGTCCTACCTCCCTGTTTCAGACTGCGGAACTCATCCCTCTTCAGATTCATTATTCCTGAAGAGATATGAGCATTACGAAAACCTTCTTTGAAAGCATCCCAAGTCATTCCCTCTAAAGGATGGGTCACTTGATAAGTCTCCCACCACATTGCAGCGGGTCCTTCAAGCAAGTGAGCAGTGAACCTCACCTTTTCAGCATCAGTGCATTCACAAGTAACTAGATCCTTGTTAACTGAGCGGAGCCAGTCATCTGCCACTATCGGTTCCGAGGCAAAGGAAAACTTGTTAGGTTTAAGCCTTAGAAATCTTGCCAGTCTATCCACTGGGGGTGGCGGTGGAGGGTTGTTATTGTTGTTGTTATTGTTGTTGTTGTTTGCTGCCAAAATCTGAGTCATCATTTGCATAAGCTGAGTCTGAGCTGCCATCATCTGTTGCATCGCGTCATTGTTGTTGTTATTCTCGTTGTCACGACGAGGAGGCATCTGTGGTGGTTTTCAGCATAGGCAAGTTAAGATAGATAGATCTAAGGAGAAAAGTCTTCCTACCCATGCACAGACGTAAAGGTAATTACACAAGAGTAAAGCTTGGAAATAAAACTAATAAAGGATTTATTTTGCTAGAATACGGAATTTGCCATCACAAAATTGATAGGTCAAACTTAGGCTCGAAAAACATCAACATCAACTTGGCGATCAAACTAAGGAAACTACTCTTCAACCATGACGTCTTCTTCTTCTTCAATTTCTTCAATCGTGATTCCTTCACCTGCGAGGATGGCCTTGAGTTCCTTCACTTCTTTCTCCAGGGCATCATTCTTCTCTTGTAACTCTCTCTTCTCACCACGTATCTTTCCTATCAACTCATAATCAGCCTCTAAGTACAAGTCGTTGTCTTCTATTTTCGACTTCAGATCTCTAATCTCTTGGTTCTTCGTCCTGATTCTCTTTTCTTGACTCAGCAGCTTCTTGTCCTGAGTCTTCAGCTTCCCATCTTGAGTGTGGACTACCTCTTCTAGAGTCTTCACCTTCTCTTCTTCCTCCTTGAGTTGGCCGCGTAATTCATCATTCAACAATAGCTCATTGTACTTTTCTTCCTCGAGGTCCTTGACATGAATCTCTAAGTTTTGAAGATACTGGCGTAACGGAGTAGCTTTGGTTTCTGGGGCTAAGATGTAAGGTTCCCCATCTTCATTACGTCTGCCTAGAGAAAAGGAGTAGTGATTCCTCAACTCCCTATAATGCTTCCCACAGAGACGTCCTATCAGATCTTGCATGACGAGGTTGAGGCCTCTCTCCATGGAGTCGCTGATCACCTTGATCGTGATGTCTTCGGTTGTGGGCTCGGTTTGGCGTCCTGGCTGAAGAAGTCTGACTCCCCAGCAGCCTTCTTTGCTAAACTTGTTCAGGTGTTTCCCTCTGATGGTGGGTGTGGGCAGCGCCAACAGTGTGACTATCTCGAGAACATGGCCTCCAAAGTGAGTGTTGATGATGTCCTTAGTGTCGTTGAAGTTGAAGCTCTCCATCTTGAGTCATAAGAGTAAAGGAACATAAGTTTTAATGCATAAGGTAAAGGAGTACTAGGAATTGCACAAATACTTAGAAAATATCAAACTTTCTCTAAGGTGATCATGGGTTATTGACAACTTTTTGTAAATTTGGATATTCACTATAGTGAGAGATACAGGCACCCGCAAGCCAATCATGGAACGGTCTCGTGTCCGTGGACACGTAAAGTTGTCCGGGCCGCTTCAATCTCACTATGCCGCTAGGATCCAAAAGTTCTCAAAGGAGTCAGTAAATTTGATCAACAAGGGTTTTCCAGACCTAAGGGCTCGAACTTACAGGCAACACTTCGCTCTGATACCATTTTGTAGCATCCCACTTTTTATCAAAAGTGAAATACCTGTGTTATGTGCTAGTCCCTGGATCAACGCTAGCACCACAATACAAAACTTAAGGTATCATTGCAAAAGAGTTAAAATTATTACAACTGAATCCAGAGTAGACAAATATATCTTATTACAAGGTGCATAGCCTTAATGGCTAGCTAAAACTCAAAGATCAAACAGCAGAAGTAATTTAGCAATGAGCCTCCATCTTCAAGCATGTGCCACAGGCAAACATGTTGGGTGTAGACTCGAGTCCAGAAATGACATCCTCATTCTTCATCAGAAGATCCTGCACGTTGGAATATGCAGCCCCAAAGGAGATCAGTACAATGATGTACTGGCAAATGACACCTATGGTGGATATAAAATGGCGAGTCTAGTACTACATGATTTCTTTGGCTAGGTGGATCTTAAGGCTATTTGCAGAAATGCCAATTTTCTCCTAACACATTTGTAAAGCCATTTTGTTTTACAAAAAGGGGGTGGCAACATTGGAATAGCTCCAAGTACCACAATCATACTTCCTTGGGCAAATTTTTAGTTTAATAAAACAGTGTTGAGATTCTTCTGTCCATCCTTGTCCAGCTGCTCGAAGTCGTCCATTTTCCGGGGACACGGCTATGATCATAGTTTCTAACTCTGCAGAGGTTGTGCACTTTCACCCTTTGTCTTCAATTAGCCCAAACATCCTATACACCCGGAGTGTATCATGGAAAGGAGAGAATTGAGACGAGATCTTTCAGAAGAAGAATTCAAACCCACCGGCAAGACCCGTTCCACCTATAATTTTGCTACATCTGCTTGTCAAGCCTGGGCTGAACTCTCACAACTTAGTTGATCAAGACAGAGCCCATAATGTCAAAGGGTTGCACGGGAAGCTACTAGATTTAGAGGGACATAGTAATCTCTTTGTTCCTGGGTGGCCATCCGCAAGTAACAACCTCAAGTGAAATAACCCTTAGACAAGGGCCCTGAGGCAACACTCAACATAAACCAGTCTTACCACTTCCACCCAGGTGGTTCCTTCATTTGTTATACTTACAATTTTTCCTACACATCTAGTAAAATCATCTTTTGATATAGCATAGCATCTACTAATTCCTAAGACTAAATATAAAAGGTGGCTAGGATATTGCATAGCATACTGCTTATAAAAAGGCCTATCATGCACACTACTTTAAAATAACTAATGCTTAGTAAAAATATAGGTGCTAACATGGAGTGTCACTTGCCTTGGCAGCAGGATGAGTAGGAACAGCAACCACAACTGTAATATTGCTCCTCCTCACAATCTAAACAAACAGAATAACAACACATAAACAAACAATAAAGGAAAACATTACAAAAACAAGTATGCATGGTATGCAATGATGAAAATGCATTAACACCACAATTGTTATGCAAAGTGGTTCTCTGGATTTCTAACATGTTTAAGATCTTTTGGAGAAAAAAAATAAAAAATAAAGTAGATACTAAATTAATTATATCATTTTTAGTGTTCTCATATGAATTTAATAAACCTAAGATTCAAAATGTATGGTGTTAAAGTGGTCTAGTAGTTGTTATTTTCTACTTTCTGGAAGTATTACACCTTAACAAAACCATAGCATTTGGATTTGCTCAAAAAGCCATTTTAGAATTAAAGTTATGTACCAATTAGTGCAATTTAGGAATTTATGAATAACATGTTTGTGCACGTGTCAAAAGTGGAGATCCATGGATCCATTGTGTTCTACTGTTTCTGCTGATTCCAAAAAGTACAAAATTATTGCATTTGAGTTTACAGAACAGAAGTTATTGAATTTACAAGTTTTAAATTAAATCTGCCTAAAAACAGAAAACAGTCGATCCGTGTCATCCTTAATGGAGCGATGTGATTGGTCCGTACCGCTTCGCTCGGATCGCGCGCAGGGGCCGTTGGATTTAAATGACGGGGAACGGCCCAGATCTAACCAGAACAGAGCGGTAAGTGATCTAATCTGATCCGTTGGATTAGATCCAACGGTCAGCGACTGAACGCGTCGGGCGGGCGGCGCTATTCGCCGGAATCTCGCAGGAAAACGAGAGCGCGCGGCTCGGCATGCATGGCGCGGTGGCTACACGGGGGCAGAAGGGAAACGGGGCTCACCAATCGATGCAGGACGTCGAGGAGATCGTGGTGGCGCAGTGATGAGCTCGGTGAAGACCTCCACGTCGCGAAATTTCTCGCCGGACTCCACCCGAGGCGACGGTGATGGACGTCGAGGATGGCGCCGTCGACCTGGGGGGAAATAAACGCGCAAACGTTGTCACAAGGATGCGTCGTGGTGAGATGAAACGAACGGAGAGGGAGAGAGAGCCCGAGAGGGTCGAGGTTTGCCGGAAAGCAGAGACCTAGCCGACGGGGATGAGTTCCAAAAACCGTGCGGCCTAGGGGCTCCTCTGCTGTTTTCGGTGGGCAGAACGAAGAGGACGAGGTGGAGCTTATGTAGAGCGTGGAGGGGACGTAAATGGCGTCTTAAAACTGCGCGTTATCGCTGGATTCATTCGGCCGTTTCCGGTCTTTAATCGTGAGCGCAGTCACCGCGCTGGGGGAAGACGACGGTGCGTCATGGTGACGTCATCTAGACGTGGGCCTCGGGGCCACGTATCAGAGAGAGGGGTAGAGAGGGGGTGAGTGAGTGGGGCACCGGTTCTTTCGGGCTGGCCCGTTGGGCTGGAGTGTTGCTCGCTGCGCGCTGCGCGGGAGGGAGAGGGAAAAGTAATGGGCTAGGCCCAGGGGGCGCGGTAGAATAGGATTTCGCTTTATTTTTTTTTGTTCTCTTTTTTTTTAACTTTAACCAACCATAAACCACTCAAACTTAATCAGAAAAATAATTAAAAATATGTTTTGAAAAGCTAGTGACATAAGGAATATTTTGGTATTGCTCCTTTTTAAAAATAAAATAATTTCACAGAGGTCAAATATGAGGACTTCAATTTTCTCCTTTTGTGTGCTTATGTGGTGAAAAATGAGTTTTATTGTCTTGTTGTGATTAGGTGCAAGGTGATCATATGAGATGATGCCATGATGCAAATGTATGCATGATGTTATTAAATTTTGAAAATCCTGGGATGTTACAAGGTCTCAAAAGTAATTTTTAATAAACAATTCTTTTGAAAATATTTGAGGCACCAAGTGGAAAAAGAATGAAAACGGGGGTTTATTTAATAGGCTAAAAACCCTGAGAGAAGAATAATTAAATGGCCCTTGAAAAATAAATGGACCATATCGAGGTGGTATATAAGTCATGAAGATGGCAAGGGTAGGTTGATGGGGATTTAAAACAATAAGGAGTGATGTTGATTAACATGGACAAAGTGCTTCAACATAATAGAGATATGATCATTATTTTGGGGATGCCTTCTAAAGGACTTTGAAATAAGATACCAAATTGTTTCAATATCCAAATTAACAACTTGGATGGAGAGTACAGATAGGAGACATGAGACCCATGAAGGTACATTGATGAATATAACAAGTTTTGACATAGAGGCATGTCTCCAAAGTTGGAAGTTTTAAAGAAAACAAAATATGCGATAGAAATATGATGGAAGGTGATATTGATGCTTGGTCTTGTTATTACTATATTTTATTCACTTTAAAACAACAAACATGATAAGCAAACATATATAAACACTTCAGGGAAAACTCAAGGTAAGAGCACACAATAAGAAGATAATAACAAGACTTAACAAGTTTTATTCAAGCAAGGGAGTTCTTTAATTTAATTTCTAGGATGTTTTCCCAAGTGTTAGTTAGAGGTAGTGATCAAGACACACCATGACTACAAGAGGATTCTTGTAAAGAATTTCAACTCAAGGCTTGTTATTTCCAAAAGAATATTATTGAGGTAAAACACAGGGTAATATAATCCCCACTTATAGTTTTTGCAAAATAGAAAGTGAGATGGTTTTTTTTGGAATACTTGCAAAAATAACTTGGTTGAAAACAGGTAGGAGATGATTACCTCCAAAATACTTTTCATATAGTTTTGCAAAATACCTTTTGTTTTCTCAAAACTTGGCTTTTGGGTTTCTTCTAAAATCAAAACATTTTAAAAAAGGTTTTTGCCAAAAGAGGGTGATAGATGAATAAGATTAGTTTTCTTGTCATGACTTGATCACAGGGGTTAAGTTTTAAGAAGGTTATGAACATTGGTGTTATTGTTAGTTGTTAACAAACAAAAACACAAACACAAATGACAAGCAAACCGAAAAGAAACAGAAGCATTAGTCAAACATTTCAAAAAGTTTTTGTTGGCCCTGATTTTTGGGTTATTGATAAAAAAATTCCCTGTCCTCCAAAAATTGGGCTTTTACAAAATATATGAAATATATTGTATCTAATGAAAGGAATATTCCTAATAAGTAAATTTCCACTATGCTTGCTAATTACTCTTTTAATGGTAAGGTTCCAAAGAAGCTTGGAGATCTTGGTATTCCTACTATCCCTTGTTCTATTAAAAATAATTATGTTAGAACTGCTTTATGTGACTTGGGAGCAGGAGTTAGTGTTATGCCTTTTTCTCTCTATAAGAGGCTCTCTCTGTAAATATTGATACACACTGATATATCTTTGCAAATGGCTGATAAATCTACTGCTATTCCTGTTGGTATATGTGAGAATGTTCATGTTCAAGTGGCTACTAATTGTTTTATATTAACTTACTTTATTGTGTTGGACATGCCCGAAGATGATAATATGTCTATTATTCTTGGGAGACCTTTTCTTAACACTGCAGGGGCTGTTATTGATTGCAATCAAGGAAAGTAACTTTTAATTTTAATGACAAATAGCACACAGTTTATTTTCCCAAGAAGATTGACACAAGATATGGTCTAAATTCAATTGAAAATATTGAGACCATCAAGATTGGAGAATTCTATTATCCCATTCGAATGCCACCAAAATAATATGAAATTATTATGATTGGGACTATGTCTATCAATGTTGAGGTAACATAATTATTTAGTGATAAGTAAAGTTTTGCTTCATATAAAAATTGTGTTGGTAACAAGACTTGATGAACCTTGTTAACAAAGTGATTTTTAATGAATAGGACAATGTTTTCACTATGTTTTCACCTTCCCTATTATGTTTGCACCATTTTTACTTCTATTTTAACCTTGCTACTTTAGTATAATTATGTTTTCCACCATCCATAGTCATGTTTTCATCTTGATTACTTTGGTTATGCATTTTTTCACCACCCATAATTTTGTTTTCACCACTTCCACCTTTGTTTTCTTTGGTTATTTTCCCATTGGAGTGTCTTAGAACCTATGTAGTTCTGGTTTTGGTTTTATTTTCCACCTTTCCACACTTGTTTTTCTGGTTTTTAATTAATTATAAAATTCTGAAAATACCTCGAAAATAAAGTTTCTCGAAAAATTCCAGAAAATTTATAATAATATTTTACGTCAAAAATGAGGCAGAGATGAACCTGTTAGACCCCAGGGAGACCCATCAGGCAGGCACACCACAGGGTGGTGCGGCCAGCCCCTGGTGGCGCCAACACATGGTGTGGGTGATGAGGTGTTGACCTCTAAGTTGGCCCGATCTTCACGAATCGACAAGAACGAACGAAGAACGCACAAAGAACGCGATGAACACGATGAACACGAGAGGGGGAATCGAGGGAAATCGAGGGCAAACGCGTGGAAACACAAAAGGGGGGAAGATAACTCGTGAAGCCTACGAGGGATCGCAAACCCAAGTCAACAACACGCTAATTGAAACCGTTTCTCTTACCGGCCGGTCCACCGATCCAACAGAAGCCCAAAAGGGGAAGGTTGGCAAGCGCTACTAGAATCACTATGTGAGAGAGTAGCTCCTTGGAGAGATCTTGATACAATCCTAGATGAACATCATCAACATAGGAGTAGCCTCGTAAGAGGAGTCACCTCAAAAGAGGGATACAAGGGCAAAGCCCTAAACTCTCGAAAACAATGCTCAAAACTATTCCTTTCCCTAGATCTAGCCACCGGAGTCCTTTATATAGTCGGGGTCGAAACGGGGGTCGAAACGGTGCCAAAACGGTCCATTTCCGTGCATTCCGGGGCCACCCCGGCCTGGGAGCCGGCCTGGCCGGCCTGGAACCCGGCCTGGGGCCAGGGTGGGGCGCAGAGGCCTGGTGCCCGGCCTGGGGCCCGGCCTGGGGCCAGGGTGGGAGGCCGGCCCCCTCGGGCTGGTGCCCGGCCTGGGTCCCGGCTTGGGGCCAGGGTGGGATGAGGAGGCCGGCCTGGGGCCAGGGTAGGCCGGCCTGGGGCCCGGCCTGGGGCCAGGGTGAGGCCGGGAGCCTCCTTTTCCCTCCGTTCTTCCTCCTCGGAACTCCGATCTTGACGCCGTCTTCACCCACGTTCTTCCTAGCTTCATGCGCACCTTCTTGGATGTGTTCTTGAGCATCTTGGGCACCATCTTGGGTCTCCATGTGGTGATCCCACCTATGCATGTAGAGGGGTATTTCATGAGGTAGAGCACCGTTCACCAAGTCACCGGAAACGTACGGAGATAGGAGTGAGTTCACCTTGTGGTGTGTCGATGTTGTGCTTGGTTGAATACGGTTGGCTACATCATCTCCCCCCCCCCTTGAAGAAGAGTCGTCCTCGACTCTCGTTCCATCCATTTTGGAGTGGGAGAAGGAAAGTTGACGACGAAGATGTCGTTGAAGTTGAGCCGCTTGTCGAAAATCATGTGACGGTAGGCTCGTAGGGGATGTTGTCCAAAGGTGATGAAGATCATGAAAGGTTCCTCCTTGGGTGGTTGAGGAAGATCTTGCGAGACGGTGTAGTCGTTGAAGTTGAGCCTCTTGTCGAAGGTCATGCCAAGGTATGCTCGTGGAGGGTGTAGTCCAAAGACTATGACGATCTTGACATGATCCTCCATGGTTGGATGAGGATGAGCTTGCGGAAGCGGTAGAGTGTAGTCGTGGCGGTCATTGTCGTTGACGCGCTTGTCGAACTCCAAGTGCATCTTGACGAAGGGGATGTAGACGTTGTAGTCATTGTCGTTGACGCGCTTGTCGAACTCCATGCACATCGTGACATGAGGGATGTATGCGTAGAAGCCGTTGATGTCGAAGTGCTTGTGACGCGCCGTGTAGATCTTGACTTGAGGAGTGTGGATGGAGAATGCCTTGTCGTAGAAGCTCTTGTCAATCTCCATGTGGATCATGATGAGCGGAATGTGCTCCTTCCAACCCTTCAAGTCGGTGTCGATGTTCATGCGTTGTGGAGAGCCTTGTATGTGGAGTAGTCCATGAGGTCGAGGATGCTTGATAGGGTCACCAAATCTCTGCAAAATAGACAACAGAGATGGAGAGGAAGTTGGTAAGCCGTTAGTGTCGATAAGCACACATGGGATTTTGCTCTCAACTCTCATCTCACTTTTGGTGGCTAACAAGGCGAGGCCTCTACGAACACTCATGCTTTTTCCACTCAATATGGGCTTGTGGCTCTCACTCACGTGAAGGTGGATCTCTCTCTCACCACTCATCTCACTAGAAGCTTGAGAGGGGACACTAGAAGGCTCCAAAGTCTTGGCACAAGAGGTGTGCGGGTTTGTCGAGGCCGTTGCATTGCTTGGAGTCGGTAGTGTCATAGCATGTGGCGAGGAGGACTCGATCATCTCATCTCTTGGGGTGATCTCCAAGTGTGGAAAGGGTGGCTTTCTTGGAGGAGGAGGTAGGGTCATGGCTTGTGTCGAAGGAAGCTCCAACATCTCCGTGATGTGGTAGTGTAAGCCATGCCTTGTAGCATCCTCAAATGGTCGATGATGATGATGATGAAGATTTCCTTGGCTAGAATGGTGGCTTGAGCGTGGCCTTGTGGAGGTTGGCATGAGATTCGTTGAAGTCAAGCGGAGAGTGTCACCCAATTCGTCATTACCTCCATCAATGATAGATGGGCCATTGACGCCGACTCTAGAGAGGTTGCATCGTTGGTCCCTATCTTGAGGATAGGTTTGAAGAACTCGTGTCAACACTCGCGATGAATTCTCGGCCTCATTGCAATAGACGCTTTCGTCACCATTGGTCGGCATGTCCAAGGAATTGAGAGCTAGTTGGTGCAAGGCATAGTATTGGCCTTCACTCATGTATGCATGGTCACCATTTTGGTTGGCAACCAAGATCATCTCATTGGTAGCATTGGGATCTCTCTTGTCGATGGTCGGAGTTGTCACTTGTGTCATTGGAGACGAAGAAGAAGAATGCCTTAGAGATGATGGCAAGGGATGAGCCTCTTTGACAATGTCACCTGCATCAACGTCTTCATCATAGAGTGGTAGAGGGGTTTCCTCATGCATATGGTGATGTAGATCTTGTGTCATGGGAGGAATAGCTTCACACTCTTGATGTTGGTGTTGCGCTTGTGGCGATGATGGAAGGTCATGCTCTTGATCATGAAGGTCATTGTACTTCCTCAAAGTTGGTCGCTCATGGAAGTTGTGGTTGGGTGTTGGTGGAGAAGTATCTCTCGCCTCTTGCCTTGACGAGGTAGTGGTATCATAGTGTCCATGGCGAGGATGTTCTTGATCCTTGTCGAAGGCGGGGTGCGAATAGAAAGCACAATCTTGGTGAAGATGCGGTGGAGGCTCCCATTCCTCATATGGATGGTGACGCTCATGGTCCTTGCACCTTGTAACATTGAGGCAAACGGCGCTCAAGTTATTGTCTTCATGGCCTAGGTGATGTGGTGCTTCATCCAATATGGGAGAAGAAGCATGATGGATAACATCTCCATTGGACGCACCATCTTGGTCGCCGCCTTGGCAATCCCACATTATGTGACCATGGCCCTTGCAAATGGGGCATAAGAGGTCTTCATCTTGAAGGAGAGGGGAAAGTAGGCTCATAGCATCCGTGCCTAGTGGTGGTCGAAGTGGGCGCTCATAGGGGTCCTCATCAAAGATGGGAAGTGAAGTAGCAAATTGAGCCATCCCACTTGGTTGTTGTCGATGGTGGCGCTCAAAGGAGTCTTCCACGAAGATGGGGAAAGACAAGCCATAGGGAGCATTCGCACTCGCTTGATGTTGAGAAGGTGTCTCATTTGGGTCTTCATCAAAGATAGGCGGTGGAAGCTCATGTGGGTCATCCTCGTTGGTTTGGCGATGGCGATCATGATGGAGAGGATGGCGCCGGTGGTCATTGTGGTGGAGTCGAGGGAGGCATTCACTAGAAGCCATGTCGGAGGCACCTTCTTGAGAGTAGACTTGGTCTTGGTGGTCATTGTGGTGGTGACACACATTTCTCCTTGGAAGCCTTGAATGTGGGATAGCACCATCCACGAAGCCATTTAGACCAATGTCATGAGTCGAGCGTGGAGAAGGTGGATGATGAAGAATATCCGGTCGTAGAGGGTGATCTTGAAGAGGGTCACCACGGCCTTGTCGGTGTCGAGGTCGAGGTAGTGGTGATGGCGAGCGATGCTCAAACCAATGTCGTCGCGGAGCTTGTGGTGGAAGATGCGGTGAGGTTGGTGTACCACTCTCTTCCATATGGTGATCATGGCGACGATCTTGGTGATGAGCTTGGTGATGATAGCGGGGTTGATGACGAAGCTTGCGGCGCTCCCGCACTTCATGTGTAGGATGACTCCGCAAGTCATTCGGATGCCTTGGCTTCTTGGCCTTCTCGCTTGATGGAGCCTCGATGATGTCCTTCTTGTGGCGCCGTCTTGATGTTGAAGGAGACCATCTTGACGTTGCCAACTTGTCGGATTTCTTGTCGTGGCGCCATCTTGAGGTTGAAGGTCGTTGTCGTGTCTTGGCCTTGGCAATCTCCGAGGAGTTCCTTGGGGGCGAGCATGAACCATCGGAGTTTCTTGACAATCGAAGCTTGGCGAGGAATTTCTTGTAGGTGAGCTCGTCCATGTCGGAGTCATTGTCGGTGTAGAACTCCGCCATGGTCGAGGATGCGTTGTCGGTGTAGTAGGGCTCCATCTCGTCATCCAAGCTTGCGATGTCGTAGTTGTGGTAGTGGTTCATGTCGGTGGAGCTCATGGAGTCGAAGTCGGCGTGGTGGTTGTGGTACTCCTCCATGTCGATGATGCTTGGGGAGGAGTAGTCGGTGTAGAGCTCGACGTCGTGGTCGTAGTAGTGGTGGTGATCCACCATGTCATGCTCGTAGTGGTGGTCATCCACGATGTCGTGCTCGTAGTAGTGGTCGTCCACCACGTCGTGCTCATAGGAGTGGAGGTCCATGTCTAGCTCGTTGTAGTCGTAGTGGTCCATCATGGACTCATCATGATCATCATGGCCTCCAAATTCTTCGCTCTCGCTATACATGGCTAGTGACAAGCACAAGTGTATATATGGAGTATGAGGACCTAAGAGCTCAAACCTCACCTTTTAGCAAATGTTGGAAACTAGTGGACCAAGCCAAGAGAAACCAATAACAAAAAGAATGAAGTGACTTGAGTTCGAAAGATCCCAAAAACACGCTCCAAAACACACACGGCTTATGGGTGGATGGCAATGGGTTAGAAATGTGGCGAGAAAACGACAAATCCAAAGAAAAGTTTGTTGTCAAACGTGGAGAAGAATCAAAGAAAAGTTAGCACGAAAACCAAACCTAGTGGAGGAAAATGCTATGGTGGAAACGAAAAACACACACACACAAGTGATAAATGGGGTTAGTGTGGCCAATGGACGAGCGGAGACGAAATGTACCTATCGAAGACTAAGCTCAATGCCACACCAACGCAAGGAGGACGCTAGCTCGAACCGCAATTAACAAGAGGCAACAAGATTCGCAATGTGGCAACCGGTCACTCTCTTCTCTCTTGCAACTCAAAGCTAGGCGTTCCTACAAATGATAGCAATTGGCATCGATCTTTGCTTCTTTTGGCTCTTTTTGCTTCTTTTGCTCTTTCTCCTCTCTTTTTTTTTTTTGATTTTTGATGGATGATGATGCGGAGATGATTCCCAAATGCCAATGCCTACTCGTAGCTAGTCTCTCACAAGCGCAAAACTCGCACTCTCGGTGCCACAATGCAATGCCAAGCGGTGCAAAAGAACTAGTCCAAGTAGGTAAGGTACACAAAGGAAAGGGTTAGTTCAAGCGGAAGCAAGTTATACCTATGCGGTGGATGATCTCGGACTTGCGGCCGTGGGGGAGTCGATGTCGTGGCGATCCGTTGATGTGGAAGCGTAGGTGATGTCGTGGGCGTCGCGTAGCACTTTGTTGCACTCAATTCGGATCAAAAACGACAAAGAAAAACAAGTTTCAAAATCTGTCCAAGAATCGAAGAGCAGGATTTTTCTGAAATTTTTGCTCAAATTCGAAATTTCTCCCAAATCAAGAAAATTTTTGGACAAATTCAAGAATTGTGGCTGAATAGGAAGATGGGGAATGGTTTTTGGCAACAAATCTATGAAACAAAACCACGAGAAACTCAACGAATCAAGAGATCGGTCGAAATCCCTTTCGGCTATTTTTGGTCAAATTTTCGAATTTATGGTGGATAGAAGAAAAATTGGTGGTAGGGGAGGGGGTGGGGTGTCGGATTCGTGTCAATCTAGCTCTGGATACCAGATGATGAGGTGTTGACCTCTAAGTTGGCCCGATCTTCACGAATTGACAAGAACGAACGAAGAACGCACAAAGAACGCGATGAACACGATGAACACGAGAGGGGGAATCGAGGGAAATCGAGGGCAAACGCGTGGAAACACAAAAGGGGGGAAGATAACTCGTGAAGCCTACGAGGGATCGCAAACCCAAGTCAACAACACGCTAATTGAAACCGTTTCTCTTACCGGCCGGTCCACCGATCCAACAGAAGCCCAAAAGGGGAAGGTTGGCAAGCGCTACTAGAATCACTATGTGAGAGAGTAGCTCCTTGGAGAGATCTTGATACAATCCTAGATGAACATCATCAACATAGGAGTAGCCTCGTAAGAGGAGTCACCTCAAAAGAGGGATACAAGGGCAAAGCCCTAAACTCTCGAAAACAATGCTCAAAACTATTCCTTTCCCTAGATCTAGCCACCGGAGTCCTTTATATAGTCGGGGTCGAAACGGGGGTCGAAACGGTGCCAAAACGGTCCATTTCCGTGCATTCCGGGGCCACCCCGGCCTGGGAGCCGGCCTGGCCGGCCTGGAACCCGGCCTGGGGCCAGGGTGGGGCGCAGAGGCCTGGTGCCCGGCCTGGGGCCCGGCCTGGGGCCAGGGTGGGAGGCCGGCCCCCTCGGGCTGGTGCCCGGCCTGGGTCCCGGCCTGGGGCCAGGGTGGGATGAGGAGGCCGGCCTGGGGCCAGGGTAGGCTGGCCTGGGGCCCGGCCTGGGGCCAGGGTGAGGCCGGGAGCCTCCTTTTCCCTCCGTTCTTCCTCCTCGGAACTCCGATCTTGACGCCGTCTTCACCCACGTTCTTCCTAGCTTCATGCGCACCTTCTTGGATGTGTTCTTGAGCATCTTGGGCACCATCTTGGGTCTCCATGTGGTGATCCCACCTATGCATGTAGAGGGGTATTTCATGAGGTAGAGCACCGTTCACCAAGTCACCGGAAACGTACGGAGATAGGAGTGAGTTCACCTTGTGGTGTGTCGATGTTGTGCTTGGTTGAATACGGTTGGCTACATCAGTGGGGCCCCCTGGCCCTCCGCTAGCTCTCTCCCCTGCCAAAGAGTTCTCTCTCTCACCCCAAACTCAAAACTTTTCCTGGAACCCGAGTTCTTGCTGTTCTTCCTCGAGATTTTTCGATCTCTTTGCTCAGCCCACCTTTGTTGCTGGAATTTGGTGCATTTTCTCTCCGGTACGTGACTCCTCCGATTATCCAAGTATAATTTTATTTGGTGGAGTATTTCTTGAGTATTTTGGTACAGTAGGTGACAGCTTATGTGAGTTTGCATGCTTGATTTAAGTTCAAATTATATAGTTTTGATGCATGTTTAGCTCTCCTACAAGTCTCTATAGTAGTTTCTACCATATAGTTGCTTGAAACCAATTTTTGTGATGATTGTTAAAAATTTCAGAAATGGACAACTTCAACTTTGGAGAGATCTTTAGAAGTGATGCCCCTAGGAGGACAAGGCCCTCACATTCATCTACTCTATTGATGCCATCCTACAATGAGGACCTCATTGCACCTAGCATCGATGATGCAGGAGACGATGGAATTGCTAATCCATCTAGTTTCCATTGCTATACATTTTTAAGAGGTGCAGGTATACTTGATGACTTCTTGATGCTGATTGATAGGGTTGGATTAACCAACTACATGAATGATGAAGGTCCCCAATATGCTATTCTTACAAAAAAATTTGTTGAGAGTTTTAAATTCCATAACTCCCAATATGCTCCAGCTGTTGCATTTAAGATCTATGGTAGCCCTTTTTCCTTGTATTTGGAGAATTTTTGTAGCACTATAGGTATCAACAGGAGGATTCAGGAGAGACCCGCTGATTTGATGGAGCTATATCGAGGAGTTACCAATGATGATGGCCGCACAACTCAGCGCGGCAAGATAAGGAATATTCAACTTCCTGCTATTAGATATTTCACCTACTATCTTGCTACTTGTATCCTTGGTAGGGAGAACACTAGCGGTATTTCAAACTATAATCTTGCTTTTCTTGCTGCTGCACTTAACTGTAGCGATAAGTATAACCTTGGTGCTCTCATTGCTCGCCGCCTAGCTGCTAAAGGACCCATTTATGGGGGCATTATTTCTACATGTATAGTAACTTCTCTAGGCCTTCCTATTGCTCCCAATGATGAATTCATAGCTCTATAGACTTGATCTTGTTGCCATGGAGGCTCATCATTTTATTACTGCTAACTCAACTGCTGAACATATAGTATATAGAGTTTTATTTACTGACGGAGATGAAAGGGAAGTTACTTTGCTGCAGCCTGTTTTGTTCAAAGTTGACAGGATGCCATGGTCGCGCTCGAAGGGAGAGCTAGACGAGCTGCGCTTGATTGAGTTCCATAGGCAGCAAATGAGGCGGAATGCGCCTTCCGACGACTACACCACGTAATACACCAGGACGTCCTCGAGCACATATCAGGAGGATGGCTCATCCTCGGCAAATTATGGGGGCGCCACCTCATGGCCCGCTTGGGATTTATCTCCACTTAGGCCAAAAGCCTAAGCTTGGGGTAGGTATACCGCATCACACTCATCTAAATATCATGTTTCTGTCGGTTCTTTGTATATCCATGTTTTCGTTTCTTTCGTTCGCTTTCGGTTCTTTTCTTTCTTTTTGTTTTTATTGTTTTTTTCTTACTTTCCAAAACACAAAAAGACCAAAAATATTTCTGTCGTTTCTCTTTATTTGCTTCTTTATTTTCTTTTGTTGGTTTTCTTTACTTTCTCGTTTCGGTTTAATATTCAAAAATCCAAAAATATTTTTCTTTGTTTGCTTGTTTCTTTCTGTTCTTGTTTTTAAATTAGAAAACCCAAAAATATTTGTTGTTCTTCTTTGGCTTTGTAAAGTTTTTTGCAGAGTTCAGTAGCTCAGCGTGTCTCCATTGGAGCTTGATTATCATTCCATATTATTCAATCCACACGAGTGAAGAGGAATAATGACGATTTGCGACAATTCAAGTTGTGGTGAGAGGCTAGTATAAACTCTATTTGTTTTCATTTTTTACATATACTCATCCATGTGGACATGCTTAGTTTGTTCGTGTAAGGTGTATGTTATTTAATCGATGCTTAGTAGTTTGTGCTCTCTCATGTTTAGTTCCAACCTATTAACATTATATAGCATGTCGTATAAATGTTTGCTTGCATTGTTTTATTCATAGAAGGGTATGACATTGTGGTATCTCGCTCTGATTGTTTCTCTTTAATCGACTTGGCACATGCTCACACATGCATATGACTGAAAGCAAAAAAGTCAATTAAGCCTCGATGATTTATTTTGCCTCAGAGTATTTGTATCACTATTATGCCCCCATTAATTTTGTTTTGTCGCAAGCATGATTATAATAGTTGTTTCTCTCTCGATTGTCGCTCCCTGTCTATTGCTAGCCTTCATCTGTACTGAGTATGAGCTCTACTCATGCATCCAACTGCCAAGTGTCCACCATACTTACCTATATGTGGTATTTAACTGTCACTCCAAGTAAATTTCTCATGAGCTACCTTTAAAACCTTCAAAAAAATATTCCTGTTTTGTGCCCCTGTTTTAGCTCATGAGGAAGTAAATAGAGAATCTTTATCTCACTTGTTGATTGGAATTTGCACTCTTGGGCTAGTGGCTTCATCCGCTTATCCAAATGATAGAAGAGCTGGCAGCGGGGTTCGCATCCCCAAAATTGGTTACTATAAATTCTTATCACTATTTTTGCCCCTGATTTATCGATCAAAGCATAATTGTGTAAACAAAAGATAAGAGGGATGTACTTCTATACCAGATGCGTCCTTCAATGGGAGCCGCTCTTGCAGGGTCTAGTTGACTTGTGACGTACTGTATAGTCTGTTTATCATTTGTTGACATAAGCATACACCTCTCTAAAAAAATGTTTTATATACCTCTGTTTATAAAATAAAAAGCTCTAGCACATGAGTTAATCCATGCTTCCCTCTATGAAGGGCCTTTCTTTTACTTTTATGCCGACTCTTCACCTTCTCACTTTATGCACCTTCTTGAGAGCATGACTGTAATTCTTAGTGTAATGTGCTTGTCCGAGAACACGGTTGATTGGGGTATAACTTTGATGCTTGTATCTTTGATATCTTTACTTCTAGTCTTCATTTAAACTTCAGAGGTGCCCTAGCATTTATGTTTTGCTCCATTATTAAGGGAAAGCGATTACACTTTACCATACCATATTATGAGCATTGCAATCCTGCAGATTGATATATTTCATGTTGTTTATTATTAGTGTGTTGGTTTCTCTTCATGGTTTGCATAACTACTAGGTGACTTTATCTTTCATACTTCTTATTATGAATTGCCTATATAGTGAGTATATCTACATCATATGAAACAAATGTGTTCGTAAAAGTTCTTTTATCTCACTCAGTTGTCACTGAATTGCTTGCGGACAAGCAATAAGCTAAGCTTGGGGGGAGTTGATACGTCCAAAACGTATCTCCTTTTCCGAACACTTTTGCTATTGTTTGCCTCTAAACTTGTGAGTTTTGGATACAACTAACACAGACTAACACTGTTTTCAGCAGAATTACCTTGGTGTCTTGTTTCTGTGCAGAAAAATCAACTTTCGGGAAATTGCTCAAAAAAGATCCTAATGACCTTATTTCACCCGAAGACCCCCGGAGCCAGAAGGAGACCCGGAGGGGGGCAAGGAGGGGCCCCAGGCACCCCCCCCCCCCCGGGCTCCCCTTTCGACTACATATGCCTCGTGACTCTAAAACATCAAGAGTTCGTCATATTCGTGAAAAACACCACAGAGCGCCGCCGCCACCTCGAAACTCAATTCGGGGATCAGAAGTTCCTGTTCTGGCGCCCTGCAGGGATGGGGATTCGAAGGAGATCATCACCATCATCACTCCCACAACTTCTCCATCAACCATCCATGATTCCCCCATCCATGTGTGAGTAATCCCCGTTGTAGGCTGAAAGGGATGGAAGGGATTGGATAAGATCGATCATGTAATAATGTCACATTGTTAGGGCATAGTGCCTAGTATCCATTGTTAGTGTTTTCTACCGTTGTTGCAACTTGTTATGCTTAATGCTTGTCACTAGACCCCGAGTGCCATGATCTCAGATCTGAACATGTTATTGTTTCATGAGTATAATTATGTTTCTTGATCATATCTTCAAGTTGTTTACACACATTATTGTCTGGAACCCTAGGCCCCAAAGTGACAGAAATTGGGACAACTAGAGGGGATGGTTGTGATGTGAGGATCACGTGTGTTCATGGAGTGTTAATGCTTGGCTCCGGTGCTTTATTAAAAGGAGCACCTTAATTACCAGTAGTTTCCCTTGAGGCCCCGCTGCAAACGGGCTGGTAGAACAATAGATGTTGTGCAAGTTTCTCATTGCAAGCATGTATGACTATATTGGAACACATGCCTATGGTTTGCTAGAACTTGGATGCTTTATTATTATTATCTGCAATGCCCATGTTTTGATTATTACCGTTCGTCCATCCATATGCCTACGGTACTTTAATCTTGTTGTTTCTCGTAATTGCTACTGTTTTTACTATTTTACCCATGCTATTATTTTACTACTACTCGTGCTATAAAACTATTACCACTGATAAACTGTTGCGAACAAATCTACTTTCAGGTGCATCCGAATTGACAACTCAGTTTTTAAGGCTAATAAATATTCTTTGGTTCCCCTTGTGTCAAATCAATAAATTTGGGTTTTACTTCCCTCGAAGACTGTTGCGATCTCCTATACTTGTGGGTCATCAAGACTATTTTCTAGCGCCGTTGCCGGGGAGCATAGCTTTATTTATTTGCTCACTTGAACGTGATATTGTTCGTTGTAAGCCTTTCATCATGGGTAATACTCGTGATGGAAAAGTTCCTATATTACCATCAACTACAAGGAGAGGTACAACTCTGAACACCTCTATTGCTCTTGATTGACCATTTGTTATGAATAAGCTTCTTACACCACCACATGCTACACACACTGTTACTTCTACTGAGTCTGAAAATGCTTCTGATACTTCTGATACTTTTAATGATGCTTCTACCTACTCAAACAGTAAAATTGATTGAGCTATTGAGAACATTAATGAAAGACTGAATTCCCTTGAGACAGACATATCTAGCCCGAAAGAAGTTTATAATCAGATTCATATACATTATGAAAATATTCCTCCAACCTTAGAACCTTCAGGCTGGGTTCCTTCAGTAAAAATTTCTATAATGGTGAAATATTTCATCCCGCTGTGATACTATGTCTGAATTTTGCCTAATGCCCATGAATATTTATGATTCTTTAAATTTGTGGGGCTCTCTAAAAGTGATGTCTTTATAACCTTGGTTGATAATTCCTTTAAATTACCTATGGGAACTATTGAGGGAGTGTTTACAAAATCTTTGTGATGACTATATCTATTGATTACCATGTCATTGAATGTGCCGGAAAAGGGAATATTACACTTGGAAGATCATTGTTGAAACAACTTGGAGGAGTCATTGACATGAATTTAGGAATCTTGAAATTCGGCTCCCCAAATGGCAACTACACCCTTCCTAGGAAGAAGATCAAGAAGAAGAA
Source organism: Alopecurus myosuroides (assembly GCA_028641055.1). Taxonomy (NCBI): domain Eukaryota; kingdom Viridiplantae; phylum Streptophyta; class Magnoliopsida; order Poales; family Poaceae; genus Alopecurus; species Alopecurus myosuroides. The sequence continues at coordinate 113,938,181 of CM054063.1, read as the reverse complement.
GAAGATGTCTAAATGTAACATCGTGATGGGGGTCAACGAATCAACAAGTAGACAATACATTAAGTCACAAGTTAACTAGACTTTAGAAGAGCGGCTCCCATGAATGACATTATTTCTACTCTGGTTAGTAGATCATCCCTCTTCTCTTTTGTTTACACACTTATTGATAAGGGGTTGCCTGATCTTCTCGATGAACTCACACGATTACGATGATATGATAACTTGTGTCTCTCCATGAACTCTCCGGTTAATTCTTGATGCCAATTGCAGCAGCAACCAATCCCTTGGATATTCGCAAATCCACACACTTGCACTAGAAGCCACCGACTATAAGTGGTCATGTATCAACTAATTCCCGTGGAACAGCAGATAAGACGCAAATCTTGCAAGGTAACAATTCCTGATGAATGCTTCGAGCAATCAACAATGGAGTTCTAGGGTTTATGTTTAAAGGTATTCTAAACCTTCTCCACATGAAGGTTGGAGGTATTTAAGAGAGAGGGGGTGCAGCCAAGGGCCAATGTGCACCACCCCTAGGACCTGACTTAGGTTTGGACTCGGACACAACTTGGATTCGAACTAAAGGGGTACAAATCGACCCCATCAAGTGGGATTTGGCCAAGGGCCACGCAGGGCCTTATTGGATTCGTGTGGGAGTACCTAGGACATGTCCTTGGTGCTCCCAAAACTCCTACATGCAGCACATAATAATTCGGGCTGAAACAAGCAAGGACATTTCCTTGGTGGTCTCAATTCCCTCTTCTCAATATTCTGCCTCCTTCTTCTCCCTTGTGCTTCCATGATCATCTCCCTCCATGTGTTCTCCTATGCATTGCTTCATGGATCCATGCTCCTCTCCTCCAATAATGCTTGTGTTATCAACAACCTGGATCATACATAAATGCAAGGATTTAGGTAGTATAAAATTCTCAGAACAACAAACATCATAATTTAAAAGGAGTGAGTTCACCTGATGTTCTAGTAGTTTGGTTCTTGATCTAGTCATAGGTCCAATCCTCACTTCATCATGTTTCTCTTGAACAACAACATCATCAATGGGTGCAATGGTGTAAGAACTAGGGATGTCCTCATCACTTATGAACTTTTCTTAACTGATAAATCAGGGGCAAAAAGAGTAAAAAAAAATTGTAGTAACCAAATTTGGGGCTGGGCACCCTGTTTCCAGCTCTTCTAGTGAATTGGATAAGCGCATGTATATGTCACTAGTCCAGGTGTGTAAAGTCTAATAAACAAGCGAAATAAAGACCGTCTACCCGCATCCTCATGAGCTGGTAAACAGTGACACATAAAGGGAGTATACGATTTTTGAATATTTTAAAGGTGTAACATCCCAAGTATGAAAAACAACCTTAGAATGCTTGCTCCTTGTTTAATTTCAGTTTGCATCATTCAATCATTTAGCATTGCATTTGTTTTCACTTGTTTTCCATTTGAATTTCAAATCAAATTTCAAACCATTATGTTTCACACTTGGTATGTTACAATGTTCAAATGAAATAGTTAAATCAAACAATACATTTGTTTCCAATAAACTTGAATTTTCATATAATTAACTTGCCTAATTTTCAATATTTCAATTATTGCAAAAATTCAATCAAATTCATTTAAATTTCAAACAGCAGCAGAAATTTAAAATTTTGGAAAACAAAAGTTTGCACAACTGGGCTTTTGCAATAAAGAACTAATAAAAATTTGTCACCAAAAATTTTAAGCCCCAAAACCCTCCTATTTCTCTCCTTATTCCTTTCTTTTCTTTTCAGCAAAAAAAAGTAAAAACAGAAAAGAAAAGAGGGGTGGAGGCAGCCAGGCCAGCCAACAGGCCGGCCCAGGCCACCTACTACCCCCCAGGCCCAGCCCACCTACTCCCTGCGTCATCCCCTACCTCTGTACGGCAGGGCATCGACGATGTCCACGTCAAAAAAAACAGTGGATGGGACGGCCGGGAGCGTGCCTCCTCCTCCTTAAAACCACGCCTCCCTGCTGCCCTAGTTCCTCCCTCCTCCTTTCTGCTCGCGCCGTCGTTTCTCTCTTCCTCCTCCCTCCTCTGATTCTTTCGCTGCTCCCTGCACCTCCACCACCGCACGGCAGCGCGGCAATCTCCGGCGATCGCCGCTGTTATGGAACTGCTCCGAGCGGCGTGAGCTCGGGAATCAACACCCCGAGCCTCCCTCTTCCTCCTCGTTTCTAGGGAAGGGCTCGAGCAGCACCCGATCGCCGTCACCGCGACAACGCCGCCGACGATCACCGCAGCTCCCCGTCGCCACCTCCTTGTGCGAGCACCCTCGGTGAGCCCTGCCTGCACCCCCTTCCTCCCTCTGCTCCCTCATGTCACCCGCAAGCACCCCTTGCACACACCCCACGCGCACGGCAGCGGCGCAGCTCGTCGCCGGCGTCTCCCCCGTCCCTGGGAAGTTCAGTTAACTGAACCTGCAGTTTCAGTTAACAACCGAGCAACACCACCTCAAAACCCCACGCATCTCTCTCCTATCACGAATCGCAGCGCAGCGCAGTGGCCAGAGGCACACGCGCGCACGCCCGCGACGCGGGTTCAATCCCCCCCCCCCCCGCGCGGAATAAAAGCCACCCTTTTTATGCTTTGCCACGTTGGCTGCGCGGGCCCACCGGTCAGAAAAATGTTTAATTTGTAAAATATGTTTTCAAACCAGAAAAATGTAATCTTTTCAAATATGAACTTCATTTAATGTTTTTAACAAATAAAATTCAAATAATTTCATACTTGAATTAAATCCATTCAAATCTTGTTCAAACTTGTTTAATTCATAACTTGGGCATAAAAATTCCAAATTCAACAAACCAAATATGTTTTCCATTCCATTTTTCATGAACTTTGCAAATATCAATTTTGTTTTCGGTTTCAAATAAATTAAATTGCTGAAAACAACTGTTTCTTAATTAATGCATTTAAAATTGTCAAATTAATAACTTGCTCATTTTAAATCCATTTTCAACAAATGAAATATGTATTCCATCTAAAATTTTGTGTTCTTTCCAAATATGAATTTTGTTATCTAATTTGAACAATTAAAATGGGTGAAAACAATAAATGTTTGTGTAACTCATTTAAGAAGCCAAATTTCATAACTTAATAAATAAAATTCCAAACTTGGTAAACAAAATATCAAATTGAAGCTGTTGTTGTTTTCTTATTGTTTTCATCATCCATGCATCATTCTAATCAACTTTCACATGATGGTTACTTGTAGATCATTGAATTCAACTTTAATTCATCAGCTCTTCTATATGCAACCAAATTGCATATGGGCCCATTTAATTATGTTACCATGTCAACTAGCTTATCTTTGATGCATCAATTAAATTGTCATGCATCATCCCATGTTTGTGCATTATGCCATGTTATTGATTGTTCGTCTCTCTTCGTTGTTTGTTTGGTTCTTCCCGAACAGACGACGACGTTGAGACAGACGAGGTTTACGACACTACTTCAGAGGAGTTAGCCCAGTACCAGGCTACTGAGTTTGCAGGCAAGTATTCACTCACCTGAACCATTGTGTCCTTTCCACACTAGATACCGATACTTTCCTTTGTCTAATCTGCTAGCCTTAAGATTCGTTGCTTGTGTTCCGATCCTATCACATGTTATCCTGTAACCCTGATATAGCCTATCCTCCACACCTTTAACCCCGTTGCTTGTTGCCTATGTCTTGCTAGCATGCTTAGGGTTGATTATGCTCGATTCTGATGTCCGTTATTTCTTTTACCATATTTATTATGTTCTGGGGGCTCGATGTTTAAACAACAACCTGTTAATGTATGAGGTAATGCTAATTTGATGATAAGGCACCGGCAGGAGGCCGGGTATGGTTTTGAGGCCTGCTAGTGTCGAACTCAAGAAAAGTTCTTGTCCTCTAGATCCATGATGAGCGCGCTAACCGCGTGTGGGAAGCGTGTATGGGCGCCCCCTCAACTTTGATTCGATTCGCATCTCGTCCAAATCGCCTCATTTAGTTCGGGTTTTCCATTTGCCGCATGCATATGCAGGTGCGAACCCTTGGCGCCAGGGTGGTAACTTTTGTAGTCGGCATTTAGGGAGACACGTTCTTAGAGTTCTATGAGGGTCCCCTTTTCTTCGTGGGGCTTGATTAGCCGTGCGCTCAATTGCACGGGGTTCTTTGGGCTTGATGCGAAGAAGAGTTGGGTTGTGTTGAGTGCCTCGCTTGGTGGGTTTGATCCCCGTCTGGCGGGATATTCTTGCGTGTACGGCCAAATTGGTGCACCCCTGCAGGGTTAAATCTTCTCGAGAAGCCGTGTGGTCCGCGGTTATGGATGACTTGGTGATAGGGCTGGCTAACAAGGATTAGACAACTTACACCTAAGTAATACTAAGTTGACTAGTAATAGGCATATTGCCACAATAACCTGAACCTTCATTAATCCAACTGTGTGAGTTATCCTCGGGTTGCTTCTTTGGATAAGGGGCGAGATCCAAGATGGGTTTGTTTGAGGTTAGTGGTAGTTGGCTCCGATGCGCTATCTTATCCCTTTCTTTTAGCCGGATGTTGTAGCGTGTCTCTGTAGTTGGTTAGGGCAGCCCACTGCCGCACCTTTGTATCACCTATCTTCCGTTGAACCCAAAGCATATGTACTTGGTGTTGTCGGGTACACTTTGGTATCTTGTGCATCTTGCTTGCCAGTACTCGTCCGTACTGACCCCTTTGGGGCTGCTGGTTCTGCAGACTACGTTTCCGAGGATCCCCATGGTGGCTACTACGTGGAGTATGACGAGGCTGCTGACGAGTAGATAGCGGACCCGGGCAGGATCCGAGACTTCGTGGATGGGCTCCGTTCTTTCGTTTCCGGCCTCTTAGGCCTATTTGGATCTTGTCTGTACTCAGACACCTTGGATGCTTCCGCAGTGATGTAATGATGACTTGTTGGGACATGTGTCCTCTGCATGACTGTATTTGCTATCTCTGCTCTAGTGAGAGCTTTTGCCACTTATTTCTATTTCTTTGTGTCTTAGAGATTTGTTGTGATATCACTTGTTCAAATGCCGTTGACGTACCATGTGTGTATGTTATGAAGTACGTCAATGGAAGTATCCGGATTTCTATTGGATGGTTTCACAGACGATGAATAGTAGAGGATGGTTGTCACACGTTTACGTGTTGGCCTACTCAAATTGAGATGCGGGTGCAGGTAGGCCCCGTAAGCCATTTATCTACTGTTTAGCGGGCTGTGAGTATCCTCTAAAAGTCCGGGTGCGACAAATGGTATCAGAGCCTGTCTGCCTGTAGGATCCCTTTTACTGGTCGCAGTTGAGTCTAGAATCTATTTTGTAGCTATATAGGAAAAATGAAACGTGAGAGTAGGAATTCTGTTCTTTTATTTCTTTCCCCACCCACCCTCCCTTTTTTGGTAAGGAAGTGCAACGTTGTTTTCTCTTCTCATCTCAACTTTCAAGTTAATTAGGATTTCACGTATCCTGGTTTCTCTAGGATGGTTATATCTACTAGACCATAGGAATGGAGGTGGTTGTGACATGATTTTCATGTTGCCTACTCACGATTGAGAACGGAGGCACATAAGCCCCGGAAGCAGATCCTCTATTCCTTAAGCAGTAGATATTGATCCTTTAGAAGCCCGGATGGGTTTTCCGTAGTACCTCAGGAGTGTTTGGTCTCTTGTTTCCCGAATGTTGCTTCGATATCCTGTTCTTCTCAAGATCCTTTTCGTCCGTTGGAACCTTGTTGTTGCTTGCCACTTCAGTTTTTCTACCGGCGTCTAATCAAAGCTTCCCCGATCATCTGCAGATGGATCTCAGGTTCTACCCGCAGGTGGTTCGTATGACTCGTTGCGAGAGCACTGTCGGTTATCCGGAGATGCTGAGAGACATGGTCACTTTTCTGGGGTTCCGTTGGGCACCAGAGTACCAGGTCTACGAGCAGCAGCGAGAGTTTGAGCAGACCTACTACCAGGCTATCGTCTACATTCTGTCAGATGATGGCATGAGCGTAGTCCACCGCTACGAGGCAGTGGGTTCCACAGTGGATATAGCTGTGCAGCAGGCAGCTTATGTGAGCCTCACCGTCCTTCGTGCTGACTACTGGGGATTTGATGATTCTATCTATCGCCACATCCCCCGTGGTTACATCACCTCGGAGGGAGCTCATTTCACTCTCTACGACAACTTGGATGTTTATGAGCATGATAACTCCAGGCTGCACACCACCGCTCAGTTTGTGAGACACAGTGACGCAGTTGCCCGCACACTATCTCAGGAGTTGGCTCCAGTCAGAGAGCAGCTTTACCTTGCTTTGACTCGTCTGGCGACTTACACCACAGACTTTGTTGGAGACGAGCGCTTTGCACGTTTCGATCAGCCAGTGGGGCGTCGTCTGCCAGATGCTGGAGGTTACGAGCCGATCAGAGGTCCACTCCTTAACCTTGGTGCTAGTTACACTGGGATTCCCCGCTTTGGAGCATAGGGAGTCGACACTATGTACTTCACCACGCCTAGAGTCGGTCTCAGACCACGTCAGATCTACGTGGATCGTCGTTCCACCTACTTTCGTGGGCGTGCTCCTCACCGTACCTCTCGCCGTACTCCTAGCCGCCGTCCTGCGTGATGAGCATGGGAGTACCGATGTATCCATTCTTAGCTATGTTTAGTTATCCTTTGGCATTCGAACCATTTATGGTGTGCTGGATATTCTGATGTATTTGAACATGTGATGGTGAACCTTGTGGTTGTCTATTCATGCGTCGGAATAATCTCTCTTTCGGTTGCCAAGTCTATCCTTTTCTATTGTTGTGCTAAAATGCATTTCCATTCAGGATGCCGCCAACAAGGAACAACACGCCTGAGCCACCGCCAATTGCGGAGCTGTTGACTCAGATGACCCAAGTCATGATGCAGATGGCCCAGTTTCAGGCTAATCAGCACATCAACCAGACAGCTCCACGAGTCAGCATCAAGGAGTTTCTCAGTCTGGGCCCAAGAGCTTTCGTGGCCACACGCGAGCCTCTAGACGTTGTTGACTGGATCCGTGAGATAGCCAAGGCTCTGGAGATTGCACACGTAGCTGAAGAAGACAAGGTCAAGTATGCCTCCTATCTGCTGAAGGGTCAAGCAGCTTCTTGGTGGGAGAACTTCGAGGCCATGAGAACTGGCATGCCAGTCACGTGGGATTGTTACAAGGAAGCCTTCCTGAAGCACCACATTCCAGATGGTCTCATGGAAAGGATGCGTGAAGAGTTTTGCTCTCTCAAGCAGGGCAAGTTGGACGTCATCGGGTATCAGAGTGAGTTCAATCGCCTCGCTCGATACGCTGGAGATGAGGTGTCCACTGAAGCTAAAAAGATGGCAAGGTTCCGCAGAGGCTTTAACCCGGAACTCAAGTATGCCCTCACCAATGTCAAGGCCAACAGCTTCGAGGATCTCGTTAACACCGCGCTCAATGAAGAAAATGGGCGCAAGGCGTTCGAGGAGTCTCGCAAGCACTCGCGTGAGGGTGGTTCCTCCTCCAACATGACCACCCCTCCGCAGAAGCGTCGTATCTGGGTACCAAATGGTGCTGTCACTCGGGCTCCATACGCCCAAACTTCTCCAGGCTTCGCTCCCCGCCCACCCAACCCTGCTCAGCTGAATGATCCAAGGGCTTCGATGGGGCAGCCAAGGCCAGGGCCTCCTCGTGTCGTCACATGCTACAAGTGCAAGCAGACGGGACACTACGCCGACAAGTGCACGCAGAGGCAGCTACCTCCACCACCACCTCGTCCTAACACAAACCAGGCAATGGTGCGCGCTCCCCCGCCTAAGGCCTTCAACTCCAACAACAGGCCTGTCGGGAGGACCGCAAGGGTGAATCATGTCAAGATCGACAAAGCTGAGGAAGCTCCTGACGTCGTTCTCGGTACATTTCCCGTAAACTCTATTCCAGCTAAAGTGTTGTTTGATACCGGAGCATCACATTCTTTTGTGTCAAAGACCTTTGCCACAACAAACAACCTAATTGTGGTTCCACTAAGCAATCAGATCACTGTTCACTCCCCGGTATCTCAAATGTTGACTTCCAAGATAAGTAAGGACAATCAAATCCTAATTGGAGGTCACATATTCCTTGCTTCTCTCATGTTGCTGGGAAATTCTGACATTGATGTCATTCTTGGTATGGATTGGCTGAAGGCCAATAAAGCAAGAATTGACTGTGCTCAAAAGTCAATAACTCTGTCCCACCCTTCTGGCCAGATAATCTATTCTCCACATGAATCAAGTTCCATTCAGCTGTGCACCCTCAATGCAAAACCTCTACCTTCACTTGAAAATGTTCCGGTGGTTTGCGACTTCCCTGACGTCTTTCCAGAAGAATTGCCAGGAATGCCTCCGGACAGAGCTGTTGAGTTCGTGATCGAACTTGAACCAGGTACTGCTCCAATCTCTAAGCATCCCTACAAGATAGGAACTCCCGAGCTGAAGTTTTTGAAGGAACAAATTGATATGTACATGGAAAAAGGTTACATTCAACCTAGTTCCTCGGCTTGGGGATGCCCAACTCTTTTCGTTGCGAAGAAGGATCAAACAAAGAGACTCGTTGACTATCGTCCTCTTAACGAGAAGACCATCAAAAATAAGTATCCAATTCCTCGCATCGATGATCTTTTTGATCAACTTGCTGGAGCCTCTATATTCTCCAAGTTGGACTTGAGAATGGGTTACCATCAAATAAAGATCAGAAAAGAGGATATTCCAAAGACAGCCTTCACCACTCGCTACGGTCTATATGAATTTACCGTCATGTCCTTTGGTCTCACCAATGCACCGGCGACCTTCTCTCGACTCATGAATTCTGTCTTCCATGAATACCTAGACAAGTTCGTTGTGGTATATCTTGATGACATTCTTGTCTACTCCAAATCCGAGGAAGAACATGAAAAACATCTTCGTCTAACTCTCATGAAGCTTCGCGAGCATCGTCTCTATGCCAAGTTCTCCAAATGTGAGTTTGGACTTCCGAAGTCGTTTATCTTGGTCATGTCATCTCTGCCAAGGGCATAGCCATTGATCCAGAAAAGGTTAAAGCAATTGTTGATTGGAAACCTCCAAAGACGGTGAAGCAAGTAAGAAGTTTTCTTGGCTTGGCTAGCTATTGCCATCGCTTCGTCCCAAACTTCTCCAAGATTGCCAAACCTCTCACTGACCTCACAAAGAAGGACAAGAAGTTCGTCTGGTCTCCACAATGTGATGAAAGCTTCAATCTCCTGAAGACTAAACTCACTTCTACACCAGTTCTGGTTGGCCCAGATCCTTCCAAACCTTTCCAAATATTCTGTGATGCTTCTCTCCAAGGTCTAGGTGCAGTTCTCATGCAAGAACGTCAAGTTGTGGCTTATGCTTCACGTCAGTTGAACACACATGAGCTCAATTATCCCACTCATGACCTTGAACTTGCAGCAGTTGTATTTGCCCTCAAGAAATGGAGACAATACTTGTTGGGTAATCGCACTGAAATCTTTTCCGATCATAAAAGTCTGAAGTACATCTTCACTCAACCAGATCTAAACCTCAGGCAAAGGAGATGGATTGAAAAGATTAAAGACTTTGATCTTACCATTTCTTACACTCCAGGCAAGGCTAATGTTATGGCCGATGCTCTCAATCGCAAGTCGTATTGCAATAATCTCATGATCATTGAAAGCCAACCTCCTCTTCATGAAGAATTCCAAAAGCTGAATCTTGGTCTTGTTCCTCAAGGCTATCTTGCGAACTTGACAGCCACTCCAACTCTCGAGGACAAGATTTGTTCTGAACAACTTCGTGATGCTGAAATCAAGAAGATTGTAGAACACATCAAAGCAGGCAATGAGAAATTTGAGTGCTTCTCAATTGATGACAAGGGAACTGTGTTCTTCGAAGGACGCATTGCAGTTCCTCAAATTCAAAGTCTCAAAGATGTCATTCTCAAGGAGGCTCATGAAACTCCTCTCTCCATACACCCTGGAAGTACAAAGATGTACCAGGATCTCAAGACACTGTATTGGTGGCCTAGCATGAAACGTGAAATTGCTCAATACGTTTCTGAATGCGACGTCTGTCAACGTGTCAAGGCAGTTCATCAGAAAACAGCCGGTCTTCTCCAACCTCTGAAAATCCCTGAGGGGAAGTGGGACATGATTGAAATGGACTTCGTCACTGGTTTTCCAAAGTCCAAGAGGGGCAACGATGCAATCTTCATTGTCATTGATCGACTCACTAAAGTAGCTCACTTCTTTCCTGTCAAAGAGACAATCTCAGCTAGTCAGTTAGCAAAGCTCTACACAGCAAAGATTGTTCCTCTTCATGGTGTTCCATTGGAAATAAGCTCAGACCGTGGAAGCATCTTCACTTCTCATTTCTGGAAAAGCTTTCAAGAAGCATTGGGCACCAAGCTTCTGTTCAGCACAGCCTACCATCCTTAGTCTCAAGGGCAAGTCGAAAGAGTCAATCAGATTCTCGAGGATATGCTCAGAGCATGTGGTCTCTCTTTTGGCATGAAATGGGAGGAATGTCTTCCATATGCTGAATTCTCCTACAACAACAGCTTCCAGGCAAGTCTAGGCATGGCACCATTCGAGGCTCTCTATGGCCGCAGATGCAGGAGTCCAATCAAGTTGTCTGGAGCTGGTGAACGTTCACTCTTAGGCCCTGACATTGTTAACGAGGCCGAAGAGAAAGTTCGCATCATTCGTGACAATCTGAGGATTGCTCAATCTCGTCAGAAAAGCTACTATGACAGCAAACACAGGGACATGGTCTATGCAGCTGGAGACAAAGCATATCTCCGTGTAACTCCCCTCAGAGGCACTCATCGTTTTGGTGTCAAAGGAAAGCTTGCACCAAGATATATTGGTCCCTTCAACATTCTCTCAAGGCGTGCAGAAAATGCATATCGTCTTGAACTTCCAGAAAAGCTATCCAAGGTGCACGATGTCTTTCACGTGTCACAGCTCAAGAAATGCTTCAAAGATCCAGGTCGTGCAGTTGATCATCATTCAATTGATCTGCAAGAAGACCTCTCTTATGAAGAGCATCCTGTTCGCATTCTCGATGAGACCGAGCGCAAAACTCGAAACAAGAGCACCAAGTTCTTAAAAGTGCAGTGGTCCCATCATTCCGATAAAGAGGCAATATGGGAGACCGAAGAGGATCTTCGCAAGAAGTATCCGGACCTTTTCTCTTCTCAGTAGGAATCTCGGGGCGCGATTCCTTCAAGGGGGGGCGTTTTGTAACATCCCAAGTATGAAAAACAACCTTAGAATGCTTGCTCCTTGTTTAATTTCAGTTTGCATCATTCCATCATTTAGCATTGCATTTGTTTTCACTTGTTTTCCATTTGAATTTCAAATCAAATTTCAAACCATTATGTTTCACACTTGGTCTGTTACAATGTTCAAATGAAACAGTTAAATCAAACAATACATTTGTTTCCAATAAACTTGAATTTTCATATAATTAACTTGCCTAATTTTCAATATTTCAATTATTGCAAAAAATCAATCAAATTCATTTAAAGTTCAAACAGCAGCAGAAATTTAAAATTTTGGAAAACAAAAGTTTGCACAACTGGGCTTTTGCAATAAAGAACTAATAAAAATTTGTCACCAAAAATTTTAAGCCCCAAAACCCTCCTATTTCTCTCCTTATTCCTTTCTTTTCTTTTCAGCAAAAAAAAAGTAAAAACAGAAAAGAAAAGAGGGGTGGAGGCAGCCAGGCCAGCCAACAGGCCGGCCCAGGCCACCTACTACCCCCCAGGCCCAGCCCACCTACTCCCTGCGTCATCCCCTACCTCTGTACGGCAGGGCATCGACGATGTCCACGTCAAAAAAACAGTGGATGGGACGGCCGGGAGCGTGCCTCCTCCTCCTTAAAACCACGCCTCCCTGCTGCCCTAGTTCCTCCCTCCTCCTTTCTGCTCGCGCCGCCGTTTCTCTCTTCCTCCTCCCTCCTCTGATTCTTTCGCTGCTCCCCTGCACCTCCACCACCGCACGGCAGCGCGGCAATCTCCGGCGATCGCCGCTGTTATGGAACTGCTCCGAGCGGCGTGAGCTCGGGAATCAACACAACGAGCCTCCCTCTTCCTCCTCGTTTCTAGGGAAGGGCTCGAGCAGCACCCGATCGCCGTCACCGCGACAACGCCACCGTCGACCACCGCAGCTCCCCGTCGCCACCTCCCTGTGCGAGCACCCTCGGTGAGCCCTGCCTGCACCCCCTTCCTCCCTCTGCTCCCTCATGTCACCCGCACGCACCCCTTGCACACACCCCACGCGCACGGCAGCGGCCGCAGCGCAGCTCATCGCCGGCGTCTCCCCCGTCCCTGGGAAGTTCAGTTAACTGAGCCTGCAGTTTCTGTTAACAGCCGAGCAACACCACCTCAAAACCCCACGCATCTCTCTCCTATCACGAATCGCAACGCAGCGCAGTGGCCAGAGGCACACGCGCGCACGCCCGCGACGCGGGTTCGATCCCCCCCCCCCCCCGCGCGGAATAAAAGCCACCCTTTTTCTGCTTTGCCACGTTGGCTGCGCGGGCCCACCGGTCAGCGGCAGCGGTGGCCACGCCAGCTTCCACGCACGGCCACGCAGGCGCCAGCTGGGCGCTGGCCCACTGGCCAGTGACCCAGGGCTGCTCTGCCCTGCGTGATAAAACTCGCAGGGCCCTACCTGGAATTTCTTTTTCGCAACTAAGCCCCTGGAATAAAATTTAAACTTTTAAAATTGCAGAATAGCCCCTGTTTTTAAATTCAAATAACTTTTGCATATTAAATCCAAATCTAATAAATGAAATATGTATTCCATTCAAAATTTCCTAAACTTTTCAAATATGCAATCTGTTTACTATTTTGAACAATTAAAAATTATATTTTTTTCTGTACCTTATTTAATTCATTTAAAATTGTCCAAAACATAACTAATTCAACTTAAACTCAAATTTAATTTGTAAAATATGTTTTTCAAACCAAAAAAATGTAATCTTTTCAAATATGAACTTCATTTAATGTTTTGAACAAATAAAATTCAAATAATTTCATACTTGAATTAAATCCATTCAAATCTTGTTCAAACTTGTTTAATTCATAACTTGGGCATAAAAATTCCAAATTCAACAAACCAAATATGTTTTCCATTCCATTTTTCATGAACTTTGCAAATATCAATTTTTTTTTCTGTTTCAAATAAATTAAATTGCTGAAAACAATTGTTTCTTAATTAATGGATTTAAAATTGTCAAATTAATAACTTGCTCATTTTAAATCCATTTTCAACAAATGAAATATGTATTCCATCTAAAATTTTGTGTTCTTTCCAAATATGAATTTTGTTATCTAATTTGAACAATTAAAATGGGTGAAAACAATAAATGTTTGTGTAACTCATTTAAGAAGCCAAATTTCATAACTTAATAAATAAAATTCCAAACTTGGTAAACAACATATCAAATTGAAGCTATTGTTGTTTTCTTATTGTTTTCATCATCCATGCATCATTCTAATCAACTTTCACATGATGGTTACTTGTAGATCATTGAATTCAACTTTAATTCATCAGCTCTTCTATATGCAACCAAATTGCATATGGGCCCATTTAATTATGTTACCATGTCAACTAGCTTATCTTTGATGCATCAATTAAATTGTCATGCATCATCCCATGTTTGTGCATTATGCCATGTTATTGATTGTTCGTCTCTCTTCGTTGTTTGTTTGCTTCTTCCCGAACAGACGACGACGTTGAGACAGACGAGGTTTACGAAACTACTTCAGAGGAGTTAGCCCAGTACCAGGCTACTGAGTTTGCAGGCAAGTATTCACTCACCTGAACCATTGTGTCCTTTCCACACTGGATACCGATACTTTCCGTTGTCTAATCTGCTAGCCTTAAGATTTGTTGCTTGTGTTCCGATCCTATCACATGTTATCCTGTAACCCTGATATAGCCTATCCTCCACACCTTTAACCCCGTTGCTTGTTGCCTGTGTCTTGCTAGCATGCTTAGGGTTGATTATGCTCGAGTATGATGTCCGTTATTTCTTTTACCATATTTATTATGTTCTGGGGGCTCGATGTTTAAACAACAACCTGTTAATGTATGAGGTAATGCTAATTTGATGATAAGGCACCGGCAGGAGGCCGGGTATGGTTTTGAGGACTGCTAGTGTCGAACTCAGGAAAAGTTCTTGTCCGCTAGATCCATGATGAGCGCGCTAACCGCATGTGGGAAGCGTGTATGGGCGCCCCCCTCAACTTTGATTCGATTCGCATCTCGTCCAAATCGCCTCATTTAGTTCGGGTTTTCCATTTGCCGCATGCATATGCAGGTGCGAACCCTTGGCGCCAGGGTGGTAACTTTTGTAGTCGGCATTTAGGGAGACACGTTCTTAGAGTGCTATGAGGGTCCCCTTTTCTTCGTGGGGCTTGATTAGCCGTGCGCTCAATTGCACGGGGTTCTTTGGGCTTGATGCGAAGAAGAGTTGGGTTGTGTTGAGTGCCTCGCTTGGTGGATTTGATCCCCGTCTGGCGGGATATTCTTACGTGTACGGCCAAATTGGTGCACCCCTGCAGGGTTAAATCTTCTCGAGAAGCCGTGTTGTCCGCGGTTATGGATGACTTGGTGATAGGGCTGGCTAACAAGGATTAGACAACTTACACCTAAGTAATACTAAGTTGACTAGTAATAGGCATATTGCCACAATAACCTGAACCTTCATTAATCCAACTGTGTGAGTTATCCTCGGGTTGCTTCTTTGGATAAGGGGCGAGATCCAGGATGGGTTTGTTTGAGGTTAGTGGTAGTTGGCTCCGATGCGCTATCTTATCCCTTTCTTTTAGCCGGATGTTGTAGCGTGTCTCTGTAGTTGGTTAGGGCAGCCCGCTGCCGCACCTTTGTATCACCTATCTTCCGTTGAACCGAAAGCATCTGTACTTGGTGTTGTCGGGTACACTTTGGTATCTTGTGCATCTTGCTTGCCAGTACTCGTCCGTACTGACCCCTTTGGGGCTGCTGGTTCTGCAGACTACGTTTCCGAGGATCCCCATGGTGTCTACTACGTGGAGTATGACGAGGCTGCTGACAAGTAGATAGCGGACCCGGGCAGGATCCGAGACTTCGTGGATGGGCTCCGTTCTTTCGTTTCCGGCCTCTTAGGCCTATTTGGATCTTGTCTGTACTCAGACACCTTGGATGCTTCCGCTGTGATGTAATGATGACTTGTTGGGACATGTGTCCTCTGCATGACTGTATTTGCTATCTTTGCTTTAGTGAGAGCTTTTGCCACTTATTTCTATTTCTTTGTGTCTTAGAGATTTGTGGTGATATCACTTGTTCAAATGTCGTTGACGTACCATGTGTGTATGTTATGAAGTACGTCAATGGAAGTATCCGGATTTCTATTGGATGGTTTCACAGACGATGAATAGTAGAGGATGGTTGTCACAAGTTTACGTGTTGGCCTACTCATATTGAGATGCGGGTGCAGGTAGGCCCCGTAAGCCATTTATCTACTGTTTAGCGGGTTGTGAGTACCCTCTAAAAGTCCGGGTGCGACAAAAGGTAGCACATGAAAAATTTACTTGGAGTGGCGGAGAAATACCACATAATAGGTAGTTATGGTGGACACAGATGGCATGGATTTGGCTTAAGGGTTTTGGATGCACAAGAAGCTTTCCCTCTTAGTACAGAGTTTAGGCCAGCAAGGTTATTCAAGCAAACACAACTATCAACCGGTACACCAAGGACTTACGTAAAAAACATAGTTGAAGAATTGCAAGACTCCACATTGTCTTTCTTGTTAACCAAAACCATTTACTAGAAACTGCCTCTACTTTGGAACTACCAATGATGCAAACAAAATATCAACAAGCTTTACGGTAGTTCTTCAGTAATAATCATTACTTACATGATACATAAGTTTAAACATTACTTACTTGGTAACTCAAAACAATTGACAAGCATCAAATTACTCAAGACAGTGATCTACAAGATTATGTAAGCATTCTATTATACCATACCACATGCATCATTTTCTGTTCCAATCAAACACCAATCAACTTATTTATCAATTCTCCAAACAAATATAAGTGAAGCAAGAGAGTACTTTATTGAAAAAGAAACTAATAGCTCTGATAAGAGATATATGAAAACAGAGAGCTAAAACTTCTAGCAGTAGAAAGCAGGAATATTCAACAAATATAAGCGAAGCACAAGAGTATTCTAATGAAAAAGTGGAGCGTGTCTCTCTCCCAAACAAGAATGCTAGGATCCAACTAGTATAGATCAACAAACAAAACATAAAAAAATGAAAACAAAAACACACCGACGCTCCAAGAAAAGTACACAAGATGTGACCGAATAAAAATATATTCTCACTAGAGATGACATGATAATTTGCCGATGAAGAAGGGGATGCCTTGGGCATCCCCAAGCGCAGACGCTTGAGTCTTCTTGAATATTTTGGGGAGGTCTAGAGGAGCTTCCTCAAGATTAAGATTTTCACTCTTCTTGATCTTTCATCATCATCCTTCTCGCTTAACACTTGAAAACTTCCTTCACATCAAAACTTCAATATTTTTCTCATTAGCGAGGTTAGTGCATCAAAAACAAATAATCTCACTTGATTCGTTTTGGAAAAAATTCATAAACAAATACTTTCAAACATTAGCTAATGTTACTATAATTAAGTGAAACTCTTTCAAACTAAAAGAATCCACTCAAAACTCGTAAAAGAGAAAATTCAAAATAAAGACATAATCTGTCAATCCCAAAATAGTCCGTAAAAATGATTTTTTTCGGGGCACTTATGTTGCTCATATTGAAAAACTTTAGTCTAATAAAAGATAAATACATATATCAGGAATACACACAAAACATTTCAGATGAAAATCACTTTCTGATGAGTGTGTGGAATTTTTATAGTGAATACCAGAAATCTGTTCCTGCGTAGTAATCCCGATAAAAATACCTTCTAGTCATTAGAGACTTTTCTTGGCACAACAAAACATCAAATAAAAGATACAAATATGTCGTTACAGAAGCAACAATCATCTTGACTCAACAAAACAAAAATAACATAAAATAAAAAACGATGAGTCGCCTCCCATAAGCGCTTCTCTTCAACGCCTTGTAGCTAGGCACAAGTAGGGAATAAAATATTATCAAGTTCAAACATACCACCACTGTTACCTTTAGACCTCTTGTTCTTCTTCTTGATCTTTTTCCTAGGAAGGGTGTAGTTGCCATTTGGGGAGCCGAATTACAAGATTCCTAAATTCATGTCAATGACTCATCCAATTTGTTTCAACAATGATCTTTCAAGTGTAATATTCCCTTTTCCGGCACATTCAATGACATGGTAATCAATAGATACAGTCATCACAAATATTTTTGTAAACACACCCTCAGCAGTTCCCATAGGTAATTTAATGGAATTACGAGCCAAGGTTATAAAACCTCACTTTTAGAGAGCCCCCACATATTTAAAGAATCATAAATATTCATGGGCATTAGGCAAAATTCACACATAGTAGCACAGCGGGCATGAAATATTTCTCCATTAATAGAAATTTTTACCGAAGGAACCCAGCTGAAGGTTCTAAGGTTGGAGGAATATTTTCACAATTTATATGAATCTGATTATAAACTTCTTTCAGGATAGATATGTCTGTCTCAAGGGAATTCAGTCTTTCATTGATGTTCTAAATAGCTGAATCAATTTTACTGTTTGAGGAGGTAGATGCTGCAATTAAGTTTTTATAACATTAAAGGCTTGACCCCCATCGTGATGAAGGCAATTGACAAATAATGAGGGCATGACAATGCAATATATGACAAGATGTTCACTATGAGATTCAACACGGCATTACAATAAAGTACATAGACTTACTATCCAGCGCATCTATGCCTAAATAATCCACCTTCGGGTCAGCGTCCGCATCACTTCCAGTATTAAGTTGCAAACAACATATTATTGCATGAAGTATTGTGTGTAATGTAAACAATGCGAAATACACGTAAACTAAGCATCATTATTTTATCCCTAGTGGTAACAGCGCAGCCACAACCATGCATGTTTCAGTCACTCGAACGCTGATTTCTAGAGGCATGAACCCACTATCAAGCATAAATACTCCCTCTTAGAGTCACAAGCATCTACTTGGCCAAAACATATACTAGCAACAGAAATCATGCAAGATATAAACAACATAGACATATGGATAAATCAACAACTTGCTCATAGTATCAACTTTCATCGGATCCCAGCAAACACAACATGTAGCATTACATAACGATGATCGTGATCATGTAGGGCAGCTCACAATAGCTAAACATGATAGCACAAAGTGGAGAGACTACCATATAGCTACTCCTATGGGCCCATACTCCAAGGATGAACTACTCACGCATCACTCCGGAGGCAGGCATGGCGGTGTGGAGCCCTCCAGTGGTGAAAGCCCTCTCCGGCAGGGTGCCGGGAAGAGTTTCAGAACCCTCCCGCGCTAGGGTTATTGAAGATGGCGGCGTCTGGATGTTTTATGGAATATCAACCGGGTATTTGAGTTTTTTGGGCAGAAGGAATATATAGGCAAAAGGGTGGCGTCGGTGGCCTCCCGAGGGGCCCACGCCACAGGAGGGCGCCGACCAGGGGTGGGTTGCGCCCTGGTGTGGCGTGGCCACCTCCTGGGTCGGCTGCTCCTCTTCGGGCTTCTGGAGTCTTCTGTTGTAATATTTGCATACGCCAATTTTCGTCCAATTCCGAGAATATTTTGCGATTAGCTTTTCTGAAAGAGAAAAACAGCAGAAAACAGGAACTGCCACCGTGACATCTTGTTAATAGGTTAGTCCCAAAAAATGCATAAAATGCTATTAAGTGTATACAAAACATGTGGCAATTGATATAATAACAACATGGATCATTAAAAATTATAAATACGTTTGAGATATATCAGTGGTCTACGCTGCAGATTTTTTTTTCCCTACGTAGTCCGCCAAGATCACTATGGAGATAACAAGACATGCCCATACATGCAAGGATCGGGATAACGACTCACTAGGCAGCAGATTCGATGTAGTCGTAGAAGAGTTTTGAACAATCGTAGATCCTCACAACTAGGCCCAGGTGCAAGGATGTCGCTAAATCTTCCCTCGACAAGGATCACACGTGTAATCCCTCTTATGGTGTGCACGCGTATGCTCGTGTCAACCCGCCAGCACTCCGCCGTCCAGAACTAGGCACCGACGAAGAGAGACATGCTTCCGGCTTTGCTAATTGGTTGCTCTAATCAACTGTGATTAGAGCTATTATGAATCCGAAAGTTCTCAGCACATCTAATCAACTAATTAGATCTAGGTCTAATCGGGGGAGTATAGGTAACATCCCAAATCTTACATTTGGAATATTTTGCATTTAAAGCATATGCGTAGCTTGGCATGTTTTCAAAAATTGCATTTGATTGTTGCATCTAAACCCCTAATCGAAAATCATGTTTTAAAGAAACCCAAAATTCTTCTATATGGCATTATAAGACAAAGCTTTTTTATTATTTTTATTTTGCCTAAAATACATTTTCAAAATAACCTAGGGTGTTTGGTTTTCAAATTTCAAATTTTTAGAAATTGGTTTGGTTCAAAAAAAGAGAAACGGACCATGCCGGCCAGCCCAGCCCAGCTCAGCGCGCCGCGCGCCGGACGCGCGGATGGGACGACTCGACCCAGTACCGTTTCAACCGGGGTAGATACGAATCGAACAAAAAAAAAACCGCGGTCGCTGACGCGTGGGCCCCGCCCATGACGTCGCTGACGTCATCGACGGAGTTCGAATCCCGCACAGAGAGGAGCCCCGCCGCCACGTGTTTCCCGGCCGATTCGGCCACGATTCTCCCCTCCCCCAAGTCAACCCCCCCCCCCTCGACGTCCACACCACCGCCCTCGAGCCGCCCGCCCCTCGGAACCCTAGCGCCGCCGCCGTTCCCTTGCCGCCGACGAAATACGCCACGGGAGCCTGCGCCGCCACCACCCCGAGAACCGCGAGGACGAGAGGGATCCGCCTTCGCCGGAGGACCACCGGAGGGCCCGCACCGTCCACGCCCGAGCTAGCGCCGCCGCCGTCCACGTCGCTCCGATGAGATCCCGATGCGGATCGACCTGGGCCGTCGGATCTCGATCCGACGACACAGATCAGATCTGACTGCAATTAACGTGGGTGCTGACGTCATGCATGCGTCAACGCTAGTCAACCCGGTCAATTCCGTTTTTTTATTTCGTTTAAAAATTCAAGAATTTGTTTAAATCTTCAAAAATTCATATCTTTGGATCTACAACTCCAAATTTTGCATGCAATATACAAATCGAAAGAGAAAAACAAGATCTATTAATATATGCAATAAAATCTATGTTTTGATCTATATTTTTTTCTGTTTTCAAATAAGCTTTCGGGCTATTTAAATCATAATAAATCAGCTATAACTCCAAATCCATCAAACCTCTTTTGCATAGTCTTATTTTGATTAGATCTATCCAGAAAAAATAATACCAACTTGTGTAGATGCTTAATTAGAGTTAGATCTTGCATGTTCTTAATTTAGCCCTATTAAATCACTTTATTTGCCTTAATTGTTTTCCTCTGCTTTAAAAATACTTTTCATGCATCATACATGTTATCTACAACCAGAGAACAATATTATATCTATTTTTGCATAAATAAATCTTCATGCATGCATTTGTTTCATATTAATTGTCTTGTTTCTTATGGTATGTTTATTGCAACGTGTAGACTACAACGACTACAACGCGTGTGATTGTGAGTACTGTGTGAGCAACTAATCCTGTTGCCAAGGCAAGTGACACGCATATCCCACTATTTTCCTAATTGCATTAGAGTTTTATTGTAGTTATGCATGAGTAAGATTTGTGTATATCGCTATGCTAGATCGCTCCACTAACACCCAAGTAGGAGTGATCATATGTTTCCTGTAGAGATTAGCAATCCATATGCTAGGCAAACATCGTACTTGTAGAATGCTTAGCCATGCTCTAGATATTGAGCAAGTGCAGAATAGATCTCTACGACAATTCCCTCTCCGAAGCAAGATGGCGGCTCCCCCTCTAGGCGGCGCTCATGGCGACTCCGTTGAGATCTAGGGTTTTAGCCATCTCTCTCCGACTTTCGTCACTCCGGCGTTGTCGGCCTCCTCCCCTACGGCATTTGTCACTCCGGCATTGTCGTCCACCCCTTTCTCTACAATGACCAAGGCAAAGTCTCTTTTTGATCGCTCATGTTGGCGTTGGAGGGCGATCTTCTCCACCGAAGTGGATCTCAAGTTCAATCCCATTTACGTGGGTTTTGTTCTGTTAGATCCGAAGGACAAGCGGATCCAACTTGTAGATCAAGCGGGTTTTGTGCTTGATCAACGTTTTCTCAAGGTACGTGAGAGCATTCATCCTGGATATGAGATCCAATTTGCTTGTCATCGGGCCAGGGTTCAGGATCATCTGGTTCCCCGTAATGGGTCTCTTATGGATCATGCAAATGCCATCGTTCCTATTTTGGATGTGGATTCCTTGGTGCCGCTTTTGGATCGGAATCCCATTGATCCTTCGGTGGGTTTAGTTCATGCAGCTAAGGTTTTAGACCTGGATTTCTCTAGAGGTCTAGCTCTTGCTAAGGAAGTCCGAATTCTCTTCGGATCGGACGTTCATGCTACTAAGAATTACGACGCTTTCAAAATGGTGGTATCTTTTGGCCGTGCTGCTTTCAAAATTGATGAAAATACTGTTGCTTTGGCTCTTGAAGCGGCGATTGGAGGTTATTGTGGATCCTTGAATGTTACATGTCTCCATGATCGGGTTTTCTCTTTTGAGGTCTCTTCTAAGGAGGTTGGATTTCATATTATGAAGATTAAATGGTTTTCTTGCTTTCACTTCAAGTGCTTTTTTCATCTTTGGAGTTTCGGTGGTCCAAATTGGATGTCTGAATGGAGAAAGTGGAATCACGATCAGGCTAATGAGTGGACTTTTTTCACGAGGAAGAAAAAGGTAAAAACTAAACGTTACAAGCCTTTTAAACCCTTTGCTACTCGTGCACCAACTGCTCCTCCCACGATTCCTAATAAAATTGGTTCTGTTATTGATCGTGAGTTGCCTGCTATTAAGTTTGGCTCTTTTGATTCTGATTCTATTGTTACTGAGTCTGTTAAGGATCCCATCCCTATACCCCCTACCGTGGCCTCTGTGCCTGTGGATGATGGCTTTGCAAAATTAATTGATAAATTGGCGGCCCAGGTTTGGCCTTGCTCTAACTGCCTCTCAGCTAAACATGCAACGGAAGAGTGTACGGGCCGGATTCGGTGCTGGTCTTGTTCACGTTCGGGCCATATTCGCAAAAACTGCCCGGGAATTAATGGAACTCTGCGCTGGGTAGTTAAATCGTCGACTATCGGAACCGAGAAGTCCCCTGCCTCAGTTCTATCCCCTGCCCCTGCCACTGTTCCTGGAAAACCCTCGTCGGAATCGCCGCTCGAATCGCAACCTCCTCCAGCAATGGCGAACTTCCCCTGTGATCCGACAAGGTTCGTCCCCGCGGGGATGCATGTTGAGGAGCCTTGGGCGGCCGAGGAGCGACCTGCTCGGCTCTACATCACCTCCTCTGCGGCTCCTCCTCGACGCCATGAATCTTGGGCCATTTCTCAGTTGGTTCCGCGGCCCCCGGTGGAAGAACTCGACGATATTCTGCAGCAAATCGTCGATTACATCCTTCAAGAACTGCATCTGCAAGTTGTCTCCTTCTCGGAGAGTGCTGTGGGAGTTGGCATGTTCCGCATGGCGGATCAAGTTGCCAGAGATATCTTGGTACACTCTCCTCCTTTTTTGTTTCCAGATGGTAGGATGTTGTCCTTCGTTCGACATGACGAAGGAGACAATGTTAGAGCAACAACCTATACCAGGACTGGATGGATTATGATTCTGAATCTGCACATGGACTATCGCACTGATGAGTTCCTTCGTGAGTTTGTGTCCAAGTTTGGCAAGCTCCGGACCTGGTGGAGGGAAGATGCTTCCCCTGTCCGTACCATGCTCAAGGTTACCTATGGTGGCGGCGCTGATGTTCCCCGCTCGCTTGTGATTAGGGAGGTCCAGCGTTACGGTGGGCACGTTGTTTCCTGGACCTGCCCTGTTTTTATTCTGAACAATGATGCTGCCGACGCTTTGCCGGGGGATGAAGATTTTCTCCCTCCTGGAGGCAATCCACACCTAGCTTTTGGTGCACCAGAGGTCCCAATCCCTGAGGAATGGGTGCCACCTGTTCAACCTGTACAAGGTGGTTGGGGAGAATGGAACAATGAGGAGCAGGGGGAGAATGCTGAGCCGGAGGAGCCTGTTGATCAGGCACCGGAACCTGAGCAGGTGCAGTCTTCTGTATCTGTTCAATTCTCTGGCGCCTCCATTGACTCCATGAATGTTGTAAGAGCTGAAGGCCCGGAACAATTTGTGGAGCTGCAGCAGCAGGTGGAACAAAATCAGCTGGCTATTGTTCCTTTTGTTCCACCACCCCCAGCAAATGATGCAGCCCTGAACAATGACGTGCAGATTCTGCAAGTCTTACTGCCTGACCCTGTGGTAGAGTGGTCCAGATATTTTTTGGAGCACAAAGCTCGGGTTACTTTCGACAGAAGATTTGAATTTCTGTCGTCTTTGCTTCCTTTTGAGTTGCCAGTCTCCTCTGCTGATCTTGTTCCTCTGCTGATGGATTCATGCCATGTTCCTGAACCTGTGACTCCTGTGCCTGCTACCAAGAAGAGGACCAGGAAGGTGTCTACTCCCCTTGTCCTTGATGAGCGTAGAGTGACGCGTAGTCTTGCCAAGAACGCTGGGTTCAGGGTTCTGCCTGCTTCCGACAAGCCAGAACCTAGGAAAAAGGCCAAGTCTGCTCGTCCTCAAGGCTCTCCAGGGGGAGTGCCCCCCTTCACTCCTGTTGCTGTTCTTCGGAGGGCGGGAACCATGCTCCAGATAGAGGATTCAGAATTAACGGTGGAGAAGCTTGAAGCTGCTCCAAAGAAGCCCACCACTTCTTCAAGTTCTGATGATTAGTGGGCCTTTTTTCTTTCTTATGGGCCTGTTTGGTCCCTGGAGTTGTTGCTGGGTTTTCCTGTTACATTTTGTTATGTTGCATGACATATGTACTACTCTATGGGTATTATCTTTTGGTTATCTACTGTGCTGGTCTTTTATGATGATCAGCAATTTTATTTACTATCTGTCTTTTCCATGGATAATACGGCCTATCTGAATTTGGATTGGATTGTTTTTTACTGGAATGTGAGAGGACTCAATGATAAATCTAAAAGAGATGCAGTTTATAATAAAATTGACGAAAGTCGGGCTTCTATCATTTGCTTACAGGAGACTAAATGCCAGGATTTTGAGCATTCCTTTATTAGATCATTCTGCCCTAAAAGGTTTGATCAATTTGTCTTCTCTCCCTCTGTTGGAGCATCTAGAGGTTTAATTGTGCTTTGGAACAGTTCCATATTCAGTGGAGAATTGTTAGAGGTTCATCGCTCTGCCATTCACATTAAATTCACATCCACTCACAATTCAATTTCTTGGAATTTGGTGAATGTTTATGGTCCTTGCAAGGGGATGGAGAGAGAGGATTTTGTTAATTGGTTATATAATCTTTCCATTCCGATTCATGAGAACTGGATGATTCTTGGTGATTTTAATTTCATTCGATCACTGGATAATAGAAATAAACCGGGAGCTGATTTAAATGATATGTTTATATTTAATGATGTCATCAGCCATCTGGGTTTATTGGAGCTGCCAGTTAAAGGTAGGAATTTCACTTGGTCCAATATGCAAAGTGATCCGCTTTTGGTTCAATTAGATTGGTTCTTTACTTCTTGTCAGTGGACATTGGACTTCCCGAATACCATGGTATTACCCATGTGTAAAATCACTTCTGATCACTTGCCTTGTATGGTTAAAATTGGAACTAACATCCCAAAGGCAAAGATTTTTCGGTTTGAAAATCATTGGGTTAAGCAACCTGGTTTCATGGATCTTGTGACAAAGGTTTGGAATACCCCTGTTTTGGCCAAAACAATTACTTCCAAAATCACTGCTAAATTAAAGAATCTCAGATATGCTTTGAAGGATTGGGGAAGGAATTTATCACAGTTAAAGATTCTTATTGATATGAGTAGTAAAGTGATTTTGTTTTTGGATCAATTGGAAGATGTGCGACAGTTGAGTGTTCCTGAATTTAATTTCAGACTTATTGTTAAGAAGCATATCAAGAATTTGCTTGCTTTACAATCTGATTACTGGAAGCAAAGATGTACTATTCGATGGGCAAAGCTTTCTGGTGAGAATACCAAATATTTTCATGCTAGAGCCACTGAGAGATTTAGGAGAAATTCTATTCAATCCATCGCTGATGCTTCTGGAAATGTGTTGGTGGATCATATGGACAAAGCTGCTGCTTTCTGGTCATGCTTTAAGAACAGAATGGGTGTGTCCTGCCCACCCATGACTGATTTTGATATGTCTGTTTTCTTGCCTGTGGTTGATGGTTTGGATACCTTGGCTAATCCGTTCACTGTTGAGGAGATTGAGGGTGTTGTAAAACACCTAAAATCTGATCGTGCGCCTGGACCAGATGGTTTTACTGGACTTTTTATTAAACACTGCTGGAGTATAATTAAAGAGGATTTTGTCAAGCTATGCAATGAGTTTCACAGTGCCAAGATCTCTTTGGAGAGCATTAATGGATCTTTCATTACTCTGATTCCAAAGATTAATTCTCCTGAGACAGTAAATGATTTCAGACCGATTTCTCTGACCAATACTTGTTTGAAATTTATCACCAAAATTCTGGCTAATCGTTTCCAAGACAAAATCTTTGGTTGCATCCATGCTAATCAATATGGTTTCATCAAATCCAGAACTATTCAGGATTGTCTGGCATGGTGCTTTGAATACATTCACCAATGTAAACAATCTAAGCAGAAAGTGGTGATCTTCAAGATTGATTTTGAGAAAGCTTTTGATACCATTGAGCATTCTGTTATTCTGCAGATTTTGAAATTTAAGGGTTTCCCTCCTTTAGTAATCAAATGGGTCAAGGAAATTCTAGCTTCTGGATCTTCATCAGTTCTCTTGAATGGAGTTCCTGGCAAAACTTTTGTTTGCAAAAGAGGTGTCAGGCAGGGGGATCCTTTGTCCCCAATTCTTTATGTGTTGGGTGGGGATTTGCTACAAAGTATTGTTAACCTGGCTCTAAGAGAAGGAAGACTCAGGCTACCAATTCCAATTGGTGGAGACTTTCCTATTGTGCAATATGCGGATGACACCTTAGTCATCCTTCCTGCTGAACCGGCTCAGATTTTGGTCTTTAAGGATCTGCTTGATCTTTATGCTAGTCTCACTGGGCTAAAGGTGAATTATAATAAATCTTCGATGATACCGATTAATTTATCACATCAGGAAAGTGTTGATTTGGCTTCTGTTCTTGATTGCACCGTGGCTTCTATGCCCTTTACTTATTTAGGCTTGCCTATGGGAACCACTAAGCCAACTATCAAGGATTTTGCTCCATTAATTGACAGAATTGAGAGGAGACTTTCGGCCACAGTCTCTTTTCTTTCTTATGGGGATAGTTTGGTTCTTGTGAACTCGGTTCTTTCCTCCTTGCCTTCATATTACATGTGCACTCTTGTAATTCCTAAAGGTGGCATTGATATAATAGATAAAGCAAGGAGGAGATGCTTATGGAGAAAGGACAAGAATAAGCAAAGAGTGAATTCTTTAGCTGCCTGGGATATGGTATGCAGACCCAAATCCAAAGGAGGATTAGGGATCATCAATATCCAAATTCAAAATAGAGCTCTGTTACTTAAGTTCTTGACAAAATTCTATAACTCTTTGGATATCCCTTGGGTCCATTTAGTCAAGAATGCTTATTATTTTCAAACAGTACCACATGCTGTCACATCCTGTGGTTCTTTCTGGTGGAGAGGAGTTATGCAATTAGCAGATACTTGGTGTTCCTTATCGTCTTGCGTCTTGGGAAATGGTTTTTCGGGGCTTTTTTGGAAGGATTCGTGGATTGGACAACCTTTGGCTATAAAATTCCCGAGATTATTTTCTTTTACCAAGGATCCTTTGTCCTCAGTAAGAGATTTAATTCTGATGACAGACCTCTCGGATGCTTTCCACTTGCCGTTTTCAATTGAAGCTTTCCAGGAGTTTAATGATCTGAGTGTCATTGTGAATAATATTCAGTTGTCTGACAGTGAGGACAGTTGGAGATGCAATTTCAATAAAGGCGTATATACCTCCAGCAAATTCTATCAGCTACAATTTGCTCATTTACCTCCAGATGGGCCTGCAAAGTGGATATGGAAATCCAAATGCATGTCAAAACATAAATTCTTTGCTTGGTTGATCCTCAAGGATAGGATTAATACAAAGGATATGATCAAACGAAGAAACTGGAAGATTGAAGGTACTGATTATTGTTTTCTTTGTTGCACTCATTGCAATGAAGACTGGATACATCTGTTCTTTCAATGTGTTTTTAGCTCCAGGATTTGGAATTATTTGCAAATCAGCTGGAGTGATAACACACTTGTGCAAAATCTTACTGTTGCCAAAAAGTCTTTCAAAGGGCCCTGTTTCACTGAGATAGTGATTCTTGCTTGCTGGAATATTTGGAAACAGAGGAATGGAGTCATTTTTAAATCGGAAAGACATTCCTTTATGGGATGGAAAGTGGGCTTCATGTTAGATCTCCTTATGCTTAAGCATAGGTTGAGTGCTTCTGTGGCTGCTGATTTAGTTTCATGGATTAACTCCTTTTTTTTTGCAAGGTAATACGATCTCATTCATAAGATAAAAATCCGGTTACAAGACACGTAAACACCGACATTACAATACTGAAAGGATAGAAAAATCCTGTGCAAAAAACCATCGCCTGTCCCTCTCCTTCGGCACCACCGAAGCAACCACCAAGAGAGAGTAGACAGATCACCTCTTCACATGAGCTCGACGAGGCTCCATCGCTGATCTGCAGCTTTACGGACCTCCAAAGTAGTTTGCCAAAAACAAAACTATTGTCGTTGAACGAATCAGACCGGGGCAACGTGTCCCCGGACACGCCATCGAACTTCAGACCTGGCATCCCCGCACGACTACAACGTCGGAGAAGGATACCAGAACTGTCAGCCTCCAACCACAAATCCAGCACAAGATGCACCATCTTCCAGCCATCAACTGCGCAGGCAACCGTCTGCGCGTACTCCCGAACGACCAATCCTCCCTGCTCCACCATGACGTCGGAGACAACGCCGCAGCAACGGGGACAGAGCAGAAGGAAAGACACACCCGATGGGATCGCCGCCACCGCCTCGCCGACACCATCCATGAACTCTAAAGCCGCCGATCTGAAGGATCGGCAAACACACGATGCCATCAACTCTGAGACGTCGCCATGAGGGACGACGCCGGTGTGGGAGTAGAGTTGGGGCAGATTTATTCGTCGCGGCGCCGCTCCCACCACCCCAACGGCGCACCACGATCTACAAAACCAAAACCTAACTACAGAGCGGAGGAACGAGGTCCCCCCTCCCTCCTGCCGCCGGAGCAGCAGTCGGAGGGAGAGGGGACCAGCGCGCCGGCCGGTGAAGATCGGTGGTAGGCGGTCGTGCCCCTAGTCGCCGCTCCTGGCGGCTAGGTCACGGAAAAAAGTGTTCCATGGATTAACTCCTTACATTAGCCTGGGATAGACTGTCTTAGTCTATTTCCATGTTTATTTGTACATATCTGTAATTGTAACTCTTTGGTTGGTAATAAAGGGCTGTGGGGGACTCCCCTGCAGTAGAAAATGTTTCAAAAAAAATGCTCTAGATATTCGTGGTTGGGATTATTATCATGTTATGGAGAAACTATTTATTTTAATTGCTTATGAAAACAACATAATAATTAATTAACCACTGGGCGGATTGCTAGTATGTCATCGGAGTACAAATTTTGGTGGGGACCGCCGTCCAGTATCTTGAGATTATGTTTAGTTTCTGTATGTAGTTGTTTCTTGTGTGCAGCCGTGTTTCATATTAGTATGGGCTAGACAGATTTGTAGGTTGTGGTGACTCGAACCCAGCGTGTCCAGAGATGTAGAATAGTAGTAGGATGGTCTGGCTCGTGGAGGGTTTGGGGATCTACTTCTTATGAATTTTGGCTTAATCTTCTTTCCTTCCATGTTACTAATGGTGTATCATGGTGTTTGGGGTCGATTAGGCAACACGGGTAAAGGGCACAAACCTCGTGAGGGTTAAAACTAAGAGCTTAGCCGTGTTCCATTGGTTAGGGACAATTCAACAACTAGATGGGAAACATGACATATCTCGTTCATCTTGTTTTATTAATTACTACCAATTTGACTATGGGTTATTGGAGAAGTGCCTCATGGTGTTTCAGCGTGCTAATCCAAAAAAGGTAGGAGCACGTTGCTATCAACCAAAGTGTCCAATTATGTGCAAATTTAATTTTTATTAAATGTTAGGTCAAATGCCTTTATGCAAATTAGCCTAGAAACTCCACAAGCCAAATATGCATGTAGACTAGCACTTGCCATTCATTATACCACCATAGTGTCACTTGCCACCATTGCTTAGAATGATCTGACCTCCTTTTGGGGGCTTGTTGATGGCTGACATTGGTAAACCCCAAGTGAAAGGTTGTGAAGGGTGCAACGACAAGTTTTTCCTCAGAAAAGAAACCAAGGTTGAATCGACCAGTAAGAGGACAAGCAATCTCTGAAGATTGATGCAGCTGAGGTGGCAGGGGGCACTACCGGTTCAGTAGCAACGTGGAACCTTCACAACACAATCAAATCACTTTGCCCCAACGTAGCAGTGAGGTTGTTAATCTCACCAGTTTTGCTGAACACAAAGAGGTTAAACGTATGGTGTGGAAAACAGTAGGAAAACAGTAGGAACAATATGAAAGAAGTATGAAAGCATTAGGTGTTTATCAGTATGAGGAAAAAGGACCGGGGTCCACAGTTCACTAGTGGTGTCTCTTCGTGAAAGATAGATAACGTGTGGTGAACAAATTATAGCTGGGCAATTGACAGAAATGAAGGTTACACCATAGTGCATATGCAAGACATAAATATTACTATGTGATTCATGCGGGCATTACAACAAGATGCATAGACCGCCATCCAACTGCATCTATGACTAATAATCCACCCTCCGAATATCACCTGAACAAACATTGGGTATTAAGTTGCAAGCAACAGATAATTGCAGTAAACAAAGTGTGTAATGTAAACAATAATATCATACTTAGACAAAGTATTTTCGTTTTGTCCCTAATGGTAACATCACATCCTCCATCTGTCACGTTTCTGTCACTCGAGCACAGATGCAAAGGAGGCATGAACCCACTATCGAGCATAAATACTCCCTCTTGGAGTTACTAGCATCTACTTGGCCAGAGCATCTACTAACAACGGAGAGCATGCAAGATTATAAATAACATAAGCATGAAGATAACATGATAGATTGATAATCAGAAGACATAGCATTCAACATTCATTAGATCCCAGCAAACACAACATGTAGCATTACATAAAAATGGTCTTAATCATGTTAGGCAGCTC
This sequence comes from Alopecurus myosuroides, assembly GCA_028641055.1. NCBI lineage: Eukaryota > Viridiplantae > Streptophyta > Magnoliopsida > Poales > Poaceae > Alopecurus > Alopecurus myosuroides. Next base: position 113,907,487 of record CM054063.1, on the reverse strand, counting down.
CCAAGATCTAAACATGAGGCACAAAGTGGAGATAACAACCATCTAGCTAATTCTATGGACCCGGAATCCAGGGATGAACTACTCATGCATCACTTCAGAGGAGGGCATGGTGGTGTAGACCCCTCCGGTGATGAATTTCCCTCCCGGCAGGGTGCCGGGGAGAGCTCCAGAACCCTCCCGATCTCGGGATGACAATGACGGCGGCCTCGGGTGTTTTTCGGCGAGAAGTGGAATATATCTAGGGTTTATGCCTCGGGGGATTAAATAGACGAAAGGGCAAAGGCGGTGGAGGCCTGGGAGCCCCACACCACCCCCTTGCGCGGCCAAGGGGGCGCCGCCCTATGGTGTGGGCCCCCTGAGGCCCTCCTCTGGGTCTCTTCGGGACTTCGTGGAACCTTCGGAATTCTAAGACTTCCGAGCTTCAAATTTTCTAATTCCAAGAATATTTCCAGAACAAATTTTCTGAAACTAAAAACAGCAGAAAACATGGAACTGGCTATGTGGCATCTTGTCAATAGGTTAGTCCGGAAAATCAATAAAAAATGCATAAAGTGTATAGCAAACATGTGGGAAATAACATGAAACAACATGGAACATCAAAAATTAAGGATACGTTTATGACGTATCAACATCCCCAAGATTAGTTCCTACTTATCCTCGAATAGGTAAACGATAAAAAAAAACTGAGGTGACATGCTACCAACATAAACTTGATCATAAAAATAATGAAAAAGCATATGTAAACTGCGATCATAGAATTTCAACATAAGCATGATAAATAAAACTTTAATAATAAAGCATAGCAATCATCTTGCATCATGAGAAGTAAATCAAATAAAAGATCATGGATACAATGCAACGAAAGATATACGTTTGTTTCAAGTATATAAAAAGCATGGCAAAGTGGTATTTCGCTAGTCCTTAAGATTGGGACAAAACATAAATGTCAGGACACCTTTAAAGTTCAGGAGGAAGACTACAACAAATAATTAGAGAACTAGCAATAACACATCATGAATCAATTAATAATGTTTCTGGAACCTTCGGGAATTCTAAAACTTCTGGGCTTCGAATTTTCCAATTCCGAGAATATTTCTAGAATAACTTTTCTGAAACTAAAAATAGCAGAAAACAGGGAACTGGCTCCGTGGCATCTTGTCAATAGGTTAGTCCAGAAAATCGATAAAAAGGCATAAAGTGTATAGCAAACATGTGGGAAATAACATGAAAACAACATGGAACATCAGAAATTAAGGATACGTTTATGACGTATCAGGGCTGCATATTCCAACATGCAGGTTATTCGGATACGGATTAGTACTCGTAGGTTTTCGAGGCTTCACATCAACCTTTGTCCGCCTGTGGCGTGCAAACAAGAACATGGAGGTCTACTTCTTCTTTGCTGTGGTATTGAATAATTATTTGGGCTAGCACTTTTCTATGCAAGTTGTAATAAATTAATTTATTCTGGATATTCGATAGTATTCAATACATTTTTTCCTTTGATTACAATTTGTGTTGTGTGTGCTGGTGAACGGTCCAAGGGCCAGTACTACACGCAACAATATAGCCTGTGATGGGCTATATTACTACAGCATAATTCAAAAACCCCGATTAGAAGAGGCTCTAATTAGAGTCTTTAAGTCTAGAGGCTCTCTAATTAGATCTCTCATTCTATCAGAGAGAGAGGGCCAAAAGGCTCAATTGGTATGTTCTGCAAAGAGGTGGGGGTGGGGATTATTTAGTGGGAGCTAGGAGGGCACATGCCATGGGGGTAGGTTGGTTTCCCTCTCCTCTCATTGGCCGCACCCCTCCTCCTAGGAGATTTCGGATTGGACTCCCTTGTGAAGTTCAATCCCACCTCTCCTGTTTTTCCCACTCATTTATTTCTCAAATAAATTCAAGATAATTCCTACGGAAATCTTGAACACTTTGTGAGACCATGAGCCCCACCTGGCATTCCCTAAAATTAGGTTGTCCCCATAGGAAGAAATATGCCCCCCTCGGGCACTTCTTCCATACAAGAAAAGTCCTCCGGAACTTTTCGCGAACCCCGTTACCCCTATAGATAAAATCATTGATATTATCTAACAATGTTAGAAACACATTTCTAACACCCCGAGACATCGCATGTCCTTCGTAACTTCTCATATAAAGTATTCCTAAGACCGGGATAATTTCTCTCTTATAGTAACTTCCCCAAAAAAATCTGATTGACACCGGACTTGTTTCTGTGATATTGTAATGACATCAAAAATTCATAAAACCAATAACAACATACTATTTCTCTCAATAAAAAGTTGGCACGTCTTAAGCGTGTGACCCGTAAAGGCTCAATAACACATGATTATGTTTGGGCACTTTTCGAACAATAACCAACAGCGGGACCGTGGACGTCCATGATGGCTCCCGTGTGTTCCCGAAGAACGAGGGAACCTTATAAGTTACCCATTGCACTTATTCCCTTAACTTCATGATACCAGCGATATCAGGAGGTGATATTATGTGATCTAGTCTGATCAAACTCTTTGATCATGACACATATAAATCGTTTATCGGTATCGTTCTCTTTTATCATCCATATCCCCGATGACCCTATGATAAAATCACACTGTGCCTGGATAGACGATATGTCATCAGTGATACTGAGAGGGCCTACAGAATGTATCTCTCTATTGTCTAGAGGAGTTAAATATTGGTCTTGAACGATCTCAGTTCCATTACTTTCTAGGTTATACATAGACATCACCTTTGTAGTCCTTAGTTACGGCAAGACGGTTGATCATATCCAAAGTATAGCTTTCGATCATGCGGTCACTAAATATTATCATAGTATAGGAATTATAGTCAATATTAACTTCATATTCATTTGCTAAAACACATAATGATTGTTTAGTCTCTTTTAGCAATAACATATTCCTGGGTCAGTTCATTACTATTGTTACCCTAACAATAAACTCTTATGTTTTGCTAGACTTTCTTCTAGGTTCATTATCAGGAAAATATGATCATCTCACAAACCATAAACTAAAAGTAGAGACAAGATTAGGAACTCTTGTTTCTTTATGTCTTCACACCCGCACAAAGATTTTCCTTTAAAAATTCATTTTTCAAGTGCTATAGCGGTTGTAGCATGATGACATAAACTTAATTCTGAACTTAGAGATATAATAATAATTGAATATTATTGTCTCTAGAGCATACCTCCATCAGGTACCGTGTTTGTATTAGAAATGCACTATTCTTCTTGATCCTTGTGTTTAGTATGGTCTTTCATTGGATCTATCACCATATCTATGACGAAAGGCTGTTCTCTCTTCGTTAGCACCGAGTCCTAAACGGTGGAGCGCTGACGGGTTGACGCAAGTGGATGCGTGGATACTACAAGAGGGATTACACGTGTGATCCTTGACGAGAGAATCAACAACATTCTCACCTGCATGGTTCCACGTGAGAATTTTCAAGATGCTTCATCGACAAACGCTTGTTCTTCCTCCGCCGTTGTTTGTAAGTGCTAGATCATTTTATTTATGGGTGTGCTCTGTATTTTCATAATTGAACTTGGTGGTTATGTAAAACCAAAAACGGAAAATTTTAATTTCCTGCATGTAACCCTTACGGCCCAGGTGACATTGTTGATGCCAATGTATCAAAGGGACGACCAGTGGGGAACAACAAGGCGTCGAAGAGATGGGGGCTTGCAGCACCGTCGGCCACATCATCCTCGAAACCCACGACCACAACATCCTCGACTCCAAACAGGGCGACTCCCATGCCCACGACATCCTCAGCACCCACAACGCCAACCAGGGGAACGCCCATGGCTACAGGTAGTGGCACCCACGGTGACAACGACATCGCGGGCAACATGATGAAGGCTTGGCGTCTAGGGTGGCCCGATCTTCACGGATTGACGCACGAGAGGTGGGGAGATTGGGAAGAACACGAAGAACACGATGAACTCACGCACACAAAATGGGAGATAACTCATGAAGCCTACTAGGGATCGCAAATCCAAGTCAACAACACGCTAATTGGAACCAATTCCTCTCACCGGCCGGTCCACCGATCCAACAAAAGCCACAAGGGGAAGGTTGACAAGAAATACCGGAATCACGAGGTGAAAGAGTAGCTACTTGGAGAGATCTTGATACAATCCAATAGATGAATCTATGGAGTAGCCATGGATCCCATGGGGGAGGTTCTCCACATGGGTGGGGGGAGCACAAGGCCCAATTCTATCTCAAGTCAACTCTTTTCTAGGAAGGAGGGGGAGGGGTCCTATATATAGTAGAGGGGTAGGCGAGAGGGATACAAGAAAAGGTTCTCCTATTCCCACACAGGGGAGCTGATGGAGGGATGATAACCCGGTAGCCCAACGCCAAGGTGTAACTCGGCCCAAAGGACGCTGCGCAAAGACCCGGCTAGAATAAAGGAGCTTCTAGAAGGCCCAAGATCTTAGGCCTGGTAACCCGGATTGTGGGTTCCGGCAAGGAAGTTTAGGGTTTTGTAAGCAGTGTTCGGGTAGGACTCAGAGTACGCCTTGGAGAACAGGCCAGGGATCCGGATGCTTTATAAGCCGGTCCCTAGGTTAGGTTCAGCCACCCAAGAGTTCGAGCAGTATCGCTAGGTATCGAGTATCCAGTGTAACACGAGAGTTGAGATTAATATATCGAGATCAGAGACTCGGCGACTTGCTTGCCGGCTGCCAGATCGCATATCATCATGTTTTCCTCTGAGCTAAACCCTCTCCCAAACACCAGTGTCGTCTTGCCCCAAGATAAGTTACCCCCGGTAACGTCTGCCGTGATTATCCCACGACAGTTGGCGCCCACTGTGGGGCCTGCGTCCAAAGGTGTTTACATCACGGGAGAAGCTCGGAAGAACATGGAGAATCTTGTCATCGGCGAGATCTACACCGACCGCGAAGGAGAGAAGATGGTGGACGATTCCGGCTGGGGGCCAGAGTCGGATCACCTCGAATCCGGATCTATCGTGACAATCGGCCGGATCAACGTCTTCATCGGTATGGTACGTACTTCCGGTTCGATCCCTGACGACTTTGGATTTGATTCTGTGTCAGGGGAGGCCACCTACATTCAATCAGATGGAGAAGAATCAGTCGGGACGACAGATCCAACAGAAGAACCCACCACGAAGAGGGAACAGCCGGAGGAGCCGGCATGGACCCCGCGTGGCTGGGTCGAGAAAGAAGATGATACCGAGTCTATCATGCATCTGCTAGAGAATCGGTATGAGGAAAATAGCAGTGAAGAGGAACAGTATGAATTCGCGCCAAGCATTGTGCGCCGGGTTGCGGTTTACACGGCTCCCGCGACCAATCTCAACCAGGAGAACGTGACCGCGGCCGCAGTGGGAGCAGCACAAGCATTTGCCCAGCAGCAAGGTCCGGCTAACGGGAACCCGATTTTGACCCGGGTCGACGGAGAGTCGGCATCGGTTACCAGTCAATCGGCGGAAAACGAGCTACACGCGAACACGTTTGGATTCCTAGCAAACCGGACACCAGGAGCGGGTCCTTCCAATCCACAGCACCCGGCCCTGTTCGACAACAATCTGATCCTAGATCCCACAGTTCTTGCCACCGTTATCACTCCAGAAAACGCGGCGGAACGTGTTAGGGACCTAGATGTAGCCCGTCGTGCTTTGGAGCAACAGAGAAGACAAGTAGAAGCAGAAAGACAAGGGATGGCCACACGACAACGCGAGCTGGATGCACTGGAAACCCGGCTCCGAGAGGAAACGACTAGAATACATCAAAGGCACCAAACCAGATTACCAGCATTGGGAGGATTCATAAACCCGGTTGCGCTATTCATCACGCCTCAGGATCAGCCGATCCCAGCGGCAAACCAAGGAACCGCCCCTCAACCAACAACCGGAGGAGTACAACCAGTAGACACGCAGGCCGGGTTACCCGCACCACAGACTGGAGTTACTACCGGCAATACTGTACCACCACCACCACCACCACCACCATCACGATTTCGCGCACCAGCGGGTCATTACAACAACCCCATGGATAACGTGTACGCAGCAACACTCGAGTTAAACCAAATCCCCGTGAGAGAGTCACCCCACGCAGAGGAGACCCGGCGGGCGATAGATCTATTGCGTACCGCGGTGGCACAGCAGGTTAATTACCCGGATCACAGAAGTGGAATGCATGGGACGCCATATATCAGTCAGCAACGAGGCAACACTGGCAATATCCAGACAGGTTCAGCGCGGTGGAGGGAAGAGCAGCAGCAAATGCCGCCTCCTCCCCGCGTTCAGGCAGTACCAGCAGCATCAGCAGCACAAGCTATCGTGGACAGTTCCAGAGCCAGGAGAGCCGCAGCCGGGTCTGCAGTGCATGGGCCACCAGCAGTCCCGCGTCCGGCCGCACCCCCCGCAGGATCACACGTTTCTCGAGTAAGGCCGGCCCCGACTAATCTTGCTGGGCCTAAGTGTCTGTCGGATAGCATCAGGGCTGAACCTTACCCGGAAAAATTCAAAGAAACGGGTAAAGTAGTGAACTATGAGCCGACTATGGATCCAGAAACATGGTTGAGCAGTTATGAGATGGCTATGTCAATTCGCAATACGTCCGAGAATCTTCAAGCCAAGTTCATGTACTTGATGATGTCAGAAGGAGTTGCAAAGTTATGGTTTACCAATCTACCGGAGGGATCTATCAAGTCATGGGAGGAGTTGAAAACTGCGTTTATCAAGCACTTTCATGGGACGTGCAGAAAGTTATTCACTATTGATGACCTAGAACGATGCGTCCAGAAGAAGGGAGAGTCGGCGCGCAGCTGGGTGCGCCGGGTTATGGAAATACTTCATTCATCCACAGATATTCAGCCCAAGGATGCATTACAAGCTATGGCAAAAACGTGCAAGTACACACCTTTAGTGCAAAAGTTAACCCGCATGAAATCTAGTCGGAATGCTTCAGAGGTTACGATGGGGGAACTGATGGATGCATGCAACAAACACGCCGCAACGGACACTACAGAAGAGGAAGCTGATGACAAAAAAGCAAAAGCGAACACAAGTAATAATGGACGAGCCGGCAATGGATCAGCGCCGGGTAATAACGGAAACAGCCAGAACAAGCGCCCGTTTGAGGGAGGCTCCGAGTTTATCGCCAGCACAGAAGCCGGGTCTTCGAGACCCACTGCAGAAGGAAATTTCAATACTGGAAATCACAACGGAGGAAACTATCAAGGGCCGCCAAGGCCGAGTAACAATTGGGACATCTTCAGAATGGCGTGCCCAAAACACAGCAGGAACGGTAGGCCGGCTAACCACTCCTTGGAGCAGTGCGCCGACCTACAGAGATGGAAGAACGAGGAAGTGAACAGAGCCATGCGCGGCGCAGGTCGGGGAGGAGGACCGGGTCCAGGTGGAAACCCGGGCAACGGCCCACCCCCAGCCGGTAACCCGGCAGCAGGAAATCAGGGTAACAACCAAGGGGGAGCCGGAGGTTTCCAGGCTAACCCCAAGCAGTTGGGTCAATATCACGTGCATACTACAGGAAATTCTAACAAGGACAAAAAGATATTGAAGCAAGCGGTAAACTCGGTTTCCTCGGCTGTTCCGAGATACCTGAGGTGGTCAGAGCAGGATATAACATGGAGCAGAAGAGATCACCCAGAAAGAATAGAACACCCGGGAGTCTTAGCATTAGTAGTTGCACCACAGGTCAATGGGTATGAGCTGAAAAAGGTCCTGATGGATGGTGGAAGTAGCATCAACATCCTGTATTGGGAGACCTTTCTACGCATGGGTCTGAAGGAGTCTCAACTACAGAAAAGTTCAACAATTTTTCATGGGATAGTGCCGGGTCACTCAGCGTGCCCCGAGGGAAAAATCGCATTGGAAGTAGCTTTCGGAGAATCAAAGGACAATTATCGAGTTGAGTGGCTCACTTTCGAGGTGGTCAAGTTGCGTAGTCCTTATCACGCGCTGTTCGGAAGGCCGGCTTATGCTAAATTCATGGCTAGGCCGTGTTATGTCTATCTACAGCTAAAAATCCCGGGTCCTAAGCAGACCATCACCATACATGGAAGCCGGGTTATAGCGGCTGAGTGCGATGAAGGAGACGCAGCAATGGCTGAGCAAGCTTGCAGGAAAGAGGAACTCAAGCATTACCGGTCTCAAGCAGACCCGGATGACAGAACAGCATTGAAAAGACCGAGTACTGAAGATGAAAGGGCAAAGTTCAAGGCATCACAAGACACCAAGATGGTGGCTTTCATCGAGCATGATCCCTCCAAACAATCTGCCATAGGAGAAGAAATCACACGACCGTTTACAACCACCCGCGTCACGGAAACGCCTCACCCGGATTGGCTAGCGAACCCGGCACTCATAATAAAAAAGACCAACAAGTGGAGAATGTGTATCGACTACGTTGGTTCCGGACAGAATCCCCAAGAAGAACTAAACAATGTAACGGGCAGCAGGTTTCAGACGCACTCTTTTCCTATCCAGGGTACCTAAGGGGACTGGAAGGTTTTTAATGAGGCGGCCTGCTGACCCAAACTTTCTCGTATCAATAAAGAGATGGTTAAGCAATATATCTTCTTCACATGCGTTATCAAGCCTTATTTTGTCATGATCTCTACTTCGCTTATAGGTAAGTATCGTTTATTGTTATCAATACATCAGTTTCCTTAAGAATGTTGCATATATCTAGGTCTTGAGGGCTGATTGCTTGAATAGCACAGTTACAAACTCAAAGACCCGGCCTTGATGCCTATGAGTTATAGGGGCCGATTACTCGCAAACGAGTACGGCTGCAATCTTATAACCGGACAAAGGAGCCAAATTTTCTTGACTTTTCTTACTTAAGCTCGATGTGACTCGCACTAAAGTGGCATGATTTGCTCACTTACGATTACAATCAGCCATGAAGCCCTATGGGACTTGCCTGACCCTGTTTTCGTATAGATGTAACAACATGATATCCACGCGAAAGCCGGCTTATAGTACAAGATAGTCAAAAGGGTCATCTAAACAACAAGTTATGCAGAGTACAGGGCTAATAGTCGGAAACTCAACGTTTATTAAGCATAACTTCAATACCTATGTGAAACGGCTCTAGGTTCGGGCTTAGCGCAAGACAACTTGTTCTCTCTGGATGACCGCGTATCCCATACCCGGAATTTCGGGCTTTGGGGACTGGGGATTTCGCAAAAAGAAACAAAGTTGCTTAGTCACTACGTCCAAAAAACCCAAACATCTGGGTCTTGGGGACTTGGGGACTTGGAGAAAAGTCCACCTGTCAAACCCACGAGACCCGGAAACCGAGTCTCACATACGGAACCATAAAGTAAGTCGGGAATAAACGAGCTTAAAGGCAGACGTGCATCAAGTTCATCCAAAGGCCACAAAGGGCTTTGAAGCCGTTACAAGTTTCGCAATATGTTTACATAATGCGATGGTAATATCAAAATGGCACATATGCACTATCAAAAGAATATCTGCTTTTACAAGGGCATCGGGCAAACAAAGTATCAAGATGACATCAGATAATAATCTACTCGGCCTCCCGGGTGGGGTCCACACCTCCAACCCTGTCCTCCGGGTCTTGACCATGAGTTTGCTCATTAAAAGCATTCGCAGCATCATCATCCGGAATTTCAGCATCAGGACGAACAGGTGGATGAACGGTTGGCGTAGAAGTAGTTGGTGCTGATTCCAAATCGGCCCCCTTCTTCGCAGCTTCCTCCCTTCGCCTGGCCGAGCCAGCGTTCCATTTTTCCAGGATATCGAATGGCACGGGTGTGTCTTCCATCACAGCCTTGCCCTTAGCATCGTATGGGGACATAAACTTATTCAAATCCATACTGTCGGCAATAGTCGTCGCCGAATGTCGCACCTCAGCTTGCACGGCCTTGAAGTCCTTAGCCCCAAACTTTGTGCCATCCGCTTTGAACTCCGGAAACCCGGCTATCACTTTTGCCGGCTCAAATTTGGGAAAGTAAGCTTTGGCCAGCATAAAGGCCCGGGTCATGCCAATCCGGCATGACGAGCGCTTCCAGAGCTCAATCCATGCAGGAACAGTGGAGCATGCATGGATTAGGGTCTCCATACCCGGATACGACTCAGTCGGCCACTGAATGGCGTCCAGGATCCACTTAGTGCCGGCACAGAACCTCCGAAGGACGCTCCTCAAGTTCATTATCTTTTCGATATCATTTTCTTCTGAGGGAGCAAGATTGGAATCTGCAGGACACAACACAAAGATTACTTCAAAGTATTCCGGGTGTCACGTGTCAAGAAACAAAAAACCAAGACACGAACCGGTAAGAAGCAAAATCTCACCAACAAGGACACGATAAGTATCGGAAATTTGAGCTGATAGCTCCTTCAGCGTATTTTGGACGGTGGTGTATCTCTCTTTGTATTTTGCGACATCCTTTTTCAAGGTTGCCACCTCAGCTTCAAGCGCCTCTCTTAGCTTAACCTCAGTGTCCAGGAGTTGATAGGTCTTGGCCAAAATCTCCCCGGACCGAGATGCATGCGCCGAAATATATGGAAAGTTAAAAACTAATCGGATATTGCAGTCAGCCGAGTATTGAAAGAAGTACCGAGTGTAACTTTGACAAATTAGACTCGGAACTTGGGGACTAGATGGATATTATTAGATATCAAGTAATGATTACCTGGTGCTCCACTGCCAGACGCTCTAACATACTGCTCTCTGAGGCCTTCATGGCAAGGAGAGCGCTCATCATTTGATCGAAGGTATCGTTGCCTGAGTGGGAAGACCCGGGACCTTGGTAGCTCGGCGAGGGATTTTTCTCCATGGTAGGGGAAGGCGCCCGAGCTGTCTGAGTATCAGACTCTGGTGCACCTCCCGTGCCCAAGGCGGTGGCCTCCTCCTCGCGTGTGTGCGAGGCTATTGGGTACTCAGCCTCTTGGTCAGCCGAGTTTGTTGGTGGCACTTGTTCTTCGCCGCCAGCTGCGGTAGTCGTATCATCAGTCGGGTTATCCTTACTCGGGTCATCGGCCCCCACATTCTCTTGGTCACTGATAGTGACCGTGGCTCTATGAACAGTATAGATAAGAAGTTAGCATACGACTGGGGAAAGATTGCGGAAGGGCGATAGAGCATCAGGAGAAGAACCTTACCCGGGATTCGCCACGTAATCCGAGGGGAGCTCACTGCTAGACCCAGACGAAGCTGAAAATGCCAAAGCAAGTAAGACGTGGAGCTACTCTACTAAGGGGTAAACTGGAAAAACTTTAATATTCAAAGAAGGGATCAGATGAGTACCGGCGCGTCGTGTTGAGGATGATGAAATACCCGGGTTAAGAGCGCCTTCACCCGGGAAATTCCGGGTCATTCTACGCTTGGTCGAGGGCGAATCCTTCAGGTACGGCCAGTCGGATAATTCTTGGTTTAGCTTGTGCATGTTATCAAAGGAGAATGGTTTGGAAGTAAGGAGGCGGTATGGAACCTTAAAAACGACCCCTCGGGGTTTCCTCTTTGCTCCGACCTTGACTGTCGGCTCAGCTTCCTCCTCGTCGTTGGCCGATTCCATCCGGTCTTCCGCTTCTTCTTCTTCTTCACCCTTGTCCTCTTGTTCTGAAAGTTATTAAGGTTTACGGTTGGAAAATGAAGAAAGAGCAACAACGAGCTCAAAGAAACTAAGTGAAACTCGGAATGTACCTTCATCCGAGTTAACGGCGTCTTCTTTCTCCTCTGGGCTTTCAGAGTTAGGGGGAGTTTCAATCTTCCAAAAAACATTATCGGCCTGAGATGAAGATATAAGAATTAACAGCTGTATCGAGTGGAAAGTGTGAAGGTAAAAATATGGAAGCCGGATCTTTACCTCAGGGGCCGGGTTCTCGCGCGTAAAGGGCTCTAACCCGGCTATATTCCGGATTACCTCCAACTTCTCTGTCAAGAAGCCCTTGATAGTCTTGTTGGTGTCACCAGCTGCAAAGCTGTGGGTGGAGTATCAGAGCGCGTCCGTGGTGTGCCCCGAGTACTCGCACATTAACTTTTTGCGGATGGAGTTGGGTTGGATCCGGAAATCAACCCAAGTTTTCACCAGGTTAAGCCCAATGAGACCTTGGGCCGAAAGAATAGCAATTTTATCCAACAAAGGTTGGATTGCCTCCCTGTCCGAGTCAGGGGCAAAGGCGTTGAAGGTCTCGGAGATATCGAGGAGGCCCTCCGAGTAACCCGGCAGCTTCTTTTCGCCGGGTGGGGAGGTGTCTCGGCAGTAAAAGTATGAGAGTTGCCAGTGTTTGACGTGGGAATTGAGTGTGAGAGGTGGCATGGGAGAATTTTTGCGACGTTGGATGGAGACCCCGCCGCAAGCAAGAAGTGCTCCGTCACCGCTTTCGCGGCACGGCTTGTACTGGAAAAGCTCAATAAAGAGAGCCAAACTTGGCGGAGTGCACAAGTATGACTCGGACAGAACAATGAAATGGGTTATATTCAACATAGAGTTAGTCCCTATGTCGAATACCCGGAGGCCATAATGGCTCAGAACTTCTCTAAAGAAAGGGTGACCCGGAGGACGGAATCCCCGAGTCACGTGCTCTACAAAGCAGATTACCTCATTGCCGGCGGGAGTGGGCCGGGTCTCGTCACCCGGCACCCTCCAGTGGATATCCTTCTGAGGGGGGAGAACCCCCAACTCGGCCAGCTCTTCTAGCTTGGCCTTTGTCACCATGGATCGCGCCCAGTTGGCGGATATGGACTGGGTGGTCTTGGCCTTGGTTGGCAGCTTCCCTTGTTTCTTGGGAGCCATGGGATCAACCTGTGAAGCACAAGACAGAGGTACAGGAAATGAGATTCGGGAATCATGAATTATCCGAGTATGTACAAGCAGTATCGATGACATGAAAAATAAGAAGTATCCGGGTATCGCTGGACGGTGCAAAAGATTACAAGTTATCCGGGTATCAAGTATCAGCATAGAAACTATTGGGTACTTACGTATTGAAAAGTGTTTGAGGAAGACGGGTGATTTCCCATGTATCTACCACAAGCAAAAGAGCCGGACGAAGAGGATTTTCCGGGTGTCAATGACAGGCGCGGAAAATTTTGGCGAAATGGATCTAGATTGAAAAGGTTGCGGACGATTCTATGGAGAAATTGATGATTAGTGATGATAGGAGAGTGGTATGTGACCATCAATCAAGCTATTGGAGGAATTAGCAAGCATCTAAGCGACCTAATCCGGCACGGCAAGAAAAGTGGCCCGCGAGTTGACCTAGATCTAATCTAGAGTAAATCAAAAAATTGCGGGGTTGAATTAATGGATACAAGGAACTTACTGGAGGAGATTGGAGCAGCACGCGGCGACGGCAAATGGTGCAGTCTTGGTGCCCCCTTGTGATTCCCGGCGGGCAGTTTGAGGGCGCGGCAGCGGATCTTGGCGGCGGCGCGGGGCGAATCGTGGCGGAGCGTAGCCGGCGGCGGATTGGCTCCGGCGACGCGCGTGGGGTCTCCGTGATGGTGCTCTACGAGCTCGAGCGCGGAAGTGAAGAGAAGAGGGAAAGGGGGGAAATGAGCCGTTGGGGTTAGGTTAGCCCCTAAGTACCAATTTATAAGGGTGTGGGCGGATAAACCTAGTCCAACGGGCAAGAACCGGGAATTTCGGGATAACGGCTATCTATCCGGATTTTGTGAGATACGCTTTAAGTGCTGGACAAGATATCTGGACAGAGATAAGAAGTAGATCTTCTCCGCAACATCAGGGTCAATTATCGAGTAAAGTGAGCCGGGTCTTTAACATTTTTATCAGGGCGTTGATCCGGAAAAAGTAAAAGAAGGACCTAGAGAAAGTCGGGTTACTATATGGCCACCTTGGAGTTAGGCCTAGCTGTTTATCAAAGCACCTTAACCCGGCCTCTATGGACTTGTACGTTTGATATTTTTGCAGGGAATAGCGAGCGCTTCAAGGAGGATCCCGTGAAGCCCAAGCTATTCTGGGGACTACTGGTGGAGGGATGATAACCCGGTAGCCCAACGCCAAGGTGTAACTCGGCCCAAAGGACGCTGCGCAAAGACCCGGCTAGAATAAAGGAGCTTCTAGAAGGCCCAAGATCGTAGGCCTGATAACCCGGATTGTGGGTTCCGGCAAGGAAGTTTAGGGTTTTGTAAGCAGTGTTCGGGTAGGACTCAGAGTACGCCTTGGAGAACAGGCCAGGGATCCGGATGCTTTATAAGCCGGTCCCTAGGTTAGGTTCAGCCACCCAAGAGTTCGAGCAGTATCGCTAGGTATCGAGTATCCAGTGTAACACGAGAGTTGAGATTAATATATCGAGATCGGAGACTCGGCGACTTGCTTGTCGGCTGCCAGATCGCATATCATCATGTTTTCCTCTGAGCTAAACCCTCTCCCAAACACCAGTGTCGTCTTGCCCCAAGATAAGTTACCCCCGGTAACGTCTGCGTGATTATCCCACGACAGGAGCCGTCCTGGAGGCCGGGCTAGTCTGTAGGGTGGCCGGCCTAGGCCAGGCTGGAGGCCGAGCGGCTCTGTTAGGGAGCCGGCCTAGAGTCCGGTCTGGCCGGGTTTCCTGCCCTTCTTCTTCGTTGTCTTCTCGCTTCTTCCTCCTCTTCCACGCGTACACCTTGGACGGACTTGAGTCCTGGGCTTCCTCGGCATCTCCCCTCGCATCCGTACTCGTCGACTCATACCTAGCAATGTACGGGGGTAGATGGTCAAGTAGTATAGCGTCCAAAGGGGTACGAAATGGGTTATAGAAGAGGAATGAGTTCACCTTTTGAATCCATGGTGACTTGACATATGATGGAGTGTGAGACATGCCCAATGGGATGGGTCGCGCTGCATCACAACACCAACAACGACGACTTCCTCGGTGCCACCCCCAGCGTGGGCTTCCTCGGCACCACCAACGACGACACCACTTGGCTTGCCATCTGCGCGCCGTGCTTTCTGTTTTGTTGATGCCCGAGTGTCGAATAGTCATCTCAACAAGTCCCTCGGATGAACCGATAGGGTTTCAATTAGGAGAACGTATGGGCGCTGGTGACGATCGTCGGCTAACAGGGGGCACGATTTACCCAAGTTCGGGGCCCTCGTGGAGGTAAAACCCTTACTCCTGCTCATGTCGATCTGTATTATTGATAGATCGGTTACAATGGGGGTGCTCAAGTCGATAGTATGATCTCGAGCTCAAGGCTTTGGTGGTGTGAGATTGCTTGGATCCCCCTCTCGGTGGTTCTCCTGGCCTTATATAGGTGGCCAGATCTCAAACCGCACCCGGGGGGGTTACAAACCCTAGCTTAGGTCGGTTACATGTTTCCTTCTTGACCCGCAAGGCTTTGCGGGTGGGCCTTCGATTGGGCCTTCTAGAACTTTTGGTGGCACCTCTCCTTGGGCTTAGGTCTTGGGCCTTGGACTGGTTAGCCTTACCCGACAGGTCCAGGATTCATCCCCACGTCAGTAGCCCCCAAGTGTTTACTCGATTGAGAATCTGTCGGGTGGACACTCAAAGTTCGTCTTGATTCTCTTCGATTGATTGTTTTAATAGCTTGATTTTGGAGAGCGTATACCCTGTGTGCGATGCGCTTCTTGTACTCGAGTCTCGAGCAATAAATGTGCCTGTATACTGGCGGTTTTCGCAGAAGGATGTGGCTCAGTTGCTTGGCTCTCCCGAAAGCTCAGGACCAATTAATTGCATCTAGGGCAAAAACAGTTCTAGCCTACACAGACTCGAGACCTCCAACTCGAATCCGGTGAGGTGGTCGTTGCGACTGGGCCGTGGAGGTCTTACCGAGTCGAACTTAAACTATAAGGGTACCCGGCGCGTTGATGACTCCCAAGTGCAGGAGATCAATTGTAGTACCTTTCGATAAGTATTTGAGTGTCGAACCCACGAGGAGATGAAGGTAAGCTATCTATTCTCTAAAGCCCTATAACCCTCTTATATGGCTGTTTATGCAAAGCAATAAGTTTGAATAAAAGGAACTAACTAATTAACAGCAAGTGACGTGGAGCGTGGTTTGTCTAGTAACTAGTGAAGCAAGTTTAAAATGCAAGTAGTCCTAGAGCAAGTTTCTAAAGCAAGTTTCTAAGCAAGTTTCACAAGTAGCAAGCAGCAAATATCTCAAGTATCTCAAGGGAGCAAGTGTTCTAGCAATAGGTGTTTCGTTCGTGTGGTTGTCACAATTAGTGAAGCACATGTTTTAGTCTTAGTTGTTTCTTCTAGGAAGGAGCCATGAATAGGTATAGTCAAGTAAATGATCTACAACCCCTTATGATGGATCATGTGGCCAAGTAAATGACTGCACAAGATTGATTAAGACATAAAGTCCCACCATAGCCTTACGTTCTAAGGTCCCCTATATATATCCCCCAATAACTTAACTTTGTGGCTCGGTCTCAGGTTACTGTCACTCCCAAGTCACCACCACTCCATTATGCTACCGGTGATCACCTTACATGCATTCCCCAACATATGCGTGCACTCATATATTGTACATAAAGACAATCATAGAAGATAACAAACTTGTATGCAACCAATGAACGAACTATTTCACCATTGCCAAGAACAATTCACTACTCAAACATAGACGGGGAGACACAATACATCACGGGAATATAGTATTGCACCATACATCGTGTTTGCCAAGAGATTACAGTGGAGAGATGGAGCTGATCTTGCTGTAGATGTTGATGATGAACACGCCGGAGGGGGGTGGAGCCCTCCGGGGGTGATCCCGGCGGCGTTTCCCCCCTCCGATCTTCTCCGGCGGCAGCCTTCTGTCTCTCTGTTTCGTGGTTTCGTCTCTCGGCGCCGCCTCCTTCTCGAAAAGGCCAGGGGACCCTTTATATAGTCTTTTTTAGGTCACGAGACACTCGGGAGAAGAAAGATCGACGGCATCGGAGCCACGGGGGCAAAAAGGGGGACCCACACGCGGCCAAGGAATCTGGCCGCGTGGAGGGTCCTCTTTTCCACCTGGTTGGCCTTTTGGCCCTCTACTTTGGCCCATGGTCTTCCTCTCGAAAATTCTGAACCGTGCTCTTTGGCCTTGCCCTTTTTGGAGTCCCGAAGCTCCCGGAAAGTCTAAAACACTAAAAAGTACGTTTTCTGGAAAAACAGGGTTAGAACCAAAAGAAGGGGGATTGTTCAGAAAATCCCCCAAATCATTATCAAACATGAATATAAGTTGCTAATATGTAGGAAAAACAAGTAATAACATGCAAAGTTCATGTATGCATTTTACATGCATCAACATCCCCAAGCTTAACCCATGCTCGTCCTCGAGTATGAAGGTGATAAAACTAACATGGACTTTGCATATTAAAACAATCATGGGATATCAAGGAGGATTATTCATACTACATATAATCAAATGATTAATACTAGAAATGAGTAGCAATATACAATTCATGTTGTAAGAAATATCAAATATGCAAGCAAAGATGCTTCATGAAAGTTCACAAAGTGTATAATGAAATAAAAGCACTATGGACCAAATGCATACACAAAATGAAAAATGAAATCCTATATTGGTCAAAGAATAGCATAATGGAAAATAAAAAATATGGTGGACACTTTGGAGAAAATTGAGTAGAGGTAAAACATGATCAAGTCTTATTTATCCTCTAAATTATTCAACTAAAATTACTAATTGAAATGTGGTATCCATTGATCTAGGACTCTCATTGCCGCTTTATCACTAGCATCCTAAATGGTGAATGTTGAAGTAATGTGAATGACAAGGTGGTTGAAAGCCTCATGCCCCGTGAGTGTGAAAACCTACTCCATGATTACTCAACTTAAGATTCCTAATAAGCTTTGTACAATCATAATAAGTATTAATGACATCATAGAGAACCGCAAAGAGGTACCTCTTGCCCCATGACATGGAAACAAGCCCATGTCACAATGACAAGACAAACAAACGGAGTAGACTCGTCATCCTTTTTATTTTCATTCACTATTATGCATAGCTTCTTATTTTATTGTAGGATGTGTTGTAGAGTCACTCAAGATGTAAGTAAATTTCCACCATGATAAAGCATGGCTTGGGTTAGCGGCCCAATGCGTTTCTCTAGTCATATAGATACTTACTCATCAAAACTTACTATTCCTCTATTTCATTTCGGCATGGTAGGAGTCCAAAAACAAAAGTACATGATATCAACCAAATGTAAATTTTTGTGCAATGTTGAAAGCTTTCCGGTGATACACGTTTATAGCTAGCTCACAACCACACACTTGTCAAACGCAAAACTTGTGGCTCCCATTATTGGGTCATGTTTATTAGATGCATAAAAAGTAAAGTGTGCCTTCAAAAGTTCGTGAGAGTCCTATCCCAAGTTCAACCCATGACAATTAATAAAGTGAATATCTTAATTTAGAACATAAATAACACAATAACATGGTGAACATACTCGGAATAGCAATGAAGCTAATGGGAAGATATGATGGACTCACTAGAAATACTTGGCTAAGGAGTGTTGGAAACAAGTTTTTACTTGTTGGAATTTTTAAATTTTTGGCTAGCAAGAGGGAGATAGTTGACCAGCTACTATGCATGCATATTTCCATAGAACTACTCATTTCATGACAAACTAAATAAACCAGCAATTAACATCAAGGACATGAATAAGAGATAGCTCAAGACAACATTATTGCAAATTTCTACACATAAAAAGCCTATAAATCATGCAAACATATGTAGCTCTTCAAATCAACCATGGCATCCCTATTCCAAGTCATAATACTAGCATCCAATACATTCCAACCCCAAACTCCAGTAGCTCAATCTCATATAAAATGATGGGTGTGGTCTTATCAAAACAAAAATAAAAATAAAAACTAGACTCTTCAAGTCTCTACGATAAATGCTTTGCTTAGAAAAACAGAAAGTAGACGTGTGCTAACCAAAAGAGTGTAGCTCCAGTGGGGTTTTCATCACATCCCCAAGCTTATGGCTTTCACCATTCTTGGATGTCTTGAGGCGCAGCTCCTCTATTCCCTGTGAAAAAACTTCACAAAACATGTTTCTCCCATTCTTTTTCTGTGGGGTGAGATTAGCAAGGACAAACAAATCACATGCTTTTTGTGCAAAATTCCAAATAAAATGCTCCAGTAGATATACAATAAGGTTCATTATGTTGTATGTTCACTCTCTTGCTTGAAAGAATCATATAAATTCGATTCCCAAGCCCAAAGAGTGCATAAAACAAAAGAAGGCAGAATCTGTCCAGAAAAACAACAGCAGCAAAACGAACGTTTTTCCCTAATCTAGACTCGTCAAAAAATTAAGCCAATTTTTGTGCTTACAAAGGACGAAAAGTTGCAGAACATACTAAAAAATTAGCTCAATCCGACATACGATAAAAAAACGTAACATCATACGGTGAGCAGACTCGTGCTGAAACAAAAATTTCATGAACTAGGATAGCAACTTATAAGTCCAAATGGGTTTGACTTGACTCTTTATTGAAAACTCCAGAATTAAAACAACAAAAACTAATCTCTTGAGATAGCAAGAGGACACTAGGAAAATCCAAACAAAAACAACCGGGTTGCCTCCCGTAAAGCGCTTTCTTTATAGCCATATAGTTAGGCTTTACTTACTTAACATCATGATGGTTGTAGTGAGGTGGCTCGGCATCCCCAAGCTTGGATTCTTGTACTTATTTGATACATGTAGGGTGAGCCCAGGGGTACATCCCCAAGCTTGATTGGTTGTCCCTCTTGATCTTTGTTCATCTCACTCAACTCTTCCTCTTGAAAAATTCTTCTTACACAAATCTCAACATAAAACTTGATTAGAGGGCTTAGTGCCTCCAAAAATAAAATCCACATAGGTACAGCAAAGACACATAATGAGTTGATTCTAAATATTAACTACTGTTACTACAGTTGTGCATTGCTCCTTGATCAAAAGAACCACACAAAACACAAGTAATGAGAGCAATGCAAAATAAAGACATAATCTGCCAAAAACCGAACAGCCCGTAAATAGTGAATTTTTAGAGGCACTTAAGTTGCTCAAATCAGAAAACTTAAAACTAATGAAATATGAAGTGATAACTAAATATTGTTGTGTAAATTACCAGGTCAAAATTCCACTTCTGTGATTTTAAACATTTTTCGCAGTGAAGTTCAGGAATCTGTTTTCTTAACAGCTAATTACTATTGTTTAATCCTATCTCTCATATAAGATTATTCTTGCCATTTAAGATGAGAAATAAGACATAAATGTGATGTTACAGTAGTGAACTAATATTTTTATTGTTTTTATCTTTGGAAAAAGTTTTAATGATAGATACTTTGCAATGGTTTCATTGGCATGAACAACACATGTTCAAGGTCGACCCCAACTTCTCCATTACTCATCCTTCTCATTTACTTTACCAAATTTTTTATAAAATGAAAATCTTAAACTAAATGATACATAACAGTAGGTAAAGGCATTTTACATGTTGTAAATACATAAATGTGTGCTCAAACCGAATAGGAAATTAAAGCATAAGGAACACACCAAAAAATATTAAACAATTTATTTTTAAGTCTAACCCATTTCCTATGCATTGACATTTTGTAATGAAACAAATAAAAGAAGCACATAATAGCAAGCATAGAAAGGTAGATCAAGTGCAACTTCAATACTTTCAGCATAAAGAGGGGAAACTTAATATTGTTGAAATATGTGTAACCATGTTTCCCTCTCTCATAATAATTTTCAGTAGCATCATGAATAGATTCAACAATATGAATATCACATAAAACATTCTTATCATGAGCCACATGCATAAAAGAATCACTACTCTCCACATAAGTAAAATCCTCATTAGTGATAGTGGGAGTCAAACATTCATAATTTTCATTGCAATCATCATATATAGGAGGCATAGTATCATCAAAGTGAATTTTATCCTCCAAGCTTGGGGAACTAGAAATATCATGCTCATCAAAACCAACTTTCCCAAGCTTAAAACTTTCCATAGAATCAGCAAGTATATCATTTTTATCCTCAATAGTAGGGGGACTAAAAATATCATATTCATCAAGACAAACTTCCCCAAGCTCAAGGTTTTCCTTAGCAATAAAGGTGTTCAAAGAATTAGTACTACCACAAATATGATTGTTGTGCAAATAATTTTTCAATTTCTCCTCAAACACTTCATGTCCTAATTCAAGGTAGATATTATACAGTTCTAAAATTGTTTGGTTGTTTTCCATTTTATAATTTTTTTTGTGTTTTAGGTTTATATGTTAGTATGCAATGCAAAAAAGAATAAAAGCTTAGCACAACGCTCCCCGGCAACGGCGCCAGAAAAGTGCTTGATGTCTCCCAAGTGCAGGAGATCAATTGTAGTACCTTTCGATAAGTATTTGAGTGTCGAACCCACGAGGAGCTGAAGGTAAGCTATCTATTCTCTAAAGCCCTATAACCCTCTTATATGGCTGTTTATGCAAAGCAATAAGTTTGAATAAAAGGAACTAACTAATTAAAAGCAAGTGACGTGGAGCGTGGTTTGTCTAGTAACTAGTGAAGCAAGTTTAAAATGCAAGTAGTCCTAGAGCAAGTTTCTAAAGCAAGTTTCACAAGTAGCAAGCAGCAAATATCTCAAGTATCTCAAGGGAGCAAGTGTTCTAGCAATAGGTGTTTCGTTCGTGTGGTTGTCACAATTAGTGAAGCACATGTTTTAGTCTTAGTTGTTTCTTCTAAGAAGGAGCCATGAATAGGTATAGTCAAGTAAATGATCTACAACCCCTTATGATGGATCATGTGGCCAAGTAAATGACTGCACAAGATTGATTAAGACATAAAGTCCCACCATAGCCTTGCGTTCTAAGGTCCCTTATATACATCCCCCAATAACTTAACTTTGTGGCTCGGTCTCAGGTTACTGTCACTCCCAAGTCACCACCACTCCATTATTCTACCGGTGATCACCTTACATGCATTCCCCAACATATGCGTGCACTCATATATTGTACATAAAGACAATCATAGAAGATAACAAACTTGTATGCAACCAATCAACAAACTATTTCACCATTGCCAAGAACAATTCACTACTCAAACATAGACGGGGAGACACAATACATCAAGGGAATATAGTATTGCATCATACATCGTGTTTGCCAAGAGATTACAGTGGAGAGATGGAGCTGATCTTGCTGTAGATGATGATGAACACGCCGGAGGGGGGTGGAGCCCTCCGGGGGTGATCCCGGCGGCGTTTCCCCCCTCCGATCTTCTCCGGTGGCAGCCTTCTATCTCTGTGTTTTGTGGTTTCGTCTCTCGGCGCTGCATCCTTCTCGAAAATACCAGGGGACCCTTTATATAGTCGTTTTTAGGTCACGAGACACTTGGGAGAAGAAAGATCGACGGCATCGGAGCCACGGGGGCAAAAAGGGGGGCCCCACACGCGGCCAAGGAATCTGGTCGTGTGGAGGGTCCTCTTTTCCACCTGGTTGTCCTTTTGGCCCTCTACTTTGGCTCATGGTCTTCCTCTCGAAAATTCTGAACCGTGCTCTTTGGCCTTGCCCTTTTTGGAGTCCCGAAGCTCCTGGAAAGTCTGAAACACTAAAAAGTACGTTTTCTGGAAAAACAGGGTTAGAACCAAAAGAAGGGGGATTGTTCAGAAAATCCCCCAAATCATTATAAAACATGAATATAAGTTGCTAATATGTAGGAAAAACAAGTAATAACATGCAAAGTTCATGTATGCATTTTACATGCATCACGCGTCCGCTAGGATTTTCCTTCGTGTTGTTGACACGGAAATTTACCGGAGGATGCAGCTTGAGTGCGATTCCAGGACCATAAGAGAGATCTTTGGGTCTGACCTTCGTACTCGAGAGAATACGGCATCCGGATGTTCCTAGTCGGCCGAACGATCCAGGATAGAGATGTGTAGATACATCGTTTGAAAGAGTGGCGGGAGCCGCATACTCGCGATTTTTCTTTGATTGTCTTCCTGTGAATCTTCGAGTGAAGAGATCTCCTTCCATTGTTGTACTTATGCAAAAGAGATTTCTGCGTTTGTAGTAAATTTGTTTTTCTCTTGCCCATACGAAAGAGCTTTCGTGTCTGGGGGTTTATGCGAAAGAAATTTTCGCGCCTTGATATGCCCATACGAAAGAAATTTCGTGTCAGGGAGCTTGTGCGAAAGAGATTTCGCGTCTTATCATGCCCATACGAAAGAAATTTCATGTTTAGGGAGCTTATGTGAAAGAGTTTTCGCGTCTTGATACACCCATACGAAAGAAATTTCGTGTTTAGGGAGCTTATGCGAAAGAGTTTTTGCGTCTTGATACGCCCATACGAAAGTATTTTCGTGTCAGAGAGCTTATGCGAAAGAGTTTTCTGGTTTTGATGAGGTATGCAGTGATGTCACTGCGCACCCGTCTGTTCTGACTCCTCCCGATGGGACGTGACGGAGCGAAGCAGAGCACGCTGGCCCACCTTGTCATCTTTTGACCGGAAACGATAGGTCGCATCCGGGTTTTTCGCAGGCCACACGCTGTAAATGTGCACGATCTTTTGTAAAGATCATGCCAGAGTAACCGTCTGTGCCGCTTCGGTTCCGCTTCACGCGTGGTGGCCGTGATGGCTGCCACGTTGCCAAATCCACGGTCTGGATCAGTGTGGCCCGTGTGTAAATATTTACCCTTAGGAGATGAGTAATTCTTCCGTCTCTTTGCTCCTCTTTTTCCTTCTCGCGCACACCTCCTGCTCTGTAAGCACAAGAGAGCTCCAATGGCGGGCGGAAAGAAACGCGGTGCTGCCGCATCGTCGTCGAAGGAAGTGGCGGATGCTTCCGGGCCGCCCCTCGTGAGGACGGGCGATTGGCGCTCCGCCAACACCACCAGGAAGAGCCTCGCGGAGATGCAACGGGAAGGTCTGCTCCCGCCTGACACGGACAAGCGCGTGCGCTTGTCCAAGAAGGAAGAGGTACCCAATCTTCACGCAAACGAGCACGTGCTCTTCGCAGAGCACGTCTCGCGCGGGATCTCTCTTCCTCTCCATCCCTTTCTCCTCGGGTTGTTGTATGTCTACGGCATACAGCTCCACGACTTGCCTCCAAATGCGATTCAGTAAATTTCGTGCTTTATCGTGCTTTGCGAGTGCTTTCTGGGAATCCGCCCGCACTGGGGCCTCTAGAAGGCCCTCTTCAAGGTGCGGATCTTCCGGGAGCGAGCGCAGCCAGGCGAGAAGCTGGGGGAGCCGTTGCGCACTGGAGGATTCGGGGTCCAGGCGAGAACCGACATCCCCTACATGGAGATGTATTTCGTCGACTCGGCGCAAGGGTGGCGAAGGAAGTGGCTCTACATCGTCGACGACAGCGCGGGTGGAGCCCCTGAGTTTCACCCATTCTCCACTCTGAAGCGGAGGAAATCATGTTCGCACAAGCTCTCCGCCGAAGACAGCAAGATCGTCTCCCCCTACTCGCGAAGGTGGCGAACTTCCGCGACAAGGCGTTGGGTGTTCCTATGAATGGAATACACATCGCGAGTGTGTTTCTTCGATGAAGGATTCAGCCCCTTCAGGCGAGGCTATCCACCATGTGGGAGTACCAAGGCATCCAGGACCCGAGCTGCGTCTGCGAAGACATTCTCTCGAATGTCGAGTTCGAGAAGAAGATCGCGGCCATCACCAAGCTAAAGAAAGGAGAGGCCTACTCGGCATGTTCTCTTGAGCCATTCGAGGCTGCTAAACCTCCCCCAGCTGAGGTGAGTTTCTTCTTGTTCTTCTTTGGTCTCTTTCTAGTCCAAAATTTTATCGACTGAAGTCCTTCTCTATTTTCCCTCTTTTGTTTCCATAGAGCTTGAAGGTTGCGACGTGCTACCAGCTGATTTCGGCTGAGGACGCCTCGGACCTTTTGGCGAGTAACATCGAGGCCCCTCTCGAAACTAGTGTCGCAGAAGATGATTCGAGCTCCGAGCGCGACTCTCTGGATGACGAGGAGGAGTCGGGTAGCGACAAACTCCATCACCGCAAGCGCCGTAGGCACGAGGATGACGAAGTCACTTCCAAGGACAGCTCCTTGGGTAATGGGTCCACCAAGGCGACCGAGCCTCTCCAGGTGCCTCCTCTCCGTACGCTTCCACCACTTGGTCGCCCACCGAAGGTTTCCACCGCCTGGAACATGGACATTCTGGATGATGACGACGAGGATGAGTAAGTTTTCTGTGTTTCACCTTTGGTCGCGATTTTTTTTTCTCATTCCTTGTTCTTTATTCTGATATTGCTTTCAACAGCAGTCTTGCGACTATTAGCCCTGGCCGGTTTGCTTCCTCGCTTCCTTCCGTGAAGAGAAAGGAAGCAGCCGCGACTGATGCTGCAGTTGTTGAGGCCGCCCGAAGATCTCCAAGTCCCGCAGGAGCAACCGCCGCTCCGGAGTACGAGCTGCCCAGCTTTGCGGGTGGAGCTTCCGCGAGTAAGGAAGTTTCAGGCAGCTCGGCAGCTTTGTCTACTGCCCAGGGCAAAGTAAGTCCACGTGTCATTTCCTTGTTCGTTCAAAATTTTATCGGGTGCACGGCAGTGCTCCCGATGGGAGTAGCCCCCGAGTCTGTGGTTAATTGCTTGCAGTTGGCCACAGGCTCAAGTCGAAGTCTTCTCCTCCTTTCTTCTTGAGTTCTATCGGGTGCACGACAGTTCTCTCGATGGGAGTAGCCCCCAAGGCTATACTCGACTGTGTACAGTAGTGTATAGGCTCAAGTGATTTTGTTTTTAACCTGAATTTCTGCCTTGGGTTTTTTGCAGGCTCTCCTCGACTCCCTTGCTGCTTTCGTGCGCTGAGTACTTTCAGCCGAAGCGGACTGCATCTCTCTTAGGGCAGACCGCGATCGGCTTGTCCAATATGGTCAGTCTCTTCAAGGTAGGCTAATGCGCCATTCTCGTCTTTATTGTTTCTCTTGATTGTAAAGCTTGCTCCATCCTTAAGCTTTGTACTGTAGACGAAGTTACCCGCCTGAAAACTGAAAAGGATGAAGCTGTCGCTCCGGTGAAAACCCTTGAGGCGGAGTTGGAATCCTCCCAAAAGGAGTTGGAAACCACTCGCAAGCATTCATCCGATCTCGAGGGGAGCTTCGAGAAGGCTCAGGAAGCGCTGAAGCAGCTGGAGGAGGCGGGTGCCAAGCACGACAGCGATCTGGTCGACCTCATTCGTCCTTCGGCTCAAAAGCTTGCGGGTAAGCTGTGTTTCGCCTTTCTTGTACTGTGGTTTGATTTTATCCTGCTTTCTTAGATTTTTAATTTGTCTTTGTTCCAGACGCCCTTGGGATTGGACTAGATTTGCCTGGAAACCAGTGACTGGATTCCCTCACGGACTCTTGCACTCGGCTCCAGGAACATGCGAGCAGGATCTGCGCCCTCGTTGGTGATGCCACCCGAGTGTTGACACGATTCCACGAGCGTTTACTGGTAGACGTGGCGGTTCCGCCTACGCTGGACGGCCTCCTGAAGGTGTTCCTGGGCGATGAAGATCTTCTCCATGGGTACTCAGTCGCCCAGTCCGAGTGCGGGGCCAGGATGGCTATCCAATTTTCCTTGGCGCATGGAGTCTCGGATGACCAAGAGAAGGTATATTCGAGCGTTCCTTACGACGCCCATGGAAAAAGGTAGCACTCCGTCCTTTTGGCGGTCGTGCTGAAGTCCTCGCGAAGATGCTTTCTGAGGTGCTCGCTCGTGCTAGTCGCAAGGGGCATCCTTCCGCGAGTGGAACTACTTCTGCAGCCCCCTAGGATAGGTCTTTATTTCCTTTTGCTTGTCCATGTAATGAACCTTGGGATGTATTCCCGTATTTTATGTTGCGTAATCAAAGTGTTTTCTGAAATCTTTAGTGTCTGATTGTTGCGCCTTACTTTCGTATGCTCCCGATGGGAGTAGCCCCCGAGCACCCGTGGAATGGGCGGTATGTTCTCGAGTGGGGTCTTGTGAATTTTCTGAACTTCTTCCTTTCTTTCCAGGTAGTGGATCCCAGCTTAGAGTCTTCGAGTGGGTCTGCTTTGCAGGTTAATCCCCTTGTTGTTGCGGCCAGCACATTTGCATCACTCCGTGACCGTGTTGCGGATGGCGAGCGCAAGTTGAAGGCTCTGCGAGGTGTGGCCGATGTTGCCAAGTCGAAGCAGAAATTTGCTATGGAGCGTGAGCAATTTGTGATGGAAGAACTGGCGGTTGTTGCCAAGGGCATGCCCTGTAAGTTCGCGAGCCCCCGAGTATTTTGTCGCTGGTTCCTTTCTTTGTTCTGAAGCCTTTGTTTGTCCTTGCAGTTGTCGAACCTGACGGAGTCTGTGAGACCCATTGGGTGAATAATCACATTATTCATGAGTCGAGTAGCCCCAACCATCATGCGAGTGAGTTCTGGTCTGACCACAAGCAAGGCTTTATCCTTGCTACTCTGAAGTATCGGGCGAGCCAGGCGCAGGTAATCATGGAGTCTTGTCGCAAGGCCCTGTCCTTTATCCACCGGACATTTTACCCGTTGGGTGTTGTCCCTGATAGCTTGAGTAGTTTGCTCAGGATGTTCGGTCGGGTGGGAGAGGTTCGAGAGTGCGTACGCCAACAACTTGTCAGTGGAGCACAGGTGGCAATTGCTTTCGTTCGGTTGTGGCACCCTGAGGTCAAATTCCTTTCTGTTGCGCGGCTTCCTGACAAGAGAGGTTCAGGTGTGGATTTGTCTCCTCATTATGCGGCCGTGCTTCCTGCAGCGGAGCAGATTGTTCGACTGACTTCCGAGGAGATTAATCAAATACTTGCAGATGAGGCTGGGCGTCGTTAGATGTAATTCCAAGATGTAAATATCTTGTTGTAAGGTGTTTTGAAGGTGTAAACCTTGTGACCTTGTATATTTTGTTTCATGTTTTTAAGGTGTTTATAAGGTGTGGACCTTGTTTTACCTTGTATTTTTATCGAGTGATATTACTTAGAGGTATGTGATGATGCTAGTTAGGCGTAGCCCCCGTGTGTTTGGGGTGTGTACCTGTCGTTTTAGCATGTTTGAAAGAAAACAAGAAGGCGCGATTGCTATGGTTGAGAAACCATGTATTTATTGATATAGCTGAGAAGCCATGTGTTTGGTCGAGCTACAGCATGGCTGGTACAACCTTATTTCTTGCGAGTAGGATAATCCTAGGGGTAGAACTTGCGGAGATGCGCAATGTTCCATGGGTTGGAGTAGATACCACCGATCTTCGGGTTCTTCAATCGATAGGCACCTCCTGGGATAACTTCATGTATTATGAAGGGTCCTTCCCATGGTGGCTCGAGCTTGTGTCCTTCCTTTTGCTTGAGCCGCAGCACCAGGTCTCCTACCATGAAGGATCTGTGGCGTAAACGGCGACTGTGATACTTGCGCAGTGATTGCTGGTATATTGCAGACCTTGCGAGTGCAATGTCCCCGATCTCATCCAGTGCGTCCACGTCTTCTGCGAGTGCCTTGTTGGAGGTTTTTTCGCTGTATGCAACGACTCGTGGAGCGCTGAATTTGATATCTTCGGGTAGGACGGCTTCAGCTCCGTAGACCATGAAAATGGCGTATAGTTTGTCGACCGATTTGGTGTTATGCGTAGGCTCCACAGTACTAATGGTAGTTCCTCGGCCCAGTGCCTTGCCGCTAGTTTCAGGCGATCAAGTAGCCGCCAGGCCAGCCGAAACTAATCCGTTGGATCGCTCGACTTGACCGTTAGTTTGCGGGTGAGCTACCGAGGCGAAGCTGAGGGTGATTCCCTTTTTCTCACAGAATTCCTGTGTTTCCTTGGCCATAAAGTTGCTGCCGTTGTCTATGATGATGTTGTGCGGTACGCCGAATTTGCACACGATGGAGTCAAGGAAGCGCACAACGCAATGTGTGTGCACGGAAGTGACTGGCGTGGCCTCTATCCATTTTGTGAACATGTCGACTGCCACAAGCAGGTGTGTGTATCCTCCAGGTATGGACTTGCGCAGTAGTCCCACCATATCTAGCCCCAATTGGGCGAAGGGCCAGGCGATGGGGATCATATGTAGTTCTGTTGCAGGGGCGTGCGGCCTGGGCGCGAACCTTTGGCAGACGTTGCATCTGTCTACTAGGTCTTTGGCGTCTCTTGCTGCTGTGAGCCTATAAAATCCTGCCCTGAAAGCCTTGCCCATGATTGCTCTCCAACTGGCATGGTGACCACAGTCTCCTTGATGTATATCTCGGAGTAATTCCCTGCCATCTTCGGGTGCTTTGCATCTCTGCAATACGCCTGATATGGTTTGCTTGTATAGCTCTCCTTTGATCACCCGAAAGGATTTGCTGCGCCGTACTATTTTCCGGGCCTCGTAAATGTCTGCTGGGAGCTGTTTGTTGGACAAGTAGTCGAGGTATTTCTGCGTCCAGACTGGCTCGACCAGAAAAACTTGACTTAAAATATTGTGGATGAGCTCAATCATAGCAATTTGCGGACTGTCATTTGTTTCCACTACTGCGGGTTCTCCTGCTGGCTTTCTGACTTTGACTGATCGCTTGATCATTCGTTCGAAGTAAACTCCTGGAGGGATGGGGCGTTTGTTGACCCCATGTTGGCCAGCTTGTCTGCTTCCTCATTGCTTGATCGTGCAATGTGCTTCAGTTCGCACCCATTGAAACTTCCCTCGAGTAGATTGTACATGTCACGATATGCGACCATGTTATCCGCGATAGCATCGCACTCCTTCACTGTCTGCTGCACGATGAGATTTGAGTCTCCATATATCATCAATCGGGTGGCTCCGCAGGCGATCGCCATTTTCATGCCATGTAGGAGGGCCTCATACTCCGCGTCATTGTTGGATGTTGGGTCATCATGAGGGAAATCCAATCGCAGGATGTATTGCAGCTTATCGCCTTGGGGAGAAGAATAACCCCGACTCCGGCTCCTTCATTTCTTTTCGACCCGTCGAAGTACATGATCCAGTTGCTCGTGTATTCTGGGGGTCCTGGTGTTTGCAGCTATGTCCACTCGCTTAGGAATTCCACGATGACTTGGGATTTTATGGATTTGCGACCTGCATAAATGATGTCCCAGGCGCCTAGCTCGATGCTCCATTTTGCGGTTCTTCCGGATGCCATTGGGTTGTTCATGATGGTACCGAGTGATGCGTCGTTTAGCACCGTGACGGTATGTTCCTAGAAGTAATTCTTGAGCTTTCGGGTTGTGAGGACTATGCCATACGCGAGCTTCTGATAGTGAGGGTATCGCTGCTTGCATGGCGAAAGCACCTCGCTGACGTAATAAATTGGCCGCTGAACTCCGTACGCCATGCCATACTCTGGCCGCTCGACGACAATAACTGTGCTGATGACTTGGTTTGTTGTGGCCAGGTATAGGTATAGGGGTTCCCTCTCTTGTGGCGTTGCCAGGACGCGCCTACTTTGTAGTGCTTTTTTCAAGTCGATGAACGCCTTTTTTGCTTCGGGTGTCCATTCAAACTTATCTGTTTTCTTCAGCAACTTGTAGAAGGGCAATGCTTGCTCCCCTAATCTTGCGATGAATCTGCTCAAAGCGGCTATTCGCCCTGCGAGCTGCTGTATGCCGCGAAGATTGGTTGGCTCCTTCATTGTCAAGATTGCTTGAATTTTCTCCGGATTGGCTTCAATTCCACGGGCGGACACCAAATACCCGAGAAGTTGTCCCGTAGGAACGCCAAAGACGCATTTTGTCGGTTGAGCTTGATCCTGTACGCGTTGAGAGCATCGAATATCTCCCTGATGTCTTCGAGGAGCGTATTTTCCACCCGAGTTTTGATGACGGTGTCGTCAACGTACACCTATACGTTCTTGCCAATGAGCTTGGCGAGGCATTTTTGCATGCAACGCTGATATGTTGCGCCTGCGTTTTCAGCCCGAAGGGCATTGTCGTGTAGCAGTAGACACCGTGAGGTGTGATGAACGCTGTCTTCTCCTCGTCCTCCTATTTCATCCTGATCTGATTATAGCCCGAGTAGGCGTCTAAGAAGGAGAGTCGTTGATAGTCTGCAGTGGAGTCCACAATCTGGTCGATCCGTGGCAAGGGAAAGTTATCCTTGGGGCAGTGTTTGTTCAACGACGTATAGTCGATGCACACGCGAAGGATGTCAGTGTTTTTCTTCGGGACCAACACCGGTTTTGCTAACCAGGTGGATATTTTTATCTCTCTGATGAATTTTGCGACGAGTAGTCGATTCACCTCTTCTCCGAGTGCCTTCTTCTTTGGCTCGGAGAACCGTCGGGTCGTCTGCTTGATAGGCTTAGCATCTTTGAAAACTTCGAGTGAATGCTCGGCGAACTCCCTGGGTATCCCTGGCATATCTGAAGGCTGTCGGGCGAAGATTTTCTAGTACTCACGGAGGAGTTCGACGAGCGCTCTTTCCTATGCAGGCGAATGGGTGGTGGACACCATCGTCGTCTTTGCGGATTCTGTCGGGTGCACTTGATGCTTTCGAGTGTTGCTGTTTGCACTGAACTCGAGCTCTGGAGCATTCTTTTTGGTGAGTGGCATGACGGAGTGGTCCGTGGTCTTTGCCAATTCCGCCATTTCCTCCTGCATCCCGAAATATTTCGCGATCTCGTTGAACTCCATGTCACACTTATCGGATTTTTGGAAGTCTCCATATATGGTGATGGTGCCGTATTCCCCAGGAAGTTTGAGCTTCAGGTAGGCGTAGTGGGGTACTGCCATGAATCTCGCGAACACTGTTCGGCCGAGAATGGCGTGGTACTGTAAGGGCCAGTCGACTACTTCGAAGTCGAGGAATTATTGCCTGTAGTTTCTTGGGTTTCCGAGCACCACCTCCAAGTTGATTGTTCTGAGTGGTCGGACTGCTTTACCTGGTACTATCCCGTGGAAGGATATTTCTGATTCTGCGAGTCCGTCCATGGGCCTGAGACGGAGTGTGTCCGCGTAAATGATGTTGATTCCTCTGCCGCTGTCCATGAACACTCGTGCGAGTTCGTAGTTTCCTATCTGCGCTTGAATGACGAGCGCGGCGTGTCTTGGTCGATATACCCGACGGGGTGGTCATCTTTGGAGAATGTTATCGACTGGTCCGCCATTTTCAAGTATTCAGGTTTGGACGGTGGAGCTTGTACTGCCATGACCACTTGGCGTGTGTTTGTTTTCTGGACCCTCGAGAGGGGCAGACTCTCTGTATCATTCCGAGGAGCCCTGCTGGGTTCGGGTACCCATTGCCTCTCTGGTTTGCGGCGGGTGGCGCTGGGAGCGCGGCCAGCACCACGTTTTGATGTCCTGGTGGAGGTAGGGGTTGTGGCGGGTGGAATCCCTGATGTCCTCCTCCTGGGAGCTGTGGGTAGCCCTGATTGACTGCAGATCTGTTTTTCTTCGTGTAGGGCTCGTGGATGTCCTAGAACTTTCGGCAGTCCTTATGGAGGTGGGTTGCCTTGGTTTTGCCCGTGCGCTTATCTGCAGATAGATGTAGCGTGCAATAACCGTCAAGGTCCTCCTCAGGAGTTTTATCCTCTGGCTTTGGTTTCCATTCGTGATTTCCACGAGGTCCGCTGTCATGATTTCTTGTGAACTCTGCCGCAACCAGTTCTTCTCGATCGTCGTGATCGTAGTGCTTTCTCCTTTTCTTTCGACCGCGGCGGTTGTCCTAGGGTGCTGGCGAGAATGCCTTCTCATTGTGCACCGAGTCTTCACTGTTGGCCCATCTGTCGGCTATGACCATCAGCTCCCCCGATGGTTTTGGGTGCGGCTCGCCCCAGCTCTTCTCTGAAAGCGGTTCGTCGAGCTCCTTTGGTGAAAGCTTCGACTGCAACTTCCTCCGATATGTTTCCCGCTGTGTTTTTGAGCGTAGTCCACCGCTGAATGTACTCGCGAGTAGACTCGCCACTTTTCTGCTTACAAGCCCGTAGCTGCTCGATGGACGCAGGTCTTTTGTATGTTGCTTGGAAGTTCTTGCGGGGTTAGATCGTCCCACGATCCGTAGCATGCCCTCGGTGATGAAGGGATGGATCTTAGACCCTACGGGTAAGGACACCCCGTCTCAGGCCCAAGGTTAAGGCCCAAGAAGGGAAGCCCTTGGAGTATTCTGGAAGGCCCACTTGAAGCCCACCCGCAATGCCTTGCGGGCTAAGTTAGGAAACTTGTAACCGACATAGGTTTAGAGTTCGAGTCCTCTCCGGGTAGGGTTTGAGACCTGGCCGCCTATATAAGGCCAGGAGAACCACCGGAAGAGGACCAAGCAATACCGCACCACCAAAGCCTTGAGCTCGAGATTGTACTCTCGACTTGAGCGATCATCTTTGTAACCGATCTATTCGAAAATACAGATCGACAGAGGCAGGAGTAAGGGTTTTACCTCTACGAGGGCCCCGAACCTGGGTAAATTATGCTCCATGTCTAGCCGATGATCGCCACCAGCGCTCATGGGTTCTCCTATTCGAAACCCTATAGGTTCACCTGAGGGATTTGCCGAGCAACAGATTCGACAATTTGGCGCCGTCTGTGGGAACGGCGGGCGCTGGATCTCCGGTATCATCGGCTTCATCATCCAACTCACGTTGGAAACCTTCGACTTCGTCTCCAACCAATCCTATTCAGATCGGATCTGTCGTGGTCACCCCTCACTCGCCGGAATCACGCCCGGTTTTCAGCGATCTGGACAAGAGCGTCACCTTGACGTTCGGAAGCTTGAAGTTCTACACCAACAAGGACGGGATCCTCCACTTCCCTGAAGAATCAGGATCTGAGTCAGAAGCCGTCGACTCGCGCCCTCATCTGGAGAAAAGTGGCGAGTCCATCCGCTTCAACACTTGGGACTACCATACCCTCTCGACAGAGGAAACTTCCCAGATCCAGAAAGCTTTCCGAGCTACAACTAGGACGCACGGGCCACGACTGGCTCAAGTCTGCATGGCAGGATCGGAACAATCACCAGAAACAGAACAAAGCGCTGCAGAGCGTGCTGAGATTGGCGTCTCGCGGGACGCCTGGGACCGAGCGAAAGAAGCTTTGCGAACAAGCAAGCCGCCTGTGGCAAGAGCGCCACACAAAGATATGGTCGCCTACCACTACCATCTAGTGAGAGCGGCCACATCTATCAAAGAAGCTCGGAGAGACCTGGCACATCGGAAGAGATTGGCGGATGAGTCAAGTCAACGCCGGGCTGAGCTGTCCCTAACACCTTCGGTCGGAACTCGACCCACAAGGGATACACATCAAGAACAACATCCATGGACGCGGAGTCCCTGGGAGGGACCAGTAAGTCACTCGCACCTTCCCTTATGCGGGTTGACGAGGACGGAAACGTCTACCCGCAAACTCCTGCTGCCGCCGTCCTGGCCGCAGCAACCTACATGCAGATGAACCAGCCAGCGGAGAACGACCCGCGCGAGAGCAGTAAAAACAGGTTCGGAAGGGATTGGGCATGGCAGCCTCAAGGCTCGCCTCCTACGACCGCAGGAAAGCTGCCGAACAGCAAGAGAAGGAAAAAGAAAAAGAGGCATCGCGCAAGCATAGGAGCACTTCGCCTAGGAGAGACAAATCACCTCGCCGCGGTCGAGGAAAAGAAGCTCGGCGACACGGTGATAGTCGAAGCAGCAGCGAAGGTAGCCCGAGAAATAAAAGCTCGCGGCGTCATAACAGCCACTCGCGGAATCGCAGCAAAGAGCCAAGGAAGGAAACTGATCGCGACCAGCCAGGATATAACACGCGGTCAGATATCGCGCAAAAAAAGGTGGACAAGGCAAGAGCTGCAAGGAACCGCGCGCGCGCTCCTCGTCCAGTTCTTCGGATGACGAGACCTGCGGCGCGCTGTGTTTCGCCCGCAGCATCCGCGAGGCACCCCTACCCAAGAGATTCAAGCTCAGCACAGAAGTCACGAAATACGATGGTTCACTCGAACCTTCGTCGTGGCTAAACGACTACCTCACGGCAGTAAAATGCCAACGTGGGAATAAAAACACGGCTATGCAGTACCTCAACCTGCACTTGGTCGGTGCGGCACGTAGCTGGCTGGAAGCAAGGCCAAAGTCCTGTTACGCATCGTGGGATGACTTGCACTACGATTTCTGCAAGAACTTCCAGGCCACTTACAAGAGACCAGCAACCATCGAAGAACTACGGGCCTGCAAGCAAAAGAGCGGCGAATCCACCCGCGAGTACATTCAGCGATGGACAACACTCAGGAACACCGCGGGAAATATCTCAGAAGAAGTAGCGGTTGAGGCCTTCGCGAAAGGCGCCCGATGAACGGCTTTCAGAGAAGAGCTGGGCCGAGCAGCACCCAAAACTATTGGGGAACTGATGATCATAGCCGACAAATGGGCTAACGGAGAAGACGCGGTGCGCAACGAGAGGGCATCATCGCCCGCGCCCGAAGAAGACCGCCATGCTCGAAAGAAAAGGAGAAAATACTACGATCGGAAAGAGATGGTAGCGATAGAATTCACACGAAGCCGCGATAATGGGCGCCGCGGGAGTCGCGAGTGGAAACCAAAAGCTGGAGACAAAAGCCTCGAGGAGGACCTAAACGCGTACTGCTCGCTACATCTATTTACAGCTAAGCGCACGAGCAAAACTAAGGCAACACACCTCCTCAAGGATTGCCGAAAGTTTATCGACATCCACGAGGCCTTCTCGAAGAAAAGCAGATCAGCAGCTAATCAAAACTACCCGCCACTCCCAGGAGGAGAACATCAAGGGTTCCAGCCGCCACTACCCCTACCTCCACCAGGAAATCCAAACATGGCGCTAGCATCACTAAACGCGCCACCCGCACCAAACGTAGGAGCTAACGCGTACCCAAACCCGGCTGGACAGTTAGGGATGATGCAAAAAGTCTGCCCATCCCGCAGAGCTCAGAAGACAAACACGCGGCAACTGTGCATGGCTGTGCAAATCCCGCCAACAAAGCCCGAGTACCTGAAGATGGCGGACCAATCGATCACCTTATCGATGGAAGACCACCCGCCACGAGTCTATCGACCAGGACACGCTGCCTTGGTAATCCAAGCACAAATCGGTAATTACGAACTGGCTCGCGTATTCATGGACGGAGGCAGCAGCATCAACATTATCTACGCGGATACGCTCCACCAGATGAACAGGAACCTGGACGTACTTGCAGAGTCAGAAACATCCTTCCACCTGGATAGTTCCAGGAAAGGCGATCCGCCCACTCGGAACAATTAACCTAGAGGTTATGTTGGGCAATCGACGCAACTACAGAAGAGAATTCCTCGATTTTGAAGTAGTCGACTGGCCCTCACAGTACCACGCCATTCTTGGTCGAACAGCGTTCGCCAGATTCATGGCAGTACCACATTACGCGTACCTGAAGCTCAAGTTACCCGGAGAATATGGTGTAATCACCATCGACGGAGATTTCCAGAAGTCCAACAAATGCGACATCGAGTTCAACGAGATCGCAAAATCTTTCGGGCTGCAAGAAGAACTGCAGGATCTGGCAAAGACCACAGACCACTCCGTGATGCCCCTCACAAAGAAAAACGCGCCAGAATTGGAGTTCAGCACCAACAGCGACACCCGAAAACATCAGGTGCACCCGACAGATTCTGCGAAGACAGCGATGGTCTCAACTACCCTCTCGCCAGCATAGGAAAGCGCGCTCGTCGAACTCCTCCGTGAGTACTGGGAAATTTTCGCTTGGCAGCCCTCAGATATGCCAGGAATACCCAGGGAGTTCGCCGAGCACTCACTCGATGTCTTCAAGGATGCAAAACTCATCAAGCAGACCACTCGACGGTTTTCAGAACCCAAGCAGAAAGCGCTTGGAGAAGAAGTAAACAGATTGCTAGCAGCAAAATTCATCAGGGAGATCAAGATATCCACCTGGTTAGCAAACCTGGTGCTGGTTCCAAAGAAGAACACTGACATCCTTCGAGTGTGCATTGACTACACGTCATTAAATAAGCACTGCCCCAAGGATAACTTTCCCCTCCTGCGAATCGACCAGATCGTGGACTCTACTGCGGGCTGCCAACGCCTCTCTTTCCTGGACGCCTATTCGGGATATAATCAGATCCGGATGAAGCAGGAAGACGAGGAAAAGACAGCATTCATCACTCCACACGGTGTGTACTGCTACACGACAATGCCCTTCGGGCTCAAGAACGCAGGCGCGACATATCAGCGCTGCATGCAAAAATGCCTCGCCAAGCTCATTGGCAAGAACGTACAAGTATACGTTGACGACATCGTCATCAAGACTCGAGTAGAGGATACACTCCTCGAGGACATTAGAGAAACATTTGAAGCCCTCAACGCATACAGGATCAAGCTCAATCCGACAAAATGCGTCTTTGGCGTCCCAGCAGGAAAACTTCTCTGGTACCTGGTATCCGCCAGAGGCATCGAAGCCAACCCGGAGAAAATACAAGCAATCTTGACAATGATGGAGCCAACCAATCTACGCGGAGTCCACCAGCTCGCAGGGCGACTAGCCGCCCTAAGCAGATTTATCGCACGATTGGGCGAGCAGGCATTACCCTTCTACAAGCTGTTGAAGAAGACGGACAAGTTTGAGTGGACACCAGAGGCTAAGCAGGCATTCGCAGACCTGAAACGATCATTGCAAAGCAAGCGCATCCTTGCAACACCGCAAGAGAGGGAGCCACTATACCTATACCTAGCCGCAAGAAACCAGGTCATCAGCACGGCAATTGTAGTCGAACGACCCGAGGAGGGCAAGGCATATGGAGTCCAACGACCAATCTACTACATCAGTGAAGTGCTCTCGCCGTGCAAGCAACGATACCCTCACTACCAGAAGCTCGCTTATGGAGTTGTTCTCACGGCTCGAAAGCTCAAACATTACTTCCAGGAACACACCATAACAGTGGTTAATGATGCATCACTCGGTACAATCATGAACAACCCAATGGCATCTGGACGAATAGCAAAATGGAGCATCGAGCTGGGCGCTTGGGACATCATCTATGCAGGGCGCAATTCAGTAAAATCCCAGGTACTCGTGGAGTTCCTGAGCGAGTGGACAGAGCTACAAACGCCCGAGCCGCCAGAATACACGAGTAATTGGATCATGTAGTTCGACGGGTCCAAGAGAAACGAGGGAGCAGGAGCTGGGATCGTCCTAATATCACCTAGAGGGGACAAACTGCAGTACGTCCTCCGATTGGATTTTCCACCTGACGATCCAGCATCAAACAACGACGCAGAATATGAAGCTCTGTTGCATGGGATGAAGATGGCAGTTGCCTGTGGAGCCACCCGACTGATGATCTACGGCGACTCCAATCTCATCGTGCAACAGACAAGAAGGAATGCGACGCTATCGCTGAAAACATGGTCGCCTATCGTGACATGTATAATCTACTCGAAGGAAGTTTCAAGGGATGCGAGCTTAAGCATATTGCAAGATCCAGCAACGAAGAAGCAGACGGGCTGGCAAACATGGGTTCCACAAACACACCCATACCGCCAGGGATATATTTCGAGCGGATGACTAGACGATCAGTCAAAATCAAGAAAACTGCAGACGTACCCCCAGCATCGGAGACAGAGGTCAGCCCACAGGTTGCTATTATCGAGTTCATTCATCATATTTCGCGACAAGTTTTTCTATTCGAGTCAGTCTGGACGCAGAAATACCTCGACTACTTGTCCGCAAAACAGCTCCCAGCAGATCCACGTGAGGCTCGGCAGATAGTCAGGCGAAACAAATCCTTTCGGGTGATCAATGGAGAGCTATACAAGCAGAGCATCTCAGGCATACTGCAACGATGCATAGCACCCGAGGATGGCAAAGA
Source organism: Alopecurus myosuroides (assembly GCA_028641055.1). NCBI lineage: Eukaryota > Viridiplantae > Streptophyta > Magnoliopsida > Poales > Poaceae > Alopecurus > Alopecurus myosuroides. The sequence goes on along the minus strand of CM054063.1, from coordinate 113,868,773 downwards.
ATTATTGCAAGATATCCATCAAGGAGATTGTGGACATCATGCTAGCTGGAAAGCAATCATGGGAAAAGCCTTCCGAGCATGATTCTACTGGCTTACAGCAGCCAGAGACGCAAAGGAACTGGCCGACAGGTGCAACGCTTGCCAGCGATTCGCACCGAAACCACACGCACCCGCTACGGAATTGCATATGATACCCATCGCCTGGCCCTTTGCACAATGGGGGTTGGACATGGTAGGACCACTACGCAAGTCTACGCCAGGTGGATACACACACTTGCTGGTCGCAGTTGACAAATTTACCAAATGGATTGAAGCCATGCCGGTAACCTCGTCTAGCGCCCAATGTGCCATCAAATTCCTCGACTCCATCGTATGCAGGTTTGGAGTACCACACAACATCATTACAGACAATGGTACTAACTTCACGGCAAAGGAAACCCAGCAGTTCTGTGAAGAAAAGGGCATCAACTTCAAATTTGCCTCAGTTGCCCATCCACAAACCAACGGCCAAGTCGAAAGATCCAACGGATTAGTTTCGGCTGGCATCAAGAAACGTCTACTCGATCGTCTACACCCGGCAGCAGTACATTGGGCAGAAGAGCTACCCTCCGTGCTATGGAGCCTCCGCACAACTCCAAATCGATCCACAAACTACACACCATTTTTCATGGTCTACGGGGCCGACGCAGTCCTTCCCGAGGACGCCAGGTTCAGCGCCCCACGGGTTGTTGCTTACAGCGAAGAAACCTCCAACAGGGCACTCGTGGATGATATGGATGCACTCGACGAAATGCACGATATTGCACTCGCAAGATCCGCAGTATACCAGCAGTCGCTGTGAAACTATCACATTCGCCGCATACGCCACAGGGCCTTCGCAGTAGGAGATCTCGTGCGACGGCTCAAGCAGAAGGAAGGACACAAGCTCGAGCCACCATGGGAAGGACCCTTCATAATACACGAAGTTATCCCAGGTGGCGCCTATCGACTGAAGAACCCGGCGACTGGAGGCATCTATTCCAATCCTTGGAATGTTGCACAACTCCGCAAATTTTATCCCTAGATTTATTTCAAATAGCAATAATAAGGCTATACTATCCATCTTGTAGCTCGAAAGAAAAACACATGACTTCTCAGTCATTGCAATAAAATACATGGTTTTTTAACCATAGATACTCGAGTTCTCCATCCTTGCATGCTAAAAAGCAACAGGTATACATCCCACAAGCACACGGGGGCTACGCCTAACACAGCATCACAGGAAGAAATTTATATATACAAGGTAAACACCTTACAACAGTTTTTACAAATTACACAGCGAAAACAGGATACATACATCCTACATTTACACATGGCGATGAGCATTCTCAGCCGCCAAAACCCGGTCTACCGCAGCAGAGGTCAATCGAATAATTTCTTCTGCCGTGGGCCGAACAACCCTATAATGAGGAGAAAGATCGACGGTTGGACCATCAGGAAGTCTAGCTACGGAGTTGAAATTCACCTCAGGATGCCACAACCGGACGAAAGAAAGGGCCACTACCGAGCCGCAAATCATCTGATTGCGAACACACTCGCGGATTTCTCCTTCTCGCCCGAACACCCTGAGAAGGTGGCTCCAATCCTCAGGACCCCTCTCCAACGGATAAAAAGCGGAGTTCATTGCAATCAGCACCTCGTGAAAGGAACTCACGAGTATCTTCGCCTGTATGACCTGGAACTTCAAGGTAGCCAGCACAAAGCCTCGACTACGATCGGACCAAAAGTTATTCGCATGGGGTTTTGAGCTGCCAGATTCCTGAAGGATGTGGTTCTCCACCCACTGTTTCTCGCTCCTATCATCTGGATGAAAAACTGGAAAACAAAGGTATATGGTCAACGAAAAGTATAGGACAAAAAAAAGACCAGGGGGCTGAACAACTTACAGAGCAAATCATTGGCAACAAACGCCAATTCATCCATCACAAACTGCTCGCGTTCAGTCGCCAGCTTTTGCTTGGACTTGGCTACATCCGCTATCCCACGCAATGCTTATAGCTTGCGTTCACCGTCCGCCACACGATCACGGAGCCCCGCAAAGATGCCAACAGCAGCAACGAGAGGATTTGCTGGGGTAGCAGATCCACCTGAAGACTCCGCAGAAGCCCCGACTACCTGAAAGAATACATGGAAATTGAAGGAATAAGATGCCCTCATTCGAGATATAACAACCACCTATTTGACAGGTGCTCGGGGGCTACTCCCATCGGGAGCAAACACACAACAAATCAGTCACAGGAAGCGTCTCAGAAAAACATCTCGATTAAACGATGAAAATACGGGAATGCATCCCAAGGTTCATTACAATCAAAAGATCGAACTACAAAGAAAAGATAACTAAGGAGCTGCAGATGTGCTGCCACTCGCTACGGTGCCTCCCCTGGCACGGGCGAACAACTCGGATAACTTCCGAGCAAGGACTCCGGCTAGCTCGCCAAAACGACGAAGCCCTACCTTTTTGCCCGTGGAAGGATCGACGGGAAGGTCCGAGTACGCCTCTTCCAGGCCGGTGACTCCATGCGCCAGCGCGAACTGGATGGCGGTCTTTGCCCTAGACTCCGACTGCGCGCTGCGTAGGCACCAAGGAGATTGCTCTCCGAGAAAATCTTCAAAAGATCGCCCAGTGCAGGTGGAGACACGGCGTTGACAAGGAGGCCACGGTGAAGTTGCGTCAGCACCCGAACGACATCGCGAATCAGGGTGCAAATCCCTTCGGCGTGCCTCCTGAGCTGGGCGCAAGAATCCGTCAGCGCATCCACCCGCTGGACCCCAGGAAGCTCCAGTGGAACGCCCAGAAGACCTGCAAAGAAACAATGTTAAAATCCAGGAACCTATCAGACAATTTAAAGACGATGATAAGGCCAAAAGCTACTTACCCGCAAAGCGTTCGGCCAAAGGACGAAGGAAGTCGACAAGATCGGAGTCCGCCTTGGTACCGGCCTCCTCCAGATTCTTCAGAGCTTCCCGGGCAGTCGCAAGCTTTCCTTCAAGGTCAGCCGACAGCATGCGAGAGGACTCAAGTTCCTCTCGAATAGCTGCCAGCTGAGCCTCTTGAGCAGTTGCCCGAGTGGAGGCATCCGCCTTCTCGGCCTTCATAGACTCGAGTTGAGCTGTGTAGCAATGATTATCAGAAACAAAGAAATTGGCAGAAATAAAAGGATAAAGATAGGGAAGGCAACAAACTTACCTCGAAGGAGCTCGTTCTCGCTGGCGAGTCGATCATGATCCGACCAAAGGATACCGCAGTCTGCTTTAGCAAGAACGACACGGCGACCGATGACCGACGACCGCAAGGGAGTCGATGAGAGTCTGCAAAGGACATGAAGATAGTGGAATCAGAAGGGATAAATTTGAGCCTATACACGATTGAAAACATTCAAGTATAGCCTCGGGGGCTACTCCCATCGGGAGCACTGTCGTGCACCCGATAAAGCCAGAAGAAAGGAAAAAGTTTATTTTTAAGCATGTAGCCGATCGCATGCGATCATCTACAGCCTTGGGGGCTACTCCCATCGGGAGCACTGCCGTGCACCCGATAAGAAACAGGTCCAGATTGATAAAGTACTAGAGGAACATGCAACAAGGTTTACCTGGCCCTGGGCGAAGGAAAGGGGATCCGCGGAGCTACCCGACACCTGTTTTGGAGTCGAGGCCCCAGCAGCGAAACTAGGAATCCTGTATTCCGTAGTCGTCGCTGTAGGGGCCGCACCCGGCGAGTTCTGCATGGTGTCGGCGGTAGGGGTCCCACCCGCGGTTTCAACCTTCTTCCTCTTATCAGGACGGGAAGAGACGAATCTGCGTGGACTGATAGTTTGCAGACTACAATGAAGACAATATGTCAAAAGATGCGAAAGAAAAACGTTCGACTAAAAAGATCAAGAAGAGAAACTTACTCGTCATCATCTTCATCATCCAACATATCCGCGTTCCAGGCGGTTTGGATATTAGGGAATGAAGGAGAAGGGGCGAGTGTGTGCAGCGGAGTCACGATGAGGGGCCCCTTCCCGGGCGATTCCTCCAAAGAGTTGTCCTTGGAGGTGGCCTCATCACCTTCCACTCGACGGTGCTTGCGCCGGAGAAGACCGTCATCCGAATCCTCCGCGCTATCCGAGGAGTCACTCTCGGAGCTCGAGGAGGCATCAGCAACAGTGGTGTCGGCTGGGCCGTCCAAGTTACTTGCCAGCAAATCCGAGGCGTCCTTCCTGGATATTGGCGGGTAGCAGGTAGCCACGGTTAGGCTCTATCGAAGAAGACAGAAGGAAAGAAGAATTTCACTCAACCGAAAAACTTTTGAGCTGAAAAAAGACGAAGCTCAAAAGAAAATTCAAAACTTACTTCAGCTGGTGGTGGCCTTGATGCCTCAAAAGCGGCTACTGGGCAGTCGGGGAAGGTATCACCCTCCTTTAAACTGGTGATAGCCGCGATCTTCTTCTCGAATTCAGCATTCGAGAGTTCCACTCGACTCACACGGCTAGGATCTTCGACGCCCTGGTACTCCCACATCGTGGATGGCCTATCCTGAAGGGGCTGAACCCTGCGTTTGAGGAAGACACTTGCCAAGTGCAGGCCGTTCAGTGCGATTCCTGCGGCTTGATCGCGGAGAGTGGCCACCTTGGCGAGTAGAGGAGTGACAACCCGGATCTCTTCAGCCGAGAGTTTGTGCGCCCAAGACTTCCTTTTCTTCAAAACAACGAACGGATGGAATTCGTTGACTCCACCCGCGCTGTTGTCGGTGACGTAAAACCATTTTTTCCTCCATCCTTGGGCAGAATCGATGAAGTGCATCGTGAAGTAGCCGTTCTCCGACTTCGTCTGGATCCCGAAGCCGCCAGTGCGCATCGGCTCCCCGAGTTCAGTCTCCACCCGCGATCTCTCGCGGAAGACGCGCACCTTGAAGAGGGCCTTCCAGAGGCCCCAATGAGGGCGAATGCCCAGAAAGCACTCGCAAAGGACAATGAAACACGAGATGTGCTGCATTGAGTTTGGAGGCAGATCATGGAGCTGTATGCCATAGACATACAGCGGAGCCATGAGGAAAGGGTGAAGAGGAAGCGAAAGCCCGCGCGATACGTGATCCGCGAAGATCACACGTTCATTCGCGCGGGGATTAGGTACCTCCTCTTTCTTGCCGAGGCGTACCCGTTTCTCCGCTTCAGAAGGCAGCAGTCCGTCTCGCTGCATCCCCTTGATACTTTTGGCCGTGGTGTTGGGCGAGCGCCAATCGCCCGAGCGCGGTGCAGGTGGCGCTGGAACCTCTCCTGACGCCCTTGACGACGAGGCGGCAGCACCGCGTTTCTTGCCTCCCGCCATTGCTGCTAGCACGAGCTCGAAGAGAGAGGAGATGAAGCGCGAGGAAGACGATGAGAGAGGAAGGCAAAGGCTGGGCAGTTTTCACCGTTTCACCAAGGCCTGCATTTATACACAGAGCCAGTCGATCCTGGCCGCTCGATGAGCCGCGTGGCATCCATCGCGGCCGCCGCGTGCGAAGGCGAAACGAAGGGGCGGCGGATGCTGTTTCGTGCCACGATCCTAACAGTGGATCGTGCGCATTTACTGCGCGCAGTTCGCGTAAAAACCGGGAACGACGTCTCGTTTCCGGTCAAAAAGCTGACAAGGTGGGCCAGCACTTCTTCTCTTACTCCGTCACGTTCCATCGGGAGGATAAAAGTGCGCCATGACGTCATAGCATGCATCATCAAGCTGAGGAATCTTTCGAATGGAAAGTCCAAACATGAAAATAACTTCGCATGGATAAAAATCCTTCGAATAAAAGTCCAAACACGGAAATAACTTCGTATGGAAAAATTATGACGTGAAATTTCTTTCACAGGAAAAAATACTCCAAACACGAAAATTCTTTCGTATGGACAAGGGACCGCAAACTCAAAACTACACGAATAAGCAGATCCTGCCATTCAATCATACGATGTCTGCACATCACAAACCTGGATTGTTCAGCCGACTAGGTACATCCGGATGCCATATTCTTTCAAATATGAACGTAAGACCCAAACGATCTCTCTTGAGGGCCTGAAATCGCACTCAAGCTGCGTCCTCCGGCATAATTCCGTGTCAACAACACGAAGAAAAATCCTAGCGGACGCGCCGGGTACCCCCATAGGTTAAGTTCGACTCGGTAAGACCACTACGACCCAGTCGCAACGATGACCTCATCGGGTTCGAGTCGGAGGTCTCGAACCTGTGTAGGCCAGAACTGTTTTTGGCCTAATTGCAATTAATTGGCCCCGATCTTTCGGGAGAGTCAAGCTACTGCGCCATATCCTTCTGCGATAAACAGCCATAAAAACAGGCACTTTCATTACTCGATACTCAGGTGTAAAAGCTTATCATGCATGGTACACACCCTCTAAAAAGGAAACGACCAGACTGGTTATCCGAAAGAAAGAAGAATGAAAAATTTGACCGTCTGCTCGACTGGAAAAATCCCAATCGAGCAAACGCTCGGGGGCTACTGACGAAGGGATGGATCTTAGACCCTGCGGGTAAGGACACCCCGTCTCAGGCCCAAGGTTAAGGCCCAAGAAGGGAAGCCCTTGGAGTATTCTGGAAGGCCCACTTGAAGCCCACCCGCAATGCCTTGCGGGCTAAGTTAGGAAACTTGTAACCGACATAGGTTTAGAGTTCGAGTCCTCTCCGGGTAGGGTTTGAGACCTGGCCGCCTATATAAGGCCAGGAGAACCACCGGAAGAGGACCAAGCAATACTGCACCACCAAAGCCTTGAGCTCGAGATTGTACTCTCGACTTGAGCGATCATCTTTGTAACCGATCTATTCGATAATACAGATCGACAGAGGCAGGAGTAAGGGTTTTACCTCTACGAGGGCCCCGGACCTGGGTAAATTGTGCCTCCTGTCTAGCCGACGATCGCTACCAGCGCTCATGGGTTCTCCTATTCGAAACCCTATAGGTTCACCTGAGGGATTTGCCGAGCAACATATTCGACACTCGGTCTTCCTTCGAGCCAGCTGCGCACAGCGCCTACAAGATGTAGGTTGAGGTACTGCATAGCCGTTGTCTTGTTCCCACGTTGGCATTTTACTGCCGTGAGGTAATCTGACAGCTAAGATTTGGGCTCCAACGAGACGTTGTACTTTGGCACCTCCGTACTAAGTTTAAATCTCTTGGGCATCGGTGCCTCGCGGATGTCGCGAGTAAATCACAACGCACCACAGGCTTCTTCGTCGGAGGAGGTGGACGGGGACCCTGCGCGGTTCCTGATCGCTCGGGCCTTGTTGATTTTGTTCTGCGCGATGTCAAATCGCGCGTCGTATCCGGGCTGGTCGTGATCGTTCTCCTTCCGTGGTTCTTTGCTGCGGTGTCGCGAGCGGCTGCTATGATGCCGCGGACTGCGATCTCGATCCCTCGGGCTATCATCGCTGCTACTCGGGCTATCACCGCGATGTCGGGCCTCCTTTCCTCGGGCGCGACGAGGTGATTTCTCTCTTCTAGGCGATGTGCTCCCGCGTCTGCGGGGTGTTTCTTTATCTTTCCGAGGAGTTTTCTCAGTCTCTTGTGCAGTCGCGTTCTTGCGGCCTTGAGCTGCGAGTCTCGCGACTGCCATGCCTAGCCCCTTCTGGACTTGTCTATATTGCTCCGCGCGGGGGTCATTCTCCCCTGGCTGGTTTGCCTACAAGTATGTGGCTGCGGCCAGCACTGCGGCGGCGGGAGTTGTCGGGTGCACGTTGTCGTCGTCGTCGACGTGCATAAGGGAGGTTTCGAGCGTTCTGCTGATCCCGCTGAGAGACTCGCCATCCAGGGCCGCGGTATTCGAGACGTATCTTTTCTTCGGGGGGTTGTTCCCCACTGAATGTGTTTTGGATAGTGACGCGCGGCGTAGACTTGACTCATCCGCCAGTTTCTTCCGTTCGTCCAGATTCTTGCGAGCTTCTCTCATCAATTCCGCTGCTTTCACTAGATGATAGTGGTATGAAGTCAGATATTCCTGAGGGGCTCCTTCTTCAATTGGCTGGCCTGAATGTACAACCTTCTTTGCCTTGAGCCAGGCGTCTCGCGACACTTTGATGTGCTCTCGCTCTTTTCGGCTGTCTTCAGTTTCTTCCGGTGGCTCGGCCGATCCTGCCATGCAGACTTGGGCCAGATATGGCCCGCGAGTCCTAGGCGTAGGTTGAGAAGTTTTGCCTACCCGAGAAGGTTCTTTAGCTGAGATGGTATGGAAGTTGCGAGTGCTAGGGCGGATGGATCTGCTGCTGGGCGCTAGGTCGCGTCCAGCGTCGTTGGGCAGCGAGTCAAAGTTTTTCGGGCTTGAGTTGGACTCGGAGTACGATTCGCCGAGATCGTTCTGCTCGGAGAAGTGCAGGATTCCTGCTTTGTTGGCGTGGAAGTGGAGGCTCCCGAACGTTAGGCTGACACTCTTCTCCAATCCGCTGAACACCGGGCGCGATTCCGGCGAGTGAGGCGCGATGATGGTCGACCCGAATCGAATCGGATATGCTGAGGTCGAGGCTCTGGGCTCCAGCTGAAGGTTGGCGACGATGAGGCCGAAGACGCCGTAGATCCAGCGCCCGCCGTTCCCACAGACGACGCCAATTGTCTAATAGTCATCTCAACAAGTCTCTCGGATGAACCGATAGGGTTTCGATTAGGAGAACGTATGGGCGCTGGTGACGATCGTCGGCTAACAGGGGGCACGATTTACCCAAGTTCGGGGCCCTCGTAGAGGTAAAACCCTTACTCCCGCTCTTGTCGATCTGTATTATCGATAGATCGGTTACAATGGGGGTGCTCAAGTCGAGAGTATGATCTCGAGCTCAAGGCTTTGGTGGTGTGAGATTGCTTGGATCCCCCTCTCGGTGGTTCTCCTGGCCTTATATAGGTGGCCAGATCTCAAACCGCACCCGGGGGGTTATAAACCCTATCTTAGGTCGGTTACATGTTTCCTTCTTGACCCGCAAGGCTTTGCAGGTGGGCCTTCGATTGGGCCTTCTAGAACTGTTGGTGGCACCTCTCCTTGGGCTTAGGTCTTGGGCCTTGGACCGGGTAGTCTTACCCGACAGGTCCAGGATTCATCCCCACGTCACCGAGATCTCCAATATGTGGCATAGACTTAAATTTATGTGTCCAAGACTTTAAATTCATGTCTAATTTATGTTATTTGCATTTAAATAATGTGATTTTGAAGAAAAAAATGTTGTGTGAAGAGTGTTTTGGGTGACGAGCGGGGAGAGATGGCTCCCAAAAGCGACGTCTAGTCTGTCCGCCCATGTAAGGCTCGATCAGGCGCCAATTCAAACAGGCTACCGGCACCCCACAAACGCCCCCAAAGGCCCAATGGGGGCCCGGACCCAAAAAAACCCGCCGCAACGGCACCCCCCAAAGGTGTCCACCCGCCAAGTTTCTGTCCGCCCCCCAGCCCACCCGCCAAACTTGGGGGCCTGCCTGGGGGCGTCGGACATTGTCCGGTCACCCCACCCGACAGGCGCCCCCCCGCATGTCAGTGACACAAACCGCCCCCAGGCAAGGCACCATGGCAGGAGCCCGGTGAGGTCGCGTTAATGGCGACAACGGGACACGACTAACCGCCAGGCGACGTGTCATCGCCATTTACTCCGACGGGACGCGACTGCCCGCCAGGCGACGTGTCGCCGCCGTCCTCGACGGGACGCGTCTGCCCGCCAGGCGACGTGTACTCCGACGGGACGCTCGGCTTCCCGCCAGGCGACGTGTACTCCGACGGAACGCGTGCTCCGGCGCGTGCACCAATGCATCCTCGCCCTCTTCCCTCCCACCCGCCGCTGCCCGCGCCTTCGTTTCCTGCCCATAGAGCCGGCTATAAAAGGCACCTTCGCCGCACTTGGCACTCGCCATCGCTGCCGCACTCGCCATTGCCAATCTCCACTCCACCCCACGCGAGACCACGCCGCGTCGTATCCATATCAGCTGGGTGACGTTCGCCCAACAGGCGGCGCGCTGTGACCTGAACCCACCGCCATAGAACGGCGGCAACGACGACGATAGTGAAGACGAGTTCCATTGGCAGGAGGATCTGGTGGAGCCAATGGAGCTGCAGCTGCCACCGCAGGAGGAGGAGGCAGCGCAGCAGCAGCCCGAGCCCGAGCAGCCGGAGGAGGCGGAGCCCGAGCAGCAGCGCCGTCCGCTCTGACCCGACCAGGTCACGGCCTACAACTCGTTCGCCACATGGCGCAACGAGGAGGCGTTCCGCCGGATCCGCGCTAGCTTGGAGGAGGCGGAGGCAGCGGCCGAGGCTGCCGCTATTCGGGCATCCCTGGAGACCGCCCAGAGGGAGGAGTATGTTCGCGCCCTCGTAGACGCCGAGCGCCAGGTGTACGAGCAGCTCAACACCAACGCGGCGTCCGATGAGCAGCAGGCCCTCGTCGTGTAGTTTGAGGGCGAGTCTGCCTCGTTCCTGGCCGCCCAGTGTGCGGCCCACGAGGAGTTGAACGCCGCGCGGGCAAGCCGAGAGGCGATGCAGACTGCCCGGAGCGACGTGGACAACGCGCACCGCGCCCGCGTCGAGTACGCCTTCCGTCGGTACCGCGAAGCTAAGGCGCTGGACGACGAGACGCGAAGGCGGAACGAGCCACGCGTGCGCCAGCGCTCGGAGTAGGCGCAGTTGCACTATATGCGGCTGTAGGGCAGGGCGGAGCGGCGCTGGCTCGCTCAGGTGGCGAACCCGTCGCCAACCTCTCCGTCGTTCGGTGCCGAGAAAAACGACGGCGCTGGCCCCTCCAACATGGTGGTCGATGACGAGGAGGAGGAGGACGACGAGGAGGAGGAGGAGGACGTTTAGGATAGTTTTAAGCTAGTTTTAAATTTCCCGCCGTAGTTAAAATTCAAATGTAAACGTATGAATGGTTGAAATGAAAGTTTCTACTCTGCCCGCAAGGTGTTTGTGTCTACGCCCACTGGATAGATGGTCCGAACTGGAGGACGCCGCTGTAGAACCGGCCCATCAAATAATCGGACATAGGTCCGGCACCCCCGAAGGGTGTCCAATTGGGGGATACCGAACACGAAAATAGTGGATGCAAATGATTTGATTCTTCACCTGGACTTCTTCTTTGCCCCGTTCAAGCATCTTCCTCCACAAAGTCTACCAAAATCTAGCCATCCGTTCAGATCTTTTGCCAGCTTGGTAAGTAACTCGTTTTCCTCGAAAGAGATACTTGCAAGTAACTTCACGTTCTCTACGGTGTGATCTCCATAATAAAAATATAGGTGCAAGATTGGACAGTTGCCCGCAAATATTTGATTTACGGGCGAAGGAAAGCGATTTATGCTCACTTTAGCGGTGCTCATGCGTGACGCTGATTCATCACATCACAGGCAAGGATTTCTTCTCGGGTAAGTGTTTTTTTCGCGGGAACTCTGGAGTTTACAAGATTTTGAGCAAGAGATAAAACGTCATGTTTCCCATAGTTGGTACTGCATCCGCCGCCACAAATCTGTTCAACTTGTACGAGATCCGTGGCAGCTGATCCAACGAAATACGGTCGCTTCCATTCACACGGCCAGATTGGATCTTACCACCGCAAGGTGGAAAACCTTTCCACATTAGGCAATCGCGGCCGTCCGTCCCGTAATCTGACGGCTTCCGCACCGCCGATAGCGACACACCCATCCGTGCTCTCTGCTCTGCAGGGACGATCCAGGCCGATTCCGTCTTCCCCCACTCCCTTCGCTTCTCTCTCTAACCTCCCTCTCCCTCTCCTATCTCCCTCTCTCTCTCTCTTCACCTTCCCCGAAGCTGAGACCCGCCGTTCCCAAGATTAGCATTTCAGCGCTCGAGCTCCACACCCCACAAGTCGCCCTACGCGAGCTGGCCACTCCGCTCCTCTCCTAGTCACAGCTCGGAGATCCGGACTGGCATTTCTCCAGGTAGGCCTCGTCGCTCTCGAGTAGCTTCTCTGATCTCAAATCCGGCTCCTCTTTCCTTCTTCGCGGCCGTGGTCGAGTTAGTCCCGCAATTTGCTGCTTCCGTGGAGCTCGTGGAGGTTCCCGCGGAATGTGGCTCCCTGGAGGACCACGGTCGCCGGATCTGGAAGCCAGCTTGCTGTGCTCATGGAAACGCAACTCCCCCCCCCCCCCCTCTCGAAATTTCGCAGATTTAGCTGCATCCGTTCGCGCAATATTTTATTTTTTCTCGGTTGTCGGTTGCGTCATATGTTCCGGGAGAATTGAGCTCAAATGAGGAGTAAAAATGGCTTCTTGCTGGAAATCTGGCCTCCTTTCCCCAAAAGTCTTGCTTCCAGAGTTATTGATTTCAGCTGCCTCCGTTTCCCAGTCGTGACAGGAACGCTTCTGATTGCATCTGTACCTTTCTTCTTGTACTCTTGCTTACCAGCTGCCCTTGGATTTCTCCTTTTTTTTTTCTTTTTTCTTTACGAATTTGTCAGCAGTCTCGGAGATGCAACTATTGCCATGTCTCGATCACTAACTCTGGATCTCATCATCTTTGCAGGTTGGCCACTGGCAAAAAATAATAATTATTTTTTGGTCCAGTCTCTGAGCGGCGGAGGCTTTCCATCTTGGATGACGTCTTGGTAAAAGGGCACAAGTGTAGTTGTGTGACCTGCCTGCCTTCGATGGCTGTGGGCTAGATAGTGTCTCTCTGTTGAATTTTTTTGTCTACTTGGAGGGTGATGGGGTCGTCTGGTTGCAGCTCTGAGATAGTTGAGTCCAACGAAGAATTGGACAAATCGCCTCTTACTGGCTCCAGCTTGCTGCATGTTAAAGTGAAACCTGAGGAGAAAGATGGAAGGTGTCGTGCTTACGCTGTGGAAGATGAGCTCGACCAGCTTCTTAAGGCAATTGATAGCAGGACATACCGTCGACCGCTTAGCCCTGGCCAGGCTGGTGCGGATTCTTTCTTGAAGAATGCTCAAAGGAAAACATCTAGGTCAGGGTCATCTCAAACTGCAGGCATCGGGATCTGCTCCAAGCCTGTCAATATGAAGCAGGCGCTGAGAAGGCTTTGCATTTCCCAGGCGTCAGAAATGGCTGCCATGAAGAGGCTGTCCATGTCTCCTGGGTCGTCGAGTTCATCTGAAGCTGGGACTATCCACAGGCTTTATGCCTCATTGATGGTCCAGAGCAGTGATGAAGGCCTTGTGCATGATGATGACAAGATGAACTTGATTGAAATATCAATCACTCCACAAAATATCAGTAAGAATTCATCTAGAGGAACAAGTGACTTCAGTGAAGACTGTGATTTCGAGACAGCTGATGGAAGTGCAGTCACCTCCATGCATTCTGCATCTTCTACCTCAGCTGGTGTATGCAAGGTCAGGATTCAAGATGTTATCAGTGGCGACATAGTAGAAAGCGAGAGCTCCTTTGTGCAAAATGGAAAAATTGGTGGAAAAGTTTCGGCAGATGCTGATGATAATTCTTCCGGAACCCCTATATTGAGCAAACCCATCACATCATCCCGGCTTGTGAAGCCAGCTTTTCGATGCAAAGCCAGCAGTAAGAGCAAAATGAAAGAAGAACAATCTTCACTTGGTAATTCCTCCAATAGCACTAAATTCTGCTCTTCGAAGGAGTCCATTTCCCTTGCATCAAGCAGCTGCTCATCGACATCCAGTGTTACAAATCCCACCAGTGGTGCGGAACAAGAGACAATTCTTGGCCCAGGGAAACCTGACGAGAGATCGTCCGAATGGATTAGAACAGAGGAAAAAGGTGAGTGCTCCCAGAATTCGAAGAGCAGCATTAGTGAGTATGGATGTAGCACTAGTATCAGCGATGAGAGTCAATTTGGATTATGTGGCTATACCAACAGGCCCCACATGGCTAAGGATCTCCGTTGGATAACCATTCGTGAGTTGGCGTTGCAACAGGGATCCTTGGGACTCGATAATTTCAAGCTTCTGAAGAGGCTTGGATGTGGGGACATTGGGACTGTGTATCTTGCAGAGTTGGTCGATTCGGATTGCTTGTTTGCCTTGAAGGTTATGGATATTGAGTACCTGATCAGTAGAAAGAAGATGCTGCGAGCACAGGCTGAGAGAGAGATACTAGAAATGCTTGATCATCCTTTCCTTCCCACTCTTTATGCCCATTTTACCACGGACAATCTCTCATGCTTGGTCATGGAGTACTGTCCAGGTGGTGATTTGCACGTTCTTCGTCAAAGACAGCCTGGTAGAAGCTTTCCAGAGTCATCTGCGAGGTACATGTCACTGAGTACTTGGAACTTACTGACAATTAACATTTACCACCCTGGAAATGTACATGATTTGTGTATTTCTTTTCCTACCCAATCAATTTGCTAATTTGAACTTTTCTAGCGATTATAAGTTCAATTGCGCTGCGAATGCACCACCTTACGCTGGCTATGTTTTCAAAAGCAGTTCTTGATGTTCCAAATTTCTTGTTTGTTGCTATGCATGCTAAAATTTACAAACATGGCCATTTAGCTCTCTATGGAGTTACAATGTAAACACATCTTGCTATTCTGCATAAATAGGTAAATGTGGATCTGTGTGGACGAATTGTAATCCACACACCTGAATAGTTTTAAATGAAATGTACAGTACAGTAACATCCTTTTCTAGGTCTTATGTGACTGGCATTGATTTTTTTTTCGGTGTCTATGAACCATATCACACGTTAGATCTCTACAACATGTTATCTACCCATGTGCTACATTTCTTATTCTTAGCCTAAATAACCGTTCTAACAAGACTGATCTGTTATCATGTAAATGAATGTACATACATTTCGTCTTTTATTGTGCCATTTTCTAGACGAGTACTTGGTAATGCCATCGCATATTTTCTATGCTCTGATATTTCTAATTTGCATTTGTGTGGTCGCCATCTGTTCTGTACTAATAAAATCGTTGGCTTGCAGGTTTTATGTTGCAGAAGTTCTCCTTGCGCTGGAATATCTTCATATGCTGGGAGTCATATACCGTGACCTAAAGCCAGAGAATATCCTAGTCCGTGATGATGGCCACATCATGCTATCAGACTTTGATCTCTCTCTAAGGTGCTCAGTTAGCGCCGTGCTCCTGCGATCATCCTCTGTAGCCACAAATAACCAACCAAAGAAACATGCAGGACCTTGTGCAGAGAGCAACTGCATGAATTCGTCATGCCTACAGCCCACCTCTTGTGCCCAAACGTCTTGTTTCAGGCCACGTCCCTCGATACCAAAGCCACGGAAGTCTAAATCTTCCTTGAAGAGGCTGCCTCAACTTGTTGTAGAGCCAACAGAAGCACGCTCCAATTCCTTTGTTGGCACACATGAGTATCTCGCACCAGAAATCATCAAAGGGGATGGTCACGGGAGTGCTGTTGACTGGTGGACCTTTGGGGTCTTTCTTTATGAACTTCTATATGGTAAGACACCCTTCAGAGGTCCTGGAAATGACGAAACATTGGCAAATGTTGTTTCCCAGAATCTGCGGTTCCCGGATAACCCAGTCGTCAGCAGCAACGCCAGAGATCTCATCAGAGGGTTGCTGGTGAAGGAGCCAGAGAACAGACTGGGAACGTTGAAAGGAGCAGCCGAAATCAAGCAGCACCCTTTCTTTGAAGGCTTGAATTGGGCCTTGATACGATCTGCTGCCCCACCAGAGACACGACCTTGCGATGTCGTGACTCTTGCGACAGTGCGGAAGAAGAAAGAAGGCAAGTGCCTCGACTTCAGTAATGCCGAGGAGGTGGAATTTGAAGTTTTCTAGTGAGGTCTTGGTACAGTTTAGCACAATTTCCGCCAATAGTCCACAATTTTTCTATGGTGTACCCAAAGGCTGGGGGTGTACATGTACATTCTTGTATGTTCAGTTACTATTATGTTCATGTTAATAGATCACGCAATCAAAAGGAGCGATCAGAGCCCATGACATCATTGTTGTTGCATAAGCTCTTGGAAGATCCACTAGATTCAGTGAGCTTCTTCTATTGTGCAGCCAAACACTGATGAAGCATGTACATCTAATGATCTGCTGTTTGTGCCGAAGGCAAAAGAAAAAGAAAATGATACTGTAACTTTTCTTCTCAAAGACTCCAGTTTCAACTGCAATATAAAAGTTGAGGAAACCAAGCTGAAAACTGTATGAAACTTCTTCGATTTCTAGAAACAGCTTACTTTGTGAAAGTTCTCGTAAAAAGGATCTCAAGTTCCTTTGTGCAAGAAACAGATTTCTCAATGAAGACAAAAGACTTAACAATGATCACGAAACAATGAAATTATCTGTATTCCCAGCAGTGTGTATGTTTGTCTGTTCCTCCCTAGGATACCATCACCCAAGGCATCATCTCTGTATGGACCCTATCATCAGATGCTTGTGCGCCAACCACATGCAGTGTTGGATCCAGAAACTTTCAGATGTAAACAAGGGGGGCTGGACACAGGAATATCAGTTAATTAACTCCTGAAGTTTGCATTCCCATCCTCTGCGAGGGTTACATTGCAACTAACTGCCATGAACTGTCGGGAGAGCCACAATGACATGACAAGGACGCTTTCTTGTGGCTTTGGAAGCTATAATTTTCAGTAGAGATGACCGACACTGCCATGATGAGGGTGAACACCTAACCACACAGTAACCGAAATGGCAACTGCATTCTTTGATAAGATATGTCAGTCTAGGGGGGCATATTAGGTTGGGGGCAAGGTTCCCAACTTCTTATATCCGATTAGGTGTTTCGTCTCAATCGATGCGGCGCATGTTTATCTAGGTAAATCATCATCCTCTATTATTATTTTTGCAAATGATAGTAATTTCAACATTTTTTTTATTGAAGATGTCTCATATACTGAAAGAAAAGCAGAATATTACACCCTAAGTGAACCCTTTCCTTTCATCCGTGGTGCATAAGTGATTAACTCAACTTGAAGGCAGATCTGAAAGTTGAAAAGCCTTACTTGCCTTTTTGCTTTAGGCACGAAAATGTGTACAAAGAAAGTGGAGGCCATGAATGCCTTGAGAAGGTTCAGTTATGATCCTATCACACTGTCCAGGCAGATCACTTTGTAGCGTCCAATGGAGGCAGTTAAGGAAATATCATACTCCTATAACCACTCCTGTTTAAAGATTCTTTAAGAGTGTGTTGAAGTACAAGTCTTGTAGGGGATCCATCATCCATGTTCTTGCAATGATTAGTCCCATCCACCCCTACAAAAACTGGTTGGTATGCTCCACACGAGTATATGTGTTCAAGCAAAAGGTGAGCTTTCGTCTAGAATATGAGGTACAGAAGAATGGACCATTGAATCTTTATGGAGGGTGGATCGCAGCGGAGCCTGCCAGTTTGTCTTGTCAGAGTCTGGGCCGGTATCCAGAACAAAGCCACCGCCGGCAAAATGGACAAAAATAACCAAAAGACGTAACTAATTCACAAAATAAAGCTTGGCCGAAAATATTTCATCAAATAACCCTTTTGGGTAGCGCCCAACACTTAGGCGCTATGCTCTTCATAGTAGCGCCTTACGAGCAGGCGCTACACCTTCTGCCAACGTGGCAGTTGCGGGGCCCATTTTTGAGACCATAGCGCCTTAGTTTAAGGCGCTACACACTTCGACCAACGTCTATTTTGTGAATTAGTTTCGTATTTTGTTTATTTTTGTCTATTTTGCCGCCACCGCCACCGGTAACAATGGCCGAACTGGGTTACCCAATTATCTAGTCTTGTCGGTATATTTGTTTTTCCATAAGGCTGGTAACAATGGGGAGTAACATAAGACTAGCCACAATCGGAGTAACATAGGTGGTATCATAAGTACCACATAGGCAAAAAAGATGATGTGACACTCATTTAATGAGAAGAGAGGTGTTAGTGGTATCATAGGTAGATACCGTAACATAACGCTTTTCAAGACAAGATGAGTCTATAAGCTAATAAATATACTAGTATATGATATCACAAATATGTTACTACGCATTGTGGAAGTGGTAACATAGACTAGTATCATATGCATGATACTAGTATATGATAGTCTAAGCTAGTAACCTACACACTTTTCTAGACTATGTTCCTAAATTGGGAGTAACATGTATGTAGTGTCATGCAACGATGCATTTATTAGGCTATAGACTCATTGTTTCTTGGAGTGTGTGATGTTCCGGTAACTTAGCTAGTTACCACAAGCACCTCTCTCTTCATTAAATACGTGCCACATAAGCAAAGTTGTATTGAACTGTGTGATGTTACTTCTAAGTTTCTCTCCATTGTAACCAGCCTAACAAAACCGTTTTCATAAATTTGACTGTTTTAGAGATTTTTTTTGGAACTTTTAGATAATATATGATATCAGCTGACTAATACAGTAGCAGCGGGCGATTTTGGAAAAATCGGTTGGACTTGGAGGCCCAGATGCAATATCCTTTGCTAGCTCAGGAAGGCCAGCTTTTGGAGATTCGTGCAAGTACGCCTAATAAGCAGCGAAAAATGGAGGCATCTGTCCCGTGTTAAAATAAACATATTTTTAAATATAAAAAAATCTAAAAAAATTGTGAACATATGTATCCACATTCTAAGCGCCTGCGAAAAAATTGCGGAAAAATTACTTTTTATTGGGCATGTGGCAAAAGATAAAAATATGTCTAGTAGCATACAAAATATGCTCTTTATAAGCAGCCCTTTTTTTTTTGCATGGAACATATATGCAGCCTTTAGCCATGGTTTTAGCCGTAGACAAAAAAATCAATTTTAAACATTTAAAAATTCTTTTAAAAATGTGCGAATGTTCACAAGAAATGACATCGAGAAATAAAAAAAATCCATATTTTTTTTACACAAACAGCACCCCCCGAAAAGAGCCCGCATTCCATTATATTTCAAACGGAAACACCACCACAACATCCCCCGAGTCTTGGCTCAACGTCCCAAACCAGCCAGAGAGTATATGTACAACAAAAAGGAGTACGAAACCAGGTCTAAAGTAACTAAGCTCAACAGGAGCTTGAACACAGCCACAAAGGCAAACCGGTGAGTTTTAAACCACAACCAACCCAAACTCTAGTCTCTTGCAGCAACATTTTTCACCTCCTCATCTTCCATGTCGGCGTCTTGATCGGATTCAGCGTTTCCATCAGTGATAAGGGGGCGCCCAGGTGCACCATTGCGACTCGACTCCAGAGAAGAAGCAACTTGAATGAGGACGTTGGCACCAGCACGGATATCACTCTGCTCCTATGGTGGATGAAGACCTGCCCAGTAAGATAAAAAGACACATGTGTAACTAATTAGCTCAAAAGGTGACCTGATCAGCTTTTTGTCGAAACAAGCTCGATTCCTAAGTTTCCAGATGGCCCAGCAAACTGCTGCAACCCCAGTAATCTGAACATTACGACTCGCTGAAAGATGTTTAGGAATCCACCAGAAATACTGGAGGAACGAAGCAGGTCTGTTACTAGCCCCCACAGCTCTTCCAATGACACTCCAGACATATTTTGCAGCCACACACTCAAAAAACAAGTGCAGAATAGTTTCTTCCTTATCACAGAACTGGCATTTGAAACTCCCTATCCAGTTCCTCTTCTTCGTGTTGTCTTTTGTAGCAATCGCATCATGCCATATGAGCCACAGCCAGACTTTAATCTTGAATGGAATCTTGGCTTTCCACAGGTGTCTAAATGACCTGTCAACACCATTGCTGGACAGATGTTTATACATGGATTTTACAGAAAAAATCCCATTATTTGTCCACTTCCACTTGGGGGTATCTAAGCCATCACTCAGGGCCACACAGGCCAGCTTATTCTGCAAATTTCTCATTTTACCTTGGAGATCACCATTAAGCCACCTTCTAAAGGAAGGTGTCCATCTCTGCCTGGCCATCCCCGCCACTGAAAAAAAATCCATATATAAAGCACAAATTTACTTTTGTCTTTTTGTGATACTATTCATGCTAGATTTAGCTTTTTTTTTCTCAGTGTGTATTTTGGCAGTGGATCTCAAATTTTTATGGTTTATAGAGATATACCTTCTGAATATTCGTTCTTTTTTCTAAAAAAGTTAAAATATTTAAAATTGATTTTTTTTTTGAAATGGATGCATGCATGGTAGCACCCAAAGTGTGGTAGCACTAGATATTCTATCTAGACTTCTCGCTCATCTGGGACTTTTGTGCCTCATCGGTTCTACCTAGGTTTGTTCTTTTTTTAGACAAAATGGAATAAAAAGGTGCGGAAATGAATACGAATGGCTGATGAAAAGAGTAACTTAAGTTTTTTAACGAGTATTTCATGTTTTGGTAAATACTGGCCCTATGCAAATACTGAGAGCATCTCCACGGGCACACCCCTAACAACCCCCAAAGTCCCCATGGGGGTACAGACAAAAAAAAAACCCGCCGCAGCGGCACCTACAAACGTGTCTACCCGCCAATTTTGTGTCCGGATCCCCCATCCCACCCACCAAACTTGGGGGCCTGCCTAGGGGCGCCGGACATTGTTCGGTCACCCCACTGGACAGGCGGCCCCCCACTCGTCAGTGAGACAAACCGTCTCCAAGGCAGTTTAAAGGCGCCGTGTAGGAGGCCGATGAGGCCGCGTTAATGACGACGACGAGACGCGACTGCCCGCCAGGCGACTGAGCGGCGGTTCTCTATTCCACACGCCAGCCAAATTACTCAGACGGGACGCGTATGCAGCCTTCCCGACTCCCCAAGCGGCGCGACTGACGAGTGCGGGGGAGACGTGTCGTCGCCATTTACTCCGATGGGACGCGTGCTCCGGTGCGTGCACCGACAGTCCGACACGTCCTCGCCCTCCCACCATTTCCCATGTCATCGTTTCCCACCCAGAGAGCCGGCTATAAAAGGCTGATGTCTACGCACGCTTCTATTCTTGTAGACAATGTTGGGCCTCCAAGTGCAGAGGTTTATAGAACAACAACAAGTTTTCCTTAAGTGGATCACCCAAGGTTTATCGAACTCAGGGAGGTAGAGGTCAAAGATATATCCCTCTAAAGCAACCCTGCAATTACGATACAAGAAGTCTCTTGTGTCCCCAACACACCTAATACAATTGTCAGTTGCATAGGTGCACTAATTCGGCGAAGAGATAGTGAAATACAAATAATATGGATGATTATAAGTGATAATAGCAATATGAAATAAAAATGGCAGCAAGCAAACATGTAGCAGAACAGATTGTAAACGGTATTTCAATGCTTAGAAACAAGGCCTAGAGATCATAATTTCAGTAGGGGACACTCTCAACAATAATAACATAATTGAATGCATAAATATCATCTCTTCACTATGCTACTCCGAACCACTCTCCGGTTGGATAACAAACACCAATCATTGCATAGGGCTATAAAATCACTCCTTAGAGTTCGCATTTCCCCATATAGGTAATCCCCACGCTATCACCATGGGTCCTGGATGGTTCCAAAAAAACACCATAATTTCATAGGGTAATCCAACACAAAATATAAATATCATGCTAAACCACACGGTGCACACACTGTCACCTTTACACCGTGATCAAAGTGTCTACAGAGATCTCATAACAAAACCACTTGAGTAGCATAATAGATGAAGAGAAACATCCACTTATTCAACTAGAATACAAACTCATGATCACAAAAAGATCACACCATGGGAGAGAGAGATGAAACACATAGCTACCGGTAGAGCCCTTAGCCCCGGGGAAGAACTACTCCCTCCTCATCATGGGAGACATCAACATCGATGAAGATGGCGGTGGAGTCGATGTAGATGGCTCTGGAGGCACTTCCCCGTCCCAGCAGGGCGCCGAAACAGAGATTTTTGTCCCCCGAAACTTGTCGGTGATGGAGGCGGAGTTACGGAACTTTTCATGGACGGAGGGTTGATATTTTAGGGTTTATGCATCGGGGGGATTATATAGGCGAAAGGCTGATGTCGGTGGGCGCCCGGGGGGCCCACGCCACCTGTAGGCGTGGCCAGGGGGACCCGCGCCCCCTATGGTGTGACTCCTCTGTGGCCCCCTCCGGGTCTCCTTTGGACTCCGTTGACGCTCCGAGAATTCTAATACTCTGGGATTTTGTTTCGTCCAATTCCGAGAATATTTCCAGAACAACTTTTCTGAAACAAAAAACAACAGAAAACATGAACTTGCTCTGTGGCATCTTGTCAATAGGTTAGTCCCAGGAAATCCATAAAAATGACACAAAGTGTATAGGAAACATGTAGTATATGGCATGAAAACAACATGGAACATCAGAAATTATAGATACGTTTGAGACATATCAAGCATCCCCAAGCTTAGTTTCTACTCGTCCTCGAGTAGGTAAAACGATAAAAACAAATAATTTATGAGGTCACATGCTACCAACATAAACTTAATCATCTAAATTGTAAAAGCATATGCAAGCTGAGATCATAGTACTTTAAACACATGCATGGTGGATATAATTCTAACTTAGCAATCACTTTGCATCATGAAAAGTAACACAAATAAAAGATCATGAATAATAATACACTTGAAAGTTATACGTTTGTTTCGAGCATAAAGAAAACATAGCAAAGTGGTATTTCACTTGTCTTTAAAAGTGGGGCAAAACATAAATGTCAGGACACTTTCAAAGTTCAAGTGGATGACTAGAACAAATAATTTGAGAGCAAGTAATAACACATCATGAATCAATCAATAATAATCTTTGGGACTGATGCACATTAAACTCAGAATGGCAACTACGCTCTCTTAATTGTGCATAACGTTAGAAGATGGAGACTCAACATAAAAGTAAAAGAAAGACCCTTCACAGAGGGAATCAGGGATTTACTCATGTGCTAGAGCTTTTTATTTTATTAAACAGAGGTATGGAAAACATTTTTTTTAGAGAGGTGTATGCTTATGTCACCAAATGGTAAATAGAAAATAAGTACGTCACAAGCCAACTAGACTTCACAAGGAGGCTCCCGTTGAAGGACGCAACTGGTATAGAAGGTCATCCCTCTTTCTCTTTTGTTTACACAATTATGCTTTGACTGATAAATCAGGGGCAAAAAAGAGTGAAGAGAATTTAGTAGTAACCAATTTTAGGGCTGGGAACCCCGCTGCCAGCTCTTCTATCAATTTGGATAAGAGGATGTGCCACTAGTCCAGGTGTGTAAAGTCCAATCAACAAGTGAGATAAAGATTCTCTATTTACGTCCTCATGATCTAAAACAGGGGCACAAAACAGAAATAATTTTGAAAGTTTAAAGGTAGCACATGAGAAATTTACTTGGAGTGGCGGTTAAATACCACATCTAGGTAGGTATGGTGGACACATTTGGCAAACTTTGGTTTTGGGGAGTTGGATGCATGAGTAGAGCTCATACTCAGTACAGGTGGAGGCTAGCAAAAGACTGGGAAATTAAGAGAGCAATAATGGCCATAATCATGCATAGCTACAAAAAATATATTAATCAAAGCATAAATGGTATTACAAGTCAAAAAATAAATGATCATAGAGGCTATAAGTGACTGGTTTGTAGTCATAAGCATGGTGTAAGCATGCACCAAGTCAACCAAATAAATCATTCGAAGGAGAAGACCACAAATTTATGCTTCAATGTGATAAAAACAACTCATGATTCTTTCAATGGCAGATTAAGCACTCTCAGCTATTTGAGAAAAGTCATGAAGCAATAATAACTACTAAGCATAGAATTAAAATAACATCCAACATGACATGAAAAAGTCTAGCCACAGTCTATACAAACTTCTTTTTGCACCGTTATAAGCACGAAAATTGTACTACTGCTTTCCAACAGCAATCATTTTATAGTAAACAAAAACTCTCCAAGAGATATAGCAATAACACAAGAGATTACTACCTCTACTAGAACTAACATATCTAAATAAGATATGCATGAAAAACAAGAGCTAAAAGGATTTGCAGTAGCTAGAACAAAAACTAAGAATACAAGCGTGATAGAAAACGAGTATTCATATGAAAAAGCGGAGCGTGTCTCTCTCCCTCACAAGAATGCTGGGTTCCAACCAAGTTTATTGCAGCAAGGAAAAAAACAAATGCTCCAAGTAAAGTGCATATGATGTGACCGAATAAAAATATAATTTTACTAGAAGTGACCTGAAAAGTTGCTGATGAAGAAGGTGACGCCTTGGTCATCCCCAAGCTTAGACGCTTGAGACTTCTTAGAATTTTCTGGGATGAACCACCGGGGAATCGCCGAGTTTAGGATTTTAACTCTTCTTGATCACATTATAACACCCTCTTCTCTTGACCCTTGAAAACCTCCTTCACACCAAACTCAAAGTAATTCTCATTAGAGGGTTAGTGCACAATACAAAACTCACAAGTTCCCCTTGGACACAAGCATTATTAACACTTTTTAAACATTAGATAAAGCCATTGATGTTTTATGGAGCAAAGAAATCCACTCAACATAGTAAAAGAGAGAATGCAAGTAAAAAAGGCAGAATCTGTCAAAACCAGAACAATCTGTAAAGAATAATTTTTTCAGGGCACTTACGTTGCTCAAATCGAAAACCGCAAAGCTAGAAAAAGTTTTGGAAATAGTTGAGGATTAAGCAAAAAAAATTGCAGGTCATTTTGATCTTTCTGTGAATTTACACGAATTTAACGATGGACAGCAGAAATCCGTTTCTTGCGCAGAAATCTAAATCTAACTTCAACTTTCACTAGAGACTTTACTTGGCACAACAAATACGAGAAAACAAAAGATACAAAGGATTTTCTACGGAAGTAAACAACACCTTGACTCAAAGAAAATAGAAGAAAACATTGCAAAAATAAAAACATGGGTTATCTCCCAAGAAGTGCTTTTCTTTAAAGCCTTTTATCTAGGCATGATAATGTGAGAGGATGCTCACATGAGAAATATGAATTAAAGAAGAAGAGAGCATCAAGAAGAAAATATAAAACAAATTTACATCTAACCCACTTCTTATGAAAAAGAATCTTGTAGAAAAACAAGTCATGAAAGCACAAAGCAACAAGCATAGGAAAGCAAAACAAGTGCAACTTCAAAATTTTCAACATAAAGAGGGGAACTTAATATTATTGAGATACATAAAACCATGTTTCCGTATCTCACAATAACTTTCAGTAGCATCATGAATGAAATTAATAATATAACTATCACATATAGCATTTTTATAATGATCAAGCATAAAATTATTATCATTACTCTCCACATAAGTAAAATCCTTCTCATTGGTAATAGTGGGAGTAAAACTATCACATCCATCATTGCAACCATCATAAATTGGAGGAATAGTATAATCATAATGAACTTTATCCTCAACAGTAGATGGACTGAAAATAGCTTGTTCGTCATTGTAAACATCATATATAGAAGACATATCATGATCACAATAAATTTTACCATCAATAGTAGGTGGAACTAGAATATCACAATCATTATAATTATCATATATTGGAGGCAAAGTATCATCAAAGTAAATTTGTTCCTCCGTGCTTGGGGGACTAAAAATATCATTTTCATAGAAACTAGCTTCCCCAAGCTTATATTTTTCCATAGCATTAGCAATAACGGTGTGCAAAGAATTAATGCTAATGACATTGCTATCACTATTATGCAAGCAAACTTCCATAGGTTTTTTAATTTTCTCTTCAAAAGCATCATGTCCTAATTCAATTTAAAGATTATAAAGCTCTTTCATTTTTTTTCCATTAAGCCTAACTAGTAAAAATAAAAAGGAGGAACAAGTAAAAATAAGCCTAACTAGTGAAAATAAGAACAAGAAACAAAAATATATAATTGCAGAATCTAAAGCAAATAACTTCGAGCACTCACACAGGATGTGAGTAACTTTTACCTTACCTCCTCGTAAACGGCACCTGAAAAGAGCTTGATGTCTACGCACGCTTATATTCTTGTAGACAGTGTTGAGCCTCCAAGTGTAGTGGTTTGTAGAACAGCAGCAAGTTTCCCTTAAGTGGATCACCCAAGGTTTATCGAACTCTGGGAGGTAGAGGTCAAAGATATCCCTCTCAAGCAACCCTGCAATTGCGATACAAGAAGTCTCTTGTGTCCCCAACACAAAATATAAATATCATGCTAAACCACACGGTGCACACACTGTCACCTTTACACCGTGATCAAAGTGTCTACAGAGATCTCATAACAAAACCACTTGAGTAGCATAATAGATGAAGAGAAACATCCACTTATTCAACTAGAATACAAACTCATGATCACATAAAGATCACACCATGGGAGAGAGAGATGAAACACATAGCTACCGGTAGATCCCTCAGCCCGGGGAAGAACTACTCCCTCCTCATCATGGGAGACATCAACAGCGATGAAGATGGCGGTGGATTGACATGGCTCCGAGGGCACTTCCCCATCCCGGCAGGGCGCTGGAACAGAGATTTATGCCCCCCAAAACTTGTCGACGATATCGGCGGAGCTACGAAACTTTTCGTGGATGGTGACTGTATATTTTAGGGTTTATGCATCGGGGGGATTATATAGGCGAAGGGGCAATGTCGGTGGCCGTCCGGGGGACCCACACCACCTGTAGGCTCGGCCAGGGGGGATGCGCCCCCCTATGGTTTGGCTACTATGTGGCCTCCCTCCGGGTCTCCTTTGGACTCTGTTGACGCTCCGGGAATTCTCAGACTCTGGGATTTTGTTTCGTCCAATTCCGAGAATATTTCCAGAACAACTTTTCTGAAGCCAAAAGCAGCAGAAAACAGGAACTGACTCTGTGGCATCTTGTCAATAGGCTAGTCTCAGGAAATCCATAAAAATGACATAAAGTGTATAGGAAACATGTAGCATATGGCATGAAAACAACATGGAACATTAGAAATTATACATACGTTTGAGACGTATCAAAGGCACCGAGCCTTCGCCGCACTTGGCACTCATGCCATTGCCGCCGCAGTCGCCATCGCCAAGTCACTCGTTTATCTACAACCAATCTCCACTTGAGACTATGTCGCGTCGGCTCCATACTGGCTGGATAATGTTCACCCAATAGGCGGCGCGCCGTGGCCTGAACCCGTCGCCACCGAACGGCGACAGTGAAGACGACTTCCATTGGCAGGAGGAATCGATGGAGACGGAGCTTCCGCCGCCGGAGAAGCCGGCACATGAGGATGCAGCGCAGCAGCAACCCAAGCCCGAGCAGCAGCGCCCTCCGCTCTGGCCCGACCAGGTCGTTGCGTACAACTCGTTTGCCACATGGCGCAACGAGGAGGCGTTCTGCCGGGTCCGCGCTGGCTTGGAGGAGGCGGCGGCAGTGGCGGAGGCTGCCGCTATTCGGGCATCCCTGGAGACTGCCCGAAGGGAGGAGCATGTCCGCGGCCTCATGGAAGCCGAGCACACGGTATACGAGCATCTCAACGCCAACGCAGCGTCCGATGAGCAGCAGACCCTCGTCACACGGTTGGAGGGAGAGTCTGCCTCGTTCATGGCCGCCCAGCGTGCGGCCCACAAAGAGTTGAACGCCGCGCGGGGAAACTGAGAGGCGATGCAGGCTGTCTGGAGCGACGTGGACAACCCGCATCACGCCCGCGTCGACGACGGCTTCCGTCGGTATCGCGAAGCTAAGGATATGGACGACAAGGCGCGACGGAGGAACGAGAGGCGCGTGCGCCATCGCTCGGAGCAGGCGCAGTTGCACCGGATACGGTTGCAAGGCAGGGCGGATCGGCGCTGGCTCGCTGAGGTGGCGAACGCATCGCCAAGATCTCCGTTGTTCTACGTCGAGAACGACGATGAGGCTGGCCCCTCCAACATGGAGGTCGATGACGACGATTAGGAGGAGGAGGACGACGACGAGGATGACGTCTAGGATAGTTTTAGGCTAGTTTTAAATTTCCCGCCGTAGTTTAAATTCAAATGTAATCGTATGAATGGTTGAAATGAAAGTTTCTACTCCTGCCCACAAGGTGTTTGTGTCTACGCCCACTAGATAGCTGGTCCGAATTGGAGGGCGCCGCTGCAGGACCGGCCCATTAAATAATTGGACACAGGTCCGGCACCCCCAAAGGGGGTTCAATTGGGGGGTGCCAGACACGAAAATAGTATGCGCCGGTGGAGATGCTGTTAACCTTGTACATTTAAAGTGGAATTTCTACCATTATTGAGTGGTTTGTTTCCTTCCCCCTTAAAGGTTAAATGGTTTATTTGCATGCGTAGAGGGACACCTCTCCTAGCTCTCAGCCAGGGTTCAGGTAGGAAATTATGTTAATGTGCTGATATGAATACATATGCCCCCATTCATGGCAATAAACGGTGAGATTTCCCACTAGCCTTCATGCCCCCACACACACACACAAAGTATGAGAGAACAATGGAATTTACCTATTCTAAGTTGTTTCTTCTTTTCTTTTTAGAGGATCCGGACAACTCTAATTCCAATGATCTAATCCTATTGGTTTAGTGAATGAGGGTGGGTAGACCGAAACCCGAAGTCTTGCTATTTACTTCCTTGGATAATATGGATTTTCCACTCTTATGCCCCATGTATAGAAGTGGCTTGTGTTTTAGCATGTTTAGAACAAAAGAATAGAAAAAAGAAAAGTAGGTGGATCTAAATTGCTATTACGAGTATTCGAGTTCTTGTTTTCCTTTCTTTGGAGAGCGAATTCTTTCAATTGCACCGGTAGAAATGACTAAATGTGATCTTGATCCATAGCTCATACACCTGAGACCATATGATTACGATGATGTTGGAACACATGCAATGAGATCTAGAGATCAACATAATGGACGAAGTTATTTCTGAGAGATTCGAGGAAGAATACGCAAGATCAGGAGCCCTATTTAACAACTCCTTCAACTCCGTCGTTTACTGCTTCAAGGCCATAGTAAAAGGCTTGACACGTAAAAAAATTTCGGCGTCGAGAGAAAGATATTTACTCATGGGTGGGGCAAACTCTTCTATTCTGGTCCTTTTTTTAATAGACTGTAACATAGATAATTTTCCTAGAATTCATGTCCTACATTAGTGCAAAAAAGAATGAATCCATTGAGCCCCCCTCTGGGTATCGACACGCGGCTTGATCCCGATCACATCCTGAGGCCTCAACAAAAATGGATGGAATTGGAATGAAAAAGCCATTCAACTTCGAAAGTGACCTCCGGCTCAGCCCACGACTTCCTTCCCTTCGCATAGTTCAGGTGACTCCCTTTCCCATGTGGTTGATAGAGGCCTTGGATAATCTAAGTCGGTTTTACCTGACATAGTCAACGGGGTACTTTCATTCTTTAACAATTCTGGACAAACAAATCAAGGTAGATCGTAGCGATAATTTCTGGTGGGTGAAAGGGTCTATCTAGAACTGCAACCTCATAGACAAATCATAGTGTCAGAAAAAAGGCAGCACAAACTGAGGCATGTGCCCAGGAAAGAAAGGACTAGGGAGGGATTGAGAGAAGCTTTCATAGTGCAGAATGAATTTTAGCTCGGATACCATGATATGTTGTATTTTTGGCGATTTCAATACTGGAATGAAAGAAAGGCAAGCTCCTAGTCCTAAAAAGGAAATCGAATAGCAAAATCCTTTTCTGGACAACACTAAAACCCAACCTATGGTGGATCCCAGGGGATACATATTCATTAATAATATAGATTAATAATATTCAGTCCATCGCTCAGGTTCGACGCTATCAAAAATCATGGTTCAGATCAGACCAGAAAAGTCTCACCCTCGGGCTCAGAAAGAAAGGAGATTTTTCCCTTTAGTGCCAGGATCTCATGAATAAAAAGTTGGATACCACCCAACCCTCTACCATATATGGAGAAAGAGAATACTTCTTTTATTTTAATACGAGAGTATGATATCAATCTAGCATCTCCTATTAAAGGGACCTTGATATTTCCATTGATCCTTAGGAGAATTAATACTCAAGCAAGAATCATCATATATGTTGGGAGTGCCTTCCTCTATAAAAGAGAAAGAGTTGAAGATAATGAAGAAAAGTGGGTGGATAAAAAACCCATTCATATCACTTATCTTTCTGGTCTTTCGTAATCTCATCGAATACAAGCAAATGCTTTCTAAGAGAAATGTAAGCGCTAAATAGCTCAATTTCACTTCATTCATCACATATTACAATAATGGTAAACATGGAGTTAATGAGGCAGAAATAACTTCTACTTAAATAATTTACAACCAACACATCAAGCAATAACCAGATAGATAGAATGATAATTGGTAATACGAAGATATCAACACACTTGGAGTCACGAGGCTCAGTATGACCAATGGGTTAGAATCTGATGAAGCTTAGTTTGGATGATGGAATATTCACTATTCTGATAGTTGAGATACTGCAAATCCACTTATCCAACAATTTTAGTCAATTTTCCTAATTTTTCTGCAAGGGGTTCAAGGGGAAGCATTATCCCTATCCTTAATATGACTCTCTGTCACACAAATGCTGATGGGCTGCTAAAAAACTCCAATAGTTGAAAAAAATATTGAAACAAGAATAAAATGTAGGATAATCTGGATCACTCGTTGGTGTGGGTTATACCACGATTGGGGTCCCGATGTTCACGAATTGATCAAGAACACGAAGAAAGGGGATGAACACGAGGAAGAACACGAGGGACATCGAATGGAAAAACAAGGTAACCGACAAATAGTGTGATAAGGGGTGGCCCAATCTTCTCGATGAACTCCTCACAAATAACTCGAATTGGATAACTTGTGTCTCACTGAAAACACTCCCGGCTGATCCCTGATGCCAATGCAACAGTTTCCAACCCTAAGGATATTCTCAACTCCACACACTTGCACAAGTAGCCACCGACTACAAGTGGTCCTGTGCCGTCTTATTCCCAATGGAACAGCAGGTAACACGAAAAGTTTGCAGATGAACTTCCAGATGAATGCTTACAAGCTGTTTCAATCTAGAGGTCTAGGATTTTTTTTAACGTAGTCTAAGGAGCTATGGCTCGGATCCTAACTATTTCAGGGGGGTATGGTGCGGCCACAAGCCTCCTTGCGCAAGCCCTACCCCTAACCCGAATAGGACTCAATGTTGGACTCTATGGTTGAGTTTGGACTCAACCAAACCGACTCAAACTAGATACAAACCGGCCCACCATTAAGGGGTGCGGCCATAATGGTATACAAACCATATCTAATAATAATAGGACTCTATGTGGCGCATTCATATCCATTGTGGGCGCCCTCCTCTTGTTTTCACCATCTCCTAGTGTGGAATAACAAGCTAGTAGTTGTTTTCCACACTTGTATTGTTGATTTCACCATCTTCCATGCTTGTTTTCACCATAGTGATCTTGTTTTCCAGCTTCTCTTTAATGTTTTCCAGCTCCTCTTGATGTTCTCCTCCAAGTATGTTTGTGTTATCAATAAACCTGATCATACATAAATGCATAGATTTAGGTAGTATAAAGTTCTCACAATTATAAACATTATACTCAAGTAGGAGTGAATTCACCTGTTGTTCTAATAGTTTGGTCCT
The DNA here is from genome assembly GCA_028641055.1 of Alopecurus myosuroides. Taxonomy (NCBI): domain Eukaryota; kingdom Viridiplantae; phylum Streptophyta; class Magnoliopsida; order Poales; family Poaceae; genus Alopecurus; species Alopecurus myosuroides. Next base: position 113,837,335 of record CM054063.1, on the reverse strand, counting down.
TGATATGTTCATGGGACCAAGCCTCACTTCATTATCTTGGACATCCACCTTAGCATGTGAAATAATAGGTGAAGAGCTAGGGATGTCATCATCAGAGTGCGAACTGAAGAATTCGATCTCCTATCAACTAAGCCGCGACGGCCACCTATGGAACAATCAATCGATCCAAACTCACCTTGTCAAAACCCTATTCAACACCCACAGCTGGCCCACCTCTCCAATAGAACCTCAAGTGTCTGTTGAGGTAGATTAGGAAGTCACTACCTGAATCCTAAGGGGAAATGATAGCAAACACGATGTAGCCTTGATTCGATCCAAATTACGAGGTAAGATGGAGTAGCCTTGTTACGTTTCTAGTTCAACCTAGAAGTAGCCTCTCAAGAGTAACATAAGGAGCAAAAATCAAATTTTAAATCATCTCTAACCCTAGGGAGAGCAGAAGGGGCTCTATTTATAGTCAAGGTGGTTGGTAGAGGGATACAAGGCCAAATCCCCAAATGACTCACAGTTTAAAGGCAGTCAACTGCGTAGACCAGTTGATAAGTTGGTTGAACCGGCGCTGGAACTGGTCTCGGCCTGTCTAGGAAGGGCTGGTGTCCTGTGTCCCCTTATGTAAGGCTGGCGCATGGTCGGTTGTCTGTAGGCCGCTATCCCCTTCTATCTGAATGGTGCAGGAACCGGCCTGGGTCGGTTATGGCGTCGGTTCGGCTGACCCAGAAGCCGGTCTAGGCCAATTTCAACCGGTGCTGGAGCAGACTTCCCTGGAGTCTTCTTTCTTCCTTGGCGTTGGCTCTTGCTTCTTGTCCATCTTCCATGGCATATTCTTGAGTATCTTTAGCATCATCTTAGGGGTCGTATCTGAGCGCACATAAGGTTTTTCCATGAGGTAGCGAGGCATTCACCAAGTCATTGTAATCATGCAGAGCTAAGAGCGAGTTCACCTTGTCTTGTATGTCTTTGGCTCGTACTCTCCTCATTGTTCCATTAGGTGTAGTAGAGGATCTTGGTGGGATGGGTTGCGCTGCATCATCCCCCCTTCGGAAAGATTCATCCACGACTCGTGACCATCCTTATCACTTGGGCATCCATGGAAGGGATATAGGTCTCTCATGTTGAAGGACTTGTGTACAATGTACTTTGATTGTGGCATGTCAAGATTGTATGCATTGTTGTTGATGTGCTTGAGAACCTTGAAGGGACCATCACCTCTTGGCTTGAAGTTGGAATTGCCCTCTTGTGGAAAGCGCTCTTTGCAGAAGTGTAACTAAACAAGGTCTCCCTCTTTGAACACCATGAGATTCTTGTTCTTGTTCATCTTTTTGGCATGGTGCTCGTAGTTCTTCTCAAGTGGAGCTCTTGTGGACTCATGAAGTTTCTTTATGTAGTTGACACGCTTGTCGAAGTTCATGTTGACTTGCTCGCGGAGAGGCAATGGTAGAATGTCAAGAGGGGTATTTGGGTTGAAGTCGTAGACGATCTCGAATGGGATCCTCCTTGTTGCTTGATTAAGTGCTCTATTGTAGGTGAACTCTGCGTGAGGAATGCACTCCTCACAATTCTTTAGGTTGGGCTTGATAAAATCTCGAAGGAGTGTAGATACAGTGCTTCACCACTTCGGTTTGGCCATCGGTTTGCGGGTGATAGGCGGTGGACAAGATTAGGTTCACTCCAAGCTTTGCCATCAATGTTAGGAGGTGAACTTGACATCTCGATCCGACACAATTGTCTTAGGCACACCATCAAGACAAACGATTCCCCTGAAAAACAAATTTGCAATATGTGAGGAATTGTCCATTCCGTTGCTAGGTACGAAATTCGCCATCTTTGAGAAACAATCAACATCAACTAATATCGAGTCCATGTTTATTTTTGTGCATGGTAGTCCTAAATGAAATCCATGCTAATGTCACTCCATGGGAGGTGCGGTGTAGGCAATGGTGTATAAAGGCCATGAGATTTGGAAGTAGACTTAGCTCGGAGACATGTTGGACATCTTGTGACGAGTCGTTCCACGTGGTGCCTCATCCTAAGACAATAGTAGTTTTTTGAGAGCATGGCACATGTCTTGTCTAGACCAAAGTGTCCCATGAGGCCTCCTTCGTGTGATTCTTTCAATAACAACAAGCAAAGAGAGGATTCAGGAATGCATAGTTCGTTAGATTTAAACAAATATCCTTGATGCAAGTAGAAATCTTCATATCCTCTATTTGGCAAAAAAAAAAAAAAGATAGGACCAAATAAAACATCTGAACAGTAAAAGTCCTTTATCTCATCTAGACGAATCATATTTATCCGAAGACGTGTAAGAAGGCATTCCTCGCGGGACAAAGCATCCCCGACAACATTTTCTTTACCCTTTTTGTATTTGATGACATAAGGGAAAGACTCAATAAATTCTACCCACTTAGCATGTCTTTTGTTTAAATTAGCTTGAGTTTTCAAATATTTCAATGATTCATGATCAGAATGAATTACAAATTCTTTAGGCCAAAGATAGTGTTGCCAAATTTCCCAAATTCGAACCAATGAGAAAAACTCTTTATCATAAATGGGATAGTTAAACCTAGCACAATCTAGTTTCTCACTATGATATGCCACAGGACCTCCATTTTGCATTAGGACTCCACCTGTCGTGGTATCGTCACGGAAGATGCCATAGGATGGCTAAAGTTGGGGGCCGGTGGACGCTGTTGGAGCTGAGGAGGGATAGTGCATTGATGAACGCACACAGAAGACACAAAACACATGCGATGTACCCAGGTTCAGGGACCTCGTGAGGAGGTAAAGGCCCTACTCTACCTATCCGACTGTATATGGGTGAGTATTCGAGTTACAGCGGTGCTCCTTGAGCTGTATTGGCTAGAAGACGAAGATGGCTCATAGGAGAGCAAAGTTATCCCCCGTAGTAGAAAGTGAGTCAACCACTAGCAGAATGAATCGTCTCCTCATCCATCCCTCACCTAGAAGAGCCTGGGGCACCTTATATACTGGTGCTCAGAATACACGTACATAACACTGTGACTAACCACAAGCTGCCCACTACGGCTACCAAAGTCCAACGTACGTCATGCTCTATGTCACCTTTGTATTCTCTGTCCTAGACAGGACGTAGCCACCCCATACCTGACCACTGCTCCCACGCCTGTACCTTCTCCGCATTAGTAGGATATGATATTAGAATTGACCTACATCCGAGATCAGAGATATCTTCCTTATGCCGGCTTCTCCATGCCAGACTTGGACAACTCGGTCGAGTCTCCCTTTCAAAAATGATACTGCAAGATTATTCTGACATACCCTCTGTATGTCGGTTACTATATGATGGTACGACTGTACCAACCTTATGCCGGTACCTGTTATGTCGGTCAACCTTGACCCGGTCCACAGCTGGACACTTACTTTATACCTGCCATGACCCTACCCCGAGGGGTCACCCCCCTACATTAGGCCCCGGAGCTATCGCGGTCCTGCAGCCTAGGATGAAGGGCCACAAGAGATTTCCCCAATAAAAGGAGCTTTCTTAACAATCGACATAACTTATGCCGGCCCAGCTCTAGTGCCGGAACTGGCTCTCCACCAAGCTTTAATCTTTATCTTATGTCGGTCTTCTCCGACATGGGGAAGGGTTCCTCGTTTTCTCCAACTCTCCGGTTCTGGGTACGTGGTAGAAATTCACCACACGTCGCCTCGATTCTTGTGCTGGACAACCCTGTCACTGGCGCGCGTGTTACACACGCCAGCCAGTCCCACACACGTTTAAACCTCTCAGGTACTTCAGTGCTCCACCTCCCCGTATTCCATGGAATTGATTGCACCGTTACAGGCAATTTCCCTTCTGTGGCCATCATGGGTGTGCTTATTAGCAACCGTTTCTGGAAATTGTGGCGCAACGGATCCACGTCGCACGAAATTTCCCACAGATAAATAGGGGTGAGGGGCGAGCCACTGCTCACTTTCCCCTTGCTCGCCCCTCGTCTTCTCCGCGCCGTAGAGCTCCGGCCCTTAGCACACAGAGCATGCTGCGGCTACGCTACACATAGCACATGACCTCGCACGCCACCATAGCGTTGTGCACTGCACATCACCGTAGTGCCCTACTCCACCGCAACACCGCACGCCACCGTAGCGCCACACAACAACACAGATCTTATCCCGTGTCTTCCTTCCTTCGCCACCGGAACGCACGCTGGCGCCACTCTCTGCACCCATCACCGCTGTCGCCACCATGGAAGCTCCATCGTGTCCGCTCCAACGCACCTCATAAATGGACTCCCAAGAGGTGGTCGTTGTCGAGCACGGCGAGGAGGAGGTGATGGAGGGATCGACCCAAGCCGCGTGGGAGGGCTCGGATGTTACACAAGATGAGGTGGACAGTCCACCACACACGCCAAATCCCAAAAGGAGTGTAGTGCCAGATACCCGGCCCCGAGCTCGTGCCGGAAGCGCAACCCGGTGAGTATATCGTCTTTGTTCCCCACTTCGAGCTAGGATTCGGGTTGCCTGTTAGCGATTTTATGAAGCGCCTTTTTTTGAGAAGTTTGGACTCCAACTGCACCACCTTCCGGCCAATGCCATCACCACCCTTTCTTCCTACATCTCGTTCACAGAGGGGTATCTCGGCCTCTAGCCAACCCTCAATCTCTGGTGCAAGTATTTCCTGTTCCGGAGGCAGGTCATCCCGGATCCAGAAAACCCCGGTGCCCCCAAGCAAATGACCCAGTGCGGTGCAACTACTATCATCCCCTGGCGCAATTCCATTTTCCCTCGGATCCAAGGTCTAGAATCATGCCGGAAATGGCTCCGGTCATTCTTCTAAGTGAAGAACACCACCAACATGGATTTGATCCGTCTACCAAAGTTTAGTGTCGGCCCTCCGGTAGACAGACTCAACCGGGGTTATGATCCGAAGGACCAATATGTAGAGGTCAATGAGATCTACCGGATCTTCGTCGCGCTCAAGGAGGAAGACATGACGGTCGAGGATCTTCTGGCAACATTTATCAGTTGTCGAGTCTCTTCGCTCCAGCTCCGGGTTCACAAGATATGCCACATGAGTGGCTATCGTGACCCAACTCGGACCTCCTCCTACGAGCTGAGCAAGGCGCAGATCCGGAGGCGTGTCAAGGCTGTGGCCCGGACGAACATGCTGTATGACTGGGAGTGGGGAAAGGAACCCCATGACAGGTGGCGCCAAGCACCCGTAGTAAATACTTTGTAAAACTAAACCGACATAACCTTATGCCAACATAACTTGCTATTCTAGCACAACTTTTTACTCCCAGTCTGATCTTTACATTTTTTTCTTTGCTGCGCAGAGATTCCATCACCAAAAGACCGAGGATGGTCCAGACCCCTCCGCTAAGTGGGGTGAAGACCTCGCGGAGTCCAACATGGAGGACCCGGACACTGAGGACTACATGCCGATCCCGGACGCCGACATCACCCTCGCTCCGGGTAAGAGTCCCATCTGCAATTCAATAAAGGATTGTTCTGACGATGACGATTGCCGTATTTTAGAGGTACTTGACCCCTATCCGCTTGCATTCACGTTTCCGCTCCCTTCGGCATCAGCTGATCTGGACGACCAGGTCTTGGAGGAGCCGCCCATCGCCATGGGAGGCCGAGCCGAGTCAAAGAAGCGTGCCGATTCTAGGCCTTCTGCGTCCACGCAGAAGAGGCAGAAGACGAAAGGGTTGTCCAAGCCACATCCGAGGTCAATCATGCATGGGTGAGATACTTCCTTCCGATATAAGTTTTTTGTTTCTCTTTTCCTTTGACTGAGATGACTTATTGTCATATTTTACCGCAGGAGTGCCCTGGATGTTGTGCAGAGCGCATCCTCCAATCGTGCTCGGATATCGACACCGCCGCCGTCCGGACCTGCTGATACTGGAAGCCCTACCCCGCAAGGATGAGCCCTCCCCCGACAAATCAGCTGGACACCGGCATACCGCTACGGGGATCCGGAGTTGATATCGGAGGGGGACACAATGCCCCGGAGGACGAGAACATGGACCGGACCGGAGCCGACACTTCGGAACCGACCGAGTTGAAGACCTCGATGCCAGCAACATGGGCACCGGGGTAGAGAAGATGAAGACTCTGGAAGAATCAGAGCAACCTCAGCAGCAACAACAACCACCCCAAAAACAACAACAGCAGCCGTCACAACAGCAGCAGGCTCCACCGCTGAAGCCACTGAGATAACAAGCTTCACTGCCGCAGCCAAAATCGACACAACAAGCTCCACCCCCGAAGCCAAAACCTACACTGCCGCCGAATAATAAACCAACACCGAAGCCATCGAAGCCATCCTATCATAAAACTTCGGTGACCAGATCGAAGATAAATCCGGATAGGCAAGTGGCCTTGCACTAGGGTCAAGATTCATGCTCGACCGGCATCGACATTGCTGCAGCCACCGGAATCATGCTGCGCACCCTGAGCGGGAAGAGCCTGGGCTCTCTTGAGCATTATAGCATGGACTGGAACGACGCCGACATGACCAAGGTAAGAATAGTGCACCCAGCCGGTCCAGGCGTGCTCCCCCAGAAGCTGTATGCACCGAAGGCCGCCGTCAACGACGCCGACAAAAGTGTCGCGGTAAAACCCGCTTTCACTCTTTGCCAATTTTTCAGCAAGATACACCGAGTAAGGTTTACTCAGCTAATAGTTATTAACCATCCCCAGTCACCGAGATTCGGGTTGAGTAACTGATACTCGACCGAGTAAAGATTACTCAGCGTGAATCTTCACAAATGACAACATTTTCTCTTTTTAGCTATGCACCACTACCTGGACCCAGGTGTATCAGAAACTCCTCTCGGAGCATAGGAAGCTGAGTGACAGGCACAAACAGCTGAAGGCCGAACTAAAGAGCAAGGGTATGATTTTCTCCAGTCGACATAGCAACTATGCTTACATTGCTTCGATCTAACTTATTCATCTTTTCCTTTGTCCGACATAAACACCCGGGTTGGAGCTTCAAGTCGACGAGCTGCTGAAGCGAGTCACTGCCCTCCAGAGTAAGTCACTTTTTGCGCTTTATTTTGAACTTTTCTCATTTCATACATGCTAACCTTGTTATCTCGTCACAACCGAGCATAAGGCTTATGAAGCTTGCCACCAGGACTACATCTCTATCTCAGAGTCGGCCATCCAATTGACGGAGCGCGAAAACATGCAGAAGGCCGAGCTCTAGAGGGAACAGAATGAGCTATCCCAGTTGAAGGCAGAACTTGCGACGCCGCGGAACCAGAAAGCCGAGTTGGAGAAGGCAGCCGCCAAGGAGAAGATGCGCCTGGAAGATGAGGCCCAGAAGCGTACACAGAGCTACTTTCCCAAATTGGGGCCCGCGCCACCTCGACTCAGGATGATAACATGTGGCCCAATCTTCTCGATGAACTCTCTGATAACTTTTTTGATAACTCGTGTCTCACTGAAAACTCTCCGGCTGATCCCTGATGCCAATGCAACAGTTTGCAACCCGATGGATATTCTCAACTCCACACGCTTGCACAATGTATCCACCGACTACGTGGTGGTCCTGTATTGTCTTATTCCCAGTGGAACAGCAGGTAACACACAATTTTGCAATGGTAACAGTACTTCAAGATGAATTCTTACAAGGAGAAAGTTCAATCTAAAAGTCTAGGGTTTATGTTTAACGTAGTCTAAGGTTCTAATCTGCAGCACCTAGCTTATATGAGGGGGTATGGGTGCGGCCACAAGCCTCCTTGCGCAAGAACCCCTATTCCAACTCAGTTTGGACTCAATAGTTTGGGTTGGACTCAACCAACCCGACTAGACTTGATACAAACCGACCCCAAAGGGGTTCGACCAACTTTAGACACGCATACCCACCTCTCTATGGAGCAATAACATAGTGTTATGCAGCCTCTTTCCCTCCATGTGTTGCCTCCCTCTCCTCCGAGAAGCACATGCTGTTTTCCAAGTCTTGGGTCTTGTTTTCCACCATGTACATGTTGTTTTTTTTACATGTGTAGACTTGTTTTCGAGCAGCTCCTCTCTTGTTTTCAACTTGTACATGTTGTTTTATCCAAGTATGATCTTGTTTTCCACCTTCTCTTCCTTGTTTTCCAGCTCCTCTTGATGTTCTTTTCCAAGCATGTTTGTCTTATCAATAAAGCTGACCAGTAGAGTGCACATCCCTATTATAAGCAAACTCAACATGAGGAAAGCACTCCTCCCACTCCCGCAGATTTTTCTCTATCATGGCTCGCAACAATGTAGATAATGTGCGATTCACCACCTCCGTTTGTCCATCAGTTTGGGGTGACAAGTAGTGGAAAACAACAACTTTGTCCCCAGCTTCCCCCATAGTATCTTCCAGAAATAACTCATAAACTTCACATCACGATCAGAAACAATAGTCTTGGGTACTCGATGTAATCTCACTATGTCCCTGAAAAACAAATTAGCAATATGTGACGCATCGTCGCTCTTGTGGCATGCAATAAAGTGTGAAATTTTAGAAAACCTATCCACTACCACAAATATAGAATCATGTCCTCTTTTAGTCCTTGGCAATCCTAACACAAAATCCATACTAATATCTTCCCAAGGTGTAGTAGGTGTAGGAACAGGTGTATACAAACCATGAGGCTTCAATTTTTGTTTAGCTTTGTTGCAAGTTATGCAACGTTACACAAAACTATACACATCACGCCTCATGTGTGTCCAATAAAAATTGTCCGCTAACATAAGCAATATTCTCTCGCCCAAAGTGTCCCATCAATCCTCCACTATGATATTCCTGCAATAAGAACAAACACAAAGAACACTCGGGAATACTGCAAAAAAAAGAACACTCGGGAATACACAATTTGTTAGCTCGAAATAAAAACCCATCATGTATGTGATATTTTCCCCATGCCTTAACATTAGTAAACTAAGAAAATGGCATAGAAAATTCACTATCCTTAGCATATAAACCTTTAATACACTCAAGACCCGAAACTTGCACTTCTAATTTGGTGAGTAACATATTTGATATGGGGTGGCCCAATCTTCTCAATGAGCTTATTTCTCTTTTTGTGGATTTTATGAATATATGATAACTAGTGCTACACTGAGACCTCTCACTCAGCTGACCCCTGTTTCTAGATGCAACAACAATCAAGCTCTTTGGATATTCTCAACTACACACTCTTGCACAAGTAATCAAAGATCACAAGTGGTCCTGTATCCCCCTATTCCCAGATGGAATAACAAGATATCACGCAACTTTGCAAGGGTAAACTTCAAGTAGTATGCTTGTCAGCAATACAAACTAGAGGCTAGGGTTTTTGTATTTGGTTTAAACTGGATCTACCTCCTCAACTCGCAGGAAGGGAGAATATAAGGGGGAGGGGTGTGGCCACAAGGGTTCCCTTGCGCAAGCAAAAATCCCCCTAGGACTAGGACTCCTACTTGGACTCTAAGAGAGGATACAAACCGATCCACCATTAAGGGATTCGGCCAATTATGGTATACAAACCATACCTATTTAGAATAGGGTTTCTAGGTGGCGCATTTGACTTGTTGGAGGCGCCCTCCCCTTGTCATCATGAAATAACAATTGTTATTCATTATTTTCTTGAAATAACAATTGTTATTCTTTGTTTTCACCATCTTGGACACTTGTTTTCACCATGGAAATCTTGTTTTCACCATCTTCTAGTCTTGTTTTCACCATGGCTCCTTTGTTTTCACCACTTCTAAACTTGTTTTCCAGCTCCTCTTGGTTGTTCTCCTCCATCATGTTTGTGTTATCAATAAACCTAATCATACATAAATGCATAGACTTAGGTAGTATAAAGTTCTCATAATCACAAATAGCATAATCAATAAGGAGTGAATTCACCTGTTGTTCTAGTAGCTTGGTCCTTGACCTTGTCATAGGTCCAAGTCTCACTTCATCTTGTTTAAGTGGCAATGTATTAGGGATGTCCTGATCATCCTCCCCCTCTTGAAATGTCTTGATGTGCACATCAAGATTCTCTCCATGATATGGTATCAAATACGAAACATTGAAGGAATTACTCACTCCAAACTCATCAATTGGAAGATCTATTTTGTAAGCATTGTCATTTATTTTTGCAATCACTTTGTAAGGACCAGCACCTCGAGGAAATAATTTTGATTTCCTTAGCTTAGGGAACCTATCCTTCCGAAAGTGTACCCTTACCAAATCTCCCTCTTGAAAAATAACCTCCTTTCTCTTCCTCCTATGAGCAATATGCTTTGCTTTCTTCTCTATAGCATCCATTGTTTTCTCATGTATCTTCTTCACAAAATCAGCTCTCTTTGATGCCTCCATATTTATTCTCTCTTGAATAGGAAGTGGTAATAAATCAAGTGGTGTAGTAGGTTTGAATCCATAAACCACCTCAAAAGGACATAATTGAGTAGTTGAATGCACATCTCTATTATAGGCAAACTCCACATGTGGCAAACAATCCTCCCACTCCTTCAAATTCTTCTTGATCATAGCTATCAATAATGTAGACAAGGTTCTATTCACCACCTCGGTTTGTCCATCTGTTTGCGGATGACATGTTGTAGAAAATAACAATTTTGTTCCAAGCTTCCCCCATAATGTCTTCCAAAAATAACTCATGAATTTCACATCTCTATCCGAAACAATTGTCCTTGGTACTCCATGTAGTCTTACTATCTCCTTGAAAAATAGAGTAGCAATGTGGGAAGCATCATCACTCTTGTGGCAAGCAATGAAGTGTGACATCTTGGAAAATCTGTCCACTACCACAAAAATCGAATCATGTCCCCTCTTTGTCCTTGGCAATCTTAACACAAAATCCATGCTTATATCTTCCCATGGTGTAGTTGGTGTTGGCAATGGAGTATACAATCCGTAGGGCTTCAATTTGGACTTGGCTTTATTGGATGTGATGCACCTTTGCACAAATCTATAGACATCTCTCCTCATATGTGCCCAATAAATTTTTTCAGCCAACATAAACAATGTTTTCTCACGTCCAAAGTGACCCATCAATCCACCACTATGAGTTTCCTGCAATAACATCAAACGCAAAGAACACTCGGGAATACATAGTTTGTTAGCTCTAAACAAAAATCCATCATGTATATGATATTTATCCCAAGCCTTCATGTCGGGGGGTTACCTCCGAGTAGGGTAAAGGCAAGTGGTAAAGGCGACTTACAGAAGAAAGGTTTGGTCGAGTAGCCGCCTACCCGGTATTTGCTACCCGGTTGACTGCTACTCGGTCTGACCTCAAGATGACCAGAAGGAAGAATCATTCAAGTTCTCTCCATTCGAGTAGAAGAGTTGGCCCGAGTACAATTGGCGGGAACAATTGGCGGGAACCTACTCGGGCCAGAAAGTCAAAGGAGCCGTTCTGACACAGGATCCCGCGTATCCTGGGTCCGTACTTGGCAGCATTCGAACTACTGTTCATCTGGGACCGGCCTGCCTGACAGTGACAGCATGGAAGCAGGCCGTCGCAGGATAAGGGGGCCCTACTCTGTGTTTGGCACAGTGATACCAGTCTGTCCCCTTGTTTTGCCCAATGACTTTCCAGATGCAGCCAAGATTAGGAACCAAAGCTGTCAGCGGGAACCCGGAAGAAGGACGGTGTGCACACTATGTCGACACTTGTCCATGTTTGGACGTATCCGGCTGGGCACCGTGTATATAAGGTGCCCCGCCGCCTCCTGCGTGAGGCATCGCATGCTGGGACACTAGAAACCCTAAGTTCTTGACCTAGTTCATCATCTAGAGAGGAGAGTGGCTACTCGGTAGCAAGAACATTGTACTGTGGCTACTCGGAGAGACACCGGAATATACTAAGAAAGGCAGGAGTAGGGGTTTTACCTCCTCACGAGGGCCCTGAACCTGGGTAGATCGTGTTGTTTGCAGTGTTTACTTCGTACCTCACGCGGCTACTCGTCGCGTGATCCCTCCCCGAGCACCTCCAGCGTCCTTCGTCCCCACATCTTTAGCCATCCCATGGCATCTGCCGTGACACCACCACGACAGTTGGCGCCCACCGTGGGGCAACCAGCGGCGCTGGTTGGAGTTTCTGTTCGGACGGGATCTTCTTCAGCGGAGCGCGTGGTCTGTGGCCTTGTCCACAGATTCGGCTCCTTCGACTTCGTCATCGACAACGCATGCGATTTCGGCGGCAGGGCCATGCCGGAGGGCGGCTCGGTGATCTCCTTCGGCTCTCACCTTGTCTACGTCGCCACCGTCGCCAACCACGCATATCCCGAGCTGGTGCATGACGCGGAGGATCCTCCCGCGGTGATCGCTGCTCGCGGAAGGCCCGCGTGCTGCTCTGCGAACTGCGCTGAGGTGATGGTGACGGGCTTGGCGGCAAACACTGGCGCAGCCGCTACTGGCGCTGCGGCCGTCGTCGAGGAGATTGATGCACCGGCTGGTGGCAGGGTTCACCGGCCCTACGAGAAGGAGAGCAACTTGCCGCCTTCCACGTCTACGGTCATTCCCGCGTCGGCTACGCGTCCTGGCATGCCAACCCCCACCGACATCGAGCTCCTGGCCATGAGGGAGCAGCTCGAGCGGCAACGCCTGGAGCTGCTTGCCGAGCAGGCGGAGTTGGATAAGGTGAGGTTGGAGTTGAGTCTAGATCAGCTCGAGTACAACAAGGCTCACGGCTTCACGCCAGTCGCTAGGAGGCCTAGCAGAGTAGGTGCCACTCGGCGCAATCTTGGTGCCGAGATGGCGACAGTTGTAGAGGCTCCTGCTCAGTCCGCCACCGCAAACACCTCCACCAGGCCCAGATATAGCACACCCGCCAAGACACTTAGGGATGCAGAGGCTGTAGCTGCCGAGTTGCCTCGCCTAGATGGCGATGCGCGTCTTAGGCAGCAGGAAAGGCTCAACGAGTTGGTGTTGGAGGCTGCTAGGCAGAACGAGGAGTTCCGGAAGGCCAACCCGGGTGCTGGGGCTTCGCAGGTGGTTCACTCGCACGCGGCTAGATCTAACGATCAGGCCTCGTCTCCGCATCCCAGCCGCGAGAAGAGCCGCAGCGGTCGCTCGGGCAGAGACAGGCAAATGCAGGTGTATGACCCGGCTGCTGCCGCGAAACAGCTTGCTGTGCCGCAGCAGCCCGGGCAGGAACACAACGCTGCAAGAGCAGGCTCTCAAGCCCATCAAGCTCAAAGCCGTGCCCGAGATGCTGCACGTCCAGGTCCTTCTCGGCAACCCGCAGCTCAGCCTACTCGGCAGAGGCAGCAGCCGCACGCAGTGGCACCAGTCGCCAACCCGGTGGAGCAGCCTGCAGCTGTGCAGGTGGACAGGTATGATGATGGCTACTCGGCTATGGAGATGGCTGGCTATGATATTCATGACCGTGTTGGTGAGCGCGTGCTGGCGCCTGGAGATGCGAGGCATCAGTTGGACCGGATCAGCTTGTCGGCGCGGCTGGAGAGCACGGGTCCTCCTGGCCCCGAGTGCTTTGGCCCGCGCATCATGAACGAGCCGTCCGTGAAGAACTTCCAGCTTGCAAGAGGCACCAAGAGCTACAATGGCAGCACCAAGCCTGAAGATTGGCTCAATGACTATGTCACCGCGGTCCATATCGCGAATGGCAACAGAAGATGGGCTGTGCGTTATGTTCCACAGATGCTAGAGGGTCCAGCCCGCACTTGGCTCAACAACTTGCCCAAGAACAGCATTAACTGCTGGCTGGACTTCTCGGATGCCTTCATCAGCAACTTCACCAGCACATACAAGAGGCCGAATAGGCCACAGCAGCTATCAGCTTGCAGGCAGCGAGAAGACGAGACAGACCGCGAGTATCTTACTCGGTGGAGCACATTGAGGAACACCTGTGAGGGTGTGAATGAAGCACATGCCATCACTTGGTTTGCGCAGGGATGCAGGCATGGCAGTATGTTGTGGCAGAGATTGCAGAGGGAGATGCCGAACACTCTGGCGGAGACCATCAAGATTGCGGATCAGTACACACTTGGTGATCCTACTCAGCCACTGATGGACTCCTCTGAGCCGAGAAGAAATTTCAGCAACAGCAAGCGCAACGAGTTCCGCAACAAGCGCCGAGTAGATAATCGGTATGATCCCGAAGAGGTGAATGCAGTGACTGTTGGAGCTGGTGGCAGCCAGAGGCAGAAACCTGCTGACCAGAACCAGGGCCAAGGCAACAAGAAGCCATTTCGCACCTCTCAGTCGGGTAGCGGGAACTCCGAGCAGCCGAAGAAGTTTGTCTTTGATGACATGAAGGATGGCCCATGCAGCTTTCACACTCACCACCCCTCGAGGCCTGCTAACCACACTACTCGGCAGTGCGAGTGGTGGGAGGCGATCAAGAGTGATGGCTTTCCTCCTCCTCCTCCTCTGCCAGCGGCCAATGCCAATGTGCAGCCTACTCGCGCACCCGCAGCTCGGCCGCCAGTGTATCCGAGAAGAGAGAATGTGAACCAAGTGGCTTTAGGAGCTAACCAGAACTTCAACAATGAGAGATACCGCAACAACAACAACAATTACAACCGCAACAACAACAACAGAGGCAACAACAACAACTACCAGGGCAACAACAACAATGGCAACAATGGGGGCAATGGCTCCAATCAGTACCAAGAGCACCATGAGAGCTACATGATCTTCACTTCTGAGCCAGTCGACAAGCAATCACAGCACAGGCGGGCCATGGAGGTCAATGCAGTGATTCCTGCTGTCCCTCACTACATGTATTGGTGTGACCAGGAGATCAGGTGGACCCGAGCAGATCATCCCAAGGTGATGCCCAATCCGGGTAGCTATGCCTTGGTGCTGGATCCTACCTTCCTGGGTCCCGAGAAGAATGTGAGGTTCAGCAAGGTGCTAATCGACAACGGCAGCAGCATCAACATTGTGTACAAGGACACACTTGAGAAGCTTGGCCTGGCCGAGAACATGATGCTGCCTAGCAAGACCACCTTCCATGGCATTGTGCCCGGGATCTCGTGCAACCCGATTGGCCGAGTGTAGATCGATGTGCTATTCGGCACCAGGGATAACTGTCGCACAGAGCGACTGCAGTTTGAGGTGGTGGATCATCAGAGTCCTTACCATGCTCTACTCCGCAGGCCTGCTCTGAGCAAGTTCATGGCCTCTACCGATGTTGCATATCTGAAGATGAAGATCCCTGGTCCCAATGGCATCATCACCATCTCTGGAGATTACAAGAAGTCCATGGAGTGTGCCTCTGCTAGCTCCCAGTTGGCGGAGTCGATGGTGATTGCTGCCGAGAAGAAGAAGATGTACGAGGTGGTGGCCATGGCTCAGTCCGCACAAGCTGGTGCACAAGGTGTGCCGAGTACCCAGCATGGTACCGCTTTCCAAGCTGCCAAGGAGACAAAGAAGGTCCAGGTTGACTTCGAGTTCCCCGACCGCGTAGCCATCATTGGCTCCGGGTTGGCGGAGAAATAGGAAAGCGAGCTCATCCACTTCCTCCGTGAGAATCGGGATGTATTCGCCTGGTGCAATGAAGATCTACCAGGAGTCCCGAGGGAGTTGGTTGAGCACTCATTACATGTGCGTCCTGACGCCAAACCAGTGAAGCAGGCTATGCGCCGTTTCGGAGATGAGAGAAGGAAGGCCATTGGTGACCAGATCACCAAGTTACTGATAAGCAATTTCATCATGGAGGTGCTGCATCCGGATTGGCTAGCCAACCCGGTCATGGTCGAGAAGAAGAAGGAGGATCCCAAGGCTGCCACTGCGTGGCGCATGTGTGTCGACTACACTGACTTGAACAAGGCATGCCCCAAGGATCCTTTCCCGCTACCTCGCATCGATCAGGTGATCGATTCCACTGCTGGGTGAACTGCTGTCTTTCATAGATGCCTACTCTGGTTTCCACCAGATCGCACTCAATCCCGCTGATCAAATAAAGACTGATTTCATTACCCCGTACGGGGCTTATTGCTATCGTGTCATGTGTTTTGGCTTGAGGAATGAGGGTGCAACCTATCAGAGATGCATGTAGAAATGCTTGCACGACCAGCTCGGCAAGAATGTGCAGGTGTACGTAGATGACATTGTCATCAAAACGAATAAAACACATACTCTGCTTGCCGACCTGGAGGAAACCTTTGCTAACCTACGCAAGTACAAAATGAAACTGAATCCGAGTAAGTGCACCTTTGGTGTACCGGCTGGAAAGCTACTCGGTTTCCTGGTTTCTAGTCGGGGCATTGAAGCCAACCCTTCACAGATAAAAGCTATTGAGAGCATGTCTTTACCGAGATCACTGAAAGATGTGCAGAAGTTCACAGGTTGTTTGGCATCTCTGAGCCGTTTTCTGGGTCGAATGGGCGAGAAGGCCCTGCCTCTATACCAGCTAATGAAGAAAAGTGACAAGTTTGTCTGGACTCCGCAAGCGGACGTGGCATTCAATGAGCTGAAAGCAATGCTGGCAAGTGCTCCCATCTTGGCTAGTCCGCTACCCAAGGAGCCAATGCTGCTGTACATTGCTGCGACTAACCGAGTAGTCAGCATGGTGATTGTGGTGGAACGAGAAGAAGAAGAAGGCAAGAGTGTGCAGCGCCCAGTGTATTATCTCAGTGAGGTGCTGTCCAGCTCCAAGCAAAACTATCCGCATTACCAGAAGATGACATACGGCGTGTACCTGGGCGCCAGGAAGCTGAAGCATTATTTCCAGGAGCACCCTATTACAGTTGTGAGCTCTGCTCCCATCTCGGATATCATGGGCAATAAGGAGGCGAGTGGCAGAGTAGCCAAGTGGGCGATTGAGCTAGCCGCGTATGCTCCCGCGTATGCGAGAAGAGACGCCATCAAGTCTCAGATCCTGGCGGAATTTCTTGTGGACTGGGCCGAGGTGCAGTATGAACCTCCTGCTCCAGTTTCTAACTACTGGAAGATGCATTTTGATGGCTCGAAGGTGAAGGAAGGCCTTGGTGCTGGTGTGGTGCTGACGTCACCCAAGCGAGATCAGCTCAAGTATGTGTTGCAGATTCACTTCAAGGCATCCAACAATGTTGCAGAGTACGAGGCAGTGGTGCACGGTTTGCGAGTAGCAAAGGAGGTTGGCGTGCAGCGCATTATATGCTATGATGATTCAGATCTGGTGGTGCAGCAAGTCTCGGGCACTTGGGATGCTTTGGATGCCAACATGGCATCGTATCGCTTCCTGGTGCAGTCTATGACTGGGTTCTTCGAAGGTTGTGAGTTCCAGCACATTCACCGAGCAGAGAACGAAGCAGCAGATGAGTTATCCAAGTTGGGATCTTCTCGGCAATCCATCCCGGCGGGAATCGCCTTGGAGCATTTGAGGAAGCCATCCATCAAGCCTTCTCCCAACTCGGAGTCCATATTTGTTCCTTCTCTGCCAAGTGAGGAATCTGATCCAATGGAGATTGACTGGGAGAGTGCTGCAGGAAACTCGGGGACTGCCACTCCGTACTCGGGGACTGCCACTCCTTACTCGGGGACTGCCACTCCTTACTCGGGGACTGCCACTCCTTACTCGGGGACTGCTGTCCTTAACCCGGGGACTGTCGCATTCATTGAGGAAGTCCTTGCTAATCAGTCTGGGCTTCAAAGAAGCGCTCCCATTCCTCCTGACCAACCACAAGAGCCTGTCCCAATGGAACTGGACGAACGAGTGTTTCCCACACGGGAGACACCGAGTTGGGCTATGCCCATATTATCCTTTCTAAGGGACGACACTCTACCTGAAGATGAGGTGACGGCGAGGCAGATTCAGAGAAGATCCAAGGGCTACACTATTGTCCGAGATGTGCTGCACAAGAGAAGTGCCACTGGCGTGCTGCAACGTTGTGTGGATCCAGCAGAAGGAGAAGAGATCCTGATAGAGATACACCAAGGAGAATGCGGGCACCACGCCTCTTCTCGGGCGCTGGTCCAGAAAGCTTTCCGGCATGGATTCTATTGGATCACAGCACTGCAGCAAGCTGAGGATATCGTGAGGAAGTGTACTGGCTGCCAGATGTTTGCAAGTAAGATTCACATGCCTGCTTCCGAGTTGAAAACAATTCCTATCACATGGCCATTTGCTGTTTGGTGTTTGGACATGGTTGGGCCCTTCCAGCCGGCTAGAGGCAACATGACTCACATCTTGGTCATGGTGGACAAGTTCACCAAGTGGATTGAAATGAAACCTATTCGGAGGTGTGATGGGGCCACAGCTGTGAAATTCGTGAAGGATATAATCCTGAGATATGGTTACCCGCACAGTATCATCACCGACAATGGCACAAACTTTGCTGAGGGAGCAATGCTGCGGTTTTGCAGAGATAAGCATATCCGACTAGACGTTGCATCAGTCGCGCACCCTGCTTCCAATGGGAAAGTTGAAAGAGCAAATGGCATGGTACTAGCAGGCATCAAGCCAAGGCTGATGGAGCCGCTGCTGAAAACACCTGGGTGTTGGTTAGACGAGTTGCCAGCGGTGTTGTGGAGTCTAAGGACTACCCCTAACCGGTCAACCGGCTACACGCCATTCTTCTTGGTATACGGGGCTGAGGCCGTGTTGCCAATAGACTTAGAGCATGACTCCCCCCGAGTAGCCCTCTACACTGAGGTGGAGGCGAGAGAAGCTCGAGAAGACGACGTTGACCTGCTTGAAGAAGCAAGAGAGCTGACTCTGTCGCGTTCGGCTATCTACCAGCAAAACCTGCAGCGTTATCATAGCCGAAAGGTGAACCCAAGGGTTTTCCGAGAAGGAGACATGGTCCTTAGGCTTGTGCAGCGCACAGCCGGGATGCACAAGTTATCTCCTCCATGGGAAGGGCCTTTCATTGTGAGCAAAGCGCTGCACAACGATGCTTACTATCTTGTAGATGTGCGCCCACCACAGGCGAACAGGGCGGATAAATCCGGAGATGAAACCAAGCGCCCTTGGAATGTAGCTCTACTTCGCCGTTTTCATTCGTGAGCAAAGATGTGTATGTACCCTCTTATCCGAGTTGAAATTCTACTCTGCAATCTGAAATTGTTCTCGGGGACTGCCCCGTCCAAAATTGCTCTAAGTGTTTTTACTCGGCTTTACCTTTTGTCTATTCAGTTGCTCTACTTCAAAATTCAAAGGTACATTGAGTACTGTGTTTAAACCTACATGCCAACTCTTCGACTTTGCTGCTGTCCGAAACCCGGCTTCATGGCAAGCAAGAGAACAAGCAAAAGGTCCATGAGCACAAGAAAAATTACTAAGGAAAGGAAGAGTGCAGGAACCGAGTAGGGTGTTGTTATTACTGTTCTGTGACTCGTCTTTTCGGCTAAGTGGTGGGCTGCGTTACTATGATTGTTTCTAAGCGGCTAAGTATTTGCAGCTCTACTCTTTAACTCTTGTGACTCGAATACCAAAAAAGCAACAAGTTGCGGGTAGAGCAGAGATGAAAAGATAGGGTGAATAAGAAACGCAACTCGGGGACTCGCATGATAACGCAACTCGGCATTCAGCCCAGGTTGAACAAATTGATTAAATTGGAAATAACAAAAGTGGGAATAAAATTGAGTAGCAACGGAATAAAATAGTCTGATACATCTGCTCCCGGCATCCCGGGGATCTGATAAGAGTTTAAGTAAGAAATTTGCAGGATGAAATCAAAGTCAGGTTGATGGGGCGTTCTCGGTGCTCGCCTGGGTTGCTTCGCCTTCCTCAGTGGCCTTGGTGGCATCCGCCTCTGCGCTGGCATCAGCAGTCTTCGCTTGCTCGGCGTCAGGCTCGGTGGCGAGCTGCTCAGAGGTAGCGGTGGCCACCGAGATGGGCGCCTTCGCGGAAGCAGAGCCAGTCTCAGGGGCGTGGGTGCGCACCATGTCGTCGAGTGCAGCTCCTGATGAAGTGCCGAAGTCGAGGGCGGCTGTGTCGATCTCCTCCATCTCTTCGTCGCTACTCGCGATGACAGCAGCCTTCCCCTTGCTCTGGGGAGAATCGAAGAAGCCCGATTCCAGCTCGGAGTCTGTCTCTTCATCCGCGTCCTCGTCCTCCTCCACCTCGGTGTCGGGTTCGGTGGGGCCGTCGATGAAGGTGGCAGTGTCCTGCGCACTCGGCAACCTCATACGCAATGAGTTTGCGCGTGGTCACGCAGCTGGGATCCATCTCCCACTTGGAATTGGCGCGCTTCCCGCGGATGACCTGCATGTTCAGGTTCTCGTACCAAGAGGCGACGCAGAGCAGCATCAAATCAGCGCCCGCCCGAGCTCCCGAGGCGCGCCACTTCTTCAATTCAGCCTTCACATTATGCAGCTTCAGAGCAAGGCCATCAATGGTTGTCGGCGCGGAATCTTCAGGACAGAATAGCTTGTGGAGCTCGAAGCCGACGCGCACCAGATCGGTGCCCACGCCGGCTAGGCGTTCAAAGTGCCCTCGCATCACCAGCAGGCTGTCCTCGATCTCGGCTCTGGTATCCGCGTCCTCGCCCTTCTCAATGCGAGCTGCTCGGGCCTTGGCCAAAGCAGGCGCGCAAGCGGACACGAGATCAGGGAAGATTTCTGCATAAAAGCAAGTGAGAAATTCAGTCACAGGATCAGAGAAGAGGCAGAACCGAGAAGAAGAGATGCAGAAAGAAGGAAACTTACTGTGAAGCTCGTGGCGCAGCTGCTGCAACTGGGTTTTCCATTGCTCCTCATTGGAAATGTGCTTCTCCTCGAGCGAGCGAAGTCCGTCCAACTGAGTGCAGTACCCAGCATTGGCCTTTTTCAGCGTTTCGCGCTCCTGCTCGAGGGCCTTTATCTTGGCATTGAAGGATGTCTCGGCTTTTGCCTTCTCGGCGATGGCTCTGTCCCTCTCGTCACCAAGCTTGACAGCATCCTGGAGTGCCTCCCGCAGCTGGAGTTGCAACGTCTCCATCTCGGTAGTATGTGTACTCTGCAGAGCTGCAGACTGGCTTATTAGTCGCACCTCAACCTCTGCAGGTTTGAGGCAATCTTGATGCTCTAGGACAAACTTCTTATGATCTTCTGAAAAGAGCAAAGCACGGTTAGCAGAGAAGCAAAGGAAGAAACAGGCAAAGGCAAACCGAGTAGACAGAGGTTTACCTTCAAGCTTCTTGATGGTGGTCTCGGCATTCGCAACAAAGGCACGGCAGTTGTCGTGCTCGTCAGCCAGGGCCTTCAGTTTCCCTGCAGAGTAGAGATGGTTAATGCAAAAAGCGATAGCGGGCGTAAACAAAAAACGCAAGAACCGCGTAAGCGAGAAGCACACCTTCCACCTCGGACAGCCTCATGGTACTGTTCATGACTTCCTTGTCGGCTTCCTCGGCGATCACCTTCTCCTTCTCAAGGGCGGCAATACGCCTCTTGGCAATGGCGTGGTTCCAGAGGAGTTGGCGGTGCAGATGGGTCCGCTTCAGTACACTATTCTGAAAAGCAAAAGAAACAAGTGTCAGGCAAAGTGTTTGAGATTCCACCCGAGAAGGCGACTACTCGGAGGAGTGTCTGCCTACTCGGCCAGAATCTCGGGGACTGGGTGATGGATAAGGAAAAGAGGAAGAGAAGAAAAGAAGCGAAGATGCAACTCGGAAAAGATAAGTTAAGGCTTACCGCGTAGGACTGCTCGAGATCTTCTGCGTTCTTGCGGTGCACGAACATCTTGGCAGCCAGAGTTGCAGAGGTGGTCGAGACGGTCATGGGTTTGTAACCCAAGTCCACCTTATTCCAGTCCTGGCGCATGTGGTCGATGTCGCCTAAGTCGGTGCCGTTCCAGTTGGGGTTGCCGAGAATCTTGCTATCCCATTTAGCATCGATAAAGCCAATGAGGTCGAGAACTTGCTCGAGGCTCTGGGATGTTATTTCTTGGTCTTGAGCTCCCCGAGAAGCAATGGAGACGGGGGCCGGGGGCATGGAGTCCGTCGCCACGGCCTTCCTTCCTCTTGTGAGAGCAATCTTCCGGTCCTCGACGGAAAGGCCAATCTGGCGCTGTTGGCTGACCTTCACCATATAATCCGGGTAGAGGGCCTGATCGGCTACAGTAGCGGCGGCAGGAACTGCACTGGGGTTGCGGATAACCAGTTGCTTGGACTGGCCAGCTGAGGTCGACGGCGGCTTGTCGGCAGCCTTCTTCTTTGATGTCTCTTTCTGAGCAGGTGGCTTCCCGGAAGTGGGCTTCTCGGACTTCTGAGTCTCGGTGTCCTTCTTCTCGGCTGCCCTCTTCTCGACTGCCTCCTTCAGAGCGTCTAGGGCTTGGGCTTGCTTCCTGGTTACTCGCCCGGCAGGAGGGCTGGCTGCGTCCTTGGTCTGTGGCACCAAGGAGGAATCTGGCGGTGCAGAGCCTTGATCAATGGGTGGTACCACGGACCCACCACTTCCTGCAGCATCTGGTTGCGCGCTACTCTGTGCAGCACCTGGCTGCGCACTGCTCAGGGGATACTCCTCAGTCATGGTCGTATCTTCTACCCGCTGCTTGGCAGCGGGATTCTCTTGTCCGGCAGCGTCTGTGGCTGGCTGCTCCTGTTCTGCTCCTGGCCGCTCGACGGCGGCATCGTGGTGCATTTCTGCATCTTGATCTTGGTTCCTCTCGGCGGTGTCGGCCGGAGGGGAAGGTGGTTTCTCCTGATGAGCCGCATCCTGCGGCTTTGGCTCAGCGTTCTGGGCATCAGTGCCCTCTGTTGATGCATTGGCGGCATTGTTCTCGTCACCATCGAGGTCGATTAACTTGTCGACATCAATGGTGGTCTTTTTCTGAGTCTCACTGGATGCCAGAGCGGCATCCGCGTTCAAGGGGGCTCTGAAAGAGAAATTGGAATCAAAGATAAGAAAAGGGCAGAGGAAAACAAGAGAAAACAATGAAGCAAAAGAATTGGGAAGCAACCGAGAAGAGCAGGATAAACTGAAACATGCAACCGAGAAGAAACTTACGCGGTGGTGGAGGAAAGTGTTCGCCTTGGTCTCTTCACGACCTTCTTGGTCGTCTTCTCGGTCAACTTCTTCTTCTTGGCGGGGGGCTCTACGGCACCGCTGCAAGTCCGCTTGTGAGTAGCGGGTGCAGCGACAGAAAGAGGATTGACCTCAAGGGCTCTATCGCCCTCATTCTCGTCCTCGTCCTCATTCTCGTTCTCCTCATCAACATCGTCTGCGGATTCAGGAAAAGAATAGGAGCGAATCAAAAACAGCAAACAATGGATTAGTGCTTGTCGCAAACAAGTAAAGTAAGCGCACCATTACCTTCGAGTTCATCCTCAGTCCAGTCGCGAAGAGATGTTTCGGCAGGCTGCTTCTCGGTCGAGGGAGAGTGAGGGAGATTGATCTGATCCACGGCATCGAGGGAAGCCTGGTCATCTTCTCCTCGGTCATCGGACCAATTGTCCTCAAAACGCTCACAGCTCTCAGCTAGCTGGCGGTCAAGGAGCTGAAAGACAGAGAAACATTGCAAATTAGCCGAGTAGCGAGAAAGCACTCTACCCGGATGGGCGTGCAAACACAAAGCACACTAACCCTAGGGAAATCTGCTAAGTGTCCTACTCGGCAAGGCGTGCAAACAACAAGCATATCAAGCCTAAGTATGTCTCCTGAGCATCCTACTCGACAAGGCGTGCAAACATCAAGCATACTAAGCCTAGGCAGGTCGATAGAATAATCTACTCGGTGCAGAAGGCAATTGCTAGTTACTGCCAAGAGAGAAGATTTTCTAATCGGATGGCATATGTTGAGAGCGGAACAAGTAGAACGTACCCGAGGGATCGGCTTCGTGCGACTGAAAGGGGTGAACCCGTACTCCCAGTCGTCAGGGAGGCTTGTGGTCAGGATCAACCTTGCGTGGTCGGCGACCTCCGCGTCGCTGAGCTCGAGCGTGGTCGTGCGGGTGCAGTCACGAGGGCCTCCCAGATAGCACATTGGATGGGAGCGCCGCTGCAGCGGCATCACGCGATTCTTGATCCAGCAAGCGACGGGATCGTCGCTCCTAAGCCCTTGGCCGATGAGGTAGGCGAGCTGCTCCTCCATCTGTATCGCGTTGCGATTGTTGGACGGCTTCGTCTTCCAATTCTGCCCGGTTGGAGCTCGGTTGCTCCACGCAGGCAGATTGATGCGATCTTCAATCGGTCCCCCCTCCGTGGCGGCGATGTTCTTCACGTAGAGGAACGATTTCTGCCACATGCGGACGGAATCCAACCCCTTGATGCGAGGATGGTTGGTTCCCGCCCGCTGCAGCATCATGGCGCTGCCGGTGTCGGTTACCCGACTGCTACCGGCCGCGCCGTCCTTTTTCCCCTTACTCTGCTGACGGACGTGAAAATACTTCAGCCAAGTCTCCACCGTGGGGCGGACGCCTAGAAAGGCCTCGCACACCACGGTGTGATAGGCTAGGAAGACAATGGCGTTTGGTGGAAGGTGGTGCATCTGGACACCGAAGTGATCCAGGAAGGAGCGCAGGAAGTCCGATGCCGGCAAGCCGAATCCTCGCGCGAAGTGCGCAAGGAAAACGACACGCTCGCCCTCCCGCGGGGCCGGAACGAGCTCACCGTCGGACGGCCGGCACTGAACACCGGGAGGAACCCTCCGGGTGTTCACGAGCCAGGCGCAGTCATCAACGGTGACGTGCGAACCAGCCCAGCCGGCGCGAGCAGCCATGGCAAGGGGAGCGCGGATAGTGGAAAGTTGGAGAGTTTGGGTGGAGGAAACGAATCCGATGCGGCGCAAGGAGTTGCGCGGCGGCGGAGAGCTCGACGGCGAAGAAGAAACAGGGGAGAGAAGAGGGAAAGCACGGAGGAGGAAGAAGGGGAAGTTACCGGTGGGGGTATTTATACCCTCGCCTCAGGCTACCGTTACCATCGGGGTAGTGGGATCAATCGTGGCGTGTGGTGGGGCCTGTGGCCAGCTAGAAACGCACGTACGCGCGAGGCGCGCGCGTAACGGCCGCAGCAGATCCCACTACCAGATCATGGCCAATTACTGCGCGTGATGGGACATAACGAGCCAGTGGGCCCGCCCCGTGAAAACTGGGCGCGTGGCATGTCGTGTCGTGGCAGCGAAACGACGGGGTCGCGGATGCTTAACACGCGTCCAGTCGCAGCACGGAGGGCTGGATGGTGCTCTGCGCTGCAGAGACGCCAGAGGAGAAATTCTCTAAGTCCTTTTACTCGGGCGCAGAATAGAAAGCAGCTGCTATTCGGAAGACAGGAAACTCAAGGTACTTTCTAGAGTACTACTCGGAAGTTATTTACTCGGCATCTTGAGGTCCAAGGGCTATGTTGCAAAAGTTGGTTTCAAGCTGGCAGAGCCTAGTGAACGAGTTCGCAAGACTCAACCAGCTTCGGGGACTGCTGTCGGGGGGTTACCCCCGAGTAGGGTAAAGGCAAGTGGTAAAGGCGACTTACAGAAGAAAGGTTTGGTCGAGTAGCCGCCTACCCGGTATTTGCTACCCGGTTGACTGCTACTCGGTCTGACCTCAAGATGACCAGAAGGAAGAATCATTCAAGTTCTCTCCATTCGAGTAGAAGAGTTGGCCCGAGTACAATTGGCGGGAACCTACTCGGGCCAGAAAGTCAAAGGAGTCGTTCTGACACAGGATCCCGCGTATCCTGGGTCCGTACTTGGCAGCATTCGAACTACTATTCATCTGGGACCGGCCTGCCTGACAGTGACAGCATGGAAGCAGGCCGTCGCAGGATAAGGGGGCCCTACTCTGTGTTTGGCACAGTGATACCAGTCTGTCCCCTTGTTTTGCCCAACGACTTTCCAGATGCAGCCAAGATTAGGAACCAAAGCTGTCAGCGGGAACCCGGAAGAAGGACGGTGTGCACACTATGTCGACACTTGTCCATGTTTGGACGTATCCGGCTGGGCACCGTGTATATAAGGTGCCCCGCCGCCTCCTGCGTGAGGCATCGCATGCTGGGACACTAGAAACCCTAAGTTCTTGACCTAGTTCATCATCTAGAGAGGAGAGTGGCTACTCGGTAGCAAGAACATTGTACTGTGGCTACTCGGAGAGACACCAGAATATACTAAGAAAGGCAGGAGTAGGGGTTTTACCTCCTCACGAGGGCCCTGAACCTGGGTAGATCGTGTTGTTTGCAGTGTTTACTTCGTACCTCACGCGGCTACTCGTCGCGTGATCCCTCCCCGAGCACCTCCAGCGTCCTTCGTCCCCACATCTTTAGCCATCCCATGGCATCTGCCGTGACACCACCACGACACTTCACATTAGAACATTTAGTATAGGGTGTAGAAAATTCTTTATCTTGAGCATATAGTGGTTTTAATTCTTCTAAACCCAAAACTTGCACATCCAATTTAGTGAGTAGCATATTTTTTCTAGACAAAGCATCAACAACCAGATTATCTAATCATTTCTTATGTTTAATAATATATGGGAAAGATTCAATAAATTCTACCCATTTAGCATGTCTTTTATTAAGATTGGATTGATTCTTTAAACATTTAAATGCCTCATGATCAGAATGTATAATAAATTCCTTTTGCCACAAATAATGTTTCCAAACCTCAAGAACTCTAACAAGTTCATACAATCGTTTATCATAGATATAATAATTCAATTGTGCTCCATGTAATTTTTCAGAAAAATAAGCAATTGGTTTCTTATCTTGCATTAATACTCCTCCAATACCTATGCCACTAGCATCACATTCAATCTCAAATTGTTTATTAAAATTGGGTAGCATCAATAATGGGGCCGAAATCAACTTATTTTTCAAAGTATCAAAAGCAATATCTTGAGCAACCCCCCAATCGAAATTCACACCTTTCTTAGTCAAATCATTCAAAGGGGCAGCAATAGTACTAAAATCTTTCACAAATCTTCTATAAAATCCAGCTAGTCCATTAAAACTTCTTACTTGACTCACATTCATGGGAATTGGCCAATTTTTAGTTGCTTCAATTTTAGATTCATCCACTTCTATCCCATGTTTAGAGACAACATATCCAAGAAATATGACCTTATCTTTGCAAAAAATGCACTTCTCTAAATTTCCATACAATTTGTTTTCTCTTAGCACATGCAAGACTTGTCTAATATGATCAATGTGTTCATGTTCATTGTGGCTATATATGAGAATATCATCACAGTAAACAACCACAAATTTGCCAATAAAATCTCTCAAAACATGGTTCATTAATCTCATGAAAGTACTAGGTGCATTAGTTAATCCAAAAGGCATTACTAACCACTCATATAAACCAAATTTTGTTTTAAAGGCTGTTTTCCACTCATCCCCCTCTTTCATTCTTATTTGATGATAATCACTACGCAAATAAATTTTAGAGAAAACATCACTACCACTTAATTAATCTAACATGTCTTCCAAACGTGGTATAGGATGACGATAACGAATAGTGATATTATTAATTGCTCTACAATCTACACACATGCGCCATGTACCATCTTTTTTAGGAACCAAAATAACAGGGACAACACAAGGAGATATACTTATTCGAATGTACCCTTTATAAAGAAGATCTTGTACTTGTTTCTGAATTTCCTTTGTCTCTTGGGGATTTGTCCTATAGGGAGCTCGGTTTGGTAATGAGGATCCAGGAATTAAATCAATTTAATGCTCAATCCCTCTCAATGGTGGTAAACCCGAGGGCACTTTTTCTAGAAAAACATCATCAAACTCCTGCAAAACATTAGAAACACCAATAGAAAGAGGAGTCATGTCATTAGAAACTAAAATTTCCCCCTTGTGCAGGAGCACTATAGGTACTAAGCTAGTATCATCTCCAAACTCTCTCAAGTCTTCTTTGGTGGCTAACATTGTCAAAAGGCTCACTCCCTTATTTTTTTCCACTCGGCCTAGGCTTGTTTTCACCCACAGAAGTTGTGTTTTCACTCTTATTTTCCCTCTCACTTTTTTTTTCTAGATTCACTTCAACTTTCTGTCTTGATTCATTCACAATTTGTTGGGGTGTCATAGGCCTCAATATGATATCCTTATTATTCCAATTCAATTGGTATGTGTTTGCTCTCCCATTGTGTGTAACTTTCATGTCAAATTGCCATGGCCTTCCAAGCAATAGGTGGCAAACCGACATGGGAACCACATCACACTCAATTGTATCCTTGTATGGTCCAATTTGGAACTCCACTCTCACAATTTGGAATACTCTTATTTCTTCCTTGTCATTGAGCCATTGAATATAATATGGATGTGGGTGTGGAATATATCTCAATCTTAGCTTTGCACATAAATCCTTGCTTGCTAAATTTCTACAACTCCCTCCATCAATAATCACCTTGAAAGCCATTTGAGGACCAACAATTGCTTTGGTTTGAAATAGATTGCATCTTTGGCTCTCATCACTAGTAACAATACTCAAAGCTTGTGTGCAAACAATGGTTGGATAATTTGTAGCAAAAGCATCAATAGGACCATCAACATCATCATCATCATATGTATCCTCATCATTAGGATAACCATCATCTCCAGTCTCATACTCATCATTAGCATTAAGAAGCATGATTTTCTTGTTTGGGCAATCCCTCTTAAAGTGACCTTTAACTCCACAAGTATGGCATGTCATGTCTCTATTTCTTGGAGGAGGTGTAGCACCACTAGAACCCAAAGTAGAAGGTGTTGTTTTCTTGGAATTTGATGTATTTGTCTCGGGTTTGGTACTAGAATTCCCACGAGTTGCAGCACTTGGAGGTGTAGGTGATGAGAAATTTGATTTTTGTGATGGAAAACTCTTTATTGCACTCACTTGTAGCTCCTCATTTAACCTCTTTTCAGCCTCCCTTGATTGATGCAATAATTCACTCATATTGGAATATTGGACATGCCTCACAATGCTTATAATTTTGAATTGTAATCCACTCAATAATCTTTGCATAGTTTGTTCTGGCTCTTCTCCAACCCGAGCCCTTTGAAGGATCAATTCCATCTCCTTGTAATAAGCATCCACTGATTTTGAACCTTGCTTCAATTGTTGTAACTTATCATAGAGAGTTCTAATATAATTCCTTGGAACAAATCTTTCTCTTAGCAATTGTTTCATCTCTCTCCATGTACTCACTTCTTGTTGATCTTGTTCTTCTCTCAATTTTGTGATGCCATCCCACCACAAGAGAGCGTAACCATCAAATCTAGAAGATGCAAGCTTCACTTTCCTCTCCTCGGGATACTCATGAAGTCTCCATAATTTCTCAATTTTTAGCTCCCACATTAAGTATTCTTCCACATCCTCAGAATCACAAGCAAGACTAGGGATAGAGAATTTTGGTTTTCCCAAGCCATCATCCTCTCTATTATTTTCCAATGGTACTCTCCTTGCCAAACCTCCACGGCCTCCATTGATATTTCCACTCCCATCATCAATTGGAGCAATAGCTTGAGGTCTTTGTTGTAGTTGTTCCACTATAGTTGATAGATTTGTCATTTGTTGTGTCAGTGTTCTCAAAGTCTCTTGAATAGCATCCACAGATTCTTGTGTAGCAGCAACCTCTATTTTCAAATCAAGAGTAGTCATCTCTTTCCTCAATGTATCATCATTCTTGTCAATTTCAGTAGTAATCCTTTTGTACATGACATCTATCAATGCTTCATACTCATTCCACTTGAAATTATCCTCGGGTTTCTTCTTTGCCTGCACATCAACATCACTAGAAGAACTCATGATTAACTTGTTAGTAACAAAATAATCAATGGTTTTGTGGTGCCTCTCACAACTCACTCAAAACCAAGCAAAGGTGGCTTCACTTAATGTTCCAAGAGAGAAAAGGATTAAATTACCAACAAGGAGCAATGAATAATGTGCTTTAGTGTGAGAAGAGAATAACCGAGCTATCAAGTATCACAATGCAAACATGGTTTTTGGTGGGGCTTGGTTGGGAATCCTAACAACACCAAAATAACAACTCCAATGCACTCTCTAATGTGATGAAAATTACTAAAGGAAACACACTCACACTTGAAGACAAATGTGGCTAGCAATTATATGGAAGAGATATTGCAAGCACTAGAAATACACTAGCAAATACTCTATGAAAACAGGCACAAGATTGCTCAATTGTCCACACAAATATCGAATATGAAAAGCTTCCACTAGTGATAATATAGCATGACCTCTTTTTGATATTTCTTTCTTTCTATTTTTTTATACTTTTTCCTTTTTCTCTATTTTTTGATTTTTTCAATGGCCTTTGAATCAACTAGGAGCAACAAAGTAATGGAAAACAAAAAGGTAGACAAATTTGATCAAATTGAGCAGCCTGTAGAGCAATTAAACAGCTAGTCTTATGGGTTTTGGTACCTAAAGTTTGCTGTAGAAAGGCAGTGGCTAAGGCTAAACAAAGATCAGCACAAGAGCCTAGAGATAAACAGGAGTAAAACAAAAGAAAAAATAGTGAAAACGGTGAAGAAACGAGCTCACGGCGCGAAATTGCGCATGGCAGAGAAACGGCAGCGGTGGAGTCCGAGTTGGACTAGGCGTACGGCAGCGGCGGTAGCGTTTTGACGCGCTTTTAGCTCCACGACAGCGAATCCGACTGCAGCTAAGAGGCGGCCACGACAGGGAATCAACGCGGTTTCTGCGGTGGGTAGGACTCGGATTGGAACCCGAATATGGCTAGGACCCCCTGGGTATATGGAAGTGGAATTTTCGAGCACAACAATGATCAACCCGAGATCAAAATCAACTCACCAAAGGCAAGCTTTAGGTCTTGAATCCCGGGAGAAAAACACACAGCAGCAAATATATTTTTTGTAGAGATTTTTGATATAGATTGAAACAAAAGATAACTAGATGAACCCTAACCCTAAAAGATGAAAAAATAAAAACAGAAAAATAGATACGCAAATCAACAAGAAACAACAATTAGAGTAGCAATTTGGTGTTGGTCTAGTCTCGGGCAGAATCTAACCTAATATTTTTGGCTTTTTCTGGATAGGAAATAAAAAGAACTATACTAAGATAAATTGCTCACCGAGTAAACCTGAGAATCTGATACCAAGATGATATGGGGTGGCCCAATCTTCTCAATGAGCTTCTCTCTCTTTTTGTGGATTTTCTGAATATATGATAACTAGTGCTACACTGAGACCTCTCACTCAGCTAACCCCTGTTGCCAGATGCAACAACAATCAAGCTCTTTGGATATTCTCAACTACACACTCTTGCACAAGTAATCAAAGATCACAAGTGGTCATGTATCCCCCTATTCCCATATGGAATAACAAGATATCACACAACTTTGCAAGGGTAAACTACAAGTAGTATGCTTGGCAGCAATACAAACTAGAGGCTAGGGTTTTTGTATTTGGTTTAAACTGGATCTACCTCCTCAACTCGCAGTAAGGGAGAATATAAGGGGGAGGGGTGCGGCCACAAGGGTTCCCTTGCGCAAGCAAAAATCCCCCTAGGACTAGGACTCCTACTTGGACTCTAAGAGAGGATACAAACCGATCCACCATTAAGGGATTCGGCCAATTATGGTATACAAACCATATCTATTTAGAATAGGATTTCTAGGTGGCGTATTTGACTTGTTGGAGGCGCCCTCCCCTTGTCATCATGAAATAACAATTGTTATTCATTGTTTTCTTGAAATAACTATTGTTATTCTTTCTTTTCACCATCTTGGACACTTGTTTTCACCATGGAAATCTTGTTTTCACCATCTTCTAGTCTTGTTTTCACCATGGATCCTTTGTTTTAACCACTTGTAAACTTGTTTTCCAGCTCCTCTTGGTTGTTCTCCTCCATCATGTTTGTGTTGTCAATAAACCTAATCATACATAAATGCATAGACTTAGGTAGTATAAAGTTCTCATAATCACAAATAGCATAATCAATAAGGAGTGAATTCACCTGTTGTTCTAGTAGCTTGGTCCTTGACCTTGTCATAGATCCAAGTCTCACTTCATCTTGTTTAAGTGGCAATGTATTAGGGATGTCCTCATCAATGGTGTATGGAAAAGATTCTATGAATTCTACCCATTTAGCATGTCTTTTATTCAAATTAGATAGGCTCTTTAAGAATTTTAAAGCTTCATGATCAGAATGTATAATGAATTCTTTAGGCCACAAATAATGTTTCTACACTTCTAAAACTCTCACAGGGGCATATAATTCCTTATCATAGACTGAGTAATTCAATTGTGCACCATGTAATTTTTCAAAAAAGTAAGCAATAGGTTGTTGTTCTTGCATCAAAACACCTCCAATACCTATGCCACTAACATCACATTCAATCTCAAATTGATTGTTAAAATTTGGAAGCATTAACAAGGGTGCCGAAATCGATTTATGTTTCAGTGTATCAAAAGCAATATCTTGGGCTACATCCCACTCGAAATCTACTCCCATTTCGATTAAATCATTCAATGGTGCTGCAATTGTACGAAAGTCCTTAACAAATATTCTATAAAACCCTACAAGCCTATTGAAACTTCGTACTTGAATCACATTAGAGGGGTAGGCCAGTTTCGGATTGCATCAATTTTAGATGTATCTACCTCAATTCCATTTTTAGAAACTACAGATCCCAGAAATATGACCTTGTCTTTTCAAAAAGTGCACTTCTCAAGATTACCATACAATTTATTTGTTCTTAACACATGCAAGACTTGTCTAATATAATCAACATGTTCATGTTCATTGTGGCTATATATGAGAATATCATCAAAATAAACTACCAAAAATCTTCCAATAAACTCTCTCAAATCATGGTTCATAAATCTCATGAAAGTACTAGGTGCATTCGTTAAACCAAAAGGCATCACTAACCATTCATATAAACCAAATTTTATTTTAAATGTTGTTTTCCACTCATCCCCCTCTTTCATCCTAATTTGATGGTAACCACTACGTAAATCAATTTTAGAGAAAACAACAACACCACTTAATTCATCCAACATGTCTTCCAAACGTGGTATAGGATGACGACAACGAATAGTGATGTTGTTAATTGATCTACAATCTACACACATGCGCCAGGTACCATCTTTCTTAGGAACTAAAATCACAGGAACAACACAAGGAGAAAGACTATTTTGAATATACCCTTTGTCTAGTAGCTCTTGCACTTGTTTCTGTATCTTCTTTGTTTCTTGGGGATTGGTTCCATAAGGAGCTCGGTTTGGCAAAGATGATCCAAGAATTAAATCAATTTGGTGCTCTATCCCTCTCAATGGTGGCAGCCCCGAGGGAATTTCTTCTGGAAAAACATCATCAAACTCCTGCAAAACATGGGAAGCACCAAGAGAAATAGGGTTCATGTCATTAGAAACCAAGATCTATCCCTTGTGAATAAGCACAATAGGGACTAGTGTAGGATCCTGTCTAAACTCCCTCAAATCCTCTTGAGTGGCTAACATGCATAATAGGTTCTCTCTCTTATCTTTACCACTCGAATTGGTTTTGTTACTACTACCCACAACTTGTGTATTTTCTTTTCTCTCATCCCTCTCACTCTCTGTGGGGACCCCAGACTAGCAGTCCGAGACCTTCAGCATGCATACATTCACGATCCCATGATCAGTTAGTCGTGAACAACATACTAGAGTTGGCATTACAGATACAACATCCACTACACGAATACACGGCTTACACAACTGGTCACATGACTCAGTCGAAACACAACTTCCACGCAGGGCAGGAACACACACTAAAAAAACAGCGGAAGTCTACAAAACACACTCGTGGTAAACCCAAGTCATGCCTTGACTACCTACAGGCTACTGACTCGGAGACGTTCCTAGCTTGCACAGCCGTCAGTGACACCATCTTCTTCAGGTTCTCCGGGTTTTCTGCTCAGAGTCTGGCTAAGACAATAGCCAGGGACGAAACCATTGTGAGTACATTGGAATGTACTCGCAAGACACCCCAAATGAAAGCTAAACATGCAAGTATGCATATATATAGGTGGTAGGAAGGCTTTAATTAGGGTTCAACTAGCCATGATGAATTTAAGACCCATCATAGTTGCACAAGTTTTATTTTTCTTTGTTCAAGAAGATACTTCAAAAGATATTTTATTTCTCCTGTAGATATTGCATGTCCACAAGGTTTTGATAAAGCATTCTAAATAAAAGAAAGTTTTTTTTTGCAAAACTTCTTGGAAAATCACCTCTTCAAAACCATCATTTTTCCCATACCTCGAAGGTACAATCATTCCCTTTCAACGTACCTCCCAGGTACAAGTTCCAAAACAGTTTTCCAGCTTTTCGAAAACCTTGACACAATGCTAGCTACATGGCCATTCAACTTTCCATATACGAGGACGCGGCTATTCTGAATAGTTTTACTCTGCAGAGGTGTACACGATCCACAAGATCCAGTACATCCACCGTTAACAACCACGGACTGTCCGAGACAGTATGCAAACATCGGATAACTGGTCCTAACCATCCACTATGTCAGCGCTAATAAATAACTACCTCTTCAACTGGGTTTGTTCTCCCCGGCACCGAGTGAGTCAGCCGTATCGATCCGGTTTCCCCTGACAACACACCGCCATGGCAGGAGACCCAACTGCTGCAACCGGTAGTGAACTTAATCCTACACTGTGAATATCCCAATATTCCTTTCTGGCGACAATTCGGTTCGGGGGACTCTAACCCCTATAGCACTTTGAGGTAGACACGGACTAACACCGACAAGCAATTGGCTAGACCCCGTGGGGTAATGTGGCAGCACGGCTTGGTTGCCCGACGAAGACTAGGTTATGTGTAAGTTTTTGAAAAACAAGTTGAAAACACTTCCTTTTTCACAAGCCTCCCTCGGACAAGGTACCACCTTTCCTCGGGGTTTTTCCAAGCTTTTGCTTTCCAAAAACATCAAGTTAAAATGTCCACTAGGGGACTTAAGTGAATGAAGTGATGATACTAAAATATCTAAAGGGCTTGGTAACACCAAGATTATATAGTGGATATAGCATATTAGATACATAAAATAGATAGTAGTATAGTCCACTTAAAAGAATAGTTTTTGAATCAAACTTTTGTAAAACTTCAGAAGTAAAACATGCATGATAGATAATGATAAGTAAAACAAGAGCAAGCATTTAGAGTGGCTATACTTGGCACTGGTCTTGGTCTTGCTCTTGAAATAAACAAGAGTTGCAATATAAACCTCTCCGAGAGATAATACCGTCTTCGTTATCTAACGTCGTAAACTCAAAAAGGAAAAACACCCAATCAGAACTAAACAAATGCAAGCACTTGACAAAAGTAAACCTACAGCAATCATGACATCAAACAAGTATACTCACAAACAATATTGCTAGGGTGCACACCAACAAGCAAAACAGGTACAGACAACACACATGAATAACACTAGAATAGGTGCTAAGGATCCTCAACCAAAATGGCATGAGTTCAGTGGGTGTGCCACTCTCATATCATGCTCAAATAAGGTTAAATGACTCTCTGGTCATTCATGAGGATGAACAAAATATCAAGAAAACAAGCTAGAAACAACTACACATGCATAGGGAAAGATTAACAAGCAATACTACAAGCCCATAGTAACACATGCTTTTATAAACATGGAGAAATAATATAACCAGTAGATAAGCAACCTAATAACAGATAAAAAACAATACCAAACATATCATGGAATCACTTAATACATGAAAATAATCATGGAGCAAACAACCACTAAACTAGGCATGGAAAAAGGGCTATGTAGACATGCACACATGCATAACCCTAATAGATCATCAACCAAGAATTATTCTAACATGATGAATATGTAAGATAACATCCAAATAACAGATAAAACAACACCTTGACATGCTACTACTATCAAAATAAAAATCTAATCAATTTATAAAAAACTAAGCATGCAAATAACTACTATGGCAGAAAATCATCTAAAACTATCATACATGACAATTTAATCTTGATCTCACTCAAGCATGCAAGCAAGATTAATATGCTATAATAACAGTAGCTATGCCATGGAAAACAATACTAAAGCATTTATTCAAGTTATCGTAGCAATATGAAGAATAACAACAATTTAACCTATTATTACTAGGAAAAACACCCATATGAGACCAAAACTATAACAAACATGGTTTTCCACACCCAAACCCTATCATGCTAATGAATCACTCAAAACACATCTCAACCATGTATTAATACCCTACACATGTTAGGAATCAAATTTATAACAAGAACATCATAACACAACAATTTATCAAGTCCTAACAATAATAGACAGAAAAGGATTATTTACTAAATAATGCACCAAGCCTATTCTGTAACTCCTAAAATCATGCAAACCTAGCATAATGTGCTCCTAGTCACTATGAAACCAACACAAGTGCATTCACATCAAAATTCATCACTAATAAAATTAAAAAATTCACAGAAGTGATCTCTGGCCTAAACTTAGCATGCATGTCATTTTCACACCATAACTCAAGTCAACACATGGTTAACTGCCACAGATGCACATTTTCAAGGGCTACTCAGAACAGTTGAGTTTGCAAGTTTTAGATCCATAAAACTCAAGTTATTAAATAAAAGGTGTTAATGAGTGCCTCTGCCATTTATTTTATTTCTCCTAAAATATTGCACAAAATGCAGATCTACAAATTGGATATTGTTAATATTTTGTAGATCTACAACTGCGATTTTTAGTTTGGCATGATTCACTTGTTAACTTTTTTTATTTTGAAATAAAGTAAACAGCCAGAAAACAGATCTGTTGGAAAAGAATTTCAACCTGCAGAAAAAAATGGCAATGGGCCAGATCTGAAGGGTATCGGGCCGCACAGGGGCAGGCCGGCCCGGTGGCGAGTGCGCGCACGGCGAAATGTTAAGCCACCATCCACGCGACGATCGACGGTCGTGACTAAACCGTCCAAGGTTCAAATGCATCTGTCGGATGTAGATCTTGCGGTCGAGATCCGCATGTGCCGGTATCTGCCGGCGGCAACCAACGCACAGGGCGGAGTCCTCTCCGGCCGCCATTACGGAGGCCCGGGCTCGCCGCTGGTGTCTCCTGCAGTCTCCTGGAAACGCAGGAAGCACCAGGAGGTCCAGGGAGACAAGGAGGAGTCGATGCCCCAACTGAATACTGAAGGGAACGGCCGGAGCGGGGTGGTCACCCGAGATCCGCGGCGGCGGGACAAGGCCGCGGTCGACGGCGCCCCTGCAGGGAGTGGAAACAGAAACTAGGAGGTGCACGAGCTAAGCAAGAACCCAAGGGACGCAGGGGAGAAGAAAAAGGAGGAGGGAGCACCATGTGGCCACGGCTCGACGGGGTAGTGGTCCACGGATAGCTCCGTTTTGATTCCGGCAATGCAGAGGGAATGGGAGGGGGATTTCTAGGCATGGATTCGATTGGTGAGTGGTGGAGTGCAGGAGACATGCAGAGTAGCAAGGGAATGCCTTGGTTCGATCCAGAACCGCTGCTCGGCGCACGGCGACAATGGTGGACACGGCGGAGGAGTTCACTGGAAACCCTGCGCCGTAGAGCATGTCCAGCGCGATGTGTGTGGGGAGAAGTCCGAGCAGGTGCGATAGGAGCGAAGGAGGTGGTCTGGAGTGGTGGAGAATCGACCAAGAGCCTTGACCCGTGGGTGTTCGACAGGAGGAAGAAGGAGAAGAAAAATGAGAGGGGGCAAGTGAGGAGCACGGGTAGGTTACTCGAGAGCTTGAGGAGCTGAATGACGAGGCCACGAGCTCGGGCATGCCCTCCAGGTGTTGGAACACGAGGGACGTGTCGAGGACGTCCTGGGCGCCATGGCCAGCGCACGGGTGAGGGGGAAGGAGACAAGGAGAAAGGGAGGGATCTCGCCAGGGAGTCATGGGAGTCGAGTGGAGTGTGCTGGCGCGATATTTTCCTCTGGGATGCACTGTGGAGATGGACAGAGAAGAGGAGGGTGATCACCACATTTGTCCACTTGCTAATGGTTGAGAGAGAGGGAGAGGCAGAGAGTTAGGGGCTGCTAGACCATGTCTAGGAGTTCAATATGGATGTTTACAATGCCTGGGATGAAGAGAGAGGTGGAGAGAAGGCAATGATTGGCCAGGATAAGCTTGAACTCAACAGTGTCTAGAGAGAACAGAAGTGGTTTTTGCTTGTTTTCACCAAAATTTTGAATGGAACACATATGAACTATCATGTCCATTGGATAGAGGATGAAAAATGGAGTCTAGGGGTGGTTGATGCAGCCCACCGTATTCCACCAAGCACAACATCGATACACAACAAGGTGATCTCACTCCTATCTCCGTATGTTTCCGGTGACTTGGTGAACGGTGCGCTACCTCATGAAATGCCTCTCTTCATGACTAGGGTGGATCCCACAATGGAGCCCAAGAATGTGTCCTTGATGCTCAAGAACATGCCCAAGTCGTTGCCCAAGAAGATATGAAAGAAGTGGGAGAAGACGACATCAAGATCGGAGCTCCGAGGAGGAAGAACGGAGGGAAACAGGGTCCCCGGCCTCAACCCCCGGCCAGGCCGGCCTCCCCCTCCCTCAGGCCGGCCAACCAACAGAAGAGGCCGGCCTCCCCCTCTCCCACCCCGGCCTCAGGCCGGCTGCACATGGGAGCCAAGCCGACCACCTGCCCGAAGGCCCCGACCCCCACCCCGGCCCCAGGCCGGCCTGCCAAGCCGGCTGCCTCCAGGCTGGGGCGCCCAGCTCCCACCCCGGCCTCACTGGCCGGCCTCCCTGCTGCTGCCTGAAGACAAGGAGAAGATGCCCTTTTTCCCCCACCTACCCCCCTAGGCTATATAAGGGACTCCGGTGGCTAGTTCTAGGGATAGAGTTGAATTGAGATTGGATTGGGCTTTGTGCTCCCCCTCCCATGTGGAGAACCTCCCCCATGGGATCCATGGCTACTCCATAGATTCATCTATTGGAATGTATCAAGATCTCTCCAAGTAGCTACTCTTTCACCTTGTGACTCTAGTAGTTCTTGCCAACCTTACCCTTGTGACTTCTGTTGGATCGGTGGACCGGCCGGTGAGAGGAATCGGTTCCAATTAGCGTGTTGCTGACTTGGGTTTGCGATCCCTCGTAGGCTTCACGAGTTATCTCCCCTTTTGTGTGCGTGAGTTTATCGTGTTCTTCGTGCGTTCTTCGCGTTCTTCCCAATCTCCCCACCTCTCGTGCGTCAATCCGTGAAGGTCGGGCCACCCTAGAGGCCAAGCCTATATCAGTGGTGGTCTCAAGTTTTTCTAAAAACATTTCGTTCACAAAAATTTTGGGAATTCAAAAATGGCAGAAACAGTTTTTAAATGTTTTCTCCAAAATTTTCAACACAACTTGCAAATATTTTTGTACAAATAAATCCCACATGACCATAGGCATGTTGGGTAATTTTTCCAAGAGTTTAGGAAATACTTTTCTTCACAAAATATTTTAAAGTCCATTTCTGGCTTTTTGGAAAATGGAAAATAATAAATAGTAAATTTATTTTAAAACAAATATTTTTGAGTTGGGAGGAGAGAGTATATAATATAGGTTTCAAAAGTGATTTTTAATCAACAGCTCCTTTGGAAATAATTGAGACACCAAGTGGAAAAAGGTTGAAAATAGGAGTTTATTTAATAGGTTAAAAACCATGAGAGATAAATAATGAAATGGCCATTGGAAAATAGATGTACCATAAGATGGTGATGTATATGGTATGGAGAGTAAAAGGGTAGGTTGATGGGGCTTGAAAATAAATAGGAGTGGTTTTGAGCAACACAGAAAAAGTGCATCAAGATAACAGAAATAGGATCAATATTTGGGGATGCCTTCTAAAGGACTTTGAAAGATGATGCCAAAGGGTTTCAATATTCGGAATAAAAACTTGGATAGATAGCATAGATATATACAAAGATATGTATGATGGTGCATTGATGATTTGCTCAAGATTTGTCATAGAAGCATGTCTCCAAAGTTGGAGATTTTGAAGAAAACAGAAGATGATATGAGCATGTGATGGAATATGATATAGATGCTTGATCTTGTTATTAATAGGTTTTATTCTATTAGAACAACACATATTAATCAACAAACAGAAATAAATACTTCAAGCAAACACAAGATAAGATCACACAACAAGCAGATAAAATAACAAGTCACACAAGATCACTCAACCAACTGAGTTCTTCAATTTAGTTTCCAGGTGTTTTTCTCAAGTCTTAATTATAGATAGTGATCAAGACATATCATGACAAGAGGATTTTGTAAAGAGGTTCAGCTCAAAAGTTGTTATTTCCAAAAGAATATAATTGAGGTATAACACAGGGGTAACATAGTCCCTTCTTATTGTTTTTGTAAAAGAAGGAAGTGGGAAGGAGTTCTTGAAATACTTGCAAAAACATCTTGGTTGAAAACCGGTTGGAGATGATTAGCTCCAA
The DNA here is from genome assembly GCA_028641055.1 of Alopecurus myosuroides. Classification (NCBI taxonomy): domain Eukaryota; kingdom Viridiplantae; phylum Streptophyta; class Magnoliopsida; order Poales; family Poaceae; genus Alopecurus; species Alopecurus myosuroides. Next base: position 113,797,077 of record CM054063.1, on the reverse strand, counting down.
AATACTTTTCATATAATTTTGGAAATCATGTTTTGTTTTCTCAAAACTTGGCCTTTCGGTGTCTTCAAAAATCAAAACACTTTCAAAAAGGTTTTTGCCAAAAGAGTGATGGATGAAGATGATAAGCTTTCTTGTCATGACTTGATCACAAGGGTTGTGGTTTTAAGTAAGTTATGATCATTGGTTTTAATGTTAGTTGTTAACAAACTCAAACAATAACACAATCAACAAGCAAATAGAAAAGAAACACAAGCATTAGTCAAACATATCAAAAAGTTTTTGTTGGCCCTGGTTTTTGAGTTATTGAAAACAAGTTTTTCCTGTCTTCCAAAAATTGGGCTGTTACACTCTCCTTCTCAACATCCACTTCGATTTTTTGACGAGACTCATTTACAATTTGTGATAAGGGGTGGCCCGATCTTCTCAAAGAGCAACAAAAATTGATATGGTAACTAGTGGTTCACTGATATCTCTCCTGGATGATACCTGATTGCCAATGCAACAACTTTCAATCCTTGTGGATATTCTCAAATACACACTCTTGCACAATGTAATTAACCGACTACAAGTGGTCCTGTAACTTCTAATTCCCAATGGAATAGATGATAACACGCAGAATGTGTAACGGATCTTTACTTCAAGATGAAAGCTTAAACAAGCAATACAATCTGAGGTGTAAGGGAAATTGTCTAAAACATAGTCTAACCTATTTGGGGCGCAGGGGCCAGCTATTTATGAGGGGTTGGGGTGCAGCCAAAGAGGTGGGACACACCCCCTCGTTGTGTTTGGGCGGGACTCTATCCCCCCTTTTATTACAATCCGAAATTTACAAGAAGAGTCCTATGAAATAAGGATTCGCAGGTCCACTTCTCCTAAACTACTAGGACTCTTTCTATGGTGCATCCACAAGGTGTGGTGCGCCCCCTTGATGTTTTCCATCCATTTCTCCCTTGTTTTCCAGCTTGTGGCTTCTGTTTTCCAGCTGCTCCCTCTTGTTTTCCAGCATGTACTTCTTGTTTTCCAGCTTGTTCTTGTTGTTTTCCAGCTCCTCTTGATGCTCCTCTCCATTCATGTTTGTGTTATCAACAACCCTGATCATACATAAATGCATAGACTTAGGCAGTATAAAATTCTTATTAAGAGTGAGTTCACCTGCTGTTCTAATAACTTGGTTCTTGATCTTGTCATAGGTCCAAGTCTCACTCCATTAGTGTTATCTTGAGCAGCAACATTATCATGTGTGTGTGTGTTGGTGAAGAGCTAGGGATGTCCTCATCATCCCCCTCTTGAAAAGGCGTCGACCTCGACGCATCAAGGTCATCTCCATAATATGGTGTTAAATCAGCAACATTGAAGGAATTGCTAACACCAAACTCCTCAGCTGGAAGATCTATAATGTATGCATTATCATTGATTCGACCAAGAACTTTGTATGGACCAGCACCTCATGGCATCAACTTGGAATTGCGTAATTTTGGGAATCTATCCTTGAGGAAATGCACCCAAACCATATCACCAGCCCGAAATATCATCTCCTTCCTTTTCTTGTTCATGCGTTCAGCCACATGTTGTCCCTTCTTCTCTATAGCCATCTTGGTCTTTTCATGTATCTTGTTTACAAAATCAGCACGCTTCGAGGCCTCCATGTTAACTCACTCATTTATGGGAAGCGACATCATATCTAGTGGAGTAATGGGTTTGAAACCATACACCACCTCAAACGGGCATAGCTGATTAGTGGAGTGTACAGACCTGTTATAAGCGAACTCAACATGAGGCAAACACTCCTCCCACTCCTGCAGGTTCTTCTTGATCATGGTGCACAACAACTGTGATAATGTGCGATTCACCACCTCCGTTTGTCCATCAGTTTGGGGGTGACATGTAGTTGAAAACATCAACTTTGTCCCCAGCTTCCCCCAAAGTGTCTTCCAAAAATAGCTCATGAACTTCACGTCTCGATCAGAAACAATAGTCTTGGGTACTCCATGTAATCTCACTATGTCCCTGAAAAACAGATTAGCAATATGCAACGCATCGTCACTTTTGTGGCAAGCAATAAAGTGTGACATCTTGGAAAATATATCCACTACCACAAATATTGAATCGTGTCCCCTCTTTGTTCTTGGTAATCCTAGCACAAAATCCATACTAATATCCTCCCATGGTGTAGTAGGTGCAGGAAGAGGGGTATACAACCCATGAGGTTTTAATTTTGACTTTTCTTTGTTGCAAGTGATGCAACGCTGCACAAATCTATAAACATCTCGCCTCATATGTGCACAATAGAAGTTACCAGCTAACATGAGTAATGTTTTCTCCCATCCAAAGTGTCCCATCAATCCTCCACTATGAGATTCCTGCAACAACAACAAACACAAAGAACACACGGGAACACATAATTTGTTAGCTCTAAACAGAAAGCCATCATGAATATGATATTTATCCCATGCTTTTACACTAGTACATTTAGCAAAAGGCATAGAAAACTCAGTATCATTGGCATATAATTCACGTAGACTCTCTAAACCAGGAACTTGCACATCTAGTTTGGTAAGAAGCATGTTCTTTCTAGATAGTGCATCAGCAACCACATTGTCCAATCCTTTCTTATACTTGATAATATATGGGAAAGACTCAATGAACTCTACCCATTTAGCATGTCTCTTATTAAGATTAGATTTGCTCTTCAGAAACTTCAATGCCTCATGATCAGAATGTATGATAAATTCTTTTGCCACAAACAATGTTTCCAAACCTCAAGAACTCTAACAAGCGCATACAACTCTTTATCATAGACAGAATAATTCAATTGTGCACCATGCAATTTCTCAGAAAAATAAGCAATAGGTTTCTTTTCTTGCATAAGTACTCCTCCAGTTCCAATGCCACTGGCATCACATTCAATCTCAAATTGTTTATTCAAATTTGGAAGCATCAACAATGGTGCAGAAATCAATTTATTTTTTAGCTCATCAAATGCCATATCTTGAGCAACACCCCATTCGAAATTAACTCCTTTATAAGTCAAATCATTCAAAGGTGCAGCAATGATACTAAAATCTCTAACAAATCTTCTATAAAAACCAGCAAGACCATTAAAACTACGCACTTGACTCACATTCATGGGGGTAGGCCAATTTCTTATAGCTTCTATTTTCGAATCATCTACTTCAATCCCATGTTTAGAAACAACATATCCCAAAAATATGACCTTATCTTTGCAAAAAGTGCACTTCTCAAGATTACCAAATAATTTGTTTTATCTTAGCACATGCAAGACTTGTCTAATATGATCAATATGTTTAGTTTCATTGTGGCTATATATGAGAATATCGTCAAAATAGACTACCACAAATTTGGCAATAAAGTTTCTCAAAACATGGTTCATAAGTCTCATGAAAGTACTAGGTGCATTGGTTAAACCAAAAGGCATCACTAACCATTCATATAAACCAAATTTTGTCTTAAAGGCTGTTTTCCACTCATCCCCTCTTTCATCCCAATTTGATGATAACCACTACGCAAATCAATCTTAGAGAAAACATCAGCACCACTTAATTCATCTAGCATATCTTCCAATCTTGGAATAGGATGACGACAACGAATAGTGATGTTGTTTATTTCTCTACAATCTACACACATGTGCCATGTACCATCTTTCTTAGGAGGAACAACACAAGGGCTAAGACTGATGCGAATATACCCTTTATCAAGGAGCTCTTGTACTTGTTTCTAAATTTCCTTCGTCTCCTAGGGATTAGTCCTGTAAGGGGCTCGGTTTGGTAATGTGGCTCCAGGTATCAAGTCAATTTGGTGTTCTATGCCACGCAATGGTGGCAATCCTGCTGGTACCTCCTTTGGAAACCAAAATTCCTGCAACACATTAGAAACACTAATAGAGAGAGGGGTCATGTTGTTAGAAACCAAAATTTCTCCCTTGTGCATGAGGACTATAGGTACTAAACTATGATCCTCACTAAACTCTCTCAAGTCATCTTTGGTGGCTAACATGCATAATAGGCTCACTCCCTCACTTTTATTTTTACCACTCAACTTGGCTTTGCTATTACCACTCAGAGTATTTTTTGTTTCCTCTCATCTCATCTCTCTCACTCTCAGTTTCTAAATTCACTTCTGTTTTTTGACGAGATTCACTTACAATTTGCTGTGGTGTCATAGGCCTCAGAATTATGTCCTTCCCATGCCAATTCAACTGGTATGTATTTGCTCTTCCATTGTGTATAGCATTCCTGTCAAACTGCCATGGTCTTCCCAGCAACATGTGACAAACAGACATTGGTACCACATCACACTCAATGGTGTCTGTGTATGGTCCAGTTTTAAATTCAACTCTCACCATGTAGCTCACCTTCATTTCTCCTTTATCACTAAACCACTGAATGTAATAAGGATGAGGGTGTGGGATATATTTCAACTTTAGCTTTGCACATAAATCTTTGCTTGCTAAGCTTCTGCAACTTCCTCCATCAATAATAACTTTGCAAGCCATTTGAGGGCCTACAATAGCTTTAGTCTGGAAAAAATTACATCGCTGATTTTCTGGATTTGGTGTAACACTCAAAGCCATAGATTTTTGTGTGAAACAATAGTGGGATAATGTGTAGCATATGCATCAACTGGACCATCTATATCATCATTATCCTCCTCTTCTGGATCAGCATCATCACCTGTTTCATACTCATTATACTCATTAACAAGCATGATCTTTTTATTAGGATAATCTCTCTTGAAATGCCCTTTTCCTCCATATGTGTGACATCTCATATCTCTATTTCTTGTTGTGGACATGGTAGAACTACCTGCACTTGCAGCTGGTTGGGATGTTTTCTTGATATTAGAAGTGCTAGGCTCAGGTTTGGAGGGTGGTGCACCACGAAATTGAGACCCTTGTGGTGATGGTGATGAAAAAGAAGAATTTCGAGGAGCAAAACTCCCTCTAGCACTCAGCTTAGCCTCCTCGCCCAATTGTGCTTCAGCTTCTCTAGCATGATGTAACAACTCATTCATGTCATTATATTGGAGATGCCTCACAATGCTCTTTATTTTAAATTGCAACCCTGAGAGAAAACGTTGCAAAGTATGTTCTGGCTCCTCTCTAACTCGAGCTCTTTGGAGAATCAGCTCCATCTCCCTATAGTAAGCATCAACTGACAACGAGCCTTGCTTTAACTGTTGGAGTTTATCATATAGTGTTATAATGTAATTCTTTGGTACAAATCTATCCCTCATTACTTGCTTCATAGTTCTCCAAGTAACAATTTCTGGATCATCTACGTCTGATCTAAATTGGGTGATATTATCCCACCACAAAAGAGCATAGCCATCAAACCCAGAATATGCAAGTTTTATTTTTCTATCCTCAGTGTAATTATGCAATCTCCATAGCTTCTCTATTTTCAGCTCCCATAACAAATATTCTTCCACATCATCATGATCAAATGTGAAAGGAGGGATAGAAAATTTAGGTTTTCCCAAACCATCATCTTCCCTATTGTTTTCTGGGGCTTGAACTCTTCGAGCAAAAGCATTTCCTCCATGGCCATGGCCAGCATTGCCTCGGCCATTATCATGATCATTCTTATCATGCAGGTGTGCACCAGCATTAGGAGCTCTTTGTTCTACTAGAGTATCTAAATTAGCAATATGTCTTGTTAAATTTGTCACAGATTCTTGGAGCACATCAACAGATTCTTGAGTAGCAGCAACTTCTATCTTCAGATATAGAGTGTTTAGTTCTTGCCTCAATGAATCATCATTTTTGTCTATTTCCATAGCTATTCTCTTGTACATGGTATCTCTTAGTGCCTCATACTCATTCCATTGCACCAAATCCTCCGGTTTCTTCTTTGCCTGCACATCAGCAGCACTAGCACAATCCATTATGTTAGTGAAAACAAAACAAGTATAGGTGGGTGTTTGTTTCTCTCAAGTCACTCAATCCAGCAAGATAATGGTGTATCTCACTTCTCCAGAGTGAATAGAAAAATACTTCACCAACAAATAGTGGCAGCTATATGTACCAAGTGTGAGAAGAGAATATCAGGGATCTCAGTTATCACAAGACAATAATCAGGATATATGGTGGGGCTTGGTTGGGATACCTAACAACACCAAAAAACAACTCCAAATAACTGTCCAGTGTGATATAAAAATTGACCAGGAAACACACACTCTTTCGGAGACAAATGTGAAAAGCAACTATATGGTAGAATTTGTTGCAAGCACGGGAAAGAAACTAGCAAAAGCTCAATGTAAATCAGGCACAAGATTGCTCAAAATAGTAGTGCAGACAGCCGTGAAACAGCTCCAAACTCGTGGCAATGATCAGTACTTTTGAGGCCTCTTTTTCTCTTTGATTTTTCTGTTTTTTCTCTTCTATGTTTTTCACTTGTATGGGCCAAATTGTCCAATCTGTATGGACTGTACGGACAATTTTTTTTTTCTTTTTCTCTTTTTGGCCACAAGATGTCGCACCGAGGAGAATTCGTTTCCCGAAAAATAGCACGATGTAAAAATCAATTGAGCAGCCTGATGAGCACAAAATATGCAAGTCTTATAGGAAAGTTCCTAGTATTTGTGATGTAGTATGGCAGTGGCTATGTCTCACAAAGATCAGAAAGAAAACCTAAATAAATTTGGAAGAAAAACCAAAATAAAAATCTAAGAAAACAACAACAATGTTGCCCACGGCAGAGAGTAATCTCACGGCAGAAAACCTGCTGTTTTTGTGCCGGGCAGGGGTGATGCGCTGTTGTTGTATATGGGCCCTTTGTACGCGGCAGAGTTTTGACCAAAATGCTGCTAGGAAGCTGTTCCAATAGTAAGAGTAGGTCTCACGGCAGGAAAACACAACGAAAACGCTGCCGGGCAGGGAATCCGTATAAGAGTTGGACTCAGGGCGGTAGAAAAATTCACCGTTTTGCTGCCGGGCAGAACTCGGAATAGGATCCGTTTGTAAGAAGAATTTCGTGTGGAACTTAATGAGAACTCTGCGTGGTAGCTTACATGAGATCCGAAATACAGAAGACAACACTGTAACATCCACCTTTTTGTAATAAAAAGTTTGTGTGTTTGTGTTTGTGATCATGTCATGTCATGCATGCATTTTGAACCTCTGGTTGGTTTGAAAACAAGTGCATTAAAATTTAATACCGGAGTTTATCAAAATTACTTAAAAGTGCCACATTAAAATGATGGTTTGAAATGGTACAATTTTTGTCAAACAAAAATATGTTGAGGTTTCCTATGTAATAAGGATCTCAAAAATATTTTTTGTCAATTTTTACTAATTTCAGAAAGGCCTCAAAACTGTTTTTAGTGAGCTGTTCTAAAAGGAGCAAGGACCTCTTCACGGTTTCTGTCATTTCAGGGGGGTTTTCGGAAAATCTCTTTTGTCATCTTGTTCCTCTGGACAGGGACAGTAGACGAGCAACCCGCCTACGTCGCCTCCCCCGCCACCTCCTGCTTGATCTTCTTCGAGGGTAAGGGAGCGGAGATCCCCGCACGCCTCCACCCCTCCTCCCCTCGGCCCTCGTCCTCTCTCTCTGTCTCCCTCACGCACGGAAGAACACGAACCCTAACCGACGCTGTCCGCCGCAGGTCGCCGGCGATACGCCGCCCCGGCACCCCGACGAGGAGCCCAATAGCTCCACCGTATCCCCCTCCCCCGCCTCGAGCTCGTGCAGCCCCCAAGGAGCCCTCCAATTTGGCGCCGGAATCCGCCACAGCCGCCGCCGGAATTCGCTCGCCGCCGGTGATTGCCGACTCCCCTCGCCGCCCCGACCACCTCATCACGTTCGCGGTGAGCACCCGAGCACGCCGGTGCCCTCCCCTTTCTCCCTCCCCCTCTGGTTCACTTCCTCGTCGCCGGCCGCAGACCGCCGCCGCTCCCGAGCTCGCCGGCCCGATCTCCAGCGACCAAACGACTAGCCGCTGCCACCCCTAGAACCAGCACGACCCCCTCTCGGTTGTGGAGTGATTCAATTTCCAAATCCCACGCAAAATCGATAGATTGCACCTTGGCTGTGCCAATTTGGGCTCGGGATGATGTCATAGTGACATCATGCCTGCGTCACTGCCCTGTTTCTGTTTAATTTCTTTTAAATGAAAATGTACTGCCACGTCGCCCCACCTGTGTATTAAATTTCAGAAAAAGAGTTAAATTTGTAAATGCAATATCTTTTAATTGGCTAATCAGAAAAATGTGTTCAATATACCAATTTGTTCAGAAAAATGTAATCTACATGTTTATGTCATTTGCACACATTTTTGACAAAGTTTAATTTTGAGCATTATTTAAATCATTTAAAATAAAGAAAATAAGTTTTTATTCAAGAAAATTAGAAAATTACAAGTTATATGTCAAAATGCTTAGAATGACAAATGCAACCTAGTTATGGTGTTCTCAACCCTATTTGAGCACTTTAACTTGTCGCACCTCTAGGTATTGCCCGAATCGGCCTCCTAGGTCCATTTCGGGACTAAATTCAGTAAATTGCATACTTAATATATGAACCCTAGCAACCCGTGAAACATGTTTAGGGCTTATCTTTAATGCATTCAAATGTTCATGCATACATATTGAGCATTGCATCGATGCCTGTTTTGAGTGTTGTTATCTTTCTTTCTGGTGTTTTCTCTTATCGGTAGACCTCGAATCCGGAGAGAAGTTCGACACCCTGTTGACGAATACTTGGTCTAAACAACCAAGTCAAGCACTTATTCCTGAAGCTTTCTCTGGTTTTCTTGAAACAAGGCAAGCATAACCTCTTATCTGCCCATATATGTTTTCGAAATGTTTTCCTTCTCGTACGATGCATGATTTACAAAGTATCTTGAGTCAATAGATAGAGTTATCCTATTTATTTGCATACACCAGATATCATGATTCAATGCTCCTAGCAGACATAGGATTTGTTTGTGTGTATCGCCAAAGCCTCAAATATGCCATGCTTAGTCATACATGCTTGTTGATCTCTGCTCCATCCAGTTGATGAATCAGAGTTACGAAATGAATCTAGTATGACAGGATGACGTGGTAAGGTTTGAGATGTGTTCTTAACATGATAAAAAGCTTGGATGAGTTGCCACATGGAATGTGGTGATTTGCCTCGTTCATGCCCCTAGGAGAGAGTTCTCGCCTTTGAAGCCAAGACTGATCGTGCAACCACACGGGGATTGGATTCCCCTCGGTTTCAACTTGTCTAGTTTGTTCCATGAGTTGCCTAGTTCGGGCGTTCCATTTGGATTTGCTGGGGATATTAAAACATTTTCAAAACTAGGACGTGGTGGTGTATCGTCGCTCTGCGGGTAGGTAACCGTCGAGCATTGCGCACAACGATAAAGACCCGGCAGGAGATGGCCACTCCCTATTGGCGGTCCATCTCTACTCAGAGCGACTTATGGAATAGGCGAAGCAAGGGAAAGATCGTGGTCAGCCACCCTCTGCCGGCACATCGTCGGAATTGTGCCAATAGCTTGGCATTAAGAGTCGGTTGATGCGTGTGGGTAAAGTTGTACACCCCTGCAGGGTTTAATCTTTTCGAAAAGCCGTGTCCGCGGTTAAGGACGACTTGGTGACGGATCCTGAGATCATAGATAACTTGAACCTGACGTAAAAGATGTTGGCAATGAATGTTTAGTTTTAAGAGGTGGTTCCAGTTATCGATGCTTCAGATGATGCTTCGGAGGATCTGAAGGCAATACCCGAAGAAAAGGTGTTCTTTTAAAAGATTTGTGAAAAACTTCTCTATCTCCCTCTATTTGAAACAAAGTTGGCTTTACGCAAAAAAATCTTCATAAACCCTTTTTGAACAAGCAGATATATAATAGGTTAGTTAAGTCTTGTTGAGTACCTCCCGTACTCATGTTTGCTTCAATTTGGTTCAGGTGGAGTTCCATACCTTCGGTGGTGTTTCAACGTGGACGTCGATGGATAGTTTGGGGTTTCCCAGGTAGCAGCCTGGAATCTATGGGCTGGGACGTTGCCTTATGTTGCGGCCTCTTAGGCCTTTTTGGTTATTGTTGAATAGCAACATAATTTGCTTTCCGTTGTCTGATGTAATGTTCGGTCGTGTGACCTCTGTTTGTAAGCTATACTCTAGTATTACTTGCTTAATAAAGCTTCATGTCTAGAGTGCTGCTTTGATCGATTGTTGGTTTCGAGCCCGTTGTTATACAATTTTGGCTATGCCTGCATAGTTGTCGCAGTCGAGGGGTTGTGGAGCCGATGATCCATGTCCGAGCCCGCCTGCCGATGTGATTCGGCCTAGGGCGAGGTAACCCCAGTAACCCTCGATTGTTGTTGCACTTTCTGGACACATAGCAGCTCTGTATAACTTTGGTCCCGTTCCTTCAGTTTCATCCGACTCGTGGACACTTGGGTATGCATAATTGGTTATGACTAGCATGGATACAAGGAGTAGTAGACCGGGGATCCGGACTACATGCCGATGAATCCGGTCTGCATGCCGTTCTTTGTTGTGGCCGGGGCTGGTAACCCTGAAGCCCTTGTAAGTCCATGGCTAGGAGCACATAACAGTATGTATATCCCTGGGTCCGGGGTCTGACAGGTCTTGGTATCAGAGTAGGACTGCCTGTAGGAAAACCCTTGCTATTGGTCGGTGTTGAGTCCAGATTTTGTGAAAACTATTTTCGAAATGACAAATGAGTTATGAAAACCTTCTTAGGATTCTTTTTACTCCTTACCTGGTATCGTTCTAACTCTGAGTCACCTTATCTCATTTGATTTCAAATGTTTTACCTCTCACCTGTTAACTTCAAAATTAGGAGCAACATCGTTGGGTGTTTTTCCTAGTACTCCGTGTCAGGTTGCTAATCTTCTCAGAGTTTCCAAGTTACTTCCTTTGGTCTAAATCGTTGTTTCCTTTTGACTTCAGTTGATCCGTATCAAGTCATGAATCTTTCTATTGCATTCTTTCCACGAGAGTATTTCTCATGGTTCCGTTTCTTTGTACTCAGGATGTCCGGGAGTACTCGAGATTCCGTTGAAAGTGGTCATGTTGAGGGAGAGTCATCTTCCTTAATGACGCAAGTTCTTCAGGATATCGAGACTAACCGCCTGAGAAATGAACATCTCCTTGAGCGTGTGGCGCAAAACACTGAATATCGTCATGACGTATGTGTTACATTTGGGGATTTAGTTCATGCTAAGCTTCCATCTTTCAGCAGTCTCAAGGAACCCATTGATGCTGATGATTGGCTTCGTACCATCAAGCGCAAATTTAACGCTCTCCATGTTCCAGAAAGTGACCGTGTGAACTTTGCCGCCTACCAGCTAGAGGGTGAAGCTGGTTCATGGTGGGAAGGTTTCTTGGAGTTGCAATCGCCGGGACATAAGGTTACTTGGGAGCAGTTCTGTAAAGAGTTCCGTGTTGCCCATGTTCCTGAGGCAATTATGGACTCTAAAAGAAAAGAGTTCCGTGATCTGACCCAGGGACAGATGGATGTTGAAACTTACGGGCGTGAATTCACCCGTTTGGCTCGTTATGCACCCCGAGATGTTGCAGATGATGCGGATAAACAAGAGTTGTTCCGCAAGGGTCTGGATTCCGGAGTTCGCTATGAGCTACTGTCTTTCCAGTTTCCAACCTTCCAGGACCTTTATAATCATGCTCTTATCTTGGAGCGTGGCAAAAAGGAAATGGAAATTTCTTTGAGGCAGATTTCTGGAGAGTCACGTGCGTCTTCTTCTGGTTCCAAGAAGCGTCGTGTGTTCGTTCCGTACAGTGCTATTCCATATCCATCCGTTGTTCAACAAGGCCACCTTGGTGGGCAATCCAGAGTTGTTGGTGGTAAGAAACGACTAGTGACATGTCATGTATGTGATGAACTTTTCCATTACTCCGACAAATGTCCTTTGAGGATATCTCCTGCACCTCAGCTTGTTCCTACACGGGTTGTTAACCGTGGTCGTTTGAACCATGTTCTGATTGAAGAAGCTCAGAAAGCACCTGATGTCGTGTTGGGAATGCTTCGTGTTAACCTAGCTCCAGCCTCTGTTCTGTTTGATTCCGGAGCGTCACACTCATGTGTATCAAGAGCTTTTGTGGTGTTGCGTGACATACCTCTTGTGAGTATGGTTCCTCCGTTGATAATTTCCACCCCAGGGTCCTTCTGCTGGACTAATCAGTGTTGCCCCGGTGTGCCAATTGAAATAGGAGGTTTGGTGTTTCTTTCTACACTTGTCATCGTGGACTCAGATGACATCAACGTCATACTGGGCATGGACTGGCTGTAAACACATCATGCTACGATTGACTGTGCATCCAAGTCTGTTACCATGATTCATCCATATGGTCAGACAACTCGGTTGTTGTTTCCTTGTGGGACAGTTCAACCACAGCCATGTTCTCATCTTAATGCAATCGAAGTCCAACCAGCTATCGAGATTCATGAGGTACCAGTGGTGTGTAAGTTCCCGGATGTCTTCCCGGAAGAGCTTCCTAGTATGCATCATGAATATTCAGTGGAGTTTATTGTTGAACCAATTCCTGGAGTGGCTCCTGCTTCTAAAAGACCACACCGTATGTCTCTAGAAGAGTTGGTTGATTTGAAGAAGCACATAGGGGAGTCAGAAGGGAAAGTCTTCCCTCATGCCAACACATCTCCTTGTGTATGTCCTACACTCTTCGTCATGAAGAAGGATACCACAGTTCCCCAGCTGGTCAGTGAATATTGTTCGTTCAATGATGTGGCAATAAAGCACAAGTGTTCTCTTCCTCGGACAAATGTTTTGTTTGACCGTCTGATTGGTGCCACTGTTTTCTCCAAGATACACTTAAGTCTGGGTTATCATCAACTTCAGACCAGGTCCGGGAATGTTTCCAAAACAGTTGTCAAAACTCGTTATGGCCTTTACGAGTACACTGTTATGTTCCCTGAACTGTACAATGCTCCAACCATGTTGATGGGGCTTATGAAATCCATTTTCATGGAGTATCTTGACAAGTTCGTTGTGGTTTACCTCGATGATGTTATAATCTACTCCAAGTCCGAAGAAGAACATGCTGAACATCTTCGGCTAGCTTTGACAAAGCTTCGTGAGCATCGTCTCTATGCCGAATTTTCTAAGTGTGAGTTCTGGTTGAAGGAGCTCCTGTTTCGAGGCTATGTCCTATCTGCCAAAGGAGTTGCAGTTTTCCCTAACAAAGTTCAAGCCATATTGGACTGGGAGTCACCTAAGTCCATCAAAGAGGTTCGAAACTTCCTCGAACTTATCGGTTGTTATCACCGCTCTATTGAAGGTTTCTCCAAAGCTGCCAAGCCAATGAGTGATCTTCTTAAGAAAGATAAACAGTTTGTATGGTCAAGAATGGCAGAAGAGAGTTTCCGGTTGTTGAAAACCAAGCTGGCTAATGCTCCTATACTTGACCTTCCGGACACGTGCAAGGACTTCGTCATCTTCTGTGATGCCTCTCATCAAGGTATCAACTGCGGTCTTTTGCAAGATGGTCGTGTGGTTTCTTATGCTTCTCGACAACTGAAACCACATGAACTCAAATATCCAACTCATGCTCTTGAGTTAGCAGCTGTTGTGTATGACTTGAAACAATGGCGTCATCTTCTGCTAGGAAATCAATGTGAGTTCTACTTCCATTAGGAGAGCTTCAAATATCATTTTACCCAACCAGGTCTGAGTCTCAGACAAAAGAGATGGTTGGAACTAGTCAAAGAACCCAATGTGGAGGTCAATTGTCAAACTGATAAAGGTAAAGTCGTGTCTGACACGACAATCCAGAAGTCTTACTGTAACAACTTGATGATAGAGCAAGATCAACCTTCTCTCCATAAAGAGTTCTCCAAGCTCAATCTTGAGGTTGTTCCCTCTGGTTATTTGGTTAATCCAGAAGTGAAACCATCCTTTGAACATCAAATCAAAGATGCCCAAAAGCGGGATCTAAGCATTACCTTGGTCAAGAGAAAGATTTCTCGTGGAATTCCTACATGTTTTTCTGTTGATGATCAAGGCACCGTTTATTTTGGTGAACGTATTGTTGTGCCAAAGAAACGGAGTCTGAAACAACTGATCCTCCGTGAAGCTCATGAGTCACTTCCCTTTGTTCATCCTGGTAGCACCAAAATGTACCGTGATCTACGTCAAAGGTTCTGGTGGACCAAGATGAAGCGAGACATCGCTCAATTTGTGGCTGAATGCGACATTTGTCGTCGTGCTAAAGCTGAACATCAAATACCAGTTGCTACTCTCTACCCCTATTCTTGTTTGGAAGTGGGATGAAGTTGAGATGACTTTCATTGTTGGTCTTCCAAGAAATGATCAGGGACACACCGCTATCTGGGTAGTGATTGATTGTCTGTCAAAGGTTGCTCATTTCGTTCCTATCTGTCAGAGCATCATTGCTAAACAACTGGCAGATTTGTATGTCTCTCAGATAATACCTCTTCATGGTGTTCCTAAGAAAATCCTTTTTGGTTATGGAAATCTGTTTACTTCCAAGGGCTGGGCAAGTTTCAAGCAAGCTATGAGAAGTCGTATACACTTCACCATAATCTATCAATCATCCCGTAGTGATCACCTCGGGAGTCTGAATCAAACTCTTGAAGCCATGCTTCGAGCTTGTGTTGTATCTTTCGGTAATGATTGGGAGAAGTGTCTTTGATCTGCCGATTTCGTTTATAACAACTGCTTCCAAGTTATCTTGGCCAAAGCTCCGTTTGAAGTTCTCTACAGTCGAAGTTGTTCAATTCCATTAAATTGGTCAGAAACCGGTGAAAGACAGTTCTTTGGACCGAAGAATCTGATCAATGAGACTGAAGAAACAGTTCGTATCATCCGTGAACATCTGAAAGCTGCTCAGTCTCGCCAGAAGAGCTATGGTGACCGTCAACAAGATATTCGTTATGATGTTGGTGGACAAGCCTATCTCCAAGTCATACCTTCGAAAGGTGTTCATCGTGATGTCATGAAGGGAAAATTACCGCCTCGCTATGTTGGCCCTTTCCCTGTTCTTGCAAAAAGTGGAAATTTTGCTTATCGTCTCCACCTACCTTCAACGTTCCCACAGGTTCATGCTACATTCCATGTCTCACAACTTCGTCGTTGCTTCAAAGATTCCAACCGTGGTGTTGATCATGAAACCATTGATCTCAAGGATGATCTGACCTACCGAGAATGTCCTGTCCGTATCCTCGAGGCAGCTGAACGAAAGATTCGATGCTGAAGAATCAAGTGCCTCAAGGTTCAGTGGTCTCATCATTCTGAAGCTGAAGCAACCTGGGAACGAGAAGATCGTTTACGATCTGAGTACCCGTCCTTCTTTGCTAAAACCTAGGAATCTCAGGACGAGATTCTTGTAAGGGGGTAGACTTGTAACATCCACCTTTTTGTAATAAAAAGTTTGTGTGTTTGTGTTTGTGATCATGTCATGTCATGCATGCATTTTGAACCTCTGGTTGGTTTTAAAACAAGTGCATTAAAATTTAATACCGGAGTTTATCAAAATTACTTAAAAGTGCCACATTAAAATGATGGTTTGAAATGGTACAATTTTTGTCAAAAAAAAATATGTTGAGGTTGCCTATGTAATAAGGATCTCAAAAATAATTTTTGTCAATTTTTACTAATTTCAGAAAGGCCCTCAAAACTGTTTTTAGTGAGCTGTTCTAAACGGAGCAAGGACCTCTTCGCAGTTTCTGTCATTTCAGGGGGGTTTTCGGAAAATCTCTTTTGTCATCTTCTTCCTCTGGACAGGGACAGTAGACGAGCAACCCGCCTACGTCGCCTCCCCCGCCACCTCCTGCTTGATCTTCTTCGAGGATAAGGGCGAGGAGATCCCCGCACGCCTCCATCCCTCCTCCCCTCGGCCCTCATCCTCTCTCTTTGTCTCCCTCACGCACGGAAAAACACGAACCCTAACAGACGCCGTCCGCCGCAGGTCGCCGGCGATACGCCCGCCCCCGCACCCCGCCGAGCAGACCAATAGCTCCACCGTATCCCCCTCCCCCGCCTCGAGCTCATGCAGCCCCCAAGGAGCCCCAGGAGCCCTCCAATTTGGCGCCGGAATCCGCCACAGCCGCCGCCGGAATTCCCTCGCCGCCCCGACCACCTCATCATGTTCGCGGTGAGCACCCGAGCACGCCGGTTCCCTCCCCTTTCTCCCTCCCCCTCTTGTTCACTTCCTTGTCGCCGGCCGCAGACCGCCGCCGCGCCCGAGCTCGCCGGCCCGATCTCCGACGACCAAACGACTAGCCGCTGCCACCCCTAGAACCAGCACGACCCCCTCTCGGTTGTGGAGTGATTCAATTTCCAAATCCCACGCGAAATCGATGGATTGCACCTTGGCTGTGCCAATTTGGGCTCGGGATGATGTCATAGTGACATCATGCCTGCGTCACTGCCCTGTTTCTGTTTAATTTCTTTTAAATGAAAATGTACTGCCACGTGGCCCCACCTATGTATTAAATTTCAGAAAAAGAGTTAAATTTGTAAATGCAATATCTTTTAATTGGCTAATCAGAAAAATGTGTTCAATATACCAATTTGTTCAGAAAAATGTAATCTACATGTTTATGTTATTTGCACACATTTTTGACAAAGTTGAATTTTGAGCATTATTTAAATCATTTAAAATAAAGAAAATAAGTTTTTATTCAAGAAAATTAGAAAATTACAAGTTATATGTCAAAATGCTTAGAATGACAAATGCAACCTAGTTATGGTGTTCTCAACCCTATTTGAGCACTTTAACTTGTCGCACCTCTAGGTATTGCCCAAATCGGCCTCCGAGGTCCATTTCGGGACTAAATTCAGTAAATTGCATACTTAACATATGAACCCTAGCAACCCGTGAAACATGTTTAGGGCTTATCTTTAATGCATTCAAATGTTCATGCATACATATTGAGCATTGCATCGATTCCTGTTTTGAGTGTTGTTATCTTTCTTTCTGGTGTTTGCTCTTATCGGTAGACCTCGAATCCGGAGAGAAGTTCGACACCCTGTTGACGAATACTTGGTCTAAACAACCAAGTCAAGCACTTATTCCTGAAACTTTCTCTGGTTTTCTTGAAACAAGGCAAGCATAACCTCTTATCTGCCCATATATGTTTTCGAAATGTTTTCCTTCTTGTACGATGCATGATTTACAAAGTATCTTGAGTCAATAGATAGAGTTATCCTATTTATTTGCATAAACCAGATATCATGATTCAATGCTCCTAGCAGACATAGGATTTGTTTGTGTGTATCGCCAAAGCCTCAAATATGCCATGCTTAGTCATACATGCCTGTTGATCTCTGCTCCATCCGGTTGATGAATCAGAGTTACGAAATGAATCTAGTATGACAGGATGACGTGGTAAGGTTTGAGATGTGTTCTTAACATGATAAAAGGCTTGGATGAGTTGCCACATGGAATGTGGTGATTTGCCTCGTTCATGCCCCTAGGAGCGAGTTCTCGCCTTTGAAGCCAAGACTGATCGTGCAACCACACGGGGATTGGATTCCCCTCGGTTTCAACTTGTCTAGTTTGTTCCAAGAGTTGCCTAGTTTGGGCGTTCCATTTGGATTTGCTCGGGATATTAAAACGTTTTCAAAACTAGGACGTGGTGGTGTATCGGTGCTCTGCGGGTAGGTAACCGTCGAGCATTGCGCACAACGATAGAGACCCGACAGGAGATGGCCACTCCCTATTGGCGGTCCATCTCTACTCGGAGCGACTCATGGAATAGGCGAAGCAAGGGAAAGATCGTGGTCAGCCACCCTCTGCCGGCACATCGTCGGAATTGTGCCAATAGCTTGGCATTAAGAGTCGGTTGATGCGTGTGGGTAAAGTTGTACACCCCTGCAGGGTTTAATCTTTTAGAAAAGCCGTGTCCGCGGTTAAGGACGACTTGGTGACAGATCTTGAGATCATAGATAACTTGAACCTGACATAAAAGATGTTGGCAATGAATGTTTAGTTTTAATAGGTGGTTCCAGTTATCGATGCTTAAGATGATGCTTCGGAGGATCTGAAGGCAATACCGTAAGAAAAGGTGTCCTTTTAAAAGATTTGTGAAAAACTAACCTATCTCCCTCTATTTGAAACAAAGTTGGCTTTACGCAAAACAACCTTCATAAACCCTTTTTGAACAAGCAGATATATAATAGGTTAGTTAAGTCTTGTTGAGTACCTCCCGTACTCATGTTTGCTTCAATTTGGTTCAGGTGGAGTTCCATACCTTCGGTGGTGTTTCAACGTGGACGTCGATGGATAGTTTGGGGTTTCCCAGGTAGCAGCCTGGAATCTATGGGCTGGGACGTCGCCTTATGTTGCGGCCTCTTAGGCCTTTTTGGTTCTTGTTGAATAGCAACATAATTTGCTTTCCGTTGTCTGATGTAATGTTGGGTCGTGCGACCTCTGTTTGTAAGCTATACTCTAGTATTACTTGCTTAATAAAGCTTCATGTCTAGAGTGCTGCTTTGATCGATTGTTGGTTTCAAGACCGTTGTTATACAGTTTTGGCTATGCCTGCATAGTTGTCGCAGTCGAGGGGTTGTGGAGCCGATGATCCATGTCCGAGCCCGACTGCCGATGTTATTTGGCCTAGGGCGAGGTAACCCCAGTAACCCTCGATTGTTGTTGCACTTTCTGGACACATAGCAGCTCTGTATAACTTTGGTCCCGTTCCTTCAGTTTCATCCGACTCGTGGACACTTGGGTATGCATAATTGGTTATGACTAGCATGGATACAAGGAGTAGTAGACCGGGGATCCGGACTACGAGTCGATGAATCCGGTCTGCCTGCCGTTGTTTGTTGCGTCCGGGGCTGGTAACCCTGAAGCCCATGTAAGTCCATGGCTAGGAGCACATAACAGTATGTATATCCCTGGGTCCGGGGTCTGACAAACACCCACGGCAGGAAAAGTGCAAATATGTGCCTCTCCACGGCAGGAAAAATATGTGCAACTCGCACCACTTCTTTGTAGATATCGGAATAGAAATAGATCTGGCTTAGGAAACAATGCCAACAAGCAAATTTTGCAAGGGCTATGGTTGTTTTCCCGAGAGCAATAGATCCAATCTTCAATGTTCTTTCAACTGCAAGATATTTTTGGTGTGAATTTTTCTGGTATAGATCTGAATAGCAATAAGATAGAACTCAAAAAAGATGAACTAGAAATCTAAACCTAGAAACTCAAAGACACAAAAAGAAAAATAGGGACACAAAATCATCAGAAAACATCAAAAGAAGAAGAAAATTGGTGTTGATCTAGTCGATGGCAAACTCTCCAATCTCTCTTTTTGTGTGGCTTTTTCTGGATAGGAAGAAAACAATCTAAAAACTAATGAAAACGAAATTGCTCAAAGAGGCAACATGGAAATCTGATACCAAGATGATAAGGGGTGGCCCGATCTTCTCAAAGACCAACACAAATTGATATGGTAACTAGTGGTTCACTAAGATCTCTCCTGGATGATACCTGATTGCCAATGCAACAACTTTCAATCCCTGTGGATATTCTCAACTACACACACTTGCACAATGTAATTAACCAAATACAAGTGGTCATGTACCTTCTAATTCCCAATGGAATAGATGATAATACGCAGAACTTGAAACGGATCTTTACTTCAAGATGAAATCTTAAACAAGCAATACAATCTGAGGTGTAAGGGAAATCGTCTAAAAAATTGTCTAACCTATTTGGGGTGCAAGGGCCGGCTATTTATGAGGGGTTGGGGTGCGGCCAAAGAGGTGGGACACACCCCGCTAGTTGTGTTTGGGCGGGACTCTATCCCCCCTTTTATTACAATCCGAAATTTAAAAGTAGAGTCCTATGAAATAAGGACTCGCAGGTCCACTTCTCCTAAACTACTAGGACTCTTTCTATGGCGCATCCACAAGGTGTGGTGCGCCCCCTTGATGTTTTCCATCCATTTCTCCCTTGTTTTCCAGCAGCTCCACCTTGTTTTCCAGCTTGTGGCTTCTGTTTTCCAGCTGCTTTACCTTGTTTTCCAGCATGTACTTCTTGTTTTCCAGCTTGTTCTTGTTGTTTTCCAGCTCCCCTTGATGCTCCTCTCCATTCATGTTTGTGTTATCAACAACGCTGATCATACATAAATGCATAGACTTAGGAAGTATAAAATTCTCATGATCACAAACATCAAATTCTATTAAGAGTGAGTTCACCTGTTGTTCTAATAACTTGGTTCTTGATCTCGTCATATGTCAAAGTCTCACTCCATTAGTGTTATCTTGAGCAGCAACATTATCATGTGTGTGTGTGTTGGTGAAGATCTAGGGATGTCCTCATTAATTTGTTGTGGTGTCATAGGCCTCAAGATAATAGTCCTCCCATGGTAATTCAACTCATATGTATTTGATCTCCCATCATGCTGCACACTCCTGTCCAATTGCCATGGCCTTCCTAACAATAAGTGGCAAACAGTCATAGGAACCACATCAAACTCAATAGTATCCTTGTATGGACCAATCTGAAATTCCACACACACCATATAGATCACTTTCATCTCCCCAATGCTACTCAACCACTGAATATAATAAGGATTGGGTGTGGTAAATATTTCAGATTCAGCTTTGCACATAGCTCTTTGGTCGCTAAATTCCTGCAACTCCCTCCATCAATAATAACCTTACAATCCATATTAGGACCAATAATAGCTTTAGTTTGAAATAAGTTGCAACATTGAGTTTTTGGACTTGGAATCACACTCAAAGATTTCTGTGTGCACACAATAGATGGCATAGAAGTAGCATAAGAATCCAATGGTGTATCACTAATATAGCCATCATCATTAGGATCAGCATCATCTCCTATCTCATACTCATTATTTTCATTCGCAATCATAACTTTTGTATTAGGGCAATTCCTCTTAAAATGGCATTTACCTCCACATGTATGACATGACATATCCCTGTTTCTTGCTGTAGAAGCACTAGAACCTGTGGTACTTGCTGCTAGGTATGGTGTTCTCCTTGCATTGGATAGACTAGGCTCGGCCTTGGAAGAAGTACTACCACGAATTGATGATTGTGGAGGTGGAGTACTAGAAATAGAGGGTTTTCTCAATGGAAAACGACTCCTTGCATGTGCTGTAATTTTGGCCTCGTCATTCAAGTGTGCTTCGGCCTCTCTAGCATGGTGTAATAGCTCATGCATATCATGGTATTGATGGCGCCTAACAATGCCCTTAATTTTGTAATTCAAACCTTAAAGAAAACGTTGCATTTTTTGCTCGAATTGGTCTCTCACACGTGCCCTTTGCATGATCAATTCCATCTCCTGATAATAAGCATCAACAATCATTATACCTTGTCTCAATTGCTGCAATTGATCATATTGAGAACGAATATAATTGGGAGGCACAAATCTATCCCTCATAACCCTCTTCATAGTAGCCCAAGTGATAATGGGTAATTCACCAATTTCATCCCTTGTTCTGACAGTGTTATCCCACCAACGAAGAGCATATCCATCAAACTCAGAAGAAGCAAGCTTAATTATTCTGTCCTTAGTATACTCATGCAAACGCCATAATTTCTCAATCTTGAGCTCCCATAGCAAATACTCCTCAACATCCATGGTGTCAAAACTGAATGGTGGTATGGAAAATTTTGGTTTGCCCAAAGCATCATCATCTCTATTATTTTCAGGAGGTACAATATGGGGTACACGCCTTGCACCTATGTGTATGTTGGCTTGGCCTTGGAATCCACCTCGGCCCCTCTCTCTCCTCTAACTCTGCGGCTCACATTGTTTTCCACTCCCTCATTAGCTTGAATTCCATTATTAGCATCACTATGCACACTAGCATTATCATCATCAATAGAAGGAAGTCTTTGATCAAGAAAAGTCTTGAAATCAGCAAGTTGAGTAGTCAATGTAGCAATAGAGTCTTGAATAGTGGTCACTTGTGTTTGGTTGGCCATAGCCAATGTAGTGATGTCCCCCACTTTAGTATCCAGGGCTTGCATCTCCACATAAAGAGGATCACAAGCATCAGTAACATAAGTCCTCAATTCCTTGTGGTTTGTTTCCATTTCATTTGTCAACACATCATGCAATGCCTTATACTCCCTCCAATTCACTCCTTCTCCATGGTCCTTCTTTTGCTGCCCAAGATCATCACTAGAAGGATCCATTAGTAGGTTAGTGAAAAAAAGAAAGTATCTATATGTGGTGTTCTCTCACAACTCACTCAAAACCAGCAAGAAAAGGTGTACCTTACCGTTCCAAAGTGAATAGAAATACTTACCAGCAAGTAGAGGGAACTAGTGTGCTTGATGTGAAGAACAGAATACTCGGGGTTTTAACTATCACAAAGCAAAACAAGGTATATGGTGGAGCTTTCTTAGGAGTCCTAACAACACCAAATTAACACCTCCTATATGCTATAAAATGTGATGTACAAGCACAGAAAAAACTCACACCAAGGAGACAAATCTGGCTTAACAACTATATGGATGAATTGTTGCAAGCACTAGAAAGTCACTAGCTATGGATCAAAGTAGATAGGCACAAGATTGCTCAATAGTAGGAACCAAGTGTCACAATTTGTATATAGCAAGCTCCACTAGTAAGCAATGATAACAATTCTGCCTCTTTTCAATTTTTTGTTTTCTCTTTTTCTTATATACTTTTACTCTTTTTCAATTTTTTTTTGTATTTTTCCAATAGCCTTAAGAACAACTAGGAGCAATATGAACCAAGTAGCAAGTGAAACACAATGGTATATGAGAGAATGAGAAGCCCAACAGAGCACAAAAATAGCTATACTTGTGGGCAAGGTACCTAACATTATGTTGTAGAAAGGCTGTGGCTAGGTTCAGAAAGCTCAGATATAGAATCCCTAAGAAAATAGAAAGGAAAAAAAAAGAAAAACGACCTAAAAAAAGCTACTAGCTCACGACAGGAAAACAAGCACTTCTCTGCCGTGGCGGCAACGAAACGGCGCAAAAACGCTGCCGGCGCAGCAGCGCATGTGTGTTGGAAGGCAGGGAAACGCATCGGCGGCAGAGCGTAGGGCGCGGCAGCAAAACGGCCAAAACCGTGCCGGGCAAGAGTGCACGCACGCATAGTGATCAGGAGAACCGCGACAGTGCTCTGCCTTTTGTGCCGTGCAGGGATCGGATCCGATTGGAATAGGTAATGGACGCGGCAACAACTTCTCTTGGGAATAGGTAATGGAATTGAAACTCAGAGGAACTAGAACCATGAACAACAACATGCACTAATCCACCAAGTAGCTCTCGGGTATGAATCCGAGTAGGGCTAGAACAAGGAGGATCAACAAGTATCTCGCACAACTATTTTTGGAGGTAAATGTTCCGGTATATATTCAAAAAAAAACATCACTCGGAATCGAAAAATAGAATCGACAAACCCTAAACAGAAAAATAAAAAGGAACACAAAATCAACAAATAACAGCAACAAGATATGCAATTAGGTGTTGATCTACGGCTATGCCAATGAACTAGAACAATTTTGTGTGTGGCTTTTTCTGTATAGGAAAGTAAAAACACTCGAAACTAGGGTTAGAAAAACAGCTCACCGAGGCAACCTGTAAATATGATACCAAGATGATAAGGGGTGGCCCAATCTTCTTGATGAACTTTCTGATAACTTGTTTGATAGCTCGTGTCTCACTAAAAACTCTCCGGCTGATCCCTGATGCCAATGCAACAGTTTGCAACCCAATGGATATTCTCAACTCCACACGCTTGCACATTCTATCCACCGACTACAAGGTGGTCCTGTACCGTCCTATTCCCAGTGGAACAACAGGTAACGCACAATTTTGCAATGGTAACAATACTTCAAGATGAATGCTTACAAGGAGCAAGTTCAATCTAAAAGTATAGGGTTTATGTTTAATGTAGTCTAAGGTTCTAATCCACATCTCCTAGCTTATATGAGGGGGTATGGGTGCGGCCACAAGCCTCGTTGCGCTAGCACTCCTACTCCAACTCGGTTTGGACTCAATAGTTTGGGTTGCACTCAACCAACCCGACTAGACTTGATACAAACCGACCCCAAAGAGGTTCGGCCAATGTTGGACACGCAGGCCCACCTCTCTATGGCGCAATAACATAGTGTTATGCACCCTCTTTCCCTCCATGTGCGGCCTCCTCTCCTTCCTCAAGCACATGTTGTTTTCCAAGTCTTGGGTCTTGTTTTCCACCATGTAGATGTTGTTTTTCACAAGTGTAGGCTTGTTTTCCAGCAGCTCCTCTCTTGTTTTCAACTTGTACATGTTGTTTTCTCCAAGTATAATCTTGTTTTCCACCTTCTCTTCCTTGTTTTCCAGCTCCTCTTGATGTTCTCCTCCAAGCATGTTTGTGTTATCAATAAACCTGATCATACATAAATGCATAGATGTAGGTAGTATAAAGTTCTCACAATTATAAACATCATATTCAAGTAGGAGTGAATTCACCTATTGTTCTAATAGTTTGGTTCTTGATCTTGTCATTGGTCCAAGCCTCACACCATTATCTTGAGTAACAACATTATCATGTGTAACATTATCATCACATGAGGAATTGGACGCGCTCAAGGTCAAGGCCGCCAAATGGCTATCTGAACTTACCAAGATCAAATCTGTGATGGCCAGTAAGTTTTGCTTCTTTCTTTTGTTTCAAACGACATAAAATATATGCCGACGTGGGAGTTATCCCGGCTTTTTTCCACAACACTTCCCCCACTCCCAGGCCGCTGCCGACAATGTTACTCGGAAGGCCTGACAGAGGAGAGCCTAGGCTGGCCCCATCTTGGAAGTTTGGCACCTCGACGACCACCTGACGGCGTTGAATGCGCGTCTGTCGCTGCTGAGGACCATCAGAGTTATTCTCCTCAGTGCCGGCATTCACGTCTACAATGTTCTCTGGCCGGGTTGCCAAGCACCGGCATCAGTTGACGAGGTGTCGAGGTGCCCGCAGGCCTGTGAGGACGGGCTCAACGAGTGGCGGGCATCCTCTACCCGAGTCGGAGCAGATGAGGCCCTGACCTTCGTGCTATCCTGGTAAGAGGGGATCAACCTCGACGTGCTTCCGTAGATGTGCTCTGATTCACGGTGGACAACGAACCTGGATCTCGTCGAACGGCGCCAGGAGAGGGAATATTCCTTCGTCAAGTATGCTGATATCCACAACTTTGTCGCGGGTCCAGCGGACTCCGACGATGAAGAAGAAGCTGAAGAGGAGGTCGACGAGGAGATTGAGGCCGAGACTGCTCTTACCGACACCGCCGGTACCGGTGCCGCGCCTGCGGCCGACATTGTCGCTGACGCTTGTGCCGACACACGCGCTCCTCCAGTTGATCCGTCCAGTTCCGACATTGCTACCTGAACTTACTATATAAAACTTAGATCGTTAAATCCCCGGGATCCTGGGTGCATATTTAATCTATACTCTTAATATCTTAATGACATTATGGCACTTAGCAAGTTTTAACAGGACTGACTCAATGCTGGATCGTTTTGGACCAAGTCCCCGAGTTTGTTTTCTTGTCTACCAAGCTTTGCAACCTTTTCTCTTGTGTACCATTTTGGCGTTCGATAGTCGAGTCACAAGATCCCAAAAACATAGCTTACAATACTAAAAAAAAATTGAGATATGGTTCAGAGCCATCTGACATAGAGCTAAAAGAACAACAAACATATGCCGGTTCACTAGCTTTTCCTTTCCTTAGCCATTTTTCATGTGTTAGGAAACCTTTAGATTTTGCTCTTGCTAGTTATGAAGCCGGGTTGCGGACAACAGCTGAGTCGAAGAGTTGGCTTTTAGGTACTGACACACTACTATGCCGACATAGGAAATTCCAACTTAGCCAACCGACATACAGAGAACAGGAAAAAACACAGACACACAAACATATAGGTTAGGCAAAGGCAGTCCCCGAGTCTCTCCTCATGGTGCCAAGATTTCATTGGAGAGTACATAGATACATACATTATGCTCTTTAAGAGTAAAAGGGAAGAAGGAGAGATACATTCCAGGGTCGTTTAGTTTATTCTCCGGACCTGTCATCTTGTTTTTTACCTGCTCCTTGTCGCACCCGGACTTCTAGGGGATACTCGCAGTTCCGTTGAACAGTAGATGATTGGATTATGGGGCTTACCGGCACCCGCATCTCTTACGAATAGGCCAACACACGTATGTGTGACAACCAACCCCTACTGTTCATCGTCTACGTAAACCATCCCATAGAAACCAGGATACTACCATTGACGTACTTCATACCATACACACATGGTACGTCAACGGCGTTGAACAAAATGATAGCACAACATATCTCTAGGACACAAAGGATGGAAATAAGTTGCAAATAGCTCTCATTAGAGCAGAGATAGCAAATACAATCATCCAGAATACACATGTCCCAACATATCATCATTACATCACAGCGGAAGCATTCAAATGGTCTGAGTACAGACAAATCCAAATAGTCCTAAGAGGCCGACAATGAAAGGAAAAAAAATGGAGCCCATCCACGAAGTCTCGGATCCTGCTCGGGTCCGCTATCTACTCGTCAGCAGCCTCTTCGTACTCCACGTAGTAGCCACCATGGGGATCCTCGGAAACGTAGTCTGTGGAAACCACAGCCCCAAAGGGGTCAGTACATAAACGTACTGGCAAGCAAGACTCACTATTCACCAAAGTGTAACCCGTCAACACCAAGCACAGATGCTTTGGGTTCAACGGAAGAAAGGGTGATATAAAAGATGCTGCAGCGGGCTGCTTTAACCAACTACAGAAACATACTATAACTTCCGGCTAACAGAAAGGAGATAAGATAGCGTATCGTAACCAACTACCAACTAACTCCAAACAAACCCATCCTGGATCTCGCCCCTTATCCAAAGAAGCAATGCGAGGATAACTCACACAGTTGGATTAATGATGGTTGTCGTGGTGGTGTCACGGCAGATGCCATGGGATGGCTAAAGATGTGGGGACGAAGGACGCTGGAGGTGCTCGGGGAGGGATCACGCGACGAGTAGCCGCGTGAGGTACGAAGTAAACACTGCAAACAACACGATCTACCCAGGTTCAGGGCCCTCGTGGGGAGGTAAAACCCCTACTCCTGCCTTTCTTTGTGTATTTTGGTGTCTCACCGAGTAGCCACAATACAATGTTCTTGCTACCGAGTAGCCACTCTCCTCTCTAGGTGATGAACTAGGTCCAGAATTAGGTCACCAAGTGTTTCATCCTCACGCAGGAGGCGGCGGGGCACCTTATATACCAGGTGCCCAGCCGGATACGTCCAAACATGGACAAGTGTCGACATAGTGTGCACATCGTCCTTCTTCCGGGTTCCCGCTGACAGCTTTGGTTCCTAATCTTGGCTGCATCTGGAAAGTCGTTGGGCAAAACAAGGGGACAGACTGGTATCACTGTGCCAAACACAGAGTAGGCCCCCCTTATCCTGCCACGGCCTGCTTCCATGCTGTCACTGTCAGGCAGGCCGGTCCCAGATGAACAGTAGTTCGAATACTGCCAAGTACGGACCCAGGATACGCGGGATCCTGTGTCAGAACGGCTCCTTTGACTTTCTGGCCCGAGTAGGTTCCCGCCAATTTTACTCGGGCCAACTCTTCTACTCGAATGGATGGAACTTGACTGATATCTCCGTCCGGTCATCTTGAGGTGAGACCGAGTAGCAGTCGACCGGGTAGCAAGTACCGGGTAGTCGGCTACTCGACCAAATCTCTCTTCTGTAAGTCGCCTTTACCACTTGCCTTTACCCTACTCGGGGGTAACCCCCCGACAGTAGTCCCCGAAGCTGGTTGAGTCTTGCGAACTCGTTCACTAGGCTCTGCCAGCTTAAAACCAATTTTTGGAACATAGCCCTTGAACCTCAAGATGCCGAGTAAAAGACCTCCGAGTAGTACTTTAGAAAGTACCTTGATTTTCCTGTCTTCCGAATAGCACCTGCTTTCTACTCTGTAACCGAGTAAAAAGACTTAGAGAATTTCTCCTCTTGTGCCTCTGCAGTGTAGAGCACAATCCAGCCCTCCGTGTCGCAACTGGACACGTGCCAAGCATCCATGACCCCGTCGTTTCGCTGCCACGACACGACGTGCCACGCGCCCAGTTTTCACGGGGCGGGCCCACTGGCTCGTTATGTCCCATCACGCGCAGTAATTGGCCACGATCTGGTAGTGGGATCTGCTGCGGCCGTTACGCGCGCGCCTCGCGCGTGTGTGCGTTTCCAGCCGGCCACAGACCCCACCACACGCCACGATCGATCCCACTTCCCCGATGGTAACGGTAAACCGCGGAGAGGATATAAATACCTCCGCCGGTAACTTCCTTTTCTCCTCCCTTCGCATTTTTCCCCTTTCGTCTCTCTGTTCTTCTCCGCCGCCGAGCTCTCCGCCGCCGCGCAACCTTTCGCGCCGCCGCGGATTCACCCACTCCATTCACCACCTTCCAACTCTTCCCATCCTTGCTGCTCGTGACCATGGCTGCTCGCGCCGGCTGGGCTGGTTCGCACGTCACCGCCGAGGACTGCGCCTGGCTCGTGAACACCCGGAGGGTTCCTCCCGGTGTTCAGTGCCGGCCGTCTGAGGGCGAGATCGTGCCAACCCCGCAGGAGGGCGAGCACGTCATGTTCTTGTCGCACTTCGAGCGCGGATTCGGCCTGCCGGCCTCCAACTTCCTCCGCCGCTTCCTCGACCACTTCGGTCTCCAAATGCACCACTTGCCACCAAACGCCGTCGTCTTCCTCGCCTACCACGCCGTGGTGTGCGAGGCCTTCCTTGGCATCCATCCTACGACGGATACCTGGCTGAAGTACTTCCATCTCCGCCAGCAGACCACCGGGAAGAAGGAGGGCGCGGGCGTGCCACGCGCAACTGACACCGGCTGCGCCATGATGGTGCAGCGGTCGGGAACCAACCACCCCCGTATCAAGGGGTTGGAATCCGTCCGAATGTGGCAGAAGACGTTCCTCTACGTCAAGAACATCCCCGCCACCGAAGGAGGAAAGGTAACTGACCGAATCAATCTTCCCGCTTGGAGCAACCGTGCTCCCACCGGGAAGAATTGGAAGGCGAAGCCCTCCAACGATCTCAACTCGAAGGAGATTGAAGCGCGGCTCGGCGTACTAATCGACGAGGGCCTCAAGAGCGATGATCCTGTGGCTTGCTGGATCAAGAATCGCGTGCTGCCTCTGCAGGAGCGCAGCCATCTGATGTGCTACATGGGAGGCCCCCGCGACTGCACCAGAACGACCACCATCGAGCTCGACAACGCGGATGTTCCCGTGCACGACAGGGCCATCCTGACAACAAGCCTTGGTGACCATTGGCAGTATGGGTTCATCCCATTCAGCCGCACGAAACCGATTCCCCGGGTACGTTCTCCTTATTCTGCTTTCAATATTTGCCATCCGACTAGAAAATCTTCTCCCTTGGCTGCGACTAGCCACTACATTCTGTACCGAGTAGAGTACTCAGTAGAATTGCATAGGCTTAGTGTGCTTTGTGCCTGCACGCCTTTCCGAGTAGGATATTTAGTGAAACTGCTTAGGCTTAGTGTGCTTTGTGTTTGCACGCCTATCCGAGTAGGACACCTTCCTGCTACTCGGCTACCTTGTGACACTTTTCCGCTCTTTAGGTCCTCAATCGCCAGCTTATGGAGAGTTGTGAGCGCTTTGAAGGCAACTGGTTTGCTGACCGAGAGGAGGACGACAAGGCCTCCTTTGAGACTGCAGACCAGATCAACCTTCCTCACTCTCCTACGACCGAGAAGTAGCCTGCTGAACCATCTCTTCGCGACTGGTCTGATGACGGGTTCGAAGGTAACTGAATTCGCGCTCTCCCTCTGCAAAAAAGCACAAGCCCTTTGCCTGCTGTTTCTGAAATGTTTTCCTTCCTCCCTATTTCGCAGATGCTGCAAATGCTGAGGACGAGGTTGAGGATGAAGATGAAAACGAGGGCGACAGGGTCCTTGACGTCAACCCTGTGTCCGTCGCCGCTCCTGTCACCCGTAAGCGGACAGGAAGTGACGCCCAAGAGCCCCCCGCCAAGAAGAGAAAAGCAGCCGAGAAGAAGAAGGCGACCAAGGCGGTCGTGAAGAGAACAAAGCGAACAATCCCCTCCACCAAAGCGTAAGTTCCTTCTCGGTTAACTCCCAATTTCGTACTGTGCTGTTTCTCTTATCCTTCCTCTGCTTCCTTCTAATTTCTGATTTTTCCTTTCTCACCAGAGCTCCCTTGGATGCGAACGCTGCTTTCGCGACTGACCAGGCCAAGAAACAAGCTGCCATTGACGTCGCCAAGGTTGTCGACCTTGAGGGCGACGAGGCCGACACCACCCACACGCAAACGGGGCCTGAGCAACAGTCCCGCGCCGATCCAGATGCGCAGGACGCCGCTCACCAGGACAAGCCCCCTTCTCCTCCGGCTAGCGCCACCGAGGAGCACCAAGAGGAAGACCAGGAGATGCGTGATGATGACGCCGCCGTCGAGCGGCAAGAAGCTGAACATGAGCAGCCAGCCACAGGCGCTGCCGGAGAAGAGGATCCCGCTGGCGAGCAGCGGGTAGAAGATACCGTCATGGCTGAGGAGTATCCCCTGAGCAGCGCGCAACCAGGCGCTGCACCGAGTAGCGCCCAACCGGATGCTGCAGCGAGCAGCGCCCACCCAGATGCTGCACAAGGTGACGGATCCGTGGCGCCACCCATTGATCAAGGCAATGCACCGCCAGATTCCTCCTTGGTGCCGCAGACTAAGGACACAGCCAGCCCTCCTGCCGGGCGAGTAACCAGGAAGCAAGCCCTAGATGCTCTGAAGGAGGCAGTCGAGAAGAGGGCAGCCGAGAAGAAGGAAACCGCGACGCAGAATATCGAGAAGCCAACCTCCGAGAAGCCACTTGCTCAGAAAGAGATAGCAAAGAAGAAGGCTGCCGACAAGCCGCCGCCGACATCAGCTGGCCAGTCCAAGCAGTTGGTTATCCGCAATCCCAGTGCGGTTCCTGCCGCCGCTAACATAGCTGATCAGCCCCTCTACCTGGATTATATGGTGAAGGTCAGCCAACAACGCCAGATTGGCCTTTCCGTCGAGGACCGTAAGCTTGCTCTCACAAGAGGAAGGAAAGCCGTGGCGGTGGACTCCGGGCCCTCGGCCCCACACCAGGACAGATCCATTGCTTCTCGGGGAGCTCAAGACCAGGCGATATCATCCCAGAGCCTCGAGCAGGTACTCGACTTGGTTGGTTTCATCGATGCCAAGTGGGACAGCAAGCTTCTCGGTACAGACAAATGGCACGGCCTTGGCCTGGGCGACATCGATCATATGCGGGTCGACTGGAACAAGGTGGACCTGGGCTACAAACCCATGACCGTCTCCTCCAGCACCGCTACTCTTGCTGCCAAGATGTTCGTGCACCGCAAGAATGCAGAAGATCTCGAGCAGTCTTACGCGGTAAGTCTTAACTTGTCCTCTCCGAGTAGCATTTTTTCTTCTCTCCTATCCGTTTTCATTTTCCTTTACCATCACCCAGTCCCCGAGATTCTGGCCAAGTAGGCGGATGCTCTCCCGAGTAGCCGCCTTCTCGGGTTGAATCTTCACTTCTCTGTCTAACTTGTTTTCTTTTCGCTTCTCAGGATAGCGTTTTGAAGCGGACCAGTCTGCATCGCCAGCTTCTCTGGAATCATGCTATCGCCAGGAGGCGAATTGCTGCACTGGAAAGAGAGAAAGCAGCTGCGGAGGCAGCCGGTAAGGATGCGAAGGATAGAACTCTGAAGCTGTCTGAGGTGGAAGGTACGCTTCTAGCCGCGCGGTTCTTGCGTTTTTTGTTTACGCCCGCTTCTGCTTTCTTGCGCTAACCTTTTCTACTCTGCAGGAAAACTGAAGGCCCTGGCTGACGAGCACGAGAACTGTCGCACCTTTGTTGCAAATGCCGAGACCACCATCAAGAAGCTTGAAGGTAAACCTCCTTCTACTCGGTTTTCCCTTGTGTCTGTTTCCTTTGCTTCTCTGCTAACCGTGCTTTGCTCTTTTCAGAAGATCATAAGGAGTTTGTTGTCGAGCATCAGGACTGTCTCAAACCTGCTGAGGTGCAGGTGCAACTGGCAAGCCAATCTGCTGCTCTGCAGAGCGAGCACGCTACAGAGATGGAGAAACTGCAACTCCAGCTGCAGAAGGCACTCCAGGATGCTGTCACGCTTGGTGAGGAGAGGGACAGAGTGATCGCCGAGAAGGCCAAGGCTGAGACAACCTTCAATGCTAAGATAAAGGCCCTTGAGCAAGAATGTGAAGTGCTGACGAAATCCAATGCTGGGCTTTTTTCTCAGCTGGATGGGCTCCGCTTGCTCGAGGAGAAGCACGTGTCCAATGAGGAGGAATGGAAAATCCAGCTGCAGCAGCTCCGCCACGATCTTCACAGTAAGTTTCCTCCTTTCTGCATCTTTTCTTCTCGGTTCTGCCTCTTCTCGGATCCTGTGACTAAGTTTCTTCCTTGCATTTGCGCAGAGATCTTCCCTGATCTCGTGTCCGCTTGCGCGCCTGCTTTGGCCAAGGCCCGAGCAGCTCGCCTTGAGAAGGGCGAGGCCGCGGACACCAGAGCCGAGATCGAGGACAGCCTGCTGGTGATGCGAGGGCACTTCGAACGCCTAGCCGGCGTGGGCACCGACTTGGTGCGCGTCGGCTTCGAGCTTCACAAGCTGTTCTGGCCTGAAGATTCCGCGCCGACAACCATCGATGGCCTTGCTCTGAAGCTGCACAATGTGAAGGCCGAGTTGAAGAAGTGGCGCGCCTTTGGAGCTCGGGCAGGCGCTGATCTGATGCTACTCTGCGTCGCCTCCTGGTACGAGAACCTCAACATGGAGATCATCCGCGGAAAGCGCGACAATTCCAGGTGGGAGACGGACCCCAGCTGTGTGACCGCGCGCAAGCTAATTGCGCATGGGGTTGCGGAGTACGCGGACACGGCCACCTTCATCGACGGCCCCACCGAACCCGACACCGAGGTGGTGGAGGACGAGGACGCGGATGAAGAGACAGACTCCGAGCTGGAATCGGGCTTCTTCGATTCTCCCCAGGGCAAGGGGAAGGCTGCCGTCATCGCGAGTAGCGATGAAGAGGTCGAGGAGATCGACACCGCTGCCCTCGAGTTCGGCACCTCATCAGGAGCCGCACTCGACGACACGGTGCGCACTCACGCCCCCGAGACCGGCTCTGCTTCCGCGACAACGCCCATCTCGGTGGCCACTGCTACCTCTGAGCAGCTCGCCACCGAGCCTGACGCCGAGCAAGCGAAGACTGCTGATGCCAGCGCAGAGGCGGACGCCACCAAGGCCACTGAGGAAGGAGAAGCAACCCAGGCGAGCACCGAGAATGCCCCATCAACCTGAATTTGATTTCATCCTGCAAATTTCTTACTCAAACATTTATCAGATCCCCGGGATGCCGGGTGCAGATGTATCAGACTTATTTACGTTTTCTCTTGCTACTCAATTTTATTTCCACTTCTTATCTTCAATTTAATCATTTTGAGCAGCCCTGGCTCAATGCCGGGTTGCGTTTCCATGCGAGTCCCCGAGTTGCGTTTCTTATTCACCCTCTCTTTTCATCTCTGCTCTACCCGCAACTTGTTGCTTTTTTGGTATTCGAGTCACAAGAATCAAAGAGCCGAGCTGCAAATACTTAGCCGCTTAGAAACAAACATAGTAACGTAACCCACCACTTAGCTGAAAAGATAAGACAGAGAACAAAAGTAATAAACACTCTACTCGGTTCCTGCACTTTTTCTTCCTTAGCGATTTTCTTGTGCTCATTGACCTTTTGCTTGTTCTCTTGCTTGCCATGAAGCCGGGTTTCGGACAGCAGCAGAGTCGAAGAGTTGGCATATAGGTTTAGACACAGTACTCAATACGCTTATGAGTTCTGAAGTGAAGCAACCGAATAGACAAACAGTAAAGCCGAGTAAAAACACTTAGAGCAATTTTGGACGAGGGCAGTCCCCGAGATCAATTTCAGATTGCAGAGTAGAATTTCAACTCGGATAAGAGGGTACATACACATCTTTGCTCACGAATGAAAACGACGGAGTAGAGCTACATTCCAGGGACGCTTTGATTCCTCTCCAGCTTTATCTGCCCTGTTCGCCTGTGATGGGCGCACATCTACAAGGTAGTACGCATCATTGTGCAGCGCTTTGCTCACAATGAAAGGACCTTCCCATGGGGAGACAACTTGTGCATCCCGGCTGTGCGCTGCACAAGCCTAAGGACCATGTCTCCTTCTCGGAAAACCCTTGGGTTCACCTTTCGGCTATGATAGCGCCGCAGGTTTTGCTGGTAGATAGCCGAACGCGACAGAGTCAGCTCTCTTGCTTCTTCAAGCAGGTCAACATCGTCTTCTCGAGCTTCTCTCGCCTCCACCTCAGTATAGAGGGTTACTCGGGGGGAGTCATGCTCTAGGTCTATTGGCAACACGGCCTCAGCCCCGTATACCAAGAAGAATGGCGTGTAGCCGGTTGACCGGTTAGGGGTAGTCCTTAGACTCCACAACACCGCTGGCAACTCGTCTAGCCAACACCCAGGTGTTTTCAGCAGTGGCTCAATCAGCCTTGGCTTTATGCCTGCCAGTACCATACCATTTGCTCTTTCAACTTGCCCATTGGAGGCAGGGTGCGCGACTGACGCAACGTCTAGCCGGATATGCTTATCTCTGCAGAACCGCACCATTGCCCCTTCTGCGAAATTGGTGCCGTTGTCGGTGATGATGCTGTGCGGGTAGCCATATCTCATGATCACATCCTTCACGAATTTCACCGCTGTGACCCCATCGCACTTCCGAATAGGCTTCACTTCAATCCACTTGGTGAACTTGTCCACCATGACCAAGATATGTGTCATGTTGCCTTTAGCCGGCTTGAAGGGGCCAACCATATCCAGGCACCATACGGCAAACGGCCATGTGATAGGAATTGTTTTCAACTCGGAGGCAGACATGTGAATCTTACTTGCGAACATCTGGCAGCCATTGCACTTCCTCACGATATCTTCAGCTTGCTGCAGGGCTGTGAGCCAGTAGAAGCCATGCCGAAAAGCTTTCTTGACCAATGCCCGAGAAGAGGCGTGGTGCCCGCATTCTCCTTGATGTATCTCTATCAGGATCTCTTCTCCTTCTGCTGGATCCACACAACGTTGCAGCACGCCAGTGGCACTTCTCTTGTGCAGCACATCTCGGACAATAGTGTAGCCCTTAGATCTTCTCTGAATCTGCCTTGCAGTCACCTCATCTTCAGGTAGAGTACCGTCCCTTAGAAAGGATAACATGGGCATAACCCAACTCGGTGTCTCCCGTGCGGGAAACACTGGTTCGTCCACTTCCATTGGGACAGGTACCTCTGGTTGCTCTTTAGGGGTGGGAGCACTTCTTTGCAGCCCAGATCGATTGGCGAGAACCTCCTCTATGAATGCGACAGCCTCCGGGTTAAGGACAGCAGTCCCCGAGTAAGGAGTGGCAGTCCCCGGGTAAGGAGTGGTAGTCCCCGAGTAAGGAGTGGCAGTCCCCGGGTAAGGAGTGGCAGTCCCCGAGTAAGGAGTGGCAGTCCCCGGGTAAGGAGTGGCAGTCCCCGAGTAAGGAGTGGCAGTCCCCGGGTAAGGAGTGGCAGTCCCCGAGTAAGGAGCGGCAGTCCCCGAGTAAGGAGTGGCAGTCCCCGAGTAGAGGACGGCAGTCCCCGGGTTTCCTGCAGCACTCTCCCAGTCAATCTCCATGGGGTCAGATTCTTCACTTGGCAGAGAAGGAACAAATATGGACTCCGAGTTGGGAGAAGGCTTGATGGATGGCTTCCTCAAATGCTCCAAGGCGATTCCCGCCGGGATGGATTGCCGAGAAGATCCCAACTTGGATAACTCATCTGCTGCTTCGTTCTCTGCTCGGTGAATGTGCTGGAACTCACAACCTTCGAAAAACCCAGTCATAGACTGCACCAGGAAGCGATACGACGCCATGTTGGCATCTAGAGCATCCCATGTACCCGAGACTTGCTGCACCACCAGATCTGAATCTCCATAGCATATGATGCGCTGCACGCCAACCTCCTTTGCTACTCGCAAACCATGCACCACTGCCTCGTACTCTGCTACATTGTTGGATGCCTTGAAGTGAATCTGCAACACATACTTGAGCTGATCTCGCCTAGGTGACGTCAGCACACCAAGGCCTTCCTTCACCTTTGAG
Organism: Alopecurus myosuroides; assembly: GCA_028641055.1. Lineage (NCBI taxonomy): Eukaryota > Viridiplantae > Streptophyta > Magnoliopsida > Poales > Poaceae > Alopecurus > Alopecurus myosuroides. Next base: position 113,760,870 of record CM054063.1, on the reverse strand, counting down.
CCGTCAAAGTGCATCTTCCAGTAATTGGAAACTGGAGCAGGAGGTTCATACTGCACCTCGGCCCAGTCCACAAGAAATTCCGCCAGGATCTGAGACTTGATGGCGTCTCTTCTCGCATACGCGGGAGCATACGTGGCTAGCTCAATCGCCCACTTGGCTACTTTGCCACTCGCATCCTTGTTGCCCATGATATCCGAGATGGGAGCAGAACTCAAGACAGTGATGGGGTGCTCCTGGAAATAATGCTTTAGCTTCCTGGCGCCCAGGTACACGCCGTAAGTCATCTTCTGGTAGTGCGGGTAGTTTTGCTTGGAACTGGACAGTAGTTCACTGAGATAGTATACTGGGCGCTGCACGCTCTTGCCTTCTTCTTCTCGTTCCACCACAATCACCACGCTGACTACTCGGTTAGTCGCAGCAATGTACAGCAGCATTGGCTCCTTGGGTAGCGGACTAGCCAAGATGGGAGCACTAGCCAGCATTGCTTTCAGCTCATTGAATGCCACATCCGCTTGCGGAGTCCAGACAAACTTGTCACTTTTCTTCATCAGCTGGTATAGAGGCAGGGCCTTCTCGCCCATTCGGCCCAGAAAGCGGCTCAGAGATGCCAAGCAACCTGTGAACTTCTGCACATCTTTCAGTGATCTCGGCAAAGACATGCTCTCAATAGCTTTTATCTTAGAAGGATTGGCTTCAATGCCCCGACTAGAAACTAGAAAACCGAGTAACTTTCCAGCCGGTACCCCAAAGGTGCACTTACTCGGATTCAGTTTCATTTTGTACTTGCGTAGGTTAGCAAAGGTTTCCTCCAGGTCGGCAAGCAGAGTATGTGTTTTATTCGTTTTGATGACAATGTCATCTACGTACACCTGCACATTCTTGCCGAGCTGGTCGTGCAAGCATTTCTGCATGCATCTCTGATAGGTTGCACCCGCATTCCTCAAGCCAAAACACATGACACGATAGCAATAAGCCCCGTACGGGGTAATGAAAGCAGTCTTTATTTGATCAGCAGGGTTGAGTGCAATCTGGTGAAAACCAGAGTAGGCATCTATGAAAGATAACAGTTCACAACCAGCAGTGGAATCGATCACCTGATCGATGCGAGGTAGCGGGAAAGGATCCTTGGGGCATGCCTTGTTCAAGTCGGTGTAGTCGACACACATGCGCCATGCAGTGGCAGCCTTGGGATCTTCCTTCTTCTTCTCGACCATGACCGGGTTGGCTAGCCAATCCGGATGCAGCACCTCCATGATGAAATTGCTTATCAGTAACTTGGTGATCTGGTCACCAATGGCCTTCCTTCTCTCATCTCCGAAGCGGCGCATAGCCTGCTTCACTGGTTTGGCGTCAGGACGCACATGTAAAGAGTGCTCAACCAACTCCCTCGGGACTCCTGGTAGATCTTCATTGGACCAGGCGAATACATCCCGATTCTCACGGAGGAAGTGGATGAGCTCGCTTTCCTATTTCTCCGCCAACCCGGAGCCAATGATGGCTACGCGGTCGGGGAACTCGGGGTCGACCTGGACCTTCTTCGTCTCCTTGGCAGCCTGAAAAGCAGTGCCGTGCTGGGTACTCGGCACACCTTGCGCACCAGCTTGCGCGGATTGCGCCATAGCTACCACCTCATACATCTTCTTCTTCTCGGCAGCAATCACCATTGACTCCGCTAACTGGGAGCTAGCAGAGGCACACTCCATGGACTTCTTGTAATCTCCAGAGATAGTAATGATGCCATTGGGACCAGGGATCTTCATCTTCAGATATGCAACATGGGTAGAGGCCATGAACTTGCTCAGAGCAGGCCTGCCGAGTAGAGCATGGTAAGGACTCTGATGATCAACCACCTCGAACTACAGGCGCTCTGTGCGGCAGTTTTCCCTGGTGCCGAATAGCACATCGATCCACACTCGGCCAATCGGGTTGCACGAGATCCCGGGCACAATGCCATGGAAGGTGGTCTTGCTAGGCAGCATCATGTTCTCGGCCAGGCCAAGCTTCTCGAGTGTGTCCTTGTACACAATGTTGATGCTGCTGCCGTTGTCGATTAGCACCTTGCTGAACCTCACATTCTTCTCGGGACCCAGGAAGGTAGGATCCAGCACCAAGGCATAGCTACCCGGATTGGGCATCACCTTGGGATGATCTACTCGGGACCACCTGATCTCCTGGTCACACCAATACATGTAGTGAGGGACAACAGGAATCACTGCATTGACCTCCATGGCCCGCCTGTGCTGTGATTGCTTGTTGACTGGCTCAGAAGTGAAGATCATGTAGCTCTCATGGTGCTCTTGGTACTGATTGGAGCCTCCGCTCCCATTGTTGCCGTTGTTGTTGTTGCCCTGGTAGTTGTTGTTGTTGCCTCTGTTGTTGTTGCGGTTGTAGTTGTTGTTGTTGTTGCGGTATCTCTCATTGTTGAAGTTCTGGTTGGCTCCTAAAGCCACTTGGTTCACACTCTCTCTTCTCGGGTACACTGGCGGCCGAGCTGCGGGTGCGCGAGTAGGCTGCACATTGGCGTTGGCTGCTGGCGGAGGAGGAGGAGGAGGCAAGCCATCACTCTTGATCGCCTCCCACCATTCGCACTGCCGAGTAGTATGGTTCGCAGGCCTTGATGGGTGGTGAGTGTGAAAGCTGCATGGACCATCCTTCATGTCATCAAAGAAAAACTTCTTCGGCTGCTCGGAGTTCCCGCTACCCGACTGAGAGGTGCGAAATGGCTTCTTGTTGCCTTGGCCCTGGTTCTGGTTCTGCCCGTAGGCTCCAGCAGGTTTCTGCCTCTGGCTGCCACCAGCTCCAACAGTCACTGCATTCACCTTTTCGGGATCGTACCGAGTATCTACTCGGCGCTTGTTGCGGAACTCGTTGCGCTTACTGTTGCTGAAGTTTCTTCTCGGCTCAGAGGAGTCCATCAGTGGCTGAGTAGGATCACCGAGTGCGTACTGATCCGCAATCTTGATGGTCTCCGCCAGAGTGTTTGGCATCTCCCTCTGCAATCTCTGCCACAACATACTGCCGTGTCTGCATCCCTGCGCAAACCAAGTAATGGCCTGTGCTTCATTCACACCTTCACAGGTGTTCCTCAATGTGCTCCACCGAGTAAGATACTCGCGGTCTGTCTCGTCTTCTCGCTGCCTGCAAGCTGATAGCTGCTGTGGCCTATTCGGCCTCTTGTATGTGCTCGTGAAGTTGCTGATGAAGGCATCCGAGAAGTCCAGCCAGCAGTTAATGCTGTTCTTGGGCAAGTTGTTGAGCCAAGTGCGAGCTGGACCCTCTAGCATCTGCGGAACATATAGCACCGCCCATCTTCTGTTGCCGTTCGCGATATGAACCGCGGTGACATAATCATTGAGCCAATCTTCAGGCTTGGTGCTGCCATTGTAGCTCTTGGTGCCTCTGGCAAGCTGGAAGTTCTTCACGGACGGCTCGTTCATGATGCGCGGGCCGAAGCATTCGGGGCCAGGGGGACCTGTGTTCTCAAGCCGCGCCGACAAGCTGATCCGGTCCAACTGATGCCTCGCATCTCCAGGTGCCAGCATGCGCTCGCCAACACGGTCATGTACATCATAGCCAGCCATCTCCATGGCCGAGTAGCCATCATCATACCTGTCCACCTGCACAGCTGCAGGCTGCTCCACCGGGTTGGCGACTGGTGCCACTGGGCGCGGCTGCTGCCTCTGCCGAGTAGGCTGAGCGGCGGGTTGCCGAGAAGGACCTGGACGCGCAGCATCTCGGGCACGGCTTTGAGCTTGGTGGGCTTGATAGCCTGCTCTTGCAGCGTTGTGTTCCTGCCCGGGCTGCTGCGGCACAGCAAGCTGTCTCGCGGCAGCAGCCGGCTCATACACCTGCATTTGCCTGTCTCTGCCCGAACGCCCGCTGCGGCTCCTCTCGCGGCTGGGATGCGGAGACGAGGCCTGATCGTTAGATCTAGCCGCGTGCGAGTGAACCACCTGCGAAGCCCCAGCACCCGGGTTGGCCTTCCGGAACTCCTCATTCTGCCTAGCAGCCTCCAACACCAACTCGTTGAGCCTTTCCTGCTGCCTAAGACGCGCATCGCCATCAAGGCGAGGCAACTCGGCAGCTACAGCCTCTGGAGCCCTAAGTGTCTTGGCGGGTGTGCTATATCTGGGCCTGGTGGAGGTGTTTGCGGTGGCGGACTGAGCAGGAGCCTCTACAACTGTCGCCATCTCGGCACCAAGATTGCGCCGAGTGGCACCAACTCTGCTAGGCCTCCTAGCAACTGGCGTGAAACCGTGAGCCTTGTTGTACTCGAGCTGATCTAGACTCAACTCCAACCTCACCTTATCCAACTCCGCCTGCTCGGCAAGCAGCTCCAGGCGTTGCCGCTCGAGCTGCTCCCTCATGGCCAGGAGCTCGATGTCGGTGGGAGTGGGCATGCCAGGTCGCGTAGCCGACGCAGGAATGACCGTAGACGTGGAAGGCGGCAAGTTGCTCTCCTTCTCGTAGGGCCGGTGAACCCTGCCACCAGCCGGTGCATCAATCTCCTCGACGACGGCCGCAGCGCCAGTAGCGGCTGCGCCAGTGTTAGCCGCCAAGCCCGTCACCATCACCTCAGCGCAGTTCGCAGAGCGGCACGCGGGCCTTCCGCGAGCAGCGACCACCGCGGGAGGATCCTCCGCGTCATGCACCAGCTCGGGGTACTCGCGGTTGGCGACGGTGGCGACGTAGACGAGGTGAGAGCCGAAGGAGATCACCGAGCCGCCCTCCGGCATGGCTCTGCCGCCGAAATCGCCGGCGTTGTCGGTGACGAAGTCGAAGGAGCCGAATCTGTGGACAAGGCCACAGACCACGCGCTCCGCTGAAGAAGATCCCGTCCGAACATAAACTCCAGCCAGCGCCGCTGGTTGCCCCACGGTGGGCGCGAACTGTCGTGGTGGTGTCAAGGCAGATGCCATGGGATGGCTAAAGATGTGGGGACGAAGGACGCTGGAGGTGCTCGGGGAGGGATCACGCGACGAGTAGCCGCGTGAGGTACGAAGTAAACACTGCAAACAACACGATCTACCCAGGTTCAGGGCCCTCGTGGGGAGGTAAAACCCCTACTCCTGCCTTTCTTTGTGTATTTTGGTGTCTCACCGAGTAGCCACAGTACAATGTTCTTGCTACCGAGTAGCCACTCTCCTCTCTAGGTGATGAACTAGGTCCAGAATTAGGTCACCAAGTGTTTCATCCTCACGCAGGAGGCGGCGGGGCACCTTATATACCCGGTGCCCAGCCGGATACGTCCAAACATGGACAAGTGTCGACATAGTGTGCACATCGTCCTTCTTCCGGGTTCCCGCTGACAGCTTTGGTTCCTAATCTTGGCTGCATCTAGAAAGTCGTTGGGCAAAACAAGGGGACAGACTGGTATCACTGTGCCAAACACAGAGTAGGCCCCCCTTATCCTGCCACAGCCTGCTTCCATGCTGTCACTGTCAGGCAGGCCGGTCCCAGATGAACAGTAGTTCGAATACTGCCAAGTACGGACCCAGGATACGCGGGATCCTGTGTCAGAACGGCTCCTTTGACTTTCTGGCCCGAGTAGGTTCCCGCCAATTTTACTCGGGCCAACTCTTCTACTCGAATGGATGGAACTTGACTGATATCTCCTTCCGGTCATCTTGAGGTGAGACCGAGTAGCAGTCGACCGGGTAGCAAGTACCGGGTAGTCGGCTACTCGACCAAATCTCTCTTCTGTAAGTCGCCTTTACCACTTGCCTTTTCCCTACTCGGGGGTAACCCCCCGACAATGGTTCCGGTTGTTGTGTCAATAACCCTATTACTAGTCAAGTTATCATTAGTTAGGTGTAAGTTGTTCTGAGTACTTGTTAGCCAGTACTTTCACCATGTCGTCACATAACCGCGGACAACACGGCTTCTCGAGAAGATTCATCCCTGCAGGGTGTGCTCCAGTACCCGTACACACTCAAGCCACCAACTAAAACTCAGGTTGCCTTGACACGACTCGAACCATCTCTACAGCCTGTCCTAGGAGCCACGGAGCTATAAGGTCCCAGCCACGCAGCCGAATACTCAGCGCAAGTGTGCAAAACTCCCGCAGGACGCAACACCCCGGCAATACAGGCCTCGCCCTATATGTGTGTGTCATCATCATCATCAGTAACCATGGGAGCGACCCATTTATGCGTATGAGCCAAATGGAACACCCGAACTAAGTGTGGCTCTTCGGAAAAACTGCGGATCCGATCAAAGTCGAGGGGGGTTCCATACTACCACCCGGATGCGGTGAGCACGCTCATCATGGATCAGTAGACAAGACCCTTTTCCTAATTAGGGTCGACACTAGCAGGCCTCAAAACCACGCCGGGCCTCCTGCCGGTGCCTTATCATCAAATTATTATTACCCAAGCATTAATAGGTTGATTGTTTAACATCGAGCCCCAGAGCATAAGGAAATATGATAACAGAAGGTAACGGACAACAGACTCGAGCAAAAACAACCCTAAGCATGCTAGTAAGACACGGGCAACAACCAATGGGGTTATAGGTGTGGAGGTGAGGCTATATCATGGTTAAGGATAACATGTGATAGGTTCGAACACAAGCAACGATTCATAGGGCTAGCAGAATAGACAACGGAAAGTATCGGTATCCAATGTTGAAAGGAACACGATGGTTCATGTGAGTGAATACTTGCCTGCAAGCTCAGCAGCCTGGTACTGAGCTAAATCCTCAGAAGGGGTGTCGTAAATGTCGTCTGTCTCAACGTCGTCGTCTATCCGAGAAGAAGCAAACAAACAACACAGAGAGACAAACAATCAATATCATGGTACAATGCACAACATGGGATGATGCATGTCAATTTAATTGATGCATCAAGGTAAGCTAATTGACATGGTAACATAACATGATTAAATGGACCCATATGCAATTTGGATTCCATATGGAAAGCCCATGAATTAAGGTTGAAATAATTGTTTTACAACTAATCAACAGGTGAAAGTGGATTAGTATGATGCATGGATGAGGAAAACAGAAAAATAACAACAATAGAATCAATTGGAAATAAGGTTTACCAATTTTGGAAATTTATTTATTAAGTTATGGAATTTTGGTTCCTTAAAGGTGTTACACAAGCATTTATTGTTTTCACCAATTTTAATTGTTCAAAATAGATAACAAAGTTCATATTTGAAAAGAACACAAGATTTTAGGTGGAATACATGTTTCAATTATTGAAAAAGGAATTAGAAGGAATTACTTATGAATTACACAAGTTTAAACAAGATTTAATTGGAATTAGATTAAGTATGAATATTATTTGAATTTTTATTTGTTCAAAACATAAATTCAAATTCATATTTGAAAAGCTTATGTTTTTCTGGTTGGAAAACATATTTTATATGTTCAAAAATAATTTGATTTGAGCAAGTTATGAATTTAGCAAATTTAAATGATTTAAACAAGGTTTAAATTATTTAACCAATTTTAATTATTCAAAACATGAAACAAATTTTATATTTGAAAAGGTGGTTTAATTTGACATGGAAAACATATTTTATTTGTGTTATTTGAATTAAGTTTGAATTATTTATGCATTTCATCAAATTTGGAATGATTTGTTTGAATTTGAAATTTGAACGCATTTGAAATGTTCAAAACAGAAAACAAATGGTTTAAATAGGTAGAGAATTAAATTTGGTTCAGAAAACATATTTTATTTATATTATTTGGAGTTGGGATTCAAAAGTCATTTGAGTTTTGTTTCTAGGGACTAATCTGTAAAAAGACTGGACTGAAATTAAAAGAAAAATGGGCAGAAAATCTAACTGCACCACGCAGTGACCTACACAGGCCACTGCCAGTGGGGCCAGCGCCACTGTGGCGCCTAGGTGGCGTGGCTGGAGGTTGACGTGGCCTCCAGGGCCACTGACGCTCGGGGCCCAGCGCGCGCGCGTGGAAAGGAAAAATTGGGAGGCGAAAATGCCTCCCGCGGGACTCGAACCCGCGACCCTGGGCGAGCGAGCCCGGGGGTGTTGCCAGTGCGGCTCTGAGCGATTGCTTGTCAGGTATGCGGTACGGGGAAGGTTAACATTCAGTTACTGCACTAACTTAATTTTCTTTGGTTGCAGGTGCTGTTACTGAACTCGACGGAGGGAACAGAGCGGCCGGCGGCCTGCGACTCGCGGTGGCGCGCGGGTGCGGCTGGTGGGCGGTGGTCGGGTGGCGCGGATGCGGGCGCAGAGAGAGGGGAAGGGAGAGGGAAGGAAACGAGGGGGAGGTGGGTGGTGGCGACGGTGGCGAACTCGAGGATGGCGGCGGCGATTCGGTGACCCTCGGGGGAAACGGAGGGGACGTAGCGGGAGAGGGAAGCGTGGCCTTTCCGTTCCCGGCCCTAACACGGCCGGTAGGGCACCGTGGCGGCGGCGATCGCCGGAGCTAGGCGGCGGTGGTTCAGGGTTTCGGTGGGGATCGATTCAGAACAGAGAAGAAAAAGCAGGGTGCAGAGAGAGAGAAGGATGAAGGTGGCGGCGAGAGGAAGAGAGGGGTGGAGAGCTAGGGCACCGAGGGGGGCTCGGACTAGGTCTTAAGGAGAGGTGGGCGAGCTCCTGTCCGTCGCTCCTCTGCAACTGTCGACGTGGACAGAACGGATGCTCGTCCGTACAGAGGTTAGGGGTGAGCGAGGGGGTAGCAGGCCAGGGGGCAGTTGGGCTTGCCCAAATGGGCTGGATGCCCTTTCCCCCTTCTCTTTTCTTTTTATTCTTTTCTTCTTATTACTTTTTTTTTTGCTGAAAAGGAATTAGGGAGAAAAGGAGAGGTTTAGTGGTTAGAAAATTTTAGGGATAATTTGTATTGAGTTACCTATTATAAAAACAACAATGCAACATTTTGCTTCCCAAATAAATTTAATTGATGTTGTTGTTTGGAAATTAAATGATTTTAAGTGAATTTTGATATTAATGAAATAATTGAAACTTAATCAATGTACAGTGTTTAATTTCAAGTTTAATGGAACAATTTATTTGCTTGTTTTGTAGTTTTTATTTGACACATTGTAACATAACAAGTATGAAAAATAATTTGAATTTTTGTTTGAAATTCACAAGAAAACAAATGGAAACAAATGAAATCAAATGCAAAACAATTGCAAACAAAAAGCAATGACTATGATGACATGATGCAAAGCATAACTTAACAAGAAATAAAACATTCTAGGGGGAGTTTTTTCATACTTGGGATGTTACAAAACGCCCCCCCTTGAAGGAATCGCGCCCCGAGATTCCTACTGAGATGTGAAAAGGTACGGATACTTCTTGCGAAGATCCTCTTCGGTCTCCCACGTTGCCTCTTTATCAGAATGATGCGACCACTGCACTTTCAAGAACTTGGTGCTCTTGTTGCGAGTCTTACGCTCGGTCTCATCGAGAATTCGAACAGGGTCCTCCTCATAAGAGAGATCTTCTTGCAGTTCAATGGAATCATGATCAACTGCACGATCTGGATCTTTGAAACACCTCTTGAGCTGTGACACGTGAAACACATCGTGCACCTTGGATAGTTTTTCTGGAATTTCAAGACGATAGGCATTTTCCGCACGCCTTGAGAGAATGTTGAACGGACCAATGTATCTTGGTGCAAGCTTTCCTTTCACACCAAAACGATGAGTGCCTCTGAGGGGAGTTACACGGAGATATGCTTTGTCACCAGGTGCATAGATCATATCCCTGTGCTTGCTGTCATAGTAGCTTTTCTGACGAGACTGAGCAATCTTGAGATTGTCACGAATGATTCGAACTTTCTCTTCGGCTTCCTTAACAATGTCAGGGCCTAAGAGTGAACGTTCACCAGCTCCAGACCAATTGATTGGACTCCTGCATCTGCGGGCATAGAGTGCCTCAAATGGTGCCATGCCTAGGCTTGCCTGGAAGCTGTTGTTGTAGGAGAATTCAGCATATGGAAGACATTCCTCCCATTTCATGCCAAAGGAGAGACCACATGCTCTGAGCATATCCTCGAGAATCTGATTGAATCTTTCGACTTGCCCTTGAGACTAAGGATGGTAAGCTGTGCTGAACAGAAGTTTGGTGCCCAATGCTTCTTGAAAACTCTTCCAGAAATGAGAAGTGAATATGCTTCCACGGTCTGAGCTTATTTCCAATGGAACACCATGAAGAGGAACAATCTTTGTTGTGTAGAGCTCTGCTAACTGGCTAGCTGAGATTGTTTCTTTGACAGCAAAGAAGTGAGCTACCTTAGTGAGACGATCAATAACAATGAAGATTGCATCGTTGCCCCTCTTGGACTTTGGAAAACCAGTGACGAAGTCCATTTCAATCATGTCCCACTTCCACTCAGGGATTTTCAGAGGTTGGAGAAGACCGGCTATTTTGTGATGAACTCCCTTAACACGTTGACAAACGTCGCATTCAGAAACGTATTGAGCAATTTCACGTTTCATGCCAGACCACCAATACAGTGTCTTGAGATCCTGGTACATCTTTGTACTTCCAGGGTGTATTGAGAGAGGAGTTTCATGAGCCTCCTTGAGAATAACATCTTTGAGACTTTGAATTTGAGGAACTGCAATGCGTCCTTCGAAGAACACAGTTCCCTTGTCATGAATTGAGAAGCACTCATACTTCACATTGCCTGCTTTGATGTTATTTGCGATCTTCTTGATCTCAACATCACGAAGTTGTTCAGAACGAATCTTGTCCTCGAGAGTTGGACTAGCTGTCAAGTTCGCAAGATAACCTTGAGGAACAAGACCAAGGTTGAGCTTCTGGAATTCTTCATGAAGAGGAGGTTGGCTTTCCATGATCATGAGATTTTTTCAATACGACTTGCGACTGAGAGCATCGGCCATAACATTAGCCTTGCCTGGAGTGTAAGAAATGGTAAGATCGAAGTATTTGATCTTTTCAATCCATCTCCTTTGCCTGAGGTTTAGATCCGGTTGAGTGAAGATGTATTTCAGACTCTTATGATCGGAAAAGATTTCAGTGCGATTACCCAACAAGTATTGCCTCCATTTCTTGAGGGCAAACACAACTGCTGCAAGTTCAAGGTCATGTGTGGGATAATTTAGTCATGTGCGTTCAACTGACGTGAAGAATAAGCCACAACTTGACGTTCTTGCATAAGAACTGCACCTAGACCTTGGAGAGAAGCATCACAGAATATCTGGAAAGGTTTGGTAGTATCTGGGCCAACCAGAACTGGTGTAGAAGTGAGTTTAGTCTTGAGGAGATTGAAACTTTCATCACATTGTGGAGACCAAACGAACTTCTTGTCCTTCTTTGTGAGATCAGTGAGAGGTTTGGCAATCTTGGAAAAGTTTTGGACGAAACGACGGCAATAGCTAGCCAAACCAAGAAAACTTCTGACTTGCTTCACCGTCTTAGGAGGTTTCCAATCAACAATTGCCTTAACCTTTTCTGGATCAATGGCTATGCCCTTGGCAGAGATGACATGACCAAGGTAAGCAACTTCTAGAATCCAGAACTCACATTTGGAGAACTTGGCATATAGACGATGCTCGCGAAGCTTCATGAGAGTGAGACGAAGATGTTCTTCATGCTCTTCCTTGGATTTTGAGTAGACAAGAATATCATCAAGATATACCAGAACGAACTTGTCGAGGTATTCATGGAAGACATAATTCATGAGTCGAGAGAAGGTCGCCGGTGCATTGGTGAGGCCAAAGGACATGACGGTGTATTCATATAGACCGTAGCGAGTGGTGAAAGCTGTCTTTGGAATATCTTCCTTTCTGATTTTTATTTGATGGTAACCCATCCTCAAGTCCAACTTAGAGAATATTGAGGCTCCAGCAAGTTGATCAAAAAGATCATCGATACGAGGAATTGGATACTTGTTTTTGATGGTTTTCTCGTTAAGAGGACGATAGTCAACAACGAGTCTCTTCGTTTGATCCTTCTTCGCAACGAACAGAGTTGGGCATCCCCAAGCCGAGGAACTAGGTTGAATGTAACCTTTCTCCATGTACATATCGATTTGCTCCTTCAACAACTTCAGTTCAGGAGGAGCTATCTTGTATGGATGCTTAGAGATTGGAGCAGTACCTGGTTCAAGTTCGATGACGAACTCAATAGCTCTGTCAGGAGGCATTCCTGGCAATTCTTCTGGGAAGACATCGGGGAAGTCACAAACCACCGGAATAGTTTCAATAGATGGTAGAGGATTTGCATTGAGAGTGTAGAGTTGAACAACTGGATTTTCAGCATGGAAGTAGACTATCTGGCCAGAAGGGTGTGTGATTTTGACAGACTTAGCAGGACAATCAATGACTGCTTTGTTGGCTACCAGCCAATCCATCCCAAGAATGACATCAATATCTGAAGAGTGGAGAGCTATCAGAGATGCCTGGAATGGAAGGTTTCCAATTGTGATCTCGATGTTCTGGCTAACTTTATTGCTTTGCCAGCTAGATCCCGGTGATTTCACTAGGAGAGGGATAAACAACTGTTCGAGGTTGATTTCACTGTTGTTTGCAAAGCATTGAGAGATGAAAGAGTGTGAAGCACCAGAATCGAACAAGACTTTAGCACGAAACGAGTTCACAAGAAGTGTGCCCATTACAACCTCTGGAGATTCTTCTGCTCCCTGGGCCTTGACATGGTTCACCCTCACAGTTCTCAAGACAGACTTGTTCCTGTTGCGGGGCCTAGGCGAAGAAGTGTGTACCGTCACATGATTGACATTAGAGATAGGTAGTGATGGTAGCTTGCTCTGCGGGCACTTGTAGGAGTAGTGTCCTGGTAGACCGCACTTGAAGCATGTACTAGCAGAACGAGGAGCTGTTGGACTTGGCTGAGATGGAGCACCTCCTAAAGATACCACTGGGGTGGGAGGGCGGGCAAGAAATCCTGCCGGGCTTGGCAAGCAGATGGGCGGTGTTGGAGTGGTATATGGAACCCAAACTCTTCGTTTTTGTGGAGGCATGATAGCTTTTGAGAGATTAGCCTGTTCACGAGAGTGTTTACGAGATTCCTCAACCAATTTGCACCCATGCTCTTCATTTAGAGCAATGTTGATGAGGTCTTCAAAACTCTTGGCCTTGACGTTGGTGAGAGCATACTTGAGTTCCGGGTTGAGACCCCTGCGGAACTTTGCCATCTTTCTCGCTTCCGTGGAGACTTCATCTCCGGCGTAGCGAACCAGACGATTGAACTCTCTTTGGTATTCAAGAACGTCCAAATTGCCTTGTGTGAAAGAATAGAATTCCTCACGCATTCTCTCCATGAGCCCATCGAGAATGTGATGGCGCATGAAGGCTTGCTTGAAATCCTCCCATGTGATTGCCACACTAGGACCTCTCATTTCTTGGAAGTTGTCCCACCAAGACATGGATTGTCCACGGAGAAGGTAGGTGACGTAAGGAACACGGTCCTCGTCAGCCACATGAGCTACCATAAGAGTACGGTTCATTTCACGGAGCCAGTCATCAGCATCCAATGGCTCGGAGGAGGTATCAAACGTGCGCGGATTGAGCTCAAGGAACTCCCGAATAGACACACGGGCGTTGCCATTACTCCCAAGGTCTTGGTTCTGCTGCATCTGCCTTATAACTTGTGTCATCTGAGACAGCACTTTCCCCATCTCAGGTGGCAGTGTGGGTTCTTCGTCACCATTTTCCATCCCGAAGAGGACACCAAGATTAACACACTAACCGGATAACAAAATCCAATATAAGTGCTTAAAAGGATTACTTCAGACGGTAAGTCGACAGCATAGAACAAGGATGGAGGTTAACAACGGATTAACAGATAAGCTGTTACAACGGAAGAGAAAGATTTGTGAAGGACGATATCGAAGCAACAACTGGGAAACAGGAGACCACAAACACCTGAGGTACTACGGAGAAACCCATCCAGGCTTCTAAAGGATCAATATCTACTGCTTAAGGAATAGAGGATCTGCTTCCGGGGCTTACACGCCTCCGTTCTCAATCGTGAGTAGGCAACATGATAAATCATGTCACAACCACCTCCATTCCTATGGTCTAGTAGATATAACCATCCTAGAGAAACCAGGATACGTGAAATCCTAACTTGAAAGTTTAGATGAGGAGAGAAAACAACGTTGCACTTCCTTACCAGAAAAAGGGAGGGTGGATGGGGAAAGAAGAAAAAGAACATAATTCCTACTCTCACGTTTCATTTTTCCTATATAGCTACAAAATAGTTTCTAGACTCAACTGCGACCAGTAAAAAAAGGATCCTACAGGCAGACAGGCTCTGATACCATTTGTCGCACCCGGACTTCTAGGGGATACTCGCAGTTCCGTTGAACAGTAGATGATTGGATTACGGGGCTTACCGGCACCCGCATCTCTTACGAGTAGGCCAACACACGTATGTGTGACAACCAACCCCTACTGTTCATCGTCTACGTAAACCATCCCATAGAAATCAGGATACTACCATTGACGTACTTCATACCATACACACATGGTACGTCAACGGCGTTGAACAAAATGATAGCACAACATATCTCTAGGACACAAAAGATGGAAATAAGTTGCAAATAGCTCTCATTAGAGCAGAGATAGCAAATACAATCATCCAGAGGACACATGTCCCAACATATCATCATTACATCACAACGGAAGCATTCAATGGTCTGAGTACAGACAAATCCAAATAGGCCTAAGAGGCCGGCAATGAAAGGAAAAAAAACGGAGCCCATCCACGAAGTCTCGGATCCTGCCCGGGTCCGCTATCTACTCGTCAGCAGCCTCGTCGTACTCCACGTAGTAGCCACCATGGGGATCCTCAGAAACGTAGTCTGCGGAAACCACAGCCCCAAAGGGGTCAGTACATAAACGTACTGGCAAGCAAGACTCACAATTCACCAAAGTGTAACCCGTCAACACCAAGCACAGATGCTTTGGGTTCAACGGAAGAAAGGGTGATATAAAAGATGCTGCAGCGGGCTGCTTTAACCAACTACAGAAACATACTATAACTTCCGGCTAACAGAAAGGAGATAAGATAGCGTATCGTAACCAACTACCAACTAACTCCAAACAAACCCATCCTGGATCTCGCCCCTTATCCAAAGAAGCAATCCGAGGATAACTCACACAGTTGGATTAATGATGGTTCCGGTTGTTGTGTCAATAACCCTATTACTAGTCAAGTTATCATTAGTTAGGTGTAAGTTGTTCTGAGTACTTGTTAGCCAGTACTTTCACCAAGTCGTCACATAACCGCGGACAACACGGCTTCTCGAGAAGATTCATCCCTGCAGGGTGTGCTCCAGTACCCGTACACACTCAAGCCACCAACTAAAACTCAGGTTGGCTTGAAACGACTCGAACCATCTCTACAGCCTGTCCTAGGAGCCACGGAGCTATAAGGTCCCAGCCACGCAGCCGAATACTCAGCGCAAGTGTGCAAAACTCCCGCAGGACGCAACACCCCGGCAATACAGGCCTCGCCCTATATGTGTGCGTCATCATCATCATCAGTAACCATGGGAGCGACCCATTTATGCGTATGAGCCAAATGGAACACCCGAACTAAGTGTGGCTCTTCGGACAAACTGCGGATCCGATCAAAGTCGAGGGGGGTTCCATACTACCACCCGGATGCGGTGAGCACACTCATCATGGATCAGTAGATAAGACCCTTTTCCTAATTAGGGTCGACACTAGCAGGCCTCAAAACCACGCCGGGCCTCCTGCCGGTGCCTTATCATCAAATTATTATTACCCAAGCATTAATAGGTTGATTGTTTAACATCGAGCCCCAGAGCATAAGAAAATATAATAACAGAAGGTAACGGACAACAGACTCGAGCAAAAACAACCCTAAGCATGCTAGTAAGACACGGGCAACAACCAATGGGGTTATAGGTGTGGAGGTGAGGCTATATCATGGTTAAGGATAACATGTGATAGGTTCGAACACAAGCAACGATTCATAGGGCTAGCAGAATAGACAACGGAAAGTATCGGTATCCAATGTTGAAAGGAACACGATGGTTCATGTGAGTGAATACTTGCCTGCAAGCTCAGCATCCTGGTACTGAGCTAAATCCTCAGAAGGGGTGTCGTAAATATCGTATGTCTCAACGTCGTCGTCTATCCGAGAAGAAGCAAACAAACAACGCAGAGAGACAAACAATCAATATCATGGCACAATGCACAACATGGGATGATGCATGTCAATTTAATTGATGCATCAAGGTAAGCTAATTGACATGGTAACATAACATGATTAAATGGACCCATATGCAATTTGGATTGAATTAAGGTTTAAATAATTGTTTTACAACTAATCAACAGGTGAAAGTGGATTAGTATGATGCATGGATGAGGAAAACAGAAAATAACAACAATAGAATCAATTGGAAATAAGGTTTACCAATTTTGGAAATTTATTTATTAAGTTATGGAATTTTGGTTCCTTAAAGGTGTTACACAAGCATTTGTTGTTTTCACCAATTTTAATTGTTCAAAATAGATAACAAAGTTCATATTTGAAAAGAACACAAGATTTTAGGTGGAATACATGTTTCAATTATTGAAAAAGGAATTAGAAGGAATTACTTATGAATTACACAAGTTTAAACAAGATTTAATTGGAATTAAACTAAGTATGAATATTATTTGAATTTTTATTTGTTCAAAACATAAATTCAAATTCATATTTGAAAAGCTTATGTTTTTCTGGTTGGAAAACATATTTTATATGTTCAAAAATAATTTATTTGAGCAAGTTATGAATTTAGCAAATTTAAATGATTTAAACAAGGTTTAAATTATTTAACCAATTTTAATTATTCAAAACATGAAAAAAAAATTATATTTGAAAAGGTGGTTTAATTTTACATGGAAAACATATTTTATTTATGTTATTTGAATTAAGTTTGAATTATTTATGCATTTCATCAAATTTGGAATGATTTGTTTGAATTTGAAATTTGAACGCATTTGAAATGTTCAAAACAGAAAACAAATGGTTTAAATAGGTAGAGAATTAAATTTGGTTCAGAAAACATATTTTATTTATATTATTTGGATTTGGGATTCAAAAGTTATTTGAGTTTTGTTTCTAGGGACTAATCTGTAAAAAGACTGGACTGAAATTAAAAGAAAAATGGGCAGAAAATCTAACTGCACCGCGCAGTGACCTACACAGGCCACTGCCAGTGGGGCCAGCGCCACTGTGGCGCCTAGGTGGCGTGGCTGGAGGTTGACGTGGCCTCCAGGGCCACTGATGCTCGGGGCCCAGCGCGCGCGTGTGGAAAGGAAAAATTGGGAGGCGAAAATGCCTCCCGCGGGACTCGAACCCGCGACCCTGGGCGAGCGAGCGCGGGGGTGTTGCCAGTGCGGCTCTGAGCGATTGCTTGTCAGGTATGCGGCACGGGGAAGGTTAACATTCAGTTACTGCACTAACTGATTTTTCTTTGGTTGCAGGTGCTGTTACTGAACTCGACGGAGGGAACAGAGCGGCCGGCGGCCTGCGACTCGCGGTGGCGCGCGGGTGCGGCTGGTGGGCGGTGGTCGGGCGGCGCGGATGCGGGCGCAGAGAGAGGGGAATGGAGAGGGAAGGAAACGAGGGGGAGGTGGCGACGCTCACCTCGCTGACGAACAGAGGGAGTCGGTCGGCTGCAGCGGGTGGTGGCGACGGTGGCGAACTCGAGGATGGCGGCGGCGATTCGGTGACCCTCGGGGGAAACGGAGGGGACGTAGCGGGAGAGGGAAGCGTGACCTTTCCGTTCCCGGCCCTAACACTGCCGGTAGGGCACCGTGGTGGCGGCGATCGCCGGAGCTAGGCGGCGGTGGTTCAGGGTTTCGGTGGGGATCGATTCTGAACAGAGAAGAAAAAGCAGGGTACAGAGAGAGAAGGAGGAAGGTGGCAGCGAGAGGAAGAGAGGGGTGGAGAGCTAGGGCACCGAGGGGGGCTCGGACTAGGTCTTAAGGAGAGGTGGGCGAGCTCCTGTCCGTCGCTCCTCTGCAACTGTCGACGTGGACAGAACGGATGCTCGTCCGTACAGAGGTTAGGGGTGAGCGAGGGGGTAGCAGGCCAGGGGGCAGTTGGGCTGGCCCAAATGGGCTGGATGCCCTTTCCCCCTTCTCTTTTCTTTTTATTCTTTTCTTCTTATTACTTTTTTTTTGCTGAAAAGGAATTAGGGAGAAAAGGAGAGGTTTAGTGGTTAGAAAATTTTAGGGATAATTTGTATTGAGTTACCTATTATAAAAACAGCAATGCAACATTTTGCTTCCCAAATAAATTTAATTGATGTTGTTGTTTGGAAATTAAATGATTTTAAGTGAATTTTGATATTAATGAAATAATTGAAACTTAATCAATGTACAGTGTTTAATTTCAAGTTTAATGGAACAATTTATTTGCTTGTTTTGTAGTTTTTATTTGACACATTGTAACATAACAAGTATGAACAATAATTTGAAATTCACAAGAAAACAAATGGAAACAAATGAAATCAAATGCAAAACAATTGCAAACAAAAAGCAATGACTATGATGACATGATGCAAAGCATAACTTAACAAGAAATAAAACATTCTAGGGGGAGTTTTTTCATACTTGGGATGTTACACTCCTGAGCATCTATAAGATAGTATGCATCATTATGCAGAGCCTTGCTTACAATGAATGGACCCTCCCATGGAGGTGATAACTTGTGCATGCCGGTTGTGCACTACACAAGCCTGAGCACCAGATCTCCCTCACGGAAGACATGAGGATTCACTTTCTGTCTATGATAACGACGGGTATTCTGTGGATATATTGCTGATATGGACAATGCCATATGTCGCGCCTCTTCGAGCAAATCAACATCATCCTCCCAAGCTTCCTTTACCTCGGACTATGTATACAGAGTAACTCTTGGCGAGTCATGCTATATGTCGGTCGGCATGACCGCTTCTGCCCCATAGACAAGAAAGAATGGCGTGTAGCCAGTGGAGCGATTCGGGGTAGTCCTGAGACTCCACAACACTGCTGGTATCTCGTCCAGCCAACAACCCGGTGCACGTTGCAGTGACTCAATTACCCGGGGTTTTATGCCGGACAAAACCAGTGGATTTGCTCTTTCAACTTGTCCATTGGACTCCGTATGCGTGATCGATGCTAGGTCGAGTCTGATCCTTTTTTCCTCGCAGAACCGAGCAAAGGCTCCTTCGGATAAGTTGGTTCCATAATTCGAGATAATGCTATGCAGATCGCCATATCCCGAATAATATCTTTCAAGAAAGATACGATAATGCGGCGGTCACATTTTCTTATTGGCTTCACTTTTATCCCCTTGGTGAACTTGTCCACCATCACCAGCATATGGGTCATGTTGCCAAAGGCAGGCCTGAATGGCCCCACCATGTACAGACACAAAACAGTGAATGGTCATGTGATGGGAATAGTTTTCAGTGCAGAAGATGGCGTGAGAATTTTGCCGGCGTACATCTGACACCCATTGCATTTCCGGACAATATCTTCTGCTTGTTGCAAAGAATTGGGCCAATAGAATCCATGCCGTAATGCTTTCTTAACTAGGGCTCTTGAAGATGCATGATGACCACATTGTCCTTGATGAATATCCCGGAGAATTTCCTGCCCTTGTTCTGGTTGGACACAACGCTGAAGCACACCGATGACACTTCTCTGGTACATCTCACCATTGATGATTCTAAAAGCCTTGGATCTTCTTTGTATCTTCCTAGTCGAGACCACTTCACTCGGGAAACTCCCATCCATCACATGTGACATCATAGGTTGTGCCCACAATGGTATAGCACGAGCAGCGAAGACGGGTTCGTCGATTACCATTGAATCGGCCGGCATTGCCTCTTCCGAATGGGCCGACGAGTCCCCGAGTCCTTCCGAGCAATCCCCAGGTCCTCCTGACCAGTCCCCAAGTTCTCCAAAATGGGACCAATATCCACGTCCATTGGGAGGACATCAGTTTCCGAATTAGTCAGGACAAATATTGACTCGGATTCAGCCGATGGCTTGATTGATGGTTTCCGAAGATGTTCAAGTGATATGCCGGCCGGAATGGCCTGCCGAGATGATCCCAACTTGGGCAATATTTCGGCATCTTCATTTTCTGCCCGATGTACATGATGGAACTCGCAACCCTTGAAGTAGACTGAGATCGTCTATACATGAAACTGATATGATGCCATGTTGGAATCCAAGGCATCCCAATTGCGTGAAGCTTGCTGTACCACAAGATCCGAGTCACCGTAACATACTATCCGGCGAATGCCGATTTGCTTGGCCACTTTGAGCCCATGGACCAATGCCTCATACTCGGCCACATTATTGGATGCATCAAAATGAATTTGAAGTACATATTTTAGCTGATCTTGCTTGGGCGAGGTAAGAACTACCCCGACACCGAGCCCATCTTTCATCTTGGACTCATCAAAAGGCATCCTCCAGTAGTTGCAGTAAGGCAACAGTGGCTCGGCCCAATCGACGAGGAAGTCGTCCAAAGCTTAGGATTTCATGGCATATCTCCTTCCTTGCATATTGTGGCTTCTAAGGCGCCATCTCAATGGCCCATTTGGCTATTCGGCCACTTGCATCTTTATTGCCAATGATCTTGGAGATACGAGCTGCACATACCACCGTAATTGGATGCTTTTGGAAGTAATTCTTGAGTTTCTTGGCCGCCACATAGACACCATATGTCATCTTCTGGTAGTGCGGGTAATTTTGCTTGGACAAGGAGATTACCTCGCTCAAATAATATACTGGTCTTTGCACTGCTTTTCCTTCTTCTTCTCGCTCCACCACTACCACAACACTAATAACCCGGTTAGTGGCTACAATAGAGAGCAACATAGGCTCTTTGGATAGTGGCGAGGCCAGTATCGGCGCTTAGACCAACATATTCTTTAGATCATGAAATGCCGTATCCGCCTGTGCGGTCCAGACGAATTTGTCTGTTTTCTTCATTAGTTGGTACAAAGGCAGTGCCTTTTCCCCCATCCTACCAATGAAGCGACTCAAAATGTCAGGCAAACAGTGAACCTCTGGACATCTTTGAAACCTCGGTAACTTCATGGTTTCAATAGCACTGATCTTTGTCGGGTTTGCTTCGATACCTCGGTTTGACACAAGTAAACCGAGTAATTTGGCTGCCGACACACCATTTGTGCATTTGGTCGGGTTAAGTTTCATCCGAAATATTCTCAGTTTTGGAAATGTTTCTCTAAGATCATCGAACAGAGTATAATTTTCCTTGTTCTTAATGACGATCGTCGACATATACCTGCACATTTTTGCCAATTTGATCATGCAAGCATTTCTGCATGCATCTCTGATAGATGGAACCAGTATCTCTTAGGCCAAAAGTTGTGACACGATAGCAATAAGCCCCGTACGTGGTAATAAAGCTTGTCTTCATTTGATCAACATGGTTCAAAGGTATCTGGTGGGAACCAGAATAGGCATCTACAAAAGATAACAGCTCACATCTGGCTGTGGAATCGATCACTTGATCAATCCGAGGCAGCAGGAATGGATCCTTCGGACATGTCTTGTCGGGGGGCTATCCCCAAGTAGGGGTAAGACGGATGGTAAAACAGAGATCAGAGTACTGTTTACCAGGTAGGCGACTACTCGGGTATCCGCTATCTGGTGGTGACTATTCGGTAATAAGTACTGAAGGCCAGGAGAAGATAATAAGGAAGGTCATAATCGTCCGAGTAGAGGACAAGTGGTCCGAGTAGATGGGCTGCAATCCTACTCGGGCAAGAAGTCAAGGGAGCCGTTCTGACAAGATCTCGCGTATCCCACAGCCGTACAGGCGTGAGGTTCAACTTACGGAGTACATGATTATCTGCGCTACGGCGTGGAAACAGTGAGGGTAGGCGCCTGTCACATCTTGTCACTGACAGAGGGGACATGACGTGTCGGGGGGCCTACTCTTTGAGACTGACAGGGTGGACAGGTCCTGTCAGCCGAACGGCGCGGCGACTTCTCGCACCCGCATCAGCGAGAAGCCGGAGGCGTGCTCTGCATCACAGAAGGGACGTCCCATCGTTGTACCTTTTAATCTTTGTTTACTCGGCTGGGAACCAGTATATAAGGTGCCCAACCCCCTCCTGCGCGAGGGAGGTTACGCAAGAGAGCATTTATTGCACAAGCAAGTGTTAGAGGTAGAGAGAGCAGAGAGTGGCTGCTCGGCTGAAGGCCCGTTTTGTACTGTGGCTACTCGGATATCACATATACAGAGAGATAGGCAGGAGTAGGGGTATTACCTCCACACGAGGGCCCCGAACCTGGGAAGTTCTTGGTGTTTGCAGTGTTACCTGAGCGCGTCTACTCGACGTGCGATCCCTCCCCGGATACCTACAGCGTCCATCGGCCCCAAACCTTAAGCCATCCCATGGCATCTGTCTTCACTCATCCACGACAGTTGGCGCCCACAGTGGGTCGAGCAGCGGCGCAGGCTGGGGTTCATATTCGGACGGGACCCGTTTCTGCATCGGGAGAGCGTGTAGTCTGTGGGCTTGTCCACAGATTCGGCTCTTTCGACTTCGTCACCGACAACGCCGACGATTTCGGCGGCAGGCCCGTGCCTACAGGCGGCTCGGTCCTTTCCTTCGGCGCGCATCTGGTCTACGTCGCCACCACCGTCATCCGCGAGTTCCCGGAGGAGATGCTCATCGCGGATGATCCTCCTGCTGTACTCGCTGCTCGCGGGAAGCCTACTGGCTGCTCTGCGGACAGCGTGGAGGTGATGATGACGGGCCCGGCTATCTATGCCGGGAAAGGCGCGGCCGTTGCCGCGGAAGTCATCGAGGAGCCGACTGCTGTGAGGGTCCACAAGCCCTACGACATGCCCCGGAACATTCCAGGTTACGTGGCTCCTTGCACGTCAACGGTTATACCGGCTGCTCGCGTTGGCGCCACCGAGCAGCTGGGCATGCCGCCTCCCACCGACACCGAGCTCATGATGTTGAAGGCGCAACTCGAGCAGCAGCGTCAAGCGCTACACGCGGAGGCCCAGGAGGTGGAGAAGGTTAGGCTTGAGCTTAACCTAGATCGGAATGAGTACAATAGAGCGCATGGCTTTACTCCCCTTTCTAGGCTGCCTAGCAAGATAGGTACTATCCGTCACAACTTGGGCGCTGAGCTAGCCAGAGATGGTACGGCTGCTAGTCAATCGGCTAGTTTGAACACGGCTAATAGGCCCAAATATAGCTCCCCTTCCAAAACTCTTAGGGCTGCAGAGGCAGTTGCTGCTGAGTTGCCACATCTCACTGGCGATGCGCGCGTTAGGCAGCAGGATAGGCTCAATGAGCTAGTGCTAGAAGCTGGCAGGCAGAACGATGAGTTCCGGAAAGCCAATCCGGGAGCCGGTGCTTCTCAGGTTGTCCACTCGCATGCGGTCAGATCTATGGATCAGGCCTCATCGCCGCTTCCCGGCAATGAGAGGGACCAAAGTGTGAACTCTGGAAAGAACAACCAAATGCAGGTGTATGACCCGGCTGTCACCGGAAAACAGCACGCTGTAGCGCGGCAGCCCGGCCAGAAACACAACTCTGCAGGAGCAGGCTATCAAGCTACTAAAGCTCACAGCAAGGGGCAAGGAGGAAACCATGCGGGACCATCTCGGCATCAGGCTGCCAACCCGGTTCAGCAGAGGGTACAGCCGCCAGCGGCTGTGCAGCCACAAGCAGTTGTGGCAGCGGCTAACCCGGTTGCTCAACCCGGTCCCGTGCCGCAAGACCGCTATGATGATGGGTACTCGGCAATGGAGATGGCCGGGTACGCAGATCCAAGGGATGTCACTGATCGTTTGGGTGAGAGGATACTGGAGCCCAGCGATGCAAGATACAAGTTGGAACGGATTCACCGGTCCGAGCTGATTGAGAAGAGGGGGCCACCACATCATGGGAGAGCCTTCTGTGAACAAGTTCCTGTTGGCCAGGGGGACCAAATCGTATGATGGAAGCACCAAGCCAGAAGACTGGCTGAATGACTATGTCACCGCTGTGCATATTGCAGGCGGCAACCGGAGATGGGCCATGAGATATGTTCCGCGGATGCTGGAGGGCCCTGCCCGGATCTGGTTGAACAACTTGCCCAAGGACAGTGTCAACTGCTGGCTTGATTTCTCGGAAGCCTTCATCAGCAACTTCACCAGCACGTACAAGAGGCCGAATAGGCCGCAGCAGCTTTCAGCTTGCAAGCAGCGGGAAGACGAAACTGACCGAGAGTACCTTACTCAGTGGAGCACATTGAGGAACACCAGTGAGGGTGTGAACGAGTCGTAGGCAATCGCCTAGTTTGCTCAAGGCTGCAGGCATGTGATGCATGTAAAATGCATACATGAACTTTGGATGTTATTACTTGTTTTTCCTACATATTAGCAACTTATATTCATATTTTATAATGATTTGGGGGATTTTCTGAACAATCCCCCTTCTTTTGGTTCTAACCCTGTTTTTCCAGAAAACGTACTTTTTAGTGTTTCAGACTTTCCGGGAGCTTCGGGACTCCAAAAAGGGCAAGGCCAAAGAGCACGGTTCAGAATTTTTGAGAAAAAGACCATGGGACAAAGTAGAGGGCCAAAAGGCCAACCAGGTGGAAAAGAGGACCCTCCACGCGGCCAGATTCCTTAGCCGTGTGTGGGGCCCCCTTTTTGCCCCCGTGGCTCCGATGCCGTCGATCTTTCTTATCCCGAGTGTCTCGTGACCTAAAAACGACTATATAAAGGGTCCCCTGCCTTTTCGAGAAGGAGGCGGCGCCGAGAGACAAAACCACGAAACAGAGAGACAGAAGGTTGTCGCCGGAGAAGATCGGAGGGGGGAAACGCCGCCGGGATCACCCCCGGAGGGCTCCACCCCCCTCCGGCGTGTTCATCATCAACATCTACAGCAAGATCAGCTCCATCTCTCCACTGTAATCTCTTGGCAAACACGATGTATGATGCAATACTATATTCCCTTGATGTATTGTGTCTCCCCGTCTATGTTTGAGTAGTGAATTGTTCTTGGCAATGGTGAAATAGTTCGTTGATTGGTTGCATACAAGTTTGTTATCTTCTATGATTGTCTTTATGTACAATATATGAGTGCACGGATATGTTGGGGAATGCATGTAAGGTGATCACCGGTAGCATAATGGAGTGGTGGTGACTTGGGAGTGACAGTAACCTGAGACCGAGCCACAAAGTTAAGTTATTGGGGGATATATCTAGGGGACCTTAGAACGTAAGGCTATGGTGGGACTTTATGTCTTAATCAATCTTGTGCAGTCATTTACTTGGCCACATGATCCATCATAAGGGGTTGTAGATCATTTACTTGACTATACCTATTCATGGCTCCTTCCTAGAAGAAACAACTAAGACTAAAACATGTGCTTCACTAATTGTGACAACCACACGAACGAAACACCTATTGCTAGAACACTTGCTCCCTTGAGATACTTGAGATATTTGCTGCTTGCTACTTGTGAAAGTTGCTTAGAAACTTGCTTTAGAAACTTGCTCTAGGATTACTTGCATTTTAAACTTGCTTCACTAGTTACTAGACAAACCACACTCCACGTCACTTGCTTTTAATTAGTTAGTTCCTTTTAGTCAAACTTATTGCTTTGCATAAACAGCCATATAAGAGGGTTATAGGGATTTAGAGAATAGATAGCTTACCTTCAGCTCCTTGTGGGTTCGACACTCAAATACTTACCGAAAGGTACTACAATTGATCTCCTGCACTTGGGAGTCATCAAACACTTTTCTGGCGCCGTTGCCGGGGAGCGTTGTGCTAAGCTTTTATTCTTGTTTGCATTGCATACTAACATATAAACCTAAAACACAAAAAAAGAATTATAAAATGGAAAACAACCAAACAATTTTAGAACTGTATAATATCTAACTTGAATTAGGACATGAAGTGTTTGAGGAGAAATTGAAAAATTATTTGCACAACAATCATATTTGTGGTAGTACTAATTCTTTGAACACCTTTATTGCTAAGGAAAACCTTGAGCTTGGGGAAGTTTGTCTTGATGAATATGATATTTTTAGTCCCCCTACTATTGAGGATAAAAATGATATACTTGCTGATTCTATGGAAAGTTTTAAGCTTGGGGAAGTTGGTTTTGATGAGCATGATATTTCTAGTTCCCCAAGCTTGGAGGAGAAAATTCACTTTGATGATACTATGCCTCCTATATATGATGATTGCAATAAAAATTATGAATGTTTAACTCCCACTATCACTAATGAGGATTTTACTTATGTGGAGAGTAGTGATTCTTTTATGCATGTGGCTCATGATAATAATGTTTTATGTGATATTCATATTGTTGAATCTATTCATGATGCTACTGAAAATTATTATGAGAGAGGGAAACATGGTTACACATATTTCAACAATATTAAGTTTCCCCTCTTTATGCTGAAAGTATTGAAGTTGCACTTGATCTACCTTTCTATGCTTGCTATTATGTGCTTCTTTTATTTGTTTCATTACAAAATGCCAATGCATAGGAAAGGGGTTAGACTTAAAAATAATTTATTTAATATTTTTTGGTGTGTTCCTTATGCTTTAATTTCCTATTCGGTTTGAGCACACATTAATATCTTTTCAACATGTAAAATACCTTTACCTACTGTTATCTATCATTTAGTTTAAGATTTTCATTTTATAAATTTTTTGGGAAAGTAAATGAGAAGGATGAGTAATGGAGAAGTTGGGGTCGACCTTGAACATGTGTTGTTCATGCCAATAAAACCATTGCAAAGTCTCTATCATTAAAAAAAATTGCAAAGCTAAAAACAATAAAAATATTATTTCACTACATCACATTTCTGTCTTATTTCTCATCATAAATGGCAAGAATAATCTTATATGAGAGATAGGATTAAACAATAGTAATTAGTTGTCCAGAAAACAGATTCCTGAACTTCACTGCGAAAAATGTTTAAAATCACAGAAGTGGAATTTTGACCTGGTAATTTACTACAGCAATATTTAGTTATCACTACATATTTCATTAGTTTTAAGTTTTCTGATTTGAGCAACTTAAGTGCCTCTAAAAATTCACTCTTTACAGGCTGTTCAGTTTTTGGCAGATTATGTCTTTATTTTGCATTGCTCTCATTACTTGTGTTTTGTGTGGTTATTTTGATCAAGGAGCAATGCACAACTGTAGTAACAGTAGTTAATATTTATAATCAAGTCATGATGTGTCTTTGCTGTACCTATGTGGATTTTATTTATGGAGGCACTAACACCTCTAATCAAGTTTTATGTTGAGATTTGTGTAAGAAGAATTTTTCAGGAGGAAGAGTTGAGTGAGATGAACAAAGATCAAGAGGGACAACCAATAAAGCTTGGGGATGTACCCCTGGGCTCACCCTACATGTATCAAATAAGTACAAGAATCCAAGCTTGGGGATGCCGAGCCACCTCACTCCAACCATCATGATGTTAAGTAAGAAAAGCCTAGCTATACGGCTATCAATAAAGCGCTTTACGGGAGGCAACCCGGTTGTTCTTAGTTGGTTTTTCCTAGTGTCATCTTGCTGTAACAAGAGACTTAGTCTTTAGTTTAGTTTCTGGAGTTTTCAATAAAGTGTCAAGTTTCACCCATTTGGATTTAAAAGTTGCTATCCTAGTGCTTGGAATTTCTGTTTCAGCACGATTCTGCTCACCGTATGATTTTTCATTTTTTATCTGTAAGTCGGATTAAGCTAACTTTTTAGTATGTTCTGCAACTGTTCGTACTCTGTAATCACAAAAATTGGATTAATTTTTTGATGCGTCTAGCTTAGGGAAAACGTTCGTTTTGCTGCTATTGCTTTTCTGGACAGATTTTGCCTTCTTTTGTTGGATGCATTCTTTGGGTTTGGGACTTGAATTTCCTTGATCTTTTCGAGCTATAGAGTGAACATACAACATTATGAACCTTATTGTCTATCTTATGGAGCATTTGTTTTGGAATTTTGCGCAGCATGCATACGTTTTGTTTGTCCTTGCTAATCTCACCCCAAAGAAAAAGAATGGGAGAAACATGTTTTGTAAAGTTTTTTCACAGGGAATAGAGGAGCTGCGCCAAGAGAGATCCAAGAGTGGTGAAAACCACAAGCTTGGGGATGTGGTGAACACCCCCCTGGACCAACACTCTTTTGGTTAGCACACGTCTACTTTCTGTTTTTCTAAGCAAAGCATTTATCGCAGAAACTTGAAGCGTCTAGTTTTGTTTTTTTTAGTTTATTTGTGAGACCACCACCACAATTATCTTTATGAGAATCAACTACTAGAATAATGGGTTGAATTAAGTTGGATGTTGTTATATTTATTGGGAAAGGGATGCTTTAGTTCATTATAAAAGCTACTTATAGTTGCATGATTTATATGCTATTTTAGGTGTAGAAATTTGCAACAGTGTTGTCATGAGCTATCTCTTATTCATGTTTTTGATGTTAATTGTCAGTTTACTTAGTTTGTCATGAAATGAGTAGTTCTATGGACACTAATGCATGCATAGTAGCTGGTCAACTATCTCCCTCTTGCTAGCCAAAAAAGTAAAAATTCCAACAAGTATAAACTTGTTTCCAACACCCTTTAGCCAAGTATTTCCAGTGAGTCCACCATATCTACCTATTAGCTTCAGAGCTATTCCGAGTATGTTCACCATGTTATAGTGTTATTTATGTTCTAAATTAAGATATTCACTTTATTAATTGTCATGAGATGAATTTGGGATAGGACTCTCACGAACTTTTGAATGTACCCCTTTACTTTTCATTGCACTTAATAAACATTACCCAATAACGGGAGCTAAAAGTTTTGCGTTTGACAAGTGTTTGGTTGGGAGCTAGCTATAAACGTGTATCACTGGAAATCTTTCAACATTGCACAAAAATTTACATTTGGTTGATATCATGTACTTTTGTTTTTGGACTCCTGCCATGCCGAAATGAAATAGAGGAATAGTAAGTTTTGATGAGTAAGTATATTTATGACTAGAGAAACGCATTGGGCCGCTAACCCAAGCCATGCTTGATCATGGTGGAAATTTACTTACAGCTAGAGTGGACTCTACAAACACATCCTACAATAAAATAATAAGCTATGCATATAGTGAATTAAATAAAAAAGGATGATGATTCTACTCCGTTTGTTCATCTTGTCATTGTGACATGGGCTGGTTTCCATGTCATGGGGCAAGAGGTACCTCTTTGCGGTTCTCTATGATGTCATTAATACTTATTATGATTGTACAAAGCTTATTAGGAATCTTAAGTTGAGTAATCATGGAGTAGGTTTTCACACTCACGGGGCATGAGGCATTCAACCAACACCTTATCAATCACATTACTTCAACATTCACAATTTAAGATGCTAGTGATAAAGGGGCAATGAGAGTCTTAGACCAATGGATGCCACATTTCAATTAGTAATTTTAGTTGAATAATTTAGAGGCTAAATAAGACTTGATCATGTTTTACCTCTACTCAATTTTCTCCAAAGTGTCCACCCTATTTTCTATTTTCCATTATGCTATTCTTTGACCAATATAGGATTTTATTTTTCATTTTGTGTATGCATTTGGTCCATGGTGCTTTTATTTCATTATACACTTTGTGAACTTTCATGAAGCATCTTTGCTTGCATATTTTATATTTCTTATAACATGAATTGTATGTTGCTACTCATCTACATTATGAATCATTTGATTATATGTAGCATGAATAATCTTCTTTGATATTCCATGATTGTTTTAAAATGCAAAGTCCATGTTAGTTTTATCACCTTCATACTCGAGGACGAGTATGGGTTAAGCTTGGGCATGTTGATGCATGTAAAATGCATACATGAACTTTGCATGTTATTACTTGTTTTTCGTACATATTAGCAACTTATATTCATGTTTTATAATGATTTGGGGGATTTTCTGAACAATCCCCCTTCTTTTGGTTCTAACCCTGTTTTTCCAGAAAACGTACTTTTTAGTGTTTCAGACTTTCCGGCAGCTTCGGGACTCCAAAAAGGGCAAGTCCAAAGAGCACGGTTCAGAATTTTCGAGACGAAGACCATGGGCCAAAGTAGAGGGCCAAAAGGCCAACCAGGTGGAAAAGAGGACCCTCCACGCGGTCAGATTCCTTGGCCGCGTGTGGGGCCCCGTTTTTGCCCCCGTGGCTCCGATGCCGTCGATCTTTCTTCTCCCGAGTGTCTCGTGACCTAAAAACGACTATATAAAGGGTCCCCTGGCCTTTTCGAGAAGGAGGCGGCGCCGAGAGACGAAACCACGAAACAGAGAGACAGAAGGCTGCCGTCGGAGAAGATCGGAGGGGGGAAACGCCGCCGGGATCACCCTCGGAGGGCTCCACCCCCTCTGGCGTGTTCATCATCAACATCTACAGCAAGATCAGCTCCATCTCTCCACTGTAATCTCTTGGCAAACACGATGTATGATGCAATACTATATTCCCTTGATGTATTGTGTCTCCCCGTCTATGTTTGAGTAGTGAATTGTTCTTGGCAATGGTGAAATAGTTCGTCGATTGGTTGCATACAAGTTTGTTATCTTCTATGATTGTCTTTATGTACAATATATGAGTGCACGCATATGTTGGGGAATGCATGTAAGCTGATCACCGGTAGCATAATGGAGTGGTGGTGACTTGGGAGTGACAGTAACCTGAGACCGAGCCACAAAGTTAAGTTATTGGGGGATATATATAGGGGACCTTAGAACGTAAGGCTATGGTGGGACTTTATGTCTTAATCAATCTTGTGTAGTCATTTACTTGGCCACATGATCCATCATAAGGGGTTGTAGATCATTTACTTGACTATACCTATTCATGGCTCCTTCCTAGAAGAAACAACTAAGACTAAAACATGTGCTTCACTAATTGTGACAACCACACGAACGAAACACCTATTGCTAGAACACTTGCTCCCTTGAGATACTTGAGATATTTGCTGCTTGCTACTTGTGAAACTTGCTTAGAAACTTGCTTTAGAAACTTGCTCTAGGATTAGTTGCATTTTAAACTTGCTTCACTAGCCATGTCACTTGCTTTTAATTAGTTAGTTCCTTTTAGTCAAACTTATTGCTTTGCATAAACAGCCATATAAGAGGGTTATAGGGCTTTAGAGAATAGATATCTTACCTTCAGCTCCTCGTGGGTTTGACACTCAAATACTTATAGAAAGGTACTACAATTGATCTCCTGCACTTGGGAGTCATCAGCATGGCAGCATGTTGTGGCAGAAGCTGCAGAGAGAGATGTCGAGTACGCTCGCCGAGACGATCAAGATAGCTGATATGTATGCACTCGGTGACCCTACTCAGCCTCTGCTCGATACTTTCAAGCCGAGAAGGAGAAACCAAGACGGCCACAGACGCCAAGATTTCCGCAACAAGCGCAGAGATGACCGACCCGATACTCGGTATGGGTCTGAGCAGGTGAATGCTGTGAACCAAGACATTGCGGCTGCAGGGAGTAGCCAAAGGCAAAAAACGGCTGGAGCCCAGTACGGGCAGAACCAAAATCAGGGCCAAGGCATCAAGAAGCCATACAATGCTCCCCAGCAAGGCAACAACAACCCGGACGCAGGAGATGCTCAGAGATTTGTCTTTGAGAACATGAAGGATGGGCCATGCAGCTTCCATACTCGGCATCCGATTAGGCCAGCCAACCACACTACCCGGCAGTGCAGCTGGTGGGACCGCATCAAAGGTGAAGGATTTGGTCAGCTGCCCCCTCCTCCTCCTCTGCCACTCTCGGGAGCCAACGTGCAGCCTATTCGGGGAGCTGCTCCTAGGCCAGCAGTGAATCCGAGAAGGGTGAATGTGAACCAAGTGGCTCAGGGAGCCAACCGCAACTACAACTACGAGAACCGCAATGACCGCAACCGCAACTACTACACACGCAACAACAACAGGAACAACAACAACAACGGCAATGATGGTGGTGGAAACCGCAACCAGTACCAGGAGCACCATGAGAGCTACATGGTGTTCACCAGCGAGCCAGATGATAAGCAGTCGCAGCATAGGCGTGCGATGGAGGTGAATGCAGTGATCCCAGCTGTGCCTCACTATCTGCACTGGTGCGAGCAAGAGATTACTTGGTCCAAAGATGATCATCCTAAGTTGATGCCCAATCTGGGTACATATGCACTAGTGGTGGATCCCACCTTCCTGGGGACCAAGAAGAATGTCAGGTTCAGCAAAGTGCTGATTGACAACGGCAGCAGTATCAACACCATGTACCGAGATACCCTGGAGAAGCTCGGCCTTGCCGAGAACATGCTGCTTCCTAGCAGGACCACTTTCCATGGCATTGTGCCGGGAGTGTCTTGCGCTCCAATCGGCCGCATCTGGATAGATGTGCTATTCGGCACCAGGGAGAACTGCTGCACCGAGTGCCTACAGTTCGAAGTGGTTGATCTTCAGAGCCCCTACCATGCTCTACTCGGTAGGCCTATGCTCACCAAGTTCATGGCCTCAACCCATGCAGCTTAGAGCCCGAAAGTCATAGATTTGTCGGAACGGGGGGAACCTCACATAATATTTGTATAGATATGATAGGGTTACATCTTGTTAGTCTTAGGCGGGATTCTGACATTCCACACTTTTAATTACATAGTCATTTAATTACATAGTCATTTGATAACCAATTGCATAGATTGTCAATTTGTTTAAGTCACCCATCATGCATCCGACGGCCAGCAATGTTTCTGTCCACGCCCACACGAACTCGCGCGCGCAGAATTTCCGTGCCGCGCCCACCCCAAATTATGGATCAAACATTGGCGCCTTCCCCATAGCGCGCGCGACGCCTCCTACAAAATTTCGCACCTTCCTCTACCCACCCGCGGCCTCTCAACGAAATCCCCCCCGCCCCCTTTTTTCCATTGACGAAGTTTCCCTCTTTCCTCTCTTCCAACCTCGCCGCGTAGCTCTCCCACCTCGCGTCCTTGCCATTTAGCTTTCCGTCCCGCTCCCACACGTCACCGCGTAGCTTTCCGTCCCGCTCTCCCACCTCGCCGCGTAGCTCTGTCCCGGTCTAACATTCCCCCGTGCGGGTCTTCCACTTCGCCGTGTAACTCGCCGGTCGTCGCCCAGCTTTTCCACCTCGCCATCCAGTTCTGCCACCTCGTCGTTCAGGTCTCCGTCCAGATCTTACACCTCGTCGCCAGATCTGCCACCTCGCCGCCAGCTCTACGACCGCGCGGCCTCGCCGCCAGATCTGCCACCTCGACGTCAAGATCTGCCACCTCGCTGTCCAGCTCGCAGTTTGGCCACCTCGTCACCAACCTCACCTTACATCTAGGTCTTCCACCGCCTAACTAACCTCGCGGCAACTTCCTCGTTGAGGTCTGCCCCCTCGTCACTAACCTGAAGGCAACTATCTCGTCAAGGACTGCCACCTTGACTCCTGGAGAGATGGTTTCAGCCATGGCAAGGAGTAAGAAAAAGCACCTAAATCCTTAGGCGATCTCGAGATAATTATTTCAGCCTGTTTGATGCTTATTCCCCGCACATTTTTGCTATGTTTTAGTTCCTGATATCGTAAAAATTTCCTGTTATGTGCTTCTTTATGTTTGATGAGTTCCTATGGTCAAAATTTGCTTATTTTGTACATAGATGCACTCATTTTACTATGTATGTTGTTAAAATTGAAACGGTAAGTAGCGTGCCTTATAAAAGTGAACGGAGGGAGTAGTACAGAACAATCAACACCAACACTATATGTTAGAACATCACTTCATGAAAGAAACCCAAATCGTACTATGTAGCTTTAATGGGTTCTTATAGTGTCTAGTGTGATGTTTGTAGCTTACGTTGAGCTCTTGATTTATGTTAGAACCACCTGTAAAATCCATTGACGAAACATGGATCAATAATGTCTTGAGAAACCATCCGCGGCTGGGTAGTATACTAGCACGTGCTCTTGCAAGCCCGACCGTACTCTCCCCTAAAAAGATCAAGAAGGAAAGTTCTGGATCCAAGTATGATCCTCGAGAGGAGGAAGACTTCACTGAAGAAGCTGAACCCTTACCTTCTAGCTCAATACCCTTTCATGATAGGTCAACAGTGAACGTGCTACTTACTTATCTCGTGTGGGACTGGTGGCCTAATTACTGCATTTACATATATGTTGTGCTACCATCCCCATTAATCTGTACATGTGAACTGTGTAGGCTAGGAAACTCAAAGTCAAGATGACATCCGGTAGGGGGCAGATGCCTCTAGGTGGCAACTCCTTGACTGGCAAGAAGCGTGTCTGTGCTGACATATGTGACAACACATCACCTGTTACTCCGACAAGAGACTAAAATACCCAGAAGATTGCACCGGCAGTTTCCGCACCTAGAACGGGTCGAACAAGGAGTGCGAGCTTGCAGAAACAGCCCACAGATCCAGTCAGGTCACCACCACCCGGGAACAAGAAGACATCTAAGCCCCCCAAGAAGCCATCTAACAATGACAAGACGGCAGATGTCGAACACAAGCAGCCAGCTGTGGTCCGAACCAAGGTGGTAGCTGTGGTGACCGAGAAGGTAGCCGCCCCGCTCGAGCTGGAAGCTCCCCATGTCCGGGAGGAAGCTCCCCAAGTCCAGCAGGAAGCTCCCCAACTTGGCCAGTAGGAATCTGCCCAAAACAAGCAGACAGTGTTCCATGGCCATCTGGAAGCTGGCCAATACAAGGATGCAGCTGACCACCGCGAGGAGACACACACCCAGTACGGGAAGGATCTTCTCGTTGGCCCGCTGTCAGGTTCCCAAGTCAAGCTCCCACCATTCCAACATGAGGGGCACGGTTCCCAAGTCGAGGAGGTAGATGCCCACTCCGAGGCACTGGTTTATGACCCTGAAGATGGGCATCACTTATGCCAGGAAGGTAACATGTTGCAGAACTGTGCTATCCA
Organism: Alopecurus myosuroides; assembly: GCA_028641055.1. Taxonomy (NCBI): domain Eukaryota; kingdom Viridiplantae; phylum Streptophyta; class Magnoliopsida; order Poales; family Poaceae; genus Alopecurus; species Alopecurus myosuroides. The sequence continues at coordinate 113,725,987 of CM054063.1, read as the reverse complement.
TTTCCAGAATTAAATCCGAAATGCAGAACACTAACTCTAGCGCGGCCACATTTTTTTAAATAATCAACCTGGAGACATCACTATAAGTGGTAGTGGTGGGGTTGAAAGGGGAATAAACATGGGAAAGGGGCTGGACATGATGTCCAGAGGAAAGAGGATCAGAATAGTTATTCCTCCTGGATGTAGTAGGCCAGATGATAAGATTAGTGCCATGTATACCACTGCATGTTCAATTGCAGCCAAGGAGGTTGTCCCCGTCTTACTCCATTGGAAGCAGTACAAGAAAAGGCCCGACATATTTAAAGCATTTGCTGGCCATGTGGCTGTAAGTTTTGTAACTCTTGATTCCAGTTCTGTCCACTGCTGTTCATAAAACTTAAGTATGCTATTTCTTTTATTTCAGTCAAAGTTTCTGATGGACCTCGATGACCCCAATATCGTGTCCTCTCTTGAAATGCATATCTAGAGCCGTACAAAGCACAGGCGTCGTGTTCTGAAGAAGCAGTATTGGGACAGCGTCAAAGACAAGAGTAAGGTTTTGCCTAAAGCTCCACCAATAGAGAAGGTTGGCGATGCTGAATGGAAAGCTTTACTAGCCAGCTGGCGCTCAGCCAAGAAACAGGTATGTGTCTTTGCTCACTCGAACTGCTATTGCATCAATTCTATAACCATGATTGTTGCTAATACTTCATACTTTGTTTGTGTAGACGGCCTGTCTGAAAGCTGCAGCAAATAGAGGTTGTGTCATCTACCCTGCTCATACGTGTTCTCGGGGCTATGAGATTTATTGCGACAAGGATCAAGATGCAGTTCAACTGTTCAAAGCTACGCACATAAACAAGGTGGATGGAACATACCCTTCGCCTGTGAAAAAAGCAATTGTAAGCCCCCAGAATTCTTCACATCTCTGTAATCAACATTTTACCTCAATAGATTCTTGTAGGGCACCTTCCCTTTGTGAATTCTGCTGCAAACTTCTGTCATAAGCTATTTCACCCATGATTGTCATCTTCTAGTTCATGTACATGCATGCTTTAACTTGCTTGTCATCTGCTAGTTCATGTACACGCATGCTTTAACTTGCTTGTCATCTGCTATTTTAATCCATGTTCTGTACATGCTTGTCGTGTGCTATTTTCATCTATGTTCCTCGGATGCCTATTTTTTTATCATCTATGTCCCCTAAAAGCTACTTTGTCTAAGATGTATGCCGCAACGCGTATAATCAACTCTTTGCGAACTCTGGGCTTTGTTAAGTCAAAGCTGGGCAATAAAATGCCTTTTATCTACAAAAAAGCTAGTTCGGCTGTTGTTGCATATTTGCTTGTACATGCAGATCCCTTGTCATTCCAGCATCACCAGATACGTCTGTTAAAATATGCACTTGAGCGTGCTGTCATTTCAGCATGGTTTCCAACTATGTTTTGTACATCCTTATCGTCAACTAATTTATCTACGCTTGTCGCTAGTAATGTACATGCGTGTTTAATTGTTTGTCATCTGCTAGCTTATGTATGCTTGTCATCTTATATTTCATATCAATGTTCCTTATGAGCTAGTTCAGCTGCTATCTCATCTTGTTCTTTTGCATGCTTTTTAGGTTGAAATGGAAGCAAAGATGGCACCAGCTTCGCCGGGGGGCACTGTCAGGACACCTCTGTCTGCAGCCGAAACTGTCGCTGAGGTGCTCGGGCAGGGCCAGCGAAAGCCTACGTTCCTAAAGAACATATGCGTGGCAACCACCCGATTTAGAGCAACAAAGGTTGAGCTCCAGCGTCAGCTTAAACGTGAGATAAGCACGAAGCAGGAACTTCTCATGGAGCTGAAGGCAGCCAGGGATCAGGCTGATGCAGACAGGATCGCCCGCCAACAAGAACTGGATGACATTCGAAAGCAATCTGCAGAGTATACCCAGGCTCAACATAGATCCAATGCCATTCTTCATGGGCTATTGGGTATGCCACTTCCTAAGCCCCAACACAACCCTGCGGCTGGCGAACTGGCTAGCTGATATGAAACTGTTTCTCTTCGTGATGTATTTTGGTGTCTTTTTGGTAGGTGCCCTTGGTGAGCTCTTTTGTGCCCCTTGTGAGGCTGTGAACTATGGCATATGGCATTCGATGCCTCTGCTGGTGGCCCTTGTGAGGCAGTGAACTATTGCAGATGGCCTTTGATGCCTCTGCGGGTGGCCCTTCTGAGGCTGTAACCAGTCTTATTTGCTGCATGTTTTTGCGTGTGCTTTTCTATGAAAACTAGCAGTGCTAGAATTTAAAATTCGTTCGCACCGGCTAAACGGGCTTTCGAACCACGACGGGAAAAAACGTCGATGCACGATGACGTCACCAGAGCACCTGGCGACGGATGCGATCCGTTACGGATACGAGAACGCGTGGTACTATATGGTAGGTCCACGAGGGGGCACACTATTGGATGAAAATCGCGAGGGAAAATCACGTCACGGATACGTTTCGACGTGGACATGCCATGTTGGTCCACGTGTTGGATCATGATTCGCGACGTCTTACGACGAACTAAAACGTCTCACCGTCGGACAACGTTATAAATTCGTCGATAATAAGTGTATACGTGGAACTTTATGAGAGCGCCACGTGGCACATCTATAGTGCTTGAATACGCGACGAGAAAATGAATGACGCACGTATTATGACATCATAAAACGGGATCGATGACGTCATAAAATTAGGTAACGGTATTTCCAATCGCGACGTTTTATAATGTCAAGAAAATGATGACGTCAGGAACGGTAGAACTTACGTAAGCGGCGCCCGTAACGGGTAACGGAAAGTTCGATGCCACGTGTGCACACGCTGTGACGAAAAAAACGTCGCTCCTTGTTGGGCCTTGTGCTGGGCCGGCCAGTAGCTCGCGACGGTCGAATTTCCGTCGCAGACTTTACGACGGATTAGTGTTTATTTAATCATCGCAGAATCCTCCGTGACAGTCGATCAGGAACGTTCTCACTCTGTCGCGTAAACCGTCGCGGATTTCCCTTAGCGACGGTTTGGAGCCTATCCGCAACGGTATTGAAATGTCACTAACCGTGCAGAATTTGGTAGTGCAAGGGTTTTGATGAAAAGTGGGTTGGATGGGTTCAACAATTTTTTGCTTCTGGTTCCTCTTCTGTTCTCCTTAATGGAGTTCCTGGGAAGCAATTTTATTATAAGAGAGGGGTTAGGCAGGGAGACCCCCTCTCCCCCATTCAGTTTGTGTTGGGTGGTGACCATTTGCAATCAGCTACTAATGATCTGTTGAGGATGGGCCATATTCACCTTCCTATTTAGACTGGAGACCCTGATTTCCCTATTGTTCAGTATGATGATGACACTTTATTGATTCTTCCTGCTGAGGTGGATCAGCTGAGGGCCCTCAAGAGTATGCTACACACTTTCTCTCAGTCTACTGGTCTCAAGATTAATTTTCACAAATCTTCTATGATTCCAATTAATGTAGAGCAGACAATTATGGATCAGTTGGCACATGAGTTTGGTTGCTCAGTGGGGAGCCTTCCATTCACACATTTGGGTTTGGCAGTGGGGACCACTAAGCCTACCATTGCTGAACTTTCTCCTGTTGTTGCTAGATTGGAGAGGAGACTGACTGCCACCTCATGTTTTCTTTCCCAAGGTGCTAGATTACAGTTAATTTCCTCTGCCCTGAGCTCTATGCCTTTGCATCTTCTCTGCACCATTCAGTTGCCTATTGGTATTATCAAGCAATTGGAGAAGATAATTAGACATTGTCTTTGGAGGGGAAACTCTGAAACCCCTAGGCAGTCACTGGCTGCTTAGGATATGATCTGCAAGCCTAAGGAAAACTGTGGCATGGGTATTGTTAATTTCCAAAATAAGAATGGGGCCTTATTAATTAAATTTCTCAACAAGTTTTATAACAAGGCTGAGGTGCCTTGGGTGGATCTTTTTTTGAATGCCTATTATGCTGGACAGGTTACTCATGCCACTCAGAAATGTGGGTCCTTCTGGTGGAAGGATATTATGAGCCTTTTTCAGAAGTTTTCTGAGATCTCTCAACCTGAGGTGAACAAGGGGGATTATGTCCTTTTTTGGGCTGATAAATGGGAGATTAATAATTCTAGGGAGCCTCTAAAAGATAGGTTCCCTAGACTTTTCTCTTTTGCTAAGGATGAGCTTTTCTCTATTAAAGATATGGCAGATTTTCATGTTATCTCTCAGGCTTTTCATTTGCCTTTATCTGCCATAGCTTATGAGGAGATGAATGAGCTGTCTCTCTGGATGGGACAACAGGATTTTTTTGATAATAAGGATGTGTGGTCTTGCAAAGGAAAATTGTATAAGTCTGCCACCTATTACTCTCATGTTCATGCTTCCATTCAATATTGTGCCTTGTCTAGATGGATCCGGCATAGTTCCTGTACCATGAAGATTAAAGTTTGTGCCTGGCTGCTGTTTCATGACAGACTCAATACTAAGGACATGTTGCAAAGAAGACATTGGAATGTCAGTGATTCTTTTAATTGTGTTCTCTGCCCTGGCCATGTACATGAACATAGAGACCACTTATTCTTTGGATGCAATTTTAGTATCAGAGTTTGGAATTGTCTCCAAATTAATTGGAATTCAGGCAATAGTCTCTTCCAAGTGGATGTTGCAATAAGGAAGGCCTTTGGACATTCTTTCTTCACTGAAGTTATTTTCCTAGCTTGTTGGAGCATTTGGAAAGTGAGGAATGATTTCATCTTCAATCATGTTAGGCCCAAATTTGCTGCTTGGCGCAGCATCTTCCTTCATGATGCCCATCTGATGGTGTATAGGACGAGGAAAAAGCACAAGGACTCTTCTTTGACTTGGATTAAGTCTTTAGGTTGATTTGTTTCTACTTCCCTCTCTAGAAAGTAGTTCCTGTCAACGTATCTTTTTGTAAAAAGTTCTGTAATTATTTTTGCAATTTCAATAAGGAGACTGTGGGGCTTTTGCCTTACAGTAGAAAAGTTCCAAAATAAACTCTATTGCCTTATGTTAGAGCACTAGCTTTGCACTTCTGCGGAATCCTCACTCTTGCTTCCGGCGTTGGAGTTTGATGAAACCTACAAGATAAGGTCGGCACGACTATGATATTTTTATTTTTCTCTTTTTTTTATACAAGGATACAACCTTTATTATTTTGCGGATGCTAAGACCCCTACTCGAACACAACTCGTCGATTTAAAGCGACTCACTCAATTCACACAAGTGCAATGCTCACAATAAATGAGCTAGTCCAATAGGGTAAGGTACACGCAAAGGAAGAATGGCTCACAACGGATATGGGCGGGGCACAATGCTTGGGATTCGTGGTGTCATTGTCGATGGCGAGTTGGCGTGGTTGCGTAAGCTTGTTTTTGTTGACGAGGAGCACCTAAAACAAACACTCAAACAACAATGGATGTGGTCAAAACAAAAATTGGAGTCAAGTTTCGGAATGGGAAAAATCTGGGTGGGTCGATTGGGAGGTCGGCTGGACCGGTGCTGGAACCTGTTTGCGTGGGTCCGGACCTGTCTGGGAACCGGTATCCTCTTCTGTTTGACCAGCTTGGGAAAACCGATCAGGGACGGTTGGAACCGGCACTGCGGACGGTCTGGGTCGGTTTGAACCGGTCTGCGAGCCGACCCATGTCGTGAACGGAAAAATGACTCTAAAAACTCCAAATCCGTGGGAAATTGACCAAATCAAGGTGTGGGAAAGCAAAGGGACGGTGGTAGGGTCCTTGTGTAACAGATCCACGGAACACAACTCATCAAATCAAGAGATCCATCCAAATCCAGTTGGTGGCTATTTATGGGATTTTTGAAAATTTTAGGGAGAAGAAAAATTGGGGGAGGGGAGGGTGGATTTGTGGTTTAATTCATGGCAACATGGCTCTCGATACTATATGGTGTGGGTTATACCACGATTGGGGTCTCGATGTTCACAAATTGACCAAGAACACAAAGAACGGGGAAGAACACGAGGAAAAACACGAGGATGAACACGAGGGGATCGAAGAGAAAAAGACGGTGACTGATAAATGGTGTGAACTGAAGGATTCGATGTCCCATCAACTAAGCCGCGACGGAAGCCTACGGAACAATCGATCCGAACTCACCTTGTCAAAAACCTATTGAACACCCATGGCTGGTCCACCGCGCCAATAGAACCTCAAATGTCAGTTGAGGTATATTGGGAAGTCACTACCTGAATCCCAAAGGGAAAGCATAGAAAACCCAATGTAGCTTTGATTCAATCCAAATTATGTGGTAAGATGGAGTAGCCTTGATATGTTTCTAGTGCAAACTAGAAGTAGCCTCTCAAGAGGAACATAAGGAGCAAAGCACAAATCTCAAATCATCTCTAACTATAGGGAGAGCAGGAGGGGGCCTATTTATAGGCAAAGGGGGTTGTTAGATGGGTACAAGCGTCAAATCCCCAAATGATTCGCAGGTCAAAGGCAATCAACTGTGCAGACCAGTGGATAAGTTAGTTGAACCGGAGCTGGAACCGGTCTGGGCCGGTCTAGGCCTGGCTGGTGGCTATTATCTCCTTCTGTAAGGAGGACACATGGTTGGTTGTCAGGCCGGTCTGGCCGGCGCTGGTGCCGGTCTTGTCCGGTTGTGACCGGACTGTTGGCTGGTATCCCCTTCTGTCTGACCGGTGTAGGAGCCCGCCTGGGTCGGCTGCAGCGTCGGTACAGCCGGTCCCGAGGCCGGTCTGGGCCGGTTGCCACCGATGTTGGAGCCCTCTTCCCTAGAGTCTTCCCGCTTCCTTGGCGTCGACTCTTGCTTCTTGTCCATCTTCCATGGCGTCTTCTTGAGTGTCTTCACATCCTCTTGGTGGGTCGTACCTAAGCACACATAAGCTATTTCCATGAGGTATCGAGCCATTTACCAAGTCATCGTACTCACGGAGAGCTAAGAGCGAGTTCACCTTGTATTGTATGTCTTCGGCTCGTGCTCTCGTCATTTGTCCATTAGGTGTAGTAGAGGAGTTTGGTGGGATGGGTTGTGCTGCATCACTCGGATTAGCTAAACTCTCAAGAACGAACATAACCTAGGTGGTTTGACTAATTTTTTTTGGCACATTAGACTAATCTAAGACAACTCCTAGCTACATTCAGTCCTATCGGGATAAATGATATTAAAAACCTCATACAAAGCAAGTCACAAACTTGACACAGTGAGAAAGGCTGCAACTGACAACTCATGCATCTCAGATTGACAACTCTAGTAGCATATAATGACAACAGTTGCAACAAATATTGAATTTTCTAAAATTGATCTACACTTTTGTCGTATCCACATCTTTGAAAGAAGAGTAGTTTTGCACGGGCAAGCTAAAAAGACTTCGACGGTAGAACCGAGCATTCAACATGTAAATGTTGGGCCACGGGTAGGGAGCTACACTAGTAATATTGAAAGCAAAAACTTTTCCTACTCTTCGTAGCCAAGGATCTGGTTTAGGGAGAAGGCCACGGTTCTTCCCAGTAGACGCCTAGGTGCGGAATGTCGATGACACACGTTGTTGGGGCAGTGAAGCCTGGGCGTCCCACCCCCGACTTCTTTGCATTCCTGCTCCAGCTAGTCAACGGCCAGCTCAAGCACCACGTACAAGGAGGAGTGACGCCGATGAGCTGCTAGGCAGGTGGCGGCGCCTCGGGACAGGATGGTGGTGGGTGGCACTCTCTTTCAAAGCGTCATCTTGGTCTCACCTCTTCAGGTGTTGTCCGCCGCCACCCCGTTTACTCTTATATAGGGAGTGGGTGAGGGGAGACAAGGGTTGCGACCCACTGCCCCCAAAACCCTAAACCTAGTCCTCGTGGGTCCCACTCATTTGATAGGTGTCACTTTGCCAACTTAGGTCCAACCTTTGTCGGCTTGTTGAAGTGGGATCTTATCCGTCTTGCTCTGCTCTCTTAAGTGTTTGACCCCGTAGGTTTATGGTAAGCCGAACACAGTCCGATTCACACTCGCAACTGATCAGACTACAGCGGCTTATAGAGAAACATGTCGGCTCCCGGATACCAACAAGTAAAGCCTTCGCCAATGTGACATTATGTCTAAGGCCCCAAAGGACAACCATCACCAATGATGAGCACCCTAAATTGGAAGGCGGAACCACACCAACGAATACGAAACCCGACTCAATCGCAAAAGATGTGCTAGACACATGACCCTGCACTCCCTCCGCTAGCGCTAAGCGCACTACCCGAGCGAGGATAGGGTAAGGCTGCCATTATTCTGAATTCAGATGTCACCACCTCCTCCCCATCCCAAAGAAGACACTAAAACTCAAAAAAAAAGAGCGGAACCCTTCCCGCCGGTAGACCATGGTCATGGCATCTCCAAGGCCCAAGAGGCGTCGCCGGCGAGGAGAAAAAAATAGATTTGAATGGCTCCTCTCCTATCTCCCTGTAACACCTGGGGTGTTCCCCTAAGTTAGAAAGTTGGTTGTTTTCTTTTTGCTTTGCATCACATGCATCATATGCATTGCACCATGTTTTCAAAACAACTCAAAAGTTCAAACCAATTTAAACTTTCAAAACATGTCCAAAATTTCCAATTAAAAGTTGCAAACTAAACAACTCAAATTGTTTTTCAATAGTTTTGAAGTTGAATTTATTTAAATTGCTTGTTAATAAAAATTCCTTTTTATCAACACCCTAATGGCAAATTCAAATTCAAATCAATTCATCCATAATTGGCATGTTCCAAATGTGGGTTTAAAAATTAAAATCTTGCAAACAATTAAATTCAATAAGTTTTCATAATTGTTTGAGTTATTGAATAACCATTGTTTATTTCAAAAATCAAAACCTATATGAAACCCTATTTGAATTTCAACTAGCAATTTCAAACTAATTGGCATTTTCAAATTGTTGAAAATAAGTTAACATACCTTGATATTGCTGTTTTGTAAATCAAATAAAAATATTTTATAAAACTAAAACCCTAACCTCTAATTCTATTTTTCCCTCCTTTCCTTCCCTACAAAAAAAAAAGAGAGAACAAAAAAAATAAAACAAAAAGAAAACCCTTTGAGCTGTGGGGAGGCAGGCCAAGTGGCCCATCTACCACCCACAGCCCATTCCCCTCTTCTCCCAGCCCACCACACCACCTAGGCCCGCCTACTCCTTCTTCCTCGTACGGCACTGCATCGAGGAGGTACACGTCGGCACGGTGAAGGATTGACGGCCACTGCTCCATCCTCCACCTCCATAAAGCACCGCCATCCCCCTCTCCCTCGTGCCCTAGTTTCCCCCCTCTCCTCTCTCCTCCATGGCGCCGCCAATTCTTCTCTCTTCCTCCCACCTCTCTGTTCCCTTCCCTCTGTGCTGTACCGAGAGGGAGAGAGGCAGTGGCAGGTCGCCGTCGCCCCGCCGCCATGGCCACTGTCGAGCCAAGACGGTCGCGGGAACGACACCTACACTCGATCCTCGTCGCCTCGTGGGGTAATCGGAGCCGCCGCTGCTCCGGGTTGGTGACGCCAAGGTCGCCAATGTCGCAGCTGCGCACCTCGCCGTCGTCTTCCCGTCGCCCTCCGTTCTCATCGTCCGCTCCAGCTGCGTCAAGACCCCGCTGTGAGCCCTCGTTCCATCCCTGCCATCTCCGTTTCCTCTCATGCGTCAGGGCTGCTGTGATGCACCGGCGATCATCGACGCGTCGCTGTAGTATTTTCCTCCGTGCCTGCTAACTGAATATAGTTTCAGTTCCGTCAGGTTGCTGTCGAAGATTCAGTTATCCGCGCTGTAGCTCTTCTTATTTGCGCGGACAGTTACCCTATCACCAATCGCAGCACTAGCCCATTGGCCCTGTTCCTTGCGAGCGCTGGGGGAGACCCAGGTTCGATCCCCTCTGCCGCATAAAGGCCACCCCTTTTTTGATGATTTTCGCCCGCGCGTCCAGGCCCACCGCTCAGTGGCGTTCGTTGCCACGGGGGATCTACACCCGCACGCGTGGCTGCCAGCGTGGCGCCTGGCCCACGCGTCAGTAGCCCTGGGCAGCTGTTGCGCGGTGCAGATCCAATTTCTTGCGCAGAATTTCTCACACAGGCCCCTAGTCCTGTTTTTCCTTACACCTAGGTCCTCCAAAATTTACAGAAACACCCCTAAATTCTTTTGCCCCTAACTTTCAAACCACATCTCCAAATAATTCAAACTTTACATGTATCCCATGCTAAATTTAATTCTCTATCTGTTTAAATCATTTGTTTACTGTTTTGAACATCCCAAAATGTTTTCAAAATTCAAATTCAAACACCTCATTACAAATTTGGTTAAATTCATAACTAATTCAAATTTAATTCAAATGTCACATATAAAATATGTTTTCCATCCAAAATTTCATACTCTTTCCAAATATAACATTTGTTTTCTGTTTTGGATAAATAAAATTAGTACAATTACTTAATGCTTTAATTAAATCATTTAAATAGTGAAATTCATAACTTGCTCAATTAAATTCCAATTTCAACAAATAAAATATGTTTTCCACTCAAAATGCAACCACCTTTATGAATACCAAATTTGTTTTGCAATTTGAACAATTAAAATTGGTGTCATTTAAAAATGCCTTAATTAATTAATTGAAAGTCCTAATTAATAACTTTCACATGCTTGTTCCAAATTGAAAACCCAAAACATGAAATCCATCCAAAATTAAATGCCACACTTGAATATAAACTTTGTTTTCTGTTTTGAATAATTTAAATTGCTGAAAACAACTGTTTCTTAATTAATGCATTTAAAATTGTCAATTTAATAACTTGCTCATTTTAAATCCAAATTCAACAAATGAAATATGTTTTCCATCTAAAATTTGGTGTTCTTTCCAAATATGAATTTTGTTATCTGTTTTGAACAATTAAAATGGGTGAAATCAATAAATGGTTATGTAACTCATTTAAGAAGCCAAATTTCATAACTTAATAAATAAAATTCCAAACTTGGTAAACACCTTTTCAAATTGAAGCTATTGTTGTTTTCTTATTGTTTTCATCATCCATGCATCATTGTAATCAACTCTCACATGATGGTTATTTGTAGATCATTTAATTCAACATTGATTCATGGGCTTTTCCATATGCAATCCAAATTGCATATGGGCCCATTTAAATATGTTTACCATGTCAACTAGTTTACCTTTGATGCACCCTTAAACTTGTCATGCATCCATATCTTGATCATGATGGATCTTTTGCCGTAGAAGTAATTGTTGCATCCGGTGTTTGTTCTAGTTCGTTGCTTCTTCACGGATAGGACGTTGAGATGATGTGAGCAACGACAAGTTCTTCGGATGTACCTCTACTTGTTGGATCTTAGGAAAGTATACTCACTTGCTGCCTATGGGTGCCTTTCATCACTTGTTACCGATTCTTCCCGTTGCCTTTATTCTAGCCTTATGATTCGATGCTTGTGTCTCGATCCTATCATATGTTTACCTTGCAACCATGATATAGCCTTCCTTCCACTTCCTATTAACTGTTGTTTGTTTACCTTGTTGGCTCTCGTGTCGTAGTTGCATGCTTAGTGTTGTTTGCGCTCAAGTCTTGTTGTTCGTCTTATCACATGTTTAGTTGATAGTTGGGTTTCAACTTAATCAACAACATGTTAATGTTTTGGGTAATATTAATTTGATGATAAGGCACCGGCAGGAGGCCCGGCGTGGTTTTGAGGCCTGCTAGTGTCGAACTTAATTAGGAAAAGGGTCTTGTCCTCCGATCCATGATGAGCGCGCTAACCGCATGTGGGAAGCGAGTATGGGCGCCCCCCGCAACTTTGATTCGATTCGCATCTCGTCCAAATCGCCTCATTTAGTTCGGGTTTTCCATTTGTCGCATGCATATGCAGGTGCGAACCCTTGGCGCCAGGGTGGAACTTTTGTAGTCGTCATTTAGGGAGACACGTTCTTAGAGTGCTATGAGGGTCCCCTTTTCTTCGTGGGGCTTGATTAGCCGTGCGCTCAATTGCACGGGGTTCTTTGGGCTTGATGCGAAGAAGAGTTGGGTTGTGTTGAGTGCCTCGCTTGGTGGAAGTGCATTTCCATCTGGCGGGTCATTCTTACGTGTACGGCCAAATTGGTGCATCCCTGCAGGGTTAAATCTTCTCGAGAAGCCGTGTTGTCCGCGGTTATGGATGACTTGGTGAAAGTGCTGGCTAAAAAGTACTCAGACAACTTACACTTAACGATGATGACTTGACTAGTAATATAGATTACCTCCACCATAAAAATGAATGTCACCCTAATCAACTGTGTGAGTTTTCCTTGGGTTGCTTCCTTAGTAGGGGGTAACACTGGATGGGTATTGTTTGGTGAGTAGTTGTAGTTGGTTCTGATACGCTATCTTATCCCTTTCTTGTAGCCGGAAGTTGTAGTGTGTTTCTGTAGTTGGTTAGTGCAGCCCGCTGCCGCTTCTTTGCAATAATCCCTTCCTTTCAATTGTACCCAAAGTATTTGTATCTTGTGATGATTGGTTACGCTAGTATCTTGTGAGTATGGTTTATCCACTTGCCAGTACTTAACCGTACTGACCCACGAATCCTTTTCGTGGCTGCATATTCCACATTGCAGTCAACAGGTTTGAAGTCTGACGACGTTAGCTTGGAAATCCCTCCGGCTTGGCATGGGCAGGGATTGGACGCCATCGGTTATCTTCAGGACTCTTAGTCCAATTTGTATCTTGTCCGTAGTCGGACACTATGTTGCTTTTTCCACTGTTATTTGGATCTTTGTATTGTATCAGTTGTATCCTTGACTCGTTTGAGTCCTCTTGTATATATCTTTTCTTTTGTTGTTGGGGAATATTCGTGAACTGTTGTAATGTTATCACAAGTGGCAACCTGGAATCGGTTATTATGTGGATTTTGGCGGGAATGCTGAAATCTGCATAGTGCCCGATCTCGGGGCGTCACAAATGGTATCAGAGCCTGGTTTCCGATTCCCGATATTGTTTCGATACGAATGGTTATCGAAGCAACGGGTCCGCAGAGCCTGTAGGATAACCTCGCTAACGGTCGTTGTTTCTAGAGTGTCAAAAACTATTTGTGCAAAAACTGTTTTGGAAACATCTCAATAGGATTCTTGTTTTCTCCTTATCTCTATTCTATTTCCCCTCCCATCTTATTTGTTTTGGAGTCTCTCCCCCTTGTCTATCTTTCAAAGTGTTAGGATCCTACGTAGGTGGACGTTTTCTGAGCCTTTAACCTAATAGGTTCGATCATCGGAAGATTCCTGGTGGAAGAACATTGTCATCAGCCCAAGCAAGATTCCCTTGTTAGTGGTGTCGAGGAGATCAGCTGGAAGCATGAAGAATCGATAGTCGAACTTCTTTCCCCTCCCGGGTTAGTGGGTGGATTGCGAGGGCGCAATCCCCTTGTTAGTGGTGTCGTCTGTAACACCTGGGGTGTTCCCCTAAGTTAGAAAGTTGGTTGTTTTCTTTTTGCTTTGCATCACATGCATCATATGCATTGCACCATGTTTTCAAAACAACTCAAAAGTTCAAACCAATTTAAACTTTCAAAACATGTCCAAAATTTCCAATTAAAAGTTGCAATAAACAACTCAAATTGTTTTTCAATAGTTTTGAAGTTGAATTTATTTAAATTGCTTGTTAATAAAAATTCCTTTTTATCAACACCCTAATGGCAAATTCAAATTCAAATCAATTCATCCATAATTGGCATGTTCCAAATTTGGGTTTAAAAATTAAAATCTTGCAAACTATTAAATTCAATAAGTTTTCATAATTGTTTGAGTTATTGAATAACCATTGTTTATTTCAAAAATCAAAACCTATATGAAACCCTATTTGAATTTCAACTAGCAATTTCAAACTAATTGGCATTTTCAAATTGTTCAAAATAAGTTAACATACCTTGATATTGCTGTTTTGTAAATCAAATAAAAATATTTCATAAAACTAAAACCCTAACCTCTAATTCTATTTTTCCCTCCTTTCCTTCCCTACAAAAAAAAAGAGAGAGAACAAAAAAAAATAAAACAAAAAGAAAACCCTTTGAGCTGTGGGGAGGCAGGCCAAGTGGCCCACCTACCACCCACAGCCCATTCCCCTCTTCTCCCAGCCCACCCCACCACCTAGGCCCGCCTACTCCTTCTTCCTCGTACGGCACTGCATCGAGGAGGTACACGTCGGCACGGTGAAGGATTGACGGCCACTGCTCCATCCTCCACCTCCATAAAGCACCGCCATCCCCCTCTCCCTCGTGCCCTAGTTTCCCCCCTCTCCTCTCCCCTCCACGGCGCCGCCAATTCTTCTCTCTTCCTCCCACCTCTCTGTTCCCTTCCCTCTGTGCTGTACCGAGAGGGAGAGAGGTAGTGGCAGGTCGCCGTCGCCCCGCCGCCATGGCCACTGTCGAGCCAAGACGGTCGCGGGAACGACACCTACACTCGATCCTCGTCGCCTCGTGGGGTAATCGGAGCCGCCGCTGCTCCGGGTTGGTGACGCCAAGGTCGCCAATGTCGCAGCTGCGCACCTCGCCGTCGTCTTCCCGTCGCCCTCCGTCCTCGTCGTCCGCTCCAGCTGCGTCAAGACCCCGCTGTGAGCCCTCGTTCCATCCCTGCCATCTCCGTTTCCTCTCGTGCGTCAGGGATGCTGTGATGCACCGGCGATCATCGACGCGTCGCTGTAGTATTTTCCTCCGTGCCTGCTAACTGAATTCAGTTTCAGTTCCGTCAGGTTGCTGTCGAAGATTCAGTTATCCGTGCTGTAGCTCTTCTTATTCGCGCAGACAGTTACCCTATCACCAATCGCAGCACTAGCCCATTGGCCCTGTTCCTTGCGAGCGCTGGGGGAGACCCAGTTCGATCCCCTCTGCCGCATAAAGGCCACCCCTTTTTTGATGATTTTCGCCCGCGCGTCCAGGCCCACCGCTCAGTGGCGTTGGTTGCAACGGGGGATCTACACCCGCACGCGTGGCTGCCAGCGTGGCGCCTGGCCCACGCGTCAGTAGCCCTGGGCAGCTGCTGCGCGGTGCAGATCCAATTTCTTGCGCAGAATTTCTCGCACAGGCCCCTAGTCCCTGTTTTTCCTTACACCTAGGTCTTCCAAAATTTACAGAAACACCCCTAAAATTCTTTTGCCCCTAACTTTCAAACCACATCTCCAAATAATTCAAACTTTACATGTATCCCATGCTAAATTTAATTCTCTATCTGTTTAAATCATTTGTTTACTGTTTTGAACATCCCAAAATGTTTTCAAAATTCAAATTCAAACACCTCATTACAAATATGGTTAAATTCATAACTAATTCAAATTTAATTCAAATGTCACATATAAAATATGTTTTCCATCCAAAATTTCATACTCTTTCCAAATATAACATTTGTTTTCTGTTTTGGATAAATAAAATTAGTACAATTACTTAATGCTTTAATTAAATCATTTAAATGGTGAAATTCATAACTTGCTCAATTAAATTCCAATTTCAACAAATAAAATATGTTTTCCACTCAAAATGCAACCGCCTTTATGAATATCAACTTTGTTTTGCAATTTGAACAATTAAAATTGGTGTCATTTAAAAATGCCTTAATTAATTAATTGAAAGTCCTAATTAATAACTTTCACATGCTTGTTCCAAATTGAAAACCCAAAACATGAAATCCATCCAAAATTAAATGCCACACTTGAATATAAACTTTGTTTTCTGTTTTGAATAATTTAAATTGCTGAAAACAACTGTTTCTTAATTAATGCATTTAAAATTGTCAATTTAATAACTTGCTCATTTTAAATCCAAATTCAACAAATGAAATATGTTTTCCATCTAAAATTTGGTGTTCTTTCCAAATATGAATTTTGTTATCTGTTTTGAACAATTAAAATGGGTGAAAACAATAAATGGTTATGTAACTCATTTAAGAAGCCAAATTTCATAACTTAATAAATAAAATTCCAAACTTGGTAAACACCTTTTCAATTTGAAGCTATTGTTGTTTTCTTATTGTTTTCATCATCCATGCATCATTCTAATCAACTTTCACATGATGGTTATTTGTAGATCATTTAATTCAACATTGATTCATGGGATTTTCCATATGCAATCCAAATTGCATATGGGCCCATTTAAATATGTTTACCATGTCAACTAGTTTACCTTTGATGCACCCTTAAACTTGTCATGCATCCATATCTTGATCATGCTGGATCTTTTGCCGTAGAAGTAATTGTTGCATCCGGTGTTTGTTCTAGTTCGTTGCTTCTTCACGGATAGGACGTTGAGATGATGTGAGCAACGACAAGTTCTTCGGATGTACCTCTACTTGCTGGATCTCAGGCAAGTATACTCACTTGCTGCCTATGGCTGCCTTTCATCACTTGTTACCGATTCTTCCCGTTGCCTTTATTCTAGCCTTATGATTCGATGCTTGTGTCTCGATCCTATCATATGTTTACCTTGCAACCATGATATAGCCTTCCTTCCACTTCCTATTAACTGTTGTTTGTTTACCTTGTTGGATCTCGTGTCGTAGTTGCATGATTAGTGTTGTTTGCACTCAAGTATTGTTGTCCGTCTTATCACCTGTTTAGTTGATAGTTGGGTTTCAACTTAATCAACAACATGTTAATGTTTTGGGTAATATTAATTTGATGATAAGGCACCGGCAGGAGGCCCGGCGTGGTTTTGAGGCCTGCTAGTGTCGAACTTGATTAGGAAAAGGGTCTTGTCCTCCGATCCATGATGAGCGCGCTAACCGCATGTGGGAAGCGAGTATGGGCGCCCCCCGCAACTTTGATTCGATTCGCATCTCGTCCAAATCGCCTCATTTAGTTCGGGTTTTCCATTTGCCGCATGCATATGCAGGTGCGAACCCTTGGCGCCAGGGTGGAACTTTTGTAGTCGGCATTTAGGGAGACACGTTCTTAGAGTGCTGTGAGGGTCCCCTTTTCTTCGTGGGGCTTGATTAGCCGTGCGCTCAATTGCACGGGGTTCTTTGGGCTTGATGCGAAGAAGAGTTGGGTTGTGTTGAGTGCCTCGCTTGGTGGAAGTGCATTTCCATCTGGCGGGTCATTCTTACGTGTACGGCCAAATTGGTGCATCCCTGCAGGGTTAAATCTTCTCGAGAAGCCGTGTTGTCCGCGGTTATGGATGACTTGGTGAAAGTGCTGGCTAACAAGTACTCATACAACTTACACTTAACGATGATGACTTGACTAGTAATATAGATTACCTCCACCATAAAAATGAATGTCACCCTAATCAACTGTGTGAGTTTTCCTTGGGTTGCTTCCTTAGTAGGGGGTAACACTGGATGGGTATTGTTTGGTGAGTAGTTGTAGTTGGTTCTGATATGCTATCTTATCCCTTTCTCGTAGCCGGAAGTTGTAGTGTGTTTCTGTAGTTGGTTAGTGCAGCTCGCTGCCGCTTCTTTGCAATAATCCCTTCCTTTCCATTGTACCCAAAGTATTTGTATCTTGTGATGATTGGTTACGCTGGTATCTTGTGAGTATGGTTTATCCACTTGCCAGTACTTAACCGTACTGACCCACGAATCATTTTCGTGGCTGCATATTCCACATTGCAGTCAACAGGTTTGAAGTCTGACGACGTTAGCTTGTGAATCCCTCCGGCTTGGCCTGGGCAGGGATTGGACGCCATCGGTTATCTTCAGGAATCTTAGTCCAATTTGTATCTTGTCCGTAGTCGGACACTATGTTGCTTCTTCCGTTGTTATTTGGATCTTTGTATTGTATCAGTTGTATCCTTGACTCGTTTGAGTCCTCTTGTATATATCTTTTCTGTTGTTGTTGCGGAATATTCGTGAACTGTTGTAATGTTATCACAAGTGGCAACCTGGAATCGGTTATTATGTGGATTTTGGCGGGAATGCTGAAATCTGCGTAGTGCCCGATCTCGGGGCGTCACACTCCCGGCAGCCGTACCATAGAGCATCTAATTTTAACTCAATCGTAAATCGTAATGACCAAATGCCGATTAATAGGTACGTTCGGGTTATGCAAACAAATGGTATTTGGCGATCAAATGGTGTGAGCTATCAGATTGATGCTAATTTTTGAGTTTAATAGAAGGCCCTTTATCGGGGGGAAAATACCTAGCTACTTGTCTTGAAGGACCCAGAACTTCAAGATTCAAGTGCAACATTTACACTTCTAAACAGAGGATACCAACTCTGATCAAAACTGTATCCAGGAAGGAAGATAGCGCAACTATGAGTTGGAGCATGGATAAGATGCTAGAATCTTTAGATTCCAGGAAGGGAGCACAAGGAAATCAGAATGGCTACTGAACCCTCGGCCATCTGAAACCCAATCAAACTGATCCATTGGCCTTAACTTTCTACTTGTGTACAATGGTGGAGTAACCCTAAGAGAAACTCTAGCAGAGCCCTTAAACCAGAAACTGAAAAAACGCTTTTGAGTTCGCGTTTTGGCTGATTCTACGGGTTGCGGAGGGTCGGATGTGTAACACCCGGGGTTTTTACCCCAAATAGAATTGCTTGTTTTCTTTCTTTTTTTGCATTGCATTGCATCATGCATCATATGCATTGCACTCTTGTTTTCAAACCAATTTCAAAATTCAAACCTTTTCAAATATTTGAAATTTTCAAAAACAAACACTTGCACACTTGGGCATTTTGGATGCCAAGTGCAAAGAAACCAAAATTATAATTTTTGGAGTAGTGAAACCTCCCCAAATTCAAATTCAACCCAAATTCATCTAAATTCAAACTTCCACAAAAGTTTGAATTTTTCAAAATAAAAAATTGGTGCACTTGGGCATTTTCAATTCCAAATGCAATAAAAATTTATTTCATAATTTTTGCATGTGTAAAACCCCTCCAATTTCCAATTTCTCTTTCACTTTTACAAAAAGAAAAAAAAGGGAACAAGGAACCGTGGGGAGGCAGGCTTAACAGCCCACCTACTACCCAACGGCCAGCCCATCTTCCAGCCCACCTCCTCTCAGCCCAGCCCACCTACTCCCTCTCCTTCCTCCTCCGTACAGAGCACGAGGAGAGCGTGCTGATCCCCTGTCGCTTTCCCCAACCACCCCCCTCCACCATGGTCCCCCCTCTCCCCCTCCTTATCTACCCCCCGAGGGCACACCCAAACCCTAGCTTTCTTCCTCCCTGCCGCCGCCGATCCCCTCTCTTCTTCCTCTCCTTCCTCTGTTTCTTTTTCCCCACCAGTACACCACCATGGCCGGAGCTTGAAGCTTTGCCGTGTCGTCGCCTCAAGAACTTCCACGCCAAGATGGATGTCGGAATGGAATCAGGAGGTCTTTCTCTCCGTGGTTGTTGAAGACGCCGAGGCGGGAGGCGGCCTGGATCGACGACACCGTCGAGATCTTCCCGACAAAGACCACCGTGCCTTCCTCGCCTACATGATCGGCATCAGGTCACCGCGAGCCTTCCCAAGCCCCTCCACTCCCCGGGGCGACCCCAAGGTGATCCGCCATCTCTAGGACCTCTCCCCTACCCCTCCTTGTGCTCTGGGATCGTCGCCATCGAGCAGCACGATCCGTTGTGTGTCAGGTCGCTGTGTTCTGTGCCCATCGTCCCGTGCAGTACGAGTGTTGTTCTTCGGTTTCAGATAACAAGGCGCCACTTTTATCTCTTAAACTGTCAGATCCACCTCTGTACAGCAAGAGCGGTTTAGCCCAGTGGCATGTTCCCCCGTCTCTCTCCTGGGAGACCAGGGTTCGAATCCCGCTTCACCTTTTATTTCTGCTATTTTATTTTACCGGCGGCCTGCTGTCCCGTGCACTGAAGAAATTCAGTTTCGTCAGTTTTACACCGCCCAGTTACACTTCATCTTAGTTCAGCTCTGCCTTGAGACACAAGCGAGCACATAGCCTAGTGGCAGCGCAACCGATCCGCACTCCCTGGAGCCCCGAGTTCGAATCCCACCCATGGCAAAGCCACCCCTTTTTTCTCCATTTTCTTTTATTCTCGAAAATCCAGAAAGACAGAACTAAATCTTTATTTGTAAAATCAATAACAAATTGAAAAATGCTCCAATTTCAATGATTCAAATTTCTATGGATTCAGCATCTTGTGCTCCTTCTGTTAGTAACAAAGTTGCAACATGTTTCTGTAATAAATTGTGCACTAAATAATTAAATACAGAAATGGCTATTAAAATTTGAAACTTTGGAAATTCATAACTTGAGTTCTGTTTACCCAAATTGAGCAAACTTGGTCTCTAAAATTTTGTCTTAACAAACTCTACACAGTGGTATTTTATTTGGTCACAATTGAATTAAATTTGAACATGTTTACTTCTGTTTACTAAAAGGGGCAGAATAAAAATGCTTATGAAAAAATGCATAATAAATTCAATAATGATCCAAAAATTATGTTTAATAGCTCAAAATGTTCATTTAAACATTTTATACATGTTTTCAACCTTTTCAATACAATTTTTTTTACTGTTTTTCCTAATTAAAAGTGGTGCAATAATTCAATGCTTTAATTAAACCTTTTAAATTGCAAAAATTCATAATTAAATATTTAAAATTACAAATTTGGCAAATGAGGTATCAAATTGAAGCTAATGTTGTTTACCTTCTGTTTTCATCAATTATGTTGCATTTAATCCACTTTAACTCAATGTTTATTTGTAGTTCAATTAATCAACTATTAATGCATATGGGATT
Source organism: Alopecurus myosuroides (assembly GCA_028641055.1). Taxonomy (NCBI): domain Eukaryota; kingdom Viridiplantae; phylum Streptophyta; class Magnoliopsida; order Poales; family Poaceae; genus Alopecurus; species Alopecurus myosuroides. Next base: position 113,705,337 of record CM054063.1, on the reverse strand, counting down.
TTCCAAATGCAATTCAAATTGCATATGGGCCCATTTAAATTGTTCCTTGTGTCCTCTAGTTTATTTTGATGCACCCTTTAACTTGTCATGCATATAAAATAGGATCATGCTGGATCTTTTGCCATAGTAGTAATTGTTACATCCATTGATTCTTTTAGCTCTTTGCCTCTTCGCGGATAGGACGTTGAGATGATGTGAGCATCGACAAGTTCTGCGGATGTACCTCTACTTGCTGGATCTCAGGCAAGTATACTCACTTGCTACCTATGGCTGCCTTTCATCACTTGTTACCGATTCTTTCCGTTGTCTTTATGCTAGCCTAGTATTTTTGATGCTTGTGTCTCGATCCTATATATCATATGTTTACCTTGCAGCCATGATATAGCCTTCCTTCCACTTCCTATCAACTGTTGCTTGGTTAACTTGTTGGCCCTCGTGTCGTAGTTGCATGCTTAGTGTTGTTTGCGCTCGAGTCTTGTTGTCCTTTTTCATATCACCTGTTTAGTTGATAGTTGGGTTTCAATTTAATCAACACATGTTAATGTTTGGGGTAATAATAATTTGATGATAAGGCACCGGCAGGAGGCCCGGCGTGGTTTTGGAGCCTGCTAGTGTCGAAACTAGGAAAAGGGTCTTGTCCATTGATCCATGATGAGCGCGCTAACCGCATCCGGGAGGTAGTATGGGACCCCCCTCGACTTGGACCTGATTTGCAGCTTGTCCGAAGAGCCACACTTAGTTCGGGTGTTCCATTTTCTCATACGCATGAATGGGTTGGCCCCCCATGTTTACTGTTGATGATGATGATGCATATAGGGCGAGGCCTGTATTGCCGGGGTGTTGCGTCCTGCGGGAGTTTTGCACACTTGCGCTGAGTATTCTGCTGCGTGGCTGGGACCTTATAGCTCCGTGGCTCCTAGGATGGGTTGTAGAGACGGTTTGGGTCGTGTCGAGCCAACCTGAGTTTTAGTTGGTGGCTTGAGTGTGTACGGGTACTGTAGCGCACCCTGCAGGGATGAATCTTCTCGAGAAGCCGTGTTGTCCGCGGTTATGTGACGACTTGGTGAAAGTGCTGGCTAACAAGTACTCAGACAACTTACACCTAATGATAATAACTTGACTAGTAATATAGTATTACCTTCACCATAAAAATGAATGTCACCTTAATCAACAACGTGAGTTTCCTTGGGTTGCTTCCTTAGTAGGGGGTAACACTGGATGGGTATTGTTTGGTGAGTAGTTATAGTTGGTTTTGTCGCGCTCTCTTATCCCTCTCTAATAGCCGGAAGCTGTAGCGTGTCTCTCTAGTTGTTGGTGCTGCCCGCTGCCGCTTCTTTGCACTACCCCCTTTCTTTCCGTTGTACCCAAAGTATTTGTATCTTGTGATGATTGGTTACGCTGGTATCTTGTGAGTATGGTTTTATCCACTTGCCAGTACTTAATAGTACTGACCCACGAATCCATTTCGTGGCTGCATATTCCACATTGCAGTCAACAGGTTTGAAGTCTGACGACGTTAGCTTGGGAATCCCTCCGGCTTGGCCTGGGCAGGGATTGGACGCCATCGGTTATCTTCAGGACTCTTAGTCCAATTTGTATCTTGTCCGTAGTCGGACACTATGTTGTTTCTTCCGCTGTTATTTGGATCTTTGTATTGTATCAGTTGTATTCTTGACTCGTTTGAGTCGTCTTGTATATATCTTTTCTGTTGTTGTTGCGGAATATTCATGAACTGTTGTAATGTTATCACAAGTGGCAACCTGGAATCGGTTATTATGTGGATTTTGGCGGAAATGCTGAAATCTGCATAGTGCCCGATCCCGGGGCGTCACAGGATGGTAGCAGAACCCGTATAAAATGAATTGCAAATTCGATTTCATTTATTCGGCAACGAACTCGCCACGGGAATACATAGAAATTAAACATTTAAAAGTGGTGATTAACTACGGTTCATCGCCGCACCCTCTACATCTACTCTTCTGCACCGCCGTCTTCAGTTGGAGGCGGCGGAGCTGGAGGAGGAGCAGCTGGAGTTTGCACTGACGTGCTCGAGCTGCGCCACGACAATGGCTTCCCACTGCCGCTTCTTCCTCCGCGCCTCCTCGTCCGCGCGCAGGCCAGGCTCCAGCTGCTTGGCGTTGTACGCGTCTAGGTGACGCTGGTGGCGAAGGCTCTTGTCGATGCCACGCTAGACGAGATCCTCGTCATTGTCGACGAAGGCGAGCGGGGCGTCTCCTATGTCCTCCTCACTGGAGATGTCCTGGGGCGGACCATGGATTCGTCCGTGCTCGCTAATGCGAGGCACGACCGCACCAGCGATGGGCATGGCCGATGCAGGGCGTCGAGGGGAGCCCGTAGCTCCGTTGGCGCCGGTGGTGATGTTCCTCTGTGGTTCCATGACACTAATGCGGAAGGGGCGGGATTAAAGGTGGCGTGGAGCTGAGGCAATCGCTCACCGGAGCTACGAAGCGCGATGAGCAATCGTGGCTGTGCAGTCAGGGTTCGCGGAAGGATTGACCTGAGAACGGCTCGGGGACCCATTCATATAGCAGTTGGCGGGGGTGGGGGGATTTTCGGGCCCTCGAGTCGCGTTCTCAGGCCGGCCCAAGTTTACGGGTTCTACTAGTACGTGCAAAATGAACCCAACCCCTAAAAGCGCCAGAAGTTTTTAGTTCCAGCCCTTTTTGGGGCTCTGCTAGAGATGGTCTAACTAGTAAGTGTTTTTTCTACATGCAAGGACCGACCTAACTAGTTCAAACCCAAAATTCTAAGTTGAAGAAGGTCAACATTATATCTGAGCCACCAGATTATAGATCCATGGGAAGTTTCAGTTTCTTTTTCTTCGAAACATATGACAACTTTTGGTATTAACTGTCTGAACTATCACATGGTTCATCAAAATATTTTCCGAGTAATGGAAACCCTGATGCTAATCACAAGACTGACTGGTTGTGCACTAAGCGATTGAGTTATGTGTAGTTGGTTCATGTTAGTGTTGTTCAGGTGGCTTGTCTTTGTGGCCACTCTCTCGGACCCATGAGCTGGGATGTGTTTTTTCTTTGTTTCTTTCGGATATTGAACTACTCTTTTTACCAAAAAAAAAAGGCTTTGTGCCTGCTTTATAAATAAAGCAACAACAATCCAAGTTCCTACAACATCCAACAACCACAAAAAAGAGCGAGGAAAGGAAGAAGGGTACACAATATCTCGCTAGGGCATCAGGACAGGTAAGCCCAAAGAAACATAAAGTGAAACATAAATAGGACGGGGGAGGATACAAGGAGAAAAGACACCCCTCCGCCCGCTAGGCTCGGCTCGTAGAAGAGGAGGAGATCCGCCGCGCAGACGCCACCAACCGGTTGAGCATATCATCCAGCTGAGCCCTATCCTGTTGTCTACATAGCGGGTGCCACTACTACATGAAAGCAAGACATTTGAATATGGAGTCAGTTGCATGCCAAAGGAAACTCCGCTCTATCACCATTTTATTCCTAATCGTCCAAAGCGTCCACGTCACCCCTGCAAAAATAACCCAGAAGAGGCGACGCCCCCTCCCGGTCCTTCTCGCCTGGGTTTCTATGAATTCGCCCAGGTCTGAGGCCCTCCATTTAGGTCCCAGCCCTTCATAGACAAAATTCCATAGAAATCGGGCCGCAGGGCAAGTGAACATAATATGGGTCTCCGTCTCCGGAACCCCACATAGCGGACACTCACCATCCCCCGGGCCTTGACGTTTTCGTACTTCCACCCCCGATGGGAGGCGGTCGCGCAATAATTGCCACACAAAAGTCTTGATCTTAGACGGTATGGGGGCTTTCCATAGTTTAGATGACCAGGCCTGCCCCGGTCCGGGGAACAGGCTACGGTAAGCCGACTTAACTGAGAAAGCCCCAGATGGCGCAAGGGGCCACGTAACATTATCCGGAGCTCCCTCTACGGAGCCCGGTAACGCTTCTCTAAGCTCCTGCCAAGCTGTCGCTTCTACCGGTCCAAATGTCCTTCGGAACGAGATGTTGCAAATTCCATTGGGGGCGGCATCCGCAACTGAAATCAATGGCTCCAAGCAAATTGCAAAGAGACTCGGATAGACCAACTAAAGCGGTATATCTCCAAGCCACACATCTACCCAAAACAAAGTAGATCGGCCATCCCCCACAACAAACCATGCTCCCTTCCGGCTCATACTTGATGGATTGGATGGATCACCAGAATTGGGATCTCTTCCGACGATCACAGGATAACAGAGGGAAACCTCGAAGATATTTTTCTTTAATAAGTTGAGCCTTAGCCCTCCATCGTCCTGTAAGATACTCCATACCCATCTAAGAATTAGCGCGATGTTCATCTTCCGGGAGGCCAGTATCCCTATGCCCTCAAAATCTTTGGGGGCGCACACATGAGCCCATTTGACCATGTGATACTTTTGTTCTCCATTGGAAGCCGACCAGAAGAAGCGCGAAAGCTCTTTATCCATGGCCTTATGCGCTCCTTCAGGGAGAAGGTAGAGGCCCATCATATACATCAGCAAGCTGGAAAGGCACGAGTCAATGAGCACGGATTTCCTCCCCTTGGAGGTGAACCTTCCGCACCATGGCTAAACCTTCTTAGTCACCCTCCCCATCAGAGGCGCAAGGTCCCACATGAGGATCCTAGAGACCCCCAATGGGACTCCAGATATTCAACTGGGAATGTGGACAGCTTGCAATTGAAGTTATCCGCAATCCGTTATTGCTCCTCTGGGAGGAATCCCAGGACCACCACCTCGCTCTTGTCGAAGTTTATTTTTATGCCCGACATCGCCTCAAAGCATAGGAGAAGGAATTTGAGATTGCAAATATCCCTCTCCAGGCCTTCTATCATAATCATCCTGTCAATCGCATATTGGAGGCAGGTCACCTCACCTCCTGGTATTAGGTGGCCGACCACCCTTGAAATGTGGCTGTCCTCCTTCGCCAATTCTAACATAGTTGCAAGGGATTCTACTGCCAGGTTGAATAAAATGGGGGATGTAGGATCTCCCTGTCTCACCCAGCATAAAGATCTAAAGTACGATCCAATCACCCCATTTATATTAATTGTCGTGTTTCCACTCATGACGATTTGCATAATCCAGCAGATTACACAGTTATCAAGCCCCCAACATTCGAGGACTTGCCGTAAAAACTCCCAGTCCAAACGATTATATGCTTTCTGGAAGTCCAGCTTGAGCAACACACCCTTAAGGTGTCGGACCTTTACTTCATGAGTTATCTCATGAAGCGCCAGAATCCCATCATGAATATATTGTCCCTTGGTAAAGGCGAACTGTTGGGGGTGAGTTAACCGTTGCACCACCGGTGCTAGCCGAATCACGCACACTTTGGCCCACATGCGTTGAATGACATTAATAATTATGATCGTGCGGAACTAGCGAATGTATGAAGCTCCCGCCAACTTGGGGATCAACGTAATCACCCCAAAGTTGAGGCGTGACATGACCAGTGTCCCAATGTAGAACTCTTGGAAGATTGGCATAATCACCGGCTGGAGAGAGCCCCCGAATTTTTCAAAGAAGGAGACCGGGAGGCCATTAGGCCCCGGAGCCGAACAGGCCTTCATGTCCATAATGGCCAGCCTGACCTCCTCCGGAAGGAATGGAATAGTGAGGGCCACATTCTCGTTTTCCGATACTAAGGCGTCCGCGCGCCAGAGCGTATAAGATAGTGCCACCCCAGACCGGGGAACTGCCGTGAAGAGCTCCTTGTAGAAGGAGTAGATATGGACGGATAGCTCTTGCGCCTCCTCAACAAGGCGGCCATCTTCCCATAGCCACGGGATAGAGCATTTCCGGCGCCTCCCGTTAGCAATGGCATGGAAATACATCGTATTGGCGTCCCACAACAGCAGCCATTTCTGACGGCTCCTCTGGCACCAAAAAATCTCACCCCCCCCTTAAAAATAGACATCAAAGTCGCCTCCAAAGAGTATCTCTGAAGCCACTCATCACTAGACAAGCCTCGCGAATTCGACACAGAATCCAGTGCCTGGATCTGCAAAAGAAGCTCCGCTTTGTGCCTACGGATGTTCGCCCCCACATTCGCCCCCAACCACTCATAAATTGGCGGATCATCTTGGCACAGTGGTGGCAGATGTCTACCGCATTATAAGCCCGAGGAGGATAAGCTGCCGCTGCAGCCCATTTGATCCGCCATCTCTAGGACCTCTCCCCTACCCCTCCTTGTGCTCTCGGATCGTTGCCATCGAGCAGCACGATCCGTTGTGTGTCAGGTCGCTGTGTTCTGTGCCCATCGTCCCGTGCAGTACGAGTGTTGTTCTTCGGTTTCAGATAACAAGGCGCCACTTTTATCTCTTAAACAGTCAGATCCACCTCTGTACAGCAAGAGCGGTTCAGCCCAGTGGCATGTTCCCCCATCTCTCTCCTGGGAGACCAGGGTTCGAATCCCGCTTCACCTTTTATTTCTGCTATTTTATTTTACCGGCGGCCTGCTGTCCCGTGCACTGAAGAAATTCAGTTTCGTCAGTTTTACACCGCCCAGTTACACTTCATCTTAGTTCAGCTCTGCCTTGAGACACAAGCGAGCACATAGCCTAGTGGCAGCGCAACCGATCCGCACTCCCTGGAGCCCCGAGTTCGAATCCCACCCGTGGCAAAGCCACCCCTTTTTTCTCCATTTTCTTTTATTCTCGAAAATCCAGAAAGACAGAACTAAATCTTTATTTGTAAAATCAATAACAAATTGAAAAATGCTCCAATTTCAATGATTCAAATTTCTATGGATTCAGCATCTTGTGCTCCTTCTGTTAGTAACAAAGTTGCAACATGTTTCTGTAATAAATTGTGCACTAAATAATTAAATACAGAAATGGCTATTAAAATTTGAAACTTTGGAAATTCATAACTTGAGTTCTGTTTACCCAAATTGAGCAAACTTGGGCTCTAAAATTTTGTCTTAACAAACTCTACACAGTGGTATTTTATTTGGTCATAATTGAATTAAATTTGAACATGTTTACTTCTGTTTACTAAAAGGGGCAGAATAAAAATGCTTATGGAAAAATGCATAATAAATTCAATAATGATCCAAAAATTATGTTTAATAGCTCAAAATGTTCATTTAAACATTTTATACATGTTTTCAACCTTTTCAATACAATTTTTTTTACTGTTTTTCCTAATTAAAAGTGGTGCAATAATTCAATGCTTTAATTAAACCTTCTAAATTGCAAAAATTCATAATTAAATATTTAAAATTCCAAATTTGGCAAATGAGGTATCAAATTGAAGCTAATGTTGTTTACCTTCTGTTTTCATCAATTATGTTGCATTTAATCCACTTTAACTCAATGTTTATTTGTAGTTCAATTAATCAACTATTAATGCATATGGGATTTTCCAAATGCAATTCAAATTGCATATGGGCCCATTTAAATTGTTCCTTGTGTCCTCTAGTTTATTTTGATGCACCCTTTAACTTGTCATGCATATAAAATAGGATCATGCTGGATCTTTTGCCATAGTAGTAATTGTTACATCCGTTGATTCTTTTAGCTCTTTGCCTCTTCGCGGATAGGACGTTGAGATGATGTGAGCATCGACAAGTTCTGCGGATGTACCTCTACTTGCTGGATCTCAGGCAGGTATACTCACTTGCTACCTATGGCTGCCTTTCATCACTTGTTACCGATTCTTTCCGTTGTCTTTATGCTAGCCTAGTATTTTCGATGCTTGTGTCTCGATCCTATCATATGTTTACCTTGCAGCCATGATATAGCCTTCCTTCCACTTCCTATCAACTGTTGCTTGTTTAACTTGTTGGCCCTCGTGTCGTAGTTGCATGCTTAGTGTTGTTTGCGCTCGAGTCTTGTTGTCCTTTTTCATATCACCTGTTTAGTTGATAGTTGGGTTTCAATTTAATCAACACATGTTAATGTTTGGGGTAATAATAATTTGATGATAAGGCACCGGCAGGAGGCCCGGCGTGGTTTTGGAGCCTGCTAGTGTCGAAACTAGGAAAAGGGTCTTGTCCATTGATCCATGATGAGCGCGCTAACCGCATCCGGGAGGTAGTATGGGACCCCCCTCGACTTGGACCTGATTTGCAGCTTGTCCGAAGAGCTACACTTAGTTCGGGTGTTCAATTTGCTCATACGCATGAATGGGTTGACCCCCCATGTTTACTGTTGATGATGATGATGCATATAGGGCGAGGCCTGTATTGCCGGGGTGTTGCGTCCTGCGGGAGTTTTGCACACTTGCGCTGAGTATTCGGCTGCGTGGCTGGGACCTTATAGCTCCGTGGCTCCTAGGATGGGTTGTAGAGACGGTTTGGGTCGTGTCGAGCCAACCTGAGTTTTAGTTGGTGGCTTGAGTGTGTACGGGTACTGTAGCGCACCCTGCAGGGATGAATCTTCTCGAGAAGCCGTGTTGTCCGCGGTTATGTGACGACTTGGTGAAAGTGCTGGCTAACAAGTACTCAGACAACTTACACCTAATGATAATAACTTGACTAGTAATATAGTATTACCTTCACCATAAAAATGAATGTCACCTTAATCAACAACGTGAGTTTCCTTGGGTTGCTTCCTTAGTAGGGGGTAACACTGGATGGGTATTGTTTGGTGAGTAGTTATAGTTGGTTTTGTCGCGCTCTCTTATCCCTCTCTAATAGCCGGAAGTTGTAGCGTGTCTCTCTAGTTGTTGGTGCTGCCCGCTGCCGCTTCTTTGCACTACCCCCTTTTTTTCCGTTGTACCCAAAGTATTTGTATCTTGTGATGATTGGTTACGCTGGTATCTTGTGAGTATGGTTTTATCCACTTGCCAGTACTTAATAGTACTGACCCACGAATCCATTTCGTGGCTGCATATTCCACATTGCAGTCAACAGGTTTGAAGTCTGACGACGTTAGCTTGGGAATCCCTCCGGCTTGGCCTGGGCAGGGATTGGACGCCATCGGTTATCTTCAGGACTCTTAGTCCAATTTGTATCTTGTCCGTAGTCGGACACTATGTTGTTTCTTCCGCTGTTATTTGGATCTTTGTATTGTATCAGTTGTATTCTTGACTCGTTTGAGTCGTCTTGTATATATCTTTTCTGTTGTTGTTGCGGAATATTCATGAACTGTTGTAATGTTATCACAAGTGGCAACCTGGAATCGGTTATTATGTGGATTTTGGCGGAAATGCTGAAATCTGCATAGTGCCCGATCCCGGGGCGTCACAGGATGGTAGCAGAACCCGTATAAAATGAATTGCAAATTCGATTTCATTTATTCGGCAACGAACTCGCCACGGGAATACATAGAAATTAAACATTTAAAAGTGGTGATTAACTACGGTTCATCGCCGCACCCTCTACATCTACTCTTCTGCACCGCCGTCTTCAGTTGGAGGCGGCGGAGCTGGAGGAGGAGCAGCTGGAGTTTGCACTGACGTGCTCGAGCTGCGCCACGACAATGGCTTCCCACTGCCGCTTCTTCCTCCGCGCCTCCTCGTCCGCGCGCAGGCCAGGCTCCAGCTGCTTGGCGTTGTACGCGTCTAGGTGACGCTGGTGGCGAAGGCTCTTGTCGATGCCACGCTAGACGAGATCCTCGTCATTGTCGACGAAGGCGAGCGGGGCGTCTCCTATGTCCTCCTCACTGGAGATGTCCTGGGGCGGACCATGGATTCGTCCGTGCTCGCTAATGCGAGGCACGACCGCACCAGCGATGGGCATGGCCGATGCAGGGCGTCGAGGGGAGCCCGTAGCTCCGTTGGCGCCGGTGGTGATGTTCCTCTGTGGTTCCATGACACTAATGCGGAAGGGGCGGGATTAAAGGTGGCGTGGAGCTGAGGCAATCGCTCACCGGAGCTACGAAGCGCGATGAGCAATCGTGGCTGTGCAGTCAGGGTTCGCGGAAGGATTGACCTGAGAACGGCTCGGGGACCCATTCATATAGCAGTTGGCGGGGGTGGGGGGATTTTCGGGCCCTCGAGTCGCGTTCTCAGGCCGGCCCAAGTTTACGGGTTCTACTAGTACGTGCAAAATGAACCCAACCCCCAAAAGCGCCAGAAGTTTTTAGTTCCGGCCCTTTTTGGGGCTCTGCTAGAGATGCTCTAACTAGTAAGTGTTTTTTCTACATGCAAGGACCGACCTAACTAGTTCAAACCCAAAATTCTAAGTTGAATAAGGTCAACATTATATCTGAGCCACCAGATTATAGATCCATGGGAAGTTTCAGTTTCTTTTTCTTCGAAACATATGACAACTTTTGGTATTAACTGTCTGAACTATCACATGGTTCATCAAAATATTTTCCGAGTAATGGAAACCCTGATGCTAATCACAAGACTGACTGGTTGTGCACTAAGCGATTGAGTTATGTGTAGTTGGTTCATGTTAGTGTTGTTCAGGTGGCTTGTCTTTGTGGCCACTCTCTCGGACCCATGAGCTGGGATGCGTTTTTTCTTTGTTTCTTTCGGATATTGAACTACTCTTTTTACCAAAAAAAAAGGCTTTGCGCCCGCTTTATAAATAAAGCAACAACAATCCAAGTTCATACAACATCCAACAACCACAAAAAAGAGCGAGGAAAGGAAGAAGGGTACACAATATCTCGCTAGGGCATCAGGACAGGTAAGCCCAAAGAAACATAAAGTGAAACATAAATAGGACGGGGGAGGATACAAGGAGAAAAGACACCCCTCCGCCCGCTAGGCTCGGCTCGTAGAAGAGGAGGAGATCCGCCGCGCAGACGCCACCAACCGGTTGAGCATATCATCCAGCTGAGCCCTATCCTGTTGTCTACATAGCGGGTGCCACTACTACATGAAAGCAAGACATTTGAATATGGAGTCAGTTGCACGCCGAAGGAAACTCCGCTCTATCACCATTTTATTCCTAATCGTCCAAAGCGTCCACGTCACCCCTGCAAAAATAACCCAGAAGAGGCGACGCCCCCTCCCGGTCCTTCTCGCCTGGGTTTCTATGAATTCGCCTAGGTCTGAGGCCCTCCATTTAGGTCCCAGCCCTTCATAGACAAAATTCCATAGAAATCGGGCCGCAGGGCAAGTGAACATAATATGGGTCTCCGTCTCCGGAACCCCACATAGCGGACACTCACCATCCCCCGGGCCTTGACGTTTTCGTACTTCCACCCCCGATGGGAGGCGGTCGCGCAATAATTGCCACACAAAAGTCTTGATCTTAGACGGTATGGGGGCTTTCCATAGTTTAGATGGCCAGGCCTGCCCCGGTCCGGGGAACAGGCTACGGTAAGCCGACTTAACTGAGAGAGCCCCAGATGGCGCAAGGGGCCACGTAACATTATCCGGAGCTCCCTCTACGGAGCCCGGTAACGCTTCTCTAAGCTCCTGCCAAGCTGTCGCTTCTACCGGTCCAAATGTCCTTCGGAATGAGATGTTGCAAATTCCATTGGGGGCGGCATCCGCAACTGAAATCAATGGCTCCAAGCAAATTGCAAAGAGACTCGGATAGACCAACTAAAGCGGTATATCTCCAAGCCACACATCTACCCAAAACAAAGTAGATCGGCCATCCCCCACAACAAACCATGCTCCCTTCCGGCTCATACTTGATGGATTGGATGGATCACCAGAATTGGGATCTCTTCAGACGATCACAGGATAACAGAGGGAAACCTCGAAGATATTTTTCTTTAATAAGTTGAGCCTTAGCCCTCCATCGTCCTGTAAGATACTCCATACCCATCTAAGAATTAGCGCGATGTTCATCTTCCGGGAGGCCAGTATCCCTATGCCCTCAAAATCTTTGGGGGCGCACACATGAGCCCATTTGACCATGTGATACTTTTGTTCTCCATTGGAAGCCGACCAGAAGAAGCGCGAAAGCTCTTTATCCATGGCCTTATGCGCTCCTTCAGGGAGAAGGTAGAGGCCCATCATATACATCAGCAAGCTGGAAAGGCACGAGTCAATGAGCACGGATTTCCTCCCCTTGGAGGTGAACCTTCCGCACCATGGCTAAACCTTCTTAGTCACCCTCCCCATCAGAGGCGCAAGGTCCCACATGAGGATCCTAGAGACCCCCAATGGGACTCCAGATATTCAACTGGGAATGTGGACAGCTTGCAGTTGAAGTTATCCGCAATCCGTTATTGCTCCTCTGGGAGGAATCCTAGGACCACCACCTCGCTCTTGTCGAAGTTTATTTTTATGCCCGACATCGCCTCAAAGCATAGGAGAAGGAATTTGAGATTGCAAATATCCCTCTCCAGGCCTTCTATCATAATCATCCTGTCAATCGCATATTGGAGGCAGGTCACCTCACCTCCTGGTATTAGGTGGCCGACCACCCTTGAAATGTGGCTGTCCTCCTTCGCCAATTCTAACATAGTTGCAAGGGATTCTACTGCCAGGTTGAATAAAATGGGCGATGTAGGATCTCCCTGTCTCACCCAGCATAAAGATCTAAAGTACGATCCAATCACCCCATTTATATTAATTGTCGTGTTTCCACTCATGACGAGTTGCATAATCTAGCAGATTACACAGTTATCAAGCCCCCAACATTCAAGGACTTGCCGTAAAAACGCCCAGTCCAAACGATTATATGCTTTCTGGAAGTCCAGCTTGAGCAACACACCCTTAAGGTGTCGGACCTTTACTTCATGAGTTATCTCATGAAGCGCCAGAATCCCATCATGAATATATTGTCCCTTGGTAAAGGCGAACTGTTGGGGGTGAGTTAACCGTTGCACCACCGGTGCTAGCCGAATCACGCACACTTTGGCCCACATGCGTTGAATGACATTAATAATTATGATCGGGCAGAACTAGCGAATGTATGAAGCTCCCGCCAACTTGGGGATCAACGTAATCACCCCAAAGTTGAGGCGTGACATGACCAGTGTCCCAATGTAGAACTCTTGGAAGATTGGCATAATCACCGGCTGGAGAGAGCCCCCGAATTTTTCAAAGAAGGAGACCGGGAGGCCATTAGGCCCCGGAGCCGAACAGGCCTTCATGTCCATAATGGCCAGCCTGACCTCCTCCGGAAGGAATGGAATAGTGAGGGCCACATTCTCGTTTTCCGATACTAAGGCGTCCGCGCGCCAGAGCGTATGAGATAGTGCCACCCCAGACCGGGGAACTGCCGTGAAGAGCTCCTTGTAGAAGGAGTAGATATGGACGGATAGCTCTTGCGCCTCCTCAACAAGGCGGCCATCTTCCCATAGCCACGGGATAGAGCATTTCCGGCGCCTCCCGTTAGCAATGGCATGGAAATACATCGTATTGGCGTCCCACAACAGCAGCCATTTCTGACGGCTCCTCTGGCACCAAAAAATCTCACCCCCCCCCTTAAAAATAGACATCAAAGTCGCCTCCAAATAGTATCTCTGCAGCCACTCATCACTAGACAAGCCTCGCGAATTCGACACAGAATCCAGTGCCTGGATCTGCAAAAGAATCTCCGCTTTGTGCCTACGGATGTTCGCCCCCACATTCGCCCCCAACCACTCATAAATTGGCGGATCATCTTGGCACAGTGGTGGAAGATGTCTACCGCATTATAAGCCCGAGGAGGATAAGATGCCGCTGCAGCCCATTTGAGGCCTACCGCATCCACAAATCCTGGCTGGTCTAGCCAAAAGTCCTCAAAGTGGAAGTGGTTAGGCCTCGAGGCTACCCCCTCCCCCCCCATGACGAGAACAGGAGGAGGTGTGGTCGGAACCCACATGGTTGAGCGCCCGAAGAGAACAGAGTGGGAAAGCAACTTCCCACCCCACGGAGACAAGAACCCGATCCAGGGCGCTCCGGGTGGGGTCCACTTGACTGTTAGTCCACGTATATCGTGAACCAACCTGCTCTATCTCGTGCAACGAAAGGTCTGTGATGAAGTCATTAAACATCCTCATCGTAGGGAGGTCCACATTATCCGAGCTCTTGTCCTCAGGGGAGCGAATTAGATTAAGGTCCCCGGCTATAACCACCGGAATAGGTAAGCTCCATGCTCACAAAGAACTCCCCGCGGTCCATATCATCGACCAGGAAGGTATCCTCCTTAGCGCCAAGGAGGATTCCCCCTGAGTGTCCCAATGCCGGGAGCCAGTGCCAGGCAAACTTGTGTCGGCTGAGTCTCTGTAGCTCCGCAATGGAGAAATCTTGCCTAATCGTTTCTTGTACTCCCACAATATCAAAATTTTCCCGACGCATATAATCAGAGAGCTGAAGCTGACGGCTGTCCTCCCCAAACCCCCGCATGTTCCAAATAAAAGTGGAGACACTCATTGGGACACATTATTGGGGGTGGTCCCCATAATAGTGACCGAGGGGGCCCTCCACTAGTCGAGAGCCTAGACGTCGCCTTAGGGGTCCACCCCTTCTTCTTCCCCGGCTGAGGGGGGAGTGCAGTGGGGGAAGCCTCAACCGATGGACCGGAGAACCGTCATTGCCGGACCCCGGTGTTACCCATGATGGTCCAGACGACGTCAAGGGAGCCAGCCGCTCACGCTCAGCCCGAGCCCGAGAAGCCAAAAGAGAAACCTCGTAAATCTCCTTAGCCCGGATAGCCTCAATCTGCTCCACCCTGGGGCCACATTCCCCACAAAATATAACGCCACAATCAGCTGCAACCTGTTCTAGATGTTCCACGAAAACCGAACCGAGAACCGAGAACCGTCAGCCAGAAGGGGGAGAGGAGGCAGCAGTACTAAAAGAGGAGGGCGAGATGTACCAGACTCAAGGCAGCGGACCGCCTGGTAGCGTGACGCAAGCTCACCCATCGTCGGCTCGCCAGCCTCCGTCCCGGTCCTGGCGCGCGCAATGCGGGCACTGCGGTGAGTCGTGACCCCAGGCACGGGAGTGGCGGTAACGACAACGCCCGGGGCATGGGTGTCCGGAGTCAGAGTAGCTGGCAGCCATGCCGGGGACCCCTGAAAGGGAGTAGGAGGGGTCCAAGGAGAGCGGGAGTAGCAGAACACTCCAGGGAGCAAGGCGAGTCCAGAGCAGCAACCTCCATGCTCACCTCTCCAGAGTGCGCCGCCTCGAACAGAGGGGAGGGCAAGCCATGAAGAGCGTCTGCCACGAGGGTCGCAGGGTGTAGGGAGCTCGGTCCCTCACAGAGGTTTGACTCGTACTATGGAAGCGACAGCCCCATAGACATTTGCGAGACCTGGCGGGAGACGTCAACGAGAGCTAGCTTAGTTGGCGCACTCATAGGGGGAGCGACCAGAGCTGGAGGAGAAAGCATAGGCGACAGTACCTGAGTCACGGAGCCAACCTGGGTTCCCGTACCAGCTGGCGAAGCAGCCCTTGGCAGCATAGACAAAACCACCGGAGCTGAGTCCATGTCTCTGGGACCCGAGTCAGTTTCGTCCCCTAAAGAATCCCCCTCATCCTCAGAAGAGTTGTCGTGGTGTGAGGACTGAGAGCGACAAGGATACAGTGAAGATGTCCGAGGCGGATCATCTCCGCCTCTACCTCCACATATAGAGGATTGTACACCCCGTAGAAGTAGAACGGAGGGAGAGGGCCCTCCAGCTTGGAGATGTCGGGGACCAACATGCGCAGGTGTACTAGACCACGACCCGGAAGCGAGGCCTCGTCCACCTCCACAAGGCGACCCACAGCCTGAGAGATCAACTCGACGAAGGGGATGGTCTTCGCCTCCAGGGGATCCCATGGATCCGAATCCATACAGGAACAAGAGCAGCGCGAGGCTAGGTCGATGGAGGAGCACTCGATGGAGACTTTGACGTTGCATCCCGGCAGAGTGGTCGAGTCCTCCCATGCCAGAGCCTTGAGGAGGCTCTGAGACGGGAACTCCACAGCAAACTCTAAGGAGGCACGACGCCTCGGGGTCAAACTGGAGGAACGCCGCGCGGATGGACTCCACGGAGATCACCACAGACGGAGACTGGGCGGGGTCCGGGAGGACAGCCATGACAACCATAAACTTAGGTGAGGATAGATTGATGCCCCACATGTGGATATAGTAGAAGCTCGAGTCAATGCCATGCTCCAGCAGAGTAAGCGTCTCCCGCCGCGGCGGGCCGCCGGACCCCACCACCTAGGAAGAGAAACCACTAGGGGATCCCCCTCCGGCGCACCCGACGAAGCCATCTCCACCTCACCGGGCACGCCCTTATTCTTCTTTTTCTTGTTGCTCACAAAGAACTCCCCGCGGTCCTTATCGTCGACCTGGAAGGTATCCTCCTTAGCACCAAGGAGGATTCCCCCTGAGTGTCCTGATACCGGGAGCCAGTACCAAGAAAACTTGTGTTGGCTGAGTCTCTGTAGATCCGCAATGGAGAAATCTTGCCTAACTGTTTCTTGTACTCCCACAATATCAACATTTTCCTGACGCATAAAATCGGAGAGCTGAAGCTGACAGTCGTCCGCCCCAAACCCCCGCATGTTCCAAATAAAAGTGGAGACACTCATTGGGACACATTATTGGGCGTGGTCCCCATAATAGGGACTGAGGGGCCCCTCCCACTAGTTGTGGGCCTAGACGTATCCTTAGGGGTCCGCCCCTGCTTCTTCCCCGACTGAGGGGGGAGTGAAGTGGGGGCAGCCGCCACTGATGGACCAGGAGAACCGTCATTGCCAAACCCCGGGGTTACCCATGATGGTCCAGCCGATGTCAAGGGAGCCAGCCGCTCACGCTCAGCCCGAGCCCGAGCAGCCGCAAGAGAACCCTCGTAAATCTCCTTAGCCCGGATAGCCTCAATCTGCTCCACCCTAGGGCCACATTCCCCACAAAATATGTGGTGACCCAGCACACCATTGCATGTGTAGTGCGCTAGTCGATGACATAATACTCACAGAAGGACTTATCCGTGAATATTACATCCCTCAGAGTAGTATAACAGAAACATAGCAGGACCAGGCAAAACTATAGGATACAAACTTCATTACAAAATCTCGAGAATCTCTTTGAAGAATCAAAGAAGATCTCATACAAATGAAACATCAGACGAAGAAATTCGAAGATCCAAGCTGGAGAAGAACTCTAGCTAAGAACTAAATCCACTACGGCTGATGTCAGCCCTAATCTATGGCTTGTAACAGCTAGGTCCAAGAATGGTCTTCACCTACACCTTGATGGCTTCTCCTCCACCAGCGTTGTTGATGACGATGCTTTACTAGCTAAGTAAGAGATGGCTCCACCTAGATTCCTTAGACAGCGATGGCTTCTCGATGACGACTTCCATAGGGCTTCAATTCTAACTAGGGGGTCAAACGGGAACGAATGAGTAACGTGCGTTACTCAGCAAGTTCATGATATATAGTGGGTAGTTTGATGCACTACAGCTTTAGACTCAAAAGAGTCATAAGCTAATGCAAGGTTTTTGTAAATCTTTCTTCAATAGGTTGCTTTTAATTCTGAAATTATGCCCGCCAGATCTTCACAGGACTAGAACTTCATGGAGTTGCCTTTCCTGCGGCGTTCGTAGCTCCTTCCCGGAACAGGGGGTAACATGCCACATCCTTTTAGACTCTGCAGAGGTGTGTTGCTTTACCCATGGGCGACCAAGACTATGTTGCACAACCAGGCTCGAGATCCTGTCCACGCCCATTCAGGTGTGGGGCCCGGTTGTTGTTCCAAGCCAAACCATGCTTCTTTGCACAACGCATGCCCACCCATTTCCACCAGCAGGTTGAACCCCTGATTCCACCCCTCACGATGGATATCTAGGCGCGCCTGGCAGACCATCATAGACCCCAGAGTACGTGGGAATTAAGGGATCCCGCCCATGTGCATGTAGTCTCGCAAGACCTACATCGTACGTCTCTCGCAGCCCGTTGACATGCGAACGAGAGAAGATCACAGCTGACTTACTTCCCCCATAGAAGACCCATGGTTAACGCGGTATTTATGGCGCAAGAATCCTGACGACAGTTGTTGTTAATTCCTAGGTAATACTTTCCCATGAAAATGGAACCTTCCTTTGACCTGTTCATCTTACCATGGTCCCATCCGCCCACCAAACAGAACACTACCACTTGGGTAGTCATTCAATTACTCATATTATTATAAAAATAGGATCATGCATTCTTTTGAGCATAGATGGTAATTCGATAGGGTTTTTGCAAATACTTCGTTATGAAATACTGCAAACGATATGATCAAGTGATGAACTTGCATGAGATTGAAATAACCATAATAATCAATGTCTTCGGATTCGAGGGTCGTGTAGAGAAATTCTGAGATCTGAAAGATAGCAAAGTAGTCCCGGTAAGGACTACAGAAAACATTGGCAAGATGATACATGCATAGTGAGATGCATCGCGAAATACCCTCGAAAATAACCCAACTTACAAGTGTAAGCCACATTTAACACAATAACTTACCACATAGGTTTTAGGTGAAATGTTCCATTACTTGTGGTGATGTGGTTATTACTTCTTTTAGACTTACATGTGTTTCACTTTTAATTAACAAACAATTGTTATAATGTTTAGATAGAAGTATTTATTACTTGGTTAGATAACAAGTAAACAACACATGGAAAATAATTATTGAAAAGATAACAGACGCCTTTTATTTTATGTTCAAAAGTGTAGAGCTAATGACATCAAGTTTATTTGAAAATGAGGAACTAATGATACAAATTCTATCATCACATAACTTACTATTACCATGTGATTATAGGTTTAGTAGATGTGAAAACGTGAGGGTTTTCTTAATAAGGAAAACAATGTTTGTAGTAGTTGTTTATGGTTATAATGGAATATTATAGAATTCCATTATACCTTTAGGAAAAAGTTTATAAGTTAAGAAAAATGTTTTGTGTTTGACATATTCGAGTTGAAAATGTTTTTCTCTTTAATTTAATATATTATTTGAAGGTTTCTGAAAAGATTTGAATAAATTATTAATTTATTATTTTTAAATGAATTAAATGACAAGACAAATATTGCACACATGAAAACTTGGTCAAATGACTATGAAAATATCATAGATGGGTTTCATTTGTCAGTTGGATCATTTTGGTATATAACTTGTATTTTTCTGATTTTATGAATTATTTATTATTTTTCTCAATTTTAAATGATTTAATTTAATTAAAGAAAATATTAAATTTTATTAAACATTTTTGAAAATTTGATAAACATTTATATTCTATTTTTTAAAACATTTCCATATTTTATTTGTATTTTTCTGATTATTGGATTAAAAGATATTGATTTATCAAATTTTAATTCTTTTCTGTTTTTTAAAATGACAGGTGGGGTCCACATGACAGATTGAATTTAATTAAATGGAAAACAATTTATGACGTCATGCTGACGTCAAGATTGAGTCATCACCGGAGGGGATTTGCACTATGGGTTTCAAATCGGGAGTTCAGGTTCAAATTGATGCAATTCTTGTTCTCTACTAGCTAGAGTGTGACACAAGGAGTCTGTGTGTGGTGGCGGTCGACCAAATGGTCGCCGGAGATGACCGACGGCGAGCAACACACGGCGGTGGTGACAGTGACTCGGTGGCAGAGAGCTAGGCTGCATGGGAGAGCGAACCGAGGAAACGGGGGTGCTCACCGGAGCTAGAGGAAGACAACGGAGTGGTTGGGAGGCTTGGGAAGGTCTGAATCGACTACGGCGTCGAAATTCGACCGGCGGCCGGACCTGGAGACGATGGGGAAATTCCCATCGCCTGAGGCATCCCTACCCATGTGCGCGCTCGAGGAGGATCAGAGGTGCCCGGTGATGCTTCGGGGGGTCCAGAACGGCGAGGGACTCCGTCAATCGACGGCGAGGACGAATCTTCCGTGGCTAGGGTTTCGGTTCCCCTCCATCTTGAGAGACAGAGAGAGGATCACATAGTGCAGGCGAGTGAGAGAGAGTGTCCAAGTGAGGCACGACCTTCTCTTCTTCTTATCCGTGGCGAGGAGGTGGCAAGCGGGAGGTGGCAACGCGAGGTCGGCACGGTGGGTTTCTCCTCTGCCTTCTGGCCGAAGTTGAAGAAGAAAGAATTGAAAAGGAAATTTCTGGATAACCCCCTGAAATGATTTTCTATTCACCACTAGGTCCTTCTATTTAAAAGAATCACTATTTTTAGGGCCAAATTGTAAACTCAAAAATTATTAAAAACCACTTTTGAAATCCCTATCAAATTTCTAATCTCACCATGTTTTTCATTTTCAATTTTGATCAAGATTTAAATTTTATACTTAGGGTGCTAAATTAAGTGGTTTTTGTTATTCCTCTCCATTTCATTTATTAAATGGCTTTAAAATTATCATAGACAAAATTATCATGAGCACACAACAAACATGTGGTTTAACAAGGTGGTATAACTTAATTGGATAATTTTAGATACATTTTCTTATAGAAAATCATTTGATAACATTACATGGTAAGGTTTCTATGCATTGAAATGATAACCCCTTAATAGGGAATTTTATTCTATGTCAAACCAAATGATTTTAATTGGTGAAGGAACTTGTTTTCTGTTATGTGGCTTTTTTATTTTCACAAGTGAAACTCTTACTAATTTTGGTTGACATTTTACTTGGGTGTAT
This sequence comes from Alopecurus myosuroides, assembly GCA_028641055.1. NCBI lineage: Eukaryota > Viridiplantae > Streptophyta > Magnoliopsida > Poales > Poaceae > Alopecurus > Alopecurus myosuroides. The sequence goes on along the minus strand of CM054063.1, from coordinate 113,684,847 downwards.
GTAAACCATGTTTGTTATTTTCAGCACTTGATCAAGTGGAAAACATGTGTGTCGTTGGAATATTATTTGCTTGTTTTCCACATATGTTCCAATATGGATATTATCCCATGTTTGTTTGAGGACATGTAATCATTTTCATGTGGGTATATGGATGAATTCTTGTTGTTATCCATTTGTATTATGGGTGAGAAAGATCTGGAAAACAAGAGAATTAGTTTGTTTCCACCTACCTCGACATATCACAGATACATGGATGCAAGGGCTTGTTATTATTTTCTCTCTTGATAATTGTTTCCATTAAATATATTATTATGAGTTCCTCATCTCTGATGAGCTTGAAAAGGAATAGAGATTATTGGTTCTCTAATATTACCTAATGATTCACTGGATAATTTCTGATGCTCCCTTACTGAGGCATAGTTACTCCTTGTTGACTTCTGTTGCTTGAGGTTCTTGTCTCTAGTTGCCACTTGTCTTCAGACATTGCCTTGGTCCTTTGCAAGTAATACCATCCCTTGATGGTCTCTTCACTTAAGAAATTCACCACTAGAGATGATATAGGATATATGGAGTGGTTCCCAGATACTGACCTCAGTAGTAATTTGTGACTCCTGATGAAATGAATTCATTTATTTCCATAACCATTTCATTCTTTGTGGTGTATTCAATTATGATGAAGATTAGCTTATTGAAACTCAGTTGTTTTAATGCTTATATGAATATTCTGTTCACAAGTTTGGATTTCAACATGTTGCTTGTTTTCTTGCTTATCTTGGTTTCTTCCTTACTTATAACTTGTAGGTGTGGTTCAAGTTATAATGTGGTTTATTATTTCCTCCTTGTTATACTTCTCCTTCTATGGATCGTGCTTTTGTATATAACAAAATGTAGATGTATTTTATATCATCAATTTTCCTTACGCATATAAGAAGAATTTGTGAACAAGTTTGCAAGGCTTGCCCCAAATTAATTTTCATATACAGTAGGCTGAGATGTGCTAAACCATCAACCTTATGCTTGTTTGTGTATGACACTCAATTGTTTGAGTATACAAAAGTGATATGTTAACAAGGTAATTAGTCTTGTTACCAAACTACTTCTATATAACACTAACATTGAAATATCACACTCTTTCAAGAGAGTTAATAAGATCAGATCAAGATATAAGAGTTTCCAAGTACTCTTATAATGGATTAGAGTAGCACTTATAGAATACTCTAAATAATCTTCTTGAAGATCTTCCTGTGGTAGTTCCTTCTGTCTTGTGGGTTGATTCTCTTGCAGAATGTCTTAGAAAAGATTGGGAACACGGTAGAATAGTCTAGGCAACATAACAAGATCTAGATTAAGAGTTAGTTCATGATTTTATTATCCTTTCCTATACTTCTTATTTTATTTCCCAAAAGATATATACTTGTTTCATACATGATTGGTTTTACTTAGCTATCAAATCAATTTCTCTAATAGAGGTTATAAATTGTTGATATCCTCTAGTTGTATCCATATATACCTTAGTTGTGGATTTGTTGAATTTGAGAAGAAGTGTGGAATGCTTATGGAATGATGACTTAATAGTAAGTTGATCATATGTTCATTAATATATTGAGGTTACATATAATCACTTGTGTAAGATAAATGAGACAATGAGCATGAGAAGGTTATTGGGGTTTCATGACTTATGTCATAGTTGTTAGTTGGTTTCTCAGAGTGTCATGTTGTTATTTTGTATTCCTCATTTGTAATCATGATGTAGACATAGAGGTTTGAAATTATCATATGTAATGATCAGGGTTTAACAATATTTTAAGAAGATTAAATTCTTGTTTTGAAATACTTCTTTTATGGTTGATGAGATATGTCATATTCGATAAATATGTTATTACAATTATTATGTCATTTCCCACTTGTGGGGTTTAAGTTAATACTTGTTTGTATCATTTGTTCCATTGAACCTTTGTTATTTACTTGTGGAGGTTCACTTAATAGTTATTATATGATTTAGAAAGATGTTGGGTAAATGAATTGATAACTTAGAGGGTTGTTCTGTTATGGGACATAATCTCTGTTGATGAGATGGTTCAATTGTGTATTACTCATTTGTGGAAGTGTGATTATCACTTATGTGATTTGGATACTCACCCCTCTTTGGTTAAAGTTACCTAGTGAATTATCCCAAGTCACTTATAGACTTGTGGTTAAGGTTGCTGAGAGTTTCTGTTTGATCATAACCAATTATGGTTTGTCTTGTCAAACGTTGTAGTTTGTAGAGATACTATGTTATAAAGATCACTCCAAATGTAGTCCTGTCCAGATGATCTAAACCTATTTCATCATGTCAAGTGAAACATTGGTCACTTTGGTTTGTTTAAACTTTCGCGCCAAAATTTCCTGTACTTTTAGATGCATGCTTTGCAAATGCACATATTAAATTTAGATCCTTATAACTTCCCAAACACTGGGGTGTTACAAAATATAATGACACAATCAGCTGCAACCTGTTCCAGATGTTCCACGAACACCGAATTGAGAACCGAGAACCGTGAGCCAAAAGGGGGAGAGGAGGCAGCAGTACTAAAGGAGGGGGGAGCGAGACGTACCAGACTCAAGGCAGCGGACCGCCTGGCGGCGTGACACAAGCTCACCCATCGTCGGCTCGCCAGCCTCCGTCCCCGTCCTGGCGCGCGCAATGCGGGCGCTGCGGTGAGTCGTGACCCTAGGCAAGGAAGTGGCGGTGACGCCAGCGCCCGGGGCCCGGGTGTCCGCAGTTATGCCGGGGACCCCTGAGGAGAAGTAGGAGGGGTTCCAGGAGAGCAGGAGTAGCAGACCACTCCAGGGGAGCAAGGCGAGTCCAGAGCAGCAACCTCCATGCTCACCCCTCCAGAGTCCGCCGCCTCAGGCAGAGGGGAGGGCAAGCCGTGAAGAGCCTCTTCCACGAGGCTCGTGAGGTCTAGGGAGCTCGGGCCCTCACAGAGGTTTGACTCGTACTGTGGGAGCGACATCCCCATAGACATATGCGAGACCTAGCGGGAGACGTCCACGAGAGCCAGTTTAGCCGGCGCACTCATAGGGTAAGTGACCAGAGCTGGAGGAGAAAGAACAGGAGAGAGTACCTGTGTCACGAAGCCAACCTGGGTCCCCATCCCAGCTGGCGAAGCATCCCCTGGCAGCATATCCGACACCACCGGAGCCGAGTCCATGTCTCTGGGACCCAAGTCAGAGTCGTGCCCTGAAGAGTCCCCCGCATCCTCAGAAGAAATGTCGTGGTGTGAGGACTAAGAGCGACAAGGAGGCAGTGAAGATGTCCGAGGTGGGTCCCCCTCCGCCTCTACCTCCACAAATAGAGGCTTGTCCACCGCGTCGAAGTAGAACGGAGGGAGAGGGCCCTCCAGCTTGGAGATGTCGGGGACCAACATGCGTAGACGGACTGGACAACGACCCGAAAGAGAGGCCTCGTCCACCTCCACAAGGCGACCCACAGCCTGAGAGATCAAGTCGACGAAAGGGATGGTCTTCGCCTCTAGGGGGATCCCATGGATCCGAATCGAGACAGGAACAAGAGCAGCGTGCAAGGCCGGGTCGATTGAGGAGCGCTCGTTGGAGACCTTGACGCTGCATCCCGGCAGAGTGGTTGAGTCCCCCCACTCCAGAGCCTTGAGGAGGCTCTGAGACGGGAACTCCACCACAAACTCGGCGGGGGAGAGCTCTTTCACCACCCACGGCGCCTTGGGGTCCAATAGGAAGAAAGCCGCGCGGATGGACTCCATGGAGATCGCCACGTACGGAGACCGGGCGGGGTCCGGGAGGACAGTCACGATAGACATAAACTCAGGTGAGGATAGCTTGATGCCCCCATGTGGATGTAGTAGAAGGTCGAGTCAATGCCATGCTCTAGCAGAGTAAGCGTCTCCCGCTGTGGCGGGCCGCTGGACCCCACCACCTAGGAAGAGAAACCACTAGGGGATCCCCCCTGCGGCGCACCCGATGGAGCCATCTCCACCTCACCGGGCATGCTCTTCTTCTTCTTTTTCTTGTTCCTCACAAAGAACTCCCCGCTGCCCATATCGTCGACTTGGAAGGTATCCTCCTTAGCGCCAAGGAGGATTCCCCCTGAGTGTCCTGATGCCGGGAGCCAGTGCCAAGCAAACTTGTGTCAGCTAAGTCTTTGTAGCTCCGCAATGGAGAAATCTTGCCTAAGAGTTTCTTGTAATCCCACAATATCAACATTTTCTTGACGCATATAATCAGAGAGCTGAAGCTGACGCCCATCCGCCCCAAACCCCCACATGTTCCAAATAAAAATGGAGACACTAATTGGGACACATTATTGGGTGTGGTCCCCATAATAGGGACCGAGGGGGCCCTCCCACTAGTCGAGGTCCTAGACGTCGCCTTAGGGGTCCGCCCCTGCTTCTTCCCTGGCTGAGGGGGGAGTGCAGTGGGGGCAGCCGCCACCAATGGACCATGAGAACCGTCATTGCCAAACCCCGGTGTTACTCATGATGGTCCAGCCGATGTCAAGGGAGCCGGCCGCTCACGCTCAGCCCGAGCCCGAGCAGCCGCAAGAGAACCCTCGTAAATCTCCTTAGACCGGATAGCCTCAATCTGCTCCACCCTAGGGCCACATTCCCCACAAAATATAATTCCACAATCAGCTGCAACCTGTTCCAGATGTTCCACGAACACCGAATCGAGAACCGAGAACCGTGAGCCACAAGGGGGAGAGGAGGAAGCAGTACTAAAGGAGGGGGGAGCGAGACATACCAGAATCAAGGCAGCGGACCGCCTGGCGGCGTGACACAAGCTCACCCATCGTCGGCTCGCCAGACTTCGTCCATGTCCTGGCGCGCGCAATATGGGCGCTGCGGCGAGTCGTGACCCTAGGCATGGGAGTGGCGGTGACGACAGCGCTCGGGGCTCGGGTGTCCGGAGTCAGAGTAGCAGGCAGCTACGCCGGGGACCCTGAGGAGGAGTAGGAGGGGTCCCAGGAGAGCGGGAGTAGCAGACCACTCCAGGGGAGCGAGGCGAGTCCGGAGCAGCAACCTCCATGCTCACCCCTCCAGAGTCCGCCGCCTCGGACAGAGGGGAGGGCAAGCCGTCAAGAGCCTCTGCCACGAGGCTCGTGAGGTCTAGGGAGATCGGGCACTCACAGAGGTTTGACTCGTACTGTGGGAGCGACATCCCCATAGACATCTGCGAGACCTGGAAGGAGATGTCCACGAGAGCCAGCTTAGCCGGCGCACTCATAGGGTGAGCGACCAGAGCTCGAGGAAAAAGCACATGAGAGAGTACCTGAGTCATGGAGCCAACCTGGGTCCCCGTCCGAGCTGGCGAAGCATCCCCTGGCAGCATAGACGACACCACCGGAGCCGAGGCCATGTCTCTGGGACCCGAGTCAGAGTCGTCCCCTGAAGAGTCCCCCTCATCCTCAGAAGAAATGTCGTGGTGTGAGGACTAAGAGCGACAAGGAGGCAGTGAAGAAATTTCCGAGGCGAGTCCCCCTCCGCCTCTACCTCCACAAATAGAGGCTTGTCCACCTTGTCGAAGTAGAACGGAGGGAGAGGGCCCTCCAACTTGGAGATGTCGGGGACCAACATGCGCAGATGGACTAGACAACGACTCGGAAGCGAGGCCTCGTCCACCTCCACAAGGCGACCCACAGCCTGAGAGATCAAGTCGACGAAGGGGATGGTCTTCGCCTCCAGGGGGATCCCATGGATCCAAATCCAGACAGGAAGAAGAGCAGCGCGCGAGGCCATGTCGATATAGGGGCGCTCGATGGAAACCTTGACGTTGCATCCCGGCAGAGTGGTCGAGTCCCCCCCATGCCAGAGCCTTGAGGAGGCTTTGAGACGGGAACTCCACTGCAAACTCGGAGGGGGAGAGCTCTGTCACCACCCATGGCGCCTCGGGGTCCAACAGGAGGAACGCTGCGCGAATGGACTACGCAGAGATCACCACGGATGGAGACCGGGCAGGGTCCGGGAGGACAGTCACGACAGCGATAAACTCAGGTGAGGATAGCTTGATGCCCCCATGTGGATGTAGTAGAAGCCTGAGTCAATGCCATGCTCCAGCAGAGTAATCGTCTCCCGCCGCGGCGAGCCGACGGACCCCACCACCTAGGAAGATAAACCACTAGGGGCTCCCCCCCCTCCGGCGTACCCGACGGAGTCATCTCCACCTCACCGGGCACGCTCTTCTTTTTCTTTTTCTTGTTCTTCTTCATCTTTGGCACCACGGGAGGGTCCACGGGAAGGGGTGGGAGAGTATCGCGGTGCGGCGAGCGTCCGCGACGCCAATCCCCGCGATGGTCACCCTGATATGGGGCGGCCCGATCTTCCCAATGAGATCTCTCTATTTTTGTGGATGTTTTGTGGATTTTCTGGATAACTAGTGCTACACTGAGACGTCTCACTTGGATAACCCATGTTGCCAATGCAACAGCAATCAATCCCTTTGGATATTCTCACCAACACACTCTTGCACACGTAAGAAAAGATCACGAGTGGTCCTGTATCGCCCTATTTCCAATGGAATAACAAGATATGGTGCAACTTTGCATGTATACTTCAAGATGAAAGCTTTGCAGCAATACAATCTAGAGGCTAGTGGTTTTTAGTTTAAACTGGTTCTCCTCTTTCCACACGCACGTGGGGAGTATATATAGGTGGAGGGATCCTTGCACAAGAACCTCTCCTACTAGGACTAGGACTCAACTAGGACTCCTACTTGGACTAGGAGGACTCTACTAGGACTCGTACTTGGACTAGGAAGGGATACCAACCGAACCAATTTTAGGGGGTTTGACCATTATGGCATACATTCCATACCTAATTGAATTTGGAATTCTATATGGTGCATTGATCTTCAATGGGGCGCCCTCATCTTGTTTTCACCATTCCTTAGTGTGGAATCACATTCCTGGAGTTGTTTTCCACACTTGCACATTTGTTTTCAAGACTTTTATAATTATTTTCACCATTTTTACTCTTGCTTTACAGCATCTCCATCTTGTTTTCCAGTATGCCTTGAGGTCTTTCTCCATTCATGTTTGTGTTATCAATAACCCTGCTAATACATAATGCATAGTCTTAGGTAGTATAATATTCTTATAAACTCAAACAATATTTATTACTAGGAAACAATTCACCTTATAATGAACATCAGTGAGGCTCAATATTACCTTCCAATTTAAGCATGTATAATCACCATTGACCCCTATTATATCCTCATCATCATCCCTTTCTTCAAGACAAGATGTCCGCGGCTTGTGGTAAACTGAACGTGGAAGAAAGAAAAAGAAAAACATGTACGCACAATATATGTATCTATAATGGGGTGCATTAGTTGTGTGCACATGGTAAAAATTCTCACATGGCATAGGACCACGAATTTTGCAATGTAAATAGCACATAATTGTCATGTGAAAACAAATAGCATCTCATCAAATAGCAATCAAAATCGCAAGTATAAGTGAAGCTTATAGAATCATGATTATAAGGGTAAACATCTATGTATACATTCTTATTGTTTAGTATCAAATCAAGTGTTCTCACAGAAGATCTATGACCAAATTTGGTTGTAGTAGTACACCCAATTCTTGTAACATGTTTATTATCTTCATTATGTAAATTGCAACCGAAATTGCAAATATAAGTGAAACACAAATCAGTAGCATATGTATTTATCATAGTTTTTGGAAAATCAAACATATGTGTAACATTATGCTTATATTTATCAAATTTTAAACCATCCAACTGAGGTAACACAATGTTCAATTCAGCAATTCTATCACAAGTAATACATATTTGATCTACCATAAAAATTCCATTCATGTTACAGTCACCAACCAAATGAAAAGTGAAACAAGTAGTATAGTTGCTATAATTGATATATGCAATTTCAGCAATCCTATTCATAGCACATTGCACAGTAATTGGTTCGTGTAACATGATTGAATACACAATATTATTAGGTGGTATTTTAGCAAGCACTTCCTTATGTGTAATCAATACCACATGCTCAAAATTTGAAATTATCAAATTATCACATGGGGTGAACTATATATGCTTGAGAACTCACAAGAATCAACTAGCAAATTAGTAGACTCATAAAATTCAACACTTGTAATTTGTAGCTCGAAATCAGCACCAATATCAATGACATCCTCCTCAGATTTAGTAGGTACCAATTCATCTATCTCATGTGGTGATGCAGGTTGTACTTGAGGTGGCTCCCTTTCTTCAAAAGTAACCTACATATCACAAGAAACAATACTAGGCACAATGTCATGCTCCTCCAATGTATGTGGTGGTGGTGCCGGTTGTACTATAGCCTCCCTTTCTTCAAAAGCAACCTGCACATCACAAGAAACAACACTAGGAGTAGACATGATTACATTAGTAGAAACAACCTCACATGTCTCTATAACCTTCATATTGTCAGACCATTGCATCACAAGGATTGCATATCTTTCCTTTTCAAGGAATTGAGGAGACAAAAATAATGGTTGATGTCTAACCTCTTGAAATTCTTTAAGCCGGGTATGTATTATCCAATTTTTCTTTTTGTTCCAAAAGAATTGTAAATCAGGATAATGGCTAACAAAATTAACATCGTGTATATTGCACCATTTTCGTCCTACTAAAAGATGACAAGAAGTAAATGCTCTAGGAATTATATAACACCAAATTCTCTCCTTATGTCCATGAATGGTTAAAGGAACAGAAACTATGTGAGTTATAATAAGTTCCTCATCATAAGTAGGTAATCTAGATGGATCACATGTCTTTGGAACCAGACTAACAAAATTATACCGTGTACCTTTATCAAGGGTAATAGCAACCTGGCTTTCCTTGATGTCTGCTCTGAAGTGGAATAATTTTTTTGCTGGAATACCACTAGCATCCTCCTCCCAAAACGTAGAACTAAAAGCATCAACACTAGGAAATTCCATTGATTAATTTGTTAGTGAAAACAAAATAACAATGGGTGGTGGTGTTCTCTCACAACTCACTCAAAATGAGAAAATAATTGTTTCTCTCACCGTTCCAAAGTGAATAGGATTTACTTACCAACAAGTATCAATGAAGAGTGTACCAAGTGTGAGAAGAGAATAACCAGGATATCAAGTGTCACAAGGCAAAAACAGGGTATTTGGTGGGGCTTGGTTGGGAATCCTAACAACACCAAAATAGCAACTCCAATGTACTGTCTAATGTGATAAAATTCACTAAAGGAACACACTCACTCTGGGAGACAAATGTGTCTTAGAAATTATATGGAAGAGTTATTGCAAGCACTAGAAAGACACTAGAAAATACTCTATGAAAATATACACAAGATTGCTCGAATATGTTCACAAAAATATCCAAGATATGATGTAACAAGCTCCACTAGTGATATAGTAATGGTTTGGCCTCTTTTTGTTGTCTCTCTCTTTCTATTTTTTTAATACATTTTCTCTTTTTCTCTATTTTTTTGTACTTTTCCAATGGCCTTTGAATCAACTAGGAGCAACAAGTAGAAGAAAAACAGAGATATGGACAAAATTAATCAAATCGAGCAGCATGTTAGAGCAATAAAAACAGCTAGTCTGTGGGTAGGTTCCTAAAAAATTGATGTAGATAGGTTGTGGCTAGGCATTAACAAATATCAAATCACGATTACCTAGAGAGAAAACAGGAGAAAAACAAAAGAAATCAGAGAAAAACAAGTGACAGCCGCTCACGGCAGAGTAGTAGTCGAAATCGTGTCGTACGGCAGCGAAAACAACTCAAAAATGTTGCCCGGCAGAGGTGTGTGCGCGCGGGTGTGTGGACTTGCTTTGGTGTGTCCGATCGCTCGGACACGGCAGCTATTTTTTTGGCGTGTAGTTTTCCTGGTAGCGCTCGGACTGATGCACGGTTATGAATTGGTACCTCTGCGGGCGCTTGGCCGGTAGCGGGTCGTGCGCGAGTAAGAGAAAAAGGCCACGTACGGAACAATGATTCTCTGTGGAAAGCGCGTGGACACGGTAGCGCTCGGCATCGATTGTTGGCGCGTATTGCCCTTGGACTCTGACCGGGAGGCGCGTAGGCCCGCAACGCGTAAAGAGCATGGACCGAGTCCGGCGAGAATTGGTAACAAGCGCAGATCAGCGCGTGCGAGTAGGACAGGGCGCGCTCTTTGGAGGGTGCATGCACCGAGTCTAGGTATGGATTTGGAAAAAAGCACACGCGTTTGGTCGGTAGAGGGTACGTGTTGTGTTCGGGGCGCGCGACGAATCGGCGGTTCCGTCTGTTGGCCAGTAGCAAATAGGACGGTGACGCGGTTATACGAATATGTCTGTGAACGGTAGCGAATCGACGGCTCCGTCTGTTGCCTGGGAGCGCGGCAGTGAGTTTGGCGCGTAGTGTCGCCTGGGAGTGCTTGGACTCCGAGAGAGAGTAGGAGAAATGGGGAGCACGTGGTGGTAACAGCCAAACCAAGCGTAGCCTGGAATCCGATGGTGCCTAGGGCCATGCACATCAGCTTTGGGAATTTTTTTTGGTGTGATTTTCGGTATAGATAGAAACAAAATATGAACACGATGAACCCTAACCTTAATAGACCAAAACTAAAAACAGAAAATAGGAACACAAATCAATAGAAAACGACAATGAGAGTAGCAATTTGGTGATTGATACGTCATAAACGTATCCCTAATTTCTGATGCTCCATGATTATATTATGCCAATTGCTACATGCTTTATCCCTTCTTTATGTCATTTTTATCGATTTTCCGGACTAACCTATTGACAAGATGCCACAGAGCCAGTTCCCTCTTTTCTGTTGTTTTTAGTTTCAGAAAAGTTGTTTGCGAAATATTCTCGGAATTGGAAAGTTCGAAGCCTGGAAGTCCTATTTTCCCCAGAAGCATCCAGAAGACCGAAGAGGAGTCGAAGAGGGGCACTAGGGGGGCCACATCATAGGGTGGCGCGACCCCCTGGCCGCGCCAGCTATGGGTGCGGGGCCCCTGGCCTCCACCGCGTTTGCCCTTTCGCCTATTTAAGCCCCCGGATGGAAAATCCTAAGCACCTGATCAAAATCCCCGAAAAAGTTCCGCAGCCGCCGTCACCGTCAACCCCAGATCAGGGGGGTTCTGAAGCTGTTTCCGTCACCCTGCCGGAGAGGAACTCATCACCGGAGGCTTCTACATCACCATGTCTGCCTTAGAGTGATGCGTGAGTAGTTCATCCTTGAACTACGGGTTCATAGCTGTAGCTAGATGGTTGTGTCCTCCTCATATGCCTCCATGTTTAGATCTCGTGAGCTGCCTATCATGATGGAGATTGATCTTATGTAATTCTATATGCTGTGTTTGCTGGGATCCGATGACTATTAACCTTATGCCAAGTTTATTATAGTCTTTATTGCATATGTTATTTGTGATCTTTCATGCTTTCCATTGCTAGTGCTTATTCTGGCCAATTAGTTGCTAGTGACTCCAAGAGGGAGTATTTATTCTTGATAGTGGGTTCATGCCTCCTTGTTGCCTTGCTCAAGTGACAGAAACGTGAAGGGGGAGGATGTGCTTTTTCCATTAGGGAGAAAACAGCGGTGAGAGTGCTCGCGTGCATAATCATTGCTAACATTACACACTTTGTTTAATGAAATTATCTGTTGCTTGCAACCTAATACCTAAGGGGGTTCGGATGATAACCTGAGGGTGGATTATTAGTCATAGATGCAGATGGATGTCGGTCTATGTATCTTTTTGTAATGCCCGCACTAAATACCATAGTAATCTTCATGTTATATTGTGCACTACGGTGCAATCTTTATTTGTCAATTCCCAGCTGTAATTTGTTCACCCAACATGCTATCTTTTATGGAGAGACACCACTAGTGAAACTATGAACCCCAGTCCATTTTCCACACTGTTAAACAAACCACAACAATTTCCCGCTTTCTTTACTTACTGCAAGCATACACTGTTTTCCACAATTTACATCTAATCTTTGTTTTCAGCAAGACCGGTGAGATTGACAACCTCACTGTACCGTTGGGAAAAAGTATTTTGGTTGTGTTGTGTACAGGTTCCATGTTGTTACTGACACCGGTGAAGCGCCAGCACCACCGTTAGTGGCATCAACCTTCCGAAGATTCTCTTTCTCCTACTGGATTGATAACCCTGGTTCTTAACTAAGGGGAAAACTCCTACTGCTATGCTCATCACACCTTCCTCTTGGGGTTCCCAACAACACATATCAAGGATTCTACTTTGCCAGCAACAAGGATTTTTTGGCGCCATTGCCGGGGAGAAGGAAGTCTTCTGGCAAGGGGAGTCTCTCACTCTCAACCTCTTTATTTTGTTTATTGTCTTGTTTTTATTTTTGTCTTGTTTTTATTCTCTATATTGAAAATACAGAAAAATTAGTTTTACTTCATAGTTGTTATTTTTGTCTCTACGTTGTTATCTCTCATCATGTTGATCCCTAAGTTTACCTTGAAAGATTTTCCGTTAGGAAGTGGTTCTACACTTGGAAAGGACACTATTAAAGAATACTTTGATCATGTTAGTAAGCATGATAACTTGGAGAAAAAAATCCATAGTAGAACTTGCTCCCAATTATGAGACTGCTGCAACTTCTTTAGTTCACATGCTAGAAGCTAGGTTTGTTAACCTCCATCCCATAATGCAACATATGTTCCTCAACTTGAATAACATTGAAGATGTTGAGAAAAGAAACTTCATCTTAGAAACTATGCTTATAGAATTTGGAGATGTTGCTATAGAAGTTAGAAAAGTATTTGATCGTTTTAATATGCTTGGATCATGTGTAGACATTGTTGGTGCTCTAGGAAAAACTGAATCTAATAATGAAAACGAGGATAAAATACAAATCCCCTTTAAGGCTGGTCACAGTGGGGTGGAACTTAGTAGTAACATCGATGCCACGTAGGACAAAAATCTGATGTGGCAAGCATTTAATGAGGAAAGAGAGGGTAGTGGTAACATAGCTAGTTACCGGAACATCACATATTTCAAGACAGTATGAGTCTATAAGCTAATAAATGAAAGTTTGCATGATGTTACTACCCACTGTGGTAGTGGTAACATAGCATAGGATAGCGTGTATGTTACTGCTCAATGTTACTCCCCATTGTGACTAGCCTAAATTAGTAGCTCTGCACGAAGCCCAACAAAAGAATTTTGATGGGATTGTTCCTGAGAATTTATTTGATGAAGATAGTAAGCCTAAAAGTACTAAGAGAGGAGCCTCTGAAACCCACTTAGATAAAATACAATGCATTATTAAAGAATTTCCAAATCTTTATTTGAATGCTTCACTTGAAAATACTTGAGTTTCCCTTTTTATGCCTAGCTGAAAGGCGTTAAAAAAAGCGCTACTGTGAGACAACTCGTTTTATTTCTCTGTTTTCATTCAGTTTTCCTTTGTTTTCTTTGGTGTGCTTTGCACCTGGGTGTTTTCTATTTCCTTGGAAACCCTGCTGTATGTTTTCTTTTGATTTTTTGTTGATCCAAGTAAAGCCTCTAGTGGAAAGTTGAGACTATATTTCGGATTTCTGCGCAGGAAACAGATTTCTGCTGTCCACTGTTAATTCCGTTAAAAATCACAGAAAATTCAAAATGACCTGAGCTTTTTTGTGCTTAATCCTGAGTTATATACGCAACTTTTATTAAAAGACCACTTTTTTATTTGAGCAACATAAGATGTTTGAAAAAATCGATCTTTACCCGTTGTTCCGTTTTGATAGATTTCTGCCATTTATCGCATTTGCATCTTATCTCTTTCTTTTGGTGTTCTTTTGAGAAAAAGATTTTTGAAATAAGTTTTAACAGTAGCTAATGTTTTTTTGAGTGTTATACTTGTGCTGAAACTGAACCATGTCAATTTATTATTTCAATTGTACTAACGTTGCTAATGAAGATTGTGAGAATTTTGATGCGAATGAAGTTTTCGAGGGTCAAGAGAAGAGGATGATATTATGTGATCAAAAAGAGTGAAAAGCCTAAGCTTGGCGATGCCCCGGTGGTACATCCAAGAAAATTCCAAGAATACTCAAGGGTCTAAGTTTGGGGATGCCCAAGGCATCCCCTTCTTCATCAACAAATTATCAGGTCACTTCTAGTGAAACTATATATTTATTCGGTCGCATCTTATGTGCTTTACTTGGAGCGTATTTTATTTATATTTTCAGTTTGTCTTCAATTTCATAAAAAGCTTGGTTGGACCCCAGCATTCTTTTATTGGAGAGTGACACGCTCCGCTTTTTCATGAGAATACGGTGTATTCTTAATCTCTGTCTAGCTGCTGCATTTATTTAGCTCCTGTTTTGCATACATCTCTTGTTAGAGTTGTTAGTTTTAGTAGTGTTATGTGATTACTCTCATGTTTTCTTGCTGTATCATAAAGATTATTTTTGTTAAACCAAGTTTTGTATGGTGCTTGTTGGGAGAAACAAAACTGCTGCTTGAAGTAGAATTTATAATAGTACCAGTAGAAGCTTGTATAGACTGTGGCTAGGACTTTTTCATGCCATGCTAAATGTTATTTTAGTTTTAAAGCCTTGTGGTTATTGAATAGCATGATTAGCCTCAAATATCTGAGAGTGTTTAATATGTATTGAAAGATTCATGAGTTGTTCTTGTCATAGTAAAGCATCAATATATGTGAACGGACAACGACGTCGCCTAGAGGGGGGGGGTGAATAGGCGATTAAAACTTTTCCGGTTAATGCTTGCTAAATGCGGAAATAAACTAAGTGTTTAAATTAACAAGCATACAACCTAAATATTCTAGAGTAAACTAGATGAACAAACAACTTATGCTAAGCAAGACAAGTAACAAGGTGATAGCAAGATATATAACTTCAAGCTCGAAGGCTATCACAATGTAAATTGCATAAGTAAAAAGCTCGGGTATAGAAATAACCGAGGCACACGGAAACGAAGATGTATTCCCGAGTTCCTCCCACAAAGGGGAGTACGTCTCGTTGGAGGGGTGTGAGCTCACCACGAAGGCCTACTCAATGCCACAAAGGCCTCACCCTATTCTCCGATGAACTTCCGCCACGAAGGCCTAGTTCACCTTCCACTATTGGCAACCTTCAAACCCGAGGCACGCATCCACAACTCAATTGGAGGCTCTCGGTGTCACCACAATCTTGGGGCACGCATCCACAACTCAATTGGAGGCTCCCAAGAACACCACAAGTCGTCTAGGGTCCAAGACCCAAGAGTAACAAGCTCACAAACTTTCAACTTCCACGAATCCTCGTGGAGAGAGCAAACCGATGCAACCGATGCAAATGGCAAGAGCACAAGTGCTCAAATCCTTCACTCTCAAATTCCAACAAAGCAACAAATGCTTATGGGGGAATAAGAGAGGAAGAACAATGGAGGAGAAACACCAAGAACTCCAAGATCAAGATCTACTAAGTTTCCCTCACTAAGAAGCAAGATGGATTGGTGGAAATGTAGATCTAGATCTCCTCTACCTTCTCCCTCAAAGATATGCAAGAATCATAGGAGGGATTGGGAGAGTGGCAAGCTTTCCAAGGTCAACAATGGTGGGGGAGAGAGAGAAAAACGTGCTTGGAAGACTTGGGGACCAATGGGGAAGAAAGCCCCCTTAAATAGGTCCCCACAAGAACTAGCCGTTGTGCAGGAATTTTGGGACCGGAATATCCGGTCCGAAGTGAATAATCCGGATCAAATAATCCGGTTCACTCCAGTGCGAAAACTGGTCTGAAATCCGTCGAAACCGGAATATCCGGTATGCCCCGAAAAATCCGGTTTCCAATAATCCGGTTCATGTCAGTACCGAAAAATGGCTCAACTAGAAACTTCATAACTTTTGCGTCCGGACTCCGTTTTTGATGATCTTTGGCTCGTTGAGTTCGTAATGAAAAACTCTACAAGATCATGCAGAGAAACATCACTGCCCAACAATGGAAACTAAAACCAAATATAGAAAGGTTTAACCTCTCTAAAAGGAACAACCGGTAAAACTTCCAACACGAAAACTCACATAACTTTTGCGAATGAATTCCGAATTAGGTGAGTCCAAATGCATTGGAAAGATAACAACAAGGAGTATCCAAATAAAAGGTGAAAATATTGATACCTCAAAGTATGGAGAAGTTACCACACATGGAAGGTGTGGGAACATTCTCAAAGACGAACGGAATATTTTCACCACCGAAAACGCAACAAAGTTTTCTTACGAAATCCGTTTTCGAGAAACCAAGGCTTGTCATGAAGATCACGACAAGCACTAAAACCCAAAGGAGACAAAAGCCAAATAAGAACCAAGAAAGATGATATGCACAGTATGCAAAGGTTTGAGCTCTCCATAACGATTCGATCGAGTTACTCACTTGAGAGCCCCTCTTGATAGTACGACTATCTATCCTATAACCCGGTCTCCCAAAGACACGAGACCGGTAAAATAGAAAACCTATCAAGATTATACCTTTGCCTTGAGCATTCCACTTGAGCTAGATGATGACGATCTTGACTCTCTCAAGTTGGATCTTCTTTCTTGATTGCGCTTGCTAGCACAAACTCCGCTTGATGAAGACTTGCAAGTTGCTCCCCCAAACACCATTATGGGAGAGACTAGCTCCCCCATACACCATTATGGGAGAGACCCTTCGGCAAATCTTCACAAGGCCACAATCTCCAAAAGGGTGGCAAGCATCAAGCATAGGATATCTTCTAGATGCTTCACTTGAGCTTCCACGTCAAGCTAGATGACAAACACCGCTTGACGACGACATAGACCATGGGCTATATGAAATCTTCCTTTTGGTTCATGCCCATGGAAAGATACCTAACCACACACAGAGATGCGACACACACATATCATGGGTTAGTTCACAATGCTAATTTGACAATTGCTTACCATACCATGAGATACACAATCCCACTTGGTACAACTTGTAGCTTTGTGTGTTGATCGCTTTCTTGATCAACCTTGTATCTTTGCTTCTCACTTCTAAAGATGATGTCTTGAAGATGATAATGAAAGATCACCTAATCCTTTTCTTCAAGACATACTAGCAATAAGCTCAACTCAAACCATGACCATTCTTCATATAAATCCTTGAAAGTAACAATGGCCATTAAGGAAGCTAATAGAGTTCAACACATGAACTCCATTATTTCCTATGGACAAGATCTACAAAGATAACTCAATGCAAACATTAGTCCATAAGGATTGTCATTAATTACCAAAACCACATATGGGGGAACCATGCACTTTCAATCTCCCCCATTTTGGTAATTGATGACAATCCCTTTTTATGAGGGTTTATATGATGAATAAAGCAAACATGCTAAACAAGAGCAAGGATGCAATAGCATGGAAAGGCAAATGCTTAAGAACAAAACTAAAGCATAAACCAACTTCCCTTAAACCCTCTAAACTTCTCCCCCATTGGCATCCATTGCCGAAATGGGCAAAAAGGTTAGAAGGCCAATATAGTAAGAGCTCCCCCATAGTGTATGCATTCCTCATGATATGAGTGAAATCAAGTGCATATCTCCAACTATGAATAGATGGAGGGAGGTCAAACTATATTGAGGATTCAAAGGTTTACAAGCAAAGTAAAATTGAAGGATACTTTCACAAAGAAGCAACCAACCACAAGGATCCGAAAAACCGATTGACCAACATCAATATTTTGATAGGATCAACCAAGTGTTCTAGAAAATCAAGAGGGAACTCCCCAAGGTACATGCACAATGTTAGATTTGAATTACTATATAGTGTGCATAACATGGAATCATCACTCCCTTCTAGATAATTTTGAACACAAACAAGAGCAAGAGACTAGATTGGAAATGAAGCAAAGCAACTTGCAAACAAACAAAAGTTGAGCAATGAAGATCAAGAAGTGACAAATAAAGACTTACTCAACCGAAATAGATGTGTGTGACAAGGAAAAACATTTTTAGGAGACTAATAGGATGATAGAATCATCAACATAGTCTTTCAATATAGGAGGCACATAGTGCATATCATGTCTTTCCCATACACACAAACCATCAAATGATAAAACACATAGGTCCACAAGCTTATTAAGATGCAAAAGGAATACCAAAACAAAAGCAAAGCTTGTTCCTTTAGGAACCACCAAGGAATATAAATCAATAAAAAGTGGTCACTAAAGAGATAGAATATCAATAAAAGATGTAACTATTATCGTGTGTATAAGTTTCTAAGTGAACAACAATCACAAAGATATATATCCACAAAGAAACATGCACACACAAAATAGGTACAAAGGTGAAGAAAATGATATCCAAGATAGGTTCATTAATATACCAATAAGATTTTTGCTTGAAAGCAAAGCACTAAGCTTAGTTTAATCTTAAGGGGATATAGATGAACACACAAAACTCATCAAAGCATCACAAATATCACAAGGGAAAAGTGATAGTTGGAATGCTTCGAGAAAGGTAACGCATATCACAAAATATTCAAATGGTTTTTGAGAATTCATCAATATTGCATATGAGAGACTTCGAGTAGAAGTTGCTAGATTAATATACTTGGGATTGGTGAATCATAAAATGATTATAAATATCCCCTAGATATGTAATCATCCCGGCTTACTCATATTTGCAATAAAGATGTTTTTGATAGGACATTTGCAAGAACCAAATGAAATGCAACAAATGGAATTCATGCCAAGATGCAACCTACACAAGGTTGAAAGCTAGAAATGAATGGATGAGATAGATACTTGTTACCGAGATGACATTGGTGATGAAGAGGATGCGATATTGATAATCATCTAAGCTTGACTCCTATAAAACCATGTTGAGAACACCTTCCTTATGAATGGAGCAAGCAACCAATGTATCTCCATTGTACCTAAAACAAAATTCAAGTACAAAATGGTACCCAAACTCATTGGGTCCGAAGTAGTTAGAACAACTACAATACATAGGACAAACTCCAAATAAATATGTGCATATTGATATGAATTTGAATTTCATGCACATCTTAGCCATTTAGGATTTGATGGAGTTTATCCTATATATTGGATCAACGAAAGTAAGCATGCCAAAAGATATACATAGAAAAATATGCATGCACAAAACTTTCAAGAACCGAAACAAGATACAAATTGGACAAAGAACTAATTAAACCAAGAAGCCACTCACAAGAGTGAAAAGAAAGAGAATTGTCCAAAAAATATCAAGACCCAAATCAACACATGATTGAGGAAACCAACATAGAGAGGATACCAAAAAAAATGAAAGAGTGAACAACCCCTCTACACTTTTCATGATAGCACACAAAGTACCAAGACGAAAAGTGTTTGTCTTCCAAAGAGACAAGTCATTGGGAAAACAAACAAATTTAAAGACAACAAGTGTTCAAACGCATATAGGATAGTTCTTCCAATCATAGTGCATTATTTATGATCTTGCATTTGAATACAAAATGCATACAATGGAATCATTACTCTCCATATATATTATTCAAACACTAGTCATGTTTAAATAAAATCAATTAGATGCAATACCAATTTAAGGAATGGTGATCTACTCAATGTAGGATAGCTTCCCCAAGAATAGTGCAACCCAAAGAAGTATGACTTTGAACACAAGTGTACAAGTATGGGATCATTGCTTTTCCTAACTCAAGAAAGCATGAAACAAATTTTGAGTGGAGCAAGGAAGACACAAAGTAGTTTGAACCAAACAAATCCTTGGCAAGAAACAAGGCAATATTAGAGAAATGGCCAAAGTAAATATGATCAATAAACTTACCACAAATTATTATAACTTGTCAAAGACAAGAGATGTATGGAGATATTTCTCGGTGGTAGATTTGTTCACAATCATATTCACAAAACATAAGCATGTGGTAAAAGATAGGAATAAAAACATGCTTAGATAGAGATTCTTGAAGGCTTCAAATAAAACTCGAAAAAGCAAGGCAACAAGAAACTCTCTAACAAACAAGATACCAAAGAAGAGAGACACAAGATATTTTAAGCAAATATGGAACTTGTTTGAGCAACATGCCACAAAGGAACAAGATAACTAGAATATCAACTCTAGGTGGCAATACCTCACATGTTCACATTTTCTAGGCTTGTAATATGCACATAGCTTATTACTCCCCCATAATGTGATAATCCATTTTTTTAACAAGAGGCAAAGAAAATAAATTCAACTAGAGAAAGTTAATGGACATTTTAGAAATGAATTTATCATGAGAATGACATACCACATAGAGAATAGATAATATTGATATATCAACACTAAGTGGTATTCCTCATGTACACACATTTTAGGATAGTAAAGTGCAAAGCATATTACTCCCCCAAAATGGGATAGTCCATTAATCTCCCAAAGAGCCAACTAAGATAAGCAATGAAAGCAAAGAAGGCTCAACACAAAGAACACAAGTACACGGAGTGAAAACCAACAAACATAACTAGATTACTCAAGATAGGTAAGTAGGAAGCACAACATATACAAACACATGCTAGAAACAAAACTAACATATGCAAGGGAGCAAGCAACTTTCAATGTATATAGAATTAAATACAAGTTACCGCTTGGAGGAACATTGGGTAAGAGATATATATAATCCAAGTGACTTGGCTTGAGGAAATATAATTGATGAAGATCCCTTAATTCTTCATAAAATAGCCAAGTCTCCAATGCCCTCCAACAACACCTATTGATCAAGTTTGAGCTTGTTGGTCCCCAACAAAGTTGGGTCCTAAGAAGTTAGTCACAATAGGTTTGGCAACCCAAATGGTTCTTTTCTTGACACCACTTGGAGTACCAACATACTTGGCAAACACATTGCCCACATTATCCTTCCTAATAGAATAAACATCATCAACAAGGATAGGGTTGGATAATGTACCATTAGTGCATGAAGAAGCAAAGTGTCCCTTCTTGCGACAAAGGTAGCAACATCGACTCTTTTCTTTCTTCTCAATAGGCTTCTCAACAAGAGGAGCATTGGCTTGAGTCTTCTTAGGAGGTGGCCGTTGTTCAACTCGTGGTTGAGCATGAGATTGAACAAGAGGCCTCTTCCCTAGTTGCTTCTCACTAAGAGGCTTCTTCTTCAAAGGGCAAGATCTAACATGGTGCCCTTCAATCTTGCACTTGAAGCAAATAATCTTGGCCGAATCTTTGACTTGTTCTTGGCCCTTCTTCTTGTCAATAATGGACTTGTTCTTGAGATTGGAGTTGAATCCAAGTCCACTCTTGTCATTGGGAAGTCTTCGCACTCTCAACATCTTGTCAAGTGTGGAACTCCCTTCATGACACTTTTCCAAGTCTTTCTTCAAAGAAGTGACTTGGGCCTTGAGCTCTTTAATTTCCTCTACATGGTTAGAATCAACACAAGAGCTAGAGGAAGTAGATGCTTCATTGTTAGAGCAACAAGGCAAGGAAAGAAATTCATCACAAGATGTAGAAACATTATGGGAGGATGAATTACTAATACGAGCACAAGTCAATATAGCATTATTAGAAGATATTGTGCTAGTAACCACATGAGGCTCACAAGATGTTACCTTTGTAGTGATAGCCTCAAGAGCTAATTTTAGCTTGGTATGAGATTCTAGAAGATCATCATGAGAGCTAGATAGCTTTTCATGACTTTCTTCCAATTTCCCACACTTGCTAGTCATTAACTCAAGTTGAGCCCTTAGCTCAACATTCTCCTTCAAAATAGATGCTTCACAAGATGTGGAGTTAGTAGCACAAGCATCATTAGAAATAGAAGAAGATAACTTGGCAAGCTCATTATTTAACCTAGAGTTTTCCTCAATTAGATTAGCATTACCAACAACAAATTCAACCTTTTCATTTTTAAGCACTTTATATTTAGCATGGGTATGGTCACGTGCTTTAGTGAGATAGGCTATTTGTTCATTATAGAGCTCCTCAATAGATTCAAGTTTCTCCTCAAGAGTAACTCGGAGCTCATACTCTTCCTCAAGAGACATAGTGAGGGATGCCTTTTCATTGGCATCACTTCTTTCAATCTCACCTTTCTTTTCAATGATTTTAGCGCTATAAATAGCAAAAGCCAATATTTCACTAAAAGGAGTGATAGCTTTACTACCTTTAGGGAGATCAAGAAGAACCAACTCACCCTTCTCCATTAAAGAGTCTTCGTCCTCATACTCTCCATAAAATATATCCTCATCCTCATCATCACAAGATGTAGTGGGTTCCAAAGGTGGTGATACCTTTGAATCCCTAGCCATAAGGCACATATGAGAAATGGATGGCGATGATGAAGATATACTATAAGAGCCATTAAGGTCCATGTCTTGTTCCACAAAAAAGTGGGATTCCTCTACATTGTTAGCCACACAAGTACTAGAGGAAATGGAAGCATTATTTTCATGAAAACAAGACATAGGAAGCATATCATCATGAGATTTAGTTAAACAACTGTTACATGATATGCAAGGACTATCAACACTAGCATGTATGGAATTTTGAGTGCTAGAAGATATTAAGTCCAAAGATAGATCATTGCAATGGGATAGAGATGAAGTATAGTCAATAGCAAATTCACTATCCACAATGCAATTTCTATCACCACTCACCATATCATTACCTTGTGACAAATCACATGTCGGTGGAGTGGATAAAGATGTGAGCTCATCACGGCCGGAAATGGAAGGAGAACAATCATCGTCAATAATATTGGACACATCATATATATCTTGAAGTTTTGTCCATAGCTCATGAGCGTTCCGAAAAGGCATGATTGATTCAATAACTACATCGCTCAAAAAGCACAAGAGACCATTAGATACAAAAGTATCGAGATAAGAGTTTTCCTTATCCTCTAAAGATAAATCTTGAGAATCCTTTGGAGGAGGAAAATCCATATCTACAATTCTCTTAACATACTTTGGACCCATGTCCGTAAGAAATTTAAGAATGCGAAATTTCCAAACATCAAAGTTTCTACCATAGAATATAAAAGCGGGACCATGTTCTATTTCTCTAAACGACATCGTACTCTCTAGGATGTAAAGCCTAATAAAGAGAGACGAGGCTCTGATACCAATTGAACGGACAACGACGTCGCCTAGAGGGGGGGGGGTGAATAGGCGATTAAAACTTTTCCGGTTAATGCTTGCTAAATGCGGAAATAAACTAAGTGTTTAAATTAACAAGCATACAACCTAAATATTCTAGAGTAAACTAGATGAACAAACAACTTATGCTAAGCAAGACAAGTAACAAGGTGATAGCAAGATATATAACTTCAAGCTCGAAGGCTATCACAATGTAAATTGCATAAGTAAAAAGCTCGGGTATAGAAATAACCGAGGCACACGGAAACGAAGATGTATTCCCGAGTTCCTCCCACAAAGGGGAGTACGTCTCGTTGGAGGGGTGTGAGCTCACCACGAAGGCCTACTCAATGCCACAAAGGCCTCACCCTATTCTCCGATGAACTTCCGCCACGAAGGCCTAGTTCACCTTCCACTATTGGCAACCTTCAAACCCGAGGCACGCATCCACAACTCAATTGGAGGCTCTCGGTGTCACCACAATCTTGGGGCACGCATCCACAACTCAATTGGAGGCTCCCAAGAACACCACAAGTCGTCTAGGGTCCAAGACCCAAGAGTAACAAGCTCACAAACTTTCAACTTCCACGAATCCTCGTGGAGAGAGCAAACCGATGCAACCGATGCAAATGGCAAGAGCACAAGTGCTCAAATCCTTCACTCTCAAATTCCAACAAAGCAACAAATGCTTATGGGGGAATAAGAGAGGAAGAACAATGGAGGAGAAACACCAAGAACTCCAAGATCAAGATCTACTAAGTTTCCCTCACTAAGAAGCAAGATGGATTGGTGGAAATGTAGATCTAGATCTCCTCTACCTTCTCCCTCAAAGATATGCAAGAATCATAGGAGGGATTGGGAGAGTGGCAAGCTTTCCAAGGTCAACAATGGTGGGGGAGAGAGAGAAAAACGTGCTTGGAAGACTTGGGGACCAATGGGGAAGAAAGCCCCCTTAAATAGGTCCCCACAAGAACTAGCCGTTGTGCAGGAATTTTGGGACCGGAATATCCGGTCCGAAGTGAATAATCCGGATCAAATAATCCGGTTCACTCCAGTGCGAAAACTGGTCTGAAATCCGTCGAAACCGGAATATCCGGTATGCCCCGAAAAATCCGGTTTCCAATAATCCGGTTCATGTCAGTACCGAAAAATGGCTCAACTAGAAACTTCATAACTTTTGCGTCCGGACTCCGTTTTTGATGATCTTTGGCTCGTTGAGTTCGTAATGAAAAACTCTACAAGATCATGCAGAGAAACATCACTGCCCAACAATGGAAACTAAAACCAAATATAGAAAGGTTTAACCTCTCTAAAAGGAACAACCGGTAAAACTTCCAACACGAAAACTCACATAACTTTTGCGAATGAATTCCGAATTAGGTGAGTCCAAATGCATTGGAAAGATAACAACAAGGAGTATCCAAATAAAAGGTGAAAATATTGATACCTCAAAGTATGGAGAAGTTACCACACATGGAAGGTGTGGGAACATTCTCAAAGACGAACGGAATATTTTCACCACCGAAAACGCAACAAAGTTTTCTTACGAAATCCGTTTTCGAGAAACCAAGGCTTGTCATGAAGATCACGACAAGCACTAAAACCCAAAGGAGACAAAAGCCAAATAAGAACCAAGAAAGATGATATGCACAGTATGCAAAGGTTTGAGCTCTCCATAACGATTCGATCGAGTTACTCACTTGAGAGCCCCTCTTGATAGTACGACTATCTATCCTATAACCCGGTCTCCCAAAGACACGAGACCGGTAAAATAGAAAACCTATCAAGATATAACCTTTGCCTTGAGCATTCCACTTGAGCTAGATGATGACGATCTTGACTCTCTCAAGTTGGATCTTCTTTCTTGATTGCGCTTGCTAGCACAAACTCCGCTTGATGAAGACTTGCAAGTTGCTCCCCCAAACACCATTATGGGAGAGACTAGCTCCCCCATACACCATTATGGGAGAGACCCTTCGGCAAATCTTCACAAGGCCACAATCTCCAAAAGGGTGGCAAGCATCAAGCATAGGATATCTTCTAGATGCTTCACTTGAGCTTCCACGTCAAGCTAGATGACAAACACCGCTTGACGACGACATAGACCATGGGCTATATGAAATCTTCCTTTTGGTTCATGCCCATGGAAAGATACCTAACCACACACAGAGATGCGACACACACATATCATGGGTTAGTTCACAATGCTAATTTGACAATTGCTTACCATACCATGAGATACACAATCCCACTTGGTACAACTTGTAGCTTTGTGTGTTGATCGCTTTCTTGATCAACCTTGTATCTTTGCTTCTCACTTCTAAAGATGATGTCTTGAAGATGATAATGAAAGATCACCTAATCCTTTTCTTCAAGACATACTAGCAATAAGCTCAACTCAAACCATGACCATTCTTCATATAAATCCTTGAAAGTAACAATGGCCATTAAGGAAGCTAATAGAGTTCAACACATGAACTCCATTATTTCCTATGGACAAGATCTACAAAGATAACTCAATGCAAACATTAGTCCATAAGGATTGTCATTAATTACCAAAACCACATATGGGGGAACCATGCACTTTCAATATGGTATTCTCTTTCGAATGTTTTATTTGGTTGACTTGGCGCATTCTCACACCATGTTTATGACTACAAACCAGTCACGGATAGCCTCCATGACCACTTAGTTTTTGAACTTGTGATATTGCTTATGTTTTAATTAATGATGCTTATGTCGCTATTCATGATTGTGGCTCTTATACTCTCTTGATTTGCCGCTCCCAGTCTTTTGCTAGCCTCCACCTGTACTGAGTATGAGCTCTACTCGTGCATCCAAAATCCCTTAAACCAAAGTTTTCCCATTGTGTCCACCATACCTACCTACATGTGGTATTTAACTGCCATTCCAAAGTAAATTGCACATGTGTTACCTTTAAAACCTTCAAAATTACTCCTGCTTTATGTTCCTGTTTTTACTCATGAGGACGTGATAAGGGGTGGCCCAATCTTCTCAATGAGCTTCTCTCTCTTTTTGTATTTTTCTGATATGTGGATAACTAGTGCTACACTGAGACCTCTCACTTAGCTGACCCCTGTTGCCAATGCAACAACAATCAAGCTCTTTGGATATTCTCAACTACACACTCTTGCACAAGTAATTAAAGATCACAAGTGGTCCTGTATCCCCCTATTCCCAGATGGAATAACAAGATATCACGCAACTTTGCAATTGGTAAACTTCAAGATGAATGCTTAATAAGCAATACAATCTAGAGGCTAGGGTTGTTGGTTTTTGGTTTAAACTGGTTCTAACTAATCCACACGCAGGTGGAGGACATATATAGGTGGAGGGGTGCGGCCACAAGGAGGCCTTGCGCAAGCAACCCTCTCCCTACTAGGACTAGGACTCCTACTAGGACTAGGAGTCCATCTAGGACTCAAAGAGAGATACAAACCGACCCAATTAAGTGGGATGCGGCCACAATTGGTATACAAACCAAACCTACTGTTATTAGGACTCATTATGGCGCATAGATGTCCTTTGTGGGCGCCCTCCTCTTGCTTGTCCATACATGAGTGTGGAAATAACATATTTGGCAATGTTTTCCACACTAAGTGCATTTGACCTTGTGGAGGCACTATCCCCTTGTCATCATAACAATTGTTATTTGTTGTTTTTACCATGCTACACTTGATCTCCATCTCCTCTTCTAGCCCATCTCCATCCATGTGTATCTCCTCTTCATGATCTCCATTCATGCTTGTGTTATTAATAAACCTGAGAATACATAAATGCATAGACTTAGGTAGTATAAACTTCTCATAATCAAGAATAGCATAATCCATAAGGATTGAATTCACCTGTTGTTCTAATAGCTTGGTCCTTGATCTTGTCATTGGTCCAATTCTCACTTCATCTTGTTTAGGAGGTAATGTACTAGGGATGTCCTCATCATCCTCCCCCCCCTTGAAAATCCTTGATGTCCACATCAAGGTTCTCTCCATGATATGGTGTCAAATCAGCAACATTGAAGGAATTACTCACTCCAACCTCATCAATTGGAAGATCTATCTTGTAAGCATTGTCATTTATTTTTGCAATCACTTTGTAAGGACCAGCACCTCTTGGCAATAATTTTGATTTCCTTAGCTTGGGGAACCTATCCTTTCGAAAATGTACCCATACCAAATCTCCCTCTTGAAAAATAACTTCCTTTCTCTTTTGATTCCTCCTTTGAGCAACATCCTTCCCTTTCTTCTCTATAGCATCCATTGTTTTATCATGTATCTTTTTCACAAAATCAGCCATTTTGGATGCATCCATATTAATTCTCTCTTGAATAGGAAGTGGTAATAAATCAAGTGGTGTAGTAGGACGAAATCCATATACCACCTCAAAAGGACATAGTTGAGTAGTTGAATGCACAGCTCTATTGTAGGCAAACTCCACATGTGGCAAACAATCTTCCCACTCCTTCAAATTCTTCTTGATCATAGTTCTCAACAATGTGGACAAAGTTCTATTCACCACCTTGGTTTGTCCATCTGTTTGTGGGTGACATGTTGTAGAAAACAATAATTTGGTGCCAAGCTTCCCCCATAATGTTTTCCAAAAGTAACTCATGAATTTAACATCTCTATCCGAAACAATTGTCCTTGGTACTCCATGTAGTCTTACTATCTCCTTGAAAAATAGTGTAACAATGTGGGAAGCATCATCACTTTTGTGGCAAGCAATGAAGTGTGACATCTTGGAAAATCTATCCACCACCACAAAAATTGAGTCATGTCCCCTCTTTGTCCTTGGCAAGCCTAACACAAAATCCATGCTTATATCTTCCCATGGTGTAGTTGGTGTTGGCAATGGAGTATATAATCCATGGGGCTTCAATTTGGACTTGGCTTTATTGCATGTAATACACCTTTGCACAAATCTATAGACATCTCTCCTCATATGTGCCCAATAGAAATTTTCAGCCAACATAAGCAATGTTTTCTCTCGTCCAAAGTGACCCATCAATCCACCACTATGAGATTCCTGTAATAACATCAAACGCAAAGAACACTCGAGAATACATAGTTTGTTAGCTCTAAACAAAAATCCATCATGTATATGATACTTATCCCAAGCCTTCACATTAGAACATTTACCATAGGGTGCAGAAAATTCTCTATCTTGAGCATATAGTGGCTTTAATTCTTGCAAACCCGAAACTTGAACATCCAATTTAGTGAGTAGCATATTTTTCCTAGACAAAGCATCAGCTACCACATTATCTAATCCTTTCTTGTGTTTAATAATGTATGGGAAAGATTCAATAAATTCTATCCATTTAGCATGTCTCTTATTAAGATTGGATTGATTCTTTAAAAATTTCAATGCCTCATGATCAGAATGTATAATAAATTCCTTTGGCCACAAATAATGTTTCCAAACCTCAAGTAGAATAATTCAATTGTGCTCCATGTAATTTTTCAGAAAAATAAGCAATTGGTTTCTTATCTTGCATTAAGACTCCTCCAATACCTATGCCACTAGCATCACATTCAATCTCAAATTGTTTATTAAAATTTGGTAGCATCAATAATGGAGCCGAAATCAACTTATTTTTCAAAGTATCAAAAGCAATATCTTGAGCAACCCCCCACTCGAAATTTACACCTTTCTTAGTCAAATCATTTAAAGGGGCAGCAATAGTACTAAAATCTTTCACAAATCTTCTATAAAATCCAGCTAGTCCATTAAAACTTCTTACTTGACTCACATTCATGGGAATTGGCCAATTTTTAATTGCTTCAATTTTAGATTCATCAACTTCTATCCCATGTTTAGAGACAACATAACCAAGAAATATGACCTTATCTTTGCAAAAAGTGCACTTCTCTAAATTTCCATACAATTTATTTTCTCTTAGCACATGCAAGACTTGTCTAATATGATCAATGTGTTCATGTTCATTGTGGCTATATATGAGAATATCATCAAAGTAAACAACCACAAATTTGCCAATAAAATCCCTCAAAACATGGTTCATTAATCTCATGAAATTACTAGGTGCATTAGTTAATCCAAAAGGCATTACTAACCACTCATATAAACCAAATTTTGTTTTAAAGGCTGTTTTCCACTCATCCCCTTCTTTCATTCTTATTTGATGGTAACCACTACGCAAATCAATTTTAGAGAAAACAACACTACCACTTAATCATCTAACATGTCTTCCAAACGTGGTATAGGATGACGATAACGAATAGTGATATTGTTAATTGCTCTACAATCTACACACATGCGCCAAGTACCATCTTTCTTAGGAACTAATATGACAGGAACAACACAAGGAGATAAGCTTATTCGGATGTAACCTTTATCAAGAAGATCTTGTACTTGTTTCTGAATTTCCTTTGTCTCTTGGGGATTTGTCCTATAGGGAGATCGGTTTGGTAATGAAGATCCAGGAATTAAATCAATTTGATGCTCAATCCCTCTCAATGGTGGCAATCCCGAGGGCACTTCTTCTGGAAAAACATCATCAAATTCCTGCAAAATATTAGAAACACCAATAGAAAGAGGAGTCATGTTATTAGAAACCAAAATTTCCCCCTTGTGCATGAGCACTATAGGTAGTAGGCTAGGATCATCCTCAAACTCTCTCAAATCTTCTTTGGTGGCTAAAATTGTCAAAAGGCTCACTCCCTTACTTTTACCACTCGGTCTAGGTTTGTTTTCCCCCATGGAAGTAGTGTTTTCACTCATATTTTCCCTCTCTCTCTCCTTCTCAACATTCACTTCCACTTTTTGCCTTGATTCATTCACTATTTGTTGGGGTGTCATAGGCCTCAATATGATGTCCTCATTGTTCCAATTCAATTGGTAAGTGTTTGCTCTCCCATTGTGTAGCACCTTTCTATCAAATTGCCATGGCCTTCCAAGTAATAGGTGGCAAACCGACATGGGAACAACATCACACTCAATAGTATCCTTGTATGGTCCAATTTGGAACTCCACTCTCACAATTTGGCATACTCTTATTTCCTCCTTTTCATTGAGCCATTGAATATAATATGGATGTGGATGTGGAATATATCTCAACCTTAGCTTTGCACATAACTCCTTGCTTGTTAAATTTCTGCAACTCCCTCCATCAATGATCACCTTGCAAGCCATATTAGGACCAACAATTGCCTTGGTTTGAAATAAATTGCATCTTTGGCTCTCATCATTGGTAGGAACAATACTCAATGCTTTGGTGCAAACAATAGTTGGATAATTTGTAGCATAGGCATCAATAGGACCATCATCATCATCATCATCATCATCATATGCATCCTCCTCATTGGGATCAACATCATCTCCAGTCTCATACTCATCATTAGCATTGAGGAGCATAATTTTCTTGTTTGGGCAATCCCTCTTAAAGTGACCTTTTCCTCCACAAGTATGGCAAGCCATGTCTCTAATCCTTGTAGGAGGTGTAGCACCACTAGAACCCGAAGTAGATGTAGTAGGTTTCTTGGAATTTGTTGAATTTGGCTCGGGTTTGGAACTAGGAGTCCCACGGGTAGTAGTAGTTGGAGGTGTAGGTGATGAAAATTTTGATTTTTGTGAAGGAAAACTTCTCCTTGCACTCACTTGTAGCTCTTCTTGCAATCTCTTTTTGGCCTCCCTTGTTTGATGTAGTAATTCACTCATATTGTTATAAGGAACATGCCTCACAATGCTTCTCACTTTGAATTGCAATCCACTCAAAAATCTTTGCATTGTTTGTTCAGGAGCTTCTCTAATCCGATCCCTTTGAATGATTAATTCCATCTCCTTATAATAGGCATCAACTGTCTTGGATCCTTGCTTCAATTGTTGTAATTTGTCATAGAGAGTTCTAATATAATTCTTGGGAACAAATCTCTCTCTTAGCAATTGTTTCATCTCTCTCCATGTGTTCACTTCCTCTTCTTCCTTTTCTTCTCTATCTTTTGTAATGCCATCCCACCACAAAAGAGCATAGCCATCAAATGAAGAAGATGCAAGGTTCACTTTCCTCTCCTCGGGATAGTCATGGAGTCTCCACAATTTCTCAATTTTTAGCTCCCACATCAAGTACTCTTCCACATCCTCTGAATCACAAGCAAGACTAGGGATAGAGAATTTTGGTTTTCCCAAGCCATCATCATCTCTATTATTTTCCAATGGTACTCTTCTTGACACTCCTCCACGGCCTCCATTATTATTTCCTCTGCCATCATCAATTGGAGCAATAGCTTGAGGTCTTTGTTGCATTTGTTCCACTAGATTTGCAATTGTAGTCACTTGTTGTGTCAATGTCCTCAAAGTGTCCTTAATCTCATTAACAGATTCTTGAGATGCACAAGCATCTATTCTCAAATCAAGAGTGGTCATCTCCTTTCTCAAATCTTCATCAGTTTTATCAACTTCTTTAGTAATCCTTTTGTACATGACATCTCTCAATGCCTCATACTCATTCCACTTGACAATGTCCTCGGGTTTCTTGTTTGCCTGCACATCAACATCACTATAAGAACTCATGATTAACTTGTTAGTAACAAAATAATCAATGGGTTTGTGGTGCCTCTCTCAACTCACTCAAAACCAAGCAAAGATGGCTTCACTTAATGTTCCAAGAGAGAAAAGGTTCAACTTACCAACAAGGAGCAATGAATAATGTGCTTTGGTGTGAGAAGAGAATATCCAAGCTATCAAGTATCACAATGCAAACAAGGTTTCTGGTGGGGCTTGGTTGGGAATCCTAACAATACCAAAATAACAACTCCAATGCACTGCTTAATGTGATAAAAATTACTAAGGAAACACACTCACACTGGGAGACAATTGTGGCTTAGCAAATATATGGTAGAGATTTTGCAAGCATTTAGAAAGACACTAGCAAATACTCAATGAAACAGGCACAAGATTGCTCAATTTGTCCACAAAATTTCCAATATGAAATAGCTTCCACTAGTGATAAGTAGCACGGCCTCTTTTGAATTTTTCTTTCTTTTCTATTTTTTTTTTATACTTTTTCTCTATTTTTTTGATTTTTTCAATAGCCTTTGAATCAACTAGGAGCAAGAAATTAGATGGAAAACAACTAGTGGACAGAAATTTGAGCAGCCCGTAGAGCAATTAAACAGCTAGTCTTTGGGTTATGGAACCTAAATATGGCTGTAGAAAGGCTTGTGGATAAGGCTAGTCAAAGTTCAGAACGAGATCCTAATGATAAACAGGAAATAACAAAAGGAAACTAGTGAAAACAGTGGAAAATTTGAGCTCACTGCAGCAAGTATGGCCACGGCAGGAAAATTGCTCGTTTTGTGCCGTACGGCAGCAAAACAGAACAAAAACGAGCTCACGGCAGGCTCACGGCAGAGAGGGGTGTGCGTGTTGCGGTGGACGCTGCGGGGTGGTGCGCGCGGTAAGGTTTTATGGGCACTGGTGTGGGCGAATCCGATACCGAGCGGGAGTGGGTGCGGAAGTGGTGGCAGCGGCGGCAGCGTTTTTGCGCTATTTTGCGCTCGCGGCAGCGAATCCGAGACCGACTGGGAACCCAACTGCGGCTAGGCGTGGGCGCGCACTGGTAAGCCAAAAAGGGCACCGCGGGTGGGTTTGGTAAGGGGTGGAGTGGCGCGGTAGGGTCTGCGGGTGCGGCAGCGTTTTGGTGGGTTTTTTGCACACGGCAGGGGTCGGATTTGAATCCGATGGTGGAAGGGAACCCGTGGCTATATGGAAGTGGAACTTCGAGATCAAAATCAACTCACAAAAAGGCAAGCTGTAGGTCTTGAAATCTCGAGATGAACACACACGGCAACACTATTTTTGTGAGTTTTTGATATAGATGGAAACAAAGATAAAAGATGAACCCTAAAAACAAAAAACAGATACACAAATCAACAATAAACAACAATTAGAGTAGCAATTTGGTGTTGATCTAGTCTCTGGCAAATCTAACCTAATATGTTTGGCTTTTTCTGGATAGGAATAAAAACAACTAAAAGTAAAGATAATTTTGCTCACCGAGTAAACCTGAGAATCTGATACCAAGATGATAAGGGGTGGCCCAATCTTCTCAATGAGCTTCTCTCTCTTTTTGTATTTTTCTGATATGTGGATAACTAGTGCTACACTGAGACCTCTCACTTAGCTGACCCCTGTTGCCAATGCAACAACAATCAAGCTCTTTGGATATTCTCAACTACACACTCTTGCACAAGTAATCAAAGATCACAAGTGGTCCTGTATCCCCCTATTCCCAGATGGAATAACAAGATATCACGCAACTTTGCAATTGGTAAACTTCAAGATGAATGCTTAATAAGCAATACAATCTAGAGGCTAGGGTTGTTGGTTTTTGGTTTAAACTGGTTCTAACTAATCAACACGCAGGTGGAGGACATATATAGGTGGAGGGGTGCGGCCACAAGGAGGCCTTGCGCAAGCAACCCTCTCCCTACTAGGACTAGGACTCCTACTAGGACTAGGAGTCCATCTAGGACTCAAAGAGAGATACAAACCGACCCAATTAAGTGGGATGCGGCCACAATTGGTATACAAACCAAACCTACTGTTATTAGGACTCATTATGGCGCATAGATGTCCTTTGTGGGCGCCCTCCTCTAGCTTGTCCATCCATGAGTGTGGAAATAACATATTTGGCAATGTTTTCCACACTAAGTGCATTTGACCTTGTGGAGGCACTATCCCCTTGTCATCATAACAATTGTTATTTGTTGTTTTTACCATGCTAGCACTTGATCTCCATCTCCTCTTCTAGCCCATCTCCATCCATGTGTATCTCCTCTTCATGATCTCCATTCATGCTTGTGTTATTAATAAACCTGAGAATACATAAATGCATAGACTTAGGTAGTATAAACTTCTCATAATCAAGAATAGCATAATCAATAAGGATTGAATTCACCTGTTGTTCTAATAGCTTGGTCCTTGATCTTGTCATTGGTCCAATTCTCACTTCATCTTGTTTAGGAGGTAATGTACTAGGGATGTCCTCATCAGGACGTAAATAGAGAATCTTTATCTTACTTGTTGATTGGATTTCACACCTTGTACTAGTGGCTTCATCCGCTTATCCAAATGATAGAAGAGCTGGCAGCGGGGTGCCCAGCCCCAAATTAATGCAAACAAATTCTCTTCACTATTTTTGCCCCTGATTTATCAGTCAAAGCATAATTGTGTAAACAAAAGAGATAGAGGGATGAACTTCTACACCAGTTGCGTCCTTCACCATGAGAGCCGCTCTTGTGAATCCAGTTGGCTTGTGACGTACTGTATTTTATGTTTACCATTCATTGACATTAGCATACATCTCCCAAAATATACACTCCTCCACGGTATGTGATTGTTGGCAGGCACCCAAGGATTCGCTTAGCCATGGTTTGTGACAGATGGATGGGAGGAGTGTCAAACTTTTAATACCTCTGTTTAATAAAATAAAAGCTCTAGCACATGAGTGATCCCTGCTTCCCTCTGCGAAGGATCTTTCTTTTACTTTTATGTTGAGTCTCCATCTTCCAACTTTATGCACAATTGAGAGAGCATTTTTTCCATTCTGAGTTTTATGTGCATTTGTTCCATAAGCATCAATAATTACTTCATGATGTGATATTATTTGTTCTTAAATTATTTGTTCTAGTCTTCCTCATGAACTTTGAAGGTGTCCTGGCATTTATGTTTTTCCCCACTCTTAAGGACTATCGAAATATCACTTTGCCATGCTTTCTCTATACCTGAAACAAACATCTACCTTTCTTTGCATTATTATTCATGATCCTTTATTTGGGTTACTCTTCGTAATGCAATGTAATTTCTATGCTTTATTATTAAAGTTTTATTTATCATGCCTGTGTTTAAAATTTTATGATCTCAGCGTGCATATGCTTTTGCATTAGATTGATCAAGTTTACGTTAGTAGCATGTCACCTCCGAAATTATTGTTTTATCGTTTACCTACTCGAGGACGAGTAGGAACTAAGCTTGGGGATGCTTGATACGTCATAAACGTATCCCTAATTTCTAATGCTCCATGATGATATTATGCCAATTGCTACATGTTTTCTCCCTTCTTTATGTCATTTTTATCTATTTTCTGGACTAACCTATTGACAAGATGCCACAGAGCCAGTTCCCTGTTTTCTGTTGTTTTTAGTTTCAGAAAAATTCATCTGGAAATATTCTCGGAATTGGAAAGTTCGAAGCCCGGAAGTCCTATTTTCCCCAAAAGCATCCAGAAGACCGAAGATGAATCGAAGACGGGCACCAGGGGGGCCCCACCATAGGGTGGTGCGCCCCCTGGCCACGCCAGCTATGGTGTGGGGCCCCCCTGGCTTCCACCGCCTTTGCCCTTTCGCCTATTTAAGCCCCCCGGATGGAAAACCCTAAGCACCTGATCAAAATCCCCGAAAAAGTTCTGCAACCGCCGTCACCGTCAACCCCAGATCAGGGGGGTTCTGAAGCTGTTTCCGGCACCCTGCCCGACAGGAAATCATCACCGGAGGCTTCTATATCACCATGCCTGCCTCCGGTGTGATGCGTGAGTAGTTCATCCTTGGACTACAGGTTCATAGCCTTAGCTAGATGGTTGTCTCCTCCTCATATGCCTCGAGGTTTAGATCTCCTGAGCTTCCTATCATGATCGAGATTGATCTTATGTAATTCTATATGTTGTGTTTGCTGGGATCCGATGAATATTGAACTTATGCCCAGTTGATTATAGTATTTATTGCATATGTTATTTGTGATCTTGCATGCTTTCCGTTGCTAGTGGTTATTCTGGCCAAGTAGTTGCTAGTGACTCCAAGAGGGAGTATTTATGCTTGATAGTGGGTTCATGACTCCTTGTTGCCTTGCTCAAGTGACAGAAATGTGAAGGGGGAGGATGTGTTGATGCCATTAGGGAGAAAACAGCGGTGAGAGTGCCCGCGTGCATAATCATTACTTACATTACACACTTTGTTTAATGCAATTATCTGTTGCTTGCAACTTAATACCTAAGGGGGTTCGGATGATAACCTGAGGGTGGATTATTAGTCATAGATGCAGATGGATGTCGGTCTATGTATCTTGTTGTAATGCCCGCACTAAATACCATAGTAATCTTCATGTTATATTGTGCACTACGGTGCAAACCTTATTTGTCAATTGCCCAGCTGTAATTTGTTCACCCAGCATGCTATCTTTTATGGAGAGACACCACTAGTGAAACTATGAACCCCGGTCCATTTTCCACATTGTTAAACAAACCACAA
This sequence comes from Alopecurus myosuroides, assembly GCA_028641055.1. NCBI lineage: Eukaryota > Viridiplantae > Streptophyta > Magnoliopsida > Poales > Poaceae > Alopecurus > Alopecurus myosuroides. Next base: position 113,648,491 of record CM054063.1, on the reverse strand, counting down.
CAATTTCCTGATTTCTTTACTTACTGCAAGCATACACTGTTTTCCACACTATACGTCTAATCTTTGTTTTCAGCAAGACCGGTGAGATTGACAACCTCACTGTACCGTTGGGGCAAAGTATTTTGGTTGTGTTGTGTGCAGGTTCCACGTTGTTGCTGACACCGGTGAAGCGCCAGCACCACCCGAAGTGGCCTCAAACTTCCGAAGATTCTCTTTCTCCTACTGGATTGATAACCCTGGTTCTTAACTAAGGGGAAAACTCCTACCGTTGTGCTCATCACACCTTCCTCTTGGGGTTCCCAACAACACGTAGCAAGAATTCAACTTTGCCAGCAACATTGATCTAGGCTCTCGCACAAACTAAACCTAATATTTTTGTGGGGCTTTTTCTGGATAGGAAATAAAAACAACTAGATTATGGATAAATTTGCTCACCGGGTAAACCCGAGGCTTTGATACCAAGATGATATGGGGTGGCCCGATCTTCTCAATGAGCTCTCTCTATTTTTGTGGATGTTTTGTGGATTTTCTTGATAACTAGTGCTATACTGACACCTCTCACTTGGATAACCTATGTTGCCAATGCAACAACAATCAATCCCTTTGGAAATTCTGAACTACACACTCTTGCACACTTAATCAAAGATCACGAGTGGTCCTGTATCCCCCTATTCCCAATGGAATAACAAGATATCACGCAACTTTGCAGGTATACTTCAAGATGAAAGCTTTGCAGCAATACAATCTAGAGGCTAGTGGTTTTTGGTTTAAACTGGTTCTCCTTTTTCCACACGCACGTGGGGAGTATATATAGGTCGAGGGCTCCTTGCACAAGCACATCTCCTACTAGGACTAGGACTCAACTAGGACTCCTACTTCGACTAGGAGGACTCTACTAGTACTCCTACTTGGACTAGGAAGGGATACAAACCGACCCAAGTTTAGGGGGTTCGGCCATTATGGCATATAGGCCATACCTAATTGAATTAGGACTTCTATATGGCGCATTGATCTTCAATGGGGCGCCCTCCTCTTTTTTCACCATTCCTTAGTGTGGAAGAACATTCCTGGAGTTGTTTTCCACACTTGCACATTTGTTTTCACCATTTGTACTCTTGCTTTCCAGCATCTCCATCTTGTTTTCCAGTATTCCTTGAGGTCTTCCTCCATTCATGTTTGTGTTATCAATTACCCTGCTAATACATAATGCCTAGGCTTAGGTAGTATAATATTCTTATAAACACAAACAATATTTATTACTAGGAAAGAATTCACCTTATAGTGAACATTAGTGAGGCTCAATATTTCCTTCCAATTTAAGCATGTATAATCACCATGGACCCCTATTATATCCTCATCACACCCGCACGCCACCCACCATAAGCATCCGAGCGACGAACCCCCCGGGAGCTCCCGCTCGGCATCTTGCCCACCGCCCGACGGTCGGCCCCGCCAGCACCACCCGTGCGAGAGCCATCCCGAGCACCACCCATCTGCAGCATCTGCACCTCCCTGTGCCCCTCAAGTCCCGTCGGAGGTCCGCACGCAGCACCTCCTCGTGCGTCCGTGAACTAGGGACACGCCCCGAGGACGTGGACCCGTGGGCCGGCCACCCCTGTGCCTAGCCTCACCATGGCCAGGCGACCTGCGCGGAGACGGGGCCCTTCTAGAGCATCCATGGCGCCTAGGAGACGTCCGCCGCTTCGGGGAGCACGTCGGCGACCGGCGGGGAGAGGGCGGTAAGCGGCCGCAACACACGAGGCCGGGGGTGGAGGGAAACGAGGGGGGGGGACCCCCACGCCAGGGCGGAGAGCGAGCGTCCCGGAGGCGCTTCATCGGCGCAGTCACAACGTCGGAAAAGGATCTCGCGAGAGCCGGCGGCTGCAGGAAGGGCGAGACACGGCGCGCTGAGGCCAGAAATCGACGGATCTGGCGCTCGGAGGCAGGCACGCCTTGACCTAGGGTCCAAGCACTTTTCGGGAGCCACAGCCACGCAGCTATGGGCTGCGAATTTTGGCCCGCCAGCAGCCCGTTAGCCGCCCGGGGGTCCTGGCTGCGCTAGCCCATAATCGGCTGGGCTACCGGGTCCACCCAGGCAGGCCGGCCCAGGCCCGGCCCAAGCAGGGAGCCGTCTCCCACCTGCTCGCCCCCGAGACGGACGACGAAGGGCGGCCGCCGCCGAGCCCCTCCCGTCGCCACGCCACGGACCGCCGGATCCCGCGTGGCCGCCGCGCAAGCCCCCACCGCCACCGCATGTAGACCCGAACGAGTGGACTTCCCGGGAACCGAGCGCCGCACCAGGGGAGAGGACCGCCGAGCCGGAGTTCGCCAGGGAGAACGCACCGCCGTCGCGTGGTAGTCGGCCAAGGTAGACAGAGCCGGTGGTGAGCACCGCCACTCAACCTCAAGACGCTCCGCCTCCTCAGCGTCCTTCTCATCGGCTACATCCGCCCAGCGCCGGCCCCGCATCGTCCCCGGCCCGCGCTCGCCGGCGGGAACTCCCACCGCGCGGTGTCTGGCCATGGCCGTGACGCCGCCGCCTCCAGGGACACACCCCAGGGACAGCGTCAACGAGGCAGGGGCGCCGCAGGCCGTCTCCGGTCACCGGTCGCCATGGAACCCGCCCGCACGCGCCTTTTCTACCTTCTTTCTCCGCCGCTGTATCAAACAGACTCACTGATAAGCTCGGTAATGTACCTGGAATGTTTATCCTGTTGATGGGCCAGATTTTTCACCAGGAAAGGCTACAACTGGACAATAGAGAATGGTCGTCCCAACTACTCTTTTGATTAATGAAACATCGTGTGCATCGCTGTAATACAGAGGCGGGGGAACCCATTTCAAAAAAAAAAAAAAATGTTGAAACCCAAAATTCTAAGTCGAAGAAGGTCAATCGTTACATCGGAGCCACCAGATTATAGATTTTGAATCACACATACCGTGTCTAGCGTAACCATAGGAAGCTTCAGTTTTCTTTTTCTTCGAAACATCGGACAGCTTTTGGTATTAACTGTCTGAACTATCACACGGCTCATCAGAATATTTTCCGAGTAATGGAAACCTCTCTGCTAATCACAATAGACGTGAAGTGTAAAATGGAAAATAGCAAGTAAATGGAATGCTAAGCTTGATTATATATTGAGCACAATACATAGCATTGCCACTGCTGGCTACAACCGTTTTGTGTGACTCTTCGGCAGCAGGGAGGCAGGTAGTGAGAACAGACTACAAAGGAATGTCGAGGCCTTTCCCCACTTCGAAACCAATAATCTCAAGGACACCTTTGTTCAGAATCTGAAATGAAAGCCCCCAAAATGCATGAATCAGTACACATGCAACGAAGCACTGGAAATTATGACACCACTTTTGCGATTGAACTAGTGGTAATTTCCTACCAGCTCAACGATGAAGGTCCCGATGAGACCCATCATGCAGGCCCTGGAGTTCCAGACCTCAGCGGTCTTGGTGAAACCTAGGAACGGCTCACTCAGCTTAGGCTGCGCCCTTGGCACTTGAACCTGTCGGAAACACCGAAGACTTAAATTTAAGCACATATTTCTGAACTCTGCTTATGAAACGAGCACATAAGAAAATCAATATGGAACAGATGTGGCATCGATGGATGCAGAGGCTGGGACCTCGGGAGCACTGCCTTCTTTATCTAGGAAAACAAAACAAACAAAAAAAGTGAGAAGGAAGGCAGCCATGCGACTTACTCCTGCAGGAAGCTTCACAGCCATGACTCTGAAAGTTGTTGCTCTTGGTGAGCAGGCAGCACCATTCTTCTGCAATCTGCGGCCGCGGAGGGTTTGAACTGCCAGGAGGGATGGCGGGCAAACTGTGGAGATCACGGCCATTGCTGTTGCTCCCTTCTCTTTTTTCTTCCTTTGTTTGTGCGTGCCCGTGTTTCCACTTTCTGCTGGTTGTTATCCTTTTGCTCAAATGAACGTACACCAACCACGGCTAGAGGCTTGCCTGTTGCCACCAGGCAAGGCACATCTTGCAACAGGCACCTCCAGTTCCCCCCGTATCTGTGGACACGCCTAGGCCACACATGTGTGCTAAGAGCAACACAGCCCCTATCCCGCAGAACTGTAAACGCGGTGCAGCAGTTTTCAACCCGTAAAATCAGTTTTTTGGTATAGCTTTTCAGTACATATACATCATTTCAAACATAAATATCGCATCACATATATAAATATCAAATAGTTCAAATAATGTTTTCGATTATTACATCAAATAATGTTTCAAATTACACGTGAATAAGTTCAAATGGTTCAAATATTACAACAAATATGACATCAAATAAATGTTTCAAATCACACAAAAATGAGATCAAATGAATAAAAAACAAAAAAATACTCCCCATGTAAACTCCAGATGTGATCAATGAGATCTCTCCGAATCTGGGTGTGGGTGTTGGCATCCTTAATCTCCCGGTACGTCTGAAGGAATGCTTGGATACGATCTGGGTCTCTAGCAAGTTTCACTCGGGTACCAACATTATCGTAGGACAACTCTAAGTTCAAGCCTCTCTCATCTTCGATGATCATGTTGTGTAGAATGACACAAAATGTCATTATATTTCTGAGGGATTTTTGTCCCAGAAACGAGCTGGATCTCGAACAATGGCAAATTTAGATTGCAAAACACAAAAGGCTCTCTCAATGTCTTTTTGGCAAGCCTCTTGTTTCTTTGCAAACTCAGATTCTTTCCTATTGCTGGGGTTTGATATGGTCTTCACAAAAGTTGATCAAACCGGACAACTAGCATCTGCAAGATAGTACCCTTTCGTGTAGGGATGCCCATTGAATGTGTAGTTGCAAGCATGCGCTTCACCATTAGTGATAATGATATAATAGGGGAACATGATGTTTATACATGCTTGATCTGGAATGAAATATTGAGCCTCAATGATGTTCATTATAAGGTGAATTCTTTCCTAGTAATAAATAATGTTTGTATTTATGAGAATGTTATACTACCAAAGCCTATAAATTTACGTATGATTAGGTTTACTAATAACACAAACATGGATGGAGGAGAGGAAGAAAGGATCACAAGATGGAGGCGTGGAAAGCAAAGTTGCTCCCATGGAAAACAACATCAAGGAAATAATGTTTCAGTTCGGACTAGCAGAAGTCCCAAATTTGAAATAGTCATGGATTCTTCATACGGGCTCCAAATAAAGAAAGGAAGCGCAATCCGGAAAGGAAATTCAAAGAGATTTCCAATGGATCCGGCCCCATCTACAGATTAGACTCATACAAGGCATGGTGACCAAAACAAGTCACGAATCGTTTTCTGCTAGCTTCCAAATAGAGTCCAATTGGCTGAACTCTTGTTGGGTTAGTTTGTAATCGAGTTGATTGAGTCCAACCGACTAGGAATAGGATAAATTCGTGGGAGGCATCCCTCTCCCTCATATATACCTAGGAGCCACGAAATTATTAGATTAGAACCAGTTTAAACCAAAGAAACCCTATCCTCTAGATTGTATTTCTCTAAGCATTCATCTTGAAGTATACCATTGCAAAGTTGTGTGATATCTTATTGTTCCACTGGGAATAAGGGGATACAGGACCATTCGTGATATTTTATTGCGTGTGCAAGAGTGTGTAGTTGAGAATATCCAAAGGGGTTGATTCTTGTTGCACTGGCAACATGGATTATCCAAGGAGAGCTCTTAGTGTAGCACTAGTTATCTATCATCCACCATATTTTTCAGAGAGCTCACAAGAGAAGATCGGACCACCCCATATCATCGTGATATTAGATTCTCGGGTTTACTCAGTGTGCAAATTCCATCCATAGTCTAGTTGTTTTTATTTCCTATCCAGAAAAAGCCACACAAAAATATTAGGTTTAGATTTGCCAGAGCCTAGATCAACACATATTAGCTGCTACTAGTTGTTGTTTCTTGTTGATTTGTGTTCCTATTTTTCTATTTTTAGTTTTCATCTAATTAGGGGTAGGGTTACTCTAGTTCTTTTTGTTTCCATCTATACCGAAAATTATCACCATAAATATTGTGTCCGAGCTGCTCTTGTTGTGCTAGGTTTGATTTCTACCGTGGCTAGTCTATACTTCTTATAAGACAAAACCCCACTAAGATGCATTTATGATTTTTCTATCTCAACATGCAAGCTATCCACATCACCCACCATTTTAGCCAATCAATTATCCATGTCATCTCCAGTAATAATTGTAATATTACATATTACATGCCACATAAACATGCCATCTTTTTTCAACCATATAATTATCCATGTCACTAATAAATATACAACAATTTTACACGAATTAAATTTAGTATATCGATTATGTGATCAATTGAATCTTGATAATGGAATATTTCATACACCTTATACCTATTTTGGTTATAGAATATTTTTTAAAGAGATACCCGCTGCAAAGCGCGGGGTATTCTTCTAGTTTATTTAAAAAGTTCTGCCGTGGATCGCCTTGCCAAACTCAAATTCCTAGCTAGTACCGGATTGAGCAAGAAATTTCCAAGTGTTGCCACCTGTTTGCTCCTTGTTGCTATCGGATTGCTCTACCGTGCACGCGTTTTGCAAAAATCGCTGCCCCGCGCGCGCTTCCTAGCTCCACTCGGAAACGAGTCCGAGCTCTGCAGGGCACGCGTTTCACGCGTTTATGCTGCCGTGCGCTAGTCTCCGCTTCCTAGGCCCACTCGAACTCGCCCTGCTGCGCTACAAAATCCCACCATTTCGCTGCTGCACACCACACCGCAACACACCACCGTGCACACGTTTTTACTTTCCGTAGACTATCTGCCGGTCATAGTTTTTGCGTGTTTTCGTTGCTGCCGCGGTACCAATCTATCTGTTTTTCTGACGTGAGATCCATTAGATGATTTGTAGTTTTCTTTGTTTTTCTTCCCGTTTTCTCTTTAGATTCTCTATCTGATCTTTGTGAGCCTTAGCCACAAGCATTCTACAGCAACAAATAAATATGCACCTACCTATAAGACTAGCTTTTTATTACTCTAACAGGCTGCTCAATTTGATCAATTCTTGTCCATAATTTTTCTTTTCCATTACATATTGCTCCTAGTTGATTCAAAGGCCATTGAGAAAGTATAAAAATAGAAAAGAGAAAAGGTATAAAAAAAGAAAGAAAGGAAAATATCAAAGTAGGCCAACTATTATTGTTTTCACTAGTGGAGCTTGATACATATCACCTTGGTTGATTTTGTGGACAATACTTGAGAAATCTTGTGCCTGATTTCTTGAGCTTTTGCTAGTGTATTTCTAGTGCTTGCAATATCTCTACCATATAATTGTTAGCCAAATTTGTCTCCCAGAGTGAGTGTGTTCCTTTAGTGAATTTTTTATCACATTAGACAGTAAATAGGAGTTGCTATTTTGGTGTTGTTAGGATTCCCAACCAAGCCGCAACAAATACCCTATTCTGTCTTGTGATACTTGATATCCTGATTATTCTCTTCTCACACTTGGTACACTTAATCATTGCTACTTGTTGGTAAGTAAATCCTATTCACTTTGGAACGGTAAGATACACTATTCTTTGCTGGTTTTGAGCGAGTTGTGAGAGAACACCACCACCCATTGTTATTTTGTTTTCACTAACAAGTTAATCAATGGAGTTTTCCTTGTTTTTTTGTTTGAAGTGATACATTCTGGGAGGAGGATTCTAGTGGGATACCTGTGTCAGAATTGTTCCACTTCATCGTGGACATCAAAGGTTGTCCTGCTGCTATTACCCTTGATAAGGGTATGATGCACTTTATTGGGAACCCCAAGAGGAGGGTATGATGAGCACAACGGTAGGAGTTTTCCCCTTAGTGAAGAACCATGGTTATCAATCCAGTAGGAGAAAGAGGACCTTCGGAAGGTTGATGCCACTGACGGTGGTGCTGGCGCTTCACGGGTGTCAGCAACAACGTGGAACCTGCACACAACACAACCAAAATACTTTGCCCCAACGGTACAGTGCGGTTTTCAATCTCACCGGTATTGCTAAAAACAAAGATTAGACGTATAGTATGGAAAACAGTGTATGCTTGCAGTAAGTAAAGAAAGCGGGATTGTTATGGTTTGTTTAACAGTGTGGAAAAGGACCGGGGTTCATAGTTTCATTAGTGGTGTCTCTCCATAAAACATAGCATGCTGGTTGAACAAATTACAGCTGGGCAATTGGCGAATAGAGGTTGAGCCGTAGTGCACAATATGACATGAAGATTACTATGATATTTAGTGCGGGCATTACAACAAGATACATAGACCGACATCCATCTGCATCTATGACTAATAATCCAGCCTCAGGTTATCATCCGAACCCCCTTAGGTATTAAGTTGCAAGCAACAGATAATTGCATTAAACGAAGTGTGTAATGTAAGCAATGATTATGCACGCGGGAACTCTCATCGATGTTTTCTCCCTAATGGCAACATCACATCCCCCCTTCACGTTTCCGTCACTCGAGCAAGGTGGTGAGGAGGCATGAACCCACTATCGAGCATAAATACTCCCTCTTGGAGTCACTAGCAACTACTTGGCCAGAGTAACCACTAGCAATGGAAAGCATGCAAGATCACAAATAGCATATGCAAATAAAGACTATAATCAACTTGGCATAAGGTCAATATTCATCGAATCCCAGCAAACACAGCACATAGAATTACATAAGATCAATCTCGATCATCATAGGCAGCTCACGAGATCTAAACATGGAGGCATATGAGGAGAAGACAACCATCCAGCTACAACTACGAACCCGTAGTCCAAGGAAGAACTAGTCACGCATCACTCTGGAGGCGGGCATAAAGCCTCCAGTGATGATCTCCTCTCCGGCAGGGTGCCGAAAACAGCTTCAGAACTCCCCCTGATCTAGGGTTGACGTTGACGGCGGCTGCGGAACTTTTCGGGGATTTTTGATCAGGTGTTTAGGGTTTTCCATCCGGGGGGCTTAAATAGGCGAAATGGCAAAGGCGGTGGAGGTCCAGGGGCCCCACACCTATAGGTGGTGCGGGTAGGGGGACTCGCGCCACCCTTTGGTGTGCCCCCCTTGTTTCCCCTCTTCGACTCCTCTTCAGTGTTCTGGATGCTTCGGGGGAAAATAGGAACTTCGGGCTTTGTGGGGTCCAATTCCGAAAATATTTGGAGAAGAACTTTCTGAAACCAAAAACAGCTGAAAACAGGGAACTCGCACTTGGCATCTTGTTAATAGGTTAGTCCCGGAAAATTTATAAAAATGCTATAAATAAGGGAGAAAACAAGTATCAATTGGAAAAATATGATCATGGAGCATCAGAAATTATAGATACGTTGGAGACGTATCAAGCATCCCCAAGATTAGTTCCTACTCGTCCTCGAGTAGGTAAACGATAAAACAATAATTTTGGAGGTGACATGCTACTAACATAAACTTGATCAATCTAATGTAAAAGCATATGCACGCTGAGATCATAAATCTTTAAACACATGTATGATAAATAAAACTTTAATAATAAAGCGTAGCAATTACTTCGCATCACGAAGAGTAACTCAAATAAAGAATCATGAATAATAATGCAAAGAAAGGTAAACGTTTGTTTTAGGTATAGATAAAGCATGCAGAGTGATATTTCGATAGTCCTTAAGAGTGGGGAAAAACATAAATGCCAGGACACCTTCAAAGTTCATGAGGAAGACTAGAACAAATGATATGACATCGTGAAGTAATTATTCATACTTATGGGACAAATGCACATAGAACTCAGAATGGAAAAAATGCTCTCTCAACTGTGCATAAAGTTAGAAGATGGAGACTCAACATAAAAGTAAAAGAAAGGCCCTTCATAGAGGGAAGCAGGGATCACTCATATGCTAGAGCTTTTATTTTATTAAACAGAGGTATTAAAAGTTTGACACTCCTCCCATCCATCTTTCACAAACCATGGCTAACCGAATCCTCGAGTGCCTGCCAATAATCACATACCATGGAGGAGTGTCTATATTTTGGGAGATGTATGCTAATGTCAACGAATGGTAAACAGAAAATACAGTACGTCACAAGCCAACTGGATTCACAAGAGCGGCTCCCATGGTGAAGGACGCAACTGGTGTAGAAGGTCATCCCTCTTTCTCTTTTGTTTACACAATTATGCTTTGACTGATAAATCAGGGGCAAAAATAGTGAAGAGAATTTGTTTGCATTAATTTGGGGCTGGGCACCCCGCTGCCAGCTCTTCTATCATTTGGATAAGCGGATGAAGCCACAAGTCCAGGGTGTGAAATCCAATCAACAAGTGAGATAAAGATTCTCTATTTACGTCCTCATGAGCAAAAATAGAAACATAAAGCAGGAGTAATTTTGAAGGTTTTAAAGGTAAAACATGAGAAATTTACTTTGGAATGGCAGTTAAATACCACATGTAGGTAGGTATAGTGGACACAATGGGAAAAAATTGGTTTAAGGGAGTTTGGATGTACGAGTAGAGCTCATACTCAGTACAGGTGGAGGCTAGCAAAAGACTGGGAGCGACAAATCAAGAGAGCATAAGAGCCATAATCATGCATAGCGACATAAGCATCATTAATTAAAACATAAGCAGTATCACAAGTTCAAAAACTAAGTGGTCAGGGAGGCTAATCGTGACTGGTTTGTAGTCATACACATGGTGTGAGAATGCGCCAAGTCAACCAAATAAAACATTCGAAAGAGAATACCATATATTGATGCTTTACTATGACAAGAACAACTCATGAATCTTTCAATACATATTAAACACTCTCAGCTATTTGAGGCTAATCATGCTACTCAATAACCACAAGGCTTTAAAACTAAAATAACATTTAGCATGGCATGAAAAAGTCCTAGCCACAGTCTATACAAGCTTCCACTAGTACTGTTATAAATTTTACTTCAAGCATCAGTTTTCTTTCTCCCAACAAGCACCATACGAAACATGATTTAACAAAAATACTCTTTATGATACAGCAAGCAAACATGAGAGTACTCACATAACACTAAAAAACTAACAACTCTAATAAGAGATGCATGCAAAACAGGAGCTAAATAAATGCAGCAGCTAGACAGAAATTAAGAATACAACGTATTCTCATGAAAAAGTGGAGCGTGTCAGTCTCCAATACAAGAATGCTGGGTCCAACCAAGCTTAAAACGTAAAAACAAACTGAAAGAAAAAGCAAAAGCAAACTGAAAGCAAAAATAAAAGATGCTCCAAATAAAGCACATAAGATGCGACCGAATAAAAATATAGTTTCACTAGAAGTGACCTGATAATTTGTTGATGAAGAAGGGGATGCCCAAGGCATCCCCAAGCTTAGACGCTTGAGTCTTCTTGGAATTTGCTTGGATGTACCATCGGGGAATCCCCAAGCTTAGGCTTTTCACTCTTCTTGATCACATCATATCATCCTCTTCTCTTGACCCTTGAAAACTTCCTTCACACCAAAATTCTCACAATCTTCATTAGCAACATTAGTGCAATTGAAATAATAAATTCACATGGTCCAGTTTCAACACAATTAAAACACTCAAAAACACATTAGCTACTCTCACAACTTCTTTCAAAACTCTTTTTCTCAAAAGAACAACAAAAGAAAGAGATTAAGATGCAAATGCGATAAATGGCAGAAATCTGTCAAAACAGAACCAGGTAAAGATCGATTTTTTCAAAAATCTTCTGTTGCTCAAATCAAAAAGTGGTCTTGTAAAAAACGTTGTGTATATAACTCGGGATTAAGCACGAAAAAGCTCAGGTCATTTTGAATTTTCTGTGATTTTTAACGGAATTAACAGTGGAGAGCAGAAATCTGTTTCCTGCGCAGAAATCCGAAATATAGGCTCAACTTTCCACTAGAGGCTTTACTTGGATCAACAAAAACTCAAAAGAAAAGATACAGAGGGGTTGCTAAGGAAATAGAAAACACCCAGGTGCAAAGCACACCAAATAAAACGAAAGAAAACTGGTTTAAAACAGCGAAATAAGACGGGTTGTCTCCCGATAGCGCTTTTCTTTAACGCCTTTCAGCTAGGCATAAAAGGGAAACTCAAGTATTTTCATGTGAAGAAGAATCAACATCATATTTTGCTCTAATAATAGAGTCAAAAGGTAGATTCATCTTCTTTCTAGGAAAGTGTTACAAACCTTTCTTAAGGGGAAGTTGATATTTAATACTCCCCTCTTTCATGTCAATAATAGCACCAACAGTTCTAAGAAAAAGTCTTTCCAAAACAATAGGACAAGAAGCATTGTATATAATGTTCATAAAAACAAAATCAATAGGGGCAAGGTTATTATTAAACATAATAGGAACACCATCAATTCTAACAAGAGGTGTCTTCTTAGCATTATAAGCCAGATGAATATCCAAATAACAGTGTTACAACGGTGGTAAATCAAGCATATTATAAAGATTTTGAGGCATAACAGAGATATACTAGCACCAAGATCACACAAAGCATTGCAATCAAAATCATTTACTTTTATCTTAATGATAGGCTCCCAACCATCATTTGGAGCATTATCATATAAGTTTTCCAAGCAAACTTCCTCATTATCATGCATATCAATAGTTGGAATAAATAGAGGATTATCATAGGATCTATCAAAGCAGCATGGATTATCATAAATAAGAGTAGAAATATCATTCTCACAAGTTTCTTTCATAGTAGTATCAAGTTCACAAGTATAGCAAGTATCAATTTCATCAAATAATGTATGAGTTAAAGAGTTACTATCATTGGGAGGTTGACACGGGTAGCTCCATTCTTCCTCCTCTTGATCATCACTCTCCTCCTCTTTTTCATCCAATGAGCTTCCAGATTCAGCAATTTCTTCTTTCATAGGCTCCTGCAAGGCATTAGTTACTTCCTTAGGTTGTGAGAATTCACTAAGATATTCCATTATGTAGTAATTATGATCCTTGTAATTATCAAAGCAATATTCAAGTATAGAATAAATCTCGTATTTATAGGGTGCATCATCAATACTTTCAAGAAAATAGGCAATTTCGAATGCACCCTTCCAAGCAATAAATTCTTCAATTTGTTCCACATCATATAATTCATAATTTCCCTTAACATAATAAGATATGGTAACATTATCATTGTACCCACATTGAAAAGGGAGATGTTTATACCTCCTACAGCAACAAGATTTATCAAAGCAATAAGTAACATTATAAGTAGAGCATAAGTGTTTAGCATAGTCATGAAATTTATTAATTTGCTACCATAAGTATTTCCCTTTTTGTGAAAGTGGTATTCCTTATAATATTTTTGTTGTTCATCAGTGAACCCACCTTGCCTAAAAGATCTAGTTTTAAAGACATCAAACATTGATAGCAAGCATGATAAAGCAAAAATAGCAAGTGAATACTTCACTTGAAAATACTTGAGTTTCCCTTTTATGCCATAAAGTAAACTATTTTTTTTGTGTTTTTAATATAGAGAGGAAAAACAAGACAAAGAAAAAAACAAGACAATAAACAAAATAAAGAGGTTGAGAGTGAGAGACTCCCCTTGCTAAAATACTTCCTTCTCCCCGGCAACGGCGCCAGAAAAATCCTTGATGCACTTTGTTGGGAACCCCAAGAGGAGGGTATGATGAGCACATCGGTAGGAGTTTTCCCCTTAGTTAAGAACCAGGGTTATCAATCCAGTAGGAGAAAGAGGACCTTCGAAAGGTTGATGCCACTGATGGTGGTGCTGGCGCTTCACCGGTGTCAGCAACAACGTGGAACCTGCACACAACACAACCAAAATACTTTGCCCCAACGGTACAGTGCGGTTGTCAATCTCACCGGTCTTGCTGAAAACAAAGATTAGACATATAGTGTGGAAAACAGTGTATGCTTGCAGTAAGTAAAGAAAGCAGGAAAATTGTTGTGGTTTGTTTAACAGTGTGGAAAATGGACCGAGGTTCATAGTTTCACTAGTGGTGTCTCTCCATAAAAGATAGCATGCTGGGTGAACAAATTACAGCTAGGCAATTGACAAATAGAGGTTGCACCGTAGTGCACAATATGACATGAAGTTTACTATGATATTTAGTGTGGGCATGACAACAAGATACATAGACCGACATCCATCTGCATCTATGACTAATAATCCAGCCTCAGGTTATCATCCGAACCCCCTTAGGTATTAAGTTGCAAGCAACAGATAATTGCATTAAACAAAGTGTGTAATGTAAGCAATGATTATGCACGCGGGCACTCTCACCGTGGTTTTCTCCCTAATGGCAACAACACATCCCCCTTCACGTTTCTGTCACTCGAGCAAGGTGGTGAGGAGGCATGAACCCACTATCGAGCATAAATACTCCATCTTGGAGTCACTAGCAACTACTTGGCCAGAGTAACCACTATAAACGGAAAGCATGCAAGATCACAAATAGCATATGCAAATAAAGACTATAATCAACTTGGCATAAGGTCAATATTCATCGGATCCCAGAAAACACAAAACATAGAATTACATAAGATCAATCTCGATCATGATAGGCAGCTCACGAGATCTAAACATGGAGGCATATGAGGAGAAGACAACCATCTAGCTACAGCTACGAACCCGTAGTACAAGGATGAACTACTCACGCATCACTCCGGAGGCAGGCATGGTGATGTAGAAGCCTTCGGTGATGATCTCCTCTCCGACAGGGTGTCGGAAACAGCTTAAGAACCCCCTGATCTAGGGTTGACGGTGACGGCGGCTGCGGAACTTTTCAGGGATTTTTGATCAGGTGTTTAGGTTTTTCCATCCGGGGGGGCTTAAATAGGCGAAAGGGCAAAGGCGGTGGAGCTCTAGGGGCCCCACACCTATAGGTGGCGTGGCTAGGGGGACCCGCGCCACCCTATGGGGTGGCCCCCCTGTTGCCCCTCTTCGAGTCCTCTTTGATGTTCTGGATGCTTCCAGGGAAAATAGGAACTTCGGGCTTTGTGGGGTCCAATTCCGAGAATGTTTGCAAAACAACTTTTCTGAAACCAAAAACAACAGAAAACAGGGAACTGGCACTTGGCATCTTGTTAATAGGTTAGTCCCGGAAAACATATAAAAATGCTATAAATAAGGGAGAAAACAAGTAGCAATTGGCAAAATATGATCATGGAGCATCAGAAATTATAGATACGTTGGAGACGTATCAGGGTACTCAGTATAACTTTGTTAGTCTTGACGTTGTTGAGAAATTGCAATTGGAAACATATCAATCAAATCCATATATGTTTCTTACTAATGATGATAAAATTCGAATTACTCTACGTACTTTTGTTCCATCAACCATTAATGGTCATACGGAGCAAATTCATTGTAATGTGATTCCCTGAGCATTTACGTGTTGTCATCATTTGTTGAGTGCACCATGGTTCCACAAATTTCGGTTTTATTTTGATACATATTATCCTGATATAAAATTCCTTTGGAATAATAAGATACATCGGAGAAAACATGCATTTCTTGAAAAAAAAATTAGGAGGTTAGACGACAACCCTTATGTTCTCCTCAAATCCTTGAAATGCAAAAACTTGAGCGTATAGTAATGGGATTTGTAGAGGTTAAGGAGCCATGTGAGGTTGTTTCTACTAATGTAATCTTGTCCACTCCTAGTGTTGTTTCTTGTGATGTGCAGGTTGTTTTTGAAGAAAGGGAGCCTATAGTACAACCTGCACCACCACCACATACATTTGAGGAGCATGCCATTGTGTCTAGTATTGTTTCTTGTGATATGCATATTACTCTTGAAGAAAGGGTGCCCTCACTAGTACAACCTGCATCACCACTTGAGATAGATGAATTAGTGCCTACTATATCTGAGGAGGATTCCATTGACATTGGTGCTGATTTGGAGCTGCCACTTGCTAGTACAAATATTTGTGAGTCTACTAATGTGTTAGTTGATTCTTGTGAATTGATAACCACATATAGTTCACCATCATGTGATAATTTGAATATTTCGAATTTTGAGCATGTGGTCTTGATTACACATAAAGAAGTGCTTGCTAAAGTACCACCTATTAATATTGTGTATTCCATCATGTTACATGAACCAATTACTATGCAATGTGCTATGAATAGAATGGCTGAAATTTCATATGTCAATTCTAGCACCTATGCTACTTGTTTCACTTTTAATTTGGTTGGTGACTATAACATGACTGAAATTTTTATGGTGGATCACATATGTATTACTTATGATAAAATTGCTGAATTGAACATTGTGTTACCTCATTTGGATTGTTTACAATTCAATAAATCTGAGTATGATTTTACACATATGTTTGTTGTTCCACAAAACTTGATAAATACATATGCTACTGATTTATACTTCACTTATATTTGCAAATTGAGTTGCAACTTACATAATGAACATGATAATACACATGAGTGTACTACCACCATGAAATTTGATCATAGATCTTCTGTGAGAACACTTGATTTGATACTAAACAATAAGAATTTATACATAGATGTTTCTCATTATGATCATGATTATATGAGCTTCACTTAAACCTGCAATTGTGATTACTATTTGATTAGCTGCTATTTGTTTTCATGTGACAATTTTGTGCTGATTATATGCAACTTTCGTTGCCTTATGTCATGTGGGAATAATTATCATGTTCATAACAATGATGCACCCCATTATAGATACATGTATTATGCATACACGTTGTTCTTTTTGTTTCTTCCACGTTCAGCTTACCACAAGCCGAGGACGTCTTGTCTTGAAGAAAGGGAGGATGATGAGAATATAATAGGGGAATATGATGTTTATACATGCTTGAGCTAGAAGGAAATATTGAGCCTCAATGATGTTCATTATAAGGTGAATTCTTTCCTAGTAATAAATAATGTTTGTGTTTATGAGAAAGTTATACTACCTAAGCCTATGAATTTATGTATGATTAGGTTTACTAATAACACAAACATGGATGGAGGGGAGAAAGCAAGGAGCACAAGAAGGAGGTGTGGAAAACAAAGTTCCTGCCATGGAAAACAACATCACAGAAATGATGTTTCAGTTCGGACTAGCTGAAGTCCCGATTTTGAAATAGTCATGAATTCTTCATAAGGGATCCAAATAAAGCAAGGAAGCACAATCCAGAAAGGACATTCAAAGAGCATTCCAATGGATCCGGCCCCATATACATATTCGCCTCGTGCAAGGCGTGGTGACCGAAACAAGTCACAAATCGTTTTCTGCTAGCTTCCAAATAGAGTCCAATTGACTGTACTATGCTTGGTTCATTTGTAATCGAGTTGGTTGAGTCCAAACGAGTAGGAATAGGCTAAATTCGTGAGAGGCATCCCCCTCCCTCATATATACCTAGGAGCCATGAAATTGTTAAATTAGAACCAGTTTAAACCAAAGAAACCCTAGCCTCTAAATTGTATTGCTGCTAAGCATTCATCTTGAAGTATACCATTGAAAAGTTGCGTGATATCTTGTTGTTCCACTCGAAATAAGGGGATATAGGACCACTCGTGATCTTTGATTGCGTGTGCAAGAGTGTGTATTTGAGAATATCCAAAGGGGTTGATTGTTGTTGCACTGGCAACATGGATTATCCAAGGAGAGTTCTTAGTGTAGCACTAGTAATGTATCATCCACAATACATCCATCATATTTTCAAGAGAGCTCACAAGAGAAGATCGGGAAAACCCTTATCAATTAGCAAGCCTCTTGAATAGATGAGAGGGGTGCAATGCATTGATATTATTCAGAGTATCGGGCCCAAAGAAGCAATGCCATATCCACAAATCCTGTGATGCAACTGCTTCAAGCACAATTGTAGCATCACCACCTTTGCCACAATACTGCACATGCCATGCCTTCGGACAGTTCTTCCAAGTCCAGTGCATATAGTCAACACTGCCCAGCATGCCCGGAAATCCTTGTTGTTCATTCGTTGCCATCAATCGAACCGTGTCTTCCTCATTGGGGGCTCTTAGATATTCTGGGCCGAAGACACAGATGATCACTTTGGCAAAACAGCGGACGGAATCGATGGTAGTATCCTCCCCAATTCAAAAATACTCATCGGCATAGTCAGCCGGGATACCATAAGCAATCACCCTCGTCGCCATCGAGATTTTTTTGGGTACGTGCTAAACCCCAACAAACCAGTGGAATTTCTTCGGAGGGTAAAATAGCGACAATTGGCCTCGCGATCTTCTACTATCTTCACAAAGAGGGAGAGATGCATTCTGTAACTTCTACGGAAGATGTGCGGTGGATAGGTTGGATGTCGGTGAAGTAGTCCCGCATCAGCAGCTCGTTGCCATACACTCGATTCTGGGGGATGCAGAGGCGGCCAACGGTTGATCCCGTGCGCCTCTTTCTCCTCGTCTTCCGAACTCCTTCACGGCGAGGACCACCACCAGCATCTATTGTCGACGCATCGCCATCATCGTCTCCACATCAGATTCATCGTCAGGGGAAGTGTCCTCCAACAAAATAGCTCGCATGGGCTCAACTCCATGTACGAAAAGGAAATACAACTCCTACTCAACTATATATCAATGGAAGCATAGGCAACGGCAGTGGAAAGCATCAACGGAAAGCATAGGGACGGAAATGAACTCACCGGCGGATTCCGGGGATGCGGTTGTCGGCGCGGGGCTGGGGCTGCTGCAGCTAGGGGACGTCTTCCCGATGGCGGAGGAGTAGTTATGGGTTTCGAAGATAGCACTGCTGCGCGGCGATGGTGCGTGGTAGGGCAAAGCGGAAATGGGGGAAATGGGGGAGGGAACCCCGCGGTGCTGAAATGTCCCTCCCGCCAACCGCTCTTCCTCAATCGGGGGCACCCTCGTGTCGTCGCCGAAACCTGTGCATTCATGGGTTCGAGGGTGGAATTCTTGGTCGCCCGAGAAACCGCTTACAGGCTCTGTTCTGGCCGTTTTTTTCACTCGCAAACTGTATGCGGCAGTTATTTTTCAGTTTCGGGCATTTACGAGCTCTGCTAGAGATGCTCTAAGAATATCTCCAGTCGTCCCCCAGGAGTCGTTTATTTGCGCCAACGCGCCATTTTTCGCCCAGTCGCGCTCCCACGCCTCTAAATAGCGCCGGTTTAGGCCAAATTTTCGCCCGACACACCTAGGCCGAACCTAACGCACTGGGGGCGTTTGGAGGCTCCATCGGAAGGAAAAATGGCTTGTGGGCCAGCAAAGTCAGGGGATAGACGACTTTTCCACGCCCCGATTCCCCTCCCGTGCCACATACCGCCCATTCCCGTTCGCTTCAATGCTGATGTCCGCGACACCCCTCCGCCCGCCGCCGCCGTGCTGCTGCTAGACATCCATTCCACCATTGTAAATACCAGCCATAGCCACACAAACCTCCCCCTTCTGCCCGAGCTTGCCGCTTCCCGGCGAGGCCACAAGTAGTCCATGTTCCACCGCACCCGTGAGATGTTCAGCGTTTTCCCTGTTCGGCAATGGACTCCGATGACGAGGAAATTTTTGCCACTCTGATGGACGAGGAAGCCGAGGCAGGCATCGAGAATGACGAGCACCTCATGATCCTCGCCGCTCTGGCCACCATGTTTGCGCAGAACGCGCATCCTTGGCGAGGTGGCTCGCCGTATGGTCTCCAGAAGAGCAAGCCGAGACAGTGGATGGAGGGCTACTGCGTTCTCTACGCCGAACGCATTTCCGGATGAGTGAGAAGGTTTTCATTACCATTGTTTATGCCACCCGGGAGTATGACATATATTTCATTTGCAGAAGGATTGTACCGGCATAGTTGGATTCTCCTCAATCCAGAAGTGCACGGTGGCTATGAGGATGCTTGCATACGGCGCTCAGGACGATACACAATATGACTACATTTGCATGGCCGAGTCCACCGCCATTGATTATCTGAAGAGATTTTGTAGAGCAGTGGTAGCAGTGTTTTTACCCAAATACTTGAGATCACCTGTCACACCCGAACTTCTA
Organism: Alopecurus myosuroides; assembly: GCA_028641055.1. Classification (NCBI taxonomy): domain Eukaryota; kingdom Viridiplantae; phylum Streptophyta; class Magnoliopsida; order Poales; family Poaceae; genus Alopecurus; species Alopecurus myosuroides. The sequence goes on along the minus strand of CM054063.1, from coordinate 113,628,558 downwards.
GGGGATACTCACAGTCCTCTAAACAGTAGATAGAATGGCTTACGGGGCATACCGGCACCCGCATCTCAATATGAGCAGGCCAACACGTAAACGTGTGACAACCATTCCCTACTATTCATCGTCTGCGCAAACCATCCCATAGAAATCCAGACACTTCCGTTGACGTACTTCAAAACATACACACATGGTACGTCAACGGCATTTGAACAAGTGATATCACAACAGATCTCTACGACACAAAAGATGGAAATAAGTTGCAAATGGCTCTCATTAGAGCAGAGATAGCAAATACAATCATCCAGAGGACACATGTCCCAACATATCATCATTACATCACAGCGGAAGCATTCAACATGTCTGAGTACAGACAAGAACCAAATAGGCCTAAGAGGCCGGAAACGAACAGACGGAGCCCATCCACGAAGTCTCGGATCCTGCCCGGGTCCGCTATCTACTCGTCAGCAGTCTCGTCATACTCCACGTAGTAGCCACCATGGTGATCCTCGGAAACGTAGGTCTGCGGAAACCACAGCCCCAAAGGGGTCAGTACATAAACGTACTGGCAAGCAAGACTCACAGTTCACCAAAGTGTAACCCGTCAACACCAAGCACAGATGCTTTGGGTTCAACGGAAGAAAGGGGATATGAAAGATGCTGCAACTGGCTGCTCTAACCAACTACAGAAACATACTACAACTTCCGGCTAACAGAAAGGAGATAAGATCGCGTATCGGAACCAACTATAACTAACTCCAAACAAACCCATCCTGGATCTCGCCCCTTATCCAAAGAAGAAATCCGAGGATAACTCACACAGTTGAAATTATGATGGTTCAGATTATTGTGTCAATAAGCCTATTACTAGTCAAGTTGTTAGTCATTGGGTGTAAGGTTGTTAATCATTAGGTTTAAGTTGTCCTGAGTACTTGTTAGCCAGTACTTTCACCAAGTAGTCCATAACCGCGGAAAACACGGCTTCTCGAGAAGATTTATCCCTGCAGGGGTGCACCAATTTGGTCGTACACGTAAGAATAACCCGCCAGACGGGGGATCAACCCACCAAGCGAGGTACTCAACACAACTCAACTCTTCTCCGCATCAAGCCCAAAGAACCCCGTGCAGTGAGCGCACGGCTAATCGAGCCCCCGAAGAAAAGGGGACCCTCATAGCACTCTAAGAACGTGTCTCCCTAAATGCCGACTACAAAAGTTTCCACCCTGGCCTGGCTCGCAAAAACATGCATGCGGCAAATGGAACACCCGAACTAAATGAGGCGATTTGGACGAGATGCGAATCGAATCAAATTGAGGGGGGCGCCCATACTCGCTTCCCACATGCGGGTAGTGCGCTCATCATGGATCAGTAGACAAGACCTTTTTCCTAATTAGGGTCGACACTAGCAGGCCTCAAAACCACACAGGGCCTCCTGCCGGTGCCTTATCATCAAATTATTATTAACAATAATATTAGCATGATTCATTGTTTAACATCGAGCCCCCAGGACAGAATGAAATAGTAACAGAAAGTAACGGGTAACAGACTCGAGCAAAACAACCCTAAGCATGCTAGTAAGACACGGGCAACAAGAAATGGTTATAGGTATGGAGGTGAGGCAATATCAGGGTTAAAGGATACATGTGATAGGTTCGTAACAGAAACAACTATTCATAGGGCTAGCATAAATAGACAACGGAAAGTATCGGTATCCAATGTTGAAAGGAACACGATGGTTCATGTGAGTGAATACTTGCCTGCAAACCCAGTAGCCTGGTACTGAGCTAACTCCTTAGAAGGGGTGTCGTAAGGATCGTCGGTCTCAACGTCGTCGTATATCCGAGACGAAGCAAACAAACAACGCAGGGAACAAACAATCAATAACATGGCATAGTGCACAAACATGGGATGATGCATGACCATTTAATTGATGCATCCAAAAATAAACTAGTTGACAAGATAACAACATGATTAAATGGACCCACATGCAATTTGGATTGCATATGGAAAGCCCATGAATTATGGTTGAATTAATTGTTTTACAACTAAGCAACATGTGAAAGTGGATTAGCATGATGCATGGATGAGGAAAACAGAAAAATAACAACAATAGAATCAATTGGAAATAAGGTTTGCCCATTTTGAAATTTTAGTTATTAAGTTAATGAATTTTGGTTTATTAAAGGTGTCACACCAACATTTGTTGTTTTCATCAATTTTAATTGTTCAAAATAGACAACAAAATTCATATTTGGAAAGTACATCAAATTTTTGATGGATTACATGTTTCACTTGTTGAAAAAGGATTTCAAATAAATTATTTAGGAATTAAACAAGTTTAAGCAAGAATTAAATGAATTTAATTTAAACATGAACTTATTTGAATTTTTATTTGTTCAAAGCATTAAACCAAATTCATATTTGAAAATATTATAATTTTATGGTTGGAAAACATATTTTATATATCCCAAAAGAATTTAATTTGATCAAGTTATGAATTTAACAATATTAAATGATTTAAACAAGGTTTAAATCATTTAACCAATTTTAATTATTCAAAACATGGAACAAATTTTATATTTGAAAAGGTGGTTTAATTTTTCATGGAAAACATATTTCATTTGTTGAAATTGGAATTAAAATGAGCAAGTTATTATTTTGGCAATTTTAAATGCAATAAACAAGAAACAGTTGTTTTCAGCAATTTAAATTATTCAAAACAGCAAACAAAATTTATATTTGGAAAGTACATGAAAAATTGGTTGGAAAACATATTTAGTTTGTGGAATTTGGAATTTTTATGCCCAAGTTATGAATTTTGCAAAATTAAGTGATTTAAACAAGATTTCAAATATTGCACCAATTTAAAATATTCAAAACAGTAAACAAATTTTATATTTGGATAGAACATTTAATTTGGGACAGAAAACATGTTTAAAAAAGTTGGATTTGGAGTTAAAATGATTTAGTTATGCATTTTACAAGATTTGGTGCAAATCTGCCATTTTTATCACCTCTAGGGACTTAGGAAAAATATTACAGGGCTAGAAAAGAAACTGCAGGGACCTAATGGTGATTTCTGGTGAATTTCTGTATCAAAACAATTAGAAATAAAACTTTGGTTTTATTGAGGGAGGGGGGATTCGAACCCCCCACCTCCTGCTGCGTAAAGGGTGCTGCTACCAGTGCAGCTGCTGCTCTGTGTGTTGACAGAAAGGTAGCGGGGGGAGGTTAAGGTGTTGGTGCGGCTTAACTGAAACATTCGGAAAAAAGAACCAGGAAAAGGGGGGTGGCGAGGACTCGAACTCGCGACCGCGGGTTGTGCGCAGAGGGGTGCTGCCAGTGTGGTGTGCGTGCGCTTGTGACAGGAAGGGGGAAGGGGTGAGGATATGGTTCAGAAACGGGGTGCTATTCCTGAAACTGAATCTGCAACCGACGCTCGCTGACAGAGAAAGGAAGCAGCGATTCTGGTGGTCATCTGCGCTGATGCGCTTGCGGGGCGCCGGGGTGCGGCGGCTCGTGCGTGTGCTTGGCGTGTGGGCGGCGGTGTGCTGCAAGAGGAGGAGGGAGGCGAGAGAGAAGGGAGATGAGGACCTCACCTCGAGGCAGTAGCGCTCGGGCGGAGCAGGGGCGAGCAGAGGGCGACGGGCGGCGATGGGGAGGACGGCGGCGGAGCTCCGGGGCGTCCCGGCCCAAACCGAGGGGATGAGGAGGGAGCCCGCGGTGGGGCGGCTCCATTCCCGGCCTCTCCCTGGCCGGAGGGGGCCCCGAGCGCTGGCGATCACCGAAGCAATTTGAGGTGGATTTTCGGTGTGCAGGTTCAGAGAAAATGATACAAGGAGAAGAGAGATGGAGGAAGAGGGAGAGAATTGGAGGCGGGGAGAGGGAAGAGAGGGGAAGGGGTTAGGGTTAGGGAACCCTAGGGCATCGGGCTGGACTTAAGGAGGGGGGAGGAGGTGATCACCGTTCACTGCACCTCCATGTCGACGTGGTGCTCTGGATGTTCTTCCGTACGAGGAAGAAGACAACCACCGAAGGGGTATCGGGCCAAAAGGGATTAGTTGGGCTGGGCCTAGGTGCTCTCTCTGTTAGCTGTTAGCTTTATTATTTTTCTTTGTTTCTTTTTTTTTGCTGATTAGAAATAGGAAGGAAAAGGTATGTTTTGGGGTTTAGGAAAATTAGAGAAATTTTGGGTGAGTTTATTAAGTCAAAAACAATCACTTGCCAAGTTGTTTTTTTTTCAAAAGTTCAAATCTAAATTGTTATTTGTGATTTAACTCAAATTTGAAAGAATTTGCTTATGAAGTGATTATTATTGAAAACAACAATTTTAATAGGGTGAACCCTATTACTAATTGGATTAAAAGATTAGAATTGTTTGGTACTTTTCATGACTTGAAATTTGGTGCTGTTTGTGAATGTGATTTGAATTTTTGAATGCAAATTGGAATTAATTGATTGATTAAGAACCACCATTTTATTAGTTGATCATTATGGAATAATTGGAAACAAATGGTTGTTTTTTATTTGAACTTTTTATTTGAAAGATTGTAAAATAACAAATATGAACAAGGCATTTGGAAATTGGTTTGGAATTTCGAATGTTTTTGGTATTAGATGAATTTTTATTAGAAACAAATCAATAGCTTTGGAATCACAACTTTAATGGAAGCAAATAATTGTTTTGATTTGAAATATCATTTTGGAACTTGTAACATCACAAGGATGAAACAAAAGGTTTGAATTTTGGTTTGAAATTCAAATAGAAAACAAATGAAAACAAATGAAAACAAATGAAAACAGAGGAAAACAAAAGGAAAACAAGCAAAACAAATGCAATGAACATGATGCCATGATGCAAAACATAAAATAACAGAGAGCAAACATTCTAATGGCTATTTTTCATACTTGGGATGTTACAAAACGCCCCCCCTTGAAGGAATCACGCCCCGAGATTCCTACTGAGAAGGGAAAAGGTCCGGATACTTCTTGCGAAGATCCTCTTGAGCTGTGTCACGTGAAACACATCGTGCACCTTGGATAGTTTTTCTGGAAGTTCAAAACGATAGGAATTCCTGGTAACTCTTCTGGAAAGATGTCAGGGAATTTGGAAACCACCGGAACATTTTCAATTATAGGGAGTGGTTTTGTATGGAGGGTGTATAGCTGTATAGAACTTTATTCATTTGGAGAATAGACTATCTGGAATGTGGTGCTTCAGGAATGCTTCCTCGAAACAACCCCAGGTGATAGGAATGCCAGCTCTCATAGCCTGGAATCAACAACAACAACAACAACAACAACAACAACAACAACAACAACAACAACAACAACAACAACAACAACAACAACAACAACAACAACAACCTTTCTGGCCAGATAGACTTGATATTTGGGAAGTTTTGATTAGACGCCGGTAGAAGAATCAACGGACGAAAAGGATGTTGAGAAGAACAGGATAACGACGCAACATCGGGAAAACGAGATCAAAACACTCCTGAGGTACTACAGAAAAACCCATCCGGGCTTCTAAAGGATCAATATCTACTGCTTAAGGAATAGAGGATCTGCTTCCGGGGCTTACACGCCTCCGTTCTCAATCGTGAGTAGGCAACATGATAAATCATGTCACAACCACCTCCATTCCTATGGTGTAGTAGATATAACCATCCTAGAGAAACCAGAATTCGTGAAAACCTAACTTGAAAGTTTAGATGAGAAGGGAAAACAACGTTGCACTTCCTTACCAGAAAAGGGAGGGTGGGTGGGGAAAGAAGAAAAATGACAGAATTCCTACTCTCACGTTTCATTTTTCCTATATAGCTACAAAATAGTTTCTAGACTCAACTGCGACCAGTAAAAAGGGATCCTACAGGCAGACAGGCTCTGATACCATTTGTCGCATCCGGACTTCTAGGGGATACTCACAGTCCGCTAAACAGTAGATAGAATGGCTTACGGGGCATACCGGCACCCGCATCTCAATATGAGCAGGCCAACACGTAAACGTGTGACAACCATTCCCTACTATTCATCGTCTGCGCAAACCATCCCATAGAAATCCAGACACTTCCGTTGACGTACTTCAAAACATACACACATGGTACGTCAACGGCATTTGAACAAGTGATATCACAACAGATCTCTACGACACAAAAGATGGAAATAAGTTGCAAATGGCTCTCATTAGAGCAGAGATAGCAAATACAATCATCCAGAGGACACATGTCCCAACATATCATCATTACATCACAACGGAAGCATTCAACATGTCTGAGTACAGACAAGAACCAAATAGGCCTAAGAGGCCGGAAACGAACAGACGGAGCCCATCCACGAAGTCTCGGATCCTGCCCGGGTCCGCTATCTACTCGTCAGCAGTCTCGTCATACTCCACGTAGTAGCCACCATGGTGATCCTCGGAAACGTAGGTCTGCGGAAACCACAGCCCCAAAGGGGTCAGTACATAAACGTACTGGCAAGCAAGACTCACAATTCACCAAAGTGTAACCCGTCAACACCAAGCACATATGCTTTGGGTTCAACGGAAGAAAGGGGATATGAAAGATGCTGCAACTGGCTGCTCTAACCAACTACAGAAATATACTACAACTTCCGGCTAACAGAAAGGAGATAAGATCGCGTATCGGAACCAACTATAACTAACTCCAAACAAACCCATCCTGGATCTCGCCCCTTATCCAAAGAAGAAATCCGAGGATAACTCACACAGTTGAAATTATGATGGTTCAGATTATTGTGTCAATAAGCCTATTACTAGTCAAGTTGTTAGTCAATGGGTGTAAGGTTGTTAATCATTAGGTTTAAGTTGTCCTGAGTACTTGTTAGCCAGTACTTTCACCAAGTAGTCCATAACCGCGGAAAACACGGCTTCTCGTGAAGATTTATCCCTGCAGGGGTGCACCAATTTGGCCGTACACGTAAGAATAACCCGCCAGACGGGGGATCAACCCACCAAGCGAGGTACTCAACACAACTCAACTCTTCTCCGCATCAAGCCCAAAGAACCCCGTGCAGTGAGCGCACGGCTAATCGAGCCCCCGAAGAAAAGGGGACCCTCATAGCACTCTAAGAACGTGTCTCCCTAAATGCCGACTACAAAAGTTTCCACCCTGGCCTGGCTCGCAAAAACATGCATGCGGCAAATGGAACACCCGAACTAAATGAGGCGATTTGGACGAGATGCGAATCGAATCAAATTGAGGGGGGCGCCCATACTCGCTTCCCACATGCGGGTAGTGCGCTCATCATGGATCAGTAGACAAGACCTTTTTCCTAATTAGGGTCGACACTAGCAGGCCTCAAAACCACACAGGGCCTCCTGCCGGTGCCTTATCATCAAATTATTATTAACAATAACATTAGCATGATTCATTGTTTAACATCGAGCCCCCAGGACAGAATGAAATAGTAACAGAAAGTAACGGGTAACAGACTCGAGCAAAACAACCCTAAGCATGCTAGTAAGACACGGGCAACAAGCAATGGTTATAGGTATGGAGGTGAGGCAATATCAGGGTTAAAGGATACATGTGATAGGTTCGTAACAGAAACAACTATTCATAGGGCTAGCAGAAATAGACAACGGAAAGTATCGGTATCCAATGTTGAAAGGAACACGATGGTTCATGTGAGTGAATACTTGCCTGCAAACCCAGTAGCCTGGTACTGAGCTAACTCCTTAGAAGGGGTGTCGTAAGGATCGTCGGTCTCAACGTCGTCGTATATCCGAGACGAAGCAAACAAACAACGCAGGGAACAAACAATCAATAACATGGCATAGTGCACAAACATGGGATGATGCATGACCATTTAATTGATGCATCCAAAAATAAACTAGTTGACAAGATAACAACATGATTAAATGGACCCACATGCAATTTGGATTGCATATGGAAAGCCCATGAATTATGGTTGAATTAATTGTTTTACAACTAAGCAACATGTGAAAGTGGATTAGCATGATGCATGGATGAGGAAAACAGAAAAATAACAACAATAGAATCAATTGGAAATAAGGTTTGCCCATTTTGAAATTTTAGTTATTAAGTTAATGAATTTTAGTTTATTAAAGGTGTCACACCAACATTTGTTGTTTTCATCAATTTTAATTGTTCAAAATAGACAACAAAATTCATATTTGGAAAGTACATCAAATTTTTGATGGATTACATGTTTCACTTGTTGAAAAAGGATTTCAAATAAATTATTTAGGAATTAAACAAGTTTAAGCAAGAATTAAATGAATTTAATTCAAACATGAACTTATTTGAATTTATATTTGTTCAAAGCATTAAACCAAATTCATATTTGAAAATATTATAATTTTATGGTTGGAAAACATATTTTATATATCCCAAAAGAATTTAATTTGATCAAGTTATGAATTTAACAATATTAAATGATTTAAACAAGGTTTAAATCATTTAACCAATTTTAATTATTCAAAACATGGAAAAAAATTATATTTGAAAAGGTGGTTTAATTTTGCATGGAAAACATATTTCATTTGTTGAAATTGGAATTAAAATGAGCAAGTTATTATTTTGGCAATTTTAAATGCAATAAACAAGAAACAGTTCTTTTCAGCAATTTAAATTATTCAAAACAGCAAACAAAATTTATATTTGGAATGTACATGAAAAATTGATTGGAAAACATATTTAGTTTGTGGAATTTGGAATTTTTATGCCCAAGTTATGAATTTTGCAAAATTAAGTGATTTAAACAAGATTTCAAATATTGCACCAATTTAAACTATTCAAAATAGTAAACAAATTTTATATTTGGATAGAACATTTAATTTGGGACAGAAAACATGTTTAAAAAGTTGGATTTGGAGTTAAAATGATTTAGTTATGCATTTTACAAGATTTGGTGCAAATCTGCCATTTTTATCACCTCTAGGGACTTAGGAAAAATATTACAGGGCTAGAAAAGAAACTGCAGGGACCTAATGGTGATTTCTGGTGAATTTCTGTATCAAAACAATTAGAAATAAAACTTTGGTTTTATTGAGGGAGGGGGGATTCGAACCCCCCACCTCCTGCTGCGCAAAGGGTGCTGCTACCAGTGCGGCTGCTGCTCTGTGTGTTGACAGAAAGGTAGCGGGGGGAGGTTAAGGTGTTGGTGCGGCTTAACTGAAACATTTGGAAAAAAGAACCAGGAAAAGGGGGTGGCGAGGACTCGAACTCGCGACCGCGGGTTGTGCGCAGAGGGGTGCTGCCAGTGTGGTGTGTGTGCGCTTGTGACAGGAAGGTGGAAGGGGTGAGGATATGGTTCAGAAACGGGGTGCTATTCCTGAAACTGAATCTGCAACCGACGCTCGCTGACAGAGAAAGGAAGCAGCGATTCCGGCGGTCATCTGCGCTGATGTGCTCGCGGGGCGCCGGGGTGCGGTGGCTCGTGCGTGTGCTTGGCGTGTGGGCGGCGGTGTGCTGCGAGAGGAGGAGGGAGGCGAGAGGGAAGGGAGATGAGGACCTCACCTCGAGGCAGTAGCGCTCGGGCGGAGCAGGGGCGAGCAGAGGGCGACGGGCGGCAATGGGGAGGACGGCGGCGGAGCTCCGGGGCGTCCCGGCCCAAACCAAGGGGATGAGGAGGGAGCCGGCGGTGGGGCGGCTCCATTCCCGGCCTCTCCCTGGCCGGAGGGGGCCCCGAGCGCCGGCGATCACCGGAGCAATTTGAGGTGGATTTTCGGTGTGCAGGTTCAGAGAAAATGATACAGGGAGAAGAGCGATGGAGGAAGAGGGAGAGAATTGGAGGCGGGGAGAGGGAAGAGAGGGGAAGGGGTTAGGGTTAGGGAACCCTAGGGCATCGGGCTGGACTTAAGGAGGGGGAGGAGGAGGTGATCACCGTTCACTGCACCTCCATGTCGACGTGGTGCTCTGGATGTTCTTCCGTACGAGGAAGAAGACAACCACCGAAGGGGTATCGGGCCAAAAGGGATTAGTTGGGCTGGGCCTAGGTGCTCTCTCTGTTAGCTGTTAGCTTTATTATTTTTCTTTGTTTTTTTTTTTTTTTTGCTGATTAGAAATAGGAAGGAAAAGGTATGTTTTGGGGTTTAGGAAAATTAGAGAAATTTTGGGTGAGTTTATTAAGTAAAAAACAATCACTTGGCAAGTTTTTTTTTTTCAAAAGTTCAAATCTAAATTGTTATTTGTGATTTAACTCAAATTTGAAAGAATTTGCTTATGAAGTGATTATTATTGAAAACAACAATTTTAATAGGGTGAACCCTATTGCTAATTGGATTAAAAGATTAGAATTGTTTGGTACTTTTCATGACTTGAAATTTGGTGCTGTTTGTGAATGTGATTTGAATTTTTGAATGCAAATTGGAATTAATTGATTGATTAAGAACCACCATTTTATTAGTTGATCATTATGGAATAATTGGAAACAAATGGTTGTTTTTTATTTGAACTTTTTATTTGAAAGATTGTAAAATAACAAATATGAACAAGGCATTTGGAAATTGGTTTGGAATTTCGAATGTTTTTGGTATTAGATGAATTTTTGTTAGAAACAAATCAATAGCTTTGGAATCACAACTTTAATGGAAGAAAATAATTGTTTTGATTTGAAATATCATTTTGGAAATTGTAACATCACAAGGATGAAACAAAAGGTTTGAATTTTGGTTTGAAATTCAAATAGAAAACAAAGGAAAACAAATGAAAACAGAGGAAAAAAAAGGAAAACAAGCAAAACAAATGCAATGAACATGATGCCATGATGCAAAACATAAAATAACAGAGAGCAAACATTCTAATGGCTATTTTTCATACTTGGGATGTTACATCACCCAATGCTGAAGACACTGCTCAGATCCTAGCACAGAATGAAGCAGTGCTCCAACGTCTTTGCCAAGTTTATTAAAGGCCATGCCGCTCCTGTGAACTTTCAGGTCAATGGACACCAATACAACAAGGGATATTACCTAGCAGATGGTATCTATCCAAGATGGTCAAAAGTGAAGACTATCTCCAACCCTGTGCCAGGAGGCAAGCAATCTTGGTTTGCACAACGCCAAGAGGCTTGCAGGAAGGATGTCGAGGGGGCATTTGGTGTGCTGCAATCTTGGTTTGCTATTTTCCGGTACCCTGCTTTGACCTGGTCCAAATCTCTGATGTGGGAGGTGATGAATTGTTGTGTGATCGTGCACAACATGATCATCGAGAGAGAGCAGTATGACCCAGTTGAAAGCTCATGTCTCCTCTAATTGTGTTTTGGTGGTAATGACAACATATGTATCTTCTCTAATATGTGTTTAAGTGTTCACAACTGAGGATGATTCCTTATCCAAAAATAAGATCTCACCCTTCATTGAAATGTTTAAAGAACAAAAATAGTGGGCGGAAATTTTCGTAGAAAGCCGGAATATTCCGGTGCTAAAGGGAAAAATTTCCGGACTGTTGAACACTCTCTGGAATAGGGCAGAAATTTTGGCCGAAATTTTCCGGTGGAAATCTCCGGCCTGTTGAAGATGGACGCAAAGATGCATGTGCTCAGCATGACCGCTCTCGAACATGGGGGTTGAAATCTGGTCCAAAAATTTCCGACCCCTGGAATATTCAAATTTATGGCCCTCGAAGCATTCGAAATAATTGGCCTGGGTGCTCGGAAATTTCCGGCATTTACCTTGGAAATTTCTGGCCCTGAAATCCTATAATGGCCATATTTTGGGGAGAGCTATAAAATAGTTGTCTTCCTTCTTGAGTTAGCTTTCTCGTCCATTCCACTCTCTCTTCCATTAATACCAAGCTTCAAATGCATAGATCTCCCATCTCAATAACCCAAACTTGATCCCCTTCAAGGATTTGGTGGAGAAGACCTAGATCTACATATTCACTGAGCCACAAATCGATTTCCCCATTCACTCCTTTGGGATCTTGTAAATATATTGGTTGCTTTGTCATCCTAGAGAAACCCTAGTGCTTGGAGCTACCACCTTGTTGCAAGAAGCTTCGGATAGTTGAGAGCCTCCAACCATCTTGTGGAGTAGCCTCAACCTTGTGTAAAGGTTTGGTCAACACCTTCAAGTCGGCCTCATAGTAGAAATGAGAATCACCCTCAACGGAGAAGCTCAAGGAGAATAAGGTGTGCACATCCGTGCTATTGAAGTGCCTAGGTGGCTCCACACCTCTCCAGCGTAGACGCACTTCCCTTGGGAAGGAACTACGGGAAACATATCCTTGTCTCCTTGTTTACACTTGTGGTTTATCTTGTGCTTTATATATTGTTTTATCATATCACATAGTCTGTTCACCTAGGTGCACATCTAGATATCCTTGTGTTTTACTTGTTTAGGCTAATCTAAAAAGGAAAAAAATAAAAATTGTTAGTCACCTATTCACCCCCCTCTAGTTGACCATACCGTACTTTCAGTTGGTATCAGAGCCTCGACTCTTATATCGGGCTTAACCGCCTAAGAGTATCATGGTCAACGGAGATGACCCAGAGTCTTCTAAGGAGGAAATATCCAAAATGGCTGACACTATAGGTAACCTACAAGTAACGGTTGGAACCATTCAAACCGAGCTGGTCCAAGGTTAGCTCTAGTGTTGGTTCGGAGGTTTTCGACATAAAGAAGATGTTGGGGGTCATGATGTGTAAACCTAAGGAGCCCGAGGAACCTCCCTATGTTTCCGATGAGGTGATTTAGGAAGATGAATCTCCTCCAGACATAGCCGAAATGGAAGTTAACATTGCCAAAGCCAAGGCGAAAGCCGCGAAAAAGGCTAAGGTTGGAGAGAATGCCAAGGGCTCCAACTCTCACTCGGCTAATGGTTTGGGGATTAACTCAAGAGTTCCATTACCTCCTAACTACGACACTATCCATCCCATTGTTTCAATGCCACAAATTTTAAATGTTGGACTTCCTTTCATGCTTAACACTAATGGATTTTTTTCTTGAAAGATCGAAATGGAGTCTCACATTTCCGGCTCTTGCACCGTCTTGTGAAGAAGTGTGGTTTATGGGTTCCATCCTCATGATGCAAGCAACTTTACTCCAAGAGAGGACATTGATTATCAACTCAACAAGACGGATCTCAATATCATTCGAAAGGCTCTCCCACGGGAGCATCTCACTCACATTCATGGATGCAAGACCGTCGAGGAGACTTGGGATAGCCTTGACACTTTGTTCCAAGGAAATGAAAGCATCCAATCTTCCAAGTATGATGTTGCTCTAGACAAGGCCGAAAAATTTGTTAGAGGATGAGACTCCCTAGGAGTTTTATAGAAGATCCATCACCCTTGCAAATAAATTGAGGGATTTCGGAAAATATGAGATCACTGATGAGTGGATCAAGAGGAAATTGTTAAATCAATCACTCCTTTCGAGAAGGACCTCTCCACTAGTAACCAAAAAAGAGACGACTACAACATCCTCAACTCCATTGGTGTTCTTAGTGAGTTCATTGCTATATCTCTATCTCACAAGAGTGCGGATGATGCTCTTGCCCGCTCAAGAGGGATGGGAAAGTTCCAAACCTAGACTTGAAGTAAAAAGCGGTTGCTCGAGTAGAAGACGTTGAGGATAATGATGATGAGGAGGAGGACTATGAGGACACATACAAGGGTGCTCACAAGTGCATTTCTCTTGCCATGCATGGTTATCAGAAGAGATGGGAAGCTTACAAGGCCGGTGCTCTAAGACCCCAAGAAACAAGAACTATAAGAAGAAGGGGGAGCGGCCAAGGACATGCTATAATTGTGGAAGTGCAAATCACTTTGTCAAAGAGTGTCCTTTTGAGCAAAGAGAAGAGAATGAAGGAAAGATTATTCGCGAGGACAAGACTAAAGCTCCTGAAAACAAGAACTTTGCTAGAAGAGTTCCAAGAGCTCTATATGTCCTAGAAGGCGTCATGTTGGAAACATACATCTCCGGAGATGAAGGAGAATATGAAGTTGTAGGTGTGGCTCATGTCCTCTTCCTCTTCATCGGTCTCTCTATTTGAATCCCCCAATGAGAAAGCGCCTATATGTCCTACATGTCTCATGGCAAAAGCCACATCAGTAATTTATTCCACCTCCAAGAAAATTTCCACTAACCCTCCTTCATTATTGAATTGTGTTGAAAATATTGGTGAGGAGGATGATGAGTGTAAAGAGCTAGGCTCATTGTTTTCTAGCCTTGAAGGTGAAACCAAGGAAAAGGTTAATGCTCTTTTAAGGAAACTTGATGATGCTAACTCTCTTGTAGATGAAAAGAAAGAAATCATCGTGACTTTGAAAGTTATGGAGGTGGTCATTCTAGCAATGACAAAGAGATTTAAGAGGCTTCTAGACTAAATAGTTCCGCTTGAGGAGAAACTCTATAGTCTTGAAGAGACTTACTGATGAGGACATCCCTAGTTCTTCACCTATTGTTACACATGATGATATTGCTACAAAGAATGATGAAGTGAGGATTGGTCCAATAAAAAGATCAAGAACTAAATTATTACAACAATAGGTGAATTCACTCCTACTTGAGTATAACATTTATGATTATGATAATTTTATACTACCTAAATCCATGCATATTTGTATTCTCAGGTTTGTTGATAACACAAGCATGAGGAGGGGAGATCATGAAGAGAAGATGCACATGGATGAAGATGGACTTCAAGAGGAGCTGGAAAACAAGATCACTATGGTGAAAACAAATATTGAAGATGGTGAAAACAATTCTACAAGTGTGGAAAACAATTGATAGTTTGTTATTCCACACTCATGGAGGGAGAAAACAAGAGCAAGGCGCCCACAAATGATATCAATGCGCCATAGAGAGTCCTATTAGTTGTAGACATGGTTTGTATACCATTATGGCCGCACCCCCTAGTTTGGGTCAGTTTGTATCTATTTGTGGTTGAGTCCAAGTCCAAAAACTAGCCCAAGTTGGGTCCTATTCGGGTTGGGTGGGAATTGCTTGCGCAAGCCTCCTTGTGGCTGCACCCCACCCCTCATATATACCCCTTGGTATGCCTAGAATAGGTTAGACTACGTTAAAACAAAAACCCTAGACTTCTAGATTGTATTTCTTGAAGCATTCATCTTGAATCATATACCTTTGCAAATATGAGTGTATTCTGCTGTTCCACTGGGAATAAGGAGAAACAGGACCACTTGTAGTCGGTGGCTACTTGTGCAAGAGTGTGGAGTCTCGAATATCCGAAGGGGTTAAGTGTTGTTGCAATTGGTGACAGGGTTTAGCCAAAGGAGAGAGCGAGGTATCACATTGGTTATCAAGTTATCAAAGAGTTCACTAAGAAGATCGGGCTACCCCTTATCATCTTGGTATCAGATTACTGGGTTTACTCGGTGAGCTGTATCTATCCCTTAGATTCGAGTTCTTTTTTATACCTATCCAGAAAAAGCCACAAAAAATAGTGTTAGTTGATTGCCATAGCTTTAGATAATTACTAGTTTTCAAGTTTTAGTTGTTGTTTTGTGTTTTGATTTTGTATTCCTTTTCATCTTTTCAATTTTAGGTTTCGAGTTAGGGTTAGGGTTCCTCGTGTTCTTATTACTGTCCACCGAAAAATCCAAGTCAAAATTCCAATCCGAGCTGTGGTGGTGATTTAGTTCTATTCGGGATCGGATTCCTGCCGTGGCAGCGTTTCTTTGCATTTTTCGCTGCCGCCACCCACCGCTACCGCAACCTAGCAATACTCGGATTCGGCCAGTGCGCGCTTATAAAATCCACCAATCCACCGCAGCGCGCCACACCCGCACCGCACCCGCGCTCTGCCGCCGGCACCAAAAACGCGCAGTTTCTCTGCCGCGGTACGCACTGCACCGCAACGACCGCGC
The DNA here is from genome assembly GCA_028641055.1 of Alopecurus myosuroides. Lineage (NCBI taxonomy): Eukaryota > Viridiplantae > Streptophyta > Magnoliopsida > Poales > Poaceae > Alopecurus > Alopecurus myosuroides. Next base: position 113,612,742 of record CM054063.1, on the reverse strand, counting down.
GCTTATCAAACCCGCTTCCGGTGCCTCGCACGCTGGTTGCTTTCGTTGTTTGTTAACACGCGCGCTGCCGCGGTAGCTATTTGGCTCCGTTTTGCTGTCGTGAGACATTTTCCCTGCCATGGACATTCTAGTTAGTTTTTAGGTTGTTTTCTTTTGTTTTTCATTGCAATTTTGTTTAGGAATTCCAGTCCAATCATTGTGAACCTTAGACAAAGCCTTTCTACAGAAATTAACTAGGTACATTGCCCACAAGACTAGCTATTTTCTTGCTCATTTTCAGGCTACTCACTATCATATTGTGTCACATTGATTTAGCTGTTATTTTCGTTTGCTCCTTTAGTTCTTTTCGGCCATAAAAAGTATTAAAAAAGAAGAAGAGAAAAACAGAAAATAGAAAAAGAGAAAAACAGAAAAAGCAAAAAAGAAAGGCCATTGAGATATATTGTGATTGCTATCATTTGGAGCTGTTTTCATTGCTATCATTGACACCACACATTGAGCAATCTTGTGCCTGACTCATTGAGCTTGTCTAGTGTCTTTCTAGAGCATTGCAAAATTTCCTACATATATTTGCATTGCCACATTTGTCTCCAATTTTGGTGTGTGTTTCCTAGGTGTATTTTGGTACCATTCACAAACAGCAATAGGACTTGTTAATTGGTGATTGTTAGGTATCCATACCAAGCCCCACCATATAGCATGTTTTACCTTTGTGAGAGCAAAAACCTCTGGGTATTCTATTCTTCACACCAACTCACATTAGTTGCTATTACTTTTGGTAAGATTTTCTATTCACTTTGGAGCAGTAAGGATCACCTCTTTTGCTGGTTCTGAGTGAGTTGGGAGAGAGCACCACAACCAATAGCAATTTGTTTATTTCACTATCCTATTAATCATGGTTGCTCCTAGTGATGTTTCTACACAGGCTAATAAGAATCATGGTGATGAACAAGTGAAGTGGACAGATTTGGCGGAGATTCAAGAACAATTGAACACAACTATTGCTGCCAAAAATTCAGAATTGCATTCTCTCATTGATAGGCATGGAGTGGACATGGATACACATGCTCAGAATTTGGGTCTTCAAATTGATACTGTGACTGAAACAGCTGCTGCTACACAAGAGCAAGTTACAACATTACAAACTTCTCTTGATGCTTTGACTACTAGAATTACTGCCTTGGCTACTTTGTTGGATCAAAGGCTACCTGCCCAAGAGGATGGTGGTAGTGCTTTTGGTGATGCTGATTATGATGAGGACAATTTTATTCCTCATGGCCGTGGAGGTGGTAGAGGTAATCATGGTGTTGGCCGTGGCTTTCAAGCAAGGAGGATTCCTGTCCATGAACCAAACCGAGAAGATGATGGTCTTGGTAAACCCAAATTCATGTTACCTACCTTCAACTTTGATACGGATGATGTTGAAGAGTACCTCATGTGGGAGCTGAAAATAGAAAAATTATGGAGGATGCATGAGTATAATGAGGAGAGAGAAATTAAGCTTGCTTCTTCAAGTTTTGATGGATATGCTTTGCTATGGTGGGATAATATTACAAGAACAAGAACAAGAAATAGAGAACCTGATATTCTTACTTGGAGGGAGATGAAGCAAGTTATGAGAGCTAGATTTGTGCCCAAAAATTATTTGAGATCTTTGTATGACAAATTGCAACATTTGAAGCAAGGCACAAAATCAGTGGATGCTTATTTTAGAGAGATGGAGTTGATATTGCAAAGAGCTAGAGTGAAAGAGGATATTGAGCACACTATGCAAAGATTTCTTTCAGGTTTGCAATTCAAAATCAAGAGCATTGTGAGGCATACCCAATATAATGATATGAATGAGTTGTTGCATCAAGCAAGGGAGACTGAGAAGCAATTGGCCGAGAAAGCTCTTATGGCTCCAAGGAGACCTTTCACTAATAGGTCTTCTTTTTCTTCACCACCATTGCTACAACCTGCCCCTAGCCATGGGGTATCCACTACCAAACCCGAGAGCAATACCTCTATTTCTAAGAGGCAAGTACAACCAGCAGCTAGTGAAAGTGGATCCACATCTTCTACAGCTCGAAATAGGGACATGAGCTGCCATACATGTGGAGGTAAAGGGCACTTCAAGAGAGATTGTCCAAATAAAAAGGTTATGCTTATTAATGAGGACAATGAATATGAAACTGGTGATGATGCTGATCCAACTCGAGAGGATGATTATGATGATGATGATGATGATGGGCCTCTTGATGCATATCCTTCCACCTATCCTACATTTGTTTGCACACCAAGAATTTTGAGTATTCTTCCTAGTCCTGAAAGTCAAAGATGCAACTTATTTCAAACAAGAGCAATTGTTGGTCCCCATTGGCTTGCAAGGTTATTATTGATGGAGGTAGTTGCAGAAATTTAGCAAGCAAAGAATTGTGTATAAAGCTCAAATTGAGATATATTCCACATCCTCATCCTTATCATATACAATGGCTTAGTGATAAAGGAGAGATGAAGGTTACCCACATGGTGAGAGTTGAATTTCAAATTGGGCCTTACAAAGATACCATTGAGTGTGATGTGGTGCCCATGTCAGTTTGTCACATGTTGCTTGGGAGACCTTGGTAGTTTGATAGGAGTGTTATACATGATGGGAGAGCCAATACCTATCAACTCAAGTGGAATGAGAAGGACATATTATTGAGACCTATGACACCACAACAAATTGTAAATGAGTCTCGACAAAAAATTCCTGAGAGTGCTGAAAAGATTGAGAGTGAAAACAAGAGTGTTGTGAGTGAAAATAGGAAAACCAATTCGAGTGGTAAAAATAAAAGTGAGGGAGTGAACCTATTATGCATGTTAGCCACTAGAGAGGACTTTAGAGAATTTAGAGAGGATCCTACTATTCTTACTATAGTGCTTATGCACAAGGGAAAATTTTTGGTTTCTAATGACATGACTCCTATTCCTCTTGGTGTTTCTAATATTTTGCAGGAGTTTGATGATGTTTTTCTAGAAGAGGTGACTTCGGGTTTGCCACCATTGAGAGGTATTGAGCATCAAATTGTTTTGATTCCTGGATCTTCATTGCCAAACCGAGCTCCCTATAGGACTAATCCCCAAGAAACAAAAGAATTTTTTTTTTTGAAACATGAAACAAAAGAAATTCGGAAACAAGTACAAGAGCTTCTTGACAAAGGTTACATTCGAATAAGCCTTTCTCCTTGTGTTGTTCCTGTTATTTTAGTGCCTAAGAAAGATGGTACATGGAGCATGTGTGTATATTGTAGATGTAGCGTTCCCACATCTAAATAATGTAAGATCATCTGTGTTAGTGTGCTAGTCCCTAGATCAATTGCTAGCACCACAGTACAAGATGAAATATCATGCAAATGTATCAAATTCTATTACATCGCATGATCCAGTCTTTACAAAATAGGATTACAACTTGCATAGTCTTAGAAAACTAGCACAAAACAAAGAAATACAACGGAAAACATAGAACAACATTGAGCCCATCTTCTTCATGTGCCACAGGCAAACATGTTGGCGATAGTCTCAAGATCCTAAACGAAATCCTCACTCGTCTTCAGAAACATCTGCAATATGGAATATGCAGCCACAAGGGAGTCAATACAATTTAATGTATTGGCAAGTAACACTATGGTGGATATAAATGGCAAGACTAATACTACATGCTTATTTGGCTGAGTGGAGTTTTGGCTAAGTTTGCATAAAGCCAGTTTTCTCCTATCTTTTGTAAAACAAAACTTTCTTTTCAAAGGGTGGCAACATTGGATTAAAATCCAAGCACCACAATACTGTTCACTTGGTCAAAATTTTACTTATTGAAAATGGTGATGTGATTCTTCCGTCCTTCCTTGTCCAGCTGCTTATAGTTGTCCATAACCGGGGACACAGCTAAGATCTTAGTTTGTTGACTCTGCAGAGTTTGTGCACTTTCACCTTCAGACTCAAATCAGCCCAAACATCCTATACACTCTGAGTGCATTAAGGAAAGGAGAAGATTGAGACGAGATCTTTCAGAAGCAAGAATTCAACCTAATGGCAAGACCCGTTCCACCTATAATTATGCTACATCTGCTTGTCAAGCCCAGGCTGAACCCTCGCAACTTAATTAATCAAGATAGAGCCCATATGACTAAAGGTTGCACTGGAAGCAATCTAAACTTGGGTAACATCATAATAACTTTGTTCCTGGGTGGCATTCCTTCAAGTGAACTCCCCTGGGGAGACACTCAACTTTCGACAGCCCCGCAATACCAATCCACCCAGGTGGTTCATTGAAGTTGTTACTTAGAATTTTCTCACAACATCAAGTAAAATAATTTATGTAGCATGGCAAAGCATCAACTAAGTACCAAGGCTTCGAAATAACAAGGTATAAGGATGGCTACACACTACTAGGATATAGCATAGCATAATATAACTTGGTAAAACTTCCTATCATGCGTACTACTCAAAATCAACTAATGCATATAGAAAATAATGGGTAGTTGAATGATGTGTTACTTGCCTTGTTGAAGTTGGTGAAGATGTCACACTCTCTTCACAAAAGATCGTTGCTATCCGTACAATCTATTCATTGAAAACACAATAAAAAAAATAAACAAGCATCCTAGCAAACAAACATACAAGTGTAGAAAACATACAGAGCAGCTAACATATCAAAAGGGGCTTAACCAAGTTGGTTAGGACAAGGTTTGAGTTTGAAATATTTATTCTTTCTTGGTTCCATACTTGTTAAGGGATTTCCAATAGTTTACTTGGGATGGACTTGGTTGAGTTTGTAGTGATCAAACTTTATTATAACCATACTTGTCGAGGAAGTTCCAAGAGTTCACTAAGGATGTTTAGGTTGAGTTTGTAGTAACCAAACTTTATTGAAAACATATTTATCTAAGAAGTTCCAAGAGTTCACCAAGGTGATCTCACTATTTCAACTAAAGTATCACATCATAAAGTGTAACACTTAGTTGTTTTTCATCTAGACATTTGAGTGATCTAGTTTAATCCTTCCATTTTGGTTTAGGGTAGGTCTAGGTTCAACTAACTTCTTAACAATAGAGAAAACAAGATAAAGTTTTGGGATTTTCTATTTGGGTCAATGGTTGGGCAAAAACAACTTGTAATTGTTCAACTTGTATGGATTGCTCCAAGTCTTCACATGCTTGACTTCTTGAAGATCATCTCCATGCTTCTATTGTAATCTTGTTTCCTTGGATGGATTCTTCTCTTGGTCTTGATAGATTCTTCATGGGTTTTTCGGTTTGGGTATGGGATGGGCACAAATACCACTAAGTCAATTTGAAAGAAAATGGGAGAAGGATAGAAAGAGAGAGGACGATGTCTTCTTCTTCATTTATTCATACATTTGTACTTCATTGAGTTTTCTTCTAGTTGTTGTGAAGTCCAATTCCCTTACTTCAAAATCTTCAATGATCTTCTTTGTAGCTCTTCGTGTTGCTACTAAGTTGAAGATGAAGTTTTCTTCTCGTGCTTGAGTCTTGATCTCCAATTTGCTATCTTGATAATTTCTTGAAGCATGAAAGGGGAGTGGAGAAGTAGATAGAAAACTAAAGTTCACTACTTGGTACTATATGTTATTGACACATTCTAAGGACTTGGCTTGGCTCCAAATAGACATAACATCAAGGAATAACAGTTGAAAACAATTCCTAAGACATGGTAAAGATGGATGAAACACTAGGTTGGGTTTTTGGTCAAAAACACATGGTCATGGTCCAATTATGTCCAAAATGGTTGGTCAAGGTTGTTTCTGGTTCAAGGTTATCAAATGGAGCAACCTTGCAAAAGGAACTCTATTGAAATTATTTATAGAATTAAATCTATGTCAAAAATACTCAAATATACCAATTAATTATAAATTCAATTTTATTTTGTTCAAATTTTATTTTGGGACAGAGGATATGAAAGTACACATCCTAAGGTTTCCATATATATTATTTATAATTTTTGGATTTGTAGAATTTGAATTATGCCAAAATTCATCAAACAAGAATATTTGCATTTGAACACATTTAAGTTTGTAAAATTTGAATTTGTCCAGTGCCAAAAGTTTCTAAATGTCAAGGGATTTTCAAAAAGTCCAAGATTGCTAAATTTGGCCTTATGGATCAAAAGTTATGATGAATCTGAGATGTAGGGGCTTTTCTGTAAAATAGCTATTTTTATTTTTATTCGGGAATTAATTCCAGAGACGGGCTGGGCTCGGATCTGCTATTTGCCGCACAGGGCGAGGGGTAGAGACTGGGCCTGGGCCGGCTATGCGCTGCCTGGGCGACAAATAACAAAATCGGCGCAGCTGACTGGCCTATACGTGGCAGGCTCCCGTTGGCTGGTACCTGTTCGGTTAAGTGGCCTAACCTGGGACGTTGGATCTAGATCTAGCGGACGGAAATAAAAGGGAGGGAGAGAGCTCACTGTGCGGCAGGATCTCGCCGAAAATGTCGTGCGGCGGCCGGAGTTGCAGATCCTGGACAGCGACGGCGCTACGGGGGTCCTCGGGCTCGGGGAATACCACCGCGATGCTCAGATGAGCACGGGGAGAAGGATGGCGGTGACGGGGCTGTCTCGGGTGGCTTCTGGCGACGACGCGGTGCGGGAGATGGCAGCGTTGCTTCGGTCTTCCTCGGGTGCATACGGCGGCGGTGTTCTACTGCGTAAAAATAATCGAAAAATCCATCACGGGGTGCGCACTGAAACGAGGATTCAAAAGGGGAAGGAGGGAGTAGTCCTCGTTTGCTACCTTTGCCGGAAATGGGTGGAGATGGTGGCGGCAGGGGGGAGCTCCGGCGAGGAATTGCAGAAGGGTGGCCGCGGTATTTGGAGAGGAGACAGAGGGGAAACAGAGAGGGGATCGTGGGCTCTTTATAGTGCCATCGGAGGAAGGATTTTATGGCCTTAAGGTCGCAGAATCGAGGGGCAAAAAATCGGGAAGAAACAGCCATGGGTTTCCTTTTGAGGAAGAAGAAGGATGACGTCAGCTGATTTCATCTTTTCTTTTTATTTTTCTTTTCCTTTTTTCCTGTTAATTAAAAACCTTAATAACTTCTGTTTTACATATCCAAATGACATCAAACAAATTTCTAAAATCTCTAAATTTCTATATCCTTCAAACCAAAACATTTTTATAAACTTTTCATCATATTTTATTTTTGAATTTTGGAAATTTGAATAATTCCTTAATAGTTACTTAATGTGATTTTTTTATTTAAAAAATTATAAAACATAGTTATTGGTCAACTAAAATTTTAGTGACATTATAAATGTTGAAAACATATTTTTGAAAGTCATTTCATCTTGTTTTCACAATTTATATTTTGAAAATAAATAAAACACTAATAATACTTTAAGGCCATTTTAAAATTTAGAAAATAATAAATTGATGTTATTATCTAAATAAAATTTAAGAGACATTTTACATGTCATATATTATTTTTGGAAAGCCATTTTTAAACCATTTTTGCATTTTATAATTTTAGGACATGAAGGAGTTACTAATAGTAACTTAATGATATTTAATTAGTTCATATCAAATAATTAATATTTTTGATCAATAAAATTTAAAATAAAACCACAAGTCATAATATTGTTTTCAAAACACTCTTTTATGTTATTTTCAAGCAATGCATTTTATTCACACCTTTATGTTTAAAACTTGGAATAATAACTAAAAGTTATTATTAAAATATTTTATTCTCATCAAATATTTTTGAGGTTTAGAACTTTGTTAAGGGTTATAAATCTTTGATTATTGTTGCCATAAACTATTTTCAAAGTAATAGTTGATTCGAAAACATGTTATAAAAAAATAGGTTTTCTAAGAGAAAACAATTTCTTTGAATAATGAATATTTATTTTGAAAGGGCTTTTAGGGTTTATGGAATAGGGGAAAATGGATTTTTAATTTCAAATTTCATTGAGTTATGTATTGCTTCCTTTTATTTCTTGCTTCCCATGTGGTTCTTGGTGACTTGCATAACATGAAAACAAAAAATTTCAAATTTTTGTGATTTTTACATTTTCCAAAAATCAAGGATGTTACAGACTACCACCCTTAAAAGAAATCTCGTCCCGAAATTTGGGAAGACTAGAAAGAAAGAAAGGTCTGAGTGACTGGGTTCTAGAACAGTTGGGTGGGCTACCACCCTTAAAAGAAACTTTTGTGGTTAGTCTATTTTCATTAGATTGGAGTGTAGATTGATTTGAGATTGGCTTGAGTAGAACTTTCCTTCACGGTAGAGCTACAGATCAACATAGGTATGTTGAACTACCTTTGACACTGAGGGGTCACTCTTTGGGTCAATCAAAAGTCCTTGGGTCACTCTCAACTTGGTCTTTTTATGTCCTTGGCAATCTTCCATCTTGTTGTTGTCATCCTTGAAGGTAAACACCATGCTATTTATAAAGAAACTCTCATGGTAGGCAAAATCTTCCATTGCTTGATAGCTCCAAGGTTGGCTTGATCCTCACCGAAAATAGTACGTTTTCAGTAACACTAACATAGGGTCATTATTGTATTCTACCATTTTATGCTTCAAGTTTAACATCGTCGTCTCTCTAATAGGTATGTCACTCAGATTTAACATTCCTCATAGCAAAAGTGAATAATGTGAGTAGTCAGAATGGGGGCCAATCCATGTTCCACTCAATCATTACCTTGTACTTGAATTGATGAATCTTGTTTAATAACACTAGGTCACCTCACTTGTCTAACAGAAAGTTTCCAATCTATAAGACAAACTTGAGCTAACTATCATTTCTCAACTAGTGGGTTTCGTAAAACTCCTATGTAACACAGACTGGATAGTTGTGTTTCTTCATCATTTCTTCTCTTGGTGTAGTTGGCTCTGAAATCTTCATATCTCATGCAACTTTGGGTTCACTTGTCGTTCTTCACTTGTTGATTGGCTTACTGCTCCTTATGATGTAGTTGGCATTGATCATATATGTGATTGTTCCTTCACACAAAAGGGATCTTGAAATCTGTGACATTCCTCACTTGCATGGCTTGTGTCTCTATAAAGAACTAGTCATGGAACTCTTGGGTGAAAGGTTTGTTGTTGCACTTCATAGGGTAGCCCAATAGGGTTGGTAAGTGGGTATGGGTTTTGGTTTGGCTTAGCATGAAAGAGTAGAGATTAGAAAGAGACTAAACAAATTCCTACCCCAACACATTAGATCAAGGAAACTCATCTTGCAAACAACACATAACAAACATATAGCAACACATTCACCACACCAAACAACATGGTTTTTAGAAAATACTAATATTGTCATACCACACTCATTGGTATGATCAATACACTAACACGTTAACGTTGTTCTAACAAAGTAACTAGATTGGTGGTCTCATCTATATCTTCTTTAGTTTTCTTCAAATTCTTCTCTCCATGTCTTGAGGTGTTCTTGATTTTTGTGAAGTCTATGTTTTCTTCAAGTTCTTCAGTAATCTTGAGTGTAAGTCTTCATGTGGTGAAAATACTTCTTGCACTTCTTGGCATGATCATCAACATTCCTGTCTTGATGGTATTGAAGAGGTAGGTCATCCAGAAAATTTTGAAGGTGAATAATAGATGAGATTATATGAGAAGAATTAAGATGGTTGTTTTGTTTATAGAAAGTTTGAACATAGAAAATTTTCTATCCTAGGGTCTTCTCCAAACTTAGGGTCTCGAATTCTACAGGCTACACAATGCTCTGATACCATTTTGTAGCGTTCCCTCATCTAAATAATGTAATATCATTTGTGTTAGTGTGCTAGTCCCAAGGGCTCGAGGTCACTCCACAAGATGGATGGAGGCTCTCAAGCAATCCGTAGCTTCTTGCAACAAGGTGGAAGCTACAAGCACAAGATCTACTAAGGTTTCTAGGCCTCAAGTAGGATTCTAGATCTACTAGGTTGTTGTGGATGGATTTGAAATTCCTTTGGTGAAAGTGTGGATCTAGGTCTCCTCTAGCTCTCCACCAAGTATGGAAGTGATTGGGTGGACGGAGTGGGAGATCTAGGTGGATGAAGATTTCATTAATGGCTAGGAGAGAGAATGGGAAAAGCTTAGCATTTATGAGGAAGGGGAAGGGGTATTTATAAGTGGCTGTTGCAGTCCAGGAGCACCGGAGGCTCCGGTGGTTTCACCGGAGGCTCCGGTGGGCTTCTATCGCTCACGCAGCAGCGCATCGCACTTGTTCTTATTTGCATGGCCAAGGGACGGATGCTCCGGTGGATTGAGCGGAGGCTCCTCCCACCGGAACTTCACCGGAGGCTCCGGTGGAGCCTCCGCTCGTATGCAACAGAACCTGTTTTTGGCGGAGCCCCCACCGGAGGCGCACCGGATGCCATTTGCACAGGGCCAGGTTGGGGCCACCGGAGGCTCCGGTGGAGCCTTTGCTCTTATCCAACAGAGCAAGGATTTGGCGGAGCCTCCACCGGAGGCGCACTCGATGCCACCCGTGCACGGGCCCTGGTTTGAAGGCATCGGAGGCTCCGGTGGTAATGGCGGAGGTTCCGCCCTGGCCTCCGCTCGTATGCTCCAGAGGGAGGTTTGGGCGGACCCTGCACCGGACCCGCACCGGAGCCTGGGCGGAGCCTCCGGTGGGTTCATCGGAGCCTCCGCTCTATGCACAAACAGCTCCCCAGATTCCTTTCTCCTAGCACTTTTCATTTTAACCAAACATGCGGCCCATGGAATTAGTGAACCTGATAAACCTGGGCATTTTCATATATCAAACAACCATTAGATCAAATAGATATGTTGTCATATAATTATCAAAACGGACGATGATCTTTCAGCTGGCCACGACCTTTACCTTACCTGACCCCACCCATGAGTCAACCCAAGAAAGGGCCACCCTGTCAACAGAGAGTTGGTCATCCTCCTGACAGCACCTGTCTCTGTGAGGCGGGGTCAAGATCCGTGTACGTCCATTACTTGGCCTCGGTCATGCCCTAGCGGAGAATTTTGTTTTCAAAACCGTTTAAAAGGTTTGATTTGCATTGCCAAATGGAAATCTCAAACTACGTGACTCATGGATCTGGCCAAACAAGTTAGTTGGTCGAGCGTGGTTACTTAGACCCCGCGTGTGGTTGCACGCTCAGTCTTGGTTTCCGCTCGAGACCTTAATCCTAGGGTTGGCGAGTATAGGACGAACAACCACTTCCCAAGTGGCCTCCTATCCAAGCCTTAGTCAAGTTAACCACACAATGCTCATCTTACCACATCATCATATCATACTAGGTTATCGCAGCTCTGATTCATCAACCGGATGGAGCAGAGGTAACAAACATGTGAGGCTAAGCGTAGTAGATATGAGGCTCTGGCGATGCGCACAAGCAAATCTATGACGGCTAGGAGCAGTGGATCAGGATATTGAGGCAATGCAGTATATAGGGGAACTATATCTACTAACCTCAAATACTTTAAAATAGAATGCAAAGTACGAGAATTAAATGTTGTTCGAAAACATATATGAGCAGATAAGAGGTTATGCTTTCCTTGGTTATAAGAAAACCAGATAGAGGCTTCAGGAATAAGTGCTTGACTTGTCGGTTAAGATCAAGTATTCGCCATTGGAGTTGTTGGCATTCACTTCAGAGTCGGATTCTACCGAGGGGGAACAACACCGAAAAGAAGAACAACAATCAACACATGGCATCGATGCAATGTGCAATATGTATGCATGAGCAAGTTAATGCACTAAAATAAAGCCCTAAACATGTTCGTTCGGTTGCTAGGGTTCGTATGTCAGTTATGCAGTTTTACTGAAATTAGCCCGAAATAAACCCTGGAGGGGCACTTCGGGCGATTCTGAAAATGAGTACAGTTTTAATTGCTCAAATAGGTTTCAAAGAATCATAAATGGGTTGCATTTTTCTCTTTTAGCATTTTGGTATATAACTTGTAATTTTCTAATTTTATTGAATAAAAACTTATTTTCTCTATTTTTTAATGATTTAAACAAATTCAAATAATGCTCATTTTTTACTTTGTCAAACATGTTTAAAAATTACATAAACAACTAGATTATATTTTCCTGAACATTTTGGTGCCTTACTTTTATTTTTCTGAATTATATAACAATAGTTATTCAAATATTAAAATTAATCATTTTTCTGGAATTGTTTAAACATTTCTGAAAATCATTGACTATGATTATGACATCAGGATGACATCGGGATGATGTCATCACTGGCCAAATTGGTTCTGGCTTGGTTCAATCTCGTGATTCCGCGCTCGGTTTTGCAATCAAACTATACCACGTCGTAGAGGAGGTTGTGGGGAGTCGAGGGGTGGCGGCGGTGGACCAAATGGTCGCCGGATTCCTCGCCGGCGTCCATGTTCGCGGCGGCCCGCGTTGGTGATCATCGAACGAGTGTTACAGAGGGAGAGGAAGGAGGTGGAGGGGTCCTGGAGGATCAGTGGCTCACCCTAATGCTTGTGGAGGTGACGAGGAGGCGTAGGGCTGCTGGAATCGGCGACAACAAGCGCGGCGGCTCGACTCGGGGAAGGTGGCTCAGTTCGAGCCTTCTGGGCTTCTCCACTGCTATGGGAGGCCGAGGAGGGTGACGGGAGGACGGCAGATCTTATGGTGTGCTTGGCGGTACTGGCCGTGTCCGGAGGCGGCGGCGCCATGGCGGCCAACCCGAGCTAGGGTTTCGGTCAAACAGAGGTGAGGTACAGAGAGGGGCGGCAGTGAGAGACCAGAGAGAGGAGCAGGCCACTCTTCTCAACCTCATCCCCTCAAACAGGCAGGGAGGTAGGAGGTGACGACGAGGCATCAATCGAGGACTCGCAGAAGCTTGGTTGCCTTCTGTCCGGAGGAAGAAGAAGAAAGAAAAAAAATTACAAAACCCCCCTGAAATTTCTGGAAAACACAACTAGGTCCTTTTCTCTTTATAAAACAGGACAAAAAGCATTGTTCTGAGGGCCTTTTTGTAAACATAAAATTTGGCAAAAATAAGATTTGAAAACCTTGTTTAATTTCCAACCTGACCACGATTTGCTTTGGTGTATTTGAAATATTTTTCAGTTCAAAATTTTGAAACCCACATTAAGTAGTATTTGTGGAATTTTCTCAATTTTCCATTTAAATTCACAATTTAAATTGGTTCAAGTTTGTTTCATGCATGAATGACATGAGCACAACACCACAACCCTATTTTAGCAAAACAGGGATGTTACAAAACCTATGCTCCCGTGGCTCATCTTGATTCCATCTGTATATTCCTTGCATATGCATACTCTCATAACTTTAAATTGCAACAAATGGATGTCAATAGTGCCTTTCTTAATGGTCCATTGAAAGAGGAGGTATATGTTAAGAAACCTCCGGGTTTCGAGAACCCAAACTTCCCTAGCCATGTCTACAAGCTCTCTAAGGCACTCTATGGACTTAAACAAGCTCCACGTGCGTGGTATGAGCACCTTAGAGAGTTGCTGCAACTAACCAAGCTTTCAATAATGAGTTCTCAAAGCTTGTAACTAACAGGTTTGAGATGTCTATGATGGGAGAGCTCAAATTCTTCCTTGGCTTCGGGATCAAGCAATTGGCTCATGGGACTTTCATTTCTCAAGCCAAATATACCCAAGACATGCTCAAGAGGTTTAACTTCTAAGGTGCAAAAGAGAAGGTCTCTCCAATGCAAGTCAAATGCCACCTCAAGCGCAATCCGGATGGTAAAGATGTAGACCAAAATTTGTATCATTCTATGATTGTTTCTTTGCTTTAACTTTGTGCATCTAGGACCACTATTCTGTTGAGTGTAGGAGTGTGTGCAAGGTATCAAGCAGCTTCTAAGGAAGGCCATTTGACAGCGGTCCATAGGATCTTTTGGTATTTGGTTCATACCTCAAGGTTTGGTTTGTGGTACCAAAAAGGGGCACAATTTTCTCTCAAGGGGTACATGGACTCGGATTGGGCCGATGATCAAGGATAGGAAATCAACTTCCGGGGCATGGCACTTCCTTAGTAGGTCTTTGGTGAGTTGGTCTTCTAAGAAGCAGAAATTGTATATCTCTCTCCACCGCCGAAGCCGAGTATCTGGCGGCCGCTAGTGTTTGCACCCAATTGCTATGGATGAGGAAAACCCTCAAAGAGTATGATGTTCACTTGGAGAAGGTGCCACTCTTGTGTGAAATGATTGCCTACAACCCCGTGCAACACACAAGGACGAAGCATATTGAGATTCGTCATCATTTCATCCAGGATCATGTGGCAAGAGGTGATATTGAGCTAGCCTATGTCCCAACCAAGGATAATATTGCGGACATCTTCACAAATCCTATCGATGATTCAAGATTCATGTTTTTGAGGAATGAGCTAAATATCATAGATTCAAGGAGTTTGTCTTGAGGATATTGCACACACACCTATAGTTGACTATGTGTTTGGATTTAGGTGTAGGCATGGACATAGGGGGAGTGTTATCCTAACACATTGGGTTCTGCCTCCCCCCATTATTCCCAAATCAACAATTCATTTTTATCTCTCTATTTCTAATGTTTAATTGTGAGCTAAAATGTCGAGAATTGGCAATGCACCCAAGAGATATCTTCACGGTGTCATACCATGATCTCTTACATGGTGGCTTAGGCCACCAACCTCTTCTTCTTGAAGATTTGGTTTTTATTGGTATTCATTTGGATCTTATTTGCCTATCCTTTGATCTTTCTCTCTTGTTGAGCTTTATGGAAAAAAATGCTCAAAGTTAGCCTTTTGCATTTGATTCTTGCAACTTAGAGAATATAGTACCATTTACCAGTTTGGCATCCCATCTTAAGCCTATCTCATCTTAAAAACCACTTCTATTCTTGATCATGCTCAAAATTTGTCCTTAGAGGAAAAAACAAGGATGCCCCGGTACTACCGACCGGCGACCGGTACTACCGCCTGTGCAATGTTGAACACGAGTTACTCTGCTGAAACTTGCACATTCGGTACTACCAGACGCGCCCGGTACTACCGACTGTGCAGATCGAAGCAAAATCTTTTCTGCGGAAATCTATATAGCCGGCACTATCGAGCCAGCATGGTACTACCGACTGTGCAACTTAAGCAGAGTATTTCTGCAGAAAGTTGCATAGCCGGTAGTACCGCTCGGGTCCGGTACTACCGGGCCTAGCAGTTTTCTGCCTATAGTCTCCAGGTCGTGCGGTGTGGGAGTTATTCCTCACCCGCATGAACTACTCCCAAAAAGCTGCTACCCCTTCTCTTTCTCCTCCAGCTGGCCCTTGTCTCGCCGGATTTCGTAATTCCCCTTAGGATCGTCACCGTGGGAATCTTTTCCGCATCGATCTCGTCCAATGACCTCTGGTATTTCTCCTCTCCTTGCTTCCTTGGATCTCCATTGATGAAATTTTACGAACCCGAGATTGCTTTGAGGATAGATATTGGTAGCTCTGATTTCTTTGGTTAAAATGTGGATGGATGGTGAGTAGTGGTTGGGAACTGCATCTTGTTAGTCTACTCTTTTTATACATGTTGAAATATCCTTCGATTTCGTGCTTAGATTTGGGGCAGAAATTCACAAACTTGCACACCCGGTACTACCGGATGGCGTCCGGCACTACCGTTCGTTTGTGTAAATTTAGGACAGTTCAACTTGTTTTTACTTGAGTAAACTGATTTTGTCTTCCATTTCCTTTGAGCATGTTCCTTTATACTGTTTCCTATCCCTATCTCTCTGTTTTCACAGGTTCTCATGGTTATGGTGATTTGGGGAAGGATTTGGTCACTTATGTTCGTAGCAAGTGTAAGGCACTGGGGGACAAATCTGCTCAAGTTGTGAATGATGATGATGACATTCTGGCAGATTTTGAGGCTGAGGCTGAGATCATGCCCGCTCCTACCACCACAAGAACTCGTGGTGGTGGTCGGTGTGGTCGTGGTGGTGGTGGATCCACCAAGCGCAAGTTTGTGGCTAGAAAGCCAACCAGTAAACCGTTCAACAAGTGGAAGCCCAAAGAATATCAAGAACATAGGGAAGAGAATCCATATGAGCATGAGAGAGATTATTTTGAGAATCCCCACTTCTTCACCAAGGATCAAGAACATGTGTTCAACAACATCTATGTGGGAAAGGACTACTCCGAACCGTCCAAAATACTCTCAACCTTGATTAAAAGAGGCTCCCAAAGCACAAGGGATATTTTGATGAAGCTTTGGCAATGTGTGAAGAATTTGGTCTCATTCCTCTATTGAAGTTCAACAAACCCTACATCAAGTACTACATCATGCAATTCTTTGGAACGGTTCATTTTGACAAGGATGAGGTGAGAACTTTAAGGTGGACAACAAAGGATAAGATGCTCTCGGCCACCTTGAAGGAATTTGGTGATCTTCTTGGGTACGATGACAAGGGAACTCATGTGCCAAGTGGATGGAGATGTCATTGTGCCACATATTCTAGCAACAAGAAGACAATTTCAAGTATCACCATGGAAGATGGTCTTCCCGGGAAGACTGCTCATCTTATTCCTCCCTTTGAGATCTTTCATCGCATCTATAGAGAGACTCTTGCTCCCTGTGTGGGGAATTGGGATGAAGTTCATGGATTTGTGTTTGACTTTCTCAAGAACTCTAATAAGAAGCAAGGCACATGCCAGAAGCTTGATGTGATGGATTGATCCACGAGGAGTTGTGTCTTGCTGTGATTGACAAGAGGGCTCCCATCTATGGCCCTTTTCTCATGAAGCTAATTAGGAAGAAATGGTGGTAAGCCACAAAGGAGGACATCATGAAGGATGGAAGCCTCATGGTCAAGCATCGAGTGAAAGAGCCTAGGGTGAAGAAGAACTTGTATCCTGCTGAGTTAGAAGCTGTTGCAGCCAAGAAGGAAGCTGCCTCCCGTATTGGTGTGAGGACTGAGACACCGTCTGATGAGTATCACACTATGGATGAGCCACCTTGGTTCAAGAAATTCCGTATTAAGGCCAAGAATAACTTTTTCCTCAAGCTCGATCTCCAAGAGCGTATGTATGATACTCATGTCTATCATAAGAAGGCTACAGCCTGCCAGAAGAAGATGATGGAGAAGATGGGATTGCCTGTGTCTCCAGGGTCTGAGGGATCTATCACTCCAAGGGAGAAGTGGATCTCTGAGCATAGCACCTAGAGCGACCCCGATATACCTTCCTCATCCGCTCACCATGACGTTGAATACGAGGAGTGACTCTTCTAGGACGTTAGCCTCTTCTCCCTTTTTGGCATTTTATGACAAAGGGGAGAATGAGTATATTAGGTTGAGCAGGGATTTGCATGGGTGGAGTCACAGGAATTTGCTATCTTCGATGTTTCTTTGCTTGTGTCCCCGTTTAGTTGAAAGTTGAACTTTATTTGCATTTGGTGTTTAACTATGTGTTGGAGCGTGGTGTAAGACATTAAGTACCTATTGTCTATTGCGAATCTTTATTCTAGCTCTCATATCTTATTGTGATCTAGTTCTAGTTTGTTTTAGTACACTTGTGCTCTCAAATCCTCGCTCAATAATTGTGTTGTCATCAAACACCAAAAAGGAGAGATTGAAAGAACATTTCCCCATATTACTTTTGATGTTTGTTGACAACACAATTAGAGCCCTAATGTGTGCTAAAGTTCTGCACGAAATCTTAATGTTTAATTTCCATATATTCTTCTGATATGACCTTGTGATAAACCCCATTGAGTTCACTATGAAAAAAGAAACAATTTATGGGTTTTTCTGTCAAAGGCGGTACTACCGGGAGGCGTCTGATAGTACCGGGATTTCCTGATTTTTCTTATGGAACCACATTTTTTTGTGGCAAAATTCGGAACTACAGTGCCTACCCGGTAGTAGCGTATGTGGAAGTTAATCAAGTGCCTGCAAACCTGTTTTGTTGCTATGGACTGGTAGTACCGGGATCGCAGTACTGCCGCTGTGCTTCGGTAGTGCTATAATTTTTAAGGTATGGTACTGGAATCGCAAAGTTGAAGTGTGCAGAATTCGGCACTACCGCCCCCGTGCGGTAGTACCACTATGTAAAGCAGCCCAGTGGATCCAGCGTTGACCCCGTGAAGATTAGAAGGGCCGGTACTACCGGACGCCATCCAGTACTACTCGGTGAAACAATAAATGCCCAAACGGTCAGATTTGAGGGGAGGGGTATAAATAGCCCATCCCCTTCTTCTTCAATAAGTAGCTCGTCCACCATTAAATACCTCATTTTTTTAGCTCACCAAAAGCTAGATTTCACCCAATCTCTCCACCCAAACTCGTTGATCTTCGGAGGATTGAAGGAGAAGGCCCCGATCTACATCTTCACCAACTCGTTCTTCATTTCTCCCTCATTCACTTGAGGGAATCTAGTCTAGGATTTTCTTGTGGGAAACTTAGATCCCATTGCTACTCAATCGTTGATTCGTGATTCTTGGGAGCCCCCAATTTGGTTGTGGGTGTGTGACTCAAGCTTTGTAAAGGATTCGATTTCCGCCTCAAAGGGAATCAGTAATGGAAGGTGAACTAGGCCTTTGTGGCGAAGTTGATCGGAGAATAGGGCGAGGCATTTGTGCCGTTTAGTAGGCCTTCGTGGCGAAACTCACACCCCTCCAACGAGACGTACTCCCATCAAAGGGAGGAACTCGGGATTACATCCTCGTCGCCGCGTGCTCCCTATATTGGTTACCTTGTTCCCTCCCCATTACTTTGTACTCGTATCTTGTTGTTTGTTGTTCTTGTCATATAGGTAAATTCACCATAGTTGCATATATAGAGAATTTACCTTTGTGTCAAGCCAAGAAAAATTAATTTTGGTTGTAGAACCTATTCACCCCCCCCCCCTCTAGGTTCCCATACTATCCGTTCACTAATTTCTTGGTTGCTCTTTGGCGTGTTGGTCTTCCAAGAAGCAAAATTGCATAGCTCTCTCCACCATCAAAGCCGAGTACATTTCCGCGGAAAGTTGTTGTGCTCAATTGCTATGGATGAGGCAAACTTTAAGGGATTACGTGTCAATTTTGACAAAGTTCCTCTTCTATGTGACAATGAAAGTGTTATCAAGATCGCGTACAACCCTGTTCTACACTCAAAGATGAAGCATATTGAGATTCATCATCACTTCATTCGGGATCATGTTGAGAAAGGTGATATTGATCTATCCTATCTGTCCAACAAGGATCAACTTGCCGATATCTTCACGATGCCTTGATGAACCAAGATTTTGGGGTTTGAGGAATGAACTAAATGTCATTGATTCGTCTAACTCCACTTGATACCTTGCATGAATACCTCTACTATTCGTGATATCTTTTTTTATATGTAGGCATGGACATAGGGGGAGTGTAACTCAACTCATGGTTCTACATTCTCCCTATCATGCGTAAAATAAATATTCATGCATATCTAGTCATTTGGTGACTCTTTGTGCTTCATTGACGAGTATTGGTTTTGGGCCCAAGATACATCTTCGCGGCTCCAATCCCACTTATACATGGTGACTTCGGTCACCACCCCACCTTGTGGGTTGGATCCTACATTTGGGTTCCTTGTCGTTTTTCATGCTCTTCGTTTTTTCGTTTCTAGAGAAAAATACTTAAGCTTCGCTTTTTCTCTCCTTGGTTCTTGCAAGGTCATGTGTGCTTCTCTCATCAGTTCGAGCCCTTCTACCCCCCCCCCAAGCCCCCTCCTTATCTTAGTAAACCCTTTCTCCGTTTTAAAAAAGAAAAATTTGCTCATGTTCGTTTCCTTGTTTTTCCCTTGATGTGCATGCCTTTAGTAGCCCAGAAAATTCCGGCCATAGGCCCGGAAATTTCTGGTGCCCAGACATTTGCCCCAAAAAAATCACCCAAACCTTGATACCCGTTATCGGCACGATGCCCTTGCCCTCTCTCTCTAATCATGATCCAGAAATTTTGGACGAAATTTTTCGGAGTAAATATCCGGACACCGGATATTTCCGGGTCCTGTTCTCGAAAATTTACGGCCTCCTTCACCAGAATATTCCGAGGTAAGTTTTTGGGGCACTAATAAAGACGAAAGGGTGCACTGGGCGGAGCGCAGTTCATCCTCCCCCGTCACCATCTCCCGTACACCCCAAATTCGCCGCCACCACCAAGGACTTCACCGGGGCAGCTCCACCCCGGCGCCTCTCCCTCCGGGCTCCTCTCCTCGTGGAGGTCTTCTCCCTCAGCCTGTCTTCCACCATTGGAACCTGGTAGACTCTTCAAATCCCCATCTAGTTTGAATTTTTTTTACCTTTGTTTTTTAGGGCTAATGCTTGAGCCCTCCGTTCCTTCATTGCCCCTCCCCCTGTATAGATTTGAACTCCCCTCTGTCCACAACTTTCCAGCAGGTCGCGTATTCCTTGCTGGTGTGGCGAATTTCCTAGGCCGGAAATTTCCGGCCCTCCGACCGGAATTTCCTCCCCTGGGAAATTTCACAGCCGTCCGGAATTTCCAGCTTGTTCTGAAGTTTTGGACAAAACGGTGTTCACTTCTATGCTTGCTTAGAACTTATATTTTTGCTAAAATTAGAGCAGCCCAGAAATTCCACTTTGCCGAGTCGACTTTCCAGGCCGAAAATTTCAAGACCCCGGTCTGGAATTTCCGGCCCTCCCATGAAGCGTGTTGCTGCTAGAACGAGAGCTAAGAAGAGATCATGGGCGGTGCGTGCTATTGAGAAGGTGCTTTGCATGAATGTATGCATCCACAAGGAGAACTACAATGCCTACAGTGAGCGTCATGCCATCGTCACCAATCAGAGTGCCATCATGATTGTGTTGAGCATTGCCAATGCTCCTCCACCTCCTCCTGCTCGTATCCTTTATCACAACAGGAACAACAGAGATGTTGACTGGGACATTGGTGTGCCTGATGATGCTGATCTGGAGACTGCTATCGACGACTCTACTGATGACCCAGAAGACAGTGCCGAGGACTAGGGAGTTTGACCCATGGGGCCCTAGACTTGCTTTTCCTTCTTTTTGGTATCCGCGTTCCAAATGGGGAGAAGATGCTACTTAGGGAACGGGATTTGCATGGGTGGGCACAAGCTTTGGTGTTTTGCTTCATTCTTTTACGCTTGCGTCATGTTCGTTCTTTTTATGTGCTTTGTGAACTCTTAAGTTTTTTGGGGTGTCTTGTCTCCCCGTTATTATCTATTGGAGACTTTCGTGTGCTTATTTCCTATTCTAAGCTCACCAAAAAGGGAAAGATTGAAAGTTCATGTCTCCTCTAATTGTGTTTTGGTGGTAATGACAACATATGTATCTTCTCTAATGTGTGTTTAAGTGTTCACATCTGAGGATGATTCCTTATCCAAAAATAAGATCTCTCTGTGCAATGAAATGTTTAAAGAACAAAAACACGGGGCGGAGATTTCCGTAGAAAGACGGAATATTCCGGTTCTAAAGGACGAAATTTCTGAGGGCTAAATCCGGAAATTTCCGGCCTGTTGAAGACGGATCTCAAAGGAGTTGTGCGCCCAGTCTGCCCGCTCTCTAGAATAGGGGCGGAAATTTGGGCCAGAAATTTCTACTGGAAATCTTCTTCCTATTGAAATGGACGCGAAGATGCACGTGCTTAGCGTGCCCGCTCTCAGACATGGGGACGGATATTTGGTCCATAAATTTCTGACCACCCGGGATATTCGAATTTCCGTCCCCCGGAGTATTCGAAATATCCGTCCTGGGTGCCCGAAAATTTCCGACACTTGCCCGGAAATGTGCCGGAAATTTCCGGCCCTCGAATCATGCAACGGCCACATTTTGGGGAGAGTTATAAATATTTGTCTTCCTCTTTGAGACATCTTGCTCGCTCATTCCTCTCTCTCCTCCATTAATACCAAGGTTTAAATGCATAGATCTCTCATCTCAACCAACCAAACTTGACCCCCTTCAAGAATTTGGTGGAGAAGACCTAGATCTACATATTGATGTAGCCACAAATTGATTCCCTCATTCTCCCCTTTGGGATCTTGTAGATCTCTTGGTTGCTTTGTCATTCTAGAGAAACACTAGTGCTTGCAGGTTCCACCTTGTTGCAAGAAGTTTCAGATCGTTGAGAGTCTCCAACCATCTTGTGGTGTGGTCTTAACCTTTAGTAAAGGTTTGGTCAACGCCTTCAAGTCGACCTCATAGTGGAAACGATAATCCCCCTCACTGGAGAAGGTCAAGGAGAATAAGGTGTGCATATCCGTGCTATTGGAGTGCCTAGGTGGCTCCACACATCTCCAACATAGACGTACTTCCCTTGGGAAGAAACTACCGGAAACATATCCTTATCTCCTTGTTTACACTTGTGGTTTATCTTGTGTTTTACATATTGTTTCTGTTGCGTACTTTGTATCATATCCCATAGGTTGTTCACCTAGTCGCACATTTAGATAACCTTGTCGGGCTATGGTACTGGCCGGTTACGCCGCCAGTACCACACGACGACATCGTACTCGACGTGGCGACATTCTAGGGGCGGCGAGACGGCCCCGCCTCGTGCTCCTTCTTCACCATGGTGATGGCAAGCTCTAGGGTTTGGTCGGTGGGGGAGGGGGTGGGAGTGAAGTGTCGAAGAAAGCGACACGATCTCATTAAGAAAAACTGGTCAAAGGGAGGCGAAACGCCCCCCATGCCTATGACAAGTGGGGCCGAAGGAGACATAGCGGTCGTGCGCGCATGGCGCATGGGCCAGGTAGGACGCGGTGTCGTCCACGGACTCGACCAAACAAGGACCAAAGTTGGGCCACGTTTGGCGAGAGTTGGTTGTCTCCCTTCCCCCCTTCCGTTTGTGGGGGGGGCGTTGGGATGGGGTTTTCGACAAAATCCCGGTCCACAGACCAAAGCGGACCAAAATATCCGATTTGGTGGGAGGGGGAGGGGTCGTTGGGTTTGCTCTTAAAACTGCAGACACTTAATTTTGGATTGGAGATAGTAGCAATTAACACAACAAATTTTGGATTGGAGATAGTAGCAATTAACACAACACCTCAACAAGCAGCACTCGACAAGTAAATAAATTCCAAGCTTAAATTTGTTTTTCTCGCGAAAGCTTTGCAATTCGATGCATTGATAGAAAGAGAGTTGATACGTACAAGACCCAAAACGGGTCAACCCCACACCGTACAACTCAACCCAAGAACAACCTATCTAGGGGAGGAGCTGGCGTAGTCCCCGGGACAGTGTTAGGGATACCCATCCGCTAGAATTTCCAATTGAAATGGTGGTTGTAATTCTGCGATTGCCAACCACTTTGGTAGAATCTCGATTGAATTCCACATTGTGATGGGGCTGCCAAACGGGTTCTTAGAGCTCGTTTGACTCCCATCGTTTGGGTATGGAATCATGGATTTCATTTGTGATACCATAGCCAACCTGTTTGGCTGTCACGGAATTCATTTTATTTGGAAGTCCAGCAAATGCATATTAATATGTTATGTCGATTCCTGTCTCTAGCCTTGTCATTTCACTTTTCAAATTATCTAAGGCTTTAAGCCGCGTGTTGAGCGAGGCTTCTTAGGCCATCTGCCGTTTCTTGGTCGCTGTCTTGTGGGCCGTCACTTTTTGCGGAATGCGCATGCGGTTCCTCGTGTTTAGGTTCTTGTTTACTGCTCCTTGTTTAAGTTTTGCTTGTTGGTTCTGACTGCTCGGTGGCCCTGTGTTATGGTAGGTCCTACTTGGCTGTGGAACGGGCAAGAGAAGTCTGGCAAACGGACGCCTCCACTCCAAAAAAAAATCATTCAGCGCCGCCTAGCTCTCTCCGCGTGCCTCTCTCAGTGGCCAGCGCCACGTTGCGTACAGAACCGGCTGCCAACGGTTCACCCACGCTCGCGCTTCCATGGTTTCGCCCACGCCGCCGTGGCTTCGACGACGTGTTGCCGTCCTGGTGTCCGCTCCGCCGTCAACGACATTGAATCGCCCGCGCCGCGGATGCGGTTCCGTCGAATCGCCGTGAATCGCCCGCGCTTTCATGGATTCGCCCACGCCGCCGTGGCTCCGGCGACCTGTTGCCGTGCTGATGTCCGAGCCGCCGTCAACGACAGTGAATCGCCCGCACCGCGGAGGCAGTTCCGTCGAATCGCCGTGAATCGCCCGTGCCGCCGCACCGGCTCCGTCGACTCGCAGTGCTGGCATCCGCCCCTTCGTCGCTGACGCCTGCACCGTTGCGCGCCCCTCCGTTCTGCACCTCCTCTTCATCTCCTCTGCCCCCGTGAAATTTGGTAAGTATCGTTCCAATTCAAGCAATTGTATACTCTGAAAATTCCCCATTAATTCAGGAATCAGTTTGAGTGGAATTCCTTCACGATTAGTTTTACGGTACCAAATAAATATAAAAGTGCACCTGAATCAGACTTGTTCAGTAGTAGCTCAATAGTATAGCAGATAATTCATTACATTCTTCTAAATCTAATAGAAGTAGAAAACTGTAGCATCTAAATTATTTTACAAAGTGCTGATCATAATCGGAATGTATCGACGTTGATGTCTTCAGCAATTGGAGCAGTCAAAAGATCAGTGAAACTTCCCATAAACTCATAGTTTTTAGAGGCTGGCCCATTTGGTGTTGTCGCTTTCTTATTTTCTGAACTTTTTGAGGCACCATTCTCCATTGTGTCAGTCTTTGTTGGCATGTTCTTGTTTTTTTCCCTTGTGAGCAGATGGTGTTCTCTTCTTTATTATCTTGTGTTGTCTGTCAAGGAAACTCGATTTTTTTTAGCTTTTCTTCTGAGCCTCCTTTTCCTTGAGACTTGCATCACTCAACAATTCATTTGCTACTTGTGGAGTCACCTGGACATCACATCTCTGCTCAGAATTAGCTGCGCATATACCAATAGTTCTTTCACCACTTTAGTAGTAGTATCAAGTGCATTCTCGATTAAAATAGAACACTCTTCAGAGGTGGCTGCTAGAGTGATCAAGTTATAAAATAATTGCATTGGATGATGACATCCAAGTTTGGATTGTCAGCTGCAGTTCTAGCACGACAATCTTTGATTGCCATCGCTTCACAATATAGTGTGCCGACAACAACTTGCTATTCATTAAATCAAGAACTTTTAGAGCAGACCACACAATATTCCAGTTCTCTTGAACTGACCACAACTGCATGAAGTTGTTTGTAAGTTTTTGTCTCCAATAGTTTTGTGTTCCTCTTCGAATATTGCAAACTGCCCATCAACAAGCCTTCCAATGTTAACCATGTATTCGTTATCTGCAGGTAGTTTATCCACACAAGCAGCCATTGATCTCCCATATTCATCTTGGAAATCTTCAAATATAGCAGGAGTATACAACTTACTAACTTGCTGCACCTGGGGTATGCGAAATAAAATTCTTGGTAGGCTCTTCCTACACTCATACTCTGAATTTATTTCGGCATGTCTTTTCACTTGAAAAGCTCTTTTCCATTGCAGTATCTTGATCAGTAAATATGGTGCAAGGTTGCTTCTGATTATGTACTTCACAAGAAGGCTTGAAAAAGCTATTTGAAAGATTTATATGTCTCATCATAAAGAAGAGAAGCACCAAATATTGTTGTTTCTCTAAAATGATTGCATCCAACAAAACACATCCCAAAGCTTTATATGTGTCACCATAAAGAAGAGAAGTCACTACACTGAAACCCATCCTTCCTCCATAATACTCCCAAAAGTCCCATGCCTCAGCCATATTATTGAATTTCATCCAAAGTTGAGGTTTCCAGCTAGGTATTCCCTCCCCCTATCGAATAGAAAAGTGACGAATAAATTAAAAATACAGGTTTGTTTAGATTTTGGTTCACAGCAGCATGCAAAAAGTTCACTTGAACAGATTTCTAGCAGCATGCAAAATTTCGATTGAAAACAATCAAAATTAACTTGTTTGGATCTTGGTTCTCCATCGATCTCCAGAACTAATTTGTGATGTGTTTCATCAGGAAATGTTGCTGTGTTGATCCATCGGGAGAATAGAGAGGAAAGAACGCATTGTGAGCAGAAGAGAAATTGGAGGGAAGAATGGTGGTATTTATCTATTTTGGCGCGTAGGTGTTGGTGGCCTTTGTGCACAATTTTCTTTTTGTTTTTTTGGAGCAGAGGTGCCCGTTTGCTGAAGCAAGGTTAGGGCCTGACTTCTCATGTTGATGTTAGAGGAGGCCAATTCCGTGCAGTGATTCAGGACTTGGAGCTGATTGAATACCCTCTCAACGGCAGAAGATACACTTGGTAAAATGATCGGCAAGTCGCCACCATGACAATGATTGACAGAGTTTTTGATTCCAGGGATTGGGATTTGTCCTTCCCCCAATTCCAGTTGACCCCAGCTTCGTCTAATGTTTCGGATCACTGCCCGCTGTTTTTGAGCAATATGCAAAGGAAGCATTATGGTGGTTTCACTTCATGTCCATGCATTAGGTATGCTCTCAAAAAATGTTGATGTACTTAAAGCCATGATTTCAGCACACTATTGAGAATTTGAGATGCCATGAAACCAAAACACAACGATCTGTTCACATGCAAAAAGGTCTACAATAATTTGATAACAACCTATGAAATTGTCATCCTCATGCATTTAATCGGTTTATGCAACTGTCAGGTATGCTTAATTTACAAAGAGACACCCTTATTTAGGCTTCTAATGGCAGGTTGTAATTCTTTTAGCAAGTGATTTTGAATAAAAGATTAGGAACTCTTTGAGGGACGACATCTTTTTAACCACTTTTGTTATCCAGACTACAAATGGTACCTTGTGGGTACAATGGGTGAAGTTGCTTCCTAACTGAAGTTCAAACACTTACATAGTTTCTTCCTAACTGAAGTTCGAACACTTACATACTCCAGACAGTGCCTTGCTGGGACAAGAGGGGGTAACACTACGGCTCTATTCTGAAGGTAAGCTCCTAGCATGTGATTTTCTGTGTGAACATATTATTACTGTTACAGATATCTATATCATGGCATGCTTTATTTGTGTTATTCTAACGATGTAGTGTAGGATTTAATCATTGCTCTTGGCTAGGTGTAAGGACTAAGTCTTCTAAGATGTAATCCCGGCTAGCTGCTGCTCCTCTCAGCCTATTTGTTGTGCTTCTTGACGCTATCTTGCGGGTCTACCTACCGTTTCTGTGTATGTCCGTTGCAGTTGGCATGTGATGTGTGGCTGTATTGCCACACATTGGTCTGGTGAGTGGTTGGGTGTACGTTTTGTTGGCTGCTTCGTCTGCTTGGTGGTCACATCTGTCTCTCCATGAACTGGGTTGATTGATCATTTGGCCAAATTCATTTGTCGCGGAGTTTTCTTCACTTTCCTCTGAGGCTCTGCATGTTGGGTTTGGGATTGGATCTTGCCTCTGCCAGTGATGGTATCAGGATATTGTTTAGGGTTGGTGTTTCTTTTCTCCGTGTGGTGCCCTGCTACCGTCCAGGCCATGAATTTGGTGCCACTCTTTTGTTTTTGCGGCTGGGTCGGATACCTTGCCGTCGTTGCTTCCAGTTGTTGCTACCACAAGGAGTTGAAGGTTTTTTCGTCCGCTTCTGCTCCCGTGTCGTGTTTCCTTTTATTCATTGTCTTGCTTTTTTTTGTTTTGGTGTGTTAGCCCACCCTGTCGTTCCTGCTTTATTCCATCCGCCTGGTAGGCGCCGTTGTATGGATCCTTTGTTTTCGCGGTTCCGTCTTCCGTGCAGTTGCGACCTGCTACGGCTCTTGAGGCTGCCCGCCTGGGCTTTGTCTTTCAATTATTTATTTTGTTTCACGGATTTTATTGTTGGTCTCTTAGGATTAGTTTTCTGTTGTAGACCATCAGTTTTTCATTATTTGTATGTTGTGACGAGAATTGTAGGACCGATGTCGAGACATCGTAGTAGTTTTCATAGACTGGGGTGCCATGAGACTACGGTAGAGACGTGGGGTAACGGAACGGCGTAGTAACACAGAACACGGGATTTTACCCAGGTTCGGTACGTCGCGACAGTACGGCGTACCTACTCCTGCCTTTCTCACTATAAGGGACTAAAGCCCGTAATTCTGGGTTACAGTGTGAGGGAATAGATCTAGCTTTACTCGGCGAGGATCAGCTTCTCGGCGAGATAACCTAGAACTTAGAGCTTATTCAACTTAGAACTTATGAAATCTATCCTCTGTCCGGCTTTATATAATAGCCGGACTAGGGCTTACAGATTAGGAAACCTAGAAGACTACGTTTTAACTGGTAACTTGGACGGTAAGGAATCCGTCTTCTTCTCCAAGCCAGATCACGCGGGCCGTGATCCGGGTTCTTCTAGAATCCGGCTTCTGCGCGTCGGCCTACTGGGCCGCCCAATGGACCTAAGCCCACTACCGCTTGGGCCACCCTGGTAGTCCGGCACTTTTGTCTACCATCTTCTATACCCCTATTCGGTATATATCCGACAGTAGCCCCCAGGAAGGATCAAAACTCTGAAACTCCGCCTTTCGTCAAATACATTTTGTCCGGGAAACTTGATTCAGCAGTCTTGATTCTTTCTTCTTTCCTTTCAAAGGAGATGGTAACATAAAACTCGGAACTATGAAAATCCGGCTTTTCTTCTCGCGATCCTTCGCGGAAAAGGAAAACGTGACATCAGCGCTTTAATCATGCTGACGCAAGCGCCGCTTGGTTTCACGCGGGAAAACCCTGCAACGTATCTCTGACAGATTCTCACGAGAAACGAGGAGATAGCCATCATTCCTCTGTCGTTCCGTTTCCCGGATTTTCCGGCGAGCGACACGCGTCGAACATCCAACGGTCAAAAGAGCCGTTGGCACGTATCTAAACGATTTCCAGCTATAAATAGCCGTCCTCGAGCCCATCGGCAATCTTCTTCACTTCCCTCACTGCCTTCACCATTGGTACGAACGCAAGCTCGAGAGCGAAAGCTAGTCCCTGCCCCGACGAGCCCTTGCTACGCCGGAGCGCACCAGCACCACCAAGCACGATGGCGTCCCCGAAATCATCACCGGCCCGCGCCTCCATCGACGAACTTCTGGGCGATCTAGATCCCCAAGTTGGGTCGCCCAAGCACGCCGGCGGCGAGCCAGAGAAGAACATGGCGTCCGCGGCGGGCGGCGGAGGAAATGCTTCCGCCACCGCAGATGTTGCGGGGTCCAGCACCAAATCGACTCCACCGTTCGCTCCCGAAACGGTGGAGGAGAAAGTAGAGCTCCTTGACGAGCAGCTCGCCGCCGCGAGGGCCGCGTCCGCTGCCGCCGCCGGTGGAGACGAAGAAGAGGAAACTGCAGGCAACTGGAGTGCCTGCAGTATTCCTCCGGCTCTTCTTCCTAACTTGGAGAAGGAGGGCCTGGTGCTGAAGAAGAAGTGGCGGGTCCCGGAAGAGGAGACCGAGCCTACGCCCCAGGAGAACGAAAGAGTGCTCCTTACCTCCCACCTTCTGCGAGGTATGGGGCTTCCACCCTCTTCCTTTTTTCTCCAAGTTTTATCCCACTATAACATCCAACCACATAATCTCCCTCCCAACTCTATTCTATACATGGCCGGCTTTCAGGCCTTGTTTGAGGGTTACCTAGGAATAGAGCCTAGGTTAGATTTCTGGATGTATTGTTTTGGGGTAAAACGCAACTCTGTGGAGGGTGCTCTCCCCACTTGCGGGACCATTTCCTTTACTCTTCGGAGATTCCGAGAGGATTGGTTCCCCAAGATAAAAACTTCCGAGTCCGTCAAATTTTGGACGGGCTCTTTCTTCTATCACCCCGACGTGCCCTTTCCTAAAAAGGCCGTCGGGGTTCCACCTTTTGTAAACTCCGCCGCTGTTCCCCAGGATAACTGGGTGACAGAGGCCGTCCAGGTTCTGCCTCCTGATCTACTAAGGATCAAGAGACGCATCGCCAAGCTCACCTCCTCAAAGCCACCTTTGACCGGTATGGACACGGTCATCTGCTGGCTGAACAGGCGGATCCAGCCGTTGGCGAACCATGAAGGCCGCCTTTTGTGCGGGTACTCGGGGGCCAAAGATCCTATGCGGACAACCGACAAGGATTGGGCCCCGAAAGAGCTTAAGCGGCGCATCAATCAATTGGTCGCATCACGCGACCAGTACGCGGAGAGTCGGCCAATGTACACGGCCAACAACCCCGCTCCCAAGGTAAAATTCCCGTCATTTGGGTACAACTTCAATTCTTGGATAATCTACCTTTTGGTTTTGATTAGTTTTTTCCGACAGCTTGCGGATCTTCCAGACTCGGAGTTAGCCTCCGAGGCTGAGCTGGACGCGCTGCGCACCGCTACTACTGGTGGCCGCAAGCGTAAGAAGATAGTTTCCTCTGAGGAAATTATCGATCTTGACGGAATCCCCGTTGCCACGTCCAGGTTAGTTCTTCTGGATTTTTCTTTCATGGGAGCTTTTTTCATCCATCTTCGGTGTTTTGACTTTTATCCGGATTTTGGTTTTTAGCTTGCCCCCCTCCACCTTGAAGCCGAGGAAGTTGAAGAAGCTCAAAGCTGCTTCCAACCGAGGCAGCCAACCATCTCCCGCCGTCGCCCCGGATACGCCGCAGTCAATGGCGGAAGAACTTACTGCCACCACCACCACCACCAAGCCCCCAGAGCCCAGCCAGCCCGTTGTGTCCGAGTCGGACACGAGGGAAAGGGCGGCCCCGAAAGTGGGGGAATCTTCTCGGACTTTTGACGAGGAAATCCCCACCTTCGACAAGGATTTCAAGGCGATCAATGAAGGCTTGGACGCAGCCGGGAACCATTTTGCAGAATACGCAAAAGGATTCCAAGAAAACTTGGCAGGTTTGCAGCGTTTGAGCCAGGTATGTAACTCTAGCCCCCAAGCATTAAACAAAATGCGTGCTTTTTTGCTTTGATGTTTTTATTAACCATACTTTTCCTTGCTGTGTTTCAGCAAACCTCCGAGGCCATAAACCTTGAAGTTTTCAGGAAGCTCACTATCAAGAATAAAGAAGTTCGAAATCTTCTTTCTATTCTTGAGGAGAGAGAGGCGGAGCTGGAATCATCTCAGCTCGCTTTGACGGAAACGAAAGGTAGGCTTTTTCGTTTTGAAATTTCCGATTTAAGACTTTGTCTAAGTTTTTTCCCGAGGAAATTGATCAACTCGGATTTTCCCTTGCTTTTCAGCTGCTTTAGCTGAAGCTAAACAAGCAGCGGAAGATTCCGGCAACGCCGAGATTCTCCGCAACGAAAACATTGAGCTTCACAAGAATCTTGTGAAGGCTCAGCAAGACCTGGAAGCCAGCAATCTGGCCCTTGGAGTGGCTAACTCCAAGGCTTCCGAACAGGCGGAGAAAGACAAATCCACCATTCAGGATTTGACTGAAGCTCTGAACCTTCGCCTGGAGGAAGTTTCCGAGATCGATAAACTAATCGGTAAATTTCTTACCCTTGCCCTCATCTTTCCATGTTTTGTTTTTCTCTGTTTGTCTTCTTAACCCTTTTGTATGTTTTATTGGATCAACCAGGAGACACCCCAGATGGCACTCGGGCTGCAGGCATCCGAGCTTTCGGGGAGACATGGAACTTGGTGAAGGCTGCTGCAACGCAGTTAGTAGGCAAGTTTCTTCCCGAAAAATCTGGGGAATGCTCGGAAGCTGAAAAACTTCCGGGTATCATCATGGAGGTGGCGGAGTCCAAGGAGTCCGTTCTCCGCTCCGCTGCACGGGGTGGTGCGCGCATGGCCTTAGGCCTTATGCGCATGCACTACCCTAGTGCCAAATCCTGGCGTGTGGCCACCGGTGTCCCTCAGGGATACACGGATGCGCAACGATCCACCATCTTTGGTGAAGTTAAGGGCCACGCCACCCAGATTGCCGCCATGGTAAATGTCGGCGTCCACTATCCAGAAGAAGAAGCTCCTCCGATTCCCGATGAAGAAAGCAGCGAGGAGGAGTCGGATTCTTGAAGGGTTTACCTGGAACCTGGATAGAAGATGTAGACAATAGGAGCATTACTGTTCTTTCATTTGTAATCCAAAATGTAATGCTTCTTATGTATTAATGAAAACTCCGCCTTTTGCAGTTTAAACTATGAAATTACTTTGCAAGTTGTTTGAATTTTACCATTCCTTTATCTTCTAAGTTCTCTGGTGTATATGCTTTAACTGTCCTTAGTGTTTGAAATGGCTCAAATAGCATTATGAATCGTTATGCCGAGTAACTGGGGACGAACCAAGCAGTTTTGAAACTCGAAAACATGAATCGTGCTAAAGGCATTTTTACTAACTAGTTCCAGTAACCCAGCATACGCACGATCAGATAAGACTTAGAGAAACAAGGAAAGTTTTAAGTGAAACTTGGGCTCGCAGGCAATTCAAGTTTCCTTTAGCCGTTAAAAGGCTGAAAAATCATTCAGTTATGTAACGCCGAGTACGCAAGCACAATTCGGGTTAACATTGAGAAATTTGTAAGATCATTGGGAAATAGATGAGGCGGAAACACTTTGCACTTATAAGAAATATGGATGACAGCATTCCGACAACTTTATTTCATGATCTCAAAAGATGTTTACATAGATTTGAACTAAGTACAGAAGGGGACATAACTTGTAAGGCGCTTCCAAGCTTCTGTAATCCACTTGACTTTGTCGAATTTCTCCAGCAACTTGTAGATTTCAAGGGTTTTAGCCCCCAGCCAATTAATAGATCTTTTCACGGCTGTGGCATAACCCAGCAATTCTTGAACACCTTTCCCATGCGTAGGATTTGAAATGTCCGAGATTACTTTGATCTTTTCCGAGTTTGTTTCTTTTCCTCTATGAGAAGTGATGAAACCCGGAAGTTTACTTGAGGGAACCCCGAATACACACTTAGATGGATTCAACTTCATCTGATAGGTGCGCAAGTTATCGAAAGTTTCTCGCAAATCCTCAAGGAGTGAATCTTTTTCCTTGGTTACGACAGCAATATCGTCCACGTAAACATGGACGTTTTTTCCAATCTGACTATGCAAACAACGTTGCATGCAACGCTGGTAGGTTGCACCTGCGTTCTTCAGGCCAAAAGGCATGGTTACGTAGTAATACGTCCCGTACGGGGTTATAAAAGAAGTCTTGATTTGATCTTCCTTTTTCATGCGTATTTGGTGGTACCCGGAGTATGCATCCAAAAAGCATAAAAGCTCAGAGCCTGCAGTGGCATCTATTATTTGATCGATTCGCGGCAGCGCAAACCTATCTTTCGGACATAACTTGTTCAATCCTGTGTAATCTATACACATTCTGAGTGCAGTTGTGTCTTTCTTCGGTACTAATACCGGATTTGCGGACCAGTCAGTATGGGTTACCTCCTTGATGAAATCCGCTGCTAAAAGCCGGATAATTTCCTTGCCAATAGCCTTCCGTCTTCTTCCGTCAAATCGACGGAGACCTTGTTTGACGGGTTTTGATCCGGGAATAACCTTGAGTTGGTGCTCAGCAAGTTCCCTGGGTACGCCTGGCATGTCAGCTGGACACCAGGCAAAAATATCCCAGTTCTCACGGAGGAACTTGATGAGCTCGCCTTCCTATTTGTTGGTCATCCCAGTCCCTACAACGACGAATTTTGTCGGATCTTTGGGATCTAGGATTACCTGTCTTGTATTCTCGGATGCCTTGAAGCTATCTGTTGGCTTCCGAGTTTCTTTCCCTGCCGGCATTTCTTTCGGCGATACCTCCTTGGCTAACTCCTTTAGTTCTTCCTGAGCTATAACTCTTTGAGCGCAAAGGGCGTTTTGCTTCTCCAACTCGTTTGCCAGCTTGAAATCACCGGCAATGGTGATTACTCCTCCTTTGGGTCCTGGCATCTTCAGCTTGTTGTAGATGTAGCAAGATCTTGCCATAAACTTGGCGAAAGCCGGACGTCCGAGTATTGCGTGATACACGCTCTCGAACGGCACAACTTCGAAGGATACTTTTTCCTGTCGGAAGTGATCTTTATCTCCGAAGGTGACATCTAGGGAAATTTCTCCTAGTGAGCGTGCTTGCCTGCCAGGAACAATACCATGGAAGCGTATATTGCTGTAATTGAGCTGGGACTCGGATATCTTCAAGTGTTTCAATGTATCTAGGTACATTATGTTGATGCTGGATCCTCCGTCCATCAGCACTCTTCTTAGCCTAGTGTTTTGAACAATAGGGCTTACCACAAGAGCTTGTGTGCCGGGTTCAGGGATATTTCCGGGATGATCAGACTGATCCCAGATTATTGGTGTGTTGGAATACTTCAAGAATTTCGGGGTTGCAGGAATGACTGCGTTTATCTCCCGGAGTGTTCTTTTGGCCACCTTTGCTGATGGAGTTGCTAGGAAAGTTAACATTGCTTCTCCATCAACTCTCGGAAATTTGGGTTCGCCTTGCCGCTGTTGTTCCTGGATTTTGTTATCAGTGTCCGATTCACTGTCTTCTTTGTCAGCTTCTGGCTTTTGTCTGGCGGGCTTCCTCTTGGAGCCCTTCCCCTTATTCCCGGATCCTGCATTGCCTTTCATATGCTTATTTAGCCGGCATTGCGCGTTTGTATGGGTAGGTTTGCCAAATTGGGAGTGGTGGACGCAGGGTTCCGACTTAATTCTCTCCCATTCTTCAGGAGTGTAATTGATGGGATCCGGACTGCGGCCTTTCCACTTGTTCCCTTTTTCTCCTCCAAAGGCTAAGTTAACCTCCTTGGGCTTTGTTGTTGACTCCGGGGTTGCTTTTTTATCAGAACGAGGTGTTTTCTTGGCCAGTATTAGTGACTCAATGTTGCCTCCTCTTGCTCTGATGTCGTCTTCGGCTGCAGCATGCTCATTAGCGGTTGTAAGCATAGACCCGAGATCTTTGTGCTTTTTAGAGCCAACCATGAACGGTACGAGTCCGGGTTTTAGGCCATTGACGAAAGCATGCATTGCTTGTACGTCAGTTACCCCAGAGCAACTATTCTTCATTGCAGTCCATCTGGAGATGAAATCCACGTATGGTTCGTCTTCAAATTGGGTGCAACGGTTCAGCTGGTTGATGCTATTTGGGCGTTTGTATGTTCCTCGAAAATGCTGAGTGAATACTCTCGCCATATCATCCCAACTGTCGACAGTTCTTGATGGTAAACCATTAATCCAATCTCTGGCTCCGTCTAGCAACATTAGGGGAAGGAACTTGACAGCTTCCAGGTCTGTCCCGTTGTTGATCTGGACGGCTGTGTAATAATCTGAAAGCCAGGTATCCGGGTTTGTACTGCCGGTATATTTTTGGTAGGTTGGACCAACTTTGGCAAAGCCAGAATGCAGGGTTATCCTTCGGATCCTGTCAGTGAAACACTTAGGACCAAAGTATAGATCATCCTTTTCTGCTCTGTCAATATGCGCAGAATATCTCCCGGCTGAATGGACAGAAGGGGATCTACTCCTTTCTTTTCCATTGTTACGCGGACGCGTTTTTCCGAGGTTATCTCTATCTCTTCCGTTGTCACGCCCTCTGGGATTAGGTGGAGTCCTGCTCCTGTACCTTTCCTTATCTTTGGGCGGTGTCCGAGATCTTTCACGCCTGTGAGGTGTATCGTATCTTCCAGCTTTTTCGGCTGGGTTTCTCGGAGGTGGCATTATTTTGCCGTCATTCCGGTGTTTGTCTTCCCGATCGTGTGGTTTATATCCATCTTTCGGGAGATGAGGTCCGGTTCTAGACGCTGCGTCCCGGTTGTCGGGGTTTTTCTTGTCTTTTCTCGGATCCTCTTTTTTGTCCGAATCTCCTGGTTCTTCCGGTCCAGGTGCTCCAGCAGCGCAAGTAACAGTTTTGCAGAGGGCGGAATTATCATGCAGCCTCCCTGATCGCTCTTGTCCTCGCTGTTGCTGCTGTAATGCTTTTCCTAGGAAAGCATACACCCCTTGGAGTTTTTCCCCGTTAGAATACAGATCATTGTTCAGGATGGCGAACGCTGCTTCCGCGTTTTCAGCTGCGGTTTTGTATATTGGTTCACCCTTGGCATCTTTGCCGTTTAGCTGCTTTTGCCAAGATGGGTTATAGAACCTTTCTTTCGGCGGCAGCTCTTCCGGTTTTGTAATTCCGGGTAACCTTGTAGGTTTTAAGACAGATCTGTGCTTTCTCTCGTACTCCTCAATTTCTTGCTTCATAATTTTGATGTCATTATGGGTTTGTTGGAGGTGTTGCCGAGATCTAAGCAGTTGTTGCTGTTGCCGTTGGAAAGCTTGTCTCCTGGCTTCCAGCATCTCAGGGGGTTCATTGGGTCCCACTGGAGTTTGTAATAGTTCTTGCTCTTCCAGTTCTGTCATTGGCGGAGCAGTGATTTCCTTAGATTTCTTTTCCGCAGGTTTTGTGCCACTAACATCTCCAACTTCCAGGTTTTCGTCAGCGAGATCAGCTAACTGTTTCTTCCGGAGTTTGTACTGGAGTTTTTTGGAAGCACGGTGCTTTTTCTTGGAAGATGGAGGTTTTTTGACAGGTTCATCCTCTGTCATCTCCTTAACATTAGGAAATATCGGAGAGGTTTCTCCGTCTTCCCTCTCTTCCTCTGGCGGAGGGGTTTTAGGGCTTTCCTGGCTATCGGCACCCTTTGTATCGGCTGGTTTTGCCATTAGCACTTCATGGAATCCCTCTTGAAAGGATTTAACTTTTCGTACGAAGGCATCGTCATCTTCGTCTTCGGAGAAATTATCCGATCCGGTTTCCGACTCCAATCTCGCCTCAATGGCGGCGAGCACGGATTCTGTTTCCGAGTTCATCGTCTGGTTGACAGATGTCGGATCTTCCGTCTCTGTGACGGGTATTGGTTCTTCCGTCTCTGGGACGGGTGTATTGTTGTCTGCCTCTTGCACGAGATTTCCGTCATCCGTGTTTTCGGCGATCTCGGATTGCACCATGCCGATAAAGTGGGTATCACTGTTTTGTCGGCGATCTGAGCAAAATCCGGCATCATAGTCGTCTTCGACTGGGTATAGGGCGGGTGGGAGATAATTGCTTTTACCGCAAAACCCCATTGCTTCCGCGGTTAATCCGATAAAGATATTTGCAGATCCAATCGGTAAAACGCAGGCACTTACCAGATGGTTTTGCGCCGGGATGTAGGATCCGTTGTCGAGGAAGCGCCCGACGTCGTTGTCGAATTCCAAGCTTCCGACAGTGATCGATCTTCCGATTCCGCCTAATATCCCAGATCGGAACTTCACGCCTGACGTCGTCTGCCCCACGGTGGGCGCCAACTGTCGAGACATCGTAGTAGTTTTCATAGACTGGGGTGCCATGAGACTACGGTAGAGACGTGGGGTAACGGAACGGCGTAGTAACACAGAACACGGGATTTTACCCAGGTTCGGTACGTCGCGACAGTACGGCGTACCTACTCCTGCCTTTCTCACTATAAGGGACTAAAGCCCGTAATTCTGGGTTACAGTGTGAGGGAATAGATCTAGCTTTACTCGGCGAGGATCAGCTTCTCGGCGAGATAACCTAGAACTTAGAGCTTATTCAACTTAGAACTTATGAAATCTATCCTCTGTCCGGCTTTATATAATAGCCGGACTAGGGCTTACAGATTAGGAAACCTAGAAGACTACGTTTTAACTGGTAACTTGGACGGTAAGGAATCCGTCTTCTTCTCCAAGCCAGATCACGCGGGCCGTGATCCGGGTTCTTCTAGAATCCGGCTTCTGCGCGTCGGCCTACTGGGCCGCCCAATGGACCTAAGCCCACTACCGCTTGGGCCACCCTGGTAGTCCGGCACTTTTGTCTACCATCTTCTATACCCCTATTCGGTATATATCCGACAACCGATGACCGGAGAGAGCTCGCGGGGCCACATACCGAGCATGGTGGGGCCTAAGAGGCCTCCACTGGTTGGATTCTTTCAGCGAGTCAAGCGTTGATGTCGGTTCAAGCGTGAGGTCAAAGGGAACGCTTGCACTCCATTGAATATACCAGACATATATCACCAGTACACCACCGTTGACTTTCTGCAGAAGATCAAGCTTGGCAAGCGCGGCTCATGGAGTGGAGGGGCCGTGTGTGTCGACCAACGATGGGACCGTTTCCCAAGGAAAACGGAGTGGCTGAAGGCGACATTCTGATCATCACCTGTGCGAGTGACGCGGCAATGAAAGCATGCATCTTCAGTAAGTCCCCTCCTCAGTGCGATGGCCTATGAACTCAATCATATATTGATTTTGGTCGTTCACTCAGAGGCCACTATTGTTTTCTGAATGCCATGCTTTGTTGAACCCCTGGCGCTATGCGTCATCGTGGCTATGCATCCAAAAGATCGGAATGTGTGTCCTAATTGTGCTATCAGACTGGCTAAAACTGTAGTAGTGCCTACTGATTATTAATATAGCCAAGTTAATTCTGTTGTTTGTATTAACGGTATGTGTCTGCTACAAATCATGTAATTGAACTCTATAAATGGCCACGTGTGCTTCCAATAGATTTTCTGCCTACCTATAGGCCTCACTTTCTACAACTGCCAGTGGCGAGTACATTTATTCATAGGCATCCGCTGGTTGGATTCTTTCTGAGGACATCGTAGAGGCTTCACTTTCTTTACCTATGAGCACCATATGTTACATTAAGAGAGTCATGTTGTGCCTGGCTGCACGACAAATCAAATCCAAGTCAGTGTACCACGCTGGACACGATGTGCAATAACACCATATAGGCGGCGCAGCGAAGCGCGCCTAGAAATTCTGGCAATGATTAAAGTGCTTGTTGTTGCACCTGTATTATGCTTAGATCTGCACCGGACAGGAGCATACATTGCAGTTTGTCAATCTATTGTTGTTCTTGTTGTTACATGATCAATCAACAATCATTGTCAATGTTTAGGAAACTGTAGAAACTTTAGATGGTGACTTTGTTAGTTACAGCTTTGACCTTAAAACTGGGGAAAAGCCAGCCCAGGCCACTTCTCATACTTCAAGCAACGTAGATGAAAAGAATGGAGCCATGCTAGCCGCGTTGTGTCAGGACGGGATGCAGCCGGCGCAGCGAAGCGCGCTGCTCCGTCTAGTGAAATGAAATGATGGTGCCAAAACGAGCTCTTAGGGAAAATGACAGCTTCACGGCAGCCAAGGTTTTTACAAGTCACATGTACAGACACATGTACAGATTTTAACCTAAACGTGGCACTCGTAGTCACACTCATTCGGACACACCAATGACAGAAAATAGCAAGCTTAGAACATTCCATCAGGATGAACAGGCGCCTTCTCAGTTCTGGCGTGTGCTAACAATGTACAGATAAATACACTTGCTGTGAGGTGGAACTTAAGAAGCAAAGTTCTGTTGTGCTCGCAACACCATTTCTTCAGTTGTGGTTCCTATGATCTCATTGGCACGCTTCAAGGGAGCACATAAGATCCTTCCAATAGAGTCCTGACGAGCACAAATTCCTTTTTAGCATGTAAGAGGATACCTTGGAACAGGCTCTAGTAGTTTGAACGGTATTTTTATTCAGCGAATGACTGTTAGCAAGAATGGTGAAAAGCTCCCTGTTATGTAACGAGCATCTTAGGTACTCCCTCCGTTCCATATTGGTTGTGCTGATTTTTTGGTACTAAATAAGCGACAACGAACATGGAACGGAGGGAGTATATGTATATTCATATGGAACTTCAAATCTTCACAGATTATTCAAGAACATCGAGAAAGCAGTAACATGGCAGGACTAAGCAGGAAGCAAAGACAACCATACAACAGGTACCCAAGGAATATATATTCTTCAAAGCACAAGTTCAAATGCAAATTCTGATGGATGGTGAATATTACACACATTTTAAGTATGCTATTGTGCCATTTTTCATCATTTATGTGCATACTAGTTACTGCAAGAAAAATGTTTCTTTCTCCAATGGCATAGGTTTTTTTTTTCTGGTCGACTTTGTCCAGCTTCGATGGCCACAGGTTATCCTCCTTTTTGAAAAAAACTTGGCACCCCTCATATACTTTTAGAACCTCCGATGCATTTTCCTCTAGCTTAAAATGGCAGAGGAAGTAAAATAACATGTTGCTCTAATTGCTACTTCTCATGTTTGAATTTCTAAAATAAATATGAAATACGTCTAATGGGCAAAAGGGTCAAAACACCGTTGCCAGTTTCTTCAAAACCAGAGAGGCTCAAATTATTTCGGTCCTTTTATTAGAAAAGACACATGCATAGCTGCCAGTAATCAGCTAGAAACTACATTGTAAGAGTTTGGTACTCACATCACATGCCACCTACAAGTTCTATTTTAAAACAAGCATGCAGCTACTTCTACCGCAAACCTGAACAGCTTTTACCTGCCACACAGGTAACCATCCATAGAAATAAGGTCCAACCCACCAGAGATACCCAAGCTGATCCAAATTTCAACTGTCGACTTCGGTACAGAGAGGTCCTTGCTAGATTTTTGGATCAGAATGAATTGGTTGAAAGATTTACCCGATGAATGATACCAAGCTTCTCCAACTTCTTTACAGCATCATGGACATCAAAATTGCACTCGGCACCAAACTCCTCTTTAAGTAGCTCTTCACACTGCAAATCAAGATCCTGGAGGGAACAAACATATAAACAAAATATACTGTAAGGTTCCTAAGTTCGCATTAGTGGGTCCTAAGTTAGAAAAGAAATGTATGAACGAATTTTGTAACACAAGCCCGCATTTCTGCGCCAATAATGACCCAGAAATTTCTTGTGCGATAATCTTGTACAAACAGTGATCTTTGGTTAGCACAATGGGCATCTAATATCTGATCAAGGCAGTACTCTCTCCATCTCTGTATACAAAGCCACTTTATATTTTGGGTAATTTTGACCATTAAATTTACCAACAAAATGTGACTTATATCCATCTAGATAGGCTTCCCCAAACCACTAGCTCTAGCAATATAGTTCAGCCCTTCATTTTTAATGTACTCCTTACGAACCCCCCACAATTTTTAAAAATCGGTATTTTGAGTTTTGCCATTTTTCAACTGAAATTTTGGCTGCCATTGTCTCAACCGTAATAGTATATTAGCAATGTGCCAAGGGTCTACCTTCTAATACCCACTGTCTGGTTTTTTCATCTACAAATACAAAATAGAAAGTCCATTTTCCACCTCTGATACATTAACCTGACGATACTTTTAGTGACATATAACTCATATTTTACCGATGAAATTATTAGTCAAAGTTAAGCACAAAATACGAAGTGCCCTTGTATACAGACTGGGGAAATAGTTATTCAATACCTAATCTGCTATGGATGTTGGTTTCCGGTTTTCATAAATGAGTACGCATGACCGATCGATAAATAAAACCTACATGGGTACGAACGCACATGGCGTGGATTTCTATTCTAACAGTGGATGATGCTGCACTCTGATGACATGGAGAAGCACCGGAAACAGAGAGTAAACTCATGATAACATATGCTACTGGAGGGTGTCATATACAGTATATTACTCCCTCTATTCCGAATTATAAGATGTTTTGGATAATTCAATGTGGGATACATACGGACTGAAATGAGTGAATAGACATGCTGAAACGCGTCTAGATACATGCATTCAGAACAAGGTAGAACATCTTATAATTCGGAACGGAGGAAGTACAGGAAAGCACTGGCCATGCACACTAGAAGATAACAAGAGCTACGCAAGCCGAAGTTAAAATGCAAAAGGGAAAACAAGAGTTGCATAAGTAATGAAAAATTGACATGATAGAAGAGATACCAAAAACGACAAAAAATGGAGATAAATACTAAAAGAGATAAAAGGAAGTCATATCGCATAACACTAGGTATACATGCTTACTTGTATAGTTGCCTTCCCTTGCTCCATTAAAATATAGTAACAAATTATGACCTCTTTAACCTATGTGAAAAAACGATGGAAATCAGTGCACATCACATCTTAGATATAGGTAAAACTTGTATTGCAAGATAAGCTTTCATTTGTTTCTTACTTCTTGCTGTATCACATCATCACATAAGTGGAGAAGTGTTCCTTTCCCACTATCAAGCTGCTTGTCATACATTGACTTCGTAATCAAATTCTGATATAATGTCATATTTGCCTGAAACCTGTATCAATATATACAAACACATGGCATACTACCGACGATAAATATTATAAGATAATACTTAGTCCACTAGATTAAACAATTGCACCTACAACCATTAGCAAGCTTTTTTTTAGGTCAAATTGGCAATTGGTGAGCAATGTATGAGCCTTCTAAGGAAGTTAACTCTCTTCAGAGAAGATTTTTATGGAATGATGCCTGGTGGATCTGGAAACAGCGAAACGCAATCGTCTTTGACAACGCGAGCCCTTCGGTCAGGCTAGAGATTGGGTGAGCGCAGGGGCGACTGGCCTCGGACAGCTTCTCCCCTAGCTTTTTTCCTTGGGTTGAGTTGTACTGTGTGGGCTGTCCTCCTTTGTAGGCTTGTACATAAACTCTCTTTCTATCAATGCAATGAAACGCAAAGCTTTTCCGTTTTAGCGAAAAAAAAAGACTGAAGAACTTACGTGAAGTAGATCTTAGCACAATATCCAATCACACCAGACATGATTGCAATGACAACCCATACATCAGCCTTTGGCATTTCAAGAGAACCAACAAGAGTGACCTGCAAGGAACAAGCAGTTGATACAGTAAAGTATTGCTATAAATGCATCTAGGGAGAGCCAATATAGCCGGAACATACCAAACCGATAACAGCAGAAATAAGAAACTTGATCCAATCCATTGGTGTTAAAGTGGGATTCTTCTTCTCTGGCTACAAAATAAGTTCTAATTTCAGGTCCACAATAACAACCACCAAGACACTGAAGCAACTACAAGGACGCTGATGCATATGGATGATCTTACAAGAACAATTTCCATATCAGCCATTGGAATATTTTTGAAGTGCTTTACAAATATTCCACGATCAGGCTTAGTCTTCGTGCCAGCCCTCCTGTACATATAAGTATATGACAATAGTACAAGAAATTAATATCACTATATAAACACTTGCTAATTAGCAATCCGAAATTTTAATGAGTATACAGCTTGGGTAAAAAGCTACCTGTAAACCACAATCATCCTATCAAACGTAGGTTCTTGAATTGTCATCCTATGCATCAGGTTTTTCATGCTGTTATGAAAAATATAGTACTCGTAAAAATTACATCCAATTGTACTCTACCAAACTTTATTGATAAAACTATCAACCTTAGCTCAATTTTTTCGAGCCGAATGCGCTCAACAAATAGATCTTGTTCTTCTGAATCTTCAATAATTTCGTCTGTCTTCTTAATGTCACTTGTTGGCTTCGACAGTGGTTTCTTAGAGAACAATCTATCAATTCTGTAAAAAAAAAAATCATCACAACCATGAATTACAACAGTTCTGTAATATGGATTAGCCTTGTTTGAAGAGGTAAAATATGTTCAAACAAGTTCAATACCTGGTAACGCTTAGCAATGACCTCCAAACCCGGGATATGATTACATCGATTTTCTCCATGACAAAGTAATCAGTTGTACGGTCGATCCCTACGCCACGACGGAAGACAATATACTGCAAAATAGCCATTATGGAATATAACTTTTGAAATATATAGCGCACCTTTCCCAAACTACTCAAGCTTTTGGGTGAGCTGGTTTGTGCATACAATTCAATATGGTATAAGAGCCAAGAGGTCATGAGTGCAAGACCCAGCCACCGCTCTATGACTAAAAATAGTTGTGCTCATTGATCCTACATATAAGAACTGGTGGAGCATAAACGTGAGGGATGTAGAAATACATAGCCCAACTTTTCCTAACAGCTCGAGCTTTTGGGTGAACTGCTTGGTGCATGCAATTCAATGCAAATTTAGGAGTTTGCAACTCCAAAGATTGGTACCC
The DNA here is from genome assembly GCA_028641055.1 of Alopecurus myosuroides. Lineage (NCBI taxonomy): Eukaryota > Viridiplantae > Streptophyta > Magnoliopsida > Poales > Poaceae > Alopecurus > Alopecurus myosuroides. The sequence continues at coordinate 113,568,993 of CM054063.1, read as the reverse complement.
ATGGATTTTCCCAACAATACAAACCGAAGAGAGGAGAGCAAAGTGGGTAGAAGCAAGGGCCAAGGAGCATGATCGACTCAGCCAAAACCTAACAGGGGGCACGTGTGATGGGCTATTGACCGAGCAGAACAACACCATCCTTGCGTTGCACTCACTGCAGCAGAAAGCAGGCGTTAATTCTTAGTTTTGCCTCTGTCTAGCGTGTATCTCGCCTAAGCGCATGCTGGTAGAGAGAGAGAAATAAATCAAGGTGATGCGCGTTTGTGCGGTTGTGCTGCGGTGCCAGCCCCCCACATCTGCTAAGCTGTCGCAACATCGTCGCGCCCGCTGTGCTGCTACCCTGCGACCGCTGGATATCGCTGATGTGTCTTTGGCTATACTTTTGCACAATTGAGCAAAAAAATTGACGTGTATTATTATGCAATTGTGTCATAAAAATGTATGCAATAGAGCCATAAATTTATGCTCCGGCATGGAGTATTTGTAGGGTGGTATTAAGCGCTTAGATTTTGGCTCAGAGCTTGTTCGAATCCTGGCTCCACCACTGACACCATGCCTCACTGCCATGAGACCCACATGTCATTGTGAGTGGTAAATTCTTAAATATTTCTACTATAGAATGACACCCCAGCATTAACAGAAGGGGTAAAAACTTAATATCCTTATCAGATAAGCAAGAATAAGGAAAGAAGATACACAAATTGTAAAATGCTAACATGCCCTTATAACGCATGCCATAAAGAAAAAGTGGCAAGTTAATTAGCAAGACAAGAAGATTACCTTATTAGCAAATGAAGGCAGATTATCTTGTGGGTGTTCTTTAAAGTATGTCGTCAACAACTTCTTGTCTAGCTACATTTGAAGTGAAGAAAGTCAGTGCACTGAACATGTTATTTATGATGCTTACTTGGAAAGGTTATAATTCTAAACCTTGGATTCATCAACTTTAATGGGAAGGTTCAAAAGGTATCGTCCAGACTGTGCAATATCATACTCTTCATCAGATAACAACTTGAAGTTGCTCTTCTCCATTATCTGCTTGATACAATTAATCTAAATGGTGACAGCTTCTTAATTATTAAACAAACTAAATACTCCCTCCGTCCACTTTTATAAGGCTCACTTCTTAGCATTCAATAGTAAGAAGTGAGCCTTATAAAAGTGGACGGAGGGAGTAGTAAATATGGCAAAAACTTTGTTACTATGATGTCAATTAGGCATCACGTATCACCAATGCATTAGGTCTTCTTAGTTCAAAGGCTGAAAGGTAATTACTTCAGTTTCCTATCAATGCAATTTCTGTATGCACCTTTCAGAGAAAACCCAGAAAGGCAAACCAATTTCAACTGAACCCAGTAGCCCAAGGAACACAGAAAGGAAACGAAAACTATTTTCCAATACCAGAGAAAGGAGAAACTTGGTAAAATTTTATTACGAAAACCATGCATTTTTATGCAAAATTCAGCCAACAAGCAAGTGAAGAAGTACTGGCCAAAAGTAATAAGGTATAGCGACAGAACACCCCAAGATTGTTTTGCAATACTATCATGGGGTTACCTTTGTACTTTTTATGGAAAAGCAGGGGAGGCCTCGAATGCCCCACATTCAAAGTTCACATCTCATGAATATTTTTTCTCCCCAACATGTTAAGATTATCTCTGAATTTACTCGCATGTACATGTTATTATCAAATAGGCCTTCCACAAATAATATTTCACTCAGTTTTTTTTATTGTCAAGATTGAATGAAACAATAGATGCAAAACCAAGGGAGGTCTTCGTGAATCAGGACAGGATGAAAATATCAAACCTACTACATTAAGCAACCAAATTCACATGGGTAATGAAGTTGTAGCTCAAATGCTCGATGGTATGAGACTAAGTATGATACAATGAAGAATACCATTATCCACACGGGGCCTTATGGTATGAAGAACGTCTAGTGGGCCAACCTGGAAAAGATACGTCATGAAGTTGAATTCAAGAGTATCAATCTCGTCAGATGCCAGATTCTGCTGCTCCAGCCTCTTCTCACCAGAAACAGGATCAAACAGCGAGTACAGTTGCTGCATCGAACAGAACACATAAGATACAAGAATATTGGCCTATCGACCCGATTGATAGGAACGAATGGACGAATCAAACAAGATGCCTACCATTAGATCCTCAAACTGGAGGAGATACCAAGCCCGGATGGTGTACTCCACCTTCTTGCACAGCTTCAAGAACTCATTACGATCGAATTCATGCTCTAAGAAAAATTAAAATAAACGGAACGATTTATGAGGAAAAATCCATCTGAACAAAAGCATTAATGAACACAAAGGAATTGCAGTCAACAGAACACGTGTGTTGCGCATCATTTGTACTAGTAGCTTTGTATGTCTAGTTGGGGATCATAATGAAGAACTAAAAAGATACGTGAATTCACAAATTAGGCAGCACTAGGAAAACATAAATGTTAGCAAACCACCATGCCGTCTACCATCACGACACCGGAGCCATGCCAGGAAAGCTGCTGCAGGTTGATTCTAGCTAACGTGTTACTACATTTATACAGAAAATCTGCACAAGACACGCACACAATTGCAACGAACAAACCAGACAACCCAGCTACAGAAATGGGCCTGAGGGAGCTGGTGACCCAAATTAATTCACAGTCGCTTCGAGCGTGACGATGGATCAGCGAGCGGTTACTTACCGATGAGGTCCGCGAGCTTCATGACGAGCTTGGGCTTGATGATGGGGATCACCGCCTCCCTCTCCATCCGCACCACCTCCCTCGCCACCCCGTCTTTCATCACGTCCCCAATCGACATCCCCGCCTCGGCCTCCTGCTTCTTCTGCTTCTCCTCCGCCGTGGAGGCCATACCCACGAGAGCGGCAGAAGCACGCTCGTACACAGCGATGGTTTGTCCTTTTGGGGGAATCGTATTCCGGCGACGGGGAGAAACGGTGGTGGAAAGGAAAGCGAAGAGGGGTTTGGGAATGCGATGAGGAGGGGACAGAGAGTGCTAATTGCTACGGGAACTTGGTCGCTGTACGGTCCACGTCCGTGTGCCTGAGAAGTGGGGTACAGCTGGTGGTGCGCCGTTGGCTGGACCTAGCTAAAATATTGGGCCTCGGGGAGCACGTGGCGACAATGACGGCTGTCGGATTGCTCTTATTGCTCGGATGAGCAACTCGACAAGTTCGTCCCTTTACGTGATGTGCCTAGTTTTTTTTTAAAGGTAAATTTTATTACCCGACTTTGAATTAGCAAAGCCACAAGTTCACAACATTACAGATCGAGTCCAACACAACAAACTGATCGGGCAATGCAGGTTAGCCGAACACGACACTAAAAAGCTGAAAGCAAAGTAGCAACTGTGGAGAACTCAGGAGCTACTCCGCCCGGGAACATGCAAGCGAGGGGGAGGCAGGCCGAATGGATCTCCTTAAGCTTAGCGATCATCCACCAGCGCCCTCCTAATCCAGCGGCTTTATGAACGGGGTCCAGACCTGCAAGAAAAGCATGGTTTTAAAGATAATGTCGGTCGGATAGTTAATACACTTCTTTGCAATGGCTAACTTATTGCGCACATTTCAGAGCGCCCAAGATTGCGCAAGGAACAAACACCAAATCAATCTACAGGCCTGCCCCGAGACCAAATGAAGATAAGAGAAGAATTGTGCGAAGTTGGTTGGGTACCAATTCCTCCCTAGGGTTTGGCGCAAAACCGCCCAGGCGAACCCTGCAACCGCGCACTTGAAGAACATATGAGCCGCGTCCTCTGTGCCTAGTCAAGTACCATAGTCCGGGTAACTAAATTATTTAACTTTCTCTCAATTTGTTTAGGAAAATGCTTTAGAAGTACCTACGCGGTGAAACCATAAGTTGCTCGAGCGAGCGAGCGAGCGTAGCGAGCCAACGTACCCTCACTTGGGCTGGCCTATACAGCTATGTAGGCCGAATTAGCACCATTTTCGTCTTAGGATATTTTTTCAGCAGCCCAACATATTAATTATGTGTTGCCATCTATATGCTAAGTATTTTCGTTATTTTCGGTCAAAGTTATATACGTGCCTAAAATTTGTAACAATTTCGCACGCGTTTTATTGAGTAAAACCCAAACGAGATGTTGCAATGTTTTTTTCTTTGACGATTTTCTACAAAATACATGTGTTATTTTAGAATTCATTTGGAATAATATATTTATGTGCTCTTTCACATGTGTGTAAATATGTGATTTTTATGTTGTTATCATTTTCTTTTTTTGTTAAAATAGTTGATGATTTTTGTTGCAACAACCTACGACATAATAGTTGTTGTTTACCTTTTTTTTATTGTTGTGAATACATTGTTTTGTTGCAACAGATATTGATTTTTGTTGAAACAGTTGATGATTTTTGTTGCAACTGAATTTTAAATAATAACTGGTCACTTTTTAATTATTACAAATACATGTTTTTTGTTGTAATTTTTTTTACTTTTGTTTAAATTGGTGATGATTTTTGTTGCAAAACTATCTATAGCAAAAATAAAATACTCCCTCATGTCCGAAATTAGTGTCACTAGTTGTAAAAAAAATTACTGAGCCAGTATCGTTTCCACGACATGTAAATTAGATCGGATGTAGTAATTATTTAACCATATTTTGTTATATTACTATTTTTTGAAATATTTGGGCAATATTGTATATGTTTGGTACACGACACTTGAAATTTTGTTGAAGTACTCATGAATTTGTTGCGAGACTAAGAATATATCACTACGGTGGCATTTTTGCTGTAAATACTGAAATGATCAAGGGCACTATGATATACCCCTTCGTTTAAGTGAGTTTGTTGTGGAGCGCGGGTTATACTTCAAAAACCATAGGAACTAAAATGCAAAACTGTGAAACGCTGATTTGTGAACGTAGGATGAAGATCCAACAGCGGACGAAGGGACCTAATTCTCGGCAATTTAGGCTGACCTATGGCTAGCTCTGCCCTTTTTTTAAACTTTACCAACGAGAATACTAGACTAGTGCCCTTTTTTTGAAATGGCGTTTGAAACCCCATATGTGCATTAAAATGATTTTAAAAATAGAAAGAAACAACATAGCCTTACAAATAAGAAACATCGATCGACCAGAAGCCATTCAGACGACAACTCGCTACACTTACGACCTTGATGAAGGGGTGAACATGATCGGAGCCGTTTGCCCTGACCCTCACACATCTACACACATCATCTAAATCCAAAAGCATCCCGAGACCGCCCCGCTAGCCATGAGCTCAAACCGGTCTAGCGGGCACAAGACACACACCACATGCACACGTGGAGGAGCCGTCGCCGCCGCCGTATTCTACCAACCCATATTCATGAGTGGTCAACAATTGACTTTGCCAGGTCTGCTATCAACGCTAGATAGTGCCACTGCCATGCGCACGTTCATCGTTGAGACCCCGCTGCACCACACCGCCAAGACCCGCCATCATCCATGCGGTAGATTGAACGTCTCTGCATCTCATATTGCGTCCAGCTAGCATACGCTCCAAAACGATGCTCTCGAGAGGGAGAGCGACAACGAGACCGCTGCCATCATCCAATCTAGGAAGCCTAGATCTAGGGTTTCCCCATAACAGCCCGAGTGAGGAGACACGATATGCAACGACGATGTCTTTAACAAGGTAACGATGCCAAAAGACGTCTCCATCGGCAGCCATGTCCGAAGCCGACTCGGTTTTCACCGGCAGTGTCGCCTCTCCAACCTGATGCTAGCTAGAATGCCAGCCGACGACCGCCCCTCATGGCCTAGCCTAGGCCAAAGCCAGAGACGCACAGCCATCTGGATCCCCCGCCGAGACCCGCAGACCAAAACCATTGTCCACCGCCGTGACGGCTCCGAGATCGCACCACCCGAGTGTCCGTCGTCGTAGAATCTTCGGAGATTAGCCACCATGGCTTCATCCAAGTACCTCTATCTCCACCACCAGGTTGCGAACCGCCCACTGTGATCTGCGCACTCTCCGCCTAGAGGCTCCAATGCATACCCATTTTGAAATCAGGACGCAAAGGAGACGATTTTGTCGGTTGTCGGCCTCCTTCAAGCTTTGCCCGTCGACGTATGTCAGCGGCAGAGAGAGAGGGATGGAGGCGAAAGTGGGTTGTGGCGGTGCTTCTTGGGATCCTCCCTAGTCGCCCCGAGAGGCACGACGCGGGGCGTTTCGGGTTTCCGTTTCTCAAGCATACCCATCCATGAGACAATCAAGTTGAGGTAAATAACTTGACCATTTTAAGCAATCGGCCTCTATGGTTTGGAAACTGTGTTGGACAAAAGTTGAGTCCTTGACCTTTTGAAGTGAACTTTGGACGCGTCTAGCGAGCAATTGGTTGCTTAAAACCGGTTGTATTTATCATGTAAGATTTAGAATTACAAGTGACTTGTTATGGGTCTGAGTGGAGCTGTCTTCAATTCCTTGTTGAGATATTGTAGTACCAATGATAATAATACTTGTGGTATCTCTCTTGGTACTACTAATGCTTAAAATGAATGAAAAATATGCAATTGTGATCGATAATCCCAATTGTAGGGCATAGTTGAACACTCTCAATATGAAAATATATAGTGTCGAACCACAAGAAAAGTAACACTAAAAAAATATGCTAATATATCATGGACTTTTCATGGTAAAAGCACCCAGTTTCATCCCTAAACAACTTGTACCATGAATATGTGATGAAATAATAACAATGGTTGAATGTTTTGTAAATTTGATCTACCATGGGGATCCTAAATTTCCATGGTAGTTGGGTTCAACCGTGAAAACAATTTTGGCAAAAATACTGATGTGTGACTGTGACTTGACTGTCATGTTAATAAATACTCCCTCTGTATCAAAATATAAGATGTTTTGGTGTTTTATAGACAAAACGTATTTATACATGTTTTAGTGTGTAGATTCATATGCATCTTACATATGTAGTTAAGTATTATCTAGTAAATGGTAAAACATCTTACATTTCGATACGAGGGAGTAGTATACTAAATCTACCGTCATTTCGTCATATATTTTGCACGATTATAATCCGTGGTAGATAAAAGAGGCTCATCTAAAGCGCATATAAGTTAAGTGGGCTGACCTAGAGCGGGTAAATAGGTGCTACGACCAATTTAATTAGTTTTGATTTAGCCTTGACACAAAGGTAATTCTCTAGATATGCAACTACGGTGAATTTACCTATATGACAAGCACATCAATAAACAAGATATAAGCACAGAGCAAAGGAGAGGGAACGAGGTAACCGATAACGAAAGCACGCGGAAACAAGGATGTAATCCCGAGTTCCTCCTTTTGAGGGGAGTACATCTCGTTGGAGGGGTGTGAGTTTCGCCACAAAGCCCTACTCAACGCCACAAAAGCCTCACCCTATTCTCCGATGAACCTCGCCACAAAGGCCTAGTTCACCTTCCACTATTGATTCCGTTTGAGGAGGAAATCGGGTCCTTTACAATGAGTTTGAGGCACACACCCACAACGTAATTGGGGGCTCCCAAGAATCAACAACAATCTTGCTTCAATAACCAAGTAAGCATCAACGGAGTCTACGTTATCCACAAAGAAATCCTAGACTCAAATCCCTCAAGTGAATGAGGGGAAATGAAGAACGGCTTGGAGAAGATGTAGATCGGGGGCTTCTCCTTCAATCCTCCAAAGATCGACAAGTTTGAGTGGAGGGATTGAGAGAAATCTTGCTTTTGGTGCGCTCTAAAAATGGATCTTGAGGGCTTGGACGAACTTTTCTCTTGGTGAAGGAGGGGTATAAATACCCCCTCTCGAAGTGTGGTCGTTGGAGTGCAGGAAATTGCCGGAATTTCCGGTTCAAACTTGAACCGGATATTCTGGGTGCCTTTGACCAAACCGGAATTCCGGTTCCTGTAAATTTCCGGTAGCAAATATCTGGTGGGGTCTGATGGCAGACGTTGGGAAACCCCAAGTGTAGGGTGTGAAGAGTGCAACGACAAGTTTTCCCTCAGAAAGAAACCAAGGTTGAATCGACCAGTAGGAGAAAGAAATCACTTCCGAAGGTTGATGCATCTGATGTTGGCAAGGCGCTCTACCGGTTCAGAAGCAACGTGGAACCTACACACACAAATCACTTTGCCCCAACGAAGCAGTGAGGTTGTCGATCTCACCGGTTTAGCTGAAAACAAAGAGGTTAAACGTATGGTGTGGAAAACAATACTTGTTTGCACTAGATGAAAAGAGAACAGTGATGGCAGTAGGAAAATAGTAGGAACAGTACGAAAACAGTGATTGTAGTGGTTGTATATCAGTATAGCGGAAATGGACCGGGGTCCACAGTTCACTAGTGGTGTCTCTCCAAAACAAATAGATAGCATGTTGGGTAAACAAATTACAGCTGGGCAATTGACAGATATAAAGGCTGCATCGTAGTTCATATGCATGACATGATGATTAATATGTGATTCATGCGGGCATTACAACAAGATATATAGCGTTATTCAACTGCATCTATGAATAATAATCCACCCTCAGAATGCCATCTAAGCAAACCTTGGATATTAAGTTGCAAGCAACAGATAATTGCATTAAGCAAAGTGTGTAATGTAAACAATGTAAACATCATTGTTTTCTCCCTAATGGCAACAACACATCCCCCACCCGTTATGTTTCTGTCACTCGAGCGTGAGTAAAAGGGAGGCATGAACCCACTATCGAGTATAAATACTCCCTCTTGGAGTTACAAGCATCTACATGGCCATAGCATCTACTAGCAATGGAGAGCATGCAATATCACAAATAAAACACATGAAAAGAACATGATAGATTGATAATGATTGGACATAGCATTCAATATTCATCATATCCCAGCAAACACAACATGTAGCAATACAATAAGATGATCTTGATCATGCTAGGCAGCTCACAAGATCTAAACATGAGGCATAAAGAGGAGAGAACAACCATCTAGCTACTGCTATGGACCCGTAGTCCAAGGATAAAGTACTCACGCATCATTCCGGAGGCGGGCATGGTGGTGTAGAGCCCTCCGGTAATGATTCCCCCTCTCGGAAGGGTGTCGGGGAGAGCTCCAGAACCCTCCCGAACTAGGGTTGACGATGACAGCGGCTGCGGATGTTTTTGGTGGAAAAGGCTCGGGTTTTTAGGGTTAACCTCCCGAGAGGTATAAATAGGCGAGAGGGCAACATCTGGGTGGCCAGGGGGGCCACACTACCCCTAGGCGCGGCTAGAGTGGGTGCACCGCCTATGGTGTGGGGCCTGTGGCCTCCCTCCGGGTCCCCTCAGGACTCCGTGTGCGCGACATATTTCTTAGACTTTTGGCTTTCGAATCTTCCAATTCCGAGAATATTTCGAGAACAACTTTTCTGAAATAAAAATAGCAGAAAACATGAACTGGCTCTGTGGCATCTTGTCAATCGGTAAGTCCCAGAAAATCGATAAAATGGCATAAAGTGTAAAGGAATCATGTAGCATATAGTACGAAAACAACATGGAACATCATAAATTATGAATACGTTTATGACGTATCAGGGTTCAGTGCCAAAAAGCTTCTGGGAATTAGCCAAATTTCGAGTCCATTTTCACAAACCGGATAATCCGGTTCCTTGGAAATTTCCGGTTGAAAATTTCCGGTTGACTTCTGTCCCGAAAACGCTTGATCCTTAGCCGTTTTCTCCATGCTCTCGAGGTAACCGGATAATCCGGTTTGCCAGAAATTTCTGGTTGGAAATTTTCAGTTACCTCCAGTGCTAGAGAGATATTTTTCCTTAGCCGTTTTCGCTGTGCTTTTCCAAAACCGGATAATCTGGTTACCCAGAAATTTCCGGTTACCTTCTGAAACTTGCAACAAATGATGGAATTAATGACCTGCACCACTTAACACCTAATTAAATATATTGCTAGTATTGTTAACTAACACACAAAACACTAGGGACCAAGAAATGCTCTTTCAATCTCCCCTTTTTTGGTGTTGGATGACAATACTAGGATTTACAAATAAAACATACCACAATCATGTTTGTAAAGGAAATGGAGATTGCTCCCCCTAGAAATGTGCCTAAAAATTTGTTTGCCTCTGATATGCAACTACACACTTAAGAGGGGAACAATTTCCATCAAGATAACAACATGATATAAAAGTGAGACAATGATAACAACTATGTTGAGAGATTGAATTGGGACCATACCTTGCATATAATAGATGTGAAGATAATAGACAATGCACAATAAGATCATCCTCAACAATAGATAACCAATAATGATCCTAGGATACCATAGTCTCACAATAATAATAAACATAGTTCCACTCACGAAATATCAAATAGTTCAAGAAAACACAACAAAACACATAAATGGACACAAGCCCTCAAAGGATGGTAAAGAACATGCTTGTGCCCGAACCCATGCAAATCCCGTAGCCCTAATAGACAACTTCTCCCCCTTTGGCATCGAGACACCAAAAAGGAGACAAGCAATCATGCTAGCGTCCCATGACGAGCTAGTCGTTAGACTCCTCAGCCAAGTCCTCGTCATGTCCATCCTCATTATATTCCACTACAAGAAATATGTTGATACATGACTCTCAAGTTTGGTCACTGGAAGGTCACGGAGTTTCATTCATGACCCCTTTTTGACCAAAAATTGAAATTCACATACCGAGCGTCTTATTTGGTCGTCAACAACGTTTTTAAGAGGTTCATAACTCTATGACCAACTGATTTGGTCATGCAATGTCCTGCCATGGCCATGTCGGATCCTACGTGGTACGTGACAAAATTATGACCAAGGTGAGAAAGTGTTGGATGAGATTTAGCCCGGTCCATGCAGAAACTATATACGGGCCAGCCCATTTCATTTTGGGGTGGTTTGCCTATTTTATAAATGGCCCAACTCTAGTTTTTGGCCTTTTTCCTGGGCCATGACTTTTTTACGCCAGTTTCATTATAGGCCCTGGCCTTTTTACAATCCATTTATTTCGAAGGGACTGGCCTTTTTCCTATCCATTTCCTTTTGTTTCCTAAACGATTCCAATTTTCGTTGGGCCGTGGCATCATTAGGTTATATTCCATTTACAATAACAGTATTTCTTATCGAGCAAAGCACCACATGCAACATATCAATAACAACACATATCTCAGCAGACAATATATCCATTTCACGGCAGACAATATAGCATCTCATAGGATAGAACTTATCTCCCACCATTACATTACAAGGTTCACACATGACAGCTTGCAAAACAAAACACTAGTTCACAGATGACGCATCTACAAAAACTAGCCAACCTTTTTTCTTCCGCCTTCTTAAGGAAGCATTTCCACAAACACAAAGGGAATATTGAGAAGTAGCCCTGGCCCCCTGAAGGGAGATACCGCAATGGCATTTGATAGGCAGACCCACAAACACTTTTGCAGCTTCTGGTAGCAATACTGCAGAAGAAAACATAAATTTTGTCAACCATAAGTAAAACTAATGATTGCTGTCATATACTCCAATAGAAAAAGGCTGTAGGAATCATAAACTAGCCATCAAAGAGAGTCAGACATAAGCACTAGATGCAGCTACTAGAAAAGAACCTACTTTATTCCCGAAAACATTCAATACTTCTCAGTTAGTGTTAATTTTATAATGCACATTCCAACAGTGAAATATAATGCCATAAACAGCACATGTCAGAATCACTCACAAAGTCACAATAAAAATAGACGATCAATAACAAGCATGCATAGGTGGATTTTATAGTTTTAGTCATGTTGGGCTATGTACACAGGGGATTAAAGTCTAAAAAATAGAAGTTACTCTTGTACAATGATTGTATCATACAATCTTAAGGTTAAAAAACAAGTTGGCTCCTAGTAAGTAGCTTGGTTAAATATCAAGGACATGGAACAGAATGCAAAGCATGGCATATCAGAGAAACTGACACAATCAAGTAGACCTGGTGAAGGCTCCATCTTCATGTCCGACTCCTCCCGCAACTTGTACAGTCTGTGCTAGAACACCGGCAAGAACACCACCACTGGTACCTACAATTCAAAATGAAACAAAGTATGTTGATTAATCTGAAAAAACAGAAATAACATGAAATTTAACCTATAGTACGTGTTTGTGTTTGTTTCTGCTATGGATTATTTTAATTAACACACAAAACTACAATCAGTTTATAGTTATATGTACTATTTGGAAATCATTTTGATGTGGCTATGATATAAAACTGAAAGCTGGAATCCCTGCCAACGATACCGTTTTGAGGCTTCCAATATAAGAAGGTCTAAATGCACCTAGATTACAGAGAAAATAACTCTAATTTTTTTCTATCGGGGATATGATCATTTTGGGTTGCCAAAAAACACTTTTGAATGCATGGAAAAAAAATACTTGACATGAAAATAGCAAGCAGCTCTAGTAGCACCCTTTCCGCACCAGGGTCTCATGTGGCAGGGAAGGCTAAAGCATGAGGGAAAATGGCGCTGCGGCGGTGGTCACCAACGCCCAGACACGCTTCACGACGGCATATGATCCAAGGACGACAGGGTCAGTCAGGGTCCCAGAGCACAACTTGTTTTCCGACTTACATCATGTCCGCATGCTCCAACCGAGTATTCTACCTACAACCGCACATAAAACAATGAAATAGTTAATAACTTAGTCCACTGTTATCTAGAAATAGTAGAAAAAGGACAATAGACAAATTTTCTCTACTACTAACATTATGAGTCAACAAGAGGAACGTCAGGTTGTATCCAAACAAAGCATGGTGAATCAATGACTCTGGCTGATGTGCTACTCCATCAATTCATGCTACAAACTGAAACGGTCTTCCAAATTCTGCAACAAGGAGATGATGCAAGCTTAAGATCCAGATAATAAATGAAACAAAACCATCTACAAGTCGTCCAAGACAAGCTTGGATTAAATAAAAGTCTTAAGCACCCCACAAACATCTATTAGTCTTGGATTAACATGGGTTGCCTCTAAGGTGACCATGTACAAGATTGCTTTGATCATATATCAAGTAATTGGCAAAAGACTTTACAAGAAAACTCTACTGTTTGGTGATAAATTATACATAATAATGTTCACAGCAACCACTGATCAGTCGACACATGAATTGAGAGTCTGGAGGTTAATATCTAGCAAGAACTAACAGTTTCAGCACACTCAACTGGAGAATTAATTCAACGTATTTCACACTACGGCTGCCTAACGGTTCAAGAAAAAAATAAACAAGACACAGCTATTCTTATGCCACAATCTGAGAATTGCCCAGAAACTACCACGAATTGCACTAGGTCACTTCTAAGCGATTTCTACAAGGGGAAGAACACGCTAGGGTGAAACTAAAACGAAGATGGTACCCACTCTCCAAAACAACACCACCTAGAACTAGTTCTAGATGCAAAACACAAGGAAAAGAGAGAGGAGAGTGTTACCCTTGTCACCCGAGCCCGTCATTGCGGCTCCCACGGAGGGGAGAAGTGAGGGGAGGCGAGGGAGGGGGATTCCAGCGGTGGGAACTGGCCGGAGGCGTCTCGGGCAGCGGCGGCGGCGCATCAGCAGATCTGGGGGCGGGGGGGGGGAGTGGGGATGAAAACCCTAACTTCACCGATCCCCCTTTTTTATACTGCTGACCCCCAGACCGGAGTCTCCGGACTTAACACCGGAGTCTCCGGACAGGCCGGAGATTCCGGTGTGGCAGACCGAAGTCTCCGGACCACACGCCCAAAAACACCAAAAAGATGGACAAGACATGAAAGCAACAAATAAAACTTGTTTGTTTGGAAAGTTTGGGCTTGGAAACAAAACCAGTAACAGGGAGGGAATCTCATACTCAAGAGAAGCAAGTAATCATCAGAACATCAAATGTTTGAGTATGTTATCCAAAAGGCCAAAAACTCTCAAATGAGTCAAAGTAAGCCCAGATAAGAACCAACTCTTCAAAAAGAAGAGGTTGGTGGCCTAAGCCACCATGTAAGAGAACATGGTATGTCACCGCGAAGATATATCTTGGGTACATTGCCAATTCTCGACATTCAAGCTCACAGTTCAACATTAGAAAACGAGAGATAACAATGAATTTTTGCTATGGGCATAACGGGGGGGGGAGGGATAACCCAATGTGTTAGGATAACACTTCCCCTATGTTCATGCCTACACCTAAACCCAAACACGTCTCATCTATAGGGGTGTGTGCAAGATCCTCAAGTCAAACTCCTAGAATCAATGATGTTTAGTTCATTCTTCAAGAACATGAATCTTGCATCGTCGAGTGGCTTCGTGAAGATATCCGAGGGATTGTCCTTTGTGGGCACATATGCGAGAGCAATATCACCTCTTACCACATGGTCACAGATGAAATGATGACGAATCTCAATGTGCTTCGTTCCTGTGTGTTGCATGGGGTTGTAGGCGATCTTGATGGAACTTTCATTGTCACACAAGAGAGGCACCTTATCCAAATGAACATCATATTCCTTGAGAGTTTGCCTCATCCATAGCAATTGTATGCAAGCACTTGCGGCGGCTAAAGACTCGGCTTCGGCGGTGGAGAGAGATATGCAATTTTGCTTCTTGGAAGACCAACTCACCAAATACCTACCGAGAAATTGGCAAGCCCCGGACGTGGACTTCCTATCATCTTGATCACCGGCCCAATCGGAATCCGTGTAGCCCTTGAGAGAAAATTGTGCCCCCTTTGGATACCACAAACCAAACCTTGAGGTATGAACCAAATATCGAAAGATCCTATGGACCGCCACTAAGTGGCTTTCCTTAGGAGCCTCTTGATACCTTGCACACACACCTACACTCAAAACGATATTGGTCCTAGATGCACAAAGGTAAAGCAAAGAAACAATCATAGAACAATACAACTTTTGGTCCACATCTTTACCATCCGGGTTACGCTTGAGGTGGCACTTGACTTGCATAGGAGATGGCTTGATCTTTGTATTTTGGAAATTAAACCTCTTGATCATGTCTTGGGTATACTTGGCTTGAGAAATAAAAGTGCCATGAGACAATTGCTTGATCTCAAAGCCAAGGAAGAATTTAAGCTCTCCCATCATAGACATCTCGAACCTGTCAGTCATAAGCTTTGAGAACTCATTATTGAAAACTTGGTTAGTTGAGCCAAAGATAATATCGTCCACATAGAGTTGGCATATGAAAAGCTCTCCCTTTACTATCTTTGTGAAGAGAGTGGGGTTGATCTTCCCAACTTCAAAACCACGGTCATCCAACAACTCTCTAAGGTGCTCATACCACGCACATGGTGCTTGTTTAAGTCCATAGAGCGCCTTATCGAGTTTGTAGGCATGATTAGGACAGTTGAGATTCTCGAACCCCGGAGGTTGCTTAACATATAATTCCTCTTTGAGTGGACCATTCAAGAAAGCACTTTTACCATCCATTTGTTGCAATTTGAAATTATGCGAAGATGCATAAGCAAGAAGGATACAGATGGACTCAAGGCGAGCCACGGGAGCATAGGTTTCATCAAAGTCAATTCCTTCAACTTGAGTGTAACCTTGAGCTACCAATCTTGCCTTGTTCCTTATAACAATGCCATGCTCATCTTTCTTGTTCTTGAATATCCACTTAGTGCCAATAACATTGTGGCAATCTTGGGGCTTCTCAACTAATCTCCAAACTTTGTTGCACTCAAAGTTATTGAGCTCATCATGCATAGCTTCAACCCAATCAGAGTCCTCTAGAGCTTCAAACACTTTGTTTGGTTCCACCATAGATATGTGAGCTTGATTCTCAGTAAAATGTGCCAATTGCCTTCTTGTGGATTTTCTAGTTTGAACATCTTCCAAGACCTTGTTGTCTTGAGCATCAATAAGCCTCAAATCTCTTCTTATCCTTCTAGCACGACGGGATTCGATCTCCTCATTACTGCGAGGAGGAATCACTTGATCTTCTTGATCATTTGAGTCCCCGTCTTGACCAACTTGTCCTTCATCATCATCATCATCATCATCATCACTAGCTTCAACTTGAGGAGAGGAGGATGAGGATGGTTGATCTTGGCCTTGACCTTGACTAGTATGAATGATAGGAGTGGTTGCATCTTGCATAGTAACTTGGTCAATAAGAGGAGGGTCTTCAACATGTTCTTGGGTAGGTGCATCACTTGGCTCCTTGGCTTGATCTTCTATTGTAGAGGAGGGCTCCTTTTGGGTAGAGGATAATCCTTCTCGAGTCGCCATATGGTGTCCCTCTATGGGGCGAAAAAATCCCACACCCATCCTTCCTATGGATTCTTGAGGCATTTCAACATCTACATTAGAAACATGAAATTGCGCCACTTGGGAGCCATCATTTTCCTCGAAAACCACACTACAAGATTATATGACAATCCACGAGGCTTTGTCAAAGACTCTATAAGTGTGGGATTCGACACCATAACCAACAAATATACCCTCAATAGTTTTGGATTGAAATTTAGACAACCCCGAACACCCTTGATCAAATAAAAGCACTTACAACCGAATACACGGAAGTAGGAGACGTTGGGCTTGTTGCCGGTGAGGATCTCATATGGAGTCTTGTCCAAGCCCTTGCGGATGTAGAGGCGGTTGGAGGAGTGACATGCGGCGGATATGGCCTCGGCCCATAAATATTGGGGAGAAGAATACTCCGCCAACATGATCCTTGCCATATCCAAGAGAGTGCGATTCTTCCTTTCGGCAACACCATTTTGTTGAGGAGTGTAAGTGGCGGAGTATTGATGACAAATTACCTCTTCACTAAGGAACTCATTCAAAGTGTAGTTCTTGAACTCCGAACCATTATCACTCCTAAAAGCCATGATTTTCACATTGGGTTGAAGTTGCACTTTGTTGGAGAAGTCGATGATGGTTTGTTGAGTTTCACTCTTGCACTTGAAGAAATAAACCCATGTGTATCTAGAATAATCATCGACAATCACCAAGCAATACTTCTTGCCTCCAAGACTTTCCTCGGGCACGGCACCAAAGAGATCAACATGGAGGAGCTCCAAGATCCTCTTTGATGAAATAATAGTCTTGGCCTTGTGCGAGATATCATGCATCTTTCCTTCAACACACGACCTACAAACGCGATCTTTGGAAAAGGAAACATTTTCTTTTAGTCCGACAATAAGGCCACCTTTGTGAAGACTTTGCAAAGTTCTCATGTTGATATGGGATAAGCAGCGATGCCACAACCATCCCACGTCCGCCTTTTCGAAAAGACACATTGATTGAGAGTTGGTAGACTTCGAAAAGTCTACCACGAACAACTCATTTTCAACATGTCCCACGTATGCGACGTCAAGAGTCTTGCTCCTCAAAAGGACCACAATATCTTCATAAAAAAGAAGGAGAAACCCATCTTTCCAAGAGAGCGGACGGAAAGTAAATTGAAACCAAGGGATTCGACAAGCATGACGTTCACGATAGTGATATCGGGAGCAATCACAACCTTGCCGAACCCCGATACCTCAGACGAGGACGAGTCTCCATAAGTGACAGTTGCTTGAATGTCATTTGGGCGCAACTCTGTCACAAGTTCTTTGCTTCCGGTCATATTACTAGTGCATCCACTATCAATTATCCATTTAGACCCACCGAAAGCATAGTCCTGCAAGAGATCATTGACTAGTGTTAGGACCCGAGGAGGGTCCCTTCATGTTAGCAACAAGGGTCTTTGGAACCCAAATAGTATAGTCAATGTAATCCTCAATAGGACCAACATATTTAGCTTGCACAACACCATAATAATAAACATATAAGAAATGGTGTGGATTTTTAGTTCCCACGGAGATGCTACGAGTAGTGTTGTCCCTCATGACACTACTACTCCAGGCAACATTGCTTGCTTGTGTGGGAGTGCTACGAGTAGTGTTGTCCCTAATGACAATGCCACCTGAGGCACCATTGTTGGCCTTCTTCTTGTTCTTCTTCTTGGAAACATAACAAAGACCTTGCTTTCCCACTTGTGGCCTTGGAGCACTCAATTGTGGTCTAGTGACAACCACATGAGGGCTAGGGGCCACCACGTGTGGAGTAGAGACCACAACCTTCTCAACTTGAGGGCCTTTTCCCTTGAGCCTTGCAAGCTCATCTTTGAACCTAGCATTTTCCTCAATAACTTTTGCATGATCACAAGAAGAAGTAGAGGTGCTAGGGTTGTTAAGTTGATTAAGTTGAGTTTCAAGTTGTTCATGCAACTCTTTGAGGGAATAATGTTGACTCTCCAAGGCTTTGTGAGCCTTGGTTAGTTTTTCAAACTCCTCGATTAGTTTACCATGACCAACACCAAAATCAACCTTATCCTTTTTAGCCTTTTTATATTTAGCAATTGCAACACGTTCCTTAGTGATATTAGAAACAAGTTCATTATGTGTTTATTCAATAGATTCAAGTTCCTCCTCAAGAGAAACTCTACCATCATGTTGTTCCTCAAGATTCATAGAGAGAGATGCAATTTCATCTGCATCCCTTGTCTCAATCTCACCTTTCTTCTCAAGAGCTTCATGGGCCTCTCCCAATTGGCTCATGAGATGTTCAAAGTACTTCTTGGTCTCCCCTTGTATGTTAGACATAAAACGTTCCAAAGAGAGAATTTCATCTTCTATTCTAAGACTAGCAAGATTTTCAATTTCACTTGGGGTCTTAGAGATGGGAGAAGGTGATACCTCCGAGGCCTTAGCCATTAAGCATTTGGAATCGGGGTGAGGATGATTCTCATTAGGGGCTTCAAATAGAGATGAAGATGATGGAGTAGAAGCAATAGCAAGAGCGGCCACGTCACTTGTGGTTTCTTCTTCTTTATCACTTCCAGAATCATATTCCTCTTGAGTCACTAGCACAAACTTTGTGGGAGACTTCTTGTTGAATGGTTTCTTCTTGAAGTGAGGTTTCTTGTATTCAACCTTGGATTTATCCTTGCGAATGAGCTTCCCACTATGGATTTCTCTATTTTCATAGGGACGCTCCGCAATGAAATGGTGCTTGTCTTGACAATTGAAGAAAGACCTCACTTGTGGAGTCCCATCATTGGCATAGAGAGACTTGGTCTTCTCCTCAACATATTTCTTGGCCTTGGGAGGACTGTTCCAAAACTTTTGCACGGTGAGAGAAATGATATCCTTGAGCACGGGATCATATTCTTGATCCTTCAATGGAGCCAACTCCTCATGGCATTCTTCTTCAAACTCAACCTCTCTTGACACAACCTTGGCCTTCAAAGCAACCGATGCCCCTTTGTGCATTCCTATGGCCCTAGGACGGTTGTCAAGGGCATTCTTGTTTTGCACTTTATAGGAGCACATCTCTTGCATAACTTGGGTTGAGGTTAAAGAAGCAAAGTCATGTCTTAGTTGAATGCTCTTCAAGTACGCGGGCTCAAATGGCATGAGGGCAATCATGTACTTCCTTTTGATCCAACCATCATCATTGTACTTGACACCAACATTGGAGAATGCGGTGGAAAGTGTCTTGAGCCTTCGGTACATGTCTTCATGGTTCTCTCCATCATGCATATAGAACCCTTCGGCCTCATTGATCAAGGCATCATACCTATTCCTTTGCATGCTCTCATTGCCCACAAACATGAGGATACGAGCGTCCCATGTTTCCTTGGCGGTGGAATATTGTTGAAGATGCGGCATGTGGTTAGGACCCACAAATTGTTGAAGAATGGACAAGGCGGTGTAGTTGAGTTGACAATCTACGGCTTCTCTTCTTGTTAGGTTCTTGGGGTCATGAGGCTTGTATCCATCACGAGTGACCCTCCAAAGCTCTATACAAGAAGAGTTCAAGTGAGTCTCCATGTAATATTGCCATTCACGAAAAGAAAATGCATCAATTTTAGGTGGATCTCCCCTAGGAATTATATGAGGATGTGGAACGGGAGGATCGGGAGAATAACGTCCTTTGACGAAGTGATATTCTTCGTCTCCTTCTGTACCCTTTTCAGTGGAGTTTTCAGCAGAAGCATCTTTAGGTAGTTCACCATCAACACCTTTCTTGGCGCCCTCCGGAATTTTGTCTGGAGGAGATGAGCCGGTGACATCCGGTCCTTTGGATTTAAAGAGTTGCATCAAGACTTGACGCAACTCATCGATTTTGGTGTCTATGGATGAGGTCAATGAATTTTTCAACTCATTGAGATCATTCATAGAGACCGGTGCCTCGGAACCGGCGGTCTTCATCTCATTGACCATACTTAAACTCTTGGGCGGTTAAGCCCGATATAAGAGCCAAGGCTCTGATACCAATTGAAAGTATAGTATGGGCACCTAGAGGGGGGGTGAATAGGTGGTACGACCAATTTTAATTTTTCTTATAGTTTGGCTTGACACAAAGGTAAATTCTCTAGATAGTGCAACTAAGGTGAATTTACCTATATGACAAGGATAGCAATTAATGCAACTAGTACAACAATAAATGCTACGAGTACCACAATAAATGCAACACAAGTGAGTAAAGGATAAGGGAACGAGATAACCGATCGGAAGCACGCGGAGACACGATGTATTTCCAAGTTCCTCCTTATAAAGGGAGTACGTCTCGTTGGAGGGGTGTGAGCTCGCCACGAAGGCCTACTCAACGCCACAAAGGCCTCACCCTATTCTCCGATGAACCCTGCCACAAAGGCCTAGTTCACCTTCCACTATTGATCCCCTTTGAGGCAGGAATCGAGTCCTTTACAAAAAAGTTTGGGGCACGCACCCACAACCAAATTGGGGGCCCCCAACACTCACAAATCACCAAGAGTACCAATAACCCTATGTTCTCCACAAGAGGAAACCCTAGGCAAAGATCCCTCAAGCAAATTAGAGGGGACATGAAATCCGTTTGGTGAAGACGTAGGTCGGGGCCTTCTCCTTCAATCCTCCAAAGATCAAGGCTTTTGGGTGGAGGGATTGGGAGATCTAGCAAGGTGGGTGAGCTCTAACAATGGTGAGATATATTCTGGACGAGCTAGCTGGAGGTAGGTGGAGGGGAGGGGGTATTTATACCCCTCATAAAGTTTGGAGCCGTTGGGGGCATTTCTGCCAAACTTACACCAGAGACTCCGGTGTAAAGACCGGAGACTCCGGTCTGAAGTTTTCGCATAGCCCAAGTCCGGAGACTCCGGCCACTCTCCGAACTGTCTCTGGAGTCGATGCAGCTGGCGACACCAACTTGCTCCACCTCCATCTTCCTTCAGAAAAACACCAGTCCGGAGACTCCGGTCAGAGGGACGGAGACTCCGGCCTAGTTCACCTTGTGCCTTCACGCTTGATGCCAGAGAGTCTATGGTCAAACGAGAGCAGAAAGTACCAGGCACACCGGAGACTCCGAACAGTCTCCGGTAAGTCTCCGGCCTGGGTACCGTGGACGACACCAGTTGAACTTAGCCAATTTCTTCAGAAGAAAACCCCACACCGGATACTCCGGTGTATCTACGGTAAGTCTTCGGTCTGGGTACCGCGGGCGACACCAAGAATCCAGAGAACCAGCCTTGCGGAATTTCTTGACACAGGAGACTCCGGTCTGGAAGACCGGAGACTCCGGCCTGGAATGAATTCCAGAAGAAACAATTCCAGACACTTTACAGCTTTTGTAACTCAATACCACCATATCAAATATGTTGTTTAGGCCCTGAAATACATCATCACACCTAAGAATACATGTGTTGTTAACAAACACCAAAACAAGATGATTTAAGCGCGTTTGCACTTTCACTTGGTTCTTGCATAACAGCTTGGTCAACAAGAGGATGGTATTGAACTTGTTCTTGGGTTGGTGCATCACTTGCTCCATTGGCATGTTTTCTAGTGTAGACGAGGGCTCCACTTGAGTAGAGAATCATAGTCCTTCTCGATCTGCCACAAGGTGTTCCTCAATTGGGCGAAAAAATCCCACGCCCATTCTTCCTTTGCCTTCTTGAGGAATTTCAATATCTACATCAGAAACACGAAATTTCACCACTTGGGAGCCATCATTTTCTTCAAAAACTACACTACTAGATTCAATGACAATCTGTGAGGCCTTGTCAAAGACTCTATAAGTGTGGGATTCGGCACCATAACCAACAAATGTACCCTAATGGTTTTAGCTTGGAATTTGGAGAAACCAACTCCTTTTACCAAATAGAAACACTTACAGCCGAAGACACGGAAGTAGGAGACATTTGGTTTGTTGCCGGTGAGAATCTCATATGGAGTATTCATTAATCCCTTGCGAATGTAGAGCCGGTTAGATGAGTGACAAACCGTACGGATGGCTTCATCCCAAAGATATTGGGGACACTTGTGTCACACCCCAGTTTTAGTACACTTGTATCACACAAGGAATCCAATTTTTTAGAGCCAACAAAAACTTTTATGGCCCTTGTGTAACCCATCATGTTGTATTGAGCTATGACTATCTATGCAAGCAAGCATTTTTATTTTAAAACCAATCACTTGTTTCTGATGTTTTTGCTCACTTTTGATTTATTTCTATTTATATAATACTTGTTACCCTAACTCAAAACCCGTGTGGAAATGTTGAAAAGAACTTATACTTGAATATTAAATCAAGGGGAATTAATAAGATAAATTAACCAAAGTGAAATCACAAGTTTTTCAAATAAAAACAAACTTGAAAAACTAGCCTAGTAAGGGTTTTGCACCCTTGTTATTCATAATATAAAAATTCACATTTTGGGATTTCAAGTCATGAATGTGATCTTGGATATATAAAATACATTTTGGATAACCTAGCTTGAGAAGTGGAATCACAAAAACAACCTTTTGTTTGAAGTTTTTGTGCTAAGAAAATAAGGCAGAAATATGGGATTTTGGAAACAGAGAAAAAACACCAACTAGCACTTTTTCCACCTTGTTTTCACCAAGCAATTGAAATTCAAACTTAAATTATTTTGCTGTTTTGAAAAGTACTAAAGTTGTTTAACAGAACCATGCTTGGAAAATAAAGTTCAGAAAATGTTTAAGACCTTAAAACTAAACCAACATTCAGCTAATCCCTCTGTTTTCCTTAACACTTAGCAAACAATTCAGTAACTGAAACTTGACTGAATTTTCGTTTTCTGAAACAGTGAAATAGAGAGATTTTCAAATGCTTAGAACTTTTTGCTCACTCAATATTTTTGAGCACGGTTTTGAGCTTCTAGAAGCTGAGTCAGCCCTCCCACTTTTCCCTGCCTTGGCATGCAAGTGGGTTGACTAACGAGAGAGAGAGTTTCAGAGAGGGGAGAACAGGAGGGAGGGATGGGCGCCTGACAGTCTGCTCCCTATCCCCAGCCACAGTGGCGTTCGCCCGTGTTTTCTTCGACGTGCACCGCGCAAGTGGACGCCTGAGCCCTCCAGGTGACGTTTGGAACCTCCCAAGGGGCCAGGGTGAGCGACGCGAGGCGTGCCAGAGCGTGCACGAGCGCGCCCGCGGGAACACGGCCACGCCCGAGCGTGCGCCACCGTCGCCACCTCTATTTAAGCGACCCTCGAGCCTCTACCCTAGTGCACCACCTCCCCCACACCTCACCATCACTCTCCACCCTGCCCATTGCCCCCGAGCTGCCCGCGATATCTCTAATCGCCGAGATTTCTCCGCGGCCACCGCGACAGCACGGGGCAAAATACGCACTCCACAGACCACCACACCCACTCTAACCCACCTAGACGCACTCCCCTACCTCCGTAGCCCCACCCTGAACCACGCCACGTTCCCTCGTTTGCAGAAGACCCGAAGCCCTCGTCGGAGCCGCCGCGGAGCACGAGCACGGCGCCGTCGATTGGAGCGACCCCGCGCTGTTGCTGTTGTACCTCTACACGGCATCGACCTCACGCGACTCCCCCGACCTCTTCCTGTTGTCCTGCATCCCCTCTAGGTGAGCCCCGCTCGTTTCTCGCCGCCGGTCTCCGTGCGCTCGCCGGAGAAGAAAATAGAACGAGGGAGAGAGAGGAAGAATGGCCGTGCGCCGTAGATCTGGAGATCTACGACCACGCTTGAATGGCGAAGCGGTACGCCCGTTCCCGCGCATCGTGGAAGCGAGGCGGGCCGCCAGGCGCAGTTGGGCCGCGCCATCAGGCGTTGACCAGCCCACTGCCCTGTGTTTTATTCCTTTTTCAAAATATCCAGGAAATGGCTGTTTACTTTATTCGAAAATGAAATTGCTAAGATCAACAATAAAATGTGCAAAAATTCCCAGAGGTGCATGAAGAAAATCTTGAACGGTGGCAACAAGCAGATCTGGTTTTGGATGAACGAGGAACAAATGAAAAATCATGAACTCAGGACTGTCAGTGAGAATGAATATGGCATAACTTTTGAATGGAATGTCTAAAGTGAGCAAACTAAAATTCCTAGAGTAGATCTTGACTAGATCTACCAGTAGGGATTGACCTCACCCCAAGGTGAGCTACCATTTTGAAATGGTATCCATTTTAGTAAAACACCAGTAGCATGTTCTGTGAATTTTATGATTTATTTTATAGCACTTTTTGATGTGAATCCAATTGGATCTGTTAGATATTAGATAGATCTATGTATTCCTAGATTTTTGTAATTTTTTTAGCTCTAGAATTAATTTGGTGACAGATCTAAGAAAATGCATATTTCTGTTAGAAATAAAGTGAATAGATTTGTTTTGTAAATCATTGTTTGCTTGTGCCAATCTGTTTTCTAGCATGTATAAATGATATGTTGAGTGTTCTTAGGTAGTTTTACTCACAGAGATGCCATGATAAAAATCCATGCATGCTTAGTAATTGTTTGGGCATTAAAATAAGCATAGTAGAAATCCCTAGATTTATTTCATTTAATTTTGTGATGGAATGTTTTGCTAGATTTTTATCCTAGTTATAGAAGTGTTTTTACTTGGATCTAGTACCATTTTGGTACTGTTATTTACATGTTTCCTTCTCTGTAAGTTACTTTGAGTCTTTTAGAAATGCATGCATAGGTTTCATTATTATTTTGCTAGTAGAAGTGCTTTCACTAGAGTAGCTAGTAGCATTTTTACCATGAATTATTTTTTTGCTTCCACAAGATGGACCAGAGGCATAATACCTCTAAAATGACATGGAAAACCTAGTGGAACACCCACTGGTTCCATCTCATTTTGTTGAAAAACAAACTAGTTCAACTATAGTAGTTGTGGTAGTAATAGTGAATATTATTATTATTGATGCATGCTTGTGTGGAATTAGTTTGGAAGCTTGTGTATTATTTTTGTGTGTTCATTTGCTTGCTGTATCTTTTGTTTGACTCAAGTTGTTGCTTAGTAAGGTTCTGATAGGATGCTTTGCTTTTCTGTTACGACGATAGAAAACGACGAAGAAATAGTCGGGACGGGAGGATACTATTACCATACATGTTGCGAGCAAGACCAAGATCCTTAGTACCTCCAAGGCAAGCCATCCTTAAAGCTTGCTGTTATATTCCTACTTATCAATATGCATGATCTACTTCTGAAGTTTTCAAAAACTTGATTACCAAACTATTTTATTGAGTGAATATTATTACTACTACTATATATATACTATATATCACTTGCCATTAGTCAACTTGGTGTTACCAAGCCCTTAGCCACCATAAGGTATGTAATTACCATCTAAGATATTAATCTTGAGTCCCTAAGTGGACACTTTTAAAAATGTGTTTTTGCAAAACAAAGGTGTTCCTATGAAGAGTCCACGGTGGAAAGGCGGGACCTTGTTCACCGGAGGAAAACGAGAAGGTGTTTTCAAAGGTTTTCAAAAGGCACATAACCTAGTCTTCGCTGGACAACCAAGATGTACTGCCACTCTACCCCTATATGGGTATGGGGCCTATCGAGATGCTTGCACATATTAGTATGTGTCATATCCCAAGATGCTATAGAGAGGATGATACTCTGAACCGAAATGTTGCCAGGAGGGAGGAACGGGACATGCAAAGTGTGGGATTAATTTCTCCTCTGGTTGCAACAGTTGGGTCCCCTGTTTGGCGATGTGTGACATGGTGCCAGGGGGAATGAACCTGATTGAAGGGATAGCCATGTACTAGCTTGTGTCAGAGTGGACAGTTAGGATGAACTCTCTGGTGCTTGCATATCGCTATGTCGATCCATGGGTGGCCCATGGCAGAGTTTTGGATCTAGTGGAATGTGTACCACCTCTGCAGAGTAAAACTATTCAGAATAGCTGAGCCCTCGGATATGGGCAGTTGAAAGGCCATGTAGCTAGCATTGTGCTGAGTTTTTCAAAAGATGTTTTCAAAACAGGAGTCTGTACCTGGAAGGTACCGATGAAATTTGGACATGTTGTCCCAAGAAGTTTTGCAAAGAAAAACTTCCTTTTGTAAAACAAGTTTATAAAACCTCTTGTACATGCGATATCGACAAGAAAAAGAAAAATTATATTATTTTCTTCTGAAGTATCTTCTTCAACGAAGATACAGATTAATATGACTGCAACTATGATGTCATCTTACATGAACATCATTGGTAGTGAGCCCTGTGTATGGCCTACCTATCCACCATATAAGCATGATGCATTTGTAAGTGTATAAAGGATGTCTTGCGGAGTACATTCAAACGTACTCATTTGGTTTCGCCCCTGGTATATACTTGCCAGACTTTGAGGAGGTACCACCTGAGGAGGAATACGAGGAAGAGTACTATTCCGACGACTACGCGAACTAGGCCCGGCTCCCGGTCAGCAGCCTGTCGGTGAAATGCTGGACATGGGCTACCTACTTTTATCTTCCGTCGTTTTAGTTGTTGTAAGACTTTGTCTGCCCTGCGTGGCAGTAAATAAAGACTTGGTCATGTGACCATTGGCTTGTAAGACTGCTTTTATTCGTGTAATGGATATTGTATCTGTGTACCACTTTCGTATGTTGTTCACGACTGATCTTCCTGGGATCGTGAATGTATGCATATGAGGGGTTCTGAACCTTCCGGTTTGGGGCCTCTACAAAGTTGGTATCAGAGCTATCCTGACCCTAGGAGCCCTTAGTTAGCATGGACGTCAACTAGTACTATATATATATATTATAATATACTTAAGTGATTAAGTTTTAAAAGATTCTTACACCCATCTTCCCTATTTTCTCAAACTATACTTACATTAAGTTACATCATGTTCGACCTTAAAATTTTGCACGCTTGGACACTAACTCAACCTTACTTAAAATTTTGTGTAGATGGATGTCGTGTACACGGAGGCTTTCCAGTTAGGACTGGCCAGGGACATCCCTTTCCGCTTCGAGCGGCGACTCGTAACGATGACTGAGCTGCTTGACCGGCCCGTTCCCGAGCTTCGGGGAGGGGTGATCACTGGGTCCCCCATAGAGGGGGAATGGTTGGTGGAGTGTGTGATACGCCCTCCACTGACCACTCCTACAGCGGAAGCGTTCTTCATCGCCACCGTAGAGTGCTCCTGGCAGGATGGAGCGGTGCGCGTGATCCAGGAGGCCATAGCGCGCCTGGCTCACCTACGAGACTACCGTTTCATAGGGACTGCCTATGAGTTCCTCGGGAGGAGGGACGAGACCGGCACACCTATGACCGTGTCTCAGGACGTCACGGGTCTTGGCGCACACCAGGACGATGTGGAGATCCTTCTCTACCGCACCCAGCGTTGTCTTGACGACATGGGTATCTTGCAGCGCACCATCGCCTCCGAGTGCCGTCTTCTCTGTACCCATCTGGGGCAGACGATGCTTGATTTAGAGACCGCGACTGCGCGATCCCGTGCCTTGGAGAGACAGTTACGGACCACCCGCCGGGCCCGTGACCGTCTCCACACCAAGGTGGGATCCCTTCAGGAGGCCAACGCAACCCTGCGTGACCGCCTGAGGACCGCCAGAGAGGAGCTGGCCACTCGAGACTCCCGCCTGGCTCACCTACGAGACTACCGTTTCATAGGGACTGCCTATGAGTTCCTCGGAAGGAGGGACGAGACCGGCACACCTATGACCGTGTCTCAGGACGTCACGGGTCTTGGCGCACACCAGGACGATATGGAGATCCTGCTCTACCGCACCCAGCATCGTCTTGACGACATGGGTATCTTGCAGCGCACCATCGCCTCCGAGTGCCGTATTCTCTGTACCCATCTGGGGCAGACGATGCTCGATTTAGAGACCGCGACTGCGCGATCCCGTTCCTTGGAGAGACAGTTACGGACCACCCACCGGGCCCGTGACCGTCTACACACCAAGGTGGGATCCCTTCAGGAGGCCAACGCAACCCTGCGTGACCGCCTGAGGACCGCCAGAGAGGAGCTGGCCACTCTCGAGGGATTAGAGGAGGAGAACTCCGAGCTCCGCAGGAAGAACGAGGACCTCCTCGTTGACGACGACGTCCTGTCCGATGCAGAGGGCATGGACATGAGCGCGCAGAGCTTGCAGGAGGACGACGACTCCGTTGAGGAGGAGGAGGACCCAGAGGAGCTCCTCTTCGACGTCGACAATGCTTAGGCTAGTCGTAGCACCTCTTAGCTATAGAGTAGTGCTAGTTAGATGTACGCCGACCCCATAAGGCGAATCCCCCCGATGTAGCTCTAAGGAGCGTAGTTGTGGTAGATGTCTGTTTGTGTGTTGTGCTATGTATGAACTCTATGCTTTTAGTATGATGTAGTCCTTATGTGTTATGAACTTGATGAATCGTTTCAACCCCCAAAGAACAAATCACCAAACCAAATTAAAATCACCCATCATAACAAACACTCCTTTTGTTGCTAAAAAGTTTTTAACCTTGTTAAAAACGAAACCTTAAGTCTTGCTGCAGTCTTACACATGTCTCAATAAACAGCATGGCGCCACGTCGGTACCACCGCCACCACCCCCACCGACAGTGGAGGCACAGGTAGGGGGCTAAGGCATTCCCTCGCATCCTTGCCGCCATGGTCGCCTCTCACCCCGAGCATTCCGGCCACAAGGCCCGGTCCTGGAAGCGGGCATCCCTTGGCGGCTCCGGCTCCAGCTTCTCCAGCAACATACTTCATCGCTCCCGCTCCCGCGTGATGTGCCGCAGACGTGACATGACACCCGTCGGCGAGCTCCGCGCTGCTCGACCGGGTTCCTGCAGTCTCCTGCGCAGATGACGCTCTCCCTGCGGCCATCGTCCGTGCACGAGCACGGTCGATAGTGCTCGCAGGAAGCCCTGCCAGAAGCATAGGGACCGCAATGCTGTCCGTTCAACGCCGTCGTTCATAATCCTCGGTCGATCCCCTCCACTGAGCTCTGTAGGGACTTTGGGAGGCAAGGTGCCCCCCCCCCCCGTGTTTCGTCCTCGCCTCCCACCTTGCTACACCAGCGACGTTCCCCACTATGGTTTTCTGCGGAGGTACGAGGCAAGTGTCCGGGCAGCCAGGGGGTGCGATAGGTAATTCATGAGGTACTTCCCCCTGGCGCTTCGGGGCGCGCCCCTCGTATGGCTGCTGAACCTCCCAGACAGCTCCGTGAGCACTTGGGAAGCCCTACGCACGTTGTTCTTTTGACGCTTTTGACACTACAACCGTTTCTCCCCCGACGATCCTGGCGGCCACATGGTCCTATGGCTCTTCACCAGGGAAAACAGTGGCAGCAACCCTCCAGAGGAGGACGACACCAGCATGTCGGTTCTCCATGTGGCGCGCATCCTAGGTGGCTCGCTGGCCCCACTCTCTAGCTGCCACCGCAAGAAGGCCTCCCGAGAGGTCAACGCCATCCGTCAGGCGGAGGGCCGCCTCCGCAACCCCTTAAGTGGTCACATAAGGAGATCTCCTTCGACATCACCGACCACCGGAAGACCACCGGCTCCGTGGGTGCCACCCCCTTGGTCTGCACCCCCCGCGATCAACAACGAAGCCATGTCCAAGACACTCGTGGACGGGTGTGCGGGCCTCAACGTGATCTCACTCGAGACCTTGGAGATGCTGCGGGTACCACGTGAGCGCCCGAAGGCCGTTCACCGGTGCCACCAGCGGCACCACCATCCCCCTAGAACGGGTGCACCTCGCCGTCACATTCGGCACGCGCCAGAACTACCGCACCAAGAACATCGACTTCGACGTCGCCCACATCGGGCTCCCCTAACGCCATCCTCGGCTACCTCACGCTAGCCAAGTTCATGGCCATCACAGACCACACGTACAACCTCTTCAAGATGCCCGGAAGCAGTGGGTCTCTCACTTTCCTCGGAGACGTCAAGGATGCGGTGCGCTCCATGGAGGACGCCTATAAGGAGGTGGTGGCGTTGCACCCCATCGACGAGGATAGACTCGAGCATCTCATCGAACCCTCAAAGAAGAAGCAGTTGTTCTCTCAAGAGAGGGCAGCCACAAAGAAGTTCTCCATGAACCTCGACGGCACGGGACCTACCGACACCATCGTGGTCGCGTTTCCTACCAAATAGGAAAGCGCGCTCGTCGTCTTTCTTCGGGCAAATGCTGACATGTTCGCACAACAGCATCAGACATTCCCGGTGTACCAAGGTAGGTGATCAAGCACCACTTAGCCGTGTTCCCAGGCGTGCGCCCCGTCAAGAAAGAATTCATCGTCTGCGAAGTGGAGAAGCTGCTGAACGCAAAGACCATCCGCGAGATCATTCATGCCGAGTGGATTTCCAACCCCGTTGTGGTCTCCAAGCACACCGGCGGAGGATGGTGTGCGTATACTTCACGAACCTCAACAATGCTTGCCCCAAGGATCCATACCCGCTCCCTAGAATCAACCAGATAGTGGACTCCACAGCTAGGTGTGACCTCCTATGCTTTCTGGATACCTTCTCGGGATATCACTAGATCAAGATGTCCAAGAAGACAAAGATAAGACCTCCTTCATGACACCATGCAGCGTCTTCTGCTGCGTGTGCATGCCCTTCGGCTTGAAGAATGCCGGACCAACCTTCCAAAGGCTGATGTGCATCGCCCTGGGACCCATATTGGGAAGAATGCTGAAGAATATGTCGATGAAATCATATTAAAAACTCGCGACGAGCGCACGGTCATTGACGACCTCGAGGAGACCTTCCAGAACCTCCACAAGGTAAAAACATGCTCAACCCCGACAAGTGCATCTTCGGAGTCGTGGCAGGGAAGCTCTTGATTTTCCTAGTGTCTCACCGCGGCATCGAAGCCAACACCGACAAGATCCGACCCATCAAAGAGATGCAGCCTCCACGGCGGCTGAAGGACATGCAACGTCTCACGGGATGCGTAGCAGCGACAGGGCGCTTCATCTCCAAGTTCGGTGACAAGGATCTGCCATTTTTTAAGCTCTTGAAGAGAACGGGTCCCTTTAAATGGACCCACGAGGCAGCAACTGCATTTGAGGAGCTCAAGAAGAATCTGGCAAGCCCTCCCATCTTGGTCGCCCTGCGACCTCGTGAGCCGCTACGCCTGTACCTTGCAGCCACCCCTCAGACAGTCAATGCCGCTCTCGTCGTGGAAAGGCCAGCTGACAAGAAAGGAGCGGTGATACGTCTCAAACGTATCTATAATTTCTTATGTTCCATGTTGTTTTCATGCCATTTGCTACATGTTTTCTATACACTTTACATCATTTTCACGGATTTCCTGGGACTAACCTATTAACAAGATGCCATAGAGCCAATTCTTGTTTTCTACTGTTTTTGGTTTAAGAAAATTTGTTCTGGAAATATTCTCGGAATTGGACGAAACAAAATCGCAGGGTCTTATTTTTTCTGTCACGTACATGGAGTCCGGAGGAGACCCGGAGGGGGGCCCTGGAGCCACCACACCATAGGTGATGCAGCACAACCCATTCCACCAAGCTCAACACCCATTGGACCAATGGCAAGATCATGAGCAAAGGCGATGCATGATAAGGTGAAATCAATCCTCTCTCTCTATGCCTTCGATGACTTGGTGAATGGTGCTCTATCTCATGGAACCACTCTATGTGTGCTCAGGTTTGATCCCACATTGGAGCCCCAAGACGATGCCCAAGAAGCTCAAGAACATGCCCAAGATGGTGCCCAAGAAGCTAGCAAGGAAGATCAAGAAGAGGGCACCAAGGAAGATGAAGAAGAGAAGAAGGAGCAAGAAGAAGTGCAGGAAACCCGGCTACTCTGCGTCCCAGGCCGGCGACCATACAGAGCGTCCCGGCCCAGCCCGGCCTATGCCGGCTTTCCTGCGCGCCAAGCCGACGATCCAACAGAACCCCCAGCCTCCAGGCTGGCCTTAGCCCGGCAGGCCGGCTCCCCTACATAGGAAAGAGGGAATATGCCCCTGTAAAGCCTACGTACCCCATTTCCCCCCCTAGACTATATATAGACCCCCTTGGCTTCAGATCAAGGTTAGAGATGAATTTAGACATTTGAGTTTTGCTCTTGTACCCCTCTTGTGAGGCTACTCCTATGGTCTTTACCTATGATCGTATCAAGGCTACTCCTATGATGTGTATCTAGGACCGTATCAAGATTCATCGGGTTTCCTATACTTTCCCCTTGGGATTAAGTTGGGGACTTTCCAATCTTCCTCAACTAACCCTTGAGGTTCTATTGGCGTGGTGGACCAGCAACGGGTATGAAGCGGTTTCTGAAAAGGTGAGTTCGGTTGGACCGATCGTCCCGTAGTACGCCCCGAGATCGGGCACTATGCAGATTTCAGCATTCCCGCCAAAATCCACATAATAACCGATTCCAGGTTGCCACTTGTGATAACATTACAACAGTTCACGAATAATCCACAACAACAACAGAGGAGGTATATACAAGACGACTCAAACGAGTCAAGGATACAACTGATACAATACAAAGATCCAAATAACAGCGGAAGAAATAACATAGTGTCC
This sequence comes from Alopecurus myosuroides, assembly GCA_028641055.1. NCBI lineage: Eukaryota > Viridiplantae > Streptophyta > Magnoliopsida > Poales > Poaceae > Alopecurus > Alopecurus myosuroides. The sequence continues at coordinate 113,536,232 of CM054063.1, read as the reverse complement.
GACTACGGACAAGATAAAAATTGGACTAAGAGTCCTGAAGATAACTGATGGCGTCCAATCCCTGCCCAGGCCAAGCCGGAGGGATTCCCAAGCTAACATCGTCAGACTTCAAACCTGTTGACTGCAATGTGGAATATGCAGCCACGAAATGGATTCGTGGGTCAGTACTATTAAGTACTGGCAAGTGGATAAACCATACTCACAAGATACCAGCGTAACCAATCATCACAAGATACAAATACTTTGGGTACAACGAAAAGGAAGGGATTATTGCAAAGAAGCGGCAGCTGGCTGCACTAACTAACTACATAGACGCGCTACAACATCCGGCTAAAAGAAGGGGATAAGATAGCGTATCAGAACCAACTATAACTACTCACCAAACAAATACCCATCCAGTGTTACCCCCTACTAAGGAAGCAACCCAAGGAAACTCACACTGTTGATTAAGGTGACATTCATTTTTATGGTGGAGGTAATCTATATTACTAGTCAAGTTATCATCGTTAAGTGTAAGTTGTCTGAGTACTTGTTAGCCAGCACTTTCACCAAGTCATCCATAACCGCGGACAACACGGCTTCTCGAGAAGATTTAACCCTGCAGGGATGCACCAATTTGGCCGTACACGTAAGAATAACCCGCCAGGCGGGGAGCAAACCCACCAAGAAGACCACTCAACACAACCCAACCCTTCTTCGCATCAAGCCCAAAGAACTCCGTGCAGTTGAGCGCATGGCTAATCAAGCCCCACGAAGAAAAGGGGACCCTCATAGCACTCTAAGAACGTGTCTCCCTAAATGCCGACTACAAAAGTTCCACCCTGGCGCCAAGGGTTCGCACCTGCATATGCATGCGGCAAATGGAAAACCCGAACTAAATGAGGCGATTTGGACGAGATGCGAATCGAATCAAAGTCGCGGGGGGCGCCCATACTCGCTTCCCACATGCGGTTAGTGCGCTCATCATGGATCGGAGGACAAGACCCTTTTCCTAATTAGGGTCGACACTAGCAGGCCTCAAAACCACGCCGGGCCTCCTGCCGGTGCCTTATCATCAAATTATTATTACCCAAAACATTAACATGTTGTTGATTAAGTTGAAACCCAACTATCAAACTAAATAGGTGATAAGACGGACAACAAGACTTGGGCGCAAACAACACTAAGCATGCAACTACGACACGAGGGCCAACAAGGTAAACAAGCAACAGGTAATAGGAAGTGGAAGGAAGGCTATATCATGGTTGCAAGGTAAACATATGATAGGATCGAGACACAAGCATCGAATCATAAGGCTAGAATAAAGGCAACGGGAAGAATCGGTAACAAGTGATGAAAGGCAGCCATAGGTAGCAAGTGAGTATACTTGCCAGAGATCCAGCAAGTAGAGGTACATCCGCAGAACTTGTCGTTGCTCACATCATCTCAACGTCCTATCCGCGAAGAAGCAACGAACTAGAACAAACACCGGATGCAACAATTACTTATACGGCAAAAGATCCAGCATGATCCTATTTTATATGCATGACAATTAATTGATGCATCAAAGTAAACCAGTTGACATGGTAAACATATTGAAATGGGCCCATATGCAATTTGGATTGCATATGGAAAAGCCCATGAATTAATGTTGAATTAAATGATCTACAAATAACAATCATGTGAAAATTAATTAGAATGATGCATGGATGATGAAAACAATAAGAAAACAACAATAGCTTCGGTTTGATATGTTGTTTACCAAGTTTATAATTTTATTTATTAAGTTATGAACTTTGACATTTTAAATGATTTAAACAAACATTTGTTGTTTTCACCAATTTTAAATGTTCAAAACAGATAACAAAATTTATATTTGGAAAGAACACAAAATTTTAGATGGAATACATATTTCATCTGTTGAATTTGGATTTTAGATGAGCAAGTTATTAAATTGACAATTTTAAATGCATTAATTAAGAAATAGTTGTTTTCAGCAATTTAATTTATTCAAAACAGAAAACAAAGTTTCTATTTGGAAAGCTTGTTCAATTTTGCATGGAAACCATATTTTACATGTTGGAATTGGATTTGAGTTGCCCAAGTTATGAATTTTGCAATTTAAAAGGTGTAATTAAAGTATTGAATGATTGCACCAATTTTAATTAGGAAAGATAGTAAAAAAATTGTATTGAAAAGGTTGAAAACATGTATAAAATGTTTCAATGAACAATTTGAGCTATTAAACATAGTTTTTGGATCATTATTGAATTTATTATGCATTTTTCCCTAAGCATTTTTATTCTGCCCCTTTTAGTAAACAGAAGTAAACATGTTCAAATTTAATTCAATTGTGACCAAATAAAATACCACTGTGTAGAGTTTGTTAAGACAAAATTTTAGAGCACAAGTTTGCTCAATTTGGGTGAACAGAACTCAAGTTATGAATTTCCAAAGTTTCAAATTTTAATAGCCATTTCTGTATTTAATTATTTAGTGCAAAATTTATTACAGAAACATGTTTCAACTTTGTTACTAACAGAAAGAGCACAAGATGCTGAATCCATAGAAATTTGAATCATTGAAATTGGAGCATTTTTCAATTTGTTATTGATTTTACAAATAAAGATTTAGTTCTGTCTTTCTGGATTTTCGAGAATAAAAGAAAATGGAGAAAAAAGGGGTGGCTTTGCCACGGGTGGGATTCGAACTCGAGGCTCCAGGGGTTGGGACAGGGCGCGCAGCCACTGGGCTGTTGCTCGGTTGGTGTTAGCATACGGGTCTGAAACAAGATGAGGTGTACAAGCGCGGAGTTTCCCTGACGAAACTGAAACTAGAACAGAACTGCACGGGATCGTGATAGACGGTGCGGACGGTGGCGCTCTCAGGCTGACGGCGCACAGCTGTGCTGCTCGAGGGCAAGCACACAGAGCAGGGGGAAGGAAAGGCGGGGTCCCTAAGGCAGTGGCTCACCGAGGAGTGCCGGTAGAGGATGAAGATGGCCGGATTCGTGGAAGGTTTCGCCACCGACCGGAGGTTGAAGACGAAGTCGACGCGAGCGATCTAGAGGTCCTCGGGTTCAGCTGCAGTGTCGAGGATGTAGAGGAGCTCGAGGAGTTTCCATTCCCTCCCTTGGAAGTCCGTCGCAGCCACCCGGTCTCCGCCTCCGTGAGCTCCCATCTCCGGCCATGGGGACGTTGTTGGCATGGTGTGGTTTCATGGACAGAGAGAAGGGTAAGCAGAGGGAGAGAGATGGCGGCGGCGGAGGGAGGATGGAGCAGGGCTAGGGTTTCGTGGAGGGGGAGGGGGCCTTTATGGAGGAGGGGAAAGGGGAGGAGCAGGTGGGGTTCGGTGGAGTTGCACAGCGACATGTCCTCGTGCTCCCTGCGTCCGTACGGAGAAGAAGGTGGGGAGTGGGCTGGGTTTGCTGCTGGGGGTTGTAGGTGGGCCGAAAAGGCCTGCCTCCCCCTGGTGTTTTTTTTATTCTTTTTCTTTCTTTTATTTTTTTTTTGTAGCAAAGGGATAAGAGAGAAAGAAAGGGGTTTTATAAAAATTTCGAAAACAATTTTATTGCATTGAGCATATTGAATGCCCAAGTGCACCAAGTTTTGTTTTTGAAAATTTCAATTTTTGGTTTGTGGTTTGACTTTGAATTTGAAACTCAAATTAGGGTTTTAATAAAAGGTGATTTATTTAACCAAGCAAATATTAATTCCAATTCAATTTTTATTGAAAAACAATGTGAGTTTGAAAACACAGGTGCATTGTTTTGGAAATTTAGATTGATTTGAATTTTTGTTTTGTTTTCCATTTTGTTTGTAGAAAAAAAAAAGAATATAGAGGAGAGCAATTTTGAGGGTTTTTATTTATGAAATAATTTTGTTGGATTAAACAGCAATAAAGCCCAAGTGTATGAAACTTTTTTTTTCAAAATTTTCAAATTACACCATGTATTTTGAATTTTGGAAATTTGAATTTAAATTAGGGTTTCATACAAAAGGAATTTTAAAACCAACATATTTAATATTTTCAAATCAATTATAAGTTACAATTTGAAATGATTTGTTTGCATTTTAAATTGGTTTGAAAACAAAGGTGCAATGCATATGATGCCTGATGCAATGCAAAAAAAAGAAAAACAACCAAATCCTATTTGGGGGAAATCCCCCGGGTGTTACAGCGGCCGTTGCGGCTTAGTTGACGGGAGATTTGGGTTCTTTAGTTCTTGCTAGTTATCTCCCCTTTGTTTCCCCCACGATTACCCTCATTTCCCATCTCGTGTTCTTCGTGTTCATCGTTTATTCTTCGTGTTCTTGGTCGATTCGTGAAGATCGTGCCACCCAAGAGGTTAATCCCTCCATCATCTGGTATCAGCAGCTAGATTGACATGAATTCGACCCCTACTATCCCCTTTTCCACCAATTTTTTTCTTTCCCAACCCTAAATTCAAAAATTTCACCAAAAATAGCCAAAAAGGGATTTCGACCGATCTGTAGATTTGTTGAGTTTTTTGTGGATTTGATCCGTGGATTTGTTGCTTAAGACCATTCCCCACCTTTCTATTCAGCCACTTTTCTCGAATTTGTCCAAAAAAATTCTTGGATTTGAAGGAATTTCAAAATTGGGCAAAAATCCCAGAAAAATCTTGCTCTTCGATTCCTGGACATATTTTCGTACGTGTTTTCCTTTGTCGTTGTTGGTCCGATTTGAATGATTCAAGTTTCCACGCGAAGCCCACAACATCATATATGCAACTACATCAACGGATCGACACAACATCGATAACCCCCGGACGCAAGTCTGCGATGATCCACCATATAGGTATAACTTGCTTCCGCTTTAACTAACCCATTCTTCATGTACCTTGCCCATTCGGACTAGCTCTTTTACATCGCTTGGCATTGCACTACTGGCTTAGAGAGTGCGTGTTTTGCACTTGTTAGAGAGTAGTTTTGATTTGGCATTGGCATTTTGGAATCATAAAAAATCGAAAAGTAAAAAAAGAGAAAAAGAAGCAAAAGATCGATGCCAATTGCTATCACTTGTAGGAATATGTAGCTTCCCGTCGAAAAAGAGAAGAGAGTGATCGGTTGCCACAGTGCGAATCTTGTTTCCACTTATAGTTTGCGGTTTGAGCTAGCGTCCTCCTTGTGTTGGTGTGGCATTGAGCTTAGTCTTCGTTAGGAACATTTCGTCTCCGCTCGTCCTTTTTCCGCACTAACCCCATTAATCACTTGTGTGTGTGTGTGTTCCATTTTTCTTTCCTCCACTAGGTTTGGTTCTTTGGCTAACATTTCATTTCGGTTCTTTTCTACGTTTGACAACAAACTTTTCTGCCAATTTGTTGGTTTTCCTTGCCACTTTCCTCACCCATTTGCCTTCCACATAAAGCGTGTGTGTTGTTGTTTGCGGTTCTCTTTCAATCTATTTGGACTCGCTTTGGACATACCTCCATACACCTAGGCTCATCCAGTAGCCTCAATACAACCAAAAAAGGTAATGTTGGGTAAGTGAGACATCCATTTCTTCATAACACACTTGTGTGCTTTTTGAGATGGCTAGGGAAGGAGTGTTCACAAGTCCGAGCTCGGAAGATGAAGGAAACCCTTTTTCCAACGACAACTAGCACAACTTCATCACCCACAATGACCATTTCCAACTCCGCCAACTTGTGAAGGACGGATTGGAGCGCTATGAGCGTCGCCTCCAAGTGCAAGAGGCTCGATTGAATGATCAAATGACACACATCAACATCAACTTGGCTAACCTTGCCAACCTTCATCGATCATCATCGTCCTCAAGGTCGCGACGATCAAGCCACCACACTCAAGATCATCACTAAGCTTGACGCCATGATCACAATCCCAACGTGGAAGATGGTGAACAACAACAACAACCACCACCTCCCCCACCACAAGCTCCTCGACAAAATTGGTATCAAGATAGCTCGCCATCACCACCTCCTCGACAGCGACAAGGCCGTGGTGACCCTCTTCAACATCAACCTCAACGACCGTACCTTCGACAACATCATCCACCACCTCCACAAGGCCCCGCTAATGACTATGGTCACAATGACTTCATGGAAGGTGCTCGTCAACATCGAAGACTACCAAGGCGCAATGAGCGTCCCCACCACAATGACCATCAAGAACAAGAACTTCCGCAACACCCTCGCAATGAACAAGAGCACCCTCAACAACACAACCGTGACAATGATGATAGTGAACGCCGTGAAGCACGACTACGTCATCATAAACAACCACCTCCTAATGACCACCGGTGTCATCCTCCTCATGATGACCGCCAACGCCAAGACAATGAGGATGACCCATATGATCTTTCACCTCCTATATATGATGAAGACCAACATGAGCAACCCCATCGACAACATGAATACAACAACATGAGTGCCGTTCGCTTCAACGTCCCAAAGTTCAATGGTGAAAATGATGCTGAAGAATATCTTGCTTGGGATCTCAAGGTGGACAAGATCTTTGGCATCCACAACATTAGTGACAAGAAGATGGTTGCTATGGCTTCTTTGGAGTTCGAAGGCCACTCTTATGGTGGGACCGTATCCCAGCGGAAAGAGTCAAGAACCGGACTATCGAGACATCATAGTAAGGATCATAGACGGGGTGCCACGAGCCTACGGGTAGAGATGTGGGGGGGACATGATAGTACGGCAATCGAGAACACCAAGTTTACCCAGGTTTGGTACGGCGCAACTAGGCGGCGTTCCTACTCCTGCAATCTCACTAAATAAGGGATGAAGCCTGAAGTATACAAAGTACAATGTGAGTAGGGTTATGCTAATTCGGCGAGGATCAACTTCTCGGTGAGTTGGCTTCTAGCTAATTGTCTGTCTCGTCTCCCATCCGGCTTTATATAGATAGCCGGGTTAGGGCTTACAGAAAGGAAACATAGAAGACTACGTAAAGTATCTAACGTGGAAAGTAAGAAATCTTTCTTCTCCTCCAAGCCGCACCACTTTGGGCCGTGGTCCGGGTTCTTCTAGAATCCGGCTTCTGTGCATCAGCTTACTGGGCCGACTAATGGACTATGATCCATTAACAACAGGCCACCCTGGTAATCCAGCTCTTTAGGCCAATGCCGGACATACCCCTAATCGGTATATATCCGACAGTAGCCCCCAAGAAGGATTGAGACTTCATTCTGCCATCTTTTGTCAATATGCATTCTTTTCCGAGACATGTTGGCGTTTTGTCTTGATTCTTCTTTTCCCAAAAACTCATAACACATAACTCGGATTTACCAGAATCCGCCTTTTTCTTCCACGAGCCTTCGCGGAGAAGGAACTTCATGATGTGAGCGATGAAATCGTGCTGACATCACGGATGTTTGGGTTCAATTAAAACCCTGAAATATATCATCTGACAGATTCTCGCGGGAAACGAGGAGATAACCATTATCACCCCGTCCCCTCATTTCCCGGAAATTACGGGCGTGACACGCGTCGATCATCCAACGGCTAAAATAGCCGTTGGAACCAATCTTAGTGAGCCTCCGGCTATAAATAGTCACCTCGGGGACTCCGCTCTCTCTTCCGTTCATCGTCTTCCTCAAGCCCCCAGCGCACTGCAACCAGAGCGAGCGAACGAGCAAAGAGAAAAAAACGAGTCCCAAATATTCCCCGGAGTCCACCATCGGAGGTTCATCTTCACGGCCGCGCCACAACCAAATGGCCACCGGAGATTCCCCTCGCGCCTCAGAGGTGGAGAATGCCGCCGTGGACATTGATTTGATTATCAACGATATCGACCCGCAACTCGACTCCCCCGTCCGCGCCACCACAAGCACGCCGGAGGGAAACGCCAGCGAATCGGCCCGCGGAGATCTGCCTCCCGCGGCCGAGAACATGCCGTCGTCATCGACTGCTCCTCCTCCGCCTCTCGTCACCGAGCCCACGGAGGGAAACACCTTTCTCAGCGGCGAGGATGTCACCGCCTCTGCTGCCGTCGGAGTCGAAGAAGAAACGGAGGACAACTCTGGGAATTGGAGTCACTACAACGTGGTTCCATACCTTCTTCCGACAATGGAGAAGGAGGGGTTTGTGCTCAAAGGAAAATGGCGGTGCGAATAGGATGACTCTGATCCTTCCCCGAAAGAAGGAGAACGGGTTCTCCTTGCCTCGCATATAAACAGAGGTATGGGTTTTCCGCCGTCCACCTTTTTTCTTCAAATTCTCGACCACTACCAAATCTAACCGCACAATCTTCCTACCAACTCTATTCTTTATCTTGCCGGGTTTCAAGCCCTTTTCGAGGGGTACTTAGGAATAGATCCTAGGTTAGACCTCTGGCAATACTGCTTTGGAGTAAAGCGCAACCCCTCTGAGGGCGCTCTCCCCACCTGTGGAACCATTTCCTTCAGTTTACGTAGGTTTAGGGAGGATTGGTTCCCGAAGATCAAAACTTCGGAATCCTTCAAATTCTGGATGGGTTCCTTCTTTTATCACTCTGATGTCCCAATTCCTGGAAAGGAGACTGGAATTCCACCTTTCGTGAATTCCGCGGCCACTCTTCAAGATAACTAGGCAGTGGACGCGGTCCAGACTCTACCTCCAGATCTGATGAGGATCAAGAGGCGAATTGCCGAAATTGTATCCGTCACTCCTCCTCTCACTGGCACAGACACGGTTTTGTGCTGGCTCGGAAGGCGAATTCAGCCTTTGGCCCACCATGGAAAACGGCTCATGTGTGAGTACTCGGGCCAGGAGGACGCAATGAGGGCGACAGACAAAGCTTTGACGAAGAAAGATTTCAAGAAACGGCTAAACCAACCGGTTTCCAGTCGGGACCAGTATGAAGAAAGCCGAGAAATGTACCATGCTGGAAATCCAGCTCCAAAGGTAAAAAATTTCCTCTTTGGCCAATTTCTTGATTTTCCTCTTTCTTGGATGTTTGCCTTACCCGGACTTTGCTTCTTTTTTGCAGCTTCTCGATCTTCCTAAGGAGGAGCTCGCCACTGATGCCAAGTTGGATGCGCTACGTGCCAACTTTGCAGGCGGACTGAAGCGCAAGAAGCCTTCTGCCACTCCGGACGCGATCGATCTTGACGGCGTTGCCGTTGCAACATCCAGGTAAATAAATCCCGGGTTCTTTCTTTTTCTATGATTTTTATTGTATGAATTTTGTTTCTCGGAATATTACTTCTCGGAATTCCTTTCCTTTTCTTTGTAGCCTTTCCCTACCACTTTGAAGTTAAAAGGAAGGAAGAAGCACAAGGTTGTTGCTCAAAGAGGAGAAAAGCCGTCTCCCGCAGCCGCGCCAGATACTCCAACAACTGCGGGGGAGGAAAACTCGATTGCAAGGGAGGGAGAATATCCCTTGCAATCCAGCCAACCCGTTGCGCCCGACTCGGACGCGGGGGAAAGGGCGGAGCTGGAAGTGGGATGCCCTTCAAGTGTCCCGAAGGAGGAGCCCATGCCCAACTTTGATCCCGAGTTTAAGGTAAAAGAAGAGCATTTTGACAAACACGGATATATTCATCCGTGAGCGAAAAATACTTTGCTCCAGCTCCTTTAATCCGTCCCTGGCTGCAAGGCGGGCTTACAATTAGGAATAATTATGTGTTCTCGCCTCGGAAGGTCATACAAGACGGCCTTTGCCATGTCGGTATCCTTTTTGCAGACTATGCAAAAGAATTTACCGACAATTTGGCAAGTCTTCAAAAAATGAGCCAGGTAAATATCTCTAGCCCCCAAGCATTTAGCCAATTGTATTATTTTTGACTTAATGCTTTTCTCCATATCCTTGCTAGGTTTTTGACTTAAGCGATGTTTTTTTTCCATGTTTCAGCAAACTGCCGAGAATGTTAGCATGGAAGTTTTTAATAAACTTACCATCAAGAATAAGGAGGTTAAAACTCTCCTTGGATTTCTTGACGATAAAGACTCGGAATTGGCATCTGCTCAGTGTGAGCTGAAGGAATCGGCACGTAAATTTGTTCATTCTTTCGCACTGCTGTTTTTGTGAGAAATTTTCTAAGTCATTTTCCGAGTTTTTGAACTCTTCATTTTTTATGCTTTTCAGCTTCTTTGGCGAAAGCCAAGCAAATTGCTGAAGATGCCGGCAATGCCGAGAACCTCCAAAAGGAAAACTCAGAGCTTTACAAGATCAATGTAAAGCTCCAGAAGGACCTAGAGGCCAGCCAACTGGTTGTCGGCATCGCCGAGTCCAAGGCGTCTTCCCAGGCCGAGAAGGACAAGGCCACCATCCTCGACCTGGAGAATGCGCTAAATCAACGCCTTGAAGAAGGCATTGAAATGGACAAGATTGTCTGTAAGATTTTAATCTTTTACCAAATTTTTTCTCCTTATACTTTTTACAGTATGTTTCCTTTTTTCTCCTATGTTTTTTTCTAACTTTTCTTTGTTGATTTAAATAGAGGGGAACCCCTTTCTTACCCGGATTGACAGAATCCAGGCTTCGGGAGAGTCTTTACCGTGCTGAAGTCTGCGGGGATGTTGCTTGTTAACAAGTACATTCCCGACAAAGCAGGAGAACTTTCGGAAGTTAGCAAGCTTCCAGAAGAGATCGAGGAGGTGGCGAACCAGAAGGAGTCCTGGTTTCGCTCCGCAGCTCACGGTGGTGCGCGCATGGCCCTTGGGCTAATGCGTATGCACTACACTACCGCCAAGTCTTGGCGCGTGGCAACCGGTGTCCCCCAAGGATACACAGAAGTGCAAAGAGCCAGCATCTTCGACTCCATCAAAGGCCACACTACAAAGATAGCGCAGATGGTGTCCATCTCCACCTTCTACCTAGAGGAGGAAATTCCGGCAACTCCCGAGGACCCCAGCAGCGAAGAGGAGGACTCGGATTCTGAAGAAGCCGCCTGATTCTTGGGTAGTTAGCAGGAAAAAATAGAAGCATTACTATTCTCTCAATGTAGTATCATTGTAATGCTATCTTTCATTTGTATAAACAAGTATCCCTCTTTTGCAGTAAAATTTATGTCTTTGCAAGTTTTTCCAGGTTTTAATTCCTTTGCCTTCCAAATTCTCTGGTTTCTATGTTTTGACTGTCCTTAGTGTTGAAATGGCTCAATAGTACTTAATCTTCATGCCAAGTGACTGGGTTTAACCTATCAGTAAAAACTCGGAAATATGGATTGTGCTAAGGAATTTTTACTTACTAATTTCAGTGACCCAGCACAGAAACAATCAGATAATACTTAGGAAAAAGTAAGGAATTTTGAAAATGTATGAAACTCAGGCACGCAGGCACAATCTGGGTTTCTCTAAGCCTCCTTAGGTTGCAAAGCATTCAGTTTTATAACTCCGAGCACGCATGCACAATTAGGGTTAACATTGAGCATCTTGAAAGATCATTGGGAAATAGATAAGGTCCATCTTTCAAGATAAGGTCCATCTTTCAAGATTGAGTCATTTAGGATCATCTTCTGTATCCCGAATATCTACAAGATAGTATGATCCATTTTTCATAGCCTTGCTAATGACAAAGGGTCCTTCCCAAACTTGGGCTAATTTGTGCTTCCTTTCTTGCACCAATCTTAGCACTAGGTCACCCTCTTTGAGAGAACGGTGTTTGATTTTCTGACTATGATATCGTCACAACCCTTGCTGATAAATGGCGAATCTTTGTAGAACAAGCTCTTGTTCTTCTTATAAGAGATTGACGACATCCTGTTGTGCATTTTCGGCATCTAGTCTTTGTATGCTAGCACTCTTGGGCTATCATCGAGCATGTCCGTGGGAAGCACTGCTTTTGTGTCATAAACCAGGAAAAATGGTGTTTGCCCTGTTGATCTATTTGGCGTCGTTCGAATACTCCAAAGCACAATAGGTAATTCTTCTACCCATGCTCCAACTGCTCTATGAAGAGGAGATTCGAGTCTTGGGCGTATTCCCTGCAGGATTGAGCTATTCATTCTTTCAACCTGCCCACTCGATTGTGGGTGTGCCAAAGATGCACGATCTAGGCGTATTCCCATTTGTCAGCAATATTTTTCCAACTCTCCAATAGAGAAATTTGTCTCGTTGTCGGTGATTATGCTGTGTGGAACGTCGTATCTCATGACTATGTCAATGATGAAATTTCTGGCAGTCACACTGTCAAGTTTTTTGATGGGTTTCGCCTCCACCCACTTGGTATACTTATCTACTGCAACGAGTAGATGTGTAAGTCCGCCTCTTGCAGTTTTGAATGGTCCCATCATATCTAGCCCCAGACTTCAAATGGCCATGTTATAGCTAGGGATAGTTTTGAGTGCTTGAGCTGGCATATTCGTCTGCTTGGCGTAATACTAGCATCCGACACATGTGTTTATTATGTGCTCTGCATCTGTCTTGGCTGTGAGCCAGAAAACCCCCGCGCGGAATGCTTTTTTGTCTATGCTTTTTTGATTGGGAATGATATCCGTAATCTCCGGCATGGATTTCTTGCAATATTTCTCTTCCTTCTTCTGGTAAAATACACCGCTGAAAAATTCCGATAGTACTGCGTTTATACAGGCAACCATTAGTTATCGTGTATCCTTTGCATCGATGTTGTATCTGTCTTTGCAAGACTTCGTCTGCTCCATCCGGGAACTCTGATCAACTAAGAAGTTTAAGTATGGAATTGTCCAATCCGGGTTAACGAGCAACACTTCAATTGACTCCGAAACGAGAGGATAATCAACATCTCCACCTTTGATCGATGGTTCATGCAAGTGTTGGACAAACACACCAGGTGGTAGGGTTTTCACTCTCTCCGATCCCATGCGGGCTAGTGCATCCGCGTTCCAATTTTCTTCCCTTTTGATATGAAGCACTTCAAATCCTAGGAAGCAAATGGCAAACTCGTCCACAGTTCTCCGATATTCAGCCATAATGGGGCTTTTGGCATCCCATGTTTGGTTTAGCTGATGTTGTACCAAATCCGAGTCACCATAACAGAGTATGCGCTTGACGCCTATTTCCTTTGCAATATGCAAGCCATGAAGCAAAACATCGTATTCTGCCACATTGTTGGTGGCGTTGAAGTGTATTTGTAATACATACTCCATAATGTCACCTTTTGGAGATTTTAGCACTACACCAGCTCGAGCGCCTTCTCTCATTTTGGATCCGTCAAAATGCATGATCCAATATTCCGACTCCGGCATTGGTGTGTTTTCCATTGCTTCTGTCCAATCAGCTACAAAATCTGCCAACACCTGAGATTTAATTATCGTCCTAGGTTGATACTTAATGTCGAACGCAGCGAGCTCAATGCCCCATTTGGCTACTCGACCTGTTGTGTTCGCATTGTTGATAATATCCCCTAGTGGTGCTTTGCTTACCACTATTATGGAATGTCCTTTGAAATAATGGCGGAGTTTTTGAGATGCGAAAAAGCCATATGCCGGTTTTTGATAATGTGGGTACCTTTGCTTTGACTCGGAGAATACTTCACTAACGTAGTACACGGGATGCTGATCTAGTATTATTTGTTCGTTCTTCCGCCTTTCCACAATTATCACTACGCTAATAACCCTGTTTGTTGCTGTAAGATATAATAACATGGGTTCTTCGTCTTTTGGGGACGCCAAAATCGGAGCTTTCATCAAGGTTTTTTTAGCCGGGTTAATGCTTTGTCCGCCTCTTTTGTCCATTCAAATTTGTCGGATTTCTTCAACAATTTGTATGATGGCAGAGCTTTCTCACCTAGCCGGCTTATAAACCTGCTGACTGCGGCTACAGAACCCGTCAATATTTGAACATCTTTTCGGCACATAGGCCTTGTGATGTTTAAGATTGACTTGATCTTTTCCGGGTTTACTTCTATTCCTCTGTGGGAAACGATAAAACCCAGAAGCTTTCCTGAGGCAACCCCGAATACGCACTTTAATGGATTCAACTTCATTTTATAAGTGCGCAAATTTTTGGAAGTTTCTCGTAGATCTTCAAGGAGTGTGTCTTTTTCCTTAGAAACTACGGAAATGTCATCCACGTAAACATGGCTATTTTTGCTGATTTGACTATCAAACATCTTTGCATGCAACGCTCGTATGTAGCACCGCGTTCTTTAAGCCAAAAGGCATGGTTATGTAATAGTATGTTCCATACGGGGTTATGAAGGAAGTTTGTATTTGGTCCTCCTCCTTCATACGTATTTGATGGTACCCGGAATAAGCATCCAAAAAGCATAAAAGCTCAGAGCCAGCAGTGGCATCTATTATTTAATCGATTCGCGGTAATGCGAACCTATCTTTTGGACACAATTTGTTCAAGCCGGTATAATCTATACACATACTAAGAACAATACTGTCTTTCTTCGGGACTAATACTAGGTTCATAGACCAATCGGTATGTATAACTTCCCGGATAAAATCAGCTGCTGAAAACCGGATAATTTCCTTGCCTATAGCCTTCCGTCTTCTTCCATCGAAACGACGGAGACCTTGCTTGACGGGTTTTGAACCTGGAATTACCTTGAGTTGGTGCTCAGCAAGTTCCTTGGACCTAGAATCTCAGCAGGACACTAGGCGAAAATGTCCCAGTTCTCATGAAGGAACTTGACGAGCGCGCCTTCCTATTTGTCAGTCATCCCAGTTCCCACTACGACAAACTTTGTCGGATCTTTGATATCTAGGATAACTTGTCTTGTATTTTCCGAGGCCTTGAAGCTATCTGTCGGCTTCCGACTTTCTTTTCCTGACGGAATTTCTGTCGGCGATACTTCCTTTGCCAGCTCTGTCAATTCCTCCTTTGCAATCACTTGTTCAGCGAAAGGGCGTTTCCTTTTTCCAGCTTGCTTGCCAATTTGTAGTCTCCCATAATGGTGATTACTCCTCCTTTTTGCCCTGGCATCTTCAGCTTGTTATAGATATAACATAATCTTGCCATGAATTTGGTGAAAGCTGGACGTCCGAGTATTGCGTGGTATACACTTTCGAACGTACCACCTCGAATAAGATATTTTCCTGTCGGAAGTGTTCTCTTTTTCCAAAGGTTACATCTAGGGAAATTTCTCCTAGGGATTGTGCTTGTCTGCCAGGAACTATGCCATGGAAACGTATGTTGCTGTGATTGAGCTGGATCTTGGAGATGTGTAGATGCTTCAATGTACTTAAGTACATAATGTTGATACTAGATCCTCCAACCATCATCACTCTTTTGAGCCTAGTGTTTTGAACAATAGGGCTTAAGCCCAAAGCATGTGTGTCGGGTTTTGAGATGTTTCCGGGATGATCTGACTGATCCCAGGTAATTGGCGTATTTGAATACTTCAAGAACTTGGGGGTTGGAGGCACCACCGCGTTAATTTCTCGAAGTGTTATTTTCGCCTGCTTTGCTGATGGGGTTGCCAGGAAAGTTAGGTTACATTCTCCTTCAACTCTCGGGAATTTTGGCTCGCCTTTCCGCTGTTGTTCCAGGATTTTGTCATCAGTGTCCGATTCACTGTCCTCCTTTTCAGCTTCTGGCTTTTGCTTGTTGAATTTCCGCTTGGAATTCTTTCCTTTACTCTCGGATCTTGCAGCGCCTTTCATATGCTTATTAAGCCGACACTGCATGTTTGTATTGGTAGGTTCCCAAATTGCGAATGGTGGACACAATTTTCCGACTTAATCTTTTCCCACTCTTCCTTTGAGTAGGATATAGGTTATGTGCTTCTTTCTTTCCATTGCTGTCATTATCCTTTCCAAAGGTTAAGTTAACTTCTTTGGGCTTTGGTTGTGCTTCTAGAGTAGGTTTCTTTTCAGAACGAGGTGTCCTTTTGGCCTTAACCAAAGCGTCAATATTTCCACCTCTCGCTCTGATGTCATCTTCGTCCGCTGCATGCTCATTGGCGGTGGTAAGCATAGATCCGAGATATTTGTGCTCATTTGAACCAACCATGAATGGTACGAGGCCGGGTTTTAATCCGTTGATGAAAGCATGCATTGCTTGTACATCACTTACTCCAGAGCAGCTGTTTTACATTGTTGTCCATCTTGATATAAAGTCGACATATGAGTCATCTTCAAACTGGACGTAGTGATTTAGCTGGTTGATGCTCTTAGGGCGTTTGTATGTACCCCGAAAATGCTGAGCAAACACTCTAGCCATATCATCCCAGCTATCCACGGTTCTTGACGGAAGCCCGTTGATCCAATCTCTGGCTCCATCCAGTAACATTAGGAGGAGGAATTTTACCGCCTCCAGGTCTATCCCTTTGTTGATATGAATGGGAGTATAATAATCTGAAAGCCATGTATCCGGGTTTGTAGTTCCGGTATACTTTTGGTAAGTTGGACCAACTTTGGCAAAGCCAGAATGTAGTGTTATTCTTCAGATCCTATCGGTGAAGCACTTAGGTCCAAAGTATAGATCATCTCTTTCTGTCTTATCGACGTGAGCGGAATATCTACCGTCTGAATGGACAAAAGGGGATCTGCTCCTTTTTGGGCCATTGTTGCGCGAGTCCTCTTTTCCGAAATTATCCCTATTTCGTCCGTTATAGTGTCCCTTGGAATAAGGTGGAGTTCAACTCCTTGGCCTTTGTTTGTTCCTAGGAGGAGTACGGAATTTCTCAAGCCTGTGAGGATTTTCATATCTTCCAGATTTTTCAGCTGGGCGTCTCGGAGGCGGCATCATTTTTTTGTCTTTCCGGTTTTGTTCTTCTCGTTCTTTGTAATCATGGGGATTTCCACCTTTTGGTGGGTGGGATCCTGTCCTGGACGCTGCATCCTTATTGTCCGGGAATTTCTTGTCCTTCTTAGGATCTCTCTTCTTTTCCTTATAATCTCCTGAATCTCCAGGTTCTCCAGGTCCAGGTGCTCCAGCGGCGCATGTGGCAGTTTTGCATAGGGCCGAGTCATCGTGCAACTTCCCTGATCTTGCCTGTCCTTGCTGTTGCTGTTGTAATGCTTTTCCCAGGAAGGCATACACTCCCTGAAGCTTTTCATCTTTGGAGTACAGATCACCATTAAGGATGGCGAACGCTGAGTTTCGTGTTTGCGGCTGCGGTTTTGTATATGCGCTCGCCCTTGGCATTGGTGTCGTTTACCTGCCTTTGCCAAGAGGGTTTTTGGAACCTTTCTTTTGGTGAGAGTACATCCGGTTTTGCAATATCGGGTAACCGTGTGGGTTTTATGCCAGATCTATTCCTTCTTTATTATTCCTCTATTTCTTCCTGCTGCAACTTAATGTCAACCTGGGGTTTTAATAGGTTTTCCCGAGTTCGGAATATATGTTGTTACTGCCGCTGTAGAGCTTGTCTCCTGGCTTCCAGCACTTCAGGGGGTTCATCTCGTCCCACTGGGGTTTGGATTAGATCCATCTCCTCCTGTTCCGACATTTTTGGGACAGAGATTTCTTTTTTTTCTTCTCCGCAGGTGTGACTCCGCTTCCTCCTCCTGCTTCGAGGTTTTGATTAGCAATATATGCCAACTTTTTCTTCTGGAGTTTGTACTAGAGTTTCTTGGTAGTCTTCTTTTTCTTTTTGGAATATGGAGGTTTTTTGCCAGGTTCGTCCTCTGTCAGTTCCTTGACATTGGGGTAAATTGGACTGGTTTCACCATCCTCTCTGTCCTTGTCTGCCAGAGGTGTTTTGGGGTCTTGCTCGTCTTCAGCATCCGTGTTTTCAGCCGGTTTTGTCATAAGTACTTCATGGATGCTCCACTGCATAGATTTGACCTTTCTCTCGAAAGCATCTTCATCTTCATCTTCGGAATATATGTCTTCAGATCTGGGTTCCGACTCTAATCTTGCCTCTAAGGCAGCTAACACAGAGTCGGCTTCCGAGTTCATCGTCTCATTGATGGGTGTCGGATCTTCCACTTGAACTATGGGATTGTTTTCGTCTGCCTCTTCCACGGGGTTATTTTCATCCGTGTTTGCAGCGACCTCGGGCTGCACCATGCCAATAAAGTGAGATCTGATTGCATTCATCTCCGAAGAGGCAGCAAATTTCAGTAGGGTATTAGCGATCTGAGCAGAATCGAGTATCATAGTTTTCTACAACTGGGTATAGGGCGGGTGGGATAAATTTGCTTCCACCACAGAATCCCATTGCTTCTGCAGTTAATCCGATAAAGATGTTTGCAAACCCAATCGGTAAAACGCAGGAACTTACCAGGTGATTCCGTGCTGGCATGTACGATCCGTTGTCGAGGAAGCGCCCGACGTCGTCGTCGAATTCTAGGCTTCGGGCAGTTATGGTACTGCCGATTCCGCCGAGTAACCTTGATCGAAACATAACGCCTGACGTCGCTGTCCCCATGGTGGGCGCCAACTGTCGAGACATCGTAGTAAGGATCATAAACGGGGTGCCATGAGCCGACGGGTAGAGACGTGGGGGGACGTGGTAGTACGACAATCGAGAACACCAAGTTTACCCAGGTTCGATACGGTGCAACTAGGCGGCGTTCCTACTCCTGCAATCGCACTAAATCAGGGCTGGAGCCTGAAGTATACAAAGTACAACGTGAGTAGGGTTATGCTAAATCGGCGAGGATCAACTTCTCGGCGAGTTGGCTTCTAGCTAATTGTCTGCCTCGTCTCCCGTCCGGCTTTATATAGATAGCCGGGTTAGGGCTTACAGAAAGGAAACCTAGAAGACTACGGAAAGTATCTAACTTGGAAAGTAAGGAATCCGTCTTCTCCTCCAAGCCGCACCACTTTGGGCCGTGGTCCAGTTTCTTCTAGAATCCGGCTTCTGTGCATCAGCTTACTGGGCCGCCTAATGGACTGTGATCCATTAACAACAGGCCACCCTGGTAATCCGGCTGTTTAGGCCAATGCCGGACATACCCCTAATCGGTATATATCCGACACAGACTGCTCCCATTGACACTTGGAATGAGATGAAGCAATTCATGAATGCTCGCTTTGTTCCTCCACTCTACAAGCGAAACCTTTTTCAAAAAGCTTCAAGAGATCATACAAGATTATAAGTCGGTTGATGAGTACTACAAGGAGATGGAGACCCCTTTGATAAGAGCTCATGTGATGGAATCTCAAGAGCAAACAATGGCCCGCTTTATCAATAGCCTCAACTACCCAATAAGGAAGATTGTCGAGTATCAACCCTATGACAACATCATTGCACTTGTCCATCAAGCTCTCAAGGCCGAGCGTCAAATTGCAGAAGACCACAAGTACAACAAGAAAAGGCTTACTTTGCATCAAGGCCTTCTTCTTCGTCCCCAATGACACAAGTGACAACACCGTCCAACACCAAGAGTACTTCTAGAGCTCCCAATGCTACCAGAAAAACTCCGCAACCGTTCAAGAAACACGCACCTCCTACCACCACCTCTAATGCTCCTCAAATCAAATCGAGCACAATTACTTGCTTCAAATGTGGTGGAAGTGGACACACGTCTTTCGAGTGTTCTAACAAGATGATAATGATTGTCAACCAAGATGGTGAACGTGACTCCATAAGTGAAGGCGAATATTATGCCTTACACCAAGTTGCTCTTATTTTCTTGGACGTGCAAAACAATGATGAATAAATTGTCTATTGTGATAAGGACAAGAATCCATCGCTGGTGGTTACAAGAGTCCTTACCACCTCTCCTCAAGATGAACGTGACCAACGGTGCAACCTCTTCCAAAATAGAGCCGACATCAATGGCAAATCAGTCAAGGTTATCATCGATGGAGGTAGTTGCGACAATTTGGCTAGCAAAGAGCTTGGCGACAAAATCCAATTGACTTACAAGCAACACCCACATCCCTACCATGTCCAATGGCTTAGTGACTCTAGCACCTTTAAGATTCAACACATGCTTTCTGTACACTTCAAGATTGGCCCCTTTGAAGACACGGTTGAGTGTGACGTTGTGCCTATGAGCGTGTGCCATCTTCTTCTTGGACGACCTTGGAAATATGAGAAGAGTGATATTCATGACGGACGCACCAACCACTATAGCTTCAAGTGGAATAACAAGATATTTGTGCTCCACCCCATGTCTCCTAGCCAAGTGATCACCGACAACGCCAAGACCCTTGCACGCAAACAAGAAGAGCTCAAATCTCGTGAGATGAGTGGTGAGAGAGTGACCCACCTCAAAGAGAGTGAGAGCCACAAGCCAAACATGAGTGGAAAAGTTTCAAGTGCTCCCTACCGCACCAACCCCGGGGAGACTAGGGAGATCGAGCGGCAAATCCAAGAACTCTTTGAGAAAGGTTTCATTCTCGAATCTCTTAGCCCTCTTGTCATTCCGGTTATCCTTGTCCCTAAGAAAGATGATACTTCTTGCATGTGCATGGATTGTCTCCCTATCAATGCCATCACCGTTATATATAGACATCCCGTCCCTAGGCTTGATGATATGCTTAATGAATTAAGTGGTGCTACTATCTATTCCAAAATTGATCTTAAAAGTGGATATCACCAAGTTACAATGAGCATAGGTGATTAATGGAAAACAACTTTCAAAACGAAACTTTGCTTGTATGAATGGCTTGTCATGCCCTTTGGTCTTTCGAATGCACCTTGAACGTTCATGCGTCTTATGAATGAAGTTTTGCGCCCTTTCATTGGCAAATTTGGTGTGGTTTACTTTGACGATATACTTATCTATAGCAAATCTTTGGAGGATCACCTTGATCATATTTCTCAAGTCTTGTTGGATCTTCGCAAAGCAAAACTTTTTGCAAATCTTTCCAAGTGCAATTTTTGCACTGACAAGCTTGTTTTCTTGGATTTTGTGATTTCCTCCAATGGCATTGAAGTTGACGAGAAGAAAATCGAGGCAATTAGAAATTGGCCTAACCCTACTTCCGTGGGTGAGATAAGACTTTTTCATGGTCTTGCCGGTTTCTATCACCGTTTTGTGAAGTATTTTTCAACCATTGCTGGCCCTTTAAATGAGCTTACAAACAAGAATGTATCGTTTGTTTGGGGAAATTCTCAACAAAAAGATTTTGACACCCTCAAGAAATGTTTGACTGAAGCACCTTTGCTTGTTTTGCCGGATTTTGAGAAAACCTTTGAGATTGAATGTGATGCCAGTGGAATAGGCATTGGTGGCGTTCTTATGCAAAATGGACGTCCCATTGCTTATCATAGTAAGAAATTAGATGGTGCTAGAATCAACTACCCAATTTATGACAAGGAACTATTTGCTTTGGTTAGAGTCTTAGAAGTTTGGCAACACTATCATTGGCCTAAATAATTTGTCATTCATTCCGATCAACGAATCTTTGAAATATTTGAAAAGCCAAGCCAATTTGAACAAGAGACATGGTAAATGGGTTGAATTCATTGAATCTTTTCCTTATGTCATTACGTACAAGAAAGGTAAAGAGAATGTTGTAGCGTATGCCTTGTCTAGAAAAGATTGTCTTCTTACCCGCCTTGACATCAATGTGATTGGTTTGGATGAGATCAAAGAATTATACTCTTCCGATGTTTTCTTTGGGCCCATTTTTGAGAAATCATTGCCCAATCAAGGTTTTGATGACTACTATCTTTATAAAGGGCTCTTGCTTAAGGCTAACAAATTGTGTATTCCGGAGTCCTCTCTTCGTTTGTTGTTATTGAAGGAATCACATGAAGGAGGTCTCATGGGACACTTTGGAAGGGACAAGACCTACGCCATGCTCTCCAACCACTACTATTCGCCTAAGATGAGGCACCAAGTTGAAATACTCGTCAAGCGATGTCCTACATGTCTCCGAGCTAAGTCCACTTCCAATCCACATAGTCTTTACTTACAATTTCCTACACCACATGCACCTTTGAGTGACATTAGCATGGACTTTGTGTTAGGACACCCACGCACTAAAACAAACATGGACTCCATCTTTGTCGTTGTTGATCGTTTTTCTAAGATGGCACATTTCATTCCTTGCAATAGAACGGACGATGCTTCACATGTCACAAATTTGTTTTTCAGGGAAATTGTGCATCTACATGGTGTGCCCATGTCAATTGTGTCGGATCGAGATGTAAAGTACACCTCCTACTTTTGGAAGACTTTGATGGCAAAGCTCGGCGTCGAGCTACTATTCTCCACCTCCTACCACCCACAAATGGATGGCCAAACCAAAGTGGTGAATCAAACGCTTTCTTCACTCCTACGAGCATTGATCAAACCCAACCTCAAGAATTGGGAGGAATGAATTCCACATGCTGAGTTTGCATACAATCGAGCACTTCACCAAGGTACTAAAAGAAGCCCCTTCGAGATCGTCTACGACTTCAACCCCAACACCGCTCTCGAAATCCTACCATTGCCTCTACGCGAGCAAGTGAACATGGACATTTACAAGCGCACCAACTACATCAAGAAGCTCCACGAATACCCAAGAGCTACGTTGCGAAACATTCCGAGCTCCGATCATCCATGATGAACAAGAACAAGAAGCCCATGGTGTTCCAAGAAGGTGACCTCTTTTGGCTACAGTTGCGCAAAGACCGTTTCCCACAAGAGTGCAACTCCAAGCTCAAGCCAAGAGGTAACTGACCTTTCAAGATCATCAAGCGCATCAACAACAATGCCTACAAGCTCGACTTACCGCAATCCAAGTACCTTGTCCACATCTCCTTCAACACCAAGGATCTCTCACCCTTCCATGGATATCCAAGTGACGAGGAAGACCACGAGTCGAGGTCGACTCTTTTTCAATGGGGAGGGGGGTGGACCAATGACAAGATCATGAGCAAAGGAGATGCATGATAAGGTGAACTAAATCCTCTCTCTTTATGCCTTCGATGAATTGGTGAATGGTGCGCTACCTCATGGAACCACCCTATGTGTGCTCAGGTTTGATCCCACATTGGAGCCCCAAGACGATGCCCAAGAAGTTCAATACCATGCCCAAGATGGTGCCCAAGAAGCGAGTGATGTCTACACACGCTTCTATTCTTGTAGACAGTGTTGGGCCTCCAAGTGCAGAGGTTTGTAGAACAGCAGCAAGTTTCCCTTAAGTGGATCACCCAAGGTTTATCGAACTCAGGGAGGTAGAAGTCAAATATGTCCCTCTCAAGCAACCCTACAATTAAGATACAAGAAGTCTATTGTGTCCCCAACACACCCAATATACTTGTCAGGTATATAGGTGCACTAGTTCGGCGAAAAGATAGTGAAATGCGAGTAATATGGATGGTTATAAGTAATAATAGCAATCTGAAATAAATATGGAAGCAAGAAAACATGTAGAAGAACAGGCGGAAAACGGTGTTTCAATGCTTGGAAACAAGTCCTAAGAATCCTACTTTCACTAGTGGACACTCTCAACAATGATCACATAATTGAATAACTTAATATCTTCTCTTCACTATGCTACTCTTAACCCTCTCCGGTTGGATAACGAACACTAGTCATTGCGTAGGGCTGCAAAAAGCATTCCTTAAAGTAAGCATTCCCATGTCTAGTTAACCCCACGCTGTCACTATGACCGCCCTAGAAGGTACTAGACAAACACCACAATTCATAGAGGAGACACACACGATGTGCACACTGTCACCCTCACACCGGGGGACAAGGTGACCCCAAAGTTCATATTAATAAAACACTTGAGTAGCACAATTGCTGAAGAGTAACATCTACTTATTCAACTAGATTACAAAGATCACGATCACATATAGATCACACCATAGGACAGAGAGATGAAACACATAGCTACCGGTAGAGCCCTCAGCCTCGGGGGAGAACTACTCCCTCCTAATCATAGGAGACAGCAACGGCGATGGAGATGCTTCCGGGGGCACTTTCCCGTCCCGACATGGTGCCAGAACAGAGATCTGTCCCCAGAAACTTGTCGGCGGCGGGGCGAAGCTACGGATGTATTTTGTGGAAAAGGTCGATTATCTTAGGGTTTTCCCTCGGAGGAGTATATATAGGCGAAAGGGCGATGCCGGGGGGTGGCCAGGGGGCCCACACCACCAGGCGGCGCGGCCAGGGGGGACATGCGCCGCCCTACGGTGTGGCCACCCTGTGGCCCCCCTCCAGGGCTCTTCGGGACTTCTGGAAGCCTCTGGGGAAAATAGGAACTTCGGGATTCATGGGGTCCAATTCCGAGAATATTTCCAAAACAACTTTAGTCCATAAGAGTGGGGCAAAACATAAATGCCAGGACAACTTCAAAGTTCATGAGGAAGACTAGAACAAATAGTTTGAGAACAAGCAATAACACATCATGAATCAATTAATAATGTTTCTAGGACAAATCCATATAAAACTCAGAATGAAAAAATGCTCTCTCAACTGTGCATAAAGTTAGAAGATGGAGACTCAACATAAAAGTAAAAGAAAGGCCCTACGCGGAGGGAAGCATGGATCACTCATGTGCTAGAGCTTTTATTTTATTAAAAAGAGGTATTAAAAACATTTTTTATTAGAAAGGTGTATGCTAGTGTCAACGAATGGTAAACAGGAAATACAGTACGTCACAAGCCAACTAGATTTCACAAGAGCGGCTCCCATATGAAGGACGCATCTGGGTAGAAGGTCATCCCTCTTTCTCTTTTGTTTACACAATTATGCTTTAACTGAAAATCAGGGGCAAAAATAGTGAAGAGAATTGGTTTGCATTAATTTGGGGCTGGGCACCCCGGTGCTAGCTCTTCTATCAATTGGATAAGCGGGTGAACCCACTAGTCTAGGGTGTGAAATCAAATCAACAAGTGAGATAAAGATTCTCTATTTATGTCCTCATGAGCAAAAACAAGAACACAAAAAAGGAGTAATTTTTAAAGTTTTAAAGGTAGCACATGAGCAATTTACTTTGGAGTGGCAGTTAAATACCACATGTAGGTAGGTATGGTGGACACAATGGGAAAACTTTGGTTTTAGGGAGTTGGATGCACGAGTAGAGCTCATACTCAGTACAGGTGGAGGCTAGCAAAAGACTGAGAGCGACAAATCAAGAGAGCATAAGAGCCATAATCATGCATAGCGACATAAACATCATTAATCAAAGCATAAGTTGTACCACAAATTCAAGAACTAAATGATCATATAGGCTATTAGTGACTGGTTCATAGTCATAAACATGGTGTGAGCATGTGCCAAGTCAACCAAATAAAACATCCAAAAGAGAATACCACAAATTTATGCTTCAATATGACAAGAACAACTCATGATTCTTTCAATGGCACATTAAACACTCTCAGCTATTTGAGGCTAATTATGCTACTCAATAACCACAAGGCTTTAAAAGTAAAATAACATCTAGCATGATATGAAAAAGTTCTAGCCACAGTCTATACAATCTTCTACTTGTACCATTAAAAATTCTATTTCAAGCAGCATTTTCTTTTCCCAACAAGCACCATACAAGATATCTTTTAACAAAAATACTCTACCAATGCTACAGAAAGCAAACATGAGAGTACTCACATAACACTACTAAAACTAACAGCTCTGAATAAGAGATGCATGAAAACAAAGGCTAAACGCAGTACTAGCAAAAAGTGAACACTCACATAACAATAAGAATGAAAACTAGAGTGTTCTAAGCAATAAAAATGGAGCGTGTCTCTCTCCCACACAAGTATGATAAGATCCAACCATAAACTACAACAAAGAAAAGAAAACAAACTGAAAGCAAAAATAAAAGACGCTCCAAGTAAAGCACATAAGATGTGACCGAATAAAAATATAGTTTCACTAGAAGTGACCTGATAATTTGTCGATGAAGAAGGGGATTCCTTGGGCATCCCCAAGCTTAGACGCTTGAGTCTTCTTGGAATTTTCCAGGATGGTTGCTCTCTTTGCCTTAAAATAATATTGATTCTTGGACTAAATGTAAAGATGCTTTCATTGGAAAATATTATCCTCCTGTCAAGATTATATCTTTAAGAAGTAGCATTATGAATCTTAAGCAACTTGATATGATCATGTTGCTAAAGCTTGGGAAAGAATAAAATCTTTGGTAAATAGTTGTCCCACTCATGGAATGACTACTTGGATGATCATCCAAACCTTTTATGCAGGTTTGAATTTTTCTTCAAGAAACCTTCTGGATTCAACTGCTGGAGGAACCTTTATGTCCATCACTTTGGGTGCTGCAACAAAGCTTCTTCATGATATGATGATAAATTATTCTGAATGGCACACTAAGAGAGCTCCACCAGGTAAGAAGGTAAATTCTTTTGAAGAAACCTCTTCCTTCAGTGATAGGCTTGATGCTATTATGTCTATGCTTGTGAATGGTAAAACTTATGTTGATCCAAATAATGTACCTTTAGCCTCTTTGGTTGCTCAAGAAGAACATGTTGATGTGAACTTCATTTTTTTAACAACAATGCTTATAGGAATAATTTTGGTAGTAAAAATTATAGGCCATATCCTTCTAATAATTGTAATGGTTATGAAAATTCTTATGGTAATTACTACAACAACAATATAAGTGTACCCTCTGATCTTGAAAACTTGCTTAAGAACTTTATTAGTACACAAACTGCTTTTAGTAAATCTGTTGAGGAAAAGTTTGGTAAAATTGATTTTCTTGCTTCTAAATTTGATAGTCTTGCTCTTGATGTTTACCTTCTTAAAATAAAGGTTATGCCTCATGATGTTAAAGAAAGAAAAGCTTTGAATGCCATTCAAGTTAGAATTGATGACAATGTTAGGATGTCAGCTGAATTGCATGCTAGGTGGGAAAGAGAAGATGAAGTTGCTAGAAATAATAATATAACTAAAGTTTGTATTGTTACCACCAATAGTAAACTGAAGTTTCAAATTCTAGTAAACTTCCTACTATTAAAGGTAAAGTTTGGTGTTGGCAATGTCTCCACTTCCTCTATTAAACGTTTAAAATTGCACGAAACCACTTAAAATATTCTTGATAAAAGTGCTAATTTTTTTCGAAATATGGGAGACAATGGTCCCATTACCTTTGATAAAAATGATCTTGATTTTGATGATTGCAATATTTCTGAATAATTATGTTCCTACAAAACTTTCCAGAAGTCCTAATGCTAGTGCTATGAATATGGCTTTCACAAAACATATTACAAATGCTCTCATGCAAATTAGGGAAGAAAAATTAAAACGTGAAGGCTCTATTCCTAGGAAGTTAGATGATGGTTGGTATCCCATCATAAAAATGAAAGTGAATGATTTTGATTTTAATTCTTTATGTGATCTTGGTTCTAGTATCTCTCTTATGCCTAAGAAACTTTATGATATGCTTGATTTACCACCTTTAGAGCACTATTATTTGGATGTTCGTCTTGCTGATAATGCTAGAAAGAAACCTTTAGGGAGAGTTGATGATGTTTTTATTATGGTTAACAATAACCTTGTCCCCTTTGATTTTATTGTTATGAATATTGAATAAAATGCTTCTTGTCCTATTGTTTTGGGAAGACCTTTTCTTAGAACTGTTGGTGCTATTATTGATATGAAAGAGGGGAATATTAAATATCAATTCCTACTCAAGAAAGGTATGGAACACTTTCCTAGGAAGAGAATGAAGTTGCCTTTTGATTCTATTATTAGAACAAGTTATAATTTGGATTCTTCTTCACTTGAAAAATACTTGGTTCTTATTTTCTGGGCCTAGCTAAAAGGTGTTAAAGAAAAGCACTTCTTGGGAGATAACTCATGTTTTTATTTTTGCAATGTTTTACTCTATTTTATTTGAGTCAAGGTGTTGTTTACTTCTGTAGCAACTCCTTTGTATCTTTAATTTCTCGTATTTGTTGTGCCAAGTAAAGTCTCTAGTGAAAAGTTAAAGTTAGATTTGGATTTATGCGCAGGAACAGATGTTTGTTGTCCACTATTTAATTTGTATAAATTCACACAAAAATCTAAACTACCTGATTTTTTTTTGCATGATCCCCAGCTATGTCCGAAACTTTTTCTAGTTCTTAGTTTTCTGATCTAAGCAATGTAAGTTCCTCGAAAAAATTCATCTTTACGTATTGTTTTGGTTTTGACAGACTCTGCATTTTTTACTTTGCATTCTCTCTTTTACTATGTTGAGTAGATTTCTTTGCTCTACAAAACTTCAGTGGTTGTATCTAATGTTTAAAAAGTATTAGTAATGCTTGTGTCCATGCAGAACATGCGAGTTTTCAAATCATGCACTAACCCTCTAATGAGAATTACTTTGAGTTTGGTGTGAAGAAAGTTTTCAAGGGTCAAGAGAAGAGGGTGATATAATGTGATCAAGAAGAGTGAAAAGCCTAAGCTTGGGGATGCCCCCGTGGTTCATCCCAGCAAATTCCAAGAAGACTCAAGCGTCTAAGCTTGGGTATGCCCTTTACTTGGAGCGTATTGTTGTTTTGTTTCTTCTTCATCAACAACTTATCAGGTTACTTCTAGTGAAACTATATTTTATTCGGTCACATCATATGCACTTTACTTGGAGCGTATTGTTGTTTTGTTTGGTTTTCTTTTATTTTCCTTGCTGCAATAAACTTAGTTGGAACCCAGCATTCTTGTGTGGGAGATAGACATGCTCTGCTTTTTCATACGAATACTCGTATTCTTCATTATCATACTCGTATTTTTCGTTTTTCTTCTAGCTGTTGCAAATCCGTTTAGCTCCTATTATCATTCATCTCTTATTCAAAGTTGTTAGTTCTTGTAGAGTAGTAGTACTCTCTTGTTTCATTGATATTTACGAGTGATGCTCCTACGAGAACAAGGCCCTTACGTTCATCCACCTTATTGAGGCCATCTTATAACAAAGACCTTATTGCACCGAACATCGATGATGCGGGAGGTGATGGAATTGCTAATCCGTCTAGCTTCCCATGTTATACATTTTTGAGAAGTGTAGGTCTAATGGATGACTTCTTGATGCTGATTGAAAGACTTGGTTTAACCAACTACATGGAGGATGAAGGTCTCTAGTATGCTACTCCCACAAAAACTTTTGTTGAGAGATTTAAATTTCATAACTCACAATATAGCTCCACTGTTGCTTTTAAGATAAATGGTAGTTCTTTTTCTTTTCCCTTGGAGAATTTTTGTTACATTATATGTATCAACGCTTCTGGGACAGCGTGCAAGATTCAGGAGAGACCCGCTGATCTTATGGATATCTATCGAGGAATTACCAATGATGATGTTCGCTCGTCCCAGCGCGGGAAGATAAGAAACATCCAACTTCCTGCCATCAGATATTTCACTTATTATCTTGCTACTAGTATCCTTGGTAGGGAGAAAACTAGCAGCATTTATATCTATCACCTTGCTTTTATTGATGCTGCACTTAACCGTGGCAATAAGTATAACCTTGGTTCTCTCATTGCTCGCCGCCTAGCTGCTAAAGGGCCCATTTATGGGGGCACTATTGCTACACGTATAGTAGCTGCTATAGGCCTTCCAGTTGCTCCTGATGATGAATTGATTGCTCCTTATAGACTTAATCTTGCTGCCATGAAGGCTCATCATTTTATTACTGCTAACTCTTGATGAGGATATCATAGGGTTCCATGGTGAATGTACATGCTTGAGCTGGAAGGAAATATTGAGCCTCACTGATGTTTATTATAAGGTGAATTCTTTCCTAGTAATAAATAATGTTTATGTTTATGAGAATGTTATACTACCTAAGCCTATGAATTTATGTATGATTAGGTTTATTAATAACACAAACATGGATGGAGAAGAGGAAGCAAGGAGAAAAACAAGGAGGTGTGGAAAACAAAGTTGCTGCCATGAAATACAACAACAAGGAAATAATGTTTCACTTCGGACTGGAAGAAGTCCCGAATTTGAAATAGTCATGGATTCTTCATATGGGCTCCAAATAAAGCAAACAAGCACAATCCGATTAGGAAATTTGAAGAGGTTTCCAATGGATCCGGCCTCATCAACAAATTAGACTCGTACAAGCCGTGGTGACCGAAACAATACAGAAATAGTTTTCTGCCAGTTTCCAAATAGAGTCCAATTGACTGCACCCATGATGGGTCAGTTTGTATCCGAGTTGGTTGAGTCCAAACGAGTAGAAATAGGTCAATTTCGTGGGAAACATCCCCCTCCCTCATATATAGCTACCACCTGCGTGTGGAATAGATGAGAAGAAGTTTAAACCAAAAATCAATGAACCCCTAGCCTCTAGATTGTATTGCTGCTAAGCATGCATCTTGAAGTATACCTGCAAAGTTGCATGATATCTTGTTATTCCATTGGGAATAGGGGGATACAGGACCGCTCGTGATCTTTGATTACGTGTGCAAGAGTGTGTAGTTGAGAATATCCAAAGGGATTGATTGTTGTTGCATTGGCAACAGGGGTTATCAAGTGAGAGGTCTCAGTGTAGCATTAGTTATCAAAAAAATCCACAAAATACCCACAAAAATAGAGAGAGCTCAATGAGAAGATCGGGCCACCCCATATCATCTTGGTATCAGATTCTCAGGTTGCCTCGGTGAGCAAAGTTATCCCTAGATTTAGTTGTTTTTATTCCTATCCAGAAAAAGCCATACAAAAATATTAGGTTTTAGTTTTGCTAGAGCCTAGATCGACACCAATTAGCTGCTACTAGTTGTTGTTTGCTGTTGATTTGCGTTCCTGTTTTTCTTTTTCATCTTTTTAGGGTTCATCGTGTTCATCTTTTGTTTCAATCTATACCCAAAAAATCTCCACACGAAAAATAGTGTGTTGTGATCTTTGTCACCACCCCGCGCGATCCTTGTTCTACTCGCCCTCGAAATCACTACACGCCAAAACTGCAGAAACCGCGTCGATCCTTTTTGCACTTTCCAAGTCCACTACAGTAACCGCGTAGCCAAGCCACCGATCCACGTCGTTCCTAGCCAATTCTCGCGCGCAGTTACGGCATGTGCACGGATTTTTGTCGGCTCCTTGTCGGCTCCTTGTCAGATTGTTCCGAGCGCGCGCCCTGGTCCCAACGCTACCGGCCAAAACCGCCCTGGTCACGCATTTCTGTTGCCCGCGCGCCCAAAGCGCTACCGGCCAAAACGCTACCAGCTGCGCGCGCTCCACCACCCCGATCAGTACTGCTCGCGCGCCAATCTCCTGGACTCGGTCCATCGCTGTAACCGCGTCGGCGCCTCTGTCTTATTCGCCCACGGATCTACTACCGACAGGACGCATAACCGCGTCTTAGGGCATGTACAATTGTGTAGACCATGGTCGTCTATAAAATTTGTCCACGTAGAGTATAGACATCCTAGCAGACGGCCCATACAACAGACAAACTATTAATCTGTGTATAATCTCCGTATCGCATGGGCCTGTCACGGTTTGTTTCCGGCTAAAACGGATCTGAATTAACCCATGATAGACTATGTTTGTCCATACAACGGCAAATAGGCTGTCGATAAGAAGAGATTTGTACGGGACTAGATCGTCGGTAATTTTATAGACGGGCTCAGACGGTTTTCCTTTTCTCTTTCTTCCACGTTGACTAAATTCCTACGTGGCCTATGTTACAGACGGCTGACTAAGCACCATTGTACATGCCCTTACCCAGGCGCTAACCACCAAATGCGCCAGACGCGCTCGGACGCGCTAAACGCAATAAACACGCTCGCTCCATTACCGGCCAAACGACGTGTACTGAGGGCAGAGTTTTGCCCCGTTTTCTTTACTGTCATGCGTTTTCTATTAGCTATAGTTAATTTTTGCTTTAGTTTTCTTCTACACTTTCTTTAGGAATTCAAGTCTGATCATTGTGAGACATAGCCAGAGCCTTTCTACAGCAACATATAGGTCCATAACCCAAAGACTAGCTGTTTTCTTGCTCTAACAGGCTGCTCATATCTTGGACATTTTGTGGACATATTTGAGCAATCTTGTGCCTGTTTTCATAGAGTATTTGCTAGTGTCTTTCCAGTGCTTGCAATACCTCTTCCATATAATTTCTAATCCACATTTGTCTCACAGAGTGAGTGTGTTCCTTTAGTGAATTTTATCACATTAGACAGTACATTGGAGTTGCTATTTTGGTGTTTCTAGGAATCCCAACCAAACCCCACCAAATACCCTGTTTTGTCTTGTGACACTTAATATCATGGTTATTCCCTTCTCACACTTGGTACACTCTTCATTGTTACTTGTTGGTAAGTAAATCCTATTCACTTTGGAACGGTAAGAGAAGCACTTTTTTGCTGGTTTTGAGTGAGTTGTGAGAGAACACCACAACCCATTGTGATTTTGTTTCACTAACAAATTAATCAATGGACTTTCCTAGTGTTGATGCTTGCAGTTCTACATTTTGGGAGGAGGATGCTAGTGGTATCCCTGCGTCAGATTTGTTCCACCTCACAGCAGACATCAAGGAAAGCCAGATTACTATTACCCTTGATAAAGGTACACAATATAATTTTGTTAGCCTTGAGGTTGTTGAAGAATTGCAGCTGGTTCCAAAAACATGTGATCCATTTAGGTTACATACATACGATGATGAACTTATTATCACTCACATAGTTTTTGTTCCTTTAACCATTCATGAACATAAGGAGAAAATTTTATGTCATGTGATGCCTAAAGCTATTATTTGTTCTCATCTTTTGTTGGGACAACAATGGTGCACTAGATATAGAGTTAATTTTGATAGCCATTATACTTATTTACAATTCTTTTGGAACAATAAGAAAGATTGGATAATACATGCATGGCTTACAAAATTTCAAAGAGTTAGAAATCGACCCTTAATTTCTGCTCAAATGCTTGAAAAGCAAAGACTTGAAAAACTTGAGATGCAAAGACTTGAGCGTATAGTTATGGGATTTGTCGATGTTGAGAAGGCATGTGAGGTATTTTCTACTAATGTAATCATGTCTACTCCTAGTGTTGTTTCTTCTGATGTGCAGGTTTCTTTTGAAGAAAGGGAGCCTATAGTACAACCTGCACCACCACCACATTTATTGGAGGAGCATGCCATTATTCCTAGTGTTGTTGCTTGTGATATGCATGTTGCTTTTGAAGAAATGGAGCCTTCTCAAGTACAACATACATCACCACTAGAGGAAGATGAATCAGTACCCACTACATCTGAGGAGAATGCCATTGACATTGGTGCTGATTTCGAGGTACAAACTACAAGTGTTGAATTATGTGAGTCTACTAATTTGCTAGTTGATTCTTGTGAGTTAACAAGCATATATAGTTCACCACCATGTGATAATTTCATAATTTCGAATTTTGAGCATGTGGTACTGGTTACCCATAAAAAAGTGCTTGCTAAAATACCACCTAATAATATTGTGTATTCAATCATGTTACATGAACCAATTACTGTGCAATATGCTATGAATAGGATTGCTGAAATTTCATATATCGATTCTAGCAACTATACTACTTGTTTCACATTTAATTTGGTTGGTGACTATAACATGAATGATTTTTTATGGTGGATCAAATATGTATTACTTGTGATAAAATGGCTGAATTGAACATTGTGTTATCTTGGTTCGATTGTTTACAATTTGCTAAATCTGAGCATGATTTTACACATATGTTTGGTTTGCCACAAAACTTGATAATTACATGTGCTACTGAATTATACTTCACTTCTATTTGAAAATTGAGTTGCAACTTTCATAATGAAAATAATAAACATGTTAACACGCTTGAGTGTACAACTACAACCAAATTTGATCATATATCTTCTGTGAGAACACTTGATTCGATATTAAACAATTAGAATATATACATAGATGTTTCTCCTTATGATCGTGATTCTATGAGCTTCCCTTATACTTGTAATTGTGATTGTTATTTGATGAAATTCTATTTGTTTTCATATGACAGTTATGTGATATTTACATGCCAAATTCGTGGTCCCATGTCATGTGAGATTTTTTATCATGTGCACACAACTAATGCACCCCATTATAGATACGTATATTGTGCATACACATTGTTCTTTTTGTTTCTTCCACGTTCAGTTTACCACAAGCCGCGGACGTCTTGTCTTGAAGAAAAGGAGGATGATGAGGATATCATAGGGGTCCATGGTGAATGTACATGCTTGAGCTGGAAGGAAATATTGAGCCTCACTGATGTTTATTATAAGGTGAATTCTTTTCTAGTAATAAATAATGTTTGTGTTTATGAGAATGTTATACTACCTAAGCCTATGAATTTATGTATGATTAGGTTTATTAATAACACAAACATGGATGGAGAAGAGGAAGCGAGGAGCAAAAGAAGGAGGTGTGGAAAAGAAAAGTTGCTTCCATGAAAAACAACAAGGAAATAATGTTTCACTTCGAACTGGCAGAAGTCCCGAATTTGAAATAGTAATGGATTCTTCATACGGGCTCCAAATAAAGCAAACAAGAACAATCCGATTAGAAAATTTGAAGAGCTTTCTAATGTATCCGGCCTCATCAACAAATTCTACTCGTACAAGCTGTGGTGACCAAAACAATCCACGAATAGTTTTCTGCCAGTTTCCAAATAGAGTCCAATTGGCGGCACCCATGATGGGCCAGTTTGTATCCGAGTTGGTTGAGTCCAAACGAATAGGAATAGGTCAATTTCATGGGAAACATCCCCCTCCCTCATATATAGCTACCACCTGTGTGTGGAATAGATGAGAAGAAGATTAAACCATAAACCAATGAAACCCTAGCCTCTAGAATGTACATGGTTGCGTGATATCTAGTTATTCCATTGGGAATAGGGGATACAGGACCACTCTTTGATTACGTGTGCAAGAGTGTGTAGTTGAGAATATCCAAAGGGATTGATTGATGTTGCATTGGCAACAGGGGTTATCCAAGTGAGAGGTCTCAGTGTAGCAATAGTTATAAAAAAAACCACAAAATACCCACAAAAATAAAGAGAGCTCAACGAGAAGATCGGGCCACCCCATATAAACTCTACTGCTGATCATTTAGTATATAGAGTTTTATTTGTTGACGGAGATGAGCAGGAAGTTATTGTGCCGCAACCTGTTTTTTTCAAAGTTGACAGGGCACCATGGTCACGCCCAAGGGAGAGATAGATGAGCAGCTGAGCTTGATGGAGTTCCACAAACAACAGGTGAGGCGATATGTGCCTTCCGAGGACTACACCACGCAGTACACCGGGGCGTTCTCGAGCACATATAAGGAGGAGGGCTCCTCCTCGGCACATTACGGGGGCGCCACCTCATGGTACCCTTCGGATTGATCTCCACTTAGGCCAAAATCCTAAGCTTGGGGGAGGTACACCGACATTACACTCATTTATATATCATGTTTCCGTCGGTTCTTTGTATATCCATGTTTTCGTTTTTTTCGTTTGTTTTCGTTTTCTTTCCTTTCTCTTTGTTTTTGTTGTTTTGTTCTTGCTTTACAAAACACAAAAAGACCAAAAATATTTCTGTTGTTTCTCTTTATTTGCTTCTTTAGTTTATTTTGTTTGTTTGCTTTCTTTTCTCGTTTCGGTTTAATATTCAAAAATCCAGAAATATTTTGCTTTGTTTGCTTGTTTCTTTCTGTTCTTGTCTTAAATTCGAAAACACAAAAATATTTGTTGTTCTTCTTTGGTTTTGTAAAGTTTATTGCAGAGTTCACCGGACTTCCGTGTCTCCTTTGGAGCTTGGTTATCATTATATATTATTCAATCCACAAGTGAAGAGCAATAATGATGATTTACGACAATTTAAGTTGTGGTGAGAGGCTGGTATGAACTCTATTTGTTTTATTTTTGTACATATACTCATCCATGTGGACATGCTTAGTTCGTTCGTGTAAGGTATATGTTATTTAATTGATGCTTAGTAGTTCGTGCTCTCACGATGTTTAGTTCCAACTTATTAATATAAGATAGCATGCCGTATGAATGTTTGCTTGCATTGTTTTATTCATAGAAGGGTATGACATTGTGGTATCTTCTTCTGATTGTTTTGCTTGAATCGACTTGGCACATGCTCATGCATGCATATGACTGAAAACAAAAAGTCAATTAAGCCTCGTTAATTTATTTTGCCTCGGAGTATTTGTATCACTTTTATGCCCATGTCAATGTTTTTTTGTCGCAAGCATAATTATGACAGTTGTTGCTCTCTTGATTGTCACTCCCTGTCTATTGCTAGCCTTCACATGTACTGAATATGAGCTCTAATCGTGCATCCAACTTCCAAAAACCAAAGTTTGCCAAATGTGTCCACCATACCTACCAATATATGTGGTATTTAAACGCCACTCGAAGTAAATTTCTCGTGTGCTACCTTTAAAACCATCGAAAAATTATTCCTGTTTTGTGCCCCTGTTTTAGCTTATTAGGACGTAAATAGAGAATCTTTATCTCACTTGTTGACTGGATTTCACACCCTGGACTAGTGACTTCATCCAGTTATCCAAATGATAGAAGAGCCGGCAGCAGGGTGCCCAGCCCCAAATTAATACAACAAATTCTCTTCACTATTTATGCCCCTGATTTATTAGTCAAAACATAATTGTGTAAACAAAACAGAAAGAGGGATGACCTTCTACCCAGATGCGTCCTTCTATGGGAGCCGCTCTTGTGAAGTCTAGTTGGCTTGTGACATACTGTGTTGTCTGTTTACCATTCGTTAACATAAGAATACACCTCTATTAAAAAATGTTTTCAATACCTCTGTTTAATAAAATAAAATAAAAAGCTCTAGCACATGAGTTAATCCATGCTTCCCTCTGCAAAGGGCCTTTCTTTTATTTTTATGTTGAGTCTTCACCTTCTCACTTTATGCACCTTCTTGAGAGCATGGCTGTCATTCTTAGTGTAACGTGCTTGTCCCAAAACACGGTTGATTGTGGTACAACTTTGATGCTTGTATCTTTGATATCTTAATTTTTAGTCTTAATTTGTACTTCAGAGGTACCCTAGCATTTATGTTTTGCTCCATTATTAAGGGCAAGCGAGTACACTTTATCATACCCAATTATGAGCATTGCAATCCCGCAGATTGATATACTTCATGTTTTTTATTATTAGTTTGTTGGCATCTCTTCATGGTCTCCATAACTGGTAGGTGACTTTTATCTTGCATTCATCTTATTATGAATTTCCTCAGCACTCGATCATATCGTGAGTATATTTACATCCAAT
Organism: Alopecurus myosuroides; assembly: GCA_028641055.1. Taxonomy (NCBI): domain Eukaryota; kingdom Viridiplantae; phylum Streptophyta; class Magnoliopsida; order Poales; family Poaceae; genus Alopecurus; species Alopecurus myosuroides. Next base: position 113,499,347 of record CM054063.1, on the reverse strand, counting down.
GAAACAAATGTTTTCGTAAAAGTCTTTTATCGCCCTCAGTTGTCACTGAATTGCTTGAGGACAAGCAATAAGCTAAGCTTAGGGGGGTTGATACGTACAAAATGTATATCCATTTCCGAACACTTTTCTTATTGTTCGCCTCCAAACTTGTGAGTTTTGGATACCACTAACACGGATTAACGCTGCTTTCAGAAGAATTACCTTGGTGTCTCGTTTTTTTGTGCCAAAAAATCAACTTTTGGGAAATTGCCCGAAAAAAACCCCATTGAGCTTATATCACCAGAAGACCCCAGGAGCCAAATGGACACCTGGAGGGGGGCAAGGACCGGGCCAGACCACCCCTGGGCGCGCCCCTAGCCCGCGTCGCCTGGTGGTGTGGGGCCCACCTCCACCCCCTCGGGGACCCCTTTTGACTACATATGCCCCGCAAACATAAAACGCGAGGGGGTTTGTCATATTCCACAGAAATACAAAAGAGCGCCGCCACCACCTCGAAACTCAATTCGGGGATCAGAAGTTCATGTTCTGGCGCCCTGCCGGGACGGGGATTCAAAGGAGATCATCGCCATCAACACCGCCACCTCTTCTCCATCAACCATCCATGTTTCCCCCGTCCATTTGTGAGTAAACACCGCTATAGGCTGAGAGGGATGGAAGGGATTGGATGAGATCGATCATGTAATAATGTCACATTGTTAGGGCATAGTGCCTAGTACCCATAGTTAGTGTTTTCTACCATTGTTGCAACTTGTTATGCTTAATTCTTGTCACTAGGGCCCGAGTGCCATGATCTCAGATCTGAACATGTTATTGTTTCATGAGTATAATTATACTTCTTGATCGTATCTGCAGGTTGTTTACACATGTCATTGTCCGGAACCCGAGGCCCCAAAGTGACAGAAATTGGGACAACCGGAGGGGATGGTTTTGACGTGAGGATCATGTGTGTTCACAGAGTGTTAATGCTTTGCTCTGGTGCTTTATTAAAAGGAGCACCTTAATTACCAGTAGTTTCCCTTGAGGCCCCGCTGCAATGGGCTGGTAGGACAAAAGATGTTGTGCAATTTTCTCATTGCGAGCACGTATGACTATATTGGAACATATGCCTATGGTTAGCCTAGAACTTGGATGCTTTCTTATTATTATCTGCAATGCCCATGTTTAGATTATTACATGGCCTATGTTATCCATGCAACACCCGTTCATCTATTCCCTCTATGCCTACGGAACTCCCATTCTGCTATTTCCCGCGATTGCTACTGTTGTTACTATTTTACTCCTGCTGTTATTTTACTACTACTACTGCTATAAAATTGTTAACACTGATACATTGTTGCGGGCAGCCTCCAGGCCGGCCTAGGACGGCTACTCTGTGTCCCAGGCCGGCGACCATATAGAGCGCCCCGGCCTCCAGCCCAGCCTCAGCCCGACCTAGGCCGGCTTTCCTGCGCACTAGGCCGGCGACCCAACAGAATTCCCGGCTTCCAGCCCGGCCAGGCCGGCTCCCCTTTGTGGGAAAGAGGGAATATGCCCTTGTAAAGCCTACCTACCCCCTTTACCCCCCTAGACTATATACATAACCCCCTTGGCTTCAGATCTAGGTTAGAGATGAATTTAGACATTTGAGCTTTGCTCTTGTACCCCTCTTGTGAGGCTACTCCTATGGTTTGAACCTAGGATCATATCAAGGCTACTCCTATGATGTGTATCTAGGATCGTATCAAGATTCATCAGGTTTCCTATCCGTTCCCCTTTGGATCCAGTTAGGGACTTTCCAATCTTCCAACTAACCCTTGAGGTTCTATTGGCGTGGTGGACTGGCCACGGGTGTGAAGCGGTTTCCGAAAAGGTGAGTTCGGTTGGACCAATCGTCCCGTAGGTGGCCGTTGCGGGTTAGTTGACGGGAGATTTGGGTTCTTTAGTTCTTGCTAGTTATCTCCCCTTTGTTTTCCCCATGATTACCCTCGTTTCCTATCTCGTGTTCTTCGTGTTCATCATTCGTTCTTCATGTTCTTGGTCGATTCGTGAAGATCGGGCCACCCAAGAGGTTAATCTCTCCATCATCTTATTTTTCTGTCACGTACACGGAGTCTGGAGGAGACCCGGAGGGGGGCCCTGGAGCCACCACACCATAGGGTGGAGCGACCCCCCCCCCTTGGCAGCGCCACCAAGGGGTGTGTCCCCTGGCCACCCACCGAGATCTCCCTTTCGCCTATTTAAGCTCCTTCTCGGTTTAACCCTAAATACCCGAGCCTCCATCCACGAAAAGTTCCGTAGCTGCTACATCGTCAACCCTAGTTTAGGAGGGTTCTGAAGCTCTCCCCGGCACCCTGCCGGGAGGGAAAATCATCACCGGAAGGCTCTACATCACCATGCCTGCCTCTGGAGTGATGCGTGAGTAGTTCATTCTTGAACTACGGGTCCATAGCACTAGCTAGATGGTTGTCTTCTCGTCTTTATGCCACCATGTTTAGATCTTGTGAGCTACCTAACATGATCAAGATCATCTATCTCTAATGCTACATGTTGTATTTGCTGGGATCTGATGAATATTGAATGCTATGTCAAGTTGATTAACAATCTATCATGTTTATGTTATTTATGATCTTCCATGCTCTCCTTTACTAGTAGATGCTCTGGCCAAGTTGATGCTTGTAACTCTAAGAGGGAGTATTTATGCTCGATAGTGGGTTCATGCCTTCATTTGTGATCGAGTGAGAGAAACGTGAAGGATGTGGATGTGTTGTTGCCATTAGGGAGAAAACAACAATGTTTCTATTGTTTACATTACACACTTTACTTAATGCAATAATCTTTTGCTTGCAACTTAATACCCAAAGTCTGATTGGATTACGTTTTGAGGGTGGATTATTAGTCATAGATGCAGTTGGATAATGGTCTATGAATTATGTTGTAATGTCCGCATGAATCTCATAGTAATCATTATGTCTTGCATATGCACTACGGTATAGCCTTTATTTATGTCAATTGCCCAGTTGTAATTTGTTTACCCAGCATGTTATCTATCTTTTATGGAGAGACACCACTAGTGAACTGTTGACCCTGGTCCATGCTTTTACACTGATAATAGAATCACTTCAAACATTGTTTTCTTTACTGCAATCATTGTTTTCCTCTCATTTACTACAATCACCGTTTTCCTTTCATTTACTTCAAATAAGCATCCTTTTCCACATTATACATCTAATCCTTTGTGCTAGCAAAACCGGTGAGATTGACAACCTCACTGATTCGTTGGGGCAAAGTATCTTGGTTGTGTTGTGTGGAGATTCCACGTTGCTGCTGAGCCTGGTAGTGCGTCGTGCCAACATCAGCTGTCAACAACCTTCAGAAGTGATTTCTTTCTCCTACTGGTCGATTCAATCTTGGTTTCTTTATGAGGAAAAAACTTGTTGATGTACTCTTCATACCTTCCTCTTGGGGTCTCCTAATGAACGTGTGTACACACGCAACAATCAAGCGAACCTTCCCGGCAATGATCCCACGCCCGCCTCTCCCCAACAGAACACCGCTGCACAGCAAGAACTCCACAAGGAGGACCCCTTCAAGCCTCAAGAGGGCCTCAATGTGTTTGAAAAACTCACTACCGGTCCTTCTGCGAGCGCTCTCGTTGAACAACTTGTCTACTTTGTTAGGACTGTGCTTCGAGATGCCCGCGAGAGGTACCCCGTGCAGAAGAAGATCCAGTACGCGCTCCTTGTGGCTTCGAGGAAGCTCCGCCACTACTTTGAGGGACACCCGATCACGGTGGTATCTGTGTTCCCTCTGGAGCAAATCTTGCGCAACTCCAACGCCATGGGGCATGTCGCGGAATGGGCTGTCGAACTCTAGCATTTCGGGATCCAGTTCCTCGCCACCAAGACAATCAAAGGAGGAGCTCTGGCGGAGTTCAACACAGAATGGACCAACCCGCCGCGAGAAGTGGATCCTGAGGAGGAAACAACCATACCAGGCAAGCTGGCCCCAGAGGTATGGACCATGCACTTTGACGACGCCTTCTCCTCCGAGGGATCAGGGGCTGGCGTCGTACTCACATCGTCAACAAGCGACAAGCTCTACTACGCCGTCCAGCTCCATTTTGGTCGCAGGGCCAAGGTCACCAGCAACATCGCCGAATACGAGGGCCTCCTCGTCGTCATCATGGTCTCCATCGCCTTGGGCATCAAGCGCCTCACCATCAAGGGATACTTACAACTCTTAGTGAACTTCTCCAACAAGATCTACACTGCCAAGGACCAACACATGGACCTGTACCTTGAAGAGATTCGCAAACTCGAGAAGCGTTTCCTTGGCATGGAGATGAAACACATACCTCGGACGAACAACAACGAAGCAAAAGACATCGCCAAACGAGCATCAAGGAACTGGGCGCAAGCCCCATGCGTCTTTGAAGAGAGGATCGAGAATCCATCCATCATGCCACCCATCAATGACGACAAGAACCAAGTCCACCAACACCTCGAGAACGATCTCCCACCGACTCCCGCCCAAGGCGCACCAGACTGCAGCATTCCTTCGGGATGCTACCTCGTGCTGGAATTCACTCATGAGGAAGCATGCTGGAACAAGAGTCCCATCGACTACATCCAGAAAGGGGAACTCCCCGAAGACGAGGCAGAAGCAGAGCACGCCGCCCGCCAAGCCCAGATGTACTGTGTCATCGACCACCAGCTGTACCGGAGGCGCCCCAATGGGGTAGCACTGTTGTGCGTCCCAACATATGAAGGCATGGACCTCCTCAAGTACATACATCAAGGAGACTGCGGCCACCATTCCTCGTCACACACGCTCGTCGGCAAGGCCTTCCGCTATGGTTTCTACTGGCCTACAACCCACAAGGACGCTATCAAGCTCATGAAGACCTGCGAGGCGTGCCAATTCCACGCCAAGAAAGCGCACCAGCCCGTGCAAGGATTGCAGACCATCCCCCTCTCATGGTCTTTCGCAGCGTGGGGGCTGGATATCCTAGGACCATTCCCGTGAGCGCTCGGGGGCTATCGCTACCTCTACGTCGCCATCGACAAATTCACCAAATGGGTGGAAGTGGAACCAGTCCGGGACATCCCGGCGAGGTCAACCGTAAAGTTCATCAAGGGGTTGGTCTACCGTATCATCACGGACAACGACACACAGTTCACAAGCGGCCTCTTCAAGTCCTACTGCGCCAACCTTGGCACCAAGATCTGCAACGCCTCCGTCGCCCACCCACGCAGAAATGGACAAGCGGAGCGCGCCAATGCCAAGGTCCTCAAGGGCCTCAAGACGAGGAGGTTCAATAAGCTCAAGACCCATGGTAAGAAGTGGATCGACGAGCTCCCGTCGGTACTATGGTCCATCCAAACCACCGCGACCAAGCCCACAGGGGAAACACCATTTTCCCTCGTCTACGAAGCCGAATATGTCCTCCCTGTTGAATTCAAGTATGGGTCTCCTTGAGCCCTTGCCTTCAACAAGGATAAGCAGGGATAACTCCACACCGAAGACCTGTTGTTCCTCGAGGAGGCAAGAAATCGCACCGCCGTCCGCGCGGCGCGGTACCAGCAAGGGCTCTGTTGCCACCACAGCAACAACATCAGGCCACACACAATGGGGGTGGTTTACCTGGTCCTGAGAAGGATTCTCTCAAGGGAAGGATTGCAAAAGATCTCTCCCATGTGGGAGGGACCGTACCGGGTAGCGCACATCGCGCGCCCAGGAGCGGCACGCCTGGAGACAGAAGACGGCACACCTGTGCCCAACCAGTGGAACATCCAACACGTACGGAAGTTCTACCCATGACGCCACGGTAAAAACGACGCCAGGACCTCTCTCCGTGAGGGTCTCAGGGGGTATCTCAACAGGCGTGCCCACACGGCCGAGAGAGCAAACGTTTGTTCCTCGAGGGCGTCACAAGACCACTACATCCTCGAGCTATGTACCTGAACTTGCGAGAGTATAAGCCCCATGACGATGGGAGTCCCGTATCCGCACGGTGATATCAAGTGCCTCTTGGGGGACCACAAGGTCACAACATCCCCAAGAGTTTGGTAACGGAAAGTCTCACCCTAGCAGTAGGTCCGACAGGTTACTGGATTGCATATACGCTCAACTTCTTTGAACTGGGCCTTCCATCGGCTGGTAGCGTGCTTTGCCGATTTGGCTGGCGGGTGCCCATCTGTTTTTGTCCTTCTGCCTAATGTGATCGCGCAAAAACTAACTCATCTGTAACACGTACGTCCTACTGCCATAGCGACAAGACGGGTATACGACACACTTATAAAAGAGCCCCACAAGCGGCCCATACCACATGGCCTCCACAGCACACGTAAATCTACCACAACTTGAATCACACGTCACAAAAACGAATCAACGACGGTTGGGCACGGTAACGCGCCTAAATCCTTCTAATCAATATAAAAGTTGTACTCCCGCCGTCTCAAATTAGCTGTCACAAAGTTGGACAAAAGTGGCCCTTTTGTCCAACTTTGTGACAGCTAATTTGAGACGGCGGGGACAAAAGTGGATGTATATATCCACTTTTGTCCAACTTTATGACAGTTAATTTGAGACGGAGAGAGTAAAAATTATCGCTCACTCCGATCTATAAAAAGTATTGGGCCTTTAGTTTAAATTTGATCAATTTTAAAGTAAAACCCTGACGTTTTCTATAGACCAGAGGGAAAGGAGTATATAGACGACAAACCTACTCCCTTCGATTCTAACAGATTTTTTTTTATCGGAGGGAGTACCATTAATTAAATATGGTCGTTTACACTCGTATCATAGAGTTTCACTCAAGTGATAGACGACATAATCATTGCTTAACATGATTTCCTTCATTCGTTAGACATGTAACAAAGTGTTTGTCGTGAGATTACCATTTCTTACTCTTTTCACACAAAAGTATGAACGGAGATAAGGAGGGGGCCTGTGAGGCACAACTGTACGATAGATGTCACGAACCCATTTTATACTAGACGGACACGCGCGCTTCGCCGCGCCATTTTGTTGGCGTTGTTGCATAGCCATCTGTTAGGCGTTGTTGCATGCCTTGTTCTATGTGGTGCATTGCTATGGCGTCACTATTTTACTTTGTAGCGAGCACCATGAAACCATACCAAGAAGGAACGAAAGATGGACTCGTAGGCAAACAGCCACCATGCACCATAGCAACAGTGAAAGAGGGCCACAAGGCAGTCTCAGTGAAAACGGCAAATGGCTGAGAATGCTCCTTGGCCACCACGCTTATGCCCACTTTTGTCCAACTTTGTGACAACTAATTTGAGACGGCGGGGACAAAAGTGGATGTATACATCCACTTTTGTCCAACTTTATGACAGTTAATTTGAGACGGAGAGAGTAAAAATTATCGCTCACTCCGATCTATAAAAAGTATTGAGCCTTTAGTTTAAATTTGATCAATTTTAAAGTAAAACCCTGACGTTTTCTATAGACCAGAGGGAAATGAGTATATAGACGACAAACCTACTCCCTTCGATTCTAAAAGATTTTTTTATCGGAGGGAGTACCATTAATTAAATATGGTCGTTTACACTCGTATCATAGAGTTTCACTCAAGTGATAGACGACATAATCATTGCTTAACATGATTTCCTTCATTCGTTAGACATGTAACAAAGTGTTTGTCGTCAGATTACCATTTCTTACTCTTTTCACACAAAAGTATGAACGGAGATAAGGAGGGGGCCTGTGAGGCACAACTGTACGATACATGTCACGAACCCATTTTGTACTAGACGGACACGTGGGCTTCGCCTCGCCATCTGGTTGGCGTTGTTGCATAGTCATCTGTTAGGCGTTGTTGCATGCCTTGTTCTATGTGATGCATCGCTATGGCGTCACTATTTTACTTTGTAGCGAGCACCATGAAACCACACCAAGAAGGAACGAAAGATGGACTCGTAGGCAAACAGCCACCATGCACCATAGCAACAGTGAAAGAGGGCCACAAGGCAGTCTCAGTGAAAACGGCAAATGGCTGCAAATGCTCCTTGGCCACCACGCTTAAATCTCTATAGAGTTAATTTGCCCACAGTTGTACGATAACCACCGACGAGCTGACCCCACGGTTAGAGCAAATGCGGCACAGGCTACATGGTCCCATGCGCGACTCCCTTCAGATCGGGAGGGAGTGTGGTAGCCACACGCCCCTCCCACCTCACCGGGGCAAGGCGACGTGCCGCTGCGCTATGCTTTAGAGCATCCCAGCCCTATTTTCGGCGCAAAATAGCGCCTCTTGGGGGCTATCCGGCGTTATTCTCATCCTGGAGACGACAGTTCCCAGTCGCGTACCCAGGCGGCACAGTGAGATTTGACAATTTAAAACAAATTTGGACAAAATTTAGGCGAATTATATTATTAGTGACGAAGATAGGCGAATTTACACGGGACGATTCGAGAAAATTAAAAAAACTAGGAAACTAGTCGGAATCGCTCGCCGGCTCCTTTTTTGGGACGGCGTAGCTGCAGCCCTGGTCGGGGTCACCGCCGTTGCTAGGCTTTCTCGGACCTGGCGCGACGTCGTCGTCGTTGTCGTCCAGCACAATGACGCCGTTTTCCTCGCGGCCGAGTCTACGGGCGGCAAAATCCTGCATGGCCTGCCGCTGTGAGGCCACCTCACCGGCGATGTGGTCCTTGCGGGACCAGGCGAGGGCCATCTCCAGGTCGAGCTCCAACTCGTCGTCCTCCTCCTTTTCGGCATGACGAGTCGGAGGTGGCCCCGTGGCGGCGATGGAATGCGTCGCTCGCCGATGACGATTCCCCGGATCGAGCGGGCGGAGCAGGAGAGGGCTCGGTCTTCATCGGGCGCAGCCCCGGTGTTCGCACGGCGCCGGAAGACTGCGACGGGGAGGACGGCGATTCTGTCGCCATCCTTCTCGCCGCCCAGGAGCCACCCACACGGCGCCGACAGAAACTTGACACCCGTGGCGGGGGTGGGGGGCTACTCTAGACGAGGGACATTGCCGTTCTCGATGTGCGTGAGAACGGCGGCGAGGGTGCGGCCCGGGGCGCCCCACTAGCGGCAGCGACCATCAGAGTTGCCGCACGACGGCACAACTAGCACCTCGTAGGACGCCAGTTCGTCGTCGCGCCGCTCCCGGAAGTAGACCACCCACACGCCGAACTTGGTGGGGTGGAAGCGCGGCTCGACGCGCTGCGCCGGCGTCAGGTGGGCGCGCTCGTCGTGGATTGCGCCGACAAAGTCATCTCCTTCTGGGATGGGGGGCACGGTAGCCCGCCCACGCTCAGCCTCCAGTCGCCGGGCAGGCGCATATCCGGGGGCACCAGGTAGCTCGCCGCATACAGGAGGCTCGCCTCTTCCTCGCGTAACCATCGCCTCCCTGAAGCCGTTGGCCGCGGCGCCGTCTCCGGGGAAGCGTGCCGCCATCGCCTGGAAAGAAGTGGGCTTGGGCGAGTAGAGGGGGATCTGGGCGAGAAGAGGGGGATTTGAGCGAGCAGAGAGAGACGGTGACGGTGGCTTTTTTTTAAGGGGGCAAATAGACGGGGTAGCTGCGACGGTGCACCGCCATTACGCCGCCTCGCAAACTATTCGGCTGCTCCACTCTGCCAATCCGCGAAAACGATTTGAGCTCGTAAGGGCGCGACTGAGCGAAAAAAGGGGCGCAGACGAAAAATAAGCGGCCCTAGGGCTCTAAGGGCTCCTGGAACCGTGCGGCTGGAGATGCTCTTACATTTACAGGCAGCACTGGTGCTGCCTGGGTTCATCGGGTCCTCGTCCCCTGCTAGATCCGCATCCAGCAGCAAATAAGAAAGGACACGTATAGAGAGCGCAACTGCGCTAGATAGGAGTTGAGCACTCAGCTAATTGGAAATTGACACACCCATCACTGTCAAGATCCACGGTAACTTTTCGTGCATCCTATCTCACACGTGCATTCCCTTGGAAAAATAAAAGCTGGCCTTCATTGTCCCCTACATGCACAGGCTCAAGTCGAAGCATTAATTTTGCTTTTCAATTCAACATACTATAACTTTTGTGCCGATCAACGGAATTTCGGTCTCTTTGCACTTTTGGAATCCTCGCGGTAAGCTCTTCAAAACAAGATGTCACTTGCATATGTTTTGAAGAAAATAAAATTTACGCAACTTTTGTACATCACCAAGCAAATTTGGTGTGCGATGAAGCAACTTTGTGCTCGACGAAGAAATAGGTTTCTGATCAACCGTAGAAAACTTCACAACATTAGTAGTCAATTTTTTTGCCTAACAAAGGAAATTTTATGAGGGGCGAAGCAACATTGATGCGCGACGAAGCAATTTCACAACAACGGTAAGCAAATTTGGTCCGTTTTGAGGAAATTGCACATCGGTAAGTAAATTTGGTGCGCATTGAGTCAAGTTCACAACAACGGTAAGCAACCCTGGTGCGGGCTGCGGCAACTTCACAACAGCGGTAAGCAACTTCACAACATTGATAATAAAACTTCACAGCAACTTTGATACGAGGCGAAACAACTTTGATGGACATTGATGTAACTTTACAACAATGGTAAGCAACTTTGTGTGTTGAGACAACTTCACAACAACGCTAAGCAACTACACATAAATTAAAGGCAATTTTGGAAACGAGGAAAAACAACTTAACTATGATGTGCGTTGAGTCAATAATAAGAAACTTTATTAAAGCGATAAACAAATTTATAAAAATAGTTAGAGACGCCAACGAGCTTTGGACCTCCACACAAACGAATTGATTTGTGATTAGGGTTTGTCATGGGACGCGTGCAAGGGCGGAAAACATTGAGACGGCGAGGAGAAGGAGATGAGTCCGTAATCGAGCAACTACTTTAAGATAGCGAATCGAGGGCAGGTGAGAAGTTTGGAGACGAAGCGAGGTCGAGAAATTTGTCGCGTAGCGTGAGCGCTCGTGACATCTAAGTAGGGTAGTTGTGCCTTTTGGTATTTCCAAATAGTATAATCCTGCCGCCACTCTCCCGGTTGCATTTTTTTAAACGAAAAACCCAGCCTCTGCATCTGGACGATGCACACGACTTATTATATTAAATCGCTCAAATTCAGTGTTCAGAAATAGTTAAGATACATCTCAGCGGAACCGAATAGTTGTTGTGTAAATCAGCCACTTGAACAACAACAAAGCACCCAAATTACACATACTGTAATCTCCTAGTGTGCAACTAACCACCCTGGTTGAAGATAGACCGGATCACCGTCATGAGCCGGGTACATCCAGAATCCCAACAGCCTCGCTGGCCTTGTGGTAGCAGGAAAGACCACTGATAAATCCAATGCGTAGCTCAATGAACAACCTGCAGAAAATGATCAACTTTCAAATTGTTAAAAATAACATCATTCCTGCAATTCCAAATTGCCCAAATAAAACCACATACACCTATGCGTATACTAGCTTTTGTAGTTTTGTTCACACCATTTAACCAGGATTCAAACAAATTAGATACAGATAAAGGTGTTGTTATACTAAACATGAAAGGAACTAGTCTCCAGATTTTTCGACCAAAGTCACAAGAAATAAAAAGCTGATTAACCGTCTCTTCTTCGTTACAAAACACACATTTCGTACACACCGTCCATGATATGGGGTGGCCCAATCTTCTCAATGAGCTTCTCTCCCTTTTTGTGGACTTTCTGAATTTTTGTGATAACTAGTGCTACACTGAGACCTCTTACTTGGCTGACCCTTGTTTCCAATGCAACAACAATCAAGCCCTTTGGATATTCTGAACTACACACTCTTGCAAAAGTAATCAAAGATCATAAGTGTTCATGTATCCCCCTATTCCCAACGGAATAACAAGATATCACGCAACTTTGCAATGGTAATACTTCCAGATGAATGCTTGTAGCAATACAATCTAGAGGGTAGGGTTTCTTTTGGTTTAAACTAGATCTGCCTCAACCACACGCATGTGGTCTCTATTTAAGGGTGAGGGGTGCGGCCACAAGGGGTCTTGCGCAAGCATCAACTCCCCCTAGGACTAGGACTCCTACTTGGACTCCCACTTGGACTAGGACTCCTACTTGGACTCTAAGAGAGGATACAAACCGGCCACTTTAGGGGATTCGGCCAAATATGGTATACAAACCATGACTAAAATAATTAGGACTTTACTATGGCACATTGGTCTTTAATTTGGCTCCCTCCTCTTGTTATCATTCTTGCTTAATGTGGAATAACAAGCTAGTAGTTGTTTTCCACACTCGTATGATTGTTTTCACCATCTTGTATGTTTGTTTTATCCATAGTACACTTGTTTTCACCACTTGTAGTCCTGTTTTCCAGCATCTCCATGTTGTTTTCCAGCTCCTCTTGGTTGTTTTCCACCATCATGTTTGTGTTATCAATAAACCTGATCATACATAAATGCATAGACTTAGGTAGTATAAAGTTCTCACTATCACAAACATTATAATCAATAAGGAGTGAATTCACCTGTTGTAATAGCTTGGTCCTTGACCTTGTCATAGGTCCAAGTCTCACTTCATCTTGTTTAAGTGGTAATGTACTAGGGATGTCCTCATCATCCTCCTCCTCTTGAAAATGCATCGACCTCGACACATCAAGGTCATCTCCATGATATGGTGTCAAATGAGCAACATTGAAGTAATTACTCACTCCAAACTCATCAACTGGAAGATCTTTCTTGTATGCATTGCCATTGATCTTGGCAATCACTTTGTAGGGGCCAGCACCTCGAGGCAATAACTTGGACTTTCTGAGCTTAGGAAATCTGTCCTTTCGAAAGTGTATGTCGAGACATCGTAGTAGTTTTCATAGACTGGGGTGCCATGAGACTACGGTAGAGACGTGGGGTAACGGGATAGCGTAGTAACACAGAACACGGGATTTTACCCAGGTTCGGTACGTCGCGACAGTACGACGTGCCTACTCCTGCACTTCTCACTAATTGGGACTAAAGCCCGTATAACATGGTTACAATGTGAGAGAATAGATCTAGCTACTCGACGAGGATGAACTTCCCGGCGAGTTGCGTAGAGCTTTAGCTTGTGTCTAACTTAACTTATGTAATCTATCTCCCGTCCGGCTTTATATAATAGCCGGATTAGGGCTTACAGAACAAGAAACCTAGAAGACTACGTTTAACTTGTAACTTGGAAAGTAAGGAATCCGTCTTCTCCTCCAAGCCAGATCACGCGGGCCGTGATCCGGGTTCTTCTAGAATCCGGCTTCTGCGCGTCGGACTACTGGGCCGCCCAATGGACCTAAGCCCATTACCATGTAGGCCACCCTGGTAGTCCGGCTCTTTTGTCTACCATCTTCTATACCCCTATTCAGTATATATCCGACAGTAGCCCCCAGGAAGGATCAAAACTCTGAAACTCCGTCTTTCGTCAAATACATTTTGTCCGGGAAAACTTGATTCAGCAGTCTTGATTCTTTCTTCTTTCCTTTTGAAGGAGATGGTAACATAAAACTCGGAACTACGAAAATCCGGCTTTTCTTCTCGCGATCCTTCGCGGAAAAGGAACTTATGACATCAGCGCCTTAATCATGCTGACGCAACCGCCGCTTGGTTTCACGCGGGAAACCCTGCAACGTATCTCTGACAGATTCTCACGAGAAACGAGGAGATAGCCATCATTCCTCTGTCGTTCCGTTTCCCGGATTTTCCGGCGAGCAACACGCGTCGAACATCCAACGGTCAAAAGAGCCGTTGGCACGTATCTAGAGGTTTTCAGGCTATAAATAGCCGTCCTCGTCGTCATCGGAAATCTTTCCTCACTCCATCACTGCCCACGCCATTGACGCAACCGTGAGCTCGAGAGCAAGACCTTGCCCCGACGAACTTTTCGCACGCCGGAGCGCTCATTCGCCACCAAAGAAGATGGCCTCTCCGTCGTCCTCACCAGCTCGCGCTTCCATCGACGAACTTTTGGGCGACCTAGATCCACAGCTAGGGTCGCCCAAGCCTGCCGGCGGCGAGCCGGAAAAGACCACGGCATCCGCGGCGGGCGGAGGAAACGCTTCCACCGCCGCGGACGTCGCGGGCCCAAGCGCCACAACCACTCCGCCGTTTGCACCTGAAACGGCGGAGGAAAAAATCGAGCTCCTCGGCGACAAACTCGCCGCCGCGAAGGCCGCCGCCGCCGCCGCCGCCGGAGCAGACGAGGAAGAGGAAACTGCAGGCAACTGGAGTGCCTGCAGTATTCCCCCGGCTCTCCTTCCAAACTTGGAGAAGGAGGGTTTGGTGCTCAAAAAGAAATGGCGGCTCCCGGAAGAGGAGACCGAACCCACGCCACCAGAGGGCGAAAGGGTGCTTCTTGCCTCCCACCTTCTACGAGGTATGGGGCTCCCACCTTCCTCTTTCTTCCTCCAGGTTCTGTCACATTACAGCATCCAACCTCACAACCTTCCTCCCAATTCCATTCTGTACATGGCCGGCTTCCAGGCCTTGTTCGAAGGTTACCTAGGAATAGAGCCTAGGTTAGATTTTTGGATGTATTGCTTTGGGGTCAAGCGTAACTCTTCGGAGGGCGCACTCCCAAATTGCGGGACCATTTCCTTTACTTTTCGGAGATTCCGAGAGGATTGGTTCCCCAAAATCAAAACTTCAGAATCCGTCAAATTTTGGACGGGTTCTTTTTTCTATCATCCCGACGTGCCTTTTCCTAAAAAGGCCGTCGGGGTTCCACCTTTTGTGAACTCCGCCGTCGTTCCCCAGGATAACTGGGTAACAGAGGCCGTCCAAGTTCTGCCTCCAGATCTGCTAAGGATCAAGAGGCGCATCGCCAAGCTCACCTCCTCCAAACCTCCTTTGACCGGTATGGACACGGTCTTTTGCTGGCTGGATAGGCGGATTCAGCTATTAGCAAACCACGGAGGCCGTCTCCTGTGTGAATACACGGGAGCCAAGGATCCAATGCGGACAACCGACAAGGATTGGCCCGCAAAGGAACTTAGGCGGCGCATCAATCAGTTGGTCGCATCGCGCGACCAATACACGGAGAGTCGGCCAATGTACACGGCCGACAACCCAGCTCCCAAGGTAAATTTTCCGTCATTTGGGTATAATCTCAATTACTGGATAATCTACCTTTTGACTCTGATTGGTTCTTCCGACAGCTTGCGGATCTTCCAGACTCGGAGTTAGCCTCCGAGGCCGAGCTGGATGCGCTGCGCACCGCCGCTACGGGTGGGCGCAAGCGCAAGAAGATAATTTCTTCGGATGAGATTATCGACCTTGACGGAATCCCCGTCGCCACTTCCAGGTTATTTTCTTCTGGGTTTTTCTTTTATGGGATCTTTTTCGTCCATCTTCGGTGTTTTAACCTTTTCCGGGTTTTTGGTTTTTAGCCTACCCCCCCCCCCCAACCTGAAGCCGAGAAAGCTGAAGAAACTCAGAGTTTCTTCCAACCGAGGCAGCCAACCATCTCCCGCCGTCGCCCCGGACACGCCGCAGACAATGGCGGAAGAGCCTACTGCAGCCACCACCACCAAGCCCCCAGAGCCCAGCCAGCCCGTTGTGTCCGAGTCGGACACGAGGGAAAGGGCGGCTCCAGAGGTGGGGAAATCTTCTCGGACTTTCGACGAGGAAATCCCCACCTTTGATAAGGATTTTAAAGCTATCAATGACGGCTTGGACGCAGCCGGAAATCACTTCGCGGAATACGCGAAAGAATTCAAAGAAAACTTAGCGGGTTTGCAGCGCATGAGCCAGGTATATAACTCTAGCCCCCAAGCATTAATTAAAATGCGTGCTTTTTGCTTTGATGCTTTTTGTACTCATTCTTCTCCTTTCCATGTTTCAGCAAACCTCCGAGGCCATAAACCTGGAAGTTTTCAGGAAGCTCACCATCAAGAATAAAGAAGTTCGAAGTCTTCTTTCTATTCTTGAGGAGAAGGAGGCGGAGCTGGAATCATCTCAGCTCGCTTTGACGGAAACGAAAGGTAAGCTTTTTCGTTTTGAAATTTCCGATTTAAGACTTTGTCTAAGTTTTTTCCCGAGGAAATTGATCAACTCGGATTTTCCCTTGCTTTTCAGCTGCATTAGCTCAGGCTAAGCAAGCAGCGGAAGATTCTGGCAACGCCGAAATTCTCCGCAATGAGAACATTGAGCTTCACAAGAATCTTGTGAAAGCTCAACAAGACCTGGAAGCCAGCAACCTGGCTCTTGGAATGGCTAATTCCAAGGCTTCCGAACAGGCGGAGAAAGACAAATCCACCATTCAGGATTTGACCGAAGCTCTGAACCTTCGCCTGGAGGAAGTTTCCGAGATCGACAAGCTCATCGGTAAATTTCTTACCCTTTTCCTCATCTTTCCATGTTTTGCTTTCTCTGTTTGTCTGCTTAACCCTTTTATATGTTTTATTGGATCAAACAGGAGACACCCCAGATGGAACTCGGATTGCAGGCATCCGAGCTTTCGGGGAAACATGGAATTTGATTAAGGCTGCCGGGACGCAGCTCATAGAGAAGTTCCTTCCCGATAAATCTGGGGAATGCTCGGAGGTTGAAAAACTTCCGGGTATCATCATGGAGGTGGCGGAGTCCAAGGAGTCTCTTCTCCGCTCCGCTGCACGGGGTGGCGCGCGCATGGCCTTAGGCCTTATGCGCATGCACTATCCTAGTGCCAAATCCTGGCGTGTGGCCACCGGTGTCCCTCAGGGATACACGGATGCGCAACGAACCACCATCTTTGGTGAAGTTAAAGGCCACGCCACCCAGATTGCCGCCATGGTAAATGTCGCCGTCAACTATCCAGAAGAGGAAGCTCCTCCAATCCCCGACGAAGAAAGCAGCGAGGAGGAGTCGGATTCTTGAAAGGTTACTGGAACCTGGATAGAAAAAGTAGACAATAGGAGCATTACTGTTCTTTCATTTGTAATCCAAAATGTAATGCTTCTTTTGTATGAATGAAAATTCCGTCGTTTGCAGTTTAAACTATGAAATTACTTTGCAAGTTATTTTGGATTTTACCATTCCTTTATCTTCTAAGTTCTCTGGTGTATATGCTTTAACTGTCCTTAGTGTTTGAAATGGCTCAAATAGCATTATGAATCGTTATGCCGAGTAACTGGGGACGAACCAATCAGTTTTTGAAACTCGGAAACATGAATCATGCTAAAGGCATTTTTACTAACTAGTTCCAGTAACCCATCATACGCACAATCAGATAAGACTTAGAGAAACAAGGAAAGTTTTAAGTGAAACTTGGGCACGCAGGCAATTCAAGTTTCCTTTAGCCGTTAAAAGGCTGAAAAATCATTCAGTTATGTAACGCCGAGTACGCAAGCACAATTCGGGTTAACGTTGAGAAATTTGTAAGATCATTGGGAAATAGATGAGGCGGAAATACTTTGCACTTATAAGAAACATGGATGACAGCATTCCGACAACTTTATTTCATGATCTCAAAAGATGTTTACATAGAAATTGAACTAAGTACGGAAAGGTACATAACTTTCTATACGTTCCCAGGCTTCCGCAATCCGCTTGACTTTGTCGAAATTTTTCAGCAGCTTGAAGAGTGGTAGGGTTTTAGCCCCCAGCCAACTGATAAATCTGCTGACGGCTGTGGCGGAACCCGTCAATCTTTGGACATCTTTTACACATGTAGGCTTTGAGATATTCAAGATTGCCTTGATCTTTTCCGGGTTAACTTCTATTCCTCTGTGAGAAACGATGAAACCCAGAAGTTTTCCTGAGGGAACCCCGAATACGCACTTAGATCGATTCAACTTCATCTTGTAAGTGCGCAAGTTTTCGAAGGTTTCTCGCAAATCCTCAAGGAGTGTATCTTTTTCCTTGGTTACGACGGCAATATCGTCCATGTAAACATGGACATTTTTTCCAATCTGACTATGCAAACAACGTTGCATGCAACGCTGGTAGGTTGCACCTGCGTTCTTCAGGCCAAAAGGCATGGTTATATAGTAATACGTCTCGTACGGGGTTATAAAAGAAGTCTTGATTTGATCTTCCTTTTTCATGCGTATTTGGTGGTACCCGGAGTATGCATCCAAAAAGCATAAAAGCTCGGAGCCTGCAGTGGCATCTATTATTTGATCGATTCGCAGCAGTGCGAACCTATCTTTCGGACATAACTTGTTCAATCCTGTGTAATCTATACACATTCTGAGGGCAGTTGTGTCTTTCTTCGGTACTAATACCGGATTTGCGGACCAATCAGTATGTATTACCTCCTTGATGAAATCCGCTGCTAAAAGCCGGATAATTTCCTTGCCAATAGCCTTCCGTCTTCTTCCGTCAAATCGACGGAGACCTTGTTTGACGGGTTTTGATCCGGGAATAACCTTGAGTTGGTGCTCAGCAAGTTCCCTGGGTACGCCTGGCATGTCAGCTGGACACCAGGCGAAAATATCCCAGTTCTCACGGAGGAACTTGATGAGCTCGCCTTCCTATTTGTCGGTCATCCCAGTCCCTACTACGACAAATTTTGTCGGATCTTTGGGATCTAGGATTACCTGTCTTGTATTCTCGGACGCCTTGAAGCTATCTGTTGGCTTCCGAGTTTCTTTTCCTGCCGGCATTTCTTTCGGCGATACCTCCTTGGCTAACTCCTTCAGTTCTTCCTGAGCTATAACTCTTTGAGCGCAAAGGGCGTTTTGCTTCTCCAACTCGTTTGCCAGCTTGAAATCACCGGCAATGGTGATTACTCCTCCTTTGGGTCCTGGCATCTTCAGCTTGTTGTAGATATAGCAAGATCTTGCCATAAATTTGGCGAAAGCCGGACGTCCGAGTATTGCGTGATACACGCTTTCGAACGGCACTACTTCGAAGGATACTTTTTCCTGCCGGAAGTGATCTTTATCTCCGAAGGTGACATCTAGGGAAATTTCTCCTAGGGATCGTGCTTGCCTGCCAGGAACAATGCCATGGAAGCGTATATTGCTGTAGTTGAGCTGGGACTCGGAGATCTTCAAGTGCTTCAGTGTATCCAGGTACATTATGTTGATGCTGGATCCTCCGTCCATCAGCACTCTTCTTAGCCTAGTGTTTTGAACAATAGGGCTTACAACAAGAGCTTGTGTGCCGGGTTCAGGGATATTTCCGGGATGATCTGACTGATCCCAGATTATCGGTGTGTTGGAGTACTTCAAGAATTTTGGGGTTGCAGGAACAACCGCGTTTATTTCTCGAAGTGTCCTTTTGGCCACCTTTGCTGACGGGGTTGCTAGGAAAGTTAACATTGCTTCTCCGTCAACTCTCGGAAATTTAGGTTCGCCTTTTCGCTGCTGTTCCTGGATTTTGTCATCAGTGTCCGATTCACTGTCTTCTTTTTCAGCTTCTGGCTTTTGTTTGGCAGGTTTCCTCTTGGAACCCTTCCCTTTATTTCCGGATCCTGCATTGCCTTTCATATGCTTGTTTAGCCGGCATTGCGCGTTTGTGTGGGTTGGTTTCCCAAACTGAGAGTGGTGGACGCAGGGTTCCGACATAATTCTCTCCCATTCTTCGGGAGTGTAATTGATTGGATCCGGACTGCAGCCTTTCCACTTGTTCACCTTTTCTCCTCCAAAGGCTATGTTAACCTCCTTGGGCTTTGTTGTTGACTCCGGAGTTCCTTTTTTATCAGAACGAGGTGTTTTCTTGGCCAGTATCAGTGAATCAATATTGCCTCCTCTTGCTCTGATATCGTCTTCGGCTGCAGCATGCTCATTAGCGGGTGTAAGCATAGATCCGAGATCTTTGTGCTTTTTAGAACCAACCGTGAACGGTACAAGTCCGGGTTTTAGGCCATTGACGAAAGCATGCATTGCTTGTACGTCAGTTACTCCAGAGCAACTATTCTTCATTGCAGTCCATCTGGAGATGAAATCCACGTATGGTTCATCTTCAAATTGGGTGCAACGGTTCAGCTGGTTGATGCTATTTGGGCGTTTGTATGTTCCCCGAAAGTGCTGAGTAAATACCCTCGCCATATCATCCCAACTGTCTACAGTTCTTGATGGTAAACCATTAATCCAATCTCTGGCTCCGTCTAGCAACATTAGGGGAAGAAACTTGACAGCTTCCAGGTCTGTCCCGTTGTTGATTTGGACGGCTGTGTAATAATCTGAAAGCCAGGTATCCGGGTTTGTACTGCCGGTATACTTTTGGTAGGTTGGACCAACTTTGGCGAAGCCAGAATGTAGGGCTATCCTTCGGATCCTGTCAGTAAAACACTTAGGACCAAAGTATAGATCATCCTTTTCTGCTCTATCAATATGTGCAGAATATCTCCCGGCTGAATGGACAGAAGGGGATCTGCTCTTTTCTTTTCCATTGTTGCGCGGACGCGCTTTTCCGGGGTTATCTCTATCTCTTCCGTTGTCACGCCCCCTGGGATTAGGTGGAGTCCTGCTCCTGTACCTTTCCTTATCCTTAGGCGGTGTCCGAGATCTTTCACGTCTGTGAGGTGTATCGTATCTTCCAGTTTTTTCAGCTGGGTTTCTCGGAGGTGGCATTATTTTGCCGTCATTCCGGTGTTTGTCTTCCCGATCGTGTGGTTTATATCCATCTTTCGGGAGATGAGGCCCGGTTCTAGACGCTGCGTCCCGGTTGTCGGGGTTTTTCTTGTCTTTTCTCGGATCCTCTTTTTTATCCGAATCTCCGGGTTCTTCCGGTCCAGGTGCTCCAGCAGCGCAAGTAACAGTTTTGCAGAGGGCGGAATTATCATGCAGCCTCCCTGATCGATCTTGTCCTCGCTGTTGCTGCTGTAATGCTTTTCCTAGGAAAGCATACACCCCTTGGAGTTTTTCCCCGTTGGAGTACAGATCATTGTTCAGGATGGCGAACGCTGCTTCCGCGTTTTCAGCTGCGGTTTTGTATATTGGTTCGCCCTTGGCATCTTTGCCGTTTAACTGCTTTTGCCAAGATGGGTTGTAAAACCTTTCTTTTGGCGGCAGTTCTTCCGGTTTTGCGATTCCGGGTAACCTAGTAGGTTTTAAGGCAGATATATGCTTTCTCTCGTACTCCTCTATTTCTTCCTTCATGACTTTGATGTCATTATGGGTTTGTTGGAGATGTTGCCGAGATCTAAGCAGATGTTGCTGTTGCCGTTGGAAAGCTTGTCTCCTGGCTTCCAGCATCTCAGGGGGTTCATTGGGTCCCACTGGAGTTTGTAATAGTTCTTGCTCTTCCAATTCTGTCATTGGTGGAGCAGTGATTTCCTTAGATTTCTTTTCCGCAGGCTTTGTGCCACTAATATCTCCGACTTCCAGGTTTTCATCAGCGAGATCAGCTGACTTTTTCTTCCGGAGTTTGTACTGGAGTTTTTTAGAAGCACGGTGCTTTTTCTTGGAAGACGGAGGTTTTTTGACAGGTTCATCCTCTGTCATCTCCTTGACATTAGGGAATATCGGAGAAGTTTCTCCGTCTTCCCTCTCTTCCACTGGCGGAGGGGTTTTAGGGCTTTCCTGGCTATCGGCACCCGTTGTATCAGCTGGTTTTGCCATTAGCACTTCATGGAACCCTTCTTGAAAGGACTTAACTTTTCTTACGAAGGCATCATCGTCCTCGTCTTCGGAGTCGAAGTTATCCGATCCGGTTTCCGACTCCAATCTCGCCTCTATGGCGGCAAGGACGGACTCTGTTTCCGAGTTCATCGTCTGGTTGACGGATGTCGGATCTTCCGTCTCTGTGACGGGTATTGGTTCTTCCGTCTCTGTGACGGGTGTATTGTTATCTGCCTCTTGCACGGGATTTACGTCATCCGTGTTTTCAGCGATCTCGGATTGCACCATGCCGATAAAGTGCGTATCACTGTTTTGTCGGCGATCTGAGCAAAATCCGGCATCATAGTTGTCTTCGACTGGGTATAGGGCGGGTGGGATAAATTTGCTTCCACCGCAAAACCCCATTGCCTCTGCAGTTAGTCCGATAAAGATGTTAGCAGATCCAATCGGTAACACGCAGGCACTTACCAGGTGGTTTTGCGCCGGTATGTATGATCCGTTATCGAGGAAGCGCCCGACGTCGTCGTCGAATTCTAAGCTTCCGACAGTGATCGATCTTCCAATTCCGCCGAGTATCCCAGATCGGAATTTCACGCCTGACGTCATTTGCCCCACGGTGGGCGCCAACTGTCGAGACATCGTAGTAGTTTTCATAGACTGGGGTGCCATGAGACTACGGTAGAGACGTGGGGTAACGGGATAGCGTAGTAACACAGAACACGGGATTTTACCCAGGTTCAGTACGTCGCGACAGTACGACGTGCCTACTCCTGCACTTCTCACTAATTGGGACTAAAGCCCGTATAACAGGGTTACAATGTGAGAGAATAGATCTAGCTACTCGACGAGGATGAATTTCCCGGCGAGTTGCGTAGAGCTTTAGCTTGTGTCTAACTTAACTTATGTAATCTATCTCCCGTCCGGCTTTATATAATAGCCGGATTAGGGCTTACAGAACAAGAAACCTAGAAGACTACGTTTAACTTGTAACTTGGAAAGTAAGGAATCCGTCTTCTCCTCCAAGCCAGATCACGCGGGCCGTGAACCGGGTTCTTCTAGAATCCGGCTTCTGCGCGTCGGACTACTGGGCCGCCCAATGGACCTAAGCCCATTACCATGTAGGCCACCCTGGTAGTCCGGCTCTTTTGTCTACCATCTTCTATACCCCTATTCAGTATATATCCGACAGTGTACCCATACCAAATCTCCTTCTTGAAATAGAACCTCCTTTCTCTTCTTGTTTACTCTTTCAGCCACATACTTCCCTTTGTTCTCTATGGCATCTTTAGTCTTCTCATGTATCTTCTTCACAAAATCAGCTCTCTTTGATGCCTCCATATTTGTTCTCTCATGTATAGGAAGTGGTAGCAAATCAAGTGGTGTAATGGGTTTGAATCCATAGACCACCTCAAATGGGCAAAGCTGAGTAGTAGAGTGCACAACTCTATTATATGCAAATTCCACATGTGGCAAACACTCCTCCCACTCCCTCATATTTTTCTTGATCATAGTTCTCAATAGTGTTGACAATGTTCTATTAACCACCTCTGTTTGTCCATCGGTTTGGGGGTGACATGTTGTTGAAAACAACAGCTTTGTTCCTAGTTTCCCCCATAGTGTCTTCCAAAAGTAGCTCATAAACTTCACATCACAATCAGAAACAATAGTCCTTGGTACTCCATGTAATCTCACTATGTCCTTGAAAAACAGATTAGCAATATGCGATGCATCGTCGCTCTTGTGGCAAGCAATAAAGTGTGACATTTTAGAGAATCTATCCACTACCACAAATATAGAGTCATGCCCCCTTTTAGTCCTTGGTAAACCTAGCACAAAATCCATTCTAATATCTTCCCATGGTGTAGTTGGTGCAGGTAAAGGAGTATACAAACCGTGGGGCTTTAATTTTGACTTGGCCTTATTGCAAGTGATGCACCTTTGCACAAACCTATAAACATCTCTTCTCATATGTTCCCAATAAAAATTGTCAGCCAACATAAGTAATGTTTTCTCACGTCCAAAATGTCCCACTAATCCACCACTATGAGATTCCTGCAATAACATCAAACACAAAGAACACTTGGGAATACATAGTTTGTTAGCTCTAAATAAAAATCCATCATGTATATGATATTTATCCCAAGCCTTCACATTGTAACATTTAGCATATGGTGTAGAAAATTCTTTATCTTTAGCATATAGTGGTTTTAAGCTCTCCAAACCGGAAACTTGAACATCTAATTTAGCGAGTAACATGTTTTTCCTAGACAAAGCATCAGCAACCACATTATCTAATCTTTTCTTATGTTTAATAATATATGGTAAAGATTCAATGAATTCTACCCATTTAGCATGTCTCTTATTAAGATTGGATTGGCTCTTCAAATTTTTTAATAAATTCTTTTGGCCACAAGTAATGTTTCTAAACTTCAAGAACTCTAACAAGTGCATACAATTCTTTATCATAGATAGAATAATTCAATTGAGCTCCATGTAACTTATCAGAAAAATAAGCAATTGATTTCTTATCTTGCATTAGCACACCTCCAATACGTATGCCACTAGCATCACATTCAGTTACAAGTTGTCTATTAAAATTTGGTAGCATAAATAATGGGGCCGAAATCAACTTATTCTTCAAATTATCAAAAGCAATATCTTGAGCAACCCCCCACTCGAAATTTACACCTTTCTTTGTCAAATCATTCAAAGGGGCAACAATAGTACTAAAATCTTTCACAAATCTTCTATAAAAACCAGCAAGTCCATTAAAACTTCTTACTTGACTCACATTCATGGGAATTGGCCAATTTTTAATTGCTTCAATTTTAGATTCATCTACTTCAATCCCATGTTTAGAAACAACATATTCAATAAATATGACATTTTCTTTACAAAAAAGTGCACTTCTCTAAATTTCCATACAATTTATTTTCTCTTATCACATGCAAGACTTGTCTAATATGATCAATGTGTTCATGTTCATTGTGGCTATATATGAGAATATCATCAAAGTAAACAACCACAAATTTGCCAATAAAATCTCTCAAAACATGGTTCATTAATCTCATGAACGTACTAGGTGAATTAGTTAATCCAAAAGGCATTACTAACCACTCATATAAACCAAATTTTGTTTTAAAGGTTGTTTTCCACTCATCCCCCTCTTTCATCCTAATTTGATGATAATCACTACGCAAATCAATTTTAGAGAAAACAACAGCACCACTTAATTCATCTAACATGTCTTCCAAACGTGGTATAGGATGACGATAACGAATAGTGATGTTGTTAATTTCTCTACAATCTACACACATGCGCCAAGTATCATCTTTATTAGGAACTAAAATAACAGGAACATCACAAGATAGGCTTATTCGAATATAACCTTTATAAAGAAGCTCTTGTACTTGTTTATGAATTTCCTTTGTCTCTTGGGGATTTGTCATATAGCGAGCTCGGTTTGGTAATGATAAACCAGGAATCAAATCAATTTGATGCTCAATCCCTCTCAATGGTGGCATCCTTGAGGGTACTTCTTCTGGAAAAGCATCATCAAACTCCTGCAAAACATGAGAAACACCAATAGAAAGAGGAGTCATGTCATTAGAAACTAAAATTTCCTCATTATGCATGAGCACTATAGGTACTAAGCTAGGATCCTCTCCAAACTCTCTCAAATCTTGTTTAGTGGCTAACACTGTCAAAAGGCTCACTCCCTTTACCACTCGGCCTAGGTTTGGTTTCACCCACAGAAGTTGTGTTTTCACTCTTTTGATCCCTCTCACTCTCCTTCTCTAGGTTTACTTCAATTTTATGTCTAGATTCATTCAGAATCTATTGTGGTGTCATAGGCCTCAAGATAATATCTTTGTTATTCCAATTCAATTGGTATGTGTTTGCTCTCCCATTGTGTGTAACCTTCCTGTCGAATTTTCATGGTCTTCCATGTAATAA
Source organism: Alopecurus myosuroides (assembly GCA_028641055.1). NCBI lineage: Eukaryota > Viridiplantae > Streptophyta > Magnoliopsida > Poales > Poaceae > Alopecurus > Alopecurus myosuroides. The sequence goes on along the minus strand of CM054063.1, from coordinate 113,473,954 downwards.
GTGACAAACTGACATGGGAACCACATCACACTCAATTGTATCTTTGTATGGTCCAATCTGAAATTCCACTCTCACAACTTGGCATACTCTGATTTCTTCTTTGTCATTAAACCATCTTATATCTTATATTTACTAATTGGATGCACCATACGAGGCTTCACGTTAACTCTCAAGGTAAAAGAATGACCACCTTTAGATGTTTACAACGCATAATAATAACAGTCAGATTACGCTCAACTTCGTACGACAGTGTCCCGGTTATATGTCCACGAAACACATGTAGGGTTCGAACCATGGAGGCCGCAAAGTAAATCTCTATTTTCCCAAAAAGAAAAGTCCACCTCCGATCCTTCGTCAATCACGCCACGTAGGTCTCAGGGGATTCCACCCGCCTATACGCGTAACGGACCCTACGAATATATAGCACCTATCCCAACGGACCCTATTCACGAGATCATGATCGTTCCTCCTCTTCCAATCTTCTGCACTAAGCCGCTGACGTCTAATCGATCGACGACCTAACCGGCCCATCGCTATAGATACCGCATGACCTAAACGAGCCTCCGCCATGGGTAGCGAACGACCTGATTGAGCCTCCACCATGGGTTGTGGAGTTGAGGTCGTTGCAGGCTATTGCGCACTCTGCTTACACTGTGGCCGCCGGCTCCAATATTTTCCCGATAATTTTTGGCCTAAAATTAGATGGCAGCCTCCCGCAGACACCGGCTGTAGGATTCGAGTCTAATTTTCTAGGCCAGCAAAGACGAAAGCAGTCAGTATGGCTTTTGTTGACGAGGATCTTTTGCAGCTGGCCAGAACCGATGCCCTCTTGCCCAACACTAGAATCTTTTTCTGCAGATTACATCATCCACGTCAGGTGGTTGACATTTATCTCTGTTAACTACTGCTCAATTTAGATACACAAGTGTATCTTTTACATTGTTCTATGGATGAATTTTACAAACGTAAACATGTAGGCTCATTGCTGTATAATTTTTTTTTGTACAGTTCACAGCCGCAACTCTGTTGTACCACACGATGGATGGCATCACCTCATAGAAGAAGCAGCACAACGGAGGTCACCCATCCTTGAGCAGGTCCCAAGATTTGAGGGGTACGTAATTCCGTTAATCATCTGAGCAAAAGTTTTTTTTTTTTTTTTTTTTTGAATCAGCAAAAGTTCTTAGTTGTTGAAATATTTATTGGATTTTTAATTTATTTGCACTGAAGATGGAGCTGTGTGGGAGTGCTTAGAATATTATTCATAGGGAAGAAGCCTTCAGGGTATACATGACTGATTTAGGAATCGGATTATAGTTTTTAAGAAAACTGAAGCATCTCACTGTCAAAGCATCCTTGGTGCATGTTTCGTTAATCACTTCCATTTGGTAAAAATGCTACCAAACAAAAAAATAAGAATCATCACCTCAGATCCTCTTCAGCTAGCTGTACACCTTGCGTTCTACATCGGTGACATGATATCAGATCGATCAGTTCTTCTGTATGTAGTTTGCCTCCTCCTATCCTTTTTTTGTTTGCAGCTGTCCGGGATAACTAATCTACCGTAAATTTGCAACCTGAAGGGTTTATATGGTGGTATAATGTTGTTTCGAGAAAATAATACTTGACCGCTTCCCGTTCTTCCCACTTCTATATGGATGCTTGGTCTCATAAATAATGCATGTGCTCACTTCGAATTTCAGTGTGAACGACATGTAAATAAGCAAGGTTTGTGATATGTCCAATAGGGAATTAGGGAGAACCATGCGAGTTGTGAGAACGGACGGAGGTAACTATACCACAATGCTTTATTTTTTAATGTCTACGCTCATATACTTTCTCCAATATAACTCAGTTTTTTTACTGTAGTGTCTACTAATGCTAATTATCTACAATTAATGTACTCTACAACTATTTGTGGACATCAGTTCATATTACTCCACGGTGAGAGGCTAATCTCATACCATCGTTATTATTCATGTGTTGAATTATGTTATACAACAATGAAAAGATAAAGTGAGTATATATATATACTATATATATATATATGAACATATCTCTGTTGATTTTCCTACTCCATATATTTTTGTACGAGGGTTTTCCTTAGACCCTGATGTTTAGTTATGGCATATTAAATTACTAGCACTAATTGCTATTTAGGGTTGATCTAAAGAATTTACCATTGTGTAGTTGTTCCTACACCATGTTTTATTTTTTGTTTCCCAAAATCTGTTGGTTTTATAGCTGGCCACTCTTTACAATTAATTTTTTTACTAGAGGACAGTTGATAGGCCTACTAATTATATGTGCATAAAGGTCAACTTAGGTGGACCCGTACAAAATTGCTTGGATTAGCTCGGAAGTTAATGGACTAAAAATATGGAGGAAACAAAGAACACGTACTTATTATATATACTCATGCTTACTATAAAAAAAATACTGATCCAAATCAGGCCTCTAGGATCGGCGCAATACGGACTGTGGCGAAGTTTGGAAGGATGGTGCCAACCAAAACCAGCACCGAAACTAGGTCGTCACCACTTTCCTTTGTGCCAAACCTACGTCGGCTACAACCCGGTCTCGAGCATTTGAGCTTCCGTACTGGCATCAAACTGATGAGACAATTTTAGAAATAGCTTTTCGGAGGGAGCAATTTTGACAAGGGGTCAAATTTGGCAAAAAAATATCGAGTTTAATTGACCAAAGTATGGAGAAAACGAAATGAACATGTACTTATTGGATTCAAACTCCTATATTTACTTGGTAGTGTAGATTTTCCTCCACATATTTTTTGATATGGTTTTTACCCCTAATTACCAATGCAGTGTAGACTTGGTCCATGACAGTGGTTAGCTATGGTCAAAACCTATTTAGGTATCATGGATATTTGCAAATTATGTAACACGAGTCAATTTTCATTTTGGTAAACTGTCTTTTACTTTGACTTTTTGTACTCTTATATATATTAAAAACTTACATTATGTTTCTCAATTCTGTTAAAAGATAGAGATTATCATAAGATCCAAGGAAAACATATGATTGTATAAACTTTTAAGTATTAAAATTATGTTTTCGGTCATATATAGAATAGACGATAAGTACTAACAAACCAAGCACAAACAATTAAAGTTATGCAATATTGTTAGGAACTCCCTCCACCCCAAAATACTTGGCTTCCATTTGCAAAATACTTGATGTATGTATACACTAAAATACGTGTAAATACATCTATATTTAAACAAATGGAAGTCAAGTATTTTGGGACAGAGGGGGTAATATATATTTATGTTTCAAGAAGTCTCTCCCTTTTCTTCAACCTAAAATATACATATCATATTATATTTTTTTAATGGAGACAAATGATTAATCTATACTTTCTTATAAAGGAAAACCCCACTAAGTGCAATTAATATTTATCTATCTCAACATGCAAGGTGTCCACATCACTTGTTTTTTTAGCCAATCAATTATCCACATCATACCACTATTAAATTGTATATGTCTACATCACTTGCTTTTTTAGCCAACCAATTATCCACATCATCCCACTTATATTAAATTGTATAACTCTTCATGCAAACATACACATCATATTTCATTTTAGCCATCAAATTTTCAATGCCTTTTTTTCTTTGTTCCAAGGATAAGAGCACACCAACCCGCCGTAATTACGCAGTTAAATCATATGTACAACACCGGAATTAGCTTCGTCAACCAAGTGATTTTTTTTCCAATTATTTTCATGAAAATCATAAAAATGTTATTTGAGATTATGTAACAGCTGAAAATTTTCTAAAAAAATATGTAAAAATCTATATGTAAACTATCCATAAAATCCATTTATTCAACCTGTTGATTAATTTCAACTTATCTATATCAATCAAGTACTCCCTTGAAACATAATGAACTTTAAACTGTAAAATACACATATATACATTTCCATGTCATTTTAATTTAGCACCTCGAATGATATGATCAACTAAATCTTGCATATTTCCATAGACAATTTATGTTTCAAACTTTTTATTAGAATTATTAAAGAGATACCCGCTGCAACGCGCGGGGTATCATTCTAGTTTATAAAAAGATACAAGCTATATTTTTTTCAAGTGTGGCAAGTTTACAATTGTGCAGAATAGTCGCTAATATTGTGTTATATGGTTCCATCTTTTTAAACGGACACTGGAATATTATGTAATCAATAATAATACCAGATTGGTATTAACAAATAATTTGCAATTATAATTGTATAAAAGAAATCAAAGAAATAAGAATTCTACAAACTTTTTATGTACAAAGTTCTCAAAATTTCTAGCCCGTGCAAGTGCACGGGTGGATGACTAGTTGGATATAATATGGATGTGGGTGTGGACTATATCTCAATCTAAGCTTTGCACATAACTCTTTGCTTGCTAAATTTCTGCAACTCTCTCCATCAATGATCACCTTGCAAGCCATTTGAGGACCAACAATTTCCTTGGTTTGAAATAAATTGCATCTTTGGCTCTCATCACTAGGAACAATACTCAAAGCTTGTGTGCAAACAATAGTTGGATAATCGGTAGCATAAGCATCAACAGGACCATCCTCATCATATGTATCCTCCTCATTAGGATCAGCATCATCTCCAGTCTCATACTCATCATCAGCAGCTTTGATAATCATTATTTTCTTGTTTGGGCAATCCCTCTTAAAGTGAACTTTACCTCCACATGTATGACATGAGATATCTCTGTTTCTAGCTGTAGAAGATCTTGAACCCGTGGTACTAGCTGCTAGTTGTGTTGTATTCCTTGCATTGGATGCACTAGGCTCAGTCTTGGATGATGAAAGACCACGAATTGCTGATTGTGGGGGTGGTGTACTAGACACATAAGGTGATCTCAATGGAAGTCTAGCCCTTGTTCTTGCTGAAATTTTGGCCTCCTCATTGATATGTGATTCAGTCTGTCTAGCATGGTGTAATAACTCATGCATATCATGATATCGGTGATGCCTAACAATGCCCTTGATCTTGTAATTCAAACCTGAAAGGAAACATTGCATAGTTTGCTCCAATTGCTCTCTCACACGTGACCTTTGCATGGTCAACTCCATCTCCTGATAATAAGCATCAATAGTTATAGTACCTTGCCTCAATTGTTGCAATTGATCAAATTGAGAACAAATATAATTTGGTGGTACAAATCTGTCCCTCATAACTGCCCAATTGATAATGGGTAATTCACCATCTTCAAGTCCTTTTCTCACAGTAGTATCCCACCAACGAAGACCATAGTCATCAAACTCAGAAGAAGCCAATTTGATTTTCCTGTCCTTAGTGTACTCATGCAAACTCCATAAATTTTCAATCTTGAGCTCCCATAGCAAATACTCCTCCACATCCATGTTATCAAAGCTGAAAGGTGGGATAGAAAATTTTGTTTTACCCAATCCATCATCCTCCCTATGATTTTCAGGGGGTGCATTAAGGGGCACACGCCTTGGAGCAAAATTAGCTCGGCCTTGAAATCCTTCTCGGACTCTTTCTCCTCTAACTCCACGACCTCCATTATTTTCCACTCCATCACCTCCATTACTAGAATCACTATGCACACTAGCATTATCATCATCCTAAGCAGGCAGTCTTTGTGCAATCAAATTCTAGAGATCAGCAAGTTGAGTAGTCAATGTGGTAATATAATTTTGTATAGCGGTCACTTGCTCATTATTAGCCTCGGCCAATTTATGTGTCTCCCCCACTTTATTGTCCATGGCTTGCATTGCTTCATATAGGGATCACAAGCATCAGTCACAAACTTCTCTAGATCTTTGTGGTCATCTTTCATTTGGTTTGTCAACACATCACGCAATGCCTCATACTCCCTGCAATTCACTCCCCCTGCATGGTCCTTCTTTTGCTGCACAAGATCATCACTAGAAGGATCCATTAGTAGGTTAGTGAAAACAAATAATCAATGGGTTGTGGTGCTCTCTCACAACTCACTCAAACCAGCAAATAAGTGCTTCACTTACTGTTCCAAAGTGAATAGGACTGACTTACCAACAAGAACCAATGAAAATTGTGTCAAGTGTGAGAAGAGAATAACCAGGCTATCAAGTATCACAATGCAAAACAGGGTATTTGGTGGGGCTTGGTTGGGAATCCTAACAACACCAAAATAACAACTACAATGCACTACTTAATGTGATGAAAACACTAAAGGAGCACACTCACTCTGGGAGACAAATGTGGCTTAGCAATTATATGGAAGAGATATTGCAAGCACTAGAAAGACACTAGCAAATACTCTACGAAAACAGGCACAAGATTGCTCAAATGTCCACAAAAATATCCAAGATGATAAGCTTCCACTAGTGATAGTATGTCTCGGCCTCTTTTTGATTTCTCTCTCTTTCTATTTTTTTATACTTTTTCTCTTTCCTCTATTTTTTTGATTTTTTCAATGGCCTTTGAATCAACTAGGAGCAACAGTGAATGGAAACAGAAAAGTGGACAGAAAGTTGATCAAATTGAGCAACCTGTAGAGCAATAAAACAGCTAGTCTTGTGGGTTTTGGGGACCTAATAGTTGCTGTAGAATGGCTGTAGCTAGGGCTTATCAAAGATCAGAACAGAAACCTAGAGATAAACAGGAGAAAAACAAAAGAAAAACTAAGAAAAATGGATGAAAAATGAGCTCACGGCAGAAATTTTTATCACGGCAGAGAAACATGCACTTTTGTGTCGTACGGCAGCGAAAACGCGCCAAAAACTCTGCCCGGCAGAGAGCTTACGGCAGAGCGCGCGTGAAACAGTGAGTGTGCACGGGGTGTGTTGCGGGTGTGCTGTGGGTGGGCGTGCGCATGGGATTTTAACGCGCAGGGCGAGTCCGAGTATGGGTGGGAGCGGGTGGTGGCGGCAGCGCTTTTGCGCGAATCCGTGCCGCGACAGAACTCGGAGACCGAGTGCGGCTAGGAGTGGGTTGGCGCACGGTAACCCAAACCCGTGTTTGGTAAGCTGCAGTATAGGCGCGGTAGAGAACCCGAGCGGCACAAGGGACAGTTGTGCGGCAGCGTTTGATGAGAATTGGTGCCACGACAGAGAATCGGTGGATTCCGATTAGAACTAGGAACTCGACTGCAATTTGGAGGAGCAAGCTAAGCGATCCAGGGGAGAGTTTCTAGGGCTCAAGGACCGTGGTAGAATCAAACCTAAACTTGTGGAAACAACAAGCAACTCGCATCACTATTTTGTTGTTGAGATTTTCGGTATGGAAACAAAAGACAAGAACTAGATGAACCCTAACCCTAAAACAGAAAAAACTAAAAACAGGAAAACAGATACGCAAATCAACAAGAAACAACAATTAGAGTAGCAATTTGGTGTTGATCTAGGCTCTAGCAATGACTAACCCTAATATTTTTGTATGGCTTTTTCTGGATAGGAAATAGTAACAACTAAACTAGGGATGAATTTGCTCACCGAGTAAACCTGAGAATCTGATACCAAGATGATATGGGGTGGCCCAATCTTCTCATGAGCTTCTCTATCTTTTTATGGATTTTCGGGATTTTTGTGATAACTAGTGCTATACTAACACCTCTCACTTGGCTAACCCATGCTGCCAATTCAACAACAATGAAATCCTTTGGATATTCTCAACTACACACTCTTGCACAAGTAATCAAAGATCACAAGTGGTCTTGTATCCTCTATTCCCAATGGAATAACAAGTAATCAAAGATCACGCAACTTTTCAATGGTAATACTTCAAGATGAATGCTTGTAGCAATACAATCTAGAGGCTAGGGTTTCATTTGGTTTAAACTGGATCTGCCTCAACCACACGCAGGTGGTCTCTATTTAAGGGTGAGGGGGTGCGGCCACATGGGGTCTTGCGCAAGCACCAACTCCCCCTAGGACTAGGACTCCTACTTGGACTCCCACTTGGACTAGGACTCCTACTTGGACTCTAAGAGAGGATACAAACCGACCACTTTAGTGGATCCGGCCAAATATGGTATACAAACCATGCCTAAAATAATTAGGACTTTACTATGGCGCATTGGTCTTCAATGGGGAACCCTCCTCTTGTTATCATTCTTGCTTAGTTTGGAATAACAATCTAGTAGTTGTTTTCCACACTTGTATGATTGTTTTCACCATCTTGTATGTTTGTTTTCTCCATAGTACACTTGTTTTCACCACTTGTAGTCTTGTTTTCCAGCATCTCCATGTTGTTTTCCAGCTCATCTTGGTTGTTTTCCACCATCATGTTTGTGTTATCAATAAACCTGATCATACATAAATGCATAGACTTAGGTAGTATAAAGTTCTCACTATCACAAACATTATAATCAATAAGGAGTGAATTCACATGTTGTTCTAATAGCTTGGTCCTTGACCTTGTCATAGGTCCAAGTCTCACTTCATCTTGTTTAAGTGTTAATGTACTAGGGATGTCCTCATCAGTCCACCTTTTTTAACCAGATTATCTTTAATCAATAATTCCTTACGGTAAAGAAACCACATGAAAATTTTAATCTTAAGAGGGACTTTCATCCTCCATAGGTATTTGTGTAAAAAACGTGTATTTCCATTCATTTGATGTTCATAATAGGATTTAACTGAAAACACCCCTAGACTGTGTTAACTTTCACTTAAACCTATCTTGTTCATTAGTGAGTGAAACCTCCATCAATCTCTCGACAAGGTGTAACCACCTCTCCCATTTATCACCAATTAGCGCCCTCCTAAATGTAATATTGGGGTGATCACTCGCTAACACCTGAGACACCAAAATATTATTGTGTGCATCCACATTATATAAAGACGAATATTGACGCGATAGCGGAGTGCTACGTAACCAAATATCCTCCCAGAACCGTACCGAAAAACCATCGCCCAGCGTACAAGAGATGTTAGAAAAGAAATCTTCTTTCATCTTCATGACCCCTTTCCGAAAAGGAGAATCAGATGGTTTAGACTCAATTTGTGTGAGAGAAATCCCCTTAATATACTTATTATGTAGCAACTCCTGCCACACTCCTTCCTCGGTTAGAAGTTTAAAAAGCCATTTGCTCAGTAAAGATTTATTCTTAAAATCTAGCAACTCCTGCCACACTCCTTCCTCAGTTAGAAGTTTAAAAAGCCATTTGCTCAGTAAAGATTTATTCTTAAACAATATTGCATTTTGTTAGACGATATTTCTTCTTTTGCTGATCACTTTGCCAAAAGAATTGAGATCTATAAAAGTATAGTCTTTTTTGTACCCCTACAGGTACCTCAAAGAATGACAAAAAGAACATTGGTAAGCTGGATAATACTGAATTGATTAGGATTAAACGATCCCCATATGAGAGCATTTTCCCGATCCATAAACTAAGCCTTTGTTCAAACCGATCCTCAATCGGTTTCCACTCTTTGTTTAACAGCTTACGATAATGTATGGGGATACCTAGATACTTGAACGGGAGTTCTCCTACCTCACAACCAAAGATGAGTCGATGATCCTGTTCATGTTTCACCGCTTCCCCAAAACAAAAGATCTCGCTCTTATGAAAACTGATTTTTAACCCTGACAGTTGCTCAAACAATGATAAAAACAGTTTCATATTAACTGCTTTCTCCGTATCATGTTCAAGAAACAGAATGGTATCATCGGCATATTGGAGAATCGAGACCCCACCTTCCACCAAGTGGGGAACTAGACTCCGAACCTGTCCATCCTCCTTTGCTCTAGCAATAAGAACTGCCAACATATCGGCTACTAGGTTGAAGAGAATAGGTGATAACGGATCACCCTGTCTCAATCCTTTCAGAGTTTGAAAATAGTGACCTATATCATCATTTACTTTGATCCCAACACTTCGACCCTAGACGAACCTCGCAACCCATTCACACCACAATGGCGTGAATCCCTTCATGCGAAGTGTCTGTTGCAGAAAGGACCAATTAACTTTGTCATATTCCTTCTCGAAATCAATTTTCAGCAAAATCCCATCTAAGTTATGTTACTTCAACTCATGAATAGTTTCATGCAAAACCACAACCCCCTCTAAAATATTCCTCCTAGGGAGAAAAGCTGATTGGGTGGGTCTAATCACACGCTGCACAATAGAAGCAACTCTGTTTGTTCCCACTTTAGTAAAAAAATTGAAACTCACGTTGAGCAAACAAATAGGTCTATACTGCTCGATCCTACACACATCTTCTTTTTTGGGCAGCAGGTTTATCACACCAAAGTTCAACTTGAACAACTGTAATTCCCCTGTATGCAACTGTGCAAACAATGCCATAATATCCATCTTAATGACATCCCAAAATTTCTTATAGAATTCTGCAGGAAACCCATCTGGTCCCGGTGCTTTTTTCAGTTCCATTTGGTCAATAGCATCAAAAACCTCCTCTTCAGAAAAAGGCATGGTTAAGATACTATTCTCCGCCCCCGAAACCTGAGCTAAATCCCCTATCCTTGTTTCATCTAGCGAAAACGTGTTAGGCACCGGCGCACCAAACAGTTTGTTATAATACTATGAGATGAACACTTTTCGATTAGATTGTCCCACAATCGACCCCTCATCCTGCTCTAGCTGAAAAATCTTTTTTTTGCAATGCTGTTGGGGTATAAACCGGAATCCACTTGATCCGGCTCAGAGTGACTGGTCTGGTTTATATCAAGGAGAGCCGGATCGTAATGATCACTCGGCAGAAAGAAGATCCGGGTTACCATGTGCGTAACCCAGAGAAGACAGAGGAACCGGACCGCGGTCTCAGCTGGGAGGTGTAAGGGCCCAAAGCCTTGAGATCGGCCCATGGCCGGGCGGAGACGACCAGGTCACGGAGAGAACCGGAACGGGGCGACCTAGAACCGGATGTAACTAGGACTCCGACGACGGGTATAACCCGGATCCTTTGTAACGCGGGGGGCTCGGACACTATATAAGGCGAGACCCTGGGACCTAGAAGAACAAGCTCTAAGTTGATAGCAAGGTAACTCGAGACATCGAGAGACATAATCGCCCTTTGTAATCGAGACCTTGTTTCCTGATAGTAAGAAGGCAGGAGTAGGTTTACCATCAATCGAGGGGCTGGACTTGGGTAAACTCGCGTCTCTCGTTTCCGCCTTAACCCTTTCGAAGTTTCGCTGAGTAGAAATGGCCTCGCAATCTAGTTCTCGCATGAGGACACTTGCCGTGACAACACCACGACAGTTGGTGCCCACCGTGGGGCGTGCTCGCGGGAGCGTCGTCTTTTCGAAAGGAACCCTACCTGGGATCGAGAAGCTCGCGATAGGTCGGCTCAGGAGGAGCCGGCGTGGAAACTACTATAACCATGACACGTGGGGTCGAGAGTTCGCATCGGTGGAGTCAGGATTTCGAGTCCCCTTCGGTCGAATCCACGTTTTCGTTGGCTTCGTAGGAGGAACGGGCCCAGACCCAGACCAGCAGTCAGACTCAGTCTCGAAGGAAGCTACGATGATATATTCTGATGGTAAATCTTCAGTTGGAAACAATGATGACCGTGACGAAACGGGATCTATCCACCAGCTCTTTGAAGACAGGTTGGGAGGAGACCTTGAGCCAGACCTGGAGAGGCTAATGGAAAAAACTCATCATGCAGCTGTTTACATGGCTGGACCAGCACAACCTACGAAGCCCAGGTATGACGCCAGTGGTAATTTAATTACAGACACTGTTTCAACTTTGAATCCAGTTCCTGGGGCGGGAGGCCCAGGAACAGCACCTACAGGACCAACAGCAGCCCTAGTCGGACCGACAGAAGCGCGTTCAACAGGACCCGGCGCGACGAACTCTGGGCCGGCAGAGACAGTGATTGACTTAACAACGCCCGTGTTATATAACCCAAGGCCCGTGCTGATAGCCGCGATGGATTCACTAAAAGAAGTCTTGGCTACTCCGATTACCCCGGAGAACTTGGTGCAACGTAACACAGAGATTGAGAGGCTTCGACAGGAAATAAGTCGTGCCCGTCGGGAGATCGAGAAAGAGGTAACATTTATAAACAAAGCTCGGTCAGAAGTCTTGGAGGAAGAAACACGTCTGGAAAGAGAGGGGGTTCATCTAAACTTCAATACAGAAAAAGCGTTATCATACTCGGTTGAACAATGAATTCGGCGCAGGATTGGGACCTACCAACCTTCAGAACCTGTTCGCGTTCCCGGCTGGGAAGCCTGGGGCACCTAACCCCGCTCTGCCGGTTCACCCTATGAACCCGCCAGTCGCTCCAGTTCCAGTTCATTCGGCATGTTTCCAGCCACTTATCCAGTTGCATGGTAACCCGAATCCTGTTCCGGTCCCGAAACAGCCTCTACAGGAAACGTTCCATACGCCACCAGGTCATTTCAACAATCCAATGGATAACATTTGGGCAGCAACAAATAGTCTGGCCCGGATTCTAGTCAACCCCAATGATCCTATTGGAATTGAAGCTCGGAGGGCTATCGAGATGTTGCAAACAGCAGTGGTTCAGCATATGAATTACAGTAACCAGGACAGGATACACTCAACTCCCTACAATAGTAGGAATTCCTTTCCAAGAAGTCACCATGGAAATTTACCACTTCCGGCCGCCTCTAGCAACGCAAACCGGCAACAACCTATCCCATCCAGGCAGACCGTATCCTATGCGCCTGGAGTTATAAATACAGGACATAGAGTTGCAGAACCAGAAAACAGAAATCCGGGTCATGTTCAACCCCCAGTTCAGAATGCAGTCTCAAACCCTGCCCCGACTGGATCTTGCAGGATTGGCATCCAGTGTCTTGGTCCGGCAATCAGGAACGAGAGAATACCGGCTGATTTTAAAGGACCTCGCAGAGTTGTAAACTATACGCCAGACATGGAGCCTGCGGATTGTATAGAAGGATATGAGATGGCCATGGAGATATTGGAAGTAAGCGATGCAGTATGCGCGCGGTACTTAAGCGTGATGTTAGAAGGACCTGCGAAGTCTTGGTAAAGAACTTCTCCGCAAATTCAATTAATAGTTGGCTGGAGTTGAAGCACCAGTTCATCAAAAAAATCCAGGGAACATGTAAATGACCGACGACTATTATAGACCTGGAAAACTATGTTCAGAAGGAAGGGGAGTCTGCCCATTACTGATCTCGGCGCATCGCGGAAATTATACATTCATCTGTCGGACTCACCGCTCAGCAGGCAGTCATAGCATTAGAAAGAAATTGCAGATTTGACCCGTTGAAGCATAAGCTGGGACGTATCAAGCGATACGTAAGTGATATGAGCGAGTTGATGGGTGCCATGACCAAGTATGCGGAGTCTGATAAAAGAAAGGACGCAGACTCGGATGAGGAGAAGTCTGCAAAGGGAAAGAAAACTGGGACCAAGTGTAGCCAGAACCCGAATCAGAGCAACAGCCACCCTCGGAACAAGAGTAATAACAAGCGCAAAAACGGAGAAGGGACCTCGGATCTAGTGGCAAACATGAATACATGTTATAGAAACCAATGTCAGGGCAACAATTTCAAAGGAAATCAAAATTTCCGACCAAACAGCTTTGCACCGGCTCAGCAGGCTCTAAAAGGACCATGTCCTCAACACAGCAAAAACGAAAAGTTAGCAAATCATTCTTGGAAACATTGTTCCATCATGCAGGGTTTCAGACCTAGCGGAAGTAACAACTATGGACCAGGAAACAATGGAGGTGGCAACCCATGAAATATGTGAGGTGGACATCCGGGAGCTGGCAACTCTGAACCTGGAAATCATAATCCGGGTCACCATGGTCGGGGTAACCAGGGAACTAACCCGGGTGATAGTCGCCAAGGAGGAAATTCTGGTTTTCAAACAAATCCAAAGCAGTTAAGCTCGGGCCAGTATCATGTATTCACTACCAGTTCATGCAGGAGAGAACGCAAGGTGCAGAAACACGCTGTCAATGCAGTAGGTCCTGCTGTTCCTAGGTGGCTCAATTGGTCAGAACAACCCACAACCTGGAGTCGGGCAGATCATCCTACACGAGTTGATAATCCAGGAGGAGTGGCTCTGGTCGTGGCTCCACAGGTTGTAGGATACAAGTTAGACAAAGTATTGATAGATGGAGGAAGCAGTATAAACATCCTTTACTATGATACGTTCAAGAGAAAGAACCTCCAAGAGAAACAACTTTAGCCATCATCAACTATGTTTCATGGGATTGTACCTGGTAAGTCTGCACAACCTATCGGAAAAATATACCTTGAAGTTGCTTTTGGGGTATTTGAAAATTACATGACAGAGATGTTAGCATTTTAAGTGGTTAAGTTCAAAAGTCCGTACCATGCTCTGTTTGGGCGGCCAACTTATGCCAATTTTATGGTCAGACCCTGCTACGTTTACCTCAAGCTGAAGATGTCAGGTCCTCATGGAAATATTACTGTCAACGGTGACAGAGACATAGCTTTGGAGTGTGAGGAAGGTGATGCAGCATATGCAGAAACCGCTTGTGCGGAAGAAGAGTTGAAATTGTATAAGCTCCAAGTTGATCCAGAAGACAGACCTCGCTCAAAAAACCATCAGCTGAGTCTAAGTTAAAATTTAAGTCTGCGCAAGACATCAAGCTGGTAGACTTTACCCCCGGTGACTCATCTAAGCAGTTCAGCGTGGGGGCTCACATGACAGAAAAATAGGAAAGCGCTCTCATCAAATTCCTCCGTGAGAATTGAGACATCTTTGCATGGAAACCTTCTTACATGCCAGGTGTCCCAAGGGAACTTGCTGAGCATAGTTTAAGTGCGGATCCTAACCTAAAACCTATTCGTCAGTTCCTCCGTCATTTCAATGATGAGAGAAGGAAGGCGATTGGAGAAGAGATAGCCAGGTTACTCGCAGCAGGGTTCATAGTAGAAGTATTACACCCAAAGTGGTTAGCCAATCCAGTTCTCGTCCTCAAGAAGAACAAAACCTGGAGAATGTGCATAGACTAACAGATTTGAACAAAGCATGTCCTAAAGACCCGTTCGCTTTACCCCGTATCGATCAGATTATAGACACTACGGCTGGTTGCGAATTGCTATGTTTACTGGATGCATACTCAGGTCATCATCAAATAAAAATGAAGGAAGAGGATCAAGAGAAGACCTCATTCATTACTCCCTTTGGACCATTTTGTTATACGATGCCCTTCGGGTTGAAAAATGCAGGGGCAACTTATCAAAGGTGTATCCAGAATTGCTTGGAATGTCAGATTGGGCGAAACGTGCATGCTTATGTGGATGACATAGTGGTCAAATCCCAAAAAGGTGACACTTTGATCTCAGACCTAGAAGAGACGTTTGCCAGTTTACGCAAATACCAGATGAAGCTCAATCCAACAAAATGTGTCTTTGGAGTACCAGCTGGGAAGTTACTGCGTTTCATCATTTCAGCGAGACACATTGAAGCAAACCTGGAAAAAATTCAGGCCATACATAACCTGAAAAAGCCGGTTTGCCTAAAGGACGTTCAGAAACTGACAGGTTGCGTTGTTGCCTTGAGCTGGTTTATAAGCAGACTAGGCGAAAAGGCTATACCTTTATACCGACTCTTGAAGAAAACTGACACCTTTGTGTGGAATCAAGAAGCTGACGAGGCATTGAAGGCCCTGCAAAAAAAACTTTCTAACGTACCTATATTGGTTGCTCCTGAGAAGAAAGATCCCATGTTACTATACATAGCGGCAAATAACATGGCGGTCAGTGCGGTGGTGGTTGTGGAACATAAACTGGAAGGAAAAGAAGGCCCTGTCTAGCGGCCGGTTTACTATGTAAGCGAGGTCCTGACAGATTCTAAACAGCGTTACCCACATTGGCAGAAGCTGGTTTTTGGGGTGTTCATGGCTAGTCGTAAGCTGAAACACTATTTTCAGGAACATCCCATTACTATGGTTAGTTCAACACCTTTGTCCGATATTATTCAGAACAGAGAAGCGACAGGGAGAGTTGCAAAGTGGGTTATTGAGATGGGGCCATATCATATCAAATATGAGCCAAGGACTGCAATGAAGTCCCAAGACCTGTTCGAGTTCATAAATGACTAGACACAATTACAGGTTCCACCGGATAAACCAGATACTAAATACCAGACTATGCATTTCGATGGGTCTCGACAACTGGAAGGTTCAGGAGATGGTGTGGTGTTGACATCCCCAAGAGGAGATAAGTTTCGCTATGTCTTACAAATTTCATTCAAATACACTACTAATGCAGCAGAGTATGAAGCTTTGCTCCATGGGCTTCGAATTGGGAAATAGATGAGCATAACCCGGATTTGATGTTTGGGTGATTCCGATCTTGTTTCTCAACAAGTCATAGGAACCTGGGATTCTAAAGACCCAGTTATGGCAGCATATAGACGGGCGGTTACCCAGCTGGCTGGACATTTCCAAGGATATCAAGTTGATCATATTGACCGACATCTCAATGAAGCAGCTGACGCATTGGCTTGTCTAGGTTCCCAGAAAAAACAAGTTCCACCAAATGTTTTTCTGGATGAAATTCATAGCCCGTTAGTTAAAGTCCCAACAGAGGAAGACCTGGCAAATCCAGATCCGGAGTCAGAGTTGGTAGCCGCCCTGCATACAATCCCAGAGTGGACTGAACCATACCTGGCATACCTTATGAGAGGTGAGGTCCCGCATAACGAGGTTATTGCTCATCAGCTTACAAGAAGGTCCAAGTCATATACAATTATCGATGGTGAGTTACATAAGCAAAGTGCGGCTGGAATCTTTCAGAGATGTGTCTCTCTGGAAGAAGGGTGTCAAATTTTAAGAGAAATCCACTTAGAAGATTGCGTCCACCATGCAAGTTTCAGATCTTTGGTCAACAAAGATTTTAGACATGGATTTTTCTGGTTAACAACAAATGCTGATGCAGAACATATAGTAAGAACGTGCGAAGGATGTCAAAGATATGCAAGGCAGGATCACGTGCCAACTCAGAATTTACGCATGATTCCCATAACTTGGCCTTTTGCAGTCTGGGGACTTGACATGGTAGGACCTTTCAAAAGGTCAGCTGATAAAAAGACTCATCTACTAGTGGCAGTTGACAAGTTTACAAAGTGGGTAAAAGCAGAACCAATCAGCAAATGCGACGCGGTTACAGCAGTCAAGTTCTTAAAAAAGCTGATTTTCAGATTTGGTTACCCACACAACATTATATCAGATAATGGGACAAATTTGTCAGAAGGAGCAATGCAGAAGTTTTGCGAACAGAACCATATACGGCTAGACCTTGCTTCGGTTGCACATCCACAGTCTAACGGGCAAGCAGAGCGGGCTAACCAGGAATTACTTAAAGGTATCAAACCTAGGCTCCAGGTTCCATTAGAAAAAACTAATGGATCTTGGGTTGAAGAGTTGCCTGCTGTTTTATGGAGCATAAGAACTACCCCAAACAAGTCAACAGGTTACACACCATTTTTTCTGGTTTATGGAGTTGAGGCGGTTTTGCCAAGCGATATCTGTCACGATTAACCACGAGTAACTGCTTATGTGGAAACCCAGAATGAGATAGCTCGTCAAGACTTGCTTGATGCTTTAGAAGAAGCACGTGACCTCGCAGCATCTAGGTCATCCATATATCAGCAGGACCTGCGTTGCTATCATAGCCACAGGGTTAAGACTCGAAGTTTTCAGGAAGGGGACTTGGTGTTACGCCTGATCCAGAAGAAGGACGGGATGCACAAGCTAAGTCCTCCATGGGAAGGACCGTTTGTAGTAAGTAAGAAACTACATAATGGGTCGTATTACCTCATTGATATGCGTGATGCTGATAAATCACGAACATCTGAGGAAGAAACCGGAAGACCATGGAACATAGCCCAGTTGAGGCCATATTATACATAGGATCATTGTAATCACTATGTTATATTGGCAATAAAAAGCAGGCTTGACAAAATCTGAGTTATTGAGATTTGTTTCATGAAATTATCATTGTGGAAGGAAGTAAAAAAAAAATCATATATGATTACTTGGGGACTGATGCTAGAGCACAGTTCATATCTCAAGAATCTGGCATACGCCAAAATATATTGGTTATACCTGACTGCCAGTCAGTGGTTACACGCAATTTTATGACCTAGATGTTTAAACCTGGTTGAGTCAATCATGTTATAACCCGACAAAACCGGGTTACTATGACCCTGAACTCACCAGAGTTACAAACACTAGAATATGTCATGCGAAAAACCGGCTAAGCTAGAAAGCAAAGAAAAACCAAGTCAAAGAAAACTTCACATACAAATCAAGGATATTGCAAGGGTATGTAACCCGGAAATATTCCGCATAACCTTAAAGGAAAATCGGGTTATTACATACCAGATTGTAGCATAAGTGCACATGCGCACTTTCAAAAAATAGAGCTAGAAATAAAGCAGTTCATCTAGCTTATTACAGACCCATCTGGGTCGAATTATTGTTTTTTGCAGGAATCAAATGTTTACTCCGCAGCAGATTTTCCTTTATGATGGGAAACATCTTGAATCGCCGGTTCTTCAGGTTCCGGGTCTTGAGCCTTCGGGTTATCCTCAGCGTCCACTTGGGCGTCGTCTATTCCTCCAACTTCATCGGCAGAAACATACTTCCACTCCAGCTGAGCCAGAGCATCATTGATGTTCTCCGGTTCATATAAAGGACGAGGTGGAGCAGAAACGGAAGGAGTAACGGATTGAGGTGCACCAGATGAAGAGGGTATAGAAAGCCGGCTCTTCTGTGGAGCTTGGCGGACAGGAGTTACAATTTGAGGAGAAAATGGCATCTTACGCTCACCCGGAGAAACATAACCCGGACGTAGATCCTTCAGCCTAACCCTCTCGGCAATGGTGCAAGCCTGAAACCGGCACTTCTTCTCGATCTTGGCGAAATCTTTTCTGTCCTACTTGGACATATCCGCCTTATACTCTGAGAAGCCCTTCACAAGAAGATCCGGATTCAATTCCGGGTGATAAGCTTTGGCCATGACATAACCTTGATGGCTCCGCGACGGCAGGATGATATTTTGTGTTCTTCTATCCATTGAGGGACTTGAGTTAGGTCCACACGCATGTCACTAAGCCTCTTAGGGGGATTGTCCCAATTCCTGATGGCTTTAATGCATTCTCCACCACCAACATACAGCTGCCGGATCAAGGTGAACAAAGCCTTCAGTTTCAGGTCAGGAAGTTGGAGGTTATTGCCATGCATTCTGCCTACAAGTTACAAGAATTTTTTTTATCAGAACCAAGCTATTGATAACAAGGCAAAGGAGATACTGAACTGGAAAGGAAATGCATTAACAAAGGGATAATGAACCGGAAAAACTTACCAAACACACTGCAGGTGATATCTCTTAGCAGATCCTTAACCTTGGTGAAGCTGGTCCGGGTTTCCTCCAAGTCTTTCTCAGCATTTTCTGCTCTCGCAATAAGAGCCTTTTTCCGGTTTTCCAAGTCCTGCTGGAGAATAGACCAGGTTTTGGCTACCTCAATGATTTGATCTTCTAGCTCCTTCTGCTGGTCCTGGCCTCCTCAGTCTTCTTAGCCTCTTGTGCTAGTAGGCTCTTCAAATTTGAAACCACCTTTTGCGAGGAAGATTCAAGACTGTGCACAATTATTGGTTACATCAGAACAAGTTATCATCAGGTTCCAGTCATAACTTGAGGAAATTCCGGCTTATAATAACATAACCCGGAAAATTGAGAGCTTACAAGCACTAATACCATATTCTAAGATATGGTTAAGTCCCGAGTAGCCGCATGCTGGCAAACCCGGCACTTGGGGGCTACACTATTTCAGATTAAAGCATTGGATTATGAGTTATGATTAAGTCCCGGGCAGCTGGAGGCTCACAACCCGGAACTAGGGGGCTACACTATTTCAGCCTAAATTCCAGTTGTTAAAAATAAAAGCAGAACAAGTCTCGGTTTGCAATAATATTGTAAACCGACACTTGGGGGCTACACCTATTCAGTTTAAAACATTCAATGGTAAATCTTCAAGTACATATTACAAATATAAACTAGAAGATTGAGGGCTACCGGTTATGGATATCAAAGTTACCTCATATTTCTTCTTCGGAAATTCTATAATTCCATTGGCGCGGCGCCGGTTCTCGGAAAGTTCCTGAGCCAGTGTATCAAAATCCTGTCCTTCGATATTCAGGCTAGAAGTAGCCCTCTTTTTTCTGGTTTTACCTTCAGATCCTCGGTGACTTTAGAAAGCACAGTGGAAGTCCCAATAACCTGGGTAGCTTGAAATCCGGTTATGACTACATCCGGATCAGAAAAAGTTACATCTTCAATCGGAGGATCATTAGCCGGTGTGTTATCAACCATAGCATCAGCAAACCCGGCGATCGAACAACAGGCTCATCTTCTTCTCCAAAAACCCTCTCCTCAAGGTTTGCAGCACGAGAAGCAGATGAAATAGGGTTAACCTTTAGCACAGCTTGGGCTCTTCAATAAAAAGAGAATTATAAGCCGGATTGAGTGACTAAACATTAGTAAGTGATGAAAAAAAAGTAAAAAAGGTTAGCTTACCCGGAGTTAATGGAAAACTCACTAGACCCGCTAAAATGAGATGAGTCGGAGTTTGGAGAATCTGAATGAAAAGGATGACTCAGCTCAGGCCTGATTTTTCCAGCCAATGGATGTGAAGCAGTAGGTGAAACTCGAGCCTTCGAAACCCGTCAGAGAGGAGTTTTCTAAAGCAAACCTGCTTACAGTTCACTTGACCCGCAGCTCCGGGTCCTTCTTCTTTTGCTACCTTCTTCATCGTCCTGCGTTTTCTCTATGCGTGAGGATGGTTTCAAGTGATTTTTGGACAGTGTAGAGATATGCACCTTTGCAACAGCTTGTCGGGTCCTCTTTTGGCCAGCGGGAGTGTAGCGATCCCATCTTTTAAATAAAGACAAGACCTCTGTGTAAATGGGCTGGTCCCTTGATCAATTGCTAGCACCACATTACAAAAATGAAATATCATGCAAATGCGTCAAAATCTTTATTAACTCGCATGATCCAGACTTACAAAATTATTTTACAACTTGCATAGCTCAAGGCTAGCATGAACATAGAGTTGAACAACAGAAACATAGTACTTCAATGAGCCTCATCATCTTCAGGTGCCACAGGCAAAACATGTTGGTTGTAGACTCGAGATCCTGAACGAAACCTCACACGTCATCTTCCATCTGCAATTTGGAATATGCAGCCACACAAGGGAGTCAATACAATTTAATGTATTGGCAAGTAACACTATGGTGGATATATAGTGGCAAAGACTAGCTTCTATATGCATATCTGGCTGACCGGAGTTTTGGCTATTTGCATAAAGCAGTTTTCTCCTAAGTTTTCATAAATAAATTTTGATCAATAAGTTGGTACCACTGATGGAAACCAGTGAACCATAAATAATTATTGAGGAGTGCCACTGATAGAAACCAGGGCAAATCTCCAGCTATTGTTCTAAACAAGTTTTACTTATTGAAAATGGCGATGAGAATCTTCTGTCCATCCTTGTCCAGCTGCTAAAATTGTCCATTACCGGGGACACGGCTAAGTACTTAGTTTTTTACTCTGCAGAGTTTGTGCACTTTCACCTTAGCCTCAATCAACCCAAACATCCTATACACGCTGAGTGTATTAAGGAAAGGAGAGAATTGAGACAAGACCTTTCAGAAGGAGAATCCAACTCTACTGCAAGACCCGTTCCACCTATAATTCTGCTGCATCTGCATGTCAATGCGACAAGTTGAACTCCCACAACTTAATTGATCAGGACGGAGCCCATTGTCTAAGGCTGCACGGGAAGCTTCTAAACTTGAAAGGACTTCATCATCTCTTTGTTCCTGGGTGGCATTCCTCAGGTGAATACCTCAAGTAAATAACCCTTAGACAAGGGCCCTGAGGCAACACCCAACTCTCATCAGCCAAACAACCAATCCACCCAAGTGGTTCATTGAGTTGGTACTTAGAATTTTTCCTCAACACTAGTAAAACAATTTTGTAGCATTGCTAAGCATCTACTGAGTCTAATTATTATGGGGTTTATGTAGGTAATAGATGTGGCTATATATATACCACTGGGGTAGGATAGTAGCATAGCAATAATATATATAATACTGTAAAATTTCCTATCATGCATACTACTCAAAATCAACTAATGCATAAAGTAAAATAATGGGTAGTTGATGGTGTGGTACTTGCCTTTGAACTTGGTGAAGAAAACACACTTCCTTCACAAAAGGGAACGCTGCTCTCCTATAACACCTGGGGTGTTACCTTTGGTAGAAAGTGTTTGTTTCCTTTTTGGCTTGCATCATATGCATCACATGAGCATTGCATTCTGTCTTCCAAACCACTCCAAAATTCAAACCAATTAAAACTTTTCAAACATGTCCAAAATTTATAATTAAAAATGGCAACCTAAACAACTCCAATTGTTTTTCAATAGTTTGAAGTTGAATTGCTTGTTAATAAAATTTTCCCTCTTGTTGAAAACCCTAATGGTAAATTTCCAATTCAACTCAAATTTCAAATCATTTCAATCATCTTTGACATGATCCAATTGTGGTTTGGCAATTAAAATCTTGCAAACAAATTAAGTCAATAAGCTTTCATCATTGTTTGAGTTAGTGGAATAAAATTGTTTAAAAATTCAATCTTTATGAAATGCTATGGAAAATTCAAATAACAACTTTAAAACTCAAATAAAGATTTCAAATCTTGGGACTTAATGTTCACAATTGCATTGATTTGTTGTTTGCAAATTAATAAAACATTTCATATAAAATAAAACCCCAAACCCTATTTGAAATTCAAATACCAATTTAAAAATCAAACTACTATTACCAATCTTGAAATCAAAAACCAAACTTGCTTTTAATTATTGTTTTGCAAATTGATAAACTTTAATTATCAACTAAACACCCTCACACCCTATTTGATAATTTTAACTAAACAACTTTAAATCATTTAGAATTTCAAATCTTGTGAAAAATAGGTTGACATTGCTTAAGTTCCTGTTTTTGAAAAGTATCACAAATAATTACAAAAGGTTAAACCCCCAAACCCTTTTCTATTCATCTCTCTCTTTCTTTTCATTACAAAAAAAAAGAAGGAGGAAAAAGTGGAATATAGCAAAGGAGAGAGGGAGCAGCCCATCTAACCAGCCCAACCCCATCCTCTTATTCTTCTTTCCCCAGCCCATTATCTTTCTAGCCCACCCCCTTCTCTCTGTCTTCTCCCTCCTGTCACTATCTCGGTGTACGACAGAACCAGAGCCGCTCGATCCTCCTCCACCCCCCTGGATGGCCTGCCGTACCCATGGCCCTTCTCCTTAAGTAGCTACCCACCTCCCCTCCCTCCCTGCTGCAAAACCCTAGCTAGTTTCCCTTCCATCACCGCATCCTCTTCCACCACCTTCTGCCTCTTCTTTCTGAACCTAGTCCACACCTCCAACAGTGAGCTCCACCGTCAGAGGCTCGCCGTCGCAGCCACCCGTGAGCCACGCTGGGAGGTGGAGCAGCACCACCCCACCTCCCTCTTCCTCCTCGAACACAAACCCCAGCTGGAACCACACCATGGCGCCTGCATCTTCATCGGGTTCAGTACGTGCGCCGCCGGAGTTCTTCGAATTCCGTCACCGCCGTCCTTCCTCGACCCGATCGCCTACCTCAACCCCCCCCCCCATGGTGAGTCACCGTTTCCATTTTCCCCCTTTGCTACCATCGATTCCTCCCCTAGTACCCCTCGCTATCCATGCCTGTACCACCACGGCGGGGCAGTACGATGTTCAGGTGTTATCTCCCTTCGGTGCCCTGTGCGCCCGTCCATCCGCACTGCACCGTTTCCCGCAGGCATGCCGCAACGCTCAACGACCACCTGCATGTTACCTCGGGACCGCACACGAGATTTCTCCCCGGCGCTGCAACTGGTTCCTCTTCGATGTCTCCTTCTGAACCATGGCAACGAACGCCTCTGCTGGTGTAGCGAGGTTCAGTAAACGATGCCATGCTTATAGAGTTTCAGATCGCGTACACCAGAAGACAGCTAGCCAATACCGTGGATCTACATCCGAATCGGCACCCTGGAGTATCCACGGCCTAACCCCCCTCCGAATCGAAGATCCCTTCTTCTGCTCCCTGTAGATGCAAGTCTGCACTTTTGGTTTCTGTCAAAAATTCACTTTTGCACTCGATGTCCACCTTTTCTTCTGTCAGTTGCTGTGGTATCAACAAACTTCAGACCACCGCAGTGGTTAAGCCCTCGCTGCGCAACCAGGGGGTTGTGGGTTCGATCCCCACCCCCTGCGAATAAACACCCACTTTTTGCCTTGTTTTTTCTAGAACCAGAACAAACTGCAGAATCACAACCAAGTCCTTGTGAATTATTTCTAGGCCCTGATAAATAAATTTAGACCCCTGAAAATATTTTTTTTCAAGTCCCTAATAAGATAAAAATGGCAGATTTACCCCAAATCTTGTAAATTGCATAAGAAAATCATTTTAACTCCAAATTCAACATTTTTAATATGTTTTCAATACCAAATTAAATGTTCTATCCAAATATAATTTTTTTTTACTGTTTTGAATATTTTAAATTGGTGCAAAATTTGAAAACTTGTCAAATTCACTTAAACTTGCAAAATTCATAACTTGTTCATAAAAATTCCAAATTGCACAAACTAAATATGCTTTCCAATCAACTTTTCATGTACTTTCCAAATATAAATTTTGTTTGCTGTTTTGAACAATTTAAATTGCTGAAAACAACTGTTTCTTGTTTAATGCATTTAAAATTGCCAAAATAATAACTTGCTCATTTTAAATCCAATTTCAACAAATGAAATATGTTTTCCATGCAAAATTAAACCACCTTTTCAAATATAAAATTTGTTTCATGTTTTGAATAATTAAAATTGGTTAAATGATTTAAATCTTGTTTAATTCATTTAATATTGTTAAATTTATAACTTGATCAAAACAAATTCTTTTGGGACATATAAAATATGTTTTCCAACCATAAAAGTATAAAATTTTGAAATATGAATTTGGTTTAATGTTTTGAACAAGTAAAAATTCAAATAAGTTCATGTTTGAATTAAATTCATTTAATTCTTGCTTAAACTTGTTTAATTCATAAATAATTAATTTGAAATCCTTTTTCAACAAGTGAAACATGTATTCCACCTAAAATTGTGTGTTCTTATCAAATATGAACTTTGTTATCTGTTTTGAACACTTTAACTTGTTGAAAACAACAATTACTTGTGTGACATGTTTTGAGTAACCAAACTTTCCAAACTTAATCAATGATTTCCAAAACTTGTTCCAATCCTTTCTCACTTGCATCTATCATTGTTATCTGTTGTTATTTTGTTGTTTTCCTCATCCATGCATCATGCTAATCCACCTACAACTGTTGATTAGTTGGAAAACAAATTATCTAACCATACTTCATGGGCCTTTTCATGTGCAACTCAAATTGCATATGGGTCCATTTAAATTTGTTTATCATGTCAACTAGTTTACCTTGATGCATCTTTAAACCTGTCATGCATCCATATCTTGATCATGCTGGATCTTTTGCCGTAGTAGTAATTGTTGCATCCGGTGTTTGTTCGAGGTTCATTGCTTCTTCCCGGATAGGACGTTGAGATGATGTGAGCAACGACAAGTTCTGCTACCTTGCGGGATCTCAGGCAAGTATACTCACTTGCTGCCATATGGCTGCCTTTCATCACTTGTTACCGATACTTTCCGTTGATTCTTTTCTGCTATCCTTAGTAGTAGTTGTTTCTGTTACGAACCCATCACATGAATCCCTTAACCTTGATATTGCCTCACCTCCACACCTATAACCATTGCTTGTGCCCGTGTCTTACTATCATGCTTAGGGTTGTTTTGCTCGAGTCTGTTACCCGTTACCTTCTGTTATTACTCTATTATGTTCTGGGGGCGTCACAAATGGTATCAGAGCCTTGGTTCCGATTCCCGATATTGTTTCGATACGAATGGTTATCGAAGCAACGGTCCGCAAAGCCTGTAGGTTAACCTCGCTAACGGTCGTTGTTTCTAGAGTGTCAAAAACTATTTCTGCTAAACTATTTTGGAAAAACCTCTCAATAGGATTCTTGTTTTTCTCCTTATCCCTATTCTATTTCCCCTCCCATCTCATTTGTTTTGGAGTCTCCCCCTTGTCTATCTTTCAAAGTGTTAGGATCCTACGTGGGTGGACGTTTTCTGAGCCCTTAACCTAATAAGTTCGATCATCGGAAGATTCCTGGTGGCAGAACAACGTCGTCAGCCCGAGCAAGAATCTCTTGTTAGTGGTGTCGAGAAGCCCTTGTAAGTGGTGTCGAGGAGATCAACTGGAAGCATGAAGAATCGATAGTCGAACTTCTATCCCCTCCCGGGTTAGCAGGTGGATTGCGAGGGCGCAATCCCTTGTTAGTGGTGTCGTCTGTAACACCTGGGGTGTTACCTTTGGTAGAAAGTGTTTGTTTCCTTTTTGGCTTGCATCATATGCATCACATGAGCATTGCATTCTGTTTTCCAAACCACTCCAAAATTCAAACCAATTAAAACTTTTCAAACATGTCCAAAATTTATAATTAAAAATGGCAACCTAAACAACTCCAATTGTTTTTCAATAGTTTGAAGTTGAATTGCTTGTTAATAAAATTTTCCCTCTTGTTGAAAACCCTAATGGTAAATTTCCAATTCAACTCAAATTTCAAATCATTTCAATCATCTTTGACATGATCCAATTGTGGTTTGGCAATTAAAATCTTGCAAACAAATTAAGTCAATAAGCTTTCATCATTGTTTGAGTTAGTGGAATAAAATTGTTTAAAAATTCAATCTTTATGAAATGCTATGGAAAATTCAAATAACAACTTTAAAACTCAAATAAAGATTTCAAATCTTGGGACTTAATGTTCACAATTGCATTGATTTGTTGTTTGCAAATTAATAAAACATTTCATATAAAATAAAACCCCAAACCCTATTTGAAATTCAAATACCAATTTAAAAATCAAACTACTATTACCAATCTTGAAATCAAAAACCAAACTTGCTTTTAATTATTGTTTTGCAAATTGATAAACTTTAATTATCAACTAAACACCCTCACACCCTATTTGATAATTTTAACTAAACAACTTTAAATCATTTAGAATTTCAAATCTTGTGAAAAATAGGTTGACATTGCTTAAGTTCCTGTTTTTGAAAAGTATCACAAATAATTACAAAAGGTTAAACCCCCAAACCCTTTTCTATTCATCTCTCTCTTTCTTTTCATTACAAAAAAAAAGAAGGAGGAAAAAGTGGAATATAGCAAAGGAGAGAGGGAGCAGCCCATCTAACCAGCCCAACCCCATCCTCTTATTCTTCTTTCCCCAGCCCATTATCTTTCTAGCCCACCCCCTTCTCTCTGTCTTCTCCCTCCTGTCACTATCTCGGTGTACGACAGAACCAGAGCCGCTCGATCCTCCTCCACCCCCCTGGATGGCCTGCCGTACCCATGGCCCTTCTCCTTAAGTAGCTACCCACCTCCCTTCCCTCCCTGCTGCAAAACCCTAGCTAGTTTCCCTTCCATCGCCGCATCCTCTTCCACCACCTTCTGCCTCTTCTTTCTGAACCTAGTCCACACCTCCAACAGTGAGCTCCACCGTCAGAGGCTCGCCGTCGCAGCCACCCGTGAGCCACGCTGGGAGGTGGAGCAGCACCACCCCACCTCCCTCTTCCTCCTCGAACACAAACCCCAGCTGGAACCACACCATGGCGCCTGCATCTTCATCGGGTTCAGTACGTGCGCCGCCGGAGTTCTTCGAATTCCGTCACCGCCGTCCTTCCTCGACCCGATCGCCTACCTCAACCCCCCCCATGGTGAGTCACCGTTTCCATTTTCCCCCTTTGCTACCATCGATTCCTCCCCTAGTACCCCTCGCTATCCATGCCTGTACCACCACGGCGGGGCAGTACGATGTTCAGGTGTTATCTCCCTTCGGTGCCCTGTGCGCCCGTCCATCCGCACTGCACCGTTTCCCGCAGGCATGCCGCAACGCTCAACGACCACCTGCATGTTACCTCGGGACCGCACACGAGATTTCTCCCCGGCGCTGCAACTGGTTCCTCTTCGATGTCTCCTTCTGAACCATGGCAACGAACGCCTCTGCTGGTGTAGCGAGGTTCAGTAAACGATGCCATGCTTGTAGAGTTTCAGATCGCGTACACCAGAAGACAGCTAGCCAATACCGTGGATCTACATCCGAATCGGCACCCTGGAGTATCCACGGCCTAACCCCCCTCCGAATCGAAGATCCCTTCTTCTGCTCCCTGTAGATGCAAGTCTGCACTTTTGGTTTCTGTCAAAAATTCAGTTTTGCACTCGATGTCCACCTTTTCTTCTGTCAGTTGCTGTGGTATCAACAAACTTCAGACCACCGCAGTGGTTAAGCCCTCGCTGCGCAACCAGGGGGTTGTGGGTTCGATCCCCACCCCCTGCGAATAAACACCCACTTTTTGCCTTGTTTTTTCTAGAACCAGAACAAACTGCAGAATCACAACCAAGTCCTTGTGAATTATTTCTAGGCCCTGATAAATAAATTTAGACCCCTGAAAATATTTTTTTTCAAGTCCCTAATAAGATAAAAATGGCAGATTTACCCCAAATCTTGTAAATTGCATAAGAAAATCATTTTAACTCCAAATTCAACATTTTTAATATGTTTTCAATACCAAATTAAATGTTCTATCCAAATATAAAATTTGTTTACTGTTTTGAATATTTTAAATTGGTGCAAAATTTGAAAACTTGTCAAATTCACTTAAACTTGCAAAATTCATAACTTGTTCATAAAAATTCCAAATTGCACAAACTAAATATGCTTTCCAATCAACTTTTCATGTACTTTCCAAATATAAATTTTGTTTGCTGTTTTGAATAATTTAAATTGCTGAAAACAACTGTTTCTTGTTTAATGCATTTAAAATTGCCAAAATAATAACTTGCTCATTTTAAATCCAATTTCAACAAATGAAATATGTTTTCCATGCAAAATTAAACCACCTTTTCAAATATAAAATTTGTTTCATGTTTTGAATAATTAAAATTGGTTAAATGATTTAAATCTTGTTTAATTCATTTAATATTGTTAAATTTATAACTTGATCAAAACAAATTCTTTTGGGACATATAAAATATGTTTTCCAACCATAAAAGTATAAAATTTTGAAATATGAATTTGGTTTAATGTTTTGAACAAATAAAAATTCAAATAAGTTCATGTTTGAATTAAATTCATTTAATTCTTGCTTAAACTTGTTTAATTCATAAATAATTAATTTGAAATCCTTTTTCAACAAGTGAAACATGTATTCCACCTAAAATTGTGTGTTCTTATCAAATATGAACTTTGTTATCTGTTTTGAACACTTTAACTTGTTGAAAACAACAATTACTTGTGTGACATGTTTTGAGTAACCAAACTTTCCAAACTTAATCAATGATTTCCAAAACTTGTTCCAATCCTTTCTCACTTGCATCTATCATTGTTATCTGTTGTTATTTTGTTGTTTTCCTCATCCATGCATCATGCTAATCCACCTACACCTGTTGATTAGTTGGAAAACAAATAATCTAACCATACTTCATGGGCCTTTTCATGTGAAACTCAAATTGCATATGGGTCCATTTAAATTTGTTTATCATGTCAACTAGTTTACCTTGATGCATCTCTAAACCTCTCATGCATCCATATCTTGATCATGCTGGATCTTTTGCCGTAGTAGTAATTGTTGCATCCGGTGTTTGTTCGAGGTTCATTGCTTCTTCCCGGATAGGACGTTGAGATGATGTGAGCAACGACAAGTTCTGCTACCTTGCGGGATCTCAGGCAAGTATACTCACTTGCTGCCATATGGCTGCCTTTCATCACTTGTTACCGATACTTTCCGTTGATTCTTTTCTGCTATCCTTAGTAGTAGTTGTTTCTGTTACGAACCCATCACATGAATCCCTTAACCTTGATATTGCCTCACCTCCACACCTATAACCATTGCTTGTGCCCGTGTCTTACTATCATGCTTAGGGTTGTTTTGCTCGAGTCTGTTACCCGTTACCTTCTGTTATTACTCTATTATGTTCTGGGGGCTCGATGTTTAATCAATCAATCAATCATGCTACTGTTATTGTTTAATAATAAATTTGATGATAAGGCACCGGCAGGAGGCCCTTGTGGTTTTGAGGCCTGCTAGTGTCGACCCTAATAGGAAAAGGGTCTTGTCTACTGATCCATGATGAGCGCACTACCCGCATGTGGGAAGCGAGTATGGGCGCCCCCCTCAATTTGACTCGATTCGCATCTCGTCCAAATCGCCTCATTTAGTTCGGGTTTTCCATTTGCTGCATGCATGATCTTGCGAGCCCTTGGTACCCGGGTGGAACTTTCGTAGTCGGCATATAGGGGGACACGTTCTTAGAGTGCTATGAGGGTCCATTTTCTTCTGGGCTCGATTAGCCGTGCGCCCAAGGTGCTTTGGGCTTGATGCGAAGAAGAGTTGAGTTGTGTAGAGTACCTCGCTTGGTGGGTTAGCTCCCCATCTGGCGGGTTATTCTTGCGTGTACGGCTAAATTGGTGCAACCCTGCAGGGATAATCTTCTCGAGAAGCCGTGTTTTCCGCGGTTATGGATTACTTGGTGAAAGTACTGGCTAACAAGTACTCAGGACAACTTAAACCTAATGATTAACAACCTTTCACCCAATGATTAACAACTTGACTAGTAATAGGCTTATTGACACAATAATCTAAACCATCATTAATCCAACTGTGTGAGTTATCCTTGGATTGCTTCTTTGGATAAGGGGCGAGATCCAGGATGGGTTTGTTTGCAGTTATCTTTCAGTTGGTTACAATACTCGATCTTATCTCCCTTCTGATAGCCGGAAGTTGTAGTTTCTCTCTGTAGTTGGTTAGTGCAGCCTGCTGTCGCTTATTTGCAATAACCCCTTCCTTTCCATTGATCCTAAAGTATTTGTATCTTGTGATGACTGGCTACGCCGGTATCTTGTGAGTATGGGTTTTATCCCCCTTGCCAGTACTTAACCGTACTGACCCACGAATCTCTTTCGTGGCTGCAAATTCCAAATTGCAGTCAACAGGTTTGAAGTCTGACGACGTTAGCTTGGGAATCCCTCCGGCTTGGCCTGGGCAGGGATTGGACGCTCTCGGTTATCTTCAGGACTCTTAGTCCAATTTGTATCTTGTCCGTAGCCGGACGTTTGTTTCTTCCGCTGTTATTTGGATCTTTGTAATGTATCAGTTGTAACCCTGGCTCGTTGAGTCCTCTTGTATCCATGTGTTTCTGTTGTAATTGAGGAATATTCGTGAGCTATTGTAATGTTATCATAAATGGCAACCTGGAATCGGTTATTATGCGGATTTGGCGGAAATGCTGAAATCTGCATAGTGCCCGATCTCGGGGCGTCACATCTTCGTACAATCTATACATTGAAAACACAAAAACAACATCAACAAGCATTCATACAGACAAGAGAAAACATGCAAACAACAATCACAACAAAATAGTTTTAAACAAGCCATTCACAAAGGTTCAACAAAAGAAGGACTTAGCTAAATAGGGCGTATGGTTAGCTAATAGGGCATGGGCTGGTTAAGGGTAATGTTTGAATAGCACAAACTCATACTTGTCAAGGAAGTTCCAAGAGTTCACTAAAGGTGATTACACCAATATTAAACCAAGGAAACAAGACATGTTCAACACTTAGTTATTTTCATCAAAACATTTGATTTATTTAATTTAGATTCCACTAACTTCATTGCAAAGGGGAAAATAAAATGAAGTCTTGGGATTTCCTATTTTTCAAAGGTTAGACAAAAACAACTTGCTACTCCTCCACTTGTATGGATTGCTCCAAGTCTTCTCATGCTTGTCATCTTGAAAATTGTTTCATTTCTTCTAAGTTGTTTTCTCCTTGATGTAGTGTCTCCCTTGAACTTGAATAATTCTTCATGACTTGATTTCATGTTGAAATACTACTAAGTTAAAAGAATAGAAAGAAGAAATAGAGAGAGATAGAAAGATAGAGGGATTGTTCTCCTTCTTCATTTCTTCTTGCACTTGTATTTGCTTGTGTTTCTTCTAGTTGTGTGGAGTCTAAGTACTTCCTTCAATTTCTTCTTAGGCCTTCCTTGTAGCTCTTCATGTTTTCCACCAAGTTGAATTTGAAGTATCCCCATGTGCTTGAGTCTTGATAAATCTTGAAGTAAGAATTAGAGAAGTGGACAGAAAATACTTGTACTTGTTTTTTTTTACTTTACTAGTTGGCTAAGTAAATACGTGAACCATACTAAGGACTTAGTCTTGTTCCAAAATATCCACAACACATAAAACATATATGAAAAATATTTTCAAAGTCAAAGGCAACAAAGAAAAAAAATAGTGAGAGTGATATTTCGACTAAGTCTTCATGAAGTTCTTCTTGATTCCTTCTGGGGTGCTGACTCCATTGCTCCTTGAAGTACTTGATGATTTTGGTACGTTCATTAAGTCAAATGGAAAAGAAAGAAGAGGGGGAAAAGACTTAAGAGAAGAAGGGGGTTGGTCTTCTTGAAGTTTCTTCTTGTTTTCTTCTAAGTAAATCTGCATTCTTGGAGAGGATTCTGAAGTCATATTTTCTTGGCTAAGTCCTTCATTGGTCTTGTAGCTTGATGTTGAAAATCTTCAAGTTGAAAACAGTAGCATACTCTCCATGGCTTTTCACTAATCCAGACTTAGTGGTTTTCAACTAGGAGGGTCAACTAGGAAAAATAACTTAGAAATATTCTAAGGGCTTTGGTTTTGGTCTCTCTGGTCTAAGGTTTGTCCTTAGCATAGTTTTGCTAGAGAAAACATATTGAAAATAATTACAGAAAATAAACTACTCCCTCCGTCCTAGTGTATAGGGCACATATAGCAATTCTCTAAGCCCTAAATATTCATTCATTGGGGTTTAAACATTACATGCATTGGTGGAGAGGGATCGAGAGAGAAAACCACCCACTAATTAGAAGAGAGTTAATGCAAAATGTGCCTAATAGATGGGACTGCATGTTTTTAGTATTGTGCCCTATATACCAGGACGGAGGGAGTAAGTCAGAAATAGTCAGATGGGCATATAACAACCAAAACCATTTTAACTTAGCCAAAAATTATCTTGGGCGCAAGGGAATGTTAGTACAAATCCTAAGGTCTCCAAAAATATTTTATTTGCAATTTTTAGATTTGTAGAATTTAAACTATGACAAAAATCATCAAACAAGTATATTTAAATTTGAATCAATTTTAAATAGTCAATTTTCATTTTGGCCAGAACTAACAGAGTTTACATGATCAGGGCTTTTCCAAAAGTCCAAGTTTGTCGAATTTGGAGTCATACATCAAAAGTTATCAACAAAACAAGATTTACAAAGATTCAATAATAGAAAGTGTGTGCACGTATCAAAATTCAGTTTTCATAATTTTAATAAATTCTAAACATTGTGCTGATTTCAAAAAGTACAAAATCATCGAAATTGGACTTACAGAAGTAAAGTTATGAATTTTTGAAGTTTGCAACCTTTTCTGGAATTTTAATTCTATTTAAAAACGATTTTGACTGAGTTTGACTGGGCTGGCTGACTGGACGCCACGTGACTGGCTCTGAGTGGTGCGGGGCTGGCGCGACGGCTGACGAGGCACGCGACGTGGCTGTTGGCGTGGTTTAAGTTATTTGATCCGGACCGTAGGATCCCGATCCAACGATCAAACATCGTACTTGTTCGCGATCTATTTGTGACCGTCCGATGAGATCGGATGGCTGAGGTAGAGTGGGAATCTCACTGGCGCGGTTCCTCGCCGGAGACGAAAACGACGGCGACGTGGCTCCCTGCAGTGGATGGCGGCGCCGCTGTGAAGTCTCCCTGGATGCGCCGATGGAACCGGAGAGATGCGGGAGATCCGGAGATACCGATTCCGTGCTTGAAGAACAGCGGCGGGGCTCCAGGCGGCGGCGATGTGCAGATCCCGAGCGACGGAAAAAAAAATGGCGCGTCGCGTCGGGGACAAATCCGAGGCGGCGGCGCGGGTTTTCTAGGGTTAGGGTTCTGGGGCGTGGCGCGGACGTCGAGGCAGCCCTTTTATGGGGCAGGAGGCGTGGGCGTGGGGCAAGGAGAGGCGGCGCAGCGTTGGACTCGCGCATCAGCGTGTAGGACACGGACGTCGATGCGTAGGCGTCACGCGCGCGTCATCGTGATGTCAGCCGTGGGCCCCGGCTGCCAGCGGGTAAGGGAAGAGAGAGGGGCCGCGGGCCGGTGCTGGGCTCGGGGTGGTTTCCTGGGCTGCTCCCGGGGCTTCAGTGGGGCTCTACATGGTACGCGCGCGGGGGAATCAGAGGGGGAAAGAGAAATGGGCTCCAGCCCAGTTGGGCGATGTGCTCCTCCTTCTCTCTTTTTTTTGTTTTATGAAATTAAACCATAACTTTTGATTTAAGTGTCCAAATGGCCTCCAAAAAACCTATGGTTTTGTAAAATCATTATCTTTGCAATGGAAACATTTAGGTGCTGTTTTAACACACTTAAAATAATTTTATTTTCAAAATGTGATTAACCTATTAATAGCTATTTAATACCATTTTAAAATAGGAAAATAGCTAAATAATGTTTATAGTCAAATAATATTGAGTGACCTATACATTTGAAAATATTGCTTCCCATAGTCATTCAACTTTTTTTTAACCACAATACTTTACGAAAACACTTTATTAATCCTATAATAGAAAGATGAATCATTATTGTTGAATAGAGGTTGAAAATAATCATTTGGAAAACATATTGTTAAGAACAACATTTTATATTTTTAAGTTTTGCAGAAAGGAAAATAGTTTCTTTGCATATCTATTTATTTCGAGGGTTTAGGTTTTTGGAAAACAGAGGCATCTAGATTATACTTTCAAATAACATATGATATTTCCCTTTTGTTTGAGCTTTATATGTTTCTGGGTGCCTTTCATTAGAAGAAAACAAAAGTTTCAAATTTTTGTGATTTTTAAATTTCTCCAAAAATCAGGGATGTTACAGGGAGACTCCTTCTCAGCCACCACATTGGAACCGGTGATGGGAGTAGATGGATTGAGATCTGAAGTATTCTGATCCGGAGCTTCCAGACCCGGCGCTTCTTCATTGGCTTTTCCTTGGCCTAACCCGGCACCTCTTGTTCTGCCTGTTCATCCTGCGAGTAATCAGCGTCAGCAAATTGATTGTGCAAGTGACCGAGGGAGTCAAATTCAGAAATCTCATCCTCTTCGTCACTTTGCTCCTCTGATTTATTGTCCTCAGGCGGAGAAGCTGGCTCTTCCGTGGTAACCCAGAAGGGGTCCGCGACCTGTGAACAAGACAAAATCAAATTTAGAATGTGCATAGTCTTAAGAAATGAAAATTACTTATAAATAAAGAGAGAAACTTACAGGAGGAGCCGGGTTAGAGGCGCAAAAGGGTTCCAGGACAACGTCAAAGAACCTGTCTTGCTTTATTCCAACCACGAGTTTGAGGGAAGTCACCATATCAGACTTAGATACTGGAGACTCGGAATATCGCATGGGATCTGATAAACCGGTGTATTCATGAAACAGCCGGTTCCTGATGCTAAGGGGTTGGATGCACCAGTCCACCCAAGTTTTGGTTAAATCTAAACTAGTAAGCCCGTGAACTATCAAGGAAGTTACGCGCTTCATGAGGGCCCGGATTTTGGCTCAATCAGAGGATTTGGCATAGGAGTTCATGGTACTGGTATAAACTAGGCGTTCAGGGAGATAAACTAGAGGAGCCGGTTCACCTTTGGGAGAAGTGTTTTTTATATAGAATAAAGTTTTTTGCCACAACTTAGGATGACTAGCAAGGGGAATGCCCGGATAGGCAATGTCCTTCCGTCTCTGAAACGAGACACCTCCAAAGTGAATGAGCTCACCCCGGCTACTTCCGGGTGTTTGTTCGAGTAAAAATACTCGAGAAAGAGATTTAAGTTAGGCTCTACTTGGAGACAATCTTCGCAGAGAACTATGCAGTTGCTAACATTAAGGATAGAGTTTGTGTAACATCCCCGGTTTTGCTAACAAAGGGTTGTTGTGTTGTGCTCATGTCACTCATGCATGAAACAAATTTGAACCAGTTTAAATTTTGATTTTAAATGGAAAACTGAGAAAATACCACAAATACTACTTAATGTGGGTTTCAAAAGTTTGAACTGAAAAATATTTCAATTTTACCAAAACAAAACATGGTGAGGTTGGAAATTTTATAAGGTTTCCAAATATTAATTTTGCCAAATTTTACTGTTTCAAAAAGGCCCTCAAAATTTAGTTTTATGTTATGTTTTATAAT
This sequence comes from Alopecurus myosuroides, assembly GCA_028641055.1. Taxonomy (NCBI): domain Eukaryota; kingdom Viridiplantae; phylum Streptophyta; class Magnoliopsida; order Poales; family Poaceae; genus Alopecurus; species Alopecurus myosuroides. The sequence continues at coordinate 113,437,573 of CM054063.1, read as the reverse complement.
AGAAAAGGTTTTTTCTGTAATTCTTCAAAAGCTCCAGGGGTTTTCGTGGAAATGTCCCTTTTGTCGTCTTCAACCTCTGCCATGAGGCGAAGCAGGAAGCTCGCCGTTGCGCCTTGCCACCTCCTGCTCGCCGCTTTGCCACGAGAAGAAGTCTTGGATGTCGTCCATCGCCTCCTCTTTCTTCCTATCCTCCTCTCGCTCTCTTCCATACTCTCTGTGACCAAGGAGAAGGAAACCCTAACCCTACCGTACGGCCGCCGCGCCACGCCATTGATTCCGGCCGTCCCGGAGCAAACCGAGACTTCCACGAGCTTCACCAAGCTCTCCTCTATGTCCCCGTGGAGCCACGCGAGCTGGGAAGGTAAGGACCCCGCCAATGGGGTGTTTCTTCCCCGCCTCCGGCGAATGGCCGTGGCCGCCCGATCTCCTCCTCTGTGGCTTCTCCGGCCTCCCTGACCACGCCCACACATCCGCGGTGAGCCACCACACCTCGCGGTGCCCTCTCCTTGGCCTCTCTCCCTCTGCAGCTCGCTGCCGTCGTGCATCCACGCCGGCCGCTGCGCCACCTCGCCGCCGGCGAGCGTCTAACGACATTTACGCAGTGATGCCGCCACCCTTTGGCTCGCCGTCGTCAGCTCTCTCTCGTGGTGGGATCAATTTCACGAATCGCGCCTGAATTCGAAGGATTGCACCGCGGCAGTGCATCTCCGGCCATGGATGACGTCATCTTGATGTCATGCCTGCATCACGCGGGCCTGGCCTATCAGCCTTTAATTTTTTACTTTTTTCAAAATGGAATTTGACTGACACGTGGGCCCCACCCCTTTTAAATTCCAGAAAATGAAATAAAATTGAATAATGAATAAATTTATTTCTATAACTCAGAAAAATATGGAAAAATATTCAAAATGTTCAGAAAATTATTCTCTACCCAAATATGTCATTTCCATACATGTTTTACAAAGTTGTTTTTGACCATTATTTAATTGTTGTTTAATTAATTTAAAATGGAAAAATAAGTTTTTATTCAAGAAAATTAGAAAATTAAAAATTATATACCAAAATGCTCAAAATGACAAATGCAATACATTTATGATATTTTCAAAACCATTTGAGAAATTAAAATTAGTCTCACTTTCAGAATTGCCTGAAGTGCCCCTCTAGGGTCTATTTCGGGATAATTTCAGTTAATTTGCATAACTAGCATACGAACCCTAGCAACCCAACGAACATGTTTAGGGCTTTATTTTAGTGCATTAACTTGCTCATGCATACATATTGCGCATTGCATCGATATCATGTTTTATTGTTGTTCTTCTTTTCGGTGTTGTTTTCCCCTCGGTAGTACGTGACTCCGAAGTGAAGGCCAGCAACTTCAATAACGAATACTTGATCTTAACCGACAAGTCAAGCACTTATTCCTGATGCCTCTATCTGGTTTTCTTGAACCAAGGCAAGCATAACCTCTTATCTGCTCATATATGGTTTTCGAAGTGTTTTGGAATCTCGTATATTGCATGCGGTTCAAAGTATTTATGGTCTTAGATAGAGTTCTCCTATACTTGTTGCATCGCCTAAATATCCTGATCCACTGCTCCTAGCAGCTATAGGTTTGTTTGTGCGCGCCTCGTTAAAGCCTGTGAGTCTTTCTTAGCCATTCGTAGTTGTGATTTGATCCATCCGGTTGATGAATCTGGTCAATGCGTGAATCTATTATGTCAGGTTGCTGTGGTTTGAATTATCTTTGATAACTTGACTAATAACGAAATGGATGCGAGGCCACAATGGGTTGTGGCGTTTTGTCCTGTTCATGCCCCTAGGAACGAGTTCTCGCCTTCGAAGCCAAGACTGAGCGTGCAACCACACGCGGGGCCTAACAGACCGCGCTCGACCAACTAACTTGTTTGGCCACGTCCATGAGTCACGTAGTTTGATCTTTCCATCTGCGTGTGAGTCAGAAAACGATTTGGAGAAAACTTAGGGCGTGACCAGGACAAGTGATGGACGTACACGGATCTTGATCCCGACTCACAGAACAGGTGCCGTCAGGAGGTGGCCAACTCCCTGTTGACGGGGTGGCCCTGTTTGGGTTGACTCATGGACAAGAACGAGCAAGGTAAAGGTCGTGGCCAGCCACCCTCTGCCGCGCTCCATGGACGAGCGTACATGTGGCATTAAGAGTCGGATGGTACGTGTGGGTAAAGTGTACCCCCTGCAAGGATAAATCTCCTCGAGAAGCCGTGTCCATAGTTGCGGACGACTTGGCAACGGATTCTGTGATCATAGATAACTTCAACGAAATGTCTAAAACTTGTTAACAATGAATGAAGGGTGCCTCCTCGGAGATGCCGAGAGGGGTGATCCTGGTAGCATGTGAGTTACTGGGAAATGATATTGGTGGATGAAAAGATAATGATTATAGTAGTTGACTAGTTTCCTCATCTGTTTTGAAAAATACTCTATGAGACGTGTTATTCTTCCTCGACTTGGAAAACAAAGATTGTGTTACGCAAAATAGCCTTCATAAAATCTTTCTTAAGATAGCAGATATATAATAGGTTAACTAAGCCTTGTTGAGTACCTTCCGTACTCAAGTTTTCTTAATTTTGGTTCAGGCGAAGATCTCACACCCGTGGCGGTGATTCAACGTGGACATCGACGAGTACTTTGGGGTTCCCAGGTAGTAGCCTGGAACTTATGGGCTGGGACGTCTCCTTATGTTGGGGTCTCTTAGGCCTTTTTGGTTCTTGCTGATTAGCAGCATAACTTGCTTTCCGTTGTCTGATATAATGTTGGGTCGTATGACCTCTATTTGTAAAGCTATACTTAGTAACACCTGTTGAATACAGCTTCCATGTCTAGAGTGCTGCTTTGATCGGTTGTTTGTTTCGAGCACATTGTTATACAGTTTTGGCTATGCCTGCATAGTTGTCGCAGTCGAGGGGTTCTGGAGCCGATGATCCATTTCCGAGCACGCCTGCCGATGTGATTCGGCCTGGGGCTTGGTAACCCCAGTAACCCTCGATTGTTGTTGCACTTTCTGGACACATAGCATCTCTGTATAGCTTTGGTCCCGTTCCTTCAATTTCATACGATTCGTGGACGCTTTGATATGCATAGTTGGTTATGACTAGCATGGACACAAGGAGTAGTAGTACCATGGTGATCCGGCCTGCGTGCCGATGAGTCTGGTCTGCCTGCTGTTGTTTGTAGCGGCCGGGGCTGGTAACCTTGAAGCCCTTGTGGGTCCATGACTAGGAGCACATAACAGTATGTATACCTTTGGGTCCGGGGTCGTGGCAGTTTGGTGGCAGATCCTGAAGGTGGAGACCATAATAGCTGAGGAGCCGGCGGAAAAAATGAGATCCGGGTGGGCAAAACCCAAGGAGAATCTGGTCCTCGAAGATTATTACCTCGCCCGGCCCAGGTTCAGGTCGGGTCTCGTTTCTTGGGGCTCTCCAAGACAAGTTCTTTGGGAGTAAGCCGGCATCCTCGATTTTAGTCAACCGGCCTTGAGTCATTTCTGACTTACACTAGTTAACTTGCATCATTGACCGGTCAGACTTGGCCGCGGCAGAACCGGAAGCGCCACCGGCCTTCCTGTTCTTTCCGGCTCCTCCGGGTTTGGACGCTTGGCTCTTGTCCTTCACCATGATCGCGGCGAACGCCGGCGATGCTCTGACTGCAGCGGCGCGAGGGGAAGAGTGAAGCTCTCGAGCTCTTGTCCAAAGGAGGAAGATGAAGTGGAGGCACAGGGGCGAATGAGCCGTACGGTGGAGTATTTATAAGCGGGGGCCTAAACCCTAGGGTTAGGCCGTAATTTTGCGCAGAGGACCCTCGGGATTATCCTTTTTACGAGAAAAACGCAAACATATTGGATCTATAGGAGAAGATTTTTCTGAGAAAAATGCATTAATTACGTGGAGAAAAATCCGGTTTAGAAAGAGATATATTCTGGTTCCGAAGATCTGGGAGATGAAGACGCAGGAGTTATCTTTTCAAGAATCGGAAAGATATGATCCTAAAGATGAAGAACTAAACCCGGGAAATCCGGATCGGATATTTCTGAAGGTTATCTTATTAAGGCAAATTATTTTTGCCTGGCTTGTGCTCCAAGTATGTAACGGGGAGAACCAGAATGGGACGACCTAGAACCGGATGTAACTAGGACTCCGACGACGGGTATAACCCGGATCCTTTGTAACCCGGGGGCTCGGCCACTATATAAGGGGAGACCCTGGGACGTAGAAGAACAAGCTCTAAGTTGAAAGCGCGTAAACCAATTGGTTGCCTCGCGCGACCAATATGAAGAAAGCCGGCCGATATATACTGCGTCTAACCCGGCTCCCAAGGTACGCTTTTCGCCCCTTGAGTTTGCATTCTTTCTATTTTCTTGGATTCGTTTTAACCCGGACTTTGCCTCTTTGACATATCTTTGAACTTCCCGAGTCGGATCTGGCTACTGACGCCGAGCTGGACACGCTGTGCGCCAACTTCGCTGGCGGGAGCAAGCGCAAGAAGATTTTCACCTCGCAGGAAATTATCGATCTTGACGGTGTTCCCGTCGCTACTTCCAGGTTTGTTCGTCTGGGTTTTCTCGATTTATCGGAGTAGTTTCCTTTGTCTCGGAGTTTTATCTTTCCGGCATTTCTGTCTTTTAGCTTGGTCCCCTCAACTCTGAAGCCTAAGAAGCTAAAAAGGCTTAAATCTGTGGTTAGCAGAGGTCCACACCCTTCTCTTGTTACTGCCCCGAATACCCCAGTAGTAATTACAGAAGAGCATGCTGCTGCCCTCAACGCCGAAACCCAGCAGACCAGCCAGTCTATTGTGCCAGAAACGGACATGAGGGAAATGGCGGTACCGGAGGTAGGAGGTTCTTCTCGGGCAACTGAGGAGGAAACCATTCCCACCTTCGATAAAGATTTCAAGAATATCAACGAGGCCTTAGCGCTGCCGGGACTCTGTTTGCAGATTTTGCAAAAGAGTTCACCGAAACTTGGTCAGGTTTATAGCGGATGAGCCAGGTAATATCTCTAGCCCCCAAGCAATTAGTCAAATGCATGCTTTTAACTTAATGCGTTCATCCTTATTATGCTTGCATTTTGTTTCATTTCCGTATTTCAGCAAACCGCTGAAAGTACAAACCTGGAAGTTTTTGACAAACTTACCGTCAAGAATAAGGAGGTTAGAAGCCTTTTTTCTATTCTTGACGTTAAGGAAGCGGAGCTGGCATCATGTCAGCATCAGTTGGAGGAAACGACAGGTATTTTATTTCTCCGTGGTTTCATTTTTATGCCTTTTTTCTAAGTACTTTTCCGAGTTTTTCTAACTCGGTATTTTTACTTGCTTTTCAGCTGCTTTGGCGAAAACCAAGCAAATTGCTGAAGATGCCGGCAATGCCGAGAACCTCCCCCGGGAGAATCTGGACCTTCATAAGGACCTTATGAGGGTTCAGACAGAACTGGAGGCCAGCCAGCTGGCTTTTGGCATTGCTCAATCCAATGCCTCCAACCAAGCTGAGAAGGACAAAGCAACTATCCGAGACCTGGAGAATGCTTTGACCCTTTGTAACACCCGGGGGTTTCCCCAATTAGAATTTGATTGTTTGATTTCTTTTTCGCATCATGGCATCATGCGTTGCATCATCATGTCATCATGCATCACATTCTAATTTAATTTTTCCTACGACTTCACGTTTTTAATCGACATAATCTTGCAAAAGTTTCTAATCTGTTTTAAGCTTTCTAGCTATCTCAAACCCCTTTTTCTTTGTTGTCTAAAATAATAAAACAAAAAAATGTTTTGGGGAGGCAGCCAGGCCAGCCACACTGGGCCGGCCCAGCCACCTACGACCCAGCCCACTCTCCCCTTCTTCTGTGTACGGATGTACACGAGGAGAGCGCCTCTTCTGTCGTTTTCCCCTCCACCACAGAACCAACACCACCGCCCCCACCTGCTCCTCCCCATCCTTAAAGCCGCCTCCTAGCCCCTCCCCAACCCTAGCCTCTCCCTCCTCCTTCCTCTCCAGCCGCCGCCATCCACCTCTATTCCTCCCCTGCTCCTTTTCTCCTCTGAAATTTTTACTGAACCGGTGAAACGGAGCTTCCATGGCCGGAACTTCGCGGCCATGGCGCCGTCGTTCTTCTAGCTACCATGCCGCGCAACCAACGGGAATGGAACCAGGAGGGTTCCATCTCCGCCTTTGCCGAACGAACCACGGCCGGAGGACGACTACATCGACGACGCCGTCCAGTTCTTCAAGCGACGACGACAGCCTCCCCGTCATCTGCCTCGTCTACACCGGTCACGACGGGCTCTCCCGAGCCCGTCCCTTCCTTCTCCGGCCTCTCCCATGGTGAGCCGCACCTCATAGGCCCTTTTCCCTTCTCCCTACCCTACTCTGGGAGCGGCGTCGTCGCGCGCAGCCAGCCTAAGATCACCACCGGTCGCTTCCCTGTATATCACCGTTGCGTGCAGGTGTTGGGTTCAGTTTCGTGAGGAAAACTCCACGCTTGTACACTTCTTTGGGCTTCAGACCTGTATCCTTACACACACCGATCGACAGCCCAGTGGCTAAGGCCTTCATCCGCACCCCTGTGGTCGCGGGATCAAATCCCCTCCGACGCAAAGCCTCCTTTTTTTCTTTATTTTTCCTAGTGTCGCGGGTTTACACCTCAACTTCCCATGAACCCCTGTTCCAATCACCAGAGCGAACCCAGCCCAGTGGCTTGGGCCTTCCGAGCGCAGCGCACGCTCCCAAGTTCGATTCCCACCTGCTGCAACTAAGTCCCATATTCTTTTGTTGTTTTTCTTAAAAATTGCATAGTTTTGCAAACCTAATAACTTGGTCAATTCAAATTCGTTTTGCACAAACAAAGTATGAATCTGTGTCAGAAAAATGTAATCTCCTTGAATATGCAACATGTTTCCTGTTTTAAACAATGTAACATGTGTCAAATATTAAATGCTTTCTATACTCAATTAAAACTTGCTAAATGCATAACTCTTGTTCTATAATTCCAATTAACCCAAACTTTATGTCTATTTTTATCAGAAAAATGCAAGGAATATTAATATGTCATCCATGCCTTTGTTTGCATCTTGCATTTTGCAATTTAGTTGTGTTATGCATGTTCATCTAATATTTAAATATGGAATATGTTGGGGTAATTACTTTAAATAATGCCCTATTCCATTTAATTTTGTGTCACTCACCTATGAATTGTTTTCCATGCTAAACAACATTTAACATTGATGGTTAGATAAACAACTTAAACCATAATTATTTGTCCGGACTCCGGGTACGATTAAATTGTCTAACTTGTAATTTTGCGTTGCATCCCGCATGTCATGCATATAAAATAGGATCATGCTGGATCTTTTGCCGTAGAAGTAATTGTTGCATCCGGTGTTTGTTCTAGTTTGTTGCTTCTTCGCAGATAGGACATTGAGATGATGTGAGCACCGACAAGTTCTTCCGATGTACCTCTACTTGCTGGATCTCAGGCAAGTATACTCACTTGCTACCTATGGCTGCCTTTCATCACTTGTTACCGATTCTTTCCGTTGTCTTTATGCTAGCCTAGTATTTTTGATGCTTGTGTTCCGATCCCATCACATGTTTACCCTGCTGCCACGATATTGCCTTACCTCCACACCTATAACCCTGTTGTTTGTTGGCCGGTGTCGTACTAGCATGCTTAGGTTTGTTTGTGCTCGAGTCTTGTTGTCTTTGTCGTATCACCTGTTTAGTTGATAGTTGGGTTTCAATTTAATCAACAACATGTTAATGTTTGGGGTAATAATAATTTGATGATAAGGCACCGGCAGGAGGCCCGGCGTGGTTTTGGAGCCTGCTAGTGTCGAAACTAGGAAAAGGGTCTTGTCCATTGATCCATGATGAGCGTGCTAACCGCATCCGGGAGGTAGTATGGGACCCCCCTCGACTTAGACCTGATTTGCAGATTGTCCGAAGAGCCACACTTAGTTCGGGTGTTCCATTTGCTCATACGCATGAATGGGTTGGCCCCCCATGGTTACTGTTGATGATGATGATGATGCATATAGGGCGAGGCCTGTATTGCCGGGGTGTTGCGTCCTGCGGGAGTTTTGCACACTTGCGCTGAGTATTCGGCTGCGTGGCTGGGACCTTAGCTCCGTGGCTCCTAGGAAAGGTTGTAGAGACGGTTTGGGTCGTGTCGAGCCAACCTGAGTTTTAGTTGGTGGCTTGAGTGTGTACGGGTACTGTAGCGCACCCTGCAGGGATGAATCTTCTCGAGAAGCCGTGTTGTCCGCGGTTATGTGACGACTTGGTGAAAGTGCTGGCTAATAAGTACTCAGACAACTTACACCTAATGATAATGACTTGACTAGTAATATAGTATTACCTTCACCATAAAAATGAATGTCACCTTAATCAACAGCGTGAGTTTCCTTGGGTTGCTTCCTTAGTAGGGGGTAACACTGGATGGGTATTGTTTGGTGAGTAGTTATAGTTGGTTTTGTCGCGCTCTCTTATCCCTCTCTAGTAGCCGGAAGTTATAGCGTGTCTCTCTAGTTGTTGGTGCTGCCCGCTGCCGCTTCTTTGAACTACCCCCTTTCTTTCCGTTGTACCCAAAGTATTTGTATCTTGTGCTGATTGGTTACGCTGGTATCTTGTGAGTATGGTTTATCCACTTGCCAGTACTTAATAGTACTGACCCACGAATCCATTTCGTGGCTGCATATTCCACATTGCAGTCAACAGGTTTGAAGTCTGACGATGTTAGCTTGGGAATCCCTCCGGCTTGGCCTGGGCAGGGATTGGACGCCATCGGTTATCTTCAGGACTCTTAGTCCAATTTGTATCTTGTCCATAGTCGGACACTATGTTATTTCTTATGCTGTCATTTGGATCTTTGTATTGTATCAGTTGTATCCTTGACTCGTTTGAGTCGTCTTGTATATATCTTTTATGTTGTTGTTGCGGAATATTCGTGAATTGTTGTAATGTTATCACAAGTGGCATCCGGGAATCGGTTATTATGTGGATTTTGGTGGAAATGCTGAAATCTGCATAGTGCCCGATCTCGGGGCGTCACAAATGGTATCAGAGCATGGTTCTGATTCCCAATGTTGTTTCGATACGAATGGTTATCGAAGCAACGGGTCCGCAAAGGCTGTAGGATAACCTCGCTAACGTTCGTTGTTTCTAAAGTGTCAAAAACTATTTTCTGTTAAACTATTTTGGAAATATCTCACTAGGATTCTGTTTTTCTTCTCATCTCTATACTATTTCTCCTCCTATCCTATTTGTTTTGGAGTCTCCTCTCGTACCTCTCTTTCAAAGTGTAGGATCCTACGTGGGTGGACGTTTTCTGAGCCTTTAACCTAATAGGTTCGATCATCGGAAGATTCCTGGTGCAAGAACATCGTCATCAATCCGAGCAAGAATCTCTTGTTAGTGGTGTCGAGAAACTTTTGTTAGTGGTGTTGAGAAGAAGAGATCCGCCCACTGACCCGGGAAATCAACCGCGGCACGAAGACTCCGTAGTTGACACCTCTCTTCCCCTTGCCTTGGGTGGATTGCGAGGGCGCAATCCCTTGTTAGTGGTGTCGGCTGTAACACCCGGGGGTTTCCCCAATTAGAATTTGATTGTTTGTTTTCTTTTTCGCATCATGGCATCATGCATTGCATCATCATGTCATCATGCATCACATTCTAATTTATTTTTTCCTACGACTTCACGTTTTTAATCGACATAATCTTGCAAAAGTTTCTAATATGTTTTAAGCTTTCTAGCTATCTCAAACCCCTTTTTCTTTGTTGTCTAAAATAATAAAACAAAAAAAATGTTTTGGGGAGGCAGCCAGGCCAGCCACACTGGGCCGGCCCAGCCACCTACGACCCAGCCCACTCTTCCCTTCTTCTCCGTACGGATGTACACGAGGAGAGCGCCTCCTCTGTCGTTTTCCCCTCCACCACAGAACCAACACCATCGCCCCCACCTGCTCCTCCCCATCCTTAAAGCCGCCTCCTAGCCCCTCCCCAACCCTAGCCTCTCCCTCCTCCTTCCTCTCCAGCCGCCGCCATCCACCTCTATTCCTCCCCTGCTCCTTTTCTCCTCTGATATTTTTACTGAACCGGTGAAACGGAGCTTCCATGGCCGGAATTCGCGGCCATGGCACCGTCGTTCTTCTAGCTACCGTGCCGCGCAACCAACGGGAATGGAACCAGGAGGGTTCCATCTCCACCTTTGTCGAAGGAACCACAGCCGGAGGACGACTACATCGACGACGCCGTCCAGTTCTTCAGGCGACGACGACAGCCTCCCCGTCATCTGCCTCGTCTACACCGGTCACGACGGGCTCTCCCGAGCCCGTCCCTTCCTTCTCCGGCCTCTCCCATGGTGAGCCTCACCTCATAGGCCCTTTTCCCCTCTCCCTACCCTGCTCTGGGAGCGGCGCCGTCGCGCGCAGCCCGCCTGAGATCGCCACCGGTCGCTTCCCTGTATATCACCGTTGCGTGCAGGTGTTGGGTTCAGTTTCGTGAGGAAAACTCCACGCTTGTACACTTCTTTGGGCTTCAGACCTGTATCCTTGCACACACCGATCGACAGCCCAGTGGCTAAGGCCTTCATCCGCACCCCTGTGGTCGCGGGATCAAATCCCCTGCGACGCAAAGCCTCCTTTTTTTCTTTATTTTTCCCAGTGTCGCGGGTTTACACCTCAACTTCCCTGCACCCCTGTTCCAATCACCAGAGCGAACCCAGCCCAGTGGCTTGGGCCTTCCGAGCGCAGCGCACGCTCCCAAGTTCGATTCCCACCGGCTGCAACTAAGTCTCATATTCTTTTGTTGTTTTTCTTAAAAATTGCGTAGTTTTGCAAACCTAATAACTTGGTCAATTTAAATTCGTTTTGCACAAACAAAGTATGAATCTGTGTCAGAAAAATGTAATCTCCTTGAATATGCAACATGTTCCCTGTTTTAAACAATGTAACATGTGTCAAATATTAAATGCTTTCTATACTCAATTAAAACTTGCTAAATGCATAACTCTTGTTCTATAATTCCAATTAACCCAAACTTTATGTCTATTTTTATCAGAAAAATGCAAGGAATATTAATATGTCATCCATGCCTTTGTTTGCATCTTGCATTTTGCAATTTAGTTGTGTTATGCATGTTCATCTAATATTTAAATATGGAATATGTTGGGGTAATTACTTTAAATAATGTCCTATTCCATTTAATTTTGTGTCACTCACCTATGAATTGTTTTCCATGCTAAACAACATTTAACATTGATGGTTAGATAAACAACTTAAACCATAATTATTTATCCGGACTCCGGGTCCGATTAAATTGTCTAAGTTGTAATTTTGCGTTGCATCCCGCATGTCATGCATATAAAATAGGATCCGGTGTTTGTTCTAGTTTGTTGCTTCTTCGCAGATAGGACGTTGAGATGATGTGAGCACCGACAAGTTCTTCGGATGTACCTCTACTTGCTGGATCTCAGGCAAGTATACTCACTTGCTACCTATGGCTGCCTTTCATCACTTGTTACCGATTCTTTCCGTTGTCTTTATGCTAGCCTAGTATTTTCGATGCTTATGTTCCGATCCCATCACATGTTTACCCTGCTGCCACGATATTGCCTTACCTCCACACCTATAACCCTGTTGTTTTTTGGCCGGTGTCGTACTAGCATGCTTAGGTTTGTTTGTGCTCGAGTCTTGTTGTCCTTTGTCGTATCACCTGTTTAGTTGATAGTTGGGTTTCAATTTAATCAACAACATGTTAATGTTTGGGGTAATAATAATTTGATGATAAGGCACCGGCAGGAGGCCCGGCGTGGTTTTGGAGCCTGCTAGTGTCGAAACTAGGAAAAGGGTCTTGTCAATTGATCCATGATGAGCGCGCTAACCGCATCCGGGAGGTAGTATGGGACACCCCTCGACTTAGACCTGATTTGCAGCTTGTCCGAAGAGCCACACTTACTTCGGGTGTTCCATTTGCTCATACGCATGAATGGGTTGGCCCCCCATGGTTACTGTTGATGATGATGATGATGCATATAGGGCGAGGCCTGTATTGCCGGGGTGTTGCGTCCTGCGGGAGTTTTGCACACTTGCGCTGAGTATTCGGCTGCGTGGCTGGGACCTTATAGCTCCGTGGCTCCTAGGAAAGGTTGTAGAGACGGTTTGGGTCGTGTCGAGCCAACCTGAGTTTTAGTTGGTGGCTTGAGTGTGTACGGGTACTATAGCGCACCCTGCAGGGATGAATCTTCTCGAGAAGCCGTGTTGTCCGCGGTTATGTGACGACTTGGTGAAAGTGCTGGCTAACAAGTACTCAGATAACTTACACCTAATGATAATGACTTGACTAGTAATATAGTATTACCTTCACCATAAAAATGAATGTCACCTTAATCAACAGTGTGAGTTTGCTTGGGTTGCTTCCTTAGTAGGGGGTAACACTGGATGGGTATTGTTTGGTGAGTAGTTATAGTTGGTTTTGTCGCGCTCTCTTATCACTCTCTAATAGCCGGAAGTTTTAGCGTGTCTCTCTAGTTGTTGGTGCTGTCCGCTGCCGCTTCTTTGCACTACCTCCTTTCTTTCCGTTGTACCCAAAGTATTTGTATCTTGTGATCATTGGTTACGCTGGTATCTTGTGAGTATGGTTTATCCACTTTCCAGTACTTAATAGTACTGACCCACGAATCCATTTCGTGGCTGCATATTCCACATTGCAGTCAACAGGTTTGAAGTCTGACGACGTTAGCTTGGGAATCCCTCCGGCTTGGCCTGGGCAGGGATTGGACGCCATCGGTTATCTTCAGGACTCTTAGTCCAATTTGTATCTTGTCCGTAGTCGGACACTATGTTGTTTCTTCCGCTGTCATTTGGATCTTTGTATTGTATCAGTTGTATCCTTGACTCGTTTGAGTCGTCTTGTATATATCTTTTCTGTTGTTGTTGCGGAATATTCGTGAACTCTTGTAATGTTATCACAAGTGGCAACCCGGAATCGGTTATTATGTGGATTTTGGCGGAAATGCTGAAATCTGCATAGTGCCCGATCTCGGGGCGTCACACCCTTCGTCTGGAGGAAGGCTCCGATATGGATAAGATACTCGGTAAGTTTTCTACTTTTACCGGATTTTCAACATTTTACAATCTTTCCCTGCTTTCTTCATAACCCTTTGGTTATTTGTCTAAAAATAGGAGATGACCCAGCTCTTACTCGGATTGAAAAAATCCGACCCTTCGGGAAGGTCTTCACCGTGCTCAAGGCTGCGGGAATGTTGCTCATCAACAAGTTCCTTCCCGCAAGGACTGGGGAGTTCTCGGAAGTTGAGAAACTTCCGGGGGCTATCGTGGAGGTGGCGGAGTCCAAGGAATCCACCTTGCGCTCCGCGGCACCGGGTGGTGCACGCATGGCTCTAGGGCTCATGCGCATGCATTACCCCTCTGCCAAATCTTGGCGCGTGGCGTCCAGCATCCCGCAAGGGTATACGGAAGCCCAACAGACCAATATCTTTGACGAGATCAAAGGTCACGCAACCAAGATCGCTTCCATGGTCAACATCTCGATCTTCTACCCGGAGGAGGCAATTCCGGAAACTCCAGAAGAATCCTCCAGCGAAGATGACTCGGATGCTTGAAGGAGAACTCCGGGTCCTAGGTAGATAGAAAATAGGAGCATTACCGAACTTATGTTGTAAACATCATTGTAATGCTTCTATTCTTTTGAATGAACAAGTACTCCGCCATTTGCAGTTAATGTTATATAACTATTTTGCAAGTTTTTTCGGGTTATTATTCCTTTCTCTTCTAAATTCTCTGGTTTTGTATGCTTTAATTGTCCTTAGTGCTTGAAATGGCTCAATAGCGTTTAATCTTCATGCCGAGTGACGGGGTACGACCGATCAGTCTAAAACTCGGAAACATGGATCATGCTAAAGGCATTTTTGCTTACTAGCTCTAGTGACCCAGCACAAAAAGAATCAGATAATATTTAGAGAATAGTTAAGCAATTTTTGTATGAAACTCAGGCACGCAGGCACAATCTGAGTTTCCTTAAGCCTTTTGTAGGCTGAAAATCATTCAGTTTTTTAACACCGAGCACGCAGGCACAATTCGGGTTAACACTGAGTATTTTGAAAGATCATTGGAAAATAGATAAGGCGGAAGATATCCTTTATACTATAATAAACATGTAAAAACATAGAAGTAAGGATTCCGACAACTTTATTTCATGATCTCAAAGATGTTTACATAGAAATTGAACTAAGTATAGAAGGGACGTAACTGCTGGATACTCCAGGGCCTCTTTGTCTCTCCTAGTTCATCATCTATCTTTCTCTTTCTTTTGCGATTCGGCTTCTCGGGATGATCTTCTGTATCTTGAATGTCTACAAGATAGTATGATCCATTTTTCATAGCTTTGCTGATGACGAATGGTCCTTCCCATACTGGGGCCAATTTGTGCTTTCTTTGTTGTACCAATCTTAGCACTAGGTCACCTTCTTTAAAAGAACGATGCCTAGTTTTCCAACGATGATAACGTCGTAAACCTTACTGATAAATGGCGGATCTTTGAAGCACAAGCTCTCATTCCTCTTCTAAGAGATCGACGGCATCCTGTCGTGCACTTTCGGCATCTGAGTCATCGAAACCCTGCACTCTCGGGCTGTCATGGATCATGTACGTTGGGAGAATTGCTTCCGCACCATAAACTAGGAAAAAACGGGGTTTGCCCTGTTGACCTATTTGGCGTCGTTCGAATGCTCCAAAGCACGGAGGGTAACTCTTCCACCCATGCTCCAGCTGCTCTATGAAGAGGAGATTCGAGTCTTGGGTGTATTCCTTGCAGGATTGAGCTATTCATTCTGTCAATCTGTCCATTGGATTGCGGGTGTGCCACAAATGCGAGATCTAGGCGAATTCCCGTTTGTCGGCAATATTTTTCCAACTCTCCAATGGAGAAATTTGTCCCGTTGTCAGTTATTATGCTGTGTGGAACGCCATATCTCATGACTACGTCAATAATGAAATTTCTGGCACTTACACCGTCAAGTTTTTTTATGGGTTTAGCCTCCACCCACTTGGTATATTTATCCGCTGCAACGAGTAGATGTGTAAGTCCGCCTCTTGCAGTTTTGAATGGTCCCATCATGTCTAGCCCCCAGACCACGAACAGCCATGTAATAGGGATAGTTTTGAGTGCATGGGCTGGCATATTTGTCTGCTTGGCGTAATACTGACATCCAGCACATGTGTTCACTATGTGCTCAGCATCTGTCTTGGCTGTTAGCCAGAAAAACCCTACGCGGAATGATTTTTTGACTATGCTTTTTGATTGAGCATGATGTCCGCAATCTCTGGCATGGATTTCTTGCAGGATTTCTCGTCCTTCTTCTGGCGAAATACATCGCAGAAAAATTCCGATAGTACTGCGTTTATACAGTCAACCGTTGATTACCGTGTATCCTTTGCATCGACGGTGTATCTGTCTTTGCAAGACTTCGTCTGCTCCATCCGGGTACTTCTGATCAACTAAGAAGTTTAAATATGGAATCGTCCATTCCGGGTTAACGAGCATGACTTCAATTGACTCGGAAACCAGAGGATAGTCGACATCTCCACCTTTTATCGATGGTTCGTACAAGTGCTGGACAAACACACCTGGTGGTAGGGTTTTCACCCTTTGTGATCCCATGCGGGCTAATGCGCCCGTGTTCCAGTTTTCTTCCCTTTTGATGTGAAACACTTCAAATTCCAGGAAGCAAATTGCAAACTCGTCCACCGTTCTCCGATATTCGGCCATGATGGGACTTTTGACGTAGAAGTTTGGTTGAGCTGGTGCTGTACCAAATCTGAGTCGTCATAGCATAAGATGCGTTTAGCACCTATTTTTTTTGCGATATGCAAGCCATGAAGCAGAGCTTCGTATTCTGCCACATTATTACTGGCATTGAAGTGTATTTGTAATACATACTCCATTGTGTCTCCTTTAGGGGATTTTAGGACTACACCAGCTCCTGCGCCTTCTTTCATCTTAGATCCGTCAAAGTGCATGATCCAGTATTCTGACTCCAGCATTGGTGTGTTTTCCATTGCTTCTGTCCAATCGGCGACAAAATCTGCCAACACCTGGGATTTTATTCTCGTCCACGGTTGGTACTTAATGTCGAATGCTGCTAGCTCGATGCCCCATTTGGCTACTCGGCCTGTTGCCTCCGAATTTTTAATTATATCCCCTAGTGGTGCTTTACATACCACTGTTATGGAATGTCCTTGGAAGTAATGACGAAGTTTCCGAGATGCGAAAAATACGCCATATGCCAGTTTTTGATAGTGTGGGTACCTTTGTTTAGACTCGGAGAAAACTTCACTTACATAGTATACTGGATGTTGATCTGGTATGCTTTGTTCGTCTTTCCGCCTTTCCACAACTATTACTGCGCTAATAACCCGGTTTGTAGCTGTGAGGTACAATAACATGGGTTCTTTGTCTTTTGGGGACGCCAAAATCAGAGCTTTCATCAAAGTTTCTTTCAACTGGGTTAATGCTGCATCTGCTTCTTCTGTCCACTCGAACTTGTCGGATTTCTTCAACAATTTGTAAAGTGGCAGAGCTTTGTCCCCTAGCCGGCTAATGAACCTGCTAACAGCTGCTGCAGAACCCATCAATCTTTGTACATCTTTTACGCACGTGGTCTTGGATATGTTTAAGATTGCTTTGATCTTTTCCGGGTTTACTTCTATTCCTCTATAAGAAACGATGAAACCCAGAAGTTTTCCTGAGGGAACCCCGAATACGCACTTTAACGGATTCAACTTCATCTTATAAGTGCGCAAATTTTCGAAGGTTTCTCGCAAATCTTCAAGGAGTGTATCCTTTTCCTTGGAAATGACAGCAATGTCGTCCACGTAAACATGGACGTTTTTGTCAATCTGACTATGCTAGCATCGTTGCAT
This sequence comes from Alopecurus myosuroides, assembly GCA_028641055.1. Lineage (NCBI taxonomy): Eukaryota > Viridiplantae > Streptophyta > Magnoliopsida > Poales > Poaceae > Alopecurus > Alopecurus myosuroides. The sequence continues at coordinate 113,420,605 of CM054063.1, read as the reverse complement.
GAAATGCTGGTAGGTTGCACATGCGTTCTTTAGGACAAATGGCATGGTTATGTAATAGTACGTCCCATATGGGGTTATGAAGGAAGTTTTGATTTGATCTTCTTTCTTCATGCGTATTTGATGATACCCGGAATATGCATCCAAAAAGCATAAAAGCTCAGAGCCAGCAGTGACATCTATTATTTGATCGATTCGCGGTAACGCAAATCTATCTTTTGGACACAATTTGTCCAAGCCAGTATAATCTATACACATCCTAAGGACGGTACTGTCTTTCTTCGGGACTAATACTGGGTTTGCAGACCATTCCGTATGTATAACTTCCCGGATAAAATCTGCTGCTAAAAGCCGGATAATCTCCTTGCCGATAGCCTTCCGTCTTCTTCCATCAAACCGACGGAGACCTTGTTTGACGGGTTTGGATCTGGAATCACCTTAAGTTGATGCTCAGCAAGTTCCCTGGGTACGCCTGGCATGTTCGCTGGACACCATGCAAAAATGCCCCAGTTCTCACGGAGGAACTTGATGAGCTCGCTTTCCTATTTGTCGGTCATCCCAGTTCCTACTATGACAAACTTTGTCGGATCTTTAGGATCTAGGATTACCTGTCTTGTATTCTCGGAAGCTTTGAAGCTATCTGCCGGCTTCCGGCTTTCTTTTCCTGCTGGCATTTCTGTCGGCGATACTTCTTTGGCCAGCTCCTTCAGTTCTTCCTTTGCTATCAACTTTTCTGCGCAAAGGGCGTTTTCTTTCTCCAGCTCGTTTGCCAATTCGAAGTCTCCCGTTATGGTGATTACTCCTCCTTTTGGCCCTGGCATCTTCAGCTTGTTATAAATATAACATGACCTTGCCATAAATTTGGCGAAAGTTGGACGTCCGAGTATTGCGTGATACACGCTTTCGAATGGCACAACCTCGAATGATACTTTTTCCTGACGGAAGTGATCTTTCGCTCCGAAGGTTACATCTAGGGAAATTTCTCCTAGGGATCGTGCTTGTCTGCGAGGGACGATGCCGTGAAAACGTATGTTGTTGTGATTGAGCTGGGTCTCGGAGATTCGCAGATACTTCAGTGTATCCAGGTACATTATGTTAATGCTGGATCCTCCATCCATCAACACTCTTTTTAGCCTAGTGTTTTGAATAATAAGACTTACAATTAGAGCTTGCGTGCCGGGTTCTGGGATATTTCCGGGATGATCAGACTGATCCCAAGTAATTGGTGTGTTTGAGTACTTCAAGAATTTCGGAGTTGCAGGGACAACCGCGTTTATTTCTCAAAGTGTTCTCTTTGCCACCTTTGATGAGGGAGTTGCTAGGAAAGTTAGGTTGCATTCTCCGTCAACTCTCGGAAACTTAGGCTCGCCTTTTCGCTGTTGTTCCTAGATTTTTTCGTCAGTGTCCAATTCACTGTCTTCTTTTTCAGCTTCTGGCTTTTGCTTGGAGAATTTCCTCTTGGAGTTCTTCCCTTTGCTTCCGGATCCTGCACTGCCTTTCATATGCTTGTTCAGCCGGCATTGTGCGTTAGTATGGGTGGGTTTCCCAAATTGCGAGTGGTGGACATAGTTTTCCGACTTTATTTTTTTCCACTCTTCCTTGGTGTAGTTTATCGGTTCTGTACTTCTACCTTTCCACATGTTCCCATTTTCTCTTCCAAAGGCTATGTTAACTGTAACATCCAAGTATGAAAACCCTTAGTTGTTTTACTTGTTGTTTTTATTTAAGCAATGCATCATATCATCATCCTCATATTTATTTCTGTTTGCATTGTTTTCACATGAAATTTAAAATTGTTATCAACTTCTGTTTTCACACTTGTCTGTTACAACCTTTCAAATAAAGAAGTGCAAACTAAAAACCTCTTTTGTTTTCAAGCAACTCATTATAATTCACCTTTTAAGTTGTTGCTAAAATCAATTGCTCAATTTAATCAATTATTTCCAAGTCTTTCCCAAACTCAAAACAATTCTCAAATCATCAATCCTTTGAATCCATGAAGTTATCACAACTTGGTATTCTTCAAAAACATTCTAAACCCTAGGGGAAACCCTATTGATTTTGCCTTGTTTTTCCAATAATAAATAATATGGCAATTTTCACTTAATTTGGTTCAATTTTGAAACAGCAATCAACATTTGAAATTTTGAAAACCAAAAATACCAAATGGTTTCTTTTCACCTAAGAAGCTTACCCAAATTTTTTCCAAAATTTTATCTAATTTAAAACCTATTTATTTCTTCCAAAAGCATTTGCTACAAAAAAAAACAGCACATCTCATAATACAAAAAAAAAAGAAGAGCAAAACGTTTCAACCAGGTGGGGGAGAAGGCCCAGCCCACCTGTGTTGGCCCGATACCCCCCTCTTCTACCTCCGTACAGGAGGTGACGCAATGGAGGACAGCTACAGGAGCATCTCCCTCCACCACTCGATGGTCCTCCCCCCTCCTATTTATCTCCTCCTCTCCACTCCCGAGCTAAACCCTAACCCTAGTCGCATCTCCCCCTCCTATCTTCCCCAGCCGCCGCCGCCTCGAGGGAGAACTCCCTCCTCTGCTGGTGCCACGGCCACCGGCCGCCAGCGCACGGTGCCGCCACCTCCGCCACCCATCGGCCGCGCCGAGCCCGCCCCTGCGTAGAGGGTGAGGCAACCCTTCCATTCCCGCTCATCCCCTCTCTTTTCTGCTGCGGATTGGTCATCAATTTCTTGCCCGAAGATCGCCTTGGTGCTCTGTTCGTTCATGAGACAGTAACGATCTGATGGATCGTGTGCTTGCAGGTTCAGTTAACACCGCGTTTGCAAGCTCCAAAACCAACCAGCACCTCATCCAATCAACAACTGCAGCGAAGCCCCACTGGTTTGATGCGCGCGCAGTGAAGCCAGGGGTTGCGGGTTCGATTCCCAGCCCCACTCTTTTCCTGCTCTTTTCTGTTTTATTTCGGTACAGCCAGTACCAACTCCTTAACCTGTTCAGAGGTGCAGTCCCACCAACAAAATCGCATTAGCCTAGTGGTGGTGTTCCTTTGCATCAACCAGGAGGTGGAGGGATCAAGTCCCCTCTCTCCCAAATAAAACAAGTTTTATTTTTTACAATGGTTTGGTACTGGAATATTTAGCAAATCACCACTAAGCCCCTGGCCCTTATTTCTAGCCCCTGGAAATTTTTTCCCTAAGTCCCTAGAGGCATTAAAATGGCAGATTGCACCCTATACTTCTAAAATACATAACAAATTCATTTTAACTCCAAAATTAACTTTTTAAATATGTTTTCAATACCAAATTAAATGTTCTATCCAAATATAAAATTTGTTTACTGTTTTGAATATTTTAAATTGGTGCAAAATTTGAATTCTTGTCAAATTCCCTTAAATTTGCAAAATTCATAACTTGTTCATAAAAATTCCAAATTTCACAAACCAAATATGTTTTTCAATCAACTTTTCATGTACTTTCCAAATATAAATTTTGTTTTCTGGTTTGAATAATTTAAATTGCCTAAACAATTTAAATCTTGTTTAATTCAATTAAAAATTGTTTAATATTGTTTAATTCATAATTAAATAATCCAAAGTCCAATTTCAAAATGTGAAACATGTAATCCAACTAAAATTTGATAACCTTTTCAACTATCAACTTTGTTATTTGTTTTGCACCTTTTAACTTGATGAAAACAATCACTACTTGTTTAACACCATTAAGTAACAATAATTTCCAAACTTGATTAATGTTTTCTAAAAATGGTTAACTATCATTCCAATTGCATGTAAATTGTTATCTTCTTGTTATTCATCATGCATGCATCATGCTAACTCACCAACACCTGATGCTTAGTGTTAGAACAATTAATTCAACTCTAAGGCATGGGTTTGCCATATGCAATCTTGGCATATGGAATCCATTTAAACTTGTGTATCATATCCACTAGTTTATTTTGGTGCATCTATTAAACATGACATGCATCATCCCAATGTTTGTGCACATATGCCATGTATTGATTGCCGTCTTCCTTCGTTGTTGTTTTTGCTTCTTCTCGCTTAGACGACGACGTTGGTACCGACGAGCCTTACGACACCACTACCCAGGACCTAGCCCAGTACCCGGCTGCTGAGCTTCCAGGCAAGTTATCACTCACATGAATCATCGAGTTCTCTTCCACACTTGTTGTCGATACTATCCTTTTGTCTACTATTGCTAGCCCTATGTATCGTTGCTATTCTCCGAACCCATCACATGATTCCCTGAACCAATGATATTGCCTCACCTCCTTACCCACAGCCTTTGTTTGTGCCTGTTCTTATCTAGCATTCTTAGGGTTGCTTTTGCTCGAGCCTGTTGTCGGTTACTTCTTTTATTATCGTGCTATTATTATCTGTTACCGTTCCGAGGGCTCGAATGTTAATCAATCAATCCTGTTAATGCTGCTGTTAATAATAATTTGATGATAAGGCACCGGCAGGAGGCCCTTTGTGGTTTTGAGGCCTGCTAGTGTCGACCCTAATAGGAAAAGGGTCTTGTCTACTGATCCATGATGAGCGCACTACCCGCATGTGGGAAGCGAGTATGGGCGCCCCCCTCAACTTGACTCGATTCGCATCTCGTCCAAATCGCCGTACTAGTTCGGGCTTTCCATTTGCTGCATCATATGCAGGTACGAACCCGAGGCCAGGGTGGAACTTTTGTAGTCGGCATTTAGGGCGGCGTGGTCTTCCAGTGCTATGAGGGTCCTCCTTTTCTTCGGGGGGCTCGATTAGCCGCGCACGCACAGCACGCGGTGCTTTGGGCTTGATGCGAAGAACAGTTGGTTGTGTTGAGTGTCTCGCTTGGTGGGTTTGATTCCCATCTGGCGGGATATTCTTACGTGTACGGTTACTATGGTGCACCCCTGCAGGGATAAATCTTCTCGAGAAGCCGTGTTTTCCGCGGTTATGGATTACTTGGTGAAAGTACTGGCTAACAAGTACTCAGGACAACTCCAACATAATGATCAATCATGTTCACCCAATGACTAATAACTTGACTAGTAATAGGTTATTCACACAATAACTTGATTCACCTTATTACAACGGTGTGAGTTATCCTCGGATTGCTTCTTCGGATAAGGGGCGAGATCCAGGATGGGTTTGTTTTGAAGTTATCTTTCAGTTGGTTACAATTCCTCGATCTTATCTTTTCTATTAGCCGGACACAAGTAGTTATCTCTGTAGTTGGTTAGAGCAGCCCGCTGCAGCTTTTATTATACCTATCTTCTTCCGTTGATCCCAAGCATGACCCCGTTGGGGCTGTGGTTTACGCAGAGTACGACTACGGCTACGATGATCACCAGGATGGCTACTTTGTGGAGTTCGACGACACTGCAGACGAGTAGTTGGCTGGACCCCGGGCAGGATCCAGGACCTACGTGGATGGGCTTCGTTTTCTTTATTTTCTCCGGCTTCTTAAGCCTTGGATTTGTCTGTACTCAGACCCATTTGATTGCTTCCGCTGATGTAATGGATGATATGTTGGGACATGTGTCCTCTGGATGAGTGTTTTTCTATCTCTGCCTTAGTGAAGGCTATTTGCAAACTTATTTCATTCTTTTGTGTCTTAGAGACAGTTTGTGCTATCATTTCGTTCAAAGCTGTTGACGTACAGTGCGTGCTTGAATATGAAGTACGTCGACAGTAGTGCCTTAGGTTCCTAGCGGATAGTTTACTTCGACGGTGGGAGCAGGGCTTGTGTTGTCGCGCATAAGCGCAGGCCTACCAGGAAGCTGGGACGTGGGAGCAGGTATGCCCCATAATCCAAGCACCTGACTTCCAGTTCGTGCGATGAGTATCCTCTAGAAACCGGGGTGCGACAAATGGTATCAGAGCCTGTCTGCCTGTAGGATCCCTTTTTACTGGTCGCAGTTGAGTCTAGAAACTATTTTGTAGCTATATAGGAAAAATGAAACGTGAGAGTAGGAATTCTGCCATTTTTCTTCTTTCCCCACCCACCCACCCTTTTCTGGTAAGGAAGTGCAACGTTGTTTTCTGTTCTCACCTAAACTTTCAAGTTAGGATTTCACGTGTTTTGGGTTCTCCTTAGTACCTCAGGACTTTTGGTCTCGTTTTCCCGATGTTGCTTCGATATCATGTTCTTTTCAACATCCTTTTCGTCCGTTGAACCTTGTTGTTGTTTTCAACATCCTTTTTCTTCTACCGGAGTCTAATCAAAACCTTTCCCAATCATCTGCAGATGGGTCTCAGCTACTACCCGCAGGTGGTTCGCATGACTCGCTGTGAGAGCACCGCCGGTTTTCCGGAGATGCTGAGAGACATGGTTACCTATCTGGGGTTCCGTTGGGCACCAGAGTACCAGGTCTACGAGCACCAGCGAGAGTTTGACCAGACCTTCTACCGGGCCATCGTCTACATTCTGTCGGATGATGGCAGGAGCATTGTCCACCAGTACGAGGCAGTAGGGTCCACAGTGGATATGGCAGTGCAGCAGGCAGCGTACGTGAGTCTCACCGTCCTCCGTGCTGACTACTGGGGGTTTGATAAGTCCAGTTTTCGTCACATCCCCCGTGGTTACATCACGGCAGCGGGAGTTCACTTCACTGTCCACCGCGACCTGGATACCTACGAGACTGATAGCTCTAGGATGCAGACCACTGCACAGTTCGCTAGTCACAGTGATGCCGTTGCTTCCGCACTTTCTCAGGAGTTAGCCTCAGTCAGGGAGCAGCTCCACCTTGCTCTCACTCGTCTGGCGACGTACACCACAGACTTTGTTGGAGACGAGCGCTTTGCACGTTTCCAGCAGACACTGGGTTTTCCTCTGCCAGATGCTGGAGGTTACGAGCCGATCAGAGGCCCACTTCTCGACCTCGGAGCTGGTTACACAGGGATTCCCCGCTATGGAGCACAGGGACACGACGCTTTCTACTTCACCACACCGAGAGTTGCTCTCAGAGCAGTTCCTATCTACATGGATCGTCGTGATACCTACTTCCGTGGGGTTCCTCCTCACCGTATCTCTCGTCGTACTACTCACCGCCGTCCTGCGTGATGAGCATGGGAGTACCGATGTATCCGTTACTAGCTGTGTCTAGTTTATCCTTTCGTTTTCGAACCATGTATTGGTCTGTTGGATATTCTGATGTATTGAACTCATGATGTACCTGTTGGTTATCTATTCATGCGTCGGAATAATCTCTCTTTCGGTTGCTAAGTTTATTCCTTCCTATTGTTGTGCTAAAATGCATTTCTGTTCAGGATGCCTCCAACAAGGAACACGCCTGAGCCACCGCCGATCGCTGAGCTCTTGACTCAGATGACTCAGGTCATGGCTCAGATGGTCCAGGTTCAGAACCACCAGAACAACCACCACCAGACTGCTCCAAGGGTCACCATCAAGGACTTCCTCAGTGTGGGTCCCAAGCCTTTCGTGGCAACACGCGAGCCGCTGGATGCTGATGACTGGATCCGTGACGTAGCAAGAGCCCTGGAGATTGCTCATGTTGCGGAAGAGGACAAGGTCAACTATGCTGCTTACCTACTGAAGGGTCAGGCAGCCTCGTGGTGGGAGAACTACCAGGCCATGAGAGCTGGCTATCCTATCACTTGGGGTTGCTTCAAGGAGGCTTTCCTGAAGTACCACATCCCCGATGGTCTCATGGAGAGGATGCGTGAAGAGTTTTGCTCGCTGAAGCAGGGCAAGCTCGACGTCATCGGCTACCAGAACGAGTTCAATCGCCTCGCTCGGTATGCTGGAGACGAGGTGTCTACTGAGACCAAGAAGATGGCAAGGTTCCGCCGAGGTTTTAACCCGGAACTGAAGTACGCTCTCACAAACATCAAGTGCAAGGACTTCGTCGAGCTCGTGAACACCGCGCTCAATGAGGAGAATGGGCGCAAGGCGTTCGAAGAGTCGCGCAAGCACTCGCGTGAGGGTGGTTCCTCCTCCAACATGACCACCCCTCCGCAGAAGCGCCACATCTGGGTGCCAAACAGTGCTGTCACTAGGGCTCCAAATGCCCAAGCTTCTCCAGGCTTTGGTCCCCGCCCACCCAACCCAGCTCAGATGCATGGGCAGAGGTTTGCAATGGCGCAGCCAAGGCCAGATCCTCCTCGTGTCGTCACTTGCTTCAAGTGCAAGGAGACTGGGCACTACGCAGATAAGTGCACTCAGAGGATGCTGCCTTCTCCACCACCTCGCCCCAACACCAACCAGGCGATGGTCCGCGCTCCTCCGCATAAGGCCTTCAACGCCAACAACAGGCCTGTTGGGAGGACCGCAAGGGTGAACCACGTCAAGGTTGACACAGCTGAGGAATCTGCCGACGTTGTTCTCGGTACATTACCCGTAAACTCTAACCCAGCTAAAGTGTTGTTTGATACCGGAGCATCGCATTCGTTCGTGTCAAAGATCTTTGCTACAGCAGTTAAACTACCTTTTGTTGGTTTGGGTTCCCCGCTAGTAGTAAACTCTCCTGGAGCAACTATGCAAACTTCCAAGATCAGTCATGAGAATCAGATCTTAATTGGAGGTCACATATTCCTTGCTTCCCTCATCCTGCTTGGAAATTCTGACATTGATGTCATCCTTGGCATGGATTGGTTGAAGGCCAATAAAGCTACGATTGACTGTGCTAAGAAGTCAATAACTCTGTTCCACCCTTCCGGCCAGATAGTCTATTCTCCATATGGATCAAGTTCTGTTCAGCTGTTCAACCTCGATGCCAAACCCCTTCCTGCAATTGAAAATGTTCCGGTGGTTTGTGAATTCCCTGACGTCTTTCCAGAAGAGTTGCCAGGGATGCCTCCGGACAGAGCAGTTGAGTTCGTGATCGAGCTTGAACCAGGTACTGCTCCAATCTCTAAGCATCCATACAAGATAGCTCCTCCTGAACTGAAGTTGTTGAAGGAGCAAATCGATATGTATATGGAGAAAGGTTACATTCAGCCTAGTTCCTCCGCTTGGGGTTGCCCAACTCTGTTCGTAGCCAAGAAGGACCAAACTAAGAGACTCGTGGTTGACTATCGTCCTCTCAACGAGAAAACCATCAAGAACAAGTATCCACTTCCTCGTATCGATGATCTTTTTGATCAACTTGCTGGAGCCTCAATATTCTCAAAGTTGGACTTGAGGATGGGTTACCATCAGATAAAGATCAGAAAGGAAGATATTCCTAAGACAGCCTTCACCACTCGCTACGGTCTATATGAATACACCGTCATGTCCTTTGGTCTCACCAATGCACCGGCGACCTTCTCAAGACTCATGAATTCTGTCTTCCATGAATACCTCGACAAGTTCGTTGTGGTATATCTTGATGACATCCTAGTCTACTCAAAATCCGAGGAAGAGCATGGAGAACATCTTCGTCTCACTCTCATGAAACTCCGCGAGCATCGTCTATATGCCAAATACTCCAAATGTGACTTCTGGATTCCAGAAGTGGCCTATCTTGGTCATATCATCTCTGCCAAAGGCATAGCCATTGACCCGGAAAAGGTTAAGGCAATTGTTGATTGGAAACCCCCTAAGACGGTGAAGCAAGTTAGAAGCTTTCTTGGCTTGGCTAGCTATTGCCGTCGTTTCGTCCAAAACTTTTCCAAGATTGCCAAACCTCTCACTGATCTCACAAAGAAGGACAAAAAGTTCGTTTGGACTCCACAATGTGATGAGAGTTTCAACCTCCTGAAGACTAAACTCACTTCCACACCTGTTCTAGTTGGCCCCGACACTACCAAACCTTTCCAGATATTCTGCGATGCATCTCTTCAAGGTCTAGGTGCAGTTCTTATGCAAGAACGTCAAGTTGTCGCTTATGCTTCACGTCAGTTGAACCCACATGAACAAAACTATCCCACTCATGATCTTGAACTTGCAGCAGTTGTGTTTGCCCTCAAGAAATGGAGACAATACTTGTTGGGTAACAAAACTGAAATCTTTTCCGATCACAAGAGTCTGAAATACATCTTCACTCAGCCAGATCTGAACCTCAGGCAAAGGAGATGGATTGAGAAGATTAAAGACTTTGATCTCACCATTTCTTACACTCCAGGCAAGGCTAATGTTATGGCCGATGCTCTCAGTCGCAAATCCTATTGCAATAATCTCATGATCATGGAAAGCCAACCTCCACTTCATGAAGAATTCCAGAAGCTGAACCTTGGTCTTGTTCCTCAAGGCTATCTTGCTAGCTTGACAGCCAGTCCAACTCTCGAGGACAAGATTCGTTCTGAACAACTTCGTGATAATGAAATCAAGAAGATGGTAGAGCAAATCAAAGAGGGCAGTGATAAGTTCAAGTCCTTCTCTATTGATGACAAAGGAACTGTGTTCTTTGAAGGACGCATTGCAGTTCCTCAGGTTCAAAGTCTCAAGGATATCATTCTCAAGGAGGCTCATGAAACTCCCCTATCCATTCACCCTGGAAGTACAAAGATGTACCAGGATCTCAAGACTCTGTATTGGTGGTCTGGCATGAAACGTGAAATTGCTCAATACGTTTCTGAATGCGACGTTTGTCAACGTGTTAAGGCAGTCCATCAGAAGACAGCAGGTCTACTCCAACCTCTGAAAATTCCTGAGTGGAAGTGGGACATGATTGAAATGGACTTCGTTACTGGGTTTCCAAAGTCCAAGAAGGGCAACGATGCAATCTTCGTTGTTATTGATCGTCTCACTAAGGTTGCTCACTTCTATGCTGTAAAGGAAACTATCTCAGCTAGCCAGTTAGCAGAGCTCTACACAGCAAAGGTTGTTCCTCTTCATGGTGTTCCATTGGAAATAAGCTCAGACCGTGGAAGTATTTTCACTTCTCATTTCTGGAAAAGCTTTCAAGAAGCATTGGGCACCAAACTTCTGTTCAGCACAGCTTACCACCCTCAGTCTCAGGGGCAAGTCGAAAGAGTCAATCAGATTCTCGAGGATATGCTCAGAGCATGTGGTCTCTCCTTTGGCATGAAATGGGAGGATTGCCTTCCATATGCTGAATTCTCCTACAACAACAGCTACCAGGCAAGCCTAGGCATGGCACCATTTGAGGCACTGTATGGTCGCAGATGCAGGAGTCCAATCAATTGGTCTGGAGCTGGTGAACGTTCACTTTTAGGCCCTGACATTGTTAAGGAAGCCGAGGAGAAAGTTCGTATCATTCGTGACAATCTCAGGATTGCTCAATCTCGTCAGAAGAGCTATTATGATAGCAAGCACAGGGATATGGTCTATGCACCTGGTGACAAGGCATATCTCCGTGTAAATCCCCTCAGAGGTACTCATCGTTTCGGTGTGAAAGGAAAGCTTGCACCAAGATACATTGGCCCTTTCAACATCCTCTCAAGACGTGCAGAGAATGCTTATCGTCTTGAACTTCCAGAAAAACTATCCAAAGTGCACGATGTGTTCCACGTGTCACAACTCAAGAAGTGTTTCAAAGATCCAGATCGTGCAGTTGATCATGATTCCATTGAACTGCAAGATGATCTATCTTATGAGGAGCACCCTATTCGAATTCTCGATGAGACCGAGCGTAAGACTCGCAACAAGAGCACCAAGTTCTTGAAAGTCCAATGGTCGCATCATTCCGATAAAGAGGCAACGTGGGAGACCGAAGAGGATCTTCGCAAGAAGTATCCGGACCTTTTCACTTCTCCGTAGGAATCTCGGGGCGCGATTCCTTCAAGGGGGGCGTTTTGTAACATCCAAGTATGAAAACCCTTAGTTGTTTTACTTGTTGTTTTTATTTAAGCAATGCATCATATCATCATCCTCATATTTATTTCTGTTTGCATTGTTTTCACATGAAATTTAAAATTGTTATCAACTTCTGTTTTCACACTTGTCTGTTACAACCTTTCAAATAAAGAAGTGCAAACTAAAAACCTCTTTTGTTTTCAAGCAACTCATTATAATTCACCTTTTAAGTTGTTGCTAAAATCAATTGCTCAATTTAATCAATTATTTCCAAGTCTTTCCCAAACTCAAAACAATTCTCAAATCATCAATCCTTTGAATCCATGAAGTTATCACAACTTGGTATTCTTCAAAAACATTCTAAACCCTAGGGGAAACCCTATTGATTTTGCCTTGTTTTTCCAATAATAAATAATATGGCAATTTTCACTTAATTTGGTTCAATTTTGAAACAGCAATCAACATTTGAAATTTTGAAAACCAAAAATACCAAATGGTTTCTTTTCACCTAAGAAGCTTACCCAAATTTTTTCCAAAATTTTATCTAAGTTAAAACCTATTTATTTCTTCCAAAAGCATTTGCTACAAAAAAAACAGCACATCTCATAATACAAAAAAAAAAGAAGAGCAAAACGTTTCAACCAGGTGGGGGAGAAGGCCCAGCCCACCTGTGTTGGCCCGATACCCCCCTCTTCTACCTCCGCACAGGAGGTGACGCAATGGAGGACAGCGACAGGAGCATCTCCCTCCACCACTCGATGGTCCTCCCCCCTCCTATTTATCTCCTCCTCTCCACTCCCGAGCTAAACCCTAACCCTAGTCGCATCTCCCCCTCCTATCTTCCCCAGCCGCCGCCGCCTCGAGGGAGAACTCCCTCCTCTGCTGGTGCCACGGCCACCGGCCGCCGGCGCACGGTGCCGCCACCTCCGCCACCCATCGGCCGCGCCGAGCCCGCCCCTGCGTAGAGGGTGAGGCAACCCTTCCATTCCCGCTCATCCCCTCTCTTTTCTCCTGCGGATTGGTCATCAATTTCTTGCCCGAAGATCGCCTTGGTGCTCTGTTCGTTCATGAGACAGTAACGATCTGATGGATCGTGTGCTTGCAGGTTCAGTTAACACCGCGTTTGCAAGCTCCAAAACCAACCAGCACCTCATCCAATCAACAACTGCAGCGAAGCCCCACTGGTTTGATGCGCGCGCAGTGAAGCCAGGGGTTGCGGGTTCGATTCCCAGCCCCACTCTTTTCCTGCTCTTTTCTGTTTTATTTCGGTACAGCCAGTACCAACTCCTTAACCTGTTCAGAGGTGCAGTCCCACCAACAAAATCGCATTAGCCTAGTGGTGGTGTTCCTTTGCATCAACCAGGAGGTGGAGGGATCAAGTCCCCTCTCTCCCAAATAAAACAAGTTTTATTTTTTACAATGGTTTGGTACTGGAATATTTAGCAAATCACCACTAAGCCCCTGGCCCTTATTTCTAGCCCCTGGAAATTTTTTCCCTAAGTCCCTAGAGGCATTAAAATGGCAGATTGCACCCTATACTTCTAAAATACATAACAAATTCATTTTAACTCCAAAATTAACTTTTTAAATATGTTTTCAATACCAAATTAAATGTTCTATCCAAATATAAAATTTGTTTACTGTTTTGAATATTTGAAATTGGTGCAAAATTTGAATTCTTGTCAAATTCCCTTAAATTTGCAAAATTCATAACTTGTTCATAAAAATTCCAAATTTCACAAACCAAATATGTTTTTCAATCAACTTTTCATGTACTTTCCAAATATAAATTTTGTTTTCTGGTTCGAATAATTTAAATTGCCTAAACAATTTAAATCTTGTTTAATTCAATTAAAAATTGTTTAATATTGTTTAATTCATAATTAAATAATCCAAAGTCCAATTTCAAAATGTGAAACATGTAATCCAACTAAAATTTGATAACCTTTTCAACTATCAACTTTGTTATTTGTTTTGCACCTTTTAACTTGATGAAAACAATCACTACTTGTTTAACACCATTAAGTAACAATAATTTCCAAACTTGATTAATGTTTTCTAAAAATGGTTAACTATCATTCCAATTGCATTTAAATTGGAATCTTCTTGTTATTCATCATGCATGCATCATGCTAACTCACCAACACCTGATGCTTAGTGTTAGAACAATTAATTCAACTCTAAGGCATGGGTTTGCCATATGCAATCTTGGCATATGGAATCCATTTAAACTTGTGTATCATATCCACTAGTTTATTTTGGTGCATCTATTAAACATGACATGCATCATCCCAATGTTTGTGCACATATGCCATGTATTGATTGCCGTCTTCCTTCGTTGTTGTTTTTGCTTCTTCTCGCTTAGACGACGACGTTGGTACCGACGAGCCTTACGACACCACTACCCAGGACCTAGCCCAGTACCCGGCTGCTGAGCTTCCAGGCAAGTTATCACTCACATGAATCATCGAGTTCTCTTCCACACTTGTTGTCGATACTATCCTTTTGTCTACTATTGCTAGCCCTATGTATCGTTGCTATTCTCCGAACCCATCACATGATTCCCTGAACCAATGATATTGCCTCACCTCCTTACCCACAGCCTTTGTTTGTGCCTGTTCTTATCTAGCATTCTTAGGGTTGCTTTTGCTCGAGCCTGTTGTCGGTTACTTCTTTTATTATCGTGCTATTATTATCTGTTACCGTTCCGAGGGCTCGAATGTTAATCAATCAATCCTGTTAATGCTGCTGTTAATAATAATTTGATGATAAGGCACCGGCAGGAGGCCCTTTGTGGTTTTGAGGCCTGCTAGTGTCGACCCTAATAGGAAAAGGGTCTTGTCTACTGATCCATGATGAGCGCACTACCCGCATGTGGGAAGCGAGTATGGGCGCCCCCCTCAACTTGACTCGATTCGCATCTCGTCCAAATCGCCGTACTAGTTCGGGCTTTCCATTTGCTGCATCATATGCAGGTACGAACCCGAGGCCAGGGTGGAACTTTTGTAGTCGGCATTTAGGGCGGCGTGGTCTTCCAGTGCTATGAGGGTCCTCCTTTTCTTCGGGGGGCTCGATTAGCCGCGCACGCACAGCACGCGGTGCTTTGGGCTTGATGCGAAGAACAGTTGGTTGTGTTGAGTGTCTCGCTTGGTGGGTTTGATTCCCATCTGGCGGGATATTCTTACGTGTACGGTTACTATGGTGCACCCCTGCAGGGATAAATCTTCTCGAGAAGCCGTGTTTTCCGCGGTTATGGATTACTTGGTGAAAGTACTGGCTAACAAGTACTCAGGACAACTCCAACATAATGGTCAATCATGTTCACCCAATGACTAATAACTTGACTAGTAATAGGTTATTCACACAATAACTTGATTCACCTTATTACAACGGTGTGAGTTATCCTCGGATTGCTTCTTCGGATAAGGGGCGAGATCCAGGATGGGTTTGTTTTGAAGTTATCTTTCAGTTGGTTACAATTCCTCGATCTTATCTTTTCTATTAGCCGGACACAAGTAGTTATCTCTGTAGTTGGTTAGAGCAGCCCGCTGCAGCTTTTATTATACCTATCTTCTTCCGTTGATCCCAAGCATCAAAGCTTGTGTTGACGAGTAACTCCTTGATGAAGTGTGAGTCTTGCTTGCCAGTACTTGGATGTACTGACCCCGTTGGGGCTGTGGTTTACGCAGAGTACGACTACGGCTACGATGATCACCAGGATGGCTACTTTGTGGAGTTCGACGACACTGCAGACGAGTAGTTGGCTGGACCCCGGGCAGGATCCAGGACCTACGTGGATGGGCTTCGTTTTCTTTATTTTCTCCGGCTTCTTAAGCCTTGGATTTGTCTGTACTCAGACCCATTTGATTGCTTCCGCTGATGTAATGGATGATATGTTGGGACATGTGTCCTCTGGATGAGTGTTTTGCTATCTCTGCCTTAGTGAAGGCTATTTGCAAACTTATTTCATTCTTTTGTGTCTTAGAGACAGTTTGTGCTATCATTTCGTTCAAAGCTGTTGACGTACAGTGCGTGCTTGAATATGAAGTACGTCGACAGTAGTGCCTTAGGTTCCTAGCGGATAGTTTACTTCGACGGTGGGAGCAGGGCTTGTGTTGTCGCGCATAAGCGCAGGCCTACCAGGAAGCTGGGACGTGGGAGCAGGTATGCCCCATAATCCAAGCACCTGACTTCCAGTTCGTGCGATGAGTATCCTCTAGAAACCGGGGTGCGACATTAACTTCCTAGGGTTTTTGTGTTTAATCAGGAGTTCCTTTTTTCTCGGGGCGAGGGGTCTTTTTGGTCTGGATCAAAGTATCAATATTGCCGCCTCTCGCTCTGATGTCGTCTTCGGCCGCTGCATGCTCATTGGCGGTTGTAAGCATAGATCCAAGATCTTTGTGCTTTTTGGAACCGATCATGAACGGTACGAGTCCGAGTTTTAAACCATTGACGAAAGCATGCATTGCTTGGACGTCAGTTACTCCAGAGCAACTATTCTTCATTGTCGTCCATCTTGAGATGAAATCCACATATGGTTCATCTTCAAACTGGGTACAACGGTTTAGCTGGTTGATGCTGTTCGGGCGCTTATAGGTTCCCCGGAAATGCTGAGTAAACACTCTAGCCATATCATCCCAGCTGTCGACAGTTTTTGATGGTAACCCATTGATCCAATCTCTGGCTCCATCCAGTAGCATTAGGGGGAGGAATTTTACTGCCTTCAGGTCTGTCCCATTGTTAATCTGGACGGCTGTGTAATAGTCTGAGAGCCAGGTATCCGTGTTTTTGCTACCGTGTATTTTTGGTACGTTGGACCAACTTTGGCAAAGCCAGAATGCAGAGTTATTCTTCGGATCCTATCAGTGAAACACTTAGGTCCAAAGTATAAATCATCTCTTTCCTCTCTGTCAATATGTGCGTAGTATCGACCGGCTGAATGGATCGAATGGGACCTACTCCTTTCTTTTCCACTGTGGCGCGGACGCGCTTTTCCGGGATTATCTCTATTTACTCCGTGATCGTGCCCTTTGGGATAAGGTGGAGTTCTACTCCTGTATCTTTCCCGATTCCTGGGCGGCGTCCGGGATCTCTCACACCTGTGAGGGATATCCTGTCTTCCAGCATTTTAAGCGGGGCGTCTCGGAAGCGGGGCGTCTCGGAGGCGTCTCGGATCCTATTTTAAGCGGGGATCTTTTCCGTCCTTCCGGTTTTTCTCTTCCCGATCACGGGGATTAACTCCATCTTTCGGGAGATGGGATCCGGTTCTGGATGCTTCATCCTTATTGTCGGGTTTTTTCTTATCCTTTCTCGGATCTGATTTCTTCACTTTCGAATTGTTTGAATCTCCAGGTTCTTCCGGTCCAGGTGCTCCAGCGGCGCATGTAGCTGTTTTGCATAGGGCAGAGTCGTCGTGCAACTTCCCTGATCGCTCTTTCCCCCACTGTTGTTTTTGCAATGCTTTTCCTAAGAAATCATACACCCCTTGAAGTTTTTCACCATTGGAGTACATATCGTTTTTGAGGATGGCGAACGCTGCTTCCGCGTTTTCTGCAGCGGTTTTGTATATTTGCTCGCCTCTGGAGTCTTTGCCGTTTACCTGCTTTTGCCAAGATGGGTTGTGGAACCTTTCTTTTGGCGGCAGTACTTCCGGTCTTGCGATTCCGGGTAACCGTGTAGGTTTAATGCCAGATCTATTCCTTCTCTCGTATTCCTCAATTTCTTCCTGCTTTAGCTTAATATCAGCCTGGGTTTTTTGGAGGTGTTCTCGAGTTCGGAATAGATGTTGTTGTTGCCTATGGAGAGTTTGTCTCCGCGCTTCCAGCACTTCAGGAGGCTCGTGTGGTCCTACTGGTGTTTGAAGTAAATCTTGTTCGTCTTGTTCTTACATAGGCGGAACGGAGATTTCCTTCGTTTTCTTCTCCGCGGGTTTAACTCCGCTTCCTCCTCCTTCTTCTAGGTTTTCATTGGCTGGATCGGCCAATTTTTTCTTCCGGAGCTTGTACTAGAGTTTTTTTGGAAGCTTTGTGCTTTTTTTTGGAAGAGGGAGGTTTTTTTACCAGGTTCATCCTCTGTCAATTCTTTCATCGGGGTATTTTGGAGAGGTTTCTCCTTCTTCTCTCTTTTCCTCTGGCGGAGGCGTTCTTGGGCTTTCCTGACTGTCGGCATCCGTGTTTTCAGCCGGTTTTGCCATCAGTACTTCGTGGAATCCCTCTTGGAAGGATTTGACCTTTCTCTCGAAAGCGTCTTCATCTTCGTCTTCGGTATCGAAGTGATCCGATTCGAGTTCCGACTCTAATCTCGCCTGGATGGTGGCTAGCACAGAATCAGCTTCCGAGTTCGTCGTCATATTGACGGATGTCGGATCTTCCACCTCTGTTGTGGGGTTGTTGTTTTCTGCCTCTTGCACGGGATTGCTTTCATCCGTGTTTTCGGCGATCTCGGATTGCACCATGCCGATAAAGTGCGATTCAGCGGTATATCAACGATCTGAGCAAAATCCGACGTCATAGTCGTCTTCGACTGGGTATAGGGCGGGTGGGATAAATTTGCTTCCACCGCAAAATCCCATTGCTTCTGCAGTTAATCCGATAAAGATGTTTGCAGATCCAATCGGTAAAACGCAGGCACTTACAAGATGGTTCCATGCCGGCATGTATGATCCATTGTCGAGGAAGCACCCGACGTCGTTGTCGAATTCCAAGCTTCCGACAGTTATGGTACTGCCGATTCCGCCAAGTATCCCCGATCGAAACATAACGCCTGACGTCGCTGGCCCCATGGTGGGCGCCAACTGTCGAGACATCGTAGTAGATTTCATAGACGGGGGTGCCATGAGACTACCAATAGAGAAGTGGGGGGACGTGATCGTATGATGAACAATGACACAGGGTTTTACCCAGGTTCGGTACGACGCAATAATGCGGCGTTCCTACTCCTGCAATCTCACTATTCAGGACTAAAGCCTGAAGTATATAGTATACAATGTGAGGTTAGGTTAGCTACTCGTCAAGGATCCACCTCTCGGCAAGTTAGCCTTTAGCTTCTAGTCTATCTTTCTTATCTCCAGTCCGGCTTTATATAATAGCCGGTTTAGGGCCTACAGAGAAGAAAACCTAGAAGACAACGATATGTGCTATCTTGGAAAGTAAGGAAAACGCCTTCTACTCCAAGCCGGATCACGTGGGCCGTAATCTGGGTTCTTCTAGAATCCGGCTTCTGTGCATCAGCTTACTGGGCCGCCCAATGGACCGTAGCCCATTACCATTCAGGCCACCCTGGTAATCCGGCACTTTAGACTACCATCTGATATACCCCTAATTGGTATATATCCGACATAACTCGAGACATCGAGATCCAGAATCGCCCTTTGTAATCGAGACCTTGTTTCCTGATAGTAAGAAGGCATGAGTAGGTTTTACCCTCAACCGAGGAGCCAAACCTGGGTAAACTCGCGTCTCTCGTTTCCGCCTTAACCCTTTCGAAGTTTTGCTCAGTAGCAATGGCCTCGCAATCTAGTTCTCGCATGAGGACACTTGCCGTGACAACACCACGACAGATGCCGACCATTGGCCATGAGGTGAAAATACCTAGTATTGTTCCCTCCTTCTTGATAATACCTAACCTTAGCACGTTGAGCCCACTTGGACTCTTCATCACGTCTAAATTTTGCTAGATACTCATCCGCCTCCTTATTATCTCTTCTCTCATCATCTGAGAGAAGGACCATTTTCGCTTTAACGTCTAATTCGTTGATAAGAAGTAGTAGCTTCTGCTTTAACTTCTTGTACTCCCCACACATATTTTGCGCCCAACCACGCAAAAAACTACGCAAGTGTCTGATCTTATTCTGCCACCTCTCAATCGGTCAAAATGGAGATCCATTCGGTTTTCACCATGTCGTAAAAACCCTCCTAGCGCAACCAAGACAACTCAAACGAGAAAAAAGACTTGTTCCCAATATGAGCAGGAGACCCAGAATCCAGTAACAAAGGTACCTGATCTGACCCCGTGCGAGTCAGGCCTTGCACCATAACTAAAGGATACTTTTGTTCCCACTCAGCGCTAGCAAGGATACGGTCCAACTTCTCGTATGATTCATCAGCCCCTGTACTTACACACGTGTATTGCCTAACGGACATCTCCAACTCTTTTAAATCCAAGCTCTCAATAATAGCATTGAAAATAAAGAGCCAACGAGGGTTAAAAGAATCTTTATTCTTGTCCTCCGGACGTATGAGAATATTGAAGTCCCCACCTACCAATGTAGGTAATTCTTCCCCCTCACAAATGCGCACTAATTCATACAAAAATGCAGGTTTTTTGTCATCTTGGGCAGCCCCATAGACAACAACCATCGCCAAAAGAAAGCCATCTTCCTTGATAGGGATATGCCTAAGGATTATGTTATCCCTAGTTTTAGTTGTTTTTATTCCTATCCAGAAAAAGCCATACAAAATTAGTTGTTTAGATCATTGCCAGAGCCTAGATCAACACCAATTTGCATCTAATAAGTTGCTGCTTTTTGTTGATTTGTGTTTCTGTTTTCTATTTTTAGTTTTTATCTATTAGGGTTCATCTAGTTTCTTTTGTTGCTATAACGAAAATCCCCACCAAAAATAATAGTGTTGCGAGTTGTTCTTGATTCTCAAGTTTATGTTTGATTTTACCACGTTCTTAGAGCCTAAAACTCTGCCGTGGATCGCCTAGGCTTGCTCAAAAAAATTGCAGTTGGATTCCTTGTTCCTATCGGATTGTATCGAGTTCCTGCCGTGGCACGGATTTGACTCAAAACGCTGCCGCCACCGTTTCCCTGCCGCCATCGGTTTTCGCCTTACCATATACGCCCACGGTGCCCAAATCCGCTTACCAGCGCGCGCACATCCTAGCCGCAGTCGGGTTCCTAACCCCGCTCGGATTCGCTGCCCCGAGCTCCAAAACGCGTGAAAACGCTGCCGCCGCTGTCGTACCGCACACCTAGCCGCACTCGGACCACCCTTGCGCGCGCTTAGAAAATCACCCGCCCGCACCGTAACGCAGCACACCACCGCAACACCGCGCTCTGCCGCGACAGCAAAACACGCTGTTTTCTCTGCCGTGACCAAAATTCCTGCCGTGAGCTCATTTTAACTCCAATTTTCTTTGTTTTTCTTTTGTTTTTCTTTATTTTATCTCTAGGTTTCTGATCTGATCCTTGATAAGCCTTAGCCACTGCCTTTCTACAGCCACTTTAGGTTCCAAAACCCATAAGACTAGCTGTTTAATTGCTATGCAAGCTGCTCATTTGATCTAATCTGTCCACTAATTTTTGTTTCCATCTACTTTATTGCTCCAAATTGAGAAAAAAGGAAAAAGTATAAAAAAATAGAAAGAAAGAAAAAGCAAAAGAGGCCGTGCTACTTATCACTAGTGGAAGCTATTTCATATTGGAAATTTTGTGGACATACTGAGCAATCTTGTGCCTGTTTCATTGAGTATTTGCTAGTGTCTTTCTAGTGCTTGCAAAATCTCTACCATATATTTGCTAAGACACAATTGTCTCCAAGTGTGAGTGTGTTTCCTTTAGTAATTTTTATCACATTAAGCAGTGCATTGGAGTTGTTATTTTGGTGTTGTTAGGAATCCCAACCAAGCCCCACCAAATACCTATTTTGCATTGTAACACTTGAGAGCCTGGGTATTCTCTTCTCACACTTGACACAATTTTCATTGGTACTTGTTGGTAAGTTGATCCTATTCACTTTGGAACAGTAAGTGAACCTTCTTTGCTGGTTTGAGAGGCACCACAACCCATTGATTATTTGTTCACTAACCCATTAATCATGAGTTTTGCTAGTGAATCTTCTGTGCAGGGTGAAAAGGAGGAAGCTGATTTGATGCCCAAAACAAAGACTGCTGATGATACATGTACATGGGCAGATTTTAATACCTTTAGAAGAGGAGTTGCTAATCGGATTGAGCAAAGAGTTGAAAAGAAAATTGAAGAATATGATGATGTCCTCAGAATAGATTTGACAGTGATTATAGAGGAACAAAAGGAGGCTGCTAATTCAGTGCGTGTTCTTCAAGAAGCTATGACTAATCTCACAAGGGAAGTTGCCAACAGCTCAACAGAATTACAAAGACCTAATCTAGCTGCTGATCATGATGAGGGCCGAGCCATTGCATATGGAGGCCGTGGTAATTATGCACCTATAAGGGTTCCATTGGGTGATAATAATAGAGAGGAGGATGGCCTTGGGAAACCAAAATTCTTTGTGCCTATTATCACATGTGATAATGATGATGTTGAGGAGTACTTGATGTGGGAATTGAAGATAGAGAAGCTATGGAGATTGCATGATTACACTG
Source organism: Alopecurus myosuroides (assembly GCA_028641055.1). Lineage (NCBI taxonomy): Eukaryota > Viridiplantae > Streptophyta > Magnoliopsida > Poales > Poaceae > Alopecurus > Alopecurus myosuroides. Next base: position 113,398,587 of record CM054063.1, on the reverse strand, counting down.
ATGAGAGGAAAATCAAGCTAGCATCTTCTGGATTTGATGGTTATGCTCTCTTGTGGTGGGATGGCGTCATAAGATTGAGGGAAACACAAAATCAACCAGAAATTACTACTTGGGCTGAGATGAAACAACTCATGACATCAATGTTTGTTCCAACAAATTATTTGAGGACTCTCTATGATAAATTGCAAAATTTGAAGCAAGGAACAAATTCAGTGGATCAATATTACAGGGAGATGGAATTAGTGCTACAAAGAGATCGGGTTGTTGAAGCACATGAGCAAACAATGCAAAGATTTCTTTCAGGATTGAACTTTGAAATTAGATGCATTGTGAGGCATGTTCAATATAGCAATATGACAGAATTGTTGCATCAATCAAGGAGGCAGAAAAGAGGTTGGCCGAGGAGGTTACTATGGCTCCAAGGAGGATTTTTCCATCAAGATCTTCTTCTTTTTCACCTCCAACACCTTCAATTGCACCAACTCGAGATAGTACACCATCCAAACCCGAGACAAGCATCAATAATATAAAGAAAACACCACAACCAGCAGCTAGTGGAAGTGGTTCTACTCAATCAACAGCAAGGCATAGAGACATGACATGCCATACTTGTGGAGGAAGAGGGCATTTCAAGAGAGATTGTCCTAACAAGAAAATTATGGTGATAAATGCTAATGATGAGTATGAGAGTGGAGATGATGCTAATCCTAATGGAGAGGATACATATGATGATGATGATGATGGTCCACTTAATGCTTATGCTACAAATTATCCATCCATTGTTTGCACCAAGGCTTTTAGTGTTATTCCTAGCAATGATGAGAGCCAAAGATGCAATTTATTTCAAACCAAGGCAATTCTTGGTCCTAACATGGCTTGCAAAGTGATCATTGATGGAGGGAGTTGCAGAAATCTAGCAAGCAAGGAGTTATGTGCCAAGCTAAGGTTGAATTACAATCCACATCCAAATCCATATTATATTCAATGGTTAAGTAACAAGGAAGAAATCACGGTATGTCATATGTCAGGATGCACGCGGACACGGCGTCCGCCAGTCCGCTCTGGCCGCGCCGCTCCACAGGCCCAAACGGCTAAGTGGACGGGCCGTAAAATTTAGGCGGGCCCGGTGGACGATGTCCGCGAAGCCGCTAGGGGTCCATGTCCGTCTCCCTTCTGGTCGCATGCAACTCGCAGCAGGCATCTTCCCTAACGCCTTGCCGCCCGGCCGCCGTCCTGCTCCATGGACGTCCCCGACCGCCAAGCTTCCCCTCACCTGGCCGGTTGTCCGCACCCTCCCCGTCGCTGTCCGCCCGCGCCGTGGTGATACAACGGCGGTGGCGCGCCAGGAGGTCCGGGTCCGCGGCGGTGCCGGAGGGGCACGTAGCAGTCTGCGCGGAGGGCGCGCGGTTCGTGGTGCGGCTGACGCACCTGGGTCACCCGGCGTTCCTGGAGCTGCTCCGGCAGGCCGAGGAGGAGTACGGCTTCCCGGCCGGCGCCTCCGGCCCGGTCGCGCTGCCCTGTGACGAGGATCGCCTCCGCGACGTCCTGCGCCGCGTGTCGTCATCCTCGTCCGGCCGCTCTTTCTGCTCCCGTCGCCGCGCTGGGGACTCGCGGCCGCTGCTGCAGGGGCTGGCTTTGGATCTACGGTGACTGCCAAGATGCGAAGAAGTTGAGAGATGAGTGCACTGTGCATCATCATGAGCACGCGTGCAGGAAGTGGATCGAAGCTTACGCTTACATCTTCACTTTCAGCTAGCTAGTTATCTGCTGGTAGCTAGTTATCTGCTAGTATCAGGAAGTGGATTGAAGCTTACAAGTTGTGTATGATGAATATATCTGGTTAAAAACCTCAAATCATTTTCTATGAATTACTAGCATGGCAGTCATATGTGGATCCGTCTGGCTTCAAGAAGCTTCTGATATAATTGGTACAGACAGAAATTGGTACAGATGGAAATTCAGTTCAGCTAGTGTAATATGTAGCAGACAGAAATTAGTACAGGTGTAGCGGATGGACAGAGTTGTCCAACGGACACAACAGACAAATTAGTTAGCGGACGCGGACGCCGCTAATGATGCAATTAGCCTAACGGACGAGGCGGAATGTAGCGGACGGTCCGTGGACATGTCCGCCTGCATCCTGAGTCATATGGTGAGAGTGGACTTTCAAATGGACCATACAAAGATACAATTGAGTGTGATTTGGTTCCCATGACAGTTTGTCACCTATTATTTGGAAGACCTTGGCATTTTGACAAGAAGGTTACACACTTTGGGAGAGCAAACACATATCACTTGAATTGGAATAATAAGGATATTATTTTGAGGCCTATGACACCACAACAGATTGTGAATGAATCAAGACAGAAAATAGAGGTGAATCTAGAGAAGGAGAGTGAAAAAACCAAATCTATGGATGAAGAAAGGTCTAGGCCGAGTGGAAAGAATAAAGGAGTGAGCCTTTTAACTAATGAAATATTTTCTCTTCCTAGTGTTGTTTCTTGTGTACAGGTTGCTATTGAAGAAAGGGAGCACAAAGAAACATCACAACAACCACATATATTGGAGGAAAATGCCACGGGTACTAGTGCTCTTGCTTGTGATATGAAGGTTATTTTTGAAGAAAGGGAGCTACCTCAAGCACAACCTTCAAAATCACAAGATATTGATGAATTCAGACCTACTACGAATGAGGAGGATAGTATTGATAAAGATATTGATTTCGGTTTGGAAAAATCAAGTATTGAATTATGTGATAGTTTACAACCATATCATAACATGATGGATTCGAAATTTAACAATGTGGTTTTTATTACACATAAAGAAGTACTTGCTAAGATACCATCTAGTGATATTGTCTATTATGTCATGTTAAAAGAACCAATTGATGTGCAATGTGCTATGAATAAACTTGATTGTGTTAATTCTAGCACATATGATACTTGTTTCAAATTTAATTTGATTGGTGATTATGACTTGAGTCAAATTTTCATGGTAGATCACATATGTATAACTTATGATAAAGTGTCCGAATTAAACAATATGTTACCTTGGGTAGATGAATTACCAATTCCTACATTTGAGCATGATCTTACACATATGTTTAGTTTACCACAATATTGGTTGGATACATGTGCTATTAAAACAAGCTTCACTTATATTTGCAATTATGATTGCTATGTTATGAAAGGCTATAACTATTATGTGTTGTTTTCATACAAACTTTGTGATCATATGTCATATGCACAATATTTTGATTTACTAACCACTAATGAATGCCATTATAGATACATATATTGTGCATACACTTTGTTCTTTTTGTTTCTTCCACTTTCAGATTATCACAAGCCGTGGACGTCTTGTATTGAAGAAAGGGAGGATGATAGGGATATGCCTAAGGATTATGTTATCAAAAGCATGAATGGAGAGTTGATAGAAGACCACATGATCATGGTGAAAACAAACATTCAAGATGTTGAAAACAATGAAGCAAGATGGTGAAAACAATTCATAACAATTGTTATTTCAATAAAACAATTGTTATTCATCAAGACAAGGGGATAGGTGCCCCCACCAAGTCAAATGCACCATAGAAATCCTATTTTCGAATAGGTATGGTTTGTATACCATATGTGGCTGAATCCCTTAATGGTGGATCGGTTTGTATCCATAGTTGTGTCCTAGTTGGACTCCTAGTCCTAATAGGAGTCCTTGTCCTAGTAGGAGGTGGGTTGCTTGCTCAAGGCACCCTTGTGGCCGCACCCCCACCTATATAATCTTGCCACCTGCGTGTGGATTAGGGGAGAACAATTTAGACAAAAGAAACCCTAGCCTTGAGATTGTATTGCTGCTAAGCATTCATCTTGAAGTATTACCAAGTCAAAGTTTGCGTGATATCTTGTTATTCCATTGGGAATAGGGGGATACAGGACCACTTGTGATCATTGATTGCTTGTGCAAGAGTGTGTAGTTGAGAATATCCAAAGGGCCTGATTGTTGTTGCATCGGCAACAGGGGTCATCCAAGTGACAGGTCTCAGTGTAGCATTAGTTACCACAAAATACAGAAAATCCATAAAGAGAGAGAGAAGCTCATTGAGAAGATTGGGCCACCCCATATCATTCCTTCGTGCATAAATGGAATTTAACTGAGAATTCTCACGCGACCACTTTCTGTACAGTTATCATTGCGGCATTAAATCCCACCAAAATAACATCTCACCGACCCTTGGGCGGTAGACAATACCAACGGAAGTCATACCCCCCCCCCCCCCCCCCCCGCCAAATGATTTAATAAACGTGCATCAAAACTCGACCTTCCTGTTTCTAAAATTGCTACAAAATTCAACCAAAACTCCCTAACCATCTCACTGACAGCTAAGTGTTTCGCCATATCACCAAAACCGTTACTATTCCAAAACATCCCTCTCATCACTGCTTTCTGTTTAAAGATCTCAGCCTCGCACTTCTCCTCTTAGATCCCAAAGACCCCCCCTTTCTAGCCCTACGGGATGGCGCCAGTTTCACGCCTTGGGTACAAAGATCTTGGCACTTCCAAACCCTCTTCGTTTCCATTAACATAATCCTCACATAAGGAATTTGCTTGACGAACCACTAAGCTCGACTCTGCAGACTCTCCATCACCCAAATTGTTATTTAAAAAGGTCAAGTGACGATTTGCTTCTAAATTCTTTAAAAGTGAGACAGAACGGTCTACTGCTGCCAAAGAATCTCCCAAAGAAATACCCAACCGAGACGCCTGTGAAATTATATCATTAGTAGAAAAAGCACTAAAAGAAAACCTCTTGACAGAAGTTTTACATGTTGCCTTCTCATCAAGAAGCGCCGCGAGCCTGGATGCCTTCTCCAGCACCGGCACATCAACTTCTGGTTGAGCTCGAATGCGCGCGCTCGATCGCCGTCCCTCTGTCGCCGGGTCGGGAATCCCTCCAAAGGCTGCAACCTCAGCCCGGGAAGGTGTGCACGACACACGAAGAGGAGAATCCACGGCGTGGGCACCCAGCCCACCTGGCTGAGTAGCCACGAACTCCCGCGAGTCACCGTAGACCGGCGGCAGCAGCTCCAGGCCACCTCCCGACGTAGCGACGTCAACACTCGCCTTCGTCGCCGATGAAACCACCAAGTCCGCACCAGCAGCAAGCCGTCCGCGGAGCACCAGAGCACACCGAGACCAACATGTTTGCTGACCCAGGTGCTACACGATCACCCCGCAATGCCACCTGTTGGACCTCCAAACTCCTCGCGGGAACCACCTTCTGCCCCTCTGATGAAGCAGCAAAATCCGAGCTAACCTCGATCTCCTTCACAGCTGAACAGTAACATGCCTTCGCGACCACGGCAGCAGAAACAGCAGGTTTGGGCTCAAATGTGATGCCCTGCAGGAAAATCTCCGAATTTGTGTGCCCGACAGGCGATGGCGTAGACTGCATCTCCACCACGCTCACCTCTCGGCTGAACTGACCGACCGGGGCAGTCCCTGGTCCTGCCATATACTGAGTAGTAATAGGTTTGTGCGGCTCTGTCAGATCCTTGTGCACGTTGTTCATCGCCAAAGGAAGCATGGAGGGAAACGCTTCCATATCCTGCCCGGCAGGGGTCTGAACCGTTGGGCTCACCATACAATCCAACTTCCTAAATTGTTCTTGCAGCATTGGTGAGAAGACTACCCCAGTCCTTTTCAACTCCATACCATTGTTTCCATGAGAAGTCTGACCGTCATACAAATTCTTCTCGGTATCTGGTACCTTATTTTGCCCGCTCCCCTCATTTCCCGCGGTATCCTCCAGAGTGGTTTTCGTGAGCGCGTTACGAAAATCCGACCCCATCTCACTATCATCTCCCTCATCCTCCTCTTGCTCCTTGTCTACCACCATATCATCCTCGTTTTCTGGCCTCTCCTCCCCCTCCACATAAAACGATAGAGCATAGAAGTCATCTTTAATCAGCATAGGAATCGTCTGTGGAACCTTAGTGTAATCAAGGCATCCCACTAGGATCCGTAAAACACCATGCTGACGAGTGTATGCCATATCAACCTTCCGTGTGACGCCGATCATATACCCCACAGCCATAGTTTAAAAAACCGAACCGGCCATCGAACCGGTGAGGCTGTCGGTTCAGGTTTTTACTGGTCGGACCGTCGGTTCAATGGTTCATTTGCGACAAAAAACCGGAAAATTTAAGCTAAATTTTAAAAATATCAACTAAATACACATTATATAGGGTACAATTCACTAGTAAATCACTAAATATTGCTTTTCTAGATGGTTATTGGGACTTATAACACGTTTTGGCTCAGAGTAAGGGGTTTGACTCCTAGTTTATGCATATTTTTTTTCAAATTTCTCTGGTTTTTTACTAAAAGACCAATTGACGTTAAAAAACCAGACAAGACTCTAGTTCCGGTTTTTTCAGGTCGGACCGCCGGTCCGGTCTGGTTTTTAAAACTATGCCCACAGCCCGCATAGCCAGAAAATCACATGTGTGCTCCTCAGGTATCCCCGACACTCGAACCCAAAAGTTTGGCAACGTGTCTAGCCGCTCAATCTTTTGACCCCAACTATCCACCGTCATCTCACAGCGGGAATTCAGAACTCTACAAGGTCCAAACACTCTCAAGCGATCCAACTCGAGCTTACTTGGGAAAATAACCTTGAAAACATTATGGCCGACCTGACTAACATCCCAGATATACACCTCAGTTGGTACCAATCTCTGTAACTGGCCAATCACCTGAGGTATCGACATCTCCCCCTTGTTCACCACAACCGAAGCCCATCGAGCATTGACCACCTTTGGCCGAAAGTTCTCAGTGAGAGGTATGCCAAAGATCATAAGTTCATCGTGAGCGTACCCATACATAACTGGATGAGGTTTCGGAGCAGTGAGCAGCGTGCACTGGGCCTTGGCAAAACTCACTAACCGGCGCCGGGCAATCCGCAAGAAAATGACCTTCAACCCCGCAACGAAAACATTTGTTCTTCTCCGACTTTTAGCTCTTTTTCTGTACCGCGCCAGCTACAGCAATCGCAAGCTGCTCCGCCGAGACCCTTTTTACACCGAGCTGCACCCTCGTAGCGATCACCTGTTGATTCACTTGGACAGTCGAAGCATGCGGCACTTGCGTCTGTTGCTGATCCGCCGAAACAGTCACGTCCCGACCTTGAGGCTGCAGCATTGACGCATCCGTCACCGTGCCCTGCTGCGGAACCGGCTGCACCGCCACCAGTTAATCCACCGCTGGCTGAACCGCGACCGGGGTGTACCGCCCCCGGCCATTGGCGAGTCGGTGCCCGTTGGGTCGATACACGTTGTTGACGTGCCCCCCACGTGCACTCCCAGAATTGCCACGCCCGCCACGCCCGTGATCGTAGCGCTGTCTGCCATGCAAACCTCCATGGATGTTTTGATTCCCAGCCTAGTTGAAACCCGCGCCAGCGTGAAACGCCAACGGCACAACAGCCCCGTTATCCTGATGTCCCTCCGGTAGCCCAGCGGTGCCGCTCGGACCCCCTTGGACAAATTTGGAGCCAAAACCAGTGTGATGTTGTCCACCTCTTCCCTGTCCACTCCCCCCGCCCCGCTGATCTGCCCCCCCCCCCCTTGTCCACCTCCACGATGAGCCATGGCGGCGGCTAGGACGGACGATGGAACGAGCAGCGACGACGCACGATTATGTGAAAACCCTAAGAACCTCCTGGGGCCGTACCCCTTAGGTATCTTAGCCGCAGCAACACAAAACCGGGCCCGCGCCTGACTGCGATCAGCCGCTGGTGGACCCACTCCACCTGCATCGATCGGACCCACAGTAGGGTGCGCAGTCATCGGCAACCTTCCTTTACGATGAAACGAATTCGAAATGTCCGATCCACAAAAACCGGTTCCCATCTTCAAGTCCGATGGCGAACGACGCCGACGTCTCACCACCGTCCATGGCAATGAGGAGCATTCGTCCTCGACGAACACGGAAGGCTCAAAGGCGGGTAGTTTCAGAGTTGGACGCTGTACTGCCACCTCCACCGAGGTTGAGCACAAACATACCGATCTGTCCTCAGAAAACTGATGCAAAGCCAGTGAAGCGTACCTCTGGGCCTGACGACGGTGCATCCTCTTCTCCATCCTAGTTGAAGCCATCCTTAGCGACCGCAACGAATCCGGCGATGGTGATCTGCAGGTTTCATCAAACGAAACGTACCTTTGCGCCAAACCCTCCGCGGCAACGGCCTCATCAGTGTCACTCCCATCTTCCTCGTCGGATGGAGTAAGCGCCCAGAACCGACCCCCTGTGAGCACAGCAGGCGTGCGGCAGTCAGCGCCCGCCCCTTGGCTCAAAACGCCGCCTCCCGGATGGCCGCCCGAGTCGCCGCCCCTCATCTCTCCCCACGGGTTTCCCGGCTGGTTTACTCTACCCTAACAGCAGCAAATCCAACAGCAGCCCTCCCGGTAGCACGTACTGCGGTAGACAAGAATTAATCGGAGCACAATCACGAAAGAAATAAAAGCGGAACACACCAGGCATTGATCCATCGCCCATCAAAGCAGCAGCTAGCCGCTGGCCAGACATGAGCATGGAAAGCTAGCTAAACTGATATACTTCCGACAAAGCTAGCTGAGCACCGGTGATAAGCTAGCTGAACAATCCGTCGCTCGCCGTGTGACCATTCCGGACGGCACGCGAGTGTGCGCTCAGTTTGACAAACGGACGCAGCTGCGATTAGAAGTACAGTATTTGTGAACAAGAAATCCAACGTCCTCTGCTGCCTCGCGTGGATCACGATGCGGTCCCAATCTGCTGTCAGAGGGCGGACTAGTTGATTTTCTCGCTGGAACAGACTCGACGATGTGCGAACTGCCAAGGACTCTGCCTTTCTTTGGAGGCACGGAACACTTTTTTTTTTTTTTTTTTGAGCGGAAGGCACGGAGCAACTCTGCTACGGACGGAGCGGCGCCGAACAGACGCATCGGGCGTTTCTAATCCCCGCACTATTCGCGTAACAGCAGCGAATTAGTACACCGCTACAACATGGCAGTGTGTTTAGCGTCATTACGCGATGTTGCCATGGGCTCACAACACTACAAGCCGGAGCAAGCGAAGGGCGCTTCCGCTGATAGTGCTCACAGCTAACCAATGAACGATGCTAGTAAGCCAAAGCATGGGGCACCTTTGTTCTGATGCCAATGAACCGGTTGTAAATTTGGAACATGCATGCCAAAGTGGAAGCACCTTCTGGATGATGTTTCAGAGGTGGTTTCCTTCCCGGCCTTAATCCCCGAACGCCGGATGGTTGCGAGGAGCTAAGGGCATCTCTAGTCGTCCCCCCAGGACGCAAAACAGCGCCGTTTTGCACTAGTCGCCCTTCCCCCCAGGACCTGAAAAAACGCCGTTTCGGCGGAAATTAGCGCCGCCGCCCCCAGGCGGAACCCAGCCCGTTGGGTTCGGCCCGGGGGGGGGGGGGGAGGGGCGAAAGGAAAAGCGCGCGTGGGCCAGTGCTGTCGGCGAGGGGAGCGCTATTTGCCCACTTTCCCCACCCCCGACTCGTCTTTTCTGCTCGCCCGCCTCGCCGTCGCCACACCACCGGCCGCGCTCCACGCCGCCGCTGTCGGCCACAATCGCACAAGGTCGACGAGACAAACCACCGCCGGCTAGTCCCCCACATCGTCGCCGTCGTTCGATCGCGTCTCCGCCGCGGAGGAGGTTGTACCCGGTGAGCCGCGTCCACCCGCCCGCAAGGTGTTCGACGCTCTATCCGAGCCATGGACTCCGACGCCGAGGAGATGCTCGCCGAGCTGTTCGACGAGGAAGACCAGGCTGCCATCGACGACGAGGAGCACCTGCTCGTCCTGAGCTGCCTGGCCAGATTGCAGGCCCAGGACGCCGCGCCGCACTGGATCGAAGCCGCCGAGACAGCGGTACGAGGGCTACTGCATCCTCTACTCCGACTACTTCGCCGAGGATCCCACCAACGACGAGAAGGTGTTCCGGCGTCGTTTCAGGATGAAACGCACGCTCTTCCTCAAGATCATGCATGCCATCCGGGAGTTCGACACCTACTTCAAGTTGAAGAAGGACTGCACCGGCACGGTAGGGTTTACCTCTATCATGAAGTGCACGATGGCCATGAGGTTGCTTGCATACGGTGCTCCCGCAGATGCACAAGATGACTACCTGCGCATGAGCGAGTCCACGGCCCTCGAGTGCTTGAACAAGTTCTGTCGGGCAGTGGTTGCAGTTTTTGGCCCAATATACCTGCGATCACCCAATGCGCAAGACACTGCTCGTCTCCTCGCAGAGAATGAAGCAAGAGGGTTTCCGGGGATGCTTGGCAGTATCGACTGCATGCACTGGGCATGGAAGAACTGCCCATTTGATTGGCAGGGGATGTACAAGGGAAAGGAGGGAGAGTGCTCGGTGGTTCTCGAGGCCGTGGCTTCGTACGATCTATGGATTTGGCATTCATTCTTTGGTATGCCTGGAAGTCACAACGACATCAATGTCTTGCAGTGCTCGAATGTCTTTGCCGATCTTGTCGAAGGCCATGCCCCTCCTATGAACTATGAGATCAATGGACACCAGTATACAAAGGGGTACTATCTTGCAGATGGCATCTACCCGAAGTGGGCAACATGTGTGAAGAGCATCTCCAACCCTATCCCAGAAAGCGCAAAAGCTTGGTTTACCAAGTGCCAGGAGGCTTGCAGGAAGGATGTTGAGCGGGCATTTGGTGCGCTGCAATCTCGATTCGCTGTTGTCCGGTACCCAGCTATGACTTGGTCGAAGTCCAACATGTGGGAGGTGATGCAGTGTTGTGTGATCTTGCACAACATGATCATTGAGAGTGAGCGGGATGACCCGGTGCCTGACAGTGAGGCAAGCACACCATACTACCGGCAGGGCCCTCTTGCAGATGTTGATCACCAGGTGCCGGCATCATGGACAGACTTCCTCACCAAGCGACAGGAGATTCAACACGCTGCAACACATCATGCTCTGCAGGATGACCTGGTGCAGCATTTGTGGGCGCGAAAGGGGAATGGCAATGTTGAGGACGATGACTAGTGTTCTTTTTTTTAAAATTGTTGAACTATTTATTTGTGTGGCCAAACTCTATTTATTTGTGTGGCAAAACTCTATTTATTTGGTGAGATTTTTTTTTGATTGCCCAAATTTGGCCGAGTCGCCGCTGGGGGGCGGCCTGGGTTCACGGCTGGGAAACGCGCCCCCCCCCCCCCCCAGTTCCGAGAATAGCGCCGTTTCGCGCCGCGGCGCAAAAAAAGCGAGGGTTTTTGCGTCCTGGGGGGGCGCAACGACTGGAGATTGTCGCACCCGGACTTCTATAGGATACTCGCAGTTCCGTTGGACAGTAGTTGATTGGATTACGGGGCTTACCGGCACCCGCATCTCTTACGAGTAGACCAACACACGTAGGTGTGACAACCAACCCCTACTGTTCATCGTCTACGCAAACCATCCCATAGAAATCAGGATACTACCATTGACGTACTTCATACCATACACACATGGTACGTCAATGGCGTTTAACAGAATGATAACACAACATATCTCTAAGACACAAAAGATGGAAATAAGTTGCAAATAGCTCTCACTAGAGCAGAGATAGCAAATACAACCATCCAGAGGACACATGTCCCAACATATCATCATTACATCTCAGCGGAAGCATTCAAAGGTCTGAGTACAGACAACATCCAAATAGGCTTAAGAAGCCGGAAACGAAAAGACGGAGCCCATCCACGATGTCTCGGATCCTGCCCGGGTCCGCTACCTACTCGTCAGCAGTTTCGTCAAACTCCACGTAGTAGCCGTCACGGGGATCCTCGTAAGCGTAGTCTGCGGAAACCACAGCCCAAAGGGGTCAGTACATAGACGTACTGGCAAGCAAGACTCACAGTTCACCAAAGTGTAACCCGTCAACACCAAGCACATATGCCTTGGGTTCAATGGAAGAAAGGGGATATAAAAGATGCTGCAACTGGCTGCACTAACCAACTACAGAACATACCACAACTTCCGGCTATCAGAAAGGGGATAAGATAGCGTATCGTAACCAACTATAGCTAACCACCAAACAAACCCATCCTGGATCTCGCCCCTTATCCAAAGAAGCAATCCGAGGATAAACTCACACAGTTGGATTAATGATGGTTCAAATTGTTGTGTCAATAAGCCTATTACTAGTCAGGTTATCATTAGTTAGGTGTAAGTTGTTCTGAGTACTTGTTAGCCAGTACTTTCACCAAGTTAACCATAACCGCGGAAAACACGGCTTCTCGAGAAGATTTATCCCTGCAGGGGTGCACCAATGTGGCCGTACACGTAAGAATATCCCGCCAGACGGGAATCAAACCCACCAAGCGAGGCACTCTACACAACTCAACTCTTCTTCGCATCAAGCCCAAAGCACCACGTGTTGTGCGTGCGCGGCTAATCGAGCCCCACGAGGAAAAGGGGACCCTCATAGCACTGGAAGACCACGCCGCCCTAAATGCCGACTACAAAAGTTCCACCCTGTCCTCGGGTTCGTACCTGCATATGCGTGCATCAAATGGAAAGCCCGAACTAAGTGTGGCGATTTGGACGAGATGCGAATCGAATCAAATTGAGGGGGGCGCCCATACACGCTTCCCACATGCGGATAGTGCGCTCATCATGGATCAGTAGACAAGACCCTTTTTCTAATTAGGGTCGACACTAGCAGGCCTCAAAACCACGACGGGCCTCCTGCCGGTGCCTTATCAGCAAGTTATTATTACCTGAAGATTAACAGGTTGTTGTTTAACATCGAGCCCCAGAACATAATGAGGATATAGTAACAGAAAGTAACGGGTAACAGACTCGAGCAGAAAAAACCCTAAGCATGCTAGTCAGACACGGTCAACAAGCAAAGGGGTTATAGGTGTGGAGGTGAGGCAATATCAGGGTTAAAGGGTAACATGTGATAGGTTCGTAACAGAAACAGCTATTCAAAGGGCTAGCAGAAATAGACAACGGAAAGTATCGGTAACCAGTGTTGAAAGGAACACAATGGTTCATGTGAGTGAATACTCGCCTGCAAACTCAACAGTCTGGTACTGAGCTAGATCCTCAGAAGGGGAGTCGTAAGTATCGTCTGGCTCAACGTCGTCGTCTATCCGAGAAGAAGCAAACAAACAATGCAGAAAGATAAACAATCAATAACATGGCATAGTGCACAATCATGGATGATGTATGACCATTTAATAGATGCATAAAAATAAACTAGTTGACATGGGAAACAATACATGATTAAATGGACCCACATGCAATTTGGGTTGCATATGGAAAAGGTCCATGAATTATGGTTGAAACAATTGTTTTACAACTAAGCAACAGGTGAAAGTGGTTTAGTATGATGCATGGATGAGGAAAACAGCAGAATAACAACAATAGAAACAATTGGAAATAAGGTTTACCAATTTAGAAATTTATTTATTAAGTTAGGGAATTTTTGGTTACTTAAAGGTGTTGCACAATTATTTGTTGTTTTCACCACTTTAAATTGTTCAAAATGAATAACAAAATTCATATTTGAAAAGAACACACAATTTTAGGTGGATTACATGTTTCAATTATTGAAAAAGGAATTACAATGATTTAATTATGAATTAAACAAGATTAAACAAGATTAAACAAGTTTTAAATGAATTAATAACAGGTTTGAATATTATTTGAATTTTATTTATTCAAAACATAAATCCAAATTCATATTTGAAAAGTTTATACTTTTCTAGTTTGAAAACATATTTTACATGTTCAAAAATATTTTAATTTGAGCAAGTTATGAATTTAGCAAATTTAAATGATTTAAACAAGGTTTAAATTATTTAAGCAATTTTAATTATTCAAAACATGAAACAAAATTTATATTTGAAAAGATGGTTCAAAATGGTATGGAAAACATATTTTATTTGCATTATTTGGATTAAGTATGAATTAGTTATGCACTTATTCAAATTTCAAATGAATTGTTTGAATTTGAAATTTGGATGCATTTGAATTATTCAAAACAGATTACAAATGTTATAAACAGGTAGAGAATTAAATTTGGTTCAACAAACATATTTTATTTTTATTATTTGGACTTATAAAATAAAATTTATTAGCATTTTCAGTTAGAGGACCAATCTGTAACTAAAAGGACCTAAACTGAAAAAGAAAAAGCTGAAATATTTTCCACACCGTGCAGTGACCTAGCCGAGGTCACTGCCAGTGGGCCCTGGGCACTGTGGCCCACGTGGATGCACGCGTGGCCACACAGGCCGCTGACAGGTGGGGCACAGGTGCTGGCGTGGCAAGGCAAAAAGGGCGGATTAATTCCGCGCCGCGGGGGCTCGAACCCCCGACCTGGGCGCGCGAGGAAGCAGTGCAGTGCCACTGCGGTAACTGAACGTTCTTGTCAGGTAAGGTGGTGCAGCTAGGTTAACATTCAGTTAGCGAGTTCTGAATTTAACTCACGAACGCTTGCTGAACTTGGACAGAAAGTGGACGGCGGCCGGCGGCGATCATCGTCGTTGCTGTCGTGTGTGTGGGCTGCGGATGCGTGCGCGGTGTGGGTGGCGTGCGTGCTCGCGCAAGGTAGAGAGGATAGAGAGCAGGGTGAGTGCACGGTGGCGCTCACCTCCGAAGTAGTCGTAGCCGCGGCTCGGTGTGGAGGTGGTCGTCGCCGGCGGCAACAGCAGTGATGGCGGCGGCGTTCCAGTAGGTTTTCGGGGCTGCTGGGGTGTCGAGGGCGTAGCTGGAGCCAAGGTGAGTCAGTTCCCGGGGTTAGCCCGTGGGGACTCGCAGCCCACCGGTGGCGACCATCGGCTGAAGGTGGCGGTGACGATCGGGTGAGGTGCAGAGAGGGGAATTGCGCCGGTGAGAGAGAGGTGGGCGACGGCGGAAGAGAGGGGAGGTAGGCAGGTGGCTAGGGTTAGCTTCGAGGGGTCCTAGGTAGGTTAAATAGAGGGGGGTAGGCGCTGCTGGCCGTCGCTGTGGTACTGCCGGCGACGTGGCACCGGTTGATGCAGCGCCGTACAGATAGAAGAAGGAGGAGGAGGTGCGAAGGGGTACGGGCCGCGGGAGTGGGCTGGGCCGTGCTGGCTCCACCCCCTCTGGTAAGTTTTCTCTTTTTATTTTTCCTTCTGTTTATTTTTTTTTGCAGAAATAAAAATGGAAGAAAAAGATAAGTTTTAGGGCTAGGAAAAATTTATAAATTTTTTGGTTAAGGTAGTTAGTACAATAACAACTAATTGCCAACTTTGTTTTCCAAAAGTTTCAAATTTATTTTGTTGTTTTGTAATTGAGTGAATTTAAATGAGTTTTGAATATGGGTTGATTTATTTAAAAGAAAACATTTCCAATGGTTTAAACCCTCAATTTTATTTGAAACAAATGGCTTAGAATTGTTTTGTAGATTTCAATAATTCCAAAGGGTTGCTGTTTGAAATTTTAATTCAAATTTGGATGAATTTTGTTATTAAGTGATTATTATTGAAAACAAGATTTTTAATAGGGTGAACCTTATTGTTTATTTAGAACAAATGATTAGAGTGGTTTTGGTAATTGTCATAATTTGAAATTGGGTGCTGTTGGTGAATGTGATTTGAATTTGAATAACAGATTGGATTAAGTGGAATATTAAGGAACAAATAATTAGTTGAGCTTTTTATTTTTCATGGAAACAATTGGTAGTTTTATTTGAACCTTTTTATTTGATAAATGGTAACATAACAAGTATGAAACAAAGCATTTGAAAATTGTTTGAATTTCAATTGTGAAAACAAAGAAAAACAGATGCAAACAAAAGGAAAACAAATGCAATGAGTATGATGACATGATGCAAAACTTTAATAAAACAAGAAACAAACATGCTAGGGGTGGTTTTTCATACTTGGGATGTTACAAAACGCCCCCCCTTGAAGGAATCGCGCCCCGAGATTCCTACTGAGAAGAGAAAAGGTCCGGATACTTCTTGCGAAGATCCTCTTCGGTCTCCCACGTTGCCTCTTTATCGGAATGATGCGACCACTGCACTTTCAAGAACTTGGTGCTCTTGTTGCGAGTCTTACGCTCGGTCTCATCGAGAATTAGAACAGGGTGCTCCTCATAAGATAGATCATCTTGCAGTTCAATGGAATCATGATCAACTGCACGATCTGGATCTTTGAAACACCTCTTGAGCTGTGACACGTGAAACACATCGTGCACCTTGGATAGTTTTTCTGGAAGTTCAAGACGATAGGCATTTTCCGCACGCCTTGAGAGAATGTTGAAAGGACCAATGTATCTTGGTGCAAGCTTTCCTTTCACACCAAAACGATGAGTGCCTCTGAGGGGAGTTACACGGAGATATGCTTTGTCACCAGGTGCATAGATCATATCCCTGTGCTTGCTGTCATAGTAGCTTTTCTGACGAGACTGAGCAATCTTGAGATTGTCCCGAATGATGCGAACTTTCTCCTCGGCTTCCTTAACAATGTCAGGGCCTAAGAGTGAACGTTCACCAGCTCCAGACCAATTGATTGGACTCCTGCATCTGCGGCCATAGAGTGCTTCAAATGGTGCCATGCCTAGGCTTGCCTGGAAGCTGTTGTTGTAGGAGAATTCAGCATATGGAAGGCAATCCTCCCATTTCATGCCAAAGGAGATACCACATGCTCTGAGCATATCCTCGAGAATCTGATTGACTCTTTCGACTTGCCCCTGAGACTGAGGGTGATAAGCTGTGCTGAACAGAAGTTTGGTGCCCAATGCTTCTTGAAAGCTTTTCCAGAAATGAGAAGTGAATATGCTTCCACGGTCTGAGCTTATTTCCAATGGAACACCATGAAGAGGAACAATCTTTGCTGTGTAGAGCTCTGATAACTGGCTAGCTGAGATTGTTTCTTTGACAGCAAAGAAGTGAGCTACCTTAGTGAGACGATCAATGACAACGAAGATTGCATCGTTGCCCTTCTTGGACTTTGGAAAACCAGTGACGAAGTCCATTTCAATCATGTCCCACTTCCACTCAGGAATTTTCAGAGGTTGGAGTAGACCGGCTGTTTTCTGATGGACTGCCTTAACACGTTGACAAACGTCGCATTCAGAAATGTATTGAGCAATTTCACGTTTCATGCCAGGCCACCAATAGAGCGTCTTAAGATCCTGGTACATCTTTGTACTTCCAGGGTGGATGGAGAGAGGAGTTTCATGAGCCTCCTTGAGAATGACATCTTTGAGACTTTGGATTTGAGGAACTGCAATGCGTCCTTCGAAGAACACAGTTCCCTTGTCATCAATTGAGAAGGACTTAAATTTCTCCTTGCCTTCTTTGATGTGTTCTACCATCTTCTTGATTTCAGTATCACGAAGTTGTTCAGAACGAATCTTATCCTCGAGAGTTGGACTGGCTGTCAAGCTAGCAAGATAGCCTTGAGGAACAAGACCAAGGTTCAGCTTCTGGAATTCTTCATGAAGTGGAGGTTGGCTTTCCATGATCATGAGATTATTGCAATACGACTTGCGACTGAGAGCATCGGCCATAACATTAGCCTTGCCTGGAGTGTAAGAAATGGTGAGATCAAAGTCTTTAATCTTTTCAATCCATCTCCTTTGCCTGAGGTTTAGATCTGGTTGAGTGAAGATGTATTTCAGACTCTTATGATCGGAAAAGATTTCAGTGCGATTACCCAACAAGTATTGTCTCCATTTCTTGAGGGCAAACACAACTGCTGCAAGTTCAAGATCATGAGTGGGATAATTTTGCTCATGTGCATTCAACTGACGTGAAGCATAAGCCACAACTTGACGTTCTTGCATAAGAACTGCTCCTAGACCTTGGAGAGATGCATCACAGAATATCTGGAAAGGTTTGGTAGGATCTGGGCCAACCAGAACTGGAGTAGAAGTGAGCTTTGTCTTCAGGAGATTGAAACTCTCATCGCATTGTGGAGACCAAACGAACTTCTTGTCCTTCTTTGTGAGATCAGTGAGAGGTTTGGCAATCTTTGAGAAGTTTTGGACGAAACGACGGCAATAGCTAGCCAAGCCTAGAAAGCTTCTTACTTGCTTCACCGTCTTAGGAGGTTTCCAATCAACAATTGCTTTAACCTTTTCTGGATCAATGGCTATGCCCTTGGCTGAGATGACATGACCAAGGTAAGCAACTTCTGGAATCCAGAACTCACATTTGGAGAATTTGGCATATAGACGATGCTCGCGAAGTTTCATGAGAGTGAGACGAAGATGTTCTCCATGCTCTTCCTCAGATTTTGAGTAGACCAGAATGTCATCGAGATATACCACAACGAACTTGTCGAGGTATTCATGGAAGACAGAATTCATCAGTCGAGAGAATGTCGCCGGTGCATTGCTGAGACCAAAGGACATGACGGTGTATTCATATAGACCGTACCGAGTGGTGAAAGCTGTTTTTAGAATATCTTCCTTTCTGATCTTTATTTGATGGTAACCCATCCTCAAGTCCAACTTGGAGAATATTGAGGCTCCAGCAAGTTGATCAAAAAGATCATCGATACGAGGAATTGGATACTTGTTTTTGATGGTTTTCTCGTTAAGAGGACGATAGTCAACAACGAGTCTCTTTGTTTGATCCTTCTTTGCAACGAACAGAGTTGGGCAACCCCAAGCGGAGGAACTAGGTTGAATGTAACCTTTTTCCATGTACATATCGATTTGCTCCTTCAACAATTTCAGTTCAGGAGGAGCTATCTTGTATGGATGCTTAGAGATTGGAGCAGTACCTGGTTCAACCTCGATCACGAACTCAACTGCTCTGTCCGGAGGCATCCCTGGCAACTCTTCTGGAAAGACGTCAGGGAATTCACAAACCACCGGAACATTTTCAAGTAGAGGTAGAGGTTTAGCATCGAGGGTGTAAAGCTGAATGGAACTTGATTCATTTGGAGAATAGACTATCTGGCCAGAAGGGTGGAACAGAGTTATTGACTTCTGAGCACAATCAATCGTAGCTTTATTGGCCTTCAACCAATCCATGCCAAGAATGACATCAATGTCAGAATTGCCAAGCAGAATGAGAGAAGCAAGGAATATGTGACCTCCAATTAGAATCTGATTTTCGTGACTGATCTTGGAAGTTTGCATAGTTGCTCCAGGGGAGTTTACTACTAGCGGGGAACCCAAACCAACAAAGGGTAATTTAACTGCTGTCGCAAAGATCTTTGACACGAAAGAATGCGATGCTCCGGTATCAAACAACACTTTAGCTGGAAAAGAGTTTATGGGAAATGTACCGAGAACGACGTCAGCAGCTTCCTCAGCTTTGTCGACCTTGACATGATTCACCCTCGCGGTCCTCCCGACAGGCCTGTTGTTGGAGTTGAAGGCTTTAGCCGGGGGAGCACGCACCATTGCCTGGTTTGTGTTGGGACGAGGTGGTGGTGGGGGTAGCTGCCTCTGAGTGCACTTGTCAGCGTAGTGCCCCGTCTGCTTGCACTTGTAGCAAGTGACGACACGAGGAGTATCTGGCCTTGGCTGCCCCATTGAAAACCTCTGACCTTGCATGTGAGCTGGGTTGGGTGGGCGGGGAGCGAAGCCTGGAGAAGCTTGGGCATATGGAGCCCTAGTGACAGCACCATTTGGCACCCAGATGCGGCGCTTCTGCGGAGGGGTGGTCATGTTGGAGGAGGAACCACCCTCACGCGAGTGCTTTCGAGACTCCTCGAACGCCTTGCGCCCATTTTCTTCATTGAGCGCGGTGTTAACGAGCTCCTCGAAGTCTTTGGCCTTGATGTTGGTGAGGGCGTACTTGAGTTCCGGGTTAAAACCTCGGCGGAACCTTGCCATCTTCTTAGCCTCAGTGGACACCTCATCACCAGCGTAACGAGCGAGGCGATTGAACTCACTCTGATAGCCAATGACGTCCAGCTTGCCCTGCTTGAGAGAGCAAAACTCTTCACGCATCCTTTCCATGAGACCATCTGGAATGTGGTGCTTCAGGAAAGCTTCCTTGAAACAAGCCCAGGTGATTGGGTAGCCAGCTCTCATGGTCTGGTAGTTCTCCCACCAAGTAGCTGCCTGACCCTTCAGTAGGTAGGAGGCATACTTGACCTTGTCTTCCTCAGCAACGTGAGCAATGTCCAGAGCCTTGGCCATCTCACGGATCCAGTCATCAGCATCCAGAGGCTCTCGTGTTGCCACGAAAGCTCTCGGCCCCAGACTCAGAAACTCCTTGATACTGACTCGTGGAGCGTTCTGGTTGTTGTGCTGATTAGCCTGGAACTGGGCCATCTGCGTCACGACCTGAGTCATCTGAGTCAACAGCTCCGTGATTGGCGGTGGCTCAGGCGGGTTGTTCCTTGTTGGCGGCATCCTGAACAGACATGCATTTTAGCACAAAAACAGAAAAGGATAGACTTGGTAACCGAAAGAGAGATTATTCCGACGCATGAATAGATAACCAACAGGTACATCATCACATGTTCCAATACATCATAATATCCAACACACCATAAACGGTTCGAAAGCCAAAGGATAACTAAACATAGCTAAGAATGGATACATCGGTACTCCCATGCTCATCACCCAGGACGGCGGTGAGTAGTACGACGAGAGGTACGGTGAGGTGCACGCCCACGAAAGTAGGTAGAACGACGATCCACATAGATCTGACGTGGCCTGAGAGCGACTCTAGGTGTGGTGAGGTACATAGCGTCGACTCCCTGTGCTCCAAAGCGTGGAATCCCAGTGTAACCAGCACCGAGGTTAAGGAGTGGACCTCTGATCGGCTCGTAACCTCCAGCATCTGGCAGGCGACCAACTGGCTGATCGAAACGTGCAAAGCGCTCATCTCCAACAAAGTCTGTGGTGTACGTCTCCAGACGAGTCAAAGCAAGGTAGAGCTGCTCTCTGACTGAAGCCAAATCCTGAGAAAGTGTGGTGGCAACTGCGTCACTGTACCTCACAAACTGAGCGGTGGTGTGCAGCCTGGAGTTATCATGCTCGTAGACATCCAGGTTGTCGTAGAGAGTGAAGTGAGCTCCCTCCGAAGTGATGTAACCACGGGGGATGTGGCGATAGATAGAATCGTCAAACCCCCAGTAGTCAGCACGAAGGACGGTGAGACTCACATAAGCTGCCTGCTGCACGGCCATATCCACTGTGGAACCTACTGCCTCGTAGCGGTGGACAACGCTCATGCCATCATCTGACAGAATGTAGACGATAGCCTGGTAGTAGGTCTGGTCAAACTCTCGCTGCTGCTCGTAGACCTGGTACTCTGGTGCCCAACGGAACCCCAGATAAGTGACCATGTCTCTCAGCATCTCCGGATAACCGGCCGTGCTCTCACAACGAGTCATCCGAACCACCTGCGGGTAGAACCTGAGATCCATCTGCAGATGATCGGGGAAGTTTTGATTAGACGCCGGTAGAGAACTGAAGTGGAAAGCAACAACAAGGTTTCAACGGACGAAAAGGATGTTGAGAAGAACAGGATATCGAAGCAACATCGGGAAACACGAGACCAAAACTCCTGAGGTACTACGGAAAACCCATCCGGGCTTCTAAAGGATCAATATCTACTACTTAAGGAATAGAGGATTTGCTTCCGGGGCTTTACACGCCTCCGTTCTCAATCATGAGTAGGCAACATGATAAATCATGTCACAACCACCTCCATTCCTATGGTCTAGTAGATATAACTATCCTAGAGAAACCAGGATTCGTGAAATCCTAACTTGAAAGTTTAGGTGAGAAAAGAAAACAACGTTACACTTCCTTACCAGAAAAAGGGAGGGTGGGTGGGGAAAGAAATAAAATGGCAGAATTCCTACTCTCACGTTTTATTTTTCCTATATAGCTACAAAATAGTTTCTAGACTCAACTGCGACCAGTAAAAGGGATCCTACAGGCAGACAGGCTCTGCTACCATTTGTCGCACCCGGACTTCTATAGGATACTCGCAGTTCCGTTGAACAGTAGTTGATTGGATTACGGGGCTTACCGGCACCCGCATCTCTTACGAGTAGGCCAACACACGTAGGTGTGACAACCAACCCCTACTGTTCATCGTCTACGCAAACCATCCCATAGAAATCAGGATACTACCATTGACGTACTTCATACCATACACACATGGTACGTCAACGGCGTTTAACAGAATGATAACACAACATATCTCTAAGACACAAAAGATGGAAATAAGTTGCAAATAGCTCTCACTAGAGCAGAGATAGCAAATACAACCATCCAGAGGACACATGTCCCAACATATCATCATTACATCTCAGCGGAAGCATTCAAAGGTCTGAGTACAGACAACATCCAAATAGGCTTAAGAAGCCGAAAACGAAAAGATGGAGCCCATCCACGATGTCTCGGATCCTGCCCGGGTCCGCTACCTACTCGTCAGCAGTTTCGTCAAACTCCACGTAGTAGCCGTCACGGGGATCCTCGTAAGCGTAGTCTGCGGAAACCACAGCCCAAAGGGGTCAGTACATAGACGTACTGGCAAGCAAGACTCACAGTTCACCAAAGTGTAACCCATCAACACCAAGCACAGATGCCTTGGGTTCAACGGAAGAAAGGGGAGATAAAAGATGCTGCAACTGGCTGCACTAACCAACTACAGAACATACCACAACTTCCGGCTATCAGAAAGGGGATAAGATAGCGTATCGTAACCAACTATATCTAACCACCAAACAAACCCATCCTGGATCTCGCCCCTTATCCAAAGAAGCAATCCGAGGATAAACTCACACAGTTGGATTAATGATGGTTCAAATTGTTGTGTCAATAAGCCTATTACTAGTCAGGTTATCATTAGTTAGGTGTAAGTTGTTCTGAGTACTTGTTAGCCAGTACTTTCACCAAGTTAACCATAACCGCGGAAAACACGGCTTCTCGAGAAGATTTATCCCTGCAGGGGTGCACCAATGTGGCCGTACACGTAAGAATATCCCGCCAGACGGGAATCAAACCCACCAAGCGAGGCACTCTACACAACTCAACTCTTCTTCGCATCAAGCCCAAAGCACCACGTGCTGTGCGTGCGCGGCTAATCGAGCCCCACGAAGAAAAGGGGACCCTCATAGCACTGGAAGACCACGCCGCCCTAAATGCCGACTACAAAAGTTCCACCCTGGCCTCGGGTTCGTACCTGCATATGCGTGCATCAAATGGAAAGCCCGAACTAAGTGTGGCGATTTGGACGAGATGTGAATCGAATCAAATTGAGGGGGGCGCCCATACACGCTTCCCACATGTGGATAGTGAGCTCATCATGGATCAGTAGACAAGACCCTTTTCCTAATTAGGGTCGACACTAGCAGGCCTCAAAACCACGCTGGGCCTCCTGTCGGTGCCTTATCAGCAAGTTATTATTACCTGAAGATTAACAGGTTGTTGTTTAACATCGAGCCCCAGAACATAATGAGGATATAGTAACAGAAAGTAACGGGTAACAGACTCGAGCAGAAACAACCCTAAGCATGCTAGTAAGACACGGGCAACAAGCAAAGGGGTTATAGGTGTGGAGGTGAGGCAATATCAGGGTTAAAGGGTAACATGTGATAGGTTCGTAACAGAAACAGCTATTCAAAGGGCTAGCAGAAATAGACAACGGAAAGTATCGGTAACCAATGTTGATGGGAACACAATGGTTCATGTGAGTGAATACTTGCCTGCAAACTCAGCAGCCTGGTACTGAGCTAGATCCTCAGAAGGGGTGTCGTAAGTATCGCCTGTCTCAACGTCGTCGTCTATCCGAGAAGAAGCAAACAAACAATGCAGAAAGATAAACAATCAATAACATGGCATAGTGCACAATCATGGATGATGTATGACCATTTAATAGATGCATAGAAATAAACTAGTTGACATGGGAAACAATACATGATTAAATGGACCCACATGCAATTTGGGTTGCATATGGAAAAGGTCCATGAATTATGGTTGAAACAATTGTTTTACAACTAACCAACAGGTGAAAGTGGTTTAGTATGATGCATGGATGAGGAAAACAGCAGAATAACAACAATAGAAACAATTGGAAATAAGGTTTACCAATTTAGAAATTTATTTATTAAGTTAGGGACTTTTGGTTACTTAAAGGTGTTGCACAATTATTTGTTGTTTTCACCACTTTAAATTGTTCAAAATGAATAACAAAATTCATATTTGAAAAGAACACACAATTTTAGGGGGATTACATGTTTCAATTATTGAAAAAGGAATTACAATGATTTAATTATGAATTAAACAAGATTAAACAAGTTTTAAATGAATTAATAACAGGTTTGAATATTATTTGAATTTTATTTATTCAAAACATAAATCCAAATTCATATTTGAAAAGTTTATACTTTTCTAGTTTGAAAACATATTTTACATGTTCAAAAATATTTTAATTTGAGCAAGTTATGAATTTAGCAAATTTAAATGATTTAAACAAGGTTTAAATTATTTAAGCAATTTTAATTATTCAAAACATGAAACAAAATTTATATTTGAAAAGATGGTTCAAAATGGTATGGAAAACATATTTTATTTGCATTATTTGGATTAAGTATGAATTAGTTATGCACTTATTCAAATTTCAAATGAATTGTTTGAATTTGAAATTTGGATGCATTTGAATTATTCAAAACAGATTACAAATGTTATAAACAGGTAGAGAATTAAATTTGGTTCAACAAACATATTTTATTTTTATTATTTGGACTTATAAAATAAAATTTATTAGCATTTTCAGTTAGAGGACCAATCTGTAACTAAAAGGACCTAAACTGAAAAAGAAAAAGCTGAAATATTTTCCACACCGTGCAGTGACCTAGCCGAGGTCACTGCCAGTGGGCCCTGGGCACTGTGGCCCACGTGGATGCACGCGTGGCCACACAGGCCGCTGACAGGTGGGGCACAGGTGCTGGCGTGGCAAGGCAAAAAGGGCGGATTAATTCCGCGCCGCGGGGGCTCGAACCCCCGACCTGGGCGCGCGAGGAAGCAGTGCAGTGCCACTGCGGTAACTGAACGTTCTTGTCAGGTAAGGTGGTGCAGCTAGGTTAACATTCAGTTAGCGAGTTCTGAATTTAACTCGCGAACGCTTGCTGAACTTGGACAGAAAGTGGACGGCGGCCGGCGGCGATCATCGTCGTTGCTGTCGTGTGTGTGGGCTGCGGATGCGTGCGCTGTGTGGGTGGCGTGCGTGCTCGCGCAAGGTAGAGAGGATAGAGAGCAGGGTGAGTGCACGGTGGCGCTCACCTCCGAAGTAGTCGTAGCCGCGGCTCGGTGTGGAGGTGGTCGTCGCCGGCGACAACAGCAGTGATGGCGGCGGCGTTCCAGTAGGTTTCCGGGGCTGCTGGGGTGTCGAGGGCGTAGCTGGAGCCGAGGTGAGTCAGTTCCCGGGGTTAGCCCGCGGGGACTCGCAGCCCACCGGCGGCGACCATCGGCTGAAGGTGGCGGTGACGATCGGGTGAGGTGCAGAGAGGGGAATTGCGCCGGTGAGAGAGTGGTGGGCGACGGCGGAAGAGAGGGGAGGTAGGCAGGTGGCTAGGGTTAGCTTCGGGGGGTCCTAGGTAGGTTAAATAGAGGGGGTAGGCGCTGCTGGCCGTCGCTGCGGTACTGTCGGCGACGTGGCACCCGTCGATGCAGCACCGTACAGATAGAAGAAGGAGGAGGAGGTGCGAAGGGGTACGGGCCGCGGGAGTGGGCTGGGCCGTGCTAGCTCCACCCCCTCCGGTAAGTTTTCTCTTTTTATTTTTCCTTCTGTTTATTTTTTTTTCAGAAATAAAAATGGAAGAAAAAGATAAGTTTTAGGGCTAGGAAAAATTTATAAATTTTTTGGTTAAGGTAGTTAGTACAATAGCAACTAATTGCCAACTTTGTTTTCCAAAAGTTTCAAATTTATTTTTCTGTTTTGTAATTGAGTGAATTTAAATGAGTTTTGAATATGGGTTGATTTATTTAAAAGAAAACATTTCCAATGGTTTAAACCCTCAATTTTATTTGAAACAAATGGCTTAGAATTGTTTTGTAGATTTCAATAATTCCAAAGGGTTGTTGTTTGAAATTTTAATTCAAATTTGGATGAATTTTGTTATTAAGTGATTATTATTGAAAAAAAGATTTTTAATAGGGTGAACCTTATTGTTTAATTAGAACAAATGATTAGAGTGGTTTTGGTAATTGTCATAATTTGAAATTGGGTGCTGTTGGTGAATGTGATTTGAATTTGAATAACAGATTGGATTAAGTGGAATATTAAGGAACAAATAATTAGTTGAGATTTTTATTTTTCATGGAAACAATTGGAAGTTTTATTTGAACCTTTTTATTTGATAAATGGTAACATAACAAGTATGAAACAAAGCATTTGAAAATTGTTTGAATTTCAATTGTGAAAACAAAGAAAAACAGATGCAAACAAAAGGAAAACAAATGCAATGAGTATGATGACATGACGCAAAAATTTAATAAAACAAGAAACAAACATGCTAGGGGTGGTTTTTCATACTTGGGATGTTACAGAGATGCCCTAAATGCCAGGGTCTCCATCAACATTTCCCAAAGTTGCATCGTTGACGCCTTCGGAACGCCGCCTGGTGGCATCGTTACCAAAATGGACACACATGCTCTTTCAACAACCCCACCCTACGTATTCAAATGCAAACCATCAATTCTTTCCTCAAAACATTCATCACCCAAAGCATGGAGAACTCAGCCCCCCGGAGCAAGAACCAGTCACAACACTCCAACCCAGCAACCAGTTCACCACACCCCATTATCTTACTAGTACCTCGCAATAAAACACAGCCACCTTAATTTCGATGGAAAATAACAGCCACCTCGGGTGACCAAACTACCACAAGGCAACAACACGTAACCATACGACCCGTAATGTACTCTTATCAGAACTCCTTTCCTGCCCCTTGCCCACCGGGGAGAGGCATAGAGTGCATCCTTTTAAACAAATGGTAATCTCTCGAAACAAGCTTTCGCCCCGCTTTATAAATAAAGCAACCGACCACAAGAGTACACAAGCATCCAGATACAACACACCCACAATGCTGTGGCCACAGCACAATACAGCCCAACCGAAATAAAACACACGCACAAAACACACACTCTAGAGAAACAGACGAGGAGGGGGTGGTGTGGGTGGAAAGGGCCCCGACCGAGAGAAGCTGGTCAAGGCGGCACCGAAGTGGAGAGGCGACGCGCAGCCACGAGAAGTCTGTCGATGGAGTCGTCCAGCCGCGCCCCGTCCCGCTGCCTACATAGCGGATACCACGGCTGCAGAAAAGCCAAGAATTTGAACACTGCGTCAGAAGCCCGTCTCAGGAAGACCTTCTCAATCACCATCTTATTACGGGTCGTCCACAACGACCATGCCATCGCCGCAAACACCAGCCAAAAGAGACGTCTGCCCCCTCCAGCATGGTGCGCCCTGGCTTCTGGAAACTCGCCGAGATCCAGGGCCAGCCATGCCGGCCCCAAGGCCTCTCTCACGAAGTTCCACAGAAATCGGGCAGCAGGACACACAAAGAAAATGTGTGTACCCGTTTCAAGGACCCTGCATAGCGGGCACATGCCATCCCCCGTACCTCGGCGTTTGGCCACCTCAACCCCAGAGGGCAGCCTATCCCTCAAGAGCTGCCAAACAAAAATCTTAATCTTGAGGGGAAGTGGAGCCTTCCATAATGGGGAGGCCCACAGAGTCGACGGCGACGCAAACAAGGAGCGGTAGGCCGACTTCACCGTGAAAGTCCCCGACGGGGCCAACGTCCAGGACACCTGGTCAGGGCCCCCCGGCACATCCGCAGGGAGCTCGCCGAGCAACTCCTCCCACTCCCCAGCCTCGTCCGGGCCAAATGTGCGCCGAAAAGCAATATCCCAAGACCCCTGTCGAAATGTCGTCGCCACCCCTAAAGATGGGTCAGTGCAGATCGCAAAGAGTCTCGGGAACTCCAGCCGGAGGGGAGTCGGGCGCAGCCACGGGTCTAGCCAGAACAAGATGCCCCGGCCATCCCCCAGGGTGAATCGGATCCCTTTCCTGATGTCCCGCTTCAACGACTGGATAGACCTCCAGAAGAGGGAGCCCTCCTGTAGGTCACAAGCAAGGAGGGGTCGTCCCTGAAGGTATTTCGCTTTAATAAGCTGGAGCCAAAGTCCCCCCTCATCCCTCAGGATGCGCCAGACCCATCTCAGGAGGAGCGCCACATTCATCTTCCGAGATGCCACAATGCCTATGCCCCCCATATCTTTGGGGGCGCAAACGTCGGCCCACTTAACCATGTGGTATTTCTGCCGCCCGCTACCATCCTGCCAGAAGAAACGTGACAGCTCCTTATCAAAGGCCGCATGAATCCCTTCTGGTAACGAGTATAATCCCATCATATATGATGGGATACTACTCAGGCAGGACCCTTTCAGCACTGACTTACTTCCCTTAGAAGTGAAGCGTCCGCACGAAGGTTCTGCCTTCCGCCTAACCTTTCACATCAAGGGTTCCAGATCCTTAATAAGGATCCTAGAATCACTCAACAGGACCCCCAGGTATGTAACCGGGAAAGCAGATAGCTTACAATTAAGGTTATCCGCTATCCTCTGTTGCTCCTCCGGGGGATACCCAAGGACTATGACCTCGCTCTTGTCGAAGTTAATCTTGAGTCCGGACATGTCCTCAAAGCAAAGTAGGAGGAACTTGAGGTTGACAATATCCAACCCCGAGCCCTCCACCATAATCATTGTATCGTCTGCGTACTGTAGATGGGTCACGCCGCCCCCCGGAATAAGGTGGCCGACCACCCCGGAGATGTGACCGGCTGCTTTAGCCTTATCCAGGATGGCCGCCAGGGCGTCGACCGCAAGGTCAAAAAGGAGGGGGGATATAGGATCCCCCTGCCTCACCCCACACGACGACCTAAAGTAGGGACCAATGTCCCCGTTAATGTTAATCGCAGTATTGCCACTCATAACGAGTTGCATAACCCACGAAATGAACCGGTCATCAAATCCTCTCTGTTGCATCATGTAAGGACCGCAGACCGGCAGTCTGAAACCCTCCGTATGCATACATTCACGATCCCAGAAAGATCAGTCGTGAACAACATACACAGTTGGCACACAGAAATACATCATCCATTACACGAATACATAAAGGTATTACATAAAAGATCACATGATCAAGTTTAACGCAACTGCCACAAAGGCAGGCAACTTAACAAACACAGCGGAAGACAAATAAAACACAACGTAGTTGAGCCCAAGTCACGCCTTAACCTACAGGCTGCTGACCCGGAGACGATCCTAGTTCGCAAAGCCGTCAACTCTGTACTTCTCTTCATAGATCTCCTTCGGAGGCTCCTTCTTAAAGTCTGGCAAGTAGATACCAGGGGCGAAACCATAATGAGTACATTTGAATGTACTCAGCAAGACATCCATCATATCACTTACCAAACATGCAAATATGCTTATATGGTGGAATAGGTAGGCTATAAATAGGGTTCACTATCAATGGTGTTCATATATGATGACACCATAGTTGCAGTCAGGTTAATCTGTATCTTCGTTGAAGAAGATACTTCAGAAGAAAAGAAAATAATATAGTTTTATTTCTCTTGTAGATATCACATGTACAAGAGGTTTTGTAAAGTTTTGTTAAAGAATATTTTCTCTTTGCAAAACTTCTTGGAATCAGTTTCCAGAATTCTTGCTTAGAGTAGAAAAGGTTTTCTTTGCAAAACATTTTGTTTTGTATAACATCATCTGGCTTTTCATCATCAATGATACCTCCACGGTATAAGTTTCCATTTCTTTCCGAACTTCACAAGTTCAACACTTCCTTTCATAAATTCCCTTTTCAAAAACTTCCTTTTTGAAAACATTGACACAATGCTAGCTACATGGCCATTCAACTGTCCATATCCGAGGACGCGGCTTCTTCGAAAAAGTTGTACTCTGCAGAGGTGTAGACATCCACCAGATCCAGTACACCTCCCGTGAAACACCACGGACTGTAACAACAGTATGTAAACATCAGGTATCTGATCATAACCATTCACTATGTTCAAGCTAGTATATGTCTATCTCTCGATTGAGTTTTGTTCTCCCCGGCACCAAGTCCCACCCTGCCTAGCCGGGAGCCTCAATGAATGCATCCGGAGGGAAAATTAATCCCACACTTTATATGCCTCAACATTGGGAGTTTTGACGACATTCGGTTCGAGGGTACGACGCCCCTTATAGCAAGTGAGATAGCACACACTAATAAGAACAAACTTCAAGTTAAGCCCCGTGCCCATGTTGGGGTAGGGTGGCAGTACGGTAAAGGTTGTCCGGCGAAGACTAGGTTATGTGTCATTTTTGAAAACACCACTTTCTCAAAAATGACCACTTCCACATTCCTCCGGAGAACAAGGATCCGCCTTTTCTCTGGGTTTTTCCGTAAAGCCTTTGTTTTGTAGAATCACAATTTTAGGGTGTCCACTTAGGGACTAATATATTTGATGGTAATAAATACCATATGGTGGCTTATGGGCTTGGTATTACCAAGTTTAACTACTGGCATAATAGTAACCTATAATATAGTATAGTAGTAAATTCCACATCAAAAATAGTTTTGATAATCAAGTTTTTGTAAAACTTCAGAGGTAAAACATGCATGATAGATAATGATAAGTATTGTATCAGCAAGCATCAGGATGGCTTGCCTGGTATCTCCTTGTGTCCCTGGGTTTTGGAGTGACTGGAACTTGAAACAGAGCTTCACGACACTTCCTTCCTCTTCGTTTTCTAACGCCGTAAAAGGAATAAAGGACACACATTCAGAACCAATCAAGGCAAGCAACAATACATGACAATACATACATCAAGGAAATCTAATAATAACCAATCACACAATTATTAATTGAGGCAAACAATCAAAACAAACCTACTTGGCAGAAATGCCATTTAACAAGACAGCTCAAGGTTGGAGGGAACATATCTCACAACCTTAATATCATGGATTCAGTGGGTGTACCACTCTCATACCAAGATATTAATAGACCCAAAATACACTTAGTTTCACAAGGGTGAGACTACTAAAAGTATATAAAACATGCACAAAAATAATCATGGCAATGGGTCTATCAACCACACAACAAAAAGAACAAGGTAGCTAATCTGCTAAGTCTAAATCCACATCAAGAATAAATAAGGCACATGATTTGCAAAAGTTACTTGTACAAATCAGTGAGCCTACACAAGTGTAACAAGGTAATAGACTCATCACAAAACACACAATTTCTCATAGTGAGAACAATAGAAACAATGACTAAAAAGGAGGAATCCTTATAGACATGTTTCTACTAAAAATTTGCTATGCAAGCAAGCATAATAAATAAAGTACTAAAATGCAAACAAGGAACCATGTTATCATAATGGGAATGAAAACATGTCCTCATGCAAGGATACACAAATATCCACCAAACACAAGTTGGCAGAAAAATTAATTCAACACAAAAATGCTAGGGAATCTAGTACTACTCAAACATGAAGAATCAATGGATGTATTTCAATCAAGTAATTGAAATACAACCAGAGGTTCCATGTCATAAAAACAGTAGTGAAAAACACCTATACTTGGTCTAACAAAAATATCTCATTTAACAAAACAATGCATCAATTTGCAGGGCAACTCCTACATACTAGTAGTAATAAAAAGGGCATTACTAGAGGAATCAAAAAACACTCCAAGAATGTATTTTTCCTATCAATCCACACATGATTACAACCACTTACAAACAGAAGCATACCCATTTTTGTTTAGCACAAAAATTCCCAAAGCAAAAATACTAGGCACTCAATAGTTATGAAACTATATAAAAGAAACACATCTAGTGTGGGGGAAATAATGTTTCCACCAAAAATGCAATGACACCAGTGGGTGTTCCACTAGCATAACAAAGCATTTAGAGGGCACAAAGCCTCTGGTCCACTTGTTAAAAAAATTAACAAAAGACTAAACTAGCATCTAGTGCAATAACCATACTAGTAGAAAATAACAGGATGCTAACATAAGCAAGGTAATGCTACTCATGTTATTGTTTTCACACAAGTGAAAACTCTAGGGGTCAAGTACTCATAATAACATCATCAAAAAGCTACTGGCCCTATGAATACAACACAAAAATATGTGGCTATACAACCACAAATGATTATGTCAAAAATTCCACACATGAGGGAATTTTTCCATAACAATCTCATAGTGAAGACAAAGCTACTCATGCTTTTCTACCAATCAAATGCAAGCTAGCAGAGGGGATACTAAAAAAATATAAGTACCAACATGGTACTGAATCTAATATCTCAACACAACAATTCAATCACTTGCACACAAATTAATCAATCAAAAATTATATGCAAGTAATAAACTAGAGATAAACATATGATATTAATATAAATCCTATTTCTTCTCAACTCAAGTCCACACATTCGAACATGATAAAATAGCAAAGTAACACTTGTAAAACAAGTTCACACAACTTTTACATGCTAGAAAGCAATATGGAAACACAAAAATATAATCACACAATTTAATTACCTAAAATGCCAAAATGGCAGAAATAGGTGAAACAAAGATCTGTCCACCAAATTTTATATGATGCTCTAAAAATTAAACCCTTCTAGGATTGGATAGTCCTAAACATATACAAGACCATCCAATTTGGTTTGCATCAAAATTCATCTTTAATTAATTTATAAAAATCACCAAAGTGCTCTCTGGTGTTTTACCAAATTGCATGCCATTGCAAAAATACAATGCATTTGGAAGCAAGGTTAATTGCTTCAGTTAGTAAATTTCAAGGGCTTTTCAATGAAATTGGCCTCACTTCATTCTGAGTTGTGAAATAAAAATGGTGCTCATTTTGGTGTTTCTGGTACCTGTTGCCAAATCATTTTTCATTTCAAATCTATTCATCCAAATGTAGATCTACAAAGTGGAGGTGATTTAGATTTTGTTTATCTACCACTGTAAATTTTGGTTTGGTCAAATTCATTTGTTTGGTTAGGTTTTAAGGCCAAAAGCAAACCTGTATGTTTCTGTGAAAAATTAAATTGAAAAAGAAGCAATGGATGGGCCAGATCCAAGTTGGGCCGGCCAGATCCAGATCTACCGCGGCCAGATCTAGCCCGAGCCTCTGACTCGCGGGCCAGAGCGCCACGGTGGCATCCACGCGGGCACAGCAAGGTCCCACGGGCCAGTTTGACCCACAGCGCGCGGGGTCAAGGGAGATGACGCCAGCGCTGCGTCATGCGCGCGTCACCCGCCGGCGGGATTGCTCCGGCGAGCACGCATCCGACGCAAACGGCCACCAAAACGCGAAATAAAAACTGCTACACGATGCCTACGGTACGGGGAACCATCTACGCCCGGTCTCGTTTCCTGGGAGGGAGTCGGAGAGCGGCGGCGACGGCGCGCGGCGGCGGCCGGACAGCCACCAC
Organism: Alopecurus myosuroides; assembly: GCA_028641055.1. NCBI lineage: Eukaryota > Viridiplantae > Streptophyta > Magnoliopsida > Poales > Poaceae > Alopecurus > Alopecurus myosuroides. The sequence goes on along the minus strand of CM054063.1, from coordinate 113,365,101 downwards.
GGCGCGGCCACGCTCCAGAGGGAGAGGGAGGTGGAAAATGGTCGGGGGGACTCCCCTGCTCACCAATAACGCGTTGGTCCACTCGGTGACGGAGGAGGAGGCTCGAGGCGGCGGCAATGGCTCGCCGGAGCTCCGTCGGGGCCGAAGAGGAAACTGGACGGCGCGGCCTCCTCGGTGCGCTTCGACTCGATTCTTTTGGCGGAGAGGATCAACTCGACGAGGCGGAGATGATGGCGCCAACGGCTGCCGGCGGCGAGCTCTCATTTGGCCGAATCGACGGCGGCCATCTTCCCTAGGGTTTCGGTTTGGACATTTTTTAGAGAGAGAGAGAGAGTGTGTTCGAGGGGGGAGAGAGAGGGGGCAGGTAGAGACCACAGAGGTGCACATGGGGGTTTTAACCATCTAGCAAGACTTCCACTCGAAGGCAATGGAGCATGGGCTTCCATGCCTCACCTTGCAGCTACAGGAAGAAGAAGAAGAAGAGGTGACTCAGCTCACATTTTGGTCCCTGCCAATTTTACAAGAAGGTCCTTTTCTCTCTGAAAATGGATGTTTTCCCTAAGCAAACAAAGTTATAAATTGAAATACTTTTGCCCAAAATTCTTATTAGTATAGATACACAACATATGTGAAAATTGGCTCATTTGCCTAAACTTGATAATTCAAAGTTGTTCAAATTTGAATTCTTACATAAATGGACATTGAATTTATTAACCTACTTAGGAGCTTCCAAAAATGATAATTTTTGGCACACATTCCTTATTTGATATGTTCCTAATGTGGTAGAAAATTCAAGTCATTTTGAGTTACTTCATACAACACACTTGTTCAAATTTCAAAAAGGTGCTGTCAAGAAAACAGGGGTTTTTGGCAACTTAAAAAATTCAAAAACTTGTGCCCTTTTTGTTTTAATCCTTATTTATGATATAGAGCATGTGGTATTTATTTCATGGCATTTGGAAAAAGTTTGTAGAACAAACTTGTTCAAAATCCCAAATGTTGCTGTGGAGAAAAACCATGTTTTAGGACTTTAATGGATTCAATTTTTGGTATCCTCTTGTGTGTGTTCCTTATTTGTTATAAGGAAGCAATGGTATGAATTTCAGCTCATTTGATTAAAGTTTCCAATAGTAACTTGTTTTAGTTTTCTGTTTCTGGAAATATTGGAATTTCTATTTAATAAGGCACTTGGCTTTTCTTTAACAATGCTTTGCCAAAATATTTATGTGACTAGATATAGCAAGTCAATGCTCTCCAATACCTTTGTTTTTAATCTTGCAAGGTTGGAAAAACATTTGATAATATTTTGGTGAAGCATTTAAGAATGCCTCTTTTTCTGATAATCTTTTAGGGAAATTTTATTAAGTGTTTCCTCTTTCTTAATTTAGGTCTTGGAATAATATTCAACAAGTATGGGATTCATAAGATAGTTTTGGAAAACTATTTGTTCAATATTCACTTTAGAAAATATTGCCAAAGTCATTGGAACAATATGTTGAATATTTTTATCATTGGAACAATATGTTGAATATTTTTAGTTTACTGCTTTGCTATCCTTTTTAAGTTTGTTTAGTTGCACTTAAACAAACACAAACAAACACAACCAAGGTTTATTAGTCAAGCAATTAGCAAAACAACAGTGTTATCAGGTATTCCAAAATTGGGATGTGACACATCACCTGCCGAAGGGATGACCAGTCCAGGCGATCGTAGGCTTTCTGAAAGTCTAACTTGAGGAATACTCCTCTATGCTGGCGCACTTTCACCTCGTGAACTATCTCGTGCAGGGCTAGAATCCCATCGTGGATAAACCGCCCCTTCAGGAAAGCGAACTGGAAGGGGTGAGTCAGGCGCTCTGCCACTGGGGCAAGGCGCCGTGCACACACCTTCGAGAAGATCCTCTGGATAACATTTATCACAGTGATAGGGATAAACTGTCGGATGTCCGTCGCCCCAGTGATCTTGGGAATCAGAGTTATGACGCCAAAGTTAAGACGTGACATAACGAGGGTCCCAATGTAAAATTCCTGGAACATCGGCAAAACGACCGATTGCACAGTCTCCCAGAACTTCTGAAAGAAGGATACCGGGAGACCATCCGGTCCCGGAGCCGACCCTGACTGCATATCCATGACCGCCTCCCGCACCTCCTCGGGGAGAAAAGGGAGCAACAGCCTCTCATTCTCCGCCTCCGACACCATAGCCCCCTGGGGCCACAAGTGGGGAGACAGTGCCACCCCCGATCTCGGCGTAGAGGTGAAGAGCTCCTTAAAGAAGGAGTAGATATGGCCGGAGATGTCCTCGGCCGCCTCCAACAATACGCCATCAGCCCACAAAAGAGGGATGGAGCACCTCCTCCTACGTCCATTGGCGATAGCATGGAAATAAGCCGTATTGGAATCCCCTTTCAGGATCCAGTTCTGCCGACTACGCTGACGCCAGAACACCTCCTCCCCTTTGTAGACCTCCATAAGGGAGGCCTCCAGGGCGTACCTCTGGCTCCACCCATCTGGGCTCAGCCCTCAAGCATCCGCCGTCAGGTCAAGAAGTTGGATCTGCCCGAGCAGGGCGGCCTTACGCCGCCGAATCTCCGCCCCACGGTTAGCCCCCCACCCAGGCATAAACTGGCGTGAGCTCTTAGCACAGAAGTGCCAGAGTTCCACAGCATTATAGACCCGTGGGGGGGGGGAGGACGCCGCCGTGAGCCATTTCAATTTAACCAACTCCACAAAGCCCGGTTGTTCCAGCCAGAAGTCCTCAAAGTGGACCCGGTTTGGCCTGGGTGGGATCTCTGCCCCGGTAGACAGAATCAACGGGCAATGATCCGACCCCACCCTGGTCACGGCCCGAAGGGAACACAGAGGATACTTCGCTTCCCAGTCCGCCAAGACCAAGACGCGATCCAACACCGAGCGAACCGGGTCCGCCTGGTTATTAGTCCACGTGTTCCTAGCCCCAACTCGCTCAATCTCGATGAGCGCCATGTCAGCGATGAAATCATTGAACATGCGCATCCTCAGGAAATCAACGAGAGAGGAACTCTTATCCAACGGAGACCGAATCGAATTAAAGTCCCCCGCCACAACAACCGTGGTTTGGCAGCGCTCCACCTTCGCCATGAGTTCGTCTAAGAACTCAGGGGACCTCCGATGGTCCGCGGGCCCATATACGACAATAACCTCCCACCGCAGGCTAGATCGCCTATGGGTGAGCAACATGCTAAAAAAGAATTCCCCACGGTCCATATCCTCTACCTCAAACGATGCCTCCTTTGCCCCAAGCAGGATGCCACCCGACCGCCCCGTCGACGGCAACCACTGCCAAGCAAACTTATGGCGACTCAGACTCTCCAGTTCAGCAATCGAGAAGTCCTGCCGAATCGTCTCCTGAATGCCCACAATGTCCAGGTCCTCATCCCGAATATACTCTACAAGTTGTCGGCGCCGACCATCTTGCCCGAACCCCCGCATGTTCCATCCCAATAGAGAGACACTCATTGGGAACTGGCGGGGTGTGTCCCCTTACGGGGGACCTGTCGGGCCCTACCAGAGGTCGAGGGCCTGGACTTGTCCAAAGGCGGCCGCCCGCGCTTCCTTCCCGGCTGGGAGGAGGCCACAGCGGCGTCCACATCGGGCTGCACAGGAGTGGACCCACTACCAGACCCAGGCTCTTCATACCTAGGTCCGGCCAGGTCCTAGGGCCCTGGCTGGTCACGCTTGCCTTCAGCCCGCGCCGCCGCAAGGGCCCCCTCGTAAATCTCCTTAGCTCTAATAGCCTCAATTTGTTCTAAACGGGGACCTCGCTCGCCCCAAAAAACAACCCCACAGTCAGAAGCCACCTGCTCCAAATGTGTAGCCTCTACCGAGTCGAGCACCGAAAACCTAGACCCTGATGGCGGAGAATCAGAGGGAGGACGGGATGGGGGAGGTCGAGGCGTACCAGACTCTAGGCAGCGAGCCGCCTGTTGGCGGGTCGCCACCTCGATCACCATCGGCTCGATCACCTCCGTCCCTGACCTAGCCCCCGCCAGACGCGCACTGCGGCGCGTCGTGACCCCAGGCACGGGAGTGGTGGCGACGACCGTACCCAGGGTGCGGGTGTCAGGGACAGGGGTCCCTGGCGAACGGGTGTAGCAGACCACCCCCGGGGAGCGTGGGGAGCCCGGTGCTGCCACCTCCATGCTCGCCCCGCCAGAGTCCTCTGCCTCCAGGCCCGTCAGGGGTGGGGCTGCGTCGTGGAGGGCCTCGGCCACAAGCCCCGCCAGATCCAGGGAACCCGGTCCCTCACACATGTTGGAGCCATACTGTGAGAGCTCGGGTCCCAAGGGCCGCTGCGACAGCTGACGCGACACGTCCACCAAGGTCAGCTTCGCCGGCGCGCTAAAAGGCAGAGCTGACGTGGCCGGCAGGGATGGTCCCGGCGAAGATGCCTGGACCACAGCGGCAACCTGAGAACTCCCCCCAGCCGGGGCCGTCATCCCAGACCCGAGCGCTGGGGGTACCGGAGTCGGGGCCGTGTCCCTCGGACCTCAGTCGGAGTCGTCTCCCGAGGAGTCCTCGTCCTCAGAGGAGCTGCCGTGATGAGAAGTCGGTGAGCGCCGCGGAGGCGGTGAGTCCGCCCTAGAATGGTCACCCTCCTTCTCCACCTCCACCGACAGGGGCTTGTCCACCCCATCAAAGTAGAACGGCGGTAGAGTGCCCTCCAGCTTGGAGATGTCCGGAACCAGCATGCGCAGCCGGGCAGGGCCACGACCTAGCAGTGAGGCCTCTTCCACCTCCACAAGACGGCCCACAGCCTGAGCGATCTGGTCGATGATGTGGAAGGTCTTCGCCTCCATCGGGATCCCATGGATCTTAATCCAGACGGGGACCAAAGCAGATAGCGCGGAGGGGCCAATGGAAGATTGCTCGATGGAGACCTTGATGTTGCATCCCGACAGAGTGATCGACTCCCCCCAAGAGAGGGCCTTGAGTAGGCCAAGAGAGGGAAACTCAACCGCAAACTCCGAAGGCGAGAGCTCCGTGACAACCCAGGGGGCCTCCGGCTCCAGGAGCAGGAAATCCGCCCGGATCGTCTCCGCCGAGATCACCACCGACGGGGACCGCGCCGTATCCGGGAGAACCTTCACCACCGCCAGAAACTCCGGAGCTGAGAGCTTCACTCCCCCCATGTCGACGTAGTAGAAACCGGAGTCTATGCCATGCCCCAATAGGGTGAGTGGAACCCGAGGCCGAGAGTGGGGCGTCCCCCTAGGACCATCAACACCGGAGACCCCTCTCGGGATCTCCACTGCCGACTCGTCCCTAGGCAAGACCGCACCACCCTCTCCTCCTACTGTCCCACCCCTCTTGCTCTTCGACTTCTTCTTCTTCTTCCTCTTCGGTGGTGCCGTCTGGAACGCCGCCGCAGCCCCGCGCGAATCACGAGGTGGAGACCGCGCCCGACCGTCACGCTCCATCCCCGCCGCATCCCTCGCCCGCGCACCCTCCCTCCAATGGCCCGGGACCGGGGTCCTGGTCGAACGGCGGGACTGCAGCAGCTGGGCCCGGAGGGCAATCTCCCTGTCGCCCTGGTCGGCGGCCCGCAAGTCAACGCCCGCGCCTGCCCGCTCCACAGCGCGCCCATCCGCGTGGCCAGGATCCGAGGCCTGGGCCCTGGTGCCACGGTGGATACCCTGGGATGGGAGCCGAGCTCCTCCCGCCTCCTGACGGCGGCCCGGTGACCGGCAAGGCACCGGAGACCGCGCCCACGGTGGGGATCGGCCGCGTGGGGAGCGACGGGCCGGCGGGCGGTAGGGCGTCGGTTGGCCGGCGGCACGAGGAGGCGAACTTGGGGGCGGGGAATGGCGACGCGTCCTCGCCGGCGAGCGTCCTCGACGCGCGGAGGGAGACGGGGTCCGGTGGCGCTTCATCGCCACAACGTCGGCGAACGAGCGGAGGAGTGGAGGTGGCGGCGGGGCGATGCGAAGGCGACGGGCTGCTCTCCCGAATTTCATGATTTGCTGAGGAGAGGCCGGGAGTGCGCGATCCAGATCTAGGGCTCCGCGTGGGACCCACAGCCAGGTCGCGTCAGGGGCAGCCCGTCTCTGCCGAGCGGCCGTTAGGCATCGCGCGCCCCCTATTGCCCCCTTTGCCGGCCCAGCCCAACGGCCCAGCCAGCATCCTGGCACCGCCAGGCCAGAAGAGGCTGGGGGCCCGCGAGCCTCCCAGAGGTGTCACATCCCAATTTTGGAATACATGTTAACACAGTTGTTTTGCTAATTGCTTGGCTAATAAACCTTGATTGTGTTTGTTTGTGTTTGTTTAAGTGCAACTAAACAAACTTAAAAAGGATAGCAAAGCAGTAAACTAAAAATATTCAACATATTGTTCCAATGATAAAAATATTCAACATATTGTTCCAATGACTTTGGCAATATTTTCTAAAGTAAATATTGATCAAAGAGTTTTCCAAAAACTATCTTATGAAACTCATACTTGTTGAATATTATTCCAAGGCCTAAATTAAGAAAGAGGAAAACACTTAATAAATTTCCATAAAGGATTATCAGAAAAAGAGGCATTCTTAAATGCTTCACCAAAATATTATCAAATGTTTTTCCAACCTTGCAAGATTAAAAACAAAGGTATTGGAGAGCATTGACTTGCTATCCCTAGTCACATAAATATTTTGGCAAAGCATTGCTAAAGAAAAGCCTAGTGCTTTATTAAATAGAAATTCCAATATTTCCAGAAACAGAAAACTAAAACAAGTTACTATTGGAAACTTGATTCAAATGATTTGAAATTCATACCATTGCTTCCTTATATCAAATAAGGAACACACACAAGAGGAGACCAAAAATTGAATCCATTAAAGTCCTGAAAACATGGGTTTTCTCCACAGCAACAATTGGGATTTTGAACAAGTTTGTTCTACAAACTGTTTCCAAATGCCATGAAATAAATACCACATTCTCTATATCATAAATGAGGATGAAAACCAAAAGGGCATAAGTTTTTGAATAATTTAAGTTGCCAAAAACCCCTGTTTTCTTGACAGCACCTTTTTGAAATTTGAACAAGTTTGTTCTATGAAGTAACTCAAAATGACTTGAATTTTCTACCACATAAGGGACACATCAAATAAGGAATGTGTGCCAAAAATTATCATTTTTGGAAGCTCCTAAGTAGTCTAATAAATTCAATGTCCATTTTTGTAAGAATTCAAATTTGAACAACTTTGAATTATAAAGTTTCCCCAATTGAGCCAATTTTCATATATGTTGTACATCTCAACTAATTAGAATTTTGGGCAAAAGGATTTAAAATTTAAACTTTGTTTTCATTGTGAAAACAACCATTTTCAGAGAGCAAAGGACCTAATTGTAATTCTCCAGGGACTTAAATGTAAGCTGAGTCACACATGGTCTTCTTCTTCCTGTAGATGACGCAGCAGAGGGGCATGGGAGCCCATGCTTCCATTGCTTCGAAGGTAAGCCATCTAGGCGTTTAAAAGACCCCCATGTGCAGCTATCTACCCCCTCTCTCTCCCCCCCTCGAAGCTCTCTCTCTCTCTGTACATTTGCAAAACCGAAACCCTAGCCCGAAAGTGGTCGCCGTCGATTCGGCCAGAAGAAGGCTCGCCGCCGGCCACCGAGTGGCTCATCGCCTCCACCTCGTCGAGTAGGCCCTCTCTGCCTAAGGAATCGAGGCGGGAGCCCTCGTGGAGCCCGCGCCGTCCGGTTCCCTTCTGCGGGTCCGGCGGGCTCCGGCGAGGCATTCCGGCCGCCACGACCCTCCTCCGCCCTAGCCGTGCGTCTCCGCGTGTTCACAGTAAGCAGGGGAGTCCCCCCAACCCTTTTCCCCCCTCTCTAACGCCCTAAGTCGCCGCGGTGCCGTGGTCGAGTCCGGCCGCCGCGTAGTCCTCGTCGCCGGCCACCCTCCGGTTGGTTCCAGGAAACGAGAGTGCCTCAGTTAGCTCGCCCGCGTCGTGTACGACTCGTAGATAGTTTCGCTTCGCAAAATGGTGCACGGAAACGCCGGAATTTGCTCGCCGGAGTTCATCTCCCGCCGGCGTGACGTCGTGATGACGCAGCGCTGGCGTCAGCCCGCCCTGACCGCGCGCTGCGAGTCAAACCTGCCAGTGGGTCCGCCATCTGCCCGCGTGGCCGCCCGCGTGGCTTGCTGGCCCGCTTGTCAGCGTCAGTGGGTAGATCCGCCCGCGGTGAGAACAGATCTGGCGGCCCATTTAGCAGATCTGGCCCTGCAGCAGTTATTTTTCCATTTTAATTTTACAGAGAAAGTGCATGGTTACTTTTGGCTCTAAAAGGCAACTTAAAATATGAATTTGGCCAAACCAAAATTCACAGATGTAAAGCAACTAAATCTAAACCACCTCCAACTTGTAGATCTACATTTGGATGGATAGATTTGAAATGAAAAATGATTTGGCAACAGGTACCAGAAACACCAAAATGAGCACCATTTTTATTTTACAACTCAGAATGAAGTGAGGCCAATTGCATTGGAAAGCCCTTGAAATTTCCTAACAGGAGCATTTAACCTCGTTTCCAAATTCATTGTATTTTTGAAATGGCATGCAATTTGGTAAAACACCAGAGAGCACTTTGGTGATTTTTATAAAATTATTAAAAATGATTTTTGATGCAAACTCAATTGGATGGTCTTGTATAGGTTTAGGACTATCCAAACCTAGAAGGGTTTAATTTTTAGAGCATCCTAGAAAATTTGGTGGACAGATCTTTAAAATGCATGTTTCTGCCATTTTGGCATTTTAGTTAATTAATTTGTGTGATGATATTTTTGTGTTACAATATTGTTTTCTAGCATGTTTAAGATGTGTGAACTTGTTTTCTAAGTGTTACTTAGATATTTTAGCATGTTAGATTGTGTGGACTTGAGTTGAGAAGAAATAGAATTTTTGTTAATAGCATTTGATTATTCTCTAGTTAATATTTGCATAGCATTTTTGAGTGATGAATTCATGTGCAAAGCACTTGAATTTTTTGAGTGTATCCAGTACCATGTTGGTACTTAGTTTGTGTTGTTATCACCTCTGCTATCTTGCATTGGAATTGGTAGAAAAGCACTATTAGCTTTGTCATGACTATGAGAATGGTTATGAAAAAATTCCCTCATGTGTGGAATTTTGACATAATCATTTGTGGTTTTGTGACCACATATTTTTGGGTTGTATCCATAGGTCCAGTAGCATTTTGATAAGTTTGTTATGAGTACTTGACCCCTAAAGTTTTCACTTGTGTGAAAACAATAACATGAGTAGCAGTGCCTTGCTTATTTAAGCACCCTATTATTTTCTACTAGTATTGTTATTGCACTAGATGCTAGTTTAGTTTTTTGTTAATTTTTAGCAAATGGACCAGAGGCATTGTGACCTCTTAATGCTTTGATATGCTAGTGGAGCACCCACTGGTTTCATTGCATTTTTGGTGGAAACATTATTTCCCCCACACTAGATGTGTTTCTTTTATATATGTTTTGAGTAGATCTTTAAATGCTTTTTAGGCTTATTGCTAGATTAATTCTCATGAAACTAGTACCATTTAGGTACTGTTATTTTGGTTATAGAACCTCTAGATACTTGGTGCTTGTGTTTGAAATAGGTTTAAAATAGAAATGCTTAAGGACTAGATTTCACACTAGGATATTCATGTATGTTTTTTTTTGTCTTGTTTTCCCTTAGGGAAAAATATGAATCTTTGGTGTGGAAACCAGAGGATGGAATGTCCTTGTGGCATTATTATCTTAGGGTTTTCACCTCTGATAGGTTTCCTCTTAAGTAGCATAAAAGCATGAATAACACTTGGATGACTAGGAATTAATCTCCTCACATGTGTAGCTTTTTAAGCATAGTTTTTCCTTGTTTCCTAGCTATGTTTTTTATGTTATTTTGTGGAATCCAGTAGCAATTATGGTACTGGTTAGAGGAGTATTTTACCTCTGCTAGCTTGCACACTTGTGCATAAAATTAACTAGTGTAGCCTAAACTAGTCTAGTATTTTTCCTAAATTTTCTACTAGTATGAGTAGGAGTTTTTGGGTGCTTGTTTGTTTGTTTTGAGCACTTTTATAAAAGTGACCAGAGGCTTATTAACCTCTTGGTGAGCATTTTTGCTAGTGGAACACCCACTGGTACTTTTGCATCATGGTGGAAAATAGGCTTGACTTGTTGTCATGAGCCTTTTTCACCACTTGAGTATTTTAGCAAATTATATGTGCTAGCCATAGAGATTGTTGGGGAAGTTTTTAGACATAAAAATGTGTTTTATGTGACACCCTACTGTCTAGTAACATGTGCTCTACCCCACTGGTCCATGGTGTTCTTAACTAAAAATCATTGAAGTGGCCACACATAAACACTAGGAAAAAAGCAGACTTTTCAACTATAGTTTTTATGCCAATTTTTCTTAAGGGAAAAATTGAGAACTTGGGTGGTACTTCTTGATTGCTTGCTGTATATATTAATTGTAGCCTTGTTTGTCTTGTTTGGTTCTGAATGTGTGTCCTTTATTCTCTTTTTACGGCGTTAGAAAACGAAGAGGAAGGAAGTGTCGTGAAGCTCTGTTTCAAGTTCCAGTCACTCCAACAACCAGGGACACAAAGAGATACCAGGCAAGCATCCTGATTGCTTGCTGATACAATACTTACCATTATATATCATGCATGTTTTACTTCTGAAGTTTTACCAAAAACTTGATTATCAAAACTATTTTTGAGGTGGAAATTACTACTATACTATATTATAGGTTACTATCATGCCAGTAGTCAAACTTGGTAATACCAAGCCCATAGGCCACCATATGGTATTTATTACCATCAAATATACTAGTCCCTAAGTGGACACCCTAAAATTGTGATTCTACGAAACAAAGGCTTTACGGAAAAACCCGGAGAAAAGGCGGATCCTTGTTCTCCGGAGGAATGTGGAAGTGGTCATTTTTGAGAAGGTGGTGTTTTCAAAAATGACACATAACCTAGTCTTCGCCGGACAACCTTTACCGTACTGCCACCCTACCCTAACATGGGCACGGGGCTTAACTTGAAGTTTGTTCTTATTAGTGTGTGCTATCTCACTTGCTATAAGGGACGTCGTACCCTCGAACCGAATGTCGTCAAAACTCCCAATGTTGAGACATAAAAAGTGTGGGATTAATTTTCCCTCCGGTTGCATCGGTTGAGTCTCCTGTCATGGCGATGTGCGACATGGTGCCGAGGAGATTAAACTCAACCGAAGAGATAGGCATATTCTAGCTTGAACATAGTGGATGGTTATGATCATATACCTGATGTTTACATACTGTTGTTACAGTCCGTGGTTGTTTCACGGGAGGTGTACTGGATCTGGTGGATGTGTACACCTCTGCAGAGTACAACTTTTTCGAAGAAGCCGCGTCCTCGGATATGGACAGTTGAATGGCCATGTAGCTAGCATTGTGTCAATGTTTTCAAAAAGAGTTTTTGAAAGGGAATCTTTGGAAAGGAAGTGTTGAACTTGTGAAGTTCGGAAAAGAATGGAAACTTATACCGTGGAGGTATCGTCGATGATGAAAAGCCAGATGATGTTATACAAAACAAAATGTTTTGCAAACAAAACCTTTTCTACTCTACGCAAGAATTCTGGAAACTGATTCCAAGAAGTTTTGTAAAGAGAAAATATTCTTTAAACAAAACTTTACCAAACCTCTTGTACATATGATATCTACAAGAGAAATAAAACTATATTATTTTATTCTGAAGTATCTTCTTCAACGAAGATACAGATTAACCTGACTGCAACTGTGGTGTCATCATATATGAACACCATTGATAGTGAACCATATTTATAGCCTACCTATTCCACCATATAAGCATACTTGCATGTTGGTAAGTGATATGATGGATGTCTTGCTGAGTACATTCAAATGTACTCATTATGGTTTCGCCCCTGGTATCTACTTATCAGATTTTGAGAAGGAACCTCCGAAGGATATCTATGAAGAGAAGTACGGAGTTGACGGCTTTGCGAACTAGGATCGTCTCCGGGTCAGCAGCCTGTAGGTTAAGGCGTGACTTGGGCTCAACTACGTTGTGTTTTATTTGTCTTCCGCTGTGTTTGATAAGTTGCCTGCCCCATGTGGCAGTTGCGTTAAACTTGATCATGTGATCTTTTATGTAATACCTTCATGTATTCGTGTAATGGATGATGTATTTCTGTGTGCCAACTGTGTATGTTGTTCACGACTGATCTTTCTGGGATCGTGAATGTATGCATACGTAGGGTTTCAGACTGCCGGTCTGGGGTCCTTACAGAGTTGGTATCAGAGCCATCCTGACCTTAGGAGACCTTAGTTAGCATGGACGTCAGATAGGAAAGAAAAGTATTTTTGAGTAAAAACCTATTTACAATCTAAGTTATTTTTGTCTAAGGGAATTTTTGTATATTTTCCCTCCTTATTATCTTGTCAAAAGATTAAAAAGGCATATGTCTCTCGGTTAAGAGTTTATTTCTTAGTTATTTGCAACTGCTCCGCTCTGTTTTTGAAACATCTCCCGTTTTTGAAGTTTTCTGCTCAGAAAATAGTTGGAGTTTCAAAAACAGATTGTTGCGTAGTTTTACCTCTCTCAGTTAAAAGTTTATTCAAAACTTTACTCCAATTATCTTGTTTCTATCCAAAAACTTGTATACTTGTCGATGTCCCGAGAGACCAAAATAATTGCATAACTCTACAGTGATGTTGGTCAGCAGTAGAAATAGCTCTTCAGCCACTTCTAGGATTTTGGATCATCCCCCGACGTAGCTCCAATGGAGCCTTGCTTGTGTGTTTTGGCTTGCTTATGTGTGTCCGTAGGACTTTGTGCTATTGTGTGGTGTAGATTTTGATTCATCTAGGCTTCTATATGTTTGCGGAGTGCTCAAGTTTTGCAAATTTGTGATTGCCCCGCTCTTGTTTTTGAATCGCCTCGTGTTAAATTTTTGCAAGCAAAAATGTTTGTATAGAATTCAAAAACAAGAATTGGTTGCTTAGACTTATATTTGTTTTCGCTTCGAAATGCCACCCGTCGTGAACCACCACCATTAATGAAAGCACCATTGGACCTAATAATAGAGGACCATCAAACCACACGAACTGATAGCGTTGATACCAGTGATGCACTTCAACAGATAAAGCTCCAACAACGACAACCCTCAAAGAAGAAAAGGCGTGAATGAACCAACCAATACTGACCAAAACCTCTATGTTTGTGTGTTTGCAAAAGACTCGTTTTGCCCTGTTGGCTAAATGTCGCACTTTTTTTTTATGTTCCCTTTTAAAAGAACAAACAAGAGAAATCCCTTTTTAAAAGTTATATATCTCCCTCCTCTGGAGAAAGGTGCAAAAGAAGTCTTCACATGCCATGATGCGCAACCCCCTCAGAAAGCCAATCAAAAGAGCACAATTCAATATTCGACGATGACGCTAGTCGTATCTTGTCGGCCAAACATTATTAAATAGAAAGCTAACAAGACTAACATGCTTTGCCTAATCTTAGGTTGACACCTAACCAAAGCATGCAAACTACTGACAACTCTTTCTAAACCAAGAAATTAAGTGACTTACGACACCTTTTAATATAGTTGGTAAAAAGGAGATGTCACGAGAAAATAAAATGATGACCTATTCGTTTACTAGTCAATAAGATATCGGGTGTATCTATTTTGGAAATCAAAACTTGGTAGACGTTGTAGGTACCATTAAATTCGGAGTTTAGAAATTAAGTGAACGATGGATTGGTTATGTTAGCTCTAGAAAACAGCAGTTTTCCTGTTTTTATTTCTTTGTGTGCTCTTGATTGAAATGAATTTATGTGTTATTCAATCTAGCTTACTAACTTATATGGAGTTGTTAGGACTTGTTATTATGTTGTTTTCTTACAATAAATCTACCCTAGAAAGTGTGTGCGTGATTGGAAACTCGAAGAAAAATGAAATAGCATTTGTTACCTTCTAGTTTTATTATTTGGATTGTTGAGTGGGCAAAGCCTTGTAGATTTGTTGTACCTAGATTTTTGTTATGGTTATGATAGATCCAGTACCATTTTGGTAATATTATTTATATGCTGTTATCTTCATTAACTTGCCTGTGATCTTATAGCAAAGCATGAGTAACATTTGCTATTTTTCCAGTTTTTATTATTTGGAATTATTGTGAAAGCTAGACCTTTGTGTGAATGCTTTGATAAATGTTGTGCTATGTTTTCTTTGAGTCCAGTACCATTTAGGTACTGATATTTTGATGCTTGTACCTATGTTAGCTTGCATGTATTTTAATAAAACAGCATGTGTAAGAATTGCTATCAATATGCACTAGTATTGTTTCACTAGATTTAATAGCCTTATATTTTTATCTAGTATGCAAAGTTTTTCATGAGTAACCATAGGTTTAGTACCTATTTTGCCTTGGTATTAGTAGGCCATAGCCCACTGGTCCCATTGTATTTTGGCTTGAGGATGAAAATCCCCAACCATACACATGTGAGAAATTAACATGTTTTCATTATGTGGTTGATAGGGATATTTTCCACCATGGAAAGTATAATGGTTTGTTTTCACTTATGCAAGTGAGAAGTTTATTTCTTATTAGTAAATACTAATATGTTTAGGTGTGATACTTTTGTTAGCATAATATTCCTTAGGGGTATCATGTTAAGAAATGTTTCACTATCGTGTGCTAAAATTAAATTGTTCGCAAATAAAATAAATTCCTCTTGATTGGTAGATTGTTTGTGAATGATTTTAAATTGAGTGTATGGATTTTTGAAAAGGTTTAGATAACTTTTCATTACTTGCATAGCTACTGGTTGTGTGAAGTATACTTTTCTTGTTTGCTAGTAATTGGTTAAAGAAAAACAGAAATTGCTAGCAGAAATTCCTGCATGCTTAATGATTGATTCATAGAATTGTTTTGATGTTTGTGCTTACTAACATGAGTAAGTTTTGTGTACTGTTATTTAGGTACACTTATATTCATGACTTTCTTGTTTAATTTTAAACATCATGATAGCATTGTTTGCTTCTCTAGTGATGAACTAGTTTCACCACTAGAAAATGGTGATTTTTGCTCTAGTATTACTCTCTTTATTTTTATGAGTATATGAGTTGATATAGCATGTTTAGGAAGTTATTACTTCTGTTATCATGCCATGAATTATTTAGTTTCATGTTCTATGGTTATAGGATATGATTATCTCTTATAGCATGCTGGTGTAGAATTTTCATACTAGTATGTTATTTGTGCAGTCCTGTTTTTATGCCTGTGAAATAGGAGTTTTTATCTTGTATGAAGATGGTGTTTTAGAGTATCTTTATGATTGAATTCATTAGTTTTTAGCTACTGGTTGTTTGCTAATTGTTCATGATTGATGGATTCCAAAACCTCTAATAAACAATAACCTAATGAATAAATAGTCTATTCATCTGTGGTGTTGTTTGCTTGCTTATTGGATTTTTGTTTAAATGTTTTACCTTAGCATGAGTTTATACCTGTGTTATGATTGTGCTTAAGAGTATCTTATGAAACTAAAACATCCAACTAAAATCATGAACACTTTAAGTGATAGTTGCTTGTGGTGAGTAATAACCACTGCCATGAGTATTATTATGTCTGTTTATTTTTACCTTAGCAACCTAACCTTTGCACCCACAAGCTATATTTTTAGATTCTTATGTACCTAGTTATGAGAGTGGTATACCACTCCATATGTGTTATGTGAGATGTGGGATATAGCTAGGAACTCATGTAAAAAAATTGACGGTATTTTTTTTCCAGGTAGTTCTGCACTAACCTTAATGTTTGTTCAAACTAGGAAACAAAAGTTTTGGACCTAAAACAAGTACTGGTGTATTTTTTTTTTTAATGAAGTTGCTAATTTAGGGATGTACCCCACCTCCCAAGAAAAGTCAAAGGGGGGAAGCACCTTCACTCCAACACTAACATTGTGTTTGTTGGCCCTCCCTTAGTCCTCGCTTGTGAATCTCGGGGACGAGATTCTTTTTAAGGGGGGAAGACCTGTCACATCCCAATTTTGGAATACATGTTAACACAGTTGTTTTGCTAATTGCTTGGCTAATAAACCTTGATTGTGTTTGTTTGTGTTTGTTTAAGTGCAACTAAACAAACTTAAAAAGGATAGCAAAGCAGTAAACTAAAAATATTCAACATATTGTTCCAATGATAAAAATATTCAACATATTGTTCCAATGACTTTGGCAATATTTTCTAAAGTAAATATTGATCAAAGAGTTTTCCAAAAACTATCTTATGAAACTCATACTTGTTGAATATTATTCCAAGGCCTAAATTAAGAAAGAGGAAAACACTTAATAAATTTCCATAAAGGATTATCAGAAAAAGAGGCATTCTTAAATGCTTCACCAAAATATTATCAAATGTTTTTCCAACCTTGCAAGATTAAAAACAAAGGTATTGGAGAGCATTGACTTGCTATCCCTAGTCACATAAATATTTTGGCAAAGCATTGCTAAAGAAAAGCCTAGTGCTTTATTAAATAGAAATTCCAATATTTCCAGAAACAGAAAACTAAAACAAGTTACTATTGGAAACTTGATTCAAATGATTTGAAATTCATACCATTGCTTCCTTATATCAAATAAGGAACACACACAAGAGGAGACCAAAAATTGAATCCATTAAAGTCCTGAAAACATGGGTTTTCTCCACAGCAACAATTGGGATTTTGAACAAGTTTGTTCTACAAACTGTTTCCAAATGCCATGAAATAAATACCACATTCTCTATATCATAAATGAGGATGAAAACCAAAAGGGCATAAGTTTTTGAATAATTTAAGTTGCCAAAAACCCCTGTTTTCTTGACAGCACCTTTTTGAAATTTGAACAAGTTTGTTCTATGAAGTAACTCAAAATGACTTGAATTTTCTACCACATAAGGGACACATCAAATAAGGAATGTGTGCCAAAAATTATCATTTTTGGAAGCTCCTAAGTAGTCTAATAAATTCAATGTCCATTTTTGTAAGAATTCAAATTTGAACAACTTTGAATTATAAAGTTTCCCCAATTGAGCCAATTTTCATATATGTTGTACATCTCAACTAATTAGAATTTTGGGCAAAAGGATTTAAAATTTAAACTTTGTTTTCATTGTGAAAACAACCATTTTCAGAGAGCAAAGGACCTAATTGTAATTCTCCAGGGACTTAAATGTAAGCTGAGTCACACATGGTCTTCTTCTTCCTGTAGATGACGCAGCAGAGGGGCATGGGAGCCCATGCTTCCATTGCTTCGAAGGTAAGCCATCTAGGCGTTTAAAAGACCCCCATGTGCAGCTATCTACCCCCTCTCTCTCCCCCCCTCGAAGCTCTCTCTCTCTCTGTACATTTGCAAAACCGAAACCCTAGCCCGAAAGTGGTCGCCGTCGATTCGGCCAGAAGAAGGCTCGCCGCCGGCCACCGAGTGGCTCATCGCCTCCACCTCGTCGAGTAGGCCCTCTCTGCCTAAGGAATCGAGGCGGGAGCCCTCGTGGAGCCCGCGCCGTCCGGTTCCCTTCTGCGGGTCCGGCGGGCTCCGGCGAGGCATTCCGGCCGCCACGACCCTCCTCCGCCCTAGCCGTGCGTCTCCGCGTGTTCACAGTAAGCAGGGGAGTCCCCCCAACCCTTTTCCCCCCTCTCTAACGCCCTAAGTCGCCGCGGTGCCGTGGTCGAGTCCGGCCGCCGCGTAGTCCTCGTCGCCGGCCACCCTCCGGTTGGTTCCAGGAAACGAGAGTGCCTCAGTTAGCTCGCCCGCGTCGTGTACGACTCGTAGATAGTTTCGTTTCGCAAAATGGTGCACGGAAACGCCGGAATTTGCTCGCCGGAGTTCATCTCCCGCCGGCGTGACGTCGTGATGACGCAGCGCTGGCGTCAGCCCGCCCTGACCGCGCGCTGCGAGTCAAACCTGCCAGTGGGTCCGCCATCTGCCCGCGTGGCCGCCCGCGTGGCTTGCTGGCCCGCTTGTCAGCGTCAGTGGGTAGATCCGCCCGCGGTGAGAACAGATCTGGCGGCCCATTTAGCAGATCTGGCCCTGCAGCAGTTATTTTTCCATTTTAATTTTACAGAGAAAGTGCATGGTTACTTTTGGCTCTAAAAGGCAACTTAAAATATGAATTTGGCCAAACCAAAATTCACAGATGTAAAGCAACTAAATCTAAACCACCTCCAACTTGTAGATCTACATTTGGATGGATAGATTTGAAATGAAAAATGATTTGGCAACAGGTACCAGAAACACCAAAATGAGCACCATTTTTATTTTACAACTCAGAATGAAGTGAGGCCAATTGCATTGGAAAGCCCTTGAAATTTCCTAACAGGAGCATTTAACCTCGTTTCCAAATTCATTGTATTTTTGAAATGGCATGCAATTTGGTAAAACACCAGAGAGCACTTTGGTGATTTTTATAAAATTATTAAAAATGATTTTTGATGCAAACTCAATTGGATGGTCTTGTATAGGTTTAGGACTATCCAAACCTAGAAGGGTTTAATTTTTAGAGCATCCTACAAAATTTGGTGGACAGATCTTTAAAATGCATGTTTCTGCCATTTTGGCATTTTAGTTAATTAATTTGTGTGATGATATTTTTGTGTTACAATATTGTTTTCTAGCATGTTTAAGATGTGTGAACTTGTTTTCTAAGTGTTACTTAGATATTTTAGCATGTTAGATTGTGTGGACTTGAGTTGAGAAGAAATAGAATTTTTGTTAATAGCATTTGATTATTCTCTAGTTAATATTTGCATAGCATTTTTGAGTGATGAATTCATGTGCAAAGCACTTGGATTTTTTGAGTGTATCCAGTACCATGTTGGTACTTAGTTTTTGTTGTTATCACCTCTGCTATCTTGCATTGGAATTGGTAGAAAAGCACTATTAGCTTTGTCATGACTATGAGAATGGTTATGAAAAAATTCCCTCATGTGTGGAATTTTGACATAATCATTTGTGGTTTTGTGACCACATATTTTTGGGTTGTATCCATAGGTCCAGTAGCATTTTGATAAGTTTGTTATGAGTACTTGACCCCTAAAGTTTTCACTTGTGTGAAAACAATAACATGAGTAGCAGTGCCTTGCTTATTTAAGCACCCTATTATTTTCTACTAGTATTGTTATTGCACTAGATGCTAGTTTAGTTTTTTGTTAATTTTTAGCAAATGGACCAGAGGCATTGTGACCTCTTAATGCTTTCATATGCTAGTGGAGCACCCACTTGTTTCATTGCATTTTTGGTGGAAACATTATTTCCCCCACACTAGATGTGTTTCTTTTATATATGTTTTGAGTAGATCTTTAAATGCTTTTTAGGCTTATTGCTAGATTAATTCTCATGAAACTAGTACCATTTAGGTACTGTTATTTTGGTTATAGAACCTCTAGATACTTGGTGCTTGTGTTTGAAATAGGTTTAAAATAGAAATGCTTAAGGACTAGATTTCACACTAGGATATTCATGTATGTTTTTTTTTGTCTTGTTTTCCCTTAGGGAAAAATATGAATCTTTGGTGTGGAAACCAGAGGATGGAATGTCCTTGTGGCATTATTATCTTAGGGTTTTCACCTCTGATAGGTTTCCTCTTAAGTAGCATAAAAGCATGAATAACACTTGGATGACTAGGAATTAATCTCCTCACATGTGTAGCTTTTTAAGCATAGTTTTTCCTTGTTTCCTAGCTATGTTTTTTATGTTATTTTGTGGAATCCAGTAGCAATTATGGTACTGGTTAGAGGAGTATTTTACCTCTGCTAGCTTGCACACTTGTGCATAAAATTAACTAGTGTAGCCTAAACTAGTCTAGTATTTTTCCTAAATTTTCTACTAGTATGAGTAGGAGTTTTTGGGTGCTTGTTTGTTTGTTTTGAGCACTTTTATAAAAGTGACCAGAGGCTTATTAACCTCTTGGTGAGCATTTTTGCTAGTGGAACACCCACTGGTACTTTTGCATCATGGTGGAAAATAGGCTTGACTTGTTGTCATGAGCCTTTTTCACCACTTGAGTATTTTAGCAAATTATATGTGCTAGCCATAGAGATTGTTGGGGAAGTTTTTAGACATAAAAATGTGTTTTATGTGACACCCTACTGTCTAGTAACATGTGCTCTACCCCACTGGTCCATGGTGTTCTTAACTAAAAATCATTGAAGTGGCCACACATAAACACTAGGAAAAAAGCAGACTTTTCAACTATAGTTTTTATGCCAATTTTTCTTAAGGGAAAAATTGAGAACTTGGGTGGTACTTCTTGATTGCTTGCTGTATATATTAATTGTAGCCTTGTTTGTCTTGTTTGGTTCTGAATGTGTGTCCTTTATTCTCTTTTTACGGCGTTAGAAAACGAAGAGGAAGGAAGTGTCGTGAAGCTCTGTTTCAAGTTCCAGTCACTCCAACAACCAGGGACACAAAGAGATACCAGGCAAGCATCCTGATTGCTTGCTGATACAATACTTACCATTATATATCATGCATGTTTTACTTCTGAAGTTTTACCAAAAACTTGATTATCAAAACTATTTTTGAGGTGGAAATTACTACTATACTATATTATAGGTTACTATCATGCCAGTAGTCAAACTTGGTAATACCAAGCCCATAGGCCACCATATGGTATTTATTACCATCAAATATACTAGTCCCTAAGTGGACACCCTAAAATTGTGATTCTACGAAACAAAGGCTTTACGGAAAAACCCGGAGAAAAGGCGGATCCTTGTTCTCCGGAGGAATGTGGAAGTGGTCATTTTTGAGAAGGTGGTGTTTTCAAAAATGACACATAACCTAGTCTTCGCCGGACAACCTTTACCGTACTGCCACCCTACCCTAACATGGGCACGGGGCTTAACTTGAAGTTTGTTCTTATTAGTGTGTGCTATCTCACTTGCTATAAGGGACGTCGTACCCTCGAACCGAATGTCGTCAAAACTCCCAATGTTGAGACATAAAAAGTGTGGGATTAATTTTCCCTCCGGTTGCATCGGTTGAGTCTCCTGTCATGGCGATGTGCGACATGGTGCCGAGGAGATTAAACTCAACCGAAGAGATAGGCATATTCTAGCTTGAACATAGTGGATGGTTATGATCATATACCTGATGTTTACATACTGTTGTTACAGTCCGTGGTTGTTTCACGGGAGGTGTACTGGATCTGGTGGATGTGTACACCTCTGCAGAGTACAACTTTTTCGAAGAAGCCGCGTCCTCGGATATGGACAGTTGAATGGCCATGTAGCTAGCATTGTGTCAATGTTTTCAAAAAGAGTTTTTGAAAGGGAATCTTTGGAAAGGAAGTGTTGAACTTGTGAAGTTCGGAAAAGAATGGAAACTTATACCGTGGAGGTATCGTCGATGATGAAAAGCCAGATGATGTTATACAAAACAAAATGTTTTGCAAACAAAACCTTTTCTACTCTACGCAAGAATTCTGGAAACTGATTCCAAGAAGTTTTGTAAAGAGAAAATATTCTTTAAACAAAACTTTACCAAACCTCTTGTACATATGATATCTACAAGAGAAATAAAACTATATTATTTTATTCTGAAGTATCTTCTTCAACGAAGATACAGATTAACCTGACTGCAACTGTGGTGTCATCATATATGAACACCATTGATAGTGAACCATATTTATAGCCTACCTATTCCACCATATAAGCATACTTGCATGTTGGTAAGTGATATGATGGATGTCTTGCTGAGTACATTCAAATGTACTCATTATGGTTTCGCCCCTGGTATCTACTTATCAGATTTTGAGAAGGAACCTCCGAAGGATATCTATGAAGAGAAGTACGGAGTTGACGGCTTTGCGAACTAGGATCGTCTCCGGGTCAGCAGCCTGTAGGTTAAGGCGTGACTTGGGCTCAACTACGTTGTGTTTTATTTGTCTTCCGCTGTGTTTGATAAGTTGCCTGCCCCATGTGGCAGTTGCGTTAAACTTGATCATGTGATCTTTTATGTAATACCTTCATGTATTCGTGTAATGGATGATGTATTTCTGTGTGCCAACTGTGTATGTTGTTCACGACTGATCTTTCTGGGATCGTGAATGTATGCATACGTAGGGTTTCAGACTGCCGGTCTGGGGTCCTTACAAGAGGGCCTAGGGTTAGCCTCCTGGGCCGACCCCCGGCCCAACTGCGGAGTCCACGCAGGCCAGGCAACCGGGTTCTCCGCCACCGCCCGCACCGTCGACAGGGGAGATGGGGCCGCAGCCATGGGCGCCGCCGCCGACGAGCGTCCAGCCTGCCGCCCTTCCGCCCGTCTGCGACCCTCGAGCGCGGCGCTGTGAGGATCTCCCATGCGCGCGTCAAGCTCCCGCGCGCCTCGCCGGCGACCGCCGGGCCAAGGCCAAGAACTCCCCGAAAGTGGGCGGCGAAGGGGAGGTGGTGACGGGCGCTAGCTCGCGGCGAGCTTCCTCGGCCACGTCCAGCTCGTCGGCCACGTCCGCCCAGCGACGACCACGAACGGAGTCCGGGTCGCCCACCGGTGCCGCACCAACCGCGACCAGGGGCGGCGACGCCGCAGCGCCACCACCAACCATGGCGGGCGGCAGCAACCGTCCACCGAGGGGAGACCTCGCCGTGGTCCACGCCTACACCAGCGACCGGCGGCGGGGGTCCATGGCTCCCAGCTCGCACCTTTCCCTCCTAACTCCGCTCAACCTGTGATGGCTCCGCATCCCACCTCCATATCGGCGATTGGGACGGCGAGGGGGGACGATCTCAACTCCTATTACAATATGATGTTTGTGTTGATGAGAATTGTATACTACCTAAATCTATGCATTTATTTATGATCAAAGTTGTTGATAACACAAACATGGATGGAGGAGAACATCCAGAGGAGCTGGAAAACAAGCATTACAAGTGGGAAAACAAACATTGCAAGCTGGAAAACAAATGTTCTATGGTGGAAAACAAGCATATACACATGGAACAAGAGGATGTTGTTTTCCACAAGTACTCAAGCAAGGAGGAGCATAGAGAGGGCGCCCCAAAAGATGTTGCTGCGCCTAATTAGAGTCCTACCCCATGTAGGACAGGGTCCTGTGTGTCCCTATTTGGCCGAACCCAGTATGGGTCAGTTTGTATCAAGTTGAGTCCAAACCTGAGTTCAAATCGAGTTGGTTTAGGTGTGCTTGCGCAAGGCACTTGTGGCCGCACCTCTACCCCCTCATATATACCTACTTGCTACGAGTTAGAGAGATAGACTACGATAAAACATAAACCCGATGATGAGGACATCCCTAGTACATTGCCACTTAAACAAGATGAAGTGAGACTTGGACCTATAACAAGGTCAAGGTCCAAGCTAATACAACAACAGGTGAATTCACTCCTTATTGATTATGATGTTTGTGATAATGAGAATTTTATACTGCCTAAGTCTATGCATTTATGTATGATCGGGGTTATTGATAACACAAGCATGGTGGTGGAAAACAACCAAGAGGAACTAGAAAACAACATGGAGATGCTGGAAAGCAAGACTACAAGTGGTGAAAACAAGAGTACCA
This sequence comes from Alopecurus myosuroides, assembly GCA_028641055.1. Classification (NCBI taxonomy): domain Eukaryota; kingdom Viridiplantae; phylum Streptophyta; class Magnoliopsida; order Poales; family Poaceae; genus Alopecurus; species Alopecurus myosuroides. The sequence goes on along the minus strand of CM054063.1, from coordinate 113,341,533 downwards.
TGGTGAAAATAAACATACAAGATGGTGAAAACAAGAGTACCATGGTGAAAACAATCATACAAGATGGTGAAAACAATCATAAAAGTGTGGAAAAGAACTATTAGCTTGTTATTCCACACTAAGAGAGAGTGAAACAAAGAGGAGGGAGCCCCATTGGATACCAATGCGCCACATAGAAGTCCTATTCCAAATAGGCATGGTTTCTATACCATATTGACCAAACCCCTTAATGTTGGGTCGGTTTGTATCTTATCTTCGAGTCCTAGTACTAGGAGGAGTTGGTGCTTGCGCAAGGGCCTTGCGGCTGCACCCTATCGAATATGCATCTCAACAAGTCCCTCGGGTGAACCGATAGGGTTTCGATTAGGAGAACATGTAGGCGCTGGTGACAATTGTCGGCTAACAGGGGCACGATTTGCCCAGGTTCGGGGCCCTCGTAGAGGTAAAACCCTTACTCCTGTTTCTTTCGATCTGTATTAGCAATAGACCGGTTACAATGGGGGGGTGCTCGAGTTGAGAGTAAGATCTCAATCTCAAGGCTTTTGTGGTGGTGGTATTGCTTGGTCCCCCTCCCGGTGGTTCTCCTGGCCTTATATAGGCAGCCAGGTCTCAAACCGCACCCGGGGGGATACAAACCCTAACCTTGTGGGTGGGCCTTGATTGGGCCTTTGTAGAACTGTCTATGGCGTCTCCCTTCAGGCGTAGGTCTTGGGCCTTGGACCGGGTAGCCTCAACCGATAGGTCCAGGACTCATTCCCTCGTCAGTAGCCCCCGAGCGTTTACTCGATTGAGAATCTGTCGGGTAGGCGCTCAAAGTTTGTCTTGATTCCTTTCGATTGATTGCTTCAACCGTTCAATGCTTAAAGGGTGTATACCCTGTACGCGACGCGCTTCTTGTACTCGAGCATCGAGCAGTGAATGTGCATATGTTTCGGCTGTTTTCGCAGAAGGATATGGCTCAGTTGCTTGGCTCTCCCGAAAGCTCAGGGCCAATTAATTTCATCTAGGGCAAAAACAGTTCTGGCCTACACAAATTCGAGACCTCCGATTCGAATTTGGCGAGGTGATCGTTGCGACTGGGCCGTGGAGGTCTTACCGAGTCGAACTTAACCTATAGGGGTACCCGGCGCGTCCGCTAGGGTTTTTTCGTGTTGTTGACACGGAAATTCACCGGAGGATGCAGCTTGAGTGCGATTCTAGGCCCATAAGAGAGATCTTTTGGGTCTTACGTTCATACTAGAAAGAATACGGCATCCGGATATGCCTATTCGGCCTAACGATCCAGGGCAAGGATGTGTAAATGCATCGTGTGTCAGGGCGGCAGGAACTACACACTCGCGATTATTACCTTGAGAGTTTTCGAGTGAAGAGATTTTCCTTTCTGTTGCGTTTATGCAAAAGAAAAAAATTGCACTTATAATATTTTGCCCATACAAAATAATTTTCGTGTTCTGGGGCTTTGTTGTACTTATACGAAAGAGATTTCATGTGTGGGTAGCTACGCGAGATAGTTCCCGTGTCTTGTCATATTCTTCGATATACCCATACGAAAGAAATTTCGTGTGAGGGAGCTTACGCGAAAGAATTTTCGCGCCTTGATGCGCCCATACGAAAGAAATTTCTTGTCAGGGGCCTTATGTGAAAGAGTTTTCGCATCTTGTCATGCCCATACGAAAGAGATTTTGTGTGAGGGAGCTTACGCGAAAGAATTTTCGCGCCTTGATGCGCCCATACGAAAGAAATTTCGTGTCAGGGGCCTTATGCGAAAGAGTTTTCGCGTCTTGTCATGCCCATACGAAAGAGATTTCGTGTGAGGGAGCTTACGCGAAAGAATTTTCGCGCCTTGATGCGCCCATACGAAAGAAATTTCGTGTCAGGGGCCTTATGCGAAAGAGTTTTCGCGTCTTGACATGCCCATACGAAAGAAATTTCGTGTAAGGGATCCCACTCGAGGGGATTTTCGGGTTTGATGAGGTATGCAATGATGTCATTGCGCACTTTTTTGTTCTGACTCCTCCCGATGGGACGTGACGGAGCGGAGCAGAGCGTGATGGCCCACGTTGTCAGCTTTTGACCGAAAACGAGAGGTCGTTTCCGGTTTTCCCGCGAGCCACACGCCGTAAATGGGCACGATCTGCTGTAAAGATCATGGAAGAGGTAACTATGCACCGCCGCCTCATTTCCACTTCACGCGTGGCAGCCACGATGGGTGCCACGTCACCAGTTCTACGGTTCAGATCGTTTTGGCTTGTGTATAAGTAATCGTCCTTAGGTAGAAAGTAAATTTCCTGGCCATTTGCTCTCTTTCTTCTACCTCACGCATACCTCTTGTTCTGCAAGCATCAAAGAGCTCTCATGGCTGGCGGGAAGAAGCGCGGCGCTGCCGTATCATCATCAAAGGCGGCCGGGGGCGCCTCCGCACCACCCGCCGTGAGGTCGGGCGACTGGCGCTCCGCCAACACCACCATTAAGAGAGTCAAGGAGATGCAACGGGAGGGGCTGCTGCCCCCCGAAGGCGACAAGCGTGTCCACCTGGGCAAGAAGGAGGAGGTACCTAATCCCCGCACGAACGAGCGCGTGATCTTCGCGGATCACGTCTCGCGCGGCCTCTCTGTTCCCCTTCATCATATTCTCCTTGGACTGCTATATGTTTACGGCATACAGCTCCATGACTTGCCTCCAAACGCGATTCAGCATATCTCGTGCTTTATCGTGCTTTGCGAGTGCTTCCTGGGCATCCGCCCGCACTGGGGCCTCTGGAAGGCCCTGTTCAAAGTGCAGATCTTCCGGGAAAAGTCGCGACCAGGCGAGCAGCCGGGAGAGCCACTGCGCACCGGCGGCTTCGGGATCCATACGAGGACGGATTTTCCCTACCTGGAGATGCACTTTGTAGACTCCACACAAAGATGTGATCATGAGCTTTGTAATCTATTTGAATTCATAGATGTTACTCTTCATCTTTTGCTACTCAAGTGCTTTATTAATATGAACTTTGGAGTCACCTTGTCCCGCTGTGTGAAGGTGACAGTGTGCACACCGTGTGTGTCTCCTCTATGAATTGTGGAGTTTTCTTAGTACCTTCTTGGGCGCTCATAGTGACAGCATGAGGTTAACTAGATATGGGAATACAAACTTGAGGAGTGTTGTTACATCCCTACGCAATGATTAGTGTTTGTTATCCAACCAGAGAGGGTTAAGAGTAGCATAGTGAAGAGAAGATATTTAGTTATTCAATTATGTGATCATTGTTGAGAGTGTCCACTAGTGAAAGTAGGAGCCCTAGGCCTTATTTCCAAGCATTGAAACACCGTTTTTCGCCTGTTCTGATACATGTTTGCTTGCTGCCATTTTTATTTCAGATTGCTATTATCACTTATTATCATCCATATTACTTGCATTTTACTCTCTCTTCGCCGAACTAGTGCACCTATATACCTGACAAGTATATTGGGTGTGTTTGGGGACACAAGAGACTTCTTGTATCTTGATTGTAGGGTTGCTTGAGAGGGATATCTTTGACCTCTACCTCCGTGAGTTCGATAAACCTTGGGTGATCCACTTAAGGGAAACTTGATGCCGTCTACAAACCTCTGCACTTGGAGGCCCACCATTGTCTACAAGAATAGAAGCGTGCGTCGACATCAATGGCAAGTAAAGACCATGAGGGTTGGAAGTAGACTTAGCTCGGAGACATGTAGAACATCTCTTGGCGTGTCTTTCAACTTGATGCCTCATCTTAGGCCATAAGTAGTGGTTGGAGAGCATGGCGTAGGTCTTGTCATGTCCAAAGTGTCCCATGAGACCTCCTTCATGAGATTACTGCAATAACAACAAACGAAGAGAGGACTACGGAATGCACAATTTGTTAGCCTTAAACAAGAAACCGTTGTGGAGATAGTAATCATCGAAACCTCTATTGGGCAAGCATTTGTCAAAAATGGGACCAAAGAAAGCATCGGAAGAGTATAAATCTTTGATTTCATCCAAACCAATCACATTGATGTCAATGCGTGTAAGAAGACAATCTTTTCTAGACAAAGCATCCACTGCAACATTTTCTTCGCCTTCCTTGTACTTAATGACATAAGGAAAAGTTTCAATGAATTCTACCCATTTAGCATGCCCTTTGTTCAAATTAGCTTTGCTTTTCAAATATTTCAATGTTTCATGATCGGAATGAATGACAAATTCTTTAGGCCAAAGGTAGTGTAACCAAACTTCTAAGACTCTAACCAAAGAAAATAGTTCCTTGTCATAAATTGGGTAGTTTAGTTTAGCACCATCTAACTTCTCACTATGATAAGCAACAGGACGTCCATTTTGCATAAGAACGCCACCAATTCCTATACCACTAGCATCCCATTCAATCTCAAAAGTTTTCTCAAAATCTGGCAAGACAAGCAAAGGAGCTTTGGTCAAACATTTATTAAGTGTGTCAAAAGCTTTTTGTTGCGTGTTGCCCCAAACAAAAGGTACATTTTTCTTTGTAAGTTCATTCAAAGGGCAAGCAATTGTTGAAACATCTTTCACAAAGCGGCGATAGAAACCGGCAAGGCCGTGAAAGCGCCTTATCTCACCCACGGAAGTAGGGTTAGGCCAATTCCTAATTGCCTCGACTTTCTTGTTTTCGACTTCAATTCCATTTGAAGAAATCACAAATCCCAAGAAAAAAAGCTTGTTGATGCAAAAATTGCATTTGGAAAGATTGGCAAAAAGTTTGCTTTGCGAAGAGCCAACAATACTTGAGAGACATGGTCAAGGTGATCGTCCAAAGACTTTCTATAAATGAGGATGTCGTCAAATTAAACCACAACAAATTTTCCAACGAAAGTACGCAAGACTTCATTCATAAGACGCATAAAAGTGGAAGGGGCATTCGAAAGACCAAAGGGCATGACAAGCCATTCATACAAACCAAGTTTTGTTTTGAAAGCTGTTTTCCATTCATCACCTACACTCATGAGAATTTTGTGGTATCCACTTTTAAGATCAATTTTGGAAAAGATAGTAGCACCACTCAATTCATCAAGCATGTCATCTAGCCTAGGAATGGGATGTCGATATCTAACGGTGATAGCATTGATAGGGCGACAATCCATGCACATTCGGGAAGTAGCATCTTGCTTTGGAACAAGTATAACCGGCAGGGCACAAGGGCTAAGGGATTCGCGGATAAAAAAAAATTCTCGAGTAGCTCTTGGATTTGGCGCTCAATCTCCTTACTCTCCTCAGGGTTGGTGCGGTAAGGAGCGCGGTTTGGAAGTGGCGCACCTGGGATGAGATCAACGTGGTGATCGATTCCTCGTAAGGGAGGTAGACCCGGAGGGAGTTCATCGGGAAACATGTCTTGAAATCCTGCAACAAAGGCAACAAAGAGGAAGGAAAGCTTGTGATGTCGTTAGTTTCAAGTGCTTCCCCTTTGCACACGAGGACAAAGTGAAGGATGGATGGGTCATCTCATAACTCTTGCATCTCCCTTTTGGTGGCATGTAAGGCAAGGCCTTTTGGAACACTCGGACTTTTCCACTCATATTTGGCTTGTGGCTCTCACTCTCTTTGAGGTGGATTACTCTCTCACCACTCATCTCATGATATTTGAGCTCTTCTTGTTTACGTGCAAGCGTCTTGGCGTTGTCTGCGATTACTTGGCTAGGAGACATGGGGAGAAGCACAAACTTCTTGGTATTCCACTTGAAGCTATAGTGGTTGGTACATCCATCATTAATAGAACTCTTGTCATATTTCCAAGGTCGTCCAAGAACAAGATGACACACGGTCATAGGCACAACGTCACACTCAACTGTGTCTTCATAGGGGCCAATCTTGAATTGCACGGAAACCATATGTTGGATCTTGAAGGTGCCGGAGTCACTAAGCCATTGGACATGGTAGGGATGCGGATGTTGCTTGTAAGTCAATTGAAGTTTGTCGCAAAGCTCTTTGCTAGCTAAGTTGTGGCAACTACCTCCATCGATGATAACCTTGATTGATTTGCCATTGATGCCGGCTCTAGTTTGAAAGAGATTGCAATGTTGGTCATGCTCATCTTGAGGAGAAGTAGTAAGGAATCTTGTCCTCGTCACAATAGACACTTTCTTCATCTTCATTTGGCACATCCAAAGAATTGAGAGCAACTTGGGGCAAGGCATAGTATTCGCCTTCACTCATGGAATCACGTTCACCATCTTGGTTGACAATCATGATCATCTTGTTGGAACACTCGAAGGACTTGTGTCCACTACCACCACATTTGAAGCAAGTGATAGTGCTCGACTTGACTTGAGGAGTTTTTGAAGTGGTGGTGGGAGGAACTTGTTCTTGAACGGTTGTGGAGATTTGTTGGTAGCATTGGAAGCTCTAGAGGTAGTCTTGGTGTTGGTTGGTGTAGACACTTGTGTCATTGGAGACGAAAAAGAGAAATACCTTGAGGCAAAGAAGGCCTTTTGCTTGTTGTACTTGAGGTCTTCCACAATTTGGCATTCGGCCTTGAGAGCTTGATGGAAAAGGGCCACAATGTTGTCATATGGTTGGTACTCGACAATCTTCCTTATAGGGTAGTTGAGGCCATTGAGGAAGCGGGACATTGTTTGTTCTTGAGATTCCATCACATGAGCTCATATCAAAGATGTCTCCATTTCCTTGTAGTACTCATCAACCGACTTCAAACCTTGTCAAAGTTCTTGGAGCTTTTTGAAGATATCACGCTTGTAGCGTGGAGGGACGAAACGAGCATGCATGAATTGTCTCATCTCATTCCAAGTGGCAATAGGAGCAAGCCGGTTGCGGACTCTTTCATATTGGAGACGGTCCCACCATAAGAGTGCATAGCCTTCGAACTCCAAAGATGCTAAAGCAACCATATTCTTGTCGGTGAAGTTGTGAATGGCGAAGATCTTGTCCACCTTGAGAGCCCAATCAAGATATTCTTCGGGGTCATTCGCACCATTGAACTTTGGGACATTGAAACAAAGGGCACTCATGTTGTTGTCTTCTTGTTGTCGATGGGGTGAGGGTATTCATCATAAATAGGCAGTGAAAGATCATATGGGTCATCCTTATTGTATTGGTGTTGGCGGTCATGATGGGGAGGATGACGCCGGTGGTCATGAGGAGGTGGTTGTTGGCGGTGACGGAGTCTTGCTTCTCGGTGTTCACTATCATCATTGTCACGGTGTTGTTGTCGAGGGCATTCTTGTTTATGGTGAGGGTGTTGCGGAAGCTCTTGTTCATCTCGAGGGTGTGGACGAATTTCTTGGTCTTGGCGGTCATTGTGGTTGGGACGCGCATTGCGCCTTGGTGGCCTTCGATGTTGACCCGCACCTTCCACGAAGTCATTGTGACCATAGTCATGAGCGTGGCCTTGTGGAGGTGGTTGATGATGTTGTCGAAGATCCGGGCGTTGAGGTTGTTGTTGAAGAGGTTCACCACGGCCTTGGAGATGTCGAGGAGGTGGTGATGGCGAGCTATCTTCATACCAATGTCGTCGAGGATCTTGTTGATGAGGAGGTGGTTGTGGTTGTTGAGATTGTCCACCATCCTCCATGTTGATGTTGCGATCATGGCGGTCATGGCGAAGAGCTTGGTGATGATCTTGAGTGTGGTTGCTTGAGCGGCGAGACCTTGAGGACGATGATGATTGATGGCGGTTGGCAAGATTAGCCAAGTTGATGTTGATGCGCATCATTTGATCATTCAATCGAGCCTCTTGCTCTTGGAGTAGACGCTCATAGCGTTGAAATCCGTCCTTCATGAGTTCACTGAGTTGGAAATGGTCGTTGTGGGTGACGAAGTTGTGGTAGGCGTTGTCGTTGAAGAAAGGGTTTCCTTCATCCTCCGAGCTCGGACTTGTGAATACTCCTTCTCTAGCCATCTCAAAAACACATAAGGGTGATATGAAGAAATGGATGTCTCACTTACCCAACGTTACCTTTTTTGGTCGTATTGAGGCTAGTGGACGAGCCTAGGTGTAGGGCGGTATGTCAAAAGTGAGTCGAAAAAGATCGAAAGAAAACCGCAAACGACAACACACACGCTTTATGTGGAAGAAAAATGGGTTAGGAAAGTGGAAATAAAAATGACAAATCCGAAGAAAAGTTTGTTTTAAAATGTGGAGGAGAACCGAAAAGAAATGTTAGCACAAGAACCAATCCAAGATTATATGGTGGAAACTAAAATGAAACACACACACACACACACACACACACACACACACACACACACACACACAAGGGATAAATGGGGTTAGTGCGGCCAATGGACGAGCGGAGACGAAAAGTATCTATGGAAGACTAAGCTCAATACCACACCAACACAAGGAGGACGCTAGCTCAGACCGCAAACTTTAAAAGGCAACAAGATTCACATCATGGCAACCGGTCACTCTTTTCTCTTTTGCGACGCGAAGCTACACGTTCCTACAATGGATAGCAATTGGCATCGATCTTTTTCTTCTTTTTCTATCTTTTTTTTATTTTCTTTTTTTGATGATTCCAAAATGCCAATGCTACTCGAAGCTATTCTCTCAGAAGTGCCAAACTCGCACTCTTGGTGCCACTAATGCGATGCCAAGCTATGTAAAAGAGATAGTCCGAATAGGTAAGGCACACAAAGGATGGGGTTAGTTCAAGCGAAAGCAAGTTATACCTAAGCGGTGGATGAACACGGACTTGCGGCCGGTGGATGTCTATGTCGTGTTGATCCGTTGATGTAATTGCATAGGTGATGTCGATGGCTTCGTGTATGAACTTGTTTCACTCGAATCGGAGCAACAACGACAAGGAAAAACAAGTTACAAAATATGTCCAGAAATCGAAGAGCAGAGATTTTCTGTGATTTTTGCTCAAATTCGAAATTCCTTCAAAATCAAGAAATTTTTTGGACAAATTCAAATAAAGTGGCTGAATAGAAAGGTGGGGAATGGTCTTTGGAAAGAAATATACGGATCAAATCCACACAAAAAATCAACAAATCGACAGATCGGTCGAAATCCCTTTTTGGCTATTTTTGGTGAAATTTTCGAATTTATGGTGGTAGAAGAAAAATTGGGTGGAGAGGAGAGGGTAGTAGGGGTCGAATTCGTGTCAATCTAGCTCTGGATACCAGATGATATGGAGGATAAACCTCTATGGTGGCCCGATCTTCACGAATTGACCAAGATCACGAAGAACGAACGATGAACACGAGAGGGGAGCGAGGGGAAATCGGGTGAAATCAAAAGAGGGAAACGTGGGGAATCGAGGGGAGACAACTCGCAAGAACCGAATAATCCCAAATCTCCCGTCAACTAAACCCCGAGGGCCGCCTTAACTGAATTCAACTGAATTCACCTTAACGGAAACCGCTTCACACCCGTGGCCGGTCCACCACGCCAATAGAACCTCAAGGGTTAGTTGAGGAAGATTGGACAACTCCTAACTGAATCTCAAGGGGAAAGGATAGGTAGTTGGATGAATCTTGATACGATCCTAGATATACATCATAGGAGTAGCCTTGATATGGTCCTAGATACAAACAATAGGAGTGGCCTCACAAGAGGGATACAAGACCAATGCTCAAAGTTCTAATTTCATCTCGAACCTAGATCTGACCATGGGGTCTCCTTATATAGCCTAGGGTGTAGGTAGGGTGAAAAGGGGCTCTTTCACCCACTTATGCCTGCTGGCAGGGAAGCCTGCCTGGAGGCCGAGCGGGTCTGTGAGGAGGCCGGCCTAGGCCGGGCTCGAGGCCGAGCGGCTCGGTTGGGTGGATGGACCGAGGTGCGCAGGGAGGCCGGCCTAGGCCGGGCTCGAGGCCGGGTGGGTCGGTTAGGTAGCCGGGCTGGAGGCCAGTTTTCCTGCACTTCTCCTCCTCCTTCTTCACTCCTTCTTCTTCGAGGGCTTTTTCTTGGGCATCTTCCATGGCTTTTTGGGCAACTTCTTGACACGTTCTTGGGCGTCTTGAGCATCATCTTGGGGGTCCATGGTGTGGTCGAACCTGAGCACACAAAGGGCATTTCCATGAAGTAGCTCACCATTCACCAAGTCACCAAAAGCATGAAGAGAGAGGAGTGAGTTCACCTTGTCATGTATTTCTTTGGCTCGTGATCTTGTCATTGGTCCACTTGGTGGAATGGGGTGTGCTGCATCGTCTCTCCCCCTTGAAAAAGAGTTGACCTCGACTCTCGGTCTTCTTCATCACTTGGGTATCCATGGAAGGGTGAGAGATCCTTGACATTGAAGGAGTTGTGGACGAGGTACTTGGATTGCGGTAAGTCGAGCTTGTAAGCGTTATTGTTGATGCGCTTGATGATCTTGAAAGGGCCGTCGCCTCTTGGCTTGAGCTTGGAGTTGCAATCTTGTGGGAAACGGTGCTTGCGCAAGAGTAGCCAAACGAGGTCACCTTCTTGGAACACCATTGGCTTCTTGTTCTTGTTCATGACGGAGGCTCGATGCTCGGAGTGCTTCTCGAGTGTAGTTCTTGTGGAGTCATGTATCTTCTTTATGTAGTCGGTGCGCTTGTCAATGTCCATGTTGACTTGCTCGCGAAGAGGCATTGGTAGTATGTCGAGTGCGGTGTTTGGGTTGAAGCCGTAGACGATCTCGAAGGGGCTTCTCTTGGTAGCTTGGTGTAGTGCTCGATTGTAGGCGAACTCGGCACGAGGGATGAATTCTTCCCAATTTTTGAGGTTGGGTTTGATCAATGCTCGAAGGAGTGAAGAGAGTGTGCGGTTCACGACTTCGATTTGTCCATCCGTTCGTGGGTGATAGGCGGTGGAGAAAAGCAGGTTGACGCCGAGCTTGGCCATCAAAGTCTTCCAAAAGTAGGAGGTGAACTTGACGTCACGATCCGACACAATGGAAGTGGGCACACCATGTAGACGCACAATTTCCCTGAAAAACAATGTGGAAACATGTGAAGCATCGTCGGTTCGGTTGCATGGAATGGAATGTGCCATCTTAGAGAAACGATCAACAACGACGAAGATGCAGTCCATATTGGTTTTGGTGCATGGGAGTCCTAACACAAAGTCCATACTAATATCACTCCAATGTGCATGTGGTATAGGCAATGGCAAGTAAAGACCATGAGGTTTGGAAGTAGACTTAGCTCGGAGACATGTAGAACATATCTTGGCGTGTCTTTCAACTTGATGCCTCATCTTAGGCCAAAAGTAGTGGTTAGAGAGCATGGCGTAGGTCTTGTCACGTCCAAAGTGTCCCATGAGACCTCCTTCATGAGATTCCTGCAATAACAACAAACGAAGAGAGGACTCCGGAATGCACAATTTGTTAGCCTTATACAAGAAACCTTTGTGGAGATAGTAATCATCAAAACCTCTATTGGGCAAGCATTTGTCAAAAATGGGACCAAAGAAGGCATCAGAAGAGTATAAGTCTTTGATTTCATCCAAACCAATCATATTTATGTCAAGGCATGTAAGAAGACAATGTTTTCTAGACAAAGCATCCGCTACACCATTTTCTTTACCTTTCTTGTACTTAATGACATAAGGAAAAGATTCAATGAATACTACCCATTTAGCATGCCTTTTGTTCAAATTAGCTTGGCTTTTCAAATATTTCAATGTTTCATGATCGGAATGAATGAAAAATTCTTTAGGCCAAAGGTAGTGTTGCCAAACTTCTAAGACTCTAACCAAAGCAAATAGTTCCATGTCATAAATTGGGTAATTGAGTTTAGTACCATCTAACTTCTCACTATGATAAGCAACGGGACGTCAATTTTGCATGAGAACGCCACCAATTCCTATACCACTAGCATCACATTCAATCTCAAAAGTTTTCTCAAAATCCGGCAAGACAAGCAAAGGAGTTTCGGTCAAACATTTCTTAAGTCTGTCAAAAGATTTTTGTTGCGCGTTGCCCCAAACAAAAGGTTTATTTTTCTTTGTAAGTTCATTCAAAGGGCAAGCAATTATTGAAAAATCTTTCACAAAGCGACGATAGAAACCGGCAAGGCCATGAAAGCGCCTTATCTCACCCACGGAAGTAGGGTTAGGCCAATTCCTAATTGCCTCGAATTTCTTGTTGTCGACTTAAATTCCATTGGAAGAAATCACAAATCCCAAGAAAACAAGATTGTTGGTGCAAAAATTGCATTCGGAAAGAATGGCAAAAAGTTTGCTTTGCGAAGAGACAACAATACTTGAGAGACATGGTCAAGGTGATCCTCCAAAGACTTGCTATAAATGAGGATGTCGTCAAAGTAAACCACAACAAATTTTCCAATGAAATGACGCAATACTTCATTCATAAGGCGCATAAAAGTGGAAGGGGCATTCGAAAGACCAAAGGGCATGACAAGCCATTCATACAAACTAAGTTTTGTTTTGAAATCTGTTTTCCATTTATCACCTAAACTCATGCGAATTTGGTGGTATCCACTTTTAAGATCAATTTTGGAAAAGATAGTAGCACCACTCAATTCATCAAGCATGTCATCTAGCCTAATAATGGGATGTCGATATCTAATGGTGATAGCATTAATAGGGTGGCAATCCATGCACATTCGGGAAGTAGCATATTGCTTTGGAACAAGTATAACCGGCACGGCACAAGGGCTAAGGGATGCGCGGATAAAACCTTTCTCGAGTAGCTCTTGGATTTGGCGCTCAATCTCCTTAGTATCCTCGGGGTTGGTGTGGTAAGGTGCGCGGTTTGGAAGTGGCGCACCCGGGATGAGGTCAATGCGGTGCTCGATTCCTCGTAGGGGAGGTAGACCCGGAGGGAGTTCATCGGTAAACACTTCTTGAAATCCTGCAACAAAGGCAACAAAGAGGAAGGAAAGCTTGTGATGTCGTTAGTTTCAAGTGCTTCCCCTTTGCACACGAGGACAAAGTGAAGGATGGATGGGTCATCTCGTAACTCTCGCATCTCTCTTTTGGTGGCAAGTAAGGCAAGGCCTTTTGGAACACTCAGACTTTTTCCACTCATATTTGGCTTGTGGCTCTCACTCTCTTTGAGGTGGATCACTCTCTCACCACTCATCTCACGAGATTTGAGCTCTTCTTGTTTACGTGCAAGAGACTTGGCGTTGTCTGCGATTACTTGGCTAGGAGACAAGGGGCGAAGCACAAACTTCTTGTTATTCCACTTGAAGCTATAGTGGTTGGTACGCCCATCATGAATAGCACTCTTGTCATATTGCCAAGTTCGTCCAAGAGGAAGATGACACACGGTCATAGGCACAATGTCACACTCAACCGTGTCTTCATAGGGGCCAATCTTGAATTGCACGGACACCATATGTTGGATCTTGAAGATGCCGGAGTCACTATGCCATTGGACATGGTAGGGATGTGGATGTTTCTTCTAAGTCAATTGAAATTTATCGCATAGCTCTTTGCTAGCTAAGTTGTGGAAACTACCACCATCGATGATAACCTTTATTGATTTGCCATTGATGCCGGCTCTAGTTTGAAAGAGATTGCAACGTTGGTCATGATCATCTTGAGGAGAAGTAGTAAGGATTCTTGTCACCACTAGCGATGGATTCTTGTCCTCATCGCAATAGACACTTTCTTCATCTTCATTTGGCACATCTAACAGAATTGAGAGCAACTTGGTGCAAGGCATAGTGTTCGCCTTCACTCATGGAATCACGTTCACCATCTTGGTTGACAATCATGATAATCTCGTTGGAACACTCGAAGGACTTGTGTCCACTACCACCACATTTGAAGCAAGTGATAGTGCTCGACTTGACTCGAGGAGTATTCGAAGTGGTGGTGGGAGGCACTTGTTTCTTGAACGGTTGTGGAGACTTGTTGGTAGCATTGAAAGCTCTAGAGGTAGTGTTGGTTGGTGTAGCCACTTGTGTCATTGGAGACGAAAAAGAGGAAGGCCTTGAGGCAAAGAAGGCCTTTTGCTTGTTGTACTTGAGGTCTTCCATAATTTGGCGTTCAGCCTTGAGAGCTTGATGGACAAGGGCCACAATGTTTTCATATGGTTGTTACTCGACAATCTTAGCTGCACCCGTACGACCAGCAGCGCCGCCACGAACGGGCGCAACATAACTGTCCAAGAGAGTCTCCATGCTTGTCTGCAAAAGAACACAACTTTCATTGTGGGAAGATGAAAAAGAAGAACAAATAAGGTAAGTAAAAAATCTAGTGACACACCAATAATTCTGAAAGGACCATGATCAGAGTATGTGAAAGAGGTTAACAGAATAGCGGCTATCACAGTAATCAGATTTTGCTTGAAATATTGGCATTTTGATTCTGGCTAATCGTAGTTGATATCAACGTGCATTCCATTGTAACCGTCGAAATCTACAACCATCCTTATTTTCCTACTAAAGTACATTTCTACCTATACTGAAAATATGTGATCACGGTGTACAAAATCCAGAAACTTCATGTATACATTCTATGGAAAATTGAGCCAATTAAATTGCACACCCAAGATGTGTTCAGTTGGGCAAAGAGGACGTCGTACATCAAATACATACATATAAAATCAGAGAACTAAGTCCAAAATAAACAGACCTTAAAACCATGAAAGCAATTCAGCAAACACATGGACCGAAGATCAAGCGTACAGTGAATGTATGAATAAGATCAAGCTAGCCCTCTCATCGATGCCATGCCGTCTTTGTAGTAGTAATCATTTAGAAGCCAAACTGCATATACTCTGTGATGCATAAGAAGAAAAAAGACCATCTCAAACTGAAAAGAAACACTACAACCCCTCCTCTCCCCTCATCCCTGAGCCCAATCATCTAATGTGCGTACAAAAGCCAAAAAAATTTCACAAACCAAATAGGAAATGTCAAAAGAAAATTAAGGTTGTACATATACATGTATACACAAAAGGCAAGTATGCGATGATGATTCTTTCACCTCTCAACTGGGCATGAAAAAATGAGACGGGGAAGTGGCGAACATGAGGGCGGGCGTTCGCTTACTTTAACGGTCCGTATGCGAGCAGGGAGAGTCCAACCTCCTTCACCTTGGCTACCGCTGGCGAGACACAAGTCTCTCTCATCCTGCACATCGTGGTTGATGCGGCATCCTAAAGAGAGAAAGAGGGAGGCTGCCCACAGACAGAGATGCATTTAGGGTAGATGCACCAAGGACGGAGCACTGGTGCCGTGTCCGTCTTCGCCCGGTCCGCCGATGGTGCCAGAGAGAGAGAGGAGGTGAGATGCGGGGTGGAGGAAGGGGTTGATATGAACTAATCAAGACTCCAAGAGTGGTCATGGAAAAGAGGGAGTGGAGGTGGAGAAGGACGTACCTACGCACCAAATTCTTGACTGACTGCTTGCCTTCTCCGTCCGGTGATGAAGTGCAGTTCGCTGTTGCCGGGCTCTCGCTTCCGGAGGAGAAGGCGAGGAAAGGCTCGCTTGTCTGTTGGAGGAGCCACATCCGGAAGTGGCGGTCAATCTCCTTCAACGTCACGCGCGGTGGGGACCGGGACGTCGTTCCGGTAAGTAGCTGCGTCGACCTTCATCCCGGTAAGGAGCTACGTCGGAGAAGTCGAGATTCGACGCCGTACGCGAATCCAGGCCTGACGGATGGCACGACTTCCTACCATGGGAGATCTCGACCCGGGGGAGCTGATGGCATGGTAAACTCTACTTTTTGTCCACCACAAGAAGGAGGTCATCGGCACCGGCTCACGGAGGCAAGGAGGAAGAGAGTGGGCGGCGGAGATTGGGAGGAAGAGGGCAAGGAGGAAGTGAGAAAGGAGATGGGATAGGTGGAGATATAGACTGTTCGACTCTAAGACGGATGGTGGAGACGTGGTGTCCAATGCTTTGACCGAGCTAATCCAGTACATGGAAACTCAGAGAGTCCAAACTGAGCTGGCCCACCACTGCCGAACAAGTGGCCCACCACCATGAACACCTAGTGAAGCAAACACACATCGACATGTAAAATAGGGTTGTGACCATCGAAAAATCAATAGAATTAGGATTCCACGTGGTTTTGGATATTAGTGTACAACCAAGTCAGCTAAAATGAACATGATCATAGCTATACAATCAGGAAGGAAATGATAGCGACCTGATAAAATACACAAGAACAAAGCTACAAAACCAGGCACAAAGTGACAGAGACAACTTGTAGCAAGAACTTAAATGCACATGATCCTAACTATACACTCAACTCAGGAAGGAGTTGATAGCAAGAAGATAAAATGCATAAGAACATAGCTATACAATCAAGCAAGAAATGACAGAGACAACTAATACAGCGAGTAATAAAGTGCACATGATACTAGTATACACTCAGGAAGGAGTTGATTGCAAGAAGCTAAAATGCACAAGAACATAGCTATACAACTGACCGGAAATGATAGAGAGCAGTTAATATAGTGACAAGTGATGCATGTAGTGCACATGATTGTTATAACTAGTTTGGAAGTAACATTATCGAACCACGTTGGAGCTATGGAAATTGTCTCGTGTGCTTAACTGCGATCGTTTCTCCTTGTTTGTGTCTACAAATTTTTGTGAATCCAAGGAAGTAGAAAAGTATTGAAAACGTTGATTGCAAATAAAACAATAAGTAAAATGAAACAAGAGAAACTAATGAGCGATGAAATAATTGGAACTGCAATAGGGCTAAAGGCGTTCTTGACAAGTAGTGTTCTACCAGTAGCATATTTTTGAATTGATTAGGTGTGCATGGTGTTTACATATGAATGCCTTGTGAGGGCGGAGCTCCGTAAGTTAGTGTGTCCTGAGTGGCTCTAGGAAACACACTACACACCCACTACTAGCCCATATTATCGACGATGCGCCTACTTGGCACTAGTAATTAAGGGTCTCCCATGGATGCGGTATTAGTTCTTTGAGTCTCTGTTACTCCCGCATTGGAGATTAACAAAATGGAGGAGCGACTTACTGCCATGTCTGCTCAGTCTACACTCTTGTCTCAAACCAACACTAACAACCACATCATGCCCTGTAGGAAAATATTGAAGTGGTCGACTTAGCACCAATATCATGAGGATTATTATCACAAAACATTCAATGGAAAACATTGCATATTTATCTCAATTCATAGTAGTACTAGGGTTTCCCTATCTCACCAAGAACTAATGAATCTACTCACACATGAAGGTAGTAAACATCATCATGGTTGTTGATGCAGCCCAACCCTATCCACCAACCAGTCCAATCACTCCAATTGCTCCCATGATAAGACCCCAGATCGATGCACTTCGAATCAAGGTGAATTCGCTCCTATTCTTACATGATGTCGCACATTCGGTGAATGGTTCGCAACCTCATGTGCTTGTACATTGTTTACCTAGGTATGAACCCCAAGGAACCCCCATGACACTGCCAAGGATGATCAAGAAGATGAACAAGAAGAGAAGGCCAACGAAAAGGAAGATGGTGAAAAGCCCGAGAATTGGTCCCGGCGCCGGCCGCAATCGACCTAGACCGGCTCCAGGCCCAGCCAAACCAAACTGCCGCCGACCCAGGGCGGTCCCTGCGTTGTTCTAACAGAAGGGGTTTCCAGCCCCGAGGCCGGTTCCAGCCGACCGAGACCAGTCCTAGGGCCCGACCGGCCGCCAGACCAAGGGATACCGGTTCCAGCAGCCGGTCTAGACCGGCCTAGACCGGTCCCAGTGCCATTTGAACCAACTTAAAAACCGACCTTGTGTTGACCTTCTCTGATCTGCGTGTCTTGAGGGGTTGATCCTTTGTAACCCGCTCACCTACCCCCTTGGCCTATAAATAGACCCCCTACTGCTCCTCCTAGGGTAAGATACAGATGAATTGAGACTTGACCTTGTTGCTCCCAAAACCTCCCTTGTGGAATCTACCAAGGCTACTCCATATATGTACCTATTGGACCATATCAAGGCTTGTCCTTACGTGAAGTCTCTCGATTGGGTGATTCTACCTCACGGTCTCTCCCCCTAGGGTAGGGGCGAGCAGCCGTGGAGCGGGAGCGGGGGCGCGCCGCGGTCGACGAAACCAACGAAATAGGGACCGCTCCCGACGGCGGGGATGGACGTCCTCGTACTCCTCCTCGGGGCGCGGCTGCTTCATGCAACAACGGCGGCGTATGGGAGATATCGTGGGGGGAGGTATCAGTGTGGGAACGACGACACGTGTGGAGGCCCTTTTCCAGATTGAATTGTCGGATGCGTGGGTTTCTAGGGTGAGGTCAAGGTCTCTCTTATGGAGCCACAACCACTCGCTAGCGGGCCACGCTGGGCCGCGATGGCGAAAAGCAGGCGCCCACAAAGCAAGCCTTCGCCATTCTAAGACGGGCCGAGCGGGAGCGGCCGACCCACTAGGCCTAGGGTTTGGGGCTTCATCTCCAGGGCGCAGGGACTCGGAACCACGCGGGGCGCCGCCGTCGACGGCGTAAGAACCTGGGACACTGCCCGCACCACCACGGTCGTGCTGCTCAGTGAGCCCACCAGTGCGAGAACGACCTCGGGGCACCTCCCCATGGTCGCAACCGCAGCGATAGACACATGTAGTCGAGCCCTCGAGCTCGACCAAGGAGCCCCACCTATCGACGACGGACTACGTCGTGAGTCCCGCACCCTGGCGTCGTACATCTTCCTTGAAGACACACCTGCCTAGCAGCACGCGCTTGAACCTGGCGAGCGCCAGCCGGAAAACCGCCGAAGGTGGGGGAGGCTGGAATCGCGCATCGCGCAACCAATTCCGCTTCCACTGTAGCTTTGCTCGTCAAGCTCATCGGCGATGTCCGCCTACCGACGTCCCCGGAGAGAGTCAACCTCCATCGCCCCGCCTGGGGAAGAAGGCGATATGATCTAGTGACCATACTTTCTCCCGCTCAACATAAGTTTGTAACAATGGACCGCTATAGTGCTATTTTGTTCGCTATAGTGCTATTTTGTTCGATATGTCGTTGATGAGAAAACCAACGTAATACTTGAAATACTATTATGCCTTCTCGCGCATCTCCGAAAAAATCCCCGAGTTCGTGTCCTAACTTAGGATTCTTGACGTCGCCGGCCTTGTGATTACGCCAACATTGAAACAGAATTATGAAATTTCCGACAATATGCGTTATATCTAGGTGTCAAATGGCCATTTCTTGTCCCGGTAAGGGCATAGCTAATAAACCGTACATTGATAGTACATGCATGTATATTTAGACAAAGTTGAGACAATTATTTTAACACAGAGAGAGTATATTTATGCAGGTAGCTTGTCAATGTTTCGAAGCCATGTTGTGTAGAAGGAGCTGGCCTATATTTCAGTTCACGAGTGCATTTTTCCGCAAGGCCTGATCTTTGATTAGAGAACCAAAGAAATACCGTAAGTAATTTTGGTTGCTCTCTCATGTCGTTTCCAAAAACTAAGTAAAATTCAGTAAAATCCATCAAACGTCGACAGCAGGTGAAAGGGAAGGAAGGACCACGAGACCTCACCAACCTGCCCCAATTTCCCCCTTGACCCCGACATTCTCATGGGCGACACTGCGGGCCCTGGACCCCACCGCCACTCGCCTCCGCCTCCGCCTCCGCCGCACCCCGACAAGCGGCAGCGCCGCCCCAGCGTCCGGCTTGCCGGCTCTGTACCCTTACCCTCGCATCTCCCCCACCCACGCCGCATCCCAATTATCCCCGCCTCTAGGCCCCGCAACCGCAAACCCCATCTCGAGAACCCCTCGGCGAAAACCCCAAGCCCCCCAAAATCCTCGAGCGCCACCACCGCTTTGGATGATCTCGTCCTCGCCGCCGCCTTTCCCCGTAAGCCAAGGGTTCTGGAGGAGGAGGAGGAGGAGGGGGAGGTGGTTGACGTGGCGGAGTGGTTGTGGGGCATGGGGATGGGGCGCTACGTTGCCGCGTTCGAGGCGCACGAGGTGGATGCCGAGGTGCTGCCCTGCCTCACCATGGACGATCTCCGAGACATGGGCATCGGTGCCGTCGGAGCACGGCGCAAGCTCTTCTGCGCCATCCAGAGGCTGCACCCTCCACCATCTCCTCCGACCCCAAGGAGGTGAAAACGTTCTGTCCTCCCTGCCTGTGGAGTGCTCTGCTCGCTAGTTCGACCGTAACTTCCTGGGTTACATATGATGTGCGTGGGTGTTACTAGTGACAGGCCTCTCTGTATGTATTAATAAAAATGTAAAATTAGAAGGTTTCATCCTTTTGTGAAATGGTAGGATGGTCCGTGGAAGCATCACTTGTGTGTGAATATGAAAATGTTGGAAATGCTAACCCTCATGTTTGGCTGTTGGCTGATGCTTTCTTGGAATTGGTAGGATGTTGCTTGCTGATGTTCAAATACGTAAAGATGAAACTAGAATTGGCAACTGGCCTTGGTGATGGGAACGAGGGTGTTGGTCTGTTCCCAACCACCCGTGTTTGATCCCTGTGATTGACACAGTGTGCCTTATGTTTTCAAAGTCTGCACACAAATACAAGTCCACAATCCCTAATGTGTGTATATCACATGCGCATGCTTTCGCGCTCCCGTGGTTCAATTTTGAGTCCCCCACTCCTTCCTTATCCCTCTTCTATAATTCTTAGATGAAATCTTTATGCAGTGCCCACTCCGTCCTTATCTCTCTACACAAGAGGAATGGAAATGTTACTTTCAAGTAGGATGCGCCAGATTGGACTGTGTGAAATAGCAACATTCTCTGATATTAGTGGAAAACGAGGGCGCTTCTTGTTCTTGGTAGTGGGCAACATGAACAATAAAATGGAAATGCGAACTCATGTTTCTGTTTCTGATGGTTTCTTTGATGTTTTGATTCATGAGAGCCGGCATAAAAAATTTGCCTTGTTCGAGCATCTCAGGAAAATTCAGATCTGTTGAGCCGTATTGTACCTCTCCCACATATCACATGAGCGGGCTTCCACGGGCCAACTGGAAAATTATGTTTGCTTGGGGCCATTTGCACAGCCCACTAATTGCCCGTGTATCTAGGGTTGCAGAGCGGCGCCCAACCGGCCAGTTCGTATTCAACTTTGGAAAATTCAGTTCTAGCTGGATTACAGCGTGTTAGTTTAATTTACCCTTGCTTGCTATTTTTGCGGGACTTCATGGACGCTGCTTTGCAACCCTGTGTGTCTCCCACTAATGTGCTTTGTGCACCAAGTCCTGCGGACTCACTTCCGTACGACAGAAGCACTTCAGCATTCTTGTTGCACTCCTGTCTGTCGACAACACCTGTAATAGCATGGTAAGTGCATTGCGACTGAAGGCATGGAGCTCAACAGATCTAGGCAACTGAGTTCGCCGAAGTAGACCATAGCCTTTAGAGGGTTGTTGAGGAAAAAAGGAGGACTATTATGAGGCGAGCAAAAAATTACACTATGCTGGATGGCCAGAACTATGTTGTTGATATGACAAAGTTAGACGCTTTGTCAATGCTATATGGTAGTGGTGGTCTAGTTTCCTGGTCTTATAGTTCTTTTCTTGGGATCTAGGTTTGTAGGTTTGCTTCCTTTATAGGGTTTTAGCTAATCCAGCCTGAAGAGAATGGGCTAGAGAGGAGAGTCACAATTGCTCTTGGGCTGATCTGGGATTGCGGCACAGTGGGCTGGGCTAGTTATAATTAAACATGCCTTTTTCAATAGCGGGCCAGACCATGCACAGGCCGCCAGGCAGGGAAGATTTCAATGCCAGCCGAGAAACGGGCTGCTGCAGCCCAAGAAACGTTGCACCATATATATATGCAGTTGGTGGAAAAATAAAAAAAGAGCTGGTAGGACATGGAAATTTGAAGTTAACAAAGGAGCATTTCTTACAGATATGACTTCTCACACATTTGGGCCGGTCCTGCTTCTTATATGATCCAGAGAATCCTGCACTTGAGGTTTTTCCTGATATATATGAGAAATAATGCCATTTAATTTTTATTTTTGAATTATAATTTATTCTGGGATCTTGCCATCTGGCATTAACTTGATGCAGACAATTTATTATACTTTTGTTAGCCCAACAGACATCTTGAACCATGTGTTCGGTTTGGAACATTAATCGTGGTCAATTGCTTTATCACTTTCTGTACTGTGTTATACTGTTGTCAGTGGTCAGGTGGTGGGCCATGAGTGGGTGCACTAGGGTGACTACGGTTAACAGATGGATATTCTCACTACCTTATGTATAATTATATCTTTTTCTGCAAATAAAGGTGTAAAACACATGTTCTGTAAGTGATGCAGGAGTCCACACTCCGCTTAGTGCCGAATGCCACTTCTCCTGGGAAGTTCTGTCTTCAGTTTGGTGATCATAAATCCAGATGTTCTTCATGTAATAACCAAGCAATTGTCTGAAAAGTAAACTATTTTACGCTTTTCCGCTGATATAAACATTGCCTAGTATCTCTTTGCATAGTAATTCTGTTAGATAATTTGTTTGTCTCACTTGCAAGTTGCTGGCTCAAGCCAAGCAGATACACTGTCAAGTCAATCTGCCTTTTGCTGTTTCTTATGTTACTCTTGTTGCATTTATGTAGTTTTTATACTTCTGGTGACAGCTACTTGAATGGAACTAACTTGCTACTTGCTAGTACAGTAGTACTTCTAAGTAACTTTTACTAAGTCTGTCAATTTTAAAGCTTGCCTTTTGATCAGTTATTATGTGTTTTTTATGTCATCAACTGTCGGTGCGCGCTGTAGTGGTTGCTACTCCCTGGTGGTGTTGCTTTGTCTAGTGATAAAGGGGTCTCCTACCTCGCTCTGCCCCAGCTTTGTCTTACTCATTTCTAGCATGCTAGTATGCTGCACTAGAAATACTTAACTATGTTTTCTAACAACTACCATCATTTAGCATCATATTTTAGTATGTTCTCTGTCGGTGAGATCTCTGACAGCTTAGTTCTGATTGATGGTAGTAGTGGTACTATTCATGCACATGTTGATGCTAGGTGTTTTTGCAAGTCCCTGCTAGCTTTAGATGTAATTCCATTTTCAGATATTCCTGCATTCTTTTTCCTCGTTTACCTTTTTCTTTCAGGCAACAGAGCTGTTCTGGATATTCTAGTAAATGTTTTCTGTGTGATTGTTTGCCCCAACTATTTCTTTACTTCTGAGTAATAGTTTGCACTTCTTTGCACTTGAATACTTGATGCTGACTTCCTAATTCCCACTTCCACTCCTTTCATTGATTCTGACGTGCCACCCAAACACTAGGGGATGCTACCTCATGATGTCCCCATTCTGCTATATTGCTGACATTATTATGCCAATATGTTTGCTTTTTAATATTTTTCGTTCTCACTTGGAGTTTCTTGTGTTGTAGATGTATATACAAGTCGTCAACATTCTAATCATGCTGCATATTGTGCCTTCCTTACCATTTTTCCTTTTAAACTTTGTTATGTTGACATTTGCTCACATCTTGAAAGATCATCTATGTTACCGCCTTCCACTTTTTGACTTAGTTTATGTATAAAATCAGAGCTTGGGAGCAAAAATAATATAATTATACTAAAATAAATATGAAAGAATTATTTCTCGTAGTTTCCAAGTACACTTACATTTGAGTGTTACCTATAACCTAGACTACTATCTTTCTCTGAATTGTGTAATGAAGATTAGATGTTAGGGGATGGGAAAAAGGGTGTATCAGTGCCTGTGGAAATTGAAAAACTAATTACAGTGTGAAAAAGTAGCTGTGTCGGCTGGTATTCCCTTCCCAGGGCACTAGCTCCTGCCGTAATGCAATGTCATGACCTGGTTCATGCTCGATGAGCCGGGGGCCGGCAAAACCGCTGCAGCCTCTGCCGGCGGGGGGCGCCAAATGGTGTCGCGGACATGCTGCAGTGTCATCACTGGGAGGAGGCTCTGACCTCGACAAGTAATATCTAACTGCATTGCATACACAGATAGTTCATGTCAATGCTGATTCACTAGGATCCATTATGCTACACTTGTTGAAACTGACAAGGTAAAGTATCATTTATGTGCAAGAGGGTCTACTAATTATAATATGTATACTCAACTTATTTATGTTGAAACATTAGACATATAATTGAATATCTGAACCCCAGTTCCTAAAATGATTCATAAAATTAGTCCACAAGACCACAATGTCGCACATGCTCACTTTGATTTGGAATCTCCTTTTGCCCTATATTTTGAAGAAAAAACATAGATGCTGGAACATCTTTTTGTTGCTGATAAAACCCCGTGTATAAATTATCTTTTTTCTCAAGATAACATAACGGGGATGTGCTATCAAACTTTCTGGATGAAGCTCGTACTGCTTTTAGACACAAACAAAAGAACAAAAACTAAACTCTTGAGTAGTTCTCTGAAATATCCATATGCTTATGCACATTCATTCTCTTTGTAACCATGTCTTACCATGCATATAGACAGAATCTCAAAATTTTGGCTACTAGGGTGAGGAGCATATATTATGTATAGCCTTTGACAAAGATGTTCCCAGTCATTGATGACTTGTAAATAGTACAATGAAACTTTGCTATTAGATATGCCCATTTAAAATGATAATATGGATTTGTCCTTGAGAAGTACTACCTCTGTTCCACAATTCTTGTCGTGGCTTTAGTTCAAATTCTTTTCGTGGTGTCTTTATGTGTGACTACACTTTAGAGCAATTTTCTAACACAAAATTTGGAAAACAGATGTCCACACCGGAGACCGCTAATATTCAGTGTCCTGTGTAACTGCATATCTACTCGCTACCAGTGAAAGTGCAAGCACAACTGGGATTATATTCCTCGACACCGCCGCATAAAGAGGCTAGCTACAAACACGTGGAGACAATGGAAAGGAGCCGGCTAGTAAGGAGCATTGGTGCCTATGGTTTGGCGGAAATTAAGAAGTGAACAATCATTACAAAGTACTGAACAATACTAATTTCCGTGTATTATAGGGTCCCTCCAACTTTTATTCTGTTCATGGTGCATAATTTCCGATCAACTGTTTCTTTCGAGCTTAGAAAGTGAAAAGAAAAATACCGATTAAAATAATAATGAGGTGCAAATGTACAAATCATGTATGGCATTTTTGTGTGTGAAGAAGACCACATCCACCCGACCTTTACAATATGTCATCAAGACTTTGGTGGCTTTATTGACGTGTCCACATGTTACTCAATCCGTTCAAAAATACGATTACTTTCATTTGTCAAAATATGAATATATCTAAACATGTTTTAGTGTCTAAATACATTCATTTTTTGACAAATGGAAGTCATGTATTATTGAACGGAGGGAGAACTTGTATAGAAGTAACGGCATGACATGGGTTTAATAAAGTTTACGAAGATGTTCTTATTAATGCATGGGTTAAAAAGAGTTATCCAATGTTTATGTTTAAAAGACAATTAAATTTGTCAATTCCATAATGGGAATCTAAAATGTGTACAACAATTAGAAACATTATCTAGTCCCCATCACGTGAGGATGGAAAATTACTTTAATTTTTTCTCATCTCAACTAGAGCACAAAATTCTTCACGAATACCCTCTAGTGAAGTATGGCCATTAATGGAGAGAACTGACCCGCTATGCATGCTAAGTTCAGTGGTTAGAAATCTCAAAAAATAAAAAGAGAGAATTGGTTAGCCATTTGTTGTTGTTGAGAAATAGAGTATAAATACAAGCACTCACATACACACGTATACACTCACTCTATGGACGCAATACACGTGCATCCTACCCCTATGAATATCTCCGAAAGATTGAACCGACATGTCCATAGGTGATTCGCTATCGACGAGAACGTCCACTGAAAAAAATATTCCGTCTATATAGGACACATAGTGTTAAACCTGAGTTTTAAATTCTGGTGGTATAGGAACAACCGCCCTCTTCGGTTCGCCTCGCCGACAGTCATCTCTAACTTGTGAGTTGCATGTACACCGGTGAGCTACGTGGCATGCACTACGGTTGTTCGTGCGAACAAACACTACACACCTACCTGTTATGGAAGGAGTAAACCGCTGAGATGTCATGCAAGTTTCCATACAATGGACAGACGATGAGAATAACTCAGCGCATCGAAAAGGTTTAATGGCCATGATATGTGAATTCGAGTTGGAAAGCTTTGATATTCCTAAGTAAGGAAGAAACTATTCCTTAACTTCAATGTATTTCTTCGGTGAAGATACGTAAATAGCCTTTTCCGAAAAAGATCGGTTATCGGTTCCCCTCAAACGGTAGGAGAAGTACAATTCCAGTGATTACACCCAAGTAGGGGTACTGTTTTCGACCAGTAGTATTGTCCACTTCTAACTAGCCAAGGAACGCTAATCTGTCTAGAAAGATAGGCCTTTATAGCACGCTCTCTATCACGATAGGCGCTAAAATAAATTGCACAAATAACCCTGAGCTCATTTTTGGTTGATTGTACAATATACTCCCTCTATTTCGAAATAAATGACTTCTATTTATCGAAATATGGATGTACTCCCTCCGTCCCAAATTAACCGTCTTGGATTTGTCAAAATATGGATGTATCAATACACTAAAATATATCTAGATACATCCATATTTTGACAAATTTATGACAGTTAATTTGAGTCGGAGGGAGTATGTAAACATGTTTTAGTGTATACATGCATATTTAGACAAATAGAAGCTATGTATTTTGGAACGGAGGGAGTAATAGAGAGTATTTTCTATGGACACGTGGAAATCAAAGGTTGGCCATAAGTAGAAGAATGCAACATCAGACCTAACTGCAATAGGGTTGTTGGTCGCTTGCTCTCATGATGATTGCTCAAGTTCCTATTTTGTAATTAACGTCAATGTACATACTTAAAGGCATTAGAGCATCTCCAATATTTTACAACACCACATTTTTTTAGCCCTATTTTGGGGCACCTATTGGAGATGCTCTTAATATATATAACTCTTCGTGATCGTTGAGCTGTAATAACTTAATATGCTTGATACTTACTACTTGATTTTTAATATATAAAGCTGTGTATATCGCTATGATGCAGAGGTTGGAGTTCCCCATTTGAAAAAAGTAAATATATGTAATCATACTATTAGTTTTTAATAATTTGAGACACACACACATATTTAAAGACACACCATACCTACGTGCAGTCTCTATTAAATTGATATTGATATCAGTCTATTTTACAGGATAAAATATATGACTGGGCTCATTTCTGAAGACATAACAACTTGTATATAGTCAATATATTAGATATTTCCGATTTATGAACAATTTTATTGAAATTTAATCGAATTATTCGTATTTCATTATTTTATCTAACTCGCGTTCCTAGAGGTGTTTGTTTATGAAATAACCATGAAACTATATTCTTAAAAAAACATAAATGTTTTAAAACCCACTTTGTTACCCAGGTGCATATGCACCCCATATTTAAAAAACACATTTTAAAATGTCAAAAAAATTGAAATAAAATTTCTCGTTTACATGCCCGAATTTTATATGTTCACAGAGTTGTTCCCAGAAAAAACCAATATTTTTTTTTTGCATGTATTAAAAATAGTCTCATGAGAAGCCTTATTTGGCTCCAAATTTCGTTTTTTTGTACAAGTCGTTAAAATGTTTTTTTTTTTCCGTGAAATGACTCTGTGAACACATATAATGTTAAGATCTATGTGTCAAAAAATTTCTGTGATTTTAATTTTTTTAAAATGCATTTTAAATAAAGGGTGCATATGCACCCGAAATTCAAAACACCTTTCTCCATAATTTTAAGCTTCAACATGGATCGTTAAGATCTCATTTCAAACTTAGTAAAATCACGTCTTGTATGTTCTAGAAATTATGTAAAATTCATGCACATTGAGAATGTACTCCTCCTTCCTCCTTACTATATTTGCATGTTCCCCTCCCCCTTCCATGTGATTGCCCCGCTCCTAACTCATTGCCATGCCTAACATAGCACTCATTCGGTCCACTACGTGACTCTAACTAAAATAGTTTAGTGACATCTATATCTACATTAGAGGCATGCTGAACACCTATATATGAGTGTTAATGACATATAATTTAGCCACGTTATAAATAATGTGTTAATTTGTGTACTTCAATGTAAACGCCTCCTATTTGGTGCTTGGATAATTAATTAATTATATATCTCGTACTAGTTAAATATATAATCATCTCCTAAATATTGGATATAAATCAATAAATCATGGTACAAAACAACAACATCACCACCATAAGTGGATAGAAAAATCGGTTTATTTTACTAAGCACTAGTCCAAGCATATGCATTTATGCTACAAGGTAGTGCATTGCCTAAGATAGGATAATAGCAATCGAGTGGGTGGCAAAAAAAGGAAGCAATAGAGGACTATTGCCTAGGATAGTACTCCACAAGAGGATGCAAGTTTCTCAGATATATCGAAGCATAAGTTATCGAAACTTTCAAAAGCCATATAGATTTAGAGAACTTCACTTATTTTCAACATCATGTACGCCCCTCGAGTTCTCGATCCAACTCGCCGAGTTCATCCTTGTAAGCACATTCATACTTTGTTCTGATGTAATGGGTTGTTACCTGCACAAGGAGGACCGAAGAACCTAGGTAAAATCCTTGTCTTGTAGCACCTGGTGACCTGATCATACCTCACCACACACACAAAATTAAGTACTCCCACCTTACACTCACGATGCTTTTCTGACTCTCCCATCACTACGGGAGCGCGCCTCGTTGCCGTGTGCCTGGGGCACACGACGAATCCTCAAGAACACACGGCAAAACCTTTGCCATATACCACACACGGCAATGAGCAAACGACGATATACAACACGACAAAGAATACAGGTGAAACCCAGCAGCACATGACGACGACGACAGATGGTAACGAACAGTGGGCCCCACCCTGTAGCACCGAAACCCCTCAACTATGCCAAATATCGCCCTGAGAGTACCCAACACAAATGTATGGTGTACGAGAACAACCCCTTGAACCAGGCAAAGGAAAACCATATATAGGTCCTCTACAGAAGCGATTTGTGCAGCTATAGCTGGTAGCATAGTTGCCATCTTGGTGGCGTGGGTCCCTTGCGGCGCACTAGCTACGGCCGGCAGCAGCACAGTGTCGTGTTGACTGCTACCAATACCATGATTGTGTCGTCAAACGTTATGCCTTACCACCACGCTTATTTAGAAACGTTTGGTGTGACCGTGTCATCGAACATTTTTCTTAATTTTTTATTTATTTATAAAGAACTTTAAATTAGGTTAAATTAAAGTTAAAATTTGAAAAGGATAAATCATGGTTTAGGGGAGATGTACTATGTTATTTATTGATTTAAGAGAATTGTGGTATATCGGCTCACACATAAGCTGTGAAAAATGGGTTTTACTCGGAAAATTACCGACTAATAGATTGACCCATGCATGGTTGATACCATGGATAGCATGCATCACCACACAAATTACTCCCTCCGTTTCTTTTTAGTCCGCGTATTAGAATTGTCTTAAGTCAAACGTTACAAAGTTTGACCAACTTTATATAACAAAATATCAATATTTACAATACCAAGTTCATATAATATCCAGTTCATATAATATGAAAGTATATTAGATGACAAATCATATGATATTGATTTCATATTATGAATATTGATATTTTTTCTCTAAAATTGGTCAAACTTTAGAAAGTTTGATTTTAGAAAAACCTAATACATAGACTAAAAAGAAACAGAGGAAGTACAAGAACACCAAAATATTAAATAAATGATGGGGGGCCATGGACAATTACTGGAGTACTATAGCTTCTTGGGACATGCTAATCATTTCCACGCATATCACGCCGCGTGCATGCATGCGCATATGCGTGTAGGTGAGATCGGAACGCAAACATGCATGCATGGTGCAACCGAGGTCACACGTACGCGCGCACACATCCATTGTTGGATCTCACAGCATGAGACTGCATACAAAAAGAAAACTTGCATCGTGATCGCGTCACGTCGAGATTAAAAGTTGTTAGGTCTGACGTCGATTTGTACGCGAAAGCTCCAACATATATGGCCACCGACACGGAGTTGTTAGCTCCTTGTATGAATATGAGTTGCTTTATTTATAAAGCGGGGTGTAAAGCCTGTTTCGAGGACGTCACGCGCCTCTAACACCGGCCCTGGTCATTATCTGCTGCAGTACCAGGCCAGCGATCGAGTGATCTAGCTAGTGCCAATTAAACAATTACTCGTAATTTCGATTTTGCTAATAGGTCAAGCAATTAAGCTGGGACATCCATTTCATGGTACGCAGCTGTAGCAGGGCCATATTTGTAGCTTACTCTAGTTTACGAGTTAGTGAGCTGTAGCGGGTGGTCCGGTACTGTAGGTATTTTGATGGCGCCAAGTCACGTCATCGTTTGGTTTTTTTTTGAAGCATCTAGACGATATTGTTTGGATTAGTTAGCGTTTTTATTACAACATGATGAAATTTCTCTAACACATCGCATCCCCTGCCTTCCATTAACGTCGACGACGCGTCGCTTCGTCCTGCCCGTTCCGCAAATAGATCGCACTGACCGACCCTTCGCCGACCGCAATAAATCATGCTGACCGTCGTTATAGTCAATGAGTCAATGACAGGCCGGGCCCATCGGTTAGAATCCGGCATGGCGTTGGTTGCCAGCACTCCCAGTGGCATCCTTACAAACAAGGTCGAAGCGGGGTTGTCGGATGCTGTATTGGACCCGTCCGATAACTTCAACGCTAATGGGAGAATTTCGTGTCGGCACACTCAATAGCCCTATTGAAAGCGATGTTGAGGACGCCGACAAGAATATTCGGGACCGCTGCATGAGCGTGCGTGAAGATAGTGGGACTGTTGTTTGGGCGTGCGTGAAGATAGTGGGGCTGCTGTTTGGCGTGTGTGTATGGCCTAGTGGTGGGAGTGCGGTGTCTGCTCTCTGCCGACCCGAGGGCAAACTGAAGGGGACAAGTAACCTAGTATTTTCATTTTTTTTTTCCAAACTACACACACCTACTCAATCTGTTTCATACTAGATGACTTTCAATCATCACATATTGAAATGTGCCAAGGAACATCGATGGCCTCCATTGTTTTTAACCTTTCAGATATAAATTGTGTGTCTAGTACATTCACGACTTGTTATATTTAAATGCTCTACGCTCTTGAAACTTAATATGATAACATAAGCCAAGTGTAATTAGAATTGCCAGCTACAATTTCATAATCATTTGACAGTAGTCTTCACAGGTAATAAGAATATCCTGCTGTAGGTCAAGGCATTTTTCAATAACAACCGTCTCAAGTTATACATATATACTCTCTCCATTCTAAAATATCTTCTGTTTCCAACATATAATATGGTTTAGATATTTTAATATAGTCTACATAAGGAGCAGAAGGAGTGAATCTACCTACTAAAATACATGTAGATACATATGAATTAGACAAAAGTTAAACCAGCTTATATTTCGAAATAGAGGGAGTAGTACCCAAAGCTCTCCTAGTGAGACCAATTTCGTTTATGATATGTAATTGTAAGAATTGACCATGTAATTATTTGTTAGTTGAAAGAGTAAATTTGATTTTTTACTTGCTAATTGTGACCATGTGAAAATATATGGCCATATTTATCCTTTAAGGGCTTCTTTTACGGATTGAAAGCGAGATTCAATTGTTAGGACGACATAAAAATGTACTAAGCAGACAACTAATGTGTGTTACGTTTGAGCGAGAATAATAATAGGGCCGGTTGCTGTCTATATGATATTACCAAGTCATTTATAGTTGTCTAATAGCCAACATATACAATAATTGTTAGCTATATGTATTAATTTATTCATGTGTGCCCCATCATACACCTTCACAAGATTTCTTGGCACCCGTGCTGTAGCCGGCTCTTACCATACAACCCGGTTCTCTTCTCTCTCGTCTTCTCTCTTTTTTCAACTCAACAGAAATATAGAATGTAAGCCCTTATAGCCCACTAACGTGGCCTTATTGTATTTTCTCTTAGAGGTGTATTGAACTACGTGAGATTCTGTATTAACTCAATTTTTCGAATGCCAATTATGCCAAATAGGTGTGGCCAGCTACACCCCACTTCAAGCTCGTCCAGATTAAGAACAAATAAGTGATGTAAGTAGACTATGGGTTTGTTTGTTTGGGCTACTGCTATTTAGAAGCAGTTGTAACTGGTGGGCTGTTAGAAACCAGCTATGGGATGGAACTCTTGGTAGATGAGATTTGATGTTTGGTGGGGGAGATTTTGATAAGCTGTTGCTGCTGGTTTGCTGGTTTAAAGGATAAAATGTCTAAAATGTTCTTAAATGCTGAAGAAGTTGTATAAATACCGATTGGCAACAAATTAGATAATTCTTACCATTTTAAACATATTTGCAGCTCAATTACCGGAATTTACTTTTTTTGGCAAAAAATAATTGTAAACACGCCATTTATCAAAATAATTTTGGATTTATTTGTTAGCCTTTTGGCTTTTGGATTTTTTAATTTAAGCTTTTGCCTTTTGACTTCTCCATATTATATGAAACATAAAACACCACATATATTCAAAGATAATACGAGATTGATGCGAAATTTATATTACAAGACTTCTCCATACAATTCAAAAGAGCTCCAAGTTTCTCACATACATACATATGCAAGATCTATTCATTCATCTATGTCCACATAAACCAAAATATAGAGAATTTTTGTCCGAAATTCATCTACTCGTAAAAGGAAATTTCAAACGATCGACCGGGTGCGGCGAATTTGACTAAATTCATCTAAAAATTGTGCAAACCTTGGTCCAAAATTAAGAAGCTACAGTCCACATAAGTCGAAACCGATTGTGGAAATAAAACCTACTCGTCACATACTCCGTGCACAAGTTATTTCGAATCGAAATACATTTGTCTAGGATGGAATATGTGTTAAGATGGTATAGGTAGATATCATACAACTGATTCCCATAAGAGGCACATGATCTGACTCACAATCACAATGAAAATATGCTTGTAATTTTGAGCAAGGAAATGGGCACTAAAGAATAACGGTTCAAGACTTTAGTACGAATCCGCGGGAAGCAGGCAAAAGCACCTTCCAGGGGCTGCTTCCGCGCTCATAGGCTCACACAGGTCATTTTGCTCCTTCGATTTTGCCCAACACTTTTCTATTTTGAGGTGTTTATTTGGGTTGCTGCTTTTGAAATCCAAACAACGGAAACAGAAGTAGAAGCCCAAACAAACAGAGCCTATAAAGGTTTAAGTATTATATGTTTACCGAATTAGAAGAGAGAAGATAAGTGGGTTGTATAATAAGAGTGCACAATGAACCATGCATAATAAATTAATACATCTTGCAAACTAACTATTATAGATACCGACTATATGTGACAATACTTCCAACATATAACAGGTATATTAGATTCACCCTTACTAAACATGTGATCATATCGCCCACCCAGTTAGGTGCCATGTCATGATGTCACAATAAAGGTTGAAAATGTGTAAAGGGTTTTTAAATAGGGGTAAATTTATCCCAAGGTCACAATTAAAGGTTAAATGTAAGATTTACTTTTAACTAAATATAAAATACTATAGTAACGCTCTACCATGCATCACCATTCTAAAGTTCGGAGTTGTTGGATTTCCATTCAACTAGGCCGGTAGATAAGCATGTTTGGCTTAAAAAAATCTCTTAGGTTTCTCCCAATGCACTATCTCTTAACATATTATAATAGGAGTTATAAAAAATTTAGAGTCAACTAACCCAATGCATTATATTTTAGTGGTTGTATCTTAATTTAATGATTTGGAACTCATACATATATGTTATTGGGCTAGTATTTTTTTTGTCTATTGCCACATACAGGGGCTTGTATGTTAACTAAGTTAGGACCTCCTTTTTTTAATCTTCATTAACTACTATGTCATATCAACAAAATACTTATAGCTGCCTTATATGTCTTTCACGCATAGAGATAATTGTAGTGTTGGGATGGGTGTATACTTGATACATGAAGATATAAGATTAAGAAACTAGAAAACAAATATTTCTATGTATCAAATTCTAATCATCGTTTCGACTCGTCAAATCGATTGAACAGTGTGGATCACCCGTACAATAGAAACTAGCTCGCTTGCTCGCTCAGGGGACTATCTTTCCCTTGCTCACGCTAATGTGGCTTCCTCGTCCTCCTGCTTGAAGTTTAGGTCTCCCATGGTTATTCTCCACCATATCGAACCCGAAAGGGACGGTAGACCGAGAGGAGCGGGTATAGGGTCATTTTTCGGCACCGATAGGGCTTATGTGAGAGGACGCGTTGTCGGCTAGCTCAGGATGACGAAGTCAGCGCCCCCAACCAAGGTTAGTTATTTTGTGATTGTTGATGTTACATGTGTTTCTTACTCATGTAGTCATGTTGTATACTTGTGTATTTTTCTCCAAACACACAAGCGAGAAGTGGCAACGGCTTGGGCTTCTGCTCCACAAGTTATGTTCATAACATAAATGTTTTCTAGGGTTCTCCAAGCGTTGGCCTACATGCTGCGTACTTGGGTTGTTTTTCTTGGGAAATGCTAGGAAATATGAGGATTGTAGACATATTCGTTTGCGGCATGGAGGTATTCAATATGACGTGGTGTTTTTGGGTTGATTTTTTTTTATAAAAATGCTCTTACTTCCATAAGAAAAAATAGTATAACCAGAAAGTGTAAATATGTTGGGCTAAGAAATTACTAACCTTCTTCGTTGGAATGGCGCCGAAACTAAAAGAATTTTTTTTTGCTGACATAGAAGAGAGAGAAGGAAAATGAGCTCTCATGTAAAGAGTCAGCTGCAACACGTGCTACTAGACACTTTATAAGAGTGGGGGGTGGGCCGTATCTTTGTAAAATAATACAATTGTATAGCTTACTATTATACATATTGGTTATATGGTTGGCTAGATGACGTTGCAGTTTTTTATAGCTAGTTGTTGCCTCTACTATTGAATTTGCTCTCAAGATTCATCAAGCACTAAAATAATTGTATTGAAAGCCAAATAACACACGACATGATTGAAAACGTGAGCCTCTAGCCAGTGCATCTATGGTTATTTATCTAGCTACGTTGCAATTTCTTATAACTGTTTTCCATCAAATTCTTTCAGATCCATTATTCTAGGACATGTGTTAAATATTTTGTTTTTTTTATCTGGAATTCCATGTTCATCTGTTTTGTTTTGGTGATGTTCGCAAGGTGTACTCTGATGCAAATGTTGCTTTGGTGACAATGATTTAGATTCAACACCGACAAGACGACAATCTTGAATGATGATGTAGTTTCTGCACTTTGGGTTTCTAGTTAATCCTTTAGATAAATGCTATTAATGGGCATAGTCGTCTATTCATCTGAAGATTTGCGTTCACTTAATTAGAACAATTAATGGTATGAAATATATAAATCTAAGAAGAAATCGCAACCAATAATGTTTCCATATATATAAATGGATAAATGTGGCGTTTTTTTTTCATTTTGGCTATGTGCGTTCTTAATGTCTAGACTAGCTCTGTTTATTATGTTGGTGTACAGGCTAGGTGTAATTGATGTGTTCTTGGTATTAATATATTTCCTTTACCAAAAAATATATAAATGGATAAATGATTTTTTTTCAAAAAGCCGAACTGGTTATTCCAATAGAAGCAATAATAGTAATACTATATATATATCCTATTATGGTTTGTTCTCATAGTTTACCTGTCCAATACATGCTGACCGCTCTGTAAGGGAGGGGTGAGGATGGCGGAGCGCCTTCAGCTTGCTTCAGTACTTGTAGTCGTCGCTAGGTGGTCCAATAACCTATTTGTAGTTTTTATTATGTTTGAAATTTCTTGTACCGTTGTTGATGATCAAAAAATTGATTGGCCTTGTCGCAAAAATAAAAAAATTGAACTGGTGAGCTGAATTAGTATCACACACATGTATCATAGGGGTGCCATCACCTTCCTAAGAAAAGGAAGATAGCTATTGTTTGTATTTGCTTGGATGGAGGATTTGATGCATGTCAGGTCCACCCGATCATCCGGGTGATGACATCATCCGGCCGGGGCCCTGCAGCAAGCTGGATCTAGAGACCATTAATACTAATGATGAGATCTTCCGCACAGATCTATGCAACCTTCTAGCTAGCTAGTACTCCAGTAAGCAAGCTATATCTAGGTTACCAGTCAGGGCATGCCATCAGCAGAATCAGACATTGCGGTGGGCTATAGGATGGCGCATGACTTTCATCGAATTAGGTGAGACATGCCCTCTTTTTGGGGACAGTAATATCTTTAAGTAAACTCAATACCCCTCACACACTTCTTGCCAATTTAGTTTATGCAAAATTACAGGATACGCATTTCCGTCTAGTCCAAAATAAGGTAGGCATCACACATGTGTTTGTGTTAGTAACTTAGTATGCATATAAGTGGCCTTTTGGGCCATTCTTGTTGAGGCAAAATTGTTGGGAAGTTAAAACCTAGTGTCGATCACTGATGGACAATATAAATCCTACTAGGTTCTTTGCCAACATGAAATCTGCCAAGCACTCATGATGTTTTAAATAGCGGGCTACAGAAAATAGCCCCCGATCCTCAAAATGGGGCTATAGCCGAAAATTGTACATGAATTTATTTAGCCTCAAGATTCTCAAAAAGCTATAGTTAAGCTATAGTCGGGCTATAGCCGGCTATTTAAAACTATATGCTCATGGGGCCTGTAAAATACTATAATCTTACTATGGTAGTGATGCAATTTCCTATTGTTTAGGTCCATGTGAAAGGTAGAAAAAAACTAAATCAGGGAGACCATGCACACCAAAGATATTGGCGAGCCTTAAGCATACAGCTACAAAAGCTTGAACGAGAGAGAGAGAGAGAGTCCTTAATCATGGGGTGGCAGCATGATGTAACGCGTGGACGGACACACCTCACCTACAAGAGCAACAAAGACCTATAGGAATCCCGACGTCTAAACTACTGTCCGTAGCTCCAAAGCTCCTTTCACCTACCAATATTTGGCGGTACCACTTTAAACTACCATACCATGCAAATACAATACAAGAGGTTAGATCTGTAGATGACCTTTCTTAGTCTTAGGGTTGCCTACTTAACTAGCTTCTACCTGTCACTCTTTCCTCCAAACTTGTTCTCTAGTGCTTTGCCTTTTCTGTTTTACACTGCATATATATTAGTGGCAAAAAAGGGTTCACCAGAGTGGGAACCTTTTATTTTTATTTTTTATCTTTAGGGTTTATCTTGATACACTATATATGCATGATGACCCGACTCAATCACTTCGACGTGGTACATGTAAGAAACATATTTGCTGGATGAGCTTTACTACTAGTACTCGTATATAAGTTCTTTCGGATCACGTGATGGTTGAACGGTTACATCTATTCGTATGTTTGGAGCACACGGGTTTACATGTTGATGTCACCTAAATTAACAAAGCTAACTCTAGTTAACTATCCAAACCAAATTCCCATGAGCACAGTAAAATCACTGTTCCAGAGAAATTAAAACATGAAAAGAAGAAGTTTAAGAACGCGAAAAGGGTGCAAAGAAATTCGAAATTCAAAGTAGAAAGAATAGCACAATTAATTAAGCAAGGATGAGACATGCATGGCATACCTGTGAATCGTCCTCAAGACCCAGCTTGTTAACCAGGTACCTCATCACTACTCTAACTGTTATCCTCCCGTCTCTACTGGCCATGCATGCATCAATCAATTCACACAAAGTCAATGTCGCATGATCAAAGGGCATCAAAATAATTACGTAGCAAGAACAAAAAATATGTAAATAGATTTACTCAAGTCAAGAATCGACATGCATGTACTTTTAGTTCATGTTCATCTGGAGAAAGGAACCAAGGCAAACTGCAGTTAGGAGCTAACCTAACCCTCAAGTAGCTCCTGGGTATCTGCGGCAATGGCGGCTCTCTCCTCCTGCATTGGATCAACGGCAACCACATGAGCTAACCACCCACATTGGCCAACGCCCAGAATCTGGGCACGTAGACGTAGACATGCAGAGCGTACTCACTGGTTCTGCGCCGCCTGGAGCACGAACCACGTGCCGGCCTCGTGCGCGGGCGGAGGCGCCGTGGCCACGGCCACCGCTGACGCGGAGGAGGGAGAAAAAGAACTTGCCGGGAGTGGGAACAGCGACAGCCCCAGGTCGGGCTGGGGAGCAGCCGGTTGTATGGACGTCGAGGGGCCTGCTGCTTCATAATTTTTTCTTGGTCGTTTCCGGCGTGAAGAGGACGACGGCGAAGTCGACCCTGGGGACTGGCCGATTCCGAGCTTCAGCCAGGAGCTGGTGTCACTGCTGCTGTCGGTGCTACTGCTCGTACTCGGCTCCTGGACGTCGCGCGGCGGCGATGATGGCGCTGGTGGTAGCTGCTGCGTTAGCTCTTGCTGCGACGTGGGGGGTGTGTCTTGCTCCTTGCTTTGCCGGTGGGGGTGGGAGGGGTCCTGTGCCATGGGTCTCAGGTTGCTCCAGCGGCAAGGGAGCGACGACGACGGCTGTTGGTGGCGGCTTCTCCTTGTCCCGAGGCGAACGTTGACGGCGGCCGGCCCATGGGCGTGAGGGAACGGCCGGAGGAACGTCACCATCCTGTCATGCCTTCTCTTCTCTCGTGGCGTTGCGCCGCACCGCGGCCGACACCATGGAGGTCGAGGAGGAGAAAGGAGGAGGAAGGCGCAACAGGAGGAGAAGAATGTTCAAAGGGGAACGGTGCCTTTCATATAGGTAGAGAAGGCCAATGTACACAGTACACTACACCCCCCAGTCCCCTCTCCGTCTCTGTCTCTCTCTAAGTGCTGCAAAGTACAAACGGAGAGCGGGAGGGAGAGAGAAGGTAAGCTGTCAAGGGTGTCTACAGTGTCCCACTTTGGTCCGTACTCGGGATGGATGGATGTACTACAAGACAGGAATATTTTTTCCCCTTTTCTTTATGGGAAAGACATGCTGAGATCATCACATGCCATCCACTGGTGCTGTGGTGTCCTGGCCAGTAATGATGATTAGTTTATGGTTAGGTACTTAATTAGCTACCTGCATATTCATGCACGTTTGCTAAATTGTGTGGCATAACCCCTCGGCCTTTCTTGTGGTTTTGTATGCTTGTGATTATGCAGGAGAGAACGGGCACTAGCCCACTGGTTAGGTGCGCGGTGGCGAGCCTAGCAACCTGAGTTCGAGTCCTGACGGGGCTGTATATTGGAAATTTCCACGAGGGGTTGACTCTTATGAAAAAAGAGCCACCAAGGCCTAGTCTTAGGTAGGTCTTATTTTTATTATTATGCATGAGCGGAACACATGGGGCGTTAGAGCAAGCCCCCATCGGATCAATTTTGGCCCGGTCTTGGTCCGTTTGGAGCGGTCCGTGGACTGCTTTAGGGACGGACACCAATTTTGGGTGGTCTCATCCTAACTATGAGAACTCTCGGTTCAGAGAGTCGAAAGAATGGTTTAGAACCTTTACACGTTTGCATTGCATGCATTTGGGTTTTTACGTTAATTTTTGCGCTTTTGTGCAAATTGGGAAGTTAGGTCATTTCTCGGAGTGTCGTAGGACTGTGAGATAGGCCACGGACATTGGTCGAGGGGGTATTGATTTCACCTTTTATTATTTTAAGGATACGTCATGGATAGACGTATCGGTTTCATAGAAGGGAAGGCCGAGGGCCAAGATTACAACGCGGTCGACACAGACGTCGAGGACGCAATCCACCGGCCGGAAATTACATAGCTGACTACTCGCCACACCTCCACCGATCTACCTGTGCTAACTCTCTCCTAAATAGCTTCGCTACCCGCCACTGTTCGGCCTCCTCCGTAATGGCGCGGCACACGGTGGCTAGGTCAGGCTGTCGACCCTCGAAGACGATGCCGTTGCGGTGCCTCCAAATGCACCACAAAATCAGTGCCAGTGCCGTCCATAGCTCACGGGAAGCGCCGCCCCCCAGCGACTTGCCGGATAGCCACTCCACCAGTGTGTCATCGGGGGTGGGGATCCAGGCCTGATGGCCCCACAGTCCCAAAAAGGCGGTCCACACCTCTCTCGCGAGCACACATCCTAACAGGAGATGGTCGATGCCCTCATCGTGCTGGTCGCAGAAGGGGCATGACGAGGGTCCTGGAAGACCTCGCCTACCAAGACGGTCTGCCGTCCAGCAACGGTTCCGCATCGCCAACCAAAGGAAGAACTTGCATTTGGCGGGCGCCCGGGACCTCCAGATTTGGTCAGCGCCAGCAAAGGAGGTGGCCCCTGCAAACAACGCCAGGTACGCGGAGCGCGCAGAGTAGGTGCGGTCTGTTTCCCAATTCCAACGCAGGGAGTCGTCTCTCCCTTCCACGAGGCGATGAGCGGTGACGCGCTCTGCGGGCCCCAGAAGTTCTCCAATTGCGGCTGCGCCCACGTCTGGGGAAAACCCCCAAACCAACCACTCGTAATACCGTCTCTGACCCTGAGTGCCTTCTTCGCTTGCTTCGACACTCTCGCGAACAGGTTGGGGGCTAGGTCCTTGATCCTCCCATCAGCTAGCCACCTGTCCGTCCAAAAGAAAGTGTCCCGACCGTTCCCCACCTCAGATATGGTGGCTGCTTCAAAAAGCTGCCTCACCTCAAGGGGGAGCTGGATGTTAAACTCCCTCCAGGGTTTGGACAGATCCACACGCTCCAGCCACAACCACCGGGCTCGTAAGGCCATGTTCATCTTACTGAGGTTCGGAATGCCAAGACCTCCTAGAGCTTTCGGCATGCAGACTCGATCCCAAGCTACGAGGCAATGTCCCCCATGGGCCTCCTTTCTGCCTTTCCACAGAAACCCTCTTAGGATCTTTTCCAGTGCTTTGATAGTCTTCGCGGGGACGTCCAATGACATCATGGCGAAGATCGGTATCGAAGCGAGCGTAGTCTTGACTAGTTCAAGTCGACCGCCTCTGTTCATCAAACTCGCGCTCCAATCCGGCAGGCGCCCTGCCACATTATCCACCAAGTATTGGAGTTGCGCCGCTGTCGGCTTCTTGAGGGACATGGGTAGTCCAAGGTAACGGAAAGGGAATGGGACCACCGGGCACCCCAACTCTCGTGCAACCAACTCCTCCACCGCGTCGTCGCATCTGATCAAGTGCGCCGAGCATTTTTGAAAGTTTGTGCGCAGGCCCGAAGCCACCCCAAATTCCACCATTAGCGAAGCAAAAGTCCGTAGGTCTCGCTCCGTGGGCCTCAAGAACGTGACCACATCATCGGTGTAGATCGAGGTCCTACTTCGCAGCCCATTGCGAGCTAAGGGAGTGAGGTGCCCGAGTCTGCCAGCCAATTCCACAAGGTGATGGAAAATCTCCATGACGAGAATAAAGTGCTGTGGCGAGAGCGGGTCCCCTTGCCGTAGTCCACGTCTGTTAGAAATGCGACACCCCGGCGAGCCGTTCAGAAGGATGCGCGTCGACGCGGTGGACAACAAAGCGCAAATCCACGCGATCATACGATCGCCAAACCCGAACTTTCTTAAAACCTCGACGAGGAAAGCCCAATCCACCGTGTCGAAGGCCTTTGTGATGTCGAGCTTAAGCAGGATGGCCGGTGTCAGTGAGCTATGAAGCTTCCAGGCCGTGCCCTGAACCATCATGAAGTTATCGTGGATACACCTCCTGCACACGAAAGCGCTTTGGTGCCCACCCACTAAAGCCGGGAGGGTTGGAGCCAACCTCCTTGCCAGAACCTTTGCAACCATCTTGGCGAAGCTGTGAATGAGACTGATGGGACGAAAGTCTTTGATTTCTTCCGCCCCGAGTCTTTTTGGAAGCAGAGAGACAAGAGCTTGGTTTACCGAGCTAAATCCACGCACATCAAGTCGTGCCAACGAGTCGAAAGCAGCCATGACATCGTCCTTTACCACCGCCCAACAGGAGGTAAAGAACCTGCTGGTGAAACCGTCTGGTCCTGGACACTTGTCTTTAGGCATCTCATTGATTGCCGCCCAGACCTCCTCCACCGAGAATTCGGCCTCCAAGTGACGTAAGTCCGCAGAAGGAAGGCCGAGGACATCAAGATTTAAGGAGAAAGGACGCTCCACGTCCCTCCCAAGTAAGTCCACGAAGAAGTCATCCACAGCCTCAGCCTTGCTCGCGTGGTCGGTCACTCTCGAACCATCCACCAACAGGTGATCCACAAAGTTCTTACGGCGGCGATGGCTTGCATGAGCGTGAAAGAAATGGGTGCATGCATCTCCCTCTTGCAGCCATAGCTGCCGCGACCTCTGACGGGCAATCGTGCGTTCGAGAGAAGCCAACCCTAGAAGCTTCTTTTTCAGAAGCATTCTCAGTCCACGCTCTCCCGGGGAGAGCTGCCTGGAGTCCATCGATGTATCCAACCGCAGAATAACCTTGTTGGCCAGTAGGATCTGCAGCTTCACGCTACCAATGAATTCTGAGCTCCAAATAGATATGATTTCACCTTTCACTCAAGTTTTTTGATTTCAAACCTAACCCTAGTGTTTGACTTGATGTCATGCATTAGAGATTTACTTCTTGTCTTATGTTTTCTAAACCTAACATGTGTGTTAAGAAGTGAAATTTGAATTTGAGTCCTTTAAAACCATTCTTCACAAACTCTAAATAATTCAAAAATAAATTAAAATAGATAAGGAAGAGGCTGAATTGGAATTCAAACATCATTTTATTTCATTCATAATGTTTCTGTTACAAGGGATATTATAATGAAGTAAAATTACAAATAAGATAGAATTTTTTTAAACCTATTCTAAATCTATCTAATTTTTCAAGACTTGGACCTTTGAAGAGTTTTAGTGCGCACAAGCAAAAGGAGAGAATTTGATGAGTGATAGAATGTTGCCAGCGCCCTAGGGAGTGCCATTTCACTAGTAGAAACAAGGGCTTTGGTCCGGAGCTTTAGTCTCGGTTCCATTTGAAACCGGGAATAGTGCTCTGGTTCCATTGCCCGTAATCGTAAGAAAAAGACTCGTTTGAGCTAGTCCCGGTCCGAACGGGACCTCTAGTCCCGGCTCGTAACACGGCCCGGGACTAGAGGTTCTCGCCCCTGTCTAGTCCCGGGCCGTGATACGAGCCGGGACTAGAGTTCCTCTAGTCCTATATAACCGGCCCTGCCTCTTTCCACTCTACTCTGTTTTTCCATTTTTTAAGTGAGTGGTGTGTGCTAATTTGTTGTTTATTTTCTATGAACTAGAGGTGTTCGATGAAATTCCCGAGCTAGCTAGCTTCTTTGATCTCCTCTGTTTTTCACCACCGAGTTTGATTGTATCCCTATTTTCTCTACGTTTGGTGAAGAGTTGGTGTCGCCTTTTTTATTGGAGTGTTCCAAGAGGTTAGCACCTAAAACTTAATACTAATTTTAGCATCGTGATTGCGTTTGATATACTTATACAATAACGCAAATGCACCGGCAATGGATGTACGGTAATTGACCGACGCTCTAGCGAGTTCATGAATGGCGTGAATGATTTACTCTGTGTGGCTGA
This sequence comes from Alopecurus myosuroides, assembly GCA_028641055.1. Taxonomy (NCBI): domain Eukaryota; kingdom Viridiplantae; phylum Streptophyta; class Magnoliopsida; order Poales; family Poaceae; genus Alopecurus; species Alopecurus myosuroides. The sequence goes on along the minus strand of CM054063.1, from coordinate 113,298,142 downwards.
TGCGAACAAGCGGAATGGTTTTGTATTCTATCCATGTAGTGTATGTAAGAATCAGAATAATTACTGTGACTCAAAGATCCTTCACATCCACCTATTTCAGTCCGGTTTCATGTCCAGCTATAATTGTTGGACCAAACACGGTGAGAGAGGGTTATAAAGGAAGAGAATAAAGAGGAAAAGGATGATGACAACTATCCCCTGAATACGGTGATACTTTCACGGGGAAGCTAAAGAAGAGGCACATGATGAGCTCACTGATGATCTTGGTCGGACCATTGCTGATGCATGGAGAGATTACGATAGTGAAAAGGAGAGGAAGAAGTTGGATCACATGTTAGAGGATCACAAAAAGTTGTTGTACCCAACTTGTGAAAATGTTCTGAAAAAGCTGGGTAGCACACTGAAATTGTTGCAATGGAAGGCAGAGTGTGGTTTATCTGATAAGAGTTTTGAAAAGTTGCTGAAAATGATGAAGAATATGCTTCCAAATGATAATGTATTGCCCGCGAGTACGTACGAAGCAAAGAAGGTTGTCTTCCCTCTAGATTTAGAGGTGAAGAAGATACATGCATGAATCAATGACTGCATCCTCTACCGCGGTGAGGAGTACGATAATTTGAATGCATGCTTGGCCAGCGGTGCATTGCGTTACAAGATCAGACGATATGACCCTGCTGATGTTGAGGGTGATCCCCGTGGGAAGAGGGTTCCTGCCAAGGTGATGTGGTATTCTCCTATAATACCACGGTTGAAACGTTTGTTCAGAAACAAAGAGCATGTCATGTTGTTGCGATGACACAAAGAGGAATGTAAGTCAGATGGGATGTTGAGACACCCCGCTGATGGGTCGCAGTGGAGAAATACCGACAGAGAGTTCAAAGATTTTGCATGTGACGCAAGGAATTTAAGTATAGATGGCATGAATCCTTTTGGGGAGTAGAGCTCCATTCATAGCACCTGGTCCATGACTCTATGCATCTATAACCTTTCTCCTTGGTTGTGCATGAAGCGGAAGTTTATTATGATGCCAGTGCTCATCCAAGGCCCGAAGTAACCGGGCAACGACATTGATGTGTACCTGAGGCCATTAGTTGATGAACTTTTATAGTTGTGGGACGAACCTGGTGTATGTGTCTGGGATGAGCATGAACTAGAAGGAATTTGACTTACGAGCGTTGTTGATCATAACCATCAATGATCAGCCTGCTCTTAGTAACCTTACAAGACAGTCAAACAAGGGATACAATGCATGAACACACTATTTAGCTGAGACGGAAAGTATATATTTGACCAACAAGAATGTGTACATGGGGCATCGTATATTTCTTCCAAAACAGCATCCCGTAAGAAAGAAAAGCAAGCATTTTAACGGTCAGGCAGATCACCGGACAAAGCCTCCAGAACGTACCGGTGTTGATATATTAGATATGGTTACGGATTTAAAAGTAATCTTTGGAAAGGGGGCTGGCGGACAATCTGTTCCAAATGACACTGACGGACACGTACCCATGTGGAAGAAGAAATCTATATTTTGGGATCTACCCTATTTGAAATTCCTAGAGGTCTGCTCTGCAATCGACGTGATGCATGTGATGAAGAATCTTTGCGTGAACCTGCTAGGCTTCTTGGGCGTGTATGGCAACGAAAAAGATACACCGGAAGCACGGCAGGACCAACAACATATGAAAGACCTAGAAGGACTAAATCCAGAACACTTTCGAGGTCCTGCCAGGTATGTTCTTACCAAAGCAGAGAGGGAAATCTTTTTGAATGCCTGGGCAGTATCAAGGTCCCGTTTGGTTTCTCGTCGAATATAAAGGGAATAATAAATATGACAGAGAAAAAGTTCAAAAACCTAAAGTCTCATGACTGCCACGTGATTCTGACGCAATTGCTTCCGGTTGCATTGAGGGGGCTTCTACCGGATAATGTTCGAGTACCAATTGTGAAGCTATGTGCATTCCTCAATGCAATCTCTCAGAAGGTAATCAATTCAGAAGATCTGCCGAGGTTACATAATGATGTGGTCTAGTGTCTTGTCAGTTTCGAGTTGGTGTTCCCACCATCGTTCTTCAATATTATGATGCACCTCCTGGTTCACCTAGTCAAAGAGATTTTCATTATCGGTTCTATATTTCTACACAATATGTTCCCCTTTGAGAGGTTCATGGGAGTCTTAAATAAATATGTTCGTAACCGTGCTAGGCCAAGAGGAAGCATCGTCAAGGGCTATGGAATAGAGGAGGTCATTGAGTTTTGTGTTGACTTTGCTCCTGACCTTAAGTCAATTGGTCTTCCTCAATCGCGGCACAAGGGTAGACTGAGTGGAAAAGGCACACTCGGAAAGAAATCAATGATATGTATGGATGGGCATTCTTTCACTCAAGCACACTACACAGTTCTACAAAATTCCATCTTGGTGGCTCCGTACATTGAGGAATACAAGAATATTCTACGCTCCCAAAACCCTAGGCAGACTAACTCCTTTGTTTCACGGCTCCACATGGCGACTTTCGGCAATTGGTTGCAATCACATCTAATGAATGACAAGGATGTTGGAGATGAGTTGTACTCCTTGTCAGGTCGCCATCTTCGACTATAATGACTTTAAAAGGGTATGAGATAAATGGGAATACATTTTACACGATTGCCCAAGATAAAAAGAGCACCAACCAAAACAGTGGTGTCCGCTTTGATGCAACAAAAAACAATGGGTAAAAGGACACATAATATGATTACATAGAGGAGATATGGGAACTTGACTATGGACCTTCTTTTAAAGTCCTTTTGTTTGGGTGCCAATGGGTCAAACTGACAGACGGGGAAAGGTAGACAAGCTGTACGTGATAACAACAGTGGATCTGAACAAACTTGGGTATAGAGAAGAACCATTCGTCCTAGCCAAAGACGTTGCTCAGGTTTTTTATGTGAAGGACATTTCTACCAAACCCCCTTGCTGTGGTAAAGAACTAGGGATGTCCTCATCATCCTCCCCCCTTGAAAAGGCATCAACCTTGATGCAGCAAGGTCATCTCCACGATATGGTGTCAAATCAGCAACATTGAATGAATTACTCACACCAAACTCATCAACTGGAAGGTCTATCTCGTAAGCATTGTCATCGATTTTCTCAGGCACTTTGTAGGGACCAGCACCTCGAGGTAACAACTTGGACTTTCCCAACTTTGGAAATCTATGTTTTCGAAAGTGCACCCATACTAAGTCTCCTGGACGAAATAGAACCTCCTTTATTTTCTTGTTTACTCTTTCAGCCACATACTTCCCCTTCTTCTCTATGACATCCTTTGTCTTCTCATGTATCTTCTTCACAAAATCAGCTCTCTTTGATGCCTCCATATTTATTCTCTCTTGTATGGGAAGTGGTAACAAATCAAGTGGTGTAATGGGCTTGAATACATAGACCACTTCAAATGGGCAAAGCTGAGTAGTAGAGTGGACAGCCCTATTTTATGCGAATTCCACATGTGGCAAACACTCCTCCTACCCCCGCACATTTTTTTCTTGATCATGGTTCGCAACAATGTTGATAATGTGCGATTAACCACCTCCGCTTGTCCATGATTTTGGGGGTGACATGTTGATGAAAACAACAACTTTGTTCCTAGCTTCCCCCATAATGTCTTCCAAAAGTAGCTCATAGACTTCACGTCATGATCAGAAACAATAGTCCTTTGTACTCCATGTAGTCTCACTATGTCCCTGAAAAACAGATTAGCAATATGCGACGCATCATCACATTTGTGGCAAGCAATAAAGTGTGACATCTTTGAGAATCTATCCACTACCACAAATATAGAATCATGCCCTCTTTTAGTCCTCGGTAAACTTAGCACAAAATCCATACTAATATCTTCCCATGGTGTAGTAGGTGTAGGTAGAGGAGTATACAAACCATGGGGCTTCAATTTTGATTTAGCCTTGTTGCAAGTGATGCAACTTTGCACAAACCTATAAACAACACGTCTCATATGTGCCCAATAAAAATTGTCAGCCAACATAAGTAATGTTTTCTCACGTCCAAAGTGTCCCATCAATCCACCACTTTGAGATTCCTACAATAGCATAAAACGCAAAGAACACTCGGGAATACATAATTTGTTAGCTCTAAACATAAATCCATCATGTATATGATATTTATCCCAAGCCTTCACATTAGAACAATTAGCATAAGGTGTAGAAAACTCTTTATCTTTAGCATATAGTGGTTTCAAACTCTCCAAACCCGAAACTTGGACATCCAGTTTAGTGAGTAACATGTTTTTTTAGATAAAGCATCAACAACCACATTATCTAATCCCTTCTTATGTTTAATAATGTGTGGGAAAGATTCTATAAATTCTACCCATTTAGCATGTCTCTTATTAAGATTGGATTGATTCTTTAAAAATTTCATAGCCTCATGATCAGAATGTATAATGAACTCTTTAGGCCACACATATTGTTTCCATACTTCTAGAACTCTCACAAGTGCATATAAATCCTTGTCATAGACAAAATAATTCAGTTGAGCACCATGCAATTTCTCAGAAAAATAAGCAATAGGTTTCTTATCTTGCATTAACACACCTCCAATACCTATGCCACTAGCATCACATTCAATTTTGAATTGTCTATTAAAATTGGGTAGCATCAATAATGGGGCCGAAATCAACTTGTTTTTTAAAGTAGCAAAAGCAATATCTTGAGCAACCCCCACTCAAAATTCACACCTTTCTTAAGAAAATCATTCAAAGGGGAAACAATAGTACTAAAGTCCTTCACAAATCTTCTATAAAATCTAGCAAGTCCATTAAAACTTCTTACTTGACTCACATTCATGGGAATTGGCCAATTTTTCATTGCCTCAATTTTAGATTCATCTACTTCAATCCCATGTTTAGAAACAACATATCCAAGAAATATGAACTTATCTTTGCAAAAAGTGCACTTCTCTAAATTGCCATACAATTTATTTTCTCTTAGCACATGGAAGACTTGTCTAATATGATCAATGTGTTCATGTTCATTGTGGCTATATATGAGAATATCATCAAAATAAACAACCACAAAATTGCCAATAATATCTCTCAAAACATGGTTCATTAATCTCATGAAAGTACTAGGTGCATTAGTTAATCCAAAAGGCATCACTAACCAATCATATGAACCAAAAAAAAAATTAAAGGCTGTTTTCCACTCATCCCCCTCTTTCATCGTAATTTGATGATAACCACTACGCAAATAAATTTTAGAGAAAACAACATCACCACTTAATTCATCTAACATGTCTTCCAAACGTGGTATAGGATGATGATAACGAATAGTTATGTTGTTAATTGCTCTACAATCTACACACATGCGCCAAGTACCATATTTCTTAGGAACTAAAATAACAGGAGAAACACAAGGAGATAGGCTTATTCGAATATAAGCTTTATCAAAAAGCTCTTGTACTTGTTTCTGAATTTCCTTTGTCTCTTGGGGATTTGTCCTATAGGGAGCTCGATTTGGCAATGATTATCTAGGAATCAAATTATGGTGACCCAGCACACCACTGCATGTGTAGTGTGCAAGTCGATGACATAATACTCACAGAAGGACTTACCTGTGAATATTACATCCCTCAGAGTAGTACGACAGAAACACAGCGGGTCCAAGCAAAGCTATAGGATACAGACTTCATTACAAAATCTTGAGAATCTCATTGATACATCAAGAAGATCTCCTGCAAATGAAACATCAGAAGAAGCAATGCGAGGCTCCAAGCTGGAGAATAACTCTAGCTCAGAACTAAATCACTAAGGCTGGTGTCAGCCCTAATCCATGGCTTGTAACAGCTAAATCCATGAATGGACTCCATATACTCCTTGATAGCTTCTCCTCCACCAGCGTTGCTGATGACGATGCTTTATCGTCTAAGTAGTAAATCACCGTACCTAGCTTCATGAGGTAGCGATGGCTTCACGATGACGGCTTCCATAAGGCTTCAACTCCAAGCAGGGGATCAAACGGGAAAGAATGAGTAACGAGCGTTACTCAAAAAGTTCATGATATATGGTGGGTAGTTTGATGCACTAACTACAACTTTAGATTCGAAAGAGTCATAAGCTAATGCAAGGTTTTGTAAATCTTTCTTCAAGAGGTTGCTTTTCATTCCGAATACTATGCCCGCCAGACCATCACAGGAGCTAGAACTTCATGGAGTTGCCTTTCCTGTAGTGTTCGCAGTTCCTTCCCGGAACAGGGGGTAACATGCCACATCCTTTTACACTCTACATAGGTGCGTTACTTTACCCATGGGCGACCAAGACCATGTTGCACAACCAGGCTTAAGTTCATGTCCACGCCCACTTAGGTGTGGGGCCCGGTTATTGATCCAAGCCAAACCGTGCTTCTCCGCACAACGCATGCCCACCCATTTCTGCCAGCAGGTTGAACGCCTGATTCCACCCTTCACGATGGATATCTACGCGCCCCTGGCAGACCATCATAGACCCGCAGAGTCCGTGGGAATTAAGGGATCCCACCCATGTGCATGTAGTCTCGCAAGACCTACATCGTACGTCTCTGGCAGCCCGTTGACATGGGAACGAGAAACGATCACAACTGACTTACTCCCCCCATAGAAGACCCATGGTCAACGAGGTATTTACGGCGCACCGAATTCTGACGGCATCTGTGATTAATTCCTAGGTAATACTTTCCCATGCAGATGGAACCTTCCTTTGACCTATTCATCTTACTATGGTTCCATCCGCCCACCAAACAGAACACTACCACTCGGGTAGTCATTCAAGTAGTCATATTATTATAAAAAATAGGATCATGCATTCTTTTGAGACGAGGTGGTAATACGATAGAGTTTTTGCAATTAGTTTGTTAGGAAGTACTGCAAAGGATAGCAAAGTGATGAACTCGCCTGAGATTGAAATAACTATAATAATCAACCTCTTCGGGGTTCGAGGGTCGCACAGAGAAATCCCGACATCTGAAAGATAGCAAAGTAGTCCCGGTAAGGACTATAGAAAACTTTGGCAAGATGATACATGCATAGTAATGAGATGCATCGTGAATTGCCCTGGAAAACACCCCACCTTACAAGTGTAAGCCACGTCTGATACGATATCTCAAACACATAGATTTTAGATAAAATGTTTCATTACTTATGGTGATGTGGTTCTTAGTTCTTTTAAACTTGCATGTGTTTCACTTATACTTAGCAAACAATTGTTACAATGTTTAGGTAGAGGTTTTTATTACTGGTTAGATAACAAGACAACAACACATGGAAAATAACTATTGAAAAGATAACAGTCACATCTTATTTTATATTCAAAAAGGGTAGAGCATCTTACTAAGAGTTTACTTGAAAAATGAGGATCTAATACATCTAATCTATCATCACAATAATTGCTAATGACTAGTGATGATAGGTTTAGTAGGTGTGAAAACATGAGGGTTTTATTAGTAAGGAAAATAATGACGTGGTAGTTATTTTTGGTTATAATGGAATACTATATAATTCCATTATACCATAAGAAATAAGTTTATAAATTAAACAAAATGTTTTATGTTTGACCAATTTGAGTTGGAAATGCTTTTCTCTTTTATTTGGTATATCATTTTATGCTTTCTGAAAATATTTGAATAATTTATTAATTTTAAATGAATTTAAATGATTAGGCAAAACATTGCACACATAAAAACTTGGTCAAATGACTTTGTAAACATCATAGATGAGTTGCATTTATCATTTCGAGCATTTTCGTATATATCTTGATTTTTCTGATTTTATGAATTATTTCCTTTTTTTCTCAATTTTAAATGGTTTAATTTAATTAAAGAAAATATTAATTTTTAAACTTTATCAAATATTTTTTAAAAGTTGATAATCATTTAGATTATATTTTTCTAAACAATTCCCTATATTAATTGATAAGGGGTGGCCCAATCTTCTCAGTGAACTCACAGATAACTTCTGAATTGATAACTAGTGCGCCACTAAGAACTCTCCGGCTGATCCCTGATGCCAATGCAAAAGATAGCAACCCAATGGATATTCTCAACTCCACACTCTTGCACAAGTAATCCACCGACTACAAGTGGTTCTGTACCGTCTTATTCCCAGTGGAACAGCAGGTATCACGTAAAGTTTGCAGATGAACTTCCAGTTGAAAGGCTTACAAGCAGTTTCAATCTAGAGGTCTAGGGTTTTTGGGTTTAACGTAGTCTACCCTCTCCTATGCGCCCCAAGGGGTATATAAGAGGGGGGGGTGCGGCCACAAGGCTTCCCTTGCGCAAGCACCTAACCTAATTGGACTAGGACTCCTACTAGGACACCAAAATAGATACAAACCGACCCCCACACAAGGGGTGCGGCCAAATTGGTATACAAACCAATCCTAATTGAACTAGGTCTTGTATATGGCGCATTGATGCTCCTTGTGGGCGCCTTCCTCTTGCCTTGTTCATGTATGAGTGTGGAATAACATAATTGGATTGTTTTCCACACTTGGTGCATTTAATCTTGTGGAGGCACCATCCCCTTATCATGATAACAATTGTTGTATGTTGTTTTCACCATGCTAGCACTTGTTTTCCATCTCCTCTTGAAGTCCATGCTCATCCTTGTGTAGCTCCTCTCCATGATCTCCATTCATGTTTGTGTTATCAACAAACCTAAGAATACATAAATGCAAAGATTTAGGTAGTATAAAGCTCTCACAATTATCAACATTATATTCAAGTAGGAGTGAATTCACCTGTTGTTGTAATAGCTTGGTTCTTGATCTTGTCATTGGACCAATCCTTACTTCATTAGCTTTGATTGGTGGATCTTCATGTTCAACAATAGGTGAAGAGCTAGGGATGTCCTCATCATCCTCCCCCTCTTGAAAAGGCATCGACCTCGATGCTAAATCTTCTCCATGGTATGGTGTCAAATCGGCCACATTGAAAGAATTACTAACACCAAGCTCATCAATTGGGAGGTCAATCTTGTATGCATTATTATTGATCCTTGAAATAACTTTGTAAGGGCCGGCTCCTCTAGGCATTAACTTGGATTTTCGCAATGTAGGAAATCTATCCTTCCGAAAGTGTACCCAAACCATATCTCCGGGGTGAAAAATTACTTCTTTCCTCTTCTTGTTCACCCTCTCGGCCACATTCTTTCCTTTCTTTTCTATAGCATCCTTTGTCTTCTCATGTATCTTCTTCACAAAATCAGCCCTCTTGGATGCCTCCATATTAACTCTCTCATGTAACGGTAGTGGTAATAAATCAAGAGGTGTAATTGGCTTGAAACCATAAACTACCTCGAAGGGACATAATTGAGTGGTTGAATGCACGGCTCTATTATAAGCAAATTCCACATGAGGTAAACACTCCTCCCACTCTTTCAAATTCTTCTTGATCATGCCTCTTAGCAATGTAGATAATGTCCTATTAACCACCTCGGTTTGTCCATCGGTTTGGGGGTGGCAAGTAGTAGAAAATAATAGTTTCGTGCCAAGCTTCCCCCAAAGTGTCTTCCAAAAGTAACTCATGAACTTGACATCTCTATCGGAAACAATTGTTCTTGGAACTCCATGTATTCTCACAATCTCCCGAAAGAATAAAGTTGCAATGTGAGAAGCATCATCACTCTTGTGGCAAGCAATAAAGTGAGCCATCTTTGAAAATCGATCCACTACCACAAAGATAGAATCATGCCCTCTCTTTGTCCTTGGCAAGCCCAAAACGAAATCCATACTTATATCCTCCCATGGTGTACTAGGTGATGGCAATGGAGTGTACAAACAGTGGGGTTTTAGCTTAGACTTGGACTTGTTGCAAGTGATGCATCTTTGCACCAATCTATAGACATCTCTCCTCATATGTGCCCAATAGAAATTCTCCGATAACATGAGCAATGTCTTTTCTCTTCCAAAGTGTCCCATCAATCCTCCACTATGAGATTCCTGGATTAAGAATAAACGCAAAGAACACTCGGGAATACATAGTTTGTTAGCTCTAAACAAATACCCATCATGTATGTGAAATTTGTCCCATGCCTTAACATTAGTACATTTATTAAATGGCATGGAAAATTCATTATCATTGTCATATAAATCTCTAATATTCTCCAAACCCGAAACTTTAATCTCCATGTTTGATAATAACATATTCTTTCTAGACAAAGCATCGGCAACTACATTATCCAATCCCTTCTTATGTTTTATAATGTATGGAAACGATTCAATAAATTCAACCCATTTAGCATGTCTCTTATTCAAATTAGATTGGCACTTCAAGAATTTCAAAGCTTCATGATCACTATGTATAATAAATTCCTTAGGCCATAAATAATGTTTCCACACCTCTAACACTCTCACAAGGGCATACAATTCTTTATCATAAACGGAGTAATTCAATTGTGCACCATGCAATTTTTCAGAAAAATAAGCAATAGGTTGTTTATTTTGCATGAGCACACCTCCAATACCTATGCCACTAGCATCACATTCAATTTCAAATTGTTTCTCAAAATTAGGTAGCATTAAAAGTGGGGCCGAAATCAACTTCTCCTTCAAAGTATCAAAAGCAATATCTTGTGAAACACCCCATTCAAAATTAACACCTTTCTTAGTTAGATCATTCAAAGGGGCAGCAATTGTACTAAAATTAGGCACAAATCTTCTATAGAAACTAGCAAGCCCATTAAAACTTCTAACTTGACTCACATTAGTTGGAATTGGCCAATTTCGAATAGCTTCAATTTTAGATTGATCAACTTCAATTCCATGCTTAGAAACAACATAACCAAGAAATATTACTTTATCTTTGCAAAAAGTGCACTTTTCAAGATTACCATACAATTTATTATTTCTTAGCACTTGCAAAACTTGTCTAATATGATCCATGTGGTCATGTTCATTGTGGCTATATATAAGAATATCATCAAAATAAACTACCACAAATCTACCAATAAAGTCTCTCAAAATATGGTTCATTAATCTCATGAAAGTACTAGGTGCATTAGTTAAACCAAAGGGCATTACTAACCACTCATATAAACCAAATTTTGTCTTAAAAGCAGTTTTCCATTCATCTCCCTCTTTCATTCTTATTTGATGGTATCCACTACGCAAATCAATTTTTGAGAAAAGAGTAGCACCACTTAATTCATCTAACATGTCATCTAAACGTGGTATAGGATGACGATAACGAATAGTGATGTTATTAATTGCTCTACAATCTACACACATGCGCCAAGTACCATCTTTCTTAGGAACCAAAATAACGGGAACGGCACAAGGAGAAAGACTAACCCGAATATAACCTTTGTCCAATAGTTCTTGTACTTGCTTTTGGATCTCCTTTGTTTCTTGTGGATTGGTTCTATAAGGGGCTCGGTTTGGGAGAGATGCTCCCGGGATCAAATCAATTTGATGTTCAATTCCTCTCAATGGTGGCAATCCCGAGGGCACATCTTGTGGAAAAACATCCTCAAAATCCTGCAAAACATTAGAAACACCAAGAGGAATAGGGGTCATGTCATTAGAAACCAAAATCTCTCCCTTGTGAATAAGCACAATAGGGACTAGTGAAGGATCATCCCTAAATTCCCTCAAATCCTCTTTAGTGGCTAACATGCATAATAGGTTCTCTCTCTTTTTACCACTCGAATTGGTTTTGCTATCACTCCCCATGGCTTGTAGTTTTGGTGTTCCCTCATCCCTCTCTCTTTCTTTTTCCACTTTCCTCTCAATTTTGGATTGGGACTCTTGTAGAATTTGTTGTGGAGTCATAGGCCTCAAAATAATAGTCTTCCCATGATGATATAGCTCATATGTATTTGCTCTTCCTTCATGCTTCACACTTCTATCAAATTGCCAAGGTCTTCCCAATAATAAGTGGCAAACTGTCATGGGCACCACATCAAACTCAATAATATCTTTATAAGGTCCAATTTGGAACTCCACTCTCACCATATAAGAAACCTTCATTTGTCCCGTGCTACTCAACCATTGGATATGATAAGGAGAAGGATGTGGTATATATTTCAAGTTGAGCTTTGCACATAGATCTTTGCTAGCCAAATTTCTACAACTTCCTCCATCAATAATGACTTTGCAAGCCATGTTAGGACCAATAATAGCTTTGGTTTGGAACAAATTGCACCTTTGATGTTCAGGAGTAGGCACCACACTCAATGAATTTTGGGTGCACACAATAGATGGCATAGTAGTAGCATAAGCATCCAAAGGAGAATCACTCAAATAGCCATCATCATCATCAATATCATTAGGATCAACATCATCACCTGTCTCATACTCATTGTTCTCATTGATCACCATCACTTTTGTATTTGGACAATCCCTCTTAAAGTGCCCTTTTCCTCCACATGTGTGACATGAAATATCTCTTGTTCTTGATGTAGAAGCACTTGAACCCGTGGTACTCACACTTGGTTGTGATGGTTTCTTTGCAATTGAAGAACTAGGCTCGGGTTTAGAAGAAGAAGCACCTCGAAAACTTGAAGATGGTGTTGGTGGAGGAGGTGCACTAGGCATAGAGGATGATCTCATAGGAAATCTAGCCCTTGTTCTATTAGTAATTTTTGCCTCCTCAAGGATATGTGCTTCGGCCTCCCTTGCATGGTGTAATAGCTCATGGATATTTTGGTATTGATGATGCCTCACAATGCCTTTGATTTTGTAGTTCAAACCCGAAAGGAATCTTTGCATTGTTTGCTCCAATTGTTCTCTCACACGTGCCCTTTGCATAATTAGCTCCATCTCTTGATAATAAGCATCAACACTCATAGTTCCTTGCCTCAATTGTTGCAATTGATCAAATTGTTGCCTTATGTAATTGGGTGGAACAAATCTATCTCTCATAATCCTCTTCATGTTGTTCCAAGTGACAATGGGCAATTCTCCATCTTCTTGTCTCTTCCTCAAAAGCTCATCCCACCATCTAAGAGCATAACCATCAAACTCACTTGAAGCCAATTTGATCTTTCTATCCTCATTGTACTCATGCATTCTCCATAGTTTTTCCATCTTCAACTCCCATAGCAAATATTCTTCGACATCCATATTATCAAAGCTAAATGATGGAATAGAAAATTTAGGTTTACTCAAACCATCTTCTCTAGGATTAGCTTGCACCACATTGTTTGGCATTCTTCTTTCTCCAAAATTTTGGTTTCGGCCATTATATCCTCCTAGGCCTCTTTCCTCTCTATTTCGGCCATGAACATGATTTCTTGCACCAATAGCTTCCACTCCATTATTAGCATCACTATGGACACTAGCATTGTCATCATCAATAAGAGGCATTCTTGTTTGAATCATGGTTTGAAGTCCAGCAAGGGTAGTAGTCATTTGAGCAATAGAATCATGAATTGATTTCACTTCCCCTCCATTAGTTTCGGCCAATTTGTGTGTGGCCTCCATCTTGGTTTCCATAGCTTGGAGAGCCTCATATAAGGGATCACATGCATCTTGAACAAATTGTTTGAGTCCATTATGATTGTCCACTATCTCCTTTGCCAAAACATCCCTAAGAGCCTCATACTCTCTCCAATTAACTCCCTCCTTATGGTCCTTCTTTTGCTGCACAAGATCACCACTAGAAAGATCCATTAGTAGGTTAGTGTAATAGAAACAAGTATAGGTTGTGGTGCCTCTCACAACTCACTCAAAAATCTAGCAAGACAATAGGATATCTTACCACTCCAAAGTGAATAGAGATACTTACCACAAGTAGAGGCAATTAAAGTACTTTGGTGTGAAGAAGAGAATACCCAGGTTTTTAACTCTCACAAAAGCAAACAAGGTTATTTAGTGGGGCTTGGTATGGATACCTAACAATCACCAAAGTAACAATCCTATTTGCTGTCTTAGTGAAGATATAAAATACCCAAGGAAACTCACACAATATGGAGACAAATGTGGCAATGCAATATGTGGATGAGTTTTGCAATGCACTAGAAAGTCACTAGCTAGGCTCTTAATTGACAGGCACAAGATTGCTCAATGAAAAACCAAGTGTCACAATGGCAAGCTCAACTAGTAAACAATAGCAATGATATAGCCTTTTAGCACTTTCTCTTTTCTCTTTTCTCTTTTCTCTTTTTTTTATACTTTTTGCTTTTTCTATTTTTTTGAATTTTTCAATGGCCTTACACTAAGCTAGGAGCAATAATTAACCAAACACAAGTGAACACAATGGTGGTGATGAAATATGAGCAACCTGTCAGAGCACAAAATAGCTATACTTGTGGGCAAGTTCCTATTTGAATGCTGTAGAAAGGCTGTGGCTAAGGTTCACAAGGGTACGGATATATTGGTCCTAGTGATGAAAACAGGAAAATAAAAGAGAAAACAAAAGATTCTAGGTGAAATTGTGGCTTTGGAGCACTCACGGCAGCTAGTAATACTCACGGCAGCAAAACAGCGCAGTTTTGTATGGCTGCAGGACTCACGGCAGCAAAAACTGCTGTTTTTTGTACCGCGGCAGAGACAGCAGCTAGTAAGCGCGCGCGGCAGCAACACTGGTGATTCCTGTGCCGCGGCAGAGCGCTGCGGGTGCGCTGGTAAGCAGTGAGACGGGCGCGGGGGTGGATTTGTAAGCGCCCGAACGGTGGAATCCGAGCCCTAGTCGAACACGGTAGCGAGCGGGTGGCGGCAGCGTTTTGCGGCAAAAACCGTGTCGCGGCAGCGCGCGGTGGTGTGATATGGTAAGCGTGAGGCGGCCGGGTGGGGGGTTTTGGTAAGTGTGTTACACGACGAATCCGAGTGCGGGTAGGGGTGGTGGGGCGATGCGGTACGGCAGGAAAACGTGAAGATTTGCTGCCGCGGTAGGAATACTAGGGGAACTCGGATTGGAGATGAATATGATGGATCTGCAGCGGATTTTTTTGGTATTTTTTGATAGGATCTCGGCTAGATGAACAAGAACCCTAAACCTAGCCGAAAAATATGAAACTAAAAACGAGAAAAAGTAACACAAATCTAACACAAAGACAGCACTAGTAATTGAAACTAAGATGATATCTAAGCTATGGCAAGAACTAAAACTATTTTTGTGGGGCTTTTTCTGGATAGGAAAATAAAACACTCAAACTAAAGGGTAAAATTATGATAGCTCACCGAGGCAACCTGTAAATCTGATACCAAGATGATAAGGGGTGGCCCAATCTTCTCAGTGAACTCACAGATAACTTCTGAATTGATAACTAGTGCGCCACTAAGAACTCTCCGGCTGATCCCTGATGCCAATGCAAAAGATAGCAACCCAATGGATATTCTCAACTCCACACTCTTGCACAAGTAATCCACCGACTACAAGTGGTTCTGTACCGTCTTATTCCCAGTGGAACAGCAGGTATCACGTAAAGTTTGCAGATGAACTTCCAGTTGAAAGGCTTACAAGCAGTTTCAATCTAGAGGTCTAGGGTTTTTGGGTTTAACGTAGTCTACCCTCTCCTATGCGCCCCAAGGGGTATATAAGAGGGGGGGGTGCGGCCACAAGGCTTCCCTTGCGCAAGCACCTAACCTAATTGGACTAGGACTCCTACTAGGACACCAAAATAGATACAAACCGACCCCCACACAAGGGGTGCGGCCAAATTGGTATACAAACCAATCCTAATTGAACTAGGTCTTGTATATGGCGCATTGATGCTCCTTGTGGGCGCCTTCCTCTTGCCTTGTTCATGTATGAGTGTGGAATAACATAATTGGATTGTTTTCCACACTTGGTGCATTTAATCTTGTGGAGGCACCATCCCCTTATCATGATAACAATTGTTGTATGTTGTTTTCACCATGCTAGCACTTGTTTTCCATCTCCTCTTGAAGTCCATGCTCATCCTTGTGTAGCTCCTCTCCATGATCTCCATTCATGTTTGTGTTATCAACAAACCTAAGAATACATAAATGCAAAGATTTAGGTAGTATAAAGCTCTCACAATTATCAACATTATATTCAAGTAGGAGTGAATTCACCTGTTGTTGTAATAGCTTGGTTCTTGATCTTGTCATTGGACCAATCCTTACTTCATTAGCTTTGATTGGTGGATCTTCATGTTCAACAATAGGTGAAGAGCTAGGGATGTCCTCATCATTAATTATATTTTTCTGGTTATTAGATTAAAAGTTATTGAATTAATAGGGTTTATTAATTTTCTGCCAATATTTAAATTGACAGGTGGGTCCCACCTGTCATAATCAGTTTTTATTCAAAAAATTAAAATAAAATGGACTAATGACGTCACTGTGATGTCATGATGACATCACATGAACTCAAATCCGCACAGATGGATTCAATTCGATTCCTAGAGGGGAAATTGGTGATTTTGGTTTGCACCATTGGAACGAGGAGCGAGTGGGGGTTCTAGGGGTGGCAGCGCCGCTTCCAAAAGGTCGCCGGAGTCGCCAGCGGCAAGCAATGGCGTGGCGGAGAGACCCGGCCAACAGTGATACGATGATTTCGTAGATAAAACTCCAAATCTGAAGCACCGTGAGGAGCGTATGCTCACCAGGAGCATGTAGAGCTTGACGGCGAGTGCAGGGAGGGTGTGAATCGACGGCGGCATCGAAATCTGGCCGACGGCCATGGTTGAGGAAGATGGCTCGATTCCGGTGATTCTTTCCACCCCGGCCCGTGTGCTTGCTCGAGTTGAGAGAGCAGACGACGACGAACTCGTTGGTAGTCTCGGGGAGGCGCGAGAACAACCACAGTGTCGGCGACGAGAGGCGGTCTCCGGCGGTTAGGGTTAGGGTTCCGGTTCGTACAGAGAGAAGGAGAGTGAGCGGGGCGATGAGTGAGAGTGAGGAGGAGGTTCACGACTCCCTCCTCTCCCTTATCCGCGTAGGGGAAAGCCAACAGGAGGTGACACCGCGTCGATGACGCGACTTGCGTCGCCACTGCCTTCTGGCCGGAGTTGGGAGAGAAAGAAAAGAAATAACATTTTATGGATAACCCCCTGGGAGTTTTTACCAATTACTAAGAATTCCTTCTGTCTTATAAACTAAACAGAAAACCTTTGTTTTTAGGACCAATTTGTAAGCAGAAAAATTAATAAAATATTTATTTGAATTCCTCATCAAATTTTACATCTTACCATGTTTTGTTTTGGTGAATTTGAAGATATTTGTATTTTTTATTTAGGGTGCTAGATTAAGTGGTTTTGTTGTTTTCTCTTCTTTTAATTTATTTAATGGCTTTAAAATTATGCTAAAGCATGTTTAATAAAAGCACACACTCCAAGCTTGTGGATACCAAGGTGGTGTATCATAATTGGAAAATTTTAGGTATAATCCCTTATAGAAAATAGTTTGGTAACACTAGTGAGTAGTGTTTTTATCTATTATGGAAAATTCACCAATTATGAAATATCACTCCAAGTCATACCAGATGATTTTTAATTGGTGAAGGGACTTGTTTTATTTTAGGTGGCTTAGTTATTTTCATAACTAAGGTTCTTATCAAGTCTGGTGGACATTTCTTCATATTGGGGTGCAAGCCATATTTGTTATTTTATGCACTTAATCATGTGGAAAACAAGAGTGGCTTTGGAATCTTATTTGCTTGTTTTCCCATAGGTTCCAATATGGATGTTATCCCATGTTGGTTTAAGAACATGCAATCATTTACATGGTTATCTACAGATGAATCTTTGCTGTTATCTATTAGTCTTGTGTATGAAAGGATCTGGAAAACACGATATTAAGCTTGTTTTCATCTACCTCCACATATCAATACATGTGGATGCAATTGCTTTTATTCATTCATTCTTAATAATTATTTCCATTTAAGATATTACTATGAGTTCCTCGTTTCTGATGGGCTTGACAAGACATAGAGTTTATAAATTCTCTAACATGAACTAATGCTTCACTGAATAATTTCTTACTGAGACAGTGTTGCTCCTTGTTGACTTCTGTTGCTTGTTGTTCTTCTCTCTAGTTGCCACTTGTCTTCAAATTGCCTTTGTCCATTGCAGGTAGGTTCCTCTCTTGGTTTCCAACCTCAACTGTCTCACCATTGTGGTGAAAACAACCAATTTATCCAAACAAATATTTTACTTAGATGATTATAAAAGAATGTGAGTTTATTTAATGACATCAAGTTACCATATGCATATAATAAGAATTTGTTAACAAGTGGATCAGACTTGCCTCCAAATTACTAATCATATACAACAGGCTGAGATGTACTAGGTTATTCAACCCTCTGTTTGTTTGTGTATGACACTCAATTCTTTGAGTATACAAAAGTGATCTGTTAACAAGGTAGCTAGTATTGTTATCAAACTACTTCTATATAACACTAAGATTGGAGTATCACACTCTTTCAAGAGATTTTATAAGATCATATCAGGATACAAGAGTTCCAAGTACTCTTATAGAATATTAGAGTAGCACTTATAAAATACTCTAAATAATATTCTTGAAGATCTTCCTGTGGTAGTTCCTCTTCTCTTGTGGGTGCTTCTCTTGTAGAATGATTTAGAGAAGATTGCAAAACAAGATAATCTAGACAAGGTAGCTAGATATTGATATTGAGACTTAGGTAAACTTTTATTCTTCTTAAAAATACTTGTTATTATTCCTTAGTTGTATCCAGGGATACTTTAATTGTTGAATGCTGATTTGGATAGAAATATGGAGTGTTTGTGGAATGATGACTTAATAGTAAGTTGATCAAATGGTTCACTGATGTGTTGAGCTTTCCTATACTCGCTTGTATAAGATGATTGAGACAATGAACAAGTAAAGCTATTTGGGTTCTAATGACTTAGATCATGGTTGTTAATAAGTTACTCAGGGTGCATGTTGTTATTTTACATTGTTCATTTGTACTCATGATGCAGACATAGAGGTTTGGAAAGATCATAGGTAATGATAAAGGTTTAACAATAGTTAAGAAGATTTATTTCTTCTTTTAAGTACTCCTTTTATAGTTGATGAGATATGTACATATTCGATAAATTTGTTAATACAATTATTATATCATGTCCCATTGGTGGGTTTTGAGTTAAGACTTGTGGTTGTCATTTGTTTTCTATTAAACCTTTGTTATTTGATTGTGAAGATGCACTTAATAGTTATGACATAATTTATAAAGGTGTAGTGTGAATGGTTGATAACTTAGAGAGTTATTGTTTTATAGAAGATCACATCTCTGTTGATGAGATGGTTCAATTATGCATTACTCATTTGTGAAAGTATGATCATCAGTTATGTGCTTTGGATACTCACCCCTCTTTGGTTGTAGTTACCTAGTGAATTATCCCAAGTCACTTATAGACTTGAGGTTAGACTTGTTGAGAGTTAGTGTTGGTCATAACCAACTATGGTTTGCCTTATCAGATGATTTGATTTGTAAAGATTCTATGTTATAAAGATCACTCCAAATGTACTCTTGACTAGATGAACTAGACCTATTTCATCATGTCAAGTGAAACATTGGTCACTTTGTATCGTTTAAACTTTCGCGCCAAAATTTCCCGTACTTTTAGATGCATGCATTGAAAATGCACATATTATAAGTAGATCCTTATAACCTCCCAAACACTGGGATGTTACACAAATCAATTTGGTGCTCAGTCCCTCTCAATGGTGGCAGTCATGAGGGTATTTTTTCTGGAAAAACATCATCAAAATCCTGCAAAATATTAGAAACACAAATAGAAAGAGGAGTTATGTCATTAGAAACTAAAATTTCCCCTTGTGCATGAGCACTATAGGTACTAAACTAGGATCCTCTTTAAACTCTCTCAAGTAATCTTTGGTGGCTAACATGGTTAAAAGGCTCACCCCTTACTTTTACCACTCGGCCTAGGTTTTGTTTCACCCACAAAAGTTGTGTTTTCAGTCTTCCCATCGCTCTCACTCTCTCTTTCGAGATTCACTTCAGTTTTCTGTCTAGACTCATTTAGAATTTGTTGTGGTGTCATAGGCCTCAAGATAATATCCTTGTTATTCCAATTCAGTTGGTATGTTTTTGCTCTCCCATTGTGTATAGCCTTTTTGTCAAATTGCCATGGCCTCCCAAGTAGCATATGGAAAACTGTCATGGGAACCACATCACACTCAATTGTATCCTTGTATGGTCCAATCTGAAAGTCCTTTCTCACAATATGGCACACCTTGATTTCTTCTTTGTCACTCAACCATTGGATATAATATGGGTGTGGGTGTGGAATATATCTCAACTTGAGCTTTGCACATAAATCCTTGCTTTCTAAATTTCCGCAACTCCCTCCATCAATGATTACCTTGCAAGCTATTTGTGGACCCACAATTGCTTTGGTTTGATATAGATTGCATCTTTGGCTCTCATCACTTGGAATAACACTCAAAGATTGTGTGCAAACAATAGTTGGATAATTGGTAGCATAGTGATAAGGGGATGCCCGATCTTCTCGATGAACACGCACGATAACTTGATAGATAACCAGTGTTGCACTGAAAACTCTCCTTCGATGAACCCTGATGCCAATGCAACAGCTCTCGATCCCTTTGGATATTCTCAACTCCACACTCTTGCACACCGTAATCAAAGACTACGAGTGGTCATGTACCCTCTTAATCCAAGTGGGACAGTGGATAACACGCAACTTTGCAGGGGTAACACCACCATATCGATACGAAATTGGTGGTGGATATATTTCAGATGAACATGGTTCAAGTCTGGAAATCTAGGATTCTAAGGTCTAAGCTTTCTAATTCGTGGCTAAGAGGTATATATATGGGGGGGGTGCAGCCAATGGAGGGGGGTGCGTCCACAACCATCCATAATGCGCCCCTAGCCCACTCCTACTCGGTTTGGTGCAACCAAACCCTTACAAACGGAACCCAACATGGGTTTAGCCCATTGTACTCGTAGGTCCTCTACTTAAAACGTTTGGGACAGCCTAGGACATGTCCTTGCTGCTCCCTATCAGCCTCCAATGCTCCTATTGTGTTGATGTCTCCTTTAGCTCTTGTGGGAAACAATCTCCATGACTTCCTCCATGTGTGCACACTTGTTTTCCACCATTGCATGCTTGTTTTCCAGCTCCTCTTTATGCTCTCCTCCATCCATGATTGTGTTATCAACAAACCTATCATACATAAATACATATGCTTAGGTAGTATAATATTCTTATAAACACAAATAACACAATCAATTAACAAGGAATTCACCTTGTAGTAACCATCAATTAACTTCAATATGTCCTTCCAACTCAAGCATGAACAATCATCATGTACCCCTATAATATCCATATCACATAGGCATCAATAATACCATCTTCATCATCATATGTATCCTCCTCATTAGGATAAGCATCATCTCCAGTCTCATACTCATCATCAGCATTGATAACCATTATTTTCTTGTTAGGACAATCTCTTTTAAAATGCCCTTTTCCTCCACATGTATAGCATGTCATGTCCCTATTTCGCGGTGTAGGTATAGAACCACTAGAACCCGAAGCTGGTGATGGTGTTTTCCTTGTACTAGGGGTGCTTGTCTCGGGTTTGGAACTTGTAGTCCCACGGGTTGAAGCAACTTGAGGTGTAGGTGGTGTGAAAATAGAATTCTTTGATGGAAAACTTCTCCTTGTACTCATTTGCACCTCCTCGGCCAACCTCTTTTCAGCTTCTCTTGATTGATGCAACAATTAACTCATATTTCTATATTGCACATGCCTCACAATGCTTCTAATTTTGAATTGCAATCCTGACAAAATCTTTGCATTTTTTTGTTCTGGCTCCTCTCTAACCTGAGCTCGTTGGAGTATCAATTCCATCTCCTTGTAGCAAGAATCCACATATTTTGTACCTTGCTTCAATTGTTATAGCTTTTCATAGTGGGTTCTAATATAGTTCTTGGGAACAAATCTTTCTCTTAGCAAATCTCTCTCCATGTGTTAATTTCTAGATCTTCAAGTCCTTCCCTCAACCTTGTAATGCCATCCCACCACAAGAGAGCATATCCATCAAATCCAGAAGATGCAAGCTTTACTTTTCTCTCCTAAGTGTACTCATGTAATCTCCATAGCTTCTCAATTTTTAGCTCCCACATCAAGTATTCTTCCACATCTTCAGTATCACAGGTGAGATTAGGAATAGAGAATTTTGGTTTTCCCAAGCCATCATCCTCTCGTTTCTTTTCCACAAGAACTCTCCTTGCATATCCTCCACAGCCTCCTTGTACATTGCCTCTTCCATCATCCAAATCAGCAACATTAGGGGCATTAGGTGGAGCTCTTTGTTGTTGTTGTACCAAAGTTGCTAAATTTGCAATCTGCCTTGTCAAATTTGTCATTATCTCATTCAACACATCTAAAGATTCTTGTGTAGTTTCAGCTTCAATTTTGAGGTCCATATTCCTCAACTCTTTTATCAAAGAATCATCACCCTTTTCCACCTCAGCAGTAATCCTTTTGTAAAGTGTATCTCTGAAAGCTTCATACTCATTCCACTTGACCACCTCATCTGTTTTCTTCTTAACCTGTCCATCAACATCACTAGAAGTACTCATGATTAATCTGTTAGTAAACAAAATAATCAATGTGTTGTGGTGATCTCTCACAACTCACTCAAAACCAGCAAATAAGATGAATCTTACCGTTCCAAAGAGAATATGATTTACTTACCACAAGTAGCAATGAAAAGTGTACCAAGTGTGAGAAGAGAATAAGCAGGGTATCTAGTATCACAAGACAAAACATGGTATTTGGTGGGGCTTCATTGGGAATCCTAACAACACCAAAATAGCAAATCCTATTTACTATCTAATGTGAGAAAATTGACTAAAGGAACACACTCACTCTAGGATACAAATGTGGCTTAGAAATTATATGGAAGAGTTATTGCAAGCACTAGAAAGACACTAGCAAATACTCACTGAAACAGGCACAAGATTGCTCCAATACTGTCCACAAAAATATCCAAGATATGATGTATCAAGCTCCACTAGTGATATAGTAATGGCTCGACCTCTTTTCAATTTTTTTCTCTCTTTTCTATTTTTTACTACTTTTTCAATGGCCTTTGAATCAACTAGGAGCAATAGAACAGAAAATATGGACAAGAAAAGATCAAATTGAGCAGCATGTAAGAGCAATAAAACAGCTAGTCTTATGGGTTGTGTACCTAAAATTTGCTGTAGAATGGTTGTGGCTAGGCTTATCAAAGATCAGACTAGGATACCTAGAGAGAAAAACAGGAGAAAAAAACTAAGGAAAAACAGAAGAAAACGGGTGAAAATAGCTCACGACAGCGAATTGGTTGAATATGTGTCGTACGGCAGGGAAAACGACTCAAAAACTCTGTCTGATAGAGGAACGAGCGTGAGTGTGTGCGGTGTTGCGGTGGCGTGCTGCGGGAACACGCAGCATGGGATTTTATGCCTGCGTGATGGAGTACGAGGGGAACTAGGAGCAGTGCGCTCGCGGCAACTCTTTGGCATTGAAGTTGTGCACATCAGCGAGTCGGTATCCGAGTTCGGGTAGGCGCACGCGCATAGAAAACACGTTACAAAACGCGGTTGTGGTAAGCCGCGGTAAGGAATCAGAGCATAGCTAGTAGGTGGGCGCACAACAGCGATTTCACACGGTTTTTGGTGCCCGGCAGGAATCTGATAGCAGCTAGGAGCGTCACGCAGCAAAGAAAATAGCAAAACGCGTGGATGGTAGGGAAGGAATCGAATCCGAGATCAACAAGAACAAATCCCACCATGGCAATATGAACTCGAGAAACCAAATCAACTTGTAAACATACTGTAGGTCTTGTTTTCTCGAGAAAGAAACACAAGGATAACACCGTTTTTTGTGAGATTTTCGAGTAGATGATAAAGAAAACAACTAGATGGAACCCTAACCCTAATAGTTAAAAACTAAAAACAGGAAAACATGTACGCAAATCAACAAAAAACAACAACAAGTAGAGCTAATTGGTGTTGATCTAGTCTCTGGCAGATCTAAACCTAATAGTTTTGTGGGCCTTTTTTTGAATAGGAAATAAAAACAACTATGATGGGGATGAAAATTTGCTCACCGAGTAAACCCGAGAATATGATACAAAAATGATATGGGGTGGCCCGATCTTCTCTTGTGAGCTCTCTCGAAAATATGGTGGATGTTTTGTGGATGATAAATAACTAGTGCTACACTAAGAACTCTCCTTGGATAATCCCTGTTGCCAGTGCAACAACAATCAACCCCTTTGGATATTCTCAACTACACACTCTTGCACACGCAATCAAAGATTACGAGTGGTCCTGTATCCCCTTATTCCTAGTGGAACAACAAGATATCACGCAAATTTGCAAAGGTATACTTCAAGATGAATGCTTAGCAGCAATACAATCTAGAGGCTAGGGTTTCTTTGGTTTAAACTTGTTCTATCTAATCTACACGAGGTGGTAGGTATATAAAGGAGGAGGGGTGCGGCCACAAGGGCTCCTTGCGCAAGCACTACTCCTACTAGGACTAGGACTCAACTAGGACTCCTACTTGGACTAGGAGAGACTCCTACCAGGACTAGGACTCACCTAGGAGTCCTACATGGACTAAGAGAGATACAAACCGACCCACTTTAGGTGGATTCGGCCATTATGGCATACAAGCCATGCCTAATTGAATTATGACTTCTATATGGCGCATTGATCTTCTATGGGGTGCTCTCCACTTGTTTCCATCATTGCTTAGTGTGGAAGAACATTCCTGGAGTTGTTTTCCACACTTGCACATTTGTTTTCACCACTTGGATAATTGTTTTCAGCATTTGTACTCATGTTTTCACCACTTGTAATGTTGTTTTCCAGCATCTCCATCTTGTTTTCCAGCTCCTCTTGATTGTTTTGCACCTCCATGATTGTGTTATCAATAACCCTGATCATACATAAATGCATAGACTTAGGCATTATAAAATTCTCACTATCACAAACATCATATTCAATAAGGAGTGAATTCGCCTGTTGTTGTAATAACTTGGCCCTAATCTTGTTATTGGTCCAAGTATTATTTCATCAGGCTTCTCTTGGATAACAACCTCCTTATGTGTTAAAGAACTAGGGATGTCCTCATCAATAAACATCATGGGGGGGGGGGGGTGCAGGACAACACATACATGTCAAAAGATTATAATCAGTTTGGGGAAATTCTTCCCTTCAATTATAAGACTGACCCAAGCATCATGTTAAATGATGAACATGCTCCATGGTTACAGCCGAGACGATCATAAGAAAAGTATATATATATATTTCTGTTAATTTACCTATATATATATATATATATATGTGAAGAAGGTGGGGATGTTGGCGATGTGTAATAATGTATCAAACCTTTTATGTATTGAAAACTCGGAAGAAGTTGTAACAAAACATAATGTTTCCCCTACGTACAGGGAATCCGAATGCACCATTGGATGTATGCAGGGAATCCGAATGCGTTGTTTACGAAATGATTAAGTGTCAAACATACTAAGACTCTATGATCATTTAGTTTTTGACTTTTAGTATCATTTATGCTTTGATTAATAATGTTTTTGTCACTATGCATTTTCCACCCCCACGACTTTTTCTTGATTTTTCCTAAATTCGAAAATTTTCACCAAAAATAGCCTCAAAAGGGATTTCGACCGATCTCTCGAATTATTGAGTTTTTTGTAGTTTTGTTCCATGGATTTGTTGCTTAGGACCATTTTCCATCTTTCTATTCAGCCACTTTTCCCAAAATTTTCCATTAAATTCCAAGATATGAGAAAGAATTTGTAATTTTGAGTTCCTGGACATGCAGGAAACCCGGCCTAGGCTGGCTTCAGGCCGGCCTCCCAGGAAATATTTCTGCCTTTGATTTCTCGACAGATGTTGTAACTTGTTTTTGTTTGCCATTCCTGGTCCGATTTGAGTGATTCAAATTTATCCCTCGACAAAATCTACAACACCATGTCAAGGGATCAACACGACATCGACAACCCCCAACAGCAAGTCCGCGATCATCAATCACTAGGTGTAACTTGCTTCCGCTTGAACTAACCCCTCTCTTTGTGTAACTTTTCCATTTGGACTAGCTCTTTTATATTGCTTGGCATTGCACTGGTGGCATCGAGGTTGCGTGTTTGGCACTTGTGAGAGCGTAGTTTCGATTAGGCTTGGCATTTGTATCGAAAAAAATAGAAAAAGGAGAAAAGTAAAAAGAAAAAGATCAGTGCCATGTACTATCCCTTGTAGGAATGATTATCTTCACATGCAATCTAGAGAGAGTAACCGGTTTCCCACTGGTGCAAATCTTGTTGTCTTTTCAATTTTTGAATTCGAGGTAGCGTCCTCCTTGCAGTTGTGTGTCATTGAGCTGAGTCTTTGTTTGGAACATTTCGTCATCGTCATCCATTGGCCACACTAACCCCCACCAATCATTTGTGTGCGTGTTCTTCTTTGTTTCTATTTCTTGTGAATTTGGTTCTTTTGCACCTTTTCATTGCAGTTCTTCTCTATGTTTTACAACAAACTTTTCTTGCATTTGGTTGTTTTCGCCTTCCACATTTCCAACTTTTCCACTATAAGTGTGTGTATGTGTGTGTGTTTTTTGGAGGTGTTAGTCCGTGGATCTTACAAAGCAAACCACCTTCTCTTTGTTGTGCCTTATCTTTCACCAAGATCCACAAGGCTCAATAATATCATACGAAGATCAAAAGGAGATTGACTAAGCCCATTTCTAACACTCCACACTTGTGAGCACCCTTTTTGTTTTCATCATGTCTAGGGAAAATGAGATTGAGGAAAGAGCGAACTACAACCGAAATGCCCCCGTTCCAAGGTCTTTGCACTTTGCTTTGCAAACATAGATGCGTCACGAATTTTCTTGAACCAATGATAGAATGGATAACAACTTTTCCGCACTCCAAGAATCTATTTCTCAACTTGGCCAACATCGTCATGAGCACTCCTCCTCCTCAAGCACAAGAACCTTTGGATCCTCTTCAAGGTCAAGTTCTCGACAAGAAGACCCCCGCCACCATAATGGGGATGATGAACAAAGGAATGACCATCGAGCTCATCGCAACGGCCATCTCCATGCAAGAAATAATGAGGATAACATCAATCCTATTCACAACAATCAAGATCGCCATGCTCGTCGAGAGGAACATGAGCACCAACACCATTAAGGACGCAACCCCTGTCCACGCCAAAACAATGTCAATGATGAAGGCCAACAAAGGAGAGAAGAGCGAGTCCCTTCCCCTCAAAGAGCTAATGAAAACCGCAACCATCCGCGCCACAACAATAATGGCGGACAAGCTTGAAAAAATGTCAATGGTCACCCACATGTTGATGAAGTGGGACGAGAACGCCTACAAACACACATTGATGAAGCCGAGCGTGAGCGCAAACGTCGACATCATACTGAAGCTAGAGCAAATGAACATTGAGAAGCTCACATCAATCACAACCAACCTCACCGTGAAATAAGTCAAGATAGTGTACATCAACGCCACCAATGCGCAATGAAGAAGAAAAGTTTGGAAAGCTCAAGTTCTTCATGCCCAAGTTTGCGGGAACCAATGACACCGAGACATATCTATCATGGGCTCTCAAGGTTGACAAGATATTCCACTTGCACAACTACCCCCAGTGAGAAGATGGTAGCAATGGTCTCCCTTGGGTTTGAATAATATGCACTTCTTTGGTGGGAGCAATTGCAAATCTCATGAGAAATCAATGAAGAACCACCCATTGCCACTTTGGAAGAAATGAAGAATGAGATGTGTGCTCGCTTTGTGCCTCCACACTATACACGTGACCTCTTCAAGAATCTACAAGAGTTGAAACAAGGAATGTGCATCGTGGATGAGTACTTCAAGGAAATGGAGACTTCTATGATGAGAGTAGAAGTGGATGAATCCAAGGAGCAAACTATGGCTCGCTTCATGAATGGTGTCGACTGCCCTATCAAGAAAATCACGGAGTTCCAACATTACTCATCTCTTGAGGAGCTAGTACATCAAGCAACCAAGTCGGAACGCTAAGTGATTGAGGATTTGAATCATAACAAGGTCAAGGCCTACTTCAACGAGAAGAATGCTTCCTGTTCACAACAAGAGCTATCTCCTTCAAGCAACTTGCGCACTCAAACAAGTGATGAGGACATCCCTAGTGCTTATACACTTTCTCCCATTGAAGATGTTGCTATTAAAGAGAAACATGATGAAGTGAGAATTGGACCAATTACAAGATCAAGAACTAAGTTATTACAACAGCAGGTGAATTCTCTCTTATTAGAATATGATGTTTGTTTTCATGAGAATTTTATACTGCCTAAATCCATGCACTTATGTATACTCAGGTTTGTTGATAACACAAGCATGGATGGAGGTGCACATCAAGAGGAGCTGGAAAACAAGATCACTATGGTGAAAACAAGCATAGAAGATGGTGAAAACAACAATACAAGTGTGGAAAACAACTACTGGCTTGTTATTCCACGCTAGGGGATGGTGAAAACAAGAAGAGAGCGCCCACAATGGATATTAATGCGCCACATAGAGTCCTATTAATATTAGATATGGTTTGTATACTAATATGTCCATTTTGCACCACTATTTAATATCATAATTTTCTGTTATTCATCGATATATTTCATGTTATGATGCATCTCTTATGTTATTTTATCTTATTTTGCATGTTCTATAATTTTTGGAGAATAAACACCGGGACCAGAAATCTGATTAAAAAAGCACCGTCGAGATACCATATTTCAGAAGATCAGAAAAAGGGGGACATACGGGGGTTCCTAAAAGTCCAGAGGAGGAACTCAGCCAGAAGGAGAGCCGGAGGGGGGCCACCAGGGGCCCACACCTAGGGGTGGTGCGCCCCCTAGCCGCGCCACCTAGGGGTGTGGCCACCCTGGCCCACTCCCGGGGGTCATCTTTGGCCCTCCTGACCCTGAGGGAACCCTAAGACTCATTCCATTCTCGAAGAATTATTCCACCGCCGCCGCGGGGCGGAAAACACCCGAGAGAGAAAAGCTCTCTTGTAGGGAGAAATCTGCCGGGGAAATTCCTCTCCGGAGAGGGGAAATCACCGCCATCGTCACCGTCATCGCTCCGGGCATCATCAAGATAGTCATCATGATCGTCATCACCACCAACACCATCACCCTCATCATCCACCTTCATCCCGCTGTAACAATTAGGGGCCTCTATCGTTTTTTTTGAATTAGATCTCTCTCCCGGTGTGGATTACTTGTTAGTTGTTGATGCTTGTGAGATTTATCGGTGTTTGCACTTTATGACCAGATTGTTATCATCCATCATATCACCTCTTATTATGATCCATATGATGAGTTGTGAGTAGTTTGTGTTGTTCTTGAGGACATGGGAGAAGTCAAGTTGTTAGTAGTGAAGTAATGTTGAATAATATTTAATGTTTGATATTTAAGTTGTGGTGTTATTCTTCTAGTGGTGTCATGTGAACGTCGACTACATGATACTTCACTATATATGGGCCTAGGGGAATGCATCGTGTATTTGGCTACTAATTGTGGGGTTGCCGGAGTGACAGAAACCTAAACCCCCTTTAGGAAACCATTACACGAGGGAGCGTAGGATCTCGGAGTTTAAAGCTGTGGTTAGATTTATTTCTTAATTACTTTCTTGTAGTTGCGGATGCTTGCATGGGGTATAATCATAAGTATGTATTAGTCTTGGATGGGACGGTACATTAGCATAGGTTCACCCACACAACACTTATAAAAACAACGAACATTATTCAGCTGCATGGAACAAAAGCGCTTGACAGAACCTCCCGTGTGTCCTCGAGAACGTTTGTTAATCATAAGTAAACTCACCGGCTTGTCCTTTGCTGAAGAAAGGATTGGGACACTCGCTGCAATTTATTATTACTGTATTTTATTTACTCGCACTTTATTTATCTGCAATATCAAAAACTCCTACAAATCTATTTTCCAGTATTTACAGTTATTCCTTCATCGAAACTTCCTGTCAACACCTTCTGCTCCTTGTTGGGTTCGACACTCTTATTTATCGAAAGTACTACGATACACCCCCTATACTTGTGGGTCATCATATACCATTATGGACGCACCCCTTAATGGTGGGTCGGTTTGTATCAATTGGTTTGAGTCCAAACTCTAAGTAGGTCGAGTCCTAGTCGGTTTGGGTGTGCTTGCGCATTGCCAATGTGGCCGCACCCCCTACCCCTCATAAAACCCTCTAGCCTGCGAGTTGAGAGGTCAGACTACGATAAAACAAAACCCTAGACTTCTATATTGTATTGCTCAAAGCTATAATCTTGAATCATACAACCATTGCAAATCTGAGTGTATTCTGCTGTTCCATTGGGAATAAGGAGAAATAAGACCACTTGTAGTTGGTGGCTACTTGTGAAAGAGTGTGTAGTCTCGAATATCCAAAGGGGTTTGAGTGCTGTTGCAATTGGTAACAGGGTTCAGCCAAAGGAGAGAGCAAGGTATCACATTGTTTATCAAGTTATCAGAAAATTCACTGAGAAGATTGGGCATCCCCTTATCATCTTGGTATCATAATACTGCGTTTACTCGGTGAGCTGTATTTATCCCTTTAGATTAGAGTTGTTTTTCTTACCTTTATAGAAAAAGCCACAAAAAATAGTTATAGATCATTGCCTTAGCCTTAGATAATCTCCAGTTTCAATTTCTAGTGATGTTTTGTGTTTCTTTTCTCCTTTTGTGTCTTTTTTTGGTTCGGTCTAGGTTTAGGGTTCTAGTGTTCTTCGAGTCCTTTCATTGTGTCCACCGAAAATCTTCCAAAAATAACAATCTGAGTGCAAGGTTTCATCAAATTCGTGTTGGAGTTGATCTTCTGCCGCGGCACAGAATCGCTCAAATCGCTGCAACCGTTCACCTCCTTCCCGCACTCGGACTCGCCTCGCTGGCGCGCCCTAGTTGGTAACGGAATCGGGATTACTAGTGCCCTTAAAACCACGCACGCAACACCCTCCCTCTCACTCACGCGCGCTGCCGCGGTACCGAATCGGAGCCAAATCGCTGCCGCCACTGCCGTGCGTGTTGCTGCTCTTCTGCGCACGCGTGTTAGACCACATACGGTCTCTGCGTTTCAGCACTACACCCTCACTCGCTCGCTGCCGTACGGCAGCGTTTCAACGCGTTTTTCTGCCGCGACAGCCTACCGCGGGCCAAAACTGCAGCGTTTCCCTGCCGCCACGCAGAAAAACGGTGAATTCTCTGCCGTGAGTTCCCTAGCTCCTTTAGGTGTTTCGGTTTAGATTTTCTTTTCCATTTTCTTTAAGATTTCCTTTTCCAATCTTTGTGAACCATTAGCTACTTCCTTTCTACATCAATATATAGGTACGTTTTCCACAAAGACTAGCTATTTTATTGCTCTTTTACAGGATGCTCATTATCATATATTTGTGTCACATTGATCATAGTTATATTTTTCTCCTTTAGTTGTTTTCGGCCAGTAAAAAGTATAAAAAAACAGAAAAGAGAAAAACAGAATTGAGAAAAAGCAAAAAGAGGCCATTGAGACATATTGCTATACATATTATTTGGAGCTGTTTTCATTGCTATCATTGACACTACACTTTGAGAAATCTTGTGCCTATTTATCACTGAGCTTGGCTAGTGTCTTTCTAGTGCATTGCAAACTTGCATACACATATTTACATTGCCCCATTTTTCTCCAATTTGGTGTGTGTTTCCTTGGTGCTATTTTTATATCATTCACAAACAACAATAGGACTTGTTAATTGGGGATTGTTAGGTATCCATACCAAGCCCCACCATATAACCTGTTTTACCTTTGTGAGAGCTATAACCCCTGGGTATTCTATTCTCCACACCAAGTCACATTAGTTGCTATTACTTGTGGTAAGATTTTCTTTTCACTTTGGAATAGTAAGGATCTCCTCTTTTGCTGGTTTTGAGTGAGTTGGGAGAGAGTACCACAAACCATAGCAATTTGTTTATTTCACTAACGTATTAATCATGGCTTCTCCTAGTGATGTTTCTGCGCAGGCTAAGAGGACAAATGGTGATGAGGCTGTGAAGTGGACATCTTTGGAGGAGATGCAAGAACAATTGAACAAAACCATTACTACAAAAAATTCAGAATTACATTCTCTTCTTGACAACCATGGAGTGGATATGGATACTCATGTTCAGAATTTAGGGTTGCAAATTGATACTGTTGCTGAAACAGCTGCTGCCACACAAGAAAAAGTTACAACCATGCAAACAACCCTTACACAATTGACTACACAAATTGCTGCCTTGATAACTTTGGTGAATCAAAGGCTTCCTGCTCAGGAGGATAATAATAGTGCTCTTAGTGATAATGATATTGATGAGGCAATTTTATTCCTCTAGGTCGTGGGGGAGGTAGAGGCAATGGAGTGGGCCGTGGCTTTGTCGCAAGGAGGGTTCAAGCACAAGATCCAATTCCAAACAGAGAGGATGATGGGCTTGGCAAACCAAAATTCATGTTGCCATCCTTCAATTTTGATACTGATGATGTAGACGAATATCTCATGTGGGAGATGAAAATTGAAAAATTGTGGAGGATACATGAGTATACTGAGGAGAGGAAAATTAAACTTGCTTCTTCAGGTTTTGATGGCTATGCTTTGCTATGGTGGGATAATATTACAAGAACAAGAGAAAAAGATAGAGAACCTGAAATTGTCACATGGAGGGAGATGAAGCAAGTTATGAGAGATAGATTTGTGCCCAAAAATTATTTGAGATCATTATATGACAAGCTACAACACTTAAGACAAGGTTAAAATTCCGTGGATGCTTATTTTAGGTAGATGGAGCTGATCATGCAAAGAGCTGGAGTGAGAGAAGATATAGAACATACTATGCAAAGATTTCTTTCAGGCTTGCAATTTAAAATTAAGAGCATTGTTAGGCATGTGAAATATAATGATATGAATGAGCTATTACATCAAGGAAGGGAGGAAGAAAAGCACTTGGACGAGGAGGCTCTTATGGCTCCAAGGAGGATATTCACTCCTAGATCATCTTTTTCATCACCATCACCACAACCAGTTCCTAGCCGTGGGGTTTCTTCCACCAAACCCGAGAGTTCTACTTCTAATTCTAAGAAGCAAGTACAACCAGCAGCAAGTGCAAGTGGCTCCACAACATCTACATCTAGAAATAGGGACATGAGCTGCCATACATGTGGAGGAAAAGGCCACTTCAAGAGAGATTTCCCCAATAAGAAAGTTATGCTTCTTAATGTTGAAGATGAGTATGAGATAGGTGATGATGCTGATCCTAATGAGGAGGATGATGATGGTCCCGTTGATGCATATCCTTCTAGCTATCCTACTTTTGTTTGCACAAAAAAAACATTGAGTGTTCTCCCTAGTCCAGAAAGTCAGAGATGCAATTTATTCAAAACAAGAGCAATTGTAGGCCCTCAATTGGCTTGCAAAGTGATTATTGATGGAGGTAGTTGCACAAATTTAGCAAGCAAGGAGTTGTGTGCAAAGCTGAAATTGAGATATATTCTACATCCTCATCCTTATCATATATAGAGTGGATTAGTGATAAAGGAGAGATGAAGGTGACCGACATGGTGAGAGTTGAATTTCAAATTGGGCCTTACAAAGACACCATTGAGTATGATGTAGTGCCTATGTCAGTTTGTCACATGTTGCTTGGGAGACCTTGGCAGTTTGATAGGAGTGTGACACATGATGGGAGAGCAAATACCTATCAGCTAAAGTGGAATGGAAAGCACATAATTTTGAGGCCTATGACACCACAACAAATTGTAAATGAGTCTAGACAAAAAATTCCTGAGAGTGATAGTGAGAGACATGAGAGTGAAAACAAGAATGCTGTGAGTGAAAATAGCAAAACCAATCTGAGTGGTAAAAATTAAAGTGAGGGAGTGAGCCTATTATGCATGTTAGCCACTAAAGAGGACTTGAGAGTATTTCGAGAGGATCCTAGTATGCTTCCTGTAGTGCTTATGCACAAGGGGGAAATATTGGTTTCTAATGACATGACCCCTATTCCTATTGGTGTTTCTCATGTTTTACAGGAGTTTGATGATGTTTTTCTAGAGGAGGTACCAGCAGGGCTGCCACCATTGCGTGGCATTGAGCATTAAATTGATTTGATTCCTGGAGCTACATTGCCAAACCGAGCCCCTTACAGGACCAATCCCCAAGAGACCAAAGAGATACACAAACAAGTGCATGATCTTCTTGATAAAGGGTATATTTGAATTAGTCTATCTCCATGTGCTATTCCTGTTATTTTAGTTCCTAAGAAAGATGGTACTTGGCGCATGTGCGTAGATTGTAGAGCAATTAACAACATCACTATTCGTTATCGTCATCCTATACCTCGTTTGGAGGACATGTTAGATCAATTAAGTGGTGCTGCTGTTTTCTCTAAAATTGATTTGCATAGTGGTTATCATCAAATTAGGCTGAAAGAGGGGGATGAATGGAAAACTGCTTTAAAAACAAAATTTGGTTTATATGAATGGTTAATGATGCCTTTTGGTTTAACTAATGCACCAAGTACTTTCATGAGACTTATGAACCATGTTTTGAGAGAATTTATTGGTAGATTTGTGGTAGTTTATTTTGATGATATTCTCATATATAGCCACAAAGAACGTGAACATGTTGATCATATTAGACAAGTCTTGCATGTGTTAAGAGCAAATCAATTATATGGTAATCTTGCTAAGTGCACTTTTTGCAAAGATAAGGTCATTTTTCTGGGATATGTTGTTTCTAAACATGGTATTGAAGTGGATGAATCTAAAATTTAAGCTATTAAAAATTGGCCTATTCCTATAAATGTTAGTCAAGTAAGAAGTTTTAATGGGTTGTCTGGTTTCTATAGAAGATTTGTCAAAGATTTTAGTACACTTGCTGCACCTTTGAATGAACTCACTAAAAAGGGTGTTGAATTTGTGTGGGGGGTTGAACAAGATATTGCTTTTGATGAGATAAAGAACAAGTTGATTTCGGCCCCATTGCTCATATTGCCAAATTTTAATAAACAATTCAAAATTGAGTGTGATGCAAGTGGTATTGGTATTGGTATTGGTGGAGTGCTTATGCAAGAAAACAAACCTGTAGCTTATTTTTCTGAGAAATTGCATGGTGCTTAATTGAATTATTCTGTTTATGATAAAGAATTGTATGCACTTGTTAGAGTTATTGAGGTTTGGAAACATTATTTGAGATCAAAAGAATTTATCATACATTCTTATCATGAGGCTTTGAAATTTTTAAAGAGCCAATCTAGCCTTAATAAAAGACATGCTAAGTGGGTTGAATTCATTGAATCTTTTCCATACATAATAAAATATAAGAAAGTCCAAGATAATGTAGTTGCCGATGCTCTCTCTAGGAAAAGTATGCTTTTAACTCAATTAGATGTGAAAATTCCTGGTTGGGAGAGTGTGAAAGATTTGTATGCTCAAGATAATGATTTTAAACATGCATATGCGAATTTTACTAATGTGAAAGCATGGGATAAATTTCATTTGCAAGATGGATACTTGTTTAGAGCTAACAAATTATGTGTTCCCGAGTCGTCCTTGCTTTTGTTATTGTTGCAGGAATCACATAGTGGTGGATTGATGGGACACTTTGGGAGGGAGAAAACATTGATGATGTTGGCTGATCACTTCTATTGGCGACGAATGAGAAGAGATGTGGAGAGGTTCGTGAGACGTTGCATCACTTGCAAAAAGGCTAAGTCTAGATTAAAACCTCATGGTTTATATACTCCTCTACCTCCACCTAATACACCTTGGGAAGATATTATAATTGATTTTGTGTTAGGTTTGCCTAGAACTAAAAGAGGACATGATTCTATATTTGTGGTAGTGGATAGATTCTCTAAAATGTCACATTTTATTAGATGCCACAAGAGCGACGATGCGTTGCATATTGCTAATCTGTTTTTCAGGGACATATTGAGATACGGAGTACCCAAGACTATTGTTTCTGGGGACAAAGTTGTTGTTTTCTACTACTTGTCACCCCAAACTGATGGACAAACGGAGGTGGTAAATCCCACATTATCTACATTGTTGCGACCCATGATTAAAAAGAACATGCGGGAGTGGGAGGAGTGTTTGCCACATGTTGAGTTTGACTACAACATGACTGTACATTCTACTACTCAGTTATGCCCGTTTGAGGTGGTGTATGGTTTTAAACCCACAACACCACTTGATTTGCTGCCACTTCCTATACAAGAGAGGGTCAATATGGAGGCTTCAAAACGTGCTGATTTTGTGAAGAAGATCCATGAGAAGACCAAGCAAGAAATTGAGAAAACAGGAAGACATGTAGCTGAGAGAGTTAACAAGAACAGGAAGGAAGTATATTTCATCCTAGAGATTTAGTGTGGGTGCATTTTCGCAAGGATAGGTTTCCCACATTGCGCAAGTTCAAGTTAATGCCAAGAGGTGCTGGTCCATATAAAGTGCTTCACAAGATTAATGATAATGCCTACAAAATTGATCTTCCTTGTGATGACTTTGGTGTGAGTGATTCTTTCAATGTTGGTGATCTGTCACCATACCATGGAGAGGACCTTGATGCGTCGAGGTCGACGCCTTTTCAAGGGGGGGGGGGAGGGAGGATGATGATGACATCCCTAGTGCTTCTACACTTTCTCCCATTGAAGATGTTGCTATTAAAGAGAAACATGATGAAGTGAGAATTGGACCAATGACAAAATCAAGAACTAAGTTATTACAACAGCAGGTGAATTCTCTCTTATTAGAATATGATGTTTGTTTTCATGAGAATTTTATACTACCTAAATCCATGCACTTATGTATACTCAGGTTTGTTGATAACACAAGCATGGATGGAGGTGCACATCAAGAGGAGCTGGAAAACAAGATCACTATGGTGAAAACAAGCATAGAAGATGGTGAAAACAACAATACAAGTGTGGAAAACAACTACTAGCTTGTTATTCCACACTAGGGGATGGTGAAAACAAGAGGAGGGCGCCCACAGTGGATATTAATGCGCCACATAGAGTCCTATTAATATTAGATATGGTTTGTATACCATTATGGCCGCACCCCTTAATGGTGGGTCGGTTTGTATCAATTGGTTTGAGTCCAAACTCTAAGTAGGTCGAGTCCTAGTCGGTTTGGGTGTGCTTGCGCATTGCCAATGTGGCCGCACCCCCTACCCCTCATAAAACCCTCCAACCTGCGAGTTGAGAGGTCAGACTACGATAAAAAAACTAGACTTCTAGATTGTACTGCTCAAAGCATTCATCTTGAATCATACAACTATTGCAACTCTGAGTGTATTCTGCTGTTCCATTGGGAATAAGGAGAAACATGAAAACTTGTAGTCGGTGGCTACTTGTGCAAGAGTGTGGATTCTCGAATATCCAAAGGGGTTTGAGTGTTGTTGCAATTGGTAACAAGGTTCAGCCAAAGGAGAGAGCGAGGTATCACATTGTTTATCAAGTTATCAAAAAGTTCACTAAGAAGATTGGGTATCCCCTTATCAACAAGTCAACCCAATTCCTCCAATGGACCTTCACAATCAAGTGCAAAGAAGCCGGAGCATTCAAATGCGTCCTTCCAAGCATCCATCGCCAAGTCAACTGGAATCCTATGGTTCAAGTGCAGTGGTAAAGGATACAAATTCTTCGAATGTGCCAACACAAAGATAATGATTGTGAATGATCAAGGAGAGTATGACTCCATGAGTGAAGGAGAATATGAAGCCATGACAAAAGTGGCTCAACAACCCATGCTTCACAAAGACAAAGACACCGTCTATTGTGATGGATATAAGCACCCCTCACTCGTTGTGTCACGAATCGGCTTTCAAGGAACATACAAGGTCATAATTGATGGAGGGAGTTGTCTCAACCTTGCTAGTGAATAGATGTGTGACAAACTCAACTTACCAAGAAGGCCACATCCCCATCCATATGAAGTACAAAGGCTCAGTGGCAATGGAAGTGTCAAGATCAAACATCAAGTGGATGTCTCCTTCTCCATTGGACCTCAGGAAGACACCATCCTATGTGATGTGGTTCCCATGTCGGTTTTCCATCTAGTTCTTGCCCGCCCATGGAAATTTGATTAAGGTGCTATGAACGATGGGCACAAAAATTACCATAACTTTGAGAGCAATGACAAAACCTACATGCGACGACCAATGACACCTAGTCAAGTGATAGCTGACAACGCCGCCACAATTGCTCGAAAGATACAAGAGAGTGCATCTAAGTGAGGTGAGTGGTGAGAGAGAGATCCACCATCATGTGAGCGAGAGCCAAAAGCCTAAACTGAGTGGAAAAAGCATGAGAGTTCATAAAGGCTTAGCCTTGATTGCAACCAAAAAGTGAGATAGGAGTTGAGAGTGAAAACCCAATTTTGTTTATCGACACTAACGGCTTACCAACACTCTCTCCATATTTGTTGTCTCCTTTCCAGAAATTTGGTGACCCCATCAAGCATGATTGCCCTCATGGCCTCCTCACCACAAATTGCTCCTCCAACCGCTTCTACCACATCAACGTTGATGAACATGCAAGCAACGGCGATGAGTTCAAACCACACGCCAAGTTCTTCTACACCCAAGCGCTTCTGCAACCCACCAAACAAACAACTTTTGAGATCTACTATGGTTTCTACACCAACAATCGAGCTCTTCCTCAAGCAACCAAGGATGGAAAATTCGAGATCTTCATCGCACTTGGTCCATCACCACTACGAGCGTACCTCTACATGGACTTCGACAAGTGCATCAACTTCAACGACCTCTTCTTCGTCAACAATCCATCACCCTTTCATGGATACAAGAGTGATAAGACGAGTCACGAGTAGAGGATGACTCTTTTCTAAGGGGGGGGGGAGATGATGGAGAGAAACCCTTTACACTAACTATTCCAAGTACTCCATTTGGTGCCATGACAAGAGCTCAAACTGACGCTCTACGAATCAAGGTGAACTCGCTCCTATTCTTACATGACTTCGCACATTCGATGAATGGCTCGCTACCTCATATGCATACCCTTTGTATCCTCAGCTATGTCCCCTCTTTGGGCTCCCAAGATGGTTCGAAGAATGATCAAGTTGATGCTCAAGAGGATGACCAAGAACATGAAGAGAAGGAAGAAGAAGAGGAAGAAGACCAGGAAGGTTGGCCTGAAGACAGCCCGGCCTAGGCCAGCTCCCCAAGCCGGCCCTCTCGGGCACGTGACCGGACTCAAGCCAGGAATCCCGGATTCTACCTCTTGGTCTCTCTTCCTCTTGATTCTACCTAGCTTTTGCCAATCTCTCGGAAGACGATTCTACCTAGCGGTCTCTCCTCTTCCGATTCTATTGATCCGGTTGTTCTGCCGGTGAGAGAAAGATTTCATCAGCGGGTTGGTAGGTTTGCGGTTCTATCTCCCAAGTTATCGTGTGTGTTTGCGTGTGTTCATCGTGTTCTTGCTCCGTTCTTCGTCTCGCTCTTCATGTTCATCTCAAATCTGTGAATACCGGGCCATCTTCGGTTGTTCCCGTCAAGGGGCTACATCACCCGATGCCTCACCAAAATCATCCACGGCCACAACGTGAGAATGCATGTCCAGCTGCGTGGATTGCGTGAAACTGAACACGTCATCGTCATATACATTGAGGTGGGTGTCGTAGACATGTTGACGAGGCTGAAAGAAGACACGCCGATGTTGCTCGCTCGATCATGAGTTGCAAGACCTCGATGATGTTCCTGAATAGGAGGGGAGAGGGACCCCCCGTTGAAGTCCACGCCTATTTAAGATTAGGCTACCAGCAATACTTTGAAAACCACCTGACTGGGGCCGTTCCAAGCGGCCCACAAACCATGGAAACACAACCATGCCCGAATCCTAGCTTGGTGAGCACCTGGAGCAAGGACACCCAATCCACCAAGAGTGGGTGGAATCGGGCCATATTGGATGATGGTAGAGGAGACTTCAAGGACGGCTAGGAAATGTTGACGCACATTTGAGTCATGCTCTTGTTAAAGGTGGCGTCTAGAAACTTTGCTTTTGTGTAGAAAATTGCGAGATCGACCTACAATAGGTCACATCATCATCAGCACACATGCGGTGATACCTTTTTAAATGTTAGTCTAGGAGTTGTGTAGTTTTCATTTGTTTGTTCTTTTACCATAGGGTTAGTCGTAGCCTTGTGGAGTTTTTGTCGTGAGGCATCCGGCCTCAGGGTTTTCTTCCTTGTACCGATATTTAATAATGAAATAAAAACAATATGGATTGTACATATTCCACTCATCAAGTCGATATTTTCTTCATGTTACTTTGCTAAAAAAAACAATATGGATTGTAAGTAATCCAGTTTTGCAGGACCCGTTTTAAAACAAGAATAGCATAAACAACAATATGGATTGTAAGTAATCCAGTTTTGCAGGACCCGTTTTAAAACACGAATAGCATATAAAATATCATGTTATTTAGTACTGAGTTGACAGGAATCAATTTTCTGCCGACAGATAGAACCTCTCCTTTGCAACCGTTTTTTTTTGAAATAGAGAACACAGCCCCGGCCTCTGCGTCAAAGTGATGCGCACACCCGTTTTATTGCAAAGTTTCAGAGTATCAGATCCAAAGTTTACAACTCATGGATCACAAAGGGTGGCGACAAAGTTTCCAACTGCTTAGTTGTTTTTCTAGGCGCTCCTCAACATGCTTAGAGTGGGCATTGAAGAGTCGACGATAGTGTGGAATACTTAAATACCTAAAATAGTTTTAAATACTGAACAATAGCTTCCGAGCTTTTCTAAAGCAGAACAATTCGCTCTTATAGGTATTATCTTTTAGACCTAAGGGCATCTCCAGTCGTGTCGCCCCCCCCGGCCCAAAACGCCGCTGTTTTGGTGCCGTCACGGCGCCAAACGGCGCTAATCTGGAACCTGGGGGCACGGTTTTCAGTCGACCCCAGCCCAAGGCTCGGTCCAAATTAATTCAAAAATGGGGAATTCGTTAAAATAGGCGCAAATTCATGGTTTCGACGATATTTTTACAGAAATAAGGCATAATTTAACTAAAAACATTAAAAAACATAAAAATGTAAAAACTAAGTCTACTGCAGGCCGAGGCTCGCCGCGATCGCCCGGCTGTAGTCGTAGTCGTCGCCGCCGTCGTCGTCCGAGCCGTCGTCGTCGCGACGCGCGTTGCTCGGGCCTGCGTTGGAGTCGCCACAATGCAGGTCCCGCCCCATCCCATCCGCCGTGGTGTCCACGAGGGGGGCGGGTGGGGCGTCATCTGCAGCCGGTGCTCGTTGCCGGCTTCGATGTAGTCGAGCACCCACTCGAGCGTGCGGTGCTCGCCTCCCCACCACCGCTTGCGGCTGATGGTGTTGGCACGGCCCTCGATAGGACCGTTGTTGCCCGCGGCGGCGACGTCCTCGTCGTGGCAGCGTCGGAAGTACTCCCACCAGAAGGCGTCGTCGCCGCGCGCCCTCCAGCGCGGCTGCGCGGTCTGGTCCGGCGTTAGCCCTCGACGGACCTCGTCGATGGCTTGCCTAAACTCCGGCTCGCTGCAGGGGACGGGGGCACGGGGATCCCACCCACGCTGAGCTGCCACCGCGGTTGCCCGGCGGCGACGCTTGGGACGCGCATATCGGGCGGGCACGGATACCCCGCCCGATACAGCGCCCAGGGCTCGTGCTTGCGGAGGTGGCGGCGGCGCTTTCGTCGTAGTTCGACATCTCGGGGGAACGGCGAGGGGATGAACGTCGAGAATGGGGAGAGAGGGAGCGGCGAGGGGATGAACGTCGAGAATGGGGGAGAGTGGGCTGGCGGGGGCGCGTTTTGTAGCTATGGCGGGGCCATTTACTGTGCCGCGTGCCCTTCGTTGCCGCTCGCCACGCCATTACTCCGGCAACCTTTGACTGGGACGCATGCACTGGCCGCCCGCCACGCCATAAACGCCGGCAGCCTTTGACCGACGCGAGAGCCGAGAAGAAGCTCACGGGCGGGGGTTTCTGTTCCTGCGTTTTTCCCACGCGTCGCTGACAGCGCTGGCCCGCGTCGCATGTCCCGCCTTTTCGCCCCCCAAGCCGAACCCAACGGGCTGGGTTTCGCCTGGGTGCGCCGGCGCGAAATAACGCCGAAACGACGCTATTTGGGCTTCTGGTGGACCGAGTGGTGTGAAAACGACATTTTGGGGGGGGGGGGGGGGATGATAAGGGGTAGCCCGATCTTCTCAGTGAACTCTCTTAATAACTTGATAAATAATGTGATACCTCGCTCTCTCCTTTGGCTAAACCCTGTCACCAATTGCAACAGCACTTAACCCCTTTGGATATTCGAGACTCCACACTCTTGCACACGTAGCCACCGACTACAAGTGGTCCTGTTTCTCCTTATTCCCAATGGAACAACAGAATACACTCAGATTTGCAAAGGTATAATGATTCAAGATGAATGCTTCAAGCAATACAATCTAGAAGTCTAGTGTTTTTGTTTTAACGTAGTCTAACCTAATCTATGCGCCCCAAGGCGTATATATGAGGGGTGGGGTGCGGCCACAAGGCATCTTGCGCAAGCAACACCCACCAACCCGAATAGGAACCCAACATGGGTCTAGTTTTGGACTTGGACTCAACCACAATGGATACAAACCGACCCATGCTAGGGGATGCGGCCATAATGGTATACAAACCATGTTTAACACTAATTAGACTCTATATGGCGCATTGATACTCTTTGTGGGCGCCCTCCTCTTGTTATGTCCCTCCATGAGTGTGGAATAACAATCTAGCACTTGCTTTCCACACTTGTAGAATTGTTTTCATCATGTTCAACATTTGTTTTTAGCTCCTCTTCATCCATGTGCATCATCTCTCCTTGTTCTCCCTCCTTAATGCTTGTGTTATCAACAAACCTAAGAATACAAACATGCATGGATTTAGGTAGTATAAAACTCTCATAATCACAAATGTTATACTCAAGTAGGAG
The DNA here is from genome assembly GCA_028641055.1 of Alopecurus myosuroides. Taxonomy (NCBI): domain Eukaryota; kingdom Viridiplantae; phylum Streptophyta; class Magnoliopsida; order Poales; family Poaceae; genus Alopecurus; species Alopecurus myosuroides. Next base: position 113,255,152 of record CM054063.1, on the reverse strand, counting down.
TGAATTCACCTGTTGTTGTAATAATTTAGTCCTTGATCTTGTCATAGGACCAATCCTCACTTCATCATTCTTTGTAGGAATATCATGTGAAATAATAGGTGAAACACTAGGGATGTCCTCATCAGGGGGGGCTCAGGGGGGGTGGCTGGAGATGCCCTAATAGTTGCTTGAATGCTGAGAGTATTAGCTTCATATTCTCATGGTTATGCTCCATAAAAAATAATCGTATCATCAACATACTGTAGGATAGAGAGACCACCATCCACCAGGTGTGGTGCTACTTCTGCGATTTCACCATTATTTTTCGCGCGCTCGACACAAATGTTAAATAATGGGCAATAGTGGGTCACCATGACGGATTCCCTTCTTTGTTTGGAAGTAATGGATGACTTTTATTTCCACACTACCTCCAAATAGGAAATTATGGACCCATGCACGACACTTTTTGGAGAAGCACTTCACACTGTTGGTGGCAATTTTTGAAAACTGAGTTGAATTTCGCAAGCTTCTGTTGGAGCACAACTGATTTAGGAACATGGAGAGGATTCCACTAGGTTATAGATAAACTATTGATGGCGAATTTGAAAACTGAGGTGAATTTCCCAAGTTTCTGTTGGAGCACAGCTGATTCAGGAAGATGCAGATAGTCTTAATGCTCTTGCATGCTAAGGGTTTAGTTTGTAGGATTATGTACTTTGAAGTATATTGTATGTGTGGTTGTATATAAGTCTAACACTTCTTTTAATCATGTATTCTGTTTTGTCCTAGTGAGATTCTGAAGCTCCAAACAAGAGTAGTCTGGTTTGTCGAACACAGTTGGACTGAACTTGCTAAATTAGAAAAGTCAAGGACAATTACAACAGAAACTTTGTTGGCTTGTTGCATTGGCCGGTATTGATCTTTATTTTTAACTGATTCAAGAGGTGCATTATGGATTCCCACTAATTTACCCTATATTTCTTTCTAGATGAATTTTACGTTACTTCCTGGGAGCTGATTGATAAAGCCGTCTGTAAACATAACTGTGATTCATTATCTAGTTGAAGCACTTGTGCACACACATCTGACCATCTAGGTCAAAGTTTCTTCTCGTTGGTCTTTTCTTGGTGCAAGATTGTAGGTCATCGGGTTACTGGGTTGTTCTTTCAGTGCCTTTTGATGATGTCAACCTTGTCTTGGCTTTTCGGACTGAATTTTCTGGTTTGTTTTATCTGTTTGTTTAGCATATAGTCTAAAGCAGTTAAATTATGGAGCTTTCCTGTTCTATTGACCAGCAGGATTATCTGAATGCTGAGTTATGACTTTTGTGTTCAAGCTTTTGAGACACTGCAAACAGTTTCACACCGTTATGCAGTACCACGGATTAATATTCACCCCTCTATCCCGAAATACTTGATAGACGAATGGAAGTCAAGTATTTTGGGACAGAGGGAGTACAAATTTTCTTATCTGGCATATAATTCATTTGAAGCATTCAGTGGATGGTATTTTTGGCAGATGATACGCACTCATTGCCCTTGTATGGTTCTCTTTAGTGTCCTTGTTACTGTGCCCAGTGTCTTTCTCTCTGGTTTCGTCTGACCACGAACCATACAATGTAATACTTGGAGCACTAAGTTCTGTTAGGTGCGACCAATGTTTCAAAGTATCAAGCACTTCCAGCGACAACCTTTAAACATTTCGTTTTCTCAGGTAGGCAATCCAGAATTGTTCAAGCAGGTATCCATCAAACAGTATTCCTCAACAACTTAGCCCCATAAACGTAATGCAAAATACTGCCAGAAAATAAACAAAGGGTCTTATAAGTACGAATGAAGTAATTGAAAGGCTTACGCTCTGTCTCAGCAGGATGCAGAGATTTCTTATGTTCCTGGTCTGGTAGGGAACTCTGCAGGGCCTGTCGGCATTGCCGTTTCTGTTACATACATTTTGGATCCTATTACACCAGCTTATTCCAACTTTCCAAAGGCAAAACTTGTTTCTTGATGCTTAAACATAGTTGTCGTGGAGATGATATGTAGGAAATGTAATGTGATTTGCAGATGATAGATGGTAACCTTTGACTGGCTTTTGTCCAATTGTCTGGTACCCACTTCTAATACATCAAGTAAGTCAGACGAAACTGAATCTGCCCTTAATGTGAGGTAACCCTGCGAGAACTACTACTAAGCTAATTTTTGAGACCCTTCATGCAATGCTATGTATAGTTTTCAAAGCCCTGTACAGGAAGGTCCTTACTGGGAAGATACATTTTCCTGAAACTTGGTTCTTGTTTTACGGTGATAGCAAATTATGTATGGAGATAAATACTATCATTGGGTTAAATACTAGGACATGCTTTTGCAAACTGCTGTATGTTGCAGAACTTACCGCATTTTTTTAATCGCTTTCTTGATGCACTTGGAGGATATCCTACAATTCTTATAAACACTGCAGCACTGTGAGCTTAGATCTCAATTAATAGCAACATTTGATAATGACATCCTATCAAGTACACCACCTTTTTCCTTTGATCAAATGGTTAATTCCAAAGTCGCGAGCATTTATATTGTATTTTATTTGAGTGGCATGTAACCCCTACACATGTCAGTCTTAGGTTCACCTAATGAGAATGTATTCTGCCATAATAGTCCCATCTGTCGGTGCGCAAATGTATCTTGGACGACGGTCAGTGCCAATTTTTTTTTATGTTTTAATGGTTGTTGGGATGAGCTTAAAGGCGCCTCCAAGTGCATCATCTGTTAATCAAGTACATGTTCAAATCCACGTTTCCCTTTCAGGCCATGTCGCTGTTGCAGATACTCCTGCCCTCCATTTTGGTTATGCCTCCATGGCTCGATCTCTTGCTGGTACCTTGACTTCGCAGTAATACTAGCTTGCACCTCCTTTTCCACGACGCGGACCTCCTACTATCCCTTTGCTGCACTCTCTTTCAATGAGGCTGACCTGCTACTTGAACACTAGCAGATGCTGCTTCAAGGCACTTCTTGTGTGACACATGGCACCTGAGCACTTGTTTGTGCCTTTGGAGCTCATAGGTCTTACTTTTATAATATTGTTTTGGGTGAAAAATAGGTTACTTGCTGCTGTCAAACCAGACTTTGGTTGCATCTCTGGACAATTGGACTTACTTTTCTCCACCACATAAGCCGGTATGAGTTTTTGTTCGGACTGACTACAATGTTGTCAGGGCACGTAATAATTAAATGGGGATTGAGAACAACCGGTGCAGTTGATGTCGATTACAGGATGGGAGAGAACAAGACTATTCAGAATTCGGACTTAACGCGCTACCGTTGCAGTTAGCCGATCTCGTGGGAGTGTTCATGATCGGCGAACCAGTGCCTTGCAGGTAAACACGGTTTGGTTTGCAGCGCTGAAGGTGTGAGGCTTTCAGAGGGACAACGGTTTGAAGACTCGATTCATTCGAAAGGCATGGTCTGTGAAAGGTTGAAGGTTAGAAATAAAATGCAACTAATAAGCCACTATAGGTTGTCATCGGGGAAGAAGTATACGCCGTACGAACTCACTCTCAAGGGCTAATCCGCTGATGCCAAGTCCGCGACCAAATTTTTTTTTTTTTTTGAGGGAATCGATAGTCTTTATTGCTCTAAAATGTTACGAGGGATACAAAGTCCATTAGGGGGTTCTGTAAGCCAGACCTGACGACCACCGCTGCTGGACGCAGCACTACGAGCAACTAAGTGTGCTTCAGAGTTCGATCTTCTACTCTCATGCGTGAAAGAAACCTCCCGGAATCTGGCCGAGGTCGCTTTGGTCTCCTGGATAATCATGCTGTAACCACCCACGTAAGGCTGTCTCATGTTATTGATGACAGAGAGACAGTCAGTAGCCACCGCCAATCTCTGCAGGTGTAAGTCTTCTCCCAGAGCCAGGCCCTCCCTACACGCCATGGCCTCAAGGGTAGCAGGATCCGAGATTCCTATCACGCGCAACGACGATGCACCTAGGAAGTCTCTGTTGTGTGATCGGCAAACCACTCCAAGGACACCACCATTGCCGTCCCGGGACATTGCTGCATCAGCATTTATCTTAGCACACCCCTGAGCAGGAGCGATCCATCTCGGGTGGGTGCATGACTTCGCCTTCTTCTCTTGCACACTTCTTGAGTTTGAGATCGAGAGATCCCGGAGGAAACACTCGATGAACAGTGTGTAGATAGTGGACTCTAGTACTCTTCTTCATGAATAATTTTCCTGCGAGCGTACCATATCGCCCAGAGAGTTATAGCCATTCTCGCAAACTCATCCGTAGTTAATGTCTCCATCAACAAGAAGAGCCAATTCTTTGCAGATGTGTCATTCGACCTGCACATGTGTTCTAGGACCGCTTCATCTGCAAGCGCCCACACGCAGCGCGCCATTGTGCATTCGATCAAGGAGTGTCTCCAGTTATCCGCCTCCCCACAAATAGAACATGTGCTCGTGTCTGTTGGGATTCCCCACAGGATAGATCACATCAAACTAGACGGACACACGCGCAAGAAAATATTTTTGCCAAGGGCACGTATCGCGCCCTTTGATTTTCTCTTTATTTCTCTCAATGCTCTCGGTGCAATATTGTGGTACAGGACCTGTGCATATATACATGCACGACCAGACCTAAACCATAACCTAGTCGTACACCAACTCCTAACACCACCGTACATGCACTCCTATACCAACTAGTACTACTCCAAACTATCCAAACTAGTAATACCACCACGTGCTACTAGTTGGACCGGGTGTAAAACTTTCCTAATTAGACACATAGATGATTAAGGCAAGATTATTTCTAACAATCTCTCCCTAATCTTGACTTGTCATCTCCTCGTGCTCCTCCTGGTCTTGACTCCTTGCAGCTTCACAACTCAATGACTCAACACAACACGACTCTGGATTACCAGCCCACGCCGCCGCAGCTTAGCGTGCCACATAAGACTAACATATATAGCCTCATGCAGGAACTTATCTTGACCGGTTCGGATCCATCTACACGTTGGTCTACGTCTTCTCGTTGAGACACCTTTGTCTGCGCGCACGTCCCTCGCCCCTCGGTGACAACTCACTGGAGTTCCTCGACTGTGATGTCTCACGTCTTCGCTCCTTGGAGATACACCTTTCACCGTCATGTCCGTACATTAAGTATGACCATGCTGGAAACATGCAGTGCACCTCGCCCTGCTATGCTTTGCCACCGCCATTGCTTGGCCCCTGCCATGCACTCGGTTCGCACCTCTTGTGCCACCGCCATTGCTAGGCATCCTCGCACTCGGTTCGCACCATACTTCTCTGTACTTGCTTCCCGTAGCCTTCTACAGGTCGCACACCTCCTCGCTTTACGGTAGCTCTTCTTACCACCGTCCGCCTTCGGCATCGCACCGAATCACACTGGCCGCAACCAGGACGCTCCACGAGGACATGGACACAACTCACGGAATACACCGTGCACACCTCAACCGTGACGCGCTTCAACTGCAACGGATCCTGACAGAGACGAGCACTTGGAAACAACGACGACTCACTGATACGACGCCAACCACACGTGCAAACATCCACACACTTCGACTCATCTAACACCCGATTGACGATCTTGACGAAACTCCGAGCACCGCACCTCGGCACCACCGTCGCATCAACGATCATCCACCTCCACCGCTTTGCCGACGGCAGCTCCCCGCCGTCTCCTCCGTGTCGCTCCATCGAACGACGACCGCCCGCCCCGAGGCGCTAGTACGGGTCGCCTCCCCGGGGCAAGCGTGACCTCAAATCTTCGACCTCGCTCTGATACCAATTGTTGGGATTCCCCACAGGATAGATCACATCAAACTAGACGGACACACGCGCAAGAAAATATTTTTGCCAAGGGCACGTATCGCGCCCTTTGATTTTCTCTTTATTTCTCTCAATGCTCTCGGTGCAATATTGTGGTACAGGACCTGTGCATATATACATGCACGACCAGACCTAAACCATAACCTAGTCGTACACCAACTCCTAACACCACCGTACATGCACTCCTATACCAACTAGTACTACTCCAAACTATCCAAACTAGTAATACCACCACGTGCTACTAGTTGGACCGGGTGTAAAACTTTCCTAATTAGACACATAGATGATTAAGGCAAGATTATTTCTAACAGTGTCTGCCATGTGACGGTGGTGGCGAACATCCCCTCTGGGTAAAGATTGATGGGCAAGGCGCCAGAGGAACACCCGTAATTTAGACGGGACCTGCACCTTCCACATAGCTTGCCAAAGGTTATCTTCCCTCGCTGAGTTAGAACCAGCTGGTCGGTCGTGTATCCAATCTTCCCTTTTCTTCTTCGTATGAACCAAGAGACAGTAGACTGACCTGACTGAGAGAATCCCGGACTTCTCGTAATGCCACGCCCACATGTACTCCATCCTCCTCGTGCTCACTGGAATGGCTCGAATAGCTTCGATGTCCATGAGTAAAAAGAACTTTCGGAGTTGGTCTTCTTTCCAAGAACAGGAGGTGGGATCAATGAGCGATGAGACCCTCTCTGGTGGTTCGTCCCCACAACATGCTAACGGTCTCAACATAAAGTCTCATGGGAGCTAGTTATCATTCCACGGATGAGTTTCTTCCCTGGTGCCAATTCTCCTAATGAGGCCCTGTTTCATCACATCACGACCTTCCATAAGAGCTCTCCAAATCTAGGATCATGAGGACCCCAGTGTAGCTTCCAGAAAATCTGTATTTGGGTAATACCCCTCCATGAAAATCCTTGCACTCAACGCCTCAGGGTTGTTCAGGATTCGCCAAGCCTGTCGCAATAACATAGCAAGGTTGAACAATTCAATGTCTCGAAAGCCCAAAACGCCCGCAAACTTTGGAGAACACATGACTTCCCACGACACCCAAGCCGTCCTCCTTTTGCCATTCTTACTTCCCCACCAAAATTCAAAGAGAAGAATTGATTGATTTTCATAAACCCACAGGTAGCTTGAAACATGACATTAAGAAAGTAGGTATTGCTTGGGCCACAGATTTGATTAATACTTTTTTTCCTCCAGAAGCTAGAGTTTGTTCCAACCATCCTTGGACCCGGTTCCATATTCTCTCCTTAAGATTCTTGAAATCCCCACTCTTGGCCCTTCCAATGTCCGAAGGCATGCCAAGATACTTCTCCTTGCGAGTCTTGTTTGGAACGTGCAATATATCCTTCACGAGTTGCCGAGTATTTTCTGGGCATCCCTTGCTAAAGAAAACAAAGGATTTGTCCAGATTAATTCGCTGACCTGACGCATTAAAATATTTTTCCAATAACTCCATAACTGCTATTGCTTCCTCTTCACTAGCTTTTACAAACAACAGGTTGTCATCTGCAAAAAGGAGGTGGTTCACAGACGGGGCTAAAGGTGCCACCTGAAGACCTTAAAGATGCGGTGATTGACGACTCTTTTTTAGGAGGCCCGAGAGGCCCTCTACTGCAAACAAAAACAAGTAAGGGGGTATAGGATCATCTTGGCGAAGTCCCCTAGAAGGACGAAACTCCTCCAAGGGAACACCATTGAAGAGGACCGAGAATGAAACCGAAGAAACTAGGTTCATAATCAGCTCTACCTAGTGTATGTGGAAGCCCATGCATAACAAAATAGCACATAGATAATCCCATACCACGCGGTCGTAAGCCTTCCGAATGTCGAGTTTCAAGGCACATTGTCGGTGTTTCTTTGCCCCATTCCTCTTCATGAAGTGTAAGCACTCGTATGACGATATGATGTTGTCCATGATCAATCTACCAGGAACAAAGGCAGACTGCTCTTCTGATATAATCTACGGGAGAATAGCCTTTAGCCGGTTCGCGAGGACCTTCGAGGCTATCTTGTAGATCACATTACAAAGGCTTATGGGATGAAACTGCCTCAGTTCCTCTGGACTTGCAACCTTCAGAATTAGGACCAAAAAGGTTTTATTGATTCCCTCTGGATTATTCTCTCTCCGAAGTATACGTAACACTGCCTTAGAAACTTCTTCTCCGCATAAGTCCCAATGCTTCTGGAAGAAGTGCGCTGGGCAACCATCGGGGCCAGGAGCCTTTAGCGGATACATTTGGAAGAGGGCATGTTTCACCCCACCTTCAGTAAAAGGGGTGATCAACTTTTCATTCATGTCTGAAGTTACCGTAGCTGGGACCGAACTGAGAACCTCCTCCATCGCGATGTCGCTTCCGATGTATAAAGATCCTGATAAAAATCTCTTACAATTGCACCCAACTCGCTGGGTGATGCGCGTGAAACACACGTTCGTTGGGAGACCCAAGAGGAAGGTATGAAGAGCACATCAGTAAGTTTCCCTCAGAAAGAAACCAAGGTTGAATCGACCAGTAGGAGAAAGGAGCAACTTCCGAAGGTTGATGCAGCTGAGATGGCAGGGCGCACTACCGGTTCGGTAGCAACGTAGAACCTACACAAAACAATTGATTCACTTTGCACCAAGGAAGCAGTGAGGTTGTCAATCTCACTGGTTTTGCTGAACACAAAGAGGTTAAACGTATGGCGTGGAAAATAGTATGAGAACATTATGAAAACAATAGTAGCAGTGTGAAAACAGCGGAAGCAGTGTGTGTATTATCAGTATGAGAAAATGGACCGGGGTCCACAGTTCACTAGTGGTATCTCTCCATAAAAAATACATAGCTAACATGCGTGGTGAACAAATTACATTTGGGCAATTGATAGATAATGAAACATGCATGACATGATGATTACTATGAGATTCATGCGGGAATTACAACAAAATACATAGATCGTCATCTAACTGCATCTATGACTAATAATCCACCCTCCGAATATCATCCGAACTAACGTTGGGTATGAAGTTCCAAGCAACCGATTATCGCAGTAAGCAAAGTGTGTAATGTAAACAATGTAAACAAAGTTGTTTTCTCCCTTGATGAGGACATCCCTAGTACATTGCCACTTAAACAAGATGAAGTGAGACTTGGACCTATGACAAGGTCAAGGACCAAGCTACTAGAACAACAGGTGAATTCACTCCTTATAGATTATGATGTTTGTGATAGTGAGAATTTTATACTACCTAAGTCTATGCATTTATGTATGATCAGGTTTATTGATAACACAAACATGATGATGAAAAACAACCAAGAGGAGCTGCAAAACAACATGGAGATGCTGGAAAACAAGATTACAAGTGGTGAAAACAAGACTACCATGCCGAAAACAAATGTGCAAGATGGTGAAAACAATCATGCAAGTGTGGAAAACATTTACTAGCTTGTTATTCCACACTCAGGGAGAAGGAAAAGAAGAGGAGGGCGCCCCATTGAATATAATGCGCCATATAGAAATCCTACTATGAGTAGGTATGGTTTGTATACCATATTTGGCCGCAACCCCTATAGTGGGTCGGTTTGTATCCTCTCTTAGAGTCCAAGTAGGAGTCCTAGTCCAAGAGGGATAGGTGCTTGCGCCAGGGAGCCCTTGTGGCCGCACCCCTCCCCCTTATATACTCCCCTCCTGCGAGTTGTGGAGATTAGATCCAGTTTAAACCAAAGAAAACCGTAGCCTCTAGATTGTATTTCTGATAAGCATTCATCTTGAGGTTTACCATTGCAAAGTTGCGTGATATCTTATTATTCCATTAGGAATAGGGGATACAGGACCACTTGTGATCTTTGATTACTTGTGCAAGAGTGTGTAGTTGAGAATATCAAAGGGCTTGATTGTAGTTGCATCTGGCAACAGGGGTCATCCAAGTGAGAGGTCTCAGTGTAGCACTAGTTATCACAAAATCCAGAAAATCCACAAAAAGAGAGAGAAGCTCATTGAGAAGATTGGGCCACCCCAGATCATCTTGGTATCATATTCTCATGTTTACTCGGTGAGAAAAGTTATCCCTAGTTTAGTTGTTTTTTATTTCCTATCCAGAAAAGCCATACAAAAATATTAGGTTTAGAATTTGTAAGATCCTAGATCAACACCAAATTGCTACTCTAATTGCTGTTTCTTGTTGATTTGTGTTCCTGTTTTTCAGTTTTTAGTTTTCATCTATTAGGGTTAGGGTTCATCTAGTTCTTATTTTCTATTTCTATATCGAAAATCTCCACAAAAAATAGCTTCTGCCGTGTACTCTACCTCTCGGGAATCAAGACCTACAACTTGCCTTGGCGAGTTGATTTTGTTCTCGAGTTGTTCCTTGCTGTGCGAAAAAATTCCATCACAAAAACCCTCGGCTTCCTAGCTCTAATCGGATTCCAGTCCGATCCCTGCCGTGGTACCGAATCACACCAAATTGCTGCCGCGCCCGCACTCCTAGCTGCCGTCGGATTCCTGCCGTGGTTCAAAAACCGCGTGAAAACGCTGCCGCCGCTGCCGCCACCCACGCGCACCACCCTAGCCACAATAGGTTCCACCCGCGCTTACAAAACCCATCGCGCGCACCCACCGCGGCACACCCGCGCGCACTCGCTGTTTCACGCGCGCGCTGCCGCCAACTCTCTGTCGGGCAGAGCTTTTTGCTCAGTTTCGCTGCTGTACGGCACAGATCGTGCTATTTCTCTGCCGCAGCCACAAATTTCTGCCGTGAGCTCGTTTCCACTCTGTTTTTCTTAGTTTTTCTTTTGTTTTCTCTTGTTTATCTCTAGGGTTCTGTTATGATCTTTGATAAGCCATAGCTACAACCATTCTATAGCAATGTTTAGGTACCCAAAACCCAAAGACTAGCTGTTTTATTGCTCTAACAGGCTGCTCAATTTGATCAATTTCTGTCCACTTTTCAGTTTTTTCATTAATTGTTGCTTCTAGTTGATTCAAAGGCCATTAAAAAAATAAAAAAAATAGAGAAAAAGGAAAAGTATAAAAAAAATAGAAAGAGAGAAAAATCAAAAAGAGGCCGAGACATACTATCACTAGTGGAAGCCTATCATATTGGATATTTGTGTGGACAATTGAGCAATCTTGTGCCTATTTTCATAGAGTTTTTGCTAGTGTCTTTCTAGTGCTTGCAATATCTCTTCCATATAATTGCTAAGCCACATTTGTATCCCAGTGTGAGTGTGTTCCTTTAGTGTTTTTCATCACATTAGACAGTGCATTGTGATACTTGATAGCTCGGTTATTCTCTTCTCACACTTAGCACATTATTCATTGCTCCTTGTTGGTAAGTCAATCCTATTCACTTTGGAACAGTAAGTGAAGCCATCTTTGCTTGGTTTTGAGTGAGTTGTGAGAGGCCCCACAACCCATTGATTATTTTTGTTACTAACAGATTAATCATGAGTTCTACTAGTGATGTCGATGTGCAGGCAAAGAAGAAACCCGAGGACTTGGTGCAATGGAATGAATATGAAGCACTAAGAGATACTATGTACAAGAGAATTGCTACTGAAATAGACAAGAATGATGATACATTGAGACAAGAAATTACTACTCTTGATTTGAATATAGAAGCTGCCGCAACACAAGAATCTGTTGATGCTATACAAGAGACTTTGAGAACATTGACACAACAAATGACAAATTTATCAGCTCTAGTGGAACAAATACAACAAAGATCTCAAGCTATTGCTCCTATTGATGATGGGAGAGGTAATGTCAATGGTGGCCGTGGAGGTTATGCAAGAAGAGTTCCTTTGGAAAATAATAGGGAGGATGATGGCTTGGGAAAAGCAAAATTCTCTATACCTAGTCTTGCTTGTGATTCTGAGGATGTGGAAGAGTACTTTATGTGGGAGCTGAAAATTGATAAATTATGGAGACTACATGAGTACCCCGAGGAGAGGAAGGTTAAGCTGGCATCTTCTCTTGTGGTGAGATGGCATTACAAGATTGAAGGAAGAACAAGAACAACCAGAAGTTACTACATGGAGAGAGATGAAACAATTGATAAGAGAAAGATTTGTTCCAAGAAATTATATTAGAACTCTCTATGACAAGCTACAACAATTGAAGCAAGGTACCAAATCTGTGGATACTTATTACAAAGAGATGGAATTGATCCTTCAAAGGGATCGGGTTAGAGAAGAACCAGAGCAAACTATGAAAAGATTCTTGTCAGGATTGGAATTCAAAATTAAGAGTATTGTGAGGCATGTTCAATATAACAATATGAGTGAATTGTTGAATCAAGCAAGGGAAGCTGAGAAGAGGCTAAATGAGGAGGTACAAGTGAGTGCTAGGAGGAGTTTCTCATCTCAAAAATCTGTTTTCACACCACCTACACCTCCAGTTGCTGCAACCCGTGGGAGTACAAGTGGTAAACCCGAGACAAGCACCTCAAGTGCAAGGAAAACAACAACACCAGCTTCAGGTTCTAGTAGTGCTACACCTCCCACACGAAATAGAGACATGACATGCCATACACATGGAGGAAAAGGGCACTTTAAGAGGGATTGCCCAAACAAGAAAATCATGATTATTAATGCTGATGATGAGTATGAGACTAGAGATGATGCTGATCCTAATGAGGAGGATACATATGATGAAGATAGTCCTGTTGATGCTTATGCTACAAATTATCCAACCATTGTTTGCACACAAGCTTTGAGTATTGTTCCTAGTGATGAGAGCCAAAGATGCAATCTGTTTCAAACCAAGACAATTGTTGGTCCTCAAATGGCTTGCAAGGTGATCATTGTTGGAGGGAGTTGCAGAAATCTAGCAACAAAGGAGTTATGTGCAAAACTAAGATTAAGATATATTCCACACCCACATCCGTATTATATTAAATGGCTCAATGACAAAGAAGAAATCAGGGTATGCCAAATTGTGAGAGTGGAATTTCAGATTGGACCATACAAAGATACAATTGAGTGTGATGTGGTTCCTATGTCTGTTTTTCACCTATTACTTGGAAGACCTTGGCAATTCGACAAGAAGGTTACACACAATGGGAGAGCAAACACATATCAGTTGAATTGGAATAATGAGTCTAGACAGAAAGTTGAAGTGATACTAGAGAAAGAGAGATGAGAAGAGTGAAAACACAAATTCTGTGGGTGAAAACAAACCTAGGCCGAGTGGTAAAAGTAAGGGAGTGAGCCTTTTAAAAATGTTAGCCACCAAAGAAGACTTGAGAGAGTTTGGAGAGGATCCTAGCTTAGTACCTATAGTGCTCATGCACAAGGGGGAAATTTTAGTTTTAATGACATGACTCCTTTTTCTATTGGTGTTTCTAATGTTTTGCAGGAGTTTGATGATTTTTTTTCCAGAAGAAGTACCCTCAGGGCTGCCACTGTTAAGAGGGATTGAGCACCAAATTGATTTAATTCCTGGATCATCATTACCAAACCGAGCTCCCTATAGGACAAATCCCCAAGAGACAAAGGAAATTCAGAAACAGGTACAAGAGCTTCTTGACAAAGGTTATATTCGAATTAGCCTACCTCCTTGTGTTGTTCCTGTTATTTTAGTTCCTAAGAAAGATGGTACTTGGCGCATGTGTGTAGATTGTAGAGAAATTAACAACATCACTATTCGTTATCGTTATCCTAAACCACGTTTGGAAGACATGTTAGATGAATTAAGTGGTGTTGCTGTTTTCTCTAAAATTGATTTGCGTAGTGGTTATCATCAAATTAGGATGAAAGAGGGGGATGAGTGGAAAACAACCTTTAAAACAAAATTTGGTTCATATGAGTGGTTAGTAATGCCTTTTGGATTAACTAATGCACCTAGTACTTTCATGAGATTAATGAACCATGTTTTGAGAGATTTTATTGGCAAATTTGTGGTTGTTTACTTTGATGATATTCTCATATATAGCCACAATAAAATGAACACATTGATCATATTAGACAGGTTTTGCATGTGCTAAGAGAAAATAAATTGTATGGAAATTTAGGGAAGAGCACTTTTTGCAAAGATAAGGTCATATTTCTTGGATATGTTGTTTCTAAACATGGGATTGAAGTGGATGAATATAAATTGAAGCAATTAAAAATTGGCCAATTCCCATGAATGTGAGTCAAGTAAGAAGTTTTAATGGACAAGGTGGATTTTATAGAAGATTTGTGAAAGATTTTAGTACTATTGCTGCCCCTTTGAATGATTTGACAAAGAAAGGTGTGAATTTTGAGTGGGGGTTGCTCAAGATATTGCTTTTGATACTTTGAAGAATAAGTTGATTTCGGCCCCATTATTGATGCTTCCAAATTTTAATAAACAATTTGAAATTGAATGTGATGCTAGTGGCATAGGTATTGGAGGTGTGCTAATGCAAGATAAGAAACCAATTGCTTATTTTTCTAAGAAGTTACATGGAGCTCAATTGAATTATTCTGTCTATGATACATAATTGTATGCACTTGTTAGAGTTCTTGAAGTTTGGAAACATTATTTGTGGCCAAAAGAGTTTATTATACATTCTGATCATGAGGCATTAAATTTTTTGAAGAACCAATCCAATCTTAATAAGAGACATGCTAAATGGGTAGAATTCATTAAATCTTTCCCATACATTATTAAACATAAGAAAAGGATTAGATAATGTGGTTGCTGATGCTTTGTCTAGGAAAAATATGTTACTCACTAAATTGGTTGTTCAAGTTTCGGGTTTGGAAGAATTAAAACCACTATATGCTGAAGATAAAGAATTTTCTACACCTTATGCTAAATGTTCTAATGTGAAGGCTTGGGATAAGTATCATATACATGATGGATTTTTGTTTAGAGCTAACAAATTGTGTATTCCCGAGTGTTCTTTCTGTTTGATGTTATTGCATGAATCTCGTAGTGGTGGATTAATGGGACACTTTGGACGTGAGAAAACATTACTTATGTTGTCTGAAATTTTTTATTAGGCACATATGAGGAGAGATGTTTATAGATTTGTGCAAAGGTGCATCACTTGCAACAAGGCCAAGTCAAAATTAAAGCCCCACGGTTTGTATACTCCATTGCCTACACCAACTACACCATGGGAAGATATAAGTATGGATTTTGTGCTAGGCTTACCAAGGACAAAAAGGGGGCATGATTCTATATTTGTGGTAGTGGACAGATTCTCTAAAATGTCACACTTTATTGCTTGCCACAAGAGCGACGATGCGTCGCATATTCTAATCTGGTTTTCAGAGACATAGTGAGATTACATTGAGTACCAAGGACTATTGTTTCTGATAGAGATGTGAAGTTTATGAGCTACTTTTGGAAGACACTATGGGGGAAACTAGGAACAAAGCTGCTATTTTCAACAACATGTCACCCCCAAACAGATGGACAAACAGAGGTGGTTAATAGAACATTGTCAACACTATTGAGAACCTTGATCAAGAAAAATTTGAGGGAGTTGGAGGATTGTTTGCCACATGTGGAATTTGCAAAATATAGAGCTGTGCATTCAACTACTCAGCTTTGCCCATTTGATGTGGTCTATGGATTCAAACTAATTACACCACTTGATTTGCTACCACTTCCTATACAAGAGAGAACAAATATGGAGGCATCAAAGAGAGTTGATTTTGCAAAGAGGATACATGAGAAGACAAAGGATGTTATAGAAAAGAAAGGGAAGTATGTTGCTCAAAGAATAAATAAGAAAAGAAAGGAGGTCATTTTTCAAGAAGGAGATTTGGTATGGGTACACTTTCGAAAGGACAGATTTCCTAAGCTCAGAAAATCCAAGTTATTGCCTCGAGGTGCTGGTCCCTACAAAGTGCTTGCCAAGATCAATGACAATTCTTACAAGATAGATCTTCCAATTGATGAGTTTGGAGTGAGTAATTCCTTCAATGTTGCTGATTTGACACCATATCATCTTATATTTACTAATTGGAGGCACCATATAAGACACCACGTTAATCCTAAGAACTAAGAAATTAGGCCCATTAGATTAACCGAATATGTATTCATGGTCGTTGGATTAAAACATTAGATGCACCCTCAATGTGCTGCGCGCGAGTCGTCGTCTAGCTGGTCTCTTCATGTTCCCTATCAAAACTAAGACGGAAGGAGAAATCTGAGCGTCGGAGAAGCATAATACAGTATATACGAGTAGTGTTTTGGCACGCATCCCGATGGCTCTTGATGGCATCATAAAGATTTCGTGGAGGAATTTCTCCGTTGCATACATCCATGTAGCAGTCGTGCTGTACGAGAAAAAAAAAGTCTCACCCCACCATAATCGCTTAGTTGTAGACGCGCATGATACAATTTCCCAGTCGCATGCCCGCGAGCATGGAAGAGGCACACTACGGTGAGTTAACGGATTGCAGCTCTGTTTATTTGTCAACTCTCAGTAATTTTCTCTAGGTTTCGATGGTTTCCACTGAATATTAATTTGGGTTTTATATGGTGACAAGTTTTCAACCTGGCAGCAGAAGCAAAATCACGTTAGTGCACCAAAAAAAAGGACCGATTTCTCATGTTGAATTTAATAATCCTTGCTGTGCTCCACACTGACCTTTTCAATCCCCGGTGTAGATTTGATAAAAATGTGTATTATGTCTGGTATGACAAAACAAATTATGGTGCAAAAACAAATTTTACTTTAAGAAAGCTTCTATATATTATCCTATTTCCAGTTGACTATTATCAATAGTATATAATATGTATATTCAGCCATAAGTTTTCAATTCCAGTGTTTGTGCTAGACAGTACAACTAATGTCACAGATGTGATCATGGGGAAACAAGATGTACAACCCAGTTTACTTTACCGTGCGACCTACTAATTTTGGTATCGATATTGTGGTCAAACATTTATTGAAGTTTATAATAAATGTTTGCACTTAAGTCATCTAATTTCAGTCCAAATGTTGAAAGAATCGTATGCTATCCAGATTTGGGCAAAAACAGTGGGATCTATAACTACCCAAAGTAAGCTACTTTGTTTTATTTGCAACTAACTCTCGGCTCTGTTTTTGGTAGGGGGTCCTTGGTCACGATTCATGGATTTACCTATAGTATAAAAGATAATTATTCCGAACTAATTCAGCATATAAACTTGCACCATGATAATGAGCATTTTAGCGTGTATTAGTTGCTTAAAATCTGCTTTCTGTCTGTGTGTTTTTTCCTCTGCCGTTCAGGTCCGACATCACCATTGTCACTAGATGTAATTCAGTTCAAAATTTGTTCAGCTAGATATAACAGGTTAGCCTTTTTCTATAGTTTTACATTTGGTTTGGCACGCATCAGCCTTCCTGTGCTGGACTAGGCGATTTTCCTGAACTTCAGCATTGTTGTATCCATCCACCTTACCCGCCTAAAAATTGATCTGGAAAAGATAAGATGCAGTCCGAGCTCTTCACGACTCTGTTTCTGCCCACATTTGGATCTTCTCATATTCGAGTTTCTATCACGGTACAATCCAGACCGGATATCTTCTTTAAGGCATATTATCACCATTAGTTACGTACATTTTTGTATATATTTTTCTGCTAATGCATGGCAGGCCCTGGATCAAGATTATAAGAGAATAATGGAGTCTAGCACAACTATCTGAAAGTATATCATATGAATGATATAAGATGTGCTCATTTGGTCATTCTCATTTTGTGAATTTTGTCCGATGGTTTGCGACGCACACTTCTCTATTTACGATTTAAAATCTTGCCACAGTGTACAATTAAGAAGACGGATATGTTTTATAAGGTATTAAATTTTTCATTCAAGAAACAACTTCCATAATAGAGTTTGTCTTAATTTTGTCACCACATTTTTAACGAGGACATATTTCCACTTTTTCAAATTGCCAAAACGTCGTTATTGTTAGCTGTAGTGCTACCCTGATTCGCCTGAAAGAGTGTAGTGCGTAAGCGGCAACTTTTATTTAGAACATATTATGTGTTCTCAATTTAACTGATTTTCGTAATATCGTATTCCTTAAATATTATAGAAGACACTCTTAAGGATACAATGGAAAGTAACTACATAAATCGTGGTACAGAATATGCTTATTACAATTTCCATATATAGTTTTTAGAACTATTAGACCAGTGGACAATGAAAGGTTCAGGTATTTTGGTTGGTAGCTACAATCTCAATATTTATTTGTTTACTTAACTAAAAACCTTACAGTATTGTGCTGCTACATATCGGACATATTTAAATCTGTATATCTTATAACTTTTCACCATATATTTTCAGAATTGTTCGCATGAAGCGCTTCGGTTTGCACCATCAGTTGATCTCTATTGTAGATTCCACCAGATTTCTGCTATAATAGGAGCATCAAAATAAGATGACACGTGTCACATATATAGATATTTAAGACGGAGCTATTTTCCTCCTCAATTCTTAACCTAAAATTGTGTTATGTGTTTCATTCTTCCTGATTACCCAGAACTCTCTATCACAGGGAATCAAAGTAATTTTGAACATAAAACTGAATCTAAATGAAAATAAAATCTATACATCAAACATAAGCTTCTTATTTTGGTGGGTACATAGAATTTTGAAGGGTTAGACTTTACAATTAAGTTCACTCTTGGATGCTGATCTTCGTTGGTAATATGTAAAATAAGATAAATGCTTTATAATTTGGTGTTACATATTCTGACAGGAACCATTCATACAATACTCTACTCCAATTTCTCTAATTTTCTTAGTGTATTGATTTCAGATTTTTTTAGTTTAATGAATCCACAATAAAAATTTATATAGTGGTGAGTTGGCAGTCCCTGTTTGCTCTACTTCAAAACCTAAGATTTTGAAATAGCAGCATTGAACAACATTACTTATTGCCTCCTTTGCTCCTCTATTATTTTATAATACAATTTCACTTGAGATAATCAATTAAGTGAATAGTTGCCAATCACTGTGAAATTTTTGCTCGGGCTCATTTATGACACATTGATAGTGTCCGAGACAACTTTAGATAGTAATGGTGCTATGATCCTTAGGCTCCCAGAAATTAATTAAAATTGTAAGCAATGATGTAACAATTAAAAAGCATAAATACATCACATCTAATGAAGTGTTTGAGGAAATGTATATTCCTTTTGGCCATACAAAGTACACTACATGTATTATATGTTTTGGATACTAATTTACAAGAAAGTGCCCGAAATTCTTCAAAATAATAGAATTTTTTGTATATGCATTAAGATATTGAATTTTCATGTATATATTCCTTTGCTCACGATAGCTAGCCCATGCAAGTGCACGGGTTGATGACTAGTGGAGATAACCTTGATGTGGACATCAAGGCTTTTCAAGAGGGGGAGGATGATGAGGACATCCCTAGTACATTGCCACTTAAACAAGATGAAGTGAGACTTGGACCTATGACAAGGTCAAGGACCAAGCTACTAGAAAAACATGTGAATTCACTCCTTATAGATTATGATGTTTGTGATAGTGAGAATTTTATACTACCTAACTCTATGCATTTATGTATGATCAGGTTTATTGATAACACAAACATGATGATGGAAAACAACCAAGAGGAGCTGTAAAACAACATGGACATGCTGGAAAACAAGATTACAAGTGGTGAAAACAAGACTACCATGGTGAAAACAAATGTGCAATATGGTGAACACAATCATGCAAGTGTGGAAAACAATTACTAGCTTGTTATTCGACACTTAGGGAGAAGGAAAGCAAGAGGAGGGCGCCCCATTGAATATCAATGCGCCATATAGAAATCCTCCTATGAGTAGGTATGGTTTGTATACCATATTTGGCCCCACCCCCTAAAGTGGGTCGGTTGTATCTTCTCTTAAAGTCCAAGTAGGAGTCCTAGTCCAAGAGGGATAGGTGCTTGCGAAAGGGAGCCCTTGTGGCCGCACCCCTCCCCATTATATACTCCCCTCATGCGAGTTGTGGAGTTTAGATCCAGTTTAAACCAAAGAAAACCCTAGCCTCTAGATTGTATTGTCGCTAAGCATTCATCTTGAAGTTTACCATTGCAAAGTTGCGTGATATCTTGTTATTCCATTGGGAATAGGGGGATATAGGACCAGTTGTGATCTTTGATTACTTGTGCAAGAGTGTGTAGTTGAGGATATCCAAAGGGCTTGATTGTTGTTGCAATTGGCAACGGGGGTCATCCAAGTGAGAGGTCTCAGTGTAGCAATAGTTATCACAAAATCCATAAAATCCACAAAAAGAGAGAGAAACTCATTTAGAAGATTGGGCCACCCCATATCATCCCTAATGGAAACAACACATCCTCCATCCGTCACGTTTCTGTCACTCGAGCACAGATGCAAAGGAGGCATGAACCCACTATCGAGCATAAATACTCCCTCTTGGAGTCACTAGCATCTACTTGGCCAGAGCGTCTACTAAAAACGCAGAGCATGCAAGATCATATATAACATACACATGAAGATAACATGATAGATTGATAATCAAGAGACATAGCATTCAATAATCACCGGATCCCAGCAAAAACAACATGTAGCATTACAAATAGATGATGTTGATCATGTGAGGTAGCTCACGATATCTAAACATGAGGCATAAAGAGGAGAGTACAATCATCTAGCTACTTCTATGGACCTGTAGTCCAAGGATAAACTACTCAAGCATCACTACGGAGGCGGGCATGGTGGTGTAGACCCCTCCGATGATGATTTTCCGTCCCGGCAGGGTGCCAGAGAGAACTCCAGAACCCTCTCGATCTCGGGTTGACGATGCCGACGGCCTCGGGTGTTTTTCGTGGAAAAGTGGTATATTTTTAGTGTTAACTATCCAAGTGGGTAATATAGGCGAAAGGGCGATGGCGGTAGGCTCCCGAGGGGCCCACACCACCCCCAGGCGCGGCCAGGGGCGCCGCCCAATGGTGTGGCCCCCCTGTGGCCCGCCTTCGGGCCTCTTCGGGACTCCGTGGACCCTTTGGGAATTCTAGGACTTCGGGGCTTCGAATTTTCCAATTCCGAAAATATTTCCAGAACAACTTTTCTAAAACTTAAAACAGCAGAAAATATGAACCGACCCTGTGGCATCTTGTCAATAGGTGAGCCCCGGGAAATCGATAAAAATGACATACAGTGTAAGGAAAACATGTAGCATATGGCATCAAAACAACATGGAACATCATAAATTAAGGATATGTTTATGACGTATCAACATCCCCAAGCTTAGTTCTTACTCGTCCTCGAGTAGGTAAACGATAAAAAACACATAATTTCTGAGGTGACATGCTACCAACATAAACTTGATCATCTAAAGTGTAAAAGCATAAACATAGCTGAGATCATAGAACTTTAACACAAGCATGATAAATATAATTCTAACAATAATACATAGTAATCACCTTGCATCATGAGAAGTGACACAAACAAAAGATGATGAATAATAATGCACTCGAAAGCTATACGTTTGTTTCAAGCATAAACATAACATAGCAAAGAGATATTTCGCTTCTCCTTAAGAGTGGGGCAAAACATAAATGCCAGGACACCTTCAAAGTTTAAGAGGAAGGCTAGAACAAATAATTTGAGAACAAACAATAACACATCATGAATCAATTAATAATGTTTCTTGGACAAATGCACATTAAACTCAGAATGGCAACCATGCTCTCTCAATTGTGCATAAAGTTAGAATATGGAGACTCAACATAAAAGTAAAAGAAAGGCCCTTCGCAGAGGGAAGCAGGGATCACTCATGTGCTAGATCATTTATTTTGTTAAACAAAGGTATTGAAAACATTTTTAGAGAGGTGTATGCGTATGTCAACAAATAGTAAACAGAAAATGCAGTACGTCACAAGCCAACTAGACTTCACAAGAGAGACTCCCATAGAAGGACGCATCTGGGTAGAAGGTCATCCCTCTTTATCTTTTGTTTACACAATTATGCTTTGACTGATAAATCAGGGGCAAAAATAGTGAAGAGGATTTGTTGTATTAATTTGGGGCTGGGCACCCCGCTGCCAGCTCTTCTATCAATTGGATAAGCGGATGAAGCCACTAGTCCAGGATGTGAAAGTCCAATCAACAAGTGAGATAAAGACTCTCTATTTACTTCCTCGTGAGCTAAAACAGGAGCACAAAACAAAAGTAATTTTGAAGGTTTTAAAGGTAACACATGAGCAATTTACTTGGGAGTGGCAGTTAAATACCACATGTAGGTAGGTATGGTGGACACATTTGGCCAACTTTGGTTTTTGGGAGTTGGATGCACGCGTAGAGCTCATACTCAGTATAGGTGGAGGCTAGCAAAATACTGGGATCGACAAATCAAGAGAGAAATAATGGCCATAATCACGCATAGCGACAAAAACATCATTAATCAAAGCATAAGTGGTACTACAAGTTCAAAAACTAAATGATCATAGATGCTATAAGTGACTGGTTTGTAGTCATAAACTTGGTGTAAGCATGCGCCAAGTAAACCAAATAAAACATTCAAATAGAATACCACAAATTTATGCTTCAATATGACAAGAACAACTCATGATTCTTTCAAAGGCACATTAAATACTCTCAGGTATTTGAGACAAATCATGCTACAAAAATAACAACTAGGCTTTAGAATTAAAATAACATCTAGCATGACATGAAAAAGTTTAGCTGTAGGTGTTGTTCTTGGACATAGAGTAGATAAGAAATGGAATGTTATTCATTATGCTAGTAAGACTCTTAATGCTTCTCAAAAGAATTGTGCTAGTACTGAAAAAGAGTTCTTAGCTGTAGTTTTTGCATGTGATAAGTTTAGACCTTATATTGTTGACTCAAAGGTTACTATTCATACTGATCATGCTGCTATTAGGTACCTTATGGAAAAGAAAGATGTTAAGCCTAGGCTTATTAGATGGGTGTTGCTTTTACAAGAGTTTGATTTGCATATTGTGGATAGGAAGGGTGCTGAAAATCATGTTGATGATAACTTTTCTAGATTGGAAAACATTACTTTTGACCCTATTCCTGTTAATGATAGTTTTCCAAATGAACAGTTGGCTACAATAAAGGTAAAATCCCAAGATAGTCCATGGTATGCTGATTATTCTAACTTTATTGTTTCAAAGTATTTGCCTCCAACGTTTACAACCCAGCAAACAAGAAAATTCTTCTATGATTTGTGGCATTATTTTTGGGATGACCCACATTTATATAAAGAAGGAGTAGATGGTATTATGAGAAGAAGCGTTCCAGACCATGAACAACATGAAATATTGAAGAAGTGCCATAGTAGTGCTTATGGAGGACATCACGCTGGAGATAGAACAACACCGAAGGTTCTATAATCAGGTTTCTATTGTCCTACTCTCTTTAAAGATGCACGTAAATTTATTTTATTTTGTGATGAAGGCCAACGAGTTGGTAATATTGCTAGACGTAATGAAATTCCTATGAGTTATTCTCTTGTTATTGAACCTTTTGATTGTTGGGGATTTGACTTTATGGGTCCTTTTCCTCCTTCGAATGGTTATACTCATATTCTTGTTGATGTTGATTATGTTACTAAGTGGGTAGAAGCTATACCTACAAAAAGTGCTGATGGTGAGACCTCTTTAAAAATGCTTAAAGATGTTATTTTTCCTAGATTTGGTGTGCCTAGATATCTTATGACTGATGGAGGTTCTCATTTTATTCATGGTGGTTTTAGAAAAAAAACCTTGCTAAATATGATATTAATCATAGAATTGCCTCAGCTTACCATCCTCAAACCAGTGGGCAAGTAGAATTATCAAATAGAGAAATTAAAACTATCTTGCAAAAGACTATTACTAAATCTAGGAAGAATTGGTCTGATAAGTTGAATGATGCTTTATAGGCTTATAGAACTTATTATAAAAATCCTATGGGTATGTATCCTTATAAAATGGTTTATGGAAAAGCTTGTCACTTGCCTTTAGAATTAGAACACAAAGCTTATTGGGTAGTGAAAGAACTAAATAAAGATTTTAAACTTGCTGGTAAGAAAAGAATTCTTGATTAGAATCATTTAGATGAATGGAGATGTCAAGATTATGAAAATGCTAAACTCTTTAAAGAGAAAGTTAAACAATGGAATTATAAAAGAATCCTTAAAAGAGAGTTTCATGTTGGTGAGAAAGTTCTATTGTATCGGTCTCGTCTCGAATTTTTTGCAGGAAAATTACTCTCCAGATGGGAAGGACCCTATGTTATTGAAGAAGTGTATCGTTCGGGTGGAATCAAAATTGCTTCCCTCAAAGATAACAATACACAAGTGGTAAATGGGAAAAGACTCAAACATTATATTTCTGGGGATTCCTATGACGAAGATGTTGATGTTATTCAAGTAATGACTCCAGAGAAGTTCATTAGAAGGAGGATTCCAGAATCTGTAGAGTCTGTTTTGGAATAGGTAACAATTCTGTTAAGAAAAAGTTCGCGGAATACCTTTTAAGTTATAATTTATTGGTTTTTGGAAAATATGAAAAATACCGAGCCGAAAAAGAGTAGGAGGAGGTGCCGGAGGCACCACACTACCCGGGGGTGCGGGCCCACTCCTGGCCGCGCCACCCTATGGTGTGGGCGCCCCGGAGCCCCTCTGCGACTCGTTTTCGACGTGGACTTTCCTTTTGTTACGCATATTTTTGTTATATAACCCTTTGGACCCCTCGAGGTCCGTATATCGTTTTCTCGTCATGTTTCTGTTTCGAGCTGTTTCTGCCAGGTCACATCTTCAGATCTAGAGCCACAATGTCCTCTTTCGGACCTCCCAAAGACAGTTTCTTTGTGAACATCGTCAACCCGTACATGAACGAGTTGAAGATGCATCCCAAAGAGTTGCTGCTCAAGGATGGGGATGTGCATATTGAAGATGTTCGGGGCCCGAAATGAGAAGGCAGTCTGGAAGCTAGGATAGAAGAGCCGGAGCAAGAAGTATTTAGGTACAAGAAGATGGTGGAGCGTGAAGTTGACATCATCCACAGGATGAAGATAGAACAGATCACTGAGTATAAGAAGGAGACTTTAAAGCTTTGGGAGGAGATTTTATCACTCACCGAGACCACCAACAAATTTGAAGCACAACTCTACAACGTGCAGAATCAGAACTGTGAGTATGAGAACATGTTTAAACGTATATTGGAGACCAAGACATTATTTGTGGATGGAGAGCGTTTACCTTGGAAGTCTGATGATGAAAAGTATTCACCACCACAACCGAAGAATTAGTTCGTCATTGGTATTGGCATCCCCTTGGCTTGTTTCAAGCTTGGGGGAGTGCTGCGGTATCACACCTTTATCTTTCACCCTTTTTTCCTTTTAGTAGATTCATATCATGAGTAGACAAATATCATATAGGATGGTTTGTAGTATGGAAGTATCACTCTTTAGTTGGTTATCGTTGTATCCCTTGGTTTGAGTTGCCGAATGAAATATTAATGATAAGTTTCATAATCTACTTGCTCTACTTTATTTTAGTTTGAATTTTGTTATATGGTTGATTTTATTATTATTATTGGTATCAATGATGGAGCTTCAAGTTAATCTAGTTGGTTTTGGCAAACTTAGCATTGGTCAGTAGCAACGATTCGTTGAGACTTAAGTAGAAAAGAGGGAGTTGCATGTAGATATATTATTCCATGATCTTTCTTTCTTGTTACTTCATAATCTTAGTATTCTCAAATAAGTTTGTTTGTACCTTCAAGGAAGATTGCATGATTGGCTCAAATAAGCTTAGTATTCTCATATATCTTTTTGTTTGTTTTACCTCCATTATTATGCTTGCTACCCAACCTTGCTAGCCAAGAACCTGTACTGAGAGGGAATGCTTCTCGTGCATCCAAACCTTGAGACCCAAAACCTTGCCATTTGTGTCCATCATACCTTCCTACATGTGGTATTTCAAAATTACACCTGTTTTGTGCCCCTGTTTTAGTTCATGAGGATGCAAATAGAATCTTTATCTCACTTGTTGATTGGATTTCACACCCTGGACTAGTGGATTCATCCTCTTATCCAAATGCTAGAAGAGCTGGCAGCGGGTTTCCCAGCCCCAAATAATAATACAAATTCTATTCACTATTTTTGCCCCTGATTTATCAGTCAAAGCATAATTGTGTAAACAAAAGAGAAAGACGAATGACCTTCTATACCAGTTGTGTCCTTCAACGGGAGCCACTCTTGTGAAGTCTAGTTGGCTTGTGACGTAATGTATTTTTTGTTTACCATTCGTTGACACAAACATACACCTCTCTCAGAATTAGACACTCCTCCATGGTTTGTGATTGTTGGCACGTACCCGAGGATTCAGTTAGCCATCATTTGTGTAAGAAAGGTTGGGAGGAGTGTCAACATTTTTATACCTCTGTTTTACAAAATAAAAGTTCTAGCGCATGAGTAATCCATGCTTCCCTCTGCGAAGGGCCTATCTTTTACCTTTATGTTGAGTCAGTAAACCTACTTCTTTCGGTCCTCAGCAAGCATTTGAGTTGTTATGTTTCATCCATCTATATGTTGATTCACTCAATCATGTTTTTTTTTTATTCTTCCTTGTTTGTACAAATGCTTTTATCTGTTTGTATACCACTTTGAAAGTTACCAATGTCTGCATAGAGACCGTTATAATTTAGGATGATTAACTCTGCAATATAAGCTCTAGTATACAGACTCTGATCGAAAGATAAGTACACTGTTAATTGTTCTCTGACCAAGAACGAAGTTTTCCCTAACCAATTTCGATTTTTTTTTGCACCTTTATTGTTCTCTACTTGTTTCAAGTTTGATTATATGAGAGGAAGTTGCTATCTAGATTGACTTGTTCTTTGTTAGATCTGATGCCTCTTGTCCGTATTTTATTTATCAATGCCTCACTCCATAAACCTGTGTTCATGTTTACTAAGTTCAGTTTCGCTTGGCGACAATCGAGGTCTAAGATTGGGGTAGTTGATACGTCTATTTTGCATCACTGTTTTATATTGTTATTTTCTGTTATTCATCGATATATATCATGTTATGATGCATCACTTATGTTATTTTATCTTATTTTTCATGTTTCATAATTTTTGGAGAATAAACACCGGAACCAGAAATCTGATGGAAAAAGCACCGTCAAGATACCCTATTTGAGAAGATTAGAAGAAGAGGGGGATACCGTAGGAGTCTTAGAAGTTCCGAGGAGGATGTGAGCCATAAGGGCACCCGAAGGGGGCCACCTGGGGCCCAGACCACCAGGCGGCGCCTCCTGGTCGCGCCTGGGGGTGGTGTGGCCCCCTGGCCCACTCCTGGGCGCCCCCTTTCGCGTACTTGACCCCCAGGGAACCCTAAGCCCCAGAACATCATCGATGAATTATTCCGCCGCCGCCTCGGGGCGGAAAACACCAGAGAGAGAAAAGCTCTCTGGTAGGGAGAAATCTGTCAAGGAAATTCCTCCCCGGAGAGGGGAAATCATCGCCATCGTCACCGTCATCGCTCCGGGTGAAAGGACACGGATGTCGCCTAGAGGGGGGGGGGTGAATAGGCGTTTAAAAATAATTACGGTTAAGGCTTGAATAAATGCGGAATAAAACTAGCGTTTAATTTATCAAGCCAAAACCTAAACAAACTAGGGTCACCTATGTGCACCAACAACTTATGCTAAACAATTCAAGCAACTATGTGATAGCAAGATATGTTACTTCAAGCTCGATGGCTATCACAAAGTAAATTGCATAAGTAAAGAGATCGGGTATAGAAATAACCGAGAGATTAGGAGACGATGATTTATCCCGAAGTTCACTTCCCAATGGAAGCTAATCTCCGTTGGAGAGGTGTGGAGTCACAATGACTCCAAGCGCCCAATGGCTCACCTTATTCTCCTCGTGCCTCCACCAATGCGGAGTGCCACGATCCACTATGGGACCTTTGAGGGCGGTCACCGATCCCGTACAAGGTTGGGGCAATCTCCACAACTCAATTGGAGGCTCCCAACAATATCCCGCGAGCCACCAAAACTCCGAGATAGCAACAAGGTCCGGAGCTACCAAAACTCCGAGACAACAACAACCGTCTAGGGCACTCCAAGTACCCAAGAGGACAAGCTCAAGGGCACACCAAGAACCCAAGAGTAACAAGCTTCTCAACCTTTCACTCGAACGAATCCTCGTAGAGAACTCAAACCGATGCAACCTATGCAATGGCAAGAACACAAGAAGTGCTCAAATCCTTCACTCTCAAATCCCACCAAAGCAACAAATGCTATGGGGGGAGAAGAGAGGAAGAACAATGAAGAACTCAACAAATGAATCCACAAGATCTAGATCCAAAGACTTTCCCCTCACTAAGAGGAGAGATGGATTGGTGGAATAATAGATCTAGATCTCCTCTCTCTTTTCCCACTAATTGGAGGCAAGAATCATGGAGGAATAGAGAGAGAGCAAGCTCCAAAATGTCAACAATGGTGGGGGAAAACTTGCAAAAAAGGTTGGGGAACCAATGGGGAAGAAGGCCCCTTTTATAGGCCCCCAAAATCAGCCCGTTGGGGTCATTCTGCCCCACCCCGGCCTCCCGGGCCGGCCAGGCCGGCCTCCAGGCCGGACAGTTCGGGTAGGGGTCCGGCCTACGGGAGCCCACTCCGGCCTGGGGCCGGCCTACCAGTTTTCAGAAAACCCCCTTCACTAAAAATGCGATATCTTTTGCATCCGGACTCCGTTTTCGATGATCTTGGGCTCGTTGAAATCGTAAGAACGATCACTACAAGATTATGCAAAGAAACATCATAGTCTATAATTGGATGATAAAACCAAATGATGAAAGTTATTACCTCTCTTTAAAGGAAGAATCGGTAAAACCTCCAATATCAAAAACGCAATAAGTTTTTCATGCGAAACCCGTTTTTGATGAACTTGAGCTTGTATTGAAGCACATGACAAGCTCAAAAACCATACATGGAGAAAACACAAATAAGAACCAAGAAATGTTATGCCAAGTATGCAAAGGTTTGAGCTCTCTCCGAGTGATGCGATCAAGTTGCTAATATGAGAGCCCCTCTTGATAGTACGGTTATCTATCCTATAATCCGGTCTCCCTCCTAATGCTATGAGACCGGTAAAATAGAAAACCTATCAAGATCATACCTTTGCCTTGAGCATTCCACTTGAGCTATAATATGACGATCTCGACCTCCTGAAGATGGAACACCTTTCTTGATTTCTTTTTGCTTGGTGAAGACACAAAGATGCTCCCCCATATGCAACTATGGGAGAGGCTCTTTTAAGTATATCTTTACTTTAACATTATCTCCAAAAGAGTGGCAAGCTTCAAGAATGTGATCTCTTCGATATGCTTCCCTTGAACTTGCACTTCTCGAACTTGATGACGATCACAACTTGACGTCATCCACCATGGACTATATGAAATCTTCCTTTTGATGCAAGCCCATGGAAAGATTCCTAACCCCACATAGATATACCACACACACATATAATGGGTTAGAGCACAAAGCTATATGAACAATTACTTACGATACCATGATACCACATGGTACATCTTCTTGCTTTGTGAGTTGATCACTATTAACCATCGCTTAGCACTTTGCCTTGATCAACCTTTTATCTTTTCTTCTCTCTTCATAATAATGATGTCTTGAAGGTAAAGATGAATGTTCACACAATATTCTTCTTCAAGACATACTTGATGAACCTTTTATCTTTTCTTATCTCTTCATAATAATGATGTCTTGAAGGTAAAGATGAATGTTCACACAATATTCTTCTTCAAGACATCAAGACATACTTGCAATATGCTCAACTCTCTCATGACCAAACTTGGGATATTCACATGAATAGCACCTTGGTCACCACTTGATTATCTTGAATCCAACACATGGACATCAAGTAATGCCTATGGAGAAACTCTACAAGTATAGCTCAAAGCAACCATAAGTCCATAGTGATTGTCATCAATTACCAAAACCACACATGGGGGAACCATGCTCTTTCAATCTCCCCCATTTTGGTAATTGATGACAAACTCTTTTACGAGGGTTTATATAATGAACGCAAAGGGCACAAAAATGGAATCATAACTCCCCCACTGTTGTTCAAAACTCAAAGCAAGTGCAAGTGATCATAAAAGAAAATAAGGCATATCACTTGGAGTAAGAGATGGTTAAGCCATAAGAGAAGTTACCAATAAAAGGATGGACACCGAACCATTAGGATACAATAAGACATGTAATTCTTATCATGTGTATATGTTTCTTAAATAGACCACAATCATGATGATGTACATCCATAAAGAAACATGTACATACAATATAGTTACAAAGAGAAAGAGCGAGATATCCAATTCTAAGACATAAATATGACAATAAGATCTTTGCTTGAAAGCATTTTTTTTTGAGGATATGAATGACCTTCCAACAAAAACACATCAAATACGTCACAAACATCAATAAGGGAAAAAGAGATAGTTGGGACGTTTTGATAAAAGCAACAAATATCACAAGGAGTAAATATGTTTCATGCCATGATACAACCTACAAAAGGTTGAAATGTTAGAGTATATGCATGAGATAGATACTTGTTACCGAGGTAGCATTGGTGATGTTGTACTATATAAGAATTCATCCATCATCATAGCTTGACTCCAATAAGCATGTATTGATAACACCTTCTTTCTGAATGAGGCAAGCATCCAACGCATATGAAATGTACCTAAAACATATTTAAGTACAAAAATGGTCCCCAAACTCATTGGGTCCAAAGTAGTTACACAAACTACAATATATAGGATTCAATCCACATGAATATATGCATATAGATAAGAAATTGAATATCATGAACATCTTAGCCAATTTAGGATTTATGGATATTATTCTATATAAATATTGGATCAAGGAAAATAAACATGCCATAACATATACACTAATAATTATGCATGCAATCTAAAGGTAGAAGAAACATTTCATTTTATACCCGGGAGAGAGAAAACGGTCGTTGGGGGGGGGGGGTTCCCCCACTCTGCAGCGCCCAACCCGGCCTAGGGGGCCGGCCAGGCCGGCCTGGGGCAGCCAGGGCCGGGCACAATCCCACCCCTGCCTGGCACCCAGCCTGAGGCCGGCGTGGAAGGAGAGGGAGGCCGGCGTGGGGGCGTCCACCCACCTGGGCAGCCCGGCCTGGCACCCGGCCTGGGGCCGGCGGGGGCAGTGAGTGAGGCCGGACCCCCACCCGAACAGCCCAGCCAGGCACCCGGCCTGGGGCCGGCGTGGGGCGCGGCTAGGCCGGCCAGGCAGGCCGGCCACCCCCTTTCTCCTTCTCTCTTTCTCCTTTCTTCTCCGTTTCTTCTTCTTTCTTCCACATATTTTTCCGTAGACTTTTCTCTCTTATTGCTGCAACTTGCATGTGGTTTACGGGTAGATATGGTTGCACTTTATCCATGATATTTTCTGAGTAAACTTAGGGAACACATTAGTCCTTCCATATGTTGTGATCAAACACTCAAAATAGGATTTAGGAACATGTCAATCAACTCATGATTGATAAGATACCAATTAGAAAATATATTATTGTAAAAATAAAATACCAAAGGAAATATTTATCACTTGGGGGATACTAAATAAAAATGCATCAAGGAGTAAAATATTGAGATCCCAATAGACATCAAATGAACCATGTCAAATTCCAAGAGATGTCAATTGAAGCAAATATCTATGAGTGAGATATCAAACTCCAAATAAATAGCAATTAAGGGCATCAAAGCAAAACAAATGAGCATAGAGGATGTCTATGTAAAATATGATCAAAGACTTATCTCATTCAAAACAATACACTGCAAAACAAGGAATGAGATAACCAAGCCCTCTACACTTTTTATGATGGCACAAAGTAATAAGAAAATAAAAGTTGTGCCTTCCACAAACTCACAAGATATTGATTAAAATACCAATTTAAAAAGATCTAATATCAATTGATGATAAGTAGTGTTCAAAAAGAATCTATGATAGCTCCCCCATGATCTATGCATGATTTTTGAATTTTGCACACAAATGGGATCATCACTCTTCGCATGCATACAATAGAAACTTTCATTAAGTGGCAAGAGATCCAATTGAAAATATAGTGTTCTAAAGGAAGTAATATAGCTCTCCCATGACATATGCATTATATAGATGTTTGCATTTTAATACAAAAGCACTATAAGGGGATCCTCGCTTTTCTTACAATCATTACACTAGAATTTTGTTTGATTATAACACATAGATATTCAAGAGTCAAGGAAGACAATGTGAGTTCATACAAAACAATTTCTCGTCGATAATAGAAATGGAAGCAAAGCATAATGTAAATATGATCAATAACTTCTACCACAAATATGGTTGTCACTTGTCCAAGGACAAGGAGGGTATGGTGTTAATTTTAGGTGGTATGTTGCAAAATATTCGTGATCATGTTGAAACACAAAAGTTTATGGAAAAGGATATGAGTTAATTACCATGCTTCAACTAGTAAAATTATCATGCAAAGAAATTCTTAATATATATTGAAGCAACCGGTTTCCCAAACAATAAATACTAGTGCACATTTGAGGAACACCGCACGAAGAAACTCTCTCAAATTCAACAAACCAAAATATGAGATACAAAAAACTCATTTAAGCAAGTATGGAACTTGTTTGAGCTAATCATGCCACGTAGTAACAAGATAATTTAGAATATCAATTCTAAGTGGCATTACCTCACATGTTCACATTTTCTAGGATTGTAATATGCACATAGCTTATTACTCCCCCATAATGTGATAATCCATTTCTTTTCAACAAGAGGCAAGTGAAATCAAATAAGAGATAATTAATGAACATTGTGAAATTCAAATTTCTCATGAGAATGAAATACCACATGTAGAATATATAATCTTGTCACGTTAATAATAAGTGATATACCTCATGTACACATATTTTAGGATTGTGAGGTGGCAAGCACACCACTCCCCCAATGAGATAGTTCATTAATCTCTCAAAAGAGGCAACTTAAATTAATCATAAATTGCAATAAAGGCTCAACACAAAACAAACAAGTACATGGAGTGCAAACCAACAAACACATACTAGATTACTCAAGATAGGTAATTAGTAAGCACACCATATACAAACACATGCTATACACAAAACTAACACATGCAAGGGGCAAGCAACTTTTAATGTATATAATTTAAATACAAGTTACCGCAAGGAGACACATTGGATAGGAGATAGATATATGATGATACAAATAACTTGGCTTGAGTAAATATAATTGATGAAGACCCCTTAATTCTTCATAAGATAGCCAAGTCTCCAATGCCCTCCAACAACACCTATTGATCAAGTTTTAGATTGTTGGTCCCCAACCAAGTTGGGTCCTAAGAGGTTAGTCACAATAGGCTTGGCAACCCAAATGGTTCGTTTCTTGACACCACTTTGAGTGCCAACATATTTGGCAAACACATTGCCAACCTTATCCTTCTGAAGGGAATAAACATCATAAATAATGATAGGGTTGGATAAGGTACCATTAGTGCATGAGGAAGCAAGGTGGCCCTTTTCACGGAATAAGTAGCAACGTCGGCTTCCTCCTTTCTTCTTAGTTGATTTCTCAACTTGAGGAGTTATAACTAGATTGTCCTTGGGAAGAGGCCTTTCTTCATCTTGAGGTTGAGAATGAGATTGAACTTGTGGCCCCTTCCCTTGTTTCTTCTCACTAAGAGGCTTCTTCTTTAATGGGCAAGACCTAACATGGTGCCCTTCAACCTTGCACTTGAAGCAAACAATCTTGGACGAATTCTTGACTTGTTCTTGGCCCTTGTTCTTCTTGATTCTATGATTCTTCTTGATATCGAACTTCTTGTTATTATTGGAGTTGAATCCAAGTCCACTCTTGTCATTGGGTAATCTTTGCACACTCAACATGTTGTCAAGTGCGGACTTCCCATGACGCTTTTCCAAGTCTTTCTTCAAAGAAGCGACTTGGACCTTGAGCTCTTTTATTTCCTCTACATGGTTAGTAGAAACACAAGTAATAGAGGAAGTAGATGATTCATTGTTAGAGCAACAAGGCATGGAAAGCAATTCATCACAAGATGTAGAGATATTATGAGTGAATGGATTAATAGGACTAGCACGAGGCAAAATAGAATTTTGAGTAGAGTTTGTGCTAATGTACACATGAGGCTCACAAGATATCACCTTTGTAGTAATAGCCTCATGAGCTAACTTTAGCTTATCATGTGAGACTAAAAGATCCTCATGAGAGCCTAAGAGCTTTTCATGACTTTCTTCCAATTTCCCATAATTGCTAGTTAGCAACTCAAGTTGAGCCCTTAGCTCAACATTCTCCTTCAATGTAGATGCTTCACAATAAATAGTGTTAGTAGCACAAGCATCATTATTAATAGAAATAGGAGAAGGCAAATTGGCAAACCCTTTTGAATATGAAGCTTTAAGTTGAGTATGTTCGACTTTTAGCTCATCATTTTTAGTTTTAAGACAATTAACCACCTCAAGATTTCTATCATGAGATTCCTTTAATTTTGATAACTCTAGAGTAAAAGTCTCTTCAAGAGATTCATTGGTGGTTTGTTCTTCTATAAGATCTTCCTCTAGTTTTGCAATTTCATTGGAATAGTCACGCTCGCGGCTATAACACGCGTCAATGCATGCTTCCAAATCCTTAATGGTGATATTGCGCCTATCAAATGCTCTAATGATTTCTAGGAAATTGGCACAAGCATCTTTATCCTCATAAAGGATATTGTGAATCATTTTACCTTTCTCCATTAACGAATCATTGTCATTATCATCGTCATCATCATCATCATCATCATCATCATCATCCTCATCACCATCATAATCATCATCATCATCACTAGATACATTGGTGTTCAAAGTAGGAGCTACCTTTGAACCTTTAGCCATAAGGCAAAAGTGAGATATGGTAGATGATGATGAACCATTACTTGAAGCGCCACTTAAATCCACATCTTGTTCCATGGAATGTTGAGTTTCTTCTACATGGTTAGTAACACAAGTACTAGAGGAAATACAACCATTTTTACTATGGCAACAAGATGTATCAATCATATCATTATAAGATTTAGTCAAGGAATTTCTACATGATATGAATGGACTATCAACACAAGCATGTAAATAATTTTTGGTGCTAGATGTGTTTAAGTCCATAGACAAAGTATTGCAATAAGATAGAGATGAAGAATCGTCAACAATAAGCTTACTATCAAGATTGCAATTTTTGTCACTACTCACCATATCATCATGTTGTGCCTTGCCACATGTTGGTGAAGTAGAAGAAGTTGATAACTCACCACGCCCGGAGGTGGAGGGAGAATAATCATCCCCACAACTTTTGGACACATCATATTTATCTTGAAGCTTGGTCCATATCTCATGAGCTTTCCAAGATGGCCTAATTGACTCAAGAACTACAATGCTCAAATATTTGAAAAACACATTAGTAGCTTGAGTATTGAGATATAAGTTTTTCTCATCCTCTAAAGAGCAATCAATACCCGTTGGAGTAGAAAAACCCATATCTAAAATTTTCTCTATATTTGGACCCATGTCCTTAAAAATATTAAGCATACTAATTTTCCAAGTATTATAATTTGTGCCATCGAATATAAAAGTGTCATTATGCACTAATCCCCTAGCCGACATCTTTACTCTCTAGGTTGTGAAACCCTATGAAGAGAGACCCGGCTCTGATACCAATTGAAAGGACACGGATGTCGCCTAGAGGGGGGGTGAATAGGCATTTAAAAATAATTACGGTTAAGGCTTGAATAAATGCGGAATAAAACTAGCGTTTAATTTATCAAGCCAAAACCTAAACAAACTAGGGTCACCTATGTGCACCAACAACTTATGCTAAACAATTCAAGCAACTATGTGATAGCAAGATATGTTACTTCAAGCTCGATGGCTATCACAAAGTAAATTGCATAAGTAAAGAGATCGGGTATAGAAATAACCGAGAGACGAGGAGACGATGATTTATCCCGAAGTTCACTTCCCAATGGAAGCTAATCTCCGTTGGAGAGGTGTGGAGTCACAATGACTCCAAGCGCCCAATGGCTCACCTTATTCTCCTCGTGCCTCCACCAATGCGGAGTGCCACGATCCACTATGGGACCTTTGAGGGCGGTCACCGATCCCATACAAGGTTGGGGCAATCTCCACAACTCAATTGGAGGCTCCCAACAATATCCCGCGAGCCACCAAAACTCCGAGATAGCAACAAGGTCCGGAGCTACCAAAACTCCGAGACAACAACAACCGTCTAGGGCACTCCAAGTACCCAAGAGGACAAGCTCAAGGGCACTCCAAGAACCCAAGAGTAACAAGCTTCTCAACCTTTCACTCGAACGAATCCTCGTAGAGAACTCAAACCGATGCAACCTATGCAATGGCAAGAACACAAGAAGTGCTCAAATCCTTCACTCTCAAATCCCACCAAAGCAACAAATGCTATGGGGGAGAAGAGAGGAAGAACAATGAAGAACTCAACAAATGAATCCACAAGATCTAGATCCAAAGACTTTCCCCTCACTAAGAGGAGAGATGGATTGGTGGAATAATAGATCTAGATCTCCTCTCTCTTTTCCCACTAATTGGAGGCAATAATCATGGAGGAATAGAGAGAGAGCAAGCTCCAAAATGTCAACAATGGTGGGGGAAAACTTGCAAAAAAGGTTGGGGAACCAATGGGGAAGAAGGCCCCTTTTATAGGCCCCCAAAATCAGCCCGTTGGGTCATTCTGCCCCACCCCGGCCTCCCGGGCCGGCCAGGCCGGCCTCTAGGCCGGACAGTTCGGGTAGGGGTCCGGCCTACGGGAGCCCACCCCGGCCTGGGGCCGGCCTACCAGTTTTCAGAAAACCTCCTTCACTAAAAATGCGATATCTTTTGCATCCGGACTCCGTTTTCGATGATCTTGGGCTCGTTGAAATCGTAAGAACGAGCACTACAAGATTATGCAAAGAAACATCATAGTCTATAATTGGATGATAAAACCAAATGATGAAAGTTATTACCTCTCTTTAAAGGAACAATCGGTAAAACCTCCAATATCAAAAACGCAATAAGTTTTTCATGCGAAACCCGTTTTTGATGAACTTGAGCTTGTATTGAAGCACATGACAAGCTCAAAAACCACACATGGAGAAAACACAAATAAGAACCAAGAAATGTTATGCCAAGTATGCAAAGGTTTGAGCTCTCTCCGAGTGATGCGATCAAGTTGCTAATATGAGAGCCCCTCTTGATAGTACGGTTATCTATCCTATAATCCGGTCTCCCTCCTAATGCTATGAGACCGGTAAAATAGAAAACCTATCAAGATCATACCTTTGCCTTGAGCATTCCACTTGAGCTATAATATGACGATCTCGACCTCCTCAAGATGGAACACCTTTATTGATTTCTTTTTGCTTGGTGAAGACACAAAGATGCTCCCCCATATGCAACTATGGGAGAGGCTCTTTTAAGTATATCTTTACTTTAACATTATCTCCAAAAGAGTGGCAAGCTTCAAGAATGTGATCTCTTCGATATGCTTCCCTTGAACTTGCACTTCTCGAACTTGATGACGATCACAACTTGACGTCATCCACCATGGACTATATGAAATCTTCCTTTTGATGCAAGCCCATGGAAAGATGCCTAACCTCACATAGATATACCACACACACATATAATCGGTTAGAGCACAAAGCTATATGAACAATTACTTACGATACCATGATACCACATGGTACATCTTCTTGCTTTGTGAGTTGATCACTATTAACCATCGCTTAGCACTTTGCCTTGATCAACCTTTTATCTTTTCTTCTCTCTTCATAATAATGATGTCTTGAAGGTAAAGATGAATGTTCACACAATATTCTTCTTCAAGACATACTTGATGAACCTTTTATCTTTTCTTATCTCCTCATAATAATGATGTCTTGAAGGTAAAGATGAATGTTCACACAATATTCTTCTTCAAGACATCAAGACATACTTGCAATATGCTCAACTCTCTCATGACCAAACTTGGGATATTCACATGAATAGCACCTTGGTCACCACTTGATTATCTTGAATCCAACACATGGACATCAAGTATTGCCTATGGAGAAACTCTACAAGTATAGCTCAAAGCAACCATAAGTCCATAGTGATTGTCATCAATTACCAAAACCACACATGGGGGAACCATGCTCTTTCACCGGGCATCATCAAGATCGTCATCGTCATCATCATCGCCACCAACACTATCACCCTCATCATCCACCTTCATCCCTTTGTAACAATTAGGGGTCTCTATCGTTGTTTTACATTAGATCTCTCACCTGGTGTGGATTACTTTTTAGTAGTTGATGGTTGTGACATTTATCGGTGTTAGCACATTATGACCAGATTGTTATTATCCATTATATCACCTCTGATTATGATCCATATGACGTCTTGTGAGTAGTTTGTTTAGTTCTTGAGGGCATGGGAGAAGTCATGTTGTTAGTAGTTGAATTATGTTGAAGTAATATCTCGTGGTTCGGTATTTAAGTTGTGGTGCTATTCTTATAGAGGGGTCATGTGAACGCCGACTACATGATACTCCACCTTTACACGCCTAGGATGATGGATTGTGTATTTGGCTACTAATTGTGGGGTTGCCGTAGTGACAGAAACCTAAACCCCCGTTAGGAAACCAATGCACGAGGGAGCGTAGGATCCCGGTGTTTTAAGGTTGTGGTTAGATTTATCTTAATTACTTTTTTTTATTTGCGGATGCCCAGGAGGGGTATAATAACAATTATGTATTAGTCCTAGTTGGGTGGTGCATTAGCATAGGTTCACCCACACAACACTTCACGAACCAATAAATATTAATCAACTATATGAAGCGAAAGCACTTGACGAAATTCCCATGTGTCCTCGAGAACTATTGGTAATCATAAGTAGAACAACCGGCTTGTCCTTTGCACTTAAAACGATTGGGCCACTTGCTGCAATATTATTTACTGTTATTTATTTACTCGCACTTTATTTATCTGCTATATCAAAAACCTCCAAAAACCTGTGTGCTAGTGTTTACAGTGAATCATCTATCCAACCTGCTTGTCAACACCTTCTGCTCCTCGTTGGGTTCGACACTCTTATTTATCGAAAGTACTACAATACACCCCCTATACTCGTGGGTCATCACGACCTCGGGTGTTTTTCGTGGAAAAGTGGTATCTTTTTAGGGTTCGCATATCAAGGGGAATAAATAGGCGAAAGGGCGATGGCAGTGGGCGCCCGAGGGGCCCACACCACCCCATGGTGTGGCCAGGGGGCGTGCTTCCCTATGGTGTGGCCCCCCTGTGGCCCCCTCCGGGCCTCTTCCGGACTCCATGGAACCTTCGAGAATTCTAAGACTTCTGGGCTTCGAATTTTCCAATTCCGAGAAAATTCCCAGAACAACTTTTTTGAAACTGAAAACAAGAGAAAACATGAACTGGCTCTGTGGCATCTTGTCAATAGGTTAGTCCCAGAAAATCGATTAAAATGACATAAAGTGTAAGGAAAACATGTAGAATATGGCATGAAAATAACATGGAACATCAAAAATTAAGGATACTTTTATGACGTATCAACATCCCCAAGTTTAGTTCCTAGTCGTCCTCGAGTGGGTAAACAATAAAAACACATAATTTCTGAGGTGACATGCTACCAACATAAACTTGATCATCTAAATGGTAAAATCATAAGCATAGATGAGATCATAGTGATTTAAACACAAGAATGATAGATATAATTTTAACAAAGAAACATAACAATCACTTTGCATCGTGAAAAGTAACACAAATAAAAGATCATGAATAATAATGCAGTTATACGTTTGTTTCAAGCATAGAGAAAACATATCAAAGTGATATTTCTCTTGTCCTTAAGAGTGGGGCAAAACGTAAATGCCAGGACACCTTCAAAGTTCAAATGGAAGACTAGAACAATTAATTTGAGAGCAAATAATAACACATCATGAATCAATTAATAATCTTTCTAGGACAAATGCACATTAAACTCAGAATGACAACTATGCTCTCTCAAATGTGCATAAAGTTAGAAGATGGAGACTCAACATAAAAGTAAAAGAAAGCCCCTTCGTAGAGGGAAGCAGGGATCACTCATGTGCTAGAGCTTTTTATTTTGTTAAACAGAGGTATTGAAAACATTTTTTTAGAGAGGTGTGTATGCTTATGTCAACAAATCGTAAAAGGAAAATAGTGTACGTCACAAGCAAACTAGACTTCACAAGAGCGACTTCCATAGAAGGACGCATCTGGGTAGAAGGTCATCCCTGTTTCTCTTTTGTTTAGACAATTATGCTATGACTGATAAATCAGGGGCAAAAATTGTGAAGAGAATTTTTTATATTAAGTTTGGGGCTGGGCACCCTGCTGCCAGCTCTTCTATCAATTGGATAAGTGTATGAAGTCACTAGTCAAGGGTGTGAAAGTCCAGTGAACAAGTGAGGTAAAGATTCTCTATTTACGTCCTCATGAGCTAAAATAGGAGCCCAAAACAGGAGTAATTTTGAAGGTTTTAAAGGTAACACATGAGCAATTTACTTTGGAGTGGCGGATAAATATCACATGTAGGTAGGTATGGTGGACACATTTGGCAAACTTTTTTTTTTTTGGGAGTTGGATCCATGAGTAGAGCTCATACTCAGTACAGGTGGACGCTAGCAAAAGACTGGGAGCGACAAATCAAGAGACCAATAATGGCCATAATCATGCATAGCGACAAAAACATCATTAATCAAACCATAACTGGTACTACAAGTTCAAAAACTAAATGATCATAGAGGCTATAAGTGACTGGTTTGTAGTCATAAACATGGTGTAAGCATGCGCCAAGTCAACCAAATAAAACATTCAAAGGAGAACACCACAAATTTATGCTTCAATATGACAATAACAACTCATGATTCTTTCAATTCCACATTAAATACTCTCAGATATTTGAGACAAATCATGCTACAAAATGACCACTAGGATTTAGAATTAAAATAACATCTAAAAAGTCTTGCCATAGTCTATACAAGCTTCTATTTGCACCGTTTAAGCACGAAAACTTATACTACTGCTTTCCAACACCAAGGAATTTATACTAAACAAAAACTCTCCAAGAGATGCAGCAATGAAACAAGAGAGTACTAACACAACTCTACTAAAATTAACAGCTCTGAATAAGAGATGCATGAAAAACATGAGCTAAAAAGGAATTTTGCAGCAACTAGAAGAAAAACTAAGAATACGAGCATAACGAGTATTCATACGAAAAAGCAGAGCGTGTCTCTCTCCCAAAAAAGGAATTCTAGTTTCCAACAATATTATTGCAGCAAAGAAAAAATAAAACAAAAAGAAAAGAAAAACAAACACACGCTCCAAGTAAATTTCATATGATGTGCCCAAATAAAAATATAGTTTCACTAGAAGTGACCTGGTAAATTGTTGATGAAAAAGGGTATGCCTTGGGCATCCCCAAGCTTAGACGCTTGAGTCTTCTTAAGATTTGCTGGGATGAACCACGGGGGCATCCCCAAGCTTTGACCTTGCACTCTTCTTGATCACATTATATCACCCTCTTCTCTTGACCCTTGAAAACTTCCTTCACACCACCCTCAAAGTAATTCGCAATAGAGGGTTAGTGAAACAATCAAGAATCCATAAGTTATGCAAGGGCACAAGTGCTATTGATACTTTTACACATTAGCTACAGCCACTGATGGTTCGTGAATCAAAGAAATCCACTTGACATAGTAAAAGAGCAAATGCAAGAAAAATGTCACAATCTGCCAAAACCAGAACAGTCTGTAAAGACGAATTTTTTCGGGGCACTTAAGTTGCTCAGATAAAAAAACATAAAGAACGAAAAAGTTTCATAATTAGCACAAAATTTTCAGGTCATTTTGATCTTTCTGTAATTTATATGATTTTTTATGGTGGACAGTAGAAATCCAAAACCAACTCCAACTTTCGCTAGAAACTTTACTTGGCACAACTAATACATGAAAATAAATATATGCTACAGAAGTATACAACCCCTTGACTCGAAGAAAACAGAGAAAATAAATAAAAAATAAAACCATGGGTTATCTTCCAAGGAGTGCTTTTCTTTAACGCCTTTTAGCTAGGCACAGAAAAATGGAATCAAGTGTTTTCAAAAGGAGAGACATTCAGATCAAGATAAGGCAATTCCTCAATAATGCATTGTATTTTATCTAGATGAGTTTCAGATGTTCCTCTCTTAGAACTTTTAGGTTTACTACTCTCATCAAATAAAATTTCAGGAACAATCCAATCAAAATTCTTTTCTTGGGCTTCATGCAGTGCTACCAATTTAAAGGGGATTGGTATTTTCATCTCCTTTTCACTTTTAGGTTCAACTTTTTCAAGAGCACCAACAACATCTACACATGAGCCTAGCATATTTAAACAATCAAAAACATTTCTAGCTTCTATAGCAACATCTCCAAATTCTTTAAGAATGGTTTCTAAGATAAAATTTATTTTTTCAATATCTTCAATATTGTTCAAGTTGAGAAACATTTGCTGCAGTATGGGGTGAAGGTTAACAAACCTAGCTTCTAACATTTGAATTAGATAGGTTGCAACATTTCATAATTTGGAGCAAATTCTACTATGGATTTCTCCTCAAAATTTTCATGCTTACTAACATGATTAAATAATTCTTTAATGGTATCTTTCCAAGTATAGAACCACTACATACGGGTAGATCTTTCAGGGTAAACTTAGGGAGCAACATACTGAAGAATAACAACAAGGTAACAATAATAACAACTAGAATAAGAATTTTTTTTTTGTGTTTTTGATAAAGAGAAGAAAACAAGAAAAAATAAAATAAACTAAGCAAAACCACAACAAAGTAAAGAGATTGGAAGTGAGAGACTCCCCTTGCAGAAATTCTCTTCCTTTCCAGCAACGGTGCTAGAAAAGTGCTTGATGGTGCAGGTCTTGCACTCGTTGGGAGACCCCAAGAGAGAGGTGTGATGAGCATAGCAACAAGTTTCCCTCAGAAAAGAAA
Organism: Alopecurus myosuroides; assembly: GCA_028641055.1. Taxonomy (NCBI): domain Eukaryota; kingdom Viridiplantae; phylum Streptophyta; class Magnoliopsida; order Poales; family Poaceae; genus Alopecurus; species Alopecurus myosuroides. Next base: position 113,212,246 of record CM054063.1, on the reverse strand, counting down.
CCAAGGTTGAATCGACCAGTAGGAGGAAAAAGCACTTCTAAAGGTTGATGCATCTGAGATGGTAGGGCGCACTACCGGTTCAGAAGCAACATAGAACCTACACAACACAATCAATTCACTTTGCCCCAACAAGGCAGTGAGGTTGTCAACCTGACCGGTTTTGCTGATAACAAAGAGGTTAAATGTATGGTGTGGAAAACAATATGAGAACAATCTGAAAATAGGACTAGCAGTGTGAAAACAGTAATTGCAGTGGTTATATTATCATTATGAGAAAATGGACCGGGGTCCACAGTTCACTAGAGGTGTCTCTCCATAAAATATAGCTAACAAGTGTGGTGAACAAATTATAGCTGGTGATAAGGGGTTGCCCGATCTTCTCGATGAACTCACACGATAACAAGGATCTGATAACTTGTGTCTCTCCACGAACTCTCCGGTTAATTCCTGATGCCAATTGAAGTAGCAACCAATCCCTTGGATATTCGCAAATCCACACACTTACACGAGCAAACCGATTCCTAGTGGAATAGCACATAACATGCAAAACTTGCAATATGATCAATTCCTGATGAATGCTTCAAGCAATTGTTATGGAGGGTAAACCTCTAGGGTGGCATGATCTTCACGAATTGACCAAGAACACGAAGAACGAACGATGAACACGAAGAACACGAAGGGGATCGAGGGGAAATCGGGGGAAGAATCAAGGGGGAAACATGGGGAATTGAGGGGAGATAACTAGTAAGAACCGAAGAATCCCAAATCTCCCGGCAACTAAACCCCGAGGGCCGCATACGGAACGATCGATCCAACTGAACTCACGTTATAGGAAACCGCTTCATACCCGTGGCCGTTCCACCACGTCAATAGAACCTCAAGGGTTAGTTGAGGAAGATTGGGAAGTCCCTAACTGAATCCCAAGGGGAAAGGATACGTAACTCGGTGAATGTTGATACGGTCCTAGATACAAATCATAGGAGTAGCCTTGATACGGTCCTAGCTACAACCATAGGAGTAGCCTCTAAGAGGGATACAAGAGAAAAGCTCAAAGTTCTCAAATCATCTCTACCCTAGATCTGACCATGGGGATCTCCTTATATAGCCTAGGGGGTAGGTGGGGGTGGAAAAAGGCGTTTTCACCCACTTTTGCAAGCTGGCAGGGAAGCCGGCCTGGTCTGTATGGAGGCCGGCCTGGCGACGCAGGGAAGCTGGCCTAGTCCGGGCTTCAGGCCGAGCGGCTCGGGCAGGTGGCCGGCCTGGAGTGCGCAGGGAGGCTGGCCGCGTCTGTTTGGTCGCCGGCCTGGCTGGGCTATAGGCCGAGTTTCCTGCACCCCGGTTCCTTCTTCTTCTCTCCTTCTTCCTCGAGGGCTTCTTCTTGGGCATCTTCCATGGCTTCTTGGGCAACTTCTTGAGCACGTTCTCAGGCATCTTGGGCATCTACTTGGAGGGTCCATGGTGGGATCAAACCTGAGCACACAAAGGTCATTTCCATGAGGTAGCGCACCATTCACCAAGACACCGAAGGCATGACGAGAGAGGAGTGAGTTCACCTTGTCATGTATTGCCTTGGCTCGTGATCTTGTGATTGGTCCACTTGGTGGAATGGCGTGTGCTGCATCATCTCCCCCCTTGGAAAAGAGTCGACCTCGACTCGTGATCTTCCTCATCGCTTGGGTACCCATGGAAAGGAGAGAGGTCCTTGACGTTGAAGGAGTTGTGGACAAGGTACTTGGATTGCGGTAGGTCGAGCTTGTACGCATTGTTGTTGATGAGCTTGATGATCTTGAAAGGGCCGTCGCCTCTTGGCTTGAGCTTGGAGTTGCGCTCTTGTGGGAAACGGTCCTTGCGCAAGTGTAGCCAAACAAGGTCACCTTCTTGGAACACCATTGGATTCTTGTTCTTGTTCATTACGGAGGCTCGGTGCTCGGAATGCTTCTCGAGTGTAGTTCTTGTGGAATCATGTAGCTTCTTGATGTAGTCGGTGCGCTTGTCAATGTCCATGTTAACTTGCTCGCGGAGAGGCATTGGTAGTATGTCGAGAGTGGTGTTGGGGTTGAAGCTGTAGACTATCTTGAAGGGGCTCTTCTTGGTAGCTTGTTGTAGGGCGCGATTGTAGGCAAACTCGGCATCTGGGATGCATTCCTCCCAATTCTTTAAGTTGGGCTTGATCAATGCCCGTAGGAGTGAAGAGAGTGTGCGATTCACCACTTCGGTTTGGCCATCCTTTTTGGGTGGTTGGCGGTGGACAATAGTAGCTTGACGCCGAGCTTGGCCATCAAGGTCTTCCAAAATTATGACGTGAACTTGACGTCTCGGCCCGACACAATGGACATGGGCACACCATGTAGACGTACAATTTTCCTAAAAAACAATGTGGCAACATGTGAAGCAGCGTCGGTTCGGTTCAATGGAATGAAATGTGACATCTTAGAGAAACGATCAACAACGACAAAGATTGAGCCCATGTTGGTTTTAGTGCGTGGGAGTCCTAACACAAAATCCATACTAATATCACTCCAAGGTGCATGTGGGATAGGTAATGGCAAATAAAGACCATGAGGGTTGGAAGTGGACTTAGCTTTGAGGCATGTAGGACATCGCTTGACAAGGCGTTCAACATGATGCCTCATCTTGGGCCAATAGTAGTTGTTGGAGAGCATGGCATAGGTATTGTCCCGGCCAAAGTATCCCATGAGACCTTCTTCATGTGATTCCTTCAATAACAACAAACGAAGAGAGGACTCGGGAATACACATTTTGTTAGCCTTAAACAAGAAACCTTTGTGGAGATAGTAGTCATCAAAACCTTGATTGGGCAAGCATTTCTCAAAAATTGCTCCAAAGAAAACATCCAAAGAGTCTAAGTCTTTGATCTCATCCAAACCAATCACATTGATGTCAAGGCGGTTAAGAAGACACTATTTTCTAGACAAAGCATCCGCTACAACATTCTCTTTACCTTTCTTGTACTTAATGACATAAGGAAAAGATTCAATGAATTCTACCCATTTAGCATGCCTTTTGTTCAAAGTTGTTTGACTTTTCAAATATTTCAATGATTCATGATCGGAATGAATGACAAATTCTTTAGGCCAAAGATAGTGTTGCCAAACTTCTAGGACTCTAACCAAAGTAAATAGTTCCTTGTCATATATTGGGTAATTGAGTCTAGAACCATCTAATTTCTCACTATGATAAGCAACATGACGTCCATTTTGCATAAGAATGCCACCAATGCCTATTCCACTACCATCACATTCAGTCTCAAAGGTTTTCTCAAAATCCGGCAAGACAAGCAAACGAGCTTTGGTTAAACATTTCTTGAAAGTGTCAAAAGCTTTTTGTTGTGCATTGCCCCAAACAAAAGGTACATTTTTCTTTGTAAGTTCATTCAAAGGGCAAGCAATTGTTGAAAATTCTTTCACAAAGCAGAGATAGAAACCGGCAAGGCCATGAAAGCGCCTAATCTCACCCAAAAAAGTAGTGTTAGGCAAATTCCTAATTTCCTCGACTTTCTTATCGTCAACTTTAATTCCATTTCAAGAAATCACAAATCCCAAGAAAACAAGCTTGTTGGTGCAAAAATTGCATTTAGAAATATTGGCAAAAGTTTTGATTTGCAAAGAGCCAACAATAGTTGAGAGATATGATCAAGTTTATCCTTCAAAGACTTGCTATAAATGAGGATGTCGTCAAAGTAAACCAGGACAAATTTTCCAATGAAAAGAAGCAAGACTTCATTCATAAGACACATAAAAGTTGAAGGGGCATTCGAAAGACCAAAGGGCATGACAAGACATTCATACAAGCCAAGTTTTATTTTGAAAGTTGTTTTCCATTTATCTCCTATGCTCATGCGAATTTGGTGATAACCACTTGTAAGATCAATTTTGGAAAAGATAGTAGCACCACTCAATTCATCAAGCATGTCATCTAGCCTAGGAATGGGATGTCTATATCTAACGGTGATAGCATTGATAGGGCGACAATGCATGCACATTCGGGAAGTAGCATCTTGCTTTGGAACAAGTATAACCGGAACGGCAGAAGGGCTAAGGGATTCGTGGATAAAACCTTTCTCGAGTAGTTATTGGATTTGGCGCTTAATCTCCTTAGTCTCCTCGGGGTTGGTGCGGTAGGGAGCGCGGTTTGGAAGTGGCGCACCCGGAATGAGGTCAATGCGGTGCTCGATTCCTCGTAGGGGAGGTAGACCAGGAGGGAGTTCATCGGGAAACACGTCTTGAAATTCCTGCAAGAAAGGCAACAAATAGGAAGGAAAGCTTGTGATGTCATTAGTTTCAAGTGTTTCCCCTTTGCACACGAGGACAAAGTGAAGGATGGATGGGTCAGCTCGCAACTCTCGCATCTACCTTTTGGTGGCAAGTAAGGCAAGGCCTTTGGGTACACTCGGACTTTTTCCACTCATATTTGGCTTGTGGTTCTCACTCTCTTTGATGTGGATCACTCTCTCACCACTCATCTCACGAGAATTGAGCTCTTCTTGTTTACGTTTAAGAGTCTTCGTGTTGTCGGCGATCACTTGGCTAGGAGACATGGAGCGAAGCACAAACGTCTTGTTATTCCACTTGAAGCTATAGTGGTTGGTACGCCCATCATGAATAGGACTCTTTTCATATTGTCAAGGTCGTCCAAGAAAAAGATGACACACGGTCATAGGCACAACGTCATAATCAACTGTGTCTTCATAGGGGCCAATTTTGAATTGCTCGGAAACCATATGTTGGATCTTGAAGGTGCCGGAGTCACTAAGCCATTGTACATGGTATGGATGCGGGTGTTGCTTGTAAGTCAATTGGAGTTTGTCGCAAAGCTCTTTGCTAGCTAAGTTGTGGCAACTTCCGCCATCGATGATAACCTTGATTGATTTGCCATTGATGCCGGCTCTAGTTTGAAAGAGATTGCAACGTTGGTCATGCTCATCTTGAGGAGAAGTATTAAGGACTCTTGTCACCACTAGCGATGGATTCTTGTCCTCATCGCAATAGAAACTTTCTTCATCTTCATTTTGCACATCCAAGGGATTAAGAGCAACTTAGTGCAAGGCATAGTATTCGCCTTCACTCATGGAATCGCGTTCACCATCTTGGTTGACAATCATGATAATCTTTTTGGAACACTCGAAAGACTTGTGTCCACTACCACCACATTTGAAGCAAGTGATAGTGCTCGACTTGACTTGAGGAGTATTCGAAGTGGTGGTGGGAGGCACTTGTTTCTTGAACGGTTGCAGAGACTTGTTGGGAGCATGATAATCTCTAGAAGTGGTCTTGGGGTTGGTTGTTGTAGTCACTTGTGTCATTGGAGACGAAGAAGAGGAATGCCTTGAGGAAAAGAAGGCCTTTTTCTTATTGTACTTGAGGTCTTCCGCAATTTGGCGTTCAGCCTTCCGAGCTTGATGGACAAGGGAGACGATGTTGTCATATGGTTGATACTCGACAATCTTTTTTATAGGATAGTTGAGGCCATTGAGGAAGCGGGCCATTGTTTGTTATTGAGATTACATCACATGAGCTCGTATCAAAGATGTCTCCATTTCCTTGTAGTACTCATCAACCGACTTCAAATCTTGTCGAAGTTCTTGGAGCTTTTTGAAGAGATCGTGCGTGTAGTGTGGAGGGACAAAACGAGCATGAATGAATTGCTTCATCTCATTCCAAGTGGCAATGGGAGCAATCCGGTTCCGGACTCTTTCGGCTTGGAGACGGTCCCACCATAAGAGTGCATAGCCTTCAAACTCCAAGGATGCCAAGGAAACCATCTTGGTGTCGGTGAAGTTGTGAATGCCGAAGATCTTGTCCACCTTGAGAGCCCAAGCAAGATATTCTTCGGGATCATTCTCACCATTGAACTTTGGTACATTGAAACAAAGGGAACTCATGTTGATAAGGGGTGGCCCAATCTTCTCAGTGAACTCACAGATAACTCCAGTATGATAACTAGTGCGCCACTAAGAACTCTCCCGGCTGATCCCTGATGCCAATGCAAAAGATAGCAACCCCAAGGATATTCTCAACTCCACACTCTTGCACAAGTAATCCACCGACTACAAGTGGTACTGTACCGTCTTATTCCCAGTGGAACATCAGGTATCACGTAAAGTTTGCAGATGAACTTCCAGATGAAAGGCTTACAAGCAGTTTCAATCTAGAGGTCTTGGGTTTTTGGTTTTAACGTAGTCTACCTCAACCACACGCAGGTGGGACACATATATAGGTGGAGGGGTGCGTCCACAAGGCTCCCTTGCGCAAGCAACCCTCCCCTACTAGGACTAGGACTCCTACTAGGACTAGGACTCACAATTATGGATACAAACCGATTCCATACACAAGGAATTCGGCCACATTGGTATGGAAACCAATCCTAACACTACTAGAATTACTATGGCGCATTGATCTTCTATGTGGGCGCCCTCCTCTTGTATTTTTCCATCTATGAGTGTGGAATAACATAATGGCATTGTTTTCCACACTTAGTGCATTTGACCTTGTGGAGGCACCATCCCCTTGTCATGATAACAATTGTTATTTGTTGTTTTCACCATGCTAGCACTTGTTTTCCATCTCCTCTTGTAGTCCTCCTTCATCCATGTGTATCTCCTCTCCATGATCTCCATTCATGTTTGTGTTATCAATAAACCTGAGAATACATACATGCAATGATTTAGGTAGTATAAAGTTCTCACAATTATAAGCATTATACTCAAGTAGGAGTGAATTCACCTGTTGTTGTAATAGCTTGGTTCTTGATCTTGTCATTGGAACAATCCTCACTTCATTAGCTTTTATAGGAACATCCTCATGTGTAACAATAGGTGAAGAGCTAGGGATGTCCTCATCATCCTCCCCCTCTTGAAAAGGCATCGACCTCGATGCTAAATCATCTCCATGGTAAGGTGTCAAATCAGCCACATTAAAAGAATTACTAACACCAAACTCATCAATTGGGAGGTCAATCTTGTATGCATTATCATTGATCCTTGAAATAACTTTGTAAGGACCAGCTCCTCTAGGCATCAACTTAGACTTTCTCAATGTGGGAACTCTATCTTTTCTAAAGTGTACCCACACCATATCTCCTGGCCGAAATATAAGCTCCTTCCTCTTCTTGTTTACTCTTTCAGCCACATGTTTTCCTTTCTTCTCAATTGCTTATTTTGTTTTCTCATGAATCTTCTTCACAAAATCATCCCTCTTTGATGCCTCCATATTAACTCTCTCATGTAAAGGAAGTGGTAATAAATCAAGAGGAGTAATAGGCTTGAAACCATACGCCACCTCAAAAGGACATAATTGAGTAGTTGAATGCACAGCTCTATTGTATGCAAATTCCACATGGGGCAAACACTCCTCCCACTCCTTCAAATTCTTCTTGATCATACCTCTTAGCAATGTGGACAATGTTCTATTAACCACCTCGGTTTGTCCATCAGTTTGGGGGTGGCAAGTAGTATAAAATAATAGCTTAGTGCCAAGCTTACCCCGAAGTGTATTCCAAAAGTAACTCATGAACTTGACATCTCTATCTGAAACTATAGTCCTTGGAACTCCATGCAATCTCACAATCTCTCTAAAGAAAAAATTGGCAATGTGAGAAGCATCATCACTCTTGTGGCATGGAATAAAATGAGCCATCTTTGACAATCTATCCACAACCACAAAGATAGAATCATGTCCTCTTTTTGTTCTTGGCAATCCCAACACGAAATCCATGCTAATATCCTCCCATGGTGTACTTGGTGATGGCAATGGTGTATATAATCCATGGGGCTTCAATTTTGATTTGGATTTGTTGCAAGTAATGCATCTTTGCACCAATCTATACACATATCTTCTCATATGTGCCCAATAGAAATTTTCAGCCAACATTAACAAAGTCTTCTCTCTTCCAAAGTGTCCCATCAATCATCCACTATGAGATTCCTGGATCAAAAACAAACGCAAAGAACACTCGGGAATACACAATTTGTTAGCTCTAAACAAGTACCCATCATGTATATGAAATTTTTCCCATGCTTTAGTATTAACACATTTATTAAATGGCATAGAAAACTCATTATCTTCATCATATAAATCTCTAATACCCTCCAAACCCGAAACCTTGATTTCTAAATTAGAGAGTAACATATTTTTCCTTGACAAAGAATCAGCAACTACATTATCCAATCCCTTTTTATGTTTTATGATGTATGGAAAAGATTCAATAAACTCAACCCACTTAGCATGCCTTTTATTCAAATGATTTTGGCACTTCAAAAATTTCAATGCTTCATGATCACTATGTATAATAAATTCTTCAGGCCACAAATAATGTTTCCATACCTCTAAAACTCTCACAAGTGCATATAATTCCTTATCATAAACAGAATAATTCAATTGTGCACCATTCAATTTTTCAGAAAAATAGGCAATATGTTTCTTTTCTTGCATGAGCACACCTCCAATACCTATGCCACTAGCATCACATTCAATCTCAAATTGTTTATCAAAATTTGGAAGCATAAGTAATGGGGCCGAAATCAACTTCTCTTTCAAAGTATCAAAAGCAATATCTTGAGAAACACCCCATTCAAAATTAACACCCTTTTTAGTTAGATCATTTAAAGGGGCAACAATTGTACTAAAATTAGGCACAAATCTTCTATAGAAACTAGCAAGCCCATTAAAACTTCTAACTTCACTCACATTAGTGGGAATTGGCCAATTTCGAATAGCTTCAATTTTAGATTGATCAACCTCAATTCCATTCTTAGAAACAACATAACCAAGAAATATAACCTTATCTTTGCAAAAAGTGCACTTCTCAAGATTACCATACAATTTATTAGTTCTTAGCACTTGCAAAACTTGTCTAATATGATCCATGTGGTCATGTTCATTGTGGCTATATATGAGAATATCATCAAAATAAACTACCATAAATCTACCAATAAAGTCTCTCAAAATATGGTTCATTAATCTCATGAAAGTACTAGGTGCATTAGTTAAACCAAAGGGCATTACTAACCACTCATATAAACCAAATTTTGTCTTAAAAGCAGTTTTCCATTCATCTCCCTCTTTCATTCTTATTTGATGGTATCCACTACGCAAATCAATTTTAGAGAAAAGAGTAGCACCACTTAATTCATCTAACATGTCATCTAAACGTGGTATAGGATGACGATAACGAATAGTGATGTTATTAATTGCTCTACAATCTACACACATGCGCCAAGTACCATCTTTCTTAGGAACCAAAATAACGGGAACGGCACAAGGAGAAAGACTAACCCGAATATAACCTTTGTCCAATAGTTCTTGTACTTGCTTTTGGATCTCCTTTGTTTCTTGTGGATTGGTTCTATAAGGGGCTTGGTTTGGGAGAGATGCTCCCGGGATCAAATCAATTTGATGTTCAATTCCTCTTAATGGTGGCAATCCCGAGGGCACATCTTGTGGAAAAACATCCTCCAAGTCCTGCAAAACATTAGAAACACCAAGAGGAATAGGGGTCATGTCATTAGAAACCAAAATCTCTCCCTTGTGAATAAGCACAATAGGGACTAGTGAAGGATCATCCTTAAATTCCCTCAAATCCTCTTTAGTGGCTAACATGCATAATAGGTTCTCTCTCTTTTTACCACTCGAATTGGTTTTGCTATCACTCCCGATGGCTTGTATTTTTGGTGTTCCATCATCCCTCTCTCTCTCTTTTCCCACTTTCATAGCAATTTTGGATTGGGACTCATTTACAATTTGTTGTGGAGTCATAGGCCTCAAAAAAATAGTCTTCCCATGATGATATAGCTCACAAGTATTTGCTCTTCCTTCATGCTTCACACTTCTATCAAATTGCCAAGGTCTTCCCAATAATAAGTGGCAAACTGTCATAGGCACCACATCAAACTCAATGATATCCTTATAAGGTCCAATTTGAAACTCCACTCTCACCATATGAGAAATCTTCATTTGTCCCGTGCTACTCAACCATTGGATGTGATAAGGAGAAGGGTGTGGCATATATTTCAAATTGAGTTTTGCACATAGATCTTTGCTAGCCAAATTTCTGCAACTCCCTCCATCAATGATGACTTTGCAAGCCATGTTGGGACCAATAACAGCCTTTGTTTGGAATAGATTGCACCTTTGATTTTCAGGACTAGGCACCACACTCAATGAATTTTGGGTGCAAATAATAGAAGGCATAGTAGTAGCATAAGCATCCAAAGGAGAATCACTCAAATATCCATCATCATCATCAAGATCATTGGGATCAACATCATCACCTGTCTCATACTCATTGTTCTCATTGATAATCATCACTTTTGAATTTGGACAATCCTTCTTGAAGTGCCCTTTGCCTCCATATGTGTGGCATGTAATATCTCTATTCCTTGTAGTAGGAGCACTAGAACCCGAGGCACTTGCTGTTGGTTGTGATGTTTTCCTTGTATTAGCCACACTAGGCTCGGTTTTGGATGATGGAGCACCTCGAAAACTTGATGATGGAGGTGGTGGTGGTGGTACACTAGGAGTAGTAGATGATCTCAATGGGAATCTACTCCTTGTTCTAGCTGAATTTTGTGCTTCCTCAAGTAAATGTGATTCGGCCTCCCTAGCATGATGGAGTAAATCATGCATATTAGCATATTGATAATGCCTCACAATGCCCTTGATTCTATAATGTAATCCTGAAAGAAATTTTTGCATTGTTTGCTCTTCTTGCTCTACCACACGGCCTCTTTGCATAATTAATTCCATCTCTTGATAATAAGCATCAACTGTCTTGAGACCTTGCTTCAATTGTTGTAATTTGTCAAATTGTTGCCTTATGTAATTGGGTGGTACAAATCTTTCCCTCATTAGCCTCTTCATGGTGTTCCAAGTAGCAATGGGTAACTCACCATCATTATGTCTCTTTCTCACTAAATTGTCCCACCATCTAAGAGCATATCCATCAAACTCAGAAGATGCCAACTTGATCTTTCTATCCTCATTATAATCATGCAATCTCCATAGCTTCTCAATTTTCAACTCCCATAGCAAGAATTCTTCCACATCCATAGTATCAAAGCTGAAAGATGGAATAGAAAATTTGGGTTTACCCAATATATCTTCTCTATTGTCATTAGCATTGGGTAAAGGCACACGCCTAGCTCGGCCTTGAAAACCTCCTCTTCCTCTTTCTCCTCTAGCTCCATGGCCAAAATTAGGTTCCTCCCATTATTTGCATCACTATGGACACTAGCATTGTCATCATCAATAGGTGGCAACCGAGCTTGAATTAATCTTTGAAGATCAGTCATGGTATTGTTGATGGCATCAATAGAATCTTGCATTGTTCTCAATTGAGCACTATTGGTCTCGGCCACTTTATTGGTTTCCTCCACTTTTTTATCCATGGTATTCACCATCTCATAGAGGGGATCACAAGCTTCATTAACATATTTCTTGTAGTGTTCCTCATTGTCATCCAATTTTTGTTTCAACACATCCCTTAATGCCTCATACTCCCTCCAATTCACTCCCTCGGATTGGTCCTTCTTTTGCTGCACAAGATCACCATTAGAAAGATCCATTAGAAGGTTAGTGAAAATAAAACAAGTATAGGTTGTGGTGCCTCTTTCAACTCACTCAAAAATCTAGTAAGACAATAGGATATCTTACCACTCCAAAGTGAATAGAGATACTTACCACAAGTAGAGGCAATTAAAGTGCTTTGGTGTGAAAGAGAGAATACCCAGGTTTTTAACTCTCACAAAGGCAAACAAGGTTATTTAGTGGGGCTTGGTATGGATACCTAACAATCACCAAAGTAACAATCCTATTTGCTGTCTTAGTGAAGATATAAAAATACCCAAGGAAACTCACACAATGGAGACAAATGTGGCAAAGCAATATGTGGATGAATTTTGCAATGCACTAGAAAGTCACTAGCTAGGCTCTTAATTGACAGGCACAAGATTGCTCAATGAAAAACCAAGTGTCACAATGGCAAGCTCAACTAGTAAACAATAGCAATGATATGGCCTTTTGCACTTTGTTCTTTTTCTCTTTTCTCTCTTTTTTTTTATAATTTTTGCTTTTTCTATTTGTTTTTGTATTTTTCCAATGGCCTTACACTAAGCTAGGAGCAACAATTAACCGAACACAAGTGAACACAATGGTGGTGATGAAAAATGAGCAACCTGTCAGAGCACAAAATAGCTATACTTGTGGGCAAGTTCCTATTATAATGATGTAGAAAGACTGTGGCTAAGGTTCACAAGGTATGGATGTATGAGTCCTAGTGAGAAAACAAGGAAAAACAAAGAAAAACAGAAAAATCTAGGTGAAAAATGACTTAGAACAGCTCACGACAGCACTTGATACTCACGGCAGCAAAAACAAATGGTTTTGATCCAAGGCAGGACTCACGGCAGAGAAAACAAAGTTTTTCGTACCGCGGCAGACTCACAGCAGCTCACAGGGACTCACGGCAGAAAAACAGCGCAAATTGGTACCGTACGGCAGCAAAAACGCCTCAAAACCGTGCCACGGCAGACTCACAGCAGCGCGGCAGCAAAACAGCGGAAAACCGTACCACGGCAGCGCGCGCTAACGCGAAACAGCGATTTGGTAAGCGCGAGTCGATGATTTTCCCAGCGCGCGCGAGCGGCAGTTGACGGCAGCGACGGCAGAGAATCTCTGCCATGGGGTGGGTGCGTGCGGGAGGGATTTGGTAAGGGGTGAGACGGGCGCGCGAGGGGATTTGTAAGGGTGTTACGGTAGGAGTCCGAGTGCGACTAGGGATGGGTTGTGGTGGTTGGTTTTGCGGTGGGTGTGGTGAATCCGAGTCCTACTAGGGAAGGTGTGCGGCAGCAATTTGATGGGATTTGGTGCCACGGCAGGATTACTAGTATGGATCGGATTGGAGGTGAATATGGTGGTATGGCTGCGGATATTTTTGTAGTTTTTTGATAGATTTCGACTAGATGAACAAGGAACCCTAAACCTAGCCGAAAATAAGAGATCTAAAAAAGATAGAAAGCAACACAAAATCTAACACAATGACAGCAAAAGTAATGAAACTAAGGTGATATCTAGGCTATGGCAATGACTAGAACTATTTTTGTGGGGCAATTTTCTGGATAGGAAATAAAAACACTCAAATCTAAAGGGAAATTATGATAGCTCACCGAGGCAACCTGTAAATCTGATACCAAGATGATAAGGGGTGGCCCAATCTTCTCAGTGAACTCACAGATAACTCCAGTATGATAACTAGTGCGCCACTAAGAACTCTCCCGGCTGATCCCTGATGCCAATGCAAAAGATAGCAACCCCAAGGATATTCTCAACTCCACACTCTTGCACAAGTAATCCACCGACTACAAGTGGTACTGTACCATCTTATTCCCAGTGGAACAGCAGGTATCACGTAAAGTTTGCAGATGAACTTCCAGATGAAAGGCTTACAAGCAGTTTCAATCTAGAGGTCTTGGGTTTTTGGTTTTAACGTAGTCTACCTCAACCACACGCAGGTGGGACACATATATAGGTGGAGGGGTGCGGCCACAAGGCTCCCTTGCGCAAGCAACCCTCCCCTACTAGGACTAGGACTCCTACTAGGACTAGGACTCGAAATTATGGATACAAACCGATTCCATACACAAGGAATTCGGCCACATTGGTATGGAAACCAATCCTAACACTACTAGAATTACTATGGCGCATTGATCTTCTATGTGGGCGCCCTCCTCTTGTATTTGTCCATCTATGAGTGTGGAATAACATAATGGCATTGTTTTCCACACTTAGTGCATTTGACCTTGTGGAGGCACCATCCCCTTGTCATGATAACAATTATTATTTGTTTTTTTCACCATGCTAGCACTTGTTTTCCATCTCCTCTTGTAGTCCTCCTTCATCCATGTGTATCTCCTCTCCATGATCTCCATTCATGTTTGTGTTATCAATAAACCTGAGAATACATACATGCAATAATTTAGGTAGTATAAAGTTCTCACAATTATAAGAATTATACTCAAGTAGGAGTGAATTCACCTGTTGTTGTAATAGCTTGGTTCTTGATCTTGTCATTGGACAAATCCTCACTTCATTAGCTTTTATAGGAACATCCTCATGTGTAACAATAGGTGAAGAGCTAGGGATGTCCTCATCACATGTTGTTGTTTTTATGTTGTCGATGGGGTCGCTCATCAGGGTCTTCATCATAGACAGGGCGGTGATAGATCATATGGGTCATCCTCATTGTGTTGGTGTTGGCGGTAATTATGGGGAGGATGACGCCGGTGGTCATGAGGAGGTGGTTGTTGGCGTTGACGGAGTCTTGCTTCTCGGAGTTCACTATCATCATTGTCACGGTGAGGGCGTTGCGGAAGCTCTTGTTCATCTCGAGGGTGTGGAGGAATTTCTAGGTCTTGGCGATCATTGTGGTTGGGACACGCATTGCGCCTTGGTGACCTTCGATGGTGACGTGCACCTTCCACGAAGTCATTGTGACCATAGTCATGAGCGTGGCCTAGTGGAGGTGGTGGATGATGTTGTCGAAGGTCCGGGCGTTGAGGTTGTTGTTGAAGAGGGTCACCACGGCCTTGGCGATGTTGAGGAAGTGGTGATGGCGAGCTATCTTCATACAAATTTCGTCGAGGAGCTTGTTGATGAGATGGTGGTTGTGGTTGTTGAGGTTGTCCACCATCCTCCATGGTTATGTTGCGATCATGGCGGTCATGGCGACGAGCTTGGTGATGATCTTGGGTGTGGTTGCTTGAATGGCGAGACCTTCAGGACGATGATGATTGACGGCGGCTGGCAAGATTATCCAAGTTGATGTTGATGCGCGTCATTTTATCATTCAATCGAGCCTCTTGCTCTTGGAGTTGACGCTTATAGCGCTCCAATCCGTCCTTCACAAGTTGGCGGAGTTGGAAATGGTCGTTGTGGGTGAGAAGTTGTTGTAAGCATTGTCGTTGAAGAAAGGGTTTCCTTCATCCTCCGAGCTCGCACTTGTGAATACTCCTTCCCTAGCCATCTCAAAAAAACATAAGGGTGATATGAAGAAATGGATGTCTCACTTAACCAACGTTACCTTTTTTGGTTGTATTGAGGATAGTGGACGAGCCTAGGTGTAGGGAGGTATGTCAAAAGTGATTCCAAAAAGATCGAAAGAAAATAGCAAACGACAACACACACGCTTTATGTGGATGGAAAATGGCGAGAAAATTGGCGTGGAAAAACAACAAATACAAGGAAAAGTTTATTGTAAAACGTGGAGAAGAACCGAAAAGAAAAGTTAGCACAAAAACCAATCCTAGTGGAAGGAAAATGATATGGTGGAAACTAAAATGGAACGCACACACACAGAAGGGTTAAATGGGGTTAGTGCGGCCAATGGACGAGCGGAGACGAAATGTACCTAACGAAGACTAAGCTCAATGACACACCAATACAAGGATGCCGTTAGCTCAAACCACAAACTATAAAGGGCAACAAGATTCGCACCATGGCAACCGGTCACTCTTTTCTCTTTTGCGACGCGAAGCTACATGTTCCTACAAGTGATAGCAAATGGTATCGATCTTTTGCTTCTTTTCCTATCTTTTTTTGATTTTCTGTTTTTGATGATTCCAAAATGCCAATGCCTACTCGAAGCTATTCTCTCACAAGCTCCAAACTCGCACTCTCGGTGCCACTAATGCGATGCCAAGCGATGTAAAAGAGCTAGTCCGAATAGGTAAGGTACAAAAAGGATGGGTTAGTTAAAGCGGAAGCAAGTTATATCTCTCTTGTTGATTATCACGAACTTGCGGCCGGTGGATGTCGATGTCGTGTTGATCCGTTGATATAGTTGCGTAGGTGATGTCGATGGCTTCACGTAGGAACGTGTTTCACTCAATTAGGAGCAACAAAGACAAAGGAAAACAAGTTAAAAAATCTGTCCAGAAATCGAAGAGCAGGATTTTTCTGTGATTTTTGCCCAATTTCGAAATTCCTTGAAATCCAACAAAATTTTGGACAAATTCGAGAAAAGTGGCTGAATAGAAAGGTGGGGAACGGTGTTTGGCAACAAATCCACAGATCAAATCCACGAAAAACTCAACAAATCCACAAATCGGTCGAAATCCCCTTTTTGGCTATTTTTGGTGAAATTTTCAAATTTATGGTGGTATAAGAAAAATTGGTGGAAAGGAGGGTAGTGGGGGTCGAATTCGTGTCAATCTAGCTCTGGATACCAGATGTTATGGATGGTAAACCTCTAGGGTGGCCCAATCTTCACGAATTAACCAAGAACACGAAGAACGAACGATGAACACGAAGGGGATCGAGGGAAAATCGGGGAAGAATCAAGGGGGAAACATGGGGAATCAAGGGGAGATAACTAGTAAGAATTGATGAATCCCAAATCTCTAGTCAACTAAACCCCGAGGGCCGCCTACGGAACGATCGATCCAACTGAACTCACTTTATCGGAAACCTCTTCACACCCGTGGCCGGTCCACCACGCCAATAGAACCTCAAGGGTTAGTAGTGGAAGATTGGGAAGTCCCTAACTGAATCCCAAGGGGAAAGGATAGGTAACTCGATGAATCTTGATACGGTCCTAGATACAAATCATAGGAGTAGCCTTGATATGGTCCTAGGTACAACCATAGGAGTAGCCTCTAAGAGGGATGCAAGAGCAAAGCTCAAAGTTCTCAAATCATCTCTACCCTAGATTTGACCATGGGGGTCTCCTTATATAGCCTAGGGGTAGGTGGGGGTGGAAAAAGGGGTTTTCACCCACTTTTGTGAGCTGGCAGGGAAGCCGGGCTGGAGGCCGGCCTGTTCTGTGTGGAGGCCGGCCTGGCGACGCAGGGAAGCCGGCCTAGGCCGTGCTTCAGGCCGGGTGGCTCGGGCAGATGGCCGTCCTGGGGTGCGCAGGAAGGTCGGCATAGGCTGGGCTGGAGGCCGGTTGCGTCTGTTTGGTTGCCGGCCTCGAGGACGGCCTGGTCTGCTGTAGGCCGGATTTCCTGCACCCCGGTTCCTGCTTCTTCTCTCCTTCTTCCTTGAGGGCTTCTTCTTGGGAATCTTCCATGGCTTCTTTGGAAAGTTATTTAGCACATTCTTGGGCATCTTGGGCATCGTCTTGGGGGTCCATGGTGGGGTCAAACCTGAGCACACAAAAGGAATTTCCATGAGGTAGCGCAACATTCATCAGGTCATCGAAGGCATGACAAGAGAGGAGTGAGTTCACCCTGTCATGTATTGCCTTGGCTCGTGATCTTTTCATTGGTCCACTTGGTGGAATGGGGTGTGCCGCATCAGCAATCAACAATGGAGTTCTAGGGTTTATGTTTAAAGGTAGTCCAAACCTCTCACACGCAGGTGAAGAGGTATATAAGAGAGGGGGTGCGGTGCGGCCACAAGGCCTCTTGCGCAAGCACCAGCCCCAATTCGACTAGGACTCAACCCAAAGGGTTTTGACTCGAACCTAAGGGATAGAAACCGACCCATAGAGGGGTTCGGCCACTTGGGCACGCAGGCCCTTATTCTAAACATGTGGGAGGATCTAGTACATGTCCTTGGTGCCCCCAATAAGGTGTAATGCGAGCATAAATAATTGTGGGCTGGTGCACCCAAGGACATGTCCTTAATGCTTCCAACTCCATCCAAATCAGCTCCTCGTTTCTCCTTCTTGTTTGTGCTGCCATGATCAACTCTCTCCTTGTGTTCTTCCATGCATTTCTCCATGGCTCCATGCTCCTCTCCTCCAATAATTCTTGTGTTACCAATAATCTGAATCATACCTAAATGCAGGGATTTAGGTAGTATAAAATTCTCATAACAACAAACATCATAATTTAATAGGAGTGAGTTCACCTGCTGTTCTATTAGTTTGGTTCTTGATCCAGTCATTGTTCCAATCCTTACTTCATCATGTTTCTCTTGAACAACAACATCATCATCAATGGGAGAAAGTGTAGATGTACTAGGGATGTCCTCATCATCCTCCCCCCTTGAAGAGGCGTCGACCTCGACGCATCAAGGTCCTCTCCATGGTATGGTGATAGATCCGCAACATTGAAATAATTACTCACACCAAACTCATCACTAGGAAGATTAATCTTGTATGCATTATTATTAATTATCTGAAGCACTTTATATGGACAAGCACCACGTGTCATCAACTTAGACTTCCGGAATGTGGGAAATCTATCCTTGCGAAAATGCACCCACACCAAATCACCTGGCTGGAACAGTACTTCCTTCCTCTTCTTGTTAACTCTCTCAGCAACATGTCTTCCTGTTTTCTCAATTGCTTCCTTGGTCTTCTCATGGATCTTCCTCACAAAATCAGCACGTTTTGAAGCATCCATATTAACTCTCTCTTGTACAGGAAGTGACAGCAAATCAAGTGGTGTTATTGGCTTGAAACCATACACCACCTCAAACGGGCATAGCTGAGTAGTAGAATGTACATCCCTGTTGTATGCAAACTCAACATGTGGCAAAAACTCATCCCACTCCCATATGCTCTTTTTAATCATGGCTCGCAACAATGTGGATAATGTACGATTCACCACCTCTGTTTGTCCATCAGTTTGGGGGTGACAAGTAGTAGAAAACAACAGCTTTGTCCCCAGCTTCCCCCATAGTGCCTTCCAGAAATAGCTCATCAACTTCACATCACGATCAGAAACAATAGTCTTGGGTATTCCATGAAATCTCACTATATCCATGAAAAAAAGATTAGCAATGTGCGATGCATCGTCGCTCTTGTGGCATGCAATAAAATGTGACATTTTAGAGAATCTATCCACTACCACAAATATAGAATCATGTCCTCTTTTAGTCTTAGGAAAACCTAACACAAAATCCATACTAATGTCTTGCCAAGGTGTAGTAGGTGCAGGAAGAGGAGTATATAATCCATGAGGTTTTAGTTTAGACTTAGCCTTGTTGCAAGTGATGCAACGTCTCACAAACCTCTCCACATATCTTCTCATTTGTGGCCAATAAAAGTGATCAGCCAACATCAGCAATGTTTTCTCCCTCCCAAAGTGTCCCATCAATCCACCACTGTGTGATTCCTGCAACAATAACAAACGCAAGGACGATTCGGGTACACATAATTTGTTAGCTCTAAACAAGTATCCATCATGCAAATGAAATTTATCCCATGCTTTCACATTAGTACAATTCACATATGCATGTTTAAAATCAGTATCTTGAGCATACAAATCTTTCACACTCTCCAAACCAGGAATTTTCACATCTAGTTGAGTTAAAAGCGTACTTTTCCTAGAGAGAGCATCAGAAACAACATTATCTTTTCCTTTTTTGTACTTAATTATGTATGGGAAATATTCAAAGAATTCAACCCACTTAGCATGTCTTTTATTAAGGCAGGATTGGCTCTTTAAAAAATTCAAAGCCTCATGATCAGAATGTATGATAAATTCTTTTGGCCACAAATAATGTTTCCAAACCTCAAGAACTCTAACAAGTACATACAATTCTTTATCATAAACAGAATAGTTCAATTGAGCACCATGCAATTTCTCAGAAAAATAAGCAACATGTTTGTTTTCTTGCATAAGCACTCCACCAATACCAATACCACTTGCATCACACTCAATTTCGAATTGTTTGTTGAAATTTGGCAAAATTAATAATGGAGCCGAAATCAACATGTTCTTTATCTCATCAAAAGCAATGTCTTGTTCAACCCCCCATGTGAAATCAACACCCTTTTTTAGCTAATTCATTTAAAGCTTCAACAAGAGTACTAAAATCCTTGACAAATCTTCTATAGAAACCAACCAACCCATTAAACTTATCACTTGACTAACATTTGTTGGAATAGGCCAATTTTTAATAGCTTAAATTTTATATTCATCTACTTCAATTCCATGTTTAGAAACAACATATCCCAGAAAAATGACTTTGTATTTGCAAAAAGTACACTTAGCAAGATTACCATATAATTGATTTGCTCTTAATACGTCCAAGACTTGTCTAATATGATCAACATGCGCATGTTCATTGTGGCTATATATGAGAATGTCATGAAAATAAACTACCACAAATCTACCAATAAACTCTCTCAAAACATGGTTCATAAGTCTCATGAAAGTACTAGGTGCATTAGTTAAACCAAAAGGCATCACTAACCATTCATATAAACCAAATTTAGTTTTGAAAGTAGTTTTCCATTCATCCCCCTCTTTCATCCTAATTTGGTGATAACCACTACACAAATCAGTTTTATAGAAAACAACAACACCACTTAATTCATCTAACATGTCCTCCAAACGAGGTATAGGATGATGATAACGAATAGTGATGGTGTTAATTGCTCTACAATCTACACACATGCGCCAAGTATCATCTTTCTTAGGGACTAAAATAACAGGAACAACACATGGAGATAAGCTAATTTGAATATACCCTTTATCGAGAAGCTCCTGCACTTGTCTTTGAATTTCCTTGGTAATGTGGATCGAGGAACCAAGTCAATGCGGTGCTCAATGCCACCCAATGGTGGCAGCCCTGCTGGTACCTCCTCTGGAAAACCTCATCAAACTCCTATAACACATGAGAAACACCAAGAGCAATAGGGGTCATGTCATTAGAAACCAAAATTTCTCCCTTGTGCATAAGCACTATAGGAAGCATACTAGGGTCCTCACTAAATTCTCTCAAGTCCTCTTTGGTTGCTAGCATATATAATAGGCTCACTCCCTCACTTTTATTTTTACCGCTCATCTTGTTTTTATCACTCATGGAAGGATTACTCTCTTGTTTTTCTTTCTCACTCTCCTTCTCTATATTCACTTCAGTTTTTTGACGAGACACATTTACAATTTGCCGTGGTGTCGTAGGTCTCAAAATAATATCCTTCCCATGCCAATTCAACTCATATGTGGTAGCTCTCCCATTATGTGTAACATTCCTGTCAACCTGCCATGGTCTTCCAAGCAACAGGTGACAAACAAACATGGGCACAACATCACACTCAATGGTATCAGAATATGGCCCAATTTGGAACTCCACTCTCACCATGTAGATCACCTTCATCTCTCCTTTATCACTCAGGCACTGTAAATAATAAGGATGAAGTGTGGAATATATTTCAATTTCAGCTTGGCACATAGCTCTTTACTAGCAAGATTTCTGCTACTCCCTCCATCAATAATAACTTTGCAAGCCATTTTAGGACCTACAATTGCTTTGGTTTGGAAAAGATTGCACCTCTGATTTTCTGGAGAAGGAATACCACTCAAAGCAGCAGTATTTTGTGAGCAAAAAATAGTAGCGTAATGTGTGGCATAAGCATCAAGGGGACCTCCTTGCTCATCATAATCATCCTCCTCATTAGGATAAGCATCATCTCCAGTCTCATACTCATTATCCTCATTAACAAGCATAGTATTTTTATTGGGACATTCTCTCTTAAAGTGGCCTTTTCCACATGTGTGACATGACATATCTCTATTTTGGGTTGTAGAAGAAGTGGATCCACTAGCACTTGCCGCTGGTTGCACTTGCCTCCTAGAAGTGCAGGGGGTGCTCTCGGGTTTGTGGGTACAAACCCCACGGCTAGGTGCTGGTTTTGGTGACGGTGATGAAAAACCAGAATTTTGAGGGGTGAACACCCTTCTACCACTCATCCTTGCCTCCTCGGCTAGCTGTGATTCTGCCTCTCTTGCATGATGTAGCAATTGATTCATATCATTATATTGGAGGTGCCTCACAATGGTTCTGATTTTAAATTGCAAACCTGAGAGAAAACGTTGCATAGTATGTTTTGGTTGTTCTCTCACTTTGGCCCTATGAATAATCAACTCCATCTCTCTATAATAAGCATCAACATACAATGTACCTTGCTTCAATTGTTGCAATTTGTCATATAATGTTCTCACATAATTCTTTGGCACAAATCTTCTCCTCATGAGTTGCTTCATAGTAGCCCAAGTAACAATTTCTGGATCACCATTTTCTGCCCTCGATTGTGTAATATTATCCCACCAGAAAAGAGCATAGCCATCAAAACTAGATGAAGCCAATTTAATCTTCCTATCTTCATTGTATTCATGCAATATCCATAGCTTCTTAATTTTCAGCTCCCACATCAAACACTCTTCTACATCATCATTATCAAAAGTGAAAGGAGGAATAGAAATTTTTGGTTTGCCCAAACCATCATCTTCTCTATTGTTTTCATGCAATTGAACCCTCCTAACAGCAGCAAAACCACCACGGCCATGATGAGCATGGGCTCGGCCTGGCTCCCAATCATCATCATCATATACTTGCTGAGCCCTTTGTTGCAATTGAGTAGACAATTGAGCAATTTGCCTACTAAAATTTGTGAGAGACTCTTGCATAACATCAACAGATTCTTGAGTAGCAGCTTTTTCAATTTTGATATCCATCTCTTGCAAATCCTTCCTCAAGCTCTCATCATAAGCATCAATTTTCTTGTCAATTCTTGTTGTCACCATATCTCTAAATTGGGAGAAATCTCCCCATGTGAGCAAATCATCAACAGTCTTCTTTGTAGATGCCTCAGTAGTTTTCCCAACAATTTTATCCACCTGCACATCATCACTAGCAACAGACTCCATGGATTAATGTGTTAGTGAAATCAAATAATATGGGATGTGGTGTTCTCTCACAACTCACTCAAAACAGCAAAGCAATGAGGTTAACTTACTCTTCCAAAGTGAATAGAAATACTTACCACAAGTAACACAACACTACTATGACTTGGTGTGAATAAGAGAATACCCAGGGATTTTAGCTCTCACAAGGAAAAACGGGATATATAGTGGGGCTTGGTATGGATACCTAACAACATCAACAACAAGTCATATTTGCTATTTGTGATGATACAAAAATAACACCTAGGAAAACACACACCAAATTGGAGAAAAATGTGGCAATGCAATTATATGGATGGAACTATTGCAATGCTCTCGAAAGACACTAGCCAAACTCAATGATAAAATAGGCACAAGATTGCTCAATGGTGTGTCAATATAGCAATGATGAAAACAGCTCCACGGGAATAACAATATATCTCAAGGCCTTTTTGCTTTTTCTCAATTCTGTTTTTCTCTTTTTTTTTCTATTTTCTGTTTTTCTCTCTCTTTTTTAATAGTTTTTACTGGCCAAATAATAACTAAAAGAGCAACAATAGTGAATGAAAACAAAGCTATGATCAATGTGACACAAATGTATGATATAGAGCAGCCTGAAAATGAGCAATAAAATAGCTATTCTTTGCGGGAAAGGTACCTATATATTGCTGTAGAAAGGCAGTAGCTATGGCTCACAAAGATCGGAATTGAACTCCTAGAGAAAGTGCAAAAGAAAACTAAATCAAAAATTAACTAGAGCTAACAGAAACACTCACGGCAGAAAATTGTTCCACGACAGCGTTTTGCGCCGTTTCTGTGCCGCGGCAGCGCGTTGTAATAGCACACAGAGAAAACAGCAGTACAAGGTGCAGTTTTGCGCGTGCGGGTGAGCGTGCAGCAGGCAGATGTAACGCACGGCAGGGGGATGCGGGCGCGGCAACAGTTTGCTTCAATCGCGTGCCGAGGTAGCTCGCATGACAGTGCGGGTGTGCGCGCGGGTAGTGCGCGCTTTAGCGTGGCTGTGCCGAAGCCGAGCGGAACACGGGCGCGGTAAGGAGCAGATCCGACTGCGACTAGGGAGAGCGCACGACAGCGGTTTGGCGCAATTCTCTGCCACGGCAGGGACTGCGAATCCAACTCGAATTGGAAAAAATCCACCAATCGGATTGGGGGTTTTGGGAGGTTTTAAGTGGACTTGCAAGGAAGAACTCGACGAACTGAAAAACCCTAAACCTAGACCGACTAAAACAAGACACAAACGGAGAAAAAAAACACAAAATCAACACAAAAACAACAACTAAGACTCGATATGGGAGATGATCTACGGCTATGGCAAGAACTACTCCTGTTTTATGTGGCTTTTTCGGTGGATAGGTAATGAAAAACAAAAAATCTATTGGATCAAAGATAGCTCACCGAGTCAACCTGTAAATCTGATACCAACATGATAACGGGTTGCCCGATCTTCTCGATGAACTCACACGATAACAACGATCTGATAACTTGTGTCTCTCCACGAATTCTCCGGTTAATTCCTGACACCAATTGGAGCAGCAACCAATCCCTTGGATATTTGCAAATCCACACACTTGCACGAGCAGCCACTGACTACTAGTGGTCCTGTATCAACCGATTCGCAGTGGAATAGCAGATAACACGCAAAACTTGCAATATGATCAATTCCTAATGAATGCTTCGAGCAATCAACAATGTAGTTCTAGGGTTTATGTTTAAAGGTAGTCCAAACATCTCACACGCAGGAGAAGAGGTATACAAGAGAGGGGGGGTGCGGCCACAAGGCCTCTTGCGCAAGCACCAGCCCCAATTTGACTAGGACTCAACCCAAAGGGTTTTGACTCGAACCTAAGGGATACAAACCGACCCATAGAGGGGTTCGTCCACTTGGGCACGCATGCCCTTATTCTAAATTTGTGGGAGGACCTAGGACATGTCTTTGGTGCCCCCAATAAGGTGTAATGCTCAGCACAAATAATTGTGGGCTGGTGCACCCTAGGACATGTCCTTAATGCTTCCAACTCTATCCAAATCAGCTCCTGGTTTCTCCTTCTTGCTTGTGCTGCCATGATCAACTCTCTCCTTGTGTTCTCCCATGCATTTCTCCATGGATCCATGCTCCTCTCCTCCAATAATGCTTGTGTTATCGATAACCTGAATCATACATAAATGCAGGGATTTAGGTAGAATAAAATTCGCATAACAACAAACATCATAACTTAATAGGAGTGAGTTCACCTGCTGTTCTATTAGATTGGTTCTTGATCTAGTCATTGGTCCAATCCTTACTTCGTCATGTTTCTCTTGAACAGCAACATCATCATCAATGGTAGAAAGTATAGATGTACTCCGGATGTCCTCATCAGCTGGGCAATTGATAGATAATGAAACATGCATGACATGATGATTACTATGTGATTCATGCGGGCATTACAAAAAGAAATGTAGAATGTTATCCAACTGCATCTATGACTAATAATCCACCCTCCGAATATCATCTGAAAAAATGTTGGGTATTAAGTTGCAAGCAACAGATAATCGCAGTAAGCAAAGTGTGTAATGTAAACATCGGTGTTTTCTCCCTAATGGCAACAACACATCCTCCATCTGTCATGTTTCCGTCACTCGAGCACAGATGTAAAGGTGGCATGAACCCACTATCGAGCGTAAATAATCCCTCTTGGAGTCACTAGTATCTACTTGGCCAGAGCATCTACTAAGAACGTCGAGCATGCAAGATCATAAATAACATACACATGAAGACAACATGATAGATTGATAATCAAGAGTCATAGCATTCAATAATCATCGGATCCCAGCAAACACAACATGTAGCTTTACAATAAGATGATCTCGATCATGTAGGGCAGCTCACGAGATCTAAACATGAGGCATACAGAGGAGAAAACAACCATATAGCTACTGCTATGGACCCATAGTCCAAGGATGAACTACTCACACATCACTCCTGAGGTGGGCATGGTGGTGTAGAGCCCTCTAGTGATGATTTCCCCTCCTGACAGGGTGCCGGGGAGAACTCCAGAGTCCTCCCAATCTCGTGTTGACGATGACGGCGGCCTCGGGTGTTTTTCGTGGAAAAGTGGTATCTTCTTAGGGTTCACGCATTGGGATGAATAAATAGGCGAAAGAGCGATGGTAGTGGGCGCCCGAGGGGCCTACACCACCCCATGGCGTGGCCAGGGGCGCGTCATCATATGGTGTGGCCCCCCTTCGGGCCTCTTCGGGACTCCGTGGAACCTTCGGGAATTCTAAGACTTCCGGGCTTCGAATTTTCCAATTCCGAGAATATTTCCAGAACAACTTTTCTGAAACTAAAAATAGCTGAAATCAAGAACTGACTCTATGACATCTTGTCAATAGGTTAGTCCCAGGAAATCGATAAAACTGATCTAAAGTGTAAGGAAAACATGTAGCATATGGCATGAAAACAACATGGAACATCAAAAATTATGGATACGTTTAGGACGTATCAAGGCATCTCCTCCTTCTCTACCCAGACACAATACCAAAGGTGATGACCCCTCGGATGACCATTCGAGCTCGGACGACGAGAATGAAGACTAGGACAGTCGGAAGGACCGGGAGAGCGAGCGGGCTCGGTCAAGCTCCATTCAAGAGAAGGGCGTTGGGGAGGGACCGCGTTCTAATGGCGCGGGTGGCTCGGCCCCGCCGTCGATGCTGGAGGACGTGCGGGATGAGAACTCTAGGGATGTTGTGCATGTAGGGGCGTGGCCATGCCGGCCAGGGCATCACCACCTGCACCTCTGCCTAGTACTATGTTTTCACAATATAGATGTAACCTGAAAGTAGAGGGCGACGTGTTCATGGCTCTGGGGAAGGTAGTCGTCGCGGCTCAATCTGAGGTATCGCTAGAAGCGCCGCCTCGCTCCAACGCTAGTGATGTCCTGATTGTGTCTCCTGGTGGGAACATGGATGTCTCTTCAGGCCAGGTGGGAGGATGCGAGGCCGGCGTTCTCGCCTCTATGCAAGTGTCGCTTGGGGACTGGGGGTTTGGATGATGCACCAGGAAAGGAGGGGTCCCTTTGTGCACAAGAGGAAAGTCTGGTTCCGATGGAACGCCGTAGCAATAAGAAGCATGAACGGCCGGCGAGGTGCCTGGGCCGTGCTGAGGAGGTGGCGGTGGTGGTTGACTCGGAGGACGTGGCCCGATCTGCTCCGTCCTCTGCCTCCACCCTGGGAAGCTTCCTTTGAGCCCCGGTGATCTCGGCTCTGAAGGCGTCCTTGACGAGGGGCATTTGGTCCAAGGCGGCATCGGTGGGGACCATCAGGAAGAATACCAGGGAGACCGGAGACAAGTACGTCTTAATTCTCGAGCGGGCGGTGTGCAAGGCAACGGACAAAGACTCCTCTTTAAGCGCCAAGATGCTCCTTCCAGGTACCAATTTTGACCGTCTTTTGCTATTCTGTAAGATGCTCCCGACTCGCGTTCTCCTCTACGGCAGGCCCCCATCGAAGATCCTGTCAATGCTGAATGCCAATGAGTTGGCTCAAGCCGCGTTGGCTATTGCTCGTGACAAGGTGGAGAAGGAAGCGACTCTTGCTAAGGAACTGGCTGCCACACAGGCGGCTGAGGGTAATCCAGTCTCCTCGGCGACTACGGCGGAGGAGTTGGGCTGGCTGACAGGGTAGGAGCCCCCTAAGTTCCACAGGCATCTCCCGCATGACAGAGTGGCCAGGGACTGGCCCCAACTTCGCGAAGGAAGTGCGCAAAATCTGCAGCGCCAGAGGGGTGGTGCCGAGTGAACCGCCAAGCACGGGCCCAAGGTGCAAAGTTTTATATGCAGATTCTCTATTGGAATAGCAGTTTCAGGCGTGCTGGCCGTCGGAAGCTACTGAGGGAGTTCTTGCACAAGTATGACATAGATATTGTGTGTCTACAAGAAACTATCAAGACCGAGTTCTCGGACAAAGAGCTGCAAAGTCTTGAGGTTGGAGACAAGTTCTTTTGGATCTGGCTACTAGCGGAGGGCCGTTCGTGGGTGGGGGTCTTATTGGGACTCCAAGACAATGGGTTCGAGGTAGAGTCCTTCGATCAAGGCCGATTCTTTCTTAGTGTGAATTTTCTGCACCGTGTGTCGCAATCGTTCATGACCATCATTGGGATCTATGGGCCAGCCAATCATACTCTCTCGCAGTCCTTCCTTGAGGGGATCTCGGCCAAAGTGGAGGCTTGTTGCTTCCCTATCCTCATGGGTGGGTATTTTAACCTGCTCCGGGGGGTGCAGGATAAAAATAATGACCGTATAAACTAGTCTCGGGTGGAAATGTTCAACAACTATATCGCTAGTTGGGTGCTGAGAGAGATCACGCGAACGGGGGCTAGATACACGTGGACCAAAAAGCAAAGATCTCCGATCTGGTGTGTCTTGGACAGGGTTTTGGTGAGCTTCGAGATTGACGCCTTCTTCCCTATGGCAGTTCTCCAAGCAGAAACTAGCTTAGGCTCGTACCACACCGGCTGATTTTTGATGGCTGCGGGGGCCATTTAGGTAGAATTAAACGCTTCTTCTTCGAACTGGGTTGGTTCGAGGTTGAAGGTTTTCCAAACTTGGTATCGTCTCAATTGCTAAATCTCATGGCCTCAGCAAGGGTCGGAACATTGTCGATTGGTGGCAGCATATGAGCGGAGGCTTAAGGAAATACCTACATGGGTGGAGTAGAAATTTGGGTCGGCCCGTTAGAATCAAAAAAGCTGCGCTTCTGTCGCAGATTACATATCTTGATGAGAGAGCGGACTCAGTTGGGCTGGACGAGGAGGAGTGGATGTTTCGTTATCACCTTGAGGAGAAGCTGCTACAGATTTATTGTGTTGAAGAGGAATATTGGCGCCAACGGGGGAGGGTGCGGTGGGCGCTTCAGGGAGACGCCAACACGGCCTACTTCCATGCGGTGGCCAATGGTAGACATAGGAACTGTCATATTTCCTCCCTACAAACTCCTCGAGGCCCAGTCTCGAATCAGCTGCAAATCCAGGAGCCGTTTATTACTTTTACCGGGAGCTGCTGGGGGCAGTGGCCCCGCGACACTTAGGTCTTGGGGCGAGATGATCTGGTCTCCCAGCGGAGAATGAGGCCCTGATCATCACCTTTTCCGAGGGGGGAATTGGAGGCAATTGTTAATGACATGAAAACGAACATGGCCCCGGGCCCTAATGTCTTCCCGGTCACCTTTTTCAAGAAATTTCGGCCTTGTTGCAAGCTGGGGGTGCTGCACTTGCTCAATGACTTTGTGCTAGGGCGCATTGACATGTCGAGGCTAAATTTTGGGGTCCTCACACTCATTCCGAAGGTACAGGGAGCGGACCTTGTCTCCCAATTTTTCCCAATTTCCTTGATCAATGTTATCTTTAAAATAATTTCCAAGGACTATGCCTCTAGACTGGAAAGGGTGGCCAACAGAATTATTAGTCCCACCCAGACGTCGTTCATTAATGGCAGAAACATCATGGATGGGCCGCTAGCTCTCTTGGAAATTCTGCACAAGATAAGGGTAAAAAAGCTGGGCGGGGTACTCCTGAAGCTTGACTTTGAGAAAGCTTATGACAGGGTTAATTGGCCGTTCCTATTGGAGGTCTTGTGTTGGAAGGGGTTTGATGCAGTACATTCACAAGATCGAGCAACTGATCTCGGGGGGTCGGACAGCCATCTCCATCAACGGGGAGATTGGGCCAAATTTTAGAAACCGCGGGAGGGTCTGCCGAGGTGATCCTTTGTCCCCCTTGCTCTTCAATTTCGTAGTTGAAGTTCTCGCAGCAACGCTCTCTGTCGCGGCTGCTGTTGGTCACATTTCTGGGGTAGTGCCGCACTCGATCCTAGGGGGATCATGCACTTACAGTACGTGGATGACATGCTGATACTTATACAGAAATATGACACAACAATTGCCAACCTCAAATTCATACTAATTTGCTTTGAAAATATGTCCGGGCTCAAGATCAATTTCCATAAGAGTGAGGCGTTTGTGTTGGACCTCCCTACGACTGCGCAGAGTCGCATTGCCAACATGCTTAACTGAAAGCTGGGAGAGCTCCCCTTCACTTATCTTGGTCTGCCCTTGTCGGACCGTAAGCTCCCAGTTGAACAATGGAACTTCCTAGTTAATAAACTTGCTACCAAGGTGGAAGTTTCGATGTGCAGATTACTCTCCTCAGGTGGGAGATTGTTTATGTCCAATGCCTGCCTGGAGGCGCTTCCAACTTTTGTGATGGGCATCTTCCTTCTCCATGACGGGGTCCATGCGAAATTTGACTCTATTCGGGCTTGTTTTTTCTGGGAAGGAACCGGTCCTAAATGCAAATACCATATGGTTAACTGGCATGCTATGTGTCATCCCAAAGAGCTGGGTGCATGGGGCTCACGTGCACAAAAACCATGAACAAGGGTTTAATGTTAAAATGGATTTGGCAGCTTTATCAGGGTGGATACGCTATTTGGATGCAAATTCTGCGGGCCAAGTATCCTGATGCGTGTAACGTCTTTGGCGCGTTGACCCAAGGTGGGTCGCATTTTGGAGGATTCTCTGCAAAGTTAAGCACCTCTTAAAGTTAGGGGCAAGACACGTGGTGAAGGACGGGAGACGCACGGGTTTCGGGTCGGACTGGTGGTCAAGGGACGCCCCGCTTAAGGACCATTTTCCACGGCTATTTCCTATCTGTGATAACCCCAACCTGCTAGTGGGGGAGGCCCTGGTAGTGGCGGGGTAGGGAATTGGCTTAGGCGAGCTTTTGATCAAGAATGTCGCTCCGAGTGGGACCGTATGGTGGGCGAAACCGGCATGATCACCATGTCGGAGGGCCCTGATGAGGTGCGGTGGATGTTGGAGACATGATGCGTGTGAACACACGTTCGTTGGGAGACCCCAAGAGGAAGGTATGAAGAGTGCAGCAGCAAGTTTCCCTTAGAAAGAAACCAAGGTTGAATCAACCAGTAGGAGGAAGGAGTAACTTCATAAGGTTGATGAAGCTGAGATGGCAGGGCGCACTACCGGTTCAGAAGCAACGTGGAACCTACACAACACAATCACTTTTCCCCAATGAAGCAGTGAGGTTGTCAATCTCACCGGTTTTGCTGAACACAAAGATGTTAAATGTATGGTGTGGAAAACAGTATGAAAGCAGTAACAGCAGTATCAAAGCAGTGTGAAAGCAGTGTGTGGATTATCAGTATGAGAAAATGGTCCGGGGTCCACAGTTCACTAGTGGTGTCTCTCCATGGAAGATAAACAACATGCGTTGTGAACAAATTACAGCTGTGCAATTGACAGAAATGAAGGCTGCACCGTAGTGCATATGCAAGACATAAAGATTACTATGTGATTTATGCAGGCACTACAACAAAATACATAGACCGTCATCCAACTGCATCTATGTCTAATAATCCACCCTCCGAATATCATCCGACCAAACGTTGGGTATTAAGTTGCTATTAACAGATTATCACAGTAAGCAAAGTGTGTAATGTAAGCTAGGTAAACACCATTCTTTTCTCCCTAACGGCAACAACACATCCTCCATCCGTCATGTTTCTGTCACTCGAGCACAGATGCAAAGGAGGTCTGAACCCACTATCGAGCATAAATACTCCCTCTTGGGGTTACTAGCATCTACTTGGCTAGAGCATCTACTAATAACGGAGACCATGCAAGATCATAAATAACATAAGGATGAACATAACATGACAGATTGATAATCAAAATACATAGCATTCAACATTCATCAGATCCCAGCAAACATAACATGTAGCATTACATAAAGATGATCCCGATCATGTGAGGAAGCTCACGGGATCTAAACATGAGGTACAAAGTGGAGAGCACAACCATCTAGCTACTGCTCTAGACCCGTAGTCTAGGGATGAAATACTCACGCATCACTTCGGAGGAGGGCATGGTGGTGTAGACCCCTCCGGTGGTGAATTCCCCTCCCGGCAGGGTGCCGAGGAGAGCTCCAGAACTGTCCCGATCTCGGGATGACGATGACGGAGGCCTCGGGTATTTTTCGGGATGAAGTGGTATATTTATAGGGTTAATATGTCGGGGGGTATAAATAGGCAAAAGGGCAATGGCGGTGGAGGTTTGGGGGCCCCACACCACCCCATGGCACGGCCAGGGGGCGCTGCTCTATGGTGTGGGCCCCCTGTGGCCCCCTTCAGGTCTCTTCGGGACTCCGTGGAACCTTCGGGAATTCTAGGACCTCCATACTTTGAATTTTCGAATTTCTAGAATATTTCCAGAACAACTTTTCTAAAACTAAAAACAGCAGAAAACAGGGAACTGGCTCTGTGGCATCTTGTCAATAGGTTAGTCCGGAAAATCAATAAAAATGACATAAAGTGTATAACAAACATGTAGGAAACAATATAAAAAACAACATGGAACATAAAAAATTAAGGATACGTTTATGACGTATCAACATCCCCAAGCTTAGTTCCTACTCGTCCTCGAGTAGGTAAACGATAAAAACATAAAATTTCTGAGATGACATGCTACCAACATAAACTTGATCATCAATAATGTAAAAGCATAAGTAAGCTGAGATCATAGAACTTCAACACAAGGAAGGTAAATAGAATTTTAATAATAAAGCATAGCAATCACCTTGCATCATGAGAAGTAACAAAAATAAAATATCATGATTAACAATGCAACGAAAGATATATGTTTGTTTCAAGTATAGAGAAAACATGGCAACGTGATATTTTGCTAGTCCTTAAGAGTGGAGAAAAACATAAATGCCACGACACCTTCAAAGTTCATGAGGACGACTAGAACAAGTAATTAGAGAACAATAAATAACACATCATGAATCAATTAATAATGTTTCTGGGACAAATGCACATAAAACTCATAATGGAAACTATGCTCTCTCAATTGTGCATAAAATTAGAAGATGGAGACTCAACATAAAAGTAAAAGAAGGTCCCTTCGTAGAGGGAAGCAGGGATCAACTCATGTGCTAGAGATTTTATTTTATTAAACATAGGTATAACAAGTTTGACACTCCTCCCATCCATCTTACACAAACCATGGCTAACCGAATCCTCGGGTGCCTGCCAACAATCACATACCGTGGAAGAGTGTCTATATTTTTTTGAGAGAGGTGTATGCTTATGTCAACGAATGGTAAACGTAAAATACAATACGTCACAAGCCAACTAGACTTCACAAGAGTGGCTCGCACAGAAGGACGCATCTGGATAGAAGGTCATCCCTCTTTCTCTTTTCTTTACACAATTATGCTTTGACTAATAAATCAGGGGCAAAAAACAGTGAAGAGAATTCGTTTGTATTAATTTGGGGCTGGGCACCCCGCTGCCAGCTCTTCTATCATTTGGATAAGAGGATAAAGCCACTAGTCTAGGGTGTGAAATCCAATCGACAAGTGAGATAAAGATTCTCTATTGACGTCCTCATGAGCAAAAACAGGAACACAAAGCATGAGTAATTTTGAAGGTTTTAAAGGTAACACATGAGCAATTTACTTTGGAGTGACGGATAAATACCACATGTAGGTAGGTATGGTGGACACAATGGGAAAACTTTGGTTTTTGGAGTTGGATGCACGAGTAGAGCTCATACTCAGTACAGGTGGAGGCTAGCAAAAGACTGGGAGCGACAAACCAAGAGAGCATAAGAGCCATAATCATGCATAGCGACATAAACATCATTAATCAAAGCATAAGTGGTACCACAAGTTCAAACACTAAATGATCATAGAGGCTATAAGTGACTGGTTCATTTTCATAAACATGCTATGAGCATGCGCCAAGTCAACCAAATAAAACATTCAAAGGAGAAAACCACAAATTTATTCTTCAATATGACAAGAACAACTCATGATTCTTTCAATGGCACATTAAACAATCTCAGATATTTGAGGCTAATCATTCAACTAAATAACCACAAGGATTTAGAATTAAAATAACATCTAGCATGATATGAAAAAGTCTAGCCATAGTCTATACAAACTTCTACTTGCACCGTTATAAATTCTACCTCAAGCAGCAGTTTCTTTTCCCAACAAGCACGATACAAAACATGCTTTAACAAAAACTCTCTAAATGCTACAGAAAGAAAACATGATAGTACTCACATAATACTACTAAAACTAACAGCTCTGTACAAGAGATGCAATGAAAACAAGAGCTAAACATGAATTTTTGCAGGAGCTAGAAGAAAAACTAAGAATACTAGCATAACAAATGTTCAAACGAAAAAGGGGAGTATTTCTATCTCCCAAACAATGAATGCTAGGGTCCAACTAAATTATTGCAGAAATGAAAACAAAAGAAAACAAAGGAAAAAAAATAAAAATAAATAGGCGCTCCAAGTAAACTTCATATGATGTGACCGAATAAAAATATAATTTCACTAGAAGTGACTTGATACATTGTTGATGAAGAAGGGGATGCCTTGGGCATCCCCAAGATTAGATGCTTGAGTCTAACAATATGCTTGGATGAACCACCGGTGCATCCCCAAGCTTTGACTTTGCACTCTTCTTGATCACATATATCACCCTCTTCTCTTGACCCTTGAAAACTTCCTTCACACCACACTCAAAGAGTAATTCGCATTAGAGGGTTAGTGAAACAATAAAAAATCCATGGGTTTTGTATGGAACAAGTCCTATTGATACTTTTAAAAATTAACTACAACCACTGATGTTTTGTGAAGCAAAGAAATTCACTTGACATCGCAAAAGAGCAAATGCAAGAAAAATGGTAGAATTTGTCAAAACCAGAACAGTCTGTAAAGATGAATTTTTTCGGGGTACTTACGTTGCCCGGATAAAAAAACTTAAAGAATAAAAAAGTTGCGAAATTTGCCGAGGAATAAGCACAAGAAATTTCAGGTTATATGTATTTGTGTGTGAATTATACGATTTTTTATGGTGGACAGAAGAAATCTGTTTCCTGCGCAGAAATCCGAAAACCAACTCCAACTCTCATCATAAACCTTACTTGGCACTACTAAAACCTAAAAATAAAGAAACAAAGGAGTTTATAAATAAGTATACAACACTTTTAATCAAATAAAACAGAGAAAACCAAGCAAAAAATAAAACCATGGGTTATCTCCCAAGAAGTGCTTTTCTTTAACGCCTTTTAGCTAGGCCCGAAAAAGTGGAATCAAGTGTTTTCAAGTGAAGAAACGTCCAAATTGTAACTTGTTAGAATAGTGGAATAAAAAGTGAACTTCATTCTCTTTCTAGGAAAGTGTTCCATAGGTTTCTTTATTCCCCTCTTTCATATCAATAACAGCACCAACTGTTCTAAGAAAAGGTCTTCCCAAAACAATTGGACAAGAAGCATTGCATTCAATATTCAAGACAAAAAAAATCAACGGGGACAAGATTATTATTAACCATGATAAGAACATCATCAAATCTCCCCAAAGGTTTCTTTCTAGAATTATCAATAAGATGAATATCCAAATAACAAGGTTCCGATGGTGGTAAATCAAGAATATTATAGAGTTTCTTGGGCATAACAGAGCTACTAGCACCAAGATCACATAGAGCATTGCAATCAAAATCTTTTACTTTAATTTTAATAATGGATTCCCATCCATCATGTAGCTTCCTAGGGATAGAGGCTTCACATCTTAATTCATCCTCTCTAATCTGCATGAGAGCATTTGTAATATGTTTTGTGAAAGCCATATTCATAGCACTAGCATTAGGACAACGAGCAAGATTTTGCAAGAACTTAATCACTTTAGTTATGTTGCAATCATCAAAGTCAAGATCATTTTTATCAAAGATAATGGGACCATTGTCTCCCATATTTCTAAAAATTTCAGCACTTTTATAAGGACCATTTCTAGCAGTTTCAGGTAGTTTTGCATAATTAATAGTAGAAGTGGGAGTGTTTCCAACACCAATTATTTTACCATTGATACTAGAAGGTTTTCTATCATGATAAGCTTTAGTTTTACTAGTGGTGGTAATGGTGCAAACATTAGCTATATTCTTCTTTTTAGCTATTTCATCTTCTCTTTCCCATCTAGCATGCAATTCAGATAACATCCTAACATTATAATCAATTCGAATTTGGATATCATTCAAAGTTTTAATTTCTTTAACATCATGAGGCATAACCTTTAGTTTCAGAAATTCACCATCAAGAGCAAGGCTATCAAATTTAGAAGCGCGAACATTAATTTTGCCAATTTTATCCTCAACGGATTTATTGAAAGCAGTTTGTGTACTAATAAAATTCTTAAGAATGTTCTCAAGATCAGAGGGTACACATTTATTGTTGTTGTAGGAATTACCATAAGCATTGCTATTGTTGGGAGGATATGGCCTATAATTGTTGCTACCAAAACTATTCCTATAAGCATTGGTGTTGAAACTATTATTTTTAATGAAGTTCACATCAATATGCTCTTCTTGAGAAATTAAAGAAGCTAAAGGAACATTATTTGGATCAATAGGAGCATTGCCATTCACAAGTATAGACATAATAGCATCAAGTCTATCACTCAAAGAGGAGGTTTCTTCAACAGAATTTACCTTCTTACCAGTTATAGCTCTCTCAGTGTGCCACTCAGAATAATTTAACATCATAATATCAAGAAGCTTTGTTGCTGACCCCAAGGTAATGGAAATAAAGGTTCCTTCAGCAGCTGAATCCAGAAGGTTTCTTGAAGAAAAATTCATACCTGCAGAAAAGGTTTGGATGATCATCTAAGTAGTTAGTCCATGAGTGGGACAATTCTTCACTAAGGATTTCATTCTTTCCCAAGCTTTAGCAACATGCTCATTATCAAGTTTCTTAAAATTCATAATGCTACTTCTTAAAGATATAATCTTACCAGGAGGATAATAGTATCCAATGAAAGCTTCTTTACACTTATTTCAAGAATCAATACTTTTTCTAGGCAAAGATAGCAACCATTCTTTAGCTCTTTCTCTCAAAGAGAAAGGAAACAATTTCAGTTTAATAATATCTCCATCTACATCTTTATATTTTTGCATCTCACATGGTTCAACAAAATTATTAAGATGGGCAGCATCATCCGTAGTACTAACACCAGAAAATTGCTCTCTCATAACAAGGTTTAACAGGGCAGGCTTTATCTCATAAAAATCAACAGTAGGAGCAGGTGGAGAAATAGGTGTGCTAATGAAATCATTGTTGTTGGTGCTAGTAAAGTCACACAACTTAGTGTTCTAAGGAGTAGTCATTTTAACAAGACTAAAAACAGGAATAAAACTACAGCTAGAATAAGAAATAATTTTTTGTGTTTTTGATAAAGAGAAGCAAACAAGACAAAATAAAATAAACTAAGAAAAACAAAAACAAAGTAAAGAGATTGGGAGTGAGAGACTCCCCTTGCAGAAATTCTCTTCCTTCCCGGCAACGGATCCAGAAAATGCTTTGATGCATGTGAACACACAACACAATTAAACCACTTTGCCCCAACGAAGCAGTGAGGTTGTCAATCTCACCAGTTTTGCTGAACACAAAGAGGTTAAAGTATGGTGTGGAAAACAGTAGGAAAGCAGTAGCAGCGGCATGAAAGCAGTGTGTGGATTATCAGTATGAGAAAATGGATCGGGTCCACCGTTCACTAGTGGTGTCTCTCCGTGGAAGATAAATAACATGCGTGGTGAAAAATTTACAGCTGGGCAATTGAGAAAAATGAAGGCTGCATCATAGTGCATATGCAAGACATAAATATTACTATGTGATTCATGCGGGCATTACACAAAAATACATATAACATCATCCAACTGCATCTATGTCTCAGAACCCACCCTCCGAATATCATCCGAACAAACGTTGGGTATTAAGTTGCTAGAAACAGATTATCGCACTAAGCAGTGTGTAATGTAAACACTGTATACTAGGTAAACGCCATTGTTTTCTCCCTAATGGCAACAACACATCCTCCATCCGTCACGTTTCTGTCACTCGAGCACAGATGCAAAGGAGGCATGAACCCACTTTCCAGCATAAATACTCTCTCTTTGGGTTACTAGCAACTACTTGGCCAGAGCATCTACTAATAACGGAGAGCATGCAAGATCATAAATAACATAAGCATGAAGATAACATGATAGATTGATAATCAGATGACATAGCATTCAATATTCATCAGATCCCAGCAAACAAAACATGTAGCATTACATAAAGATGATCTCGATCATGTGAGGCAGCGCACGAGATCTAAATAGGAGGTCCAAAGTGGAGAGAACAACCATCTAGCTACTGCTATGGACCCGTAGTCCAGGGATGAACTACTCACGCATCACTAGGGCATGGTGGCGTAGACCCCTACGGCGATGAATTCTCCTCCTGGCAGGGTGCCGGGGAGAGCTCCAGAACCCTCCCGATCTCGGGATGACGATAAAGGCGGCCTTGGGTGTTTCTCGGGACGAAGTGGTATACTTTTAGAGTTAATATGTCGGGGGTACAAATAGGCGAAAGGGAAAATGTGGTGGAGGCCTGGGGGCCCCATACCACCCCATGGCGCGGCCAGGGGGCGCGCCGCCTTATGGTGTGAGCCCTTGTGGCCCCCTCCGGGCCTCTTTGGGACTCCGTGGAACCTTCGGGTATTCTAGGACCTCCGGACTTTGAATTTTCCAATTCCAAAATATTTCCAGAATAACTTTTCCGAAATTAAAAACAACAGAAAATAAGGAAATGGCTCTGTGGCGTCTTGTCAATAGGTTAGTCCAGAAAATCGATAAAAATGACATAAAGTGTATAGAAAACATGTAGGAAACAATATGAAAACAACATGGAACATCAGAAATTAAGGATACGTTTATGAAGTATCAAGCCGTCGGGCAAGTTCTCGGTGGCGTCGGCTTACAATATGCTTTGCAAGGGTGCATCTATTGTGTTTTGTGCTCAGCTCTTGGCAGCTAGATTACCACTCAAGGTGAAGATCTTCACGTGGCAGCTGGCGCTGGATCGCTTTCCCTCCCGGATGCAGATCTTATCTAAACACGACCCTTCTGATGGGCGATGTGCCGTGTGTGTGGAGAGCTTGAGGATGCGGCACATATGTTCTTTCTATGTGCCCTCCCCAAATTGGGTTGGAGTGTTGCGGGATGTCTTGGGATGCTCCTGGAGCCCAGCTAATTTCTCGCAATTTTTCGCCATTTATTACGTGCTTCCTGGTCAACTCCGCCGAACTAGCTGGGTGATGTTCGCGATGTTGTGCTGGGCGATTTGGCTTATTCGCAATAAGATTTCCATTTATACGAGCGTCCCAAACAAACCTGATGATCTTATATTCAAAATTCTTATGTTTGTGAAGTGGTGGGCAAAACTGGCAAAGGACCAAGATAGGGACTCTCTTCTCCAGTTGGCTTCGGATCTGAAGTCGAAGTTCTGGATCCTCGCGCAGTCCCAGCCTTTATAGTAGTGGGATGCTCCGTAGTGTCCCCGACGTGTTGTTTGGGGTGCCGGTCCCTTTTATGCTTGTGTGTGTTTCCTTTGGCTAAGCTGTATGCCCAGCTTTTGTGTGATTGTGATGTTGTTGAACCTTTGCCTTATTAAGTTAATGGAGGGCACGAGATGCCTTTTATCTTAAAAAATCTAGATGTAATAAACAACAGAATGTCAGCAACACGATATCATAAAACATGTACACACTAAACATTTTTAATCAGTGGATTAGGGCACATATCACTTACCGATACGGTGTAGAGAAAGTGGTGGAAGCAGCACTTGAAAGTGAGTGAGAAGAGGAGAGCCTCTCGCGCACTTCCACCACTTGCTCACACACACAAGTCAGTTGAGATTTTCAGGATTTGCTATTGGGCTGCCTCATGTGGGCTCAATATTCTAACAATCCCCCATCATATCTCAAATGACTATTTGAAGATTTACCAATCCTTGCTACTTGTTTATATACCAGTATTTCAGCAGAGGCTATTAAGTTAAAATTTATCCTAAAGGCTTAAGCTATATCTATCAGCAACTTGAACAACGAACTATGCCTTGTATTGCAAGTTTGATGCCAATAGAATTTACTCAAAGACATAACATGTACATGGATGCAAGTAGACAACCCCGTGGGTGGAGCATATACGTCATACGCCCTAGTCTATTCTTGTAGACAGTGATGGGCCTCCAAGTGCAGAGGTTTGTAGAACAGAAGCAAGTTTCTCTTAAGTGGATCACCCAAGGTTTATCGAACTCAGGGAGGTAGAGGTCAAAGATATCCCTCTCAAGCAACCCTGCAATTACGATACAAAAAGTCTCTTGTGTCCCCAACACACCTAATACAATTGTCAGTTGTATAGCTGCACTAGTTCGGTGGAGAGATGGTGAAATACAAGTAATATGGATGATTATAAGTGACAATAGCAATATGAAATAAAAATGGCAGCAAGCAAACATGTAGCAAAACTGATTGTAAATAGTGTTTCAATGCTTAGAAACAAGTCATAGGGATCATACTTGCACTAGTGAAAACTCTCAACAATAATAACATAATTGAATGCATGAATAGCATCACTTCACTAGGCTACTCTGAACCACTCTCCGGTCGGATAACAAACACCAATCATTGCGTAGGGCTATAAGAGCACCCCTTAGAGTTCACATTTCCCCATCTAGGTAATCCCCACGCTATCACCATGAGACCTAGATGGTTCCAGACAAAGACCACAATTTCATAGGGTCATCCAACACAAAATATAAATATCATGCTAAACCACATGATGCACACACTATCACCTTTACACCGTGATCAAAGTGTCTACGTAGATCTCATAACAAAACCACTTGAGTAGCATAACAGATGAAGAGTATCATCTACTTATTCAACTAGATTACAAAGCTCATGATCACATAAAGATCACACCATGGGAGAGAGAGATGACACACGTAGCTACCGGTAGATCCCTCGGCCCTGGGGGCCAACTACCCCCTCCTCATCATGGAAGACAGCAACAGCGATGAAGATGGCGGTGGAGTCGATGGAGATGGCTCCGGGGGCACTTCCCCGTCCTGGCAGGGCACCGGAACAGAGATTTCTGTCCCCCAAAACTTGTCGGTGGCGGCAGCGGAGCTACGGAACTTTTCGTCGAAGAAGGCTGATATATTTAGGGTTTATGCCTCGGGGGGACTTTATAGGCGAAAGGGCGATGGCAGTGGGTGCCCGAGGGGCCCACAGCACCTGCAGGCGCGGCCAGGGGGACCCGTGCCAACCCATGGTGTGGCTCCTCCTCTGACCCCCTCCGGGTCTCGTTTGGATTCCATTGACGTTTTGGGAATTCAAAGACTTTTGGCTTTTGTTTCGTCAATTCCGAGAATATTTCTAGAACAACTTTTCTGAAACCAAAAAAAGAAAAAACATAGGAACTTGCTCTGTGGCATCTTGTCAATAGGTTAGTCCATGAAATGTCCGGAAAACAAAGGAAAACATGTGAAAACATAAAGGTATTGGATAGAAAACAAGCATGGAGCATCAAAAATCATAGATACGTTTGAGACGTATCAAGCATCCCCAAGCTTAACTCATGCTCGTCCTCGAGTAGGTAAGTGATAACAAAATAATTTTTGAGGTGACATGCTACCAACATAATCTTAATCATCATATTTGTAAAAGCATTTGTAAAGCTGAGATCATAGTACTCTAAACACATGCATGATAGATATAATTCTAACAATGAAACTTTGCAATCAAGTTGCAACATGAAAAGTAACACAAACAAAATATCATGAATAATAATGCACTTGAAAGTTATACGTTTGTGACATAAAGAAAACATAGCAAAGTGATCTTTTGCTTGTCCTTAAGAGTGGGGCAAACCATAAATCCCAGAAACCTTCAAAGTTTAAGTGGATGACTTGAACAAATAATTTGAGAGCAAGTAATAACACATCATGAATCAATTAATAAAAGTCTTTGGGACCAATGCACATTAAACTCAGAATGGAAACTACGCTCTCTCAACTGTGCATA
Organism: Alopecurus myosuroides; assembly: GCA_028641055.1. Classification (NCBI taxonomy): domain Eukaryota; kingdom Viridiplantae; phylum Streptophyta; class Magnoliopsida; order Poales; family Poaceae; genus Alopecurus; species Alopecurus myosuroides. The sequence goes on along the minus strand of CM054063.1, from coordinate 113,170,626 downwards.
AAGTTAGAAGATGGAGACTCAACATAAAAATAAAAAAAGACTCTTCGCAGAGGGAAGCAGGGATTAACTCATGGGCTAGAGCTCTTTATTTTATTAAACAGAGGTATTAAAAACATTTTTTATAGAGGTGTATGCTTATGTCAACGAATAGTAATATAGTTCTTGTCATCTTCCATACTAAACAAGTTGAGAGCGGTTCCGAATTATTTATATTGGCCACTTATATGATGCACTTTATATAGTATGACACTCATCCCCACCTTGCTTTCGCAAACCATGGCTAGCCGAATCCTCGGATGCCCGCCAACAATCTCATACCATGGAGGAGTGCCTATTTACTGTTTAACTTTTTGATGTTATAATTGTCTAACCAGCTCTTTGCAAAATTAATGACGAGCAGATGAAGCATGCAAGTCGGGGTACTTAATTAGTATGGAAGACAACAAACCCAACTACTACTCATGAGCTATAACAAGAACAGAAAACAGGAATAATTTTGGAATTTTTAGAGGTAGCACATGAGAAATTTACTTGGAGTGGCGGTTAAATACCACATGCAGGTAGGTATGGTGGACACATTTCGCAAACTTTGGTGTTTGGGAGTTGGATGCACGAGTAGAGGTCATACTCAGTACAGGTGGAAGCTAGCAAAAGACTGGGAGCGACAAATCAAGAGAGCAATAATGGCCATAATCATGAATGACGACAAAAACATTATTAATCGAAGCATACATGGTATTACAAGCCAAAAACTAAAAGACCATATAGGCTATAAGTGACTAGTTTGTAGTTATAAACATGGTGTAATCATGCACCAAGTCAACCAAATAAAGCATTCGAAGGAGAACACCACAAATTTATATGCTTCAATGTGATAAAAACAACTCATGATTCTTTCAATGGCACATTAAACACTGTCAGCTATTTGAGACAAGTCATGCTACAATAACAACCACTAAGAATAGAATTAAAATAACATCTAGCATGACATGAAAAAGTCTAGCCACGATCTGTACAAGCTTCTATTTGCACCGTTATAAGCACGAAAATTCTACTACCGCTTTCCAACACCAATTAACTTGTTTGACACAACTCTCATAGATTATATTCATCAAAGAACAGAGAGCTAATCATAAATAACTGAAGAAAACTAACAAGCTCTAAACAAAATACGAGTGGAAAACAAGGGCTAAACGCAGTACTAGCGAAAGGCGAACACTCACAGAACAATAAGAATGAAAACTAGAGTGTTCTAAGCAATGAAAACGGAGCGTGTCTCTCTCCCGCACAGGAATGATAGGTTCCAACTAAGTTTATTGCAGAAAGGAAAATTAAATAAAACAAAAAAAAAGTAAACAGACGCTCCACGTAAAGTGCATATGATGTGATCGAATAAAAATATAGTTTCACTAGAAATGACATGATAAGTTGTTGATGAAGAAGGGGATGCTTTGGGCATCCCCAAGCTTAGACGCTTGAGTCTTCTTAGAATTTGATGGGATGAACCACGGGGGCATCCCCAATCTTTGGCTTTTCACTCTTCTTAATCACATTATATCACCCTCTTCTCTTGACCCTTGAAAACTTCCTTCACACCGAACTCAAAACCAGAACTATCTGTAAAGACGAGTTTTTCGGGGCACTTACGTTGCTCAAATTAAAAAAATGCAAATCTAGAAAAAGATCGTAAATAGCTGAGGATTAAGCACAAAAATATGCAGGTCATTTTCATGTTTCTGTGAATTTACACAGATTTAATGGTGGACAAGAGAAATCAGTTTTCGACACAGAAATCCAAATCTAACTTCAACTTTCACCAGAGACTTTACTTGGCACAAAAAATATGAGAAAATAAAAATACAACGAGTTGCTACATAAGTAAAAAACACATTGACTCAAAGAAAACATAATAAAACATTACAAAAATAAAAACATGGGTTATCTCCCAAGAAGTGCTTTTCTTTAAAGACTTTTAGCTAGGCATGATAATTTGAGAAGATGCTCACATGAGAAATATGAATTGAAGCAAAAGAGAGCATTAAGAAGCAAATGTAAAACAAATTTAAGTCTAACCCACTTTGTAGCGTTCCCACATCTATACTTCTTATAAAGCAAAACCCCACTAAGATGTATTTATGATTTTTCTATCTCAACATGCAAGCTATCCACATCACCCATAATTTTAGCCAATCAATTATCCATGTCATATCCACTAATAATTGTGATATTACACATTACATGCCACATAATCATGCCTTTTTTCAACCATATAATTATCCATGTCATTAATATTTATTTCTCAAAATATACAACATTTCCACGCAAATTAAAATTAGCATATCGATTATGTGAACAATTGACTGATATTTCATACACCTTATAATTATTTCATTAATAGAATATATTTTTAAAGAAGTACCCGCTGCAACACGCGGGGAATTTTTCTAGTTTAAATAATGTAAGAACACCTGTGTTATTGTGCTAGTCCCTGGATCAATTGCTAGCACCACAGTACAAAATGAAATATTATGCAAATGCGTCAGATTATATTACATCGCAAGATCCAGTCTTTACAAAATAATATTACAACTTGCATAGCCTTAGAAGACTAGCAGTAAACAAAGTATTACAACGGAAAACATAATTCAACATTGAGCCCATCTTCTTCATGTGCCACAGGCAAAACATGTTGGCGGTATACTCGAGATCCTATACGAAATCCTCACTCGTCTTCAAATTTATCTGCGGGATGGAATATGCAGCCACAAGGGGGTCAAAACAATTTAATGTATTGGCAAGTAACACTATGGTGATATAAATGGCAAGACTAATACTACATGCTTATTCGGCTGAGTGGAATTTTGGCTAAGTTTTGCATAAATCCAGTTTTCTCCTATCTCATTTGTAAAACAAACTTTTCTTTCCAAAGGGTGGCATCATTGGACTGAAATCCAACTACCACAACTACTATTCACTTGGTCAAATTTTACTTATTGAAAATGGTGATGTGATTCTTCCGTCCATCCTTGTCCAACTGCTCGATGTTGTCCATAACCGGGGACACAACTAAGATCTTAGTTTGTTGACTGCGGAGTTTGTGCACTTTCACCTTCAGACTCAAATCAGCCCAAACATCCTATACACCCTGAGTGCATTAAGGAAAGGAGAAGAATTGAGACAAGATCTTTCAAAAGCAAGAATTCTACACAATGGCAAGACCCGTTCCACCTATAATTATGCTATATCTGCTTGTCAAGCCTAGGCTAAACCCTCACAACTTAGTTGATCAAGACAGAGCCCATATGACTAAAGGCTGCAATGGAAGAAAATTAAACTTGGGGATCATCTTAATCACTTTGTTCCTGGGTGGCATTCCTCAAGTGAACACCCCTTGTGGAGACACTAAACTATCAACATCATATCCTTTGCAGTATTTCCTAACGAACTATTTGCAAAAAACCTATCGTATTATCACCTACTCTCAAAAGAATGCATGATCCTATTTTTATAATAATATGAATACTTGAATGACTACCCGACTGGTAGTGTTATGTTTGGTGGGCGGGTGGAACCACGGTAAAATGAATAGGTCAAAGGAAAGTTCCATCTGCATGGGAAAGTATTACCTAGGAATTACTCACAAATGCCGTCAGAACTCGGTGCGTCGTATATACCGCGTTAACCATGAGTCTTGTATTGGGCGAGTAAGTCAGTTATGCTCTTCTCTCGTTCGCATGTCAATGGGCTGCCAGAGACATTCGCTGTAGGTCTTGCGGGACTACATGCAGATGGGTGGGATACCTTAATTCCCATGGACTCTATGGTCTATGATGGCAGGGGCACCTAGATATCTATCATGAGGGGTAGAATAAGGGGTTCAACCTGCGGGCAGAAATGGGTGGCCATGCGTTGTGCGGAGAAGCATGGTTTGGCTTGGATCAATAACCGGGCCCCACACCTAAGTGGGCGTGGACATCAACTTAAGCATGGTTGTGCAACATGGTCTTGATCTCCCATGGGTAAAGTAACGCACCTCTGCAGAGTGTAAAAGGATGTGGCATGTTACCCCCTGTTCCACGAAGGAACTGCGGAAAGGAAACTCCATGAAGTTCTAGCTCCTGTGATGGTCTGGCGGGCATATTTTTCGGAATTAAAAGCAACATCTTGAAGAAAGTTTTACAAAACCTTGCACTGTCTTATGACTCTTTTGAGTCTAAATCTGTAAATAGTGCATCAAAGTACCCACTGTATATCATGAACTTGTTGAGTAACACTCGTTACTCATGCATTCCCGTTTGCCCCCCTACTTAGAGTTGAAGCCCTTATGGAAGTCGTCATCGTGAAGCCATCCTTGTCTAAGGAAGCTAGGTGCATTCTTATACTACTTAGCCAGTATAGCATCGTCATCAACAACGCTGGTGGAGGAGAAGCTATCAAGGTGTAGGTGGAGTCTATTCTTGGAATTTGTTGTTTAGAAGCCATAGATTAGGGCTGACATCAGCCAAAGTGGATTAGGTTCTGAGCTAGAGTTATTCTCCATCTTGGAACTTCGAGTTGCTTCTTCTGATGTTTCATTTGCATGAGATCTTCTTTGATTCATCATAAGGAGATTCTCAAGATTTTGTAATGAAAGTTGTATCCTATAGCTTTGCTTGGACTTGCTATGTTTCTATTGTACTACTCTGAGGTATGTAATATTCACGGATAAGTCCTTCTCTGAGTATTATGTCAACGACTTGCGCAGTACACATGCAGTGGTGTGCTGGGTCACCACAACGCCGCACTCCAACATGTAGTTCCCCATTCTCACCTCTGATCATAGCATACAAGTGAAGGGAACATTGGCTGATAATTATCAAAAGACTAGAAGTGAGCACAAGCAACATGAATTGTTTAGCATGGCAAGCAAAATTGGGAAATATGAAGGCATCCCCATCAGTAAGACGCTTGTTACTAACAAAAACACTCCAGCCGCTCTGTAGAAGGTGTATTTTTGGCTGGCCTGAATCAAGCAAGCATATACGTGAGATGTCCAAAAATTCTAACCCCACAAAATTCTGAAAAAATGCAATTCGTTAATAGGGAACGGAGTATGGAATCTTTGTCGAAAGAAACTAAGGTTGGTCACAGTGGGAGTAACATAACTAGTAACAACAGTGCCACGTAGGCAAAAAAAAATGTTGTGACATATATTTAACGAGAAGAGAGACGAGAGTGGTAACTAGCTATGTTACCATAACATTACACATTGCAATACACAATTAGTCTAGCCTAATTAATATGACACTACCTATATGTTACTTCCCACTATGGAGATAGTAACATAGTCTAGAAAAACGTTTATGTTACTCTCCATTGTCACTAGTGGAAAACGGGACTTTTGCTCACCCGCGACCACCCCATTCGCCCCGGCTCGGCCACCACCCGGTGTCAAAAACTGGAGAGGTGGAGCCGGGGCGAGCAGGGCGCGTGGTGGGGGGGGGGGTCAGTTGCCCCGGTTGGTGGCTCCAACCGGGGCTAAAGGTCGTCGACGAGCAGAGCCCGTTCAGGCTCGTGGTGTGGGGGTCTTTTGCCCCGGTTGGAGCCACCGACCGGGGAAACTGACACCCCCACTATATATATATGATGCCAGCCCTCTCTTCTCCTCATGCTACTCACTTTGGAGGACATATTTCTAGTTATGTGGTGTGTGCTCACTTTTTTCCCTCCTATGCACATGAGGTGTTCGATGAAATGCCCGGGAGAATAACGCCATCTCATCTCGCACAAAACAAGCACGATTTAATTTGTCCGAGGCACACTTAATTAAATAAGCTTTCTCGTCCTTCTTTCCTCCTCGGTCGAGGTACCAACTTTAACCTTTCATCTGTCGATGTAACATTGGTCATTTCTCTATTCATGGTGTTCTGTAACAGTTTTTAATTAATAATCATATAATGCAGATGAACCGGCAATGGATGTACGTTGACCGACGCTCTACCGAGTTCATGAAAGGCGTGGGTTATTTTCTCGAGGTGGCCGAGGCAAACAAGCGGAATAATTTTATCTGTTGTCCATGTGTTGTATGTCGGAATCAGAAGGAACACTCTTATCACAGAATCATCCACTTCCACCTGTTTCAATCCTGTTTCATGCCTGCCTATAATTGTTGGACCAAGCACGGAGAAAGAGGTGTTATGATGGAAGACAACGAAGAAGAAGAGAATGATGACAACTATCATGACATGTTCCCTGAATACGGTGCCGATACTGGAATGAAAGATAAAAATGAAGTGGAATCAGTGTTGCAGGCACCATATGAGCCCATCCATGATCTTGGCTAGACTATTACGGATGCAAAGATAGAAAGCGATATTGAAAAGGTGAGGGTGAAATTCGACCTGATGTTAAAAGATCACAAAACATTGTTGTATCCAACTTGCGAAGACGGGCAGAAAAAGCTGGGCAGCACACTGGAATTGCTCCAATGGAAGGCCGAGAACGGTGTGACTAACAGCGGATTTACAAAGTTGCTGCAAATAGTGAAGAAGCAGCTTCCAAAAAACAATGAATTGCCCGACAGTACATACCAAGCAAAGAAGCTTGTATACCCCCTAGGATTAGACGTGGAGAAGAAACATGCCTGCATTAATGAATGTATCCTCTACAACGGTGAGAAGTACGAGAATTTGGAACAATACCCGGTATGCACTGCATTGCGGTATAAGATCAGACTAGACGACCCTGGCGATGTTGAGGGTGAGCGACCCAGGAAGAGGGTTCCTGCAAAGGTGATGAGTTATACTCCTATAATACCACGGTTGAAAAGTTTGTTCAGAAACAAAGATCATGCGAAAATTTTGCGATGGCACATGGAAGATCGTAAGAAAGATGAGATGTTGAGACACCCCGCTGATGGGTCGAAGTGGAGAAAAATCCAGAGAAGTTCCCGCGCTTTGCAGGTGAGGCAAGAAACTTATGGTTTGGTCTAAGTACATATGGATTTAATCCATTTAGTGAGCAGAGCTGCAACCATAGCACCTGGCCTATAACTCTATGTATCTATAACCTTCCTCGTTCGTTGTGCATGAAGAGAAAGTTCATTATGATGCCAGTGCTGATCCAAGGCCCGAGACAACCGGGCAACAACATTGATGTGTACCTAAGGCCATTAGTCGATGAACTTTTACAGTTGTGGAGTTTTGCCATCAAGACCAACTAAAATAGACTAGTCATCTATATGTGCCTCACCAAAATTCAATCGTCCTTTATCAACGACCGATTGTACTATTTGATGAAACACGTTGCAATTGTAAATACTATATTCGAACGAATCATGCAACTTGCAATACATTCGTCCTTGTATTGATGGCTCTACATGATGATCAAGAATCATAATATAATTACAATTGAGCAATATATCAAAAATGCGATCACACATACCCAAACTGAAGGTACACCTTTTATTAACTAGCCAATCATGTTCTGAGAACGTCTTTTGAGTTAAGTAACCGAATATTTCAAGTTCAACACCACCCCATTCGGTTATGCTTTGACTTCTGCAACGATTCTCTAATGCTTTTGAATAAACCATCATACTAGCATCGGCTTTCTCAAGAGATTATATGCTTGGCTTTATCTTTCTGAAACCAAAATAGTTAGAACAAACATGTCTCACTTGAAACCAAATGTTATCCAAGTATGAGATAAGAAAATACACCCATGTAAATACAATTTTTAAATGAAACAACGGGGAAAGCCTTTGCTGTAATAACTTGTTACTATCGGTCTCTCTAAATTTTGTAATATGTTGACCGATAGTTTTTGTCTCAATTTTATCACTAATAAATAAATTACCTTTCACGGTTGGTCTTTCAGTGTTTCTTAGGAAAATATTGCTAATAGATGCATCAACAATATAGTTTTGACGAAATCGGAAAATAAGTAAATTATTTGCTAGATATACCTCCTCGAAGACGTTGGGACAACATGATGGTTGTATGACCTGAGCAATATCTTGCCCCGCCTCTAGATGATTTTCCAACGCCTTGCCTTCTTCATTTTCTGGATCTCGTACCTCCTCACTTTGATGCTGAATGGTCAGCCGAACATGGTTCGGCTATGCTTTCTTGCACTTGAATTTCATTTACCTCTTTGGTATGAAATTTGTATGGCAACATGTAACTCCCTTACTTCCAGAAAAAGCAAGCACAACTGTTTTGCTAAGCTTGCCATGCTCTTCATCTATGAATCTTGCTTCTTTTGATTCAATAGATTCGGCACATGTAATGTTTGATTCGGCTTTTTCAACTGAAGTAACTATACTTTCCAAATCATTCTTATTTTCCTCTAGGATCATATGAATTTTCAAAGCTTCTTCATCTTGGCTAGAATTATCACTGGGTTCAACTTGTTTGTTGCATGGCGGAGTGGATTTGATTTCTTCAAGCAAAGTAATATCTTCTTGACGACCTTTCTCAAGAATTGAAAGAAAGTCCACCATACATTCCTCTTCAAGCTTTTTCCTATATGCTGCATGCTCATCTTGGAGTTTCTTCTCAAGCTTCTTGAACTCCTCATTACACTTCCTCTTGAGTACTTCATAGCCTTGACGTTGTTCATCTGATAATTCCTCAAAAGTTGGCTTGGTGAATTCGTCATCGCTATTCTCTACAGGGTGAGATGCCCCCCAGGAAACTTTTAGTTTCTTTCGGCAATGCGTTGCCGAAACTCCGTGGCCGTGAAGGATAACATTTGAGCTCAAAATTTGTACGCTCTTGTTCACGCCTCTTTTTAAGCGCCTCTAAAGCTTGTATTGCAGTGGGATCATGGGGATTTTCTGCTGCTCTCAAATGAATAGCATTGATCTTCTTGAATTCAGCTCCAAGTTTTTCCCTGAAACTATCCAATCCATATGCGACAGAAGTAGATGAAGATACACGTGTTCCTGTTAAATTTTCACTTATTCGGCCATGGCCACTACGAAAGTGCGGAGCCGAATTACAAATCTCACTAGCTGCACATGAAGATGAAAAATTAGTAACATAAGGTGTAGCATATGATGGTTGGGGATAATTGGCCAAATATCTAGTTGTACCATGTCCAATTTCCCTATTAGTCGGCATATTTAAAGGTGAATTAACATATTGCATGTTACTTGCTTATGCAAAAAAGGTGAAACATCCCCTTGCATATAATTAATATTTCTAACATTGGGTGTTTCATATTGATTAAAAGAACTCACCATGTCGTTCATCGTCATATGAATTTCTGGGGTTGCCGATGCATGGGAATTCCAGAATGCATGTTGTACGTTGCTAAAATTATATTGGTTTGAAGCATAGAGATAATTTTGCATCGGCTCTTCACATAGTAAGTACTAGGGCTAGCCGATACCGTACTCATATCAAAATATCTAGCAACATTAACATGAGAACAATTTGCATCTACATACGGATATTGAAGATATCATGATACCTTGTAGATTGCAACTCTCGGTGACGCTCTCTTCGTAGTAGGAATGGGCTAGAGACTGTTCGATACTTCGTCCCGAGCGGAGTCGCCAAAAAAAGTGTGTTGACGCACGAACGCGTCACACGAACACGTCCTCGTGTACCCACAGCTCTAAGGGAAATTCTCCGCAGCTCACATCGTTGGAGGCCTGCCAGAAGCGCGACATGCAAGACAATCCGGAAGGCACTTTTGACACCAGACGCCCCGATATCTCGGGAGAGACCCCGTCGAAGGACCCGGTGACGATTGGCTGCTCGAAGTCGTCCTTAACGCCCCTGAAGCCTCATGGATCGTAGCCTCCAAACCTGGAGAATAACAAAGAACGAGAAGCAAGATACAAAGTGAGAGAGATAAAGGTAGATGAACACGGAAAAGTAGATAGATGTGTTTTTTCGATTGATGTTGGTTAAATCGGCCGTCACCCCTCATGTATATAAGAGGCAGCTGGACTTCCCGTGCAAGGATTAGGCTTGGATTCACGTCCAAAACCCTAGTTTGAGTCCAATTCGGTCTGAAAACTGGCTGCACCTTATGGGTCGTGTTCGAGTCATTAAACAACCTCAAGTTGAAATCATGTAAGATACAAATTTGTTCGCCTTGAAAAGACGAAAAACTTTCATGTTTTGTGATTTTTAATGTGACCTTTCCTAAAGTCTTAATTATATCTGGACTAAAACGTGTTTGAATCGAATTCGAATATGTCAGTTCTGACCTGTCCGTATTTTTCAGATTCGAGGTAGTAAACGACCTCAAATCAAAATCCTGTAGAAGATCAAGTTGTTCGTCTAAAAAAAACAAAGAACCTTATTTCATGCGTTTTTCAATTTGACCTCATCTTGATGCTTCAAAATCTTGTGGACGAAGTTCGACGCAATCTGGGGATTTTCAACTTGTTTCACCAAGGCTCCTGCCAAAGTACAGAGTGTTGTGAGATGATCTGTAATATTTTGGTTCTAGAATTTGCATAAAACCTCAGATCGAGATGACCCAAAAATCAAAGGTGTTTGGTTCGACGAGACGCACAACATTTTTTCATGGCGTTTTTTCATTTGGGCTCATCTTGGTGCCTTCCCTTTGTGAGCCAAAAACGAGTGTCAACAGAAAAATTTGGCATGAATTCAGCAGTTTTGGCATGATTCGGCATAATTCGGCAAGTTTGGGCTTGATTCAGCACAATCCGGCACAAAAAAGGAATAAGATTCAACACCACATATATTCTCGAACATAGGTCATCACATAAGTCAATAAAAATCAAATAGTACAACAAAGTGATACGTTCATTTTGCACCACTATTTTATATCTTGATTTCATGTTATTCATCGACATATTTCATGTTATGATGCCTTACTTATGTTATTTCATCTTATTTTGCATGTTTAATAATTATTGGAGAATAATCATCGGGATCAGCAATCTGATGGAAAAAAGCACCGTCAAGATACCCTATTTCAGAAGATCAGAAGAATAAGGGGGCATCTGAGGAGTCTTAGGAGTCCAGAAGAGGGAGCCAGCCACGAGGAGAGCCGGAGGGCGGCCACCAGGGACCCACACCACTAGGCGGCGCCCCCTTGGCCGTGCCTCGGGTGGTGTGGCCACCCTGGCCCACCTCTGGCCGCCCCCTTTCTCGTACTTCATCCCACGGGAACCCTAAGAACTACAAAATCATCGAGGAAATATTATGCCGCCTCCTTGGGGCGAAAAACAACAAAGAGAGAAAAGCTCTCCGGTAGGAAGAAATCTGCCGATGAAATTCCTCCCTGGAGAGGGGAAATCATCGCCGTCGTCACCGTCATCGCTTCGGGCATCATCAAGATCATCATCGTAATCATCATCACCACCGGCACAATCATCCTCACCATCCATCTCCGTTCCGCTATAACAATTAGGGTTCTATATTGTTGTTTTCCACTAGATCTCTCTCCCGGTTTGGATTACTTGTTAGTAATTGATGCTTACGAGATTTATCGGTGTTTGCACTTTATGACCAAATTGTCATTTATCATTATATCACCTCTGATCATGATCCATATGATGTCTCATGAGTAGTTCGTTTAGTTCTTGAGGACATGGGAGAAGTCAAGATGTTAGTAGTGGAATTATGTTGAAGTAATATCTAATGGTTTGATATTTAAGTTGTGGTGTTATTCTTATAGTGGTGTCATGTAAACTTCGACTACATGACACTTCACCTTTATGGGCCTAGAGGGATGCACTGTGTATTTAGCTACTAATTGTGGGGTTGCCGGAGTGACAGAAACCTAAACCCCCATTAGCAAACCGATGCACGAGGGAGTGTAGGATCCCAGAGTTTAAGGATGCGGTTAGATTTATATTAATTACTTTCTTGTAGTTACGGATGCTTGCAAGGGGTTTAATCACAAGTATGTATTAGTCCTAGTTGGGTGGTGCATTAACAAAGGTTCGCCCTCACAACACCCACCAAAACAATAAATATGAATCAACTATATGAAACGAAAGCGCTTGACGAAGTTCCCATGTGTCCTCGAGAACGTTTGGTAATCATAAGTAGACCTACCGGCTTGGCCTTTGCCCTAAAAAGGATTGGGCCACTCGCTGCAATTATATTTACTGTCTTTTATTTACTTGCACTTTATTTATCTGCTATATCAACAAACCACAAAAAACTTGTTTGCTACTGTTATAGTAAATCCTCTATCCAACCTGCTTGTCAACACCTTCTGCTCCTCGTTGGGTTTGACACTCTTATTTATCGAAAGTACTATGATGCACCCCCTATACTTGTGGCCCTCGCAAAGCAAGTTCATAATTAAACAAGTTTTGAATACAAACTGAAACACATGAAACTATGTGTTACCTTTGCGCCTCCATAGATGCTCCACTAGATCATTCTGCAGTCGTTGATGCGTCATCGGGTCGCGTATCTTTATTTGGTCACATAGAATTCAATATTCATCGGATCCTAGCAAACACAACATGTAGCACTACAATAAGATGATCTTGATCATGTTAGGCGGCTCATAAGATCTAAACATGAGGCATTGATGGAGTCTAGATACACGCTCGTTGGGAGCCCCAAGCGCAAGGTGTGAAGAGTACAACAACAAGTTTTCCCTCAGAAAAGAAACCAAGGTTGAATCGACCAGTAGGAGGAAGAAGCACTACTGAAGGTTGACGCAGCTAAGATGGCAGGACGCACTACCAGTTTAGCAGCAATGTGAAACCTACATAACACAATCAATTCACTTTGCCCCAACGTAGAAGTGAGGTTGTCAATCTCACCGGTTTTGCTGATAACAAAGAGGTTAAATGTATGGTGTGGAAAACAATATGAGAACAATATGAAAACAACAGTAGCAATGTGAAAACAGTGGAACAGTAATTGCAATGGTTGTATTATCAGTATGAGAAAATGGACCGGGGTCCACAGTTCACTAGAGGTGTCTCTCCATAAAAGATAGCTAACATGCGTGGTGAACAAATTACAGCTGGGCGATTGATAGATAAAAAAACATGTTGGACATAAAGATTACTATGAGATTCATGCGGGCATTACAACAAAACACATAAATCGTCATCCAACTGCATCTATGACTAATAATCCAGCCTCCGAATATCATCCGAACAAATGTTGGGTATTAAGTTACAAGCAACAGATTATCGTAGTAAGCAAAGTGTGTAATGTAAACAAAGTAAACATTGTTGTTTTCTCCCTAATGGCAACAACATATCCTCCATCCGTCACGTTTCTGTCACTCGAGCACAGATGCAAAGGAGGCATGAACCCACTATCGAGCATAAATACTCCCTCTTGGAGTCACTAGCATCTACTTGGAGAGAGCATCTACTAACAACGGAGAGCATGCAAGATCATAAATAACATACACATGAAGATAACATGATAGATTGACAATCAAAAGACATAGCATTCAATAATCATCGGATCCCAATAAACACAACATGTAGCATTACAATAAGATGATCTAGATCATGTGAGGAAACTCACGAGATCTAAACATGAGGCATAAAGTGGAGAGGACAACCATCTAGATACCTCTATGGACCCGTAGTCCAGGGATGAACAACTCACGCATCACTCCGGAGGAGGGCATGGTGGTGTAGACCCCTCCTGTGATGATTTTCCCTCCCGGCAGGGTGCCGGGGAGAGCTCCAGAACCCTCCAGATCTCAAGTTGACGATGATGGCGACCTTGGATGTTTTTCGTGGAAAAGTAGTATATATTTAGGGTTGACGTATCGGGGGGAATAAATAAGGGAAACTGCGATGGCGGTGGACGCCCGAGGGGCCCAGACCACCCCCAGGCACGGCCGGGGGGCGCGTCGCCCTATGGTGTGGCCCCCCTCCTGGCCTCTTCGGGACTCCATGGGACCTTTGGGAATTCTAAGACTTCCGGGCTACGAATTTCCCAATTCCAAGAATATTTCCAAAACAACTTTTATGAAACTAAAAACAGCAGAAAACAGGGAACTGGCTTTGTGGCATCTTCTCAATATGTTAGTCCGGAGAAACCCATAACAATGACATAAAGTGTAAGAAAAACATGTAGCATATGGTATGAAAAAAACATGGAACAAGAGAAATTACAGATACGTTTATGACGTATCAACATCCCCAAGCTTAGTTCCTACTCTTCCTCGAGTAGGTAAACGACAAAACAAATAATTTCTGAAGTGACATGCTACTAACATAAACTTGATCATCATAGTAATGTAAATCATGTAAACTAGGATCAAATGAATAAAGGCTGTGGTTTATAGTTCATATCAAATAGAATAATGTATATACCATTAGGAAGAACAGAGTAAAAAATTTCATTGAATCAATACTAAAAGACAATCACCGGTGGAAAGTATATTAAAGATGATTTAAGCTTCAAGAACAATAATATAATCATCCAAGGCATCAAATTCTCACAACAACTCCTGTTAGGATCAAGTCAAGTGACAATAATATGCACGTAGGAAAATCATTAAAATATTTGTGCACTCAAAACAAGCAAGCGTTCTGTATTGGTCCCTGGCACTAGGATGTTGTGGGTAAAAGAACATTATGGGGAGGGGTTTGGATGGTCAATGGAAGAAAGTTTCACACAACTTAAAGTGATCATTAGACAAGAGGAAGTCTTATAATCGAAGTTATGCAAGGAGTAGTGATTGCCACACAACGGATGCACATAGAGCTATAAGTGTATGAAAGCTCTTTAATGGAACTAGTGGGGGTGCATCCAACTTGCTTGCTCATGAAGACCCAGAGCACTTTTGAGGAGGCTCGTCATTGGAATATAAAGGCAAGATCTATATTGTAAGTTCCCCATATAGTTATGCAAGTCATAATATAAAACTCTCTCCAAAGTGAAGTAATGATGCTAAACAAGCACAAGTTTGGAATAAATGATAGTAGTGCTGCCCCCTCTCTCTTTATTATCTCTCTTTTGCGTTTTTTTTTCTTTTTTGAGATTTTTTTTGATATATAACGTCACTGGTATGGGCTACACTCTATTTTACAATGAATCAACACACTTTTAGTACTATAACTGAAACTGAAATATCTCTGATGTAAATAAAACTAAATGCTCCTACCAGTGTAGCAGTATGCAAAAAAAAAACAATCCATGACAAGTACCATAATGATGATGGATGTTGTATGGAAATATATCTCGGAATGGCTATGGAAATGCCATGGTTGGTAGGTATGGTGGCTATTTTGAGGAAGATAATTTTTGGCTTATGCGTAGAAGAACAAAGTTCTCCCACAGGGTTTGGATGTACTGGCGGAGTTTGCACCAACTCTCAATATGAGAATGAGCAATGCATAGTACCGAAGAGGCTAGCAAATATGGATGGTGGAAGTGCTAGAAAACCGTAACATAGAACTCACAAGTTAAGAGATTACAATTAAAATCATGATATTACAAGGCATAATTAAAATCATTTCAAGAGGGTCTGTGGCAGTGACAAGTCACTGTTAGCTACCCCGACCGTAGCGCGTAACAAAAAGCCATTACGATTGCTATCAGCAAAGGAAGTCGTATACCATTATCCTATCTACGGGTTATTTGAGTGTGGCACAGTTTCAATCTTTTAGACCAACCATTAATTGTTTTTACTCTACTAGACCAACAAGTTTACCATTAAGCATATTAATATCTCAAAACAATAGCAAATAATCAAGTGAAACAGTTTAGTGATCTACAAGAATATGCATGCTTTTTCATTATACCATCTACCACACGTAGCATTTTCTATTTCCATCAAACACCAAAAAAAAAATCTCCAAGAGATAAAGGAATGAAACAAGAGAGTAATAACACAAATCTACTAAAACTAACATCTCTAAATAAGAGATGCAAGAAAAACAGGAATTTTGCAGCAGCCAGAAGAAAAACTAAGAATACGAGCATAACGAGTATTCAAATGAAAAAAGTGGAGCGTGTATCTCTCTCACACAAAGAATGCCAGGTTCCAACTATATTATTGTAGCAAGAAAAAAACCAAAAGGAAAACAAAAGAAAAATAAACAGACGCTCCAAGTAAACTTCATATGATGTGACGGAATAAAAATATAGTTTCACTAGAAGTGACCTGATAAATTGTTGATGAAGAAGGGGATGCCTTGGGAATCCCCGGGATTAGATGCTTGAGTCTTCTTAGAATTTGCTGGGACAAACCACGGGGGCATCCCCAAGCTTTGACCTTGCGCTCTTCTTGATCACATTATACCACCCTCTTTTCTTGACCCTTGAAAACTTCCTTCACACCACACACAAAGAGTAATTCGCATTAGAGGGTTAGTGAAACAATAAAAAATTCATGGGTCATGCATGGGAATAAGTTCTATTGAAAATTTTAAACATTAGCTACAGCCGTTGATGTTTCGTGAAGCAAAGAAATCCACTTGACATCGTAAAAGAGCAAATGCAAGAAAAATGGTAGAATCTATCAAAACGAGAACAGTCTGTAAAGACGAACTTTTTCGGGGCACTTAAGTTGCTCAGATCGAAAAACATAAACAACGAAAAAGTTTAAGAATTAACTGAGGAATAAGCACAAAACATTTCAGGTCATTTTGATCTTTCGGGAAGTTATACGATTTTTTACGATGGACAGCAAAAATCTGTTTCCTGCGCAGAAATCCAAAACCAACTCCAACTTTCGTCATAAACTTTACTTGGCACAACTAATACATGAAAATAAAGATACAAAGGAGTTGCTGCATAAGTATACAACCCCTTAACTCAAAGAAAACAGATAAAAACAAAGCAAAAATAAAACCATGGGTTATCTCCCAACAAGTGCTTTTCTTTAACGCCTTTTAGCTAGGCCCAGAAAAGGGGAATCAAGTATTTTCAAGTGAAGAAGAATCCTCATTGTAATTTGTTCAAATAATATATTCAAAAGGGAACTCCATTCTCTTTCTAGGAAAGTGTCCCATACTTTTCTTGAGCGGGAATTGAAATTTACCCTCTTTCATATCAATAACAACACCATAAGTTCTAAGAAAGGGTCTTCCCAAAACAATTGGACAAGAAGCATTGCATTCAATATTCATTACAACAAAATCAACAGGGATGTTATTTATTAACCATGATAAGAACATCATCAACTCTCCCCAAAGGTTTCTTTCTAACATTATCAATAAGACGTACCCAAATAACAGTGCTCCAAAGGTGGCAGATCAAGAATATCATAAAGTTTCTTAGGCATAACAGAGATACTAGAACCAAGATCGCATAAAGCATTGCAATAAAAATCATTCACTTTCATTTTAATGATGGGTTCCCAACCTATCTTCCTAGGGATAGAGGCTTCACACCTTAATTCATCCTTGAAATTTACATGAGAGCATTTGTAATATGCTTTGTGAAAGACCTATTCATAGTACTAGCATTAGAACAACTAGAAAGATTTTGTAGGAAATTAATCACTTAAGTTATGTTGCAATCATCAAAGTCAAGATCATTTTTATCAAAGGTAATGGGACCATTGTCTCCCATGTTTCTAAAAAATTCAGCACTTTTATCAGGAACATTTTTAGCAGTTTCAGACAGTTTTTCATTTTTAAAAGAAGAAGTGGGAGTATTTCCAACACCAATTACTTTACCATTGATAGTAGAAGGTTTACTAGCATGAGAAGCTTCAGTTTTACTAGTGGTGGTAATGGTGCAAACATTAGCTATATTATTCTTTCTAGCTATTTCATCTTCACTTTCCCATCTAGCATGCAATTCAGCTAACATCCTAACATTGTCATCAATTCGAATTTGGATGGAATTCAAAGTTTTGCTTTATTTAACATCATCGGGCATACCCTATAGTTTCAGAAAATCAACATCAAGAGCAAGGCTATCAACTTTAGAAGCAAGAACATCAATTTTGCCAAACTTTTCCCCAACAGATTTATTAAAAGCAGTTTGTGTACTAATAAAATTCTTGAGCATGTTTTCAGGATCAGAGGGTACAATTTTATTGTTGCTGTAGGAAGTACCATAAGAATTGACATAACCAGTATTATTATTAAGAGGATATGGCCTATAATTGTTGCTACCCAAATTATTCCTATAAGCATTGGTGTTGAAATTATTATTTTTAATGAAGTTCACATCAACATGCTCTTCTTAAGCAACCAAAGAGGCTAAAGGAACATTGTTTGGATCAATAGGAGCATGGCCATTAACAAGCATAGACATAATAGCATCAAGTCTATCACTAAAAGAGGAGGTTTCTTCAACATAATTTACCTTCTTACCAGTTGTATCTCTCTTAGTTTGCCAATCAGAATAATTTACCATCATATCATCAAGAAGCTTTGTTGCTACCCCCAAAGTAATGGACATAAAGGTTCCTCCAGCAGCTAAATCTAAAAGGTTTCTTGAAGAAAAATTTAGACCTGCATAAAAGGTTTGGATGTTCATCCAAGTAGTCAGTCCATGAGTGGGTTAATTCTTTACTAAAGATTTCATTCTTTCCCGAGCATTAGGAACATGCTCATTATCAAGTTGCTTAAAATTCTCAATGCTACTTATTAAAGATATAATCTTAGCAGGAGGATAATATTTTCCAATGAAAGCATCTTTACACTTAGTCCAAGAATCAATACTATTTTTAGGCAAAGGTAGCAACCATTCTTTAGCTCTTCCTCTCAAATAGAAAGGAAACAGTTTCAGTTTAATAATATCTCCATCTACATCTTTATATTTTTGCATCTCACATAGTTCAATAAAAATATTAAGATGGGCAGCATCATCATCAGTACTAACACCAGAAAATTGCTCTCTCATAACAAGCTTTAACAGGGCATGCTTTATCTCATAAAAATAAGTAGTAGAAGCAGGTGGAGCAATAGGTGTGCTAATGAAATCAATGTTGTTGGTGCTAGTAAAGTCACACAACTTAGTGTTCTCAGGAGTAGTCATTTTAGAAAGACTAAAAGCGGGATAAAAAAACAACAACTAGAATAAGAACTATTTTTTGTGTGTTTTTGATAAAGAGAAGCAAACAAGACAAAATAAAATAAACTAAGAAAAACGAAAACAAAGTAAAGATATTGGAAGTGAGAGACTCACCTTGCATAAATCCTCTTCCACCCCGGCAACGGCGCCACAAAACCTTTGATGGTACCTTGACGGGAGACTTTCTTGCTTGTGATAATTTTTGAAATCCCCGGCAACGACTCCAGAAAATCTTGATGGAGTGTAGACACACGCTCGTTGGGAGACCCCAAGTGCAAGGTGTGAAGAGTGCAGCAGCAAGTTTTCCCTCAGAAAAGAAACCAAGGTTGAATCGACCAGTAGGAGGAAGAAGCACTTCTGAAGGTTGATGTAGCTGAGATGGCAGGGCGCACTACCGATTAAGCAGCAACGTGGAACCTACACAACACAATCAATTCACTTTGCCCCAACGTAGCAGTGAGGTTGTCAATCTCACCGGTATTGCTAATAACAAAGAGATTAAATGTATGGTGTGGAAAATAGTATGAGAACAATATGAAAACAACAATAGCAGTGTGAAAACAGTGGAACAGTAATTGCAGTGGTTGTATTATCAGTATGAGAAAATGGACCGGGTTCCACAGTTTACTAGAGGTGTCTCTCCATAAAACATAGCTAACATGCGCGGTGAACAAATTACAGCTGGGAAATTTATAGATAAAGAAACATGCACAACATAAAGATTACTATGAGATTCATGCGGGCATTAAAACAAAATACATAGATCGTCATCCAACCGCATCTATGACTAATAATCCACCCTCCGAATATCATGCGAACAAACGTTGGGTATTAAGTTGCAAGCAACAGATTATCGCAGTAAGCAAAGTGTGTAATGTAAACAATTGTAGCATCCCAACTTTTAATAAAGATGGAATACATGTGTTATTGTGCTAGTCCCTGGATCAATTGCTAGCACCACAGTACAAAATGAAATATCATGCAAAATGCATCAAATTCTATTACATCGCATGATCCAGTCTTTACAAAATAGTATTACAACTTGCATAGTCTTAGAAGACTAGCAGAAAACAAAGAAATACAGCGGAAAACATAGTACAACATTGAGCCCATCTTCTTCATGTGCCACAGGCAAAACATGTTGGCTATAGTCTCGAGATCCTAAACGAAAACCTCACTCGTCTTCAGAAATATCTGCAATATGGAATATGCAGCCACAAGGGAGTCAATACAATTTAATGTATTGGCAAGTAACACTATGGTGGATATAAATGGCAAGACTAATACTACATGCTTATTTGGCTGAGTGGAGTTTTGGCTAAGTTTGCATAAAGCAAGTTTTCTCCTATCACTTTTGTAAAACAACTTTTCTTTTCAAAGGGTGGCAACATTGGAATAAGATCCAAGCACCACAAATATTGTTCACTTGGTCAAAATTTTACTTATTGAAAATGGTGATGTGATTCTTCCGTCCATCCTTGTCCAGCTGCTCATAGTTGTCCATAACCGGGGACGCGGCTAAGATCTTAGTTTGTTGACTCTGCAGAGCTTGTGCACTTTCACCTTCAGACTCAACTCAACCCAAACATCCTATACACCCTGAGTGCATTAAGGAAAGGAGAAGAATCGAGACGAGATCTTTCAGAAGCAAGAATCCAACCCAATGGCAAGACCCGTTCCACCTATAATTATGCTACATCTGCTTGTCAAGCCCAGGCTGAACCCTCACAACCTAGTTGATCAAGACAGAGCCCATATGACTAAAGGCTGCACTGGAAGCAATCTAATCTTGGGGAAACATCATAATCACTTTGTTCCTGGGTGGCATTCCTCAAGTGAACAACCCCTCGGGGAGACACTCAACTCTCATCAGCCAAACAACCAAATCCACCCAGGTGGTTCATTGAAGTTGTTACTTAGAATTTTCCCACAACATCAAGTAAAAATCATTTGTCACATTGCATAGCATCCATCAAGTTCTAAGGCTATAAATAACAAGGATAAAAGATATGGTTACACCCTACTAGGATAATAGCATAGCATAATATAACTTAGTAAAATTTCCTATCAATGCATACTACTCAAAAATCAACTAATGCATATAGAAAATAATGGGTAGTTGATGATGTGTTACTTGCCTTGTTGAAGTTAGTGAAGATATCACACTCTCTTCACAAAAGATCGTTGCTCTCCGTACAATCTATTCATTGAAAACACAATAACAAAATAAACAAGCATCCTAACAAACAAACATACAAGTGTAGAAAACATACATAGCAACTAACATATCAAAAGGGGCTTAACCAAGTTGGTTAGGACAAGGTCTAGGTTTGAGTTCAATACTTGTTAAGGAAATTCCAAGGGTTTACTTGGGATGGATTAGGTTGAGTTTTGATGTGATCTAACTTTATTATAACCATACTTGTCGAGGAAGTTCCAAGAGTTCACTAAGAATAAACATATTACTTCTTCATCTAAAGTAATACATGCAAACACTTGGTCATATTCACCTTCAAAAATATTTAAGTGACTATGTTAGTATTTTCCATTGTGGTTAGGGTAGGTCTACTAACTTTATCATCAAAGGGAAAAATATTACTAAGTCTTGGGTTTTCCATTTGGGTCAATGGTTGGACAAAACTAACTTGTTACTCTTCAACTTGGGTGGATTGCTTCTAGTCTTCATGTGATTTCCTTCTTGAAGATCATCATCATGCCATCTAAGTTGTTTCCTTCCTTGGTGTGGTGCTACTCTTGGTCTTGATAGTCTTCATGGTTTTCACTTCACTAATTGGTTTGGGTATGGGATGGGCACAAATACTACTAAGTTAATTTGGAAAGAAAAATAAGAAGAAAGATAGAAAGAGAGAGGGAGATGTTTTCTTCTGGATTTCTTCACACTTGTACTTCCTTGAGTTTCCTCTAGTGGTGGAGTCTTTTCTTCAAAATTTCTTAATTGATCCTCCTTGTATTCTCTTCATGTTGCCACCAAGTTGAAAGTGAAGAGCCTTCTATTGCTTGAGTCTTGTTTTTCATTTGCTAACTTGATGGATTCTTGAAGCAAGAATAGGGGGATGGAGGGGTAGATAGAAACCTATAGTACTAGTGTTTGAGGTTCACTACTTGGTCTCTTAGAAGGTTTACATACAAGGGACTTGGTCTTGGATTCAAAATGGCCACAACAAACAATGGTAGAAAGAAATAGAAACAAAATTTAAGACATAATAACTAGATGGACTACTATGATGGATTTTTGGCTAAAATACATGGTCATGGTCCAAGGGTGTCCAAAATGGTTGGGCAAGGTTGTTTCTGGTTCAAGGTTATCAAATGGAACAATTTTGCAAAAGGAACTATATTGAAATTATTTATACAAATTAATCTATGCCAAAAATACTCAAATATACAACTTAATTTTAAATTCAATTTTAATTTGTTCAATTATTATTTTGGGACAGAGGATATGAAAGTACACATCCTAAGGTTTCCAAATATATTTTATTTACAATTTTTGGATTTGCAGAATTTGAATTATGCCAAATTTCATCAAACAAGCATATTTAAATTTGAACAAATTTAAGTTTGTCAAATTTGAATTTGGCCAGTACCAAAAGTTTCTACATGTTCTGGTGATTTCAAAAAGTCCAAGATTGCTAAATTTGGCTTCATGGGTCAAAAGTTATGATAGAACTAAGATGCAGGGACTAATCTGTAAAACTGCCAATTTATTCTAGCGGGAGAAAAATTTAAATTACAGGCTGGCCACGTGGCTGGATCTGATTGGTCGCACATGCTGACTGGACGCTGACTGGGCTGTGCTGACTGGGTTTAAGTGATTTGATCTGGATCGTTAGATCCAGATCTGAGGGTGGCATACCCCTTCGTTGAGGGGATCTAATCGTGGCCCTTCGTGGTAGATCGAACGGACAAGAGAAGGGGAGGGGTCTCACCGGAGTTGGCTCGCCGGAAAATGGCGATGGCGGCGGTGCTGCTCACGGGAGGTTGACGGCGGCGCGTTCCGGTGTGCCTCCGGGCTAGGGGAGACCACGGTGACGCTCAGCGCGGCACGGCGAACTCGTGGGTGGCCACGGCGCTTGCTCGCGCGAGCTCGTGAGGTGGCGCAGGGCAGACGGGGTGGCGGCGAGCTCCGGCGGCCTCGGGAGTGGATGGCGCGGTGTATACGCTGTGCAAAAACGAAAACAAAAAATGTGAGAAGGGGCGCAGCAGCACCAGGGGGTGAATGGGGATGGTCTCGGGTGCTGGTGACGGCTTACCTCGCCGGAATCGGAAAATTACGGCGGCTAGGGTTTCGATCACCGGCGACAAATTACAGGGCCGTGGGGGCGCAATCGAGCCGAGAGGGAGAGGGGAAATGCGGAGGAGGCTCGGGGCTACAAAGGGGTGTGCTCGGTTAAGAATTATGGGCATTGATTTGCCCGCAATCAACGAGATTGTAACGGCTTCAATCGGAAGCGAAATTCACGGCTGGAGGAAGGAGACGATGACGTCATGGATGACGTCATCAAATTTTTTCTTTTAATTTCTGTTTATTTGATTTAATCATATCTCCTGATTTAATTATCCAAATGATATGAAATAAATTTCTAAATTCTTAAAATTTCAAATACTTTTTAACAGTACAATTTTTGAAAACAATTCAACATATTTTAATTTTGAATTATGGAAATTTGAATAATTCCTTAATAGTTACTTAATGTGATTTTTAATTTAAATTTTTAGAAAATATAGTTATTGGTCAACTAAAATTTTAGTGACATTATAAATGTTGAAAACAAAATTATGAGAGTCAATTCATCTTGTTTTCACAATTTATTATTTTGAAAAATAAATAAAACACTAATAATACTTTAAGGCAATTTTAAAATTTAGAGATTAATAAATTGATGTTATTATCCAAATAAAATTTCAGAGACATTTTACATGTCATATATTATTTTTGTAAATCCATTTTAAACCTTTTTCACATTTTATGATTTTAGGATATGTAGGATTTACTAATAGTAACTTAATGCTATTTAATTAGTTCATAACAATTAATCAATATTGTTGATCCATAAATTTTGGATAAAACCACATGTCATAATATTGTTTTCAAAACCCTCTTTTATGTTATTATCAAGCAATGCATTTTATTTTCACACCTTTATGTTTAAAACTTGGAATAACAACTAAAAGTTATTATTAACAATTTTATTCTCATCAAATACCTTTGGGGCTTAGAACTTTATTAAGGGTTATAAATCTTTGACTTTTGTTGCCCTAAAATATCTTCAAAGTAATATTGGTGTTGTAATTATTTTGGGTAAAGGCTTGTTGATAAAAACATATTTCCTTTATATAAAGAAATTTATTTTTGAATGGGATTTTAGGGTTCATGGAATAGAGGTATATTTGTATTCTTAATTTCAATAACATAGGAATTACAATATTATTTCCTTTGTGTTTGGGTTTTATTTGTTTTTGGTGGATTGCTTTAATAGAAAACAAAAAGTTTCAAATTTTTGTGATTTTTGAGATTTCCAAAAATCAGGGATGTTACAGACTACCACCCTTAAAAGAAATCTCGTCCCGAGATTTGGGAAGGTTAGAAAGAAAGATTTGGGTAATTGGATTCCAAAACAACTGGGTGGGCTACCACCCTTAAAAGAACCTTTTGTGGGTAGTCTATTTTCATTAGATTGGAGTGTAGATTGATTCTAAATTAGCTTGAGTAGATCTTTCCTCTGTGGTAGAGGTGTAGACCAACATAGGTCTGTTGAACTACCTTTGACACTGAGGGGTCACTCTTTGGGTCAATCAAAAGAGCAAGTTGAGAGGATTTCACAACATCATCTCATTATAATGGGAACACATTTCTCAGACATTCATTGTGGTTTAATACACTGGAAGATCTCCTAGGGAAAATAAATTTATTTTCAACATGATAATTTGCCTAAGATTCCTTCTTTCAGAAAGTCATGTTTCCTTCCTTCTCCCTTTGAGGGCATCCATTTGCATAGTGTCCTTTATCTCTGCATTTGAAGCAAGTCACTTGGCTGATGTCTCTATAGACAGGATTGGGGTTCTTCTGAAGTTTCTTCTTCTTCCTTGGTGGAGTTAAATTGGCCATCATATCTTCATACTGCTGCCCAGTATACTCAACTATGTTGGTTGAAGGTCTGGGTTTCTTGTTGGGACAATTTCTAGATAAATGTCCATCTTCTTCACAAGAATAGCAATTCTTGGTGGAGTGTTTGGATGAATATGGATGTGCTGATGTCTTGGCTCCAGTATCCATCTTGACATGGTCCACCTGAATAGTATCCAGCTTCCGTTTTCCCTTCACATCTGGTTTTCCTAAGTTCTCTTGGATTGCACCAAGCATTTCCATTTTGGCTTGTTGTCCAACTTGTTGTACCATGGGGTAAAGTGGACATTGTGTTGGAACATGTGTTGTCCCTTCACACAGAAAGCAAGTAACTTGAGTGAAGTATCCTTCAATTGAGTTGTTTGCATCAGCATGGGGCCACTCATCAGGACAATCTTTGGAATAGTGTCCTATCTCTCCACAAGATTTGCAGGCTTTGGGTGTTGAAAACATTTCTTCTTCTATCTCCTGGTTATCTCTAGTTATCAAAGGCTGATTGTCTTTACTATTGGCCAAGTTTTGGGACATCATCTTCACTATCTGTGATTGAGTATCCAACACTTGTTGCATTCCTGGGGTTAACTCCATATTGGGGTGGTTTGCTTGGTTCTGGGTCATCAGTTGTATCCGCTGAGTTTGAGCTTCTAGTAGCATCTGCATTGCTATTGAGTTCTCCGGGTTGTTGGCATTCTGGCTAGACATCTGTTTGAGGTTTTAGGGAAGATGAGTAGAGGTTAGAAAGGATCTAAGAAGGTTCCTATCCAAACACAGCAGATCAAGGAAACTCATCTTACAAACAACACATAGCAAACATATAGCAACACATTCATCACACCAAACAACATAGTTTTTAGGAAAACATCTAGTATTGTCATACCACACTCATTAGTATGATCAATACTCTAATCGTGTTTTGTGTCTCACAACTTTGTTACATCTCATGGTGGTCTACTATTCAAGGCAGGGTAACGACTTTCTTGATTTATTCCTCATGAGAGGTCTTCAATACTCAGTCTTCACGATGATCTCCGTGTTCTTGTACATTGTAATCTCTTTTTCAAGAGTTTTGATCTCTTCTTCAGCTTCCTGGAGAATCTTCTTAGTGTTGTGAAGTCTCCACTTGAGTCTCTCAGTAAGTTCTTCAATAGCCCTCCATGCAGCACTTCTTGCTGAATCAAAGAATGTCAAATGCACCTCCTTGTTGGTAAGCATGCAATCTCCTCCCTTCTTGTGGTTGTACTCCTTGTTCATGTACAGATGAATCTGCACCCACCAATATTCAAGATCATCTTCCTCATCAATGTAGGGAAAACCCCAGTAGACTGCTGGTCCTTCAAATCCCATGATTAACATGAGATCCTTCAATGCTCTTGGAAAATCAGTGTCACACTCTAGGGTCATGGTCATCATTGGTCCTTTCTTGAGTGATTCAATGATGTTGGTCATCTAAAGATAAGAGGAGACATTAGAAATGTATCATGGAAAGGAGTACGAGGAGAAATGAAGATATAAAAGATTTCTTTGTGGAGTTGTTAAAAAGTATATATTTTTTATTCCTATGGCTTTTCCTATTCTAATCCAAACTTAGGGTCTCGAATCCTACAGGCAACACAATGCTCTGATACCATTTTGTAGCATCCCAACTTTTAATAAAGATGGAATACATGTGTTATTGTGCTAGTCCCTGGATCAATTGCTAGCACCACAGTACAAAATGAAATATCATGCAAAATGCATCAAATTCTATTACACCGCATGATCCAGTCTTTACAAAATAGTATTACAACTTGCATAGTCTTAGAAGACTAGCAGAAAACAAAGAAATACAGCGGAAAACATAGTACAACATTGAGCCCATCTTCTTCATGTGCCACAGGCAAAACATGTTGGCTATAGTCTCGAGATCCTAAACGAAAACCTCACTCGTCTTCAGAAATATCTGCAATATGGAATATGCAGCCACAAGGGAGTCAATACAATTTAATGTATTGGCAAGTAACACTATGGTGGATATAAATGGCAAGACTAATACTACATCCTTATTTGGCTGAGTGGAGTTTTGGCTAAGTTTGCATAAAGCAAGTTTTTTCCTATCACTTTTGTAAAACAACTTTTCTTTTCAAAGGGTGGCAACATTGGAATAAGATCCAAGCACCACAAATATTGTTCACTTGGTCAAAATTTTACTTATTGAAAATGGTGATGTGATTCTTCCGTCCATCCTTGTCCAGCTGCTCATAGTTGTCCATAACCGGGGACGCGGCTAAGATCTTCGTTTGTTGACTCTGCAGAGCTTGTGCACTTTCACCTTCAGACTCAACTCAACCCAAACATCCTATACACCCTGAGTGCATTAAGGAAAGGAGAAGAATCGAGACGAGATCTTTCAGAAGCAAGAATCCAACCCATTGGCAAGACCCGTTCCACCTATAATTATGCTACATCTGCTTGTCAAGCCCAGGCTGAACCCTCACAACTTAGTTGATCAAGACAGAGCCCATATGACTAAAGGCTGCACTGGAAGCAATCTAATCTTGGGGAAACATCATAATCACTTTGTTCCTGGGTGGCATTCCTCAAGTGAACAACCCCTCGGGGAGACACTCAACTCTCATCAGCCAAACAACCAAATCCACCCAGGTGGTTCATTGAAGTTGTTACTTAGAATTTTCCCACAACATCAAGTAAAAATCATTTGTCACATTGCATAGCATCTATCAAGTTCTAAGGCTATAAATAACAAGGATAAAAGATATGGTTACACCCTACTAGGATAATAGCATAGCATAATATAACTTAGTAAAATTTCCTATCAATGCATACTACTCAAAAATCAACTAATGCATATAGAAAATAATGGGTAGTTGATGATGTGTTACTTGCCTTGTTGAAGTTAGTGAAGATATCACACTCTCTTCACAAAAGATCGTTGCTCTCCGTACAATCTATTCATTGAAAACACAATAACAAAATAAACAAGCATCCTAACAAACAAACATACAAGTGTAGAAAACATACATAGCAACTAACATATCAAAAGGGGCTTAACCAAGTTGGTTAGGACAAGGTCTAGGTTTGAGTTCAATACTTGTTAAGGAAATTCCAAGGGTTTACTTGGGATGGATTAGGTTGAGTTTTGATGTGATCTAACTTTATTATAACCATACTTGTCGAGGAAGTTCCAAGAGTTCACTAAGAATAAACATATTACTTCTTCATCTAAAGTAATACATGCAAACACTTGGTCATATTCACCTTCAAAAATATTTAAGTGACTATGTTAGTATTTTCCATTGTGGTTAGGGTAGGTCTACTAACTTTATCATCAAAGGGAAAAATATTACTAAGTCTTGGGTTTTCCATTTGGGTCAATGGTTGGACAAAACTAACTTGTTACTCTTCAACTTGGGTGGATTGCTTCTAGTCTTCATGTGATTTCCTTCTTGAAGATCATCATCATGCCATCTAAGTTGTTTCCTTCCTTGGTGTGGTGCTACTCTTGGTCTTGATAGTCTTCATGGTTTTCACTTCACTAATTGGTTTGGGTATGGGATGGGCACAAATACTACTAAGTTAATTTGGAAAGAAAAATAATAAGAAAGATAGAAAGAGAGAGGGAGATGTTTTCTTCTGGATTTCTTCACACTTGTACTTCCTTGAGTTTCCTCTAGTGGTGGAGTCTTTTCTTCAAAATTTCTTCATTGATCCTCCTTGTATTCTCTTCATGTTGCCACCAAGTTGAAAGTGAAGAGCCTTCTATTGCTTGAGTCTTGTTTTTCATTTGCTAACTTGATGGATTCTTGAAGCAAGAATAGGGGGATGGAGGGGTAGATAGAAACCTATAGTACTAGTGTTTGAGGTTCACTACTTGGTCTCTTAGAAGGTTTACATACAAGGGACTTGGTCTTGGATTCAAAATGGCCACAACAAACAATGGTAGAAAGAAATAGAAACAAAATTTAAGACATAATAACTAGATGGACTACTATGATGGATTTTTGGCTAAAATACATGGTCATGGTCCAAGGGTGTCCAAAATGGTTGGGCAAGGTTGTTTCTGGTTCAAGGTTATCAAATGGAACAATTTTGCAAAAGGAACTATATTGAAATTATTTATACAAATTAATCTATGCCAAAAATACTCAAATAGACAACTTAATTCTAAATTCAATTTTAATTTGTTCAATTATTATTTTGGGACAGAGGATATGAAAGTACACATCCTAAGGTTTCCAAATATATTTTATTTACAATTTTTGGATTTGTAGAATTTGAATTATGCCAAATTTCATCAAACAAGCATATTTAAATTTGAACAAATTTAAGTTTGTCAAATTTGAATTTGGCGAGTGCCAAAAGTTTCTACATGTTCTGGTGATTTCAAAAAGTCCAAGATTGCTAAATTTGGCTTCATGGGTCAAAAGTTATGATAGAACTAAGATGCAGGGACTAATCTGTAAAACTGCCAATTTATTCTAGCGGGAGAAAAATTTAAATTACAGGCTGGCCACGTGGCTGGATCTGATTGGTCGCACATGCTGACTGGACGCTGACTGGACGCTGACTGGGTTTAAGTGATTTGATCTGGATCGTTAGATCCAGATCTGAGGGTGGCATACCCCTTCGTTGAGGGGATCTAATCGTGGCCCTTCGTGGTAGATCGAACGGACAAGAGAGGGGGAGGGGTCTCACCGGAGTTGGCTCGCCGGAAAATGGCGATGGCGGCGGTGCTGCTCACTTGAGGTTGACGGCGGCGCGTTCCGGTGTGCCTCCGGGCTAGGGGAGACCACGGTGACGCTCAGCGCGGCACGGCGAACTCGTGGGTGGCCACGGCGCTTGCTCGCGCGAGCTCGTGAGGTGGCGCAGGGCAGACGGGGTGGCGGCGAGCTCCGGCGGCCTCGGGAGTGGATGGCGCGGTGTATAGCTGTGCAAAAACGAAAACAAAAAATGTGAGAAGGGGCGCAGCAGCACCAGGGGGTGAATGGGGATGGTCTCGGGTGCTGGTGACGGCTTACCTCGCCGGAATCGGAAAATTACGGCGGCTAGGGTTTCGATCACCGGCGACAAATTACAGGGCCGTGGGGGCGCAATCGAGCCGAGAGGGAGAGGGGAAATGCGGAGGAGGCTCGGGGCTATAAAGGGGTGTGCTCGGGCAAGAATTATGGGCATTGATTTGCCCGCAATCAACGAGATTGTAACGGCTTCAATCGGAAGCGAAATTCACGGCTGGAGGAAGGAGACGATGACGTCATGGATGACGTCATCAAATTTTTTCTTTTAATTTCTGTTTATTTGATTTAATCATATCTCCCGATTTAATTATCCAAATGATATGAAATAAATTTCTAAATTCTTAAAATTTCAAATACTTTTTAACAGTACAATTTTTGAAAACAATTCAACATATTTTAATTTTGAATTATGGAAATTTGAATAATTCCTTAATAGTTACTTAATGTGATTTTTAATTTAAATTTTTATAAAATATAGTTATTGGTCAACTAAAATTTTAGTGACATTATAAATGTTGAAAACAAAATTATGAGAGTCAATTCATCTTGTTTTCACAATTTATTATTTTGAAAAATAAATAAAACACTAATAATACTTTAAGGCAATTTTAAAATTTAGAGATTAATAAATTGATGTTATTATCCAAATAAAATTTCAGAGACATTTTACATGTCATATATTATTTTTGTAAATCCATTTTAAACCTTTTTCACATTTTATGATTTTAGGATATGTAGGATTTACTAATAGTAACTTAATGCTATTTAATTAGTTCATAACAATTAATCAATATTGTTGATCCATAAATTTTGGATAAAACCACATGTCATAATATTGTTTTCAAAACCCTCTTTTATGTTATTATCAAGCAATGCATTTTATTTTCACACCTTTATGTTTGAAACTTGGAATAACAACTAAAAGTTATTATTAACAATTTTATTCTCATCAAATACCTTTGGGGCTTAGAACTTTATTAAGGGTTATAAATCTTTGACTTTTGTTGCCCTAAAATATCTTCAAAGTAATATTGGTGTTGTAATTATTTTGGGTAAAGGCTTGTTGATAAAAACATATTTCCTTTATATAAAGAAATTTATTTTTGAATGGGATTTTAGGGTTCATGGAATAGAGGTATATTTGTTATCTTAATTTCAATAACATAGGAATTACAATATTATTTCCTTTGTGTTTGGGTTTTATTTGTTTTTGGTGGATTGCTTTAATAGAAAACAAAAAGTTTCAAATTTTTGTGATTTTTGAGATTTCCAAAAATCAGGGATGTTACAACAATGTAAATGAAGTAAACATTGTTGTTTTCTCCCTAATGGCAACAACACATCTTCCAAATGTCACGTTTCTGTCACTCGAGCACGGATGCAAAGGAAGCATGAACCCACTATCGAGCATAAGTACTCCCTCTTGGAGTCACTAGCATTTACTTGGCCAAAGCATCTACTAACAATGGAGAGCATGCAAGATCATAAATAAAATACACATGAATATAGCATGATAGATTGATAATAAAAACACATACCATTCAGTAATCATCTGATCCCAACAAACACAACATGTAGCATTACAATAAGGTGATCTCGATCATGTGAGGCAGCTCACGAGATATAAACATGAGGCATAAACTGGAAAGGACAACCATCTAACTACTGCTATGGACCCGTAGTCCAGGGATCAACTATGTAACACCCGGGGTTTCTCCCCCAAATTAGAAATTGTTTGTTTTCTTTTTCGCATCATGGCATCATGCATTGCATCTCATTCATCAACATATAATTTTGTTCCTAAATAATGTTAATGACAAAAATAATTCTATTTTGTTTGAGCTCCTCTATTAGTCCCCAAATCAATTCTTTTGTTTTGATAAAAGAAAAGAACACAAAAAAAATGTTTTAGGGAGAGGCTAGGCCCAGCCCAGCAAGCCTAATCAGCCCATCTCCCCTTCTCTTCCGTACGGACAGTCACGAGGAGAGATCCTCCTCTGTCGCTTTCACCCTCCACCCAAAACCACCACCACTACCATGGTCCCCTCCTCCCCCTCCTTCTTATCTACCCGGGAGAGGAACCCAAACCCTAAGCTCTCCCCTCTCTTTCCTATGCCGCCGCTGCCCCCTTTCTTCCTCCTTCCTCTCTCCCCACTTCTCTGAATTTTTCTACACCACAAAGACCACCGGAGCACCTCACCGCCGCTCCTACTCCATGACCGCTCCCCACACCAAGATGAGCGGTAGAGAAGAACCACCCCGACTCCCTCTTCCTCCTCGACATCAAGCACAAGACGGAGGCGCATCAGAACGCTCGCATCTTCCACTTCTTCAGTTAGTCCGTCGTTTTTCTTCCTTGTTTTCTGGCCGTGATAGACGCCGTCGAGCCCGATCAACTACAGCAGCAGCGTCTGGGTGAGCATCTCGTCCGATTCCCGCCATGTCCGCCTCGATTTCTTGATTTATTTGTCGCATAGTTTCCGTGGATCGTTGCTGTCCGCCATGGCGTCTGTCACATCAAGCTAAACCGGTGATTATTCCATCGGCTTCGCCTCCTCTACCGTACAGCCGTCTCCTCACACAACAACACCCTGACGCACTCCCCATATGCCCCGCACCCTCGTGCTCCCGAGCGAGCAAGGGTATCAGCAGCGCTCGCTTCCGTTCATGGTTGTAGTGACATCTGAATCCGAAGCCTGAAGTTTTTCGTCTCAAAAATTCAGTTAACCCGGCCTTCGTTACCTGTTAACTGATCCGACCTGTATCGAATCAGCAGCAGGAATAGAGTCAATTGGTTATACGCTTGGTTCGTTTCCCCCGGAGGTCTCGGGTTCAATTCCAATCTAAGGCGAAAGCCTCCCATGATTTATTTTGTATCATGTCTGAACTTTTTTGGTGTACTAGTTCACTCAACACTCGGGACAGATAGTTTCTATTGCAGATCTAATCAAAAGCGCCACTTTGGCCTAGTGGTTCCCAGCCCAATTCGTCACCTATAAGACCCAAGTTCGAATCCTAAACCCTCCTCTGTTGGTGCACTCTTTTATTTTATTTTTGTAAAGTTGTACATCCCATAACTTTTGTTTTTCTAAGCCAAATAGCACAAACTTTATGTCTATCTTTATCAAAAAAATGCAAGGAATATTAATATGCCATCCATGATGATGTTTGCATCTTGCATCTTGCCTAGTTAGTAGTGTTATG
The DNA here is from genome assembly GCA_028641055.1 of Alopecurus myosuroides. Classification (NCBI taxonomy): domain Eukaryota; kingdom Viridiplantae; phylum Streptophyta; class Magnoliopsida; order Poales; family Poaceae; genus Alopecurus; species Alopecurus myosuroides. Next base: position 113,137,321 of record CM054063.1, on the reverse strand, counting down.
CATGTCCACCTAATTAATAAATATGGAATGTGTTTGGGTACTTAATTCAATCGGTGCCCTATTCCATTTAATTCGGTTTAACTCACCTATATTATGTTATCCATGCTAATCAATATTTAATTTGATGGTTAGATAAATAACTAAAACCTTCCGGATTAAATGCTGAGCTTTTGTCTCAACTTAAATTTGTTTAGTTGCATTCTCGCATGTCATGCATCCCTATCTTGATCATGTTGGATCTTTTTCCGTAGTTGTAAGTGTTGCATCTCGTTGTTTCTTCTAGTGCTTTGCCTCTTCTCGGATAGGACGTTGAGATGATGTCAGCAACGACAAGTTCTGCTACCTCTACAAGCTGGATTCCAGGCAAGCTTTACTCACTTGCTACCTATGGCTGCCATTCATCACTTGTTACCGATTCTCTCCGTTGTATTTATTCTAGCCTTATGATTCGATGCTTGTGTCTCGATCCTATTATATGTTTACCTTGCAGCCATGATATAGCCTTCCTTCCACTTCCTATTAACTGTTGTTTGTTTACCTTGTTGGCCCTCGTATCGTAGTTGCATGCTTAGTGTTGTTTGCGCTCGAGTCTTGTTTTCCTTTGTCCAGTCACCTGTTTAGTTTGATAGTTGGGTTTCAACTTAATCAACAACATGTTAATGATCGGGGTAATAATAATTTGATGATAAGGCACCGGCAGGAGGCCCGGCGTGGTTTTGGAGCCTGCTAGTGTCGAACTTAGGAAAAGGGTCTTGTCCACCGATCCATGATGAGCGCGCTAACCGCATGTGGGTGGTGAGTATGGGCACTCCCCTTGATTTAGTACTTGAGCTGCTGTTCATCCAGGGACCACACTTAGTTTGGGCTTTCCATTTGGCACGAGAACTTGCAGGTACGAGCTCATGGTGCTACGGTGACCTGATGTAGTCGTTGCGGTTAGGGAGACACGTTCTTAGAGTGTTATGAAGGTCCTGTTTGGGGTGGAATAACCGTGCGCTCAAATTTACCCGTGGTTCCTTGGATGTGCAGTGGTGATAGAAAGGTCGAGTTGAGATATCCTGCCTTTGTGGTTGTGGATTGATCGAACGTGTACGGGTACTGTAGCGCACCCTGCAGGTATGAATCTTCTCGAGAAGCCGTGTTGTCCGTGGTTATGTGGCAACTTGGTGAAAGTGCTGGCTAACAAGTACTCAGACAAATTACACCTATTGATGATAAGTTGAATAGTAATATATATATATATATATACCTTCACCATATTATAAATGTCACCTTAATCAACAGTGTGAGTTTCCTTGGGTTGCTTCCTTAGTAAGGGGTAACACTGGATGGGTATTGTTTTTGGTGAGTAGTTGTAGTTGGTTTTGTCGCGCTCTCTCATCCCTTTCTAATAGACGAGAGTTGTAGCGCGTCTCTGTAGATTGCCTAGTGCTGCCCGCTGCCGCTTCATTACACCAACCTCTTCCTTTGTACCCAAAGTATTTGTATCTTGTGATGAATGGTTGCATTGGTATCTTGAGTATTGCTTTCCGTCTGCCGGTACCTCCAGTACTGACCCCATGATTCGGGGCTGTATTCACAATGCAGTCAACAGGTTTGAAGTTTGACGACGTTAGCTTGGGAATCCCTCCGGCTTGGCCTGGGCAGGGATTGGACGCCATCGGTTATCTTCAGGACTCTTAGTCCAATTTGTATCTTGTCCGTAGTCGGATATTTTCGTCTTCCGCTGTTATTTGGATCTTTGTATTGTATCAGTTGTATCCTTGACTTGTTTGAGTCGTCTTTTATATATATCTTATGTTGTTGTTGCGGATTATTTGTGAACTGTTGTAATGATTACCGAAAGTTGACAACCCGGGATTAGTATTATGTGCATTCCGGTGGGAACGCTGAAATCCCCATAGTACCCGATCCAGGGGCGTCACAGTTGGTATCAGAGCCTGGTTCTGATTCCCAATGTTGTTTCGATACGAATGGTTATCGAAGCAACGGGTCCGCAAAGCCTGTAGGATAACCTCGCTAATGGTCGTGTTTCTAGAGTGTCAAAAACTATTTGTGCAAAACCTATTTTGGAAACCTCTCGATAGGATTCTTGTTTATTCCTTTCCTCTATTCTCTCTTCTCTCCTACCTTATTTGTTTTGGAGTCTCCTCTCTTATCTATCTTTCAAATATTAGGATCATACGTGGGTTGGACGTTCTCTTAGCCTTTTAACCTAATAGTTTCGAACTTCGGAAGGTTCTCACTGGAAGAGCATCATCATCAACAACGAGCAAGAACCTCTTGTTAGTGGTGTCGAGAAGATCAACCAGGTGATCGAAGACTCGATAGTACAACTCCTTCCCTCTCTATAGGCGTTGGTCGGATTGCGAGGGCGCAATCCCTTGTTAGTGGTGTCGTCTGTAACACCCGGGTTTCTCCCCCAAATTAGAAATTGTTTGTTTTCTTTTTCGCATCATGGCATCATGCATTGCATCTCATTCATCAACATATAATTGTTTTCCTAAATAATGTTAATCACAAAAATAATTCTATTTTGTTTGAGCTCCTCTATTAGTCCCCAAAGCAATTCTTTTGTTTTGATAAAAGAAAAGAACACAAAAAAATGTTTTAGGGAGAGGCTAGGCCCAGCCCAGCAAGCCTAATCAGCCCATCTCCCCTTCTCTTCCGTACGGACAGTCACGAGGAGAGATCCTCCTCTGTCGCTTTCACCCTCCACCCAAAACCACCACCACCACCATGGTCCCCTCCTCCCCCTCCTTCTTATCTACCCGGGAGAGGAACCCAAACCCTAAGCTCTCCCCTCTCTTTCCCATGCCGCCGCCGCCCCCTTTCTTCCTCCTTCCTCTCTCCCCACTTCTCTGAATTTTTCTACACCACAAAGACCACCGGAGCACCTCACCGCCGCTCCTACTCCGTGACCGCTCCCCACACCAAGATGAGCGGTGGAGAAGAACCACCCCGACTCCCTCTTCCTCCTCGACATCAAGCACAAGCCGGAGGCGCATCAGAACGCTCGCATCTTCCACTTCTTCAGTTCGTCCGCCGTTTTTCTTCCTCACTTTCTGGCCGTGATAGACGCCGTCGAGCCCGATCAACTACAACAACAGCGTCTGGGTGAGCATCTCGTCCGATTCCCGCCATGTCCGCCTCGATTTCTTGATGTATTTGTCGCATAGTTTCCGTGCATCGTTGCTGTCCGCCATGGCGTCTGTCACAGCAAGCTAAACCGGTGATTATTCCATCGGCTTCGCCTCCTCCACCGTACAACCGTCTCCTCACACAACAACACCCTGACGCACTCCCCATATGCCCTGCTGAAATTCGCATGGGCTAGCAGGCCCATTAGGCAATTTCCATTTAATCCCTAAGGCCCATGCTGCCATAGCAAATGGTGGGAGTTTAGTCCCACATTGCTAGTTGGGAGAGTTTTGCACCAGTTTATAAGGTGAGCTCTCTCCCCACTAGTGTGAGTTGGTATGAAGAGAGAGGAGTAGTGGAGGTGTTCCACATGCGCGCTCCTCCTCCTCCGCCGCCCGCCTCGCCACGCCTCGCCTCGTCACGACACGACACGTCCCGACGCGCCGCGGGTTGCGGGAATGAGCCGAGCCGATGCCTTTATTTTGGCAGTTGGAAACGGAGTCAACAGACACGCCAATAATATGAGACGTCATATTGATTGATGTCTATTGCGTCACATTTATTTTGGTAACAGCCGCGCGCAGTAAAACGCTGCATTGATCACGTGTTAACCGCGCGCAGTAAAACGGCGCATTGATTACGTGGTAACGGCTGTAGTAAACGCCAAATTGATTTGTGAGCTGACCGTTCTCCTACCGTGCCTATATATTGAGGTCGCAGGGGCGGACACATACACACAACTCATACGCTCTGTACCCACTGTCGTTCCTCTCTCTGTTGCTGCCTCCGGTGATCCCATCCCGTCTACCGCGTACACGGCCGACGGGAGAGCAGGCCTCCGAAACCCCGCCTCTCCAGATCCTGTACGGGAGAGGGGCGATTAGGTTTTTGGGGAGCGTCTCCTACGCGACTGCTCGCTGCTGTCGTCTACTTCGACTACTACCTCATCATCAACATGGCCTCCGAAGCCGAACGAGCTGCTACTGCCGCCGCTGCTGCCACCGAGGCCGCTGCTGCTGCTGAGGCCGCCAACGCTGCTGCTGCCGCCGCGGCCGCCGCCTCTGCTACGACTACTGCCAATTGGCCAACTGCAGGGTATAACACGTTTATCCCTGCCCTTGTTATTTCCATGTGTGCGATACTAGTAGTTTGCGTAGATGTGTCTACTGTCAACCTAGTATGCATGAATATGGTTAATTATCAGTATGCTTACGTCATGATCGTGGTTTATACTTGGATTACTTTAATCTGTAAATTGCCTAAATTCCAAACAATCCAAAAACCTAATATGTGTAGGCAATTTTCGATTCATGGTTTTGCTACTGCACTGAAACCGGACCCGTTTACGGGGACGTACTTTAAGCGTTGGCAGACCAAAACATTCTTATGGCTCACGGCTATGAACGTGTTCTGGGTCGTCGGTGTCACTCCCACGGAAACGATTACTCCTGATCAGGAGAAGGCGTTTAGGGATGCCACCATCGTCTTTGTTGGATGCGTTCTAAGCGTGATCGGAGAGAAGTTTGTTGACGCATATTTACATGTGCGGGTTGCCAAGGACTTGTGGGAGGCGCTCGAATCCAAATTCGGCGCAACCGATGCTGGCAGCGAGATGTACAGTATAGAGCAGTTCCATGACTACAGAATGGTCGAAAACCGTTCTGTTTTGGAGCAGGCTCATGAGATACAGTGCATCGCTAAGGAGCTTGAAATTCTCAAGTGCGTGTTACCGGGCAAGTATGTCGCGGGATGCATAATCGCCAAGCTGCCTAATTCCTGGAGGAGCTTTGCCACTACTCTGAAACATCAGATGCGTGAATTCTCAGTAGAGGATGTCATCGGCCATCTGAGTGTTGAGCAGAATTCGAGGGCAAAGGACTCGCATGGAAAAGGGAATGAAGGGACTTCTGCGGCCAATATGGTACAGAAGAACTACAACTCCCACGAGAACAAGGCGAGGACTGGTGTCCAGCAGAATACCGACTTCAAGAAGAAGGCTAAGAAGACCTTCAAGAAGGATAAGAAGAAAGATGGCTGCTTCACTTGTGGTTCACTGGAACACTAGGCTGGGAAGTGCCCAAAGAAATATGTGAAGCCAGGACAGGATTCCAAGGCTGTCAACATGATCGTGAGCAACAATGAGAATGGGGCATCTGGGTATGGTAATTTGTTTACTGTATTTTCAGTTTGTCAGTCTACTGATTGGTGGATTGACACAGGTGCAAACATTCATGTGTGTGCTGACATCTCATTGTTTTCTTCTTATCAGGTCACAAGGAACGGGTCCGTATTGATGGGGAACGGCGCAAGTGCTTCTGTACTTGGTGTTGGCACGGTCGATCTGAAGTTTACTTCGGAAAGGATCGTGCAGCTCAAGAACGTGCAGCATGTCCCCGCCATCAAGAAGAATCTCGTTAGTGGCTCCCTTCTATGTAGAGAAGGATTTAAGTTGGTTTTCGAGTCCAATAAAGTAGTTGTAACGAAATATGGACTGTTTGTTGGAAAAGGGTATGAGTGCGGAGGTCTGTTCCGCTTTTCCCTCGCTGATTTTTGTAATAAAGTCGTGAACAATATTCATTCGAGTGTTAATGAAACAGAAGTTTGGCATTCACGTCTTTGTCACGTTGGTTTCAGTTGCATGACGCGGTTAGCAAAACTAAATTTAATTCCAAGTTTCAATTTAGCCAAAGGTTCTAAGTGCCATTCGTGTGTACAAGCAAAGCAACCTCGCAAGCCCCACAAGGCTGCGGAGGAGAGACACTTGGCGCCATTAGAACTCATACATTCTGATCTCTGTGAGATGAATGGTGTGTTGACTAAAGGTGGAAAGAGATACTTCATGACGTTAATAGATGATTCCACTAGGTTTTGCTATGTATATCTGTTAAACACTAAAGACGAGGCTCTACACTACTTTAAAATCTATAAGGCAGAAGTTGAGAATCAACTTGAAAAGAAAATTAAACGAATCCGGTCAGATCGTGGTGGAGAGTATTTCTCTAATGAGTTTGACTCTTTCTGTGCGGAACATGGCATTATTCACGAGAGGACGCCTCCCTATTCATCTCAGTCAAATGGGGTTGCCGAAAGGAAAAACCGTACTCTAACAGATTTGGTTAACGCCATGTTAGATACATCGGGTTTATCCAAGGCATGGTGGGGGGAGGCTATATTGACATCATGTCATGTCCTGAATAAAGTTCCGACGAAAGACAATGAGGTCACTCCCTATGAGCAATGGGAGAAGAGAAAAACAACACTCTCGTACTTACGTACTTGGGGCTGTTTGGCAAAAGTCAATGTGCCGATCCCCAAAAAGCGTAAACTTGGACCAAAGACCGTGGATTGCGTTAATTTGGGATACGCTAAGAATAGCGTTGGCTATAGATTTCTAGTAGTGAAATCTGAGGTACCTGACGTGAAGGTCGGTACGATTTTGGAGTCTAAAGATGCTACATTCTTTGAGGATATTTTTCCTATGAGAGATATGCAAAGCACTTCTAGACAGGAATCAGAGGAGACTCCTGAACCTGCCATTCCTATGGAATATTATGAACAAACACATGATGAGAATCCTGAGAAGGATGATGAGGAAACCCTTGGTAGGGGCAAGAGACAGAGGACTGAAAAGTCCTTTGGTGATGATTTCCTTGTGTACCTTGTGGATGATACTCCCACTTCTATTTCAGAAGCTTATGCATCTCCAGATGCTGACTACTGGAGAGAAGCGGTCCGTAGCGAGATGGATTCCATCATGGCTAATGGAACGTGGGAGATCACTGAACGTCCTTATGGTTGTAAACCATTAGGATGTAAGTGGGTGTTCAAAAAGAAGCTTAGGCCTGATGGTACGATTGAAAAGTACAAGGCTAGACTTGTGGCCAAGGGTTATTCCCAGAAAGAAGATGAAGATTTCTTTAACACTTATTCACCTGTGGCCAGACTGACCACCATTCGAGTATTACTCTCGTTGGCGGCCTCGCATGGTCTTCTCGTCCATCAGATGGATGTTAAGACGGCTTTCCTAAATGGAGAGTTAGACGAGGAAATCTATATGCAACAGCCAGATGGCTTTGTGTTAGATGGTCAAGAAGGAAAGGTGTGTAAATTACTGAAATCTTTATATGGGCTGAAACAAGCACCTAAGCAATGGCATGAGAAGTTCAATACAACTTTAACATCTGTTGGCTTTGTTGTTAATGAAGCTGACAAATGTGTATACTATCGCCATGGTGGGGGCGAAGGAGTTATTTTGTGTTTGTATGTTGATGACATACTGATATTTGGGACCAACCTCAAAGTAATCAATGAGGTTAAGTCATTTCTATCCCGGAACTTTGAGATGAAAGATCTTGGTGTGGCTGATGTTATCTTGAACATCAAGCTATTGAGAAACAATGAGGGTGGGATTACACTTCTGCAATCCCATTATGTTGAGAAGGTTTTGAGTCGTTTTGGATATTCGGACTGCAAAACTTCTCCAACGCCATATGATCGTAGTGTGCGGATTCGAAAGTTCGAAGGCACAGCTAAGGATCAACTGAGGTATTCTCAAGTAATTGGTTCACTCATGTATCTAGCGAGCGCTACGAGGCCTGACATCATGTTTGCTGTGTGCAAACTAAGCCGGTTTGTTTCCAATCCGGGTGATGTGCATTGGCATGCTGTAGAAAGAATTATGCGCTATCTGAAAGGTACCGTGAACCATGGACTTCACTACAGTGGATATCCTTCGGTACTTGAAGGGTATTGTGATGCAAATTGGATCTCTGATGCTGATGAGATGAAAGCCACAACGGGGTATGTGTTTACCCTTGGAGGTGGTGCTGTTTCCTGGAAGTCTTGCAAGCAAACGATCTTAACGAGATCGACAATGGAAGAGAATTGACAGCATTAGACACGTCTAGTGTCGAAGCAGGATGGCTTCGAGATCTTTTGATGGACTTGCCTGTGGTTGAAAAGCCAGTACCGGCTATCCTTATGAATTGTGACAATCAAACAGTGATTGTCAAGGTGAAGAGTTCAAAGGACAATGCACAGTCCACAAAGCACATAAAAATGAGATTAAAAGCTGTGAGACATTTAAGAAACTCCGGAGTGATAGCGGTGGATTATATCCAGTCGGCTAAAAATCTGGCAGATCCCTTTACTAAAGGGCTATCACGTGTTGTGATAGAAAGTGCATCGAGGGAGATGGGTATGAGACCCACATGAGTTGCCATGGCAGTAACCCAACCTATGTGATCGGAGATCCCGTGAAGTGGGACCTGGGAAAACAAGCTAGTGGTTAACTGAGGAGAGTAATTTTTACTAACCCACTCCACTGGAGATGCAGTACTCTCAAAAACTGTATGGCAGGTTGACTTTTGTCTTAATGTGTTCCAAGGCTTGTATAAGCAAGATGCTATCCTACAGAGCGATCTTTGGAGGAACACACCTATATGATCCTGACTGCTGGTCACAGTCTATGAGATTGGGTGATCTCTAATAAGTTCATGAATAGGCCAGGAGTATGACTAATATGCTCCACCCGAGGGGTCAGCCTTCGGCAGCCTAGTACTGGCAAGACATTTAGTGAAACTATTTTACGCCAAACTGACAATTCAAGGCATAGTCCATTGTTCAGTTGTGATGTAGTGTAGCTACTTGTTCTAGGTGGATGTTCAACCTTAACGGGTCTCCACTGAAAATGCCGGTATATAAAAACAGTGAATGGAACAGAGGACAACACATGGGTCTTCGGGATCTGGTGGGGGATTGCTGAAATTCGCATGGGCTAGCAGGCCCATTAGGCAATTTCCATTTAATCCCTAAGGCCCATGCTGCCATAGCAAATGGTGGGAGTTTAGTCCCACATTGCTAGTTAGGAGAGTTTTGCACCAGTTTATAAGGTGAGCTCTCTCCCCACTAGTGTGAGTTGGTATGAAGAGAGAGGAGTAGTGGAGGTGTTCCACACACGCGCTCCTCCTCCTCCGCCGCCCGCCTCGCCACGCCTCGCCTCGTCACGACACGACACGTCACGACGCGCCGCGGGTTATGGGAATGAGCCGAGCCGATGCCTTTATTTTGGCAGTTGGAAACGGAGTCAACAGACACGCCAATAATATGAGACGTCATATTGATTGCTGTCTATTGCGTCACATTTATCTTGGTAACAGCCGCGAGCAGTAAAACGCCGCATTGATCACGTGTTAACCGCGCGCAGTAAAACGGCGCATTGATTACGTGGTAACGGCTGTAGTAAACGCCAAATTGATTTGTGAGCTGACCGTTCTCCTACCGTGCCTATATATTGAGGTCGCAGGGGCGGACACATACACACAACTCATATGCTCTGTACCCACTGTCGTTCCTCTCTCCGTTGCTGCCTCCGGTGATCCCATCCCGTCTACCGCGTACACGGCCGACGGGAGAGCAGGCCTCCGAAACCCCGCCTCTCCAGATCCTGTACGGGAGAGGGGCGATTAGGTTTTTGGGGAGCGTCTCCTACGCGACTGCTCGCTGCTGTCGTCTACTTCGACTACTACCTCATCATCAACATGGCCTCCAAAGCCGAACGAGCTGCTGCTGCCGCCGCTGCTGCCACCGAGGCCGCTGCTGCTGCTGAGGCCGCCAACGCTGCTGCTGCCGCCGCGGCCGCCGCCTCTGCTACGACTACTGCCAATTGGCCAACTGCAGGGTATAACACGTTTATCCCTGCCCTTGTTATTTCCATGTGTGCGATACTAGTAGTTTGCGTAGATGTGTCTACTGTCAACCTAGTATGCATGAATATGGTTAATTATCAGTATGCTTACGTCATGATCGTGGTTTATACTTGGATTAATTTAATCTGTAAATTGCCTAAATTCCTAACATGCCCCGCACCCACGTGCTCCCGAGCGAGCAAGGGTATCAGCAGCACTCGCTTCCGTTCATGGTCGTAGTGACATCTGAATCCGAAGCCTGAAGTTTTTCGTCTCAAAAATTCAGTTAACCCGGCCTTCGTTACCTCTTAACTGATCCGACCTGTATCGAATCAGCAGCAGGAACAGAGTCCATTGGTTATACGCTTGGTTCGTTTCCCCCGGAGGTCTCGGGTTCAATTCCAATCTAAGGCGAAAGCCTCCCATGATTTATTTTGTATTATGTCTGAACTTTTTTTGGTGTACTAGTTCACTCAACACTCGGGACAGATAATTTCTATTGCAGATCTAATCACAAGCGCCACTTTGGCCTAGTGGTTCCCAGACAAATTCTCACCTATAAGACCCAAGTTCGAATCCTAAACCCTCCTCTGTTGGTGCACTCTTTTATTTTATTTTTGTAAAGTTGTACATCCCATAACTTTTCTTTTACTAAGCCAAATAGCACAAACTTTATGTCTATCTTTATCAGAAAAATGCAAGGAATATTAATATGCCATCCATGATCATGTTTGCATCTTGCATCTTGCCTAGTTAGTAGTGTTATGCATGTCCACCTAATTAATAAATATGGAATGTGTTTGGGTACTTAATTCAATCGGTGCCCTATTCCATTTAATCCGGTTTAGCTCACCTATATTATGTTATCCATGCTAAACAACATTTAATTTGATGGTTAGATAAATAACTTAAACCTTCCTAATTAAATGCTGAGCTTTTGTCTCAACTTAAATTGGTTTAGTTGCATTCTCGCATGTCATGCATCCCTATCTTGATCATGTCGGATCTTTTGCCGTAGTTGTAAGTGTTGCATCTCGTTGTTTCTTCTACTGCTTTGCCTCTTCTCGGATAGGACGTTGAGATGATGTGAGCAACGACAAGTTCTGCTACCTCTACAAGCTCGATTCCAGGCAAGCTTTACTCAGTTGCTACCTATGGTTGCCGTTCATCACTTGTTACGGATTCTTTCCGTTGTCTTTATTCTAGCCTTATGATTCGATGCTTGTGTCTCGATCCTATCATATGTTTTCCTTGCAGCCATGATATAGCCTTCCTTCCACTTCCTATTAACTGTTGTTTGTTTACCTTGTTGGCCCTCATGTCGTAGTTGCATGCTTAGTGTTGTTTGCGCTCGAGTCTTGTTTTCCTTTGTCTAGTCACCTGTTTAGTTTGATAGTTGGGTTTCAACTTAATCAACAACATGTTAATGTTCGGGGTAATAATAATTTGATGATAAGGCACCGGCAGGAGGCCCGGCGTGGTTTTGGAGCCTGCTAGTGTCGAACTTAGGAAAAGGGTCTTGTCCACCGATCCATGATGAGCGCGCTAACCGCATGTGGGTGGTGAGTATGGGCACTCCCCTTGATTTAGTACTTGAGCTGCTGTTCATCCAGGAACCACACTTAGTTCGGGCTTTCCATTTGGCACGATAACTTGCAGGTACGAGCTCATGGTGCTACGGTGACCTGATGTAGTCGTTGCGGTTAGGGAGACACATTCTTAGAGTGTTATGAAGGTCCTGTTTGGGGTGGAATAACCGTGCGCTCAAATTTACCCGTGGTGCCTTGGATGTGCAGTGGTGATAGGAAAGGTCGAGTTGAGATATCCTGCCTTTGTGGTTGTAGATTGATCGAACGTGTACGGGTACTGTAGCGCACCCTGCAGGGATGAATCTTCTCGAGAAGTCGTGTTGTCCGTGGTTATGTGGCAACTTGGTGAAAGTGCTGGCTAACAAGTACTCAGACAAATTACACCTATTGATGATAAGTTGAATAGTAATATATATACCCCTTCACCATATTATAAATGTCACCTTAATCAACAGTGTGAGTTTCCTTGGGTTGCTTCCTTAGTAAGGGTAACACTGGATGGGTATTGTTTTTGGTGAGTAGTTGTAGTTGGTTTTGTCGCGCTCTCTCATCCCTTTCTAATAGACGAGAGTTGTAGCGCGTCCCTGTAGATTGCCTAGTGCTGCCCGTTGCCGCTTCATTACACCAACCTCTTCCTTTGTACCCAAAGTATTTGTATCTTGTGATGACTGGTTGCATTGGTATCTTGAGTATTGCTTTCTGTCTGCCGGTACCTCCAGTAGTGACCCCATGATTCGGGGTTGTATTCACAATGCAGTCAACAGGTTTGAAGTTTGACGATGTTAGCTTGGGAATCCCTCCGGCTTGGCCTGGGCAGGGATTGGACGCCATCGATTATCTTCAAGACTCTTAGTCCAATTTGTATCTTGTCCGTAGTCGGATATTTTCGTCTTCCGCTGTTATTTGGATCTTTGTATTGTATCAGTTGTATCCTTGACTCGTTTGAGTCGTCTTGTATATATCTCTTATGTTGTTGTTGCGGATTATTCGTGAACTGTTGTAATGATTACCGAAAGTTGACAACCCGGGATTGGTATTATGTGGATTCCGGTGGGAACGCTGAAATCCCCATAGTACCCGATCCAGGGGCGTCACAGTTGGTATCAGAGCCTGGTTCCGACTCCCAATGTTGTTTCGATACGAATGGTTATCGAAGCAACGGGTCCGCAAAGCCTGTAGGATAACCTCGCTAACGGTCGTGTTTCTAGAGTGTCAAAAAACTATTTGTGCAAAACCTATTTTGGAAACCTCTCGATAGGATTCTTGTTTATTCCTTTCCTCTATTCTCTCTTCTCCCCTACCTTATTTGTTTTGGAGTCTCCTCTCTTATCTATGTTTCAAATATTAGGATCATACGTGGGTTGGACGTTCTCTTAGCCTTTTAACCTAATAGGTTCGAACTTCGGAAGGTTCTCACTGGAAGAGCATCATCATCAACAACGAGCAAGAACCTCTTGTTAGTGGTGTCGAGAAGATCAACCAGGTGATCGAAGACTCGATAGTACAACTCTTTCCCTCTCTCTAGGCGTTGGTCGGATTGCGAGGGTGCAATCCCTTGTTAGTGGTGTCGTCTGTAACACCCGCGGTTTCTCCCCCAAATTAGATATTGTTTGTTTTCTTTTTCGCATCATGGCATCATGCATTGCATCTCATTCATCAACATATAATTTTGTTCCTAAATAATGTTAATCACAAAAATAATTCTATTTTGTTTGAGCTCCTCTATTAGTCCCCAAATCAATTCTTTTGTTTTGATAAAAGAAAAGAACACAAAAAAATGTTTTAGGGAGAGGCTAGGCCCAGCCCAGCAAGCCTAATCAGCCCATCTCCCCTTCTCTTCCGTACGGACAGTCACGAGGAGAGATCCTCCTCTGTCGCTTTCACCCTCCACCCAAAACCACCACCACCACCATGGTCCCCTCCTCCCCCTCCTTCTTATCTACCCGGGAGAGGAACCCAAACCCTAAGCTCTCCCCTCTCTTTCCCATGCCGCCGCCGCCCCCTTTCTTCCTCCTTCCTCTCTCCCCACTTCTCTGAATTTTTCTACACCACAAAGACCACCGGAGCACCTCACCGCCGCTCCTACTCCGTGACCGCTCCCCACACCAACATGAGCAGTGGAGAAGAACCACCCCGACTCCCTCTTCCTCCTCGACATCAAGCACAGGCCGGAGGCGCATCAGAACGCTCGCATCTTCCACTTCTTTAGTTCGTCCACCGTTTTTCTTCCTCGTTTTCTGGCTGTGATAAACGCCGTCGAGCCCGATCAACTACATCAGCAGCGTCTGGGTGAGCATCTCATCCGATTCCAGCCATGTACGCCTCGATTTATTGATGTATTTGTCGCATAGTTTCCGTGCATCATTGCTGTCCGCCATGGGGTCTGTCACAGCAAGCTAAACCGGTGATTATTCCATCGGCTTCGCCTCCTCCACCGTACAGCCGTCTCCTCACACAACAACACCCTGATGCACTCCCCAGATGCCTCGCACCCTCGTGCTCCCAAGCGAGCAAGGGTATCAGCAGCGCTCGCTTCCGTTCATGGTCGTAGTGACATCTGAATCCGAAGCCTGAAGTTTTTCGTCTCAAAAATTTAGTTAACCCGGCCTTCGTTACCTCTTAACTAATCCGACCTGTATCGAATCAGCAGCAGGAACAGAGTCCATTGGTTATACGCTTGGTTCGTTTCCCCCGGAGGTCTCGGGTTCAATTCCAATCTAAGGCGAAAGCCTCCCATGATTTATTTTGTATCATGTCTGAACTTTTTTTGGTGTACTAGTTCACTCAACACTCGGGACAAATAGTTTCTATTGCAGATCTAATCACAAGCGCCACTTTGGCCTAGTGGTTCCCAGCCCAATTCGTCACCTATAAGACCCAAGTTCGAATCCTAAACCCTCCTCTGTTGGTGCACTCTTTTATTTTATTTTTGTAAAGTTGTACATCCCATAACTTTTGTTTTACTAAGCCAAATAGCACAAACTTTATGTCTATCTTTATCAGAAAAATGCAAGGAATATTAATATGCCATCCATGATCATGTTTGAATCTTGCATCTTGCCTAGTTAGTAGTGTTATGCATGTCCACCTAATTAATAAATATGGAATGTGTTTGGGTACTTAATTCAATCGGTGCCCTATTCCATTTAATTCGGTTTAGCTCACCTATATTATGTTATCCATGCTAATCAACATTTAATTTGATGGTTAGATAAATAACTTTAACCTTCCTAATTAAATGCTGAGCTTTTGTCTCAACTTAAATTGGTTTAGTTGCATTCTCGCATGTCATGCATCCCTATCTTGATCATGTTGGATCTTTTGCCGTAGTTGTAAGTGTTGCATCTCGTTGTTTCTTCTACTGCTTTGCCTCTTCTCAGATAGGACGTTGAGATGATGTGAGCAACGACAAGTTCTGCTACCTCTACAAGCTCGATTCCAGGCAAGCTTTACTCACTTGCTACCTATGGCTGCCGTTCATCACTTGTTACCGATTCTTTCCGTTGTCTTTATTATAGCCTTATGATTCGATGCTTGTGTCTCGATCCTATCATATGTTTACCTTGCAGCCATGATATAGCCTTCCTTCCACTTCCTATTAACTGTTGTTTGATTACCTTGTTGGCCCTCGTGTCGTAGTTGCATGCTTAGTGTTGTTTGCGCTCGAGTCTTGTTTTCCTTTGTCCACTCACCTGTTTAGTTTGATAGTTGGGTTTCAACTTAATCAACAACATGTTAATGTTCGGGGTAATAATAATTTGATGATAAGGCACCGGCAGGAGGCCCGACGTTGTTTTGGAGCCTGCTAGTGTCGAACTTAGGAAAAGGGTCTGGTCCACCGATCCATGATGAGCGCGCTAACCGCATGTGGGTGATGAGTATGGGCACTCCCCTTGATTTAGTACTTGAGCTGTTGTTCATCTAGGGACCACACTTAGTTCGGGATTTCCATTTGGCACGATAACTTGCAGGTACGAGCTCATGGTGCTACGGTGACCTGATGTAGTCATTGCGGTTAGGGAGACACGTTCTTAGAGTGTTATGAAGGTCCTGTTTGGGGTGGAATAACCGTGCGCTCAAATTTACCCGTGGTGCCTTGGATGTGCAGTGGTGATAGGAAAGGTCGAGTTGAGATATCCTGCCTTTGTGGTTGTGGATTGATCGAACGTGTACGGGTACTGTAGCGCACCCTGCAGGGATGAATCTTCTCGAGAAGCCGTGTTGTCCGTGGTTATGTGGCAACTTGGTGAAAGTGCTGGCTAACAAGTACTCAGACAACTTACACCTATTGATGATAAGTTGAATAGTAATATATATATACCTTCACCATATTATAAATGTCACCTTAATCAACAGTGTGAGTTTCCTTGGGTTGCTTCCTTAGTAAGGGTAACACTGGATGGGTATTGTTTTTGGTGAGTAGTTGTAGTTGGTTTTGTCGTGCTCTCTCATCCCTTTCTAATAGACGAGAGTTGTAGCGCGTCTCTGTAGATTGCCTAGTGATGCCCGCTGCCGCTTCATTACACCAACCTCTTCCTTTGTACCCAAAGTATTTGTATCTTGTGATGACTGGTTGCATTGGTATCTTGAGTATTGCTTTCCGTCTGCCGGTACCTCCAGTACTGACCCCATGATTCGGGGCTGTATTCACAATGCAGTCAACAGGTTTGAAGTTTGACGACGTTAGCTTGGGAATCCCTCCGGCTTGGCCTGGGCAGGGATTGGACGCCATCGGTTATCTTCAGGACTCTTAGTCCAATTTGTATCTTGTCCGTAGTCGGATATTTTCGTCTTTCGCTGTTATTTGGATCTTTGTACTGTATCAGTTGTATCCTTTACTCATTTGAGTCGTCTTGTATATATCTCTTATGTTGTTGTTGCGGATTATTCGTGAACTGTTGTAATGATTACCGAAAGTTGACAACCCGGGATTGGTATTATGTGGATTCCGGTGGGAACGCTGAAATCCCCATAGTACCCGATCCAGTGGCGTCACAAACTACTCACGCATCACTCTGGAGGCGGGCATGGTGGTGTAGACCCCTCCGGTGATGATTTTCCCTCTCGGCAGGGTACCGGGGAGAGATCTAGAACCCTCCCGATCTCGGGTTGATGATGACGGCGGCCTTGGGTGTTTTTCGTGGAAAAGTGGTATATATTTAGGGTTGACGTATCGAGGGAGGGGATAAATCGGCGAAAGGGCGATGGCGGTGGACGCCCGAGGGGCCAAACCACCCCAGGCGTGGCCAGAGGGCCCGCCGCCCTATGCTGTGGCCCTCCTCTGGGCCTGTTCGGGACTCCGTGGGACCTTTGGGAATTCTAAGACTTCCGGGCTTTGAATTTCCCAATTCCGAGAATATTTCCAGAACAACTTTTTTGAAACAAAAAATAGCAGAAAATAGGGAACTCGCTCTATGGCATCTTGTCAATAGGTTAGTCCGGGGAAATCGATAAAAATGACATAAAGTGTAAGGAAAACATGTAGCATATGGCATGAAAACAACATGGAACAACAGAAATTATAGACACGTCTGTGACGTATTAGGCATAAAGAGGAGAGAACAACCATCTAGCTACTTCTATGGACCCGTAGTCCAGGGATGAACTACTCACGCATCACTCTGGAGGCAGGCTTGGTGATGAAGAGCCCTCCGGTGATGATCCCCCCTCCCGGCAGGGAGCCGGGGAGAGCTCCAGAATCCTCCCGAACAAGGGTTGACGATGACAGCGGCTATGGATCTTTTTAGTGGAAAAGGCTCGAGTATTTTAGGTTAAGTAGGCGAAAGGGCAACGTCGGTGGGTGGCCTGGGGGCGCACACCACTATCTGGCGCGGCCAGGGGGCGCGCCGCCCTATGGTGTGGGGCCTCTGAGGCCCCCTCCGGGTCTCCTCCGGACTCCGTGTACGTGACGACTTTCTAAGACTCTGGGATTTTGTTTCGTCCAATTCCGAGAATATTTCCAGAAAAGCTTTTCTGAAACCAAAAACAGCAGAAAACAGGAACTGGCTTTGTGTCATCTTGTCAATAGGTTAGTCCATGAAAATCCATAACAATGACATAAAGTGTATAAGAAACATGTAGCATATGGCATGAAAACAACATGGAACATCAGAAATTATAGATACGTTCGAGACGTATCAAGCATCCCCAAGCTTAGTTCCTACTCGTCCTCGAGTAGGTAAAACTATAAAAGCAAATAATTTCTAAGTTGACATGCTAACAAATAAACTTGATCATAGTAATGTAAAGCATGTAAACTAGGATCAAATGAATAAAGGTCGTGGTTTATAGTTGATATCAAATAGAGGAATGTGTAAACCATTAGGAAGAACAAAGTAAAACTTTTCAATGAATCAATGCTAAAAGACAATCAATTGTGCAAAGTATATTAATGATGATTTAAGCTTCAAGAGCAACAATATAATCATCCTAAGCATCAAACTCTCACAAAAACTCCTGTTAGGATCAAGTCAAGTGACAACA
Organism: Alopecurus myosuroides; assembly: GCA_028641055.1. NCBI lineage: Eukaryota > Viridiplantae > Streptophyta > Magnoliopsida > Poales > Poaceae > Alopecurus > Alopecurus myosuroides. Next base: position 113,119,422 of record CM054063.1, on the reverse strand, counting down.
TTATGCACGTAGGAAAATCATCAAACTATTTTTGCACTCAAAACAAGCAAGTGTTCTGTATTGGTCCTGTCACCAGGATATTGTGGCTAAAAGAACATTATTGGGAGTTTGTAAGGTTAATGGAAGAAAGTCTCACACAAATGAAAGTGATCATTAGACAAGAGGAAGTCTTATAATCGAAGTTATGCAAGGAGTACTGATTGGCACACAACGGATGCACATAGAGCTATAATTGTAGGAAAGCTCTCCAATGGAACTAGTGGGGGTGCATCCAACTTTATTGCTCATGAAGACCTAGAGAACTTTTGAGGAGGCTCATCATTGGAATATACAAGCCAAGTTCTATAATGTAAGGTTCCCCACATTGTTATGCAAGTCATAAAATTAAAAATCTTTCCAAACTGAAGTATTGGTGCTAGATAAGCATAAATGTGGAATAAATGATAGTAGTGATGCCCCCTCTCTTTATTATATCTCTTTGGCCCTATTTTTTTGGGCCCTCACCGGTAGGGGTAACACTCTATTTTACAATAAATCATCACACTTCTAGTACTAATAACTCAAACTGAAATATCTCTGATGTATAAAACTGAATGCTCCTGCTAGTGTAGCAGTATGCAAAATAACAATGAATCATGTCATCAAGTAACATAATGAAGATGAATGTTCTATGGCAATATATCTCGGAATGGCTATGGAAATGCCATGATAGGTAGGTATGGTGGTTGTTTTGAGGAAGATATTTGGGCTTATGTGTAGGAGAACAAAGTCCTCCCACGGGTTTTGGATGCACTGGTGAAGTTTGCACCAACTCTCAATGAGAGAATGGGTAATGCACAGCACCAAAGAGGCTAGCAAATATGGATGATGGAAGTGCCAGGAAACCGAACCTTGGAACTCACAAGTTAAAAGATTACAACTAGAAATATGATCATACAACGCATAATGAAAATCACTCCAAGAGGGTTCGTGGCAGTGCCAAGTCACTGTTGGCTACCCGGACCGTAGCGCGTAAAAAAATGCCATTACGATTGTTATTAGCAAAGGAAGTCATATACCATTATACTATCATCTGGTTTATTCGAGTGTGGCATAGTTTCAAGATTTTAGACCAAACATTAATTTTTTTACTTTATTAAACCATCAGATTTACCATTAAGCATATTAATATCTCAAAACAACAACAAATATTCAAGTGAAACAGTTTAATGATCCACAAGACTATGCAAGTCTTTACCAACATACCATCTACCACACGTAGCATTTTCTATTTGCATCAAACACCATTAAATATATTTCAACATAAACTCTCCAACTAATATAACAATGAAACAAGAGAGTACTAACACTACTCTACTAGAACTAACAACTCTGAATAAGAGATGCATGAAAAACATGAGATAAAAGGATTTGCAGCAGCTAGAAGAAAAACTAAGAATACGAGCATGGAAGAAAACAAGTATTCATATGAAAAAGAGGAGCGTGTCTCTCTCCCACACAAGAATGCTGGGTTCCAACTATATTTATTGCAGTGAGTAAAACAAAATAGAACAAAACAAAAAACAAACCGACGCTCCAAGTAAAGTGCATATGATGTGACCGAATAAAAATATAGTTTCACTAGAAGTGACCTGATAAATTGTTGATGAAGAAGGGGATGCCTTGGGGATCCCCAAGATTAGATGCTTGAGTGTTCTAATAATATGTTGGGATGAAACACGGGGGAAGCTCCAAGATTTTACTTTTCACTCTTCTTGATCACATTATATCACCCTCTTCTCTTGACCCTTGAAAACTTCTTTCACACCAAACTCAAAGTAATTCTCATTAGAGGGTTAGTGCACAATCAAAACTTCACATGTTCTCCTTGGACACAAGCATTATTAATACTATTTAAACATTAGCTACAGCCACTGATGATTTGTGGAGCAAAGAAATCCACTCGACATAGTAAAAGAGAGAAGGCAAGTAAAAAGGAAAAATCTGTCAAATCCAGAACAATCTGTAAAGACGAATTTTTTGGGGGTACTTACGTTTCTCAAATCGAAAGAAAAAGTAGAAAAAGTTTCAGAATCAGCTGAGGAATCAGCACAAACAATTTCAGGTCATTTTGATCTTTTTGTGAATTTACACGAATTTAACGCTGGACATAAGAAATCTGTTTCCTGCACAGAAATCCAAATCTATCCTCACCTTTAACTAGAGACTTTACTTGGCACAACAAATGCGAGAAAATAAAGATGCAAAGGAGTTTTTACAGAAGTGAACAACACCTTGACTCAAAGAAAACAAATCAAAACAATGCAAAAATAAAATCATGGGTTATCTCCCAAGAAGTGCTTTTCTTTACAGCCTTTTAGCAAGGCCCAGAAAACTAGAATCCTGTATTTTCACGTGAAGAAGCATCCAAATTGAGATAAGAAACCTCCTCAAAAATGCATTGTATTTTATCTATATAAGTTTCATATGTTCCTCTCTCAACACTTTTAGGTTTACTACTTTCATCAAATAGGTTTTCAGGAACCGTCCAGTCAAAATTCTTTTCCAAGGCTTCATGCAGTGCTATCAGTTTAAAAGGTATGTGTATTTCCCCTTCCTTTTCGTTTTTAGGTTCGGTCTTGTCTAGTTTTTCAAGAGCACCAATATCATCTACACTTAAGCCTGGCATATTAAAACAATCAAAACCTTTCCAGCTTCTATAACAACATCTCCAAATTCTTTAAGCATGGTTTCCAAGATAAAATTTTCTTTTTTCAATATCTTGAATATTATTCATGTTAAGAAATAATTGCTGCATTATGGGGTGAAGATTGACTAACCTAGCTTCTAACATGTGAACTAAAGAAGCTGCGGCAGTTTCATAATTTGGAGAAAGTTCTACTATGGATTTTCCTCAAAATTCTCATGCTTACTAACATGATTAAAGAATTCTTCAATGGTATCCTTTCCCATCATAGAATCACTACCTATTGATAGATATTTCAAAGTAAAGTTAGGGAGAAACATGATGATAAATAGCAACAGGGTAACAAAAATTACAACTAGAATAAGAACAATTTTTTTGTGTTTTTGATATAGAAAAGCAAACAAGACAAAATAAAATAAATTAAGAAAAAGGAAAAAAAAAGTAAAGAGATTGGAGGTGAGAGACTCCCCTTGTAGAAATCCTCTTCCTCCCCAGCAACGGCGCCAGAAAACTTGCTTGATGGGGGGTAAACACACGCTCTTTGGGAGACCCCAAGTGTAAGGTATGAAGAGTGCAGCGACAAGTTTTCCCTCAGAAAGAAACCAAGGTTGAATCGACCAGTAGGAGAAAGAAATCACTTCTGAAGGTTGATGCAACTGATGTTGGCAGGGCGCCTAATGCAGCATACCCCATTCCACCAAGTGGACCAATGACAAGATCACAAGCCAAAGCAATACATGACAAGGTGAACTCACTCCTTTCTCTTCATGCTTTCGGTGACTTGGTGAATGGTGTGCTACCTCATGGAAATGCCCTTTGTGTGCTCAGGTTTGACCCCACCATGGACCCCCAAGATGATGCTCACGATGCCCAAGAACGTGCTCAAGAAGTTTCCCAAGAAGCCATGGAAGATGCCCAAGAAGAAGTCCTCGAAGAAGAAGGAGTGAAGAAGGAGGAGGAGAAGTGCAGGAAAACCGGCCTCTAGCCCGGCTACCTAACCGAACCGCCCGGCCTCGAGCCTAGCCTAGGCCGGCCTCCCTGCGCACATGAGGCCAGCCACCCAACCGAGCCGCTCGGCCTCGAGCCCGGACTAGGTCGGCCTCCACACAGACCCGCCCGGCCTCCAGCCCGGCCAGGCTGGCCTCCAGCCCGGCTTCCCTGCCAGCACGCAAAAGTGGGTCAAAGAGCCCCTTTTCAGCCCCACCTAGCCCCTAGGCTATATAAGGAAACCCCCATGATGAGATCTAGGCTAGAGATGAAATTAGAACTTTGAGCATTGCTCTTGTATCCCTCTTGTGAGGTTACTCCTATGGTTTGTACCTAGGACCGTATCAAGGCTACTCCTCTGATGTATATCTAGGATCGTATGAAGATTCATGCAACTACCTATCCTTTCCCCTTGGGATTCAGTTAGGATTTTTCCAATCTTCCTCAACTAACCCTTGAGTTTCTATTGGCGTGGTGGACCGGCCACGGGTGTGAAGCGGTTTCCGTTAAGGTGAGTTCAGTTGGATCGATCGTCCCGTAGGCGGCCCTCAGGGTTTAGTTGACAGGAGATTTGGGATTCTTCGGTTCTTGCGAGTTATCTCCCCTCGATTCCCCACGTTCCCCCCTTGATTTCACCCGATTTTCCCTCGTTCCCCTCTCGTGTTCATCATTCGTTCTTCGTGTTCTTGGTCAATTCGTGAAGATCGGGCCACCCTAGAGGTTTACCCTCCATATCATCTGGTATCCAGAGCTAGATTGACACAAATTCGACCCCCAATACCCTCCTCTCCACCCAATTTTTCTTCTACCACCATAAATTCGAAATTTTCACCAAAAATAGCCAAAAAGGGATTTCGACCGATCTGTCGATTTGTTGAGTTTTTCGTGGATTTGATCCATAGATTTGTTGCCAAAGACCATTCCCCACCTTTATATTCAGCCACTTTCTTCGAATTTGTCCAAATTGTTTCTTGATTTTGAAGGAATTTTGAATTTGAGCAAATATCACAGAAAATCTCTGCTCTTCGATTTCTGGACAGATTTTGTAACTTGTTTTTCCTTGTCGTCATTGCTCCGATTCAAGTGAAACAAGTTCCTACGCGAAGCCATCGACATCACCTACGCAACTACATCAACGGATCAACACGACATCGACATCCACTGACCGCAAGTCTATGATCATCCACCGCTTAGGTATAACTTGCTTTCGCTTGAACTAACCCCATCCTTTGTGTACCTTACCTATTCAGACTATCTATTTTACATATCTTGGCATCGCATTAGTGGCACCGAGAGTGCCAGTTTGGCACTTGTGAGAGGATAGCTTCCAGTAGCATTGGCATTTTGGAATCATCAAAAACAGAAAATAAAAAAACATAGAAAAAGAAGAAAAAGATCGATGCCAATTGTTATCCATTGCAGGAATGTCTAGCTTCGTGTCGCAAAAGAGAAAATAGTGACCGGTTGCCACGGAGCGAATCTTGTTGCCTTTTAATGTTTGCGGTTTGAGCTAGCGTCCTCCTTGTGTTGGTGTGGCATTGAGCTTAGTCTTCCATAGATACTTTTCGTCTCCGCTCGTCCATTGGCCACACTAACCCCATTTATCCCTTGTGTGTGTGTGTGTGTGTGTGTTTCATTTTAGTTTCCACCATATCATCTTGGATTGGTTCTTGTGCTAACATTTCTTTTCGGTTCTCCTTCATGTTTTACAACAAACTTTTATTCGGATTTGTCGTTTTTCTTTGCCACTTTCGTAACCCATTTGCCTTCCACATAAAGCGTGTGTGTTGTCGTTTGCGGTTTTCTTTCGATCTTTTCGGACTCATTTTTGACATACCTCCCTACACCTAGGCTCGTCCACTAGCCTCAATACGACCAAAAAAGGTAACGTTGGGTAAGTGAGACATCCATTTCTTCAACGACAACGCCTACCACAACTTCGTCACCCACAACGACCATTTCCAACTCCGTGAACTCGTGAAGGACAAATTTCAACGCTATGAGCGTCGAATCCAAGAGCAAGAGGCTGGATTGAATGATCAAATGACGCGCATCAACATCAACTTGGCTAATCTTGCCAACCGCCGTCAATCATCATCGTCCTCAAGGTCTCGCCGCTCAAGCAACCACACTTAAGATCATCACCAAGCTCGTCGCCATGACCGCCATGATCGCAACATCAACATGGAGGATGGTGGACAACCTCAACAACCACAACCACCTCCTCATCAACAAGCTCCTCTACGACATTAGTATGAAGATAGCTCGCCATCACCACTTCCTCGACATCGCCAAGGACGTGGTGACCCTCTTAAACAACAACCTCAATGCTCGAACCTTCGACAACATCATCAACCACCTCCACAAGGCCACGCTCATGACTATGGTCACAATGACTTCGTGGAAGGTGCGCGCCAACATCGAAGGCCACCAAGGCGCAATGCGCGTCCCAACCACAATGACCGCCAAGACCAAGAAATTCCTCCACACCCTCGAGACGAACAAGAGCTTCCGCAACTCCGTCACCATGAACAAGAACGTCCTCGACAACAACACCGAGACAATGATGATAGTGAACGCCGAGAAGCAAGACTCCGTCACCGCGAACAACCACCTCCTCCTGACCACCGGCATCATCCTCCCCATCATGACCGCCAACACCAAGACAATGAGGATGACCCATATGATCATTCACCGCCTGTCTATGATGAAGACCCTCATGAGCGACCCCATCGACAACAAGAAGACAACAACATGAGTGCCCTTCGTTTCAGTGTCCCAAAGTTTAATGGTGAGAATGACCCCAAAGAATATCTTGCTTGGGCTCTCAAGGTGGACAAGATCTTCGGCATTCACAACTTCACCGACAAGAAGATGGTTGCTTTAGCATCTTTGGGGTTCGAAGGCTATACACTCTTATGGTGGGACCGTCTCCAAGCCGAAAGAGCCCGCAACCGGATTTCTCCTATTGCCACTTGGAATAAGATGAAGCAATTCATGCATGCTCGTTTCGTCCCTCCACACTACAAGCATGATCTCTTCAAAAAGCTCCAAGAACTTCGGCAAGGTTTGAAGTCGGTTGATGAGTACTACAAGGAAATGGAGACATCTATGATACAAGCTCATGTGATGGAATGTCAAGAACAAACATTGGCCCGCTTCCTCAATGGCCTCAACTACCTTATAAGGAAGGTCGTTGCGTCCGGCCACAGGGTGGTCGGGCGGCCTATGGTCGCGCTCCATCCAGCTGTATTGCCGCAATGGGTGTTTTTAGTGGCGTTCATGATCACCATGGCCAGAGGAACTCCGTCCTTTACTGAATTCCAATTCTATCTTTTCATGTAACGACTCCCAGTTAATTTTTCAGTATATTAACTCTCTATGTTATTTGTTTTTTTCTGAAAAGAAACACTATGTCTTTTTGAGGATTCTTACTCTGTTCTTTGCGTGCTTCCATTCAAAGGTTAAGCAGCGGATGATGTTATAGTTTAGTTTGTTTCGCTGTTAGGCATGTTATTTTTCTGCTCGGTTCCAGTGGTTGCTTGCATGTTGCGTCCTGTAAATAATCATAAAAACCATTGCTGCTTATCATACTAATGTAACCTACCACCTCAAATACCCCACATCACTTATCCTAATAGGTCTGGTCATGCATCCCGAATTTGGAAAACTATTACTACCATAGTTAAGAATTCTATCAATATAAATTTCTCTTTTGATACTTCTCTTCCATTGTTCCACTTTTATATTTAGATTTTTTTTTTGGAGAGATCTATCCATCTATGAAAATGTTGATTCATCGTGAATACATTATAGAACCACTTTCTCCCTTCAAAAGGTGCTAGCTGATATAGTGGTTCAGCCCTTAGCCAACAAGCTGCTATACGTTGCGGCTATTTATATTTCTATTAATGAAAACGTTATCATTCCTTTTCTTTGCCACAAAGATGTATTATGAGATATAATCCTTGGTAGAGGAGAGAAGAAACTTGTAAACCAACTGATTTATGCGGGTCATGCAAATGCTACTATGTGAAGTAAACTATCTTAGTACCGCCTAGGTGTAATAAATTAGTTTTTTTTAGAAATGGGAGCCTCGGCCCCAGCCTCTGCAAGGTGTAATAAATTAGTGCCCGCTATCTTAACATAGTGCTCTACTACCACTAAGCCTTGCGTGACTGTCCCATATAAATGTGTGTTTTTGTTCTTATTGTAGAAGATTTAGTTTAATTGAAAAAATAAGTAGGTAGTGTTATATCATTAGTATGATTTCTCGGTTTCCTTCGATAGATTCTATAAATAACTTGGTAGTATTTGTTGAGTATACGTGTTGTATTAGGGCCCACCTCCTAGTTTCCTTGTATAGTTGAGGTCGTGGCCCACCTTTCTACATCATATATACGTGCCTTTGCACTGAGTAATACAACGTGTGCAAATCCCCTCATACATGGTATCAGTTTTTAGGTTCCAACCCTAACCCTCGCTTCCGCTCCAAGCAGCCGCCGCCGCCGCGCCCCTCTACCGCGCCGCCGCCGCCGTACTGCCCTCCCTCGCCGCCGCGACTCCCGCCGCCGCGATCACCATGTCCTCCGTCAACTTGTCTTCCTCCGGCAACTCCAACCCATTCGTCGATGCCATCCCCCCCGACGTCGATCTCATCCGCAACCTTTACATCTACGAGCGGGTTCCGGTTCGTCTCTCCTAGACGGACACCTCCTACTAAGCATGGAAGACGTAATTCTCCCTCGTGCTTCGCGAGTACCACCTCGTCGATCATGTGGACGGCTCCGTCGACTCCAGCCTCGTCCCCACCTTCCACGACTGGTCCACCGTCGACACCACCCTTGTTCGGTGGTTCTTCCTCACCATCTCGCCGGACTTGTTCCAGACGGTTGTCCAAGACGGCGATAACGCTCACGCCGTGTGGACCAAGTTGAACGGGCTCTTCACCGACAATCATCTTCAACGTCGTGTCTTCCTGCAGCAAGAGTTTTTCGGGTGCCATCAGGACAACTCCTCCATCGACGACTACTGTCGCCGCCTCAAGACTCTTGCCGACGAGCTCCGCGACATCGGCACGAAGATCGATGATGACCTCCTCCTCAGCACGCTCACCGCCGGGCTCAACGAGGACTTCGGCAACACCGCGGCGAACCTCTCCCTCATCCCCGAACCTTCCTTCGCCAAGTTCGTCACGTACCTCCGCCAGGAAGAGCGGCGCATGAAGCAGGTGAAGGCGCGGGCCATCCACACCGCCCTCGCCGCCGGCACCACCCGCGGCGCACCCCCGCCGCCTCCCGCTGCACCGGCCGCGCCACAGCAGCCGCGCCCTCAGGCGCCGTACCCACCCTAGCACCCGCAGCCCCCGCTGCTGCCTACGTCGTACGACGCTCCCTCGCCCCCTGCGCAACCAACCGGCCAGCGCCGTGGTGGTCGGCGTGGCGGCCGGCGCGGTGGCCAGCAGCAGCCGCAGGCACGGGCGCCCCTCCTCAGCAGCAGCAGCTTCAGGTGCCTCCTCGTTGGGCCACCGGGTACAACCCATGGACCGGCGTCGTTCATGCATACACCATGCCGGTCCCACGGGCTCCTGCGCCGACCCTCCCCGTGCCACGTCCACCGGCGCACCAGGCGTACTACGCGGCTCCGCAGTCCTATGGAGGGTACCCGCTGCCACATATGAGTGGTGGATACGGCCTTCCGATGGCGCCTCCGCCACCGGCGCTGCCACCGGCGCCTTGGGATCCGGCGCTCCTCGCCGCGCTGCACACGCCCCTACGCCAAACCACTATCCTGGAGGCGGTGATTGGTTCATGGACACCGTGGCTACGGCTCACATGTTCGCCCATCCTGGTAATCTCTCTTCCTTCACTCCCATCACCACCGACCGCCGCATTATTGTCGGTGATGGTTCCACACTCCCCATAACACACGTCGGGCACACTTCTTTTCCTTCTAATTCCATGCCTTTATCTTTATCTAACATACTTGTCTCTCCTCATCTTATTAAGAATCTTATTTCGTTCGTTGTTTCACTCGTGAAAATCCTGTCACTGTTGAATTTGACGGTTCTGGGTTTTGTGTCAAGGATGTGACAGCCCCGACGAGCTCTATCCGGTGCATTCATCTTCCTCCGCCACCACCGCACCGGTCGCTCTCTCCGCTGGCGTCGATCTCTGGCATGCTCGTCTGGGTCATCCCAACCCCGTCACTTTTCGTCATATTCTTAGGAGTTTCAGTTTCAGTTGTAATAAGATAGAGGATCACGCTTTTCATGCATGTCGTGTCGGCAAACATGTTCGTCTCCCGTTCAATCCCTCTACCACAGTTGCTTCTTTTCCTTTCCAGTTGATTCATAGCGATGTGTGGACCTCCCCCGTTCCTAGTAATTCAGGTTATTTATACTATCTGGTTATACTTGATGATTATTCTCATTATGTGTGGACCTTTCCCTTGCGACAAAAATCGGATGTTCTCTCCACTCTCACGGCTTTTTATTCCTATGTCCGTACGCAGTTTGGGTGTCCCATTCTTGCTCTTCAGACGGACAATGGAAAAGAGTTTGACAGCCTTGCTCTCCGCACCTTTTTGTCGCATCATGGCACAGTTTTTCGTCTCACATGTACGTATACTTCCCAGAAGTACGGTCGAGCCGACCGCGTTTTTCGTACTCTGAATGACTGCGTTCGCACGCTCCTGTTTAACGCTCACGTGCCAGCTCGTTTCTGGCCGGATGCCCTTGCCACGACATCTCTTCTTCTTAACCTCCGACCCTGCCGCCCGCGCTGGAATTATGCACCCCATCACCTTCTATTCGGCACACCGCCGTCCTATGAGGGCTTGCGTATCTTTGGGTGCCTTTGTTACCCTAGCACCGCCGATACTGCTCCTCATAAACTTGCACCCCATTCTCTCGCTTGCATTTTCATTGGCTACCCTTCTAACTCCAAGGGTTATCGGTGCTATGATCATGTCTCCCACCGTGTCTTCACTTCCCGGCACGTTTACTTTGACGAGCATGTGTTTTCGTTTCAGCAGGTACACTCGGACACTGATGCTGTGGGAGCCTCGACGCCTCTCCCAGGGCGCTCTCGCGCCGCTACTGGCCCGATGCCCTGGCTTTGAGGCGCCCTTCGGCGCGGCGCCCCCGACGACCGCGGCCCTGCCACCCGCGGCTCCTATGCCCGCGGCGCCCCCGACAACCGCGGCCCCTGCGCCCACGGCCCCCGTGCCCGCGGCATCCGCGGCTCCTGCGCCTGCGGCCTCGGCGCCCGCAGCCCCGGCGCTGGCGGTGCCCTCCTCACTGGCGCCAGTGGCCGCACCACCCGCGGCTGGTCCAGTCACTCGCGCACGCACGGGTGTTTTTCACCTGAACGCGCGTTATGTCTCCGCCGAGTACGTCCACGCGGCATCCACCTCGATGCCGTTGCCGCTGCCCTCCTCCGGTCGCGCTGCTCTTCGCGACCCGCACTGGATGGCTGCGATGCAAGAGGAGTATGATGCTTTGCAGCGTAATCAGACGTGGCAGCTTGTTCCCCGTCCCCGACATGCTAATGTGATCACCGGGAAGTGGGTCTTTAAACACAAGCTCCGTCCTGATGGTACTCTTGACCTCTACAAAGCGCGTTGGGTTGTCCGTGGTTTTCGACAGCGAGCCGGCGTTGACTTCACCGATACATTTGCCCTGGTTGTCAAGCCTGGGACGATCCGCACGGTTCTCCACCTTGCAGTTTCTCGTGCCTGGCCGGTGCATCAGATGGACGTCTCCAACGCCTTTCTTCACGGTCATCTCGAGGAGCAGGTCTTCTGCCAGCAGCCCACGGGGTTTGTCGATCCTGCACAGCCTGATCATGTCTGTCTGCTCTCGCGGTCCTTGTACGGACTCAAGCAGGCCCCTCGCGCTTGGTACACAAGCTTGGATTTCGCTCTACCCGCTCGGATGCATCGCTCTTCGTCTATCACCAGGGCTCCGACACGGCGTACTTGCTGCTTTATGTCGATGACATCATTCTGACATCATGTACAGCCGGTCTTCTCAGCCAGCTCACTGCTCGTCTTCGTGCTGAGTTCGCCATCAAGGACTTGGGCCCTTTGCATTACTTCCTTGGCATTGAAGTGGTGCGCCGTCCCGATGGTTTCTTCCTTCATCAGAGGAAGTATGCTCATGACCTCCTGGATCGTGCTGGCATGCTTAACTGCAAGCCCTCCACTACACCTGTTGACACGAAGGCCAAGCTCTCTGCCACGGCTGGTTCCCCTACTCCTGATGCGGCATTTTATCGGTCCATTGTTGGCGCTCTTCAGTACCTCACTCTGACTCGACCGGAGATCCAGTATGCCGTCCAGCAAGTGTGTCTTCACATGCATGCTCCTCAGGACGCTCATTGGGCTGCTGTCAAGCGGATTCTTTGCTATGTCGGTGGCACTCTGGACCTCGACATCACGCTTTACGCCTCAACTGACACCGTGCTCACTGCCTACTCCGATGCCGACTGGGCGGGCTGCCCTAATACTCGTCCATCCACCTCGGGCTACTGTGTTTTCCTTGGACCTTCGCTCATCTCATGGTCATCCAGGAGGCAACCTACGGTGTCCTGCTCTAGTGTTGAGGCTGAGTATCGTGCTGTGGCCAACGCCGTCGCTGAGTGCTCCTGGCTTCGACAGCTACTTCAGGAGCTCTCTTGTCCTGTTGATCGTGCTACGGTGGTCTACTATGACAACATCTCCGCCGTCTATCTCTCTGCCAATCCGGTTCATCATCGACGCACCGAGCACATTGAGTTAGATATCCACTTTGTTCGGGAGCAGGTGGCTCTTGGCCAGATTCGTGTTCTACACGTTCCCACTTCCCAACAATTTGCCGATATCATGACCAAGGGCTTGCCATCGACGTCTTTTGAGGAGTTCCAGTCCAGTCTTTGCGTCAGTAGTGCCGCTTCGACTGCGGGGGGGGGGGGGGGTGAGTATACGTGTTGTATTCGGGCCCACCTCCTAGTTTCCTTGTATAGTTGAGGTCGTGGCCCACCTTTGTACATCATATATACGTGCCTTTGCACCTGAGTAATACAACGTGTGCAAATCCCCTCATACAGTATTATTTCACCAATTTGTCGGTTCCTTTGATATATTCTTCTACATATGATCCATGGCCTGATTTTTAGACTTTGTTTCTCAGTTCACCAAGGAATGGAGTGTTCCAACTTGCACTACAGGGAAATAAGAACTAAGCTACTGACTAAAACAATGGTAAACTGAATTGTTACTGCTGCAGAATTTGGTTATTGTATCTTTGATCATGATTGTTAATACAGAGTCTTTGTAGGTGATTTATTTTATCCTTGTGTTCTATGATGTTTCATTAATCATCTCATTCTTCAATGACACACATGTTACTCAGTCATCTTCTAATGTTTTGTAGACAGCCTATTCTAAGCATAGTGCATACTTGCAGGAAGTTCACTTCTGAATCGAGAAAAGTTTCGACTCAAGTAAACACTTTGTTTATCTTCATGTGTGACTCGAAAGCACCTTTAGTTTATATGACAATGTGTTATTGTGAAGCTGGGACCAGAATTGATAAATATGATTAAATTGTTAAACTTGGAACAATTTTTGTAGGGGCGGAACGGTCCATAGGGACCTCCAAGTTGTATTCAGGTTTGGAACTTTGGAGGCCTCTTGCAGGGGCATATAGAATGTACCTTCAGTTCTAGGTTCCTCTTGCAAAAGGTCTACACATGTCTTTGCTGATATATAACAGTCTGTTTCCTCTTGTGTACTAGATTCAACGTCATATTGATAAGTTAGATCGCAAGGTGTATGTGTATTCGGGCAACACCTTTGTACTGGCCAGCTAGGTTTGAAGGTTTGCTATTATGCTATCTGTAACTGGCTTGACACCGTTTTCTAATATTTTAAAAGTTCTGTGTTTACACATTTTGTTAGGAAATGGGTCTGGAAGTTTCATGGCACTATGCGAAGCATGTCCCTATCTGTCCACATGATGAATGAGATGGCATAGAGGGTTTATCTTAGACGAAATCATGGTAGGCTACCATCGTGGCATATGTATTAGACATCCGTTCGGAGCAAAATAACTATTTTTTTCTACAACATTACAGGGTCAGCGACTGAAGCTTAATGTGCTCACACAGTTTATTTCCATTAACAACTGGTGGAACACATGCAACAAGACATGTTAGAAGAAGATAAATCCATCTATAGATAAATGCATGCCCCAGGTGTGGTTTCGACTGTCAAGCACGTCCCAGCGTACTCTCCTACATAACAGTACATGTTTGCGTTTCTGTAGAAGAGAAAACGTAAGATTCAATTTTCTGTATTTCTTAGCTATCCAATCTTTTGCGGTATGCCGCACACTCTACACATTTTGCATTTTCCAGGCAATTGTCAATATAGGGATGCTATTAGTAGCAAAGAATATATGTTTCATGTGTCCAAGCTATGTTCGTTGAGTTGTACATCAGTTGACTAGATGTGTATTGTTCTTGCTTCAAGGTTCAGTCCAGTGTGCCAGCGAAATATAATGACCGGTGGAATATAGGTCCATGTGTATTTACTTTCCACTACTCTCACTGAAAATAGTCAGTTTTTTAGCAACCAATGCACATTTTCACAACTTAATATGTTAAAACATGGATATACATTGGACCATTGTCTTTCTCAAGTGGCCGTTGACTTGTGGAAATGTGACATTTTTCTTATCTAGCAATTTTAGTATTTCGTCTTAATCTAGAGATATCTCGATTCCTTTATTACGTTAGTGTTTTCTTTTTCGTTTCTTTTAATTCTCAATGATTTCTTGGTCAGTTTCCCATCAGCTTCATATTGTGCTATTCACTTCCTTCTGATAATGGCAGTAAATGCAAATTAGATATAAGAATAGTTGGTTTTCTAAGAGAGCAAAAGTAGATTCTCAATGATTTCTTGGTCAGTTTCCCATCAGCTTCATATTGTACTATTCGCTTCCTTCTGATAATGGAAGTAAATGCAAATTAGATATAGGAATAGTTGGTTTTCTAAGAGAGCAAAAGTAGCAACTAAAACCACTTATCTTATAGAATTTTTCTATGTCAAGTATGGTTAGTGCAGGCTGCATGGTTTATTACCTAATTGTTCTCTTCATGTTACAGCTTTAGTACTCGGATGTTTCTTTCAGTGATGTATTCGAAGGTGATGCAGTCAACCTGTCCATATCTTGAAAGGCTATTAAATCCGAGGCATGAACTAGGAAAAACAGAAAATGTGTTACATTTGCTGATCTTTTGCTCTAGATTTTGTTGATCTATAACGCTTTGGCCTCCGACGCAGCTCGCACTAGGGTGACGCAGCTTGCACCGGGATTACGGCTGCTCTTCTATCTGGGTGGGACGACTAGCCGTGTTGCCGGCTGCTCCCACACTTGACGACTAGCCCCTGGCTGATTGGGATGTGGGAAGTCGGCGTCGCCTGGAAGCAAATCTACAGCCACCCAGACGATAGTGTCAGGTCCCAGATGGGATTGACATGATGAACAACAAGGATTCACCAGCAATCTAGAGAGAAACAGAAGGTTTGGCTGGTAATTGGATCTGAATTTATGGCAAATACGCCTGCAGAATGTATCGTTTACAAGCATTTGTGTTTATCTTGCTTGGAGGAGAAGAATTGGATGGTTCCCGAGTGCCGGACGCAGCTGGACTTTATAGACCCAAATGGCCAACAACTCATGTAGCTAGAACTAACGACAAAACGAGTACACTAACGACGCTTGTAACGTGCGCTTCTGGTTCACCCGTCAGAGTAGAGCGAGGACGGTGTCCAACATGGCAGGTACTGACAGTTCCTCCTCCTTGAGACGATGCTTGTCCTCAAGCATCAGAATCCGGCTGCATCCACGCCTATGTTGTGTTCCTGAAAAATGATGGAAATACACGTTTGATGAAGTCAGCGTCTTCCCAAGTGGATTCTTCAGGTTAGAGATTTTCCCACTGCACTAGCCATTAGACGACTGCTTGATTGTTACGAGGTATCTGTCGAACTTGTAGCACGAGAGTTGGTTCCGTTTGTATCTTGCCCTCTGCATTCACCAATGGAAGATCAGGGCTAGGAATCACTGTCGGCCCTATGTGTTTTTTCTGTTGGCTGACATGGAATACTGGGTGTATTTGTACTCCTTCTGGCAATAGCAATTTGTATGCCCTGTTACCCACTTTGGCTATTACACAGAATGGGCCATAGAATTTACTGTGTAGTTTCAGAGATCCTCGGAGACCAAATGCTTGCATTCTGTATGGCTGCATTTTAAGTACACCATGTCCCCAAGTTCTAGTTGTCTTTCACTGCGGTGCATGTCTGCAAATTTTTTCATTCTGACTGTAGCTTGCTCTAGATTAGCCTTGAGTTGGGTAAGCATTTGTTGTTTTGCTGTCAAGAAATCTGTTGCTTCCAAGTCTTGCGGTCCAGTTACAGCTAACTCACTGATTTGTGGTGGTGCAAAGCCGTACAGTGCTTGAAATGGAGTCATCTTGAGAGCCGTGTGGAAGGATGTGTTGTACCAGAATTCAGCTAGTGAAAGCCAAGCAGCCCACTTCTTAGGTTCATTGAATATCATGCATCTGAGATAAGACTCTAGGCATTGGTTAACCCTTTCTGTCTAGCCATCAGACTGTGGGTGGTAAGCCAAGCTAAATCTAAGGTCAACTTGAAAACCTTTGAAAATTGACTTCCACAAGGTGCTGGTGAAGATTCTGTCTCTGTCAGATATGATGACAGTAGGTGGTCCATGTAGCTTGATCACATTGTCAATTAATGCCTGTAGGACTGTCTGGACTCAGTAATGATGTGATAGGGAGATAAAATGAGCATATTTGGTGAATTTGTCTACCACGACTAGAATAACTTGTTTTCCTTGTGATTTAGGTAAACCCTCAATGAAATCCAGAGATATATGCTGCCAAGCCATGTCAGGAGTAGGTAGAGGATTTGCAGTTCTCATGTTTTGATCTCTGACAAACAGGACACTTGGAAACAAATTGTTCAACAACTTTCTTCATTCCGGGCCAATAGAATAATTTCTTTATTCTCTGGTATGTGGCTTTGATGCCTGAATGCCCACCCATGGAAGAGCTGTGTAATGATGTGAGTAACTTGGACTGTAGTTGTAAGTCTTGTCCCAATACGAGTCTCCCATTGTATCTCAATATGCCAGCTTGTATTGTATAACCAGACTCTGGTGCTGGAGGTGTAAGAAGGAATTGCTGGACCTGTGCTTGTGTGTTGTCATCAGCTGAGTAACTATTAATAACGTCAAATATCCATGTGGGTGTGACCGCGGATATAGCCAGTAAAGTAGAAAATTTCCTTGATAATGCATCAGCAGTTGTGTTTTCCTTGCCCTTTTTATATTCCACAATAAAATAAAATTCCAGTAATTTCATCATAAGTTTATGTTGAATGCCCTCGGCCAGTCGCTGGTCATTCATGTACTTCAAACTCTGTTGATCGGAGCGAATAATTAGCTTATTTCCTAAGAAATAATGTCTCCACCTTTTCAGAGCTTCCAGGATGGCCAATGGTTCTTTTTCATAGGTTGAGAGGCTTGCATTTCTAGCTCCCAATGCTACACTGTAGTAAGCAATAGCCCTGCCCTCTTGTAATAAATTGCTCCTAAACCACTGCCTGATGCATCCGTTTCTAACACAAATGGCTGTGTAAAATTTGGTAGGCTTAGTACAGGTGCTGTCATGAGTGCTTGTTTGAGTGTATTGAAGGCTCTGTCACGATCTTGAGACCACTTGAATGGAACTTTATTGAGAAGGTCGTAAAGTGGCCTGCATATAATTCCATAATGCTTAATAAAACGCCTGTAATAGCCCGTTAATCCCAGAAATCCTCTTAGTTTGCTGATATTCACAGGTGTAGGCCAATCTGCCACTGCTGCTATTTTTGCTGGGTCCGTA
Source organism: Alopecurus myosuroides (assembly GCA_028641055.1). Lineage (NCBI taxonomy): Eukaryota > Viridiplantae > Streptophyta > Magnoliopsida > Poales > Poaceae > Alopecurus > Alopecurus myosuroides. The sequence goes on along the minus strand of CM054063.1, from coordinate 113,101,791 downwards.
GAGACTCCTTTGCCCGAGATTACATGTCCCAAATATTCTACCTGTGTTGTACCAAAGACACACTTGCTCTTTTTCACATAAAGTTTGTTAGCCTTCAGAAGTTGCAATGCTATTTGTAAGTGTTTCTGTGTGTCTGCATATCCGGGTTGTAGACCAAAATGTCGTCAAAGAACACCAAAATGAATTTCCTTAAATGTTTGGCAAAAATGGCATTCATCAAGGCTTTAAAGGTTCCCGGTGCATTAGATAATCCAAAGGGCATCACAAGATATTCGTAATGACCGCTATATGTTCTGAAAGCAGTCTTTAGCACATCTGTTGGATTCATTCTTATTTGATAGTAACCAGACCTCAAGTCGAGTTTGCTGAAGATGTGTGCCCCATGTAATTCATCCAAAAGTTCCTCTATTACCGGAATAGGAAACTTGTTTTTGATTGTCAATGCATTTAGTTTTCTGTAGTCCACACAGAGTCTCCAAGCTCCATCCTTTTTTCTGACCAGTATTGCAGAAGAAGCATAAGGGCTTTGACTTGGTCTTATAGTTTTATTTCTCAGCAACTCTGCAATCTATGCTTCCATCTCATCCTTTTTCTTGTGTGGTACTCTATAGGGTCTTGTCATTGGTGGTGTAGACCCAGGATGCAATGGTATTGAATGATCACATTGTCGGTGGGGAGGTAAAGCTGTAGGTTCCTTAAAAATCTCTTCGAATTCATCCAATATTTGTTGCAGTGCAGGTACAATTTCCTGTGTTTCATTGGGTGATTCACTCATAATATTCAACTGTAATACATATCCTACTTCCCCTTCACCTAGCAGCTTGTGCATTTGTTCTGCCGGTATTTCAGTCAACTTGGTTGTGGAGTTGCAAATAGGAAAGCTGATGTCGCAGATGCCATCCTTTCTTATTGTTAATGTAGATCCTTTAAGGTCCACAGTAAACGGGCTATGCTTTTGTAGCCAATCACACCCAAGGATCACTTCATGGTCTGGTAGTTTTAGTATTCTGAAGGATTCAGTAAACTTGTTATTTGTTATCTGAAATGTACACATTGGAGCTACAGATTCAGATACTGGCATGCCTCCCACAACAACCTTTACATCTCTTTCTTCTTCTTGTTGGAGAGTACACTGACATTTGAGGGCAAATGATAAGCCCATGAAGGAATTGCTACTTCCTGAGTCAATCAATGCAATTGCTTGTTTTCCATTAATAGTCACCAAAACTGTGGGAGTGTTTGTTGCTGGTTGTTCTCCAATTGCTTCCAATGAGATATCCATGAATTGTGCTTGTTGTTTGGGAGTCTCTGTTGTTGTCTCTTCTTGATGTTGTTCTTGCTCATCTTGTGCTTGCAATTGTGCCATTTGTTCTTGATCCAAAGCTTGTGCTAGAAAATTCAGTATGGGTATTGGTCGACACTTGTGACCAGGTTGCCAATTGGGTTCTCCACAACGCCAACATGCTCCTTTTTCCTTTTGTTTTGGTACTGAATTGTCAGGAACTGTAGTTACCACAGGAGTATAGCTTGGTGTTGATTTGTAGGAATTGCTATTGTTGAATTTCTGAAACTGAGGTATAAATGTTTTCTTCATAGGCTGACACTGTTCCATTTCGCGAGCTTGCTAATAAGCTGATGTCAAGGAAGAATGCCTTAGGGGTCTGAGTTGTGACTTAATGGATTCTCTCATGCCATTGACGTAGCATCTAATAAACCAATCCTCCTGTAAGTCAGGGTTTTCTTCCCGTATATCATCCATCAATTCCGCAAATATTTCTGTGTATTGCTTGATTGTCAAGCTATTCTACTTGATTGCATTGAATTTCTCTGCTAATTCATAGGTGCTATGACCTGAGAATCTTTGTGTTACTTCCTCTGTAAATTGAGACCATGATAATTGTTGCCTGTGCAGACTGGACGTTCTTAGCCAGACATCTGCAGCACCTACAAAGTAGAGTTGTGCCAAGTGGACCTTGTATTCTTCAGGAGCCGCAACCATTTGGAAATATTTTTCGCACTGCCTGATCCAACCTACAGGATTTTCTCCATCAAACTTTGGGAAGTCCATTCGTGGTCCTTTTGTGATAGATTTGAAAAATTGAGTTCTCATTTCTTTTTCATAGTCTCTGGCATATCCCTCCCACTTTTGAATCATCTTGTTCAAGTCGTTCCCAGGTGCATTGAACACAGGAGTCGATTGTTGAGACTGTATGTCAATTGGTTGCTGCTTGTGCTTATTGAACCCAGAGAAACCTGTAGGAGCTGATCTTCGTGCCGTATTGATAGGATTTAGTTTGCTTGCTGTCAACAGGTCAATGTACGCTGTCTTTTCTTTTTCTAACTGCAACCTTTTCCTTAATTCTTCAGTTAATTTCGTCTGCTGGAATGTAGGAGATTTCTGTTGCTCAAGCTCTGTTTCTTTTGACCCTTTGTTTTCTTCAGGAATAGGTTTCGCCGGTGACATCGGCCTCAAAGCAGTGATTGCTTTGGATATGTGAGTTGGCTGTGTAGTTATAGAATCTACAGCAGTGTGCATCTCAACCACCACCTCAATGACTTCACTTTGTTTGTCTGTCATGAGTTCCATATCCTGTTTAATCTGAGATACCTCTTGGCGCAGATTGTCTGTGTCTTTGCGATTAGCAATCAATTCTTCACAGATTCGTCGCAGCTCTTGTGCATCTTCCCCTTCGACACTGGCCTTTGAACCCTTCGCCATCCTGATTCCGCTAGTGAGAAGAGGAATTTTACACCGAGACAAGCTCGAAAACCCGAATCCCGCACGGAATCCTGCCGACTCCTCAGATGACCGCCCACCGAAGAAGAAGGCACACAAATTGAGATCGAGACAGGGATTTTACCGCAGAAGGGGATGTTCTTCTGCAACCTTCACGATGCCCCAATTTATGCCCGAATGATCTGCCGCCGCCGTACGCCTCCGTCGACCTGGTTCAGAGGGGAACCACCCCGTCGCCTGCGCCGCCCGTCGACCACCTCCGCCGCTGCGAAAAGGGAGAAGAGGGTAGGGATTTTACCGGAGAACCGAACCCATCTCGCTCATCGATCCGATTCGCCTCCGAAGATCCAAGGTCTCTGATACCAGTTGTCAGGTCCCAGATGGGATTGACATGATGAACAACAAGGATTCACCAGCAATCTAGAGAGAAACAGAAGGTTTGGCTGGTAACTGAATCTGAGTTTATGGCAAATACGCCTACATGATGTATCGTTTACAAGTATTTGTGTTTATCTTGCTTGGAGCAGAAGAATTGGATGGTTCCTGAGTGCCAGACGCAGCTGGACTTTATAGACCCAAACGGCCAACAACTCATGTAGCTAGAACTAACGGCAAAACGAGTACACTAACGACGCTTGTAACGTGCGCTTCTGGTCCACCCGTCAGAGTAGAGCGAGGACGGTGTCCAACATGGCAGGTACTGACAGATAGCCAGAGGGCTCATGATGTTTTTAGCAACACGGTGAGGCTGAGCACGACTGCTTCTTCTCGCGGCCGGCCGCCGCTCTAGAATCAGAGCGATTGAGGTTGTCGGCTTGGCCACATGCCCACCGTCGCGCTCGGCTTCTTCTACAGCTTTTCTATGTATACTGCTATGTTAGATTCTTAAGCATGGTGGCAGAAATAATTAATGTATATAAAATTTTTGTGCTACAAGAATATCTATGGTTAAGATTAGGAAGCTTTTTTTACATATGGTACTCTTGTGGCAAGGAGCAAAGTTCACCCTTCTGCCATGTTCAAAAAAAAATCATGAAGAATACTCCTTTAGATTTTGCACATCAGTTGAACAGACTTGTCCTTGATTTTTAATGGTATGTATGTTATATAAATTACATATAAGGTTCTTATACCTTCGGATTAGAAGTATATACTCCAGTTAAAACCAAAAGAATTGCGTTAGTTCTGTTATGGAGAATTTTTCTAATGATGAGCACATCCCTAGTACATTGCCACTTAAACAAGATGAAGTGAGACTTGGACCAATGACAAGATAAAGGACCAAGTTATTAGAACAACAGGTGAATTCACTCCTTATTGATTATGCTATGTGTGATTATGAGAAGTTTATACTACCTAAGTATATGCATTTATGTATGATTAGGTTTATTGATAACACAAACATGATGGAGGAGAACAAGCAAGAGGAGATGGAAAACAAGTTTACAAGTGGAGAAAACATAGGAGCCATGGTGAAAACAAGACTAGAATATGGTGAAAACAATATTTCCATGGTGAAAACAAGTGTCCAAGATGGTGAAAACAAAGAATAACAATTGATATTTCAATGAAAACAATTGTTATTTCATGATGACAAGGGGATGGCGCCTCCAAAAAGTCAAATGCGCCCCATAGAAAATTCTATTCTAAATAGGTATGGTTTGTATACCATAATTGGCCGAATCCCTTAATGGTGGATCGGTTTGTATCTCTCTTAGTGTCCTAGTAGGAGTCCTAGTCCAAGTAGGATTGGTGCTTGCGCAAAGGGTCCCTTGTGGCCGCACCCCTCCCTCTTATATACTCCCCTCCTGCGAGTTGTGGAGTTTAGATCTAGTTTAAACCAAATACAAAAAGCCTAGCCTCTAGTTTGTATTGCTTCTAAGCATACTACTTGAAGTTTACCCTTGCAAAGTTGCGAGATATCTTGTTATTCCATTTGGGAATAGGGGGATACAGGACCACTTGTTATCTTTGATTACTTGTGCAAGAGTGTGTAGTTGAGAATATCCAAAGAGCTTGATTATTGTTGCATCTGGCAACAGGGGTCAGCTGAGTGAGAGGTCTCAGTGTAGCACTAGTTATCCAATTATCAGAAAATCCACAAAAAGAGAGAGAAGCTCATTGAGAAGATTGGGCCACCCTATATCGTCTTGGTATCAGATTCTCAGGTTGCCTCGGTGAGCAAGTTATTTTTACTTTTAGTTGTTTTTATTCCTATCCAGAAAAAGCCAAAAATATTAGGTCATTTTTGCCAGAGACTAGATCAACACCAAATTGCTACTCTGATTGTTGTTTCTTGTTGATGCACGTATCTGTTTTTCTGTTTTTAGTTTTTCATCTTTTAGGGTTAGGGTTCATCTAGTTATCTTATGTTTCCATCCGTTCCGAAAATCATCACAAAAAATAATTCCTATCGTGTGTTATCTCTCTCGGGAAAGTCTAGACTTACATCTTGTTCCAAGGTGATCTAGTTTTTCGAGTTGTTCTATTGTTGCAGGATAGTTGGTTCTATTTGTGCTTGAGTGCCTAGTCACAATCGGATTGCATTTGGTTTCCTACCGCAGCAGAAAAATCGCTGCCGCAGCCCACCTCCTACTCGCACTCGGACTCCTGCCGTGGGTCGGTTTCGGCGTCAAAACGCTGCCGCCGCTGCCGCCACTTAATCGCACCACCCTACCGCGTATCGTATTCCCGTTACCAGCGCCCACAAAACCCCCACCGCGCTTACCCGCAAACACCACCGCAACACCACCGCACACACACGCGCAAACGCTGCCGTGAGCTCTGCCGCGCGCTGTTTTCAGCTCGTTTCGTTGCCGTACGGTAAAAAACGACCGTTTCTTTGTCGCCACCAAAATTGCTGCCGTGAGCTTGTTTCTTCACAGATTTTTGTAGTTTTTCTTTTGGTTTTACTCCTGTTTATCTCTAGGTTCTTGTGCTGATCTTTGATAAGCCCTAGCTAAAGCCATTCTATAGCCATATTTAGGTACCAAAACCCAAAGACTAGCTGTTTTATTGCTCTAACAGGCTGCTCAATTTGATCAAATTTCTGTCCACCTTTTTGTTTTCCATCATATTATTGCTCCCATTTGATTCAAAGGCCATTGAAAAAATCAAAAAAATAGAGAAAAAGGAAAAAGTATAAAAAAATAGAAAGAAAGAAAAATCAAAAAGAGGTCGTGCTATACTATGACTAGTGGAAGCTTTTCATATTGGATATTTGTGTGGAAAATTGAGCAATCCCTTGCCTGTTTTGATAGAGTATTTGCTAGTGTCTTTCTGAGTGCTTGCAATATCTCTTCCATATAATTGCTAGCCACATTTGTCTCCAAGTGTGAGTGTGTTCCTTTAGTAATTTTCATCACATTAGACAATGCATTGGAGGTGTTATTTTGGTGTTGTTAGGATTCCAAACCAAGCCCCACCAAAAACCCTGTTTGCATTGTGATACTTGATAGCTCGGTCATTCTCTTCTCACACCAAAGCACATTATTCATTGCTCCTTGTTGGTAAGTTGATCCTTTTCACTCTTGGAACATTAAGTGAAGCCATCTTTGCTTGGTTTTGAGTGAGTTGTGAGAGGCACCACAAACCCATTGATTACTTTGTTACTAACAAGTTAATCATGAGTACTTCTAGTGATGTTGATGTGCAGGAAAAGAAGAAGCCCGAGGACTTGGTCCAATGGAATTAATTTGAAGCACTAAGAGATACTATGTACAAGAAAATTTCTTATGAAGTTGACAAGAATGATGAAGACTTGAGAAAGGAGATGACTACTCTTGATTTGAAGATAGAAGCATGTGCATCACAAGAATCTGTGAATAATATTCAAGACACTTTGAGGACATTGACACAACAAATGACAAATCTATCAACTCTAGTGGAACAACTAAAACAAAGACCTCAAGCTATTGCTCCAATTGATGATGGGAGCGGAAATATCAATGGAGGCCGTGGAGGTTTGGCAAGGAGAGTACCATTGGAAAATAATAGAGAGGATGATGGATTGGGGAAACCAAAATTCTCTATCCCTAGTCTTGCTTGTGATTCTTAGGATGAAGAAGAGTACTTGATGTGGGAGCTAAAAATTACTTAAAGTGAAGCTTTCATCTTCTTGATTTGATGGTTGTTCTCTCTTGTGGTGGGATGGCATCACAAAATTGAGAGAAGAACAAGATCAAGAAGAGGTGAATACATGGAGAGAGATGAAAGAATTGCTAAGAGAAAGATTTGTTCCAAGGAATTATATTAGAACTCTCTATGACAAGCTACAACAGTTGAAGCAAGGCTCAAAATCAGTGGATGCTTATTACAATGAGATGGAATTGATCCTTCAAAGGGCTCGGGTTAGAGAGGAGCCAGAACAAACTATGCAAAGATTTTTGAGTGGATTGCAATTCAAAATTAGAAGCATTGTGAGGCATGTTCCATATGCTAATATGAGTGAATTATTGCATAAATCAAGGGAGGCCGAGAAGAGGTTAAATGAGGAGCTACAAGTGAGTGCTAGGGAGTTTTTCATCACAAAAATCCAATTTCTCATCACCTACTCCTCTTATTGCTGCAACCCGTGGGAATTCTAGTACCAAACCCGAGACAAATACATCAAGTTCCAAGAAAACAACACCTTCTACTTCGGGTTCTAGTGGTGCTACACCTCCTCCAAGAAATAGAGACATGACATGCCATACTTATGGAGGTAAAGGTCACTTTAAGAGGGATTGCCCAAACAAGAAAATTATGCTTCTTAATGCTAATGATGAGTATGAGACTGGAGATGATGCTGATCCTAATGAGGAGGATACATATGATGATGATGATGGTCCTATTTATGCTTTTGCTACAAATTATCCAACCATTGTTTTCACACAAGCTTTGAGTATTGTTCCTAGTGATGAGAGCCAAAGATGCAATCTATTTCAAAACAAATCAATTGTTGGCCCTCAAATGGCTTGCAAGGTGATTATTGATGGAGGGAGTTGCAGAAATTTAGCAAGCAAGGATTTATGTGCAAAGCTAAGATTGAGATATATTCCACATCCACATCCATACTATATTCAATGGCTCAACGACAAGGAGGAAATAAGAGTGTGCCAAATTGTGAGAGTGGAGTTCCAAATTGGACCATATAAGGATGCAATTGAGTGTGATGTGGTTCCCATGTCAGTTTTCCACCTATTACTTGGCAGGCCATGGAAATTTGATAGAAAAGTTACACACAATGGGAGTGCAAACACATACCAATTGAATTGGAATAATAAGGATATCATATTGAGGCCTATGACACCCCAACAAATAGTGAGTGAGCAACACAGAAAGTTGAAGTGAATCTTGAGAAGGTAAGTGAGAGAGAAAATAAGAGTGAAAACACAACTTCTGGGGGTGAAAACAAGCCTAGGCCGAGTGAAAAAAAATAAGGGAGTGAGCCTTTTGACAATGTTAGCCACCAAAGAGGACTTGAGAGAGTTTGAGGATGATCCTAGCCTGATACCTATAGTGCTCATGCACAAGGGGGAAATTTTAGTTTCTAATGACATGAATCCTCTTTCTATTGGCGTTTCTAATGTTTTGCAGGAATTTGATGATGTTTTTCCAGAAGAGGTGCCCTCGGGTTTGCCACCATTAAGGGGTATTGAGCAACAAATTGATTTGATTCCTGGATCATCATTGCCAAACCGAGCTCCCTATAGGAAAAATCCCCAAGAAACAAAGGAAATTCAGAAACAAGTACAAGAGCTTCTTGATAAAGGTTATATTCGAAGAACCCTATCTCCTTGTGTTGTTCCTGTTATTTTAGTTCCTAAAAAAGATGGTACATGGAGCATGTGTGTAGATTGTAGAGAAATTAACAATATCACTATTCGTTATCGTCATCCTATACCACGTTTGGAAGACATGTTAGATGAATTAAATGGTAGTGCTGTTTTCTCTATCATCAAATTATGATGAAAGAGGGGGATGAGTGGAAAACAGCCTTTAAAACAAAATTTGGTTTATATGAGTGGTTAGTAATGCCTTTTGGATTAACTAATGCACCTAGTACTTTCATGAGATTAATGAAGCTAGTTCATGACACACACCGTTGTTTGACTATAATGTGCTTGTTTTCATCAATTTTTTGTACATGCTTGTCATTTGCTAGTTTCATCTATGATCTGTACATTCTTGTTATCTGTTATTTTCATCTATTTTCTTTGCATGCTTGATAGGCAAGCAAGAAAAGGGTGATGTCTCGATCTGCTTCTGAGGTTGAGGACGAGGATGATAGTGAAGTTTTCATGCCGAAGAGTGGAAAGCATACTTTCTCAAAGAAGGTCCGTGTGGAATCATGTCTTTCATAGTCTGAGCCTGACCACAACTTGATGTGAATGTGCGTAGAACAATTGCTGATATGAGGACGGCGAAAGCAGAATCCGAGCTACTGAGGCTGAAGTTTGTAATTGATATGGAAGCGATTCGGAAGCAACAAGCTGCGCTAAAGAAATCTCAACTAGAAGGAGTTGCCCTACTTGAGATGCTGGCTCAGCAGATTCGTGGTCCTTGAAACTGTGGTCCTGTATGTTGGTTTGATATTCTGTGAGAAAAACTAAGTATTTTATGCCTGTTATGTAGTTTTTTCTGCCTATGTGCAATTGGCAATTATAACGATGATGTAACCACCCAAATAGCACCAAAACAGACATTATTGTAACGTAACGTAAAAATTTGTCAAGGAAAATACCGACACGTGGCGATGTATGCTCAGCCCACGTGGCCTACTATGAGTGGGCGATTAGACGATGTAAAAATAACGTTCCTGGCACGGTGATGACATCACCCAAATCCGATACGGAAAAAAACGTCATGGAAAAGACGTTGTGTGGCACCATTTTGTTGGTGCACATGCCACGAGTTTAGCGACGAAAAAAAAGAGTCGTTGGGTAGCCCGCGACGAGCAGATTTCGTCCCAGAAGAAGGCGACGTGGCGCTATTTTGTTTCCATGTGGCGTATTTTAATTGGTCCTCATGCTTTCGCCTGATTGGTCGAGACTCGCGACGGAAAAAAACGTCGTTGGGTAGCCTGGGACGAACCGATTTCGTCCCAGAAGAAGGCAACGTGGCACCATTTTGTTTCCATGTGGTGTATTTCAATTGGTCCACATGGTTTCGCCTTATTGGTCAAGACTGGTGACGTAAAAAACGTTCCCACGTTTTTCTTATGTTGACTAAACGTTTAGCCACGCCAGCTGATTACGATAACAACCGTTAGAAACTCGTTTGCCACGTGTCGCCTCATAGCGACGAAATAATAACGTTAATGCTTATTGGGCCTAGTCCGGAGGCCCAACTGGCGGCGACGATTTGATTCACGTTGCGGATAGCCTTAACGTTTTAGTGTTCATATAAACATCGCGGAATCGTCCGTGACATTCGATTTGATACGTTTTCATTCCGTCGAGCAAACCGTCGCGGATTGCCATTATCGACGGTTTGGAGCCCATCCGCAAAGGTATTGAAACGTCCCTGATCGCGCAGAATTTGGTAGTGACTCATAGCCCGAAACTCCCAGATCTGACGGGACAGGGGGAATCTTGCCAAGAGGTGGGCTCTACCATTGTCTTGGCTGTTCCTTGGGCCTAATTAACCTAACAGAACCAAACCATTAGTTCCGCTTTGCTACCCCCATCCACCTCACGTAGAAGGGCTAAATCGGCAGTTCCGTCCTTTTCCCCAACGGGCCTAGGGTTTCTTCGGAGAGGACCTCCGGAGCGTCTTAATCCCACCCAAGCCTAGGGTATGACATAACATGTTTGTTAGAGTGTGTCATGGGTCTTGTATGCACAGGATTCCCCCACTCTTTGTGTTAGGGCTTCCCCGGCGTGAGATTCTCTCTCTCGGGTTCTAGGACTACTTAGAGCCCGAAACTCCCGGATCAGAAGGAACAGGGGGAATCTTGCCAAGAGGTGGGCCCTACCATTTTATTGGGTGTTCCTTGGGCCTAACCAAACACTACCAAGCAATCAGTTCCACTTTGCTATCACCTTCCGGCTCACGTAGAGGGGCCAGAACGGCAGATTCATCTTTTTCTCCAGCGGGCCTAGGGTTTCTCCAGACAGGGGTTCCGGAGCGTCTAAATCCCACCCAAACCAAGGTTTTGGCATACCATGTGTGTTAGAGTGTGGCATGGGCCTTGGATGCCCAATTTTCCTTCACTGTTTGTGTTAGGGATTCACCGGCGTCAGATTCTCTCTCGCAGGTTCCAGGACTACTTAGAGCTTGAAACTCCCCCTTTGGACGAACCAGAGGGAATACTAAGAGAACATGTGGTAGATATTAGTTTTCCATCTACCTATAGACTACCCTAACACGTTCAAACAAAATATTCCATTAGGACACCCCCTTCCGACGCCGGTGGAAATGGTAGACAAACAAGTTGACTTTTCGGTCAACATGCCAGAGTTTAGCTGAAGCGGGGGCTCCGGAGCATAGGAATCCCTACAAAAACTAGATGGGGTCGAATAATATCTATACACGTGTGTTTGGAGGCGGAGATAGATCCAAGATCCTAATAAGAAGTGTGACCGGTTTCACCGACATCACTTGTATAGACGAAGGGTTCTTCCACTACATCTCGAAACTCCCCCTTCATACGAACCTGAGCGAATCTCTTATCAGAACTAGTGGTAGATATTAGTTCTCCATGTACCTATGGCCTACCCTAACATAACCAAAAAAAATATCCCATTGGGACACCCCCTTCCGACGCTGGTGGAAGGGGTAGACAAAAAAGTTGACTTTGAGCATGAGAAGCCTACCACAAGGAAACTAAATATACAATTGGGACACCCCCTTCGGAGCTGAAATTTAGGGAGTTTCAATCAAACTTAAGTCAAAATAAAGATAATACATTCACACTGAAGGGAACTTAATTAAGATCATAATAATTATAGTCAATAAAAGCCTAAACTAGGTGGTGGCACTTCTCGGACCCGCACCCGGCTGTGCAAGTACCCAGCTGCAAATGGGGCAGTTACATGGGGAAAAAGGCGTTTGCTGGCGGGGCGGCAGGTTTTGGCGGTGTCAAGGGGCGCCACTCTGTCTCGGGCGAGTCCTCTTCCTCCTCCTCCTCGTCAGAACACTCCGTGTCGCTGGAGTGCATGCTGTTGTCAATGCGGTAGGAGTGGATCCGCCCTAACTGCTCCAGCTCCATTTTCTTGTCCCGGTACAACGAAGACCTGGCGTCCTAGGGGTCATGATGCCTCGTCTGCCACGACATGTTCTCGTAGCACTGGTTGATGTAGTCGACCCGTGCCTGGCCGGAAAGACGCGGCGCCACCGGGAGGAAGATGGTGTTGGTCTGCCAACCTTCCGGGAGGCGTAAAGCAGACGACACAGGAGTGTTCGTGCGGATAAGTGCGCTCGCGTCCTCCTCCGTCAGCAGATTCTCGTCAGATGGAGGCGCGTGGGCACCCGCAGGGTTATGGGGAGCTCGTTGTCCGGCCGCGTCGCGTCGGCGTTGGTGCATAGTGGAGGATGATAGAAGCTAATGGATGAGTGGACTTTAGGAGTGGAGGAGGAGAGATGCTCGGCCCCTTCAAATTTAACTCCGGCCAAAATAGTTTTCCACGGCCGGTACGTGCATTAACGTCTCAGTGGGAAAGACGGTACATCACCACAGTTCTGTCTACATGCGTGTTGAGTCTGCTTTGGGGCTTGTTAGCTGCATGCCGCACGAGACGTGCTCTCATTGCCTCCGTGCGCTGCGCGCTGTGCCTGCGTGACCCGTCGCGTCTCGATCTTAATGAGTGCATGTGCGCGTGCCCGGCCATGTGCATGCATGCCCATGCCTCGCTTCTGCTGTTGCATGTGTTGCCGGCTAGCCGTGGACTGCTGGGTCGAAGTCGGCGCAGGCCGTATGCGTACTGGCCCGTGCTGCATGCGTTGCTCCGCGCCTGCATGACCCGGCCGTTTGTGTGTGCTCGTTGTCATCGCTGCGCTTGGACAGCAAATTCAATGGTAAAGTCCGGCTCGGCACCAATTAATGGTGTTTGGTGATCCGCCGGCCGACCTCTCCCGCTGCTATATTACTCGATCGGTGCATTTGGAGGGCCTCTGCAAAACACACCCCCTTCATCAACACATCTCGAATAGATAGCTTGTGCAAAACACAAGAAGTAGGTCAGCTTGGTGCTCTCTGCGCGCCATGGCCTGAACGACCATCGAGCTGATCGGGGAGGAACCGCTCAAGGACGCACACCAAGTGGAGTACGTCCGCCCCGACGGCTATGACCTCTCCGACATAGTGCAGTTCTTCACCGCTGGTTGAAATATCTCTGCTTGGAGCGCCGTGCACATCGTGCTTGGCGCAAAGTACGCCGATCGGCGGATGTTCATCATTGACCACGACAAGGATGGCGGCGAGGTCTACGCCAGGCTTTGGGAGAATGGCACGGGAGCAAATCTGCATGGCGGCCTCTACTGGCTGAACGAGACCCTGGTGTGTTGCGTCCAGTTCAACCCTTTGCTCCTGTGGAACGAGTCCGTCCCACTGGTGCGTCCGGTTGTTCGTGTCCTTCATCGCGGCAACTAGGTTGCTTATACTGCATATGTGTAACCTGCTACGTCGTCGACTCGTCGTGTTTTACTTGTCGACACGTCTGTGTGTGTTGTGATTGTGTTTTGCTAATCTATAATTAAATTAATACTCCCTCCGTTTCAAAATAGATGACTTCCGTTTGTCAAAACATGCACGTATCTAGACATATTTTACTCTACATACATGCATGTTTGGACAAATGGAAGTCACCAATTTTGGAACGGAGTGAGTATGTGTTGTGTTGCAACTACTCAGTTATCTGTAGTTCTTTAGTTACTGTTGGTTTCACATAGAACCGTTCTGCATATTCTAATGCATTTTATGCCCGATGACCTCAACACCAAAATTATTTCATAATCTTTCTTTATTTCCTCACAAGGCCCCTTTAGTAAATTATTGCATAAATGGTCAATCTTTTTTAGCCACCCATCAGCATCCGACGGCTAGCATAGTCTGCCGCACTTCCGCCGAAATTTCGTGTCCCTCCAAAAATTTGGCGCCAGGACAGCCCACTCAAATTTTTTCGCGCAAGAATATTACTTCTCAGACCTCCCGCACACAATGGTCAAACTTTCTCGCAGAGGGCATTTCTGTAATCATTTTGAAACCCTCCCTTATCCCCTCGGCCCTCGCCCAAAGAATCGACTACTCCCCCTTCTCCCCTCCTGTCCCCGTCCTCCCAGACCAGATCCCATCCCTCTTATATATCGCCGAATAGCTCGCTTGTCAGATCTCCCACATCGCCGCTGAGATCCCCCAACCCGCCCAGGTCACCGTCCAGGACCACCACCTCGCCGTCGTGCTCACCGGTCTGCCACATCGTCGCCAACCTCGCCGTCGTGTGCTTTCTAGTGTGCCACCTCGCCGTCGTGCTCACCGGTCTGCCACATCGTCACTAACCTCGGCTTCGTGTGCTCGCTGGTGTGCCACCTTGCCATTAACCTTGCCGTACGTCCAGATCTGCCACCTCGTCTCCAAACTCGCCGCAACTTCACCGTAAATGTCTGCAACCACGCCGAGACGGGTAAAGGTTGAAGGCGAGAAACGCAGTAAGATTTATGGTTCTTCATATGTTAAATGCAATTAATCTTTCTGAATTAGTAGTCTGTTTAATTGTATGCTTGATCCTTCTTATGTTCGATGCAATTAATCTCTCTAAATTGTTTGATGGATGCTTCTTAGTTATCCTGCTAATGTTTGATGTAATAAATCTCTCTAAACTATTTCTCTGTTTAGTTGTATGATTGATGGTTCCTGATATCCGTATTTGTTCTTGGCTTTGCATTTATAAAGTTGTATAGTGGTAAACAAAGGCTTGTCCATGTGTTAATTCTGACAAATCTGTAGCGGAAATGGGTGTGTTTCCCTCCCGATGGTCCTTTTTTTTAACTATTTGCTATCTTAGTAGAAAAGACTGCATGGTTTCTTTTAATGGAAATTGTTAGGGGGACCTTCTTGCTAATCTTGCATAAAATAAAAATAGAATTATCCAGCTTTGTTTTCCTACGGTAAAATTTTGTTTATTTCCAGCCTGTATACTATTAGGTTTAAGCTCACTTTTCTTATTATCCTATCAGTCTTAGTTACGAATCTACGATCATAATTTATATTACTTACACTGGATTGTTCTTAGAGGATGAGTAACTTAATTTTTGATGATGTATTAGGTTCTTACCAAATGTTTATATTTGGAGCTTACTTTGAGTTATTTATTCATGTTAGGATCACCACTACACCCCATGGAAGAAGCGTGTGCCAGAACTATCATGGCAAACAATGCAAGGAGGCATCAACTGGGTGTAAAGTATTTAGCAAGTATTCTTTCATGTCCTACTGTATTCACACCCAAAAGGATCAAGAAGGAAGACTCTGGATCTGAGTACACTCCTGAGGATGATGTTGAAGAGGAATCAGATTCTAGTAAAGAAGGCTAGTCATGTTAATCACTATTCAGTGAGGACAATGAGTTGCAGATTATTCCCTAATTCGGCAGCTCAACATTCTTCCATGATATCACAACAACTAGGGTGTAATGCTTAAAACTTTTTAAGTGATAAAAACTCCCTTTAGTTAAAAAAAAACAACAACCCAGGCGCAGCTTACTTATCTTGTGTTGAACAATTTGATTACTGGTGTGTCATATATTTTGTGCTACTTCATCTATTCCATACCATAAGACGTTTTGGAAAGCTAATTAAGGTTGTGGTTGTCATTTCAACATGGTTTCTATCTATGCTCCTGACATGCTTGATATCTGCTAGGTCATTGGTCATTAAAGACACGCTTGTTTGATTGTCATCTGCTATTTTTCAAATATTTTCTGTACATTGCTAGCCATCTGTTAGTTTCATCTATTTTCTGTACATTGGTGGTCACCTGCTAGTTTCATCTGTTTTCTATACATACTGTCAGACCCCGGACCCAGAGATATACATACTGTTATGTGCTCCTGGTCATGGACCCATAAGGGCTTCAGGGTTACCAGGCCCGACCGTAACAAACAAAGACAGGCAGACCGGATTTATCGGCACGCAGGCCGGATCGCCACGGTCTACTACTCCATGTATCCATGCTAGTCATAACCAATTATGCATAACCAAGCGTCCACGAATAGGATGAAACTGAAGGAACGGGACCAAAGCTATACAGAGCTACTATGTGTCCAGAAAGTGCAACAACAATCGAGGGTTACTGGGGTTACCTCGCCCCATACCGAATCACATCGGCAGATGGGCTCGGACATGGGATCATCGACTCCACAACCCCTCAACTGCGACAACTATGCAGGCATAGCCAAAACTGTATAGCAACGGGCTCGAAACCAACAACCAATCAAAGCAGCACTCTAGACATGAAAGTTGTATTAAACAAGTAATACTAGAGTAGTGTTACACGCAGAGGTTACACGACCAACATAGGTCAAGCAACCCAACATTACAACAAGCAGCTAAAGAAAATATGTTGCTATACAACAAGACTGCAAAAGAACTATATGAAGAAGAGGATACCAGGCTGCCACCTGGGAACCCCTAACTACTCATCGACGCCGTGGTAGAACCCTTCTTTAGCTGCATCACCGAAGTCTGAAACAAAACAACAACGAGGCAAGGTTGAGTACAAAAGGTACTCAACAAGACTTGGCTTCTAAGTTCTTTGCGTAAAGCCATCTTTGTTTTCCGACGTCAAGGAAGAAATAGCACGTGTAATAGAACATTTCTAAAACAGAAGAGAAATCTACTCAACTACTGAGATCATCATGTTCTTTTGTCCACCAGTACTTTCTTATTCGCAGACTATCTCATGCTACAAGAATCACCCCTCTCGATGTAGTCGAGGAGGCATCCTTCATTAGTTGTCATCAAGTTTTAGTCATTCCGTTAGAGTTATCTATGACCTCGTGTCTTTCACCAAGTCGTCCTTAACCGTGGACACGTCTTTCCGAAAGATTTATCCCTGCAGGGTGGTACACTTTACCCACACGTATCAACCGACTCTTAATGCCACGCGGTAACGCTCCACTCTAAGAGCGCGATAGAGGGTGGTTGACCACGGCCTTTACCTTGCTTAACCATATCCATGAGTCAACCCAAACAGGGCCACCCCGTCAACAGGGAGTTGGCCACCTCCTGACGGCACTTGTTCTGTGAGTCGGGGCAAGATCCGTGTACGTCCATCACTGGTCCCGGTCACGCCCTAGTTTTCTCCAAAACATTTTATTACACACCCGCAAATGGAAAACTCAAACTATGAGACCCATGGAAGTGATCAAACAAGTTAGTCAGTCGAGCGCAGTCTGTTAGCCCTCGCATGTGGTTGCATGCTCAGTCTTGGCTTTCGCGGCGAGACCTTAATTCCTAGGGTTGGCGAGTACGGAACGAATAACCACTACCCAAGTGACCTCCCGTGCAAGCCTTAGTCAGTTTCACATGCTCAGTACTCACAAACATATCACCATAAAAGGTTATCGAAGTGACCCAAATCATCAACCGGATGAAGTAGATTAGAACACTAAGCATGGCTAAGCATAACACATAAGGCTCTACGATACTCAAACAACCCTAGTCATACTAGGAGGGTAAACAGGTATGAAGTTGACATATATGGTGGTCATGCAGTGGATAGGTTAACTCTAACAGACTCAAAACTAAGTTGAATCGCATGCATGAGTAAGAAGTTAAAAGGACTCAAAACATGGGGTAGCCATGAGGTTGTGTGTGCCTTGCTTGTCGAAGGTGGAACTGGGGTTGTCGTAGAATGCTGGATCAACCTCCGGGGCAACACCGCAAAGAAGTCAAACCATCAATACATGGTAACCGTGCAATGCACAATATGTATGCATGATCAAAACAATTCAATGTATTTAAGGCTTGGAAGATAGAACAGAAAGCTAGGGTTCTACGTTGAAAACAACGATCAACGGAGGGGGAGAAAACCCTACACTAGAGGTGTGTCCAAAATTAGTTTCTCAAATGACTTGAGGAACCCCATATCTAGGTTGCATTTGTTTTCCTGATCAAAATGGTATATTACACTTTATTTTCTAATTTTGATGAATTAAAACTTTATTTTCATTATTTAAATGAATTTAATTCAAACTCCAAATATGGCCTCATTTTTAACTTTGTCAACCATGAATGAAAATCACATAAACAAATAGCTCACATTTTTTTTGAACGTTTTGCATATTTTTTCATAATTTTTGGAATTATAAATTAAAAGTTATTTAATTTACAAATTTTAATCATTTCTGTTATTTCTATTTTATTGTGGGCCCCACCTGTCAGTTTAAACTTAAATAATACAACAACAGAAAAACCCGGGCGCAACACGTGGCCAAGTGACGTTGCGATGACGTCACCGGCACATCACGCGGTGGCCGGCCGGGGGTAGACATGGTCGCCGGCGGCGTTTCCGCCGGCCCCCGGATGCGCCGTTTGGTGCACTCGCTCCATCTCGTCCAGGGGAACCCGAGAGGGCGGCGCCGCTTGCTGGAAGTCGATGACGGCGAGCCGCCGTGGGGATTCTGCGGCGGAGGGCCTCGGGCTCTGAAGGGGTCGACGATTCCGGGCACTAGGAGAGAAACAGAGAGGGCAGGGAGGAGGAGAAGCTCACCCTGAGCAGAACGACATGCTCGGAAAGGTCGGGGAAGCACGGGGTCGACGGCGCCGTGAGGAAGCGGATGGTGGCCGGAGGGGAAGACGACGGCGCGATTGATGGCCCCTAGGCCATCCCGGTAGCTCCTACTTCACGTGGAGGTAGAGGAGGTCGACGCGGTCCCGTAGAGATGTTCGGTGAGGCCGCGGAGGCGGTAGAACGGCAGCGGCGACAGATCACCGGTGAGGTTTAGGGTTCGGGTTCACGGGGAGAGAGGCAGAGAGAGGAGACAACCGGGGGGGTCTGAGGAGATTCCTCGATGCAGACGGCTCCCGGGGTCTCCTACTCGTCCACGTCGCGGGGGAAGCAGGAGGTGGCGCGGCGGCGTTGTCTTCTCGTCCTTCTGGCCGGACGCGAGGAAAAAAAGAGAATTAAAAACAATTCACGGAAAACCCCCTGCGAAAACTGGATAATTACACAGAGGTCCTTCTAGGGCTGAAAACAGACAGAAATTGGGGTTTTGGGGGCCTTTTTGGAAACCAAATATTACACAAAAATATTCATTGGAAAAATCTCCAAAAATGTGACATTTCTATAATATGTTTGGTTCATTTTGAAGAACTTTTTAAAACAAGTTTGTGTGAGGTTAGATTAAGTGATTTTTGCTAATTCACTGATTAAATTTCATATGCAAATTTTTGGTCCACTTTTTCATGCATGTATGCCAGGTACACAACACCTCTCTTTATTACACAAAAGTAGGGATGTTACAATTCTACCCCCTTACAAGAATCTTGTCCCAAGATTCCTGGGTTTTAGAAAAGAAGTCGGGGTACTTAGATCGCAAACGATCTTCTCGTTCCCAGGTTGCTTCGTTCTCGGAATGATGTGACCATTGAACTTTGAGGAACTTGATGGTTTGACTGCGAGTTCTTCGTTCGGCCTCATCGAGAATACTGACATGAACCTCTTTGTAAGAGAGATCATCTTGATCTTGATAGTCTCGTGGTCCACACCACGGACAGGATCTTTAAAGCAACGTTTGAGTTAGGAGACATGGAATACATCATGAACATCCAAAAAACCTGGACGCAACTGCAGCTGATATGAAACTTGACATTGTTTTCCAATGATAGGAAAAGGACCAATGTAACGAGGAGCCAGTTTGCCTTTGATTCCGAAACGTTTTCCACCTTTCAAAGGTGTGACTCGAAGGTAAACTTTATCGCCAATTTCGTATTAAACATCTTGATGATGACGATCATAATAACTCTTCTGACGAGACTGAGCTGCTTTTCGTCATTCACGGATGATGCGAACGATTTCTTCTGCTTCCTTGATTGTATCCGGGCTAAAGAATGATCTTTCACCGGTTTCTGACCAATTCAGCGGAGTTTGGCATTTACGGCCATACAAGACTTCAAAAGGAGCCTTGCCCAAGCTATATTGATAACTATTTTTATAAGTGAACACGACAAATGGAAGGAACTTCTCGCAATCCTTACCGAACTATATAACACAAGCTCGAAGCATGTCTTCAAGAATTTGATTAACTCTCTCAGTTTGACAACTGGTTTGTGGATGGTAGGCGGTGCTGAAGGATAGCGGAGTTCCCATGGCCTCTTGAAGACTTCCCCATTGTCGCACACGGACTTCTAGAGGATACTCGCAGTTCCGTTGAACAGTAGTTTATTGGATTACGGGGCTTACTAGCACCCGCATCTCTTACGAGTAGGCCAACACACGTATGTGTGACAACCAACCCCTACTGTTCATCGTCTACGTAAACCATCCCATAGAAATCAGGATACTACCATTGACGTACTTCATACCATACACACATGGTACGTCAACGGCGTTGAACAAAATGATAGCACAACAGATCTCTAAGACACAAAAGATTGAAATAAGTTGCAAATAGCTCTCACTAGAGCAGAGATAGCAAATACAATCATCCAGAGGACACATGTCCCAACATCTCATCATTACATCTCAGCGGAAGCATTCAAAGGGTCTGAGTACAGACAAAATCCAAATAGGCTTAAGAAGCCGGAAACGAAAAGACGGAGTCCATCCACGATGTCTCGGATCCTGCCCAGGTCCGCTATCTACTCGTCAGCAGCCTCGTCAAACTCCACGTAGTAGCCGTCACGGGGATTCCCGTAAGCGTAGTCTGCGGAAACCACAACCCCAAAGGGGTCAGTACATAAACGTACTGGCAAGCAAGACTCACAGTTCACCAAAGTGTAACCCGTCAACACCAAGCACATATGCCTTGGGTTCAACGGAAGAAAGGGGATATAAAGATGCTGCAACTGGCTGCTCTAACCAACTACAGAGTTACTACCACTTCCGGCTAACAGAAACAAGATAAGATAGCGTATCGTAACCAACTATAACTAACCACCAAACAAACCCATCCTGGATCTCGCCCCTTATCCAAAGAAGCAATCCGAGGATAACTCACACAGTTGGATTAATGATGGATCAAGTTATTGTGGCAATAAGGCTATTACTAGTCAAGTTATCATTAGTTAGGTGTAAGTTGTTCTGAGTACTTGTTAGCCAGTACTTTCACCAAGTTAACCATAACCGCGGAAAACACGGCTTCTCGAGAAGATTTATCCCTGCATGGGTGCACCAATTTGGCCGTACACGTAAGAATATCCCGCCAGACGGAAATCAAACCCACCAAGGGAGGCACTCAACACAACTCAACTCTTCTTCGCATCAAGCCCAAAGCACCACGTGCTGTGCGTGCGCGGCTAATCGAGCCCCACGAAGAAAAGGGGACCCTCATAGCACTCTAAGACCACGCCGCCCTAAATGCCGACTACAAAAGTTCCACCCTGGCCTCGGGTTCGTACCTGCATATGAGTGCAACAAATGGAAATCCCGAACTAGGTGTGGCGATTTGGACGAGATGCGAATCGAATAAAATTGAGGGGGGCGCCCATACACGCTTCCCACATGCGGATAGTGCGCTCATCATGAATTAGTAGACAAGACCCTTTTCCTAATTAGGGTCGACACTAGTAGACCTCAAAACCACGCCGGGCCTCCTGCTGGTGCCTTATCAGCAAGTTATTATTACCTCAAAATTAACAGGTTGTTGTTTAACATCGAGCCCCAGAACATAATAGAATTATAGTAACAGAAAGTAACGGGTAACAGACTCGAGCAAAAACAACCCTAAGCATGCTAGTAAGACACGGGCAACAAGCAATGGGGTTATAGGTGTGGAGGTGAGGCTATATCAGGGTTAAAGGTAACATATGATAGGTTCGTAACAGAAACAACGATTCATATGGCTAGCAGAAAGAACAACGGAAAGTATCGGTAACCAATGTTGAAAGGAACACAATGGTTCATGTGAGTGAATACTTGCCTGCAAACTCAGCAGCCTGGTACTGAGCTAGATCCTTAGAAGGGGTGTCGTAAGTATCGTCTGTCTCAACGTCGTCGTCTATTCGAGAAGAAGCAAACAAACAACGCAGAGAGACAAACAATCAATAACATGGCATAGTGCACAATCATGGGATGATGCATGTCGATTTAATGGATGCATCAAAATAAACTAGTTGACATGGTAACAACATGATTAAATGGACCCATATGCAATTTGAGTTGCATATGAAAAGGTCCATGAATTATGGTTGAAACAATTGTTTTATAACTAATCAACAGGTGAAGGTGGATTAGTATGATGCATGGATGAAGAAAACAACAAAATAACAACATTAGAACCAATTGGAAATAAGGTTTACCCATTTTGGAATTTTAGTTATTAAGTTAAGGAATTTTGGTTCCTTAAAGGTGTTACACAAGCATTTGTTATTTTCAGCAAGTTAAATTGTTCAAAACAGATAACAAAGTTCATATTTGAAAAGAACATAAAATTTTGGGTGGATTACATGTTTCAATTATTGAAAAAGGAATTACAATGATTTAATTAATTATGAATTAAACAAGTTTAAACAATATTTAAATGAATTTAACACAAGTTTGAATATTATTTGAATTTTATTTGTTCCAAACATAAATTCAAATTCATATTTGAAAAGTTTATACTTTTCTAGTTTGAAAACATATTTTACATGTTCAAAAATATTTTAATTTGAGCAAGTTATGAATTTAGCAATATTAAATGATTTAAACAAGGTTTAAATTATTTAAGCAATTTTTAATTATTCAAAACATGAAACAAAATCTATATTTGGAAAGATGGTTCAAAATAGCATGGAAAACATATTTTATTTATGTTATTTGGATTAAGTATGAATTAGTTATGCAATTATTCAAATTTCAAATGAATTGTTTGAATTTGAAATTTGAATGCATTTGAATTATTCAAAACAGAATACAAATGGTTTAAATAGATAGATAATTAAATTTGGTTCAACAAACATATTTTACTTTTATTATTTGGAGTTGTAAATTAAAAGTTATTCACATTTTAAATTTGAGGACCAATCTGTAAGGAAAAGGATTTATTTTGAAAAGAAAAACTGGGCAGAACGTTTTTCACTGCGCAGTGGCCTACCCTGGGCCACTGCCAGCGGGCCCTGGCCAGCCTGGCGCTGCGTGGCAGCACGCGTGGCCACCACGGCCACTGACAGGTGGGCCACGGGCTAGGGAAATAATCCCCAAAAAAGGTGTTGCGCGCAGGGCTCGAACCGTGGACCTGACGCGAGCGAGGGAGCAGTGCTGCCACTACGGTATTGCTTTGTGTGTTGCCAGGTAAGGTGTCCGTGTAGTTTTAGGGTTCAGTTCCGCGCAGGTTAACTGAATCGGAAATTCAGACACTGAATTTCGCTGACAGGAACCGTGGTCGCCGGCGAGCTGCAGCAGCGCTCGCCGCCGTGGATGCGCTGCTGTGTAGGTGGTGTGCGTGCTGGGGTGCAGTGCATGCTCGCGGACATGAGAGAGAGGAAGGAGAGAGAGGTGGACGTGCTCACTGTCGAGGTAGGGGAAGAAGCGGCGCGGGGCAGAACGACGGCGCCGACGTCGGGGACGGCGGCGAGGCTACAGGCCCCCTCGGGCTCAACGGAGATGTCGGGGACGAAGATGGGACTACGGGGGACTGATTCCCGTGGTCAGCCAGGGAGGAGGAGTGACCACGCGGCGGCGAACTCCATGGATTCAGACAACGGCGACGGTGAGGTTCAGAGAGGTGGCGAAATCCGGCAGAGAGAGGGGAAACGGCAGCGGCGCGAGGGGGATAGGGTAGGTAGGTGGTCTAGGGCTAGCTCGGGGCCTAGGGGATGGGTTTTATAGGGGCTAGGGACGCACAGCGGCCGTTCCCGCGCGACGGCGTCGACGTGGCGCCGCTCGATGCTCTGCAGTACGCGGGGAAGAAGAGGAGGGGGGTTTACGAAGGGGTACCGGGCCACTCGCTGGGCTGGGCCGTGCTGCTCCCCCCTCTGTGAGCGTTTTCTTTTTTATTGATTTGTTCTGTTACTTTTTTTTTGCTGAAATGAAAAAGGAAAAAAAGAGAAAGGTTTTGAGTTAGTAAAAATTAGTTCAAATTTGTGTGAGTTAATTTTTACAACAGCAACTAATTGCCAACTTTTGTTTTCAAAAAGTTCAAAAATAACTTGCTGTTTGTAATTTGATTTAAATTTGAATCATTTTGAGATTAAGTGATTATTGAAAACAAAATTTAAATAGGGTGAACATATAATTTAAAATGGAACAATTGATTAGAATTGTTGTGTAATTATCATTAATTCCAAAAGGTTGCTGTTTGTAAATTGCAATTGGATTTGAATTTTGAATGCAATTTGTATTAAGTGGATTATTAAAGAACAAATAAATAGTTGAGCTTTTTAATTTCTCATGGAAACAAATGGAAGTTTAATTGAACCTTTTATTTGGAAGGTTGTAACATAACAAGTATGAACAAAGCATTTGGAATATTGTCTGAATTTCCATTGTGAAAACAAATAAAAACAGATGCAAACAAAAGGAAAACAAATGCAAACAAGGAATGAGTATGATGACATGATGCAAAAATTTAATAAAACAAGAATCAAACATTCTAGGGATGGTTTTTCATACTTCGGATGTTACAAAACGCCCCCCCTTGAAGGAATCGCGCCCCGAGATTCCTACTGAGAAGAGAAAAGGTCCGGATACTTCTTGCGAAGATCCTCTTCGGTCTCCCACGTTGCCTCTTTATCGGAATGATGGGACCACTGCACTTTCAAGAACTTGGTGCTCTTGTTGCGAGTCTTACGCTCGGTCTCATCGAGAATACGAACAGGGTGCTCCTCATAAGATAGATCATCTTGCAGTTCAATGGAATCATGATCAACTGCACGATCTGGATCTTTGAAACACCTCTTGAGCTGTGACACGTGAAACACATCGTGCACCTTGGATAGTTTTTCTGGAAGTTCAAGACGATAGGCATTTTCCGCACGCCTTGAGAGAATGTTGAAAGGACCAATGTATCTTGGTGCAAGCTTTCCTTTCACACCAAAACGATGAGTGCCTCTGAGGGGAGTTACACGGAGATATGCCTTGTCACCAGGTGCATAGATCATATCCCTGTGCTTGCTGTCATAGTAGCTTTTCTGACGAGACTGAGCAATCTTGAGATTGTCACGAATGATGCGAACTTTCACTTCGGCTTCCTTAACAATGTCAGGGCCTAAGAGTGAACGTTCACCAGCTCCGGACCAATTGATTGGACTCCTGCATCTGCGGCCATAGAGTGCTTCAAATGGTGCCATGCCTAGGCTTGCCTGGTAGCTGTTGTTGTAGGAGAATTCAGCATATGGAAGGCCATCCTCCCATTTCATGCCAAAGGAGAGACCACATGCTCTGAGCATATCCTCGAGAATCTGATTGACTCTTTCGACTTGCCCTTGAGACTGAGGATGGTAGGCTGTGCTGAACAGAAGTTTGGTGCCCAATGCTTCTTGAAAGCTTTTCCAGAAATGAGAAGTGAATATGCTTCCTTGGTCTGAGCTTATTTCCAATGGAACACCATGAAGAGGAACAATCTTTGCTGTGTAGAGCTCTGCTAACTGGCTAGCTGAGATTGTTTCTTTAACAGCAAAGAAGTGAGCTACTTTAGTGAGACGATCAGTAACAACGAAGATTGCATCGTTGCCCTTCTTGGACTTTGGAAAACCAGTGACGAAGTCCATTTCAATCATGTCCCACTTCCACTCAGGGATTTTCAGAGGTTGGAGTAGACCGGCTGTTTTCTGATGGACTGCCTTAACACGTTGACAAACGTCGCATTCAGAAACGTATTGAGCAATTTCACGTTTCATGCCAGGCCACCAATACAGTGTTTTGAGATCCTGGTACATATTTGTACTTCCAGGGTGGATGGAGAGAGGAGTTTCATGAGCCTCCTTGAGAATGATATCTTTGAGACTTTGAACTTGGGGAACTGCAATGCGTCCTTCGAAGAACACAGTTCCTTTGTCATCAATTGAGAAGGACTTAAATTTCTCC
Source organism: Alopecurus myosuroides (assembly GCA_028641055.1). Classification (NCBI taxonomy): domain Eukaryota; kingdom Viridiplantae; phylum Streptophyta; class Magnoliopsida; order Poales; family Poaceae; genus Alopecurus; species Alopecurus myosuroides. The sequence continues at coordinate 113,075,908 of CM054063.1, read as the reverse complement.
TTGCCTTCTTTGATGTGTTCTACCATCTTCTTGATTTCAGCATCACGAAGTTGTTCAGAACGAATCTTGTCCTCGAGAGTTGGAGTGGTTGTCAAGCTTGCAAGATAGCCTTGAGGAACAAGACCAAGGTTCAGCTTCTGGAATTCTTCGTGAAGTGGAGGTTGGCTTTCCATGATCATGAGATTATTGCAATATGACTTGCGACTGAGAGCATCGGCCATAACATTAGCCTTGCCTGGAGTGTAAGAAATGGTGAGATCAAAGTCTTTAATCTTTTCAATCCATCTCCTTTGCCTGAGGTTTAGATCTGGTTGAGTGAAGATGTATTTCAGACTCTTATGATCGGAAAAGATTTCAGTGCGATTACCCAACAAGTATTGTCTCCATTTCTTGAGGCCAAACACAACTGCTGCAAGTTCAAGGTCATGAGTGGGATAATTTTGCTCATGTGCATTCAACTGACGTGAAGCATAAGCCACAACTTGACGTTCTTGCATAAGAACTGCACCTAGACCTTGGAGAGAAGCATCACAGAATATCTTGAAAGGTTTGGTAGTGTCTGGGCCAACCAGAACTGGTGTAGAAGTGAGTTTAGTCTTCAGGAGATTGAAACTCTCATCACATTGTGGAGACCAAACAAACTTCTTGTCCTTCTTTGTGAGATCAGTGAGAGGTTTGGCAATCTTGGAAAAGTTTTGGACGAAACGACGGCAATAGCTAGCCAAGCCAAGAAAACTTCTTACTTGCTTCACCGTCTTTGGAGGTTTCCAATCAACAATTGCCTTAACCTTTTCTGGGTCAATGGCTATGCCCTTGGCAGAGATGATATGACCAAGGTAAGCAACTTCTGGAATCCATAACTCACATTTGGAGAACTTGGCATATAGACGATGCTCGCGAAGTTTCATGAGAGTGAGACGAAGATGTTCTTCATGCTCTTCCTCGGATTTTGAGTAGACAAGGATGTCATCAAGATATACCACAACGAACTTGTCGAGGTATTCATGGAAGACAGAATTCATGAGTCGAGAGAATGTCGCCGGTGCATTGGTAAGACCAAAGGACATGACGGTGTATTCATATAGACCATACCGAGTGGTGAAAGCTGTTTTTGGAATATCTTCCTTTCTGATCTTTATTTGATGGTAACCCATCCTCAAGTCCAACTTGGAGAATATTGAGGCTCCAGCAAGTTGATCAAAAAGATCATCGATACGAGGAATTGGATACTTGTTTTTGATGGTTTTCTCGTTAAGAGGACGATAGTCAACAACGAGTCTCTTTGTTTGATCCTTCTTTGCAACGAATAGAGTTGGGCAACCCCAAGCGGAGGAACTAGGTTGAATGTAACCTTTTTCCATGTACATATCGATTTGCTCCTTCAACAATTTCAGTTCAGGAGGAGCTATCTTGTATGGATGCTTAGAGATTGGAGCAGTACCTGGTTCAAGCTCGATCACGAACTCAACTGCTCTGTCCGGAGGCATCCCTGGCAACTCTTCTGGAAAGACGTCAGGGAATTCACAAACCACCGGAACATTTTCAAGTAGAGGTAGAGGTTTAGCATCGAGGGTGTAAAGCTGAACAGAACTTCATTCATTTGGAGAATAGACTATCTGGCCAGAAGGGTGGAACAGAGTTATTGACTTTTGAGCACAGTCAATCGTAGCTTTATTGGCCTTCAACCAATCCATGCCAATAATGACATCAATGTTAGAATTGCCAAGCAGAATGAGAGAAGCAAGGAATATGTGACCTCCAATTAGGATCTGATTTTCGTGACTGATTTTGGAAGTTTGCATAGTTGCTCCAGGGGAGTTTACTACTAACGGGGAACCCAAACCAACAAAAGGGAGTTTAATCGTTGTCGCAAAGATCTTTGACACGAATGAATGCGATGCTCCGGTATCAAACAACACTTTAGCTGGAATAAAGTTTACAGGGAATGTACCGAGAACGACGTCAGGAGATTCCTCAGCTTTGTCGATCTTGACATGATTCACCCTTGCGGTCCTCCCGACAGGCCTGTTGTTGGAGTTGAAGGCTTTAGCCGGGGGAGCACGCACCATTGCCTGGTTTGTGTTGGGTCGAGGTGGTGGTGGAGGTAGCTGCCTCTGCGTGCACTTGTCAGCGTAGTGCCCCGTCTGCTTGCACTTGTAGCAAGTGACGACACGAGGAGTATCTGGCCTTGGCTTCCCCATTGAAAACCTCTGACCTTGCATGTGAGCTGGGTTGGGTGGGCGGGGAGCGAAGCCTAGAGAAGCTTGGGCGTGTGGAGCCCGAGTGACAGCAGTATTTGGCACCCAGATGCGGCGCTTCTGCGGAGGGGTGGTCATGTTGGAGGAGGAACCACCCTCACGCGAGTGCTTTCGAGACTCCTCGAACGCCTTGCGCCCATTTTCTTCATTGAGCGCGGTGTTAACGAGCTCCTCGAAGTCTTTTGCCTTGATGTTGGTGAGGGTGTACTTGAGTTCCGGGTTAAAACCTCTGCGGAACCTTGCCATCTTCTTAGCCTCAGTGGACACCTCATCACCAGCGTAACGAGCGAGGCGATTGAACTCACTCTGATAGCCAATGACGTCCAGCTTGCCTTGCTTGAGAGAGCAAAAATCTTCACGCATCCTTTCCATGAGACCATCTGGAATGTGGTGCTTCAGGAAAGCTTCCTTGAAACAACCCCAGGTGATTGGGTAGCCAGCTCTCATGGTCTGGTAGTTTTCCCACCAAGTAGCTGCCTGACCCTTCAGCAGATAGGATGCATACTTGACCTTGTCTTCCTCAGCAACGTGAGCAATCTCCAGAGCCCTAGCTATCTCACGGATCCAGTCATCAGCATCCAGAGGCTCGCGTGTGGCCACGAAAGCTCTTGGGCCCAGACTGAGAAACTCCTTGATACTGACTCGTGGAGCATTCTGGTTGTTATGCTGATTAGTCTGGAACTAGGCCATCTGTGCCATGACTTGGGTCATCTGAGTCAACGGCTCCGTGATTGGCGGTGGCTCAGGCGGGGTGTTCATTGTTGGCAGCATCCTGAATAGACATGCATTTTAGCACAACAACAGAAAAGGATAGACTTGGTAACCGAAAGAGAGATTATTCCGACGCATGAATAGATAACCAACTGGTACATCATCAAATGTTCAAATACATCAGAATATCCCACACACCACAAATGGTTCGAAAGCCAAAGGATAACTAACATAGCTAAGAATGGATACATCGGTACTCCCATGCTCATCACGCAGGACGGCGGTGAGTAGTACGACGAGAGGTACGGTGAGGAGGACGCCCACGAAAGTAAGTAGAACGACGATCCACATAGATCTGACGTGGTCTGAGCCCGACTCTAGGTGTGGTGAAGTACATAGCGTCGACTCCTTGTGCTCCAAAGCGTGGAATCCCAGTGTAACCAGCACCGAGGTTAAGGAGTGGACCTCTGATCGGCTCGTAACCTCCAGCATCTGGCAGACGACGACCAACTGGCTGATCGAAACGTGCAAAGCGCTCGTCTCCAACAAAGTCTGTGGTGTAAGTCGCCAGACGAGTCAAAGCAAGGTAGAGCTGCTCTCTGACTGAAGCCAACTCCTGAGATAGTGTGCTGGCAACTGCGTCACTGTGCCTCACAAACTGAGCGGTGGTGTGCAGCCTGGAGTTATCATGCTCGTCGACATCCAGGTTGTCGTAGAGAGTGAAGTGAGCTCCTCCGAAGTGATGTAACCACGGGGGATGTGGCGATAGATAGAATCGTCAAATCCCCAGTAGTCAGCACGAAGGACGGTGAGACTCACATAAGCTGCCTGCTGCACGGCCATATCCACTGTGGAACCTACTGCCTCGTAGCGGTGGACAACGCTCATGCCATCATCTGACAGAATGTAGACGATAGCCTGGTAGTAGGTCTGGTCAAACTCTCGCTGCTGCTCGTAGACCTGGTACTCTGGTGCCCAACGGAACCCCAGATAAGTGACCATGTCTCTCAGCATCTCCGGATAACCGGCAGTGCTCTCGCAACGAGTCATCCGAACCACCTGCGGGTAGAACCTGAGATCCATCTGCAGATGATTGCGACAGTTTTGATTAGACGCCGGTAGAAGAACTGAAGTGGAAAGCAACAACAAGGTTTCAACGGACGAAAAGGATGTTGAGAAGAACAGGATATCGAAGCAACAACGGGAAACACGAGACCAAAAACTCCTGAGGTACTACGGAAAAACCCATCCGGGCTTCTAAAGGATCAATATCTACTGCTTAAGGAATAGAGGATTTGCTTCCGGGGCTTACACGCCTCCGTTCTCAATCATGAGTAGGCAACATGATAAATCATGTCACAACCACCTCCATTCCTACGGTCTAGTAGATATAACTATCCTAGAGAAACCAGGATTCGTGAAAACCTAACTTGAAAGTTTAGGTCAGAAGAGAAAACAACGTTGCACTTCCTTACCAGAAAAGGGAGGGTGGGTGGGGAAAGAAGAAAAGGAACAGAATTCCTACTCTCACGTTTCATTTTTTCTATATAGCTACAAAATAGTTTCTAGACTCAACTGCGACAAGTAAAAGGGATCCTACAGGCAGACAGGCTCTGATACCATTTGTCGCACCCGGACTTCTAGAGGATACTCGCAGTTCCGTTGAACAGTAGTTGATTGGATTACGGGGCTTACCGGCACCCGCATCTCTTACGAGTAGGCCAACACACGTATGTGTGACAACCAACCCCTACTGTTCATCGTCTACGTAAACCATCCCATAGAAATCAGGATACTACCATTGACGTACTTCATACCATACACACATGGTACGTCAACGGCGTTCAACAAAATGATAGCACAACAGATCTCTAAGACACAAAAGATTGAAATAAGTTGCAAATAGCTCTCACTAGAGCAGAGATAGCAAATACAATCATCCAGAGGACACATGTCCCAACATATCATCATTACATCTCAGCGGAAGCATTCAAAGGGTCTGAGTACAGACAAAATCCAAATAGGCTTAAGAAGCCGGAAACGAAAAGACGGAGCCCATCCACGATGTCTCGGATCCTGCCCAGGTCCGCTATCTACTCGTCAGCAGCCTCGTCAAACTCCACGTAGTAGCCGTCACGGGGATCCTCGTAAGCGTAGTCTGCGGAAACCACAGCCCCAAAGGGGTCAGTACATAAACGTACTGGCAAGCAAGACTCACAGTTCACCAAAGTGTAACCCGTCAACACGAAGCACAGATGCCTTGGGTTCAACGGAAGAAAGGGGATATAAAGATGCTGCAACTGGCTGCTCTAACCAACTACAGAGTTACTACCACTTCCGGCTAACAGAAAGAAGATAAGATAGCGTATCGTAACCAACTATAACTAACCACCAAACAAACCCATCCTGGATCTCGCCCCTTATCCAAAGAAGCAATCCGAGGATAACTCACACAGTTGGATTAATGATGGATCAAGTTATTGTGGCAATAAGGCTATTACTAGTCAAGTTATCGTTAGTTAGGTGTAAGTTGTTCTGAGTACTTGTTAGCTAGTACTTTCACCAAGTTAACCATAACCGCGGAAAACACGGCTTCTCGAGAAGATTTATCCCTGCAGGGGTGCACCAATTTGGCCGTACACGTAAGAATATCCCGCCAGACGGGAATCAAACCCACTAGCGAGGCACTCAACACAACTCAACTCTTCTTCGCATCAAGCCCAAAGCACCACGTGATGTGCGTGCGCGGTAATCGAGCCCCACGAAGAAAAGGGGACCCTCATAGCACTCTAAGACCACGCCGCCCTAAATGCCGACTACAAAAGTTCCACCCTGGCCTCGGGTTCGTACCTGCATATGAGTGCAACAAATGGAAAGCCCGAACTAGGTGTGGCGATTTGGATGAGATGCGAATCGAATCAAATTGAGGGGGGCGCCCATACACGCTTCCCACATGCGGATAGTGCGCTCATCATGGATCAGTAGACAAGACCCTTTTCCTAATTAGGGTCGACACTAGCAGGCCTCAAAACCACGCCGGGCCTCCTGCCGGTGCCTTATCAGCAAGTTATTATTACCTCAAAATTAACAGGTTGTTGTTTAACATCGAGCCCCAGAACATAATAGAATTATAGTAACAGAAAGTAACAGGTAACAGACTCGAGCAAAAACAACCCTAAGCATGCTAGTAAGACACGGGCAACAAGCAATGGGGTTATAGGTGTGGAGGTGAGGCTATATCAGGGTTAAAGGTAACATGTGATAGGTTCGTAACAGAAACAACGATTCATATGGCTAGCAGAAAGAACAACGGAAAGTATCGATATCCAATGTTGAAAGGAACACAATGGTTCATGTGAGTGAATACTTGCCTGCAAACTCAGCAGCCTGGTACTGAGCTAGATCCTCAGAAGGGGTGTCATAAGTATCGTCTGTCTCAACGTCGTCGTCTATTCGAGAAGAAGCAAACAAACAACACAGAGAGACAAACAATCAATAACATGGCATAGTGCACAATCATGGGATGATGCATGTCAATTTAATGGATGCATCAAAATAAACTAGTTGACATGGTAACAACATGATTAAAATGGACCCATATGCAATTTGAGTTGCATATGAAAAGGTCCATGAATTATGGTTGAAACAATTGTTTTATAACTAATCAACAGGTGAAGGTGGATTAGTATGATGCATGGATGAAGAAAACAACAAAATAACAACATTAGAACCAATTGGAAATAAGGTTTACCCATTTTGGAATTTTAGTTATTAAGTTAAGGAATTTTGGTTCCTTAAAGGTGTTACACAAGAATTTGTTCTTTTCAGCAAGTTAAATTGTTCAAAACAGATAACAAAGTTCATATTTGAAAAGAACATAAAATTTTGGGTGGATTACATGTTTCAATTATTGAAAAAGGAATTACAATGATTTAATTATGAATTAAACAAGTTTAAACAATATTTAAATGAATTTAACACAAGTTTGAATATTATTTGAATTTTATTTGTTCCAAACATAAATTCAAATTCATATTTGAAAATTTTATACTTTTCTAGTTTGAAAATATATTTTACATGTTCAAAAATATTTTAATTTGAGCAAGTTATGAATTTAGCAATATTAAATGATTTAAACAAGGTTTAAATTATTTAAGCAATTTTTAATTATTCAAAACATGAAACAAAATCTATATTTGGAAAGATGGTTCAAAATAGCATGGAAAACATATTTTATTTATGTTATTTGGATTAAGTATGAATTAGTTATGCAATTAATCAAATTTCAAATGAATTGTTTGAATTTGAAATTTGAATGCATTTGAATTATTCAAAACAGAATACAAATGGTTTAAATAGATAGATAATTCAATTTGGTTCAACAAACATATTTTACTTTTATTATTTGGAGTTGTAAATTAAAAGTTATTCACATTTTAAATTTGAGGACCAATCTGTAAGGAAAAGGATTTATTTTGAAAAGAAAAACTGGGCAGAACGTTTTTTCACTGCGCAGTGGCCTACCCTGGGCCACTGCCAGCGGGCCTGGCCAGCGTGGCGCTGCGTGGCAGCACGCGTGGCCACCACGGCCACAGACAAGTGGGCCACGGGCTAGGGAAATAATCCCCAAAAAAGGTGTTGCGCGCAGGGCTCGAACCGTGGACCTGGCGCGAGCGAGGGAGCAGTGCTGCCACTGCGGTACTGCTTGTGTGTTGACAGGTAAGGTGTCCGTGTAGTTTTAGGGTTCAGTTCCGCGCAGGTTAACTGAATCGGAAATTCAGACACTGAATTTCGCTGACAGGAACCGTGGTCGCCGGCGAGCTGCAGCAGCGCTCGCCGCCGTGGATGCGCTGCTGTGTAGGTGGTGTGCATGCTGGGGTGCAGTGCGTGCTCGCGGACATGAGAGAGAGGAAGGAGAGAGAGGTGGACGTGCTCACTGTCGAGGTAGGGGAAGAAGCGGCGCGGGGCAGAACGACGGCGCCGACGTCGAGGACGGCGGCGAGGCTACAGGCCCCCTCGGGCTCAACGGAGATGTCGGGGACGAAGATGGGACTACGGGGGACTGATTCCCGTGGTCAGCCAGGGAGGAGGAGTGACCACGCGGCGGCGAACTCCGTGGATTCAGACAACGGCGACGGTGAGGTTCAGAGAGGTGGCGAAATCCGGCAGAGAGAGGGGAAACGGCGGCGGCGCGAGGGGGATAGGGTAGGTAGGTGGTCTAGGGGCTAGCTCGGGGCCTAGGGGATGGGTTTTATAGGGGCTAGGGACGCACATCGGCCGTTCCCGCGCGACGGCGTCGACGTTGCGCCGCTTGATGCTCTGTCGTACGCGGGGAAGAAGAGGAGGGGGTTTACGAAGGGGTACGGGGCCGCTCGCTGGGCTGGGCCGTGCTGCTCCCCCCCTCTGTGAGCGTTTTCTTTTTTATTTATTTGTTTTGTTACTTTCTTTTTCTGAAATGAAAAAGGAAAAAAAGAGAAAGGTTTTGAGTTAGTAAAAATTAGGTCAAATTTGTGTGAGTTAATTTTTACAACAGCAACTAATTGCCAACTTTTGTTTTCAAAAAGTTCAAAAATAACTTGATGTTTGTAATTTGATTTAAATTTGAATCATTTTGAGATTAAGTGATTATTGAAAACAAAATTTAAATAGGGTGAACATATAATTTAAAATGGAACAATTGATTATAATTGTTGTGTAATTATTATTAATTCCAAAAGGTTGCTGTTTGTAAATTGCAATTGGATTTGAATTTTGAATGCAATTTGTATTAAGTGGATTATTAAAGAACAAGTAAATAGTTGACCTTTTTAATTTCTCATGGAAACAAATGGAAGTTTAATTGAACCTTTTATTTGGAAGGTTGTAACATAACAAGTATGAACAAAGCATTTGGAATATTGTTTGAATTTCCATTGTGAAAACAAATAAAAACAGATGCAAACAAAAGGAAAACAAATGCAAACAAGGAATGAGTATGATGACATGATGCAAAACTTTAATAAAACAAGAATCAAACATTCTAGGGATGATTTTTCATACTTGGGATGTTACACCCATAATCTGGAGATGAATAGACTGCCTCTGTATGAGACAATCCTTTTTGGAACTCCATGAAGATTGACTATTCGTGAGATATATAGATCAGCCAGCTCAGAGACTCGGATACTCTCAAGAACAGGAAGGAAATGAGCAACCTTTGACAGACGATCAACCACTACCCATATAATATTTTGACCCTCCTTGGTGTTGGGAAGGCTGGTAATCAAATCCATACCAATCTCATCCCATTTCCATTCAGGAATAGGTAGGGGTTGAAGAACACCGGCGGGTCTTTGATGTTCTGCTTTCACACGGCGGCAGACATCGCGTTCAACAACATACTGAACGATTTCTCGCTTCATCCGGGCCCACCAGAATTTTGGACGAAGATCTTGGCACATTTTAGTGCTGCCATGATGAATAGAAAGAGGTGTGTCATGAGCCTCTCGGAGTATTAGCTTTCTCAGATTTCGGTTCTTGAGTACAACCAGACGGTTTTTGAAGTAAACAATGCCTTGATCATCAACAGAGAAACACTTAGCAACTCCGCTAGCAATGTTATTCTTGATCTTAGCAATGCCTAAGTTATTCTTCTGAACATATTTTATTTGATCTTTGAGAGAAGGTTTTATTTCCAGATTGGCCAGATATCCGGAAGGAACAATAGCCGCCCTGTCGGCTGGCGCTATAGCGAACACCCAGATGGACGCGGAGCGCCTCGAAGCTTGTCCCTTGGCGAAACCTGCGGGTCATGCGCTTGAGGCCCGCCTCGTCGAAGCCACGGGTGAACCATGACATGATCATGGTCAGCGCCATATCAGCACCCGACCGCGCGACTGACTCCCCGAGGCGGTCGACAACATCAGGAACCTCCTGCAGGCTCGCCGCAAGGTCCGCCATTCTGTCCGGCACCACTTCGTCGTCCCAGACCGCCGAGAAGATGGCCTGCCCAGCCTCCCGCAGCGCCTTTGCCTCCTCGCCGAGGGTGGCCACCCGGTCCTCCGTGGTGGGCTCCTAGCCGACCACCGCCTCAGAATCAGTATCCACGCGAAGCTCGAGTGCATGGCCGTGGCGAAGGACGTCGTCCACCTCCGGATAGTAACCTAACATACGAAAGCAATATTCAGGCGGGAAAACCAACTCCACCTCACAACCGACGAGAGAGGAGCAACATACCGATGGCGACGCTGCTGACAAGGTCGATTTGGTCCTGGAGGGGCTGCACCGCGTCCTCCTTGTCCTTCTCCACCTTCTCCAGCTCCGCCTCGAGCAACCAGAAGGCCTCTCGCTGGCTGGCCATGGCGGCAGCGTGCTCCGCTTGGGCAGTCTCAAGGGCGGTGGCCAGGCGCGCCGCCTCGGCCCGGTGGGATTCCGACTGCTCGGCGTGACGGCGAAGATGGATGGTGGCCTTGGAGTTCGCTTTGTCGCGCTCGTCCAGCATCCGGGCCACCTGGGCAGTCGGGTTGTTGTTCTTCACCGCGTCCTGCAGCTCGTTTAGCTCCTCTGCAGAGCAAAGGGAACAAGCATGCTAGTTCTGTCCAAGAGAAACGAATTCCCCGGCTAGGGGAAGATGACCTACTCATGACCAGCATGCCCGCATTCCAAATGCGGTTCTCCTGGTGGCTAGCGTCCCGAGACAAAAACAAAAAGATAAGCACGCCACGCGGACATCCGTTAAAATCGAGACGAAAGAAAGGAAACATAACAGCATCAACCCGTTCGTGACCTTGCTAGCCACCACTGTCAGCACCAGGTCCTTGGCCAAGGCCGCCGCCGTCTTCGCCACCGCCTCGAGGTCCTTCTTCAGTGACCGCCCGGCGTTGAGCGGTTTGATGGGCACCCAGATGGTCCCAGGAGACGGAGGCCGGATCACCGGCGCCTCCTAGCCAGACGCCAAGGGCAAGGGGAATGCCCCAAATGCTGGTTGGCTTGCCCCAGACGGCGCCATGAAGGAGGGCGGCATGCCCAGCCCCTGGTACACGCCAGAGGAGGTCGTCACCGCCGCCAGCGTGGTGCAGGACGACAGTGGAGGGGGCGCGGTGCCCGGAGCAGAGGCAGTGGCAGCCGGAGCCGCGTCGGCAAGCGGCACCGCGACCGCGGGGGATGCCTGCGTGGTAGCCCGGGGCACGATCATCGCCCCCGGATGCTGGGTGGCTTCCGGCTCCGGCTGGCCTTCCTTGGTCGCCGCCACGACACCCGCCTGGACTCCAGCCGCGTCCAAGGACTCCGCGGTCGGAGGAGCCACCTCCTGGGCTGGCGAAGGAGCCCGAGTCGGCATCGGGCTGGAGGGAACAACGTCCCTGCAAGCAGGAGGGAGAGAGGATGCTAAGTAAAGAACGCTTCCCATGGGGGAAGAAACAAAAAAGATGGATAAACTTACCCTGCCACAACCGTAGGCGGGCCCTTCCTCTGTCGCCGGTTTCCCCCAAACGGGGTGATGCGTCGCGTTCGCGCTTAGCTCTTGGCTCCTCCTCCGCGGTCGTCCGGCTGCTCAAGCCGGGAGCCCGGCGCCGCTTGGTCGGAGCTGGCGAAGGAGCCGGCGAATCGACATCAGATTCGACGTCGACATCAATGACCTCATCACCTGGTCCGGGATGCTTGCCGTCTCGAGCCGGTGCCGGGTGGTCCTCTGCCCCTTCCGCGTCGTCCACGGGCGGCTGTGTGGGAGGCGGCAGCGGTGGCAGGTCGGGGAAGAACTGCGGGCCATTGGGCCCGCTTCCGCCAACTGGGTCGTGAAGAGCTAAATCAATCACAAAGAATCAAAGACCAATCGAAAGAAAACAAAGAAAGAAAGTCAATCGGGCAAAGAGGTTTTCCACTTGGGGAGGGCGGCGCTGGCGGTTGAAGGGCGGCACACCGTACTGCTAGAGCTCGGTCTCCACCTCTTTGGGCGCTAGAGCGCGCATCTGGTTCAGCAGCGACGCCCAGTCGGCGTCCGTCCAGCCTAGCCGGTTGGGATCGTCCACCCCGGAGGTGAAGCACATCTTGTGGAGGCGGTGGCAGAGCGGCATCAGCCCGGGCACCATCCACGCCAGCATCAGGTCCTGGCTGGTCAGGCCGCTGTTGACGAGCTCCCGGACCCGGGCGATCATGTCATCGTTCCCTCGTCTTGCCCCGGGTCGTGTCCGTCCAGTTGTTCTGGGAGGTGGGCAGCCGGTTGACGAAGGGGTCGAGGCCCATCTGGTCGCTGCCTTGCAGGTCTTTGACGTAGAAATTTGTCTGCTGCAACATCCGGGCTGAATCGACCAGGGTCAGCCGAGGCAGATGGGTGCCCTGCCGGGCCACGATGATGGTACAGTCGCACTTCACCAGCGACCCTTGCGCCACCTCGGTTCCCCCCTTGAGGAAGAACATCCGGACAAACAAATCGAGGTTGGGCCAGATGCCCAAGTAATTTTCGCACAGGCTTACAAAGGAAGCCAAGTACGTCATCGCGTTGGGCCCCAGATCGTGGATCTGGAGCCCGAAATAGGTGAGGAAGGAGGAGATGAAGTCTCTCACCCGGGCACGAGACCACGGTCGAGGTGGGAGAGGAAGAAGACGCGCTCGTTCGGCTGCGGCTGCGGCGAAACCTCGAACTCCGGCGGGGCGCGTAGCACCGTCCGCAGCCCCTCGTCGATCTCGGTGTCTTCCGAGCGGATGCAGCTGGTCACCGCCATCGTCGAGGCCGGGCCGAAGTAGCCCATGCCTCAGTAGTAGCGGAGGTCTCCCCTCGACACGTAGGAGCCGACTCAAGAACCCTTCTTCGGTGCATCATCGGCGGCGGCCAGGGCTCTCCTCGCGCAGGCCATGGTGCTTGACAAGGAGGGTGCAGACCGGTTGAGGATGAGTTCGCGGCGGCGGCATAGTGAGCAGTGGAGGAGACTCGAAAGGAAGAGGAGGAGACAAGGAGCGCTCGAACAGGAAGAGTGGCGGAGAAGACCACGGAAGGACCCTCCGTCCCTACTTATAGCGGCCAGATGCGCGACGCGTGGTAGAAACCGCTCCCCACGATCCCTCCACGTGGCGCGAGAAACAAGGGGTCATGGGTAGTGCGCCGCAAAAGATCTGTAACGGATTTCCTACCAAATTCCACGCGGTCTGGGATGTTTAAATAACGTTGCGGATGAGCTCCAAACCGTCGCTAAGGGAAATCCGCGACGGTTTACGCGATGAAGTTAAAACGTCCCTGATCGACTGTCACGGACGATTCTACGATGTTTATTTGAACGGGAGTACGTTGAGGCTATCCGCAACATTCAGAAAATCGTCGCGAGCATCTGGGCCATCCCATTAAGCGGCAACGTTGTTTTTCGTCGTTGTCGGCTGACACGTGGCAAAGGATTAACTGACGGTCGTTAGCGTAATTAGCTGACGTCACACTACACGCAGCTTACATCATTACGATCGCAACGTTTTCTTTTCCGGCGCAAAGCGACGCCACGTGGACCAAATGAACGGTGCAACGTGGCGCCCTTTCCACGACTTTTTCTGTTTCGTTGTGGAACTGACCAGGCGTAAAACGACACGTGGACGAAGTGTACGGTGCCACGTGGCAACATTTCCACGACGTTTTTGTTTTGTTGTGGAACTGTCCAACCTTAAAACGACATGTGGGCATGGCATACGGCACCATGTGTCCTAATTTGGGTCTCTTTTTACGTTACAATACTACGGCGTTTTTGTTTTCGTGCCAGATGGGTGCTTAAATCATCGTTCGAATTGACCTTTCCATGTTCCATATGTAGAAAAGAAAACAACTTAGCAGGCATCAAATACAGAGATTCAAGCACTACCGGTTTATTTTACAGAAAAGCAAACCAACATATAGAAATTCAGTTTTCAGCAACACGACCATAGTTTCAACTACCACATATGCACCGACCTAACTGCTCAAGCAGATCAACTCCTTCTTGTTGGCACGTTTTTAGCTCGTCTTGTTCCTTCCGCATTTCTTCCATTTCAAATACAAACCGGAGCCTCATTCGCTCAGATTCTGCATTCGCCGCCCTCAAATCAGCAATTGTGTTGAGCATATTGGCATGCCCCCCTCTCTCAACATTAGTTTTCACTTCAAGTTCAGACTTTGAAATACTTGTTTCCAGACGAGATTTATTCGACAAAGTGATGCAGCCCACCGTATTCCACCAAGCACAACACCGATACACGACAAGGTGAACTCACTCCTATCTCCGTATGTTTCCGGTGACTTGGTGAACGGTGCGCTACCTCATGAAATACCCCTCTACATGCATAGGTTGGATCAAACCATGGATCCCAAGATGGTGCATTCGATGCTCAAGAACATGCCCAAGACGGTTCCCAAGATGATCGGAGCTCCGAGGAGGAAGAACGGGGTCCCCGGCCTCAACCCCCGGCCAGCCCGGCCTCCCCCTCCCTCAGGACGGCCAACCAACAGAAGAGGCCAGCCTCCCCCTCTCCCACCCCGGCCTCAGGCCGGCTGCACATGGGAGCCAGGCCGGCCACCTGCCCGAAGGCCCCGGCCCCCACCCCGGCCCCAGGCTGGCCTGCCAGGCCGGCTACCTCCAGGCTGGGGCGCCCAGCTCCCACCCCGGCCTCACTGGCCGGCCAGGCCGGCCTCCCTGCTGCTTCCCGAAGACAAGGAGAAGATGCCCTTTTTCCCCCACCTACCCCTCTAGGCTATATAAGGGACCAAGGTGGCTAGTTCTAGGGATAGAGTTGACTTGAGATAGGATTGGGCTTTGTGCTCCCCCTCCCATGAGGAGAACCTCCCCCATGGGATCCATGGCTACTCCATAGATTCATCTATTGGAATGTATCAAGATCTCCCCAAGTAGCTACTCTTTCACCTTGTGACTCTAGAAGTTCTTGCCAACCTTCCCCTTGTGGCTTCTGTTGGATCGGTGGACCGGCCGGTGAGAGGAATCGGTTCCAATTAGCGTGTTGTTGACTTGGTTTTGCGATCCCTCGTAGGCTTCACGAGTTATCTCCCCTTTTGTGTGCGTGAGTTCATCGTGTTCTTCGTGCGTTCTTCCCAATCTCCTCACCCCTCGTGCGTCAATCCGTGAAGATCGGGCCACCCTAGAGGCCAAGCCTATATCATCTGGTATCAAGAGCAAGGTTGCCACGGATTTGAAACCCTCTTTCCCCCAAATTTTTTCTTGTTTTTGCCTAAATTCGAAAATTTCCACCAAAAATAGCCCCAATTTGCTTTTGGATCGATCTGTGATTTGAGTGCGTTTTGGTAGGTTTTGATCCGTGGATCTATTGCTAAACTTGTTGATCTATCTTCCCTTGCGTTTTCGTGGCTCAATTCCACCTTTTCCCCCTTCGATTTGGTGTTTTTCGGAGCCATTTTCCGCCCCAAAAAGTCAAAATCGGGTCAAAATCGCGTCCCAGGGCAGCCCGGCCTCAAAGCCCGGCCAGGCCGGCCTCAAAGGACCCCAGGCCGGACCCCTACCCGAGCCTCCCGGCCTCAAAGCCCGGCCAGGCCGGCCTCCCCGAAAACTTCCGCGTTCCTTCACCGTTTTGGCCATAACTTTTGACTCGGGCCTCCGTTTTGAGTGATATTTAGCCCATTTTGTAGGAAATTACATAATCTACATCACCATTGCAGGAGATCCATCATTAATTGAATCCTAATTCGTGAGCAAGCACGAAACGTTTCAGCCTATAGGGTGAAGATCGTCGGAGAGAGGTATAATCATCCCGAATCTTCTCCCTCTTGCCATTCCTTTGTGAGCCAACTTACCTTGTGATTACCTTACCTATTGAGGATAGTTCATCTTTGATTGCTTGGGCTTTGCACAGTTGTACCGTGTAGTTTCCGAGCGAACGTTGTATGCGCTAATTCATATAGTTTAATTTGTTGGCACAAAGTGAGTGAGCAAAAAGTGAAAAAGCAAAAGAGAGAAGAGAAAAGAGAGAGAAGAGAAGAGAAAGAATAAGAGAGAAAAAGGAATCCACCACTTTCCATACCACTTCTAGGAAGCACGCAAACTCGATGAACATCTCGTAGGTGGTGCATTGTGTGCAAATCTTTTAGCCCACCAATAAATTGCAATCGAACTAGCGGCTCTCCTTGTACTTGTGCAACACGAGCTTTATAGTCTTCGCTAGGATCATTTGGTTCCTTAGCTCACATTTTGGTTGCACTAGTCTCATTTATCTCCTTGCGTGCGTTTCCATACCTTTTGGAGATCGACTTGTCGTTGCTTTGTGATCTTGTGGTTCTCTACTTGCCATTGCAATATCTTGGTTTCCGGTTGTTCCATATGCTTTCCACTTTCCTTACCTATCCACCCATAAGCCGTGTGTGTTTTGGAATGTGTTTTTTTGGATCTTTCGAACTCAAGTCACTTCATTCTTTTTGTTATCGGTTTCTCTTGGCATGGTCCACTAGTTCCAATATTTGCTAAAAGGTGA
The DNA here is from genome assembly GCA_028641055.1 of Alopecurus myosuroides. Lineage (NCBI taxonomy): Eukaryota > Viridiplantae > Streptophyta > Magnoliopsida > Poales > Poaceae > Alopecurus > Alopecurus myosuroides. The sequence goes on along the minus strand of CM054063.1, from coordinate 113,059,514 downwards.
GGTTTGAGCTCTTAGGTCTTCACACTCTATATATACACTTGTGCTTGTGAGTAACCATGTGTAGCGAGAGCGGAGCATATGGAGGCCATGATGACCACGACGAGAACATGATGGACCACTACGACTACAACAACGACAACGACTACAACGAGCTAGACATGGACCACCACTCCTACGAGCACGACATTGTGGTTGACCACTACTACGAGCATGACATGGTGGATCACCACCACTACTACGACCACGACGTCGAGCTCTACACCGACTACTCCTCCCCAAGCATCATCGACATGGAGGAGCACCACACCAACCACGACAACTTCGACTCCATGAGCTCCAACGACATGAACCACTACTACAACTATGACACCGCAAGCTTGGATGACGAGATGGAGCCATGCTACACCGACAACGCATCCACAAACATGACGGAGTACGACACCGACAACGACTCCACAAGCATGAGGGACAATATGGACCTCTACACCTACTTCGACTCCGACATGGATGAGCTCACTTACAAGAACTTCCTCTCCAAGCTTCGAGGGACAAGATATCATATCTCATATGGTTCATGCTCAACACCAAGGAACTTCAAGGAGACTGCCAAGGCCAACACAAGACAACTCCCTTCAACCTCAAGATGGTGCAACGACAAGAAATCCGACAAGTTGGCAACGTCAAGATGGGCTCCTTCCACATCAAAACGGCGCCACAAGAAGGACATCATCGAGGCCCCATCAAGCGAGAAAGACAAGAAGCCAAGGCATCCGAATGACTTTCGGAGTCATCACACACATGAAGTGCGGGAACGCCGCAAGCTTCATCATCAACAAACTTCAAGCTATCATCACCAAGTCCATCACCAAGATCGTCGCCATGATCATCATCGACATATGGGAGAGAGTGGTACACCCACCTCACCGCATCCTCCACCACAAACACCGCGAAGACATTGGTTTGAGCATTGCTCGCCATCACCACTACCTCGACCTCGGCACCTACAAGGCCGTGGTGACCCTCTTCAAGATCACCCTCTATGACCGGATATTCTTCATCACTCACCTTCTCCAAGCTCGACTCATGACTATGGTCTACATGGCTTCATGGATGGTGCTCGCCCACATTCAAGGCTTCCAAGGCAAAATGTGTGTCACCACCACAATGACCACCAAGACCAAGTCCCTTATCAAGAAGGTACCATCGACATGGCTTCGAGTGAATGCCTCCCACAACTCCACCACAATGACCACCGACGCCATCCTCTCCATCATGACCGCCATCGCCAAACTAATGAGGATGACCAACATGAGCTTCCGCTACCCATCTTTGATGAAGACCCACATGAGATACTTCCTCAACGCCAAGCAAGTGAGAATGCTCCGTATGGCTTGTCTTTCCCCATCTTTTAGGAAGACCCCAATGAGCGTCCACTTCGACAACAACCAAGTGAGATTGCTCAATTTGCTACTTCACTTCCCATCTTTGATGAGGACCCATATGAGCACCACCATCATCAACAACCAAGTGGGCATGCTACAAATGATCTCTCACTTCCTCTCTTTGATGATGACCCCTATGAGCGCCCACTTCGACCACCACTAGGCACGGATGCTACTCATGATTTCTCATTTCCCATGTTCGATGAGGAACCTCTTGAGCGACCACGTCACCAACAAGAAAGTGAAGATGATCCAAGTGACCTCTCACTTCCTATTTTTGATGAGGACCCACATGAGCGACCTCGTCACCATCAAGCAAATGGAGATGCTATCCATGATTCTTCTTCTCCCATACTGGATGAAGCACCGCACCATCAAGACCATGAAGACAACGACTTGAGCGCCGTTTGTCTGAATGTTACTAGGTGCAAGGACCATGAGCGTCATCATCCATATGAGGAATGGGAGCCTCCACCTCATCTTCACCGAGATTGTGCTTTTTATTCGCACCCCGCCTTCGACAAGGATCAAGATCATCCTCGCCATGGACACTATGATACCACTACTTCATCAAGGCAAGAGGCAAGAGACACTTCATCACCGACAACCATCCACAACACCCATGTGCGCCATACTTTGAGGAAGGACTATGGTCTCCATGATCAAGCACATGAGCGTCATCATCACCATGAACCACTTGAGGATGCTACAAGGCATGGCTTACACTACCACATCACGGAGATGATCGAGCCTTCTTCGACACAAGCCATGACCCTACCTCCTCCGCCAAGCAAGCCCAACATTCCACACTTGGAGATAAAACCAAGAGACGAGATGCTCGATTCCTCCTCGCCACATGCTATGACACTACCGACTCCAAGCAATGAAACTACCTCGACAAACCCGCACACCTCAAGTGCCAAGACTTTGGAGCCTTCTAGTGTCCCCTTTCAAACTTCTAGTGAGACGAGTGGTGAGAGAGATATCCACCATCACGTGAGTGAGAGCCACAAGCCCATAATGAGTGGGAAAATCATGAGTGTTCTTAGAGGCATCGCCATGATAGCCACCAATAGTGAGATGAGAGTTGAGAGAAAAACCCCATGTGTGCTTATCGACACTAACGACTTACCAACTTTCTCTCCATCTTTGTTGTCTATTTTGCAGAGATTTGGTGACCCTATCAAGCATCCTCGACCTCATGGACTTCTCCACATACAAGGCTCTCCAGACCGCATGAACATCGACACCGACTTGAAGATTTGGAAGGAGCACATTCCACTCGTCATGATCCACATGGGGATTCACAAGAGCTTCTACGACAGCATTCTCCATCCACACTCCTCAAGTCAAGATCTACACGACGCTTCACAAGCACTTCAACAACAACGCCTTCTACGCCTACATATCACATGTCAAGAGGTGCATGGAGTTCGACAAGCGCATCCAGGACAACGACTTCTATGCCTACCTCCCTCATGTCAAGATGCACTTGGAGATCGACAAGCGTGTCAACGACAATGACAACCATGACTACATGCCAAACGCCAAGATGTACATGGACTTCGACAAGAGAATCAACGACAACGCAACAAATGTCAAGTTCATCTACACTCTACCGCTCCCACAACCAATGGAGCAACCACCTCTTGAGCTCTTCGACGACGGCTACATCGCCTTTCAAGCTCATCCTCTTCCATCCAATGAGGACCATGTCAAGATCGTCATCGCCTTTGGACTACACCCTCCACGAACATACCTTGGCATGATCTTCGATAAGAGGCTTAACTTCAACGACTACACCGCCATTCAAGATCTTTTTCACCAAACCAAGGACGACCACTTCAACATCGTCATCGCGTTTGGACCACCCCCACTACGAGCCTACCGTCACATGAACTTCGACAAGCGGCTCAACTTCAACGACATCTTTGTCGTCACCATTCCTTCTCCCGCTCATGCATGGATGGAACAAGAGTCGAGGAAGACTCTTTTTCAAGGGGGGGGGGAGATGATGCAGCCCACCGTATTCAACCAAGCACAACACCGATACACGACAAGGTGAACTCACTCCTATCTCCGTATGTTTCCGGTGACTTGGTGAACGGTGCGCTACCTCATGAAATACCCCTCTACATGCATAGGTTGGATAAAACCATGGAGCCCAAGACGGTGCACTCGATGATCAAGAACATGCCCAAGACGGTACCCAAGAAGATAGGAAAGAAGTGGGAGAAGACGACATCAAGATCGGAGCTCCGAGGAGGAAGAACGGAGGGAAACGGGGTCCCCGGCCTCAACCCCCGGCCAGGCCGGCCTCCCCCTCCCTCAGGCCGGCCAACCAACAGAAGAGGTCGGCCTCCACCTCTCCCACCCCGGCCTCAGGCCGGCTGCACATGGGAGCCAGGCCGGCCACCTGCCCGAAGGCCCCGGACCCCACCCCGGCCCCAGGCCGGCCCAGGCTGGGGCGCCCAGCTCCCACCCCGGCCTCACTGGCTGGCCAGGCCGGCCCCTCAGGCCGGCCTCCCTGCTGCTGCCCGAAGACAAGGAGAAGATGCCCTTTTTCCCCCACCTACCCCCCTAGGCTATATAAGGGACCAAGGTGGCTAGTTCTAGGGATAGTGTTGACTTGAGATAAGATTGGGCTTTGTGCTCCCCCTCCCATGAGGAGAACCTCCCCCATGGGATCCATGGCTACTCCATAGATTCATCTATTGGAATGTATCAAGATCTCTCCAAGTAGCTACTCTTTCACCTTGTGACTCTAGTAGTTCTCGCCAACCTTCCCCTTGTGGCTTCTGTTGGATCGGTGGACCGGCCGGTGAGAGGAATCGGTTCCAATTAGCGTGTTGTTGACTTGGGTTTGCGATCCCTTGTAGGCTTCATCCTATCAAGCAGGCAAAGAAAATAGATGTAAGTACGTGTAACATCCCTACTTTTGTGCAATAAAGAGAGGTGTTGTGTACATGGCATACATCCATGAAAAAGTGGACCAAAAATTTGCATCTGAAATTTAATCAGTGAATTAGCAGAAATCACTTAATCTAACCTCACACAAACTTGTTTTAAAAAGTTCTTCAAAATGAACCAAACATATGATAGAAATGTCACATTTTTGGAGAGCTTTCCAATGAATATTTTTGTGTAATTTTTGGTCTCCAAAAAGGCCCCCAAAACCCCAATTTCTCTCTGTTTTCAGCCCAGGAGGACCTCTCTGTAATTCTCCAGTTTTTGCAGCTGGTTTTCCGAGAATTGTTTTTCATTCCCTTTTCTTCCTCGCGTCCGGCCAGAAGGACGAGAAGACGACACCGCCGCGCCACCTTCTTCTTTCCCCGCGACGTGGACGAGTAGGAGACCCCGGGAGCCGTCCGCAACGAGGAGTCTCCTCAGAACCCCCCGGTTGCCTCCTCTCTCTGCCTCTCTCCCCGTGAACCCGAACCCTAAACCTCACCGGCGATCTGCCACCGCTGCCGTTCTACCGCCTCCGCGGCCTCACCGAACATATCTACGGACAGCGCCGACCTCCCCTACCTCGGAGCTGCCGGGATGGCCTAGGGGCCGTCAATCGCGCCGCCGTCTTCCCCTCCGGCTGCCGGCCGATTCCTCATGGCGCCGTCGACCCCCTGCTTCCCCGACCTCGCCGAGCAGCTCGTTGTGCTCAGGGTGAGCTTCTACTCCTCCATGTCCTCTCCGTTTCTCTCCTAGTGCTCGGAATCGTCGACCCCGTCGGAGCCCGAGGTCCTCCGCCGTAGAATCCCCACGGCGGCTCGCCGTCGTCGACTTCCAGCAAGAGGCGCTGCCCTCTCTTGGTTCCCCTCGACGAGACAGAGCGAGTGCACCAAACGGTGCATCTGGGGGCCGCCGACGACCATCTCTGCCCCCGGCCGGCCACCTCGTGAGGTCACGGCGACGTCATCACGACGTCACCTGGCACGGTGTTGCGCCCAGGTTTTTTCTGTTTTTGTTTTATTTAAGTTTAAACTGACAGGTGGGGCCCACATTAAAATAGAAATAACAGAAATGATTAAAATTTGTAAATTAAATAACTTTTCATTTATAACTCCAAAAATTATGAAAAAATATGCAAAATGTTCAGAAAAATGTGAGCTATTTGTTTATGTCATTTTCATTCATGGTTGAAAAAGTTCAAAATGAGGCCATATTTGGAGTTTGAATTAAATTCATCTAAATAATGAAAATAAAGTTTTAATTCATCAAAATTAGAAAATTAAGTGTAAGTCATTTGAGCAACGAATTTTGGACACACCTCTAGAGTAGGGTTTTCTCCCCCTCCGGTAATCGTCGTTTTCAACGTAAAACCCTAGCTTTCTGTTCTATCTTCCAAGCCTTAAATCCATTGCATTGTTTTGATCGTACATACATATTGTGCATTTCACGGTTACCATGTATTGATTGTTTGCCTTCTTTCCGGTGTTGCTTGTTACCGGTAGACCGAGACCCAGAGGTTGATCCAGGCTTCTACGACAACCCCAGTTTCACCTTCGACGAGCAAGGCAAGCACAACCTCATGGCTACCCCATGTTTTGAGTCCTTTTAACCTCTTACTCATGCATGCGATTCAACTTAGGTTTGAGTCTGTTAGAGTTAACCTATCCACTTCATGACCCCCATATATGTCAACTTCATACATGTTTACCCTCCTTGTATGACTTGGGTTGTTTGAGTATCGTAGAGCCTTATGTGTTATGCTTAGCCATGCTTAGTGTTCTGATCTACTTCATCCGGTTCATGATTTGGGTAACTTCGATAACCTTTTATGTTGATATGTTTGTGAGTACTGAGCATGTGAAACTGACTAAGGCTTGCACGGGAGGCCACTTGGTTAGTGGTTATTCGTTCAAGACTTGCCAACCCTAGGAATTAAGGTCTCGCCGCAGAAGCCAAGACTGAGCGTCCAACCACACGCGGGGCCTAACAGACCGCGCTCGGCTTACTAACTTGTTTGATCACTTCCATGGGTCACATAGTTTGAGTTTTCCATTTGCGGGTGTGTCATAAAATGTTTTGGAGAAAACTACGGCGTGACCGGGACCAGTGATGGACGTAGACGGATCTTGTCCCGACTCACAGAACAGGTGCCGTCAGGAGGTGGACAACTCCCTGTTGACGGGCTGGCCCTGTTTGGGTTGACTCATGGATAGGGTTAAGCAAGGTAGAGGCCATGGTCAACCACCCTCTACCGCGCTCTTAGATAGGAGCGTTACCGCGTGGTATTAAGAGTCGGTTGATACATGTGGGTAAAGTGTACCACCCTGCAGGGATAAATCTTTTAAAAAGCCGTGTCCACGGTTAAGGACGACTTGGTGAAAGACACGAGGTCATAGATAACTCTAACGGAATGAATAAAACTTGATGACAACGAATGAAGTATGTCTCCTCGACTACGTCGAGAGGGTGATTCTTGTAGCATGAGGTAGTCTGGGAATAAGAAAGTACTGGTGGACAAAAGAACATGATGATCTCAGTAGTTGAGTAGATTCCCCTTCTGTTTTAGAAATGTTCTTTACACGTGCTATTTCTTCCTCGACTTCGGAAAACAAAGTTGGCTTTACGCAAAGAACTTAGAACCCAAGTCTTGCTGAGTAACTTTTGTAGTCAACCTTGCCTCGTTGTTGTTTTGTTTCAGACTTCGGTGATGCAGCTGAAGAAGGGTTCTACCTCGACGTCGATGAGTAGTTAGGGGTTCCCAGGTGGCAGCCTGGTATCTATAGTATGGGTTTGACTACGTTGCTTATGTCTCGGACTCTTAGTCATTTTTCGGTCTTGTTGTATAGCAACATATTTGCTTTCGCTACTTGTTGTAATGTTGGGTTGCTTGACCTATGTTGGTCGTGTAACTTCTGCGTGTAAGACTACTCTAGTATGACTTGTTTAATACTACTTTCATGTCTAGAGTGCTGCTTTGATCGGTTGATGATTTCGAGCCCGTTACTATACAGTTTTGGCTATGCTTGCATATTTGTCGCAGTCGAGGGGTTGTGGAGCCGATAATCCATGTCCAAGCCCGCCTTCCGATGTGATTCGGCCTAGGGCGAGGTAACCCTAGTAACCCTCGATTGTTGTTGCACTTACTAGACACATAGCATCTCTGTATAGCTTTGGTCCTGTTCCTTCAGTTTCATCCGACTCGTGGACGCTTGGTTATGCATAATTGGTTCTGACTAGCATGGATACAAGGAGTAGTAGACCGTGGTCATCCGGCCTGCGTGCCGATGAATCCGGTCTGCCTGCCATTGTTTGTTGCAGCCGGGCCTAGTAACCCTGAAGCCCTTATCGGTCCATGACTAGGAGCACATAACAGTATGTATATCTCTGGGTCCAGGGTCTGACAAGTCTTGGTATCAGAGCAGGACTGCCTGTAGGAAACCCTTGCCTTCGGTTGATGTTGAGTCTAGAACTTGTGAAAACTATTTTGAAAAGACAAAAGAGTTGTAAAAACCTTATTAGGATTCTTTTTACTCCTTATCTGGTATCGCTCTAACTCCGAGTCACCGTACCTTATTTGTTTTTATGTGTGTTGTCTCCTTTGTGTTACCTAAAAGTTAGGAGCAAAATTGTTGGGTGTTTGCTTCCGAGTACTTCCTTTCAGGTTGTGATAGTTCCAAATCCCAATCGTTTTCTTCATGTCTTTTGACATCTTGCAAATGTGTTTGTTTCAGATGACCTCCGGACAGGTTGTTTGACACACTCTTTGCCTTGGAGTTCCAGCTTTTCCCTATCTACTTGCCTCAGCCTCTGCAAACCTAGGAGCCCCTTGGTACCCTGTGTACAATGTGTATGAGCAGTACCATGACTTTAATCAGTCCTAGTACCTATGTGTTGTCGGTCTTCCACAGTTAGATGGTACCATCAATCCTGCTATGCACTACGCTGAGGGTCTTGGTTTCACTGTTGAGATGGTTGTGCAGGATGTTGCACGACACTGTATTAACATGATTTGCCATTACTGATCTCCTTGTTGCTTATGCTCATCGTGAGCGTGAGCTTTATGCACTAGTCGACACCCTTCCAGCTAGTCTCAGGACTGTGACAGATAGAGTGATGCCATTTGTTGAGAGTGGTCTCATTCAAACCTCTGAGATAGAGCTTCCATCGGTACTTGTGCCCTCTTCGGTCGCGTCTCCAGATGTTGGAGGTGATATTCCCCCTCATGGACGCATGCGGAGACCTGGGATGGTGTGTGGTGTACCACAGTCTATCCATGGACCGCATGATGAGTCTGTTCGTCGCTACTATGGTGCTCCGGTTCCACTTCCTTTCGACTTCGTAGGATACTGAGACTGTTGTCGGTTCCAGCGAGAGTAGTAGTTTCTTTCATGTACTCGAAACCCGAAGTTGTAGAAAAATAGTGTATACGAACAGAACTTCGGTGATCTGTATCTACCATACTTCCTTCAGTGTTGTATGTACTTAAGCTTGTATGCTTGTACCGCCACTATGTATGGTTTGTACTTCGACTGGTCTCAATAAACAGTTGTATGTTGTTATCTCCATGTTGATGAAATGATACACCTCATGTTCATTCGTTCTGTTCTACTATATTTCGTCATGTATCTTGATTCCGCTGAAACTATCACATGTCGTTCCATTATATCTTTTTCCATGCATGTGTTGTTCATGATTCTTCTTCCTTTTACTCAGGATATCAGGTGGTACTCGTGGCCGTAACAATCCTCCTCCTAAGCCAACACCTCCGCCGCCACCCCCAATGGCGCTGGTGTTGCAGAGCATTGAGAAAGGAATATCTGAGGAATGAATATCTTCTGGAGCGTGTGGCCAAGAACACTGAACGTCGTGCTGCCGGTGTTACACTTGTGGATTTCCACAAGGCTTAGCCACCATACTTTATTGAATCTACTGAGCCTCTCGACGCTGGCGATTGGCTTCACACAATGGAACGCATGTTCCTGGCTCTTCGTGTCTAGGACCGTGACCGTGTGAACTTCGCCACCTACAAGCTTGAGGGTGTTGTTGGTGCTTGGTGGGAAGGCTTCCTGGCGTTGCAGGCGCCAGATTATGAGGTCACCTGGGCAGAGTTCTGTACTACTTTCCGTGAGGCCTATATCCCAAAGGAAGTTATGGACGCTAAAAGGAAGGAATTCCTTGATCTTACCCAGGGCAATATGAGCATTGAGGCCTATTGTCATACTTTCACTCATCTGGCTCGCTATGCTCCTCGTGACGTCACTAATTACGAGGACAAGCAGGATCTGTTTCGCAAGGGCCTGAACCCAACTGTTCGTTATGATCTGTTGCCCTTCAAGTTCCAAAACTTTCAGGCAGGCCATCACTCTTGAGTGTGGCAAGAAGGAGATGGAGACTGCTATGAAAAAGAGTGCTAAAGATTCCCGTGCATCACTTTATGGTCTTAAGAGGAAGCGTCGTGTGTTCATTCCATACAGCGATGTGCCCAGGGACCCGTTCCAGCCAAGGCCATCTAGATATGCTCCTCGTCCGCCTGCACCACCTGCTACATCAACCTATGGCGGTGGACAAGGTTATCGCCCTCCAGCTGCCGCTCCCCCTAGCAATGTCTGCTATCGGTGTTGCCAGCCTGGTCACTTCTCGAGGGAGTGCCCTCAGAATCATGCTGAACGTGCAGCTCCTCCTCCTAAGAAAGCGGTGAAGCCTGCTGGTGATGGACGTAGTCATCTTAACCACGTGATTATTGAGAATGCTCACGAAGATCCAAGCGTCTTACTGGGTACGATTCATGTAAACTCAATTTCGGGTTTAGACTTATTTGACTCTAGAGCATCGCATACATTCATATCAGAAGGGTTTGCTAAAATGCATGGGATACCTTTTGAAAAGTTATCAAAATCGTTGATGGTAAACTCCCCTGGTTGCAACTAGCAAACCACCATGGTTACGCCAGAACTCATGGTTGAGGTGGGATATTGGAAATTCCCCACAACCTTCATTGCACTAAAGTCCACTGGCCTGGATGTCATACTGGGTATGGATTGGCTCTCGAAATATGGAGCTATTCTGGATTGTGCAACAAAATCCCTCACCTTGAAACATCCTTCCGGAGTTTCTATTGATTATTGGTCAGAGTTCACCATTCCGCCATCAGCATGCACACAACTTTCTCTAGAACGGCAGCTATACTTCATGCAAGGTGATTATCCTCCTGAACTTCATGAGTTACCTATAGTCAGTGATTTCCCTGATGTGTTTCCTGAAGAGTTACCTGGCATGCCACCTGACCGAAGTGTGGAATTTGTCATTGAGTTAGTCCCTGGTACCGATCCTATGTCCAAAAGACCTTATCGTATGGCCCAGAGGAGTTGTTTGAATTGAAGCGGAAAATAGAGGAGTTAGAAGAAAAAGGTTTCATCCAACCTCGCACATCTTTTTGGGGTTGTCCCACTATCTTTGTCAAGAAGCGGGATACCAATGTTCCACGTCTGGGTTTTGATTATCGGCCGCTGAATGCAGTGACCATCAAAAACAAATACCCTCTTCCAAGAATCAATGATCTGTTTGATCAGTTAGCTGGTGCAACTGCCTTTTCCAAGATGGACCTGCGATCAGGATACCATCAAATAAAGATCAGAAAGGAGGACATTCCCAAAACGGCGTTTACTACTCGTTATGGTCTTTACGAGTACACCGTCATTTCTTTCGTTCTCACCAACGCTCCAGCTACCTTCATGCGGCTTATGAACTCGTTATTCATGGAGTATTTTGATAAGTTCGTCGTGGTCTGTATCGATGATATCCTGGTCTATTCCAAAACCAAAGATGAACATTTTGAACATCTGTGTTTGGTGTTGTCTAAACTCCGTGAGCACAAGGTGTATGCCAAGTTCTCCAAATGCGAGTTCTGGTTAAAAGAGCTCGTCTATCTCGGACACGTAGTGTCTGCTGAAGGTGTTGCCGTCATTCCATACAAGGTTGAAACCATTCTGGACTGGGAAACACCTAAGTCAGTCAAGGATGTTCGGATTTTTCTTGGGATGGCAGGTTATTACCATCGTTTCATCGAGAACTTCTCCAAAATTGCAAAACCTATGTCTGAACTTCTTAAGAAAGTCAAAAAGGATGAGTGGTTAGAACAGGCAGAGGAAAGTTTCCAAACTCTGAAAACCAAACTGACAACCGCTCATGTGCTTGTTTTTCCTAACACGAGCAAGGACTTTGTCATCTTCTGTGATGCCTATCAACAAGGACTCGGTTGTGTGTTAATGCAAGAAGGTCATTTGGTGGCTTATGCTTCCCGTCAGTTGAAACCACATGAGCGCAACTACCCAACTCATGATCTCGAGCTAGCAGCCGTAGTCCATGCTCTTAAGAAGTGGCGTCATTATCTTCTTGGTAATCGTTGTGAGTTATACTCAGATCATCAGAGTCTGAAATATCTGTTTACCCAACCAGATCTGAATCTCGGACAGAGAAGATGGTTGGAGATAATCAAGGACTTTGACTTGGGCCTCAACTATCAACCGACAAAGCAAATGTCGTCGCTGACACGCTGGGTCGGAATTCTTATTGTAACAATTTGATGATACAACAAGCCCAACCTTCTCTTCATGAGAAGTTCTCCAAACTGAACCTTGAAGTGGACCTGGACGCCTTCTTCCTCGAGGAGCCGGAGGAGGACGTTGCCGAGCTAGCCGGAGCAGCTGTCGAGGGCGCGGCTAGGGCACGAGTCGAGGATCCTGCCGCGGTGGTGCCTCCGCCTCGTTCAGCTACGGTGCTGGTTGCTGGTGAAGAGGCCACGAGAACCGACTGAGTCCCCGGGATGCCGGGCGTAATTTTTTTTTTTAACTTTTTCCCTTGACTTTTGTCCCCGGGATGCCGGGTGAAATTGTAGTACTTGAATATTTTAACTTCGTAAATGATGAAGCGGTTCGTTCTTCTTTCTGCATGTTGCTTGTTGCTTTGCCATCCTTTTTTCCTTACCCGGTGGTAGAGTTCTAGCCTTTCCACCAGGTGTAGCCCCCGAGATTGGGGCCGGCTTCCATTGGCAGGCGCGTCGAATCTCCAACGCCTTTGGTAAAAAAGATTGGCTTGTTGCGCCTAGTTAATCCATGTATTGAAAATTTTGATTAGTTCGTTAGTTCCTTCGAAGCAAAATTCCTTAGATATTATTGCTTTTTGGAGTGGCGGCGCCTTAGTACGACTAGCGCGGTTTGCATTTGCATTCCTTCCCGTCTGGTCATTACTCTTGCCAACGTGTCAGCCGGGTTGCGGTCTGCGGTCGGAACCGAAGAGGGGACCGTCTGGCCCGGGATGCGGTTGCGAACCTGAGGCGGACTTAGGCATTTTTCGCACGAGGCTTTTTAGGTAGTCGGCTGAGCCTCAAGTTTTAGTCGTTTTTCGCGTGTGGTTTTCCGGCTTCCACTTTGGCCGGCTGAACTGCCGGGTTGCGGTCTTCAGCCGGATCCGCAGAGTGGACCTTTGACCTTGAACATGTTACTTCTTCGGCTAGCTTTTGAGATACGAGCTGGCCACTTTGCTAATAGTAAAACGATAATAAATGTGTTTGAATCGGCCATCCGAGTGTTATGCTCAGGGATGCCGGCGAAATTTATTGATATCTTGGGGTACGGGGGATTTATACTTAGGTGTGGAATGGGCATAGCAGCTCTACATTCCACGGGAGCTCCGTCTCGTCGTAGGAGGTGTTTGCCTTGTTATTGCGCGGCTCGCGTATGTCGATTAGGTAGTAGGCGTTGTTGCTTAACGCCCGGATGATATCGAAGGGGCCCTCCCATGGGGAGGACAACTTGTGGAGGCCTTCCGTGTCCTGGATCAGTCGGAGCATGATGTCTCCTTCTCTGAAGGCGAGCGGCCGGATCCTCCGACTGTGATACCGGTGGAGGTCTTGTTGGTAGATGGCCGATCTGGACAAGGCCAGATCGCGTTCTTCCTCGAGTAAATACACCCCACCTTGGTTTACCCGCCTTGCGTCCTCCTCGATGTACATGATGGCTCGGGGTGAGTCGAACTATATGTCAGCCGGGCGGACAGTTTCTGCGCCATACACGAGGAAGAACGACGTGTAACCGGTGGACCGGCTGGGTGTAGTCCTCAGGCTCCAGAGAACGGAGGGGAGTTCTTCTATACAGCAGCCGAGCGCTCTCTCAAGCGGGTTGACTAGCCGGGGCTCGATGCCTGCTAGGATCCGGCCGTTTGCCCTCTCCACCTGGTCGTCCGACTAGGGGTGTGCAACGGACGCCAGGTACAGTCGGATCCCCTTGTCCCCGCAGAATTGCGCGAAAACACCCTTGGCGAAGTTCGAGCCGTTGTCAGTGATGATGCTTTGTGGGTAGCCGTAGCGGTAGATGATGTCCTTGAAGAAGGTGATGACGGTCTGACCATCTAGCTTCTTGATCGGCTTGGCCTCGATCCACTTTGTAAACTTGTCTATGGCGGCTAGCAGGTGGGTCATGCCGCCTCGGGCTGTCCTGAATGGGCCCACCATGTCCAGTCCCCATACGACAAAGGGCCAAATGATGGGGATGGTTCTGAGTGCCGTGCTCGGCGTGTGCTTTTGCGCCCTGAAGCGCTGGCAGCCATTGCAGGCCTTGATCATCTTTTCAGCGTCGGCTGCTATGGTCGGCCAGTAGAGTCCGTAGCCGATGGCCTTTGAGCATGTTGCTCGGGTTGACGCGTGGTGGCCGAACTCGCCCTTGTGTATTTCCTCCAGGAGACGGATGCCCGTCTCCGTCTCATTGCAGCGCAGGTAGATGCCGGGCAGGCGAGCCCTCGGGTCCGGCTGGAGAGTACCCGGGATGGGCAGGCGAGCCCCCGGGTCAGCCTGGAGATCACCCGGGCCGGGCAGGCGAGCCCCCGGGTCCGGCTGGAGATCGCCGGGCTGGGCAGACGAGCCCCTGGGTCCGGCTAGAGAGTACACGGGCTGGGCAGGCGAGCCCCCGGGTCTGGCTGGAGAATACCCGGGATGGACAGGCGAGCCCCCGGGTCCGGCTGGAGAGGTCCTGCTGGAGATCACCCGGGTCGGGCAGGCGAGCCCCCGGGTCTGGCTGGAGATCACCCAGGCTGGGCAGGCGAGCCCCCAGGCCCGGCTGGTCGATGGTTGCCAGGACTTGTGTCGTGGCTGTTTTGGAGCTGGATGGAGGTGTCGGGCAGGTGGTGACTTCTGAGTCTTTTGGGTCGGCTGAGTCAGGCGGTAGTACTATGGAGTGGGAGTTTGGTGATGGGGTGATTGACGGCTTGTGGAGGTGCTCGAGGAAGACGCCAGGCGGTACCGTTTGCCTGGTGGAGGAGAGCTTGGCAAGCATATCAGTTTTCTCATTGAGCGCTCGCGGTACATGGTGGAACTCGCAACCATCGAAGCATGCACAGAACTGCTGCACAAAGAAGTGGTAGGCGGCCATGTTGTCGTCTTTGGTGTCCCAGTTGCCGGAGGTTTGCTGAAATACAAGCTTAGAGTCGACGAAGAAGAGGATGCACTGTATATTCATTTCCTTGGCTAGCCAGAGGCCGTAGACTAGTGCCTCTTATTCGGCGACGTTGTTTGAGGCCTTGAAGTGAATTTGCAGGGCGTACTCCAGGCGGTCGCCCTTGGGCGAGCTGATGACGATCCCGGCTCCCAAGCCCCGCACATCTTAGAGCTGTCGAAGTGCATCCGCCAATAGGCGGAGTCGGGAACCGGGGGAGATACTGGGTCTCTGCCCAATCGACGATGAAGTCCGCCAGCACTTGTGACTTGACGGCTTTGCGGGGTTGGTAGAACACCGTGTGCACGGCGAGGTCGACGGCCCATTTGGCTACGCGGCCTGTGGCGTCTTTGTTGCTGATGATCTCGCCAAGCGGCGCCGTGTATACCACAGTGATGGGGTGCTCTCGGAAATAGTGGCTTAGCTTCTTGGCGGCTAAGTACACACCGTACGCCATCTTCTGGTAGTGCGGGTAGTATACCGGTCGCTAGACCGGTTGGTCCTTTCCGTCTTCCGGGCGCTCAACGATTAAGACGGCACTAACAACCTGGTGGTGGCGGTGATGTAGAGAAACATGGGCTCGTTTGGAGTTGGCGGGGCCAAGATGGGATCTTGTGTGAGCGTGCGCTTGAGGTCACGGAAGGCGGCGTCCGCCTCGTGGGTCCACTTGAATTTGTCCGCCTTGTTTAGGAGGCCGTATAGCGGGAAGAACTTTTCTTCGAGCTGGCTGATGAACCTGCTGAGTGATGCCTGGCACCCGGCGAACCTCTGTATGTCGCGCAGGACGGTTGGTCGTTCCATCCTCTAGATGGCAGAGAACTTCTCCGGGTTCGCCTCGATTCCTCGTTCCGATACGAGCAAACCAAGGAGCTGACCGGCTGGTACGCCGAACACACACTTGGTGTGGTTGAGCTTCATCTTGTAACGCCTCAAGTTTGCGAAAGTCTCCTCGAGGTCGTCGAGGAGAGTGGATCTCTCCTTTGCCTTGACGACGATGTCGCCCACGTACGCGTGTACGTTGCGGCCGATTTACTCTTGCAGGCACTTCAGCATGCGCCTTTGATAGGTGGCACTCGCATTCTTGAGCCCAAAGGGCATGGTGATGTAGCAGTATGCCCCGTATGGGGTGATGAATGTTGTTCGTATTTGAACATCCGGGTTCGAAGGGATCTGGTTGTACCCGGAGTAAGCGTCCAGGAATGATAGGAGGTCGCAGCCGGCGGTGGAGTCGATGACTTGATCCATCCGGGGTACCAGGAGTGCGAATGGGTCCTTTGGGCACGCCTTATTTAGCCCGGTGTAGTCGATGCACATACGCCATGTGTCGTTCTTCTTTAGCACCAGGACTGGGTTTGCCAGCCAGTCTGGGTGGTAGACTTCGCTGATGAAGCCGGCTGCGTGTAGTCGGACGATTTCCTCCCCGAAGGCTCTTCTTCTTTCTTCTCCTAACCTTCGGAGACGCTTCTTGACCGGCTTGGCGTCTGGATTGATGTGGAGAGAGTGCTCAGCCACCTCCCTCGGTACACCTGGCATGTCTCTTGGTTCCCATGCGAAGATGTCCCGATTCTCACGAAGGAAGCCGGTGAGCTTGTCTTCCTATTTCTGGCTGAGGGCTCCTTCGAGGGTGAGGAACTTGCCATCCAGCTGGTTTGGGTTTAGCGGGAACTCCTTGCTCTCGCGGGCCGGATGGAATTGTGCCTCATCCTTAGGCCTCTTGCCTTCCGGGATCTCCGGCTGCTCGTTAGCTATCTGCCGCTTGATGTCCTTCAGCTCCTGCGCCACCATCAGGACTTGCGCCATGCGCGAGCCGACTATAGTGCAGTCAACCGAGAGCCGGTAGTCGCCCACGGCCGTGATGGTGCCAAAAGGTCCCGGCATTTTCATCTTGAGGTAGCCGTAGTGCAGAACCACCATGAACTTGGCAAGAGCCGGGCGCCCTAGAATGGCGTGGTACGCGCTGCTATGGTCCACCACCTCGATGATGATGGTTTCCCGGCAGTAGTTGGTGGCGTCGCCGAATACGATGTCCAGACGGACCGTTTCGAGAGGACCGTTTCGATGGACCAAAAGTCTGAAGTGCCTATTTTCCCCGGAAGCATCAAGAATACCGAAGAGGAGTCGAAGACGGGCACCATGGGGCCACACCATAGGGTGGCGCGGGTCCCCCTGGCCGCTCCAGCTATGTGTGTGGTGCCCCTGGAGCTCCACCGCCTTTGCTCTTTCGCCTATTTAATCCCCCCGGATGAAAAACCCTAAACACCCGAGCAAAAATCCCCGAAAAGTTCCGGAGCCGCCGTAACCGTCAACCCTATATCAGGGGGGTTCTGAATCTGTTTCCGGCACCCTGCCGGAGAGGAGATCATCACCGGAGGCTTCTACAACACCATTCCTGCCTCCGGAGTGATGCGTGAGTAGTTAATCCTTGGACTACGGGTTCGTAGTTGTAGCTAGATTGTTTTCTTCTCCTCTTATGCCTCCATGTTTAGATCTCGTGAGCTGCCTATCATGATCGAGATTGATCTTATGTAATTATATATGATGTGTTTGCTGGGATCCGATGAATATTGAACTTATGCCAAGTTGATTATAGTCTTTATTTGCATATGCTATTTGTGATCTTGCATGCTTTCTGTTGCAAGTGGTTGCTCTGGCCAAGTAGTTGCTAGTGACTCCAAGAGGGAGTATTTATGCTCGATAGTTGGTTCATGCCTCCTCACCACCTTGCTCGAGTGACAGAAATGTGAAGGGGGAGGATGTGATGTTGCCATTAGGGAGAAAACAGCGGTGAGAGTGCCCGCGTGCATAATCATTACTTGCATTACACACTTTGTTTAATGCAGTTATCAGTTGCTTGCAACTTAATATGTAAGGGGGTTCGGATGATAACCTGATGGTGGATTATTAGTTATAGATGCAGATGGATTCGGTCTATGTATATTGTTGTAATGCCCGCACTAAATATCATAGTAATCATCATGTTATATTGTGCACTACGGTGCAACCTCTGTTTGTCAATTGCCCAGCTGTAATTTGTTCACCCAGCATGCTATCATTTATGGAGAGACACCACTAGTGAACCTATGAACCCCGGTCCATTTTTCACACTGTTAAACAAACCACAACTATTTACTTCTTTCTTAACTTAATGCAATCATACATCATTTTCCACACTATACGTCTAATCTTTGTTTTCAGCAAGACCGGTGAGATTGACAACCTCACTGTACCGTTGGGACAAAGTATTTTGGTTGTGTTGTGTGCAGGTTCCACGTGTTGCCGGCACCACCGTTAGTGGCATCAACCTTCTTGAGATCCTCTTCCTCCTACTGGATTGATAACCTTGGTTCTTAACTGAGGAAAATTCTTGCCACTTGCTTATCACACCTTCCTCTTGGGGTTTCCAACACGCCATCCATAGCAATCATCTATCATCACAAGCAATAAAATAGTTTTCTTCCAAAAGGCGGTCATTTGTAAACATATCATCATTTTTACTATGAGGAGATGTATCAAGCATATAATCATTAATAGCAAAGGTATTTTCGAACACATCATCCACACGTTTAGATCTTTCTATATTATCATTGGAAGGAGCATGGATAGTTGATGAGGGGTTGACCTCTTGGGTGGTCCGATCTTCACGAATTGACCAAAAACACGAAGAACGAACGAAGAACGCGATGAACAGGATGAACACAAGAGGGGGAATCGAGGGGAAATCGTGGGAAAACGCGGGGAAACAAAAGGGAGATAATTAGTGGGAACTGAAGAATCCAAATCCCCCATCAACAAAACCCCGAGGGCCACCTACGGAACGATCGATCCAACCGAACTCACCTTGATTGAAACCGCTTCACACCCGTGGCCGGTCCACCACGCCAATAGAACCTCAAGGATTAACAGGAGGGAGATTGGGAAATTCCTCACTAGATCCCGAAGGGATAGGATAGGTAATTGAGGTGAATCTTGATACGGTTATAGATACACATCATAGGAGTAGCCTCACAAGAGGAGTCGCCTCAGAAGAGGGATACAAGGGCAATGCCCGAAGTTCTCAAATCATCCCTAAACCTTAGACTAGCAACCGGAGTCCCTTATATAGCCTAGGGGGTAGGTGGGGTGAAAAGGGGAATCTTCTCCTCTTTTGGACGCAGCTGCAGGGGGGGCGGCCTGTGAGGCCGGGGTAGGAGTTGGGGGCGCCCAAGCCTGGGGGCAGCCGGCCTGGGGGCCGGCCTAGGGCCGGGGTGGGGGTCGGATCCCTCCGAGTGGTGGCCGGCCTAGCGCCAGGGGGCAGCCAGCCTGAGGCCAGGGTGGGATGAGGGGAGGCCGGCCCCTTCTGGTTGGTGGCCGGCCTGAGGGTGAGGGGAGGCCGGCCTAGCCGGGGGGGAGTGAGGCCGGGGCCCCTGTTTATCCCCTTTCCCCCTCGTCCTTTCTCCGTTATTGATGCCGTCTTCTCCCACTTCCTTCCTAGCTTCTCGGGCATCATCTTGGGCATGAACTTTATCATCGTGGGCATCATCTTGGGCTCCATTGTGGGATCCAACCTATGCATGAAGAGGGGTATTTCATGAGGTAGCGCACCATTCACCAAGTCACCAGAAACATACGGAGATAGGAGTGAGTTCACCTTGTCGTGTATCGATGTGGTGCTTGGTGGAATAGAGTGGGCTGCATCATCTCCCCCCCCCTTCGAAAAGAGTCGCCCTCGACTCTCGGTCCATCCTTTCATGAGCGGGAGAAGGAATGTTGACGAGGAATATGTCGTTGAAGTTGAGCCGCTTGTCGAAGGTCATGCCATGGTAGGCTCGTTGCGGGTGTGGTCCAAAGGCGATGACGATCTTGACATGGTCCACATTGTATTGGTGAGGAAGATCTTGAGAGGCGATGTAGTCGTTGAAGTTGAGCCTCTTATCGAAGGTCATGCCAATGTATGCTTGTTGCGGGTGTGGTACAAAGGAGATGCCGATCTTGAAATGGTCCTCATTGGATGGGTGAGGAAGATCTTGAATAGCGATGTAGTCGTCCTCGAAGAGCTCAAGAGGTGGTTGCTCCATTGCTTGCGGGAACGGTAGAGTGTAGATGAACTTGACGTATTGGTTGCACGCCACTCCATTTGTTGCGTTGTCGTTTATTCTCTTGTCGATGTCCATGTACATATTGGTGGTTGGCATGTAGTCGTGGTGGTCATTGTCGTTGACTAGCTTGTCGAACTCCAAGTGCATCTCGATGTGTGGGTTGTAGACAGAGAAGTCGTTGTCGTGGAAGCGCTTGTGGAACTCCAAGTACATCTTGACATGTGGGATGTAGTCGTAGAAGGCGTTGTCGTTGACGTGCTTGTTATACTCCATGCACATTGTGACACGCGGTATGTAGGCGTAGAAGGCTTTCTCGTTGACGTGCTTGTCGTACTCCATGCACATCTTGACATGCGGGATGTAGGCGTAGAAGGCCTTGTCGTTGAAGTGCTTGGGAAGCGCCGTTTAGAACTTGACTTGAGGGATGTGTGTGGAGAATGCATTGTCGTAGAAGCGCTTCTCAAACTGCATGTGGATCATGACGAGCAGAATATACTCCTTCCAAATCTTCAAGCCGGTGTTGATGTTCATACGGTGTGGAGAGCCTTGTATGTGGAGAAGTCCATGAGGTCGAGGATGCTCGATAGGGTCACCAAATCGCTGCAAAAGAGTTAACAAAGACGGAGAAAGAGTTGGTAAGCCGTTAGTGTCAATAAGCACAAATTAGTTTTGGCTCTCAACTCTCATCTCACATTTGGTGGCTATCATGGCGATGCCTCTAAGAACACTCATGATTTTTCCACTCATGATGGGCTTGTGGGTCTCACTCACGTGATGGTGGATCTCTCTCACCACTCATCTCACTAGAAGCTTGAGAGGGGACACTAGAAGGCTCCCAAATCTTGGCACGTGAGGTGTGCGGGTTTGTCGAAGTCGTTGCATTCCTTGGAGTCGGTAGTGTCAAATCATGTGGCGAGGAAAGCTCAATCATCTCATCTCTTGGGTTGATCACCAAGTGTGGAATGTTGCGCTTGATTGGCGGAGGAGGTACCGTCATGGCTTGTTTCGAAGAAGGCTCCATCATCTTCGTGATGTGGTATTGTAAGCCATGCCTTGTAGCATGCTCAAGTGGTTGATGGTTATGATGATGATGTCCTTGGCTAGAATGGTAGCTTGAGCGTGGCCTTGTGGAGGTTAGAATGAGTTCCTTTGAAGTCAAGGGGAGTTTTTCACCCAATTCGTCGCTACCTCCATCAATGATAGATGTTCCATTGATGCCGGCTCTAGACAGGTTGCATCGTTGGTAATTATCTTGAGGATAGGTTTGAAGAACTCGTGTCACCACTCGCGATGAATTCTCGTCCTCATTGCAATTGACGCTTTTGTCACCATAGGGCGGCATGTCCAAGGAATTAAGAGCAAGTTGGTGCAAGGCATAGTATTGTCCTTCTCTGATGTAGGCATGGTCACCATTTTGGTTGGCAAGCATGATCATCTCGTTGGTAGCATTAGAAGCTCTCTTGTGGATGGTCGGAGTTGTTGTGTCATTAGAGACGAAGAAGAAGAATGCCTTAGAGAGGATGGCAAGGGATGAGCCTCTTTCACAATGTCACATGCATCAACGTCTTCATCATAGAGTGGTGGAGTGGTATCCTCATGCACATGGTGATGTCGATCTTGTGGCATTGGAGGAATAACGTCGCACTCGTGATGTTGTTTTTGCGCTTGTGGCGAAGAAGGAAGGTCATGCTCTTGATCATGAAGGTCATAGTCCTTCCTCATAGGATGTCGCACATGGTGGATGTGTAACGGTGGTGATGTGAATCTCGCCTCATGTGTTGAAGAAGGAGAGGATCATGGCATATATAGAGGTGTAGGCCTTGCTCATGTGCTTCATCATGAAGTCCATAGTCCTTCCTCAAAGTATGTCACTCATGGAGGTTGTGGTTGGGTGTTGGTGGTGACGTGTCTCTCGCCTCTTGCCTTGATGAAGTAGTGGTATCATAGTGTCCATGGAGAGGATGTTCTTGATCCTTGTCGAAGGTGTGGTGCAAGAAGAAAGCACATTCTTGGTGATGATGAGGTGGAGGCTCCCATTCCTCATGTTGGTGATGACGCGCATGGTCCTTGAACCTTGGAACATTGAGGCAAAGGTCCCTCAAGTATTTGTCGACATGGTCTTGATGATGCGGTGCTTCATCCAATATGGGAGGTAAAGAATCATGGATAGCATCTCCATTAGCTTGTTGTTGACGAGGTCGCTCATGTGTGTCCTCGTCAAAAATAGGAAGTGAGAGGTCATCGTCACTTTCTTGTTGTTGATGTGGTCGCTCATGTGGTTCCTCATCAAACATAGGAAATGAGAGATCGTGAGTAGCATCCGCGCTTAGTTGTGGTTGATGTGGGCGCTCATTGGGGTCATCATCAAAGAGAGGAAGTGAAGGAGCATGTTGAGCATTCCCACTTGGTTGTTGTCGATAGTGGTGCTCATTGGGGTCCTCATCAAAGATGGGAAGTGAAGCAGCATGTTGAGGAATCCCACTTGGTTGTTGTCGATGGAGGCGCTCATTGGGGTCTTCCTCAAAGATAGGGAAAGACAAGCCATACAGAGCATTCTCACTCGCTTGATGTTGAAAAGGTATCTCATTTGGGTCTTCATCAAGAGGTGGAAGCTCATGTGGGTCATCCTCATTGGCTTGGCGATGGTGTTCATTATGGCGAGGATGGCGCCAGTGGTCAATGTGGTGAAATTGTTGTAGGCATGCTTCACGGAATCCACTAGATGCAGTGTCATGGGCACCTTCTTGATAAGTGTCTTGGTCTTGGTGGTCATTGTAGTGGTGACACACATTTTGCCTTGGAAGCCTTTAATGTGGGCGAGTACCATCCACGAAGCCATGTAGACCATAGTCATGAGTCGAGCTTGGAGAAGGTGGGTGATGATGTTGTTGAAGATCCGGTCATAGAGTATGAACTTAAAGAGGGTCACCACGTCCTTGGCGATGTCGAGGAAGTGGTGATGGCGAGCAATGCTCGAACCAATGTCGTCGCGGAACTTGTGGTGGAGTATGCGGTGAGGTGGTATCAGAGCCAGGTTTACCACTCTCTCCCATGTATCGGTGATGATCATGGCGACGATCTTGGTGATGATCTTGGTGATGAGCTTGTGTTTGTTTGCTCTTGCATCGTGACTTGGAGGATGATGATCCATGGCGGTTGGCGAGGATGGCCACGCTGCCTTCAATACTCATGTGATCATTGAATCGAGTATGATGAGCTTGTAGTTGATGGTCCAAGCGCTCCAATCCGTCACGAGCAAGTTGTCAAAGCCGAAAGTGTTCATGGCGGTTGACGAAGTTGTGGAAGGCGTTGTGTGTTGAAGAATGAGGTTCCTTGATCTTCTGAGCTCGGCCTCGTGAAAACTCCTTCCCTAGCCATGTCAAAAAGCACACAAGTGTGATATGATGAAATGGATGTCTCACTTACCCAACATTACCTTTTTTTGGTCGTATTGAGGCTAGTGGACAAGCCTAGGTGTAGGGCGGTATGTCAAAAGTGAGTCCAAAATGATCGAAAGAAAACCGCAAACGACAACACACACGCTATATGTGGAAGGAAAATGGGTGAGGAAAGTGGCGAAGAAAAACGACAAATCCAAAGAAAAGTATGTTGTAAAACATGGAGAAGAACCAAACAAAAGTTAGCACGAGAACCAATCCAAGTGGAGGAAAATGATATGGTGGAAACTAAAATGGAACACACACACACAAGGGATAAATGGGGTTAGTGTGTCCAATGGACGAGCGGAGACGAAATGTACCTAACGAAGACTAAGCTCAATGCCACACCAACGCAAGGAGGACGCTAGCTCAAACTGTAAACTTTAAAAGGCAACAAGATTCGCACCGTGGCAACCGGTCACTCTTTTCAATTTTGAAACGCGAAGCTACACGTTCCTGCAATGGATAGCAATTGGCATCGATCCTTTGCTTCTTTTTCTATCTTTTTTTTATTTTCTCTTTTTGATGGATTCCAAAATGCCAATTCCTACTCGTAGCTAGTCTCTCACAAGCACCAAAACTCGCACTCTCGGTGCCACTAATGCGATGCCAAGCGGTGTAGAAGAACTAGTCCGAATAGGTAAGGTACACAATGGATGGGTTGGGGCAAGCGGAAGCAAGTTATACCTCTCTTGTTGATGATCATGGACTTGCATCCGGTGGATGTCGATGTCGTGGCGATCTGTTGATGTAGTTGCGTAGATGGTGTTGTGGGCGTCGCGTGACAACTTGTTGCACCCAATTCAGATAAAAAACTACAAAGAAAAACAAGTTTCAAAATCTGTCTAGAAATCGAAGAGCAAAGATTTTCTGTGATTTTTGCTCAAATTCAAAAATCCTTCAAAATCAAGAATTTTCTTGGACAAATTTGGGAAAAGTGGCTGAATAGAAAGGTGGGGAATGGTCTTTGGCAACAAATCTATGGATCAAAACCACGAAAAACTCAACAAATCGATAGATCGGTCGAAATCCCTTTTGGCTATTTTTGGTGAAATTTTCGAATTTATGGTGGATAGAAGAAAAATTGGTGGAAAAGGAGGGGGTGGGGGTCGGATTCGTGTCAATCTAGCTTTGGATACCAGATAATGAGGGGTTGACCTCTTGGGTGGTCCGATCTTCACAAATTGACCAAGAACACGAAGAACGGACGAAGGACGCGATGAACACGATGAACACGGGAGGGGGAATCGAGGGGAAATCGTGGGAAAACGCGGGGAAACACAAGGGAGATAACAAGTGGAAACTGAAGAATCCAAATCCCCCATCAACTAAACCCCGAGGGCCACCTACGGAACGATCGATCCAACCAAACTCACCTTGATTGAAACCGCTTCACACCCGTGGCCGGTCCACCATGCCAATATAACCTCAAGGATTAACAAGAGGGAGATTGGGAAATTCCTCACTAGATCCCGAAGGGATAGGATAGGTAATTGAGGTGAATCTTGATACGGTCCTAGATACACATCATAGGAGTAGCCTCACAAGAGGGATACAAGGGAAATGCCCGAAGTTCTCGAATCATCCCGAAACCTTAGATCTAGCCACCGGGGTCCCTAGGGGGTAGGTGGGGTGAAAAGGGGAATCTTCTCCTCTTTTGGGCGCAGCAGTAGGGGGTACGGCCTAGGAGGCCGTCCTGGCCGGCCTGTGAGGCCGGGGTGGGAGTTGGGGGTGCCCCAGCCTGGGGGCCGCCGGCCTGGGGGCCGGCCTGGGGCCGGGGTGGTTTGAGGGGAGGCCGGCCCCTTCTGGTTGGTGGCCGACCTGAGGGTGAGGGGAGGCCGGCCTGGCCGGGGGGCCTGTTTCTCCCCTTTCTCCCTCGTCCCGTCTCCGTTCTTGATGATGTCTTCTCCCACTTCCTTACTAGCTTCTTGGGCATCGTCTTGGGCATGAACTTGATAATCGTGGGCATCATCTTGGGCTCCATTGTGGTATCCAACCTAGGCATGAAGAGGGGTATTTCATGAGGTAGCGCACCATTCACCAAGTCACTGGAAACATGCAGAGATAGGAGTGAGTTCACCTTGTCGTGTATCGATGTGGTGCTTGGTGGAATAGGGTGGGCTGCATCAATAGTGCTAATAGTACAACAATTATTAATATCATCGTTTTTAGAATTGGTACCAAACATATTTCAATATCAAAAGTAGTGTGTTCCTCCCAATCATGATCACTTTCATAAATAACAAGCATAGGAAAATCATCGATTTCAGACTCCTCAGCAAAAGCTGTAATATGAGCAACATGCTTAGGGAGAGATACCGTTACCTCTCTCCTTTTACTCCTATTTTTCTTCTTCTTATTCCCCTCTTTAGGAGGGAGAGGCTTAAAAGGAAGCTTCTCCACATACCCTGGTTTACTGTCAGAAACAATAGAAAGGACTTTGGGGGATTCCTCCTCCTCATTAATAAGAACAAAACTCATATTAGTCTTGTCATATTTTGGTAAAGTTTCCTCTTTTAGAATATTTTGTATGTAAGTATTTGCATGGAAATTTTCAACACAATAAAGATGGCATTCGTGTAAGACACTATTCATATCAAAAGCACTCATATCAATCAAAGAAGTTTTTCTTAATAACTCTTCACACCCCCAAAAATAATATAAGTTCGTCATGCTCATTAGGGGGTATCATGTCATCACAATACAAACTTACAGTGCTCATAGGTTTCGAAAGGCTACTATCATGGCTTGAGCATTGAAAATTAAAATGACCCGCTTTACAGCAAAGTTCAGAAATAAAAGGATAGAGGGCACAAACTTTTTCACCAAGATCATTTATAGCCCTATCCCACATTCTAGTTTTTTCATTCCGATGATGGATACAATATTCTTCTTCGATTTGATTCTTCTCACAAGGTCTAAGTGCTCCACATAAATTAACATGCTTATAAGAAATAGTACTTTCAGAAGTTTCAACATGTTTATTGCATTCATCAATAACAAATTCATTTTTCATGCAAGTGTTTTTAAAAGTTTCATGATATATGTCCCCATTTTTAGGAATATTAATATAAGAAGCAAAGGATCTATACCAACCGACAGCTATTTGAGGATCAAGACCTCCTTTAGCATTGAGCTCGTGAAAATCTGCAGTTTCAGCAAAAGTCTTAATGCAATCATACTCATAGTTTATACCTGATTCTTTACCTTTGTTGTTATTCCAATCTTCACTATTGATTCGAATTCTCTCAAGAAGATCCCACTTAGCTTCAACCTTCCTACTACAAAAAGAACCCTCTGAACAGCCATCTAGATAATCCTTCCAATGTCCTAAAAGCCTTGCATAAAAATTAGTAACAATTATTTCCTCAGGAAACTCATGGTTAGGACATTTGAGTATTACTGTTTTCAGTCTTCCCCAAGCTTGGGCAATGCTTTCTCCATCATGAGGCCAAAAATTACAAATGTAATTACTATCTAAATATAGTTCATGAGAAGGATAAAATTTAGAGTAAAAGAGATATTCAATTTCCTTTGACTCCAAATGATGAGGATCATCTAGTAGTTCATACCACTCCCTTGCTTTTTCCTTAAGTGACAAAGGGAATAGCCTCCATTTAACTTGGTCCGTTGAGATACCTGCACACTTGAATAACTCGCATAATTCATGCATAAAGTGTAAATGATCACTAGGATGGACAGTTCCATCTCCAAAATAACGGTTATCCATGACAAGTTCAACAATTTTCTTGGGTATTTTAAAAGAATGCTTTCAGTAGGAGGATTTAAAATATCACAAGCATCATTAGGTTTATCACATATGGGAGATATAGTATCATCACATCAAATTTTCTCCTCTAAAGCCGGAAAACTAAAAAGATCATAAAAACTAGCTTTTTCCCCAAGCTTAGACTTTTCCCTAGCATTAGGAATGATGGGGTGCAAAGAATTAATGCTAATAACATTGCTATCACTATCATGCAAACAAACTTCCATAGGTTTTTTAATTTTCTCTTCAGAAGCATCATGTCCTAATTCAAGACAAATATTATAAAGTTGTATCATATTTTTGTTGTTTTCCGTTAAGACTACTAGTAAAAATAAAAACAAGAAGCGAGTAAAATTGCATAATCTAAAGGAAATAACTCCGATCACTCACACTCGAGGATGTGAGTACCTTTTACCTTACCTCCATGGCAACGACGCCAGAAAAGAGCTTGATATCTACGCACGCTTCTATTCTTGTAGACAGTGTTGGGCCTCCAAGTGCAGAGGTTTTTAGAACAACATCAAGTTTCCCTTAAGTGGATCTCCCAAGGTTTATCGAACTAAGGGAGGTAGAGGTCAAAGATATCCCTGCAATTAAGATACAATAAGTCTCTTGTGTCCCCAACACACCCAATATACTTGTCAGGTATATAGGTGCACTAGTTCGGCGACGAGATAGTGAAATGCGAGTAATATGGATGGTTATAAGTAATAATAGCAATCTGAAATAAATATGGCAGCAAGCGAACATGTAGCAGAACAGGCGGAAAACGGTGTTTCAATGCTTGGAAACAAGGCCTAGGGATCCTACTTTCACAAGTGGACACTCTCAACAATGATCACATAATTGAATAACTATATATCTTCTCTTCACTATGCTACTCTTAACCCTCTCCGGTTGGATAACGAACACTAATCATTGCGTAGGGCTCCAAAAAGCATTCCTTCAAGTAAGCATGCACATGTCTAGTTAGCCCCACACTGTGAACTTGAGCGCCTAGAAGGTACTAGACAAACACCACAATTCATAAAAGAGACACACACGATGTGCCCACTGTCACCTTCACACCGCGGGACAAGGTGACTCCAAAGTTCATATTAATAAAACACTTGAGTAGCACAATAGATGAAGAGTAACATCTACTTATTAAACTAGATTACAAAGCTCACGGTCACATATATATCACACCATGGGAGAGAGATATGAACCACATAGCTACCGGTAGAGCCCTCAGCCTCGGGGGAGAACTACTCCCTCCTTATCATAGGAGACACCAACGACGATGGAAATGGCTTCCGGGGGCACTTCCCCGTCCCGGCAGGGTGCCAGAACAGAGATCTATCCCCCAAAACTTGGGTTGACGATGACGGCGGCTGCGGAAGGTTTCGTGGAATTTCACCCATTAGGTTAGGGTTTTCGTGAGGAAGGCCTTAAATAGGCGGAAGAGCAACGCCGGTGGGCCACCAGGGTGGCCTCACCACCCCCAGGCGCGGCCAAGGGGGGCCCGCGCTTGGCTATGGTGAGGGATCCCTGGTGCCCGTCTTCGACTCCTCTTCGGACTTCTGGATGCTTCCGGGGAAAATAGGAACTTCGGGATTCGTGGGGTCCAATTCCGAGAATATTTCCAGAACAACTTTTCTGAAATAAAAAACAGCAGAAAACAGGGAACTGGAACTTGGCATCTTGTTAATAGGTTAGTCCCGGAAAACGTGTAAAAATGTTATAGCGAAGGGAGAAAACATGTAGCAATTGGCATAATATCAACATGGAACATCAGAAATTATAGATACGTTGGAGGCGTATTAGTCACGCCCGTCATGGCCGTTCCGCCTGCCGGATGGATGGCTTGGGCCGGCTCTGTCTGCCCTTTCTGGTTCCTTAAGAGGAGAGGACATCTGAGTCCTATCCTCTAGCTGGTAATCCCCTTGGTTGTTGGTAAGGTCTACGACGTCCCGGGGTGCGCTTGGCTTGGGTGGCGCGTTGGTGGCATCAGCGTCAAGAGCCTCACTGAGAGAAAACGAGAAGAAAGGAAGAGAAATGAGATGGGTGCAAAGGAAAAGAATAGAGAAGACAGTGAGATGCAAGTACAAAGAGTAACTCGGAAGGACTTACCCATCCACGGTAGGGCGCTTCTTGCGTGCATTGGTCTTATTCTTGGTGGTCTTCTTTGGTTTCTTGGCAGGGGGCTCCACTGCCCGGCCTTCTCTTCGTTCTGGTGGGGGCGGCCATTGACACGCGTTGCACGACTATGGGCTCCTCCTCCTCCACCTCATCTGCGACCGGAAAGAGCAAGTACAAGAATAAGAAATAAAAAATATCAAGGCATGATGCGGTGTGCACACGGGTGAACTCGGTCACCTTCATCGTCCTCAGACCAGTCCCGAATGGAGGTGGAGATTCGGGACTTACCATCCTGGCCAGCGTGTGGGATACAGAGCGCATCCTGGACGTCAAACGCCTCAGCGTCGTCCTCTGTCCGATCCGGCTCCCAGTTTTGCTCCGGGATGGGCGTGTACTCCTTTTTCTGGCGAGGGATAACCTAAGGATACGAGTACATAGCGTAAGGAATAAACTATATTCGAGGGTACCGGGTGGAAGTTCTACTCGGTCTAGCATGCAAACACAAATCATATACAGCTAAGTCCTAGAAAGGGAAACGAGTAGAGGTTCTACTCAGAGCAGTATGCAAGCACAAAGCATAATAAGCTAATCCTAGCAGAGAAGTTCTACTTGGTCTAGCATGCAAACAGAAAGCATATACAGCTAAGTTCTAAATAGGGAAACGGGTGGAGGCTCTACTCTGAGTAGCATGCAAGCATAAAGCATAATAAGCTAAGTTCTAACACAGGAGTCCTATTCGGTATAAAGTGCAAACATAAAGCATACTGAGCTAAGTCTAAGGAAAAGAATCCAAAGATAACTCCTAATCGGTATGAACTGAAGAAACAAGAGATGAAATCGGCTAAGTGTGCAAAGAGGAATACTCACCTAGGGAATTGGTTTGTTGTGGCTATATGGCACGAAACCGTAGAACCAGGTGTCCGAGAGCGTGGCCCTGAGGATGAACTTGGCCCAGATTGCCGCCTCCGCTTTGGTGAGCTCGAAGGTGGTCGTCCGCGTACAGTCACGAGCTCCACCCATGTAGCACATCTTGTGCGCTCATTCTTGAAGAGGGAGAACCCGGCGCTCCACCCAGCAAGCGATCAGGTCGTCCTTTCGGAGTCCTTGCTCCACCAACTCCTGCAGGCGCTCGTCTACCCGGTTGACGTCATTCACCGTATTCCTGGGATGGTAGCCCCAATTCTTCATCTCGACGGGGGTCACATTCCGGAACTCGGGCAGCTTGATGAGGTCAATTGGCTTCTCGCCTTATGCTGTAGTAGGATTCTTGACGTATAAGAACCCTCTCTTCCACTTTTGGCAGGTGTCCAGTCCGAGTACCCGCGGGTGGCTACCCGTAGTCCGCTGAATCATGATGGCGGCCCCCGTCTGAGTCATTTCTTTGGGAGCAATCAGATTGGAGGTGTTTGGAAGAACTTGTTGGCGAAAGAAGAAGTATTTTTTCCCAGGTGTCTACCGTGGGGTAGACACCGAGAAAGGCTTCACAACATGTGACGTAGGTGGAAAGCATGACGTAGGTGGAAAGTATTTGGATATCGGGAGGCCGAAGCCGCGTTTGAAATGGCTCAGAAAGACTACATACTCACCAGGGCCGGGAGTAGGCACCAGCTCCTTGCCGGGTGGTTGGCAGATGACGCCGGGAGGCACCCGGCGGGTATTTACCAACCACTGGCAGTCCGACGCCTTGACGTCGGAGCCCTCCCAGGCGGCGCGCATCGAGGGAGGATCCTCCCGGTGCAGATCTGCAGCGGCGGGCTCGAGCTCCATCTAATCTTCTCCGACGAGGAAGTGTCGATGTCGGAGATGGAAACGGAGGCGGAGAAGAGGAGGTGCGGCGGAACAACGGCGGCGGCGCGGGGTCGAAGAGGACGGCGCCGCGCGGTGAGGGCCCGGTCGCGGTTGAGCACTCTCCGGTGAGCGGCGGCGCGCGGGGATGAACCCTTTCTATCTCTGCGCACGGAACAGCGGCGGGCTGTGGTCTCGCGGTGGCGCTGCGTGCTCGCTTTGACTTGGGAGGCGAAAATGGAGCAGAGATGGGGGGAAATGGCAAGGAAAAATAGGCGGAGGGCGGCGCGGAGGTATTTAAACCTCCTCGGGTGCAGTTATAACCCATGATTAACTACGGAGAGATCGTGCGGCGTGGGGAGTAACCGCACCAGTTAGAAACGCACAAAGCGAATTACTCGCGCGTAACAGGCGCAGTTAATCCCACGTCTCACATCGTGGGTACTCAAGTACCTGTGCGAAGGGACGAGATATCCTGTGGGCCCGGTGTGCAGTGGCAGGCGCGTGCCGTGCAGCCGCACCAAAATTGAGGCGTCGTGGGCTGCGGTTGCATGACACGTGCCAAGCCTTACACGCGAAGATAGAAGTGTTCTGGGACGAGCGGCAAAGTTTTGGAAATTTGGCTAAGTGTGGGGATCTCGGCGAAACTCAGGACTGCTTGGTCTACTCGGCACAATGATGAAAACTCCAAAGATCACAATAGTGAAGACCCGAGTTCAGATTGTGACCATCTGAGTTGAGGTGCAACTCGGCTGCAGTTCGTCGCGGATGTTATTTGGTTAAATCTGGCAGGGCCCAACACCCATGTTCGCCGGACTCTACCAGCTTCGGGGACTAATGTCGGGGGGCTACCCCCGAGTAGGGGTAACACAGGTAGGAAACAGAGTTCAAGGTATGGTTCTACCGGGTAGGCGGCTACCCGGATAGCCTGGTATCCGGTTGGTGCTATTCGGCAGGAAGTACAGAAGGACAAGAGGAGATCCAAGTGTCGTTCTAGATCAGGCGGGTAGCGCTTGGGTGATGCGGATAGACAAGAAGCTATTCTACTCGGGCACAAAGTCAATGGAGCCGTTGTGGAAGATCCCGCGTATCCAGGGGCCGTACCGACGTGCGGTTAAACTTACTAGGCGCGTGGTTATCCGCACTGAGACGTGGGAACAGTACGGGTTGGTAGCTATCAAGTCATGTCACTAACAAGGTGGACAGGACATGTCAGCGACCTACCTTAACAGACTGACAAGGTGGACAAGACCTGTCAGCCGCCTACCGCGGAGACTTTCGGCGACGGTTTCGACGGGAACACGGAGGCGTGCGCCGTTCCCACAGTGGAGTTGTCCAATCAGTCCTTTTATTCGTAGAATACTGGTTGGCCACCAGTATATAAGGTGGCCAACCCCCTCCTGCGCGAGGATCCCTCGGTCGTCCGGTCACTGGCTCATTTACTTAGACACACGCAGAGAGAGTTGAGCGCTGGCTACTCGGCAGAGAGAGAGATACTGAGAGATTGTAACTTCTGTACTCGGCACAACCTAATACAGAGAGATAAGCAAGAGTAGGGGTGTTACCTCCACACGAGGGCCCTAAACCTGGGTAGATTGTGGTGTTAGCATTGTTCTGTGTGCGTCTATCCGGCGTGCGATCCCTCCCCGGATACCTATAGCGTCCATCGGCCCCAAACATAAGCCATCCTATGGCATCTGTCTTCTCCTCACCACGACAGGCTGCCTCCTGCATCCGGCTCGGTGTGGCGTCTTGACTGGTAACCGCAGTTGACGCTGCCGTCGCCACGCGGCAGCACGCAGCCGGGGTTCGGCGAAGACGCCTGTCGGGCGGCGTAAGTGGCTCCGGCTGCCTGCTGTTCAGGGTCTGGTGCGTCCGGCTGGGCGGCATCCCCCGGTTT
The DNA here is from genome assembly GCA_028641055.1 of Alopecurus myosuroides. Classification (NCBI taxonomy): domain Eukaryota; kingdom Viridiplantae; phylum Streptophyta; class Magnoliopsida; order Poales; family Poaceae; genus Alopecurus; species Alopecurus myosuroides. Next base: position 113,026,549 of record CM054063.1, on the reverse strand, counting down.
GGCTGTGGGTGCCTAGCTAGGAGTCTTGGATGCGGTCGGGCGGCTTTGCGTCGCCTGCTGTTGGTTAGCGGCGATGAGGAGGTCCTGCATGCGGCGCTGCAGACGCAGCAGGTCGTCACCTTGGAGACCGGGTAGTTCAGCCACATCGGCTTCCACGACCCTCATGTTCTTGGCTGGGGTGTTATACACCGGCTGTCGGAAGCCGGGCGGAACGGTCGGGTCGGCCGTGATCCCCAGCTCGTGCACGAGGTTTCCCCCACACTGGCGTACCGCCCCCATCCGGCCGGGCTCAACCGGTATGAGAGTGAAGTTGTGCACGGCGTTAAACTCGCGTACCTGGGAGTCTACCCGGTGTTGGGTAGAGGCCATGTTCTTGGCGCTGTCGATGAGGCGCTGGCGCATCAGCTCGAGCGTTGCGGCCACTTCCTCGGGGTCTGCGTCCGAGTTAACGGGCACGGCGAGGTTCTCGAGAACGTCCTGGACGGAGTCCTGCGCAGCGGCGCTTCGGCTTGCTTCCGGAAGGTCGTCTGGGCAGTGAGTGACCATGCACTCTGCATGATCTCGCGACTTTCCGTCCTCCTCGTTGATCACCCCTTTGCAGAGGCGGTCGGTGCAGGCTGGTACCCTAGCGGGAAACACGGGGGCGACATCAACGAAGACGCGATGTTCGCTGAACTGATAACGGAGCTATTTTCCGGGATAGTGGGACCCTCGATGGATCTGGTGTTGTAGATCACGCAATCAACGGTGCCGAAAGTCACCACGAGGCCGGTGACAACATGTCTGTCACGACCCTAGACCCAAAGGTATACATATTTTTATGCGCTCCTAGTCATGGACCCACTAGGTCTTTAGGGTTACTAGCCCGTCCGCAATAAACAACGGCATGCAGACCAGATTCATCGGCGCGCAGGCCGGATCACCACGGTACTACTACTCCTTGTGTCCATGCTAGTCATAACCAACTATGCATATCAAAGCGTCCACGAATCGTATGAAACTGAAGGAACGGGACCAAAGCTATACAGAGATGCTATATGTCCATAAAGTGCAACAACAATCAAGGGTTACTGGGGTTACCATGCCCCAGGCCGAATCACATCGGAAGCGTGCACTACAAGAAATATGTTGATACATGACCATTTTATAACGACCATGGATGAATTGGTCATGTTTCTATGACCATTTAAAATTAATTGGTCGTTAGCTGTTTGGAAGGGTCCAAATCTGGAAACTTAACGACTATTTGATGAGAAAAGTCATCATTTCATTGGACGAATTGGTCATAAACTGACAACATTTTGATGAATTCTACCACCTCATCATTTTTGCTTATGTGTCGTCCTAGTTGTCTAATTTTGCTTCCGCCACCTCGTCATTTTTGCTTATGTGTCATTTTTTTTGACTCAATTCGCGGGCAGGGGCAGGTCTCGTTTGAAATGTTTCAACACAGGTGGGACCCTCCTCCACCGAACTGACAGGTGGGAGCCCACCTCCACCGAACTGACAGGTTGGAGCCCTCCTCCACCGAACTGACAGGTGGGACAGGTTGGAGCCCACCACCACCGAACTGACAGGTGAAGCCCACACAACCACCAAAACTAACCCACCGAAACTCCAAACGAAAATAGGGCGACGGGAGGATTCGATCCCACGACCTCGCCCCTGCGCCCTAGCGCACTGACCACTACAGCACCGATCACTTGACGAATGAAACATATTTTTAGGCCTTTTATCCATTACAATTTGTCCTGGGTTGTCGGGCTTGGCCGGACGCGCTAGGAGAAATCTACTATGCTACTTGGCTGGGCCGGCCGGGCGGGTAGGGATCGGCCAGGCTACTGGTTGGGCCAGCTGCTTGGCAGTTTTTTTTTGTTTTCTTTTATAACTTTTGGTTTTGAACTCCAATTTCAACCAAATAAGTTTTATTTTTTAAAAAATACGTATTCCGTTATTATAGAATATTAAGTACCATTTTTAGTAAAAATAAAATAAAAATACCCCTAAGCTTTATATATTGCTACAATAAAGGGTTGTGAAGATTATTAATTAAAATTTTGGATTACTCTTTTAAATAAAAATATAAGGTTTTAAAGTTATATCAAGTTTATTTTTGTGTATCTATATTGAAATAGGTACTTGGGTACCTAAATATGATTTTTGCAAAAAATAAAGAACAAACAACGAGGCACGTGTAGTTCAAATTTGGCCCGCTTTCAGCGGAATCGGCAGAAATTTGTCCTTTTCAAAAGAGGTGTATTTTCAACTATTGATAGGTAGTAAATTTGTTATTTGTATATCAAATATGACATAATATATTTAGAATTTTACTTTGTACAATTATGCAACATATTTTCGGTAGGTGCTTCACAAAAAAACCCGTTTTTGACAATCCGAAAATGGAAAATGATGTTTTTATTCAACGAAAAATAAAACTTTCTTCGTGAACATTGTTATTTGTTCCAATATGCATCTTTGTGTGGAATATGGTCACATTTAAACAAACTATGCCATGAATGTGGCCATAACATCCGTCATTTCCCCCGAAAGCCATGAATCTTCGTATGAGATAGCTCATTTTTGTGAACACGTTTTCCACCAAATTTTCTTATTCCAAGTTTATTATTTTTGGTGGATACTATGACATATATAATAACACCACGCGAAGATCTTGCATCGTTTCGAGTTTATTTGAATTTTCTGGAATTTTCAAAGCCGGTTTCGGGAAACGGTCAAAACGGGGGACATGACCGTTCGTACCTAGGGGTTGAATCTTGATGAACTCTTGATGTATCTATGTTGAAATAGGTACTTGGGTACCTAAATATGATTTTTGCAAAAAATAAAGAACAAACTACGAGGCACCTGTAGTTCAAATTTGGCCCGGTTTCAGCGGAATCGGCAGAAATTTGTCTTTTTCAAAAGAGGTGTATTTTGACCTATTGATAGGTAGTAAATTTGTTATTTGTATATCAAATATGACATAATATATTTAGAATTTTAATTTGTACAATTATGCAACATATTTTGTGTAGGTGCTTCACAAAAAACCTAGATTTGACTCTCCGGGAATGGAAAATGGTTTTTTTATTCAACGAAAAATAAAACTTTCTTCATGAACATTGTTAGTTGTACCAACATGCATCTTTGTGTGGAATATTGTCACATTTAAACAAACTTTGCCATGGATGTGGCCAAAACATCCGTCATTTCGCCCGAAAGCCATGAATCTTCGTAGGAAATATCTCATTTATGTGAACACATTTTCCACCAAATTGTCGTATTCCAAGTTTATTATTTTTGGTGGATACTATGACATATATAATAACACCACGCGAAGATCTTGCATCGTTTTGAGTTTATTTGAATTTTCTGGAATTTTCAAAGCCGGTTTCAAGAAACGGTCAAAACGGGGGACATGACCGTTCGTACCTAGGGGTTGAATCTTGATGAAATCTTGATGTATCTCTGTTGAAATAGGTACTTGGGTACCTAAAAATGATTTTTACAAAAAATCATGAGCAAACTACGTGGCACCTGTAGTTCAAATTTGGCCCGGTTTCAGCTGAATCGGCAAAAATTTGTCTTTTTCGAAAGAGGTGTATTTTTAGCTATCGAGAGGCAGTAAGTTTGTTATTTGTAGATCAAACATGACATAATATATTTAGAATTTTACTTTGTACATTTTTGCAACATATTTTGTCTATGTGCTTCACAAAACAAGCCAGTTTTGGCACTCCGGGAACAGAAAATGGTATTTTTATTCAACGCAAAATAAAACTTTCTTCGTGAACATTGTTAATTGTTACAATATGCATCTTTTTGGGGAATATGGTCACATTTAAACAAACTATGCCATGGATGTGGCCAAAACATCCGTCATTTGGACCAAAAGCCATGAATCTTCGTATGAGATAGCTCATTTATGTGAACACATTTTCCACCAAATTGTCGTATTCCAAGTTTATTATTTTCGGTGGATACTAGGACATATATAACAACACCACGCGAAGATCTTGCATCGTTTCGAGCTTTTTTGAATTTTCTGTAATTTTCAAAGCCGGTTTCGGAGAATGGTCAAAACGGGGGACATGACCGTTCGTACCTAGGGGTTGAATCTTGATGAACTCTTGGTTTTTCTATGTTGAAATAGGTACTTGGGTACCTAAAAATAATTTTTTTCAAAAAATAAAGAGAAAACTGCGAGGCACCTGTAGTTCAAATTTGGCCCGGTTTCAGCGGAATCAGCAGAAATTAGTATTTTTCAAAAGTGGTGTATTTTGAGCTATTGAGGGGCAGTAAGTTTGTTATTTGCAGATCAAACATGACATAATATATTTAGAATTTTACTTTGTACATTTATGCAACATATTTTGTCTGTGTGCTTCACAAAAATAGCCGGTTTTGACACTCCGGGAACGGAAAATGGTATTTTTATTCAACGAAAAATAAAACTTTCTTCGTGAACATTGTTAGTTGTTCCAATATGCATCTTTGTGTGGAATATTGTCACATTTAAACAAACTATGCCATGGATGTGGCCAAAACATCCGTCATTTCGACCGAAAGCCATGAATCTTCGTATGAGATAGCTCATTTTTGTGAACACGTTTTCCACCAAATTTTCTTATTCCAAGTTTATTATTTTTGGTGGATACTATGACATATATAATAACTCCACGCGAAGATCTTGCATCGTTTCGAGTTTATTTGAATTTTCTGGAATTTTCAAAGCCGGTTTCGGGAAACGGTCAAAACGGGGGACATGACCGTTCGTACCTAGGGGTTGAATCTTGATGAACTCTTGATTTATCTATGTTGAAATAGGTACTTGGGTACCTAAATATGATTTTTGCAAAAAATAAAGAACAAACTACGAGGCACCTGTAGTTCAAATTTGGCCCGGTTTCAGCGGAATCGGCAGAAATTTGTCTTTTTCAAAAGAGGTGTATTTTGACCTATTTATAGGTAGTAAATTTGTTATTTGTATATCAAATATGACATAATATATTTAGAATTTTAATTTGTACAATTATGCAACATATTTTGTGTAGGTGCTTCACAAAAAAACCTAGATTTGACACTCCGGGAATGGAAAATGGTTTTTTTATTCAACGAAAAATAAAACTTTCTTCATGAACATTGTTAGTTGTACCAACATGCATCTTTGTGTGGAATATTGTCACATTTAAACAAACTTTGCCATGGATGTGGCCAAAACATCCGTCATTTCGCCCGAAAGCCATGAATCTTCGTAGGAAATAGCTCATTTATGTGAACACATTTTCCACCAAATTGTCGTATTCCAAGTTTATTATTTTTGGTGGATACTATGACATATATAATAACACCACGCGAAGATCTTGCATCGTTTTGAGTTTATTTGAATTTTCTGGAATTTTCAAAGCCGGTTTCAAGAAACGGTCAAAACGGGGGACATGACCGTTCGTACCTAGGGGTTGAATCTTGATGAAATCTTGATGTATCTCTGTTGAAATAGGTACTTGGGTACCTAAAAATGATTTTTACAAAAAATCATGAGCAAACTACGTGGCACCTGTAGTTCAAATTTGGCATGGTTTCAGCTGAATCGGCAAAAATTTGTCTTTTTCGAAAGAGGTGTATTTTTAGCTATCGAGAGGCAGTAAGTTTGTTATTTGTAGATCAAACATGACATAATATATTTAGAATTTTACTTTGTACATTTTTGCAACATATTTTGTCTATGTGCTTCACAAAACAAGCCAGTTTTGGCACTCCGGGAACAGAAAATGGTATTTTTATTCAACGCAAAATAAAACTTTCTTCGTGAACATTGTTAGTTGTTAAAATATGCATCTTTTTGGGGAATATGGTCACATTTAAACAAACTATGCCATGGATGTGGCCAAAACATCCGTCATTTGGACCAAAAGCCATGAATCTTCGTATGAGATAGCTCATTTATGTGAACACATTTTCCACCAAATTGTCGTATTCCAAGTTTATTATTTTCGGTGGATACTAGGACATATATAACAACACCACGCGAAGATCTTGCATCGTTTCAAGCTTTTTTGAATTTTCTGTAATTTTCAAAGCCGGTTTCGGAGAATGGTCAAAACGGGGGACATGACCGTTCATACCTAGGGGTTGAATCTTGATGAACTCTTGGTTTTTCTATGTTGAAATAGGTACTTGGGTACCTAAAAATAATTTTTTTCAAAAAATAAAGAGAAAACTACGAGGCACCTGTAGTTCAAATTTGGCCCGGTTTCAGCGGAATCGGCAGAAATTAGTCTTTTTCAAAAGTGGTGTATTTTGAGCTATTGAGGGGCAGTAAGTTTGTTATTTGCAGATCAAACATGACATAATATATTTATAATTTTACTTTGTACATTTATGCAACATATTTTGTCTATGTGCTTCACAAAAATAGACGGTTTTGACACTCCGGGAACGGAAAATGGTATTTTTATTCAACGAAAAATAAAACTTTCTTCGTGAACATTGTTAGTTGTTCCAATATGCATCTTTGTGTGGAATATTTTCACATTTAAACAAACTATGCCATGGATGTGGCCAAAACATCCGTCATTTCGACCGAAAGCCATGAATCTTCGTACGAGATAGCTCATTTCTATGAACAAATTTTCCACCAAATTGTCGTATTCCAAGTTTATTATTTTTGGTGGATACTAGGACATATATAACAACACCACGCGAAGATCTTGCATCGTTTCGAGCTTTTTTGAATTTTCTGTAATTTTCAAAGCCGGTTTCGGAGAACGGTCAAAACGGGGGACATGACCGTTCGTACCTAGGGATTGAATCTTGATGAACTCTTGGTGTTTCTATGTTGATATGGGTACTTGGGTACCTAAAAATAATTTTTTCAAAAAATAAAGAGAAAACTACGAGGCACCTGTAGTTCAAATTTGGCCCGGTTTCAGCGGAATCGACAGAAATTTGTCTTTTTCAAACGAGGTGTATTTTGAACTATTGATAGGTAGTAAATTTTTTATTTGTATATCAAATATGACATAATATATTTAGAATTTTACTTTGTACAATTATGCAACATATTTTCGGTAGGTGCTTCACAAAAAAACCCGTTTTTGACACTCCGGGAAGGGAAAATGGTGTTTTTATTCAACGAAAAATAAAACTTTCTTCGTGAACATTGTTATTTGTTCCAATATGCATCTTTGTGTGGAATATGGTCACATTTAAACAAACTATTCCATGAATGTGGCCATAACATCCGTCATTTCGCCCGAAAGCCATGAATCTTCGTAGGAGATAGCTCATTTTTGTGAACACATTTTCCACCAAATTGTCGTATTCCAAGTTTATTATTTTTGGTGGATACTACGACATATATAACAACACCACGCGAAGATCTTGCATTGTTTCGAGTTTTTTCGAATTTTCTGGAATTTTCAAAGCCGGTTTCGGGAAACGGTCAAAACGGGGGACATGACCGTTCGTACCTAGGTGCTGAATCTTGATGAACTATTGGTGTATCTATGTTCAAATAGGTTCTTGGGTACCTAAAAATGATTTTTACAAAAAATCATGAGCAAACTACGAGACACCTGTAGTTCAAATTTGGCCCGGTTTCAGCTGAATCGGCAGAAATTTGTCTTTTTCAAAGGAGGTGTATTTTGAGCTATTGAGAGGTAGTAAGTTTGTTATTTGTAGATAAAACATTAAATAATATATTTATAATTTTACTTTGTACATTTTTGCAACATATTTTGTCTATGTGCTTCACAAAAATAGCCGGTTTTGACACTCCGGGAAGGGAAAATGGTATTTTTATTCAACGAAAAATAAATCTTTCTTCGTGAACATTGTTAGTTGTACCAATATGAATCTTTGTGTGGAATATGGTCACATTTAAACAAACTATGCCATGGATGTGGCCAAAATATCCGTCATTTCGACCGAAAGACATGAATCTTCGTAGGAGATAGCTCATTTTTGTGAACACATTTTCCACCAAATTGTCGTATTCCAAGTTTATTATTTTTGGTGGTTACTAGGACATATATAACAACACCACGCAAAGATCTTGCATTGTTTCGAGTTTTTTTGAATTTTCTGGAATTTTCAAAGCCGGTTTCAAGAAACGGTCAAAACAGGGGACATGACCGTTCGTACCTAGGTGCTGAATCTTGATAAATTCTTGGTGTATCTATGTTGAAATAGGTACTTGGGTACCTAAAAATGATTTTTACAAAAAATCATGAGCAAACTGCGAGGCACCTGTAGTTCAAATTTGGCCCGGTTTCAGCTGAATCGGCAGAAATTTGTCTTTTTCAAAAGAGGTGTATTTTAAGCTATTGAGAGGTAGTAAGTTTGTTATTTGTAGATAAAACATGAAATAATATATTTATAATTTTACTTTGTACATTTTTGCAACATATTGTGTCTATGTGCTTCACAAAAATAGCCGGTTTTGACACTCCGGGAAGGGAAAATGGTATTTTTATTCAACGAAAAATAAAACTTTCTTCGTGAACATTGTTAGTTGTACAAATATGCATCTTTGTGTGGAATATGGTCACATTTAAACAAACTATGCCATGGATGTGGCCAAAACATCCGTCATTTCGACTGAAAGCCATGAATCTTCGTACGAGATAGCTCATTTCTGTGAACAAATTTTCCACCAAATTGTCGTATTGCAAGTTTATTATTTTTGGTGGATACTAGGACATATATAACAACACCACACGAAGATCTTGCATCGTTTCGAGTTTTTTTGAATTTTCTGTAATTTTCAAAGCCGATTTCGGAGAACGGTCAAAACGGGGGACATGACCATTCATACCTAGGGGTTGGATCTTGATGAACTATTGGTGTTTCTATGTTGAAATAAGTACCTGGGTACCTAAAAATGATTTTTTTCAAAAAATAAAGAGAAAACTACGAGGCACCTGTAGTTCAAACTTGGCCCGGTTTCACCGGAATCGGCAGAAATTAGTCTTTTTCAAAAGTGGTGTATTTTGAGCTATTGAGGGGCATTAAGTTTGTTATTTGCAGATTAAACATGACATAATATATTTAGAATTTTACTTTGTACATTTTTGCAACATATTTTGTCTATGTGCTTCACAAAAATAGCCGGTTTTGACACTCCGAGAACGGAAAATGGTATTTTTATTCAACGAAAAATAAAACTTTCTTCGTGAACATTGTTAGTTGTTCCAATATGCATCTTTGTGTGGAATATGGTCACATTTAATCAAACTATGCCATGGATGTGGCCAAAACATCCGTCATTTCGACCGAAAACCATGAATCTCCGTACGAGATAGCTCATTTCTGTGAACAAATTTTCCACCAAATTGTCGTATTCCAAGTTTATTATTGTTGGTGTATACTAGGACATATATAACAACACCACGCGAAGATCTTGCGTCGTTTCGAGATTTTTTTGAATTTTCTGTAATTTTCAAAGCCGGTTTCGGAGAACGGTCAAAACGGGGGACATGACCGTTCGTACCTAGGGGTTGAATCTTGATGAACTCTTGGTGTTTCTATGTTGATATAGGTACTTGGGTACCTAAAAATGAGTTTTTCAAAAAATAAAGAGAAAACTACGAGGTACCTGTAGTTCAAATTTGGCCCGGTTTCAGCGGAATCGACAGAAATTTGTCTTTTTCAAAAGTGGCGTATTTTGAGCTATTGAGAGGTGGTAAGTTTGTTATCTGTAGATCAAATATGACATAATATATTTAGAATTTTACTTTGTACATTTTTGCAACATATTTTGTGTATGTGCTTCACAAAAATAGCCGGTTTTGACACTCCGGAAAGGGAAAATGGTATTTTTATTCAACGAAAAATAAAACTTTCTTCGTGAACATTGTTAGTTGTACCAATATGCATCTTTGTGTGGAATATTGTCACATCTAAAAAAACAATGCCATGGATGTAGCCATAAATGCATTCATGCCTATTTATCGGGATTACTTGTCATTCACATCATTACAAACCAATTGCAAATTGCAAATTTATAATTGGCAATGACACTATTACTTTCCCACCAAAAATAGAACTGTCAATTATTAATTGTAGGAACTGATGTTGTTAGATAATATAGAGAAAAGGAGTTATTTTTAACATATTGAAACTTCTCTTATTTTCTAGTTGACATTAATTGGCACTGTTTGGTGGGGTTCAGAACACAGGTCCCAGCTGCAGTGGCTGTTGTGTGAAGTGCGCGCGGTGGAATTTTTTTGGATCCTGGATTCGTGGAGGGAAAGACTGGAAACGCGCGCGGAGCCGAAACCGAAGCGGGCAACCCTAACTTTCCCCTCTCTTCCTACCCTTCCCCGCCGCTACCACAGCCCGCCGCCCACCAAACGCCATCGCCCTCTCTGCTCTCTCCGCCCATCAACCACAGCCCGCCCTCTCTGCTCTCTCTGCCCATCGACCACAGCCCACCGATGAACTCGCCCAGATCCCCTCTCCCCCCAGCCCCGATCCCCAGACCCCCTCTCCCCTAACCCCGATCCACATCTCGATCCGCCCCGATCCCCAGATCCCCTCTCCCCCAGCCCCGATCCACATCTCGATCCCATCTTGTCGAGCCTCCTGGAGCCCCTCCTCCCTCGATCGAATCTCGCCGAGCCTCCTGGATCCCCTCCTTCCCCGATTCCCCCAGGACACTGCGCCCTGCTGCACGTCAAGGCCACAACGCCAGATCCGCTGGGGGTGGAGCCCTCCTCGCCGCACGGACGTCGCCGGAGCAGAGGATGGGAGCTACGGTGTTCAAGAAGCCGGAGCCTGCGTTGGACGAGTCGGCGGACGCCGTTGCCCGGAGCCTCTCGTGCTGCCTGCGCAAGAAGAAGGCCGGCGACGACAGCGACGACACGGAGGAGGAGTTCGCGGACACGTCGGCCACCTTCGCGGCCAAGGAGGCGAACCACAGCACCGACAAGGAAGCGGCGGCGGCCAAGAGGAAGGGGAAAGAGGGGTCGTCCGTGCTGGTGACGGTGGACGGCGAGGCGGAGCTGGAGCTGGCCGTCGGCGCCATGCTGGCGGTGCGCAGGATCGGCAGCGACGACGCCGGCGTGAGGCGGTTCAGCGAGTTCGACGCCCAGATGCGCGCCATCGGCAAGCTCTGGCATGGCAACATCCTCCGCCTCCGCGGCTTCTACTGGGGCCCCGACGAGATGCTCCTCATCCACGACCTGGCCGCCAATGGCAGCCTCGCCAACGTCTCCATCAAGAGTAAGCACCATCTCCACAGCAAGTTTCGGCTCAGAAAAATTAGATACTACAAACCTTGTTCATATGCATATGGGGTATCCTGGTATGCGAGAAAAGTGGTCTCAGGAGTTTCTAACCGTGCAACAACTAGTACATGCATATGCACAAAACAATACAAAATTTAGTCAGGGATTAAGAGAGACTTCTTAGACTTGACAAGGTTTCCTATGCCTGGGCCATGCCTTGCATTATGCTCTTGGGTGTACCAGTTTCCTGTTCAAAGTGGTATTCTTCGAGAACTTAATATCTTCTGTTCTTTTCAGGAAAAAAAATTAGCACTGCATCTAATTGCTCTTCCATGTTTTTACCGGAATCTTCTATAAAACTAGCCAATTAGTGTAATGCAGTTTGCTTATTACTGTGTTTAACTCGTAATAGATGTCTCTGCTCACTTGACAAATTATTTTTGCCTTTGTACTATTGCTGGCATGCAGGTATGGGATCATGCTTGTATAGTGGAAACAAATGAGGAGAAGAGGAAAGCAGAATCATATAGCGAGAACAAGGGTGTGGAGTGGGGCTTGGATGCATCTGATTTCAGACACCACAATTTGGTCACACATGCATAGTCAACTAAACAAAGGAAACAAAGGAATCTGAATTGTTCCATGCATTGGCTAAAATCTGTATGATTGTTCCTGTATTGATTGTTTGGACTTGCTAAACATGTATGATTGTTCCTGTATGACTAGCTACTATAAATCTAGTCTTGTGTCATGAATTTCCTGAACTAATACTTGAGAGTAACTATGTTTATCACATGTAGTTAGACCTGAAGTACGATCTGCTGATAGCCAATTGTCTTTACCGTATCAATATAAATTTCCTCCATCTGTTACTACTGGTAGTGCTCTTAGTACGATAGCTGCTGTAAGTTCTTACTATTATTTTGTACCATAGTTGCTGCTGTATCAAGATAAATTTCCTCTATTTATGTTGTGTTGGTTCTGTCAATTATTGTTGCATTGTAAGTACTTACTGTTACTCAGCTTTTTTCATTTTATAAACAGTTAGTCCCGTGCATCTTCTTATCCATTTTACTAGTATGATTATGAGAGTTGTTTGTTATTTGCAGGTCGCATGGTCTGCTTAGGAGGCAGTCAGGTATGCCTGCTGGTTACTCCTACTTGGTCTCTCCAAGAGGGGCCACTTGTTGCTGGGCAGCCTGGGATCTTGCTACCTGGTAAGTAAGGCATGGTATACAACCCACATGCACCGAGCTAATTAACAAACGTAATTATCCCAAACCAAATGATTGACCACTTGATGAACTTTGATCATCCACTTAGTAGTTCGTCTGAAATGATTAATTTTTCCTCTTGTCTATTTTCTTAACTTGCTCATCCATGGGTTCATGCTATACTGCAAAGTTCACAAGTAAATAGGCCAAAACAGTTAAATCAAGAAAACATCATAGACAGATGATTGAAGCGTTTTTTGAATCCACATTTAATTTTCTATTCTTCTGAGAAAAGTTTTGCTAATATACCAGGATTATTAATGCTTCTCCTCTTTTATCCTTTTAGGAAGCAATTTTTTGCTGATGTTGCTGAGGTTGTTGATGCTCGTCTGGCTTGCCATGATGATGGCCATCCCAAGGCGTTTTGGTCATGTTGAGTTCGCTACGGCTGAAGATGCCGAGAAGGTAAATTTCTTTTCTATTTGGCAGCACTAATGCTCTTCTGCTGCAATGACTTAGTATGTTACTCCAGTTGAGTTTTTGCTGCTATAATGGTGTCTCTGCATTGCATGTGTTGCAGTAATTTTCAACAACTTAAACAGTTTTACTTGTGGTTGACAAAATGTATGTTTTCTTCTGCAGTATTGCTACTAGAAGTTGGAGAAGTGTTTGTGGGTCTGCCTATCAAATGCCATTTGTGTTTGTGGAAATGCTTCCTTAAGAAGGCGGAAGAAAAATGTTGGCTAGTTTTTGCAGATGCGTCATCTATGAACCTGTGAACTAGTGTTTTGTTTTGCAAGCCGTCGTGTGTGAACCTTGTAATGTAATGTAATGCTCTGGGAGATAAGTTATATCCTGTGAGATGCTATATTGTCCGCTGTGAAATGGATATATTGTCTACCTAGATATGTGCTTTTATTGATATGTTGCATGTGGTGATTTGCTGGATAAGAAATACTGTTATTGCAAATGGAATATAACCTAATGATGCCAGGCACAAACAGTAATGGACCCTAAAAGGCCCCAATCAAAATTTATCTATAAAAGGCCAAAATCGAAAAATTACCAGAATTGTAAGGAGGCCAGGCCCAAAATATATTGGTCCCAGAGGCCCATTCAGCGAAAAATCAGATAGAAAAAAATTCAAATGGGCTGAATTGTTGGGCTTAGCCTGTGTAGAGGAGCAATATGGACTGGGCTGAATCTGATATATGACTTTCTTATTTGGTCATGATTTTGCCACGTAGGATTGGCCACGTGGGATCTGACGTGGCTATGGCAGGACATCTCATGACCAAAATAATTGGTTGGTCATACAAGGCTATATGACCATTCCATTAAAATGGTCGTTGACGATCGAATAAGACGCTCGGTATGTGACTTTAAATTTTTGGTCAAAAAGGGGTCATGAATGAAAGCATGTGACCATTCGGTGACAAAAATTGAGGGTCATGTATCAACATATTTCTTGTAGTGGTGCTCGGAAATGGATCATCGGCTCTACTACCCCTCGACTGCGACAACTATGTAGGCATAGCCAAAACTGTATAAGAATGAGCTCGAAACCGACAACCGATCAAAGCAACACTCTAGACATGGAAGTTGTATTAAACAGGTGTTACTAGAGTAGCTGTACAAACAGAGGTCACACGACCCAACATTACATCAGACAACGGAAGGCAAGTTATGTTGCTAGTCAACAAGAACCAAAAGGCCTAAGAGGCCGCAATATAAGTCGACGTCCCAACCCATAGTTTCCGGGTTGCTACCTAGGAACCCCAAACTACCCGTCGATGTCCACGTTGAATCAGCACCACTGAAATGAGATCTTCACCTGAACCAAATTTAAGCAAACCTGAATACGGGAGGTACTCAACAAGACTTAGTTAACCTATTATATATCTGTTGTTTTCACAAAGGGTTTTATGAAGATTAATTTGCGCAAAGCAAAGTTTGTTTTCCAAATCGAGGAAGAATAGCACGTCTCAAGGAATGTTTTCAAAATAGAAGAGGAATCTACTCAACTACTAAAATCATTATCTTTTCAATCCACCAACATCATTTCCCAGCATCTCATGCTACAAGGATCACCCCTCTCGGCATCTTTTACGTCACGTTCAAGTTATCTATGACCTCGTGTCTTCCACCAAGTCGTCCTTAGCCGTGGACACGGCTTTCCGAAAGATTTATCCCTGCAGGTGGTTGTAACACCCGGGGGATTTTCCCCCCAATTAGATTTGGTTGTTTTGTTTTTTTTCCTTGCATTGCATCATGCATCATATGCATTGCACATTTGTTTCAAACCAATCTTAAAAGAAAACTCAAAACAATTTAAAAATTCAAACATATTCCAATGTTTTCACATCAAATCATTAACAGAACACATCAATTGGTTTTCAATAAAAAATTGAAGTGGAATTAATTTTTATTGCTTGGTTAAATGAAAATTCCTTTTATTGTGAATTCAAAGTCAAAACTTTGGCACATTTTAAAATTTTCAAAAACAAAGAATCATGCACTGGGGCATTTGAATTGGATAATTCATAAAAGTGAGTTCATGATTTTTTAACCATTATTTTTCCCTTCCTTCCTCTCCTTTTCTCTTTCTACAAAAAAAGGGAATAATAATAAAAAGAAAAAAAAAACGTTTGGGAGGCAGCCCACCTGGCCCAAAGCCAACCAACCCAACCAGCCCACCTCCTCTTTCTTCTCCGTACGAACAACAGGGAGCACGAGGACCTGGTCCAACTCCATCCACCATCACGTGCTCCCCCTCCTCCCCTCTCTTTATCTACCAAGGAGAAACCCCAGAAACCCTAGCTCCCTTCTCCCTCTTCCTCCTTGCCCGCCGCCATCTCCCTTCTTCTTCCTCCTCTAGTTTTTCCCTCCTCTCTGTTCTGAACCGGAGGGACAACGCCTCCATGGCCGGCAGCTTGGTTGCCATGGCGCCAGCGCCGTGGTCGTCGCCTCCACCCCCGGAGGCCGGGAATGGAACCCCGGTGCCCCCTCCTTCTTTTCTCTGAAGAAACCGAGGCCGGAGGGCGAATCCATCGGCCACGCCGTCGCTGTTTTTCTTCCGGCGAGCTACTGTGCCGTGTCCGTCTCCGTCAGGCCGAGGGCCTCCCCGAGCTGCCGCCTCGTCCCTCGAGCCCAAGGTGAGCGCCTCCGCCTTCGGGCCTCCTACCCTCCCTCTCTCCTTGCTCTGCGAGCGTGGCCTTCACGCCACGCCGGCGTGCGTGCCGTTCCTCTTCGAGCTCTTCTCGTCGTGCAGCGCCTGAGGAAGCGATCTCCCGACAGTTTCGTCAGGGTCGCGTCCGGGAAACGCACCTCAAAAGCCCTCAGACCCCGATCCTTACACGAATCGCAGCAACAGCCCAATGGCTTGGGCCCTCCGAGCACTGCACCCGGTCGCGGGTTCGAATCCCACCCGTGGCAAAGCCACCTCTTATTTTCGGCCATTTTCTTTTAGCCTCGAAATCCATAAAAACAGAACTGAGTCTTTATTTGTAAAATCAATAACAAATTGAAAAATGCTCCAATTTCAATGATTCAAATTGCTATGGATTCAGAATCTTGTGCTCTTTCTGTTAGTCACAAAGTTGCAACATGTTTCTGTAATAAATTTTGCACTAAATAATTAAATACAGAAATGGCTATTAAAATTTGAAACTTTGGAAATTCATAACTTGAGTTCTGTTCTCCCAAATTGAGCAAACTTGGGCTCTAAAATTTTTTCTTAACAAACTCTACACATTGGTATTTTATTTGGTCACAATTGAATTAAATTTGAACATGTTTACCTCTGTTTACAAAAAGGGGCAGAATAAAAATGCTTATGGAAAAAGCATAATAAATTCAATAATGATCCAAAAATTATGTTCAATAGCTCAAATTGTTCATTGAAACATTTTATACATGTTTTTAACCTTTTCAATGCAATTTGTTTACTGTTTTGCCTAATTAAAATTGGTGCAATAATTCAATGCTTTAATTACACCTTTTAAATTGCAAAATTCATAACTTGGGCAATTCAAATCCAATTCCAACATGTAAAATATGGTTTCCATGCAAAATTGACAAGCTTTCCAAATATAAACTTTGTTTTCTGTTTTGAATAAATTAAATTGCTGAAAACAACTATTTCTTAATTAATGCATTTAAAATTGTCAATTTAATAACTTGCTCATCTAAAATCCAAATTCAACAACTGAAATATGTATTCCATCTAAAATTTTGTGTTCTTTCCAAATATAAATTTTGTTATCTGTTTTGAACATTTAAAATTGGTGAAAACAACAAATGTTTGTTTAAATCATTTAAAATGCCAAAGTTCATAACTTAATAAATAAAATTCCAAACTTGGTAAACAACATATCAAACTGAAGCTATTGTTGTTTTCTTATTGTTTTCATCATCCATGCATCATTCTAATCAACTTTCACATGATGGTTATTTGTAGATCATTTAATTCAACATTAATTCATGGGCTTTTCCATATGCAACCCAAATTGCATATGGGCCCATTTAAATATGTTTACCATGACAATTATTTTATATTTGATGCATCCTTAAACTTGTCATGCATCCATATCTTGATCATGCTGGATCTTTTGCCGTAGAAGTAATTTTTGCATCCGGTGTTTGTTCTAGTTCGTTGCTTCTTCGCGGATAGGACGTTGAGATGATGTGAGCAACGACAAGTTCTTCGGATGTACCCCTACTTGCTGGATCTCAGGCAAGTATACTCACTTGCTGCCTATGGCTGCCTTTCATCACCTGTTACCGATTCTTTCCATTGTTCTTATGCTAGCCCTATGATTCGATGCTTGTGTCTCGATCTTATCATATGTTTACCTTGCAACCATGATATAGCCTTCCTTCCACTTCCTATTAACTGTTGTTTGTTTACCCTGTTGGCCCTTGTGTCGTAGTTGCATGCTTAGTGTTGTTTGCGCTCAAGCCTTGTTGTCCGTCTTATCATCTGTTTAGTTTGATAGTTGGGTTTCAACTTAATCCACAACATGTTAATGTTTTGGGTAATAATAATTTGATGATAAGGCACCGGCAGGAGGCCCGGCGTGGTTTTGAGGCCTGCTAGTGTCGACCTTAATTAGGAAAAGGGTCTTGTCCTCCGATCCATGATGAGCGCACTAACCGCATGTGGGAAGCGAGTATGGGCGCCCCCCGCAATTCTGATTCGATTCGCATCTCGTCCAAATCGCCACACTTAGTTCGGGCTTTCCATTTGATGCATGCATATGCAGGTGCGAGCCCTTGGCGCCAGGGTGGAACTTTTGTAGTCGGCATTTAGGGCGGCGTGGTCTTCCAGTGCTATGAGAGTCCCCCTTTTCTTCGTGGGGGCTCGATTAGCCGCGCACGCACAACACGTGGTTCTTTGGGCTTGATGCGAAGAAGAGTTGGGTTGTGTTGAGTGGCCTGCTTGGTGGGTTTGCTCCCCGCCTGGCGGGTTATTCTTACGTGTACGGCCAAATTGGTGCATCCCTGCAGGGTTAAATCTTCTCGAGAAGCCGTGTTGTCCGCGGTTATGGATGACTTGGTGAAAGTGCTGGCTAACAAGTACTCAGACAACTTACACTTAACGATGATAACTTGACTAGTAATATAGATTACCTCCACCATAAAAATGAATGTCCCCTTAATCAACAGTGTGAGTTTCCTTGGGTTGCTTCCTTAGTAGGGGGTAACATTGGATGGGTATTGTTTGGTGAGTAGTTGTAGTTGGTTTTGTCGCGCTATCTTATCCCTTTCTTTTAGCCGGATGTTGTAGCGCGTCTCTGTAGTTAGCTAGTGCAGCCCGCTGCTGCTTCTTTGCAATAATCCCTTCCTTCCCGTTGTACCCAAAGTATTTGTATCTTGTGATGATTGGTTACGCTGGTATCTTGTGAGTATGGTTTATCCACTTGCCAGTACTTAACCGTACTGACCCACGAATCCATTCGTGGCTGCATATTCCACATTGCAGTCAACAGGTTTGAAGTCTGACGACGTTAGCTTGGGAATCCCTCCGGCTTGGCCTGGGCAGGGATTGGACGCCATCGGTTATCTTCAGGACTCTTAGTCCAATTTGTATCTTGTCCGTAGTCGGACGCTATGCTGTTTCTTTCGCTGTTATTTGGATCTTTGTATTGTATCAGTTCTATCCTTGACTCATTTGAGTCGTCTTGTATATACCTCCTCTGTTGTTGTTGTGGATTATTCGTGAACTGTTGTAATGTTATCACAAGTGGCAACCTGAAATCGGTTATTATGTGGATTTTGGCGGAAATGCTGAAATCTGCATAGTGCCCGATCCCGGAGCGTCACAAATGGTATCAGAGCATGGTTTCCGATTCCCAATGTTGTTTCGATACGAATGGTTATCGAAGCAACGGGTCCGCAAAGCCTGTAGGATAACCTCGCTAACGGTCGTTGTTTCTAGAGTGTCAAAAACTATTTCTGCTAAACAATTTTGGAAACATCTCAATAGGATTCTTGTTTTCTCCTTATCTCTATTCTATTTCTCCTCTCATCTTATTTGTTTTGGAGTCTCTCTCCCTCTCAATCTTTCAAAGTTTTAGGACTCTACGTGGGTGGGCGTTTTTTGAGCCTTTAACCTAATAGGTTCGATCATCAGAAGATTCCTGGTGGAAGGACACCGTCGTCAATCCGAGCAAGAATCCCTTGTTAGGTGGTGTCGAGAAGTTTTGTTAGTGGTGTCGAGGAGATCAACTGGACGCATGAAGAATCGATAGTCGAACTTCTTTCCCCTCCCGGGTTAGTGGGTGGATTGCGAGGGCGCAATCCCTTGTTAGTGGTGTCGTCTGTAACACCCGGGGGATTTCCCCCCCAATTAGATTTGGTTGTTTTGTTTTTTTGCCTTGTATTGCATCATGCATCATATACATTGCACATTTGTTTCAAACCAATCTTAAAAGAAAACTCAAAACAATTTAAAAATTCAAACATGTTCCAATGTTTTCACATCAAATCATTAACAGAACACATCAATTGGTTTTCAATAAAAAATTGAAGTGGAATTAATTTTTATTGCTTGGTTAAATGAAAATTCCTTTTATTGTGATTTCACAGTCAAAACTTTGGCACATTTTAAAATTTTCAAAAACAAAGAATCATGCACTGGGGCATTTGAATTGTATAATTCATAAAAGTGAGTTCATGATTTTTTAACCATTATTTTTCCCTTACTTCCTCTCCTTTTCTCTTTCTACAAAAAAAGGGAATAATAATAAAAAGAAAAAAAACGTTTGGGAGGCAGCCCACCTGGCCCAAAGCCAACCAACCCAACCAGCCCACCTCCTCTTTCTTCTTCGTACGAACAACAGGGAGCACGAGGACCTGGTCCAACTCCATCCACCATCACGTGCTCCCCCTCCTCCCCTCTCTTTATCTACCAAGGAGAAACCCCAGAAACCCTAGCTCCCTTCTCCCTCTTCCTCCTTGCCCGCCACCATCTCCCTTCTTCTTCCTCCTCTAGTTTTTCCCTCCTCTCTGTTCTGAACCGGAGGGACAACGCCTCCATGGCCGGCAGCTTGGAGGCCATGGCGCCAGCGCCATGGTCGTCGCCTCGACCCCCGGAGGCCGGGAATGGAACCCCGGTGCCCCCCTCCTTCTTTTCTCTGAAGAAACCGAGGCCGGAGGGCGACTCCATCGGCCACGCCGTCGCCGTTTTTCTTCCGGCGAGCTACTGTGCCGTGTCCGTCTCCGTCAGGCCGAGGGCCTCCCCGAGCTGCCGCCTCGTCCCTCGAGCCCAAGGTGAGCGCCTCCGCCTTCGGGCCTCCTACCCTCCCTCTCTCCTTGCTCTACGAGTGTGGCCTTCGCGCCACGCCGGCGTGCGCGCCATTCCTCTTCGAGCTCTGCTCGCCGTGCAGCGCCTGAGGAAGCGATCTCCCGTCAGTTTCGTCAGGGTCGCGTCCGGGAAACGCACCTCAAAAGCCCTCAGACCCCGATCCTTACACGAATCGCAGCAACAGCCCAATGGCTTGGGCCCTTCCAGCACTGCACCCGGTCGCGGGATCGAATCCCACCCGTGGCAAAGCCACCTCTTTTTTTCGGCCATTTTCTTTTAGCCTCGAAATCCAGAAAAACAGAACTGAGTATTTATTTGTAAAATCAATAAAAAATTGAAAAATGCTCCAATTTCAATGATTCAAATTGCTATGGATTCAGAATCTTGTGCTCTTTCTGTTAGTCACAAAGTTGCAACATGTTTCTGTAATAAATTTTGCACTAAATAATTAAATACAGAAATGGCTATTAAAATTTGAAACTTTGGAAATTCATAACTTGAGTTCTGTTCACCCAAATTGAGCAAACTTGGGCTCTACAATTTTGTCTTAACAAACTCTACACATTGGTATTTTATTTGGTCACAATTGAATTAAATTTGAACATTTTACCTCTGTTTACAAAAAGGGGCAGAGTAAAAATGCTTATGGAAAAATGCATAATAAATTCAATAATGATCCAAAAACTATGTTTAATAGCTCAAATTGTTCATTGAAACATTTTATACATGTTTTCAACCTTTTCAATGCAATTTGTTTACTGTTTTGCCTAATTAAAATTGGTGCAATAATTCAATGCTTTAATTACACCTTTTAAATTGCATAATTCATAACTTGGGCAATTCAAATCCAATTCCAACATGTAAAATATGGTTTCCATGCAAAATTGACCAAGCTTTCCAAATATAAACTTTGTTTTCTGTTTTGAATAAACTAAATTGCTGAAAACAACTATTTCTTAATTAATGCATTCAAAATTGTCAATTTAATAACTTGCTCATCTAAAATCCAAATTCAACAACTGAAATATGTATTCCATCTAAAATTTTGTGTTCTTTCAAAATATAAATTTTGTTATCTGTTTTGAACATTTAAAAATTGGTGAAAACAACAAATGTTTGTATAAATCATTTAAAATGCCAAAGTTCATAACTTAATAAATAAAATTCCAAACTTGGTAAACAACATATCAAACTGAAGCTATTGTTGTTTTCTTCTTGTTTTCATCGTCCATGCATCATTCTAATCAACTTTCACATGATGGTTATTTGTAGATCATTTAATTCAACATTAATTCATGGGCTTTTCCATATGCAATCCAAATTGCATATGGGCCCATTTAAATATGTTTACCATGACAATTATTTTATATTTGATGCATCCTTAAACTTGTCATGCATCCATATCTTGATCATGCTGGATCTTTTGCCGTAGAAGTAATTGTTGCATCCGGTGTTTGTTCTAGTTCGCTGCTTCTTTGCGGATAGGACGTTGAGATGATGTGAGCAACGACAAGTTCTTCGGATGTACCCCTACTTGCTGGATCTCAGGCAAGTATACTCACTTGCTGCCTATGGCTGCCTTTCATCACCTGTTACCGATTCTTTCCGTTGTTCTTATGCTAGCCCAATGATTCGATGCTTGTGTCTCGATCCTATCATATGTTTACCTTGCAACCATGATATAGCCTTCCTTCCACTTCCTATTAACTGTTGTTCGTTTACCCTGTTGGCCCGTGTGTCGTAGTTTCATGCTTAGTGTTGTTTGCGCTCAAGTCTTGTTGTCCGTCTTATCATCTGTTTAGTTTGATAGTTGGGTTTCAACTTAATCCACAACATGTTAATGTTTTGGGTAATAATAATTTGATGATAAGGCACCGGCAGGAGGCCCGACGTGGTTTTGAGTCCTGCTAGTGTCGACCTTAATTAGGAAAAGGGTCTTGTCCTCCGATCCATGATGAGCGCACTAACCGCATGTGGAAAGCGAGTATGGGCGCCCCCCGCAATTCTAATTCGATTCGCATCTCGTCCAAATCGCCACACTTAGTTCGGGCTTTCCATTTGATGCATGCATATGCAGGTGCGAGCCCTTGGCGCCAGGGTGGAACTTTTGTAGTCGGCATTTAGGGCGGCGTGGTCTTCCAGTGCTATGAGGGTCCCCCTTTTCTTCGTGGGGGCTCGATTAGCCGCGCACGCACAGCACGTGATTCTTTGGGCTTGATGCGAAGAAGAGTTGGGTTGTGTTGAGTGGCCTGCTTGGTGGGTTTGCTCCCCGCCTGGCGGGTTATTCTTACGTGTACGGCCAAATTGGTGCATCCCTGCAGGGTTAAATCTTCTCGAGAAGCCGTGTTGTCCGTGGTTATTTTATGACTTGGTGAAAGTGCTGGCTAACAAGTACTCAGACAACTTACACTTAACGATGATAACTTGACTAGTAATATAGATTACCTCCACCATAAAAATGAATGTCCCCTTAATCAACCGTGTGAGTTTCCTTGGGTTGCTTCCTTAGTAGGGGGTAACATTGGATGGGTATTGTTTGGTGAGTAGTTGTAGTTTGTTTTGTCGCGCTATCTTATCCCTTTCTTTTAGCCGGAGGTTGTAGCGCATCTCTGTAGTTAGTTAGTGCAGCCCGCTGCCGCTTCTTTGCAATAATCCCTTCCTTCCCGTTGTACCCAAAGTATTTGTATCTTGTGATGATTGGTTACGCTGGTATCTTGTGAGTAAGGTTTATCCACTTGCCAGTACTTAACCGTACTGACCCACGAATCCATTCGTGGCTGCATATTCCACATTGCAGTCAACAGGTTTGAAGTCTGACGACGTTAGCTTGGGAATCCCTCCGGCTTGGCGTGGGCAGGGATTGGACACCATCGGTTATCTTCAGGACTCTCAGTCCAATTTGTATCTTGTCCGTAGTCGGACGCGATGTTGTTTCTTCCGCTGTTATTTGGATCTTTGTATTGTATCAGTTGTATCCTTGACTCATTTGAGTCATCTTGTATATACCTCCTCTGTTGTTGTTGTGGATTATTCGTGAACTATTGTAATGTTATCACAAGTGGCAACCTGAAATCGGTTATTATGTGGATTTTGGCGGAAATGCTGAAATCTGCATAGTGCCCGATCCCGGGGCGTCACAAATGGTATCAGAGCATGGTTTCCGATTCCCAATGTTGTTTCGATACGAATGGTTATCGAAGCAACGGGTCCGCAAAGCCTGTAGGATAACCTCGCTAACGGTCGTTGTTTCTAGAGTGTCAAAAACTATTTCTGCTAAACAATTTTGGAAACATCTCAATAGGATTCTTGTTTTCTCCTTATCTCTATTCTATTTCTCCTCTCATCTTATTTGTTTTGGAGTCTCTCTCCCTCTCAATCTTTCAAAGTTTTAGGACCCTACGTGGGTGGACGTTTTCTGAGCCTTTAACCTAATAGGTTCGATCATCAGAAGATTCCTGGTGGAAGGACATCGTCGTCAATCCGAGCTAAAATCCCTTGTTAGTGGTGTCGAGAAGTTTTGTTAGTGGTGTCGAGGAGATCAACTGGACGCATGAAGAATCGGTAGTCGAACTTGTTTCCCCTCCCGGGTTAGTGGGTGGATTGCGAGGGCGCAATCCCTTGTTAGTGGTGTCGTCTGTAACACCCGGGGGATTTTCCCCCCAATTAGATTTGGTTGTTTTGTTTTTTTGCCTTGCATTGCATCATGCATCATATGCATTGCACATTTGTTTCAAACCAATCTTAAAAGAAAACTCAAAACAATTTAAAAATTCAAACATGTTCCAATGTTTTCACATCAAATCATTAACAGAACACATCAATTGGTTTTCAATAAAAAATTGAAGTGGAAT
Source organism: Alopecurus myosuroides (assembly GCA_028641055.1). Taxonomy (NCBI): domain Eukaryota; kingdom Viridiplantae; phylum Streptophyta; class Magnoliopsida; order Poales; family Poaceae; genus Alopecurus; species Alopecurus myosuroides. Next base: position 113,002,446 of record CM054063.1, on the reverse strand, counting down.
TAATTTTTATTGCTTGGTTAAATGAAAATTCCTTTTATTGTGAATTCACAGTCAAAACTATGGCACATTTTAAAATTTTCAAAAACAAAGAATCATGCACTGGGGCATTTGAATTGTATAATTCATAAAAGTGAGTTCATGATTTTTTTAACCATTATTTTTCCCTTCCTTCCTGTCCTTTTCTCTTTCTACAAAAAAAGGGAATAATAATAAAAAGAAGAAAAAACGTTTGGGAGGCAGCCCACCTGGCCCAAAGCCAACCAAGCCAACCAGCCCACCTCCTCTTTCTTCTCCGTACGAACAACAGGGAGCACGAGAACCTGGTCCAACTCCATCCACCATCACGTGCTCCCCCTCCTCCCCTCTCTTTATCTACAAGGAGAAACCCCAGAAACCCTAGCTCCCTTCTCCCTCTTCCTCCTTGCCCGCCACCATCTCCCTTCTTCTTCCTCCTCTAGTTTTTCCCTCCTCTCTGTTCTGAACCGGAGGGACAACGCCTCCATGGCCGGCAGCTTGGAGGCCATGGCGCCAGCGCCGTGGTCGTCGCCTCGACCCCCGGAGGCCGGGAATGGAACCCCGGTGCCCCCCTCCTTCTTTTCTCTGAAGAAACCGAGGCCGGAGGGCGACTCCATCGGCCACGCCGTCGCCGTTTTTCTTCCGGCGAGCTACTGTGCCGTGTCCGTCTCCGTCAGGCCGAGGGCCTCCCCGAGCTGCCGCCTCGTCCCTCGATCCCAAGGTGAGCGCCTCCGCCTTCGGGCCTCCTACCCTCCCTCTCTCCTTGCTCTGCGAGTGTGGCCTTCGCGCCACGCCGGCGTGCGCGCCATTCCTCTTCGAGCTCTGCTCGCCGTGCAGCGCCTGAGGAAGCGATCTCCCGTCAGTTTCGTCAGGGTCGCGTCCGGGAAACGCACCTCAAAAGCCCTCAGACCCCGATCCTTACACGAATCGCAGCAACAGCCCAATGGCTTGGGCCCTCCCAGCACTGCACCCGGTCGCGGGGTCGAATCCCACCCGTGGCAAAGCCACCTCTTTTTTTCGGCCATTTTCTTTTAGCCTCGAAATCTAGAAAAACAGAACTGAGTCTTTATTTGTAAAATCAATAACAAATTGAAAAATGCTCCAATTTCAATGATTCAAATTGCTATGGATTCAGAATCTTGTGCTCTTTCTGTTAGTCACAAAGTTGCAACATGTTTATGTAATAAATTTTGCACTAAATAATTAAATACAGAAATGGCTATTAAAATTTGAAACTTTGGAAATTCATAACTTGAGTTCTGTTCACCCAAATTGAGCAAACTTGGGCTCTACAATTTTGTCTTAACAAACTCTACACATTGGTATTTTATTTGGTCACAATTGAATTAAATTTGAACATTTTACCTCTGTTTACAAAAAGGGGCAGAGTAAAAATGCTTATGGAAAAATGCATAATAAATTCAATAATGATCCAAAAATTATGTTTAATAGCTCAAATTGTTCATTGAAACATTTTATACATGTTTTCAACCTTTTCAATGCAATTTGTTTACTGTTTTGCCTAATTAAAATTGGTGCAATAATTCAATGCTTTAATTACACCTTTTAAATTGCAAAATTCATAACTTGGGCAAGTCAAATCCAATTCCAACACGTAAAATATGGTTTCCATGCAAAATTGACCAAGCTTTCCAAATATAAACTTTGTTTTTTGTTTTGAATAAATTAAATTACTGAAAACAAATATTTCTTAATTAATGCATTCAAAATTGTCAATTTAATAACTTGCTCATCTAAAATCCAAATTCAACAACTGAAATATGTATTCCATCTAAAATTTTGTGTTCTTTCCAAATATAAATTTTGTTATCTGTTTTGAACATTTAAAAATTGGTGAAAACAACAAATGTTTGTTTAAATCATTTAAAATGCCAAAGTTCATAACTTAATAAATAAAATTCCAAACTTGGTAAACAACATATCAAACTGAAGCTATTGTTGTTTTCTTCTTGTTTTCATCATCCATGCATCATTCTAATCAACTTTCACATGATGGTTATTTGTAGATCATTTAATTCAACATTAATTCATGGGCTTTTCCATATGCAATCCAAATTGCATATGGGCCCATTTAAATATGTTTACCATGACAATTATTTTATATTTGATGCATCCTTAAACTTGTCATGCATCCATATCTTGATCATGCTGGATCTTTTGCCGTAGAAGTAATTGTTGCATCCGGTGTTTGTTCTAGTTCGTTGCTTCTTCGCGGATAGGACGTTGAGATGATGTGAGCAACGACAAGTTCTTCGGATGTACCCCTACTTGCTGGATCTCAGGCAAGTATACTCACTTGCTGCCTATGGCTGCCTTTCATCACCTGTTACCGATTCTTTCCGTTGTTCTTATGCTAGCCCAATGATTCGATGCTTGTGTCTCGATCCTATCATATGTTTACCTTGCAACCATGATATAGCCTTCCTTCCACTTCCTATTAACTGTTGTTCGTTTACCCTGTTGGCCCTTGTGTCGTAGTTTCATGCTTAGTGTTGTTTGCGCTCAAGTCTTGTTGTCCGTCTTATCATCTGTTTAGTTTGATAGTTGGGTTTCAACTTAATCCACAACATGTTAATGTTTTGGGTAATAATAATTTGATGATAAGGCACCGGCAGTAGGCCCGGCGTGGTTTTGTGTCCTGCTAGTGTCGACCTTAATTAGGAAAAGGGTCTTGTCCTCCGATCCATGATGAGCGCACTAACCGCATGTGGAAAGCGAGTATGGGCGCCCCCCGCAATTCTAATTCGATTCGCATCTCGTCCAAATCGCCACACTTAGTTCGGGTTTTCCATTTGATGCATGCATATGCAGGTGCGAGCCCTTGGCGCCAGGGTGGAACTTTTGTAGTCGGCATTTAGGGCGGCGTGGTCTTCCAGTGCTATGAGGGTCCCCCCTTTCTTCGTGGGGGCTCGATTAGCCGCGCACGCACAGCACGTGATTCTTTGGGCTTGATGCGAAGAAGAGTTGGGTTGTGTTGAGTGGCCTGCTTGGTGGGTTTTGCTCCCCGCCTGGCGGGTTATTCTTACGTGTACGGCCAAATTGGTGCATCCCTGCAGGGTTAAATCTTCTTGAGAAGCCGTGTTGTCCGTGGTTATGGATGACTTGGTGAAAGTGCTGGCTAACAAGTACTCAGACAACTTACACTTAACGATGATAACTTGACTAGTAATATAGATTACCTCCACCATAAAAATGAATGTCCCCTTAATCAACCGTGTGAGTTTCCTTGGGTTGCTTCCTTAGTAGGGGGTAACATTGGATGGGTATTGTTTGGTAAGTAGTTGTAGTTGGTTTTGTCGCGCTATCTTATCCCTTTCTTTTAGCCGGAGGTTGTAGCGCGTCTCTGTAGTTAGTTAGTGCAGCCCGCTGCCGCTTCTTTGCAATAATCCCTTCCTTCCCGTTGTACCCAAAGTATTTGTATCTTGTGATGATTGGTTACGCTGGTATCTTGTGAGTAAGGTTTATCCACTTGCCAGTACTTAACCGTACTGACCCACGAATCCATTCGTGGCTGCATATTCCACATTGCAGTCAACAGGTTTGAATTCTGACGACGTTAGCTTGGGAATCCCTCCGGCTTGGCGTGGGCAGGGATTGGACGCCATCGGTTATCTTCAGGACTCTTAGTCCAATTTGTATCTTGTCCGTAGTCGGACGCTATGTTGTTTCTTCCGCTGTTATTTGGATCTTTGTATTGTATCACTTGTATCCTTGACTCATTTGAGTCGTCTTGTATATACCTCCTCTGTTGTTGTGGATTATTCGTGAACTGTTGTAATGTTATCACAAGTGGCAACCTGAAATCGGTTATTATGTGGATTTTGGCGGAAATGCTGAAATCTGCATAGTGCCCGATCCCGGGGCGTCACAGTGGTACACTTTACCCACACGTACCATCCGACTCTTAACGCCACATATACGCTCCTTGGGAATGCGGCAGAGGGTGGCTGGCCACGACCTTTACCTTGTCGAGCCATATGCATGAGTCAACCCAAACAGGTCCACCCCGTCAAAAGGGAGTTGGCCACCTCCTGACGGCACCTGTTCAATGAGTCGGGATCAAGATCCGTGTACGTCCATCACTTGTCCCGGTGAACGCCCTAAACACCTCCAAAAGGTTTTGGACTCAAACGCAGATGGAACTCCCAAACTACGTGACTCACAGATAGAACCAAACAAGTTGGCAAGACCTTAATCCTAGGGTTGGCGTATAGGACAAACAACCACTTCCCAAGTGGCCTCCCATCCAAGCCTTAGTCAGGTTAACCACACAATGCTCACCTCACCACGTCATCATATCATACTAGGTTATCGCAGCTCTGATTCATCAATCGGATGGAGCAGAGGTAAACAAGCATGTATGACTAAGCGAAGCAGAAATGAAGCTCTGGCGATGCGCACAAGAAAATTTATGGAGGCTAGGAGCAGTGGATTGGGATATTGAGGCAATGCAGTATATAAGTGAACTATATCTACTGATATCAAATACTTTGGAATCGAATGCAAAGTACGAGAATCAAATGACGTTGGAAAACATATATGAGCAGATAAGAGGTTATGCTTGTCTTGGTAATAAGAAAACCAATAGATATCTCTTCTGGAATAAGTGCTTGACTTGTCGGTTAAGATCAAGTATTCGCCATCGGAGTTACGGTCTTCACTTTGGAGTCGCGTTCTACCGAGGGGGAACAACACCGAAAAGAAGAACAACAATCATCACATGGCATCGATGCAATGGACAACATGTATGCGTGAGCAAGTTAATGCACTAAAATAAAGCCCAAAACATGCTCGTTGGGTTGCTAGGGTTCGTCTGTCAGTTATGCAGTTTAGGAGAAACTATCCCGAAATAGACCCCGGAGGGCAAATCTGGCAATTCTGAAAGTGAGTACAATTTTAATTGCTCAAATGGGTTTGAAACACATCATAACTAGATTGCATTTGTCATCTTGAGCATTTTGGTATATAACTTGTATTTTTCTCATTTTATTGAATAAAAACTTATTTTTCCATTTTTAAATGAATTAAACAACATTAAATAATGGCCAAAAATCAACTTTTCCAAACATGTAAAAAAGACATATTTAAATAAGGTTTATTTTTCTGCAGAAAATCATATTTTTATTTCATTTTTCTGACTTAAAGATTAAGAGATATTAATTAAACAAGTTTTATTATTTTCTGGAAACAGTAAAGGGATGGGGCCCACATGTGATATACTATTCAAATAGAAAAGATTTTTCATTTAATACCATTTGAACCTGACGGGTGGGACCCGCCGTGACATCACGCTGACGTCAATGTGAAGTCAACGGCTGGCCGGAGAGCCACGGTCGTGGTCTCCGGTGACGTTTCCGGCCACCGTTTTGAGCTCGGGAGGGTGCGTTCAAAAGAGTGGAGCGAGGCCGACTTGAAGGTGGCAGCACTGCCGTCTATAGGTCCTCGGAGCGATGGCACCGAGAGCAAACGGTGACGGCCGGCGGCGAGCAACGGTGACAGGGAGAACTAAAGGGGGAGTAGGATGGAGGAGAGCACCCTGAGGTGCCGCGACTCACCGTGGAGCTCGTGACGGGCTCGAGGAGGCGAAGGAAGGTCGGAGGCGGCGACATCGAGCATGGAGGCCGCCGGTCGGAGAAGAGGAATATGACTATGGCGGAGACTCTAGTCGATTCGGGTCAATTCCTTCGCCGAGGAGGTGGAGGAGGAAGTGGCGGAGCTCCCTGGCCGCTCGCCGGAGCTCGGAGATGAGAGGAACGGCGGCGCGCGGCGGAGAACGGCTTGGCTAGGGTTTCGGGTTAGGGTTCGTCTTCGTGTAGGAGAGACAGAGAGAGGGCGCGACTGAGGGAGGGCGAGAGAGCGACGTCCTCGTCTAACCCCCCGAGCAGGGGCACAGGAAACTGCATGGCAGCAACCCTCCGGCGAGGTGCCTATCTGCTTCATGTAGGAGGGGAAGACAAAGGGAATTTTTTCCATAACCCCCTGTTTTTCTTAGAAACTACAAAGAAGCCCCTCCAGCTTTTAAAACAGAACCTAAACATATGTTTTAAGGGCCTTTTTGAAATTAGAAAAATTGGCAAAAATAAGATTTGAAAACCTTATCAAATGTCCAACCACACCATATTTTTGTTTGGTGAAATTGAAATATTTTTCAGTTCAAAATTTTGAAACCCACGTTAAGTAGTATTTGTGGAGATTTTCTCAAACCATTTAAATTCACAACTTAAATTGTTTCAAACATGATTAAATTTTTGTTGCATGAATGTATGAGATGAACACAACACCACACACCCTAATTTAGCAAATTTGGGATGTTACAAATCAACCCCCCTTAGGTAAGAGGAACACCGGTTTGCAAATGTTAGCAAATTTGAGATTCCCGAAGGAGAAGAAAGAAGGAACACCGGTTTTGAACGATCTTCTCGAACGTTACGGTTCTCTTCTCAAAGAGGTCCGTAGAATCGGGAAGTATTGAACGGATACACCTTAGGTAAGAGGAAAACTCTTAGGAAAATATCTTTACGAAGATCGAGTATCTCATGGCTAACTCATGACAGGAATGTTCATAAAGAACTGTTGAGTTATTGTGCATGAAACACATCAAGATAACGGAGGGAATAAGAGAAGGTTTCAAGTTTTTGGATGATGGTGCTTGAAAGGACTTAGAATATGAGCTTTGCACAAGACTTTAAATCGCTTTGAAAAAGTAAGGTTGACCAACTTGTGACATAGAGGTTTCTTCGAACAGAATACCAAAATGAAAAAGGATTGTCGTGGATAGCACAAATTAATATCCGGCGACCGAGGGAGAACATAAGAACACAATGGAATCATGTGTCGGAGAAAGTTTGAAACAGAGGAAGGTTCACTCTTCGGAGTGGACACAGAAGTTGAAGAACTTCCATTCTGTCGAAGTTTGTCGAGATCTTTGTCAAAGATCATGATGTTACTTCATAGAGAGGATGAGTAACCAAAGGAGTTTGGAACACCGTAATTAAGGAGGAATTCTTGGTCACACCATAAGGATGAATAACCAGCGGGGATTGAAACACCGGAAGTAATAAGGAATCTTTTTCCTATTGTGGTTTGGACGTAGGAATACATCTACCACATGGTTAAGATCCTGTAACATCCCAAATTTTGCTACCAAATGGTGGTGGTGTTGTGCTCATCTCATACATGCATGGAAATAAAAATTTAATCATGTTTGATCTAACTTAAACTGTGTATTTAAATTGATTTGAGAAAATACCACAAATACTACTTAAAGTAGGTTTCAAAATTTTGCACTGAAAAATATTTCAATTTCAGCAAACAAAAACATGATGAGGTTGGAAATTTTGTGAGGTTTCTAAAATGTATTTTTGCCAAATTTTATATTTGCAAAAAGACCCTTAAAACATCTATTTAGGTTCTGTTTTAAAAGTTGTAGGGGCTTCTTTGTAATTTCTAGGAAAAAGCGGGGGGTGTGGAAATGTTCCTTTGTCTTCTTCCTTGGGATAGAAGAAGCAGCTGCGTGGCAGCTCGGCCGCGACGACGCCACCTCCTCCCTTCTAGCCTGCTCACGAGGATAAGCGAGGAGACGTCATGGCCTCCCATCTCTCTTCCCTCTCGCTCACGCACTCCCTCCCTCTCTGCATCTCCTCCCGAAGACGAACCCTAACCCTAACCGCACGGATGCTGCTCGCCGTTGTCGCTCCGACCGCTCCCGCACCCCTTGAAGCATCCCGCCAATTCCGCCGCCGGTCCCCGCCACGGTCGTCGCCGATTTCTGGACGCCGGCGATGATTCCGGCCGTGCCCCGCCTCCTCGTCCACCCCATCATACTCACAGTGAGCTTCCGGTCCCGTGGGTACACTCCTTCTTCGCTCTCCCCCTCTATGTCGCCTTGCCACCGTGCGCCACCGAGCGCCGCCGCAGATGCTCTCCGGCAGCGAGGTCTCCGGCGACCATTCGGCCCTCCGCCCGCCACCACTCGACTCCCCATTGGCCTGCTCTAGCTTATGCACCAAGTAATTGCATCGAATTCACGACCGATTGATCGATTGCATGTTCACAGAGAGGATTCATCTCCGTGTGATGTCACAGTGACATCACGATGACGTCATAATTCCCTTTTTAGTAATTCCAGGAAATTCCAGAAAATGGTTAATTTTGTAAATTGAATAACTATTAAAATATTAATCAGAAAAATAAAATGAAAGTATCAAAATGTTCAGAAAAATATAAGCTACCAGTCTATGTCATTTTCATACATGTTTGCCAAATTTCAAAAATGAGCATTATTTAATGTTGTTTAATTCATTTAAAATAGAGAAAATAAGTTTTTATTCAATAAATCTAGAAAATTGCAAGTTATATATCAAACTGCTCAAAATGAAAAATGGAACATGTTTAAGGTGTTTTCAAACCCATTTGAGCGCTTTAACTTGTACTCACTTCTAGAATTGTCCGAAGTGCCCCTCCGGGATCTATTTCGGGACAATTTCAGTTAATTTGCATAACTAGCATACGAACCCTAGAAACCCAACGAACATGTTTAGGGCTTTATTTTAGTGCATTAACTTGCTCATGCATACATATTGTGCATTGCATCGATGCCATGTTTGATTGTTCTTCTTTGTTTCGGTGTTGTTTCCCCCTCGGTAGAACGTGACTCCGAAGAGAAGGCCAACAACTCCATGACGCTTGATCTTAACCGACAAGTCAAGCACTTATTCCAGAAGATATATCTATTTGTTTTCTTATAACCAAGGCAAGCATAACCTCTTATCTGCTCATATATGGTTTTTGAAGTGTTTTGGAATCTCGTATATTGCATGCGGTTCAAAGTATTTATGGTCTTAGATAGAGTTCTCCTATACTTGTTGCATCGCCTAAATATCCTGATCCACTACTCCTAGCAGCTATAGATTTGTTTGTGTGCGCCTCGTTAAAGCCTGTGAGTCTTTCTTAGCCATGCCTAGTTGTGATTTGATCCATCCGGTTGATGAATCTGGTCAATGTGTGAATCTAATTTGTCAGGTTGTTGTGATTTGTATTATCTTTGATAACTTGACTAAGTAACGGCATGGATGTGAGGCCACAATGGGTTGTGGCGTTTTGTCCTGTTCATGCCCCTAGGAGCAATTTCTCGCCTTCGAAGCCAAGACTGAGCGTGCAACCACACGCGGGGCCTAACAGACCGTGCTCGACTAACTAACTTGTTTGGCCACGTCCATGAGTCACGTAGTATGATCTTTTCATCTGCGTGTGAGTCAGAAAATGATTTGGAGAAAACTTAGGGCGTGAACGAGACAAGTGATGGACGTACATAGATCTTGATCCCGACTCACAGAACAGGTGCCGTCAGGAGGTGGCCAACTCCCTGTTAACGGGGTGGCCCTGTTTGGGTTGACTCATGGATAGGGTCGAGCAAGGTAAAGGTCATGGCTAGCCACCCTATGTCGCGCTCCATGGACGAGCGTACATGTGGCGTTAAGAGTCGGATGGTACGTGTGGGTAAAGTGTACCCCTGCTGTGATAAATCTCCTCGAGAAGCCATGTCCACGGTTATGGACGACTTGGCAACGGATTCTGTGATCATAGATAACTTGAACAGAATGGCTAAAACTTGTTAACCATGATTGAAGGGTGCCTCCTTGGAGATACCGAGAGGGGTGATCCTTGTAGCATGTGAGGTTCTGGGAAATGATGTTGGTGGTTGAAAAGATGATGATTATAGTAGTTGAGTAGATTTCTCATTTGTTTTGAAAACACTCCATGAGACGTGTTATTCTTCCTCGATTTGGAAAATAAAGATGGCTTTACGCCAAATAGTCTTCATAAACTGAAGATAGCAGATATATAATAGGTTAACTAAGTCTTGTTGAGTACCTCCCGTACTCAGGTTTCCTTAATTTGGTTCAGGTGAAGATCTCACATCGGTGGTGTTTCAACGTGGACATTGACGAGTAATTTGGGGTTCCCAGGTAGCAGCCTGGAATCTATGGACTGGGACGTAGCCTTGTGTTGCGTCCTCTTAGGCCTTTTTGGTTCTTGTTGAGTAGAAACATAACTTTCCTTTTGTGGTCTGATGTAATGTTGGGTCATGTGACCTCTGTTTGTAAAGCTACTCTAGTAACACCTGTTTAATACAGCTTCCATGTCTAGAGTACTCCTTTGATCGGTTGTTGGTTTCGAGCTCATTGTTATACAATTTTGGCTATGCCTGCATAGTTGTCGCAGTCGAGGGGGTGTGGAGCCGATGATCCATATCCGAGCACGCCTTCTGATGTGATTCGGCATGGGGCTTGGTAACCCCAGTAACCCTTGATTGTTGTTGCACTTTCTGGACACATAGTGTCTCTGTATAGCTTTGGCCCCGTTCCTTCAGTTTCATACGATTCGTGGACGCTTTGATATGCATAGTTAGTTATGATTATCATGGACACAAGGAGTAGTAGTACCATGGTGATCCGGCCTGCGTGCCGATGAATCCGGTCTGCCTGCCGTTGTTTGTTGCGGCTGGAGCTGGTAACCCTGAAGCCCTTGTGGGTCTATGACTAGGAGCGCATAACAGTAAGTATACCTTTGGGTCCGGGGTCGTGACAAGTCATGGTATCAGAGCAGGACTGCCTGTAGAAAAACCTTTGCTGCTTGGTCGATGTTGACGCTAGAGTTGTGAAAACTATTTTGAAGCCTCAAATGAATTGTAAAAATCTTCATAGGATTCTTTTTACTCTTTATCTAGTATCGCTCTAACTCTGGGTCACCTTACCTTTTTTGATTTGAAAAGCTTCTAGTAATTCAAAACCTAGGTGACTTATTTGGCAAAGATGTCTTTTACCCAAGTTGACCTAGTGTTGAGTTTCTACAGTCATGTGTTCTTGTTTTGCCAGATTCTGTCATTTTACTTGCATTTGCTCTTTTGCGATGTCAAGTGGATTTCTTTGCTTCGCGAAACATCAGTGGATGTAGCTAATGTTTAAAATTATCAATATAACTTGTGCCATATAGAACCAATGGATTTTTAATTGTTGCACTAACCCTCTAATGCGAATTACTGTTTGAGTGTGGTGTGAAGGAAGTTTTCAGGGGTCAAGAGAAGAGGTGATATATGTGATCAAGAAGAGTGCAAGGTCAAAGCTTGGGGATGCCCCTGTGGTTCATCCAAGCATATTTTTAGAAGACTCAAGCATCTAAGCTTGGGGATGCCCAAGGCATCCCCTTCTTCATCAACTATCTAACAGGTCACTTTTCGTGAAACTATATTTTTATTCGGTCACATCATATGAAGTTTACATGGAGCGTCTGTTTGTTTTTCTTTTGTTTTCTTTTGTTTTCCTTTGTTTTCCTTGCTGCAATAATATAGTTGCATCCTATCATTCTTTATTTATGAGAGAGACACACTCTGCTTTTTCGTTTGAATACTTGTTATGCTAGTATTCTTAGTTTTTCTTCTAGTTGCTGCAAAAAGTCATGTTTAGCTCTCGTTTTCATTGCATCTCTTGTTCAGAGCTATTAGTTTTAGTAGTTATATGTGATTCCTCTCATGTTTGCTTGCTGTAGAATTTAGATAATTTTTGTTAAAGCATGTTTTGTATGGTGCTTGTTGGTAAAACAAACTGCCGCTTGAGGTAGAATATTTAACTGTGCAAGTAGAAACTTGTATAGACTGTGGCTAGACTTTTTCATATCATGCTAGATGTTATTTTAGTTCTAAGGACTAGTGGTTATCTAGTAGCATGATTAGCCTCTAATAGCTGAGTGTTTAATGTGTCATTGAAAGAATCATGAGTTGTTCTTGTCATATTAAAGCATAAATTTGTGGTGTTCTCCTTTGAATGTTTTATTTGGTTGACTTGGCGCATGCTCACACCATGTTTATCACTATGAACGAACCACGAATAGCCTCCTGATCATTTAGTTTTTGAACTTGTAGTACCACTTATGCTTTGATTAATGATATTTATGTCGCTATGCATGATTATGACTCTTATGCTCTCTTGATTTGTCGCTCCCAGTCTTTTGCTAGCCTCCACCTCTACTAAGTATGAGCTCTACTCGTGCATCCAACTCCCAAAAAACAAAGTTTTCCCATTGTGTCCACCATACCTACCTACATGTGGTATTTAACCTCCACTCCAAAGTAAATTGCTCATGTGTTACCTTTAAAACTTCCAAACTTACTCCTGTTTCGTGCTCCTGGTTTAGCTCGTGAGGACGTAAATAGAGAATCTTTATCTCACTTGTTGATTATACTTTCACACCCTAGAATAGTGGCTTCATCCGCTTATCCAATGATAGAAGAGCTGGCAACGGGGTGCCCAGCCCCAAATTAATAACACATATTATCTTCAATATTTTTGCCCCTGATTTATGAGTCAAAGAATAATTGTGTAAACAAAAGAGAAAAAGGGATGACCTCTTCCCAGATGCGTCCTTCTATGGGACCCACTCTTGTGAAGTCTAGTTGGCTTGTGATGTACTGTATTTTATGTTTACCATTCGTTGACATAAGCATACACCTCTCTTAAAATATAGACACTCCTACACGGTATGTGATTGTTGGCAGGCACCCGAGGATTCGGTTAGCCATGGTTTGTGAAAGATGGTTGGGAGGAGTGTCAAGTTTTTTATACCTCTGTTTAATAAAATAAAAGCTCTAGCACATGAGTGATCCATGCTTCCCTCTGCAAAGGGCATTTCTTTTAATTTTATGTTGAGTCTCCATCTTCTAACTTTATGCACGGTTGAGATAGCATAGTTCCCATTCTGAGTTTTATATGCATTTGTCCCAGAAACATTATTAATTGATTCACGATGTGTTATTGCTTGTTCTCTAATTATTTGTTCTAGTCTTCCTCACGAACTTTGAAGGTGTCGTGGCATTTATGTTTTGCCCCACTCTTATGGGAAAGCGAAATATCAGTTTGACATGTTTTCTCTATACTTGAAACAAATGTATATTTGTTGTTGCATTGTTTTCATGATCTTTTATTTGAGTTACTTATAATGATGCAAGGTGATTGATATGGTTTATTATTAAATTTCTATTTATCATGCTTGTGTTAAAGTTCTATGATCTCACATTACTTATTATTTTACATTATTGATGATCAAGTTTATGTTGGTAGCATGTCACCTCAAAAATTATGTGTTTTTATCGTTTACCTACTCGAGGATGAGTATGAACTAAGCTTGGGCATGTATCCCCTCTCCGGCAAGGTGCCGCGAAGAGCTTTATAACCCTCTCGAAATAGGGTTGGTGATGGCGGCGGCTATAGAACTTTTCGAGGATGGAGACTCGGGTACCTCGGGTTTTCCCGAGGAAGGCAGTATATAGGAGGAAGGGTGATGTCGGTGGGCGACCAGGGGGGCCACACCACGTGGCCGTGCGGCAAGGGGGACCGCTCCTCCCTATGGTGTGGCTGCCTCCCTGCCCCCCTTCAAGTCTCATTCCGACTCCATGTACGTATAGAAAAATTGGGACTTCGGCTTTTGTTTTGTCCAATTCCGAGAATATTTCCAGAACAACTTTTCTAAAATACAAAAATAGCAGAAAACAGGAACAGGCACTGTGGCATCTTGTCAATAGGTTCGTCCCAGAAAATGCATAAGAAGGGTATGAAGTGTATAGAAAACATGTAGCAATTGACATAATATCAACATGGAACATCAGAAATTATAGATACGTTGGAGACGTATCAAGCATCCCCAAGCTTAGTTCTACTCGTCCTCGAGTAGATAAAGCGATAACAACAATATAATTTTTGAGGTGACATGCTACCACACAATCTTGATCAAATAATTATTTAAGCACAAGTCATGAATGAAGTGATCCAAGTCAATGGTCTATAGTTTGCTAACAAATAGATAATGAGTAAACAACTGAATCATATGAGCAAAAACTTTTCATGAATAGTACTTTCAAGACAAGCATTAAAAAGTTTTGCATAAAAGTTAACTCATAAGGCAATAGATTCTAAATAAAAAGCATTGATCAACACGTAGGAAGATTTAAGTTTCAGCACTGGCTTTCAACTTTCAACATACTAGACGATACCCCGCGCCTTGCTGCGGAATACTTATGTCCATCGTAGATAATTGTTTGATACAAAATTAGACTAAAAAATATGGACTGTTAGAGGATACATCACACGTTACCTATTAAAAAAATCATTTAGAGTAAGTGTCGTTGTAATAATGGCATAAAGTGCATACATAAAAGTACTAATACAAAAGAGAGTTGTCCAACCAAAACTCGTTTAATATAAATTGTGCAAATGGAAATTTCATCACAATTTGTATATCATAACACCGAGAGCATAAATATCTATTTGGACAATGGAGAAAAAAATTCAGTCCAAACTTTGAGCTATGAAGTGGTCTATTTAGCAACCCACACACTTGGATGATACACTGAATTTACCCAGCAAACAACATTTTGACCACTGCCTGAAATATTATATTCATGCAACAAATGGGAGATCATTCATATTGAACTCTTGCAGATAAGGAAGGTAAGACGAATGAGGCATGGCAGCCTGAAAACTAAATTAAAATTATTCATATCGAACATATGCCTATTTCGTAAACTGAGTACAACCAATCTATCTACTTTCAGAATGGAGATAAAAACTATAGTACTGTTACATGATTCCATTACCGAGTTTGCTAATTTCAGTACAGAATATATTTATATAATTAACATAAATAGTAAATCTTTGCTGTGTAGTTATCTGCATATGGTGCCTTTCGTTCGGCTTTCAGAATTAACAGCTCATGCTTGCTTCAGATTCGTATAGAGATTAAGAAGTATTTCTACTATGTACATACTGATACTTCATCTCTAGAAATAACCATTTGGTCTTGACTGGAAATCTGAAATGGTACAATATAAACAAATGTTAGCTCATCTATCCAGCATACCACTACCACAAACCCGAAGAGAAGCCTTAAAAAATATTCAAGAAAAACAAAAATGGAAATGAGTGGCATGAACACACGATCCCAGGCAGCTCAAGAACTCTTAAAATGTTCCAATACATCATCCCAGTACCTCATTGATATTGTTCTCCAAACAAAATTCTGTAAACAAAGCGGCAATGTTTACCCTCTAATCCACACCAAGAAAATATATCTTGGAGCGTGGTTGAGTCCTGAACGGAGCTGGGTGTTACTCATAGGCTCGTAGCGCAGTTGCAAGGCGAAGATGCTGAGCCCGCAAAGATATATGAAGGGAGGATCGGGGAGATGAACTTCTGGCTAGGTTAGGACTTAGGAGATAGAGGTGAACGGGTTGGTATTAACTATTAAATGGTGAGTATTCTTTGCATGAATACGGCGAGTTGGAGACAAATAATGGATCCGGAAATAATTGCGGCTAAATGTGGATGCTGCAGGAAAATAAATAAAGAAATTTTAAGAGAGTTAGTGGACCTTATGACGTGGGATGGCTACACGAGCTGCAAAATAAGTTAGTGGATACTTTTACTGGAATTTAAATGACTGCTCATGCACACGGTGTGGAAAATTAATTACAGAACTAAGCGATTTGTAATCAGGGTCTGGCGTTGGCTATATGATCGCTGGTGGAGTATTTGCATTACAAAATGAGAAGAGGTAT
Organism: Alopecurus myosuroides; assembly: GCA_028641055.1. Taxonomy (NCBI): domain Eukaryota; kingdom Viridiplantae; phylum Streptophyta; class Magnoliopsida; order Poales; family Poaceae; genus Alopecurus; species Alopecurus myosuroides. The sequence goes on along the minus strand of CM054063.1, from coordinate 112,986,803 downwards.
GAGAAGCAGTAGTGAATAAAACATGCCGTGCATAATAATTGGAGCGATTAGTGGATGACATGGCTTAGTGAATGGATGAGACGGACCAATTAGAGACATGATGATGTGTATGATGAGATGGACCAATTAGAGACATGCTGATGTGTATAGCTTGCATGTCTAGAAAAATATGGTAGTGGGGTGTTCATATTTAGATGTAGAAGATATATCTCATGGATATTTTCAACACAAAGAAATATAATAAGTGCAACAAACTAGCGTGTAAAAATTGTTGCACACAAAGTTGACACAAGTGTTCGCTTCCGAGACAGAAAGAAGTAGGAAACCTGACTCAACATAAAAGTTAAAGAAAGACCCTTCACAGAGGGAAGCAGAGATAAATCATGTGCTAGAGCTTTTTCAGATTTTAAAAACATATAGAGAGTATAAAAATAAATTTTTAGAGAGGTATTTATCTAGGTCAATGAATGTCATCGATTGATTTATCATCCTTTCATGTTTACAGGCTTCAAGAGCGGCTCCCATAGAGAAAACAGTAAAGTTCCTCTTCTGCTTTGTTTGAACAAGCTAACTTCATAATTTCTCAAACCCATAGTGTTAGGAGATTTATTTGGTTATAAATTGTAATTTATCTTTTAGGGGCTGGGCACCCGCTTACCTGCTCTTTTTGCAATATTAGGGACTAGCACATTATGCATGCTAGTCAAGGTGTGAAGCCAAATAAATATGAAAGAGACAATAAAGCAGCCAATACTTCCTCGTGAGCTAAAATAGTGCACAAAAAAAGTTTAATAATTTTGAAGGTTTAAAGGTAGCACACGAAATATTTACTTGGAATGGCAGGAAATACCACATAATAGGTAGGTAAGGTGGACACAAATGAAATGGATTTTGGCTCAAGGTTTGGATGCACGAGAAGCATTCCTCTCAGTACAGAGTTTAGGCTAGCTAGGTTGTTTGAAGCAAACACAAGATATCAACTAGTACAACGAGACTTACATGGAAACAAATTGCAAGCATTATAAGACTCTATACTGTCTCCTTGTTACTCAAACACCTTTGACAAGAAAATATCTAGACAATAGAGATACCAATCATGCAAACCGAATTTCAACAAGCTCTACGGTAGTTCTCCACTAATAGGTTCTAATCATATGATACAAGAGCTTAAACATGAACTAATTGAAAGCTCAAAACAATTACCAAGTATCAAATTATCCAAAACAGTGATCTACAAGTGTATGTAAGACTTTTCCAATATACCATCTACCACATGTAGCATTTTCAGTTTCCAACCAAAGACCATTTAATTATTTCAACATAAACTCTCCAAATAATTTATCAATGAAGAAAGAGAGTACTACGCTACAAGAACTAACAACTTGGAATAAGAGATGCATGAAAATCAGGAGATAAAAGAATTGCAGCAGCTAGACAATAAATGAAGAATACGAGTATTCATATGAAAAAGCGGAGCGTGTCTCTCTCCCACACAAGAATGCTAGGATCCAACCAAGTTTATTACATAAAAAAAAAAAAACAGACGCTCCAAGTAAAATACATAAGATGTGAACGAATAAAAATATAGTTTCACTTCAAATGACCTGATAAGTTGTTGATGAAGAAGGGGATGCTTTAGGCATCCCTAAGCTTAGACGCTTGAGTATTTTTTAAATTTGCTGGGGTGATCCATGGGGCCATCCCCTAGCTTAGGCTTTTCACTCTTCTTGATCAAATTATATCATCCTCTTCTCTTGACCCTTGAAAACTTCCTTCACACCAAACTTAAAGTAATTCTCATTAGAGGGTTAGTGCATAATCAAAAAATCACATGTTTTGCATGGACACAAGCATTGCCAATAATTTATAATCATTAGCTACAGCAACTGATGTTTTGTGGAGCAAATAAATCCACTCAACATAGTAAAAGAGAGAATGCAAAATAAAAGCCAGAATCTATCAAAACCAGAACAGTCTGTAAAGATGAATTTTTTCGAGGCACTTACGTTGTTCACATTAGAAAACCCAGAACTAAGAAAAGTTGCGTACATATCTAAGGATCACGCATAAAGTTTTTCGGTATGTTTCTATTTTCATGGAATTTATTATGAATTAAATGGTGGATAGCAAAAAATCTGTTCTTGCGCAGAAATCCGAATCTAGCATGAACTTTCCACTAGAGACTTTACATGGAACAACAACTCAAAAAAGTAAAAATACAAAGGAGTTGTTACAGAAGTAAACAACACCTTGACTCAAAGAAAACAAAATAAAATTTACAGAAATAAAACATGGGTTATCTCCCAAGAGTGCTTTTCTTTAACGCCTTTCATCTAGGCACAGAAAGCAAGAATCAAGTATTTTCAAGTGAAGAAGCGTCCAAATCAATAATTTCCTCAAAAACACAGCTTGGTACCCCTGAAGATGATTCAACATGTAAATCACTCTTAATTTCACTAAAAGTTTTATCAATTTTAAGCACATTATGGGGTTTCACTTTAGACACCTTGGGAACATACATGAACTTTTTTCTTTTCCCACAAAAGCTTTCTCCCTCTTAAATTTCAGAGAAGAAAAAGTTGAACTTAAAGTTTCCATAGCCTCTTATTGTTTACCAATCCTAAGGTTTTGATTATCATGGGTATTGCTAGCCTCTAAAACAGTGATTCTTTTATTGATACATACTATTGATTCATTAAATTTGCTAGCATTATCAAGGAAATTTGGCAAATTTTTCTCGAGAGAGTTCAGCTTTTTTATAACATCTTCTAAAGTGATCTCAGTTTAACAACTTTAGTAGGTGGTATTCCTACTAAACTTTCAATTAAATTACACGCTTCCAAAGCAGGAGTTCCCAGAAAATTACCACATGTAAGAGTATCTAGAACATATCTATACCATCTAGTAATACCAACATAAAAATTCCTAAGAAGGACCATGGTAGAATATTTTTTTAGTACATCTATGATGGGAATCACTTATTCTATACCAAGCATCTTTCAAACTTTCTCCCTTGTTTCCTATAAGAACGAACCTCAACTTTAGGAATACTTATTTTAGCAAGATTAAAACAGGATAACAAAAATAATAACTATAATAGGAACTAATTTTTGTGTGTTTTTGATATAAAGAAGCAAACAAGAAAAATAAAATAAACTAAGCAAAACAATAAATAAGTAAAAAGATTGGAGGTGAGAGACTCCCCTTGCAGAAATCCTCTTCCTCCCCGGCAACAGCGCAAGAAAAGAGCTTGATGGCATGCGAACACACGTTCTTTGGGAGACTCCAAGAGGAAGGTATGATGAGTACAGCAGCAAGTTTTTCCCTCAATAAGAAACCAAGATATAATCGGACCAGTCGGAGAAAGAAATCACTTCTGAAGGTTGTTGACAACTGATGTTGGCAGGGCGCACTACCAGGCTCAGCAGCCACCTGGAATCTGCACACAACACAACCAAGATACTTGGCCCCAACGAAACAGTGAGGTTGTCAATCTCACCGGTCTTGCTGGAAACAAAGCATTAGACGTATAGTGTGGAAAATGTTGTTTGTTTGCAGCGAATGAAATGAGAACAAGGTTTGCAATGAAAAGAACAGTGTTTGCAGTAGGTTGTATTATCAGTGTAAAAGAATGGACCGGGGTCCACAGTTCACTAGTGGTGTCTCTCCAAAACAGATAAATAACATGCTCGGTGAACAAATTACAACTGGGCCATTGACAAATAGAGAATGCACCGTAATGCATATACATGACATGATGCCTATTATGATATTCATTTGGCATTACAACATGATCCATAGACTGCTATCCAACTGCATCTATGACTAATAATCCACCCTCAGGACGTCATCCGAGCAAACTTTGGGTATTAAGTTGCAAACAACATATTATTGCATTAAGTAAAGTGTGTAATGTAAACAACACAGTTATCCTTAGATAAAGCATTGTTGTTTTACCCCTAGTGCCAACTTCGCAGCCACAATCTTAGAAGTTATTGTCACTCTCCGAGATTACTGGAGGCATGAACCCACTATCTAGCATAAATACTCCCTCTTGGAGTCACAAGCATCTACTTGGCCAGAGAATCTACTAGCAACGGAGACCATGCAAGATCACACATGACATATATGATAGATCTATAATCAACTTGAAATAATATTCAATATTGATCAGATCCTAGCAAACACAACATGTAGCATTACAATAAGATGATCTTGATCATGTTAGGCATCTCACAAGATCTAAACATGATGGCACAAAATTGGAGAAGACAACCTTCTAGCTACTGCTATGGACCCGTAGTCCAAGGATGAACTACTCACTTATCACTCTGAAGGAAGGCATGGTGATGAAGAGCCCTCCGATGATTATTCCCCTCCTCGGCAGGGTGCCGGGAAGAGCTTCAGAACCCTCCCGAACTAGGGTTTACGACGGCGGCTACATAACTTTTCGTGGATGGAGGCTCGGGTACCTAGGGTTTTCCCGAGGAAGGCAATAAATAGGCGGAAGGGCAATGTGGTTGTGTGGCCAAGGGGGCCGCACCGCCCTATGGTGTGATTGCTTCCCTGGCCCCCTTCGAGTCTCCTTCAGACTCTCCATGTACGTGACAGAAAAATAGGGACTTCAGCTTTTGTTTTGTCCAATTCTGAGAATATTTCCAGAACAACTTTTCTGAAATACAAAAAAATAGAAAATAGGAACTGGCACTTTGGCATCTTGTCAAAAGATTAGTCCCAGAAAATGCATAAAAATGGTATAAAGTGTATAGAAAACATGTAGCAATTGGCATAATATCAACATGGAACATCAGAAATCATAGATACCTTGGAGACATATCAAGAAGGCTGATTTTGCTTCTGGGCATCCGACAATGCATCTATCGGCTTTTCGAGGGCTTGCTTATCCTAGGAGGTTATTAGATTGATAAGGGATGGCCCAATCTTCTCAAAGAGCAACACAAGATATTTTGATAACCAGTGATTCACTTAGATCTCTCCTGGATGATACATGATTGCCAATGCAACAACTTTCAATCCCTATGGATATTCTCAACTGCACACTCTTGCACGTTGTAATCCACCGACTACAAGTGGTCCTATACCTTCTAATTCCCAATGGAAAAGATGATAACACGCATAATTTGCAAAGGATATTTACTTCAAGATGAAAGATTAGAAAGCAATTCGATCTAGAAGCTAAAGGGTATTTTTCTATAATGTAGTCTAGCCTATTTGGGGCGCAACGGCCAGCTATGTATGAGGGGGGTAGGCGGCCAAGATGTGGGGCGCATCTCCTCCTAGTTGTTTTCGAGTTGGACTCTATCCCAACTTTTATTACAATCCGAATTTTTAAACAAGAGTTCTATGAAATAAGGACGCGTAGGTCCACCTTTCCTAACCTAGTGGGACTCTCTCTGGGGCGCATCCACAAGGTGTGGTGCGCAGCCTTCTCCTTCTCCATGCATTTCTCCTTCGTTCTCAAGAAGCTCCACCTTGTTTTCCATCTTGTGGCTCCTTTTTTCCAGCTGCTCCATCTTGTTTTCCAGCATGTAATTGTTGTTTTCCAGCTTGTACTTGATGTTTTCCAGCTCCTCTTGATGCTCTCCTCCATTAATATTTGTGTTATCAATAACCCTGGTCATACATAAATGCATAGACTTAGATAGTTTAAAATTCTCATTGTCACAAACATCATATTCAATTAAGAGTGAGTTCACATGTTGTTCTAATAACTTCGTTCTTGATCTTTTCATATGTCCAAGACTCACTCCATTAGTTTTATCTTGAGCAGCAACATCATCATGTATGTGTGTTGTTAAAGAGCTAGGGATGTCCTCATCATTGATCCTCCCCATCTGCTGTTTTTTACGGAGTCTTCATATAGACGTTGTTCGAACATCTGGTAGCCTTCCAGACTTTTTCAACAAAGCCAGTGCCATCATCATCGGAATAACTTCCAGCTTCCGAATCTCCTTTGCCGTCAACGGTGGCAAGTATCGATTCGGGTTCAGAGCTTTCTTTCGAAGGCTCTGCTTGCACCATGCCAACAAACATAGATCTAGGAACTTGTGCTGTAGATTGAACTGTAGATGTACAAGGGCGAAGTGCGTTTCGTTACCTTTATTGTCTGGGTGGTGGGTGGGAGGGAAAAACTTGGTCCCTCCCCTGAATTCCATCACCTCCGCCGTTAGCCCGACAAAGATGTTGGCGGTGCCGATCAGGACGATGTAGGAGCAGACAATGTGATTACGAGCCGGCGTTACCGTGTTGTTGTTGATGAGGTAACTGCCGAACAGTCCCGGGGCGGCGGTTCCAACGGGTCACCAATGCCGCCTAGGAGTCCTGCCTTCAAGATCACCCCGGCCATAACTCGCCCCTCGGTGGGCGCCAAATGATGAGTTCCATGATCAGGTTTACGGGAAGGGGTAGCCATATTGATGTCTACACGCGCTTCTATTCTTGTAGAAAGTGTTGGGCCTCCAAGTGCAAAGGTTTGTAGAACAACAGAAAGTTTTTCTTAAGTGGATTACCCAAGGTTTATCAAACTCAGGGAGGAAGATATCAAAGGTATCCCTCTCAAGCAACCCTGCAATTACGGTACAAGAAGTATCTTGTGTCCCCAACACACCTAATACAATTGTCAGATTTATAGGTGCTCAGCAAAGAGATCGTGAAATACAAGTGATATGGATAATTATAAGTGACAAAACAATCTAAAATAAAAATGGCAACAAGCAAACATGTAGCAGAAACTGATTGTAAACGGTGTTTCAGTGCTTAGAAATAAGGCCTAGGATCCTACTTTCACTATTGGACACTCTCAACAGTGATAACATAATTGAATGCATAAATATCATCTCTTCACTATGCTACTCCGAACCACTCTCCGGTTGAATAACAAACACCAATTCATTGGGTAGGGCTGTAACAGCACTCCTCAAAGTCGCATTCCCATGTGTAGTTAACCCCACGCTATCAGTATGAGGACCCTAGAAGGTACTAGACAAACACCACAATTTCATAGGGTCATCCAACAGAAGATATAAATATCATGCTAACCACTTGGTGCACACACTGTCACATTTCCACCATGATCAAAGTGTCTACGGAGATCTCATAACAAAACCACTTGAGTAGCATAACAGAAGAAGAGTAACATCTACTTATTCAACTTGATTACAAACCTCATGATCACATAGAGATCATACCATGGGAGAGAGAGATGAAACACATAGTTACCGGTAGAGCCCTCAGCCCCAAGGGAGAACTACTCCCTCCTCATCATAGGAGACAACAACGATGATGAAGATGGATGTGGAGTCGATGGAGATGGCTCCGGGGGCAGTTGCCCGTCCTGGCAGGGTGCCGAAACAGAGATTTCTGTCCCTCGAAACTTGTCGGCGGCGGCAGCGGAGCTACGAAACTTTTCATAGAAGGGGGCCGATTCTTTTAGGGTTTATGCATCACAGGGTATATATAGGCGAAAGGGCGATGCCGGGGGTGGCCAGGGGGCCCACACCACCTGGTGGCGAGGCCCGGGGGACCCGCGCCACCCAATTGTGTGGCCACCCTGTGGCCCCCCTCTGGGTCTCTTCGGGACCCTCCGAGAATTCTAAGACTTGTGGCTTTTGAATCGTCCAATTCCGAGAATATTTCGAGACCAACTTTTCTGAAACTAAAAATAGCAGAGAACAGGAACTGGCTCTGTGGCATCTTGTCAATAGGTTAGTCCCGGGAAATCGATAAAAATGACATAAAGTGTAAGGAAAACATGTAGCATATGGCATGAAAACAACATGGAACATCATAAATTAAGGATATGTTTATGACGTATCAACATCCACAAGCATAGTTCCTACTCGTCCTCGAGTAGGTAAACGATAAAAACACATAATTTCCAAGGTGACATGCTACCAACATAAAATTTATCATCATAGTAATGTAAAGCATGTAAACTAGGATCAAATGAATAAAGGCTGTGGTTTATAGTTGATATCAAAGAGTAATGTATAAACCATTAGGAATAACAAAGTAAAACTTTTCAATGAATCAATATTAAAAGACAATCCACTGTGCAAAGTATATTAGAGATGATTTAAGCTTCAAGAACAACAATATAATCATCCGAGGCATCAAACTCTCACAACAACTCCTGTTAGGATCAAGTCAAGTGACAACAATATGAAGAAAGGAAGAGCATTCAAATAAATGTGCACTGAAAACAAGCAAGCATTCTGTATTGGTTCCTGGCACCAGGATGTTATGGATAAAATAATATTATGGGGGGTTTGGATGGTCAATGGAAGAAAGTCTCACACAACTGAAAGTGATCACTAGACAAGAGGAAGTCTTATAATCCAACTTATGCAAGGAGTAGTGATTGCCACACAACGGATGCACATAGAGCTATAAGTGTATGAAAGCTCTCCAATGGAACTAGTGGGGTGCATCCAACCTTCTTGCTCACAAAGACCTAGAGCTCATTTGAGGAGGCTCATCATTGGAATATACAAGCCAAGTTCTATAATGTAAGTTCCCCACATAGTTATGCAAGTCATAATATGAAAACTCTCTCCAAACTGAAGTAATGATGCTAAAAAAGCACAAGTGTGGAATAAATGATAGTAATTCTCTTTCTTTCTTTTGCCTCTTTATTTCTTTTTTTATTTTTCTCTTTCTGGATTTTTATTTTTTTGATATATAACCTCACTGGTAGGGGCAACACTCTATTTTACAATGAATCAACACACTTTTAGTATTCATAACTCAAACTGAAATATCTCCGATGAATAAAACTAAATGATCTTGCCAGTGTAGAAATATACAAGATAACAATGAAGCATGATAAGTAACATATTGATGATGGATGTTGTATGGAAATATATCTCGGAATGGCTATGGAAATGCCATGGTAGGTAGGTATTGTGGCTGTTTTGAGGAAGATAAATTTTGGCTTATGTGTAGAAGAACAAAGTTCTCCAACGGGGTTTGGATGCACTGGCGAAGTTTGCACCAACTCTCAATGTGAGAATGAGCAATGCACAGTACCGAAGAGGCTAGCAAATATGGATGGTGCAAGTGCCAGAAAACCGCAACATAGAACTCAAAAGTTAAAAGATTCCAAATAAAATCATGATATCATAAGGAGTAATGAAAATCACTCCCAAGAGGGTCCGTGGCAGTGACAAGTCACTGTTAGAACCCCGACCGTAGCGCGTAACAAAAAGTCATTACGTTTGCTCTCAGCAAAGGAAGTCATATATCATTATCCTATCAACTAGTTATTTGAGTGTGGCAGAGTTTGAAGCATCTAGACCAACCATTAATTGTTTTTACTCTACTAGACCAGCAAGTTTACCATTAAGCATAACAACAGCAAATAATCAAGTGAACCAGTTTAATGATCTACAAGAATATGCAAGCTTTTTTTGTTATACCATCTACCACATGTAGCATTATCTACCAAACACCAAAAAACAAAAACTCTCAAAGATATATAGAAATGAAGCATGAGGGTACCAACATAACTCTACTAAAACTAACATCTCTGAATAACACATGCATGAAAACAAGAGCTAAATAGGAATTTTGCAGCAGCTAGGAGAAAAATTAAGAATACGAGCATAACGAGTATTCAAATGAAGAAGCGGAGCGTGTCTCTCTCCCAAACAAATAAAGCTAGGGTCCAAATATATTATTTCAACAAGGAAAACAAAAACAAAAAAACAAAAGAAATACAAACAGACGCTCCAAGTAAACTTCATATGATGCGACCGATAAAAATATAGTTTCACTAGAAGTGACCTGATAAATTGTTGATGAAGAAGGGGATGCGTTGGGCATCCCCAGGCTTAGATGCTTGAGTCTTCTGAAAATTTGCTTGGATGAACCACAGGGGCATCCCCAAGCTTTGACCTTGCACTCTTCTTGATCACATATATCACCCTCTTCTCTTGACGGTTGAAAACTTTCTTCACACCACACTCAAAGAGTAATTCACATTAGAGGGTTAGTGCAAAAATAAAAAATCAATAGGTTCTTTATGGGCATAAGTGCTATTGATAATTTTAAACATTAGCTATAGGCACTGATGTTTCGTGAAGCAAAGAAATCAACTTGACATCGTAAAAGAGCAAATGCAAGAAAAATGGCAAAATCTGCCAAAACCAGAACCGTCTATAAAGACGAATTTTTTTGGGGAACTTACGTTGCTCAGATCGAAAAATTTAAAGAACAAAAAAGTTGTGGAATTATCCGAGGAATAAGCACAAGAAATTTCAAGTCATTCTGATTTTTTATGATTTATACGATTGTTTACGATGGACAGCAGAAATCTGTTTCCTGTGCAGAAATCCGAAAACCAACTCTAACTCTCATCAGAAAGCTTACTTGGCACTACTAAAAAATGAAAAGAAAGATACAAAGGAGTTGCTATGGAAGTATACAATCCCTTGAATAAAAGAAAATAGAGAAAAACAAAGCAAAAAATAAAACCACGGGTTATCTCCCAAGAAGTGCTTTTCTTTAAAGCCTTTTAGCTAGGCATGATAATTTGAGAAGATTCTCACATGAGAAATATTAATTGAAGAAAGATAGAGCATCAAGAAGAAAAGGTAAAACAAATTTAGGTCTAACCCACTTCCTATGAAAAAGAATCTTGTAGTAGAAAAGGTCAATAAAGCACAAAGTGGCTAGCATAGGAAGGCAAAATAAGTGCAACTTTAAAATTTTCAACATAAAGAGGGGAAACTTGATATTTTTGAGATGCATAAGACTATGTTTCCTTCTCTCATAATAAATTTAAGTAGCATCATGAATAAAATCAACAATATAAGCATCACAAGAAATATTCTTATCATGAGCTACATGCATAAAAGAATTATTACACTCCACATAAGCATAGGCATTCTCATTAATAGTAGTGGGAGAAAATTCAACAAAATAGCTATTATTATCATTCTCATCGCCATAATCATAAAATATAGGAGGCATATTATAATCATAATTAATTTTCTCCTCAATAGTAGGTAGACTGAAAATAGCATGTTCATCATTGTAATCATCATAAAGAACTCCAACATGATAGACAAGTTGTATATTAGGTAGATGTTTTTGGGTAATCCCTCCATAACTATGACAAGTTTCATAAGGATAATTGTAATCATAGCCTATGTTATAACATCTTTTATAATAGTTATCAAAGACTGGAGGCATAGTATCATTATAAGCCTTATCATCATTTTTACTAGAAAGAGATGTATCAAGCATGTAATCATCAGTAGCAAAAGGATTTTCAAGCACATCATCCACAAGCTCAGAGCTTTCTATATCATCATTGGAAGGAACATAGATGGTACTAATAGTACAACAATTATCATCATTTTTAGAATTGGTACCAAAGAGATTTTCAATATCAAAAGTAGTGTGTTTCTCCCAATCATGATCACTTTCATAAATAACAGGCATAGGAAAATTATCGAGTTCAGACTCATCAACAACTATAATTGGAGCTACATGCTTAGGGGGAGATACCGTTACCTCTCTCCTTTTACTCCTCTTCTTCTTCTTCCTCTCTATAGGAGGGAGAGGCTTGAAAGGAAGCTTCTCCACATACCCTGGTTTATTGTCAAAGCAATAGAATGAACTTTGGAGGATTCCTCCTCTTCATTAATAAGATGAAAACAAAAATTAGTGCTGGCGTATTTTGGTAAAGTCTCATTTTTTATAATATTTTGTATGTAAGTATTTGTGTGACAATTATTAACACAATAAAGATGACAACCATGCAGGACACTATTCATATCAAGAGCACTCATATCTACCAAAGAAGTTTTTCTTGATAACTCTTCACACCCCAAAAATAATGTAAGTTCATCATGCTGATTAGGAGTGATCATGTCATCACAATACAAATTTCCAGTATTCGAATAGCTATTATAGCCCATTGAAAATTGAAATGACCCACTTTACAGCAAGGTTCACAAATAAAAGGATAGATGGCATAAACTTTTTTACCAAGATCATCAAAAGCCATGTCCCACTTTCTAGTTTTTTCATTCCTATGATGGATGCAATATTCTTCTTCGGTTTGATTCTTTTCACAAGGCCTAAGTGCTCCACAAAAATTAACATGCATATAAGAAATAGTACTTTCAGAAGTTTGAGCATGTTCATTGCAATCATTAATAACAGTTTCATTTTTCATGCAAGTGTCTTTAAAAGTTTCATGATTTATGTCCCCATTTGATTTAGGAACATTAAAATAATAAGCAAGGGATCTATACCAACCAACAATCATTTGAGTATCAAGACCATATTTAGCACTAAGCTCTTGAAAATCAGCAGTTTCAGCGAAAGACTTAATGCAATCATACTCATAGTATATACCTGATTCTTTACCTTTGTCGTTATTCCAACCTTCATTATTGGTTTCAATTGTTTCAAGAAGGTCCCATTTAGCTTCAAACCTCTTACTTGAGAAAGAACCCTCTGAACATGCATCTATATAATCCCTGTAATGTCCTGAAAGCCTTGCTTGAGAAATGCTTTCTCCATCACGAGGCCAAAAATTATAAATGTAATTCCTATCTAAATATTGTTCATGAGAAGAATAAAATTTAGAATAAAACTAATATTCAAGCTCCTTCCACTCCAATTGATGAGGATCATATAGTAGCTTATACCACTCCCTTGCTTTGTCCTTAAGTGACAAAGAGAATAGCTTCCTCTTAACTGTGTCCATTGAAATACGTGCACACTTGAACAACCCGCATAATTCATGTATAAAGAGTAAATGATCACGAGGATGGACAATTCTATCTCCAAAATAGTAGTTACTCGTGACCCGTTCAACAATTTTCATGGGTATTTTAAAAGGAACACTTTGAGCTGGAGGATTTAAAATATCACTAGCATCATTAGATTTATCACATATGGGAGATAAAGTATCATCAGAGCAAATTTTCTCCTCTAAAACTGGGGAACTAAAAATATTATGAAAACTAGCTTCCCCAAGCTTAGACTTTTCCATAGCATCAGAAATAATGGTATCCAAAGAATTAATGCTAATAACATTGCTACTAGCATGCAAATAAAGCTATCTCATATTTTTGTTGTTTTCCATTAAGACTAACTAGTAAAAATAAAAATAAGCAGCAAGTAATAACAAGCCTAACTAGTCAAATAAAAATAAGAAGCAAAAAGATATAATCGCAGAATCTAAAGGAAATAACTTTGAGCACTCACACCCGAGGATGTGAGAAACTTTTACCTTACCTCCCCGGCAACGGCGCCAGAAAAGAGCTTGATGCCTATGCACGCTTCTATTCTTGTAGAAAGTGTTGGGCCTCCAAGGGCAGAGGTTTGTAGAACAGCGGCAAGTTTCCCTTAAGTGGATTAACCAAGGTTTATTGAACTCAGGGAGGAAGAGGTCAAAGGTATCCCTCTCAAGCAACCCTGCAATTACGATACAAAAAGTCTCTTGTTTCCCCGACACACCTAATGCAATTGTCAGTTGTATAGGTGCACTAGTTCGGCGAAGAGATAGTGAAATACAAGTGATATGGATAATTATAAGTGACAATAACAATCTGAAATAAAAATGGCAGCAAGAAAATTGTAGCAGAACTGATTGTAAACGGTGTTTTAATGCTTAGAAATAAGGCCTAGGGATCCTACTTTCACTAGTGGACACTCTCAACAATGATAACATAATTGAATGCATAAATATCATATCTTCACTATGCTACTCCAAATCACTCTCCGGTCGAATAACAAACACACTTTCATTGCGTAGGGTTGTACAACACTTCTCAAAGTCGCATTCCCATGTCTAGTTAACCCCACGCTTTCACTATGAGCGTCCTAGAAGGAACTAGACAAACACCACAATTTCATAGGGTCATCCAACACAAGATATAAATATCATGCTAAACCACATGGTGCACACACTTTCACCTTTACACCGTGATCAAAGTTTCTACGGAGATCTCATAACAAAACCACTTGAGTAGCATAACAGATGAAGAGTAACATCTACTTATTCAACTTGATTACAAAGCTCATGATCACATAGAGATCACACCATGGGAGAGAGAGATGAAATACATAGTTACCGGTAGAGCCCTCAGCCCCAGGGGAGAACTACTCCCTCCTCATCACAGGAGAGAGCAACGACGATGAAGATGGTGGCAGATTCAATGGAGATGGCTCCGGGGGCACTTCCCCGTCCCGGCAGGGTGCCGGAACAGACATTTCTGTCCCCTGAAACTTGTCGGCGGCGGCGGAGCTAAGGAAGTTTTCGTCACGGAGTTTACCCAGATTCAGGTTAGCCAAAGAGGCTCACTACTTTCTGCAAATCAACTATGACGACGAATCGCCGTGCACAAGTTACAAGTATCTAGGTAGATCGAGTGTAGATCTAATCTCCCTGGGGTTTCTGTAATCCGGCTTTATATAGAGAGCCTGATCGGGTCTGACAGGAATATCAACCGTACAATGACTAAACCTACAATCTACGGTCATCTGGATCCCAAGGTCCACATGGACTTGTGGCCGTCATTCTAAATGTTGTCATGCGCTTTGTGCCACTTGGGCCTTCCCCTTTGGGCCTACCCTTCTGGTACGGCCTTCTGGATGTCGGGAGATACACCATTCCGGATAACCCCGGCAGATAGGGTTTCCCTCATCCAATCTCTTCACCAAATCCTCCAACACGGGATCCCGTCAGGTTAAAGGGCGGCCTCTGGTCTGCGCTGCCGGCTGGTATATGACATTGTGGGCTCTCGGGTCTCGATGTCAAAAGGAAAGTCAGAATCGAGTATTCTAGATCGATCAGCAATGGCCGATGGGGGGAGGGAGACTGACACAGTCGCTAACCAAGGGTTAGTATAAGATGGTGGAACAATCTCGACTTCGGGCTATAAGGCAGAAATACTAATTGATTCCCTCTGTGATTGCCTTGAAATTGGAGAAGACTAATTCGATGATCTGGTTATAGAAGAAAATGAAGAAATTGCAGCAATGACAAGGTGGTTGGCATTAGCACGAGTACATTGTAGGAAGATCTTCAGCCATGATGCTCTCTTTCCGCGGATGTATAATGCCTGGAACTCGGCCGTTGGGATATAGATGAGACCAGCGGGGACAAATCTCTTCGTAATCCAATGCTTTTTCTGGGAAGATTGGGAGAAGGTAATGGAGAAAGGCCCCTAGATCTTTAGGGAGTGGGCACTGATAACTGCACCCTATGATAGTCTGTCAGACCCGGAATTAGTAGAACATAAATACATGCCCACTTGTATCCAGATACATAAACTGCCAAATGCATATCCTAAACTGGAGGTGGTAACAAAGCTGCTTGAATGAGTGGAAGGAAAGGTGTAACTGGTGCAACTGAATCCAGCAGGAGCTTTAGAGGTGATTATGTTGGGGTCAGGATCAAGCAAGGTGTGAGGATCCCATTGACTAGATTTTTCTCAATCTTGATGGGAGGTAAAAGGTATCCCTTTGTTGTCAAGTACAAAAAAGTAGGACAATTATGATATGCGTGTGGTTTAATTGGTCACTACACAAAAGAGTGTGGATATGGAGTTCATGATGATAAGAAACTAAAATATGGTGAGTAGATTTATGCAACATTGGGAGGCCGTTGTAGAGGCAGTGGCTCTAGTCTCACTGCATCACGTGGAGCACCAAAATGTACCCCTTTTGAGACAAGGGGCAACAACCTAGGAACTGGAAGAGGGGGATTTGGAGAAACTAGAGGTAATGGTAGAGGGGCTAGCTTTGATTGGCACTTACACCCGGAGCAAAAAATACTAATCAGAATTACTTGGAGGACAAAGAAGTACAGGATACTGCCTCAAGTCCTCTAAAGGTAACGGACACAAATATGGCTGATGTTGAGAGAAACGTGAAGAAACGTTTGGCTTTCAACAAAGATATTGCAGAGGAGACAAGTACTGTAACCCCTACCGACACCGATATGGAAGGGAATGAGCTGCCTTTAACAAAGGTTGGGGACAATATTCAGAATCCAAAATTTTACTTGAATAAGCACAAAAAAATTGATGGAACTGTGAGTGGTAACTCGGGATGACGGCATCCCTCAAGGATGACCATCGGACGAAATGAAAATATGTGGATCGAACTGTCGTGGCTTGGGTAAAGCCGTGGCAGTACACGCGCGTCTGGAGTTGCAGAAGCGTTTAAAACCATATGTGTTTTTCCTATCCGATTCACATCTCATGAAAGCTAGGGCGGAAAATATGAGACACAAGTTGGGGTATGATCATATGATAAAATCTGCTAGTGATGGAAGAAACAGAGGATTGCTCCTTTTATGGACGAAGGAGCTGAATGTCACAGTGTCATTAGAACGCACAAATTATATGGATATTAGAATAGACGAAAACTTACAAAATCCTTGGAGGATCACATGAAGTTATGGTGAACCGAGTGGAGATCATTAACACCTGACTTGGGACTAAATTCAAACGTTGAATGGTATGGTTCATCCTCCTTGAGTCTTGTTGGGTGACTTTAATGAAACTATATTAGGAAATGAAAATGAGAGGGGGGGTATCCAACCCCAGAGATGTATGCAACAATTTAGAGACGGAATCTGCTATTGTAATTTAGAGGACTTGGGTTTTGTCGAAGACAAATTTACCTGGAGGCGTGGCCGTTTTCGGGAATGACTAGACCCTCAGTCTCCAACCATAGATGGAGGGACCGGTTCCCCCAAGAAATGGTAATCAATGAAGATGTCTAGAGATAAGACCATAGGCATGTTTGATTTGACCGTGAATATGCAAATGTGGAGCAATGTAGGGCGACAAATGGAAAGAAGATGTTCAAAGCAAAGTGGTTAGCGGAACATTCTATTGATAATACTGTCGAGGAAGTCTCGAATCGAGCAAGCTCTGGTGGGCCTATGGGCCTTGCGGAGAAGCTAGAGGAGGTCCACTTGGCTCTCCATGCATGGGATCGATCAGTGCTTGGGGATTCGATGCGTCGCCTACGGATCCTTCAGACAAAACTTAATGGAATTATGGAGGGACCGCTGTGAGAGGAGGCAACAACTAGACAACAAGCATTGTAGCTTGAAATAAAAATTATTATTGAGATGGAGGAAATAAAATGGGTTCAACCTAGTATAGTAAACTAGATGAAGTCGGGAGACCAATTTTTGCCACAACTCAGCATTGGCATGGAAAAAATAAACATGATCAAGAGTCTCCTTGATGATAACAGAATACCAATAGAGGGTTGGGATGATCGAGCTGGCCACATTGGGGGTTACTTCACAAATCTCTTTGCGGCTAAGGTTGCAGATCCAAGCGAGAAGGTCATCAGCAAAGTAAAACCTTATCTCTCTTCAGCTATGAATGAGAGCCTTTGTGCTCCCTATACTAGAGAGGTTAAAAGTGCATTGTTCAACATAGGATACCTCAAGGGACCACGGCCGAATGGACTCCACACAGTTTTCTATAAACTCTACTGGAATTTCTTGGGTAGGAGTTAACTGATGAAGTGCTAAGATCCATCAACATAGGGATTATTCCGAAGGGCTAGAATGATCCTACAATTGTGTTGATCCCCAAAGTTGATAGTCCTGAGAAGGTAACACAATACCTCCCTATTAGCCTCTGTAACATCATCTACAAAGTGATTCCAAAATTTCTTGCGGCAAGGCTGAAAACTATTCTTCCAGAGATCATCTCACCTACACATAGTGCCTTCGTGCCGGCGCGTTTGATCATAGACAATGTGCTTACTACTTTTGAGTCGTACCATGCTATCAAGAATAAAAAGGAATAGAAATATGGTACTTGTGCTATAAAACTAGATATGCATAAGGCATACGATAGACTTGAGTGGAGTTTCTTGGAGAGGGTCTTGGCACAGTTGGGCTTTGACAATTCTTGGATCAGGTTAATCATGGAATGTGTTCAATCGGTGAGATATCAAGTTCATTTTAATGGAGGAGAAACCAAACAATTCTCCCCCCTCACGTGTCTTACATCTGTTCGTGAAGAGATATGTGTTGAGTTGAATATTGTAACAGAGGAAATTACTGAGAGATATCTAGGGCTGTTGCCATTGGTTGGTCTAGACATGATTGATTGTTTTGCACACCTTATTGACAGGGTGTGTAACCCGTTAGTTGGATACAGGGAAAAAATCTATCATATGGAGGAAAGGAAGTCTTACTAAAAGCGGTGGCTCAAGCGATACCCGCATATGCGATGTCAGTTTTCAGGACAAACTAATTTTTGTGTGTTTTTGATATAAATAAGCAAACAAGACAAAATAAAATAAATTAAGAAAAACAATAACAAATTAAAAAGATTGGAGGTGGGAGACTCCCCTTGCAGAAATCCTCTTCCTCCCCGGCAACGGCGCCAGAAAACCACTAGTGTGTAGTTGACGGCAGACTGCTTGCTCTGGAAGACTTTGAAATCCTTGGCAACGGCGCCAGAAAACAAGCTTGATAGCATGTAGGCACACGTTCATTGGGAGACCACAAAGAGGAAGGTATGAAGATTACAACACCAAGCTTTCCCTCAGAAAGAAACCTCGGTTTAATCGGGCCAGTAGGAGAAAAATATCACTTCTGAAGGTTGTTGACAGCTGATGTTGGCAGGGCGCACTACCTGGCTCAGGAGCAACATGGAGTCTGCACACAACACAACCAAGATACTTTGTCCCCAACGAAACAGTGAGGTTGTCAATCTCACCGTTTTGCTGAACTCAAAGAATTAGACGTATAGTGTGGAAAATGAAGTTTGTTTGCAGTAAATGAAAAGAGAACTATGTTTGCAGTAAAGAGAACAGTGCTTCAAGTAGGTTGTATTATCAGTGTAAAAGAATTGACCGGGATCCACAGTTCATGAGTAGTGTCTCTCCAAAACAGATAAATAACATGATCGGTAAACAAATTACAGCTGGGCAATTGACAGGAATAGAGACTGCACCGTAGTGCATATGCATGACACGATGATTACTATGAGATTCATTTTGGCATTACAACATGTTACATAGACCTAATGCAACTTCATCTATGACTAATAATCCACCCTCAGGACATCATCCGAGCAAACTTTGGGTATTAAGTTGCAAACAACATATTATTGCTTTAAGTAAAGTGCGTAATGTAAACAATAGAATTATCCTTAGACAAAGTATTGTTGTTTTCTCCCTAGTGGCAACAACACATCCACAATGTTAGAAGTTATTGTCACTCTCCCAGATTACTGGAGGCATGAACCCACTATTGAGCATAAATACTCCTTGGAGTTACAAGCATCAACATGGCCAAAGCATCTACTAATAACGGAGAGCATGCAAGATCATAAATAACATATAAAAGATAGATCTATAATCAATTTGACATAGCATTCAATATTCATTGGATCCCAGCAAACACAACATGTATCATTACAATAAAAGGATCTTGATCATGTTAGGAAGCTCACAAGATCTAAACATGATGGCACAAAACAGAAGACAACCATATAGCTACTGCTATGGACCCGTAGTCCAAGGATGAACTACTCACCCATCACTCCGAAGGCAGGCATGGTGATGAAGAGCCCTCCGGTGGTGATTTCCCCTTCCGGTAGGGTGCTAGGGTTAACGATGACGGCGTCTACGGAACTCTTCATGGATGGAGGCTCGGGTGTTTAGGGTTTTCCCGAGAATATCAATATATAGGCGAAAGGGCGATGTCGGTGGGCGCCTGAGGGGCCCATACCATGTGGTGGCGCGGCCAGGTGCGCGCCACCCTATGGTGTGGCCGCCTTAGAGCTCCCCTCTGGGTCTCCTCCAGACTCCGGGTACGTGATAGAAAGATAGGACCCCGGGTTTTTGTTTCGTCCAATTCGGAGAATATTTTCTAAACAATTTTTCAAAAACCAGAAACAGTAGAAAACAGACTGGCGCTGTGACATCTTGTTAATAGGTTAGTTCCAGGAAATCCATAAAAATGATATAAAGTGTATAGAAAACATGTAGCAATTGGCATAATATCAACATGGAACATCAAAACTTATAGATACGTCGGAGACGTATCAGGATACCTCTCTATTGGATTTGCAGGAACTAGGACAGAAAGAACTTATAGCAATAGTGTGCTGGTATATATTATAGCAAAGAAGGTAGATTGATCACGGGGAAATAGTCCCAAAACCTTCAAGATCGGCGCAGGCAATAGCAGTCATAGCACTAAACTATTACGGAGCTCAAAAGAAGAACCCAGGCATACACACGCACGGCTGGGAACTTCCAAAAGAGGGGTTTGCACAACTCAATGTTGATGCTATGTTTTCGGCAAAATCATGTTCTCGAGGGACCGGTGCAGTCATCCGTGATGATATGGGAAAATTCATTGCATCCAGCTTTAGTGTGATTGAACACGCTAGCGCTGCAGGCATCGCAGAGGCGAGAGCCCTGAGGGACGGATTGTTGCTAGCAAGACAAACTGGATGTATAAGACTAGAAGTTAAGAGTGACTACACTGAAGTCGTGGAAGTTATGCAAGAGGAGGAAAATTCTTTAGGTCCGGCATCAACGATTAATGAAGAGTGGTCTTTTCTTTCTAGGGTTTTTCCCATGTTAAGTTCTCTTATGGTCCTAGAGAAAACAAACTTAGTAGCTCATTATATTGCTAGTTTGGGTACGGGGTCACAAACTGTGTTGTGGCATGAAGATGTGGTGTGGCATGAAGATCCACCATACTGTATCCGGGGCCTTCTAGCTAATGATGTACCTCTTTTTTGAACTCGTGGCAGAAATCAGGACGCACTCTTTAACTTATCAGCCTATCTATGTGGACCGAAAGGTTTTTAATGAGGCGGCCTTGCTTACGTTATATATAAATGTACTTAACTTAAAAAAACTACTTCCAATCAATATCTAAATGACACAACATCAGCCTCTTCTGGAACAAATGGAGTTCCCGGCATTGAACCATGCTCGTTGTTTTCATACGAGTAATATATTAGACTGAGCACGTGAACTTTCGAAGAAGTGTAGAGACAATAATGAAGAGTGTTTGATAGCCTGCAGATTCTCGGGCTAGGCTCTTGGATGGCAAAGACAACTCCACGTTTGGTTGCATGCGAGGTAAAAATGGTCTGCATGAACCTTAAAGCAGCCTCGGCCAGATCCGATAGGAACGGCCGAATCGACCGTTTTTCTGGAGCTAGGCTGCACAGTGGCACACTTAGCCCTACGCATGTAACCTTGCTTGGTGCTTTCCTTTGGCTTACTCTCTCTAATACTATTTAGCTAGTCACTTTTAATCAACGCAATATTATCTCGATTCAAAATAAACTCTACACGAAATATATACGTATTAGTGATAAGGTTCCATTCCCATAATTACTTTCGAATTTCGTTAACCTTGGTTTCTAATTTTGTGTTCATGTTTACGGTTTAAGACGTATTTCATCAATTTGTCGTAGGTAGTAGACCATTTCAAATTTCCTTTCGTGAGTAGATTCACCTCACCATTTCACACAAGTCATATGTTTTAAGTTTTGTGTTTCGATGGCCGTAGACAAATAAATCCTTTACTGAATGTGTGCATATTTAGACTGTGCTTTGTGTACGTGCCTTTTTCAACCTCCGCTCGACCATCGGTCGCCGTCGTGAACTCCATTGTTCTATCAATATCAATGTTGTATGGTGTTCATGATATGTTTGTGTGTCTCACTATGAAATGCGTTGTATGGGATACGCTACATCGTCACCACTCGCCGTCATGCTCGCGTGGCTATGTCACATAAATATGGCTCAAGTTCTTCCCCGACCCCGTCGAATCCTCGTCGGTCTGTCACGTAGTGTGGTAGTCATGGCTATGTCACCCATAAATATGAGTCAAGCTCTTCACCGACCTCCGTCGCATCCTCGTCGGTCTGTCACATAGTGTGGTAGTCATGACTATGGCATATGGATCAAGCACTTCCCCAGCCTCCGTCGCATCATCGTCACGTAGTGTGGTACGTCATGGCTATGTCACATAAATATGGCTCAAGATCTTCCCCGACCTCCTTCGCATCCTCGTCACGTAGTGTCGTAGTCATGGCTATGTCACATAAATACGACTCAAGCACTTCCCCGGCCTCCGTCGCATCCTGGTCGGTCTATCATGTAGCTTGGTAGTATGGCTCAAGCTTCTCCGCGACGTCCGTCGCATCCCCGTCGGTCTGTCACTAGGGATGATGAGGAGATCCCTAGTAAATCTACAGTTTCTTCCATTGATGATGATGTTGCTGTTCAAGAGAAACATGATGAAGTGAGGATTGGACCAATGACTAGATCAAGAACCAAACTAATAGAACAGCAGGTGAACTCACTCCTATTAAATTATGACGTTTGTTGTTATGAGAATTTTATACTACCTAAATCCCTGCATTTATGTATGATTCAGGTGATTGATAACACAAGCATTATTGGAGGAGAGGAGCATTGAGCCATGGAGAAATGCATGGGAGAACACAAGGATATAGTTGATCATGGCAACACAAGCAAGAAGGAGAAACAAGGAGCTGATTTGGATGGAGTTGGAAGCATTAAGACCATGTCCTAGGGTGCACCAGCCCATAATTATTTGTGATGCGCATTAAACCTTATGGGGGCACCAAAGAAATGTCCTAGGTCCTCCCACACGTTTAGAATAAGGGCTTGCGTGCCCAAGTGGCCGAACCCCTCTCATGGGTCGGTTTGTATCCCTTAGGTTCGAATCAAAACCATTTGGGTTGAGTCCTAGTCGAGTTGGGGATGGTGCTTGCGCAAGAGGCCTTGTGGCCACACCCCCTCTCTTATATACCTCTTCACCTACATGTGAGAGGTTTAGACTACCTTTAAACATAAACCCTAGACTCCATTGTTGATTGCTCAAAGCATTCATCAGGAATTGATCATACTGCAAGTTTTGCGTGTTATCTGCTATTCCACTGGGAATTAGTTGATACATGACCACTAGTAGTCAGTGGCTGCTCGTGCAAGTGTGTGGATTTGCGAATATCGAAGGGATTGATTGCTGCTGCAATTGGCATCAGAAATTAGCCGGAGAGTTCACGGAGAGACACAAGTTATCAGATCCTTGTTATCGTGTGAGGTCATCGAGAACATCGGGCAACCCCTTATCATCTTGGTATCAGATTTACAGGTTAACTCGGTGAGCTATATTTGATCCATTTGATTCGAGTGTTTTTATTTTACCTATCCAGAAAAAGGCACAAAAATAGGTCTAGTTCGTGCCATAGCTTTAGATAATCACCATTGTAAGGTTTTAGTTGTTGTTTTGTGTTTTGATTTTGTGTTTCTTTTCTCCTTTTGAGACTTTGTAGTTCGGTCTAGGGTTAGGGTTCTTAGTGTTCGTCGAGTTTCCTTTGGTGTCCACCAAAAATTTCCACAAAAATATATCCAATCCGAGTGGTTTTATTGTCCAATTCGAGTTCTAAGGGAAGTTCTGCCACGGTACAAGAATCATTGATTTTTCTGGCATGGGTTCTTTGCCTCCCTCGGATTCCTACCGCTTGTGCTTTCCATTCCGAGTCGAGATCGAGTTGCAGCTGTGTTAGACAATCGTGTGCAACTGCTTTCGTGCGTGTTCAAGTGGCAATCGGTTCCAATCCGTGTTCGTGCACCAAGTCCTACTCGGAATCGAGTTCTGCCGCGGTACAAAAACAGAGCAAATCGCTGTCGTGGAGTTGATCCCTGTCGTGCGATTCCACACCCCATACGCGCGCGTTCCTGCCATGGCACGAAAATCGCCAAAAACGCTGCCGCGTGCGTTTCCCTGCCGTGATCGCCTAGCTGTTGTTGCGCGCGCGCTGCCGCGGTACACAAACGCTGCGTTTCGCTTCCGTCGCGGCAGAAAAACGAGCCGTTTCGTGTCATGAGTCCGTAGTCCCCTTTGGTGTTTTTCGGTTAGTTTTTCTTTCTCGTTTTCTTTAGGTTTTCCAGTCCGATCCTTGTGAACTTTAGACACAGCCTATCTACAACAATAAACTAGGTACCTTGCCCACAATACTAGCTATTTTTGTTGCTCATTCCAGGCTGCTCATTTACATATATTGTGTCACATTGATCATATTGTGTTTATTTTTGCTCCTAGTTGTTTTCTGCCAGTCATAAAAGTATAAAAAAAGATAAAAAGGGAAAATAGAAAAAGAGAAAAACGAAATTGAGAAAAAGAAAAAAAAAAGGCCTTGAGATATATTGCTATATATTGTTATTGGAGTTGTTCCATCTCTACTATATTGACACTTTCTCATTGAGAAATCTTGTGCCTGTGATATCATTGAGCATAGCTAGTGTCTTTCGAGTGCATTGCAATTTTCTTATCCATATAATTGCATTGTCACGTTTGTCTTCACTTTGTATGTGTTTCCTAGGTGTTATTTTTATATCATTACATACAACATATAGGTCTTGTTCATTGGTGATTGTTAGGTATCCATACCAAGCCCCACCATATAACTTGTTTTGCCTTGTGAGTGCTAAAATCCCTGGGTATTCTCTTATTCACACCGAGATATAGTAGTGGTGTTTTACTTGTGCTAAGGTTTTGCTATTAACTTTGTAATAGTGAGGTACACCATTATGTTTTTGAGTGAGTTGTGAGACAACACCACATACCATATTATTTTGTTTCTTTAACACATTAATCCATGGAGTTTTCTGCTAGTGATGATGTGCAGGTGAATCAAATTGTTGGGAAAACTGGTGAGGCTTCTACTAAGAAGACTGTTGATGATTTGCTCACATGGGGAGATTTCTCTAAATTCCGAGACATGGTCACATCCAGAATTGATAAGAAACTTGATGATTATGATGATGTGGTAGCAACCCGAATTGACAAGAAACTTGATGCTTATGATGAGAGGTTGAGGAGGGATTTACAACAAATGGGTATCAAAATTGAGAAAGCTGCTTCTCAAGAATCTGTTGATGTTATGCAAGAATCTGTCACAAATTTGACTAGGCAAATTGCTCAATTGTCTACTCAACTCCAACAAAGGGCAAATCAAGGGAATGATGATGATGATTGGGAGCAAGGCCGAGCCCATGCTCATAATGGTCGTGGAGGATTTACTGCTAGGAGGGTACAAGTTCACGATAATAATAGAGAATATGATGGTTTGGGCAAGCCTAAATTTTCTATTCCTCCTTTCACCTTTGATAATGATGATGTAGAAGAGTATTTTATGTGGGAGCTAAAAATTGAGAAGCTATGAAGATTGCATGATTACAATGAAGATAGGAAAATTAAATTGGCTTTCTCTAGTTTTGATGGTTATACTCTTTTGTGGTGGGATAATATTACACAATTGAGGGCAGAAATTGTTACTTGGGCTAATATGAAGCAACTCATGAGGAACAGATTTGTGCCAAAGAATTATGTGAGAACACTATATGATAAATTGCAGCAATTAAAGCAAGGTACATTGTCTGTTGATGCTTATTATAGTTAGATGGAGTTGATTATTCAGAGGGCCAAAGTGATAGAAAAACAAGAACATACTATGCAACGTTTTCTCTCGGGTTTGCAATTTAAAATCAGAAGCATTGTGCGGCACCTTCAATATAATGCTATGAATGAATTGTTACATCATGGCAGAGAGAGGCAGAATCATAGCGAGCCGAAGAGGCAAGGATGAGTGCTAAAAGGGTGTTCACCCCTCGAAACTCTGGTTTTTCAGCACCATCACCACAAGCAGCCCCTAGCAATGGGGTTTCCACTCCCAAAACCGAGTGCAGCCCCTCCACTTCTAGGAGGCAAGTGCAACCAGCCGCAAGTGCTAGTGGATCCACTTCTTCTACAACCCGAAATAGAGATACGTCATTTCACACATGTGGAGGAAAAGGCCACTTTAAGAGAGAATGTCCCAATGAGAAGACCATGTTTGTTAATGAGGATAATGAGTATGATACTGGAGATGATGTTGATCCTAATAAGGAGGATGATTATGATGAGCAAGGAGGTCCACTTGATGCTTATGCCACACATTACCCCACTATTGTTTGCTCACAAAATGCTACTGCTTTGAGTGTTGTTCCTTCCCAAAAAATCAGAGATTTAATTTATTTCAAACCAAGGCAATTATAGGCCCTTAAATAGCTTGCAAGGTGATAATTGATAGAGAAAATTGCAGAAATCTTGCTAGTAAAGAGCTAAATTGAAATATATTCCACGTCCTCATCCTTATTATATACGGTGGCTGAGTGATAAAGGAAGATGAAGGTGAGCTACATGGTGAGAGTGGAGTTCCAAATTGTGATACTATTGAGTGTGATGTTGTGTCTATGTCTGTTTGTCCCATGTTGCTTGGAAGGCCATGACAGTTTGATAGAAATGTTACACATCATGGGAGAGCTAACATATACCAGTTGATTTGGCATGGAAATGACATTGTTTTAAGACCTATGACACCACAGCAAATTGTAAATGAGTCTCTTTTAAAACCTGAAATAAATGTAGAGAAGGAGAGTGAGAAAACAGAAAAACAAGAGAGTACTCCTTTTATGAGTGATAGTAGTAAAAACAAGCTGCGTGGTAAAAATAAGAGTGAGCGAGTGAGCCTATTATGTATGTTAGCCACTAAAGAGAACTTGAGAGAATTTCGAGAGAATCCTACTATGGTTTCTATAGTGTCTATAGTGCTTATGCACAAGGGAGAAATATTGGTTTCTACTGACATGACCCCTTAGTATTTCTCATGCTAATTGTTCATGCTACAAGTGCTACAAGTTTTTCGTGTTATCTGCTATTCCACATTCCACTGGGAATTAGTTGATACAGGACCACTAAACTAGTGTTTGCTCATGCAAGTGTGTGGATTTGTGAATATCCAAGGGATTGATTACTGCTGCAATTGGCATCAGGAATTAGCCGAAGAGTTCATGGAAAGACACAAGTTGTTATCGTGTGAGTTCATCGAGAAAATCGGATAACCCCTTATCAAGTACTTATCACGCTACACAGCATACATCATGTTATTTGCCGGAGCTCCCGCTCTCTACTGCATGTAAACTGACCAAGGCTACCAAACACGCCAGAAAGAATTGTAGAGACAACAATGGATGACCATCTCATCTGGATTCTCAAATAAAAGAACAGGCTGAAAGTTACGAAGTACAGATGCACACACGACCATTCACAAAATAGATCCGCTGTTCCTCATAAGTAAAACAAACGCGCAGACACGGTGATCACAGTAAACGCAACAACGACCTCTCTCAGAAAGAGAGAAAATAACGCAACAACGGAATGTACAGAGGCAAAACACATGGATAAGGAACACACGAGTGTCAGTCCTCACTGGTAACTCGCGGCCGGCGTTGGCGCTGCGGCTCCGTGCTGCGACGAGACAACCGAGCCAAGGTGGTGCAGGGCCTTGTCGTAGCTGACGAAGCCCATGAACCAGAAGTCGTGCGAGTCCACGGTAAGGATGTGGACGTACCTCTCAGGCGGGTTCTCCTTGGCCGTCACGGGCTCCACCGACGCGATCCTGGCCAGCGGGAGCACGACCTTGTAGTAGCTCCAGGCGGTCTGTCCGGACGGCGCGGCGAAGGAGAGCGGGCGGTCACTGCAGAAGGCCACGTTCATGTTGGTCAGGTAGAGCGTGCCGGCGACGGGGCCCGTTGCCGTGGATAGGTAGCACGCGAACGTCTTCTTCAGGTGCTCGTCGGGGCTGGAGGAGAAGGTTTGCTTGTACAGTTTGTCAAAGCCGCCCCCGGTGATGGCCTTGGCGCCAAGGCTCAGCTTCCCCATCGCGGCGTCAGACATGGATGGCGCCGTCTTCACTGGAACAAGGAAAACGATGTGAGTATATCAGGCAGGCCGCGAGAACAGAGTTTCAACAACAGAGGTGCAGAAATTATTTATGGCTATCGGAATCAAATACTCTACTACTGTAATAAGTATTCTACTTGCTAGAGTGATGTGTGCTTACGGTTTAGCCAGATGTTGGAGGAGAGCTCCTCGGCCTTGCGACTCCAGGTGTTGAACAAGTCGAGGATGTGCTCCGTCGGGCTGTTTTTTTCCTTCCCTGTCCGTCGCGCCGGCACCGGTTCCCCCATGATGACATACGGCGGCGGCTCCTGGTCGCCGCGCGAAGCCGTCCACTGAGCCGCCTGCTGGTTCTCCGGGTGCGCACCCGGTGCAGCCGGCGGGCCCATCTGCCGCGTTCCCCACCTCGCCCCCTCATCGCCCGGCTGTGGCGATGACGCGGCGGCGTCCTTGCCCTCCATAGCTTGTTGTGGCGCGCCGGGCGGGGCGATGGTGGTGTCCTTCCCGTCCATGGCTGGTCGACAGGAAGCGTGGCACGAGGAGAAGGAAGGTGCGGAGCTGTATGGAAGCGAAAGAGCGAGACGATCGATTCTGCTGTTGAGGTGGACAAAGGGTTGTTATATAGGCTGAAGCTGCGAATTTGTGTGCGTATGCTTCATGACCAAGGACCTTTCTCCAGCTTTGGTCGGCTATAGCGACGTGGAGAATGGAGGCTTAGCCGCGGCCACAACGTGTCACCCTTTTCCCCTTGTTGTCGGCCGAAACAACTTTTCTCCCGGAAAACACCTCGTGACATGAGTATTTGGATAGAGCAGAGCAGATCTACTCGTGTGATTATGACGTCTTTTTTTTTTTTGTACAATGGAGGGTCCCCGTAGGGACACGAACCTTTTGTATTAAAACCGCTGGATGAGCCCGAAAATTACAAGAAACCCCATAAAAGTAGAAATTACACATAGGTCCTTGACAATTGTAAGGAAGACCTTGAAAAAAGAAAGGAAATCACAGTCAGATCCACCTTCTTCTCCAGCGAGGAGCAGCGGGAGACGCGCTCTGCAACCATGAACAGCGGCGGGGACTCCACCACTTGTCGCTGCCCTGGTGAGAACATCAGCAGCACGCCTCTTCAAGGGCCTCCTGTAGGAGGTTAATTTCTTGCCGGAATCACTCGACGGCAGAGTAGGCCTCTTCTCGGCCATGGATGTCAGCAGAACAGCTTTGTTCGCTGATGATTTGCTCCAAAGCAAGGTTCTGAATCTCCGGAACCGCTCCCACACCACAGAAAGCCCCCTCTCCCTTCCAATCTGAACCGCCGCCACGGCAATCACAGAGAAGATGGGAAGAGAAAGCTCCAAATGGATGGAATCGGTGAAGATCCGAAGCCATCGAGGCGAAGAAAACAACTCACCATGAATCCCAAGGTGCCTGCCACGGACCGGGAACGGCGAGCGGAGATGATCTCGATGGAGACGGACCTGAGGGGCAGGATTTATTGGGCAGCGGCTGATGCGCACCTTCCCCTCTCTCCTCCATGAAGCAGAAGAAGAGGCAGCACCCCACCACTCTGGCGAAGATCCCGCAACATCGCCAGAACAACTGCCATGACGGACCTTATTCTTGGAGATTTCCAGCACATCACCTGTCGCTAGCGACGCTAGGAGCCACTCCAACCTCGCAACAAGCAGAGCAATCTGCCGGAGACCCTGGCCATGGCCGTCAACGGCCAAGGTACAACTCCCCAACGCCACCAGGGGCCACAAGCAACAGAAAACAACTACACTTACCCTATATCTACAAGCGGTGCTTTCACCTCGCCGTCTCCCTCCGGCGGCGCCGGCGAGATAGGATCGGATCCAGCCCGGAGCGGCTCTGGTACTGTAGACTCTCAAAGCGGCGTGCGGATAAGGCTCGTCCAATACTTTACCGGTAAGCTGCTTCAAGGGTTTACAATTCGTGTCCAACCAGTGATTAAGACGTCACAGTGTACATTTCCCGTACCCACAGGCTATATTCAAACACCGAGAGTTTTGCGTGTAAAGCTTTTTTAAGGAAGGTATGAAATTTTATTTTCTCACAAGACTTACAAACCTCCTCTTTGCAGTAGGAGTGTAATCGGGTCGGATCCGATCGGATTGTGGCTCTATCATATCCTATACCACATATGTTCATCTGAACGCACAACGCACACAATGCCAACCGGGTCGCTCCTCTAGGACGACTCTAGATGCTCTCACGCCGCCACCCCAATACCTCCTCCATCCACCGTCGTGTCCATCCTGCCGCTGTCGGAGGAGGCCGTCTGCCGGTGAGTGGCGGCCGTGGAGTGCCCCAATAAGCTCTTTCCCCTATTTTGTTGGACCTAGTTGTCTTCACGTTCAACTCGCCACCGCTGATGGCCACCCCCGATGTGCTGCACATGGCCGCACTTGAGGACGTCGTCGATCTGTGCGCATCTCCTAGCTGAGCGCATCTAGCAGCCTTCGGTACAACTGCCAATCTAGGCCGATTGGGGCTGAAGGTTCCTCTGGGCAAGTGGGTTCGGCCTAGCGATTTGATGCTCGTCGGATGGATACCAAAGCACAAGGCTTCAGACCCTAGTTCATCCTCGACATCGTCGATTGACTTTCCAAGTTACAGATCATCTTCGCTTGAGGTCTTCATGGACATGCGGATGCCTCTCCTAGACCTTTGGATTAGAGGGATCCGGTCGTGCGCGACTAAGTATCTCATCCTTTGTGTCTCTGAGTTGTCGCGTTGCGAAGCCCTGCTTTGTCGACCTTGGCACCATCGGGTACATCGCCGCGATCATGGTCCTAACTGAGGCGGGGAATAGCAAGGCTGCCACGCTTGGAAGGCTAGAAGGTTTTGATTGCTCATATCGAGTTTGAGATGATGATGGATACGGAATTCATGATGCGACCAAGCCATTTCTTCACGTCTGTTATGCGATTACGGTTTCTCTTGCGAGGTGATGTCCACGTGAAAACCGTGCACATGATGCCAGTGAACCGGGTGACTGTGTTTTGCAGAAGTGGTCTCGGCAAGTGGGACGACAACACTGGATGATTTCATTTTGGGTGGTGTTCTTCGAAAACCGAGTATTTATTGAAAATCCTAGGTCTAACATTTACTGGTTGTACCTGGCAATGAAGATCCTTGTTGAAGGCATTGTCTGAAAATAATAGACTTTCTCTAGGGGTGAAAACCTACGATCTGACGATTTGGTTGGATTATGTTGATGGCATTGTCTTAAAATAATAGACTTTCTCTAAGGGTGAAAACCTACAATCTGACTATTTGGTTGGATTACGTGACGACAGTGCTTGTGCATTGTTCCTGGAGGCGTCGCTTTTGGAGTCCCTTTTTGTTAGCAGGGTGTTGCGATTGGTGGTGGTCAGGTCTAGCTAATGTGAGGTATTGATCGTGAGAGGGGATCTTTTCTTTTCTTTTTGTATTTTAGCTGTATGCATTCTTGATATCTCGACTAGTTCTTGATGTTAGGTTGATGCAGGGACCAGGTGTAATTGTATCTTCTTGATATTAATATATTTCCTTTATAAAAAAAACCACCCGATTTGGAACGGAGCGGATAATGACCGGTTGTGGATTCGGAGACACACATTTGTGATCGCAGATTCAGTACAGAAATAGAGCGGAAACAAAATTAATCGAATAGGGTCACGCAAAATCATATCTTCAAATCATAAAACAAAAAATTTGTTCAATAACCTACTAACCTCACGAAGTTGTGTTATGTAAAATGACTATATAAGATAGTTGTTGTTTACCGGATGAACTTGAAAGCTCATTAATTGCAAATTATGTTCTATTAGGTTAGACATTTTCCGTAGAAAATCGGATTACTTTGATTAAAACCATCAAAAAACCTTATTTAATTTCCAGATAATCCATATTCGGGGCTATTTAACATAACATATCCTATATTGTATCTGGATGTCAAGTTCGGAATAGTATATCCTTATCCGACATATTTCCTCAAACCGGATATGGATTCTTTAAAACGGTTTTGGAATCGAATACGGTGCAGAAATTATCACATCCGTTTAAAACCCCTAATCTTGTGGGATAAGCTCGCGGAAGTGCACCTAGACCCGTCGGTTGGGGACTCTCACATTTGGAGCCAAATGGGCAATACTTCGCCCGTTCAGTTGATAAAGCCTTCTCCGCTACTATGACAAGGGAAAAAGGTGTGGATCAGTTTTGGATAGCATGTGCACCTCTGTAGTTTCTTTGCTTGGCTGGCAACTAAGAATATGTTGGAGGTATGCCCTAGAGACAATAATATTCAGTTATTATTCTATTTCCATGTTCAGAATTAAGTTTATATCATCATGCTACAACCGTCATATCACTTAAAAAGTGAGTTCTCAAAGGAAAAATCTGTGTTCGGGTATGAAGACATAAATAAACAAGAGTTCTTAATCTTGTCTCTAAGATTAGTTTGTGTTTTTTGAGATGATCATATTTTCCTTACCATGGATTTTGAAGAAATTCTAGAAAAACATGGGAGTTTATTGTTAGGCTAACAATAGTACTGAACTGACCCAAGAGTATGTTGTTGCTAAAAGACACTAAACAATCAGCATATGTTTTAGCAAATACATATGAAGTTAACATTAGCTATAATTCCTATACTATAATTCCTATACTATAAGAGTTTCTAGTGACCGCATGATCGAAAGTTATACTTTGGATATCATCAACCGTCTTGTCGTTACTGGGGATTATAACAGTGATATCTGGGTATGACCTAGAAAGTATAATCGAATTGAGATTGAAGAGGGGGTGACCTCAACAATCCCCATGGCGAGGGACCTGACGTTTCATGAAGGAAAAGACGCTGGTGGACTACTCGACTCGACGGGTTGCTGCTCGCCGGATTTTATTCCGCTGAGGTGAAAAGTATCGATTACAGGGGGTGATGTTTACATATTGAATCTAGTGCAGCTCTGAATCTAGTGTTGTCTATCCCGTGCGTGACCCCCTCCCGTGCTTTATATAGTCAGCCAGGTCCTATGTGTTGTACATGAGTTGGAGTCGTTTCCGAGTCGGTTGCTATTTTTTCCTTTGCTTGTTTTCCAAGTCTTTCTTTCTTCTGCTCCTATGTAGGCTTCTTTTGTGGGACTCCATGCAGCTACTCGAGGGGCCTTTCAAGGTACCCCCTAATGGGCCGCACCGGGTACACCCATCGTAGGGGTCACTCGGGTAACCCCACTTCACTAACCCCCAAGTGCTTGATTGAGTCAAGGACTCGATCAAGGGACTCAAACCCCGAAATGGGTTGACTCGGGTGTTTTTCTGTGATCAATTTATGAAGTATATGACTCAATAGGCTCGATCTACTCGACTGGTCGAGGTCAATTAATCACACTCGGGAGAAAGCACCATTGGCCTACTCAGGCTTCAAGTCTTCAGGCTCGAACCCAAAAAAACCTGGGGTAACTCAACTCCTGTTGTTGAAGCCTTACCGAGTTGAATTGTAGTTGTTAGTTATTTTAACAAACGCATCCGTCGGGATTTTCATCACATCAATTGACATGGAAAGGGACTAGTTCGCGCAGCAGTGGTGCAACTCCCAGGCCGTTGGAAGTGATCCGCGGGTCTTACCTTCATACAATGAGTACGACATTCAGAGTTCTAACGCAATTGTGTGATCTGGGAAAACAGAGTTCTTTGGCACGATTGATTCGAGTAAGTTTTTTGAGTGACAAAGGAGGGAGCCTCAACTTATATACTTTATCAAAGAAACTTTTCCTCGTGAAAAGGACCTAAGAAAATTTTGAGTGATATTTCCGATCACTCGAGTATTTTTTCGTACGAGTATCTACGTCATCCAGTGACGCACCACCCTATTTTTGCTGTCAGGGGAGTAGACGTTTTCTGAGGTGAACTTATCCTGACAGAAGATAACTTGCGTGCGTGGGGTTTGACCAACTTTTGACAGTTCATTGCGCGGTAATCTAGGGATTTTTTAGTAAATGCCTAGATTCTCGCGCATAGTGGCGGCGTGGAGGCATAGCGGTTAGCCTCCCACGCCACGTGTAGGGCTGAGCTGAGATGGCATAACATCAACGGCGGGGGTACTTTTACCCCTCTATAAATACTGCGGAGGGGAAAGTAATTTTTTCCCTTCTTCTTCCTCGCGCATGCGGCTCTCCGGCGAAGAAAATTAAATCTCCATTGTCGCGCTCCTCAAGATCCATCGCCTTCTCGCCATGGTGAACACCCGCAAGAATGGATGCGCTCCCACGGCCGGCAGTGCCGAGGGACAAAGAAGGAAGGGGGAAGTGGACTAAATCAACCAGAACCGCCAGGCTCCTCACCGACGCTGAGCGCGACGGGCTCCGCCAAGCTTATTCATGGAGTCCCCTAAGGCAGGAGAACCGCCCCGCCCCAGAAAATGACGAATGAGTGTCATTCACTAACCACATCTCTAGGGGAGTTTCATCCTCCGCACCCCTTTCTCCTCGCTCTTCTAGCTATGTACGGCGTGCAACTGCACGATGTACCTCCCAATTCAATTCAACATATCGCCTGCTTATTCTTGATGTGCCAGTGTTATCTCGGGGTAGCACCGCACTAGGCATTCTTCAAACTTTTCTTCAACATCAAGGCCTAGCCAAGCAGCAACGACCCACAAGAAGTCGGGGGCTGCAACATCCAGATAAACCCGAAGGAGGGTTACTTCAAGATGGGCTTCGTCCACTCCGTCACCGTGTGGAGGACTCGATGATTCTACGCGAAGGTGATACGTCCAAAACGTATCTCCTTTTCCGAACACTTTTCTTATTGTTTTCGTCTTAACTTGTGAGTTTTGGATACCACTAACACGGACTAACGATGTTTTCAGCAGAATTACCTTGGTGTCTTGTTTTTGTGCAAACAAATCAACTTTCGGGAAATTTCCTAGAAAAGATCCCATTGAGCCTAAAACACCATAAGACCCTGGGAGCCAGAAGGGGGCCAGGAGGGGGGCACACCACCCCCCGGCGCCCCTTGGCCGCACCGCTAGGTGGTGTGGGCCACCCCTGCACCCTCTCGGACTCCCCTTTCGACTACATATGCCCCGTAACCTAAAAACCAAGGGGGGTCACTACCAAATTCCACACGATCAGGGACGCTACAATAACGTTCCGAATGGGCTCCAAACCGTCGCTAAGGGCAATTCGCGACGGTTTACGCGACGGAATGAAAACGTTCCTTATCGATTGTCACAGATGATTCTGCGACGATTAAATGAACCCTAATCCGTCGCGAGCTACTGGGCGGCCCAGAACAAGGCCCAACAAGGAGCGACGTTTTTTTCGTCGCAATGTGTGTACACGTGGCATCATTTTCCCGTTACCAGTTACTAACGTCACTTCCACCGTTTATGACGTCATCATCGTCTTGACATTTTAAAAACATCGCGATTGGAACTACCGTTTCCTCCGTTAATGACGTCATAATATGCGCGATGTTTATTTTCTCGTCGCGGGTACAAGCAGTATAAGGTGCCACGTGTCGCTCTCATAATGTTCCACGTATACGCTTATTCCCGACGAATTTATAACGTTGACCGGCGGTGCGACGTTTTAGTTCGTCGTAGGACGTCGCGAATCATGAGCCAGCACGTGTACCAACACGGCATGTCCACGTCGAAACGTTTCCGTGACGTGTTTATTTCGTCGCGATTTCCATCCAATAAGGTGCCGCCTCATGGACCTACCATATAGTACCACGTGTCCTCGTATTCATAAGCATGGAAAATACTATACTAGTTTTCACAGCAAAGCAAACACAACAAATACATAAATTCCGTATAAGGTCACACCCGTCCGCCACTGGAAACACCACTTCCCGTTCGACTTGCATGTGTTAAGCTTGCCGCCAGCGTTCATCCTGAGCCAGGATCAAACTCTCCATGAGATTCATAGTTGCATTACTTATAGCTTCCTTATTCGTAGACAAAGCGGATTTGGAATTGTCTTTCCTTCCAAGGATAACTTGTATCCATGCGCTTCAGATTATTAGCCTGGAGTTCGCCACCAGCAGTATAGCCAACCCTACCCTATCACGTCAATCCCACAAGCCTCTTATCCATTCACGTTCGCTCGTGCCGGGGGAGTAAGTCAAAATAGAAAAAACTCACATTGGGTTTAAGGATAATCAGGCTCGAAACATAGCTCGCCAGCAAAGGCAGTCTAATACAGTTCAACAGACAACAAGCGATTTCACAAAGGGCTACTCAGTTCCATATCTCGGATGAACTTGAGCCAACATGCCACCAATAAGGGTTTTGTACATTTCTTGAATCTTCTGCATACCTTTGTGTTCCTCCGTCATACGCAGCAATTCTTGTCGATGCTTCATCCTATCTGCATCAGCTTGTTCCTTGGCCTGCTTCAACTCATCAACTACAGACTTCAGGTGTTGCCTCTGTTTTCTCTCAGAATCAAGTTGAAGGTGAAGCTGAGACTTTGTTGCTCTTGCACTGCTTGTTACCCCACCTATGGTATTAAGGAACGAAGACTTTAGACGGTTCTTGGTCAGGACGGCAGCGACAACTTCGGTGGCAGAAAGAGGTTCCTTCACAGCGCCATCTGCTAAAGTACGCTCTAGCATACGATATTGCATTTCTTCCTATAAAGCATGTAAAAGCTTTAGATGAAATAGAAGCTGAACTAGCTTGTAAGCAACATTGATATCATGACAAGCTTGTACATAATAAAGATGCAAATAGCATATGACAAGCAATTAAGCACGCATGACAAGCTTGTAAGGAACATAAATGAAAAACATCACATGACAGGCATGTATGTAAACATGGCTGAAAATAGCAGACGACAAGCATGCACAGAACATAGATGAAAATAGCAGCTCACAAGGATAGATGAACTAGAAGATGAAAAGCAAGCAGCATGCATGTGCATGAACTATGAGATGACAAGCATAGGTGAAATAGCAGGAGTTTGCATCAGAATTCACAAAGGGAAGCATCACTACGTATCTAGAAGAATCTATTAAGGTAATTGTTGATACCAGAGATAAACACTATTCTGAGTGACTTATAATTGCTCTTTTCACGGGCGAAGAGAATCCACGTGTCTTGTTGTTGTGCGTAGCTTTGAACAATTCAAAGGCATCTTCCCCCATGTCTCAGCAAACCTCGTAGCTACAAGAACCTGTGGCGCTATGGAACTGGACGGCCTGTCTGCTTTACCTGACTTTCATACAAGCCATCTACATAAACGAAGTATGAACTGATTAGACACAGTCCAGGTTATGGAATAGAAACAGTGGCAAGGTAGAGTGAACAAAGACATTACCTGTTTCCTGACAGAGGACCAGTTATCGACTAGCCTGCACCATTCTGCTTCACTCATGTGCCCAACTACATCAGGAGGCGTTCGTACAACTCTACTCTTGTCTCTCACGCTGTGAAAAAATTCTTGCTTCAGAATATGGCGTATTTGTCTTGTACAGTTCTTGAGATGCATCAGAAGAGATTGGCGAATAACAGGGTCTCTCGGGTTCAGATGAAACTTTGACTAAAAGAAAAGAAAGAGCACTTTTCAGTTATATGAACATCAATGGAATGAACTGGAAGGTTGGGTTACAGAACTTACAGACACATGGCCGTGGTAGGAGGAAAATATATCTTCCCTTCCCTTGTACTCTTTCCAATGGGGGAAGATAGGGACAGTGTGCTTCACAGCTAATGAACACGCAATAGCATACATGGCAGCAACCTTTGGGTCCACTGGCCTTGTCTTTCCCAGAGGAATAAAAATTCTGATGATGTTTCCTTTGGACATGTTTCTTCTCCTCCCAGCCGCACCACTTGAAACAATGTCTTCACATGGGTAATCTACAGAAATTGTGGCATTCCTAGAGTTAATATTATGCATTTTGGATTTCCCTCCACACATGGCCCCTTGTAGAGCATGCAATCTCTATGATATGTCATCTTGCTCTTTGTTGCAGGCACCTTGCTCCTCGACTTGGGAACCTTGCCCCTCACCTAGGAATGGTGGCAGCTCGCCTTGCACACCTGGCAGCTCACCGTAGGGAGGTACCTGCTCGCATTGGGCGGCTACCTCGTCAGCCTCCTCCTTCTGTTGGGCAGCTTCCAGCTGGCCATGGGAAAGTGTCTGCTCGCCTTGGGCAGCTTCCTGCTGGCCTTGGGGAGCTGCCTCCTCGTATTGGACCACTGGTCGCTTGAGTTCGTCATCTGCATACAGATGGACATGGGCAACTGCATGCTCGCGATGGGGCTTGACGCGCTTGCGTTTACAACCATGTGCACCAGGAGGCATCTTTTTCCTACCAGATGTACTCTTGACTTTAATGTTTCTAAGCTACAAGGTTCATATGTACCAAATCAACTAGGATAGTAGCACAAAATACATGGAAGAACAATAATTAAGCCATCAGTTCCACACAACATAAGTACCTTTATTGTTGAGCTATCATGGAAGGCATGCCTTATCTAGATGGTGGACATGGTATAAATGGAAATAAATAGCTTACAATATAAGTCTAGAATTGATGATTTATGCGAATAAATGAAAATAAATAGCGCATACATGTTCTTTACAAATAGCCTTATCTTTCATTGGGATGTGACAACATAGAGTTAGAAAATCTTAGTGATGCAATTTGCTGTTTGACCATTTCATATCAGTAATCTAATTTATGGACCTAAGTATGATAGGATCGCAGGAGAAGTGATCTTAACCTTTATACAAGCTCGAAAATAAACAAACTCTGACAAAAGAAACTTGACGGCTACCAGGAAGGCGCGGTGGCAGATCTTGAGGACGACCTGGATGGCGAGGTGGCAGATCTTGATGGCGACCTGGGCGGCGAGGTATCAAATCTGGACGGCGAGGTGGCTGATCTGGATGGCGTCCTGGATGGCGAGGTGGAAGCCCGTGAAGGCGAGCTGAGCGGCGGTGTGGACGACCGGGGACGACAAGGTGGAAGCCCGGGAAGGCAAGCTGCACGGCGAGGTGGAAGACCGGGGACAACCAGGTGGAAGCCCGGGAAGGCGAGTTACAGGGTGAGGTGGAATGCCGGGGCGGAGTAGATGGGGTTTTTGGAAAAGAATAGGAGGGGAAATTTCGGCGAGGGGGCAGATAAGAGGGAGAGGTTTGAAATTTAGGGCGACATAGGCGGCAAAGTTTTTGGTCGATAATTTGGGTGGGCGGCGCGAAAATTTCTGCTCCCGCCAGATTTCGGTACATTGGCTGGAGAACATTGCTGGTCGTTGGATACATGATGGATGGCCTAAAAGGATAACCATTATTGAAATATGTTATTTAAGGATAATGGGAACACATCTATAAATTACTGACATAAACTATTACTAATAATAAATATATTACCCTATCATTGTCTTGGGTGTTCCTTGAGCCTAACCTAACACAACAAACAATTGGCTCCGCTTTGCTACCCCTTTTCCGGCTCACGTAGAGGGGCCAAAACGCCGGTTCCATCTTTTTTCCCAATGGGGCTATGGTTTCTCCGGAGAGGGGGCTCTCGAACGTCTGAATTCCACCACAACACATGGTATGCCATAACATGTGTGTTAGAGTGTGGCATGGGTCTTGGATGCCCAAGATTCCCTCGCTCTTTGTGCTAGGGTTTCACCAGCGTCGAATTCTCTCTCGCGGGTTCCAGGACTACTTAATGAGAGTCTGAAACTCCCGGATCTAACGGAACTGGGGGAATCTTGACAAGAGGTGGTCCTTACCATTTGTATTGGGTATTCCTTGATCCTAACATAACACGGCCAAGCAATTTGTTACACTTTGGTACCCCCTTTTGGCTCACGTTTTTTCCCCAACGGGGCTATGGTTTCTCCGGAGTGGGGGGGGGGCTCCGGATCGTCTGAATGCCACCAAATCGCATGGTATGCCATACCATATGTGTTAGATTGTGGAATATAATGGGTCTTGGATGCCCAAGATTCCCTCGCTCTCTGTGTTAGGGCTTCATCGTCGTCGGATTCTCTCTAGCGGGTTTCAAGACTACTTAGAGCCCGAAACTCCCGGATTTGACGGAACTAGGGGGAATCTTTCCAAGAGATGTGGACCCTAACATTTTCTTTGGTGTTCCTTGGGCCTAACCTAACACAACCAAACAATTGGTTCCACTTTGCTACCCCCTTCAGGCTCACGTAGAGGGGCCAGAATGGTTGTTCCGCCTTTTTCCTCATCGTGGCTATGGTATCTCCGGAGGGGGGCTCCGGGTCGTATGAATGCTACCAAATCCCATCGTATGATATACCATGTGTGTTAGAGTGTGTCATGGTCTTGGATACCCGATATTACCTCGCTCTCTTTGTTAGGGCTTCACCGGCGTCGGATTCTCTCAGGCGTGTTCCATGACTACTTACAGCCCTAAACTCCCGGATGTGACAAAACTGGTGGAATCTTGCCAAGAGGTGGTCCCTGGCATTATCTTGGGTGTTCCTTTGGCCTAACCTAAGACAACAAAGCAGTTAGTTCAATTTTCCTACCCCCTTCCGGCTCACGTAGATGGGGCAGAACGACAGTTTCGTCTTTTTCCCTAGCGGGGCTATGGTTTCTCCGGAGAGGTGGCTCCAGATCGTCTGAATGCCACCAAATCCCATGGTATACCGTACCATGTGTTTTATAGTGTGTCATGGTTCTTGTATGACCAAGAGTCCCTCGCTCTCTGTGTAAGGGCTTCACCGGCGTCAGATTCTCTCTAGCGGGTTCGAGGACTACTTAGAGCCCGAAACTCCCAGATTGGACAGAACTAGGCGAATCTTGCAAAGAGGTGGACCCTAACATTTTATTTGGTGTTCCTTGTGCCTAACCTAACACATCCAGACAGTTGGTTCCACTATGGTACCCCCTTCTGGCTCACGTAGAGGGGCCAGAACGGCAGTTCCACCTTTTTCCCCAGCGGGGCTATGGTTTCTCCGGAGGGGGGCTCCGGATCGTATGAATGCCACTAAATCCCATGGTATGACATACCATGTGTGTTAGAGTTTGGAATGGTCTTGTATACCCGAGATTACCTCTCTCTCTCTCTGTGTGTTAGGGCTTCACCGGCGTCGGATTCTCTCTAGCGTGTTCAGGACTACTTAGACCCCGAAACTCCCGGATCAGACGAACTTGGGGGAATAAGTCCAAGATGTGGGCCCTACCATTGTATTGGGTGTTCCTTCG
This sequence comes from Alopecurus myosuroides, assembly GCA_028641055.1. NCBI lineage: Eukaryota > Viridiplantae > Streptophyta > Magnoliopsida > Poales > Poaceae > Alopecurus > Alopecurus myosuroides. The sequence goes on along the minus strand of CM054063.1, from coordinate 112,945,790 downwards.
GCCTAACTTAACACAAGAAAACAGTTATTTCCACTTTGCTACCCCCTTCCAGCTCACGTAGATGGGGCAGAACGACAGTTTCGTCTTTTTCCCCAGCGGGGCTATGGTTTCTCCGGAGAGGTGGCTCCAGATCGTCTGAATGCCACCAAATCCAATGGTATACCATGCCATATGTTTCAGAGTATGTCATGGGTCTTGGATGCCCAAGAGTCCCTCGCTCTCTGTGTAAGGGCTTCACCGGCGTCGAATTCTCTCTAACGGGTTCCAGGACTACTTAGAGCCCGAAACTCCCGGATTGGACGGAACTAGGGGAATATTGCCAAGAGGTGGACCCTAACATTTTATTTGGTGTTCCTTGTGCCTAACCTAACACAGCCAAACAGTTGGTTCCACTTTGCTACCCCCTTCCGCTCACGTAGAGGGGGCAGAACGATAGTTCCGCCTTTTTCCCTAGCGGGGGGCTATGGTTTCTCCGGAGGGGGGCTCCGGATCGTATGAATACCACCAAATACCGTGGCATGACATGCCATGTGTGTTAGAGTGTCATGGTCTTGGATACCCGATATTACCTCACTCTCTTTGTTAGGGTTTCACCGGTGTCGGATTCTCTCTCGCGGGTTCCAAGACTAATTAGTGAGAGCCCGAAACTCCTAGGTGTGACGGAACTGGGGGAATCTTGCCAAGAGGTGGGCCCTACAGTTCTCTTGGGTGTTCCTTGGGCCTAACCTAACATAACCAATAAGTTAGTTCCACTTTGCTACCCCCTTCCGGCTGTCGTAGATAGGGCAGAATGACAGTTCCGTCTTTTTCCCCAGCGGGGCTATGGTTTCTCCGGAGGGGACTCCGGATCGTCTGAATGCCACAAAATCCCATGGTAAGTATACCATACCATGTGTGTTAGAGTGTGTCATGGGTCTGGGATTCCCAAGAGTCCCTCGCTCCCTGTGTTAGGGCTTCACCGGCGTCAGATTCTCTCTAGCGGGTTCCAGGACTACTTAGAGCCCGAAACTCCCGGATTTGACGGAACTACTGGGAATCTTGCCAAGAGGTGGACCCTATCATTTTCTTTGGTGTTCCTTGTGCCTAACCTAACACAACCAAACAGTTGGTTCCACTTTGCTACCCCCTTTCGACTCACGTAGAGGGGCCAGAACGGCAGTTCCGTCTTTTTCCCCAACGGGGGGCTATGGTTTCTCCGGAGGGGTGCTCCGGATCATATGAATGCCATCAAATCCCGTGGTATGACATAACATGTGTGTTAGAGTGTCATGGTCTTGGATACCCGAGATTACCTCACTCTTTGTGTTAGGGTTTCACCGGTGTCAGATTCTCTCTCGCGGGTTCCAGGACTAATTAATGAGATCCCGAAACTCCCGGGTGTGACGGAACTGGGGAATCTTGCCAAGAGGTGGGCCCTACATTTCTCTTGGGTGTTCCTTGGGCCTAACCTAACACAACCAAGTAGTTATTTCCACTTTGCTACCCCCTTCCGACTCTCGTAGATGGAGCAGACCGACAATTCCGTCTTTTTTCCCAACGGGGCTATGGTTTCTCTGGAGGGGGCTCCGGATCGTCTGAATGCCACCAAATCCCATGGTACGTATACCATACCCTGTTTGTTAGAGTGTGTCCTGGGTATGGGATGCCCAAGATTCCCTCGCTCTCCGTGTTAGGGCTTCACCGGCGTCAGATTCTCTCTAGCGGGTTCTAGGACTACTTAGAGCCCGAAACTCCCGGATTTGACGGAACTAGGGGAATCTTTCCAAGAGGTGGACCCTAACATTTTATTTGGTGTTCCTTGTGCCTAACCTAACACAACCAAAAAGTTGTTCCACTTTGCTACCCCCTTCCGGCTCATGTAGAGGGGCCACAACGGCAGTTCCGCCTTTTCCCCCAGCGGGGGGCTATGGTTTCTCCGGAGGGGGGCTCCAGATCGTATGAATGCCACTAAATCCCATAGTATGAAATACCATGTGTGTTAGAGTGTTTCATGGTCTTGTATACCCGATATTACCCCTCTCTGTGTGTTAGGGATTCACCGGCGTCGGATTCTCTCTAGCGTGATCCAGGACTACCTTGAGCCCGAAACTCCCGGATCTGACGGAACTGTGGGAATCTTTCCAATAGGTGGGACCTACCATTGTATTGGGTGTTCCTTCGGCCTAACCTAACACAACCAAGAAATTGGTTCCACTTTGCTACCCCCTTCCGGCTCACGTAGATGGGGCAGAACGACAATTCCGTCTTTTCCCCAGCGGGGTTATGGTTTATCCGGAGAGGCCGCTCCGGATCGTCTGAATGCCACCAAATACTATGGTATACCATACCATGCGTGTTAGAGTGTGTCATGGGTCTTGGATTTCCAAGAGTCTCTCGCTCTCATTGTGTAAGGGCTTCACCGGCGTCGGATTCCCTCTGGCGTGTTCTATGACTAATTAATGAGAGCCCAAAACTCCCGGATTTGACGGAACTGGGGGAATCTTGCCAAGAGGTGGGCCCTAAAGTTCTCTTGGGTGTTACTTGGGCCTAACCTAACACAAACAAGCAGTTAGTTCCACTTTTCTACCCCCTTCCGACTCTCATAGATGGGGCAGAACGACAGTTCCATCTTTTTCCCTAGCGGGATTATGGTTTCTCCGGAGGGGGCTCCGGATCGTATGGATGCCACCAAATCCCATGGTACGTATACCATACCATACCATGTGTGTTAGAGTGTGTCATGGGTCTGGGATGCCCAAGAGTCCCTCTCTCTCTGTGTTAGGGGCTTCACCGGCGTCAGATTCTCTCTAGCGGGTTCAAGGACTACTTAGAGCCTGAAACTCTCGAATTTGACGGAACTAGGGGAATATTGCCAAGAGATGGACACTAACATTTTCTTTGGTGTTCCTTGTGCCTAACCTAACACAACCAAACAGTGGGTTCCACTTTGCTACCCCCTTCCGACTCACGTAGAGGGCCAGAACGGCAGTTCCGCCTTTTTCCCCAGCGGGGCTATGGTTTCTCCGGAGGGGGCTCTGGATCGTATGGATTCCACTAAATCCCATGGTATGCCATACCATGTGTGTTAGAGTGTGGCATGGTCTTGTATACCCGAGACTACCTCTCTCTCTCTCTGTTTGTTAGGGCTTCACCAGCGTCGGATTCTCTCTGGCGTGTTTCAGGACTGCTTAGAGCCCGAAACTCCTGGATCTGACGGAACTGGGGGAATATCTCCAAGATGTGGGCCCTACCATTGTATTGGATGTTCCTTCGGCCTAACTTAACACAAACAAGAAATTGGTTCCACTTTTCTACCCCCTTTCGGCTCATGTAGAGGGGGCAGAACGACAATTAATTTCGTCTTTTTCCCAGCGGGGTTATGGTTTATCCGGAGAGGGGGCTCCGGATCGTCTGAATGCCACCAAATCCCATTACACACCACACCATGTGTGATAGAGTGTGGCATGGGTTGATGCCCAAGATTCACTCGCTTTGTGTGTTAGGGTTTCACCAATGTCGGATTCTCTCTAGCGTGTTCTAGGACTACCTAGAGCCCGAAACTCCCAGATCTGACGGAGCTGGGTGAATCTATCCAAAAGGTGTGCCCTACCATTGTATTGGGTGTTCCTTTGGCCTAACCTAACACGAACAAACAATTGGTTCCACTTTGCTACCCCCTTTCGGCTCACGTAGAGGGCCAGAACGGCAGTTCCGCCTTTTACCCAGCGGGGGGCTACGGTTTCTCTGGAGGGGGGCTCCGGATCGTATGAATGCCACCAAATCCCGTGGTATCACATACCATGTGTGTTAGAGTGTCATGGTATTGGACACCAGAGATTACCACACTCTTTGTGTTAGGGTTTCACAGGTGTCAGATTCTCTCTCGCAGGTTCCAGGACTAATTAATGAGAGCCCGAAACTCCCGGGTGTGACGGAACTGGGGGAATCTTGCCAAGAGGTGGGCCCTACAGTTCTCTTGGGTGTTCCTTGGGCCTAACCTAACACAACCAAGCAGTTATTTCCACTTTTCTACCCCCTTCCGACTCTCGTAGATGGGGCAGAACGACAATTCCGTCTTTTTCCCCAGCGGGGCTATGGTTTCTCTGGAGGGGGCTCCGAATCGTCTGAATGCCACCAAATCCCATGGTATACCATACCATGTGTGTTAGAGTGCGTCATGGGTCTTGAATGCCCAAGAGTCCCTCGCTCTCTTTGTAAAGGCTTCACCGGTGTCGGATTCTCTCTAGCGTGTTCTAGGACTACCTAGAGCCCGAAACTCCCGGATCTGACGGAGCTGGGGGAATCTTTCCAAGAGGTGGGCCCTACCATTGTATTGGGTGTTCCTTCGGCCTAACCTAACACAACCAAGAAATTGGTTCCACTTTGCTACCCCCTTCCGGCTCATGTAGATGGGCAGAATGACAATTCCGCCTTTTTCCCAGCGGGGCTATGGTTTATCCGGAGAGGGGGCTCCAGATCGTCTGAATGCCACCAAATGCCATTACACGCCACACCACGTGTGGTAGAGTGTGGCATGGGTGGATGCCCAAGATTCACTCGCTCTCTGTGTGAGGGCTTCACCGGCGTCGGATTCTCTCTAGCGGATTCCAGGATTACTTAGAGCCCGGAACTCCCGGATTGGACGAAACTAGGGGAATATTGCCAAGAGGTGGACCATAAAATATTATTTGGTCTTTCTTGTGCCTAACCTAACACAGACAAACAGTTGGTTCCACTTTGCTACCCCTTTCCGGCTCACGTAGAGGGGCCAGAACGGCAGTTCCGCCTTTTTCCCCAGCGGGGGGCTATGGTTTCTCCGGAGGCGGGCTCCGGATCGTATGAATGCCATCAAATACCATGGTATGACATACCATGTGTGTTAGAGTGTCATGGTCTTGGATACCCGAGATTACCTCACTCTTTGTGTTAGGGTTTCGCCGGTGTCGGATTCTCTCTCGCGGATTCCAGGGCTAATTAATTAGAGCCCGAAACTCCCGGGTGTGACGGAACTGGGGGAATCTTGCCAAGAGGTGGGCCCTACAGTTCTCTTGGGTGTTCCTTGGGCCTAACCGAACACAACCAAGCAGTTAGTTCCACTTTGCTACCCCCTTCCGACTCACGTAGATGGGCCAGAGAACGGAAGTTCCGCCTTTTCCCCCAGCGGGGCTATCTATTGTATCTGCATTTTTTCTTTCAAAAAAATCGGGGAAATTGTTTTTATTCTTTCAGATCAAACGGATGGAGTATCTTGTGGTTAAGTTATTATTATTATGTATTAATTGTTTTTCTTTCCATTTCAAATTATTTTTCTTCTCTTTTGTGAAATGTTTTGGGCAACTGGCGCCAGGCCGGCCCTTTATTGCGCGGGAGACGCAGCGTCAAGCCGTCAACCCCTTCGGGAAGGCGCTCCCTTTAATTGCGCTCACCCCCCCCCCTTTCTCTTCTACTCATATCACTCGCTCTATCTCTCTCACCGCCTTCCTGAGCTTCCGCTCTCTCCGTCGGCGGGTTTTCTTCCACCGGGACATCGACACCACCGCGGTGACCATCCTCGGCGGGAAACGAAGGCCAGGCCTCCTCTTCCTTTCTTGGCAGGAAGAATCTTCATCGGCTTATTTTCAGATCACCGCGTGCGTCGTCCCGTCCTCTTCGAGGGCTTTGGCAATGGCGGTAAGATGATATCTAACCCTTTTATCCCTTGTATGTATCGTTGATCTGTATATTGACCTCGATTTTTCTGCGTAGCACGACATGCACGGTAGATCTACATGTTTTTACTGTTCATTCTGCGTCTCTGCTTCGTATTTTCTCCCATAGACGTGGTTTTATTCTATGGCTTAAGTTTGGGATATCCGGCACGCTTAGTTCATCTATTTCCACCATGATTTCGATAGGTTATGGTTTAATTCCGTACCCGATTTGGGTCCTTCAGTTAGATTAGGCTTAGATTTGGGTTTTTTTTGGGTTCACGAGTTAGATTTGGTATTTTTGCAAGGTTATTTCAATTCTGACCAAATTATTAACACTTTGGCTAATAATTTACCGAGGCTAGGTGCTAGTAGTGACTATACTTGTTGTACTTAGAAATTCTGAGGTCAGATTTATTTTTTCTATGCATTTTCCATTGTTCCACCTATTTTTATTTTGTGTATCCTAATTTATAAACATGATGAATGTCCTCCTAGTTATATGCCGATGATTAAACTAGGCCATGGTAAAGGCCGAGAGAGTGTCTATAATACCTTGTATTGTATACAATTTGAGTATTTGTATTCGTATATGCTATTACAGGCTCCCTCTTGGCCTTGGTTTGCATGGCAATGATATCTGAGGCTCGTATTACATTTTTTTTCTATTGTTCCACATTTCTTTGACTTGAATGTCCTCCTTGTTATATGCCGATGATTTAAACTAGGCCATGGTAAAGGGAAAGAGAGTATCTATAATACCTTGTAGTGTATACAATTTGAGTATCTGTATTCGTACATGCTATTATAACCACTCCTTTTTTCCTTGGTTTGCATGGCAATGATATATGAGGGTCGTATTACACTTGTTTCCATTGTTCCAGTTTCTTTGCCTTGAATGTCCTCCTTGTTATATGCCGATGATTAAACTAGGCCATGGTAAAGGCCGAGAGAGTGTCTAAAATACCTTGTAGTGTATAAAATTTGAGTATTTGTATTCGTATATGCTACTTTAGGCACTTTCCCGGCCTTTGGTTTGCATGGCAATGATATATGAGGCTCGTATTACATTTGTTTCCATTGTTCCACGTTTTCTTTTCCTTGAATCTCCTCGTTATATGCCGATGATTTAAACTAGGCAATGGTAAAGGCAAAGAGAGTGTTTATAATACCTTGTAGTGTATACAATTTGAGTATTTGTATTCGTATATGCTATTATAGGCACTCGCCTGGCCTTTGGTTTGCATGGCAATGATATATGAGGCTCGTATTACATTTGTTTCCATTGTTCCACTTTACTTTGCCTTGAATGTCCTCCTTGTTATATGCCGATGATTAATCTTGGCCATGGTAAAGGGAAAGAGATTGTCTATAATACCTTGTAGTGTATACAATTTGAGTATCTGTATTCGTACATGCTATTATAGCCAGTTCCTGTTCCCTTTGTTTGCATGGCAATGATATCTAAGGCTCGTATTACATTTGTTTCTATTGTTCCACATGTCTTTGCTTTGAGTGTCCTCCTTGTTATATGCCGATGATTTAAACTAGGCTATGGTAAAGGCAAAGAGAGTGTTTACAATACCTTTTAGTGTATACAATTTGAGTATTTGTATTCGTACATGCTATTGTAATTACTTCTTTTTGCCTTGGTTTGCATGGCAATGATATATGAGGCTCGTTTTACATTAGTTTCCATTGTTCCACTTTTCTTTGCCTTGAATGTCCTACTTGTTATTTGTCGATGATTTAAACTTAGGCCATGGTAAAGGGAAAGAGAGTGTCTATAATACCTTGTAGTGTATACAATTTGAGTATTTGTATTCGTACATGCTATTATACGCACTCTTTTATCCCTTGGTTTGCATGGCAATGATATATGAGGCTCGTATTACATTTGTTTCCATTGTTCCACATTTCTTTGCCTTGAATGTCCTCCTTGTTATATGCCAATGATTTAAAATAGGCCATGGTAAATGGAAAGGGAGTGTCTATAATACCTTGTAGTGTATACAATTTGAGTATATGTATTCGTACATGCTATTATAAGCACTTCTTTTGCCCTTGGTTTGCATGGCAATGATATATGAGGCTCATATTACATTTGTTTCCACTATTCCACTTTTCTTTGCCTTGAATGTCCCTCTTGTTATATGCCGATGATTTAAACTAGGCCATGGTAAAGGGAAAGGGAGTGTCTATAATACCTTGTAGTGTATACAATTTGAGTATCTGTATTCGTACATGCTATTATAAGCACTTCTTTTGCCCTTGGTTTGCATGGCAATGATATATGAGGATTGTATTAAATTTGTTTCCATTGTTCCACTTTTCTTTGCCTTGAATGTCCTCCTTGTTATATGCCGATGATTTAAACTAGGCCATGGTAAAGGGAAAGGGGGTGTCTATAATACCTTGTAGTGTATAGAATTTGAGTATCTGTATTCGTACATGCTATTATAAGCACTTCTTTTTCCCTTGGTTTGCATGGCAATGATATATGAGGCTCATATTACATTTGTTTCCATTGTTCCACTTTTCTGTGCCTTGAATGTCCTCGTTATATGCCGATGATTTAAACTAGGCCATGGTAAAGGAAAAAATTGTGTCTATAGTACTCTTTTTTTCCCCTTGGTTTGCATGCCATGATAAATGCTAGGAGATCAGATCCAATACGTGGCAGTGATACAAGGCCACGTCTTGTATTACTTCCTGGTATTGGGATCGTTCTTCTAGCAAGTGTTGGCAGTGTGTTTATGAGGCTTGTTTTACATTTTTTTTTGCATTGTTCCATATGTGTTTATTCTGACAGCATGTTACAATGAATTCTAGGGATGCCCTTTAGTTCATGATCACCTATGTGTTTATGAGGCTTGTTATCACTATGCACAATTTATGAGCTGATTTGGTCAATGATGATGACTTTGACACATGTATATTTGGCTGATGCCTCACTGTATCCACCAGATGGCCAGCAAAAGTAAGAAGCAGACACAAATAGATGTGCCATGTCTTTGCTTTTGCTAGCCCACCTGGCGTAGCAAAGTTGTGTATGCTTGCTTTGTATCTATGTTCCCTGATGCCAATGAGTACAGAGCTGTGACTATATAAGTTGTTTTGAATGTGCATGATCCCTTTAAATCGATTATTAAAATGTGTCACCATATCATTGCAATGAGGGTTCCATACTATCTTGTGGAATGTACAAGCACATTCATTGTGCATTGCTCTTGGTAGTGTAGAATTACTTCTTGGATAAACATGGTTTCTCTTTGTAACTTCTGCTTCTTTTTTGCTTGATTAACAACGTATTCTGTGCCCTGTATGCAAGAATAATTTCCCAAATGTTGATCCTTCTGCATCCAAGTTCAGTGTTGTTGTACAAGAGTGTCACCTCAAGTCAGTGGTAAGAAAACAATTCTTCTTCTTACACTTGTATTATGTATTGTGTTTTTATTACAATATCTAATTTCCATGTTTCTTTTTATTCCTGACGCACAGATTGTACCGTGCACTGCTCGGATAGCATTCAACAAGTTAGTAGGCGAGCGTGTGCTGTTTAGTTCCCATGGCAGGAAGTACACCTTTCATGTGTCAAAAGAACAGAGCAAGACCCGTTTGCACGGGATACAATGGGACTGGTTCATCGAGGAAAAGAACATCTCCGTGGGAGACATACTAGTGTTTTCCATGATACCAAGGCCCACTATCTACGTTGCTATTATTGGTGACGCCCAAGATGACTCACTTTGCATTTCAATCGAAGATGACTCAGTTTCAAGCGAAGATGACTCAGTTTGTAGTGTATGTGGCAGTTCTGATGATGAGATGCATGATGAGGATTCTAGCAATTCTGATGATGAGATGCATGATGAGGATTCTAGCAATTCTGATGATGAGGTCCATGCTGAGGATTCTGACAATTCTGCTGATGAGAGGCATGATGATGCCAACATCGTATATGCCCAAAGAGCCAATCTCGACAATCACGAGAAGAACCGCCTGGCCCGGCTTCTACCCCTTGGACCCTATGTTGGGCTTCCTTTTGTGACTCGTTTCACCGGCACAAACTTGCAGCACTATACTATGGTATGTATCTATAAGACGCCCTCCTCTTTTTGCAAGTAAATTTCCAAGAACCATGAGAAGGTCTGTTAACATGGTATGTTATCTTTCATGCTTAGAAACTACCGAAGTTGATAGGGGAACACGCTGGCCTGAGGAATCATGGCAGGGTTGGCCTACGACTTAGAGCAGAAGAGGATGTCACCACCATTTCTTACAACAAGAAAACTGACGGCCGCATTATCCTCGACAAGCTGGTGTGGATGGTTTTCGTTCGAGGCAATAATTTTCATAATCAACAACCTTTTTTGATCATCGTGAGGGAGACCGATGACCCTAGGTTGGAGGCGGTCATTGAGATGGGGGTGATATAGAACCGGAGCAAAGGATATGAATTGTTGGTGAAGAGACAAGGCTGCTGCTGAGCTAGGCCTATGAACTTCTTATTTTGTCTGGCTGGATTGTAATTTCGTTTGTTTCCTGGACTTGTTAAGGTTTAGTTTGTTTCGTAAACTTCTAAGGTATATTATCACTGCTAGATCCCTCGTGCTAAAACCCGAGTAAAGATCAACTCGCTAATAGCTGCTAAAACTTCGAGTTTAGATCAAATCCCTCGTGCTGGTAGATCGTGCAACTCATCACTGCAGAACTCAACAAAAGCCTAGCAAGCCAACGGTCACTGAACTTCTCGACGACGTCGCTATCGCACAAATACGACCAAGCACGGACCACGCAACCTACCTTCTACGTTGCCGCCACAGGCCCCCCGACCTCCCCCGACCTCTTGGCGCTGATTACTGCATGCCACCACAGCCCCCCGACCTCCCCCCTCACTCTCGTCGCTGATCCACCCGATGGCGCCGCGCGTGAGAAGCAGCACCGGCTTCCGAGGTGTGCATCTGCAGCCGTCCGGGCGCTGTTCTGCGGAGATCACACACAACGGTGTGCGGTGGTGGATGGGCACCTTCGACTCGCCCGAGCTTGCTGCCCGCGCGTTCGACGTGGCGGTTCGGCTGCCCGCGCGCCGAGCTCAACTTCCGGGACGTCGAGAGCAGGGAAGTTGCCGAGTTCCTCGCCCCGTATCTGAGGATTGTGACCCGCAAGGAGGAGCAGGAGAACCGCCGCGCGTTCGTGCAGCTGCGCATCCGCCGGGACGACGAGGCCACGATGGAGAGGTTCCACCGTGATCACCCAGATCTGGTACAGGCGCAGTTGCAGCTCGACGCTCAGAGGGACGCGAAGATGTGAGCTCGTATATCCTGGGGGGATGCTGGCCCCTCCACCATCGTCGTCTCATCGTTGGATGAGGAGATGGACGACGCATTCTGGGAGAGCCTTATGCAGGACTCCGATGACGACGAACTTGACAACGCATTCTGGGATGATGTGTAGTGTTTTACAGTGTGGAAGATGTTGAAATGTGTCAAAATAATCAAAATTCGACGTTTTATTTGTTCGTTGAAGTTTCAACATTTCTTCCTTCTTATTTTGGGCTGCAACTGTAGTAGGATAATTATGGGCTACGGAGTGCTATAAGGCCCAATAAAAAGGGCCTGACAGGAGAGGGCCCAAGAAAGTGCCATCATAGTCCAAGTCTGGAAACAACCGTTTCTCCACTCACCGCAGTAACCCTGGGATGCAGCACGCCATGCGTTCGTCACGATATTGTGAACGTGAAACTCGTCGCTTTAGTTCCGGCGGCCAGTTATTGCTTCGTCGTTCATACGGCTCCTCCGTTCTACTCCCCCTCCTGGTGTATAAATAGACGCACTCTTCAGTTGATCCTCTATCTGCCTCACCGCCTCCCCTCAAGCGAAAACTCTTTGACGTAGTAGGTTCCACCGGCGATCGTTCCTCCAGGCGGCCATGGCTCCACTGGCGAAGCGTTCTGCTGCCCTCTTGTAGGTTCCATTTCCGTTCACGTACTGCTGATCCGCTTCTGGATTCCTCGTGATTTCGTCTTTCTTAGATCTTTTTCAGAATTCCTGGTGCTTTCATCTTTTTAGATCCATTTATGATTTCCTCGTGATTTCATCTTTCTTAGATCCATTTTGCCTTTTAGATTAACATCAACTTTCTATCATGCAACTATCTACAGGGCACATGAAGCCGAGCAGACGGTCATCTTCAGCGCTATGGCGAAGAGGGTTGACATCCTAGAAGCTAAGCTTGAGAAGGCCTTGAAGCTCGCCTACGACAATCTCAACAAGTCTCGTGATGCCAGGTCTGAGCAGGTGGCTCAGGGCGAAGCTTCCCTCATAGCGCTTTGGAAGTTGATGGATGATACGTCCAAGTTGAGGGCCAGCAACCTCGAACTGACCAAGCAGGTTGGGGAACTGAAGATCGGTTTAGCCCTGGCAGAGCAGAAAACCCTGATCACTCTCCTCGCAGCTGTGACTCCCCAGGAAAGGGAGGATCCAGTGCCATCGGAGGATCCAGTCCCGACGGAGGATCCAGTGCCATCGGAGGAGCTGTCGGCCCCCTACGGATGCTCTTTATTTAGCCCCCTACTGCTGCCCCCGTGCTTCTGATGTCCTGTTTAGATCGATAATCTCGTTTGTATCGTGTGGTTTCTATTAATATGTACGTAGTCTATGTTTATGTTCAACTACTATGTTTATTTTCTTAAGATAGATATAATTCGAGTTCACAATATGGAGAAATAGATGACAGAAGTTTCGATGGATCTAAGTGACAGAAGTTGAAAGGGTTTCATTAGACTAACTCCGATGCAAAAATATATAATTCGATTTCACAATATGGACAAATAAATGACAGAAATGAAAAGGGATATATTCGATTAATCTGCGACGTTCTCGTGGAACGAAACTCGCCTCCAACTGGGCCTATTGGGCCGGGAACAAATATCCGCGACGGAACATATAAGAAACGTCGAGATGGACCGCATCCTTCGAGAGAAAATTCCACTTTTCAGCCATCCGCGACGGAAACAACACGACGTTATCAAAACGTGCCACTCAAAACGTTCGCGCGGAATTTGGTAGTGGGTTCTTCATATTCCACAGAAACACAATAGAGCGCCACTGCCACCTCGAAACTCGATTCGGGAATGAGTAGTTCCTGTTCTGGCGCCCTTCCGGGACAGGGATTTGAAGGAGATCATCGCCATCGACACCGCCACCTCTTCTCCATAAACCATCCATGTCCATGTGTGAGTAAACACCGCTGTAGGCTGAGAGGGATGGAAGGGATTGGATGAGATTGATCATGTAATAATGCTAGATTGTTAGGGCATAGTGCCTAGTATCCATTGTTACTGTTTTCTACTGTTGTTGCAACTTGTTATGCTTAATGCTTGTCACTAGGGCCTGAGTGCCATGATCTCAGATCTGAACATGCTATTGTTTCATGAGTATACTTATGTTTCTTGATCATATCTGCAAGTTGTTTACACATGTCATTGTACGGAACCCGATGCCCCAAAGTGACAGAAATTGAGACAACCGGAGAGGATGGTTGTGATGTGAGGATCACGTGTTTTCACGGAGTGTTAATTCTTTGCTCCAATGCTTTATTAAAAGGAGCACCTTAATTACCAGTAGTTTCCCAGAGGCCCCGCTGCCACGGGCTGGTAGGACAAAAGATGTTGTGCAAGTTTCTCATTGAGAGCACATATGACTATATTGGAACACATGCCTATGGTTTGCCTAGATGTTTGATGCTTTATTATTATTAACTGCAGTGCCCATGTTAGATTATTACATGACCTATGTTATCCATGCAATGCCCGTCCATCCATTCCCTCTATGCCTATGGTACTTCCCATCCTGCTGTTTTCCGCGATTGCTACTGTTGTTACTATTTTACTAATGTTGTTATTTTATTTCTACTGCTGCTATAAAACTGTTACCACTCATAAATTGTTGCGATCAAGTCTACTTTCAGGTCCAGCTGGATTGACAACTCAGTTGTTAAAGATAATAAATATTCTTTGGCTCCCCTTGTGTCGAATCAATAAATTTGGGTTTTACTTCCCTCAAACACTTTGCGATTCCCTATACTTGTGGGTCATCAAGACTATTTTCTGGCGCCGTTGCCAAGGAGCATAGGTTTATTTATTTACCCACTTGATCGTGATATTATTTGCTGCAAGCCATTCATCATGGGAAAGACTCATGATGGAAAAGTCTCTATAATACCATCCACTATAAGAAGAGGTACAACTCTGAACACCTATGTTGCTCTTGATTCACCGTCTATTATGAGTAAGCTTCTTACTCCACCACATGCTACACGTAATGTTACTTCTGCTGAGTCTAAAAAATTTTATGATACTTTTGATGATGATTCTACTGTCCTTGATGATACTGGTTCTTAAGGTCCTTTCCGAGATGCTACTATTGCTAAATCCAAACAAATTAAAAATGCTGAAATTTCTGTTGAAAATATTGGTACACATGTTCATTCACCTGAGCCTATTGATGATCTTGATGAAACCTATATTGTACTTAATGATGATTTTATTGAAGAAGCTCGTGCTACTACTAGTGCAAGTGCTCTTAAGATTCTGATATGGGGTGGCCCGATCTTCTCAAAGAGCAACACAAATTGATATGATAACTAGTGGTTCACTGAGATCTCTCCTGGATGATACCTGATTGCCAATGCAACAGCTTTCAATCCCTGTGGATATTCTCAACTACACACTCTTGCACAATGTAATCAACCGACTACAAGTGGTCCTGTACCTTCTAATTCCCAATGGAATAGATGATAACACGCAGAATTTGCAACGGATCTTTACTTCAAGATGAAAGCTTAAACAAGCAATACAATCTGAGGTGTAAGGGAAATTGTCTAAAACTTAATCTAACCTATTTGGGGCGCAAGGGCCGGCTATTTATGAGGGGTTGGGGTGCGGCCAAAGAGGTGGGGCGCACCCCCCCTAGTTGTGTTCGGGTGGGACTCTATCCCCCCTTTTATTACAATCCGAAATTTAAAAGAAGAGTCCTATAAAATAAGGACTCGCAGGTCCACTTCTCCTAAACTACCAGGACTCTTTCTATGGCGCATCCACAAGGTGTGGGGCGCCCCCTTGATGTTTTCCATCCATTTCTCCCTTGTTTTCCAGCAGCTCCCACTTGTTTCCCATCTTGTGGCTTCTGTTTTCCAGCTGCTCCTTCTTGTTTTCCAGCATGTACTTCTTGTTTTCCAGCTTGTTCTTGTTGTTTTCCAGCTCCTCTTGATGCTCCTCTCCATTCATGTTTGTGTTATCAACAACCCTGATCATACATAGATGCATAGACTTAGGCAGTATAAAATTCTCATGATCACAAACATCAAATTCTATTAAGAGTGAGTTCACCTGTTGTTCTAATAACTTGGTTCTTGATCTTGTCATAGGTCCAAGTCTCACTCCATTAGTGTTATCTTGAGCAGCAACATTATCATGTGTGTTTGTTGGTGAAGAGCTAGGGATGTCCTCATCATCCTCCCCCTCTTGAAAAGGCGTCGACCTCGACGCATCAAGGTCATCTCCGTAATATGGTGTCAAATCAGCAACATTGAAGGAATTGCTAACACCAAACTCCTCAGCTGGAAGATCTATCATGTATGCATTATCATTGATTCGACCAAGAACTTTGTATGGACCTGCTCCTCGTGGCATCAACTTGGACTTGCGTAATTTTGGGAATCTATCCTTGCGGAAATGCACCCAAACCATATCACCAGCCCGAAATATCATCTCCTTCCTTTTCTTGTTCATGCGTTCAGCCACATGTTGTCCCTTCTGCTCTATAGCCATCTTGGTCTTCTCATGTATCTTCTTTACAAAATCAGCACGCTTCGAAGCCTCCATGTTAACTCTCTCATATATGGGAAGCGGCAACATATCTAGTGGAGTAATGGGTTTGAAACCATACACCACCTCAAACGGGCATAGCTGAGTAGTGGAGTGTACAGCCCTGTTATAAGCGAACTCAACATGAGGCAAACACTCCTCCCACTCCCGCAGGTTCTTCTTGATCATGGTGCGCAACAATTGTGATAATGTGCGATTCACCACCTCCGTTTGTCCATCAGTTTGGGGGTGACATGTAGTTGAAAACAGCAACTTTGTCCCCAGCTTCCCCCAAAGTGTCTTCCAAAAATAGCTCATGAACTTCACGTCTCGATCAGAAACAATAGTCTTGGGTACTCCATGTAATCTCACTATGTCCCTGAAAAACAGATTAGCAATATGCGACGCATCGTCGCTTTTGTGGCATGCAATAAAGTGTGACATCTTGGAAAATCTATCCACTACCACAAATATTGAATCGTGTCCCCTCTTGGTTCTTGGTAATCCTAGCACAAAATCCATACTAATATCCTCCCATGGTGTAGTAGGTGCAGGAAGAGGGGTATACAACCCATGAGGTTTTAATTTTGACTTTGCTTTGTTGCAAGTGATGCAACGCTGCACAAATCTATAGACATCTCGCCTCATATGTGCCCAATAGAAGTTATCAGCTAACATGAGTAATGTTTTCTCCCGTCCAAAGTGTCCCATCAATCCTCCACTATGAGATTCCTGCAACAACAGCAAACGCAAAGAACACTCGGGAACACATAATTTGTTAGCTCTAAACAGAAAGCCATCATGAATATGATATTTATCCCATGCTTTTACACTAGTACATTTAGCAAAAGGCATAGAAAACTCAGTATCATTTGCATATAATTCACGTAGACTCTCTAAACCAGGAACTTGCACATCTAGTTTGGTAAGAAGCATGTTCTTTCTAGATAGTGCATCAGCAACCACATTGTCCAATCCTTTCTTATACTTGATAATATATGGGAAAGACTCAATGAACTCTACCCATTTAGCATGTCTCTTATTAAGATTAGATTGGCTCTTCAGAAACTTCAATGCCTCATGATCAGAATGTATGATAAATTCTTTTGGCCACAAATAATGTTTCCAAACCTCAAGAACTCTAACAAGCGCATACAACTCTTTATCATAGACAGAATAATTCAATTGTGCACCATGTAATTTCTCAGAAAAATAAGCAATAGGTTTCTTTTCTTGCATAAGTACTCCTCCAATTCCAATGCCACTGGCATCACATTCAATCTCAAATTGTTTATTGAAATTTGGAAGCATCAACAATGGTGCAGAAATCAATTTATTTTTCAGCTCATCAAATGCCATATCTTGAGCAACACCCCATTCGAAATCAACTCCTTTCTTAGTTAAATCATTCAGAGGTGCAGCAATGGTACTAAAATCTCTAACAAATCTTCTATAAAAACCAGCAAGACCATTAAAACTACGCACTTGACTCACATTCATGGGGGTAGGCCAATTTCTTATAGCTTCTATTTTCGAATCATCTACCTCAATCCCATGTTTAGAAACAACATATCCCAGAAATATGACCTTATCTTTGCAAAAAGTGCACTTCTCAAGATTACCAAATAATTTGTTTTCTCTTAGCACATGCAAGACTTGTCTAATATGATCAATATGTTCAGTTTCATTGTGGCTATATATGAGAATATCATCAAAATAGACTACCACAAATTTGCCAATAAAGTTACGCAAAACATGGTTCATAAGTCTCATGAAAGTACTAGGTGCATTGGTTAAACCAAAAGGCATCACTAACCATTCATATAAACCAAATTTTGTCTTAAAGGCTGTTTTCCACTCATCCCCCTCTTTCATCCTAATTTGATGATAACCACTACGCAAATCAATCTTAGAAAAAACAGTAGCACCACTTAATTCATCTAGCATATCTTCCAATCTTGGAATAGGATGACGATAACGAATAGTGATGTTGTTTATTGCTCTACAATCTACGCACATGCGCCATGTACCATCTTTCTTAGGAACCAAAATCACAGGAACAGCACAAGGGCTAAGACTGATGCGAATATACCCTTTATCAAGGAGCTCTTGTACTTGTTTCTGAATTTCCTTCGTCTCCTGGGGATTAGTCCTGTAAGGGGCTCGGTTTGGTAATGTGGCTCCAGGTATCAAGTCAATTTGGTGTTCTATGCCACGCAATGGTGGCAACCCTGCTGGTACCTCCTCTGGAAACACATCATCAAATTCCTGCAACACATTAGAAACACCAATAGAGAGAGGGGTCATGTCGTTAGAAACCAAAATTTCTCCCTTGTGCATGAGCACTATAGGTACTAAACTAGGATCCTCACTAAACTCTCTCAAGTCATCTTTGGTGGCTAACATGCATAATAGGCTCACTCCCTCACTTTTATTTTTACCACTCAGCTTGGCTTTGCTATTATCACTCACAGTATTTTTGTTTCCTCTCATCTCATCTCTCTCACTCTCAGTTTCTAAATTCACTTCTGTTTTTTGACGAGATTCATTTACAATTTGCTGTGGTGTCATAGGCCTCAGAATGATGTCCTTCCCATGCCAATTCAACTGGTATGTATTTGACCTTCCATTGTGAATAGCATTCCTGTCAAACTGCCATGGTCTTCCCAGCAACATGTGACAAACAGACATTGGTACCACATCACACTCAATGGTGTCTGTGTATGGTCCAATTTGAAATTCAACTCTCACCATGTAGCTCACCTTCATTTCTCCTTTATCACTTAACCATTGAATGTAATAAGGATGAGGGTGTGGGATATATTTCAACTTTAGCTTTGCACATAAATCTTTGCTTGCTAAGTTTCTGCAACTTCCTCCATCAATAATAACTTTGCAAGCCATTTGAGGGCCTACAATAGCTTTAGTTTGGAACAAATTACATCTCTGATTTTCTGGACTTGGTGTAACACTCAACGCCATTGATTTTTGTGTGCAAACAATAGTGGGATAATGCGTAGCATATGCATCAACTGGACCATCTACATCATCATTATCCTCCTCATCGGGATCAGCATCATCACCAGTTTCATACTCATTATCCTCATTAACAAGCATGACCTTTTTATTAGGACAATCTCTCTTGAAATGCCCTTTTCCTCCACATGTGTGACAGCTCATATCTCTATTTCTTGCTGTGGACATGGTAGAACTACCTGCACTTGCAGCTGGTTGGGATGTTTTCTTGCTATTAGAAGTGCTAGTCTCAGGTTTGGAGGGTGGTGCACCACGAAATTGAGACCCTTGTGGTGATGGTGATGAAAAAGAAGAATTTCTAGGAGGAAAACTCCTTCTAGCACTCAGCTTAGCCTCCTCGGCCAATTGTGCTTCAGCTTCTCTAGCATGATGTAACAACTCATTCATGTCATTATATTGGAGATGCCTCACAATGCTCTTTATTTTAAATTGCAACCCTGAGAGAAAACGTTGCATAGTGTGTTCCGGCTCCTCTCTAACTCGAGCTCTTTGGAGAATCAGCTCCATCTCCCTATAGTAAGCATCAACTGACAATGAGCCTTGCTTTAACTGTTGGAGTTTATCATATAGTGTTCTTATGTAATTCTTGGGTACAAATCTGTCCCTCATTACTTGCTTCATAGTTCTCCAAGTAACAATTTCTGGATCACCTACTTCTGCTCTTAATTGGGTGATATTATCCCACCACAAAAGAGCATAGCCATCAAACCCAGAAGATGCAAGTTTTATTTTTCTATCCTCAGTATAATCATGCAATCTCCATAGCTTCTCTATTTTCAGCTCCCATAACAAATATTCTTCCACATCATCATGATCAAATGTGAAAGGAGGGATAGAAAATTTAGGTTTTCCCAGACCATCATCTTCCCTATTGTTTTCTGGGGCTTGAACTCTTCGAGCAAAAGCATTTCCTCCACGGCCATGGCCATCATTGCCTCGGCCGTTATCAAGATTATTCTCATCATGCAGGTGTGCACCAGCATTAGGAGCTCTTTGTTGTACTAGAGTAGCTAAATTAGCAATCTGTCTTGTTAAATTTGTCACAGATTCCTGGAGCACATCAACAGATTCTTGAGTAGCAGCAGCTTCTATCTTCAGATCTAGAGTGTTTAGTTCTTGCCTCAGTGCATCATCATTTTTATCTATTTCTGTAGCTATTCTCTTGTACATGGTATCTCTTAGTGCCTCATACTCATTCCATTGCACCAAATCCTCTGGTTTCTTCTTTGCCTGCACATCAGCAACACTAGCAGAATCCATTATGTTAGTGAAAACAAAACAAGTATAGGTGGGTGTTTGTTTCTCTCAAGTCACTCAATCCAGCAAGATAATGGTGTATCTCACTTCTCCAGAGTGAATAGAAAAAATACTTCACCAACAAATAGTGGCAGCTATATGTACCAAGTGTGAGAAGAGAATATCAGGGATCTCGGTTATCACAAGACAAAATCAGGATATATGGTGGGGCTTGGTTGGGATACCTAACAACACCAAAAAGCAACTCCAAATAACTGTCCAATGTGATATAAAAATTGACCCGGAAACACACACTCTTTCGGAGACAAATGTGGCGAGCAACTATATGGTAGAATTTGTTGCAAGCACTCGAAAGACACTAGCAAAAGCTCAATGTAAATCAGGCACAAGATTGCTCAAAATAGTAGTGCAGACAGCCGTAAAACAGCTCCAAACGTGTGGCAATGATCGGTACTTTGGGGGGCCTCTTTCCTCTTTGATTTTTCTGTTTTTTCTCTTCTATTTTTTCACTCTTATGGCCCAATTTGTCCAATCTGTACGGACTGTACGAGCAGCCTGATGAGCACAAAATATGCCAGTCTTATAGGAAAGTTCCTAGTATTTGTGATGTAGAATGGCTTTGGCTATAGTTCACAAAGATCAGCAAGGAAATCCTAAAGAACACTGGAAGAAAACGAAGAAAAACAACCCAAATATTTGCCCACGGCAGCACTTGTTCTCACGGCAGGAATTCTCCTGTTTTTGTGCCGGGCAGGAGTCCAACTCGGATCCGATTAGGAGTAATATTCCGTATGGAATTGGAAGAAGTTTTTTTTCGTGGCAGGGTATATGAAAACCGAACCAACTTGGAACAATCTCCAATCTCGGAATAGAAATAGATCTTGCTTCGGAACAATGCCAACAAGCAAATTTTGCAAGGGCTATGGTTGTCTTCCTGAGAGCAATAGATCCAATCTCCAATGTTCTTGCAACTGCAAGATATTTTTGGTGTGACTTTTTCTGGTATAGATCTGAATAGAAAAAAGATAGAACTCGAACAAGATGAACTAGAAACCTAAACCTAGAAACTCAAAGACACAAAAAGAAAAACAGGGACACAAAATCAACAGAAAACAGTAAAAGAAGAAGCAAATTGGTGTTGATCTAGTCTATGGCGAAATCTCCAATCTCTCTTTTTGTGTGGCTTTTTCTGGATAGGAAGAAAACAATCTAAAAAAAACGAATGAAAACGAAATTGCTCAAAGAGGCAACCTGGAGCTCTGATACCAAGATGATATGGGGTGGCCCGATCTTCTCAAAGAGCAACACAAATTGATATGATAACTAGTGGTTCACTGAGATCTCTCCTGGATGATACCTGATTGCCAATGCAACAGCTTTCAATCCCTGTGGATATTCTCAACTACACACTCTTGCACAATGTAATCAACCGACTACAAGTGGTCCTGTACCTTCTAATTCCCAATGGAATAGATGATAACACGCAGAATTTGCAACGGATCTTTACTTCAAGATGAAAGCTTAAACAAGCAATACAATCTGAGGTGTAAGGGAAATTGTCTAAAACTTAATCTAACCTATTTGGGGCGCAAGGGCCGGCTATTTATGAGGGGTTGGGGTGCGGCCAAAGAGGTGGGGCGCACCCCCCCTAGTTGTGTTCGGGTGGGACTCTATCCCCCCTTTTATTACAATCCGAAATTTAAAAGAAGAGTCCTATAAAATAAGGACTCGCAGGTCCACTTCTCCTAAACTACCAGGACTCTTTCTATGGCGCATCCACAAGGTGTGGGGCGCCCCCTTGATGTTTTCCATCCATTTCTCCCTTGTTTTCCAGCAGCTCCCACTTGTTTCCCATCTTGTGGCTTCTGTTTTCCAGCTGCTCCTTCTTGTTTTCCAGCATGTACTTCTTGTTTTCCAGCTTGTTCTTGTTGTTTTCCAGCTCCTCTTGATGCTCCTCTCCATTCATGTTTGTGTTATCAACAACCCTGATCATACATAGATGCATAGACTTAGGCAGTATAAAATTCTCATGATCACAAACATCAAATTCTATTAAGAGTGAGTTCACCTGTTGTTCTAATAACTTGGTTCTTGATCTTGTCATAGGTCCAAGTCTCACTCCATTAGTGTTATCTTGAGCAGCAACATTATCATGTGTGTTTGTTGGTGAAGAGCTAGGGATGTCCTCATCAGATTCTTTTTGCAAGACATGTTGTGGAATATAAATCTTCGCTTGATGCTAAGTTTGCCACATCTCCCATGCACATTATAGACAAGGATTATGATTTCTCTTTAGATTTATCTTATATATCTATTGTTGAGAAGGAACCTTTTTGTGGAACTGAAAGTAAAAGTGCTATGGAACACATGAATGAGCTTTCATCTTTGAGTAGTTTATTTTCTGATGATACTAAGCTGCGTACTTATTTTGTTACCAGGATCTTCCCTTTCTCATTGAAAGATGACACTAAAATTTGCTTTAACAATCTGTCAACTGGGTCTATTACTGATCCTATGGATTTGGTTAATGCTTTCTTTCAAAAATATTTTCCTGCTAGTTCCCAACATATTATTGTGTAGGATATCTTTAACTTTGAGAAAATGAAAGGAGAAAAATTGCCTGAATCTTGGACAAGGTTTTTTTTCTATAATAAGAGCTAGCCTTGGATATACATTACCTAAAAATGAGCTCCTAGATATATTTTATAATGGACTAACTGTTGAATCTAGGACATACCTGGATAGTTGTGCTGGTTGTGTTTTCAAGAAAAGAACTCCGGAAGAAGCTGAGGAATTAATGGATAAAATATCCAAAAATATGATGATTGGAATATACATGAGCCTACACCTACACCAGAGCCAACACCAATACCAACACCCAAGAAGAGAGGGATGATTGAATTAAATGATGAAGTGATGAAGGAAGCCAGGAAATCTCTTAAAGAGAGGGGTATTCAATCCAAAGATGTGAAGAATTTACCTCCTATAGAAGAATTAGGTAAGCCTATTCCTCATCCATCAACTGTTGAGGTACACTCTCTCCAATACTTTGATAATAGAGATATTCCTTATTCTAAACCACCTGATCAATTATTAGATGAATTTGATAATTATGTTGTAAGCAAGATGATGAGGACATCCCTAGTTCTTATACCATTTCACCCATTGAAGATGTTGTTGTTCAAGAGAAACATGATCAAGTAAGGATTGGCCCTATGACTAGATCAAGAACCAAACTACTAGAACAACAGGTGAACTCACTCCTATTAAATTATGATGTTTGTGGATATGAGAATTTTATACTACCTAAATCCTTGCATTTATGTATGATTCGGGTTGTTGATAACACAAGCATTATTGGAGGAGAGGAGCATGGAGCCATGGAGCAATACATGGGAGAACACAAGGAGTGTAACATCCCTGATTTTTGGATTGTTAAAAAATCACTAAAATTTGAAACTTTTTGTTTCTTGTTAAATGCAAGCACCAAATCAAAGAAAAGCCAAATACAAAGAAATATTATGAACTATTCAAAAGAAATTGGATTTGATAATTCAGTTAAGCCTCTATTTTATAAACCTTGAAGGTTGTTCAAAATAAATATTTGTGAAGTGACAAGAACTATTTAAAGCAAATTTTAATTCCTAAAATATTTGAATTCTAATAATTTATTGAAAATATTTATTCTGCATTTAAACTTGAGGATTATTATCCTTGACAATATTTGCCTTCTAATAATTATTTTATAAGATCGAAGTTATTTTATGAATTATTAAAATAATTTTTCAAAGATTCAAATGGTTTAAATGATATTAAGAATTTACTTTAATATAAAATAATAAAAATAATATAAACTACAATCAATATTATCATTTACAGTATTTTTTATGTAGTAATAATTGTTTTATTAAAACCTATTTAAAAATTGACATAAAGTGGTCAATTTTAGCTCTTATGCAATATTTGCAAATTTCAACATTTTTAAATGTGTTTAAATTTTATGCATGAATGTTTAATTTTAAATATATTTTTTTATAGGATTCTTGCTTTTGGTTTGAAATAATTTGGACTGGATTAAATGATACAAATATATATGAAAAAGAGGAGGCCTAACCGGCGAACCATGCCGGACCAGCCCACCTAGCGCACGTACAGCCCAGCGAGCGATCGTCTTCCTATGCTAGTTCAACCTATCGGACACATACGTTACAGCCATGACTGCTTGCCTATCTATTGCCCTCCTCCTCTAATTTGTAGCTACCATTTGTTCTCGACTTGAACACGGAAATTACTCCTGTCTTAACCACGGATTCAATCAGGCCATTAAATACCAATTTTAATGGCTTAATTAGCCAAACCGACCCGGCGCACAGAATGCCATCTATTGGCATGCCTCTCCCGATCTCCCTCCTTATACCAAGAGAAGCCAAACCAATTTGTCTAGTACATGCTTCTCGTCATTCTCCCTCATTATCGTTCACGAAGTATCTCAAGGTGACCTCTGTACATCCCGTACCATCGACGTCTATAATGTACATCTCGGCGAGTTCATCGGAATGGTATGTCGTCTCCGGTAATATCTAGCTCAATTCATTTGACCGGTATGCTAGCCTAATCGAGACCTACCTCCAGGACATCGTTGTGGACGGTATATTTGTTGTTGACCGACGCCACACCAAAGCAAGGTGGTGATGTTGCCGACAACTTCATGTTCCGCCACATCTTGTACTCCCTCCGATCCATATTAATAGGTGTTGAAGTGGATGTATTTAGACATGTTTTATTGCTAGATACAACCACTTCAGCACCTATTAATATGGATCGGAGGGAGTAAGTGTTTCCATGGAGGAATGAGTGTTTGACATGCCCCTGACATCGCCAAGTATCTTCCAACAACTGCGGCGACGAAGATCCGACAAGATGTGCACGTACCGATCAACCAATTCGTCTGAGACGTAAGTACAGCTAGCCAACCTGATCGATTCTTGATATATCAGTTAATAACAATAGCACGCACATAGCAGTTTCGTTAGCTACATTTTTTCCCCCAAGAAATAGCACCCAAGCCACATAACTAAAGCCCACACGGCTGAATCACTCGGCCACTATGAAATAATCAGGCCACGCGAACACGACTCGACCATCTCCTTCTTACAAACAGAGACTAATCCAATTACTAGCTCCTAACTCATTTCCAATAGCTAGCTTATCCATCCAAGCACGTGCATGCACCGGTACTATAACTAGCAATTCATGCAAATGACTAGTACTACTAACTTTGCATGTATTCAGACACGAATCCGTGCTATACGCCTGCAGTTTTTGGTGTCACGACACAAATGCAAAATAAAACATATAGTGCACCTAATCTTAAAACTAAGAACAGGATTAGTTCTAACAAGTCTAGTGTTTTAGTTGCATATTTTTTTTTACGGTTCGGTGTACATAGCATAGGAGCACAGACCCGGCGATGCATATATAAACTTTTAGATGGCTTGTCCTAATATGACTACTAGGACTAGCCTTTTCGGTCCAACCACTGTGCACGTACCCACGAATTTGGAATTAACCAACCGTCCAGCCCCGATTAGAGAAATGGACAACTGCATTATTTCTAAACACGAAATTACTGGGACATCACTGTCTTTGACACCGTTACAAGCATCACCATGTCCATATATTTTTTTCCCCCAGCAACTAATCTAACCTATGTCGGTGAGCTGGTGCAATATTTTCTTCTTACGGTCTTTTAAAAAAAAATCGTGAGGCCGTAAACATATCTTTTCAACAAAGAGTTCCAGCCAACTAGATCTTAGCATGTGTCCGATTATTTCCTAATTTTTGTTACAACTTCTAAAAATCATATCTTTACCTCCGCTCATCCAAATCCGTGAATTTGGTACCGCTCGAATCGTTAAAACATGTAAAACATTTCTACATCCATTGTCTCGATGGTTGCCTACGTCAAATTATTCAAATTACAATTTCTTCATTTGAGTAATTTTGACACGTCTTTAAATATATAAACCCAATTAAATTGAATCCTTAATCAGCCACACCTATTCAAATTTGAATTGTTAAAATTTTAATTTCACCAACCCTTGACACAAAATGGCAAATCCAAAACCCTGTCACAATAATTCTTTTTGTAATTGAATTATGTGGTGAATCTAGACCAATCGTAAAACAAATCATCATAATTCTTTTGTAAATGGAATTATATAATAAGCCATGACCTTAAAATAAATAATGTAAAACAATTCTATATAAACACATTGCTATGCTTGTTTGCCTTCTATATTTTATTCTTTTGTTTGTATGTTTGTGAATTTCTTGTTTATTGTTTTTTTTATTTGTTTAGATTGTACGGAGAGGTACGTCTAGTTGTGAAGAGAGTGTATCTCTACACAAATTTCAACAAGGCAAGTAACACATCATTCAACTACCCATTATTTTCTATATGCATTAGTTGATTTTGAGTAGTATGCATGATAGAAAATTTTACTAAGTTATATTATGCTATGCTATTATCCTAGTAGTGTGTAGCCATCTCTTTTATCCTTGTTATTTATAGCCTTAGAACTTGATAGATGTTATGCAATGTGACAAATGATTTTTACTTGATGTTGTGGAAAAATTCTAAGTAACAACTTCAATGAACCACCTGGGTGGATTTGGTTGTTTGGCTGATGAGAGTTGAGTGTCTCCCCGAGGGGTGTTCACTTGAGGAATGCCACCCAAGAACAAAGTGATTATGATGTTCCCCAAGTTTAGACTGCTTCCAGTGCAGCCTTTAGTCATATGGGCTCTGTCTTGATCAATTAAGTTGTGAGGGTTCAGCCCAGGCTTGACAAGCAGATGTAGCATAATTATAGGTGGAACGGGTCTTGCCATTGGGTTGGATTCTTGCTTCTGAAAGATCTCGTCTCGATTCTTCTCCTTTCCTTAATGCACTCAGGGTGTATAGAATGTTTGGGTTGAGTTGGGTCTGAAGGTGAAAGTGCACAACCTCTGCAGAGTTAACAAACTAAGATCTTAGCCGTGTCCCCGGTTATGGACAACTATGAGCAGCTGGACAAGGATGGACGGAAGAATCACATCACCATTTTCAATAAGTAAAATTTTGATCAAGTGAACAGTAGTTGTGGTGCTTGGATCTTAATCCAATGTTGCCACCCCTTTGAAAAGAAAAGTTTGTTTTACAAAAGTGATAGGAGAAAACTGGCTTTATGCAAACTTAGCCAAAACTCCACTCAGACAAATGAGCATGTAGTATTAGTCTTGCCATTTATATCCACCATAGTGTTACTTGCCAATACATTAAATTGTATTGACTCCCTTGTGGCTGCATATTCCATATTGCAGATGTTTCTGAAGACGAGTGAGGATTTCGTTTAGGATCTCGAGACTATCGCCAACATGTTTTGCCTGTGGCACATGAAGAAGATGGGCTCGATGTTGTACTATGTTTTCCGCTGTTTTCTGCTAGTCTTCTAAGACTATGCAAGTTGTAATCCTATTTTGTAAAGACTGGATCATGCGATGTAATAGAATTTGATGCATTTGCATGATATTTCATTTTGTACTGTGGTGCTAGCAATTGATCCAGGGACTAGCATAATAACACAGGTGTCCTTACATTATTTAAATGTGGGAACGCTACAAGGAGGGAGGTGATCATGGCAGCACAAGTAAGAAGGAGAAGCTAGGAGCTGAATTGGATGGAGTTGGGAGCATCAATGACATGTCCTAGGGTGTCCCAACCCACAATTATGTGTGATGCGCATTGAGCCTTATGGGGGCACCAAGGACATGTCCTAGGTCCTCCCACACGAATAGAATAAGGGCCTTCATGCCCAATTTGCCACACCCCGTCATGTGGGTCGGTTTGTATCCCTTAGGTCCGAGTCCAAACCCTTTGGGTTGAGTCCTAGTCGGGTTGGCGCTGGTACTTGCGCAAGAGACCTTGATATGGCTATAATAGGGGTCCATGAGGATTATTGATGCTTGAGTTGGAAAGAAATATTGAGCCTCACTGTTGTTCATTATAAGGTGAATTCTTTCCTAGTAATAAATATTGTATGTTTTTATAAGAATGTTATACTACCTAAGCCTATGCATTATGTATTAGCAGGGTTATTGATAACACAAACATGGATGGAGGAGGACCTCAAGGCATGCTGGAAAACAACAAGTACCTGCTGGAAAACAAACTTGTCATGCTGGAAAACAAGCTAGAGCACCTGGAAAACAAGGACAAGAACATGGGGAAATATTCCAGTGCATAGGAGGATGAAGTGGAAGCACTCCATAGTGATTAATTCGTGTTCCACTTATGTGTTTGTTAGGGACATGCGAGTCCAATGGGCTGAACTCATGTTGGCTTCGGTTTGTAAGGTGTTGGTTGCACCAAACCGAGTAGGGATGGGTTAGGGCGCATTGGGGATGGTTGGGGCGCACTCCCCTCCCTTGGCCGCACCCATACCACCTCATATATACCCTAGGATGCAAATTAGAATAGGTAGACCAAGTTTAAGTTAAAACCCTAGATTTCCATAATTGAACTATGTTCATCTGAAATTTATCCAGCACCATTTTTGTATTGATATGGTTTGTGTTACCCCCTGCAAAGTTGTGTGTTATCCGTTGTTCCACTGGGAATAAGAGGTTACATGACCACTCGTAGTCTTTGATTATGTTGTGCAAGAGTGTGGAGTTGAGAATATCCAAAGGGATCGAGAGTTGTTGCATTGGCATCAGGGTTCATCCAAGGAGAGTTTTCAGTGTAGCACCGGTTATCTATCAAGTTACCGTGAGTGTTCATCGAGAAGATCGGGAAGCCCCTTATCATATGGTATCAGATTACTAGGTTTACTCGGTGAGCAATTTATCCCTTAGATTCGTTTGTTTTCTACCTATCCAGAAAAAGCCACACAAAAATTCGCGTTAGTAGAGTTGCCATAGCCTTAGATCATCACCAATTTGCAATCTGTAGTTTCTGTTCTTGTTGATTTTTTGTTTCTTCTCTATTTTTTGAGTCTTCTAGTTTTGGTTAGGGTTAGGGTTCTAGCTGTTCTTCGTGTTGTGTTTTAAGGTCCACCAAAAATCCTCAAAAAGATCCAATCTGAGTGGAGTTTTCCTTGCCAATTCGAGTTGTGGACGGTTTCCTATCGCGGCACAAAAACCTCGTTTTCTATGCCGTGGTTCTTCTAGTCCCTCTCGGTTTCCACTAATATCTGCGCCACGGTTTTGATCCGCTTGCTGCTGCCGGCGCATACTGATCCTACTCGGAGTACAACTCCTGACGTTGCACGAATTTGCTGCGAATCGCTGCCGTGGAATCCTATTCCGAGTTGAGCTCGAGTTGCTGCCGCGACACAAAAAGGAATAATACCCTGATGTGGCCCTTGGCTCGCAACCGTTGCCGCGCACGGCAGAATTTTGGTTCGTTTGCTTCTGCGCGAGCGCTTCCACGGGCACCAATTCGCCTCGTTTCTCTGCCACCACGGCAGGAAACCGTGTCATTCTCTGCTGTGATCTACTATGAATTTTTAGTGGTTTTCAGTTCTATTAAATTTGCCAATTTCATTTGATTTCCACTTTGTTTCTTTGTCAACTATAGACACGGCCTATCTACATATAAACTTAGGAGCATACCCATAAAAGACTAGTTCAATTTTGTGCACAGAGGCTGCTCAATCATTTGTTTCATAGTGCTGTTTTTCTGGAAAAAATTTAGTGTCCGTATAGTCCGTATAGATTGCATAATTTGGCCCAAAAGAGTGAAAAAAATCAAACAGAAAAAACAAAAAAATAGAAGAGAAAAAGAGGCCTAAAAAGTATTGATCATTGCCACAAGTTTGGAGCTGTTTTACATGTTGTTTTGCACTAGTTCTTTGAGCAATCTTGTTCCTGTTTCTAAGAGATGTAGCTAGTGTCTTTTGAGTGCACTGCAACAATTCCATACATATAGTTGCTTGCCACATTATTCTCCACGTGGGTGTTTCCCGTGCTTCTTATATCACATTGGACAATAAATAGGAGTTGTTAGGTATCCAAACCAAGCTCCACCATATACCTTGTTTGTCTTGTGATAGCTGAAATCCTGGGTATTCTCTTCTTCACATCCGTACACGTGTTGATACTACTTGTTGGTGAGTGTTTTCTATTCACTTTGGAACGGTAAGATACACCATTATTTACTGTTTTGAGTGAGTTGTGAGAGAATACCACAACCCATTGTTATTTTGTCACTAACAACTTAATCAATGGAGTTTCATAGTTTTTCTATGCGTGGTGATACGTTCTGGGAGGAGTATTCTAGTGGAATACGTGCAGCAAATTTGTTCCACTTCATTGCAGACATCAAAGGTTGCCATGCTGCTATTACTCTTCATAAGGGTACTCGGTTTAATTTTGTTAGTCTTAATGTTGTTGAGAAATTGCAATAGGAAACATATCAATCAAATCCATATATGTCATTTACTAATGATGATAAAATTTGAATTACTCTATGTACTTTTGTTCCATTAACCATTAATGGACATACAGAGCAAATTTATTATAATGTGATTCCCATAGCATTTACTTGTTGTCATGTTTTGTTGAGTGCACCATGTTTCTACAAATTTCGGTTTGATTTTGATAGATATTATCCTGACATAAAATTCCTTTGGAATAATAAGTATCATCGAAGAAGACATGCATCACTTGAAAATTTGAAAGAAGTTAGAAGGCAACCATTATACTATCCTCTAGTCAGGGGATCCGAAGTTGAGGAGACATGTGAGGTTGTGTCTACTAATGTAATCATGTCTACTTCTAGTGTAGTTTCTCGTGATGTGCAGGTTGCTTTTGAAGGAAGGGATCCTATAGTACAACCTGTACCACCACCACCATCACATACATTGGAGGAGCATACCATTGTGCCTAGTATTGTTTCTTGTGATATGCAGGTTACTCTTGAAGAAAGGGATCCATTGTTAGTACAACCTGCATCACCACTTGAGATAGATGATCCAGTGCCTACTATATCTGAGGAGGATATTATTGCCATTGGTGCTGATTTGGAGCTGCCACTTGTAAGTACAAATTTTTGTGAGTCTACTAATGTGCTAGTTAATTCTTGTGAGTTGATAACCACATATAGTTCACCACCATGTGATAGTTTGAATATTTCGAATTTTGAGCATGTGGTTTTGATTACACATAAAGAAGTGCTTGCTAAAATACCACCTATTAATATTGTGTATTCGATTATGTTACATGAACAAATTACCATGCAATGTGCTATGAATAGGAGTGCTGAAGTTTCACATGTCAATTCTAGCACATATCCTACTTGTTTCACTTTTAATTTGGTTGGTGACTATAACATGAATGAACTTTTTATGGTGGATCACATATGTATTACTTGTAATAAAATTGCTGAATTGAACATTGTGTTACCTCGTTTGCATTTTTTACAATTTGCTAAATATGAGCATGATTCTACACATATGTTTGGTTTACAACAAAACTTGATAAGTACATATGCTACTGATTTATACTTCACTTATATTTGCAAAATGAGTTCCAATTTACATGATGATTATACTAAACATGATAAAACAATTGAGTGCACTACTACCACCAATTTTTGATTATAGATCTTCTGTGAGAACACTTGGTTTGATATTAAACAATAATAATTTATACATAGATGGTTCTCCTTATGATAATAATTTTATGAGCTTCACTTATATTTGCAATTGTGATTGCTATTTGATGAGATGCTATTTTTTTTCATGTGACAATTTTGTGATACATACATGCAAATTTTTGTTGCTTCCTGTCATATGAGAATTTATATCATGTCCACATAACTGAGGCACCCCATTATAGATACATGTATTGTGCATACACGTTGTTATTTTTGTTTCTTCCACGTTCAGCTTACCACAAGTTGAGGACATCTTGTCTTGAAGAAAGGGAGGATGATATGGAGGGGTCCATGAGGATTATTCATGCTTGAGTTGCAAGGAAATATTGAGCTTCACTGTTGTTCATTATAAGGTGAATTCTTTCCTAGTAATAATTATTGTTTGTGTTTATAAGAATGTTGTACTACCTAAGCCTATGCATTATGTATTAGCAGGTTTATTGATAACACAAATATGGATGGAGGAGTACCTCAAGGCATGCTGGAAAACAACAAGTACCTGCTGGAAAACAAACTTGTCATGCTGGAAAACAAGCTGGAGCACCTGGAAAACAAGGTGGAAAACAAGGACAAGAACATGGGGAAATATTCCATTGCATAGGAGGATGAAGTGGAAGCACTTCATAGTGATTAATACGTGTTCCACTTATGTGTTTATTAGGGACCTACGAGTCCAATGGGCTGAACCCATGTTGGGTTCAGTTTGTAAGGTGTTGGTTGCACCAAACCAAGTAGGGATAGGTTAGGGCGCATTGGGGCTGGTTGGGGCGCACTCCCCTCCCTTGGCCGCACCCATACCCCCTCATATATACCCTAGGTTGCGAATTAGAATAGGTAGACCAAGTTTAAGTTAAAACCCTAGATTTCCAGAATGGAACCATGTTCATCTGAAATTTATCCACCACCAATTTCTTATTGATATGGTGGCGTTACCCCCTGCAAAGTTGCGTGTTATCCGCTGTTCCACTAGGAATAAGAGGGTACATGACCACTCATAGTCTTTGATTACGTTGTGCAAGAGTGTGGAGTTGAGAATATCCAAAGGGATCGAGAGCTGTTGCGTTGGCATCAGGGTTCATCCAAGGAGAGTTCTCAGTGTAGCACTGGTTATCTATCAAGTTATCGTGAGTGTTCATCGAGAAGATTGGGAAACCCCTTATCAGACCTTGTGGCCGCACCCCCTCTCATATATACCTATCCACCTGCATGTAAAAGGTTAGACTACCTTTAAACATAAACCCTAGAACCCCATTGTTGATTACTCGAAGCATTCATCGGGAATTATACCTGTGCAAGTTTTGCGTGTTATCTGCTGTTCCACTAGGAATTAGTTGATATATGACCACTAGTAGTCGGTGGCTAGTCGTGCAAGTGTGTGGATTTGCGAATATATAAGGGATTGGTTGTTGCTGCAATTGGCATCATAAATTAGCCGAAGAGTTCATGGAGAGACACAAGTTATCAAACCATTGTTATCGTGTGAGTTCATCAAGAAGATCGGGCATACCCTTATCATCTTGGTATCAAATTACTGGGTTTACTAGGTGAGCTATTTCTATCCCATTAGATTTGAGTTTTTATCTTTCCCATCCATAAAAAGCCACAAAAATTAGGTCTAGTTCGTGCCATAGCCTTAGATCATCACCATTGTCAAGTTTAGTTGTTGTTTGTGTTTGATTTTGTGTTACTTTTCTCCTTTTGTGTCTTTTAGTTTTCGGTCTAGGTTTAGGGTTTTAAGTGTTCGTCGTGTTATGTCCAAGTTGCCATCGAAAATTTCCTCAAAAATTTCCAATCGGGTGTTGTTTTCCTTGTTGATTGCGAGTTGGACTCAGTTTCCTGTCGTAGCACAAAACGGCACAAATCGCTGCCGTGGGCACGTATCCCTGCCGCCTTCGGTTCCGCTCCGTACAGCGTCCTTTTTCCACTCAGAGTCGGGCACGGCCACGCATAGGTGTATTTCCTCGCGCGCACACCCTGCTGTTTCGCGCGCGCTGTGCCGCGTAACCAAATTGGGTCATTTCGCTGCCGCCACGGCAGAAAAACACCTCGTTTCCTGCCATGAGTCCATATTAGTTTTAGGTGTTTTCGGTTAGTTTTTATCTCTCGTTTTCTTTAGGATTTCAATTCCGAACCTTGTGGACCATAGCTACTGCCTATCTACAGCAATGAACTAGGTACCTTGCCCACAAGACTAGCTACTTTGTTGCTCTTTTTCAGGCTGCTCTATTTCATATATTTGTGTCACATTGATCATAGCATTGTTTTCACTTGTTATTTTTTCTCCTTTAGTTGTTATTCGTCCAGTAAAAAGTATAAAAAAAAGAAAACAAAAAATATAAAAAGAGAAAAACAGAATTGAGAAAAAGCAAAGAGGCCTTGAGATATATTGATATTATTGTGGAGTTGTTTTCATCTTTGCTATGTTGACACTTCATTGAGCAATCTTGTGCATGTTTTATCAGTGAGCTTGGAAAGTGTATTTCGAGTACCTTGCAATATTCTCATCCATATAATTGCATTGCCACATTTGCCTCCACTTTTGTGTGTGTTTCCTAGGTGTTATTTTTAATAGGACTTGTTCATTGGTGATTGCTAGGTATCCATACCAAGCCTCGCCATATATCCTGTTTTGCCTTGTGAGTGCTAAAATCCCTATGTATTCTCTTATTCACACCGAGACATAGTAGTCTGTTTTACTTGTGGTAAGTTTCTGCTATTCACTTTGGAACAGTAAGGTACACCATTATTTGCTGTTGTTGAGTGAGTTGTGAGAGAGCACCACATCCCATATTATTTTATTTCACTAACAAATTAATCCATGGAGTCTTCTGCTAGTGATAATTTGCAGGTTGATAAAATTGCTGGGAAAACTGCTGAGGCATCTACTAAGAAGAATGTTCATGATTTGCTCACATGGGGAGAATTTACAAAATTCAGAGATGTGGTGGCAACAAAATTGACAGACAAATTGATGCTTATGATAATACAATTAGGAAATATTTGGAAGAAATGGATCTAAATTACTCAAGCTGCTAGTAAAGAATCTGTTGAGGTTATGCAAGAATCTATCACAAATTTGACTAGGCAAATTGCTCAATTATCTACTCAACTACAACAAAGGGCTCCTCGAGTTCATGATGATGATGATTGGGAACCAGGCCAAGCCCATGCTCATAATGGTCGTGGTGGTTTCAATGCAACGAGGGTACTAGCACATGATAATAATAGAGAAGAGTATGGGTTGGGCAAGCCTAAATTTTCTATTCCTCCTTTCACCTTTGATCATGATGATGTAGAAGAGTATGTGATGTGGGAGCTGAAAATTGAGAAGCTATGGATATTGCATGACTATAATGAAGATAGAAAAATTAAATTGGCTTCTTCTGGGTTTGGTGGCTATGTTGTTCTGTGGAGGGATAATATTACACAATTGAGGGTAGAAAATGGTGATCCAGAAATTGTTACATGGGCTACTATGAAGCAACTCATGAGGGACAGATTTGTGCCTAAAAATTATATGAGAAGTTTGTATGAAAAATTACAGAAATTGAGGCAAGGCACAATGTCAGTGGATGCTTATTATAGAGAGATGGACTTGATCCTTCAGAGGGCTCGATTTAGGGAGGAACCAGAACATACTATGCAAAGTTTTCTCTCGGGTTTGCAATTCAAAATCAGAAGTATTGTGAGGCATCTTTAGTATAGTGATATGAATGAATTGCTACATCAAGCTAGAGAGGCAGAATCACAGTTGGCTGAGGAGGCAAAGTTGAGAGCTAGGAGGGTGTTCACCCCTCGAAATTCTGGTTTTTCATCACCATCACCACAACCAGCTCCAACCCGTGGGGTTTCTACTACCAAACTCGAGAGCACCCCCTACTTCTAGGAGGCAAGTGCAACCAGCAGCTAGTGCTAGTGGATCCACATCTTCTACAGCTCGAAATAGAGATATGAGCTACCACACATGTGGAGGAAAATGCCACTTCAAGAGAGAATGTCCTAATAAAGAAAACTATGCTTGCTAATGAGGACAATGAATATGAGACTGGTAATGATGCTGATCCTAATGAGGAGGATGATTGTGATGAGAAAGGAGGTCCCCTTGATGCTTATGCTTCTCATTACCCAACTATTGTTTCCATACAAAATGCTACTGCCTTGAGTGTTGTTCCTTCTCCAGAAAATCATAGGTTTAATCTTTTTCAAACCAAGGAAATTGTAGGCCCTCAAATGGCTTGCAAGGTTATTATTGATGGAGTAAGTTGTAGAAATCTTGCTAGTAAAGAGCTATGTGCAAAGCTGAAAATGAAATATATTCCACACCCTCATCCTTATTATTAACAATGGATGAGTGATAAAGGAGGGATGAAGGTGAGCTACATGGTGAGAGTGGAGTTCCAAATTGGTCCATGTTGTCATACTATTGAGTGTAATGTTGTGCCCATGTCTGTTTGTCACATGTTGCTTGGAAAACTATGGCAGTTTGACAGGAATGTTACATATAATTGGAGAGCTAACACATACTAGTTGAATTGGCATGGGAAGGATATTGTTCTGAGACCTATGGTACCACAGCAAATTGTAAATGAGTAAGTAAATGTAGAGAAGGAGAGTGAGAGAGTAGAAAAATGAGAGAGTACTCTTTCTATGAGTGATAGTAGTAAAAACAAGCTGAGTGGTAAAAATAAAAGTGAGGGAGTGAGCCTATTATGCATGCTAGCCACCAAAGAGGACTTGAGTGAATTTCAAGAGGATCCTAGTTTGCTTCCTAAAGTGCTTATGCACAAGGGAGAAATATTGGTTTCTACTGACATGACCCCTATTCCTCTTGGTGTTTCTCATGTTTTACAGGAGTTTGATGATGTTTTTCCAGAGGAGGTACCAGAAGGACTGCCACCATTGCGTGGCATTGAGCATCAAATTGATTTGATTCCTGGAGTTACATTACCAAACTGAGCCCCTTACAGGACCAATCCCCAAGAAACGAAAGAAATTCAGAAAGAAGTGCAAGAGCTTCTTGATAAAGGGTATATTCGAATAAGCTTATCTCCATGTGATGTTGTTGATATTTTAGTTCCTAAGAAAGATGGTACTTGGCGTATGTGTGTAGATTGTAGAGCAATTAAAAACATCACTATTCATTATTGTCATCCTATACCTCGTTTGGAGGACATGTTAGATGAATTCAGTGGTGCTACCATTTTCTCTAAAATTGATTTGCGTAGTGGTTATCATCAAATTAGGATGAAAGAGGGGGATGAATGGAAAACAACTTTCAAAACAAAATTTGGTTTATATGAATGGTTAGTGATTCCTTTTGGTTTAACTAATGCACTTAGTACTTTCATGGGACTTATGAACCATGTTTTGAGAGAGTTTATTGGTAGATTTGTGGTAGTTTATTTTGATGATATTCTCATATATAGCCACAATGAACATGAACATGTTGATCATATTAGACAAGTCTTGCAGGTATTAAGAGCAAATAAATTATATGGTAATTTTGCTACGTGCACTTTTTGCAAAGATAAGGTCATTTTTCTAGGGTATGTTGTTTCTAAACATGGAATTGAAGTGGTTGAATCTAAAGTTGAATCTATTAAAAATTGGCCTATTCCTACAAATGTTAGTCAAGTGAGAAGTTTTAATGGATTGCTGGTTTCTATAGAAGATTTGTCAAAGATTTTACTACACTTGTTGCACCTTTAAATGAGTTAACTAACAAGGGTGTTGATTTTGAATGGGGAGTTGAACAGGACATTGCTTTTGATGCTATTAAGAACAAGTTGATTCCAGCCCCATTGCTAATTCTTCCAAATTTTAATAAGCAATTCGAAATAGAATATGATGCAAGTGGTATTGGTATTGGAGGAGTGCTTATGCAAGAAAACAAACTTGTAGCTTATTTTTTGAGAAATTGCATGGTTCTGAATTGAATTATTTTGTGTATGATAAGGAGTTATATGCACTTGTTATGGTCCTTGAATTGTGGAAACATTACTTCTGGCCTAAAGAATTTATAATACACTCTGGTCATGAAGCTTTGAAATTTTTAAAGAGCCAATCTAGCCTTAATAAAAGACATGCTAAGTGGGTTGAGTTTATTGAATCATTCCCGTACATTATTAAATATAAGAAAGGCCAAGATAATGTTGTTGCTGATGCTCCCTCTAGGAAAGGTATGCTTTTAACTCAATTGGAGGTGAAAATTCCTGGTTTGGAGAGTGTGAAAGATTTGTATGTTGAGGATAATGATTTTAAACATGCATATGCAAATTGTACTAATGTGAAAGCATGGTATAAATTTCATTTGCGTGATGGCTATTTGTTTAGAGCTAACAAACTATGTGTATCCGAATCATCCTTGCGTTTGTTATTGTTGCAGGAACCACACAATGGTGGATTGATGGGACACTTTGGGAGGGAGAAAACATTGCTCATGTTGGCTGATCACTTCTACTGGCCACGAATGAGAAGAGATGTGGAGAGAATTGTGAGACGTTGCATCACTTGCAACAAGGCTAAGTCTAAACTAAAACCTCGTGGTTTATATACTCCTCTTCCTGCACCTACTACACCTTGGGAGGACATTAGTATGGATTTTGTGTTAGGATTGCCTAGGACTAAAAGAGGACATGATTCTATATTTGTGGTAGTGGATGGATTCTCTAAAATGTCACATTTTATTGCATGCCACAAGAGCGATGATGCGTCGCACATTGCTAATATGTTTTTCAGGGACATAGTGAGATTGCATGGAGTACCCAAGACTATTGTTTCTGATCGTGATGTGAAGTTCATGAGCTATTTCTGGAAGACACTATGGGGGAAGGTGGGGACAAAGCTGTTGTTTTCAACTACTTGTCACCCCCAAAATGATGGAAAAATAGAGGTGGTGAATCGCACATTATCCACATTGTTGTGAGCCATGATTAAAAATAACCTGGGGGAGTGGGAGGAGTGTTTGCCACATGTTGAGTTTGCATACAACAGGGTTGTACATTCTACTACTCAGCTATGCCCTTTGAGGTGGTGTATGGTTTCAAGCCAATCACACCACTTGATTTGCTGCCACTTCCTATACAAGAGAGAGTCAACATGGAGGCTTCGAAACATGCTGATTTTGTGAGGAAGATCCATGAGAAGACCAAATAAGCAATTGAGAAATCAGAAAGATATGTTCCTGAGAGAGTTAACAAGGACGAGACCCGAACTGATGATATTCCCCAAGTCTCCAATGAGGAAAACGTCTTTCTTAATGCTCCATTCTCATAAGAGGAGATAAAGAAGGCGATATTTCAAATGGAGCACAATAAGGCGCCTGGCCCAGATGGTTGTCCTGCAGAGTTTTACCATCATTTTTGGGAGGCCATTAAGGATGACCTCATCAAGATGTTTGATTGCTTACAGAGTGGACACCTAGAGCTATACCTCCTTAATTTTGGGGAAATCGTTTTGTTACCTAAGGGTTTGGAGGCAGAAAGGATACAACAGTATAGACCAATTTGCCTTCTCAACGCTAGTTTCAAAATCTTTACAAAAGTTGCAACCATGAGGTTGAATTCGGTGGCAGATCATGTGGTAAAACCTACGTAGAGTGCATTTATGGAGGGTATGAATATCCTTGATGTGGTCGTGATTTTACACGAAACCGTACATGAGATGCATTCGAAAAAACTAAATGGTGTAATTATTAAAATAGACTTTGAAAAGGCCTACGATAAGGTGAACTGAGAGTTTCTCCAACAAACTCTAAGAATGAAAGGATTCTCAAAAGAGTGGTGTGCTCTAGTTCGCAGCTTCGTGGAGGGAGGTAGTGTAGCTATCAAAGTCAATGACGATGTTGGCCGCTACTTCCAAACCAAAAAAATGCTTAAGGCAAGGTGATCCGCTATCGCCCATATTGTTTATTATTGTGGCAGACATGTTAGCGATCATGATTGATAGAGCTAAGGAAAGCGGTCAAATTGAGGGAGTAATTCCACATCTTGTTGATGGGGGATTGTCTATTCTTCAGTATGCAGATGATACGATTCTTTAAATGGAACATGATTTGGAGAAAGCGTCGAACCTGAAACTAATCCTTTCAGTCTTCGAGCAACTATCCGGATTAAAAATTAATTTCCCTAAAAGTGAATTGTTCTGCTTTGGCGAGGCCCAGGATGCTGTTGCACAGTACGCCGAGCTTTTCGGCTGCGAGCAAGGTAAATTTCCTATTAAGTATTTGGGAATACCAATACATTATAGGAGGTTGACTAATGCAGAATGGTGTCACGTTGAAGAACGTTTGCAGAAAAGACTTGCTAGTTAGAAAGGGAAATTGTTGTCACTTGGTGGAAGACCGATACTCATTAACTCTGTACTATCTAATATGGTACTGTATATGATATCATTGTTCCAGTTTCCTAAAGGCGTCTTGAAAAAACTGGATTATTTTCAATCAAGATTTTTTTGACAGGGTGACAGCGAGAAAAAGAAATTTCGATTGGCCAGATGGGATGTGGTTTGTCGCCCAAAAGATCAAGGGGGCTAGGTATTCATGACTTAAAAGTCAGGAACTCCTCCCTACTAGGTAAATGGATGTTCAGACTATTTACTGAAGATGGCCTTTGGCAAACCCTCCTTAAACGAAAATACATAGGTTCGAAAGCAGTCTCACAGGTTATGTGGAAACCGGGTGTTCACACTTTTGGGCTGGACTTATGGCGAACGAAAAATTATTTTTTCGCGATGGGATTTTTAAGATTAAGGATGGATCGCAGATACTATTCTGGGAGGACAAGTGGTTAGTTAATACCACTCTCAGAGAACAGTATTCGGCATTATACACTATAGCACGACATAAGGATGATACACTGGCTACGGTCATGCAAACATCACCTCCTAATGTTATGTTCAGACGAGATTTAATCGGGCCACAATTTACTTCTTGGCATAACCTGGTTAATAGGCTAACTACGGTTACTCTAACACCAGGCGCTGATGAATTTCGTTGGAAGCTCACTAAGAACGGAATGTTCTCGGTGGATTTCATGTATAGAGCTATGATCCAAACAGACATGTCGGTCGATATTTAAAAAAATGTACGGCGTATGAAGGTACCGCTAAAGATGAAGGTCTTTCCGTGGTATATTCGGAAGGGGTTCATACTGACAAAGGATAATCTTGTCAAACGTAATTGGCATGAGAGTTCTAAGTGTGTTTCTTGTTCTCAGGATGAGACAATTAATTATTTATTCTTTGATTGCACATTTGCGCGTTCTATATGGTCCGCTATCCAAATGGCTTCGAATCTTTATCAGCCCACATCAGTTGCGAATATTTTCGGTAACTGGTTAAATGAGGTAGATAAACGATTCAAGACTATTAGTAGGGTAGGAGCGCTTGCCGTTATTTGGTCGCTCTAGCTTTGTAGAAATTACAACATTTTCAACGATAAAAATTTCTCTCGTATGTAGGTTCTATTTAGGTGCACATGCATTCTCCATTCTTGGTCCACATTATAGAGGGGGGAGTTTCGAGACCTTTTTATGGAGGCGTGTGCATAGCTGGAGCAGGTGGCGAGGGATATTTTTATCCCACATGGATGGCCGCTTGATCTACAGATAGCAGCTCCATAGCATCCACAGTCAACATCTACAGGATTTGTTTACTCTTGTCGTACTTTTTTATTTTACTATGGGATTTAGGCTGTGTGCATTATTAAGATGCAGAGGCCGGGTGTAATGCTTAAACTTTTTAAGTAAAAAAAGCCCTTTATCAAAAAAAAAACAAGAAGAGGAAGGAAGTACTATTTCGGCCAGGTGATTTCGTGTGGGTGCATTTTCGCAAGGATAGGTTTCCCATATTGCGCAAGTCTAAGTTGATGCCAAGAGGTGCTGGCCCATATAAAGTGCTTCAGAAGATTAATGATAATGCCTACAACATGATCTTCCTAGTGATGAGTTTGGTGTGAGTAATTCTTTCAATGTTGCTGATTTGTCACCATACCATGGAGAGGACCTTGATGCGTCGAGGTCGACGCCTTTTCAAGTGGGGGAGGATGATGAGGACATCCCTAGTTGTTATACCATTGCACCCATTGAAGATGTTGTTATTCAAGAGAAACATGATTAAGTGAGGATTGGACCTATGACTAGATCAAGAACCAAATTACTAGAACAACAGGTGAACTCACTCCTATTAAATTATGATGTTTGTGGTTCTGAGAATTTTATACTACCTAAATCCTTGCATTTATGTATGATTCAGGTTGTTGATAACACAACAATTACTGGAGGAGAGGAGCATGGAGCCATGTAGCAATACATGGGAGAACACAAGGAGGGAGGTGATCATGGCAGCACAAGGAAGAAGGAGAAGCCAGGAGCTGAATTGGATGGAGTTGGGAGCATCAAGGACATTTCCTAGGGTGTCCCAACCCACAATTATGTGTGATGCACATTGAGACTTATGGGGGCACCATGGACATGTCCTAGGTCCTCCCACACGAATAGAATAAGGGCCCGCGTGCTCAATTGACTGCACCCCCTCATGTGGGTCGGTTTGTATGCCTTAGATCCGAATCCAAACCCTTTGGGTTGAGTCCTAGTCAGGTTGGGGCTGGTGCTTGCTCAAGAGCCCTTGTGGCCGCACCCCCTCTCATATATACCTATTCACATGCATGTGAGAGGTTAGACTACCTTTAAACATAAAGCCTAGAACTCCATTGTTGATTGCTCGAAGCATTCGTCAGGAATTAGACCTCTGCAAGTTCTGCGTGTTATCTGCTGTTTCATTGGGAATTAGTTGATACAGGTCCACTAGTAATCGGTGGCTACTCGTGCAAGTGTGTCGATTTGCGAATATCCAAGGGATCGGTTGCTGCTGCAATTGGCATCAAGAATTAGCCAGAGAGTTCGTGCAGAGATACAATTTATCAAACCATTGTTATCGTGTGAGTTCGTCGATAAGATCGGGCATCCCCTTATCACAAGACAACTTTAATATGATAGTGCAAAATAACCTTATGGAAAACTCTAGAGCTATTGATAATTTGCATGGTGTTATTTAGAGAACCTCTAATGATGTTAAAATTCTTGTTAAACATTTTCAAATGGTTCAAACTAAAATTGATCAACTTTCTAAAGTGCAAAAAGACATGCTAGCTAATGCTTCTAGAGATAAACATGTTTGTGAAATAACTACTAGAAGTGGTGTTTCTACTCAGGACCCCTTGTGTCCTGAAGGACATCCTAAAAGAATTGAACAAGATTCTCGGTAACCTAAAAACAATAGTTCTCCTTCTAAGAAAAAGAAGAAGAGACATAAAAATGTTGTAGAATCTTCTGAACCTGCTAAAGATCCTAATAGTATATCTATTTCTAATGCTAAAACTAAAAGTTGTAATGATAAAAGTGATGCTTCTGAATAAACTGTTGCTGAACCTGAAAAGCAAACTAAAATTGCAACGTATACTAAGGAGGATTTCATTGCTAATAAAAATGGTCATGAAAGATAGCCTTCGGTACAAAAAGCAATGCCTTTTCCTAATAAGAAACATAAATCAAAGGAAGAAGAAAATTATAACAAGTTTTGTGAGTGGATGAAACCTCTGTTTTTGCAAATCCCTTTGACTGATGCTATTAAATTGCCTCCTTATTCTAAATATATTAAAGATATTGTCTCTAACAAAAGGAAAATTCCTAATGAGGAAATTACCACTATGCTTGCTAATTACTCTTTCAATGGCAAGTTTACAAAGAATCTTGGAGATCCTGGTATTCCTACTATCCCTTGTTCTATTAAAAAATTATGTTAGAACTGTTTTATTTGACTTGGGAGCTGGAGTTAGTGTTATGCATTTCTCTCTTTACAATAGGCTCTCTCTTGAAAAATTGATAAACACTGATATATCTTTGCAAATGGCTAATAAATCTACTGCTATTCCTGTTGGTATATGTGAGAATGTTCCTATTCAAGTTTCTACTAATTGTTTGATATTAACTGACTTTGTTGTGTTACAAATGCCTAAAGATGATAATATGTTTATTATTCTTGGGAGAACTTTTCTTAATACTGCGGGGGCTGTTATTGATTGCAATCAAGGGAAGTAACTTATAATGTTAATGGTAAAGAGCATATTGTTTATTTTCCCAAGAAGATTTATAGAAGATATGGTTTAAATTCAATTGAAAATATTGAAACCCTCAAGATTGGAGAATTTTATTGTCCCATTCCAATGCCACCAAAAGAATATGAAATCATTATGATTGGGTCTATGTCTATCAAGGTTGAGGTAACATAATTATTTAGTGATTAGCAAAGTTTTGCTTCATATGAAAATTGTTCTGGTAACAAGACTTGATCACCCTTGTTAAAAAATGATTTTGAATGAAGAGGACAATGTTTTCACTATGTTTTCACCTTTCCCATTATGTTTTCACCATGTTTCCTTCTGTTATCACCTTGCTACTTTAGTATAATCATGTTTTCCATAATCGATATTCATGTTTTCGTCATGTTTTCACCCTGATTACCGTCGTTATGCATGTTTTCACCACCCATAATTTTGTTTTCACCACTTCCACCTTTGTTTTCTTTGGTTATTTTTCCATTGGAGTGTCATAGAACCCAAGGAGGAGGGGACGACCAGGAGGATAAATCCATGGTCGGGTGGAGTTTTTCCATCTTGGAACCTACAGGACACCGCACGTGTGCCTGTCTCTCTCACATGGTTCATACCGAATGATGTCCTCGGGGTCACCTCCCCCAAGGCCTTCATCAGGATTCTCTTCAGCTAGCTCGCGTGGCACATCGAGGACCTTGCGGAGGTGTCAAGATCTATTCAGTCTAGCTCCTTATGATGGCTGCATGAAGTGTATGTGCTCGGAGCTCTTCTGATGAAAGGTACACTCCGATTACTAGCTACATATCTGTAGGAAGTATGGAATGATGCTTTATGCATACATAGATTTATCAGCTAGCTCATCTCAAATATTAATCAAGGAATTTATGTGCTAGGTTGCAGGTATTAGGTACAGCACACGATGACAAACTCTCTACACTTTTCACCTTTCTTTATTTAGTCTAATCTATCTATCCCATTATTGATTCAGAGCCTAATCAAGTTACACATGCTTGATGCAGAGAGGAATATTAAGTTTTGTAGTGTATGCATAAACGATTCTAAAGCTATTATCTCTTCTGCATGATAAAGTATAACTTTAGATTTAGAAATTTCGCATTATGTAACTTAACTTAATTTTCATCTCCATACGAGCTTATATATTTGTGAAGATGGGGGT
The DNA here is from genome assembly GCA_028641055.1 of Alopecurus myosuroides. Taxonomy (NCBI): domain Eukaryota; kingdom Viridiplantae; phylum Streptophyta; class Magnoliopsida; order Poales; family Poaceae; genus Alopecurus; species Alopecurus myosuroides. The sequence continues at coordinate 112,900,976 of CM054063.1, read as the reverse complement.
AGAGGTCTAGCTCAAAACATAGGAAAGATTTTGTAATTGAGTGTCAACAGGTTATGTGGATCCTTTACTCCTTTATGAATTGTCTCACGGAATAATATATGTGTTATTTAATATTCCATTTCTTAACCTAGTGGAATTTGCTACGTATCTAGCAGGGTGCGCATCTTGTTCCTCTCCTAATCTTGAAGTATGTTTTCGAAGTATGTTAACAACTTCGTTCAGCAAGATATCTAGCATAGTTGGGTCATCATCTTATATCACTATTTTCTTATCATCTCAATTATTTGCTTCAGTCTAGAGTTTAATTCTTTTCAACCTAGGGCATAAAAAGCAAAAAGAAAAACTTGGTTCTTAAGAGGCTTTCACAAAATTATAATTACTTATAAAGAATGCCAATAGCTTGGTGGTACTATTAGGCGCGTTCATAGAGTTATGGTGTTGTATTCATCACCCCATCCCTGATTCCCCCTCCGCTACAGGTAGTGGATACTGGAAGCTGAACTGCATCTAGCCTGTGTGGTGGCGCCGCCCCCAGCTAATCTCTTTCAGATCTGATTGTTGTTACCCCACTTCCCAAAAAGGATTTTTCAACTCCACTCACCAGTCCTCGAAGTGCAAGATGAAGAAATTGACCTTGAAGATTTCTAAAATTACAGCAATAGATATTTAGTGAGCTAAAATATTTCTTATAAGTATTTTCTTACATGAGTTCTACTTTGGTTCTTCTTTCTGGTAACACAATTGTTATTTTTTTTTGTAATAAAGATTTCAGTTTTGTCTTCATGAACACCATGTGTGATAACATACTCATCTGGCGACCTGATTTCCAAATTTAAGAATTAGAGCTCGTTTTGTTGGCTCTTTCTTTGCAGTTGTGACGTGTCTCCATGAATGGTTAGATTGAAATAGAAAAGATGTTGGGGATTATAATCTCAGACTTTTTGTTTGCCATGTATGTTGGGACAATGAAATGTTTAATCTTCAAATATTTTGTTCCTCTCTCCTCTGAATCGTAGTTATATAGTCTTAAATTTATTTCTTTGTTCACTGAATCATAGTTATGTATATATATATATTGGCAGTGTTGGATATCAAAAAACCTTAACTGCTCAATGCATGGAGTGTGCACACATTTAACACCTAACAGTGTTGTTTTATTATCATTACAGCTGTGTTGATGTGGGGGGTATGTTTAAAAAAAGATATGGAATGTAAAAAAGTTGGTTGTTGCGAATGACATGGAGATCAATATTGACCTAGGAGGTGGTGGATCTATGCTTGTAATAACAAACTAGAGAGAGAAAGGGAGACATGTGACTACTCTTGGTTCGAGAGAGTTCATTTGCTACTACCGTCAGAAGTCTTGGACTTCTGTAGCAGCAGATCATGCTCTTGCGCTTTCCCTGTCCTATAGGTCTTAATCCTCTTCTTCATTTTTACATTTAAATATCCTTTCCATGTTACATCCATAAAATTCCAATACCCCAAGGCTTAACGGTGTTATGGTTTATGTTTCCCCACTTCAGCTACAAGAGCATGGGTGTGGTGATGGTTTCATTCAGTCCAAGTAGCAAATGCTGAGGAATAAGATGCTCCGAGAAATGAATAAGAGCGGGATGGAGATGACGAGAACCAAGACTGGGATGAAGTGCAAGGTGACCATAAGTATTTCAAAGAGCGTCCCGTATTTTTCGATGCTTTTTTCTGGGCGTAGAGCTCCAGCGTTCCCTTTAAGGCTATGGGTTTTGTTTTGTCTGTCTTAGATTACATTCTCTACAACCATGGAGTCATTTTTTTTGGGGTTTTGTGGCTGCAGATATCAACGACATATTTACAGTATTCATACCAGTTGAACCTATGACGAGACTTACGGGAAGAATAAACTCTATAAATCAGCGTATGATTATATTCGTTGTTGGATTATGTTATGTGTAGTGGCTTTAGTTGCAAATGAGATTACTTATTAAATCACAATTACCAGTCCCTTCTGCACCAGCTCCAGAACCAGCAGTGTGGTGGTGCCAGGAGAATGAGGTGCCGACGCTGCACGGGGGAATAGTGAGGCAAACTATAGGATAGACCGATTTGGCAACACGTGGATAATTAGCTATGTAAAAAGTTTTTGTATGTTTCTCTCTTTTGAAAATCATGGATAGGAGGTAGATTTAGAGGCCGTAGCAATGCACGGGCATTCTACTAGTCTTAATACATTCTCTCCCCCAATGGAAGAGACTAATGCCTTGCAGGAGCCTATGGAAGAAGAAATTGTTGAAACTAGAACCTCATTGGATGACAAAGAGGAGTAGAGTGACAAACAAAAGGAGGAAGAATGGAGTAGCTACCCATGTCTACCTTCTAATGAGAGTAACTCTTTAAATCATACTTTATTTGATTTCCCTCCATGCTTACTAGAGAAGGATGAGTGTTATATTGATGAATGTGATGATCTTATTGATTCTTTTGAAATATCACTTTTTGATGAAACTGATACTTGTTATACTTGTGACCATGATGCTACTATTAATTAAACTTGTGGAAGTGATTTTGCTACTCCTATTTATGATAATTCTTTCTACTTTGATAAATCTTATGATTTTCCTCTATTTATTCCTACTATTGATATGCATGATATGAGGAAGTTTCTTTGGAAAATTTATATGATAATGCTCTAGATGATGGTCATGTGTTGCTTGATGTTATAAATAATAATAATATTGAATATGGCATTGCTATTGAGAGTCCCATACCTTTGAAGAGTGACTAATCATATTTTTTTAATATTGCTAAAAGTGGGAAAGAAGAGGCCATAATTTTTAATTTTAATCCCACTATTTTGGAGCTTGATATGAGTTATGTTCTTTTAGATCATGACAAATATGCTTTGTGTGCTAGTTATATTGTTGAGTTTGCTAATGCTGCTACTAAAAATTATTATGAGAGAATACAATATGATTATAGGAATTTTCATGTTACTAAAACACCTCTCTTTATATTTGAAATTTTGAATTTGTTCTTGTTTTCCCTCCTAAGCTAGTTTATTTATGCTTTCATGATTTATTTCTTTACATGATTCTTATGCATAGAAACTGGGTTATACTTAAATATGTTTCATATTTGCTACTCGATGCTCTCTTTTGCCTCAACAACTATTTCTTTGTGAGCATCTTCGGAAATTATTGAGCCTATCTTAATGGTTATAAAGAAAGAGCTCTTGGGAGACAACCCTTGTTATTTTTTGCTTTCAGTTTAAAGTTTCTTTTTACTTTCAGTTTTGAGTTGTTTTCTATCTCCTTTATTGGTAGGGAGCTGATGACCCACAAGTATAGGGGATCGCAACAGTCTTCGAGGGAAGTAAAACCCAAATTTAATTATTTGACACAAGGGAAGCCACATAATATTTATTAGCCTTAACAACTGAGTTGTTAATTCAGTGCAACTGAAAGTAGACTTGCTCGCAACAATTTATCAGTGGTAAAAGTTTTATAGCAGAAGACAAATAAAATAACAACAGTAGTAAAATAGAAACAGAAGTAGCAATCGCGGAAAACAATAGGATGGGAAGTACCGTAGGCATAGAGGGAATGGATGGACGGGCGTTGCATGTATAACATAGGTCATGTAATAATCTAACACGAGCATTGCAGATAATAATAATAAAGCATCAAACATTTAGGCAAACCATAGGCATGTATTCCAATATAGTCATACGTGCTCGCAATAAGAAACTTGCACAACATCTTTTGTCCTACCAGCCCGTGGCAGCGGGGCCTCTAGGAAAACTACTGGTAATTAAGGTGCTCCTTTTAATAAAGCACTGGAGAAAAGCATTAACACTCCGTGAACACACGCGATCCTCACATCACCCAATTTCTGTCACTTTAGGGCCTCGGGTTCCGGACAATGACATGTGTAAACAACTTGCAGATATGATCAAGAAACATAATTATACTCATGAAACAATAACATGTTCAGATCTGAGATCATGGCACTCGGGACCTAGTGACAAGCATTAAGTATAACAAGTTGCAACAACGGTAGAAAACGCTAACAATGGATACTAGGAACTATGCCCTAATAATCTGGAATTATTACATGATCGATGTCATCCAATCCCTTCCATCCCTCTTATCTTACAACGGTGTTTACTCACACATGGATGGGGGAATCATGGATGGTTGATGGAGAAGAGGTGGCGGTGTCGATGGCGATGATCTCCTTCGAATCCCCGCCCCCGCAAGGCGCCAGAACAGGAACTTCTGATCCCCGAATCGACTTTCGAGGTGGCGGCGGCGCTCTGTTGTGTTTTAGTGGAATATGACAAACCCCCCTTGGTTTTTAGGTTACAGGGCATATGTAGTCGAAAGGGGAGTCCGAGGGGGTGAGGAAGTGGCCCACACCACCTGGCGACACGGCCAAGGGGGGTGCACCAGGGGATGGTGTGGCCCCCTTCTGTCCCCCAGGGTCTTCTGTTTTTTTAGGACGAATGGGATATTTTCTAGGCAATTTCCCAAAAGTTGATTTTTCTGCACAAAAACGAGACACCAAGGTAATTCTGCTGAAAACATCGTTAGTCCGTGTTAGTGGTATCCAAAACTCACAAGTTTAGAAGAAAACAATAAGAAAAGTGTTCGAAAAAGGAGATACGTTTTGGATGTATCAACTCCCCCCAAGCTTAGCTTATTGCTTGTCCTCAAGAATTCAATGACAACTGAGTGCGATAAAAGACTTATACGAACACATTTGTTTCATATGATGTAAATATACTCACTACATAATCAAGTGCTGAGGCAATTCATAATAAGATGTATGGAAAATAAAAGTCACCCAGCAGTTATGCAAACCATGAAAAGATGCCAACGAACTAATAATAGACAACATGAAGTATATCAATCTGCAGGATTGCAATGCTCATAATATGGTATGATAAAGTGTACTCGCTTGCCCTTAGTAGTGGAACAAAACATAAATGCTACGACACCTCTGAAGTTCAAATGAAGACTAGAAATAAAGATATCAAAGATACAAGCATCAAAGTTAAACCACATTCAAGCGTGTTTTGGGACAAGCACGTTGCACTAAGAATAACAGCTATTATCTCAAGAAGGTGCAAAAAGTGAGAAGGTGAAGACTCAACATAAAAATAAAAGAAAGGCCCTTTGAAGAGGGAAGCAGGGATTAAAACTCATATGCTAGAGCTTTTTATTTTATTAAACATGGGTATTGAAGATATTTTTAAGAGAGGTGTATGCTTTTCTCAACGAATGGTAAACAGACAATACATTACGTCACAAGCCAACTAAACTTCACAAGATCGGCTCCCATATAAGGACGCATCTAGGTAGAAGTTCATCCCTCTTTCTCTTTTGTTTACACAATTATGCTTTGACTGATAAATCAGGGGCAAAAGTAGTGAAGAGAATTTGTTGTATTACTTTGGGGCTAGGCACCCCGCTGCCGGCTCTTCTACCATTGGATTAGCGGATGAAGCCACTAGTCAAGGGTGTGAAATCCAATCAACAAGTGAGATAAAAATTCTCTATTTACGTCCTCATGAGCTAAAATAGGGGCACAAAACAGAAATAAGTTTTCGAAGGTTTTAAAGGTAGCAGACGAGAAATTTACTTGGAGTGGCAGTTAAATACCACATATATAGGTAGGTATCGTGGACACATTTGGAAAACTTTGGTTTTTGAGAGTTGGATGCACGAGTAGAGCTCATACTCAGTACAAGTGAAGGCTAGCAATAGACAGAGAGCGTCAATCAAGAGAGCTGCAACTGTCATAATCATGCTTGCGACAAAACAAAATTAACAGGGGCATAAAAATGATACAAATACTCTGAGGAAAAATAAATCATCGAGGCTTAATTGACTTTTGTTTTCAGTAATAGCATGTGAGCATGTGCCAAGTCGATTCAAGCGAAACAATAAGAGGAAGATACCACAATGTCATACCCTTCTATGAATAAAACAATACAAGCAAACATTCATACGACATGCTATCTTATATTAATAAGTTGGAACTAACACGTGAGCACAAACTACTAAGCATAAATTAAATAACATACACCTTACATGAACGGACCAAGCATGTTCACACGATGAGTATCTCTAGTACTTTCGTTTCGTCTTCCCCCACTTGCGATACGTCGCCTCTCTCCGTCCATCGTCCAGCATGTTTTTTCTTCTGAAGGTTTTCTTTCCCAATCCAGAGGAACACCGATGTGCAGTAATTACTCTACCGCAATTAGCGTGAACTTATAGAGCCCCAAACAATGCTAATTACATCCTCAAATTACACGAGCAGATGAGCGGAAATTAATCAGCCCCAATCACTGCTGAGGCAAGGTCAAGTAGAAGATGTGTGGCCGCCGGCCCGTCTGCCCTCCCCATAATTCTTCTTCCTTTCCCGATCAGTTCACGCCACTAGCGCCGCGGATTTTAAGCGCGCTCGTCGCCATGGATTTGCCCGTGCGATTTTCTCCTCAAGTTAAATTCTGATCAGATGGGCTTCTCTCCCTAATTTTTCCATCCTTCCTTGATCGATCCATTTGTTATGTGCAGGTTCCTCGGGAAGAAATACCATGTAGATAGCATCTAGAGCGATGGAGAGTGAAGAGATCATGACGAGCCTGCGATGTCTGCCTCTCCACAGCGGACAAAGGTTTTGGCTAGGAAAACGGCGGCGGTGGCAGCATCCGGGAGGTCGCGTCGGTGCAACCTAAGGTCGACTCACGCCTTGCCCGCTCTCTCTCACTGATGGCGCGGGGGAGATTGACCGGAAGACGAACTACATCACGCCGCGGTGGGACCTACTGCACTACGATCCGAAGCAGAGCGACCATATGTACAGTGACGGCGCCCAATGGTAACGCACATACTGGACCTGATCAAGGGCATGCACTTCATCTACCTCTCTCTCTAGGGTTTGCATCATTTTCCAAATTGAGCATGGCCTTCACCTTTGCTTGCTGATTACCGCGTGGCTGTGTTGTTTTGGTTTGCAACCTCACTATTGGGTGCAGACTGCTGAGTATGTCCTGCTAGCATTAGCAGCATCGCATCCTTTTGAGCTGTACCTACCCAATACAGATAATTATGAATCGACGTGTATTCTATCATGCCTTGTAGGCACGGATTAGTACCCATACCCCGTAGGCTATCATGCCCTATTATCCTACGCCATGGAAATTCAATAAGGACCCAGAGGGTCTATATTCCAGATCTACACAACACACAATCTCCTGTATTACTAAGTACCACTTGGTGCTAGAGTGGATGATATTTTGAAGGGAGAAATCCGCTTTAAAGAAACTTCAGGGACCGCAGATGACGGTGTCTAGGCATACTTTAAATGAATATGATCCCTTGGTTACGGACGTTTGTTTCTTCTTAGCATGGAGAAGGGCGCCATCGACGATGTCATGTGCAACCTTAGTATGTAGAGGAGAACGACCTCCCGCTTCAGCCGCGACTGAGGCTCCTTGTTCGCTGAAGAAAATGTACAAAAACTACTCTCTTATGGAGATAGATTGGTGCTTATTAATTCAGTTCTATCGAGTTTACCTATGTTTTTCTTATCCTTTTTTGAGATACCTATTGGGGTACGGAAAAAATTGTACTTCTATCAATCACGCTTTTTCTGGCAGAGTGATCAAAAGAAGAAAAAATATAGATTAACACGATGGAATATAATATGTCGACCCAAAGATCAGGGGGGTTTGGGTATTGAGGTTCTAGAGATTAAGAATAAGTGTCTCCTAAGCAAATGACTTTACAAACTCCTTACGGAAGAGGGAGTGTGGAGTGAGATACTGCATAGTAAATATATTAAAGATGTACCGTTGCAACAGGTGGAAATGAAACATACTGACTCACCCTTCTGGAAAGGGTTGATGCGAGTCAAATCTGATTTTTTTGCACGGGTACAACATACGGTGGGGGATGGTCAGACAATACGTTTCTGGGAGGACATTTGGTTAGGGGATACTACTTTGGCTGCACAGTATCCGACCCTTTATAATGTGGTAAGACATAAAGATGTTTATGTCTCACATGTCTTATGGAATGATCATCCAAATATTGTGTTCAGAAGAGCGCTCACAGGGGATAAATGGGACGCATGGTTGCATTTGGTTGAACGCTTAATGAACGTACCTAACTCTAATAGTCCTGATTATTTCAAGTGGAAGTTAACTACGTCTGGCATTTTTACTGTTAAGTCCTATTATGAGGACTTAATGAATGAGGGGACGAAATGTCTACGAAGATACATATGGAAAATAAAAGTACCACTTAAGATAAAAATATTTATGTGGTTTCTTTATCGTAAGGAATTGTTAACAAAAGATAATTTGGCTAAACGGAGTTGGGTGGGCTGCTCAAAATGTGTGTTTTGTGGTAATCAAGAAACCATAGACCATTTATTTATTTCTTGTGAATTTGCAAAACGTATTTGGCGTTTGATTCATTTCACCTTTAGTATTAAAGCACCGTTATCGATTAACAATCTATTTGGGGATTGGTTAGATGGGATTGATAGAAAAATGAAAGCTAGCATACGTATTGGTATATGTGCTTTTCTTTGGGCAATTTGGAATTGCAGAAACGATGTTATTTTTAACAGGATGGAAGCTGGGCATTTTTTGCAGGTTATACACAGGGCCACCAACTGGATCCACCAATGGTAGCTCCTCTCCCCGGAAGAGCAGCGTGGAAGCTTGGATACAGGATGTGCACGATTAATGGCGGTCGTGCGGGCTATCTTCAGCCAGGGTGGGTGGCAGCACACTAGGAGGTTACAATATGTGTAGTCTCCGTTTGTTTAGATGGATAATCTTTGTAGCCACTATGGAGTTCAGCTGAGATGTAATACTTTCGTTTATACATTGCACTCTGGATGATTTCTTAATAAATAAGCCGTGTGCATCCACTGGATGCAGAGGCTGGGTTTTTCCGTTTCAAAAAAAATGTATCGTTGTGTAAATATCGTTGATAATTTCTTGTCGACAAGGCTGATTACCGAGTGATGCATGATCTTACTTAAACTTGCATTTTAATTTCTATTCATGGAATAAAATATTGAGATCTTTAAAACGTAATTTTTCTTGTTATGTTGTCATATTTTTATATTGTTATGTAAATTTAATAGCTAACTCAAATTTTGAACATCGTGTATAGTCGGGAAATCATCTATTAATCTACAAGAGAACATTCTTTATTCTTGGTACTGATAAGACTACATTTAATTGAGAATATGTTGTTAGTAAATATATTCTTTAGAGATATATATAATCGAACTCGATACTAGGGTGTACAAATTATGACGCCGTACCAACGCACGGGCATTCAACTAGTATGTACAAAAATAAAACAAACATAGTTCATACTAGCCTCTCACCACAACTCAAAATGTCGTAAATCGTCAATACTGCTTGATACGTCTTCAACGTATCTATAATTTCTGATGCTCCATGATCTTATTATGTCAATTGCTACTTGTTTTCTCCTTTATTTATAGCATTTTTTTACGTTTTCTGGGACTAACCTATTAACAAGATGCCAAGTGCCAGTTCCCTGTTTTCTGCTATTTTTGGTTTAACAAAAGTTGTTCTGCAAACATTCTCGGAATTGGACCCCACAAAGCCCAAAGTGCCTATTTTCCCAGGAAGCATCCAGAACACCGAAGAAGGGTCAAAGATGGGCACCAGGGGGTCCACACCATAGGGTGGCGCGGCCCCCCTTGGCTGCACCAGCTATGGGTGTGGGGCCCCTGGAGCTCCACCCCCTTTGCCCTTTCGCTTATTTAATCCGTCCGGATGGAAAACCCTAGGCACCTGATTAAAAATCCCCGAAAAGTTCCGCAACCGCCGTCACTGTCAACCATAGACCAGGGGGTTCTGATGCTGTTTCCGGCACCCTGCCGGAGAGGAGATCATCACCGGAGGCTTCTACATCACCATGCCTGCCTTCAAAGTGATGCGTGAGTAGTTCATCCTTGGACTACGGGTTCGTAGCTGTACCTAGATGGTTGTCTTCTCCTCATATGCCTCCATGTTTAGATCTCGTGAGCTGCCAATCATGATCGAGATTGATCTTATGTAATTATATATGTTGTGTTTGCTTGGATCCGATGAATATTGAAATTATGCCAAGTTGATCATGGTCTTTATTTGCATATGCTATTTGTGATCTTGCATGCTTTCCGTTGCTAGTGGTTGCTCTGGCCAAGTAGTTGATAGTGGGTTCTTGCCTCCTCACCACCTTGCTCGAGTGACAGAAACGTGAAGGTGGGAGAAAACAACGGTGAGAGTGCCCGCGTGCATAACCATTGCTTACATTACACACTTTGTTTAATGTAGTTATCTGTTGCTGGCAACTTAATACCTAAGGGGGTTCAGATGATAACCTGAGGGTGGATTATTAGTCGTGGATGCAGATGGATTTGGTTCTATGTATATTGTTGTAATGCCCGCACTAAATATCATAGTAATCATCATGTTATATTGTGCACTACGGTGCAACCTCTATTTATCAATTGCCCAACTGTAATTTGTTCACCTAGCATGTTATCTTTATGGAGAGACACCACTAGTGAACCTATGAACCCCGGTCCATTTTCCACACTGTTAAACAAACCACAACAATTTCTTGCTTTCTTTACTTACTGCAAGCATACACTATTTTCCACACTATACATATAATCTTTTTTTTTCAGCAAGACCGGTGAGATTGACAACCTCACCGTACCGTTGGGGCAAAGTATTTTGGTTGTGTTGTGTGCAGATTCCACGTTGTTGCTGACACCAGTGAAGCGCCATCACCACCGTTAGTGGCATCAACCCTCCGAAGGTCCTCTTTCTCCTACTGGAATGATAACCTTGGTTCTTAACTAAGGGGAAAACTCCTACCGCTCTGCTCATCACACCCTCCTCTTGGGGTATCCCAACGAGTGCACGATTTGCACCATCACTTCTCTTCACTTGTGGATTGACTAATATAGAATGATAATCAAGCTCCAATGGACACACGGAAGTCCGGTGAACTCTACAACAAACTTTACAAAACCAAAGAAGAACAACAAATATTTTTGGGTTTTTGAATTAAAACAAGAACAGAAAGAAGCAAGCAAACAAAGCAAAATATTTTTAGATTTTTTAATACTAAACCGAAACAAGAAAAGAAAGAAAACCAGAAAAATAACTAAAGAAGCAAACAAAGAGAAACAACAGAAATATTTTTGGTCTTTTTGTGTTTTGGAAAACAAGAAGAAAACAATAAAACAAAGAGAAACGAAAGAAGCGAAAGAAAACAAAAACAAACGAAAGAAACGAAAACATGGATATAGAAAGAATCGACCAAAGATGATATAAAGATGAGTGTGATGTCGGTATACCTCCCCCAAGCTTAGGCTTTTGGCCTAAGTGGAGATCATCCCCAAGGGGACCATGAGGTGGAGCCCCTGTAGTATGCTGAGGAGGAACCCTCCTCCTGATATGTGCTCGAGGATGCCGGTGTACTGCGTGTTGTGATCCTCGGGAGGCGCGTCTCGCCTCTCCTGCTGCCTGTAAAACTCCATCATGCTAAGATGCTCGTCTATCTCCTCCTTGGAGCGCGACCATGGAGACTTGTCAACTTTGAACAAAACAAGCTGCAGCAAAATAACTTTCCGCTCATCTCCATCCATAAAAAAAACTTTATATACTAAGCGATCAGCAGTAAAGTTAGTAGTGACAAAATGATGAGCCTTCATGGAAACAAGGTTGAGTCTATAGGGAGCAATGGATTCATTATCAGGAGCAATAGAAAAATCTAGAGCAGTTGCTATACGTGTAGCAATAATGCCCCCAAAAATGGGCCTCTTAGCAGCAAGGCAGCGTGCAACAATGAAAGCAAGGTGGTAACTAGAAATGTTGCTAGTGTTCTCCATACCAAGGATACTAGTAGCAAGATAGTAAGTAAAATATCTAAGGGCAGGAAGTTGGATGTTCCTTATCTTCCGACGCTGGGGTGAGCGACCATCATCATTGGTGATTTCTCGGTAGAGCGCCACGAGATCTGCGGGTTTATCCTGAATCTTGCATGCTGTCCCGGAAGCCTTGATACCTACAATGGTATAAAAAGACTCCAAGGGCAAAGAAAAAGAACTACTATATAACTTGAAGGCAATAGAGGGACCAAATTGTGTGTTCTGAAATTTAAAACTCTCAACAAAAGTTTTTTTGAGAGCGGCATACTGAACGCTTTCATCCTCCATGTAGCTGGTTAAACCAACTCTTTCAATAAGCATCAAAAAGTCATCTAACAGACATGCACTTCATAAAAATGTAACACAAGGAAAGCTAGAGGGATTAGCGATACCATCACCTCCCGCATCATCGATACTAGGTGCAATAAGGTCTTCATTATATGATGGCCTCACTAAAGTGGATGAGCCTGAGGGCCTTTTCCTCCTAGGAGCATCACTCCTAAACATGTCTACAAAATTATGGCTATCCATCTCTGGAATTTTGCAACAATCATCACAAAAATTTATTTCAAGCAACTATAAGGTGGAAACTACCATAGGGACTTATAGGAGAGCTAAACATGCATCAAAACTATATTATTTCTACTCAAATCAAGCAAACAAACTCACATAAGCTGTCACCTATAGTACCAAAATACTCAAGAAATACTCTACCAAACAAAATTCTACTTGGATAATCGGAGGAGTCACATACCGGAGAGCAATTGCACCAAATTTTAGCACAAATGATGGGCTGAGCAAAGAGATCGAAAAATCTCGAGGAAGAACAGAAAGAACTCGGTTTCCTGGAAATGTGTTGAGTTTGGGAGGTGAGAGAAGGAACTTTGGCAGGGGAGAGAGTTAGTGGGGGTCCAGGGGGCCCACACCATGTTTTGGCGCCACCAGGGGGTAGGCCGCGTCACCCCATGGTGTGTCTGGCCGGTGGGTCCCCCTGGGGCCTCCTAGGTGGCTCTCTGCCTCATTTTTGACTAAAAATTTATTATAATTTTTCTGGTATTTTTCGAGAAACTTTATTTTTGAGGTATTTCCAGAATTTTAATAATTAATAAAAACCAGAAAAACAAAAGTGAAAAGGTGGAAAACAAAACCATAACCAGAACTAGAGAGGTTCTATGACACTCTATTGGAAAAATATCCAAAGAAAACAAAGGTGATAGTGGTGAAAACAAAAGTATGGGTGGTGAAAACATGCATAACCACAGTAATCAGGGCGAAAACATGATGAAAACATGAATATGGATAATGGAAAACATGATTGTACTAAAGTAACAAGGTGATAACATTAGTAAATATGGTGAAAACATAATGGGGAAGGTGAAAACATTGTCCTCTTCATTCAAAATCATTTTGTTAACAAGGGTGATCAAGTCTTGTTACCAGAACAATTTTCATATGAAGCAAAAACTTTGATAATCACTAAATAATTATGTTACCTCAACCTTGATATACATAGTCCCAATCATAATAATTTCATATTGTTTTGGTGGTACTGGAATGGGACAATAAAATTCTCCAACCTTGATGGTCTCAATATTTTCAATTGAATTTAAACCATATCTTCTATCAATCTTCTTGGGAAAATAAACAATATGCTCTTTATCAATAACATTAAAAGTTACTTTGCCTTGATTGGAATCAATAACAGCCCCTACAGTGGCAAGAAAAGGTGTCTCTAGAATAATAGACATATTATCATCTTCAGGTATTTCAACACAAAAAAGTCAGTTAATATCAAACAATTAGTAGCAACTTGAACATGAACATTCTCACATATACCAACAGGAATAGCAGTAGATTTATTAGCCATTTGCAAATGTATATTAGTGTGTATCAATTTTTCAAGAGAGAGCCTCTTGTAAAGAGAGAAAGGCATAACACTAACTCCAACTCCCAAGTCACATAAAGCAGTTCTCCAATAATGCTAGAGTCCGAGAGGGTGAGGGAGTGGTCCACACACTACCAAATTCCGCGCGATCCAAAACGTTTTGAGCGGCATGTTTTTATAACGTCGAGCGTTTCCTTCGCGAATGGATGAAAAGTGGAGTTTGCTCTTAACGTAATTGTTTGGTCCGTCGCAGACTGGTTTTGCTCGACCTTTTGCTAGTTTTCCTCGCGGATTTTCGTCTCCGGCCCAGTTGCCCACTAAGAGCCTAGTGGCCTTCGACGAAACTTGCCTTGTCACGTAGAACGTCGTGAATTTTTCTTGGGGCCACACATCCTGTCATGTTTGACTGCTTTGACTGGTTACGACCGACCAGTTGATGCCTGAACCCCACTTGTCATCCATGGTAAATAAGCATGCACATAATCTTCGAAATTAAGCATGCACATAATCTTCGAAATCATCACAGTTAACAGTGAACAAGCCATTTCTGAAACAAATCACAAAAAGAAAATGATAGACACCGGACCTAGCGTCCTAGCCAAGGGTGCGCCGCCGCGCGTCTGCCAGCGCCGCCGCATCTTAGTTGTGCATCGAATGGCGGATCGCTTCCGCGGTGTCGGCCTCTGGCTTGACAGTGAAATATCGGGCGAGCCTCGCTTGCCGGAGCTCTTCTGCCGCGAAACTCTCTATGGACGCTAAAATCCCCGCCTGCATGTGGGGCCACTTCAGGGCCTCGTTGTGGAACTCGATGGCGAGATACTCCTCCTCTTCTTCCTCCTCGACGTCCGAAGGTGCGATGGGTGGAGCCGGAGGTGGTGGTGCGCGGGACGAGTTGGCCTGATGCACCTCGTGCCGGTAAGCCTCGCGGGAACGCGCACGCTCCACGCCTTGCACGCTGCGCTGAGGAAATTACCTTGGGATCTGCTGTTGGCGGCCCTCCTCGCGACGGCCAGACATGGTACCGGTGGATCTGCGCACAGCGAAGGGGAGTAGAGAGGTGTGACACAGACGGATAGTTTGGGAGTAGAGAGGAGAGCGTTCTGCGCCCGTATGGGGGAGCCGCTGCATTATCCACTGTTTGGGAGTGGAGAGGAGAGCTGACCGGGTATCTCATGTGGCGAGTGTCAACCAAATTACCGAATAGATAGGAGATCTAAATTATAAAATGCACTCCAAAATGGAAATGAATTGACATGGTTTTACATTTACAACAATGGATACCCTAGTACTAATACAAATATACTGCCTCCTCGTCCTGTTCGATGTCTGTTCCGCGCCATCATCCCGGTTACATGCACTCCGAAGCATAGGAGATTTATAGTAACTGAAATTAGCATCACAAAATGTTCAACAACAGGTCCAAAGTTAACCAGAACCTTTTTTATGCCAACATCCACTCCAAAGCCACATCCACATTTTCACATCATCCAACGGATATTTTCCTATGCCAGCATGCATTCCGAAGCCACATCCAGAGGTTCACATCATCCACTAGAACTTTTCGAAACCGCATCCATAGAAACACTAGTAGAAAAGCATCATACATGTTTAGCACATCTACAAAAAATAAGCAGATATACTTCCAAATATACAAAGATGAGCGATAAAACTGCCTCACGTGTACAAATGACACAAGTACAGAGGTGATAAACCGCTAGTCCCGGTCGCATAAACAAGCTACTAGGTACTTGTAAACTCTATTATGTCTAGAGGAGTCTCCCTCTGCATTTTAACATTGCACAGTTTAATCATAGGCACTCTAATCAAACACAAATATGGAACTCTTTTTTCTATGGTACGGCAACCGTTGGAGACATTGCTGCATATTAATCATCGGCAGAGAACCAAGCTTAGATAGGGGCCTCATAGTAAATAAGCACACACAAATCAAAGAAATTATCGAACACTTGCCAAGGAATATGCAGAACCAATATTGCTCATGCATTACAGATAAAATCATAATTGGGGCCTCATAGTAAAGAAGCACACAGAAATTCATGAGATTGTCGAACACTTACCAAGGAAGATGCAGAACAAATGTAGTTGTACACAACACTAGGTAAGTGCCAATATTTCACCGAGAGAAGGTGCAGAGTTTAATCATCGGCACACAGAATAGAGAATGAACATAAAATAAGCAAGCCTCATACATACATTGCAAAAAAAGTCCAAAGGGTTAAGCTCCACAGGACCAGGGAGCATGAACAAACAATGTCCGTGTAAACGCTACTAGGTACTGGGGAGTAATTCTTTGGGTTTTAGCATTGCACAGTTTAATCATCGGCACATGCAACAAAACAGAGAAATGAATAACAGCTAGACTCATTGGCAAGCATTGCAGATTGACATAATCTAATTAAAGAGCAAAGTAGTTTTACCTCATTCCATGATCTTGCAAGAAACTTAGAATGTATCTCAACTTCACATTCGTGTCCTTCGCACTCTCCAATAGGGTGTCATTTCCCCTCTGGAACATGTCGCACTTCTCTTCGGCTACTTCCAAATTTTTCTTCGCACTCTTCAGCTCAGAATCAAGCTTAGTAACCAAGCCGTGCATGATCATATAGCTTCTCTTTTGCTCCCGCAGTTCCAACTCGAGTGCTGGCATTTTTGAAGCTTTCATCGCCCTGTCCAGACTGTCCTTGCAGCAGATGAAACAGATTAGCTTCTCAACGCTGGTATCATCAGCCAGCTTGAAAACTTCAGAGAGACGATGAGATTCAATTGTCTCAACTGACTGCTGCACCAATTTCTGAATTGTCTCAACTTACTGCTGCACCAATTTCTGAATTTCAGTACGCGACATGCTACAGAAGTCACAGCCTGCATTGTGGTCCTATAGCCAAATACGAAAAGAATAATAATCAAAGAAGTGTCGACGAAGGCGAAAGAAGATAGATGAATCTTAAGAGAACATTTGGCTAGATGACTAATTTATATGCTATTTACCCGACTATCTAAATAATAGGGGCTTTGAGAGCTCCGAGGCCTTGTTCAGGTCGATCTCCATCTGGGTGGGGGAAACGATCTCCGAGGGCCCTGTAACGGTAGCGTGAGCTAGTTCCATGACCGGTGGTAACTTAAAACATCAACGGTGACCTACATCCGCCGGCATTTAACCTACATCCGCCGGTATCAAACCTAGATCTGCCGGCATCTAACCTACATCGCATCGTTATGTTGAGGATGGGGAAGCGAGGGAACCATGGCTTACCAGTCATTGTTTGAGAACGACGCCGAGGACAGGGGAGGGCGAAGCTGTGGCAGCCGCCCTTGGGACGGGAGGGCGAAGTGGAGGCTTTCTGTGGAGGTCGCTTTCAGTGGAGGAGTAGCCGAGTGGGCGAGGAGCGCGGTGTGGTGGAGATTTGGCGTGTAGACGCTGGCAAGTGGGACCCTGCGTGAGGCTGATTCCGTGGAGATTTGGCGCGCGACTGTTAGTCATAATTTATTCTAGTTTTTCGGATTGAAAAAAAATAAAAAGAATCAAAAGGAAAAGAGTCTTAATTAGGATCTGATCGCATTTTTATTCTACTTCTTCGGATTCTTCTTTATTTTAGTTAGCAAATAATTGCAAAATAAGACAATGCCTAGTGGTGGGGGAGGGGCTGACTCATTTTCACACACTATTGGCTTATTAGGCATGATCCAGTAGTAAAGGGATGCGACAATTCATTGATCGACCGGATGAATGAGTTTTCACATCAACTTATTACTAAACCATTCCTAATAAATCTTTTGACATCCTTAAAAATGATCGGGTTAAGAAACATAAACTAACATAATATACATATTAGGTTATTACATACCAACATGATAGAGGTTCTTTAAAAGTTCTTACTACGCACAGACCAGACGACACTACCAGAAGTAAGAGATAACACAAACACAGCGGGCAAGCTGCAGTAACGAGCGCAATAGAAGCAGCTACATCATGTTCTGCCGCTTTCGAGCCTTCATGGCCCTCCTGGCCTCGTTGAAGTAAGGGAGCGGAACATATTCTCCCGCTTCTGAGCCTTCGCGACCCTCATGGCCTCGTTGGAGAAAGGCCGAGGAGGAGGTTCCGCACGACCTGCGAGGATATCCTGCACAAGCAGCTTCTTCAGGAAGACAGCGTGCTTGGCCCTAACATGGGGCGCACAATACTGAGTCATTTCCCACACCGACGGCATGTTGGATCATGCTGTTGCGATCGTTCGCTACCTTTCTGACACAGAAAGGGCAGAACAAGTTGCCCTGACGATGGTACCGAATAGTGCCCGCCTGCAGCTTCCTCAGGACATATCTGCTCTTCGTAGCCCTATCGTCCTCACTCGAGCCGACTTCCATATCTTCTTCCTGCAAATTTGCAATAAAACAAAAGTTAGCAACACAATCTTATTGGCAAAATAGTAATATACCTAACCAGATCACAAAAAACATAAAGAAATAGTAGTTCTTCATTTATTTGCATACACTTCATCAAGTAACTTATTTAGCAGATGCGCCCTAAAGAGGACATCAATGTTGATAAAAATGTGTCGAATTTTATACAAAATTACAGTTTCCACTATATATATTTGGTGAACTAATGCACAAAAACAGATAATAACACATCAGGAATTCATTTATGATCTAAGATAACATTAAACAGATTAATATTCTAATCAGGACATGTTATTGTACCTTACTAGATCAAAATTATCATACAAGAATCGTTCTTTAATTATATGCATAAACTGGATCAAGTAATTATCATGCACGGGGGTACAATATGTGATTTTACAACAAATTCATAATGTGTCAAGAGTGTCTGCGAGGCAAAATAACTACACAAACTGAATCTCTAACTCACATGCATGCTAACATGCACACAAAAAATTAGAAGCCATAAGAACAGATGCAACTACAACCTCTGAATCGCTAAAATACAAAAAACCTGCCAACCCCTAAGTACAGATGCAACTACAGCCTCTGAATCAAATCTCATCTATATTTGATCATCCATAACTCTATATAGAAGATGATTTAAAAATATTCATGCATAGATGTTAATTATTAGTTTCACAGCAGGACATCTATATTGTCAATTTAGTGTCTAGTACATGTCTATTTTTCTACAATGTTTTTCCCTTTGGTCTCTAAGTAGTAAGTACAGATGCAAGCAGACCTCTGAATCTTGAACTTGCGTGTACAAAAAACCCTCGAACCCCTAGGTACAGATCCAACTACAAACCTTTTAATCTCGAATACAAAAAACCTCGAATCCCTAAAGAACAGATGCAACCGCAAACACCGGAAGCCCAAACTTTACAAAAAAAAACAAAGTATACATGCAACTACAAACACTAGAAGCCCGGACTTGCGTGCAGTCATGCACAAACCCTAGATCTTTGACCATAAACTAAGCCGGCCTGGACATAGATACCTCAGAGTACTGGTCGTCGACGTCCTTGTCGAACGCAGGGTAATCCCCGTAGGGATCACCCAGATCTGCCAAGAGAGGGAAAGCAGCAGGCGCCTCCACTGCGGCAGGAGCAGGCGGTGCACTCAAGTCGCCATGGCCGGCCGACGAACCTATGACGGCGACGAGCTCTTGCGGCTGCGACGAACTGGAACCGCCAAGGGCGAGTCCTGCGGCGACGACAACAGAAGGGACAACGCCGTCGTTCTCCTGCTGCGAACCTTCCATTCTGCGGAACCGCCTCGTGGTTGTGCGCTCGGCAGTTGGGAGAGAAGAGGAGGGCTGGGGTTTTTTTGCTACAAATAGGGGGGAGAATGGATGGGGTAGAGAGAGGCGATGCGGCAGGAGCATTATATACAGAGTGCCGTTTCGAATCCGCTTCGACTGGTCGCCATGTCGTGTGCGGATGCATGCATGGTGGGAACGCGCCGGCTGACTTAGTCAACATAGAATGATGTGACATTTAGTCACTGGCAAGTGGGGCCAGGGACGCCGCGGGGCCACCAATCAGTGACCCAAATTCACCACAAAGCTCACACCACCAAGTCAGCTAATATCAAAGGCTCTATCGTACGTGTAGAAAAAAGAATACCTTTTTTACGTGTACGCGTACAAAACGATATGGGACATTTTTGCTTGCGAAACGTGGTACCAATCTTCGCCAAGTTCACTACAAAAAATGGTACGTGCCAACACAAGTACCATTCACACGCCTTGGACATGCACACGTCATCGTGCAGGTGGTGGTTAGCCTGCCGCGCGTAATAGCGACGACGGGACGCGACCTGCACCAGGCGGCGGGATGGTGCTTCACCTCTGCCGCACGCCTCTGACGACGGGACGCGAGCTCCAACGCATGCACCGACTAGACAGCTTTTCTCAATGGTATGCAACAAAATGTTTAAAAAGGTGCATTTGACTACACAATTTCGCATCGACTACATAGAGTTTGAGTCCTGGCTCAGCCACTGCTGATGCGTCCTCGCCATAATCTCACCCATCGCCACGCGGCCCTCTATCGACGATACCATGCCGTGCCGCCTCCATACTTCGTGGGTGACGTTCACGAAGCACGCGGCGCGCCGTGGGCTAGACCCGCTGTCAGACGACGACGGGAGTCGCGACGACCCCTTCGATTGGGGGTACAACGAGCAGGTGGATGGGGAGGAGGAGCCGGAGCTGCCGCAGCAGGAGGCGGCGTAGGAACCGGAGCAACGCTCTCCGTTGTGGCCTGACCAGGTGGTGGCGTACAACTCGTTCGCCACATGGCGCAACGAGGAAGCGTTTCGCCGGGTCCGATCGGGGTTCGAGGAGGCGGGGGCAGCCGCCGAGGCTGCCGCCATTAAGGCTTCCATCGAGACTGCCCAGAGCAAGGAGCGTGCCCACGCCCTCGTGGACGCCGAGCGGCAGGCTTACGAGCAGCTCAACACCAATGCGGCGTCCGGCGAGCAGCAGGCCCTCATCGCGTAGAGGGAGGACGATTCCGCCTCGTTCATGGCCGCCCAGAGTGCACCGCACGAGGAGTTCAATGCCGCACGGGCACGAAGAGAGGCGCTTCAGGCACACCGCGCCCGGGTCGAGGACGCGGAGGCGCTGCAACGGCTGTTTATCCGCTCACGCGCACGCAACGATAGGCGCGGGCGCGCCCGCTCGCAGGTAGCGGAGTTGCACCGGATGGGGGTGCAGGTCAGCACTAGGCGGTGTTGTCTCGTACAGGTGGCCCACCCCGATCCGGCAGCGAACGACGATGAGGCTGGCCCGTCCATGGCGCCAAACGATGACCAGGCCAGCATGGCAGTGAGCGACGATGAGGAGGACAGCCGGACCGGCGCCTAGGATAGTTTAGGCCTAATTTATATTTCCCGCCGTATTTTTAATTATGATGTAATGATCTATGCTTACTAATATATATGTACTACTCCAGTTTAGTTATAAACCGTCGATGCCCCCCTTCGGGGAAAACGGAGGAAATACTGTTAAAAGTATAGCTAGATTTTTGGTTATTAATGTAGTTATGGCCTAGCCTAACACAACCAACGAAAATAGTATTGTGTTCTACCCCCCTTCTGACGCGGTCATAGGGGTAGACCAAAAGGTTGACTTTTGGTCAACAGATCAATGTTCTAGTGAAGCGTTGGGCTCTAAAGTGTCGGAATCCTACGTAAACCATGGTGGGGCACTAAGAATACTTATAAACATGTGCTAGGATCAAGGTGGGGAGGGGCCAGTATACTACCCATAGGTGTGACTGGTTTCACCGGAATCACATAGGAAGGTTATGCACTACACTTATAGGTCTCGAACTATCGATGCTCCCCCATTCGGGCAAACCGGAGGGAATATTGTTAAAAGTATAGCTAGATTTTGTTTAATAATGTAGCTTAGGTCTAACCTAACACAACCAAGCAAAATAGTATTAAGGTCTACCCCCTTCCGACGCTGGTCCTAGGGGTAGATCAAAAGGTTGACTTCTAGTCAACAGATCAATGTTCCAGCGAAGCGAGGGAATCCTGCCAAGAGGTGGGACATACCATTGTCTTGGGTTCTCATTGGGCCTAACCTAACACAACCAAGAAATTGGTTCCACTTTTCTACCCCCTTCCGGCTCACGTGGAGGGGCCAGAACGGCAGTTCCGTATTTTTGCCTAGCGGGGTTATGGTTTCCCCGGAGAAGGGGCTCTGGTTCGTCTGAATGCCACCAAATCCCATGGTATGACATACCATGTGTGTTAGAGTGTTCCATGGGTCTTGGATGCCCAACATTCCCTCACTCGGTGTGTTATGGCATCACCAGCGTCGGATTCTCTCTAGAGGTTCAAGGACTACTCAGAACCCGAAACTCCCGGATGTGAGGAAACAGGGGGAATCCTGCCAAGAGGTGGGCCCTACCATTGTCTTGGGTGTTACTTGGGCCTAACCTAACACAACCAAGCAATTACTTCCACTTTACTACCCACTTCTGGCTACGTAGACGGGCCAGAACAACAGTTCCGTCTTTTTTCCCAGCGGGGCTAGGGTTTCTCCGGAGAGGGGCTCTGGATCGTCCGAATACCACAAAATCCCATGGTATTCCATACCATGTGTGTTATAGTTTGTCATGGGTCTTGGATTCCCAAGATTCCCTCTCTTTGTGTGTTAGGCCTTCGCCGGCGTTGGATTCTCTCTAGCGGGTTCCAAAAACTATTTAGAGCCCGAAACAACACAACCAAGCAATTGGTACCACTTTGCTACCCCTTTCCGGCTCACGTAGGGCCATACCGACAGTTTCTTCTTTTTCTCCAGCATACCTAGGGTTTCTACGGGGAGGGGGCTCCGGAGCATATGAATTCCCACCCAGTCCTAGGGTATGCCAAAACATGTGTGTTAGATTGTGGCATGGGTCTTGGATGCCCAAGATTCCCTCACTCTTTGTGTTATGGCTTCACTGTTGCAGCATTCTCTTTCACAGGTTCCAGGACTACTCAGAGCCGAAACTTCCAGATCTCACGGAATAGGGGGGATCTTGCCAAGAGGTGGGACCTACCATTGTCTTGGGTGTTACTTGGGCCTAATCGAACACAACCAAGCAATTGGTTCCGCTTTGTTACCCCATTCCGGCTCACGTAGACGGGCCAGAACGGCAGTTCCGTCTTTTTCCCAGCGGGGCTATGGTTTCTCTGGAGAGGGGCCTCCAGACCGTCTGAATGGCACCAAATCCCACGGTATGCCATACCTTGTGTGTTAGAGTGTGGGATGGGTATTGTATTCCCAATATTCCCTTACTCCCTGTGTTATGGCTTCAACGGCGTCATATTCTCTTTCGCGGGTTATACTTAGAGCCCGAAACTCCCGGATCTCATGGAACGGGGGGAATCTTGCCAAGAGGTGGGACCTACCATTTTATTGGGTGTTACTTGGGCATAACCTAACACAACCAAGTAATTGGTTCCACTTTCCTACCCCTTTCCGGCTCACGTAGAGGGGCCAAAAGGGTAGTTCTGTCTTTTTCCCAGCGGGGCTATGGTTTCTCTGGAGAGGGGGCTCCGGATCGTCTGAATGCCACCAAATCCCATGGTATGGCATAACATGTGAGTTAGAGTGTGGCATGGGTATTGTATTCCCAACATTCACTCGCTCTATCTGTGTTAGGGCTTCACCGGCGCCAGATTCTCTCTGGCGGGTTCCAAGATTACTTAGAGCCAGAAACTCCCGGATCTGCCGGAACTGGGGGAATCTTGCCAATAGGTGGGCCCTACCATTTTTTTTAGGTGTTCCTTGGGCCTAACATAATACAACCAAGAATTTGGTTCCACTTTGCTACCCCCTTCCGCCTAACTTAGAGGGGCCAAAACGGCAGTTTCGTCTTTTTTTCCCGGCGGGGCTATGCATGGTTTCTCCGGAGAAGCCTCCAGATCATCTGAATGCCACCAAATCCCCTGGTAGGCCATACAATGTGTGTTATATTGTGTCATGGGTCTTGGATGCCCAAGATTCCCTCTCTCTCTCTCTCCCTCTCTCTCTCTCTCTCTGTGTGTTAGGCCTTCGTCGACGTCGGATTCTCTCTAGCGGGTTCCAAAACTATTTTGAGCCCGAAACCCCTGGATCTGACGGAACAGGGGGAATCTTGCCAAGATGTGGGTCCTACCATTTTATTTTGTGTTACTTGGGCCTAAAATAACATAACCAAGCAATTAGTTCCACTTTGCTACCCCTTTCCGGCTCACGTAGGGCTAGACCGACAGTTTCTTCTTTTTCTCCAACATACCTAGGGTTTCTCCGGGGAGGGGGCTCCGGAGCGTCTGAATTCCCACCCAATCATAGGGTATGCCAAAACATTTGTGTTAGATTGTGGCATGGGTATTGGATGCCCTAGATTCCCTCACTCTTTGTGTTATGGCTTCACTAGCGCCGCATTCTCTTTCACGGGTTCCAGGACTACTCAGAGCCCGAAACTTCGAGACTCACATAATGGGGGGGGGGGAATCTTGCCAAGAGTGGGACCTACAATTGTCTTGGGTGTTAGTTGGGCCTCACCTAACACAACAAAGCAATTGGTTCCGCTTTGTTACCCCATTCCGGCTCACGTAGATGGGCAGAACAGCATTTCCGTCTTTTTCCCAGCGGGGCTATGGTTTCTCTGGAGAAAAGGCCTCCATACCTATGAATGCCACCAAATCCCACGGTATGCCATACCATGTGTGTTAGAGTGTGGAAAGGGTATTGGATTCCCAAGATTCCCTTACTCCCTGTGTTATGGCTTCACCGGCGTCAGATTCTCTTTCGCGGGTTCTACTTTAGAGCCCGAAACTCCCGGATCTCACGGAACGGGGGGAATCTTGCCAAGAGGCGGGACCTAAAATTTTATTGGGTGTTACTTTGGCATAACTTAACACAACCAAGTAATTGGTTCCACTTTCCTACCCCTTTCCAGCTCACGTAGAGGGGCCAAAACGGCAGTTCCGTCTTTTTCCCAGCGGGGCTATGGTTTCTCTGGAGAGGGGGCTCCGGATCGTCTGAATGCCACCAAATCCCATGGCATGGCATAACATGTTTGTTAGAGTGTGGAATGGGTCTTGTATTCCCAAGATTCACTCACTCTTTTTGTGTTAGGGCTTCACCAGAGCCAGATTGTCTCTTGCGGGTTCCAGGATTACTTAGAGCCTGAAACTCCCGGATCTGACGGAACCGGGGGAATCTTGCCAATAGGTAGGCCCTACCATTTTGTTGGGTGTTCCTTGGGCCTAAACTAACACAACCAAGCAGTTGGTTCCACTTTGCTACCCCCTTCCGGCTCACGTAGAGGGGCCAGAACAGCAGTTCCGTCTTTTTCCCTAGCGGGGCTATGGTTTCTCCAGAGAGGCCTCCAGATCGTCTGAATGCCACCAAATACCATGGTATGAAATACCATGTGTGTTAGAGTGTTTCATGGGTCTTGGATATCCAACATTTCCTCACTCTGTGTGTTATGGCTTCACCGGCGTCGGATTCTCTCTCGCAGTTTCAAGGACTACTCAGAGCCCAAAACTCCCGGATGTGACGAAACAGGGGGAATCCTGCCAAGAGGTGGGCCCTACCATTGTCTTCGGTGTTCATTGGGCCTAAAATAACACAACCAAGCAGTTGTTTCCACTTTGCTGCCCCTTCCGGCTCACGTAGAGGGACCAAAACGGCAGTTCCATCTGTTTTCCTAGCGGGGCTATGGTTTTCTATGGAGAGGGGGCTCCGGATCGTCTGAATACCACCAAATCCCATGGTATGCCATGGTATGTCATAACATGTGTGTTATAGTGTGTAATGGGTCTTGTGTTCCCAAGATTCACTCGCTCTCTCTGTGTTAGGGCTTCACCGGCGTCAGATTGTCTCTGGCGGGTTCCAGGATTACTTAGAGCCTAAAACTCCAGGATCTGACGGAACTGGGGGAATCTTGCCAAGAGGTGGGCCCTACCATTTTGTTGGGTATTCCTTGGGACTAACCTTATACAACCAAGAAGTTGGTTCCACTTTGCTACCCCTTTCCGCCTAACGTAGAGGGGCCAGAACGACAGTTCCGTATTTTTTGCCAGCGGGGCAATGCATGGTTTCTCCGGAGAGGCCTCCAGATCGTCTGAATGCCACCAAATCCCATGGTATTCCATACCTTGTGTTCTATAGTGTGTCGTGGGTCTTGGATGCCCAAGATTCCCTCTCTCTCTGTGTTAGGGCTTCACCGACGTCAGATTCTCTCTGGCGGGTTCCACGACTACTTAGAGCCCGAAACTCCCGGAACTGACGGAACTCGGGGAATCTTGCCAAGAGGTGGGCCCTACCATTATCTTGGGTGTTCATTTGTCATAAACTAACACAACCAAGAAGTTGGTTCCACTTTTCTACCCATTTCCGGCTCACGTTGAGGGGCCAGAATGGCAGTTCCGTCTTTTCCCTAGCGGGGCTATGGTTTCTCAAGAGAGGGGCCTCCGGATCATCTGAATGCCACCAAATCCCATGGTATGACATACCATGTGTGTTATAGTGTTTCATGGGTCTTGGATTCCCAACATTTCCTCACTTTGCGTGGTATGGCTTCACCGGCGTCGGATTCTCTCTGGCGGGTTCCAGGACTACTGAGAGCCAGAAACTCCCGGAACTGACGGAACTCGGGGAATCTTGCTAAGAGGTGGGCCCTACCATTATCTTGGGTGTTCATTGGGACTAAACTAACACAACCAAGAAGTTGGTTCCACTTTTCTACCCCCTTTTCGGCTCACATAGAGGGGCCAGAACGGCAGTTCCGTCTGTTTTCCCAGCGGGCCTAGGGTTTCTCCGGAGAGGGGCTCTAGATCGTCTGAATACCAACAAATCCCATGGTATGCCATACCATGTGTGTTATAGTGTGTCATGGGGCTTGGATGCCCAAGATTCCCTCTCTTTGTGTGTTAATTAGGCCTTCGCCGGTGTCAGATTCTCTCTAGCGGGTTCCAAAACTATTTAGAGCAAGAAACTCCTGGATCTGACGGAACAGGGGGAATCTTGCCAAGAGGTGGGTCCTACCATTTTATTTGGTGTTACTTGGGCCTAAAATAACATAACCAAGCAATTAGTTCCACTTTGCTACCCCTTTTCGGCTCACGTAGAGGGCCAGACCGACCG
Source organism: Alopecurus myosuroides (assembly GCA_028641055.1). Taxonomy (NCBI): domain Eukaryota; kingdom Viridiplantae; phylum Streptophyta; class Magnoliopsida; order Poales; family Poaceae; genus Alopecurus; species Alopecurus myosuroides. Next base: position 112,874,019 of record CM054063.1, on the reverse strand, counting down.
TTTCTTCTTTTTTCTCCAGCAGACCTAGGGTTTCTCCGGGGAGGGGCTCCGGAGCATCTGAATTCCCACCCTATCATAGGGTATGCCAAACCATATGTGTTATATTGTGTCATGGGACTTGGATGCCCAAGATTCCCTCACACCTTGTGTTATGGCTTCACCGGCGCCACATTCTCTTTCACGGGTTCCAGGACTACTCAGATCCCGAAACTCCCAGATCTCACGGAATGGCGGGAATCTTGCCAAGAGGTGGGACCTACCCTTGTCTTGGGTGTTCCTTGGGCCTAACCTAATACAACCAAGCAGTTGGTTCCACTTTGCTACCCCCTTCCGCCTAACGTAGAGGGGCTAGAACGACAATTCCGTATTTTCCCCCATCGAAGCCATGGTTTCTCCGGAGAGGGGCCTCTAGATCATACCATGTATGTTATAGTGTCTCATGGGTCTTGGATTCCCAAGATTCCCTCTCTCTCTTTCTCTCTCTCTCTCTCTCTCTCTGTTAGGGCTTCACCGGCGTCGGAATCTCTCTAGCAGGCTCAAGGACTACTTAGAGCCCGAAATTCCCGAAACCGACGAAACTCGGGGAATCTTGCCAATAGGTGGGCCCAACATCGTCTTGCGTGTTCCTTGGGCCTAACCTAACACAAACAAGCAATTGGTTCCACTTTTCTACCCCTTTCCGGCTCACGTAGTGTGGCCAGGACGGCAGTTCCGTCTTTTCCACATCGGGGCTATGGTTTCTCCGAAGAGGGGGCTCTGGATCATCTGAATGCCACTATCCCATGTTATGACATATCATGTGTGTTAGAGTGTGTCATAGGTCTTGGATGGCCAACATTCCCTCGCTCTTGGGTGTTAGGGCTCCACCGGCGTCATATTCTCTCTACCGGTTCCAGGATTAGCCCGAAACTCCCGGAACAGACGGAACTTGGGTAATCTTGCCAATCGGTGGGCCCAAACATTGTCTTGGGTGTTCCTTCAGCCTAAACTAACTCAACCAAGCAATTGGTTCCACTTTTCTACCCCCTCCCGGATCACGTAGAGGGGCCAGAACGACAGTTCCGTCTTTTTCCTCATCGGGGCTATGGTTTCTCAGGAGAGGGGGCTCAAGATCGTTTAAATGCCACCAAATCCCATGGTATGTCATACTATGTGTGTTATAGTGTGGCATGGGTCTTGGATGCCCAAGATTCCCTCGCTCCCAGTGTTAGGGATTCACCGGCGTCAGATCTGACGGACTGGGGTAATCTTGCCAAGAGGTAGGACCTACAATTGTCTTGGGTGTTCATTGGGCCTAACCTAACACAACCAAGCAATTGGTTCCACCTTTCTATCCCCTTCTGACTCACGTAGAGGGGCCAGAACGGCAATTTCGTCTTTTTTCACAGCGGGGCTATGGTTTCTTCGGAGAGGGGTTCTGGATCATCCGAATGCCACCAAATCCCAGCGTATGCCATACCATGTGTGTTAGAGTATGTGATGGGTATTGGATGCGCAAGATTCCCTTGCTCTCTGTGTTAGGGCGCACTTCACCGGCGTCGGATTCTCTCAGCATGTGCGAGGACTACTTAGAGCCCGAAAGTCCTGGATCTGACGGCACTGGGGAAATCTTGCCAAGAGGTGGGCGCTACCATTGTCTTGGGTGTTCCTTATGCCTAACCTAACAAAACCAAGAAATTGGTTCCAATTTTCAACCCCCTTCGGGCTCATGTAGAAGTGCCAGAACGGCAGTTCCGTCTTTTCCCCCATCATGGCTATGGTTTCTTAAGGCGAACTGGAGGGAATCTTATTACAAGTAGATCTAGATTTGGGTTATCCATGTAACTATGTCCTAACTTAACAGAACCAAGCAAAAAAGAACAGTGGTCTACCCCCTTCCGACACCGGTGATAGGTGTAGACAAAAAAGTTGACTAGCACCAAACGGCTAGCAAAGTTCAAGCCACCAATAAACATGTAGTACTATTCCACATATTGACCCATTCCAGGATTTTAGGTAAAATAATCTCGGGATTTTTTCACAATTTTTAGTACTAAATAATTGCATAAATGCTCAATTTTTGTGAGCCACCCATCAACATCGGACGGCTAGCAAAGTTTCCCGCAGTTCCACCAAACTTTCGCGTCGCTCCGAAAAATTCGCGCCAGGACAGTCCCGCCCAAATATTTTCGTGCAAGGATATTTTACTTCTAAGCCCACCCGCACACAACTAGCAACCTTGAGCCTAGAGGGAATTTCTGTAATCGTTCTGAAACCCTGCCTTATACCCTCGATCGGCCCTCTCTCGCCGAAAGAGAAAGCCACTATTTCGAAATATCCACTCCCCCTTGTCCTCCCAAAACAGATCCTCTATTCCCCCGGTCTCACACCTCGCCGTATAGCTCGCTTTCCAGAACTCCCTCGTTGCCGTGGAGATCACCCTCCAGATCTGCCACATCACCGTACTTTTCGCCGTCCAGATCCGCCACCTCGCCGTTGTGCTCGCATGTCTACCACCTCGCGCCGTGCTCGCCGGTCAGCCACCTCGACGCCGTGTTCGTTGGTCAGCCACCTCGCCACCGACCTCGCCGTACATCTAGATCTGCCACCTCGTCTCCAACCTCGCCGCAACATCACCGTCAATGTCTGCAAGCACGCTAAAACGAGTGAAGATTGAAGGCGAGAAACGCAGCAAGACAGAAGACCCTAAAGATGCAGGCAACTATTCTCTCTAAATTGCTTTTGTCTATTTAATTGTATGTTTGATGCTTCCTTATTATCCTGCTTATGTTCGATGCAGTTAATCTTTCTAAATTGGTTGTTTGTTTAATCGTATGTTCGATGCTTCATTATTATCATAATTATACTGCTAATGTTTGATGCAATAAATCTCTCTAAACGGTTTCTTGTAACGGAAATAGGAAGGGGGCCCTTCTTGCTTGGTAAAACTTTGCTCGTTTGGACAGTCTAGCTTGTATACTACGTATTAGGTTTAATGTCACTTTGCTTGTGATCCTATCAGTCTTAGTTAGGATCAGAACTTATATTACTTGCACTCGATTGTTCTTACAAGATGAGTGCCTTAATTATTAATGCTGTATTAGGTTCTTATGAAGTGCTATATTTTCAGTTTACTTTTAATTCTTTATTCATGTTAGGATCGCCACTACACCCCATTGAAGAAGAGTGTGCCAGAACTATCATGACAAACAATGCAAAGATGCAAGAACTGGGCGTAAAGCCAGCAAGTTTTCTTTCATGCCCTACTGTACCCCCCCCCCCAAAAAAAGACCAAGAAGCAAGACTCTGGATCTCAGTACATGCCTGTGTATGATGTTGAAGAGGAATCAGATGCCACTGAAGGAGTCGTGTCATATCAATCACAATCCAGCGTGGACAATGAGCTGCAGGTTATTCCCTAACCCGGTAGCCCAACATTCTTTCATGATATCGCAACAACTAGGGTGCAGCTTTCTTATCTTGTGTTGAACTGTTTGATCAATGTGGCGCCATATATTTTGTGATGCTTCCTCTATTCCATACTATAAGAAGTTTTGGCAAGCTAATTAAGGCCGTGAAACCCACTTATAGTAATTAAGGCTGTCGTTGTCATTTCGACATGGTTTCCATCTATCTTCCTCGCATGCTTGACACCTGCTATTCCATCTATGCTTCTCATCTGCTAGTTCATTACACACACAGTTGGTTGATTATAATATGCTAGTTTTCATCAATTTTTTGTACATGCTTGTCATCTGCTATTTTCATCTATCTTCCTCACATGTTTGACACCTGTTGTTTCATCTATGCTTCTCATCAGCTAGTTCATGACACACACCGTTGTTTGACTATAATCTGCTAGTTTTCATCAATTTTTTATACATGCTTGTCATATGCTATTTTCATCTATCTTCCTCACATGCTTGACACCTGCTGTTTCATCTATGCTTCTCATCTATTAGTTCATGACACACACCGTTGTTTGACTATAATCTGCTAGTTTTCATCAATTTTTTATACATGCTTGTCATCTGCTAGTTTCATCTATCTTCCTCACCTGCTTGACACCTGCTGTTTCATCTATGCTTCTCATCTGCTAGTTCATGACACACACCGTTGTTTGACTATAATCTGCTATTTTTCATCAATTTTTTATACATGCTTGTCATCTTCTAGTTTCATCTATGTTCTATACATTCTTGTCATCTGTTATTTTCATCTATTTTCTTTGCATGCTTGATAGGCAAGCAAGAAAAGGGTGATGTCTCGATCTGCTTCAGAGGTTGAGGACAAGGATGATAGTGAAGTTGGCATGCCGAAGAGTGGAAAGCATACTTTCTCAAAGAAGGCCCGTGTGGAATCATGTCTTTCACAGTCTGAGCCTGAACCACAGCTTGATGTGAATGTGAGCAGAACAATTGCTGATATGAGGACGGAGAAAGCAGAATCCGAGCAACTGAGGCTGAAGTTTGTAGTTGATATGGAAGACATTCCGAAGCAACAAGTTGCGCTAAAGAAATCTCAACTAGAAGGAGTTGCCCTACTTGAGATGCTGGCTGAGCAGATGCGTGGTCCTTGAAACTGTGGTTCTGTATGTTGGTTCGATATTCTGTGAGAAACTAAGTATTTGATGCCTGTTATGTGGTTTCTTTTCTGCTTGTGTGCAATTGGCAATTATAACGATGACGTAACCACCCAAATAGCACCAAAACCGACATCATAGTAACGTAACGTAAAAATCCGTCAAGGCAAATACCGACATGTGGCGATGTATGCCAAGCCCATGTGGCCTACTATGAGTGGGCGATTAGACGACGTAAAAATTACGTCCCCGGCACGTTTGATGACATCACCCAAATCCGAGACGAAAAAAACCTCATGGAAAAGACGTTGTGTGGCACCATTTGGTTGGTGCACGTGCCACGAGTTTAGCGACGAAAAAAGGTGCTGGGAAGTCCGCGACGAGCAGATTTCGTCCCAGAAAAAGGCGACGTGGCGCTATTTTGTTTCTATGTGGCGTATTTTGATTGGTCCACATGCTTTCGCCTGATTAGTCGAGACTCGCGACGGAAAAAACATCGCTGGGTAGCCCGGGACTAACAGATTTCGTCCCAGGAGAAGGCAACGTGGAACCATTTTGCTTCCGTGTGGCGTATTTCGATTGGTCTACATGGTTTCGCCTCATTGGTCAAGACTGGTGACGTAAAAAAACGTTCCCACGTTTTGCTTATGGTGACTAAAAGTTTAGCCACGTCAGCTGATTACGATAACGGCCGATAGAAACTCGTTTGCCACGTGTTGCCTCATAGCGACTAAAAAAAACGTCAATGCTTATTGGGCCTAGTCCGGACGGCCCAACTGGTGGCGACGATTTGCTGTACGTTGCGGATAGCCTTAACGGTTTAGTGTTCATATAAACGTCACGGAATCGTCCGTGACAGTCGATCTGATACGTTTTCATTCCGTCGCTCAAACCGTCGCGGATTGCCCGTAGCGACGGTTTGGAGCCCATCTGGAATGTTATTGAAACGTCCCTGCTCGCGTGGAATTTGGTAGTGACACCACCTGGCGGCGCGGCCAAGGGGGCGTGCCAGGGGGTGGTGTGGCCCCCGCCTGGCCCCTCTCCTGGCCCCTTTCTGGCTCCCGGGGTCTTCTAGTGTTTTAGAACCAATGGGATCTTTTCTGGGCAATTTCCCCAAAGTTGATTTTTCTACACAAAAAATGAGACACCAAGGTAATTCTGCTGAAAACACCGTTACTCCGTGTTAGTGGTACCCAAAACTCACAAGTTTAGAAGAAAACAATAAGAAAAGTGTTCAGAAAAGGAGATACGTTTTGGACGTATCAGGAACACGAATTATAAAAAAATTATTTGTACTTGTTATCTAAAACTCTTCAAAAATGAAAGTGATTAAGAAGATGAGTATTGATGAAATAGGGGTCGACCTTGAACAGTGTTCATGCCTACAGAAATAATGTAAATCTTCTAATGGAAGTTTCTCAGATAAAAATATGTATTACTTGTGTTTCCTCCATTGTATCATAAAAATAATATACCTTAAAATAATTACCTAAAAGGCTTTAAATAAAAGCGCTTGTGGGAGACAACCCATCTTATTTTCCTTTGTTTTCATTCAGTTTTATTTTGTTTTATTTGAGTCTTAGAAGTTGTTACCTTTTCATCAACCGCTCCTTATTCTTTTTATTTCGTTTTTGTGTCAAGAGTAACCTCTAATAGAAAGGTAGTATGATTTGGGGAGCTTGCTATTTTCTATCGAGATTTTTTCCCTTCACTAAAAACCTCGGTTCTCTCAGCCAGAACACGAGGAATTTTTATATTTTTAGGTCACCTGACCTAGATTTTTATCTAACTTTAGTTAGTCGACCACTTTTTTTTTGATCAACATAAGGTTTTAAGAAGGATCATCTTTACCTGGTGTTCTGTTTTGACAGATTTCTGCCAATATTTGCATTTGTCTCTTAATCTTTTTCTTTTGTGATTCTTTAGGGGGGGAGAGCCTTAAAATAAGTTGTGACAGTAGCTAATGTTTTAAATGGAGTGTTAGACTTGTGTTGAAACTGAACCAAGTGGATTTATTATTTTGATGCACTAATGTTGCTAATGAAGATTGTGAGAAGTTTTAGGTGGATGAAGTTTTCAATCGTAGGGAGAGAAGGATGATATGAGAATATGAAGGATGGACAAAAGATCAAGCTTGGCGATGCCCATGTCACCCCAAGAGGCATCCCTTTTTCATCAACAAAAATATCATATTTCTTTCAATACACTATATTTTTATTCCTTCACATGATATGTGTTATTCTTGGAACATCATTCTATTTTTCTTTCAGTTTTGTTTTGTTTTCTTGTTGTAGTAAATGGTTAGATAATAGCACATTTTAGTTTGGAGAGAGACACGGTCCATTTTCATAATCTAGAACACTCTAATTTTCACTATTATTGTTCTGTGAGTGTTCAGTATCTGGTTTATCCGAGGGAACCAGTAATTGTGTCCAGTCATTTATGAACTCGATTAGGGCTTGGGACTTTATCGCAGTCCTTGGCTCATATTTGATATGATATGGCCCCATCTCAATATCCCACTTTGCAACTCTCACTGTTACTTCTCTGTTCTAAATAATACTAGCAAGAATGTCCGTGCGTTGCAACGGGAGAAAAAATATGTCCCTAACCTAATAAGCATATGTACATTACGTGTGCAGTTAATCATTTAATCAATCGCCTCAATACATGGAGCATTTGGTATGTATCATTGCAGCAAGCACTGTAACCACGTGGTGGCATCTGAAGGAACGCTTTAGAACGTTCAACTTGGATGATTATATACTTAACACATGTATACTACATTCACAATAACTAACAAGCTGCAAGAATAATTGTAACGGTATCAGAGGGAAACATGTATCTTTCCGCCATTGCAAGAGTAGCGGTATTGCTGAGCTTCCCGAATAACGGAATAGGAGCGTTCCATGTCACAATAAAGGCAAGGTTCTCCATGTGACCTTACCCAGGAGGAAGTTGGTAGTAAAGACCTTAACCAGGAGGAAGTTGTAGGATTGTTAGTCATTGCTAAAACGGCATGCCTGCTGGCATCAAGACTTGCTCTCTGTATTTGAGCATATTTTTGAAGGGTCAAAATAAATCAGCACCAAGCGTTTGACAAGGCGATGAATAGCCGTCATAATCTCGTGCTCTTAAATTGTCAAAATAGAGATCCATGTTGCATCCCCAGTCTCAATCCTAAGAGAGAGAGGCTCGCATCGCCATGACCGTTCATTTTTGGAAATAAATTAGCTTACGAATCTTCATTTGGAAGCATACTGTTGGGTTCTGAACATCCAATCCTAACATTGATTGTGAACCAGTTGACCAAAACTACATAAAGTAAACCATATAAAGTTAGATTCACTAGTAGGAAACTGCCTTTTTATGGAAGGCTTTCTGTGGTGCACCATAGAGTGGTGCGCCATAGAAATCTAATTTTGTGGCGCATGCCAAAATATGCGCCACAAAAATGTTGCATTCTATGGCGCACGGGGGAAGGCTGCGCCACAGAACCATTGCAGGTGAGCATTTCTGTGGCGCACGTAATCTGGTGCGCCACAGATATATGGTATTCTATGGCGCACGGGCATTCGTACGCCACATAATCCAACATTTCTGTGGCGCACCAACCACACATGGAGCCACAATTTTTTTTTCTCTCTCCACACCCCCCCCCCGGGAACGCCTTTTCTAGTTTTTGACGGAAGAGTTGCTGGTCTAAAAAGCATCAAAAAATAAATCCCTTATAGATGCACGGAGAGTTTAAGGTCTACTTTTTTTTATCAAATTTTGAAATATGAATTTCGACTTTCTGAGCAAAAGTTTGTTAAAAAAAGTAAAATGGGCATAACTTTTGCATACCATGTCGAAAAAAAGATCAAGATATTGAAAAAAACTACAGACAAAAAGGAACCCAGCCTCACTCGCCTTCGGCCTGTGAGCTTTTTTTAGAATCGCTAAATTCCAAAAGGAAAAAAAGTTATAGCCGTTTGAAGATTTTGACTAGAAAATAAAAAAAATGGAAAAAAAATTCTGTGGCGCACAACTAATTGGTGCGCCATAGAATTGTTGGTTTATGTGGCGCACCCCTACTTGGTGCGCCATAGAATTGTTGGGCAGGATTCGAAATTTGAATCCTGCCCACCAACCCTTCTTTCTTCTTCTCTCCTTTCTCTAATTTCACTTCTCCACTTCTCATCTCCCCTTCTCTTCCAACTTCTCTCCTCCACCTACTACTCCACCACCTCTCCTTCTCCTCCTCCTCCACCACCACCTCTCCTCCTCCTCCTCCACCACCACCACCTCTCATTCTCCTCCTCCTCCACCACCACCACCTCTCCCTCTCCTCCTCCACCTCTCCTCCTCCTCCTCCACCACCACCACCTCTCCTTCTCCTCCTCCTCCTCCACCACCACCTCTCCTCCTCCTCCTCCTCCTCCACCACCACCTCCATCGAGCTTCTCCTCCTCCACCAACTCCGGAGACCTTCCCCCACCACCTCCGGCGAGCTCCTCCTCCTCCTCCACCACCACCTCCGGCGAGCTTCTCCTCCTCCACCAACTCCGATAACCCCCATCCTCCACCCACCACCGACCAAGGCCACAGTCACAACGACATCCGACGAGCTCCGGCGAAATTTCCCCAAAATTCCGGCGGCCAGATCTAGATCTAGATCTAGATTTGGCCGGCTTTTTTTTGAAATTCAAAAAAAAAGTTGTGGCGCACCACCCCTGGGTGCGCCACAGAATTGCAAATTTCTGTGGCGCACGGCTGAGGTGCGCCACAGAATTGACATTTCTGTGGCGCACGGCCGCGATGCGCCACAGAAAAAAAATTGTGGCGTGAATTCTGTGGCGCACCCCTCTAGCCCCTAGGTGCGCCACAGAATTGCAAAATAGTGCGCCACAGATAAGCATTTCTGTACTAGTGATTGTGTTTTTGGGCGGCCAGTATCGTATATGGTGGAGACACATCGGGTAGATCTTGAACTCGAGTGTGTACACCACCACCTGCCGCATGTCGTTTGTGGCGGCCAGCGGCCTGCATGCGCCGGCATCCAACTAGAGGGTTTTCAGTGCCTCGACCTCCGCATCCGCGTACATGCCATCCGTGCGCGTCACCGATGGTGCCCAGCTCACTCGTCGTCGCCCATTATATTTCCCCAATGATTTGTTTCTTCGTATTACGAACCATTATTTGACTTAGCGGTGGCAGCACGGGTAAATATGTTCAAATTCAAGGCCCAATTAAGATGACGTGCCATCGGAAAAACAATCACCTTAGGCCACATTATATAGTAGAGATATCGTACAAAGGGGCTGAACTAACCACAGTAATAGGATGTTCCTGAAAATAGTGTTTCAGCTTTCGACTAGCCATGAACACCCCAAAAACTAGCTTCTGCCAATGTGGGTAACATTGTTTAGACTCTGTCAGGACCTCACTTACATAGTAAACCGGCCGCTGGACAAGGCCTTCTTTTCCTTCCAGCTTACGTTCCACAACCACAACTGCACTAACCGCCCTGTTATTTGCCGCTATGTATAGTAGCATGGGCTCTTTCTGCTCAGGCGCAACCAATATAGGTGCGTTGGAACCTTTTTTTTTCATGGCCTCCAATGCCTCATCAGCTTCTTGATTCCACACAAAGGTGTCGGTTTTCTTCAAGAGTCAGTATAAAGGTATAGCCTTTTCGCCTAGTCTGCTTATAAACCGGCTCAAGACAGCAACGCAACCTGTCATCTTATGAACGTCCTTCAAGGAAACCGGCTTTTTCAGGTTATGTATGGCCTGAATTTTTTCCGGGTTTGCTTCAATGCCTATCTCTGAAATGATGAAACCCAGTAACTCCCCAGCTGGTACTCCAAAGACACATTTTGTTGGATTGAGCTTCATCTGGTATTTGCGTAAACTGGCAAACGTCTCTTCTAGGTTTGAGATCAAAGTGTCACCTTTTTGGGATTTGACTACTATGTCATCCACATAAGCTTGCACGTTTCGCCCTATCTGACTTTCCAAGCAATTCTGCATACACCTTTGATAAGTTGCCACTGCATTTTTCAACCCGAAGAGCATTGACGTATAACAAAATGCTCCAAAGGGAGTAATGAATGAAGTCTTCTCTTGATCCTCTTCCTTCATTTTGATTTGATGATAACCTGAGTATGCATCCAGGAAACATAGCAATTCGCAACTAGCCGTAGAGTCTATAATCTGATTGATACGGGGTAAAGCGAACGGGTCTTAGGACATGCTTTGTTAAAAATTTTGTAATCTATGCACATTCTCCAGGTTCCATTCTTCTTGAGGACAAGAACTGGATTGGCTAACCACTTTGGGTGTAATACTTCTACTATGAACCCTGCTGCAAGTAACCTGGCAATCTCTTCTCCAATCGCTTTCGTTCTCTCATCATTAAAACGAAGGAGGAACTGACGGGTAGGCTTCAAGTTAGGATCCACACTTAAACTGTGCTCATCAAGTTCCCTTGGGACACCTGACATGTCATAAGGTTTCCATGCAAAGATGTTCCAATTCTGACGGAGGAACTTTATGAGCGCGCTTTCCTATTTTTATGTCATGTGAGCCCCCACGCCGAAGTGCTTAGATGAGTCAAAGGGGGTAAACTCCACCAGCTTGGTGTCTTGAGCAGACTTAAATTTTAACTTGGACTCAGCTGATGTTTTTTTAGCGAGGTCATGTCTTCTGGATCAACTTGCAGTTTATACAATTTCAACTCCTCTTCCGCACAAGCGGTCTCTGCTATGTGGCATCACCTTCCTCACACTCCAAATCTATGTCTCTGTCACCATTGAAAGTAATATTTCCATGGGGACCGGGCATCTTCAGCTTGAGGTAAACATAGCAGGGTCTGGCCATAAACTAGGCATAAGCTGGCCGTCCGAACAAAGCATGGTACGGTCTTTTGAATTTGACCACTTCAAATACTCACATCTCTGTCATGTCATTTTCAAATACTCCAAAAGCAACTTCAAGGTATATTTTTTGATAGGTTGTGCAGACTTACTAGGTACAATCCCATGAAACATAGTTGATGATGGCTGCAGTTGTTTCTCTTGCAGGTTCATCCTTTTGAACGTATCATAGTAAAGTATGTTTATACTGCTTCCTCCATCCATCAATACTTTGTCTAACTTGGATCCTCCAACTTGTGGAGCCACACCCAGAGCCACTCATCATGGATTATCAACTCGTGGAGGATGATCAGCCCGGCTCCAGGTTATGGGTTGTCCTGACCAGTTAAGCCACCTAGGAGCAGCATGAGCCACTGCGTTGACAGCGCGTTTCTGCACCTTTCGTTCTCTATTGCATTAAACTGGTAGTGAATACATGATACTGACCCGAGGTTAACTGCTTTGGATTTGTTTGAAAACCAGTATTTCCTCCTTGGTGACTACCACCCGGGTTAGTTCCCTAGTTACGCTGACCATGGTGACCCGGATTATGATTTCCAGGTCCAGAATTGCCAGTTCCTAGATGTCTACCTCCCATATTTCCTTGGTTGCCTCCTCCATTGTTTCCTGGTCCATAGTTTTTACTTCTGCTAGGTTGGAAACCCTGCATGATGAAACAATTTTCCCACGAATGATTTTCTACCTTTCCGTTTTTGTTGTGTCGAGGACATGGTCCTTTCAGAGCCTGCTGATCCTGTGCAAAGATGTTCGGTCGAAAATTTTGATTTCCTCTGAAATTGTTGCCCTCTCGTTGGTTTTGTAACCTGTATTCGTGTTTGCCACTAGATCCGAGGTCCCTTCTACGTTTTTGCGCTTTTTATTACTCATGTTCTGAGGGTTGATGTTGCTCTGATTCGGGTTCTGGCTACGCTTGGTCACAGTGTTCTTTCCCTTTGCAGACTTCTCATCATCCGAGTCTGTGTCCTTTGTTTTATCAGACTCCGCATACTTTGTCATGGCATCCATCAAATCACCCATATCATTTACGTATCGCTTGATGCGTCCCAGCTTATGCTTCAACGGGTCAAATCTGCAATTTCTTTCCAAAGTTATGACTGCCTGCTGAGCGGTGAGTCCGACAGATGAATGTATAATTTCCGCGATGCGCTGAGACAAGTGCTGGGCAGACTCCCCTTCCTTCTGAATACAGTTTTCCAGGTCTGTAATGGTCGTCGGTTGTTTACATCTTCCCTGGAAATTTTTGATGAACTGGTCCTTCAACTCCTGCCACCTATTAATTGAATTTGCGGGCAAATTCTTTAACCAGGACTTCGCAGGTCCTTCTAACATCACACTTAAGTACCGCGCGCATACTGCGTCGCTTACTTCCAATATCTTCATGGCCATATCATACACCTTCTATCCAATCCACAGGCTCCATGTCTGGCGTATAGTTTACAACTCTGCGAGGCCCTTCAAAATCAGCCGGTATTCTCTCGTTCCTGATTGCCGGACCAAGACACTATATGCCAATCATACGAGACCCAGTCGGGGCAAGGTTTGAGACTGCATTCTGAACTTGGGGTTGAACATGACCCGGATTTCTGTTTTCTAGTTCCGCAACTCTGTGTCTTGTATTTATAACTCCAAGCGCATAGGACACAGTTTGCCTGGGTGGGATAGGTTGTTGCCGGTTTGCGTTGCTAGAGGCGGCCGGAATTGGTGAATTTCCATGGTGACTTCTTGGCAAGGAATTCCTGCTATTGTATGGAGTTGAGTGTATCCTGTCCTGGTTACTGTAATTCATCTCCTGAACCACTACTCTTTGCAACATCTCGATAGCCCTCCGAGCTTCAATTCCAATAGGATTATTGGGGTTCACTGGAATCTGTGCCAGACTATTTGTTGCTGCCCAAATGTTATCCATTGGATTGTTGAAATGACCTCGTGGCGTATGGAACCTTTCCTGTAGACGCTGTTCCGGGACCGGAACAGGATTCGGGTTACCATGCAGCTGGATAGGTGGCTGGAAACGTGCCGGATGAACTGGAACTGGAGCGACTGGCGGGTTCATAGGGTGAACTAGCAGAACGGGGTTAGGTGCCCTGGGCATCCCAGCCGGGGATGCGAATAGGTTCTGACAGTTGGTAGGTCCCAATCCTGCGCCGAATTCATTGTTTAAATGGGTATGATAACGCATGTTGTCTATTGAAGCTAACTCCCTCTGTCTGAAGTTTAGATGAATCCCCTCTCTTTCCAGACGTGTTGCTTCCTCCAAGACTTCTGACCGAGCTTTGTTTATACATGTTACCTCCTTCTCGATCTCCCGACGGCCACGACTTATTTCCTGTAGAGGCCTCTCGATCTCTGCATTATGCTGCACCATGTTCTTAGGGGAAATCGAGTAGCCAAGACTTTGTTCAGTGAATCCATCGCGGCTATCAGCTCAGGCCTTGGGTTATATGACGCAGGCATTGTTAAATCAATCATTGTCTCTGCCGGCCCAGAGCTCGTTGGGCCGGGTCCTGTTGAACGCGATTCTGTTGGTCCGACTGGGGCTACCGTTGGGCCCGTTGGTGCTGTTCCTGCGCCTCCTGGTCCTCCTAGAACTGGACGCAAAGTTGAAATAGTGTCTGTAATTAAACTGCCACTAGCGTCATACCTGGGCTCCGTAGGTCGTGCTGATCCAGCCATGTAAACAGTTGCATGATGAGTTGTTTTTGTTAGACTCTGCAGATCTGGCTCAAGATCTCCTCCCAACCTATCTTCAAAGAGCTGGTGGATGGATCCCGTTTCGTCATGGTCATCATTGTTTCCAACTGAAGATTCACCATCAGAGTATATCATCGTAGCTTCCTCCTAGACTGAGTCTGACTGCTGGTCTAGGTCTGGGCCCGTTCCTCCTACGAAGCCAACAAAAATGTGGATGCCACCGAAGGGGACTCGAAATCCTGACTCCACCGACGCGAACTCTGGACCCCACGTGTCATGGTTGTACTAGTTTCCACGCTGGCTCCTCCTGAGCCGGCCTATCGCGAGCTTCGCGATCCCAGGTAAGGCTCCTTCCGAAAACATGGCGCTTCCACGAGCAGGCCCCACGGTGGGCGCCAATTGTCGTGGTGTTGTCACGGCAAGTGTCCTCATGCGAGAACTAGAATGCGAGGCCATTTCTACTGAGCGATACTTTGAAAGGTTTAAGGCAGAAAAGAGACACCCGAGTTTACCCAAGTTCGGCCCCTCGATTGAGGGTAAAACCTACTCCTGCTTTCTTACTATCAGGAAACAAGGTCTCGATTACAAAGGGTGCTTTCGGCTCTCGATGTCTCAAGTTACCTTGCTATCGACTTAGAGCTTGTTGATGACACACAAGTACAGGGGGTGTATCGTAGTACTTTCGATAAATAAGAGTTTCGAACCCAACGAGGAGAAGAAGGTGTTGACAAGCAGTTTCGATGAAGGAATAACTATAAATACTGGAAAACAGATTTGTAGGGGTTTTTGATATTGCAGATAAATAAAGTGCGAGTAAATAAAATGCAGTAGTAATAATTGCAGCGAGTGGCCGAATCCTTTCTTTAGCAAAGGACAACCGGTGAGTTTACTTATGATTAACAAACGTTCTCGAGGAGGTTTGTGTCAAGTGCTTTTGTTCCATGCAGTTGAATAACTTTGGTGTTTTGATAAATGTTGTGTGAGTGAATTTATGCTAATGTACCGTCCCATCCAAGACTAATACATACTTGTGATTATACCCCTTGCAAGAATCCTCAACTACAAGAAAGTAATTAAGAAATAAATCTAACCACGACTTTAAACTCCGGGATCCTACGCTCCCTCGTGTAATGGTTTCCTAACGGGGGGTTTAGGTTTTGTCACTCCGGCAACCCCACAATTAGTAGCCAAATACACGATGCATTCCCCTAGGCCATAAATGGTGAAGTATCATGTAGTCGATGTTCACATGACACCACTAGAAGAATAACACCAAAACTTAAATATCAAACATTAATATTATTCAACATTACTTCACTACTAACAACTTGACTTCTCCCATGTACTCAAGAACAACACGAACTACTCACAACACATCATATGGATCATAATCAGAGGTGATATAATGGATTATAACAATCTGGTCATAAAGTCCAAACACCGATAAATCTCACAAGCATCAACTACTAACAAGTAATCCACACCGAGAGAGAGAGATCGAATGCAAAACAACGATAGAGGCCCCTGATTGTTACAGCAAGATGAAGGTGGATGATGAGGGTGATGGTGCTGGTGGTGATGACGATGATGATGCCCGGAGCGATGACGGTGACGATGGCGGTGATTTCCCCTCTCCGGAGAGGAATTTCCCCGGCAGATTTCTCCCTGCCAGAGAGCTTTTCTCTCTCGGGTGTTTTCCACCCCGCAGCGGCGGCGGAATAATTCTTCGATGATGGAATGAGGCTTAGGGTTCCCTAGGGGTCAGGGAGGCCAAAGATGACCCCCGGGAGTGGACCAGGGTGGCCACACCCCTAGGTGGCGCGGCTAGGGGAAGGCGCGCCACCCCTAGGTGTGGGCCCCTGGTGGCCCCCCTCTGGATCCCCTTCTGGCTGTGTTCCTCCTCGGGACTTTTAGGAACCCCCGGATGTCCCCCTTCTTCTTCTGCTCTTCTGAAATATGGTATCTCGACGGTGCTTTTTTCATCAGATTTCTGGTCCCGGTGTTTATTCTCCAAAAATTATAAAACATGCAAAATAAGATAAAATAACATAAGAGATGCATCATAACATGAAATATATCGATGAATAGTAGAAAATTATGATATAAAATAGTGATGCAAAATGGACGTATCACTTGTCCTTCTACGTCCCAGGGCCTCGCCTTATATAGTGGTCGAGTCCCCCGGGTTACAACGGATCCGGGTTATACCTGTCGTCGGAGTCCTAGTTATATCCGGTTCTGGGTAGTTCCGTTCCTGTTCTCCCTGTGAGCTGTTTGTCTCCGTCCGGCATTGGGCTGATCTCCAAGCCATGGGCCCTTACGCCTCCCAGCTGAGACAGCGGGACGGTCCTCTGTCTTCTCCGGGTTACGCAAATGGTAACCCCGGCGTTCTTTCTGCCGAGTGATCATCACGATTTGGTTCTCCTTGCTATAAACCGGACCAGACACTCTAAGCCGGATCAAGTGTATTCCGGTTTATATGATCGGTTGGTGAGGATCCCCCTCACCTATTCCCCCTATAAAACTACTAGTAATTAAGGTGCTTCTTTTAATAAAGCACTGGAGCAAAGCATTAGCACTCCGTGAACACACGTGATCCTCACATCACAACCATCCCCTCCGGTTGTCCCAATTTCTGTCACTTTGGGGACTCGGGTTCCGTACAATAACATGTGTAAAAAACTTGCAAATATGATCAAGAAACATAATTATACTCATGAAACAATAACATGTTAAGATCTAAGATCATGGCACTCGGGCCCTAGTGACAAGAATTGAGCATAACAAGTTGTAATAACGGTAGAAAACACTAACAATAGATACTAGGCACTATGCCCTAACAATCTGGCCTTATTACATGATCAATCTCATCCAATCCCTTCCATCCCTCTCAGCCTACAGCGGTGTTTACTCACACATGGACGGGGGAATCATGGATGGTTGATGGAGAAGAGGTGGCGGTGTCGATGGCGATGATCTCCTTTGATTCCCCGTCCCGGCAGGGCGCCAGAACAGGAACATCTGATCCCCAAATCGAGTTTCGAGGTGGCGACAGTGCTCTGTTGTGTTTCTGTGGAATATGATGAACCCCCCTCGGTTTTTAGGTTACGGGGCAGAAGTAGTCGAAAGGGTAGTCCAAGGGGGTGCCGGGGTGGCCCACACCACCAGTCGGCACGACCAAGGGGCGTGCCAGGGGGCCTCCTTCTGGCTCCCGGGGTCTTCTGGTGTTTTAACCTCAATGGGATCTTTTCTGGGCAATTTCCCGAAAGTTGATTTTTCTGCACAAAAACGAAACACCAAGGTAATTCTGCTGAAAACAGCGTTAGTCCGTGTTAGTGGTATACAAAACTCACAAGTTTAGAGGAAAACAATAAGAAAAGTGTTCAGAAAAGGAGATACGTTTTGGACGTATCAGTAGTTCATCCCTGGACTACGGGTCCATATCAGTTGCTAGATGGTTTATCTCTCCTCTTTATGCCTCATGTTTAGATCTCGTGAGCTGCCTAACATGTTCAAAATCATCTTATTGTAATGCTACATGTTGGGTTTGCTGGGATCTGATGAATATTTAATGCTATGTCCAGTGATTGTCAATCTATCATGTTCTTTCATGTGTATGGTATTTATGATCTTGCATGCTCTCCATTACTAGTAGATGCTCTGGCCAAGTTGATGCTTGTAACTCCAAGAGG
The DNA here is from genome assembly GCA_028641055.1 of Alopecurus myosuroides. Classification (NCBI taxonomy): domain Eukaryota; kingdom Viridiplantae; phylum Streptophyta; class Magnoliopsida; order Poales; family Poaceae; genus Alopecurus; species Alopecurus myosuroides. The sequence continues at coordinate 112,856,155 of CM054063.1, read as the reverse complement.
GAGTATTTATACTCAATAGTGGGTTCATGCCTCCGTTTCAGTCACGCTCGAGTGACAGAAACATAATGGGTGGGAGATGTGCTGTTGCTATTAGGGAGAAAACAACAATGCTTTATCTAAGGATTATTTTATTGTTTACATTACACACTTTGCTTAATGCAATTATCTGTTGCTTGCAACTTAATACCGAAAGTTTGCTCGGATGATACTCTGAGGGTGAATTATTAGTGATAGATGAAGTTGGATAACGGTCTATGTATCTTGTTGTAATGCTCGCATGAATCACATAGTAATCATCATGTCATGCATATGGACTACGGTGCAACCTTTATATTTGTCAATTGCCCAGGTGTAATTTGTTTACCCAGCATGTTATGTATCTGTTTTGGAGAGACACCTCTAGTGAACTATGGACCTCGGTCCATTTCTTTACATTGATATACAACCGCTGCAACCATTCTTTTCCAACTGCAATTATTGTTCTCTTTCATCTTCTGCAAACAAGTACTACTTTCCACATTATACATCCAATTCTTTGTTTCAGCAAAACCGGTGAGATTGACAACCTCACTGCTTCGTTGGGGCAAAGTAATTTTATCGTGTTGTGTAGATTCCACGTTGCTTGTAACATCCCTGATTTTTGGAAAATGCAAAAATCACAAAAAATTGGAACTTTTTGTTTTCATGTTATGCAAGTCACCAAGAACCAAATGAGAAGCAAGAAACAAAAGGAAACAATACATAATGCAATGAAATTGAAATTACCAATCCAATTATACCTTATTCCATAAACCCTAAAGCCCTCTCAAAATGAGTTTTCATTAGATAAAGAAAACCATTTTATCTTTAGCAAACTTTATTACATAAAATGTTTTCAAATCAACTTACTTTGAAAATGTTTTATAGCCTTTGAAACCAGACAATTATTACCTCTAACAATTTCTATGCCTCAATTATTTTTATGAGAATAACAACTATTTATATTGATATACAAATGTTATTCCAAGTTTTAAACATAAAGTGGTAGTCATAAAATGTTTTTCTTTGAAAATAACATAAAATAGTGCTTGAAACCAATATTGTGACTTAGGGTTTTTCCTCCAAAATTTATTTAGTCACTTTAATAATTATTAAATTTTCCCATTTAAAAAATGGCATTAAGTTACTATTAACCCTTTAATCATATCTTGAAAATAGAATTAAAATTAAGTATGTTGAAACATCACATAGATGTTTTCAATTGAAAGGTTTTATTTTTCCAAAACCATAGAAATAAAATTGAGCTTATTTGGTTTTATAAATAAATAGCTATGATTTACTAAAGAAAACAGAAAAGAAAAAAAATAGAAAACCAGCCCACTGCACTGCCTCCCTACCTCTCGCCCACGCGCGCACGCAAGGCCCAGCAGAAGCCCGGGAGCCCAACAACAAACTGGCCCAGCCGCAGCAGCCTGCCCCAGCTCCTCTCTCTCTTTCAAGCGGGTCCCACGCGATGACATCATGCGTGACATCCCCATCTTCAACCTCCTGCCCAAATCACGCCGAAGAAACGGCCGATTTCAATAACGTAAATTCGGGAAATTAACGCCATTAAATCCCTGCCCTTTTTCTCCCCTTAAAGCCCACCGTATCCTCCCCATTTCCCCTCTCGTGGACGTTTGATTCGTGCCCCGACGCCGCCGATATTTCTCGTCGTAGCCGCACCGGTCTGCGGCCGTGCTCCATTGATTCCGGCAAGGTGAGCCCGTCTCCCAGTCCAAGATCCCCTCTCCCTGGACCCTGTGGCTTTGCGCACCCCCTCACACCTCTATCTTAATTTTTTGCGCAGAGAATCCACCGCACCGTCGACTTCCGAGCTCGCCGGAGGCCGAGTCTTCCCTCCCGCACCGCGCCGTCGGTAGAGACAGCGGGAGGCAATGGAAGCCCCACCATCGAGCTCTACGTGTCGCGCAACGCCTCCTCGTCACATCTCTGCGAGCAGGAGATCACCGGAGCACCTTCTCCAACGAAATTCCGGCGACCAGCGCCACCGCGACGACATCTCCGGCGGCCCAAGACCTAACCGCCGGTGAGCCCCCTCCTGTCTTTTCTCGTCCATTAGATCTAGATCGGACGGTTGATTTTGAATCTGAAGAGGTACGCAATCCAGGCCGCGAGATCTTGAGCCAGCGGCGCTGATGAAATCACTTATCCACGTCACCCTTGCCAAGTCAGCGGCCACGTAGCATCCCAGTCAGCACCTCAAGCCAATTAGATCCAGCCACGTATACCCGGCTAGTTTTCAGTTTTTCTCCCGAATAGAAAATTTAGCAGTTTTGCAGAAAAGTCCCTGAATCTTAGATCTATCATATCTTTTGATCCATAAGGCCAAATTTAGCAATCTTGGACTTTTTGAAAATACCTTGACATCTAGAAACTTTTGGCACTGGCCAAATTCAAATTTGACAAACTTAAATTCGTTCAAATTCAAATATGCTCGTTTGATGAAATTTGGCATAATTCAAATTCTACAAATCCAAAAATTGCAAATAAAATATATTTGAAAACCTTAGGATGTGTACTTTCATAGCCTCTGTCCCAAAATAAGTTTTGATCAAATTAAAATTCAATTTAGAATTAAGTTGCTATTTGTGTATTTTTGACATAGATTTAATTCTATAAATAATTTCAATATAGTTCCTTTTGCAAAATGGTTCCATTTGGTAACCTTGAACCAGAGACATCAGTACCCAACCCTTTTGGACAACCTTGAACCATTTCCTTGCAAGTTGGACCAAAAATCCATCTTAGTGAACCACTAGTTGATCATGCCTTAGATTTTGTTTCTATTCTTTCTACCATTGTTTGTTGTGGCCATTTCGAATCCAAGACCAAGTCCCTTGTATGTAAACCATCTAAGAGACCAAGTAGTGAACCTCAAACACTAGTACTATAGGTTTCTATCTACTCCTCCATCCCCCTATTCTTGCTTCAAGAATCCATCAAGTTAGCAAATGGAAAACAAGACTCAAGCAATAGAAGGCTCTTCACTTTCAACTTGGTGGCAACATGAAGAGCTACAAGGAGGATCAATGAAGAAATTTTGAAGAAAAGACTCCACCACTAGAAGAAACTCAAGGAAGTACAAGTGTGAAGAAATCTAGAAGAAAACATCTCCCTCTCTCTTTCTATCTTTCTCTTATTTCTTTCCAAATTGACTTAGTGGTATTTGTGCCCATCCCATACCTAAACTAAGTAGTGAAGTGAAGATCTTGAAGATTTATCAAGTACAAGAGAAGCTTCACAACAAGGAGGAAACTACAATAGAAGCATGAAGATGAACTTCAAGAAGACAAGCATGTGAAGACTTGGAGCCATCCATACAAGTTGAAGATTTAGAAAGTTGTTTTTGTCCAACCCTTGACCCAAATGGAAAAGCCCAATACTTTATATTGTTATGTCCTTTGATATGAAGTTAGTTTAACCTAGACCTACCTTAACCCAAAATGGAAAGACTAACTTAGATCACTCAAATGTCTTGATGAAGATGACTAAGTGTTACACATTGTTATGTGTTACTTTAGTTGAAATAGATGAAGATGACTAAGTGTTACACATTGTTATGTGTTACTTAAGTGTTACACATTGTTATGTGTTACTCTTGGAACTTCCTCGACAAGTATGTTTATAATAAAGTTAGATAACATCAAACTCAACCTAGTCCATCCCAAGTAAAACCTTGGAATTTCCTTAACAAGTATTGAACTCAAATCTTGACCTTGCCCTAGCCAACTTGGTACAACCCCTTTGGATATGTTAGTTGCTCTGTATGTTTTTCTACACTTGTGTGTTTGTTTGCTAGGATGCTTGTTTATTTTGTTATTGTGTTTTCAATGAATAGATTGTACGGAGAGCAACGATCCTTTGTGAAGAGAGTGTGATATCTTCACCAACTCCAACAAGGCAAGTAACACATCATCAACTACCCATTATTTTCTATATGCATTAGTTGATTTTTGAGTAGTATGCATTGATAGGAAATTTTACTAAGTTATATTATGCTATGCTATTATCCTAGTAGTGTGTAGCCATCTCTTTTATCCTTGTTATTTATAGCCTTAGAACTTGATAGATGCTATGCAATGAGACAAATGATTTTTACTTGATGTTGTGGAAAAATTCTAAGTAACAACTTCACTGAACCACCTGGGTGGATTTGGTTGTTTGGCTGATGAGAGTTGAGTGTCTCCCCGAGGGGTTGTTCACTTGAGGAATGCCACCCAGGAACAAAGTGATTATGATGTTCCCCAAGTTTAGATTGCTTCTAGTGCAACCTTTAGTCATATGGGCTCTGTCTTGATTAATTAAGTTGCGAGGGTTCAGCCTGGGCTTGACAAGCAGATGTAGCATAATTATAGGTGGAACGGGTCTTGCCATTAGGTTGAATTCTTGCTTCTGAAAGATCTCGTCTCAATCTTCTCCTTTCCTTAATGCACTCAGGGTGTATAGGATGTTTGGGCTGATTTGAGTCTGAAGGTGAAAGTGCACAAGCTCTGCAGAGTCAACAAACTAAGATCTTAGCCATGTCCCCGGTTATGGACAACTATGAGCAGCTGGACAAGGATGGACGGAAGAATCACATCACCATTTTCAATAAGTAAAATTTTGACCAAGTGAACAGTAGTTGTGGTACTTGGATCTTAATCCAATGTTGCCACCCTTTGAAAAGAAAAGTTTGTTTTACAAAAGTAATAGGAGAAAACTGGCTTTATGCAAACTTAGCCAAAACTCCACTCAGCCAAATGAGCATGTAGTATTAGTCTTGCCATTTATATCCACCATAGTGTTACTTGCCACTACATTAAATTGTATTGACTCCCTTGTGGCTGCATATTCCATATTGCAGATGTTTCTAAAGACGAGTGAGGATTTCGTTTAGGATCTCGAGACTATCGCCAACATGTTTTTCCTGTGGCACATGAAGAAGATGGGCTCAATGTGTACTATGTTTTCTGCTGTATATCTTTGTTTTCTGCTAGTCTTCTAAGACTATGCAAGTTTTAATACTATTTTGTAAAGACTGCATCATGCGATGTAATAGAATTTGATGCATTTGCATGATATTTCATTTTGTACTGTGGTGCTAGCAATTGATCCAGGGACTAGCACACTAACACATGTATTCCATCTTTATTAAAAGTTGGGATGCTACAAAATGGTATCTGAGCATTGTGTTGCCTGTAGATTTCGAGACCCTAAGTTTGGAAAAGACCCTAGGATTGAAAACTTTCTATGTTCAAACTTTCTAGAAACAAAACAATCATCTTAATTCTTCTCATATCATCTCATCTATTATTCACCTTCAAAATTTTCTAGGTGACCTACCTCTTCAATACCATCAAGACAGGAATGTTGATGACCATACCAAGAAGTGCAAGGAGTATTTTCACCGCATGAAGACCTACACTCAAGATTATTGAAGAATTTGAAGAAAAACATAGACTTCCCGACAATCAAGAACACCTCAAGACATGGAGAGAATAATATGAAGAAAAGCTCAAGAAGATATAGATGAGACCACCAATCTAGTTACTTGGTTTGAACAGCTTTAACGTGTTAGTGTATTGATCATACCAATGAGTGTGGTATGACAATATTAATCTGTTTTCTAAAACCATATTGTTTTGGGTGATGATTGTGTTGCTATATGTTTGTTATGTGTTGTTTGCAAGATGAGTTTCCTTGATCTGCTGTGTTGGCGAAGGAATTTCTTTAGTCTCTTTCTAATCTCTACTCTTTCATGCTAAGCCAAACCAAAACGCATACCCATTCAACAACCCTATTGGGCTACCCTATGAAGTGCAACAACAAACCTTTCACCCAAGAATGCCATGACTAGTTCTTTATAAAGACACAAGCCATCCAATTGAAGGATATCATAGATTTCTAGATGTTGATCTTTTGTGTGAAGGAACAATGACATCCCCATGATCAATGCCAACTACATCATAAGGAGCAGGAAGCCAATCAACAAGTGAAGAAAGACAAGTGAACCCCAAGTTGCATGAGATATGATGATTTCAGAGCCAACTACACCAAGAGAAGAAATAACGAAGGAACACAACTATCCAGTTTGTGTTACATAGGAGTTTTACAAAACCCACTAGTTGAGAAATGACAGTTAGCTCAAGTTTGTCTTATAGATTGGAAACTTTCTGTTAGACAAGTGAGGTGACATAGTGTTATTAAACAAGATTCATCAATCCAAGTACAAGGTAATGATTGAGTGCAACATGGATTGGCCCCCATTGTGACTACTCACATTATTCACTTTTGCTATGAGGAATGTTAAATCCGAGTGACATACCTATTTGAGAGACGACGATGCTAAACCTAAACCATAAGATGGTAGAATACAATAATGACCCTATGTTAGTGTTACTGAAAACGTACTATTTTCGGTGAGGATCAAGCCAAACTTGGAGCTATCAAGCAATGGAAGATTTTGCCTACCATGAGAGTTTCTTTAGAAATAGCATGACGTTTGCCTTCAAGGATGACAACAACAAGATGGAAGATTTCCAAGGATATCAAAACACCAAGTTGAGAGTGAACCAAACGCTTTTGATTGACCCAAAGAGTGACCCCTCAGTGTCGAAGGTAGTTCAAAATACCTATGTTGGTCTACAACTCTACTGCGAAGGAAAGTTCTACTCAAGCCAGTCTAAATCAATCTATACTCCAATCTAATGATAATAGACTACCCACAAAAGTTTCTTTTAAGGGTGGTAGCCCACCCAATTGTTCTGGAACCCAATTATCCAAAGCCTGATCTTTCTTTCTAGCCTTCCCAAATCTCAGGACGAGATTTCTTTTAAGGGTGGTAGTCTGTAACATCCCTGATTTTTGGAAAATGCAAAAATCACAAAAATTTGAAACTTTTTGTTTTCATGTTATGCAAGTCACCAAGAACCAAATGAGAAGCAAGAAACAAAAGGAAACAATACATAATGCAATGAAATTGAAATTACCAATCCAATTATACCTTATTCCATAAACCCTAAAGCCCTCTCAAAATGAGTTTTCATTAGATAAAGAAAACCATTTTATCTTTAGCAAACTTTATTACATAAAATGTATTCAAATCAACTTACTTTGAAAATGTTTTATAGCCTTTGAAACCAGAGAATTATTACCTCTAACAGTTTCTATGCCTCAATTATTTTTATGAGAATAACAACTATTTATATTGATATACAAATGTTATTCCAAGTTTTAAACATAAAGTGGTATTCATAAAATGTTTTGCTTTGAAAATAACATAAAATAGTACTTGAAACCAATATTATGACTTAGGGTTTTTCCTCCAAATTTTATTAAGTCACTTTAATAATTATTAAATTTTCCCATTTAAATGGCATTAAGTTACTATTAACCATTTAATCATATCTTGAAAATAGAATTAAAATTAAGTATGTTGAAACATCACATAGATGTTTTCAATTGAAAGGTTTTATTTTTCCAAAACCATAGAAACAAAATTGAGCTTATTTGGTTTTATAAATAAATAGCTATGATTTACTAAAGAAAACAGAAAAGAAAAAAAAATAGAAAACCAGCCCACTGCACTGCGTCCCTATCTCTCGCCCACGCGCGCACGTAAGGCCCAGCAGAAGCCCCCGAGCCCAACAGCAAACTGGCCCAGCCGCAGCAGCCTGCCCCAGCTCCTCTCTCTCTTTCAAGCGGGTCCCACACGATGACATCATGCGTGACATCCCCATCTGCAACCTCCTGCCCAAATCACGCCGAAGAAACGGCCGATTTCAATAACGTAAATTCGGGAAATTAACGCCATTAAATCCCTGCCCTTTTTTCTCCCCTTAAAGCCCACCGTATCCTCGCCATTTCCCCTCTCGTGGACGTTTGATTCGTGCCCCGACGCCTCCTATATTTCTCGTCGTAGCCGCACCGGTCTGCGACCGTGCTCCATTGATTCCGGCAAGGTGAGCCCGTCTCCCAGTCCAAGACCCCCTCTCCCTGGACCCCGTGGCTTTGCGCACCCCCTCACACCTCTATCTTTATTTTTCGCGCAGAGAATCCACCGCACCGTCGACTTCTGAGCTCGCTGGAGGCCGAGTCTTCCCTCCCGCACCGCGCCGTTGGCAGAGACAGCGGGAGGCAACGGAAGCCCCACCATTGAGCTCTACGTGTCGCGCAACGCCTCCTCGTCACCTCTCTGCGAGCAGGAGATCACCGGAGCACCTTCTCCAACGAAATTCCGGCGAACAGCGCCACCGCGACGACATCTCCGGTGGCCCAAGCCCTAACCGCCGGTGAGCCCCCTCCTATCTTATCTCGTCCTTTAGATCTAGATCGGACGGTTGATTTTGAATCCGAAGAGGTACGAAATCCAGGCCGCGAGATCTTGATCCAACGGCGATGATGAAATCACTTATCCACGTCACCCTTGCCAAGTCAGCGGCCACGTAGCATCCCAGTCAGCACCTCAAGCCAATTAGATCCAGCCATGTGTACCCGGCTAGTTTTCAGTTTTTCTTCCGAATAGAAAATTTAGCAGTTTTGCAGAAAAGTCCCTGAATCTTAGATCTATCATATCTTTTGATCCATAAGGCCAAATTTAGCAATCTTGGACTTTTTGAAAAGCCCTTGACATCTAGAAACTTTTGGAACTGGCCAAATTCAAATTTGACAAACTTAAATTTGTTCAAATTCAAATATACTCGTTTGATGAAATTTGGCATAATTCAAATTCTACAAATCCAAAAATTGCAAATAAAATATATTTGAAAACCTTAGGATGTGTACTTTCATACCTTCTGTCCCAAAATATGTTTTGATCAAATTAAAATTGAATTTAGAATTAAGTTGCTATTTGTGTATTTTTGACATAGATTTAATTCTATAAATAATTTCAATATAGTTCCTTTTGCAAAATGGTTCCATTTGGTAACCTTGAACCAGAGACATTAGTACCCAACCCTTTTGGACAACCTTGAACCATTTCCTTGCAAGTTGGACCAAAAATCCATCTTAGTGAACCACTAGTTGATCATGCCTTAGATTTTGTTTCTATTCTTTCTACCATTGTTTGTTGTGGACATTTCGAATCCAAGACCAAGTCCCTTGTATGTAAACCATCTAAGAGACCAAGTAGTGAACCTCAAACACTAGTACTATAGGTTTCTATCTACTCCTCCATCCCCCTATTCTTGCTTCAAGAATCCATCAAGTTAGCAAATGGAAAACAAGACTCAAGCAATAGAAGGCTCTTCACTTTCAACTTGGTGGCAACATGAAGAGCTACAAGGAGGATCAATGAAGAAATTTTGAAGAAAAGACTCCACCACTAGAAGAAACTCAAGGAAGTACAAGTGTGAAGAAATCTAGAAGAAAACATCTCCCTCTCTCTTTCTATCTTTCTCTTATTTCTTTCCAAATTGACTTAGTGGTATTTGTGCCCATCCCATACCTAAACTAAGTAGTGAAGTGAAGATCTTGAAGATTTATCAAGTACAAGAGAAGCTTCACAACAAGGAGGAAACTACAATAGAAGCATGAAGATGAACTTCAAGAAGAAAAGCATGTGAAGACTTGGAGCCATCCATACAAGTTGAAGATTTAGAAAGTTGTTTTTGTCCAACCCTTGACCCAAATGGAAAAGCCCAATACTTTATATTGTTATGTCCTTTGATATGAAGTTAGTTTAACCTAGACCTACCTTAACCCAAAATGGAAAGACTAACTTAGATCACTCAAATGTCTTGATGAAGATGACTAAGTGTTACACATTGTTATGTGTTACTTTAGTTGAAATAGTGAGATCACCTTGGTGAACTCTTGGAACTTCCTCGACAAGTATGTTTATAATAAAGTTAGATAACATCAAACTCAACCTAGTCCATCCCAAGTAAAACCTTGGAATTTCCTTAACAAGTATTGAACTCAAATCTTGACCTTGCCCTAGCCAACTTGGTACAACCCCTTTGGATATGTTAGTTGCTCTGTATGTTTTTCTACACTTGTGTGTTTGTTTGCTAGGATGCTTGTTTATTTTGTTATTGTGTTTTCAATGAATAGATTGTACGGAGAGTAACGATCCTTTGTGAAGAGAGTGTGATATCTTCACAAACTCCAACAAGGCAAGTAACACATCATCAACTACCCATTATTTTCTATATGCATTAGTTGATTTTTGAGTAATATGCATTGATAGGAAATTTTACTAAGTTATATTATGCTATGCTATTATCCTAGTAGTGTGTAGCCATCTCTTTTATCCTTGTTATTTATAGCCTTAGAACATGATAGATGCTATGCAATGAGACAAATGATTTTTACTTGATGTTGTGGAAAAATTCTAAGTAACAACTTCAATGAACCACCTAGGTGGATTTGGTTGTTTGGCTGATGAGAGTTGAGTGTCTCCCCGAGGGGTTGTTCACTTGAGGAATGCCACCCAGGAACAAAGTGATTATGATGTTCCCCAAGTTTAGATTGCTTCCAGTGCAGCCTTTAGTCATATGGGCTCTGTCTTGATTAATTAAGTTGCGAGGGTTCAGCCTGGGCTTGACAAGCAGATGTAGCATAATTATAGGTGGAACGGGTCTTTCCATTAGGTTGAATTCTTGCTTCTGAAAGATCTCATCTCAATCTTCTCCTTTCCTTAATGCACTCAGGGTGTATAGGATATTTGGGATGATTTGAGTCTGAAGGTGAAAGTGCACAAGCTCTGCAGAGTCAACAAACTAAGATCTTAGCCGTGTCCCCGGTTATGGACAACTATGAGCAGCTGGACAAGGATGGACGGAAGAATCACATCACCATTTTCAATAAGTAAAATTTTGACCAAGTGAACAGTAGTTGTGGTACTTGGATCTTAATCCAATGTTGCCACCCTTTGAAAAGAAAAGTTTGTTTTACAAAAGTGATAGGAGAAAACTTGCTTTATGCAAACTTAGCCAAAACTCCACTCAGCCAAATGAGCATGTATTACTAGTATTGCCATTTATATCCACCATAGTGTTACTTGCCAATACATTAAATTGTATTGACTCCCTTGTGGATGCATATTCCATATTGCAGATGTTTCTGAAGACGAGTGAGGATTTCGTTTAGGATCTCGAGACTATCGCCAACATGTTTTTCCTGTGGCACATGAAGAAGATGGGATCCATGTGTACTATGTTTTCCGCTGTATATCTTTGTTTTCTGCTAGTCTTCTAAGACTATGCAAGTTGTAATACTATTTTGTAAAGACTAGATCATGCGATGTAATAGAATTTGATGCATTTGCATGATATTTCATTTTGTACTGTGGTGCTAGCAATTGATCCAGGGACTAGCACACTAACACAGGTATTCCATCTTTATTAAAAGTTGGGATGCTACATTGCTACTGAACCGGTAGTGCGCCCTGCCAACATCAGCTGCATCAACCTTCGGAAGTGATTTCTTTATCCTACTGGTCGATTCAACCTTGATTTCATTCTGATGGAAAACTTGTCTCTGCACTCTTCACACCCTATGATATGGGGTGGCCTGATCTTCTCGTTGAGCTTCTCTCTCTTTTTGTGGTTTTCTGGATTTTGTGATAACTAGTGCTACACTGAGACCTCTCACTTGGATTACCCCTGTTGCCAGATGCAACAACAACCAATCCCTTTGGATATTCTCAACTACACACTCTTGCACACGTAATCAAAGATCACGAGTGGTCCTGTATCCCCCTATTCCCAGATGGAATAACAAGATATCACGCAACTTTGCAATGGTAACACCACCAACAAGGTGGGGATAACTTTCAGATGAACATGGTTCAATCTAGAAAATCTAGGGTTTAATTTCAACTTGGTCTAACTATTCCACAGGCAGGTGGGGGGTATAAGAGAGGGAGGGGTGCGCCCTCAAGGTGCCTTGCGCAAGCAAACCTACCACCACTCGAATAGGACTCCTACTTGGACTAACACATAGATACAAACCGACCCACCTAGGCGATTCGGCGCAATATGGCATACAAGCCATGCCTAATATTATTAGGACTTGATCATGGCGCATTTAACCCTATGGAGGCACCATCCCCTTGTTCTCAACCTTGCAACAATTGTTTTCACCAATTGCTAGATTGTTTTCATCACTTGTACTTCTGTTTTCATCATGGCTTGATTGTTTTCAACACTTGTAAGCTTGTTTTCCATCAGCCACCTATTGTTTTCCAACTCATCTTGAGGTCATCCTCCATCCATGTTTGTGTTAACAATAACCCTCCTAATAAATAATAACATAGCTTAGGTAGTATAACATTCTTATACTCACAAACAATATTTAATAATCGGAAAGAATTCACCTTAAAATAATCATCAGTGAGACTTAATATTTCTTTCCAATTCAAGCATAAATAATCTTCATGTACCTCTATTATATCCCTATCATGTTCCCTTTATTCAAGACAAGACGTCCTCGGCTTGTTGTATGCTGAAAGTGGAATAAATAAAAAGAACAATGTGTACGCACAATACATATAACTATAATGAGGTGAATTAGTTGTTATCATATCATAAAATTGTGCCCAAAACATGTGACCACGAATTTTGCTTGAAAACATCACATAATTGTCATAGCACTCCATAAAATAGCAATCACAATTGCAAATATAAGTGAAGCTCATTAAATCATGATCAAAAGGAGAATCATATGTGTATATATTTTTATTGTTTCGTATCACTTCAAGTGTTCTCACAGAAGATCTATGATCAAATTTATGTTTATTAGTACACTCAAAGTGGGAATATGCTTATTATTTTCATCATGAAAATTGCAACTTAGTTTGCAAATATAAGTGAAGAACAATTTATTAGCACATTTATGTGACAAGTATTGTGGCAAAGCAAACATATGTGTAAGATCATGTTCATATGTAGGAAATTGTAACCTATCTACCCAAGGCAATACATTGTTTAATTCGGCCACTTTATCACAAGTTATGCATATGTGATCCACCATAAAAATTTCACTCATGTTATAATCACCAATGAAGTTAAAAGTGAAAGAAGAAACACAATTGCTAGAATTTACATATGAAATTTCATTAACCTTTTTCATAGCACTTTGCACACTAATTGATTCATTTAACATGATGTAATCCACAATATCATTAGGTGGTATCTTAGCAAGTACTTCTTTATGTGACATCAACACCACATGATTAAATTTCGAAATTATCACATTATCACATGTAGGTGGACTATCTATACTTGTTAACTCACAAGAATCAACTAGCAATTTAGTGGGTTCACATAAATCAATACTTGAGATGGGTAACACGAAATCAGAACCTTTATCAATAGCATCCTCCTCATAATTATTAGGTACCAATTCATCTACCTCAAGTTGTGATGCAGGTTCTACTTGTTGTTCCTCCCTTTCTTCAAAAGTAACCTGCAAATCACAAGAAACAATACTAGGAACAATGACATGCTCCTCCAATGGTGGGGATGATGATGTTACTATGGGCTCCCTTTCTTCAAAAGTCTACACATGAGAAGAAACAACACTAGGAATAGATATTATTTCATTAGTAGTGATAATGCTTGGCTTTTGGATTGGTGAAAAAATTCTTCTTCTAGGAGCCATAGGAACCTCTTCGGCCATACTCTTTTCTACTTTCCTTGCTGTGTGCAATAATTCATCCAAAGTACTATATTCAACACGCCTCACTTGGAGTCTAATTGAAAATCGTAATCCGGAATAAAATCTTTGCATTGTACTTTGTTGATCCTCTACAACCCGAGATAATTGTAGCAATGACATCCTCTCTATGTAATATGCATCCACTGATTTTTCCTTTTGTCTTAAGTATCTCAATTTTTTATAATTCTCCTCATCAACAAAAACATCCTTAGCTAGTAAGCTTTGCATGTTGTTAATCATTGTTGACATTTTGGAGACTTGTGCTTGCATATCTTCAAGAAGTTCTTTAGTTCCCTTCCTAACCTGCACATACTCAACAACACTAGAAACACCCATTATATTAGTGAAAACAAAAATCAATGGGATGTGGTTTTCTCTCACAACTCACTCAAAACAAAGCAAAGATGGCTTCACTTAATGTTCCAAGAGAGAAAAAAAAGATCAACTTACCACAAGTTCCAATGAAAATTGTACCAAGTGTGAGAAGAGAATATCCAGGATATGATAGTACCACAAAGAAAAACAGGGTATATGGTGGAGCTCGGCTTGGGATTCCTAAAAACACCAAAAACAAGTCCTATTTGCTACTTGTGATGATAAAATAACACCTAGGGAAACACACACCAAGTATGGAGGCAAATTTGGCAATGCAAATATGTGTAGGAAATTTTGCAATGCACTGGAAAGACACTAGCCAAGCTCAAATAATATTCAAGCACAAGATTGCTCAATGTTGTGTCAATATAGCAATGGTTAAAACAGCTCGACAAAAAGATCAATGTAACTCAAGGCCTTTTTGCTTTTCTCAATTCTGTTTTTCTCCTTTTTAAGACTTTTTACTGGCCAAATAACAACACTAGGAGCAATACTATCAAGTGATAACAATGCTATGAACAATGTGACACAAGTATGTGATAAAGAGCAGCCTGAAAACGAGCAAAATATAGCTATTCTTATTGGGTAAGGTACCTATTTGTTGCTGTAGAAAGGCTTTGTCTAAGGCTCACAAAGTTCGGACTTGACACCCTAAAGAAATTGGAAAAGAAAAATAAAACTGAAAACTATCTATACTAATGGAATTGCCCACGGCAGGATTTTGGAACCACGGCAGAGAAATTGCTTGTTTTCGTACCGCGTCAGCGCGTTGTGAACCGTGTGGTAAGGAAAACGAGCACACGGTGGAGGATTTCGCAGTGGTGGTGTGGGGCGCGCAGCAGCTGTGTAGCGCACGGCAGGAATAGGTCGCGACAGCGAATCGGCGAGTTCTTGTGCCGCGGCAGCACGCTGGGGACGCTGCTGGTAAGGGCGATGCGGTGGTCCGGGGGCGTTTGGTAAGCGTGCGATGGTGTGAAAACGAGAGTGATAAGGAGTCCGACTGCAGCTAGACCACGGCAGCGTTTTGGAAGTTTTCTGTGCCACGGCAGAAAGTACGGATCCAACTCGAAAACAAGTAAGCCCACCACTCGGATTGGAACTTTTGAGGGCACGTTTTTAGGGCAGATCTGATAGCGACCAGGGGAGGTTCACGGCAGCGATTTGGCAAGTTTTTCTGCCACGGCAAGAACTCAATGCCAACTCGAATAACAAGAACAACCACCAATCGGATGGAAAGTTTGAGGGGATTTCGGTGGACACCAAAGGTAAAACTCGAAGGATACTAAACCCTAAACCTAGATCAAAATAACAAGACACAAAAGGAGAAAAAGAAACACAAAATCAAACACAAGACATCAACTAGACACTTGACAATGGTGATCTAAGGCTATGGCAACAACTAGACCTAAAAAATTTGTGTTGCTTTTTCTGTATAGGAAATAAAAACAACTAGACTAGGGATAAATTTGCTCACCGAGGCAACCTGAAAATCTGATACCATATGATATGGGGTGGCTCGATCTTCTCGTTGAGCTTCTCTCTCTTTTTGTGGTTTTCTGGATTTTGTGATAACTAGTGCTACACTGAGACCTCTCACTTGGATGACCCCTGTTGCCAGATGCAACAACAACCAATCCCTTTGAATATTCTCAACTACACACTCTTGCACACGTAATCAAAGATCACGAGTGCTCCTGTATCCCCCTATTCCCAGATGGAATAACATGATATCACGCAACTTTGCAATGGTAACACCACCAACAAGGTGGGGATAACTTTCACACGAACATGGTTCAATCTAGAAAATCTAGGGTTTAATTTCAACTTAGTCTAACTATTCCACATGCAGGTGGGGGGTATAAGAGAGGGAGGGGTGCGGCCACAAGGTTCCTTGCGCAAGCAAACCTTCCCCCACTCGAATAGGACTCCTACTTGGACTAACACATAGATACAAACCGACCCACCTAGGGGGTTCGGCCCAATATGGCATACAAGCCATGCCTAATATTATTAGGACTTGATCATGGCGCATTTAACCCTATGGAGGCACCATCCCCTTGTTCTCAACCTTGCAACAATTGTTTTCACCAATTGCAAGATTGTTTTCATCACTTGTACTTCTGTTTTCATCATGGCCTGATTGTTTTCAACACTTGTAAGCTTGTTTGCCATCAGCCACCTATTGTTTTCCAACTCATCTTGAGGTCATCCTCCATCCATTTTTGTGTTAACAATAACCCTCCTAATAAATAATAACATAGCTTAGGTAGTATAACATTCTTATACTCACAAACAATATTTAATAATAGGAAAGAATTCACCTTAAAATAATCATCAGTGAGACTTAATATTTCTTTCCAATTCAAGCATAAATAATCTTCATGGACCTCTATTATGTCCCTATCACCCTACAATTGGGGTCTCCCAACGAGCATCAGCCTCCATCAGCACGCATGCTATCTAACATTGTCCGTGTCAAAACATGGACACCGAGAGTGACCAACGTCCAGCCCACTGATTTGTTCGGCAGTGGGCGAGGCAGACTCCTGCTCTGTCTCTTCTAGGTTGGTGGAATATGGGGTAGAGGGAGAGCCAAAGGCACAACACACGAACACGGATATTTACCTTGGTTCAGGCCATCGCGAGATGGAACCTTGCATCCTGCATTCCTGATCTGGGATTATCCTGTTCCATACGGAAGGGGTCGTCAAAGAACAATGTATACTCATGATTATTGATGGAGGGAGCTGCAACAATTTGGCAAGTGTTGCGATGGTAGAGAATCTCTCCCTTCAAACAAAGCCACATCCTCGTCCTTACTACATACAATGGTTCAACAACAGCGGCAAGGTTAAAATATCACGTACTGTTTGTGTGCATTTTACTATTGCTACATATACTGATTTAGTTGATTGTGATGTGGTACCTATGCAAGCATGCTCTCTTTTACTCGGTAGACCATGGCAATTTGATAAAAAAATTGTACATCATGGTAGTACAAATAAATACACTCTGGTTCATAAGGATAAAAAAATTGCTTTGCTTCCTATGTCTCCTGAACAAATTTTGACAGATGACATTGCTAGAGATAGTAAGGCAAAGTAACAAGAGATTAACAAGAGTGAAAAATCAGATTGTGGCTAAAGAATTGCAGCAACATAAGACGAATACAAATTCGTCATCTTCACATGAGATTAAATTGACAAGTCCATGTTTCTTAGCTAGCAAATCTGATATTACTGATTTGGATATTCTCAATTCTATTTGCTATGATATTGTGTGCAAAGAGGTGTTATTTTCATTTGAGGATTTGCCTCCCTCTTTGCCTTCTGCTGTCACTAACATTTTGCAGGAGTCTGTGGATGTTTTTCTACAAGATGTACCACCGAGATTACCACCTATTAGAAGGATTGAGCACCAGATTGATTTAATTCCCGGTGATTCACTACCAAACAGGGCGCCCTATCATACCAACCCCGAGGAGACAAAAGAGATTCAGCGTCACATACAGGAGCTACTTGAGAAAGGTCATATACGTGAATCCCTTAGTCCTTGTGTTGTCCCTGTTTTGTTGGTACGAAAAAAGGATGGCACATCTCGTTTTGTTGTTGATTGCCGGGCCATTAATAATATTACTATTCGATATCTTAATCCCATTCTTAGATTAGAGGATATGATTGATGAATTAAGTGGTTCTATTCTATTTTCCGAAGCTGATTTGTATAGTGGATACCATCAAATTCGTAAGAAATTGGGAGATGAATGGAAAACAGCATTTAAAACTAAGTTCGGTTTATATGTGTGGTTGGTTAGGCCTTTTGGGTTAACTAATGCACCTAGCACTTTCATGCGATTAATGAATGAAGTTTTATGTGCTTTTATTGGACAATTTGTGGTAGTCTATTTTGATGATATATTGATTTATAGCAAACCTTGGATGATCACTTGGAACATTTGTGTGCTGTTTTTAATGCCTTGTGATCTGCGCATTTGTTTGGTAACCTTGGTAAGTGCACCTTTTGCATAGACCTTATTTCTTTTCTTGGCTATGTTGTTACTCCACAGGAAATTGAAGTTGATAAAGACAAGATTGAAGCTATTGAGAGTTGGCCGCAACCAAAAACAGTCACACAAGTGCGGAGTTTTCTTAGCCTCGCAGGATTTTATAGGAGTTTTGTGAAAGATTTCAGCACCATTGCTGGCCCTCTCAATGAATTGACAAGGAAAGATGTTCCTTTTGTGTGGGGTACACAATAAAATTAGGCCTTCAAGTTTTAAAGGATAAGTTGACATATGCTCCTTTGCTACAACTTCCTGATTTTAGTAAGATTTTTGAGCTTGAATGCGATGCTAGTGGTATTGGTTTGGGAGGTGTGTTACTACAAGATGGTAAGCCTATTGCATACTTTTCTGAAAAATTTAGTGGGCCTAGTCTCAACTATTCTACTTATGATAAGGAATTATATGCTCTTTTTAGGACTTTATAAACTTGGCAACATTATTTATGGCCCAAAGAATTTGTTATGCATTCTGATCATGAATCATTAAAACATATTCGAAGTCAAGCAAAACTAAACCGTAGACATGCTAAGTGGGTTGAATTCATTGAGTCTTTTCCTTATGTCATAAAACACAAGAAGGGTAAAGATAATGTTATTACTGATGCTTTGTCTCGTCGTTACACTATGATTTCTCAATATTTGGGTTGGAGACCATCAAAGATTTGTATATGCATGATGCTGAGTTTAAGGACGTAATGCAGAATTGTAAGGATGGTAGAACATGGAACAAATTCGTCCTTAGTGATGGATTTGTGATTCGTGCTAACAAGTTATATATTCCAGATAGCTCGGTTCGTCTTTTGTTGTTGCAGGAAGCACATGGAGGAGGACTTATGGGTAACTTTGGAGTGAAGAAGATAGAGGACATACTTGTTGCACACTTTTTATGGCCACGTATGAGAAGCGATGTTGAGAGGTTTGTTGGTCGCTGCAATACATGTCCAAAAGCTAAGTCTCGTTTGAATCCACATGGTATATATGCCTCTTCCTGTCCCTAGTGTGCCTTGGGAGGATATTTCTATGGATTTTGTTTTGGGATTGCCTCGCACACAACAGGGGAGGGATAACATTTTGTTGTTGTGGATCGTTTTTGAAAGATGGCACACTTTATTCCTTGTCACAAGAGTGATGATGCTACACATGTTGCTGATTTATTCTTTCATGAAATTGTGCGTTTACACGGTGTACCAAATACTATTGTTTCAGATCGTGATACTAAGTTTCTTATTCATTTTTGGCGTTGTTTATGGGCTAAGTTGGGGACTAAATTACTATTTAGTACTACATGGCATCCCCAAACTGATTGACAAACGGAACTAGTTAATAGAACTTTGTCTACTATGTTAAGGGTTGTATTAAAACATAATTTAAAAAAGTGGGAAGAATGTTTGCCTCATATACAATTCGCTTATAATCGTTCGCTACATTCTACTACTAAGTTGTGCCCTTTTGAGATTGTGTATGGTTTTATTCCTCGTGCACCTATTGATTTATTGCCTCTTCCATCTTCGGTGCAACATAATTTAGATGCTACACGACTTGTCGATTTGATCTTAAAATTGCATGCCACTGTTAAAGAGAACGTTGAACGCATGAATGCTAAATATAAAATGTATGGTGATAAGGGACGGAAGGAACTTATATTTGAACCTGGCGATCTTGTTTGGTTGCATTTCCGTAAAGACCGTTTTCCTGAGTTGCGCAAGTCAAAATTAATGCCACGAGCTGATGGTCCTTTGAAGGTGTTAGAGAGGATCAATGATAATGCATATAAACTTGAGTTACCTGCAAACTTTTGGGTTAGTCCCACATTTAACATTGCAGATTTGAAGCCATATTTGGGAGACAATGATGACATAGCGTCGAGGACGACTTCGATTCAAGAAGGGGAGGATGATGAGGACATCGCTACTACTACACCACTTCCATTACAAGGACCTATGACTAGAGCTCGTGCACGTCAACTTAATCAGCAGGTACTATCGTTTCTACAAGTTGTTCCTAATATACATGAGAATATGATACTGCCTAAATCAAATATGTTTGTTTCTCTCAAGAATAAAGGACCTAGCGTGGATAAGAGGGACAAGCTATGGAGCATGTTCGAGGATGGAGCTAGCAGTAGAAGCACAAGTGGAGAAGATGACACTGCCATGGAGGGAGATTACAGCAACAGGAAGTCACCGTAATGCCCAATGAAGCCTTGGAAGAATTATACAAGCTACCACTTCATTATTTTCATCCAAGTCCTTTTATAGGTGCTGCGACACCTCATTATTTGGCCAGACCCATGTATTTTCGTCATACCCCTTAGTGGGCAGTTTTTAGAGTCCGTATTCATGGGGAAAAGAGGTTTAGGCTGGATTTCGTGGCCCCGCCCATGGGAGCATGAATTTCCCCTCTTTTCCCCTGATAAATACAGCCCCTATGGTTTCTTTTAGGGTTGGGATTTGTTTAGTTAAAAGTTAGCCATCACTGCAACTTCGCCGTAGTTTGTTTGTGTCAGATCGACCAGACTAAGACCACTTTCGGAACCCCACTTTCAGCTATAATCATTCATCTTTATTGGTAATATCTTGATTGCCAATTCATAGTTCTTGCTTGTTCTCGATTCATTGCAGGAACTAGACCTGAGTGGTTGGGTCGACCATG
This sequence comes from Alopecurus myosuroides, assembly GCA_028641055.1. NCBI lineage: Eukaryota > Viridiplantae > Streptophyta > Magnoliopsida > Poales > Poaceae > Alopecurus > Alopecurus myosuroides. The sequence goes on along the minus strand of CM054063.1, from coordinate 112,835,381 downwards.
CTTTGGCGCTGTCAATAACCTCCCGGAGTTGGTGTAGCGATTGCTAAGGCGCAGCGTCCTTGTACGTTTGTAGTCGGATCGTTATCGTCAGTGCCACCCAAATCGTAGTTATGATCTCATCGAAAGATTGGACACCTTTGCCTCTATCAAGTGGTATCAGATTTCAGGTGGATCGGCGAGATTTACTATTTTTCATAGATTAGATTGCATCTGTTATTCATGCCTACAGTCCACAAAAAGACAAAAAAAAATTGTTAGGTTTAGATCATCCCATCCTACAACCAGTCCGGGCCTGTTGCATCTTCTTTTCAGTGTATTGCATTATTGAGTTTTCGTCTGCATCGTCGTGTCAAGTTGCTGGTCTTAGTGTTTATTCCCGTAGAGCTTCGAGTTCTTTGCATAGTTCGTCATTGCCGCTGCCGCATCACCTCGCACGTTTGCAATCATCGCTACCTCCCACCACCACAAATTCTGCCACCATCCAGCCACCACAAATTCCGCCACTATCCAGCCACCACAAAGAGCCGCCACACGCACCACAATCAGCCGCCGCTATCATCTCCATTACCGTTGTTCGACAAGCTATCCATCGCGCCACTGCCTTGCCGCCACCACATTGTATCGCGCCGCCGATAGCTTCCATCCGCACGCGTGCGTCTCCACTTGTTCCTGTGCGCCGCCTTCACGCTACTAGTTAGGGTTAGGGTTTTTCTAGTTGTTTCAATCCTTGTTTCTATCAATAGAATAGAGTTCTAATCAGGTTGGGACTCCAAATTCGCGACCTACTGTAGCAGCAAAAAATAAACAAATCGTGGTCTCGCCCGACCACAGACATAGTCTGAGGTTTGGAGAGAGCGAAAAAAATGGGAACTCGCGTGACCACAGACATAATCTGGGGTTTGGAGAGAGCAAAAAGCAAAAAAAAAAAATCATTAATTTTTCTTCCTCTATTTAGTGCAGTTTCTTACTACTCTTTTCTCATACTTTTTCTATTTTTCTTGTTGTTTCCGCGCCGTGACGTTGTTGGTGTTATAGGCTCGCGTCTCTAAAACGGTCTATCCTAGGACCAGCACAGTACCGTTTTTTAGCGTTTATTCAACTTGCAATCCTAACTTGATTATTGCTACTATATTCAAGCCTCATAAAGCTCCACCGATTCTATATCGTGTGTTGTGACATTCACCTGGCAGTCGCTCCATCTAATCTTCATTGAGACTTGACATCGTTCGTTGCTGATCACCTCCTGCTGTTGGGTGAGAACTTGTAAGAGCTCGGTTTTTGGTTTGACAGATTAGGCATTTTTTTCCATCACCTAGCAGTTGATAGGACCATATACTCGTGATTTTTTTTCTTTTGTTTTCCACTAACCTTGCCAGGATCCGGTGATGAATGGGAGAGCTTGACAAAAAAAGGGTTACACACAAAGTTCGCCAAGCTTGTGACGGATCACAAGGAGGACATCGACACCGAACATGGAGAGGCGCTTGAAAAGATAACATGCCTCGAGCAAGCTTTTGACACCAAGCTCGACACAAAATTCGACGAGTTGCTCTCTTGTCTAGCACCTCCACGCGCTGGTCCTCGCATACCTGCGAATGTTGGGCGGGCCCAACGTATTCCAGTTGAGCAAGGTGTTGCTGCAGCTGCTCGTGATGCTAATGTTGATGAGTATGACGGTGAAGACGAGTACGTGGGAGATGAGGTTCCTGTTCCATGGCTTCTACGGGACACACAAGTAAAATTCAGTGTCCCTGTTGTGATGGTTGGGGTCATTATGCTCGTGAGTGTACAAACAAGCGTGTGATCATATCTTGTGAAGATGGCGGGTACGATTCCGTTAGTGACTATGATGAGGAGACTTTGGCTCTTATTGCACAAGAGGATCATGATGGCACCGAGTCTGATCAAGATGTACAATGTATGGCTGCCGAAGCCGCTGAGAGGTATGAGTCTCTAATTGTTCAACGAGCTTTGAGTGTGCAGGTGACGAAGGCAGAACATGATACGCGGAACAATCTGTTCCATACGAAAGGGGTCGTCAAAGAACGATGTATACGCATCATTATTGATGGAGGGAGCTGCAACAATTTGGCAAGTGTTTAGATGGTAGAGAAGCTCTCCATTCAAACAAAGCCACATCCTTGTCCTTACTACATATAATGGTTCAACAATAGCGGCAATGTTAAAATATCGCGTACCGTTCGTGTGCATTATACTATTGCTACATATACTGATTTTGTTGATTGTGATGTGGTACCTATGCGAGCATTCTCTCTTTTACTCGGTAGACCATGGCAATTTTATAAAAATTCTGTACATCATAGTAGTACAAATAAATATACTCTGGTTCATAGATAAAAAAATTGCTTTGATTCCTATGTCTCCTGAATAAATTATGAAAGATGACATTGCTAGAGCTAGTAAGGCAAAGGAACAAGAGATTAACAAGAGTGAAAATCAGATTATGGCTAAAGAATTGCAGCAACATAAGACTATCAAATTCGTCACCTTCACATGAGATTAAATTGAAAAGTCCACTTTTCTTAGCTAGCAAATCTGATATTACTGATTTGGATATTTTCAATTCTGTTTGCTATGCTATTGTGTGCAAAGAGGTGTTATTTTCATTTGAGGATTTTCCTCCCTCTTTGACTTCTGTTGTCACTAAGATTTTGCAGGAGTATGTGGATGTTTTTCCACAAGATGTAACACCGGGATTACCACCTATTAGAGGGATTGAGCATCAGATTGATTTAATTCCCGGTGCTTCACTACCAAACAGGGCGCCCTATCGTACCAACCCCAAGGAGACAAAAGATATCCAGCGTCACATACGTGAGCTACTTGATAAAGGTCATATATGTGAATCACTTAGTCCTTGTGATGTCTCTGTTTTGTTGGTACCAAAAAAGGATGGCACATCTTGTTTTGTTGTTGATTGCCGAGCCATTCATAATATTACTATTCGATATCGTCATCCCATTCCTAGATTGGAGTATATTCTTGATGAATTATGTGGCTCTATTCTGTTTTCCAAAGCTTATTTGCGTAGTGGATACCAACAAATTCGTATGAAATTGTGAGATGAATGGAAAACAACATTAAAACTAAGTTCGGTTTATATGAGTTAACTAATTCACATCTCGTTGGTTATGCCTTTTGGGTTAACTAATTCACCTAGCACTTTCATGCGATTAATGAATGAAGTTTTACATGCTTTTATTGGAAAATTTTTGGTAGTCTATTTTGATGATATAATTATTTATAGCAAATCTTTGGATGATCACTTGGAACATTTGCGTGTTGTTTTTAATGCCTTGTGATCTGCGTATTTGTTTGGTAACCTTGGTAAGTGCACCTTTTGCATAGACCGTGTTTCCTTTCTTGGCTATGTTGTTACTCCACAGGGAATTGAAGTTTATAAAGCCAAGATTGAAGCTATTGAGAGTTGGCCGCAACAAAAAACAGTCACACAAGTGCGGAATTTTCTTGGCCTCTCGGGATTTTATAGGCGTTTTGTGAAAGAATTCAGCACCATTGCTGTCCCTCTCAATGAATTGACAAGGAAAGATGTTCCTTTTGTGTGGGGTACACCACAAAATGAGGCCTTCAAGTTATTAAAGGATAAGTTAACACATGCTCCTTTGCTACAACTTCCTGATTTTAGTAAGACTTTTGAGTTTGAATGTGATGCTAGTGGTATTGGTTTGGGAGGTGTGTTACTTCAAGATGGTAAACATGTTGCATACTTTTCTAAAAAATTGAGTGGGCCGAGTCTCAACTATTCTACTTATGATAAGGAATTATATGCTCTTTTTAGGAATTTAGAAACTTGGCAACAATATTTATGGCCCAAAGAATTTGTTATCCATTCTGATCATGAATCTTTAAAACATATTTGAAGTCAAGCAAAACTGAACCGTAGACTTGCTAAGTGGGTTGAATTCATTGACTCTTTTCCTTATGTCATAAAACACAAGAAGGGTAAAGATAATGTTATTGATGATGCTTTGTCTCGTCGTTACACTATGCTTTCTCAACTTGATTTCGAAATATTTGAGTTGGAGACCATCAAAGATCTGTATACGCATGATGCTGAGTTTAAGAACGTATGCAGAATTGTAAGGATGGTAGAACATGGAACAAAGTCATCCTTAGTGATGGATTTGTGATTCGTGCTAACAAGTTATGCATTCCAAATAGCTCGGTTCGTCTTTTGTTGTTACTGTAAGCGCATGGAGGAGGACTGATGGGTCACTTTGGAGTGAAGAAGACGGAGGACATACTTGTTGCACAGTTTTTCTGGCCACGTATGCGACGCGATGTTGAGAGGTTTGTTGGTCGCTGCACTACATGTCAAAATGCTAAGTCTCGTTTGAATCCACATGGTTTATATATGCCTCTTCCTGTCCCTAGTGGGCCTTCGGAGGATATTTCTATGGATTTTGTTTTGGGATTGCCTCGCACACAACAGGGGAGGAATAGAATTTTTGTTGTTGTGGATCGTTTTTCAAAGATGGCACACTTTATTCCTTGTTACAAGAGCGATGATGCTACACATGTTGCTGATTTATTCTTTCGTGAAATTGTTCGTTTACATGGTGTGCCAAATACTATTGTTTCAGGTCGTGATACTAAGTTTCTTAGTCATTTTTTGCGCTGTTTATGGTCTAAGTTGGGACTAATTTACTGTTTAGTACTACATGTCATCCCCAAAATGATGGAAAAACTGAAGTATTTAATAGAACTTTCTCTACAATGTTAAGGGCTATGTTAAAACATAATTTAAAAAAGTGGGAAGAATGTTTGCCTCATATAGAATTCGCTTATAATCATTCGCTGCATTCTACTACTAAGTTGTGCCCTTTTGAGATTGTGTATGGTTTTATTCTTCGTGCACCTACTGATTTATTGCCTCTTCCATCTTCGGTGCAACATAATTTAGATGCAACACAACGTGCTTATTTGATCTTAAAATTGCATGCCACTGTTAAAGAGAACATTGAACACATGAATGCTAAATATAAAATGTATGGTGATAAGGGACGGAAGGAACTTATATTTGAACCTGGATATTTTGTTGGTTGCATTTGCGTAAAGACCGTTTTCCTAAGTTGCGCAAGTCAAAATTAATACCACGAGCTAATGGTCCTTTTAAGGTGTTAGAGAGGATCAATGATAATGAATATAAACTTGAGTTACCTGCAGATTTTAGGGTTAGTCCCACATTTAACATTGCAGATTTGAATCCATATTTGGGAGACAACGATGACATAGCATCGAGGACGACTTCGATTCAATAAGGGGAGGATGATGAGGACATCGCTACTACTACACCACTTCCATTACAAGGACCTATGACTAGAGCTCGTGCACGTCAACTTAATCAGCAGGTACTATCGTTTCTATGAGTTGTTCCTAATATACATGAGAATATGATACTGCTTAAATCAAATGTGTTTGTTTCTCTCAGGAATAATGGAACTAGCGTGGATCAGAGGGACAAACTATGGAGCATGTTTGAGGATGGAGCTGGCAGCAGAAGCACAAGCGGAGAAGATGACACTGCCACAGAGGGAGATTACAGCAGCAGGAAGTCACTATAATGCCAAATGAAGCCTTGGACGAATTATACAAACTAGCACTTCATTATTTTCATGCAAGTCCTTTTATAGGTGCTGCGACACCTGATTATTGGGCCAGGCCCATGTATTTTTGTCATACCCCTTAGTGGGCAGTTTTTAGAGTCCGTATTCATGGGAAAAAGAGGTTTAGGCTGGATTTCGTGGCCCCACCCATGGGAGCACGAATTTCCACTCTTTTCCCCTCATAAATACAGCCCCTAATGTTTCTTTTAGGGCTGGGTTTTGGTTAGTTAAAAGTTAGTTGTCGCTGCAACTTCGCCGTACTTTGTTTGTGTCAGATCGACCAGACTAAGACCGCTTTTGGAACCCCACTTTCAGCTATAATCATTCATCTATATTCGCAATATCTTGATTGCCAATTCTTAGTTCTTGCTTGTTCTCGATTGATTCTAGGAACTAGACCTAAGTGGTTGGGTCGACCGTGCTACGGCGCTGTTAAAAACCTCCCGGAGTTGGTGTAGCGATTTCTAAGGCGCAGTGTCCTCGTACGTTTGTAGTCGGATCGTCAACGTCAAGTCCACCCAAATCGTAGTTATCATCTCATCGGAAGATCGGACACCTTTGCCTCTATCAACGGGGAGTTGGACGTCATGTATTCCATAGGATTTATACCGCCGCAGTCTTGCTGTCCATGGCGGGTCCCGACGTGGAGGTGGTTTCTACACCCGGGGCAGTGAATGTGTTTTGTTTGGCATTCATCTAGGGATAAGGCTTTCTTCTCCGATCCAGCCATTCCTGGGGAAACTCCTCAAGCTATATGGTATTTAGCTTCATCACCTTACCCCAGATTGCATCTTGCACATCTCCTGCTTTGGGATCTTCTACGAGGAGTACCTTGACATGCACCCCCACATTGGCATGTGGTGCTTTGTGTTCTTCTTGTTGGGGTGGATAGCTGGGTAGGGGGACCAGATGTGCCCTTGCGGCGCGGTGAAGGTGGTGGCCCAAAACTCCCAATACTCATACCTGAGATTGCTCGGTACATGTGCCCACTTGGAGCGCACGTTCTTCTATTTCCCAGAGGCGCCTCGCTCCTCCGGTGGCCCCCTGGTGGTTGGAGAACCAGATGTCCATGTTCAGCTTGCTTCGCCCTCCTCAATTGCATCCTTCGGAAAACATCCCGACGAGCGCGGTCCTGCTGGGGCTTCTCCGGTATTGTCTGGGCCACAATGGTCCCTCCAGCCTTGTGCAGTTACTCGGCAGGGACATAGAGGTTGGTAATTTCTTTTTTCGCTCGGTCTCCTCCCGGGGGGAGAACGATACTCATGTTACCTGCATATGTCTCGTTTTCTTGCATGCTTGCTTCCTGCTTGGTCATGGAGGATTACCTCTACCGCCGGCCTTGGCTGGCTCAGTGCAAACCCTAGGAGTTGAGCCCCCGCGGTTCCTCCATGCTCCTAGATCTTGCCAAGAGCCCTAGGTTGGACTAAGAGGTACTGGCTGTCACGTCAAGTATCCTGGCTCTTTCGAGCGAAGGCTGCATAGCCCCCGGGCGCTCGTATTCGGGGGAAAACTAGAAGTGCTCAGGGGTGGACTGACAAGTCACGGTCTGAAGCCACGGGGCTTCTCCTACCAAGGAGTGCGCCCCGTCCCAGCCCCTGAGCCCCTTTGGTTCCCCAAACTCTTTGTTGCCAAACCAAAATCCACGTCAACTTTCTCGAAAAATACTCCATAAAATCCTTCGGTAAATAACGAATCGAATCAGCTGAATGGGGGTAGCGAAGCATATTCCGCACAACGCCTTATCCCTGGGAGATTCCTCAAGGAGCGCCGACGATTCTGCCCAGACACGGCTAAAAACGGAAGAACAACGAAAAACGAGAACATTTTTCTTTATTTGGCCAATCATTTGCAGGGCAGATTCCCCAAAACCTGGTGCGGAATTTACAATGGCTCGGCCAGAATACGCTGAGAATGCACGCATGCTGCAAGAGCACTTGTGCTGCGGATACGGACCCGCAGTACCGTTGACTCTGGTGGCGCGGTCAGCGTTGAGTTGTCTGGGGCGTACCCGGGCACGCTGACCGGCCTTCGCTCATGCTAACTAGGCACTCGCGTAGTGGGGGCGGACCCGTGATACGTCCAAAACGTATCTCCTTTTCCGAACACTTTTTTATTGTTTGCCTCTAAACTTGTGAGTTTTGGATATGACTAACACGGACTAACGCTGTTTTTAGCATAATTATCTTGGTGTCTCGTTTTGTGCAGGAAAATCAACTTTCAGGAAATTGCCCGGTAAAGATCCCGAAGTCCTTATTTTACCCGAAGACCCCCGGAGCCAGAAGAAGAGCCGGAGGGGAGCAAGGAGGGGCCCACACCATGCCTAGGCGCCCCCTAGGTCGCGCTTACAGGTGGTGTGGTGGCCCCAGGCACCCCCTCGGGCTCCCCTTTCGTCTACTTATGCCCCGTAACCCTAAAACAGAAGGGGGTTCTTCATCTTCCACAGAAACACATCAGAGCACCGCCGCCACCTCGAAACTCAATTCGGGGATCCGAAATTCCTGTTCTGGCGCCTTGCCGGGACGGGGAATTGGAAGAGATCATCGCCATCGTCACCGCCACCACTTCTCCATTAACCATCCATGATTCCCCACCCATGTGTGAGTACTCCCCGTTGTAGGCTGAGAGGGATGGAAGGGATTGGATGAGATCATTCATGTAATAATGCCAGATTGTTAGGGCATAGTGCATAGTATCCGTTGTAAGTGCATTATATCGTTGTTGCAACTTGTTATGCTTAATGCTTGTCCCTAGGGCCCGAGTGCCATGATCTTAGGTCTGAACATGTTATGGTTTCATGAGTATAATTATGTTTCTTGATCATATCTGCAAGTTGTTTACACATATCATTGTCCGGAACCCGAGGCCCCAAAGTGACAGAAATTGGGAAAACCGGAGGGGATGGCTGTGATGTGAGGATCACATGTGTTCATGGAGTGTTAATGCTTTTCTCCGGTGCTTTATTAAAAGGAGCACCTTAATTACTAGGAATTTCCCTTAAGGCCCCGCTGCAAACGGGCTGGTAGGACAAAAGATGTTGTGGAAGTTTCTCATTGCGAGCACGTACGACTAAATTGGAACAAATGCATATGGTTTGCCTAGAACTTGGATGCTTTATTATTATGTATCTGCAATGCCCATGTTTTGATTATTACATGAACTATATTATCCATGCAACGCCCGTTCATCCATCCCTAAGCCTACAGTATTTTCATCCTGCTGTTTTCAGCAATTGCTACTGCTATTACTATTTTATTCCTGCTGTTATTTTACTACAGAATAGCCTCCTCTTAGCTTGCTCCATTGAAATACATGCACACTTGAAAAACCCGCATAATTCATGTATAAAGAGTAAATTATCACTAGGATGGACAGTTTCATCTCCAAAATAGCAGTTATTCATGACACGTTCAACAATTTTCATAGATATTTTGAAAGGAATACTTTCAGCAGGAGGACTTAAAATATCACAAGCATCATTATAATTATTACATATGGGAGATAAAGTATCATGAGAACAATTTTTCTCCTCTAAAGCTGGGAGAAAGGTCGCTGTAAGGGCGGATAAAAAGACGGGAACTAAAAAGATTATAAAAACTAGCTTCCCCAAGCTTAGACTTTTCCATAACATTGGAAATAATGGTATCCAAAGAATTAATGCTAATAACATTTCTACTAGCATGAAAATAAATCTCCCTCATATTTATTTATTTTTCTAGAATTAAGCCTAACTAGTGAAAACAAAAACAAGGAACAACTGAAAATAATCCTGACTAGTGAAAATAAAAACAAAAACAAGGAACAAGTGAAAATAAGCCTGACTAGTGAAAATAATTGTAGAATCTAAAGGAAATAACTTCGAGCACTCATAGATAATGTGAGTACCTTTTATCTTATCTCCCTGGCAACGGCGCTAGAAAAGAGCTTGATGTCTACGCACACTTCTATTCTTTTAGACAGTGTTGGGCCTCCAAGTGTATAGATTTGTAGAACAACAGCAAGTTTCCCTTAATTGGATCACCCAAGGTTTATCGAACTCAGGGAAGTAGAGGTCAAAGGTATCCCTCTCAAGCAACCCTGCAATTACGATACAAGAAGTCTCTTGTGTCCCCAACACACCTAATACAGTTGTCAGTTGTATAGGTGCACTAGGTCGGCGAAGACATAGTGAAATACATGTAATATGGATGGTTATAAGTGATAATAGCAATCTGAAATGAAAATGGCAGCAAGCAAACATGTAGCAGAACTGGTTGTAAACGGTGTTTCAATATTAGAAACAAGGCCTAGGGATCATACTTTCACTAGTGAACACTCTCAACAATAATAACATAATTGAATGCATAAATATCATATCTTCACTATGCTACTCCGAACCACTCTTCGGCCGGATAACAAACACCAATCATTGCGTAGGGTTGTAAAAGCACTCCTTAGAGTTTGCATTTACCCATCTAGGTAACTCCCACGCGATCACCATGAGACCTACAGGGTTCCAAACAAACACCACAATTTCATAGGATCATCCAAGACAAAATATAAATATAATGCTAAAACACACTGTGCACACACTGTCACCATTACACCGTGATAAAAGTTTATACATAGATCTCATAACAAAACCACTTGAGTAGCATGACAGATGAAGAGTAACATCTACTTATTCAACTAGATTACAAAGCTCATGATCACATAAATATCACACCATGGGAGAGAGATGAAACACATAGCTACCAGTAGAGCCCTCAGCCACGGGGGAGAACTACTCCCTCCTTATCATGGGAGACAGCAATGGCGATAGAGATGGTGGTGGACACTACCAAATTATGTGCGATCAAGAATGTTTTGAGCATAACGTTTCAATAACGTCGCGTGTTTCCGTCGCGGATGGCTGAAAAGTGGAGTTTTTTCTCGACGTATTGGTTTAGTCCGCCGCAGAGTGGTTTTGCCCGACTTTTTGCTAGTTTTACGTTGCGTATTTTCGTCTCTGGACCAGTAGCCCACTAACAGCCCAGTTTCCTTCGATGAAACTTTCCTGGTCACGTAGAACGTCGTGAATTTTTCTTGGGGCCACACATCCTGCCCTGTTTGACTGCTTTGACCGGGAACGACCACGCCCTTGTTGTCTGGCCCCACCTTCAGGCCGTGTGCACTGTTTGTAGCCGTTGGTACTGTGGGACCCAATTTAACCATTGACACAGCTGAACGTACCAATTAAATACCTCTACCACACCACAGCAAAGCCACTGCCGTCAATCCTCCGCCATCGCTGCCGTAAATCCTCCGCCGTTACCACACCGCTGCCGCTCATGAGAGCGCGCAGCTAAATTTCCCTCTCCTATTTCTCCCTTGGCGATTCTAGGGTTCTTCCATGTCTTCCCTGTCTCACATGGCGTGCAAGGAAAGCATGGCCGCTAGCGGCGAGAGTTCGTTCTCGTCGCACGAAGGGGGGTTTCCTCCTCGTCGCCGCAAACCTATCCCATACACTCCGGCGCCCTTGGACCACTCCAATGAAACAAAATGTCTATGCAGTTTGAAGATGGCCATGTGGATTTCTTGGACCGACTCGCCGCACCAAGGGGGGTTTCCTCCTCGTCGCTGCAAACCTATCCCATACACTCCGGCGCCCTTGGACCACTCCAATTAAACAAAATGTCTATGAAGTTTGAAGATGGCCATGTGGATTTCTTAGACCGACCATAATCCAGGCCGGAGATTCCTGAAATGCAAAAGACGCTTGGTAAAGATTCATGCTTTAGTTTCAGTTTGGTTGCAAGATTTTGCTTTTGGTTAAATTTTATCTTATTTTGGTTGCAGAAGTATGTCATTCCTTATGGTTGTGGAAAGTTCTCATGGCATGACCCGGAATGGACATAATTCCAGGAACAAGTGGTTCTTCAACTGCGTAATGCAGTGTTTAGAGAGATGGACGAGAATAACACATTGTAGGAAGAGATAAGTGCACTGAGGCAGAAGCTAGATCAAGTGTTGTGGCAAGGGGTACACAGAGAAGGTGCTGATAAAGCTGCTGGAAAACCTACTCATGAAGGCAAGATTCAAGATTCTGGCCACAATCTATTGATGATTTGGGTTTTTTCAGTTTTATTTGCAATGTGTCTTGCCATGATGATATCTGGCAGTTGAGTAATGGCATATTAGCAATGTAAGGAAGATAATTGGGTAATGGTAGCACTTGAGTAATATCATATTCGCGGTCAATTTTATGAGCACTTGTATGTACTCTATGTTTAATGCTATGATTTTGACATATACGAGACAAATAGCTAAAAATCACACACACACACAAACAAACAAAATTCAAATAAAATGCAAGAATGCACTTCAGTTCAACACAAGCAGCCACACACGCATGCACATCAGTTCAACACAAGCATGCAAGCAGGCATGCACAACAGTTCAACACACAGCATGCGAACAGGCATGCGCATCAGTTCAACAAAAGCATGCACACAAAGCATGCAAAATTAGTTGGACACAAGCTTGCACACAGGCATGCAACACTAGTCTGCATCACTATCATCTGCGGGTAGTGTACCCGGATCATTGTCATACTCCGCATATGTGTCGTCTACTTCATCACCGACTTCTAATTCATTGCCACCATCTTCTACTTCTTTGACACTATCTTGTACTTCACCTTCCTTATGTTGCACAAACACTTTTTTCCGATCTTTGATATAAGCCCAAATCTCATCTGCTGAGAGGATGCGGAGAGCCATGTCAATGCGTTCCAGAGTAGCCGGAGGTGGAGGATGGGACATCGGGTCAGCAGGAACATCCTCATTGTGAGAGACTTCGCCATCTTGATGTGCTAGAATACTAGGCCTCTCCTCATCATTGTCCTCCTCATCTTTATCCTTATCATGTTCGGCCACATCAAAGGTCCGCCTATGCTCAAATTTTTGGACTATTCGTCAGTGTTATCTCCCTACATTGTCTTGCATATAAAACACTTTCAGTGCCTGGGTTGACAAGATATACTTATCATCCTCGTACCACAAATTGGAAATGTTGATGCTCCTGAACAGTTTATCATACTTTTCCAGTTTAAACTTGTGCATGCCCCTGCCTGCTTCAAGACGATACCAGTCACAGCCAAACAGAACAACTGTCCGTTTATGTTTCTCGGTAGAGATATAAGTCAGCTCTTTGATTTCCTTGAGGACACCATAAAAATATCTTGTGTCCCCGCTGTGATCTCCAGCAGACATGACTCCACTGTTTTGCGTTTTCTTGCCTTTTTCACGCTCAGCGGTGACAAACTGAACTAAGTTCACATGAAAAAACTGAATATGTTTTAACTTTGTTGTGTGGGCCAAGTGCCAATGTGAACAACTCATCTTCATGAAGTTCTGGTCTTTCCTATGCCTTGTTCATCTTCTGTGAACCACAGAAAAAAAAAGTAAAACAATATGGTCAAAATCATCTGTGTACCACAGTAAATGATTATGGCCGCTCGTTCTTGACAAAATGTTCACCTTGAAGTTCTATCTTTCCCCGCCGGTAGTGGTCATGGGGGAGGAAACGATGGTGCCCAATGTAGCACAATTTGTTGGTTATGGGCATTGATAGAGGATCATTGTCAGAATGCAGGCATGCAGCATAGCCTTGAGTGGTTCGCCCAGACATAGTGCCACAAGCTGGGTAGTCGTGTATGCACCAGAGTATCGGAGCACGAAGATCAAACATTTCCCTATAAAATGAATCATAAGTCTGCACACCCTTCCAAAGGTCCTGCAAATATTCAAGCAATGGCTGAATGAAAAGACCAAAGTCCTTTCCAGGACTTGTTTGGCCAGGGATTAGCAAGCAAAGCATGTAGTATGATGGATCATTGAACTCCTCTGATGAATGGTTTTACGGCACGACAAACAGATGCCACATGTTGTAGCTTGTGCTCATGGTTCCATAGGGATTGAAGCCATCAGAGGCAATGTCGAGCCTTACGTTTCTAGGATCGCCCGCAAATGTTTTGAAGTCATCGTCGAAAGCCTTCCACGTCGCACCATCAGCCGGATGAGTCAATATGTCCTTTTCAGGCTTCCTCTTTAACGCATGCCAGTTCATGTTCTCCGTTGTTTTCCTTGAAGCAAACAATCTCTTCAGCCTCGGTGCCAAAGGAAAATAACGCAACACTTTATAAGCAGATCTCTTTCTCTCCGGATACTTCCACCTCGATGCTTGACACTCTGGGCAGTTGTCCTTATCAGCATAATCCCCTCCGAAAAGTATGCAGTTGTTTGGGCACACATGTATGCTGTCATATGAAATACCCAGCTCCTTCATATAAGCCTTTGCTTCTCTATATGATTTGGGCAGTGTATTGCCGTCCGGAAGTGCCTTAGCAAATATACGCATCCAAGCTTCAAAAGCAGTGTTGTTGACCCGGTAATATGATTTATGATGAAGTAGCTTTATCATTAATGCCAGCCTACCGATGTGTTTATTTCCCGGGTAAAGCGGGCGCTCTGGCTCTGCCAACAATTTCTCAAATACTTTATCATACCCACCTTCGACCTTAGTTTCTGTTCCTTCATGGGTTGTTGCTCCCGTGAGGTCTTTCAACATTGCTTCCATTTCATCGGCTTCTCTATCTGCCTCATCTTCGTCATCCATATCCATATTATTATTCCCATGACCGACATTATCATCCTCATCACCACCATTGCCATCATTATGTAGAGGATCTTCAATAATCACGAAATCACTTGGCTCTCCATGATGTATCCACCAAAGGTAGGTACTGGAAAATCTTTGGATCTGTAAGTGCCGGGTCATCTCTCCAAAATGATGCATCTTCATATTTAGGCAACTCATGCATGGGCATCGAACACGACAATTATCGCTGTTTCTCTCATTGACTAAGCTTCAGAACTCTTTGATTGCATCAACATATGGAGGGTTCCAAGGTCTACCACTTTAAATCCAACGCCTATCCATTTGTTAAAGAGATAAACAAGCTATTATTGGATTTGTCTGAAAGGGTGTACTCATTTTTTTATAACAGGCTACTCAATTTGCAGAACAAACTAATAGAGTTTAACGAACTTCAAACCACTAACCATGAAGAAACTAATCACAGACCATGAGCAAACTAATCAATTGGCATAACAATTTCCAGAACAGGTCTTGCTACTCAATTGGCATAACAAGGATGAGAGGGTTCTTTACCTTGGCTTGCGGAGGCGGCCGGAAGGGGAGCATCAGCGACGTAAGCCGTGGAGGACGGGCGAGGAGACGGCGGACGCGGAGGGGGGTGGTGGTGAGGGCGGCGGGATGAGCCTCTGGCGGCTTGCACAACCCCAGGGAGAGGAGTCATGGACGCGGCTTACAGGGAGAAAAAAGGACGGAATGGGTGAGATCCGTGGAGAGCACCCTCCGCCGCCGCCGCTGCCGTCGCAGCCAAGGGTGGAGAGAACTGGATCTAGTTTCCAAATGTGATTTGGTCTGCGCCATGGTGTCCGCAAATGCCAGCCCCTCTAGCTCCGCATGCTGGGCGGCAACGGGATTTTCGTGGGTTCTCCACGTGTTCCCTTTGGCCCCATAGGTCTGCCACAGGTTGATTTTCGTTGGACTTTATTCTCCACTTCAGTTAATAGCCGAACAGACAGAGAGAGAGCACTCTGTCCCCTTCTAGTGAGAGAAAACTCCCGCCGTTATTCTCCACGGGGAGATAACTGCCGCCGCCGTTCTTCTTCACAAGCCGCGAGGTTATTCCATTTCCCTTCTCCTTTCTTTTTCCTCCGCACGCATGGCGAGCGCGAGGAGAGAGAATCTCACATTTTCGCGTGCATGCATGCAGTGGTACATGTGGCCGAATCCGCCGCTGGGGTCATCACCGGCGACGACGCAAAGGGTCAGCAAAACACCGGCGACGACGCTCTTCACCATCGATAAGAACCCTCTTCATCGGCGGTCATCATCGGTTTGAATCTGCTGGGGTTTTTTTGCCGGCCATGGCGGATGAACAGTACAAGTTACCTGCGTTCCATAAACTAGCTTTCTATAAAAGCTTACCAGAACAGAGGGGAGTACTAATTAGTACTAGTATTTTGCAAGGGTTTCTGCAGATTGTGCTGATTTAGTACTAAAATTGTAGTACTTATGCAGATTAGTACTAGTAGAAATAATTTTGTTGATCATTAGTGATGTTATTTGTGTAGCTATATCATGGAATCTGTTCTAATTAATACGGTTGTTTTTGTGTTTAAAAATCAGGAATGTCTCAAAACCTATGTGAGTTCTGTTATCATGAACCTGACATGTGTCTCGCCGGCATTGAACTGCCATTATTGACTTTTAGAGTGAGGATGAGGGTGTCTATAGAATATTGTCATCAAGCGGCGGTAAGTATCATTGACATTCCAATTATGTTGTTCCTGAGTTTTTGATTTGTTGACGAATATATGTCTTCTTATTCTTTTAAACTAGAGGAATACCCCGCGCGTTGCGGGTATTTCTTTAAATAATATTCTATAAACGAAATGGGCATAAGGTGTATGAAATATTCCATTATCGAGATTTAGTTGACCACATAATCAATAAGAATACCACGTGCGTTGCAGCGGGTATCTCTTTAAATAAATATTCTATAAACGAAATGGGTATAAGGTGTATGAAAGATTCAATTGATCACATAATCAATATACTAAATTTAATTCGCCTGAAACTGTTGTATATTTTGAGAAATAAATATTAGTGACATGGATAATTATATGGTTGAAAAAAGATGGCATGGTTATGTGACATAAAATATGTAATATCATAATTGTTAGTGAAGATGACATGGATAATTGATTAGATAAAATGGTGTGTGATGTGGATAGCTTGCATGTTGAGATAGAAAAATCATAAATGCACCTTAGTGGGGTTTTGTCTTATAAGAAGTATAGATTATATATATGTGTACTATGTAGGATCTGCCTTGTTCTTTCCATAAGCGTATAGAGCAATTTGCTGTTGGTCCACATAAGCCATGGATTGTGTGTGATGTCAATGAATACCACTTCTACGTGGAACATTGGCCTGGAAGGACTTATATATGTGGACCATATTGAACAAGATTTTGTCAAGCTTATGACATTCAACCGAACGATCTTGTGAGGTTTCATTATGATGATCAATTCGGTATGTTTGATGTTCAAGTAACTAATGCAAACAATGAGGTCAAATCTTGGGTTCTAGACCCTGGTATGTAATTGCACATTGGCTTTTTTTCCTTATATATTAATTTACTAGCTAGTTAATATATATGTTTTAAACTTTCCAAGATGGCCTTGGTTATGTAATTGCACATTCACATGTTTTTTCCTTTGCGATCAGAGTGTCGTCCTATCGTACCATCTTGCAAGATGACATTACAGAAGAGCATATTTGAGTTCCTATGTGAGGTCAGTGGTTCTGAAATGAATGCGATATCCTGTGATTTTTACAAGAAGAATAAGATGGACATGGAAAATGGGGAGCACTTTGTAGTCGCTCAGTTCTTTGTGCACAGGGTGCAGGATCCAAAAGAACTGTGTGTGTTATAGTTAATTACATGATCATTCTTTTCCTGCTTAATTTAACAAAAAAATGTCATTTAGCTATATGTGCATTTCTGATATCAGTGTTAAATGTACTTGCTCATGATGTCCCTTTGAAATGCATAAATGGGCATATACTTCCACGAGACGGGCAATCTCGTATGTGCATGAAAGCTGGTGGGGCCAACAAACTATTGGACTCATATCACATTGATGAAGAAGAAGAACCTTATCACTTCAAGTTCAATGAGGGCTGGTCTGAAATTGGTGTTCAATCGCGAATCCAAATAGATGATCTCATCGTCATACAGGTAAAGGTGACGCGGGACTATATCAGGATGGTGATAGAGGTGGTCAGTGATAATTCGGACGGCGACATCGAATGACAGGAGGACGATAACAATGGGGGTAGTGAACTTGGCAGTTTATTTGGTGAGAACTTCTGAGTAATTTTAGAGAATGATAACAAACTTGTGTTGTTGTTTTATCAGCTAGTTTGGTGGTCAGAACTTGTGTTAAATTGTTTAATTCATTATCACGTATATTCCTCGTGTATAGATGTAGTAGTACCAGAAATGTTGTCTTTTGTTTTCCTACCAAAACTATCTCATATAAACTTGTAGTAGTACCAGAAATGTTGTCTTTTGTTGTCCTACCAAACTATCTCATGAGAACTGTTGTTGCAAACTATCTCATGTGTAGTGATTACTTTCAAACGTAGTCGAAATATTCCCGAGCATTCTTAAGAAACAAATTATTGAGATAAACTGTAAAATTAGTAAACACAACTTAAACATAGTTCGAAACAAATCTGCGATAAACTTGCCAGTGCACACACATCAGGTCTTAAACTGAAAGAAATTGATAGCAGGTAACCTGGGACAAGCCCCAATCACGCTCACGCAGGAGCAATAGAGCTTAAGTGGAAGCCCCGCTATGGAAGGAATGCCCCTTGCTTGGCAAGTTCGAGTTCCCTGCGGAGGAGAAAAATTTCCCTGTGTTTCAGCTCAATCTTCTTTTCGAGGAATGAGATCGTGCTCAGTATGTCGACGTTTTGCATCAGCTTCTCATTCAGCTCACGGCATGTTTCCGACGCAGCCTTTCTGCCTCCTGATAGCAGGCAATAGCTGCTTTAGCCTTGCGATCATTCTCCCTGCACTCCTCTTCCAGATTCTTTAACTCCTCGTCCAGTTCTTCCAAATGGGTCTTGAGCGAATCGACGACGCCCGATCTGGTGCGGACACTGGAACCACCGGCCCTGAACAAAGGGGAACCAGATGTTTAAATAAATCCAAAAGGAATTGAAAAGGTGGAATCAAAATGAAGGAAGAAGAACTTTTGAAACAAATCATGTTGAAACAAATACCTTGTTGCGGCAGAAGACGACATCGTCGGTGGCGACGAGCAGAAAGGAACGAACGAGCGGCGGAGGGACAACTGATTTCGCTTTGAGGAGAAGAACTTCTGGTTTCTGGGGAACAAATGCACGAATGTGCGGAGGGAGAAGAAAATCCTAAATAGAGCGGGGTAGGGAGAGGAAGAGGGAGAAGACGAGGAATCCACTCACGAACCAACACACCGCTTGCAACTGCACGCACGCAGCGGTACGTTGGCATGTATACAACGTACGTGTGCGTTGCCACGTACGTGCACAACCGGCACGGATTCTCTGACTAACCTCTGGCCGAACTTTTCCTTGACTTTGAGTCATTGACAGTTGGATCCCACGTCTCATGGGAGGCATCCACGACCAATGCATGCGAACAAGCTGCGTGCAGAGTTGGCTTCTTTCTAAGTGTGACTTCTTTTAAACTTCTGCTTATGCATAAATCGTGGAAGCCTCTCCTTGGAATTTTTTGTACGTTCTGCAGGGGTACAATCCACAATCTTAAAAACAAAATTTTCCAAGAACACAAACTATATGTGAACGGAGGGGAGTACTTCAATATATGTTCGGTCACAAACTTCAACATTGCATGGCAGCACACACATAGTCTTAATTAAACTGAAATTAAATCATAACACAGATACTACCTGGGACAAACCCCAAACACACTCATGTAGGAGCAAATCAATTTAGATCTAATCGGGCTCCCCTGCTTTCTTGGTCAGCACTTCGATCTCGCCGCGGATGAGATCAGCTTCCTGGTCTTGCATCTGAATCTTATTCCAGAGTTGTTCCATCTTCCTGCACAAGTCATGGTTGACCGGTAGAATCTGACCCATGCTTGTAGCAGCCCTCAAAGCTCTCTCCTTCCGCTCCAGCTCGATTACACAATATTTGATCTCTCTCTTGGCATTCGCGAGGGTCTCTTTCATGGTCCTGGCTATGTCCTCGTTCCGGATTGCGATCTGCCCCATGGTGACCTTGGCATCTAGAACCTCCCTCAAATGGACCGTGTGGTCCAGGACTGAACCGGGTTTCTCAATGGAACAACCGACAATGTAGGAAGTTTTGTAAGAAGATGCATGAAAAAATCCAAAAGGTGGAATCAAAAATGAAAAAAATATCCAACTGCTAGGGAATCATCGGTCCTCCTCTTCTTAGATGCAGAGGAGATTAGTGAAGACGACATCGTTGGTGAGAAAGAGAGGAGGAAGCAAACTGATTTCGGCGTGGGGAACGACAGGAGGAAGAAGAGATAAAATGGAGGCGTGTGAAAGTGGCGATATTAACTCAGTTGAAACTGCACAGCTGACACGCATGTGGAAGTGGAGACGGCAAACTGCATTCACTCCTCCCACGAGTGGGATTAACCCACCTTTTCAGCATGTACTATACGTTGTATTGGCACATTCAAGTTGTGTTGGCATGTAGGCACACTCGATGGGTACGTACATGGACGACAGTCGAAACCACAACACAAGGTATGCCAAGGGACTAGGGTTTTTCCGGAGAGGGGCTCCGGAGCGTCTGAATGCCACCACGGCACATGTTATGGTATACTGTAAGGACCCCAGACCGGCAGTCTGAAACCCTACGTATGCATACATTCACGATCCCAGAAAGATCAGTCGTGAACAACATACACAGTTGGCATACAGAAATACATCATCCATTACACGAATACATAAAGGTATTACACAAATGATCACATGATCAAGTTTAAAGCAACTGCCAAAAGGGCAGGCAACATAATAAACACAGCGGAAGACAAATAAAACACAACGTAGTTGAGCCCAAGTCACGCCTTAACCTACAGGCTGCTGACCCGGAGACGATCCTAGTTCGCAAGGCCCGTCAACTCCGTACTTCTCTTCATAGATCTCCTTTGGAGGCTCCTTCTCCAAATCTGATAAGTAGATACCAGGGGCGAAACCATAATGAGTACATTTGAATGTACTCAGCAAGACATCCATCATGTCACTTACCAACATGCAACTATGATTATATGGTGGAATAGGTAGGCTATAAATAGGGTTCACTACCAATGGTGTTCATATATGATGACACCACAGTTACAGTCAGGTTAATCTGTATCTTCGTTGAAGAAGATACTTCAGAAGAAAATAATATAGTTTTATTTCTCTTGTAGATCTCACATGTACAAGAGTTTTTGTAAAACTTTGTTAAAGAATATTTTCTCTTTGCAAAACTTCTTGGAATCAGTTTCCAGAATTCTTGCTTACAGTAGAAAAGGTTTTCTTTGCAAAACATTTTTGTTTTTGTATAACAGCATCTGGCTTTTCATCATCGACGATACCTTTACGGTATAAGTTTCCATTTCCTTTCCGAACTTCACAAGTTCAACACTTCCTTTCCAAAAATCCTTTTTGAAAACATTGACACAATGC
Organism: Alopecurus myosuroides; assembly: GCA_028641055.1. Classification (NCBI taxonomy): domain Eukaryota; kingdom Viridiplantae; phylum Streptophyta; class Magnoliopsida; order Poales; family Poaceae; genus Alopecurus; species Alopecurus myosuroides. The sequence goes on along the minus strand of CM054063.1, from coordinate 112,814,395 downwards.
TAGCTACATGGCCATTCAACTGTCCATATCCGAGGACGCGGCTATCTCGAAATAGTTTTACTCTGCAGAGGTGTACACATCCACTAGATCCAAAACTCTGCCATGGACCACCCATGGATCGTCACAACGATATGCAAGCACCAGAGAAGTTGATCCTAACTGTCCACTCTCACACAAGCTAGTATATGCTCATTCCTTCAGATGGGTTGTTCTCCCCGGCACCAGGTCCCACCCTGCCTAGCCGGGAGGCCCAGCTGTCGCATCCGGAGGGAAAATTAATCCCACACTGTGTATGTCCCGTTTCCCCTCTCCTGGCGACACTTGGTTCAGAGAATCCGCTTCTCTATAGCACTTTGGAATAAAGCATACACTAACAAGTTCAAGCATCTAGATAGGCCCCATACCCATATAGGGGTAGAGTGGCAGTACGATAAAGGTTGTCCTGCGAAGACTAGGTTATGTGTCATTTTTGAAAACACCAATTTCTCAAAAATGACCACTTCCACATTCCTCCGGAGAATAAGGATCCGCCTTTTCTCCGGGTTTTTCCGTAAAGCCTTTGTTTTGTAGAATCACAATTTTAGGGTGTCCACTTAGGGACTAGTATATTTGATGGTAATAAATACCATATGGTGGCTTATGGGCTTGGTATTACCAAGTTTTAACTACTGCCATAATAGTAACCTATATACTAGTATAGTAGTAATAGCCACATCAAAAATAGTTTTGATAATAAAGTTTTGGTAAAACTTCAGAGGTAAAACATGCATGATAGATAATGATAAGTATTGTATCAGCAAGCATCAGGATGGCTTGCCTCAAGTCTCTTAATGTACCTGGCCTTGAAGCAACTTGAACTTGACGCACAGCTCCACAACTGCTTCTTCTTCTTCTTCGCGTTCTAGCGTCGTAAAGGAAATAAAAGACACACACTCAGGTATAAAGTACAAACAACTAAGCTAAGAAACACATACATCAACAAATGTTCACTCTCGAGTTCTCTCGAAACGATAACGCGAAAACTATCTCACATAACTCTCACGGTCCAAAACTATCGTCATGCACTATGTATGGTTTAGAAAACCATATCCCACATCATACATAACATATATGGAGTGGTGTACCACTCTCATAATAAGATATACAAGAAGCTAAAAATATAGCTTGTGGGTGCAAAAGGTTAGGTTGCTAAGGTAAAACAAACAGACAGAATAATACCCATGGTAGTGGGTATTACTCACCACAAGCAACTATCACTCTATGTGTTCATGATTTTTAGTTGGATGTTTTAGTTTCACAAGATACTCTTAAGTACAATAATAACACAAGTATAAACTCATGCTAAGGTAAAACACTCCAACAAAATCCAAACAACAAGCAAACACACCACAATTGAATAGACTATTTATTCACTATGTTATTGTTTACTAGAGGTTTTGGAATCCCTCAATTATGAAAAATTAGCAAACAACCAGTACCTAAAAACAAGGATAACAAGTCATAAAAATAATCTAAAACACAATCATCACTCAAGGTAATATCCCTATCAAAAGCATAGAAACAGGACTGCACTGATAACACACTAGTATGGAAAATCTACACAAGCATGTTATAAGAAAAACTTATATTCTACAACTATAGCACAAGAAACTAAATGATTCATGGCATAATAACAGAAGTAATAACTTCATAAATATGCTATAATAAACTCATACACTTATGAAATAAAAGATGAAAATACTATAGCAAAAATCACCATTTTCTAGTGGTGACACTAGTTCATCACTAGAGAAGCAAACAAGGTTACTATGATGCTTAATTCTAAACAAGCAAGTCATGATCATAAAATGTACCTAATAACAGTACACAAAACTTACACATGCTAGTAAGCACAAACATCAAAACAATCCCATGAAACAACTATTAAACATGCATAAATTAATTCTAGCAATTTATGTTTTTCTCAAACAATTACTAGCAAGCAAGCAAGGTATACTTACACAACCAGTAGCTATGCAATCAAAGAAAATTTATCTAAACCTTTTCAAAAATCCAAACACTCAATTTAAAATCATTCACAAACAATCTATCAATCAAAAGGAATTTAGTTTATTTGCAAACAATTTAATTTAGCACTCAATAGTGAATCATTTCTTAACAAGATACTCCTAAGGAATATTATGCTAACAAATGGATCACACCTAACATACTAGTATATCCTTATAAGAAATAAACTTCTCACTTGCATAAGTGAAAACAAACCATTATATTTTCCATGGTGGAAAATATCCTATCAACCACATAATTAAAAACATGTTATTTTCTCACATGTGCATGGTTGGGAATTTTCATCCACAACCAAGATGCAATGGGACCAGTGGGTTATGGGCCCATTAATACCAAGGTAAATGAGGTACTAAGCCTCTGGTTACTCATGACAAAAATTAATATAACAAAATAAATAAAACAAGGCTATTTATTCTAGTGCATACAAGACTAGTGCATAAGTATAACAAAACCTACACATGCTTCACCATAAAAATACATGCAAGCTATCAGAGACAAAAGCATCAAAATAACAGTACCAAAATGGTACTAGATCTATAGCAAACATAGCACAAAAATTATCAAGGCATTCACACAAAGATCTAGCTCTCACAATAATTCCAAAGAATAAACACTAGAAAAATAACAAATGCTACTCATGCTTTGCTATAAGATCACATGCAAGTTAATGAAGATAATAGCATATAAATCACAGTACCAAAATGGTACTGGACTCACCACAATCATAGCAAAAACTTAGGTAACAAGCACACAAAGATTTGCTCACACAACTAGTGAAATAAGTACTAGAAAACAAACAACAAATGTTACACATGCTTTGCTATAAAATAAGGTGTAAGCTAATAGAGATAATAACAGAGAAATAACAGTACCAAAGTGGTACTTGATCTATCATAACCACAACAAAAATCTAGGTACAACAAATCTACAAGGATTTGCCCACACAACAATCCAAATAATAAAACTAGGAAAATAACAAATGGTATTCCTATTTCTATTTGACTTTCCAAACATGCACACACTTTCTAAGGTAGATGTACTGCAAGAAAACAACTTAATAACAAGTCCTAGAAACTCTATACAAGTTAGGAAGCAAGATTAAAACAACCAAACATTTCATTTCAAACAAAAACAAACAAAGAAAACAAAACAGAAAAGCTGCTGTTTCTAGATCTGTCCACCAAAAATAATCTTTAGCCTCAAAAATTAATCTAAGCTAGGATAAGATAGATCTAGTAAATACCAAACTCATCCAATTGGATTTGCTTCAAAAATCATTTTTAAACTCCTTATAAAAGGTCTAGAAAAGCCTACTGGTCTTTTACCAAAATGGATGTCATTTCCATTTGGTAACTGGCGTTGATGTAAGGCCAAGTCCTATGGATAGATCTACTCATAGGCTACTCAAAACATTTTGATTTGACCAAAATTGATACAGATCCAAAAAGTTATGCCAAAAATGGCTAAACAGACCGTCTGTGGAAAAACAGGTATTGTGACAAAAATAAAAGTGCAAACTTGGATCTACAAACGGGAAATGGTTAGGAAAACATAAGCCTAGTGCTGTGAATTTTCGTAGAAAATAATCTGCACGAAAACTATTTTTCACAAGCTCAAAACGACAGACAAACATCTGCAGGGATTTGAGGTTCCTCACATCGGTTTAAGAAAAATGGCCGGCGGCGATTTTGGAGCTCATGGAGCTCACATGGCTGGCTCAAGGCTCCTCTAAGCTTGGGGATGAAGTGTGGTAGTGGGGGGTTGTGGAGGAGGGGCAAGGTGCAAGGAGATGGCCTTGGGATCTTTATAGAAGAGGGAATGAGGGGAGGGGCAAGATGGTCACCTCATAATAAGGCAATGAGGCCAAGGGGCAAGACCACCAAGGGGCAAGTCAAGGTTGGCCTTTGGAGTGAGGAAAGATCAATGGCATGGGTCAAGGGTCAAGGGCAAAAATGGAAGTGTGGCATTGGATCCCTACCATTTGATGGCATAAGAGGTGTTCAAGGGACTTTTTGGTATTTTCCATTTGAGTGCACATGGTGTCCTATTCAAGTACACATGTGACATGGGCAAGGTTGGCCTTTGGGGGCAAGGGGAGGAAAGGGACAAGTGGAAAAGTCAAAAATATCTAAGATGCATGTGTGCCCATACCTATCCTAGTCACCATATCTATCCTCTCTTATCTTCATGCCTAAGGCTTCTAGAAGCAAGGTCAAGCATCCAAGGTGAAGTACTAGTTGTGGTCAACACAAGGGACAAGCTTTTACTTCGAATCTTGCAAGGGAAGGCAATGAAATCTTCTGCCCAAAATCGTATCTTTGACTGTTTCGAATAATTCAGAAAATTCTCTAAGTGTTGGAAAACAGATCAAAAGTTCAAAAAGTTGAGTTTGTTTTCAGGGTTCAATTGCTTTCCAAAATTGGTTTTAAAGTATGGATGTGTTAACCATGTTATACACTTTCAGAAACAACTTTTGAAAACAATTTTGAACTAGTTTAAGGCCATGAAAAAAATGTGGAAAAAGACCTACTTTCTGTTTTTATCTGTTTCTCAAAACTGCCTTATTCTGCCTTAATTTTATACCACAAAAACAACAAGCAAAAGATAGTTTTTATTTCTCCAAAAATCAAAGTGAGCTTATGGGTTTGTAGTACATATATAAAGGATGAATTAAAAGTCAAGAAACCATAATATAAAAATTTATAGCTTGGTGAAGACAATGGTAGAAAACAGGTACTTGGCTTTATTTTCAGGAATTGTTTTCTATAGGAAAGTTAAAAGAAAACTTTCATAGATCATTTTGGAAACTTGTTTTCTTGGATCCAACAAGGTTAAAAGTTTGTTTTAAGATGCAAACAAGAATGATCCAAGTCTTGGAATAAAAATCCACTCAAGTAATAATAAGAAAACATTAGGAAAAATATCAGGAATATTTTTCAGAAACATATGGTGTTGGTTTTATAATGAAACAAAACTTATGTTGCAAATATGATTAAGATCATAACACAAGTTAGTTCACACCATCATGTGGTTATAAAAATAATTTGTTGGCCCTAATAGTTGTCTTTTTGAGCACAGTCCAAGAGTCCAAAAACTGGGATGTGACAGACCTTCCCCCCTTACAAGAATCTCGTCCCGAGATTCGCAGGCAAGCGAAAAGAGGGTATGGTCAAAACAACAATGTTAGATGATTTTTTTACAAAACATGTGTTGGTGTTTTGTAACATTATTTACAGGGGCTTCCCCCCTTTGATTTATCTTACCAGAATTCACCGGTAAATTTGTTTTCTTTACAAAGGTTTGGGTGCCATGGTCTAAACCTCGAACATATTGCTCCTTAAATGGATATCCATCAACGTTTATTTAGTATGAGCTTTCTATTGCTCACTGTCCAAAATCCAGGAAAATCCACTATCTTGCTCTTACTAATATATTTAAATCTCAAAACATTTGTTTTCCTCAATGGTAGTTTATCAAGATCATAAAGTTATAGCAACTCTGAGTACTATCAACTCTATAAGGTTCCTATCAAAAACTCCAAGCTCAATATTGATATTTACTAAAATCTACCATCATCAATTTATATCCACCAATCTTTCTAAACCTCAATGAGTTTTCCTCCATCTCATAAATCTAAAATCTGGTTCCTCCAACACATATATACGGGAGATATTGTCGCCTAGTAATGATCATAGTTTTATCTATCTACTATTTTTTCCCAACCTTTCACTACTTCAAAACAGCTATAGAATCATCCTAAGGCACCTTTCTCTTTGTTTTTGGAAAAAGTTGATTACACGTTTTCTTTTTAAACGGGTCATAACAAACTCTGTAACACATCAACTCTATAAGTTACTTTGTAAGGTATTTGGTCTTAGACAGCAGCATAAAAAGAAAATTGGTGAGCCAACTCTGTAGGGTTTTATGCTCAAGAGATGAGGTTATATTACCTAGTTTGTAAGGTCTCCAACTAGAATTAGATGAAACCATTTTACTAACTCTGTAGGGTGGCACCAATTTTATGTGGCAAAAAAATTTAATTTACTCTGTAGGGTGTTATACTAACATTAGATGAGATTTTTGTTAGTATCGTTAACTATTTAAGATTTTATTTAGCCCGACGTGACACTTCTAGTGTTCCATTTACGTCGGGGTTTTTCAGGGTGCGATCACAAACAAAACAAGGGGGTTCACAGGTGTGGTTTGAAACGTACCATTGGCTATGGCATGAGTCGCAGATGCTCCTGCAACATCATCTCGGTCTCGAGGTCCACTCATCAGATTCTTGCGTTTCTTCTGGGCTGGACCTTGGGTTTCTTGGGGTTCTTCAGGATGAGCTAGAATACGGTTCTTCTTGGGACATTCGCGAACGAAGTGTCCTTCCTGTCTACAGGCAAAGCAAACCATGGTTTTAGGCTTGACTTTCACCCGTCTCCTCGAAGATTGTGGCCTCGCAGGCAAAACGCTGCGAGTCACCCATAGACTAGTTTCTCCTGGCGTCACCATCTTCCGTTTGCGGCTCTCTCCAGCAAGCAGTTGCTGGTATCCTCTCATAAGGAACGCAGTATTCTCAGCGTTGGTGATGGCAAGCTGAGTCAACTGTTCCAGGATAGCATGGGTGGCGATGTGCTCACCACGAGCGACTTCACTTTCTTCCCTCAACAGAGTAAACAGTTGAGCAACTGTCGGCTCAGGTGACGGAGGTAGATCGCTGGCCATGCTGAAGACAAAGAACGGTGTAAGACGAGAGCAACTAAAGGTGGTTTTGGTTTTAAAGGCTCGTGACATATACCGGCTCATAGCGGATATGAGAACGGTAGATAACACGACAACAAGCAAACGTCGAAGAAACAAAAGCCAACTCAAACCAAGATTAACACGCATGAAACAGAGTCTTAACAAGCATAACTTATCTTAAGGGTTCACAAGGCTAAAGAATAAGGCTTACAACACAACTGGCACACACAAAGTTCTAACAAAGTTCACACAACACAAACACAAACAAGCGTCTGGGGTGGAAAAACAACATATGTTCTAACATCCTACGACAATCCTAAGTGCTCGAGGAAGCGCGTAGCTGTTCCTCCAACTCTTCAACTCTGGCCTTGCTACTTGCAAGCTAAAGTTGAAGGGCTCTCGCTCGTGTGCGGTGCTGGGAGTCAGTGTACTTCATGGTCTTCTTCAGCACCTTGAGACGACGCTCGGTAGCCGAAGATGCACCAAGACTGGCTTCTAGCTGGTCTATCTCTCTGCCTCGGAGGTCATAATCTGCTCTAACTCTATCAAGGGAGAGCTGGGTGTTGTACAGCTGTCCTTCCAGATGCTGGAAGTGACGTGCAAACACAGCGTCTCCCGTGACTTCTATTGGCTTGTCGTCCTCGTCGCGTCTTCCAAAGTAGCTGTATGGGGTTCCTGCCAACTTGCGATGGAAGAAGTTCGTGAGCTTGGCGATGGTCAGCTGCATCACTCTAAGTATACCATCTTCCGCTGTTCTCCACCACTTCCCAGGTGATCTCTGGGGTTGATGGTGCTATCAATGGTGCACGGATGGTGCAGACGAACAACCAGGACATTACTCGTCCATCCTTGTGGAACTAGGCTCCCTTTAACTCAGGTAGGGGACGACCGATCAGGCGAGTCATCTTGATCAAATCCTCCTCAAAACGGCGGTAGCAAGGTTCATGCGATCCCAGCCGGAAGGACTTGGTGAAGACAACTGCCATCTACACAAGATTTTAAAGGGATTAAGTTAGGTAGCAGTGTGCAAAATTTTAAGATCCTTATTTCTCTTGTTTGGTCTTTTAAAAGAGGACATAGAAAGTGCAACGTTTAGCCAACAGGGCAAAACGAGTCTTTTGCAGACAGACAAACATAGAGGTTTTGGTCACTAGTGGTTGGTGCATTCAGGCCTTTTCTTCTTTGAGGGTTGTCGTTGTTGGAGCTTTATCTGTTGGAGTGCATCACTGGAACGCTATCAGCTCGTGTGGCTCGATGGTCCTCTATTTAGGCCCAATGGTGCTTTCATTAATTGTGGGGGAGATGGTGGTGGTTCACGACGGGTCGCATTATGAAGCGAAAACAAGTATAAGTCTAAGCAACAAATTCTTGTTTTTGAATACTATACAAACATTTTTGCTTGCAAAAATCTAACACGAGGCGATTCAAAAACAAGAGCGGGGCAAGCACAAATTTGCAAAATTTGAGCACCCCACAAACATATAGAAGCCTAGATGAACCAAATTCTACACCACACAACAGCACAAAGTCCTACGGACACACATAAGCAAGCCAAAACACACAAACAAGGCTCCATTGGAGCTACGTAGGGGGAGGCGACTCATGGTTAATCGCTAAATTACTCCAAACTAGACTGATCCAAAATCCTAGAAGTGGCTGAAGAACTATATCTACTTCTGACCCTCACCACTGTAGAGCTAGGCAATTATTTTGGTCTTCTCGGGACATCGTCAAGTATACAAGTTTTTGGATGGAAACAAGATAATAGAAGTAAAGTTTTGATAAAACCTTTAACTAAGAGAGGTAAGACTGTGCAACAATCTGTTTTTGAAACCCCTACTATTTTCTGAACAGAAAACTTCAAAGACAAGAGATGTTTCAAAAACAGAGCGGAGCTGTTGCAAATAAGTAAGAAATAAACTCTTAACCGAGAGAGATATGCCTTTAGAATCTTTTGAAAAGATCAGAAGGAGGGAAAATATACCAAAATTCCCTTAGATAAAAATAACTTAGATAGTAAATAGGTTTTTACTCAAAAATACTTTTCTTTCCTATCTGACGTCCATGCTAACTAAGGTCTCCTAAGGTCAGGATGGCTCTGATACCAACTCTGTAAGGACCCCAGACCGGCAGTCTGAAACCCTACGTATGCATACATTCACGATCCCAGAAAGATCAGTCGTGAACAACATACACAGTTGGCATACAGAAATACATCATCCATTACACGAATACATAAAGGTATTACACAAATGATCACATGATCAAGTTTAAAGCAACTGCCAAAAGGGCAGGCAACATAATAAACACAGCGGAAGACAAATAAAACACAACGTAGTTGAGCCCAAGTCACGCCTTAACCTACAGGCTGCTGACCCGGAGACGATCCTAGTTCGCAAGGCCCGTCAACTCCGTACTTCTCTTCATAGATCTCCTTTGGAGGATCCTTCTCCAAATCTGATAAGTAGATACCAGGGGCGAAACCATAATGAGTACATTTGAATGTACTCAGCAAGACATCCATCATGTCACTTACCAACATGCAACTATGATTATATGGTGGAATAGGTAGGCTATAAGTAGGGTTCACTACCAATGGTGTTCATATATGATGACACCACAGTTACAGTCAGGTTAATCTGTATCTTCGTTGAAGAAGATACTTCAGAAGAAAATAATATAGTTTTATTTCTCTTGTAGATCTCACATGTACAAGAGTTTTTGTAAAACTTTGTTAAAGAATATTTTCTCTTTGCAAAACTTCTTGGAATCAGTTTCCAGAATTCTTGCTTACAGTAGAAAAGGTTTTCTTTGCAAAACATTTTTGTTTTTGTATAACAGCATCTGGCTTTTCATCATCGACGATACCTTTACGGTATAAGTTTCCATTTCCTTTCCGAACTTCACAAGTTCAACACTTCCTTTCCAAAAATCCTTTTTGAAAACATTGACACAATGCTAGCTACATGGCCATTCAACTGTCCATATCCGAGGACGCGGCTATCTCGAAATAGTTTTACTCTGCAGAGGTGTACACATCCACTAGATCCAAAACTCTGCCATGGACCACCCATGGATCGTCACAGCGATATGCAAGCACCAGAGAAGTTGATCCTAACTGTCCACTCTGACACAAGCTAGTATATGCTCATTCCTTCAGATGGGTTGTTCTCCCCGGCACCAGGTCCCACCCTGCCTAGCCGGGAGGCCCAGCTGTCGCATCCGGAGGGAAAATTAATCCCACACTGTGTATGTCCCGTTTCCCCTCTCCTGGCGACACTTGGTTCAGAGAATCCGCTTCTCTATAGCACTTTGGAATAAAGCATACACTAACAAGTTCAAGCATCTAGATAGGCCCCATACCCATATAGGGGTAGAGTGGCAGTACGATAAAGGTTGTCCTGCGAAGACTAGGTTATGTGTCATTTTTGAAAACACCAATTTCTCAAAAATAACCACTTCCACATTCCTCCGGAGAATAAGGATCCGCCTTTTCTCCGGGTTTTTCCGTAAAGCCTTTGTTTTGTAGAATCACAATTTTAGGGTGTCCACTTAGGGACTAGTATATTTGATGGTAATAAATACCATATGGTGGCTTATGGGCTTGGTATTACCAAGTTTTAACTACTGCCATAATAGTAACCTATATACTAGTATAGTAGTAATAGCCACATCAAAAATAGTTTTGATAATAAAGTTTTGGTAAAACTTCAGAGGTAAAACATGCATGATAGATAATGATAAGTATTGTATCAGCAAGCATCAGGATGGCTTGCCTCAAGTCTCTTAATGTACCTGGCCTTGAAGCAACTTGAACTTGACGCACAGCTCCACAACTGCTTCTTCTTCTTCTTCTTCGCGTTCTAGCGTCGTAAAGGAAATAAAAGACACACACTCAGGTCTAAAGTACAAACAACTAAGCTAAGAAACACATACATCAACAAATGTTCACTCTCGAGTTCTCTCGAAACGATAACGCGAAAACTATCTCACATAACTCTCACGGTCCAAAACTATCGTCATGCACTATGTATGGTTTAGAAAACCATATCCCACATCATACATAACATATATGGAGTGGTGTACCACTCTCATAATAAGATATACAAGAAGCTAAAAATATAGCTTGTGGGTGCAAAAGGTTAGGTTGCTAAGGTAAAACAAACAGACAGAATAATACCCATGGTAGTGGGTATTACTCACCACAAGCAACTATCACTCTATGTGTTCATGATTTTTAGTTGGATGTTTTAGTTTCACAAGATACTCTTAAGTACAATAATAACACAAGTATAAACTCATGCTAAGGTAAAACACTCCAACAAAATCCAAACAACAAGCAAACACACCACAATTGAATAGACTATTTATTCACTATGTTATTGTTTACTAGAGGTTTTGGAATCCCTCAATTATGAAAAATTAGCAAACAACCAGTACCTAAAAACAAGGATAACAAGTCATAAAAATAATCTAAAACACAATCATCACTCAAGGTAATATCCCTATCAAAAGCATAGAAACAGGACTGCACTGATAACACACTAGTATGGAAAATCTACACAAGCATGTTATAAGAAAAACTTATATTCTACAACTATAGCACAAGAAACTAAATGATTCATGGCATAATAACAGAAGTAATAACTTCATAAATATGCTATAATAAACTCATACACTTATGAAATAAAAGATGAAAATACTATAGCAAAAATCACCATTTTCTAGTGGTGACACTAGTTCATCACTAGAGAAGCAAACAAGGTTACTATGATGCTTAATTCTAAACAAGCAAGTCATGATCATAAAATGTACCTAATAACAGTACACAAAACTTACACATGCTAGTAAGCACAAACATCAAAACAATCCCATGAAACAACTATTAAACATGCATAAATTAATTCTAGCAATTTATGTTTTTCTTAAACAATTACTAGCAAGCAAGCAAGGTATACTTACACAACCAGTAGCTATGCAATCAAAGAAAATTTATCTAAACCTTTTCAAAAATCCAAACACTCAATTTAAAATCATTCACAAACAATCTATCAATCAAAAGGAATTTAGTTTATTTGCAAACAATTTAATTTAGCACTCAATAGTGAATCATTTCTTAACAAGATACTCCTAAGGAATATTATGCTAACAAATGGATCACACCTAACATACTAGTAGATCCTTATAAGAAATAAACTTCTCACTTGCATAAGTGAAAACAAACCATTATATTTTCCATGGTGGAAAATATCCTATCAACCACATAATTAAAAACATGTTATTTTCTCACATGTGCATGGTTGGGAATTTTCATCCACAACCAAGATGCAATGGGACCAGTGGGTTATGGGCCCATTAATACCAAGGTAAATGAGGTACTAAGCCTCTGGTTACTCATGACAAAAATTAATATAACAAAATAAATAAAACAAGGCTATTTATTCTAGTGCATACAAGACTAGTGCATAAGTATAACAAAACCTACACATGCTTCACCATAAAAATACATGCAAGCTATCAGAGACAAAAGCATCAAAATAAAAGTACCAAAATGGTACTAGATCTATAGCAAACATAGCACAAAAATTATCAAGGCATTCACACAAAGATCTAGCTCTCACAATAATTCCAAAGAATAAACACTAGAAAAATAACAAATGCTACTCATGCTTTGCTATAAGATCACATGCAAGTTAATGAAGATAATAGCATATAAATCACAGTACCAAAATGGTACTGGACTCACCACAATCATAGCAAAAACTTAGGTAACAAGCACACAAAGATTTGCTCACACAACTAGTGAAATAAGTACTAGAAAACAAACAACAAATGTTACACATGCTTTGCTATAAAATAAGGTGTAAGCTAATAGAGATAATAACAGAGAAATAACAGTACCAAAGTGGTACTTGATCTATCATAACCACAACAAAAATCTAGGTACAACAAATCTACAAGGATTTGCCCACACAACAATCCAAATAATAAAACTAGGAAAATAACAAATGGTATTCCTATTTCTATTTGACTTTCCAAACATGCACACACTTTCTAAGGTAGATGTACTGCAAGAAAACAACTTAATAACAAGTCCTAGAAACTCTATACAAGTTAGGAAGCAAGATTAAAACAACCAAACATTTCATTTCAAACAAAAACAAACAAAGAAAACAAAACAGAAAAGCTGCTGTTTCTAGATCTGTCCACCAAAAATAATCTTTAGCCTCAAAAATTAATCTAAGCTAGGATAAGATAGATCTAGTAAATACCAAACTCATCCAATTGGATTTGCTTCAAAAATCATTTTTAAACTCCTTATAAAAGGTCTAGAAAAGCCTACTGGTCTTTTACCAAAATGGATGTCATTTCCATTTGGTAACTGGCGTTGATGTAAGGCCAAGTCCTATGGATAGATCTACTCATAGGCTACTCAAAACATTTTGATTTGACCAAAATTGATACAGATCCAAAAAGTTATGCCAAAAATGGATAAACAGACCGTCTGTGGAAAAACAGGTATTGTGACAAAAATAAAAGTGCAAACTTGGATCTACAAACGGGAAATGGTTAGGAAAACATAAGCCTAGTGCTGTGAATTTTCGTAGAAAATAATCTGCACGAAAACTATTTTTCACAAGCTCAAAACGACAGACAAACATCTGCAGGGATTTGAGGTTCCTCACATCGGTTTAAGAAAAATGGCCGGCGGCGATTTTGGAGCTCATGGAGCTCACATGGCTGGCTCAAGGCTCCTCTAAGCTTGGGGATGAAGTGTGGTAGTGGGGGGTTGTGGAGGAGGGGCAAGGTGCAAGGAGATGGCCTTGGGATCTTTATAGAAGAGGGAATGAGGGGAGGGGCAAGATGGTCACCTCATAATAAGGCAATGAGGCCAAGGGGCAAGACCACCAAGGGGCAAGTCAAGGTTGGCCTTTGGAGTGAGGAAAGATCAATGGCATGGGTCAAGGGTCAAGGGCAAAAATGGAAGTGTGGCATTGGATCCCTACCATTTGATGGCATAAGAGGTGTTCAAGGGACTTTTTGGTATTTTCCATTTGAGTGCACATGGTGTCCTATTCAAGTACACATGTGACATGGGCAAGGTTGGCCTTTGGGGGCAAGGGGAGGCAAGGGACAAGTGGAAAAGTCAAAAATATCTAAGATGCATGTGTGCCCATACCTATCCTAGTCACCATATCTATCCTCTCTTATCTTCATGCCTAAGGCTTCTAGAAGCAAGGTCAAGCATCCAAGGTGAAGTACTAGTTGTGGTCAACACAAGGGACAAGCTTTTACTTCGAATCTTGCAAGGGAAGGCAATGAAATCTTCTGCCCAAAATCGTATCTGTGACTGTTTCGAATAATTCAGAAAATTCTCGAAGTGTTGGAAAACAGATCAAAAGTTCAAAAAGTTGAGTTTGTTTTCAGGGTTCAATTGCTTTCCAAAATTGGTTTTAAAGTATGTATGTGTTAACCATGTTATACACTTTCAGAAACAACTTTTGAAAACAATTTTGAACTAGTTTAAGGCCATGAAAAAAATGTGGAAAAAGACCTACTTTCTGTTTTTATCTGTTTCTCAAAACTGCCTTATTCTGCCTTAATTTTATACCACAAAAACAACAAGCAAAAGATAGTTTTTATTTCTCCAAAAATCAAAGTGAGCTTATGGGTTTGTAGTACATATATAAAGGATGAATTAAAAGTCAAGAAACCATAATATAAAAATTTATAGCTTGGTGAAGACAATGGTAGAAAACAGGTACTTGGCTTTATTTTCAGGAATTGTTTTCTATAGGAAAGTTAAAAGAAAACTTTCATAGATCATTTTGGAAACTTGTTTTCTTGGATCCAACAAGGTTAAAAGTTTGTTTTAAGATGCAAACAAGAATGATCCAAGTCTTGTAATAAAAATCCACTCAAGTAATAATAAGAAAACATTAGGAAAAATATCAGGAATATTTTTCAGAAACATATGGTGTTGGTTTTATAATGAAACAAAACTTATGTTGCAAATATGATTAAGATCATAACACAAGTTAGTTCACACCATCATGTGGTTATAAAAATAATTTGTTGGCCCTAATAGTTGTCTTTTTGAGCACAGTCCAAGAGTCCAAAAACTGGGATGTGACATATACCATGTGTGTTGGAGTGTGGCATGGGTCTTTGATGCCAAATATTCCCCATTCTCTGTGTTAGGGCTTCACCGGCGTCGGATTCTATTTAGCGGGTTCCACGACTACTTAGAGCCCGAAACACTCTGATCTGACAGAACGGGGTAATATTTCCAAGAGGTGGGCCCTACCATTATCTTGGGTGTTACTTGGGCCTAACCTAACACAACCAAGCAATTGTTTTCACTTTTCTAACCCCTTCTGGCTCACGTAGCGGGGTCAGAACGACAATTACGTCTTTTTCCCCATCGGGGCTAGGGTTTCTCCGGAGAGGGGATTCGTAGCTTATGAATGCCACGAAATCACATGGTAGGACATACCATGTGCGTTAGATTGTGGCATAGGTGTTGGATGATGAATATTCCCTCACTGTTTATGTTAAGGCTTCACAGGTGTCAGATTCTCTCTAGTGGGTTCCAGGACTACTTAGAGCCCGAAACTCCCGGACCTATCGTAACAGGGGAATCTTACCAAGAAGTGGGACCTAACATTCCCTTGGGTGCTCCTTGGACCTAAACCTAACACAACCAATCAATTGGTTCCACTTTGCTACCCCCTTCCGGCTCACGTGGAGGGGACCAGACCGATAGATTCGTCTTTTTCCCCAAGGGGCTAGGGTTTCTCCGGAGAGGGGCTATGGAGTGTCTGAATGACGGCACAAAACATGGTATTCATACAATGTGTGTTATAGTGTGGCGTGGGTCTTGTATGCCCAATATTCCCCCATTCTCTGTGTTAGGGCATCACCGGCGTCAGATTCTCTCTGGCGGGTGCCAACCCTACTTAGAGCCTGAAACTCCCGGATCTGATGGAACGAGGGGAATCTTGCCAAGAGGTGTTCCCTACCATTGTCTTGAGTGTTCCTTGGGCCTAAACTTACACTACTAAGAAATTGGTTCCACTTTGCTACCCCCTTCCGGCTCACGTAGAGGGGCCAGAACGGTAGTTCCGCCTTTTTCACCACCGGGGATAGGGTTTGTCCAAAAAGGGGCTCCGGAGCGTTTGAATGCCACCAAATCCGATCCCATGGTATGTCATAAAATGAGTATTAGAGTGTGTCATGTGTATTGGATTAACAGTATTCCCTCACTCTCTGTGTTAGGGTTTCACCGACGTTAGATTCTCTTTGGCGGGCTCTAGGACTACTTAGAGCCCGAAACACCCAAATCTGACAGAACATGGGGAATCTTGCCAAAAGGTGGTCTCTACCATTGTCTTGGGTGTTCCTTGGGCCTAAGCTAACACAACCAAGCAATTGGTTCCACTTTTTTACCCCTTCCGGCTCATGTACGTAGAGAGGGGAGAATGGCAGTTCCGTCTTTTTTCCCCAGCATGGCTAGGGTTTCTCCGGAGAGGGGATCCGGAGCGTATGAATGCCACCACAACAAATGGTATGACTTAACATGTGTTTTATAGTGTGGCATCGGTCTTGGATGCCGAAGATTCCATCACTATTTGTGTTAGGGATTCACCGACGTCAGATTCTCTCTCGTGGTTTCTAGGACTACTTAGAGCCCGAAACTCCCGGATCTATCGGAACGAGGGGACTCTTGCCAAGAGGTGGGACCTACCATTGTCTTGGGTGTTCCTTGGTCCTAACCTAACACAAACAAGCAGTTTTTTCCACTTTGCTACCCCCTTCCGGCTCACGTAGAGGGGCGAGAACGACAGCTCCGCCTTTTCCCTAGCGGGGCTAGGGTTTTCCGCAGAGGGGCTTCGGAGCGTCTGAATGCCACCACAACACATGATATTCCATACCATGCGTTTTAGAGTGTGGCATGGGTCTTTTATTCCCAAGATCCCCTCACTCTCCGTATTAGGGCTCACCATCGTGAGATTCTCTCTAGCGGGTTCCATGACTACTTTAGAGCCTGAAACTCCCGGATCTGATGGAACGGGGCGGGGGATCTAGCCAATAGGTGGGCCCAACCATATCTTTGTATGTTCCTTGGTCCTAACCTAACACAACGAAGCAATTGGTTCCACTTGGTACCCCCTTCCGGCTCACGTAGAGGGGCCAAAACTGCAGTTTCGTCTTTTCCCCCAACGGGGCTGGGGTTTCTCCAGAGAGGGGCTCCGGAGCGTCTGAATGTCACCAAATCACATGGTATGAAATACCATGTGTGTTATAGTGTGGCATGGGTCTTGGATGCCAAAGATTCCCTCACTCTCTGTGTTAGGGCTTCACCGGCGTCAGATTCTCTCTCGCGGGTTCCACGACTACTTAGAGCCCGAAACTCCCGCATCTGTCGGAACGGGGGGGGGGGATATTGCCAAGAGGTGGGCTCTACCATTGTTTTGTGTGTTCCTTGGGCCTAACCTAACACAACCATGAAATTGGTTCCACTTTGCTACCCCCTTCCGGATCACGTAGAGGGGAAAGAACGGCTGTTCCGCCTTTTTCTCCAACGGGGCTTGGGTTTGTCCGGAGAGGGGCTCCAGAGAGTCTGAATGCCACCAAATCCCATGGTATTCCATAACACGTGTGTTAGAGTGTGGCATGGGTCTTGGATTCCCAATATTTCCTAACTCTCTGTGTTAAGGCTTCACCGGCGTCAGATTCTCTTTGGCGGGCTCCACGACTACTTAGAGCCCGAAACTCCCGGATCTGACAGGCCGGGGGGAATCCTTCCAAGAGGTTGGCCCTACCAT
Source organism: Alopecurus myosuroides (assembly GCA_028641055.1). Lineage (NCBI taxonomy): Eukaryota > Viridiplantae > Streptophyta > Magnoliopsida > Poales > Poaceae > Alopecurus > Alopecurus myosuroides. The sequence goes on along the minus strand of CM054063.1, from coordinate 112,796,762 downwards.
TGACTTGGGTGTTCCTTGGTCATAATATAACACAACTATTGGTTCCACCTTGTTACCCCCTTCCGGCTCACGTAGAGGGGCCAGAACGGTAGTCCCGTCTTTTTCCCCAACGGGCAATGGTTTCTTCGAAGAGGGGCTCTGGAGCGTCTGAATGCCACCACAGCACATGGTATGCCATACCATGTGTGATAGATTGTGGAAAGTGTATTGGATGACCAAGATTACCTCACTCTCTTTGTTAGGGCTTCACCAGCATCAGATTCTCCCTAGCGGGTTCCAGGACTACTTAGAGCTGAAACTCCCGGATCTGGCGGAACGGGGGGAATCTTGCCAAGATGTGGGCCCTAACATTGTCTTTGGTGTTCCTTGGACCTAACATAACACAGCCAAGCGATTGGTTCCACTTTTCTACCCCCTTCCAGCTCATGTACAAAGTGAGGACAGAACGGCAGTTCCGTCTTTTTCCCCAACGGGGCTAGGGTTCCCAAGAGATGGGCTCTGGGGCGTATGAATGCCACCACATCACATGGTATGCCATAACATGTGTGTTAGAGTGTGTCATGGGTCTTGGATGCCAAATATTCCCTTACTCTCTATGTTAGGGCTTCACCGGCGTCGGATTCTCTCTAGCGGGTTCCACGACTACTTAGAGCCCAAAACTCCTGGATCTTACAGAACAGGGGGAATCTTGCCAAGAGGTTTTCCCTTCCATTGACTTGGGTTTTCCTTGGGCCTAATATAACACAACCAAGCAATTGGTTCCACCTTTCTACCCCTTCCGGCTCACGTAGTGGGGCCAGAACGGTAGTTCCGTCTTTTTCCCCAAGGGCTAAGGTTTCTCCGAAGAGGGGCTCCGGAGCGTCTGAATGCCACCACAGCACATGGTATGACATACCATGTGTGTTTCCATACCATGTGTGATAGAGTGTGGGAAGTGTCTTTGATGACCAAGATTTCCTCACTCCCTTTGTTAGGGCTTCACCATTGTCGGATTCTCTCTGGCGGGTTCTAGGACTACTTAGAGCGGAACGGGGGGAATCTTGCCAAGATGTGGTACCTAACGTTGTATTTGGTGTTCCTTGGACCTAAACTAACACAACCAATCAATTGGTTCCACTTTTGTATTCTCTTCCGGCTCATGTACGTAGAGAGACCAGAACGGCAGTTCCGTCTTTTTCCCCAACGGGGCTAGGGTTTCCCCGGAGAGGGGATCCGGAGCTCATGAATGCCACCACAGAACATGGTATGCCATACCATGTGTGTTAGAGTGTGGCATGGGTCTTGGATGCCGAATATTCTCTCACTATTTGTGTTAGGGTTTCACCGGCGTCAGATTCTCTCTCGTGGGTTCCAGGACTACTTAGAGCCCAAACAACCGGATCTATTGGAACGAGGGGAATCTTGCCAAGAGGTGGGACATACCATTGTCTTGGGTGTTCCTTGGTCCTAACCGAACACAACCAAGCAATTGGTTCCACTTTTCTACCCCCTTCCGGCTCACGTAGAGGGGCCAGAACGACAGCTCTGCCGTTTCCCCCAGCGGGCTAGGGTTTCTCCGCAGAGGGGCTCCGGAGCATCTGAATGCCACCACAACACATGGTATTCCATACCATGTGTGTTTACATACCATGTGTGATAGAGTGTGGCAATTTTCTTGGATGACCAAGATTCCCTCACTCTCTTTGTTAGGGCTTCACCAGCGTCGGATTCTCTATGGCGGGTTCCATGACTACTTAGAGCCGAAACTCCCGGATCTGGCGGAACGGGGGGAATATTTCCAAGAGTTGGGCCCTAACATTGTCTTTCGTGTTACTTGGACCTAAAATAACACAACCAAGCAATTGGTTCCACTTTTCTACCCCCTTCCGGCTCATGTACGCAGAGAGGCCAATCGTATGAATGCCACCACAACACATGGTATGCCACACCATGCGTGTTAAGAGTGTGGCATGGGTATGGGATGCCAAAGATTCTGCCACTATTTGTGTTAGGGCTTCACCGGCATCACATTCTCTCTCGTGGGTTCCAGGACTACTTAGAACCCGAAACTCCTGGATCTGTCGGAACGAGGGGAATATTGCCAAGAGGTGGGCTCTACTATTGTCTTGGGTGTTACTTGGGCCTAACCTAACACAACCAAGCAATTGGTTCCACTTTATTACACCCTTCCGAATCACGTAGAGGGGCCAGAACGGAAGTTCCGCCTTTCTCTCCAACGAGGCTAGGGTTTGTCCGGAGAGGGGCTCCAGAGCGTCTGAATGCCACCCAATCCCATGGTATTCCATAACACGTGTGTTAGAGTGTGGCATGGGTATTGTATTCCCAATATTCCCTCACTCTCTATGTTATGGCTTCACCGGCTTCAGATTCTCTTTGGCGGGCTCCACGACTACTTAGAGCCCGAAACTCCCGGATCTGACAGAACAGGGGAATCTTGCCAAGAGGTTGGCCCTACCATTAACTTTAGTATGGCTTGGGCCTAATCTAACACAACCAAGCAATTGGTTCTGTCACACCCCATTTTTTGACTCTTGGACTATGCTCAAGAAGACAAAAATTAGGGCCAACAATTTTTTTTTAACAACATGATTGTTGGACTAACAAGTGTTTGTAATGTTGAACATATTTGCAACACAAGTCTTGTTTCCATATAAAACCAATACCTTATGTTTCTGAGAAATATTCCTATTTTATTTTCCCCTGATGTCTTCATAATGTTACTTGAGAGATTTTTATTCCAAGACTTGGATCATTATGGTTTGCAACTTAAAACAAACTTTTAACCTTGTTGGATCCAATAAAATAAGTTTCCAAGATGATCTATGAGAGTTTCCTTTTAACTTTCCTATAGAAAACAATGTCTGAGACTAAAGCCAAATACAGGTTTTCTACCATTGTTTTCACCAAGCTATAAATTGTTATTTTATGATTTCTTGACTTTTAATTGATCCTTGATATGTATACTACAAAGCTATAAGCTCACTTTTATTTTTGGAGAATTAAAAACTACCTTTTGCTTGATGTGTTTGTGGTATAAAATTAAGGCAGAAAATGACATTATTGAGAAACAGATAAAAACAGGATGTATACCTTTTTCTCCAATGTTTTCATGGCCCTAACTTATTTCAAATTTGTTTTCAGAAGTTGTTTATGAAATTATATAACATGGTTAACAAATCCATACCTTGAAAACAAAATTTGAGAATCATTTAAGCACTAAAAACAAACCTAACTTTTTCAACCTTCTGTCTGTTTTCAACATTTAGAAATTTTCTAAGTCCTTAGACTGAATTTTCTGAATTTTGCAGTAAACAGTAGTAGATACACTTTTTCACATTTGATTTCTTGTTGATCCCTTGATCTTTTGGAAGTGTAACCAAGCCTAGTGTGTTGACCAGCATTCCTACTCGACCAATAATGCATTGGGTTCCTTCTAGAAGCCCTAGGCCTGAACTTATTAGAGAGAGAAGAGGAGATGAGGTGGCAGAAGTGGGAGCCCATGCCATTGACTATTTTTGGTTGCCACTTGCACCACTTGCACCTTTGGCCAGGTTGAGACCTGCACACACACGCTAGGTAACTAGGGCAAACCAGTGCACGTTTTGGAAATGTCCAAAAACCCTAGGGTTTGCTCTATGCCATGATTGGCATCCACCCGAGCTTCCCATTTTGTCCTCCAAGTTTTCCTACCTCATCTATAAGTACCAGTGCAGTGCCCTTGCATCCTTGCACCAACCACACTCCCTCCTAGCCTCCCCAAATCATTGGACCGCGAGCCCTTGCCCCTAGAGCCCCTGGTGCTCGAGATCTGGCCGCCGGAGAGCACCTCGGTCTCTGCCAAGCCCTGCTCGCACCCCTCCACTCCAACCCCTCCCTCAGCCCTAGCTCGACTCCCCTCACTCCCCTGAACCTCCCAGACAAGGCCCCGAGCCCGCTAACCCCCGGAGGCGCCACCACCGTCCACCTCGCCGCCGCGGTCACCGCGCAGAGCGTCGGCCGCGTTCCACCGCTGACGGCCACGCCGCGAGTCGCATTCGCCGCCCCTCGGTGCCTCAACCACCCAGCAGCCACCCCCGAGCGCCCACAGCCCCTCCCGGGCCCCACGGTGAGCGCTACGGCCATCCCCTTTTTTTTCTCCGTCGGGTTAGAGAGAGGAGGTGAGGAGAGGAGGAAGAAAGCGCGCGGACCGTTCGATCTCTGATCAACGGACGCGGTTGAACAGGACGTTTCCCGCGCCCGCGCTTGCGTGCGTAGCGCAGCGGGCTGCGCATCTGCCTAGTTGGGCCGCGGCCCGCAGAATCCAGCCCGTGTGCTGTTTGCGTTTATTCATTTAACTTTTCACAGAAATGGTACCTTTCACTTTGGACTTGTGAAAAATATTAAAAGTGCAAATTAAAATCTGGAAAAATTCAAGGACCTAGAGATATGAAATATAAACCACCCAAAATTTGCAGATCTACTTTTGGACGATTATTTTGAACACAATGAATGTTCTCCCTCAGACTGTCAGTGAGAATGTTTTATCTATAACTTCTAAAATATGTGACCAAATGGAACGAACTAAACTGTTCTGGATAGGTATTAAAAATACCTATCCAATTCAGTTGACCTAACATCAAGGTGAGTTGTAGAATGAAAATGCCATCCAGTTTACTAAAGGACCAGTAGGTTTTTCTTTAAATTGTTTAAGGGTTTAAAAATGCTTTTTGGAGAAAATTCAATTGGATGGGTTTGTTATTGACTATATCTATCATATCCTAGCTTAGATGAATTTTTGAAGCTCTAGATTATTTTTGGTGGACAGATCTAGAAACAGCACTTTTCTGTTTCTGTTTTTAATTGTGTTCTTGTTTAAATGATTTGTGTGGATGATTCAATCTTGTTCCCTAGAGTGTATAAAGTTTTTAGGACTTGTTATTGAGTTGTTTTCTTACAGTACCTCTACCTTAGAAAGTGTGTGCATGTTTGGAAACTGAAATAAAAATGAAATAGCATTGGTTCCTTCTAGTTTTATTAATTGGAATTTTTGTGATGCCTAGATCCTTGTGTGAATGCTTTGTTAATTTTTGTGCTATGATTTTCTATGGATCCAGTACCATTTTGGGTACTGTTATTTTGAAGTTAATACCTCTGTTACCTTTTATGTCTTTTTATAGTGAAGCATGTGTAGGTTTTGTTATTCTTATGCACTAGTATTGTTTTCACTAGAATAAATGGCTTTGTGATGTTTTATTTTATTATACTAATTTTTTTCATGAGTAACCAGAGGCTTAGTACCTCTTTTTACTTGGTATTAGTGGGCCCATAACCCACTGGTCCCATTGCATCTTGGTTGTGGATGAAAATCCCCAACCATGCACATGTGAGAAATTATCATGTGTTAAATTGTGATTGATTGCTATTTTCCACCATGGAAAATATAATTGTTTGTTTTCACCTATGCAAGTGAGAAGTTTATTTCTTATCAGAGGATACTAGAATGTTAGATGTGATCCATTTTGTTAGAATAATATTCCTTAGGAGTATCATGTTAAGAAATGATTCACTATTGAGTGTTAAATTAAATAGGTTGCAAATAAACTAAATTCCTCTTTATTGATGGATTGTTTGTGAGTGATTTAAATTGAGTGTTTGGATTTTTGAAAAGGTTTATATAACTTTTCATCAAGTGCATAGCTACTGGTTGTGTAGGTTCTACATGTTTTGACTGCTAGAAATTGCTAGAATTAATTTGTGCATGCTTAATAGTTGTTTCATGGAATTATTTTGATGTTCTTGCTTCCTAGCATGAGCATGATTTGTGTACTGTTATTAGGTACATTTGTATTCATGACTTGCTTGATTAGGTTTAAGCAATCATGATAGCATTGTTTGCTTCTCTAGTGTTGAACTAGTGTCACCACTAGAAAATGGTGATGTTTGCTATGGTTTTTTCAACCCTTATTTCATGAGTGTATGGGCTTACTATAGCATTTTTAGGAGGTTATTACTTCTGTTATCATGCCATGAATTACTTAGTTGCATGTGCTATGGTTGTAGGTTAATAATTATTTTCTTATAGCATGATTGTGTAGATTTTTCCATACTAGTGTGCTATTAGTGCATTCTTGTTTCTGTGTTTTTGATAGGAGCATTATCTTGAGTGATGATTGTGTTTTAGAGTATTTGGATGACTTGATTCTTTAGTTATTAGCTACTGGTTGTTTGTTAAATTTTCATGATTGATGGATTCCAACACTTCAAGTAAACACTGAAATAGTAAATAAACAGCCTATTCACTTGTGGTGTGTTTACCTGCTGTTTGGGAATTGTCTGAGTGTGTGCCTTAGCATGAGTGTCCTACTTGTGTTATTTGTTGTGCTAGTTTTGTTGTTGTGCTTGAGAGTATCTTATGAGACTTAGACATCCAACTAAAATCGCAAACACACTTAAGTGATAGTAATACCCACTGCCATGGGTCTTGCTCTGTCTGTTTGTTTTTATCATAGTAACCTAACCCTTTGCACCCACAAGCTATATTTTTAGCTTCTTATATATCTTGTTATGAGGGTGGTACACTACCCCATATGTGGTATGTAAGATGCGGGATATGGTTTCCTGAACCATATGCTTGCCTGACGATAGTTGTGTGCCCTGAGAGCTATGTGAGACAGTTTTCTCGATAACGTTTGTGAGTTGGCGCCATTATACTTTTGCTTGCTGTATGTGTTGTTTAGCTTGGTTGTGTGTCTTTTAGACCTGAGTGGGTGTCTTGTATTCTTTTACGACGCTAGAAAACGAAGAAGAAGAAGAAGAAGAAGAAGCAGTTGTGGAGCTGTGCGTCAAGTTCAAGATACTTCAAGGCCAGGGACATTAAGAGATTGAGGCAAGCCATCCTGATGCTTGCTGTTATAATACACTTATCATTATCTATCATGCATGTTTTACTTCTGAAAGGTTTTACAAAAAAACTTTGTTTTCCAAAAACTATTTTTGAGTGAATGATACTACTACTACTATGTATACTATGCCAGTAGTTGAAACTTGGTGTTACCAAGCCCATAAGCCACCATATGGAAATTATTACCATCAAATATATTGGTCCCTAAGTGGACACCCTAAAACTGTGTTTTTACAAAACAAAGGCTTTGTGGAAAACCCGGAGAAAAGGCGGATCCTTATTCTCCGGAGGATTGTGGAAGTGGTCATTTTTGGGAAAATGGTGTTTTCAAAAATGACACATAACCTAGTCTTCGCCCGACAACCTTTACCGTACTGCCACCCTACCCCAACATGGGCACGGGGCTTAACTGGAAGTTTGTTCTTGTTAGTGTGTGTTCTATCTCAAAAGCTATAAGGGACGGGATCCCTTGAACTGATTGTCGCCAAAACTCCCAATGTTGAGACATAAAAAGTGTGGGATTAAGTTCCCCTCCGGTCGCATCAGTTGAGGCATCCTGGCTGGCGGGGATTAGCTCGGTGCCGGGGATGACCGGTAAAACTCAACTGAGAGATAGACACATTCTAGCTTGAACATAGTGGAAAGTTATGATCAGTGATCTGATGTTTCACATACTGTTGTTACAGTCCGTGATTGTTCACGACAGGTATACTGAATCTGGTGGATGTGTACACCTCTGCAGAGTACAACTTTTTCGAAGAAGCCGCGTCCTCGGATATGGACAGTTGAATGGCCATGTAGCTAGCATTGTGTCAATGTTTTCAAAAAGATGATTTAAAAAGGAGTGTTGAACTCGGGAAGTTCAGAAAAGAAGGAAAAACCTTGTACCATGGAGGTACCGATGATGAAAAGCCAGAAGTTGTTTTACAAGAAGTTTTGCAGAGAAAATCTTTCCTCTGTAGGCAACATCTGGAAATTGATTCCAAGAAGTTTTGCAAAGAGGAAACTTTCTTCTAAATAAAGTTTTATAAAACCTCTTGTACATGCGATATTGACAAGAGAAACAAAACTATACTATTTTCTTCTGAAGTATCTTCTTCAGCAAAGATACAGATTAACCTGACTTCAACTATGGTGTTATCCCATCTGAACACCATCGGTAGTGAACCCTATTTATAGCCTACCTATTACACCATATAAGCATTCTTGCATCTTTGGTAAGTTACATGATGGATGTCTTGCTGAGTACATTCAAATGTACTCATTATGGTTTCGCCCCTGGTATCTACTTGCCAGACTTCGAGAAGGAGTCTCAGAAGAAGATCGACGAAGAGGAGTACGGAGCTGATGGCTATGCGAACTAGGATCGTCTCCGGGTCAGCAGCCTGTAGGTGAAGGCGTGACTTGGGCTTTACCACATTATGTGTGCGTTTAGTCTTCCGCTGTGTGTGTGTTGTGTGTTGTCCTGCGTGACAACCGTGTAGTCTGGGTCATGTGACCATGTGTCCTTGTAAGTGTTGCGTAACCGTGTAATGGATATTGTATCTGTGTACCAGCTTGATATGTTGTTCACGACTGAATTCCTGGGATCGTGAATGTATGCATATCAGGGGTGTCCTTGAACAGTGGTTCGAAGGGCAGGCCCTACAGAGTTGGTATCAGAGCTATCCTGACCTTAGGAGACCTTAGTTAGCATGGACGTTAGCTAGTACCCTGACAATAGAAGTAAACCAAGACAGGTCATTAAACTAACTATTTTTCAAAAGGATTCTATACTCCATCCCCTCTGTGTTTCAAGAAAACTCTACTTACACTCAAGTTAAAAGGGAGCACCTTAAAACTTTGCACACTATTACCTAACTTATCCCATTTTAAAATCCTGTGTAGATGGAAGTTATCTTCACCAAGTCCTTCCGGCTGGGATCGCATGCACCTTGCTACCGCCGTTTTGAGGAGGATTTGGTTAAGATGGCTCATCTTATTGGTCGACCCACACCTGAGTTGAAGGGAGCCCAGATTCACCATGATGGACGAGAATTGTCCTGGTTGGTTGTCTGTACCATCCGTGCACCTCTGCTAGCACCGTCAACCCCAGAGATCATTTGGGAAGTGGTGGAGAGCAGTTGGGAAGATGGCATCCTTAGGGTAATGCAGCTGGTCATTGCCAAGCTCGCGAACTTCTTTCGCGACAAGTTTGCAGGAACCCCTTATAGGTACTTTGGAAGGCGAGATGAGGATGACAGGCCAGTAGAAGTCACTGGAGACTTTGTGTTTGCTCGTCACTTCCAGCACCTGGAGGGACAGCTGTACAACACCCAACTCTCCCTTGATAGGGTAAGGGCAGATCATGACCTCCGAGGAAGAGAGATAGACCAACTAGAAGCCAGTCTTGGTACATCTTCGGTTACCGGGCATCGTCTCAAGGTAGTGAAGAAGACAATGAAGTACACTGACTCCCAGCACCGCACACGAGCGAGAGCCCTTCAGCTTCAGCTTGCAGCCAGCAAGGCTAGAGTGGAAGAGCTGGAGGAACAGCTACGCGCTTCCTCGAGCACTTAGGATTGCCGCGAGATGTTAGGAGTTGGGTAATCCCCACTGAGACGCTTGTCTGTCTGTATGGTGTGAACTCTGTTAGAACTCTGTGTGTGCCAGTTGTGTTGTAAGCCTTATGCTTAGCCTTGTGAACCCTGGAGTTAAGATGTGCTTGTTAAGACTCTATTTCATGCGTATGTTAATCTTGGTTTGAGTTGGCGTTTGTTTCTTCGACGTTTGCTCGTTGTTGTGGTAAATATCGTTCTCATCTCCGTTATGAGCCGGTATGTGTCACCAGTTTTCAAAAGAGAACCACCTTTAGTTGTTTTCACCTTACACCGTTCCTTGTATTCAGCATGGCCAGCAACCTACCTCCATCACCCGAGCCGACAGTTGCTCAACTGTTTGCTCTGCTGAGGGAAGGAAGTGAAGCCGCTCGTGCTGAACTCTTTGCCACCCGTGTTGCCCTGGAACAGTTGACTCAGCTTGTCACCACGAACGCTGAAGATACTGCTTTCCTTATGAGAGAATACCAGCAACTGCTTGCTGGAGAAAGCCCCAAAAGGAAGACAGTGACGCCAGGAGAAACTAGTTCATGGGTGCCTCGCAACGTTTTGCCTGCGATGCCACAATCTTCAAGGAGGCGTGTGAAGGTCAAGCCTAAAACCACGGGTTGTTTCACCTGTGGACAGGAAGGACACTTTGCTCGTGATTGTCCCAAGAAGAACCATATTCTAGCTCATCCTGATGAACCCCAGGAACGCCAAGGACCATCGCATAAGAGACGAAAGAATCTGATGAATGGACCTCGAGACCAAGATGGTGTTGCAGAAGCATCTGCAACTCATGCCATAGCCCATGGTACATTTTCGAACGAAACCTGTGAACCCCCTTTCTTGCTTGTCGTTATACCCTGAGAAACCCGACGTAAATGGAACACTAGAAGTGTTACATCGGACTAGATAAAATCTAATGATACTAACCAAAAACCGCCATCAAATTTTTGGGTATACCACCCTCCGGAGTAAATTAAGCTTTTGCCACAAAAAGTTGTTGCCGTCTTACAGAGTTGATAGAACTACAAGTCTTTCGGAACTCCAAAGAGATACCTTACTCCGGAAATAAGATTACACCAACAGGAAAAGATTCTAAGAAAACAAGATACAAGTCTGTTTTCCAGCACAGACCACTACACCTACTTTGGTGTATACCCTAACCTTACCAGACCCTCTCACAAGTGAGAGCCTAGTCTGAAGGTGAGCTACTCTCACCTGAGGCAGAACCCCAAGTCAGTCGACGACGGATTCCCTCCAGTCTTCCAGGCTTAGTGCCACCAGCGTGCGCCTCCACTGGCGCAACCACAGGCGCCACCACTCGTCTTTCTTCCACCATGGTCTTGGTCTGGATACCATACCACCAGTCGTGGATGTCCCAGCATGCGAAAATCATGGCTAACAGGATCACTGTGACCGATCCCACCAAGCAGCAGCTGAAGGATAGCACGATGAGGAAGTGCTCGAAGAAATTTGCTCGCTCGAGCAGAGAGACGTACTCCTTAAAGAAGTCATTGATTAACTGGGAAATGAGGCTCATCGTGAGGTGAGATTTGGAGGAACACAGCCACCCTTTTTATAGCAGCAAGAGCAGAGTCCTCTCCTTTGTCAAGCACTACGCGGGAAGAGCCAAAGAATCTAGCCGCAGTGCTCATAAATGGCGCGAAAACACCGCGCACCTCTTCGCCAAGTGGCTAGAGCATCGACCTGTCACACTCGTAGCAGTCCTACAGCGAGGTGTCAGCCCATCATGGACTCACAGTGGGCGGGACACCCTGATTGCTGAAAGTGTGCGCACCTGATGAGAAGAAAAGGCCACAAGGAGAAGGAGAAACGAGGAGGGCACCGACTGCCAAGTGAGCCCAGTCCCACACGTCAGCAAAACACTCGAGAAAAACCAGGGTGCATCTAGCTTCTGAGCTTTCCTCCCAATCATGGAAAGCCTACTAGCTGTTTGTAGCCTATACCCTGCCAAACTAGGTTTCTGTGACCACTTATGGGTGGCCAGAACCTTTCCTGTCGATTTTAGAAAAGTGAAATTTCTTGTTTTGGGGTACCTTAGAAAAGCATCTTTGCTGGAACAAGTTGGGCCTTCTCACCCTGGCTTGATAACATGGTTTTGAGAAAAAAAACCATGGGTTCAAGTTTAAAACATGACACCCAAACCTTGAAAAGAAAAAAATAATTTACCTGTGAATTTTGGTAAGGAAAACCAAAGGGGGGAAGCCCCTGTAAATAATGTTACAAACCATCAACACATGTTTGTAAGCAAATCATCTAACATTGTTGTTTTGACCATACCCTCTTCTCGCTTGCCTGCGAATCTCGGGACGAGATTCTTTTAAGGGGGGAAGGTCTGTCACACCCTAGTTTTTGACTCTTGGACTATGCTCAAGAAGACAAAAATTAGGGCCAACAATTTTTTTTAACAACATGATTGTTGGACTAACAAGTGTTTGTAATGTTGAACATATTTGCAACACAAGTCTTGTTTCCATATAAAACCAATACCTTATGTTTCTGAGAAATATTCCTATTTTATTTTCCCCTGATGTCTTCATAATGTTACTTGAGAGATTTTTATTCCAAGACTTGGATCATTATGGTTTGCAACTTAAAACAAACTTTTAACCTTGTTGGATCCAAGAAAACAAGTTTCCAAGATGATCTATGAGAGTTTCCTTTTAACTTTCCTATAGAAAACAATGTGTGAGAATAAAGCCAAATACAGGTTTTCTACCATTGTTTTCACCAAGCTATAAATTGTTATTTTATGATTTCTTGACTTTTAATTGATCCTTGATATGTATACTACAAAGCTATAAGCTCACTTTTATTTTTGGAGAATTAAAAACTACCTTTTGCTTGATGTGTTTGTGGTATAAAATTAAGGCAGAAAATGACATTATTGAGAAACAGATAAAAACAGGAAGTATACCTTTTTCTCCAATGTTTTCATGGCCCTAACTTATTTCAAATTTGTTTTCAGAAATTGTTTATGAAAGTATATAACATGGTTAACAAATCCATACCTTGAAAACAAAATTTGAGAATCATTTAAGCACTGAAAACAAACCTAACTTTTTCAACCTTCTGTCTGTTTTCAACACTTAGAAAATTTCTAAGTCCTTAGACTGAATTTTCTGAATTTTGCAGTAAACAGCAGTAGATACACTTTTGCACCTTTGATTTCTTGTTGATCCCTTGATCTTTTGGAAGTGTAACCAAGCCTAGTGTGTTGACCAGCATTCCTACTCGACCAATAATGCATTGGGTTCCTTCTAGAAGCCCTAGGCCTGAACTTATTAGAGAGAGAAGAGGAGATGAGGTGGCAGAAGTGGGAGCCCATGCCATTGACTATTTTTGGTTGCCACTTGCACCACTTGCACCTTTGGCCAGGTTGAGACCTGCGCACACACGCTAGGTAACTAGGGCAAGCCAGTGTACGTTTTGGAAATGTCCAAAAACCCTAGGGTTTGCTCTATGCCATGATTGGCATCCACCCGAGCTTCCCATTTTGTCCTCCAAGTTTTCCTACCTCATCTATAAGTACCAGGGCAGTGCCCTTGCATCCTTGCACCAACCACACTCCCTCCTAGCCTCCCCAAATCATTGGACCGCGAGCCCTTGCCCCTAGAGCCCCTGGTGCTCGAGATCTGGCCGTCGGAGAGCACCTCGGTCTCTGCCAAGCCCTGCTCGCACCCCTCCACTCCAACCCCTCCCTCAGCCCTAGCTCGACTCCCCTCACTCCCCTGAACCTCCCAGACAATGCCCCGAGCCCGCTAACCCCCGGAGGCGCCGCCGCCGTCCACCTCGCCGCCGCGGTCACCGCGCAGAGCGCTGGCCGCGTTCCACCGCTGACGGCCACGCCGCGAGTCGCAGTTGCCGCCCCTCGGTGCCTCAACCACCCAGCAGCCACCCCCGAGCGCCCACAGCCCCTCCCGAGCCCCACGGTGAGCGCTACGGCCATCCCTTTTTTTTTCTCCGTCGGGTTAGAGATAGGAGGTGAGGAGAGGAGGAAGAAAGCGCGCGGACCGTTCGATCTCTGATCAACGGCCGCGGTTGAACGGGACGTTTCCCGCGCCCGCGCATGCGTGCGTAGCGCAGCGGGCTGCGCATCTGCCTAGTTGGGCCGCGGCCCGCAAAATCCAGCCCGTGTGCTATTTGCGTTTATTCATTTAACTTTTCACAGAAATGGTACCTTTCACTTTGGACTTGTGAAAAATATTAAAACTGCAAATTAAAATCTGGAAAAATTCAAGGACCTAGAGATATGAAATATAAACTACCCAAAATTTGCAGATCTACTTTTGGACGATTATTTTGAACACAGTGAATGTTCTCCCTCAGACTGTCAGTGAGAATGTTTTATCTATAACTTTTAAAATATGTGACCAAATGGAACTAACTAAACTGTTCTGGATAGGTATTAAAAATACCTATCCAATGCAGTTCACCTCAAATCAAGGTGAGTTGTAGAATGAAAATTCCATCTAGTTTACTAAAGGACCAGTAGGTTTTTCTTTGAATTGTTTAAGGGTTTAAAAATGATTTTTGGAGAAAATCCAATTGTATGGGTTTGGTATTGACTAGATCTATCATATCCTAGCTTAGATGAATTTTTGAAGCTCTAGATTATTTTTGGTGGACAGATCTAGAAACAGCACTTTTCTGTTTCTGTTTTTAATTGTGTTCTTGTTTGAAATGATTTGTGTGGATGATTCAATCTTGTTCCCTAGCGTGTCTAAAGTTTTTAGGACTTGTTATTGAGTTGTTTTCTTACAGTACCTCTACCTTAGAAAGTGTGTGCATGTTTGGAAACTGAAATAAAAATGAAATATCATTGGTTCCTTCTAGTTTTATTAATTGGAATTTTTGTGATGCCTAGATCCTTGTGTGAATGCTTTGTTAATTTTTGTGCTATGATTTTCTATGGATCCAGTACCATTTTGGGTACTGTTATTTTGAAGTTAATACCTCTGTTAGCTTGCATGTCTTTTTATAGTGAAGCATGTGTACGTTTTGTTATTCTTATACACTAGTATTGTTTTCACTAGAATAAATGGCTTTGTGATGTTTTATTTTGTTATACCAATTTTTTTCATGAGTAACCTGATATGGGGTGGCCCAATCTTCTCAATGAGCTTCTCTCTCTCTTTTGTAATTTTCTGATATGTGGATAACTAGTGCTACACTGAGACCTCTCACTTAGCTGACCCCTGTTGCCAATGCAACAACAATCAAGCTCTTTGGATATTCTCAACTACACACTCTTGCACCAGTAATCAAAGATCACAAGTGGTCATGTATCCCCCTATTCCCAGATGGAATAACAAGATATCACGCAACTTTGCAATTGGTAAACTTCAAGATGAATGCTTAATAAGCAATACAATCTAGAGGCTAGGGTTGTTGGTTTTTGGTTTAAACTTGTTCTATCTAATCCACACGCAGGTGGGGGATATATATAGGTGGAGGGGTGCGGCCACAAGGGGGCCTTGCGCAAGCAACCCTCTCCCTACTAGGACTAGGACTCCTACTAGGACTAGGAGTCCAACTATGACTCAAAGGAAGGTACAAACCGACCCAATTAAGTGGGATGCGGCCACAACTGGTATACAAACCAAACCTACTAGTATTAGGACTCATTATGGCGCATAGATGTCCTTTGTGGGCGCCCTCCTCTTGCTTGTCCATCAATGAGTGTGGAAGTAACATATTTGGAATGTTTTCCACACTAAGTGCATTTGACCTTGTGGAGGCACCATCCCCTTGTCATCATATCATTTGTTATTGGTTGTTTTCACCATGCTAGTACTTGATTTCCATCTCCTCTTCTAGCCCATCTTCATCCATGTGTATCTCCTCTCCATGATCTCCATTCATGCTTATGTTATCAATAAACCTGAGAATACATAAATGCATAGACTTAGGTAGTATAAACTTCTCATAATCAAGAATAGCATAATCAATAAGGATTGAATTCACCTGTTGTTCTAGTAGCTTGGTCCTTGATCTTGTCATTGGTCCAAGTCTCACTTCATCTTGTTTAGGTGGCAATGTACTAGGGATGTCCTCATCATCCTCCCCCCTTGAAAAGCCTTGATGTCCACATCAAGGTTGTCTCCATGATATGGTGTCAAATCAGCAACATTGAAGGAATTACTCACTCCAAACTCATCAATTGGAAGATCTATCTTGTAAGCATTGTCATTTATTTTTGCAATCACTTTGTAAGGACCAGCACCTCTTGGCAATAATTTTGATTTCCTTAGCTTAGGGAACCTATCCTTTCGAAAGTGTACCCATACCAAATCTCCCTCTTGAAAAATAACTTCCTTTCTCTTTTGATTCCTCCTTTGAGCAACATCCTTCCCTTTCTTCTCTATAGCATCCATAGTTTTCTCATGTATCTTTTTCACAAAATCAGCCCTCTTGGATGCATCCATGTTAATTCTCTCTTGAATAGGAAGTGGTAATAAATCAAGTGGTGTAGTAGGCCGAAATCCATATACCACCTCGAAAGGACATAGTTGAGTAGTTGAATGCACAACTCTATTGTAGGCAAACTCCACATGTGGCAAACAATCTTCCCACTCCTTCAAATTCTTCTTGATCATAGTTCTCAACAATGTGGACAAAGTTCTATTCACCACCTCGGTTTGTCCATCTGTTTGAGGGTGACATGTTGTAGAAAACAACAATTTGGTTCCAAGCTTCCCCCATAATGTTTTCCAAAAGTAACTCATGAATTTCACATCTCTATCCGAAACAATTGTCTTTGGTACTCCATGTAGTCTTACTATCTCCTTGAAAAATAGTGTAGCAATGTGGGAAGCATCATCACTTTTGTGGCAAGCAATGAAGTGTGACATCTTGGAAAATCTATCCACCACCACAAAAATTGAGTCATGTCCCCTCTTTGTCCTTGGCAAGCCTAACACAAAATCCATACTTATATCTTCCCATGGTGTAGTTGGTGTTGGCAATGGAGTATATAATCCATGGGGCTTCAATTTGGACTTGGCTTTATTGCATGTAATACACCTTTGCACAAATCTATAGACATCTCTCCTCATATGTGCCCAATAAAAATTTGCAGCCAACATATGCAATGTTTTCTCTCGTCCAAAGTGACCCATCAATCCACCACTATGAGATTCCTGTAATAACATCAAACGCAAAGAACACTCGGGAATACATAGTTTGTTAGCTCTAAACAAAAATCCATCATGTATATGATACTTATCCCAAGCCTTCACATTAGAACATTTACTATAGGGTGTAGAAAATTCTCTATCTTGAGCATATAGTGGCTTTAATTCTTGCAAACCCGAAACTTGAACATCCAATTTAGTGAGTAGCATATTTTTCCTAGACAAAGCATCAGCTACCACATTATCTAATCCTTTCTTGTGTTTAATAATGTATGGAAAAGATTCAATAAATTCTACCCATTTAGCATGTCTCTTATTAAGATTGGATTGATTCTTTAAAAATTTCAATGCCTCATGATCAGAATGTATAATAAATTCCTTTGGCCACAAATAATGTTTCCAAACCTCAAGGACTCTAACAAGTGCATACAATTCTTTATCATAGACAGAATAATTCAATTGTGCTCCATGTAATTTTTCAGAAAAATAAGCAATTGGTTTCTTATCTTGCATTAACACTCCTCCAATACCTATGCCACTAGCATCACATTCAATTTCAAATTGTTTATTAAAATTTGGTAGCATCAATAATGGAGCCGAAATCAACTTATTTTTCAAAGTATCAAAAGCAATATCTTGAGCAACCCCCCACTCGAAATTTACACCTTTCTTAGTCAAATCATTTAAAGGGGCAGCAATAGTACTAAAATCTTTCACAAATCTTCTATAAAATCCAGCTAGTCCATTAAAACTTCTTACTTGACTCACATTCATGGGAATTGGCCTGTCACATCCCAATTTTGGAATACATGTTAACACAGTTGTTTTGCTAATTGCTTGACAATTAAACTTTGATTGTGTTTGTTTGAGTGCAACTAAACAAACTATTTATATAATCTTACATGGCTAAGAAATTGAAAGCAAACTTAAAAAGGATAGCAAAGCAGTAAACTAAAAATATTCAACATATTGTTCCAATGATAAAAATATTCAACATATTGTTCCAATGACTTTGGCAATATTTTCTCAAGTAAATATTGATCAAAGAGTTTTACAAAACTATCTTATGAATCCAATACTTGTTGAATATTATTACAAGGCCTAAATTAAGAAAGAGGAAAACACTTAATAAATTTCCATAAAGGATTATCAGAAAAAGAGGCATTCTTAGATGCTTCACCAAAATATTATCAAATGTTTTTCCAACCTTGCAAGCTTAGAAACAAAGGTATTAGAGAGCATTGACTTGCTATCTCTAGTCATATAAATATTTTGGCAAAGGATTGATAAAGAAAAGCCTAGTGCTTTATTAAGTAGAAATTCCAATATTTCTAGAAACAGAAAAACTAAAACAAGTTACTATTGGAAACTTTCCTCAAATGATTTGAAATTCATACCATTGCTTCCTTATATCAAATAAGGAACACACACAAGAGGAGACCAAGAATTGAATCCATTAAAGCCCTGAAAACATGAATTTTCTCCACAGCAACATTTGGGATTTTGAACAAGTTTGTTCTACAAACTTTTTCCAAATGCCATGAAATAAATACCACATGCTCTATATCATAAATAAGGATGAAAACCAAAAGGAAACAAGTTTTTGAATTGTTTAAGTTTCCAAAAACCCCTGTTTTCTTCACAGCACCTTTTTGAAATTTGAACAAGTTTGTTCTATGAAGTAACTCTAAATGACTTGAATTTTCTACCACATAAGTAACACATCAAATGAGGAATGTGTGCCAAAAATTATCATTTTTGGAATCTCCTAAGTAGGTTAATAAATTCAATGTCCATTTATGTAAGAATTCAAATTTTAACAACTTTGAATTACCAAGTTTATCCAATAGATCCAATTTTCATATATGTTGTGTATCTATACTAATAAGAATTTTGGCCAAAAGGATTTCCATTTATAACCTTGTTTGCCTAGTGAAAACATCCATTTTCAGAGAGAAAAGGACCTACTTGTAATTTTCCAGGGACTAAATTGTAAGCTGAGTCACAGGGTGTCCTTCTTCTTCCTGTAGATGACGCCATGGCTGCCCATGCCCATTGCCTTCGAGTGGAAGGCTTGTTAGATGGATAAAAGCACCATGTGCAGCTCTGTGGTTCTACCTGCTCCCTCTCTCCCCCCCACGAGTTCCTCTCTCTCTCACTGTACCAAAAATACCCAAAACGAAAACCCTAGGCTAATAGCTCGCCGTCGATTAGGCCGCTCCCGACCTCGCCGCCGGCAGCCGTGGGCGCCATCAGCTCCGCCTCGTCGAGTAGGACCTCAGTGCCAAGCGAATCGAGTCGAAACGGGCCGTAGACGCCGCGCCGTCCGGTTCCCTTCTTCGGCCCCGACGGACTCCGGCGAGGCATTGCCGTGCCCTCGTGCTTCCTCCTCCGTCACCGAGTAGCCCCGCGTGCTCACGGTGAGCAAGGCAACCCCCGACGCCCTTTTCCCCCCTCTCTAACGCCCTAAGTCGCCGCGGCGCCGTGGTCGAGTCCGGCCGCCGCGTAGTCCTCGTCGCCGGCCGCCCTCCGCTTGTTCCCAGGAAACGAGGATGCGCCCGTGTGGTTCCTCACATCGTGTGCATCGTGTAGATAGGTTGGAATCGACGAACGGTAGCCGAAATCGCCGGTTGCAAGCTCACCGGAGATCATCCCGCCGGCGGGTGACGCGCGCATGACGCAGCGCTTGCGTCATCGCCTTGACCCCGCGCTGTACGGTCAAACCGGCTGGTGGCCCTCGCGCTGGCCCGCGTGGCAGCCCCCGTGGCGCCTGGCCCGCGAGTCAGCCTCAGTGGCTGGGATCTGCCGTGGTGACGAATGTTTTGGCCGGCCCAGATTCAGATCTGGCCCATGTAATGTTCTTTTCCATTTTAATTTTTGCAGAAAAGATGCATGTTTACTTTAGGCTCTAAAAGGCAACCTAAAAGATGAATGTTATCAAACCAAAATTCACAGAGGTACCTCAACTAATTCTAAACCATCTCCAAGTTGTAGATCTACATTTGGATGGATAGATTTGAAATGAAAAATGTTTTGGCAACAGGTACCAGAAACACCAAAATGAGCACCATTTTTATTTTACAACTCAGAATGAAGTGAGGACAATTGCATTGGAAAGCCCTTGAAATTTCCTAACAGGAGCATTTAACCTCGTTTCCAAATTCATTGTATTTTTGAAATGGCATGCAATTTGGTAAAACACCAGAGAGCACTTTGGTGATTTTTATAAAATTATTAAAAATGATTTTTGATGCAAACTCAATTGGATGGTCTTGTATAGGTTTAGGACTATCCAAACCTAGAAGGGTTTAATTTTTAGAGCATCCTAAAAAATTTGGTGGACAGATCTTTAAAATGCATGTTTCTGCCATTTTGGCATTTTAGTTAATTAATTTGTGTGATGATATTTTTTGTGTTACAATATTGTTTTCTAGCATGTTTAAGATGTGTGAACTTGTTTTCTAAGTGTTACTTAGATATTTTAGCATGTTAGATTGTGTGGACTTGAGTTGAGAAGAAATAGAATTTTTGTTAATAGCATTTGATTATTCTCTAGTTAATATTTGCATAGCATTTTTGAGTGATGAATTCATGTGCAAAGCACTTGGATTTTTTGAGTGTATCCAGTACCATGTTGGTACTTAGTTTGTGTTTTTATCACCTCTGCTATCTTGCATTGGAATTGGTAGAAAAGCACTATTAGCTTTGTCATGACTATGAGAATGGTTATGGAAAAATTCCCTCATGTGTGGAATTTTGACATAATCATTTGTGGTTTTGTGACCACATATTTTTGGGTTGTATCCATAGGTCCAGTAGCATTTTGATAAGTTTGTTATGAGTACTTGACCCCTAAAGTTTTCACTTGTGTGAAAACAATAACATGAGTAGCAGTGCCTTGCTTATTTAAGCACCCTATTATTTTCTACTAGTATTGTTATTGCACTAGATGCTAGTTTAGTTTTTTGTTAATTTTTAGCAAATGGACCAGAGGCATTGTGACCTCTTAATGCTTTGATATGCTAGTGGATCACCCACTGGTTTCATTGCATTTTTGGTGGAAACATTATTTCCCCCACACTAGATGTGTTTCTTTTATATATGTTTTGAGTAGATCTTTAAATGCTTTTTAGGCTTATTGCTAGATTAATTCTCATGAAACTAGTACCATTTAGGTACTGTTATTTTGGTTATAGAACCTCTAGATACTTGGTGCTTGTTTTTGAAATGGGTTTAAAATAGAAATGCTTAAGGACTAGATTTCACACTAGGATATTCATGTATGCTTTTTGTCTTGTTTTCCCTTAGGGAAAAATATGAATCTTTGGTGTGGAAACCAGAGGATGGAATGTCCTTGTGGCATTATTATCTTAGGGTTTTCACCTCTGATAGGTTTCCTCTTAAGTAGCATAAAAGCATGAATAACACTTGGATGACTAGCAATTAATCTCCTCACATGTGTAGCATTTTAAGCATAGTTTTTCCTTGTTTCCTAGCTATGTTTTTTATGTTATTTTGTGGAATCCAGTAGCAATTATGGTACTGGTTAGAGGAGTATTTTGCCTCTGCTAGCTTGCACACTTGTGCATAAAATTAACTAGTGTAGCCTAAACTAGTCTAGTATTTTTCCTAAATTTTCTACTAGTATGAGTAGGAGTTTTTGGATGCTAGATTGTTTGTTTGGAGCACTTTTATAAAAGTGACCAGAGGCTTATTAACCTCTGGGTGAGAATTTTTGCTAGTAGAACACCCACTGGTACTTTTGCACCATGGTGGAAAAATAGGTTTGACTTGTTGTCATGAGCTTATTTCACCACTTGAGTAATTTAGCAAATTATGTGTGCTAGCCATAGAGATTGTTGTGGGAATTTTTAGACATCAAAATGTGTTTTATGTGACAACCTACTGTCTAGTAACATGTGCTCTACCCCACTGGTCCATGGTGTTCTTAACTAAAAATCATTGAATTGGCCACACATAAACACTAGAAAAAAAAAAGCAGACTTTTCAACTATAGTTTTTATGCCAATTTTTCTTAAGCGAAAAATTGAGAACTTGGGTGGTACTTCTTGATTGCTTGCTGTATGTATTACTTGTAGCCTTGTTTGTCTTGTTTGGTTCTGAATGTGTGTCCTTTATTCTTTTTACGACGTTAGAAAACGAAGAGGAAGGAAGTGTCGTGAAGCTCTGTTTCAAGTTCCAGTCACTCCAACAACCAGGGACACAAAGAGATACCAGGCAAGCATCCTGATTGCTTGCTGATACAATACTTACCATTATATATCATGCATGTTTTACCTCTGAAGTTTTACCAAAACTTGATTATCAAAACTATTTTTGATGTGGAAATTACTACTATACTATATTATAGGTTACTATCATGCCAGTAGTTAAACTTGGTAATACCAAGCCCATAGGCCACCATATGGTATTTATTACCATCAAATATATTAGTCCCTAAGTGGACACGCTAAAATTGTGATTCTACAAAACAAAGGCTTTACGGAAAAACCCGGAGAAAAGGCGGATCCTTGTTCTCCGGAGGAATGTGGAAGTGGTCATTTTTGAGAAAGTGGTGTTGTTCAAAAATGACACATAACCTAGTCTTCGCCGGACAACCTTTACCGTACTGCCACCCTACCCCAACATGGGCACGGGGCTTAACTTGAAGTTTGTTCTTATTAGTGTGTGCTATCTCAATCGCTATAAGGGACATCGTACCCTCGAACCGAATGTCGTCAAAACTCCCAATGTTGAGACATAAAAAGTGTGGGATTAATTTTCCCTCCGGTTGCATCGGTTGAGTCTCCTGTCATGGCGATGTGCGACATGGTGCCGAGGAGATTAAAACTGAGAGATAGGCATATTCTAGCTTGAACATAGTGGATGGTTATGATCAGATACCTGATGTTTACATACTGTTGTTACAGTCCGTGATTGTTCACGGGAGGTGTACTGGATCTGGTGGATGTGTACACCTCTGCAGAGTATAACTTTTTCGAAGAAGCCGCGTCCTCGGATATGGACAGTTGAATGGCCATGTAGCTAGCATTGTGTCAATGTTTTCAAAAAGAGTTTTTGAAAGGGAATCTTTGGAAAGGAAGTGTTGAACTTGTGAAGTTCGGAAAAGAATGGAAACTTATACCGTGGAGGTATCGTTGATGATGGAAAGCCAGATGTTGTTATACAAAACAAAATGTTTTGCAAAGAAAACCTTTTCTACTCTAAGCAAGAATTCTGGAAACGGATTCCAAGAAGTTTTGCAAAGAGAAAATATTCTTTAACAAAGTTTTACAAAATCTCTTGTACATGTGATATCTACAAGAGAAATAAAACTATATTATTTTCTTCTGAAGTATCTTCTTCAACAAAGATACAGATTAACCTGACTGCAACTGTGGTGTCATCATATATGAACACCATTGGTAGTGAACCCTATTTATAACCTACCTATTCCACCATATAAGCATATTTGCATGTTGGTAAGTGACATGATGGATGTCTTGCTGAGTACATTCAAATGTACACATTTGGTTTCGCCCCTGGTATCTACTTATCAGATTTGGAGAAGGAGTCTCCGAAGGAGATCTATGAAGAGAAGTACGGAGTTGACGGCTTTGCGAACTAGGATCGTCTCCGGGTCAGCAGCCTGTAGGTTAAGGCGTGACTTGGGCTCAACTACGTTGTGTTTTATTTGTCTTCCGCTGTGTTTGATAAGTTGCCTGCCTTTGTGGCAGTTGCTTAAACTTGATCATGTGATCTTTTATGTAATACCTTTATGTATTCGTGTAATGGATGATGTATTTCTGTGTGCCAACTGTGTATGTTGTTCACGACTGATCTTTCTGGGATCGTGAATGTATGCATACGTAGGGTTTCAGACTGCCGGTCTGGGGTCCTTACAGAGTTGGTATCAGAGCCATCCTGACCTTAGGAGACCTTAGTTAGCATGGACGTCAGATAGGAAAGAAAAGTATTTTTGAGTAAAAACCTATTTACTATCTACATTATTTTTGTCTAAGGGAATTTTAGTATATTTTCCCTCCTTTTTATCTTTTCAAAAGGTTCTGAATGCATATCAAGGGCGTCCTTGAACAGTGGTTCGAAGGGCGGGCCTTATAGAGTTAGTATCTCTCTCGGTTAAGAGTTTATTTCTTACTTGTTTGCAACTGCTCCGCTCTGTTTTTGAAACATCTCCCGTTTTTGAAGTTTTCTGCTCAGAAAATAGTTGGAGTTTCAAAAACAGATTGTTGCATAAAGTTTTATCAAAACTTTACTTCTATTTATCTTGTTTTCATACAAAAACTTTTATACTTGCCGATGTCCCGAGAAGACCAAAATAATTGCCTAGCTCTACAGTGATGATGGTCAGAAGTAGATATAGTTCTTCAGCCACTTCTAGGATTTTGGATCATCCCCCGACGTAGCTCCAATGGAGCCTTGCTTGTGTGTTATGGCTTGCTTATGTGTGTCCGTAGGACTTTGTGCTATTGTGTGGTGTAGAAATTGGTTCATCTAGGCTTCTATATGTTTGTGGGGTGCTCAAATTTTGCAAATTTGAGATTGCCCCGCTCTTGTTTTTGAATCGCCTCGTGTTAAATTTTTGCAAGCAAAAATGTTAGTATAGCATTCAAAAACAAGAATTTGTTGCTTAGACTTAGACTTGTTTTCGCTTCATAATGCGACCCGTCGTGAACCACCACCATCTCTCCCACAATCAATGAAAGCACTGTTGTGCCTAAAAATAGAGGACCATCAAGCCACACGAGCTGATAGCATTGCTACCAGTGATGCACTCCAACAGATAAAGCTCCAACAACGACAACCCTCAAAGAAGAAAGGGCGTGAATGAACCAACCAATACTGACCAAAACCTCTATGTTTGTGTGTGTGCAAAAGACTTTTTCTACCATGTTGGCTAAATGTTGCACTTGTTTATGTTCCCTTTTAAAAGACCAAACTAAAGAGATCCCCTTTTAAAAGTTATATACCTCCCTCCTCTAGGAAAAGGTGCAAAAAAAGAAGTCTTCACATGCCATGATGCGCAAACCCCCCCAAAAGCCAATCAAAAGAGCACAACTCAATATTCGACGTATGACGCTAGTCGTATCTTGTCGGACAAACATTATTTAATAGAAAGCTAACAAGACTAACATGCTTGGTCTAATATTAGGTTGACACCTAACCAAAGCATGCAAACTACTGACAACTCTTTCTAAAACAAGGAATTAAGTGACTTACGACAACTTTTTAATCTAGTTGGTAAAAAGGAGAAGTCATGAGAAAATAAGATGATGACCTATTCGTTTACTACTCAATAGGATATCTTGTGTATCTACTTTGGAAAACCAAATATTGGTAGACATTGTAGGTACTATGATATTCGTGGTTTAGAAATTAAGTGAACGATGGAATGATTAAGATAGATCAAGAAAAACAACAGTTTTCCTGTTTTTGTTTCTTTGTGTGCTCTTGATTGAAATAAATTTGTGTATTATTCAATCTTGCTCCCTAACTTATATGGACTTGTTAGGACTTGTTATTATGTTGTTTTATTACAATAAATCTACCCTAGAAAGTGTGTGCCTGATTGAAAACTCAAATAAAAATGAAATAGCATTTGTCACCTTCTAGTTAATTATTTGGAAATTTTGTGAGAGCTAGATCTGTGTATACTTTCGTAGTAGATTTTTGTGCTATGTTTTCTTTGAGTCAAGTAACATTTAGGTACTTTTATTTTGATGCTTGTACCTATGTTAGCTTGCATGTCTCTCAATAGTAAAGCATGTGTAAGTATTACTATCAGTATGCACTAGTATTGCTTCACTAGATTAAATAGCCTTATATTTTTATCTTGTGTGCAAAGTTTTTCATGAGTAACCAGAGGCTTAGTACCTATTTTGCCTTGGTATTAGTAGGACATAGCCCACTGGTCCCATTGCATTTTGGCTTGAGGATAAAAATCCCCATCCATACACATGTGTAAAAATAGTATGTTTCACTATGTGATTGATTTCTATTTTCCACCATGGAAAATATAATTGTTTATTTTCACTTATGCAAGTGAGAAGTTTATTTCTTATTAGTAAATACTAATATGTTTAGGTGTGATACTTTTGTTAGCATAATATTCCTTAGGGGTATCATGTTAATAAATGTTTCACTATCGTGTGCTAAAATTAAATTGTTCGCAAATAAAATAAATTCCTCTTGATGGGTAGATTGTTTGTGAATAATTTTAAATTGAGTGTATGGATTTTTGAAAAGGTTTAGATAACTTTTCATTAATTGCATAGCTACTGGTTGTGTGAATTATACCTTGCTTTTGCTAGTAATTGTTTAAGAAAAACATAAATTGCTAGAAGAAATTTCTGCATGTTTAATAGTTGTATCATGGAAATTGTTTTGATGGTTGTGCTTACTAACATGAGTAAGTTTTGTGTACTGTTATTAGGTACATTTATATTCATGACTTTCTTGTTAAGATTAAGCATCATATTAACATTGTTTGCTTCTCTGGAGTGAAACTAGTTTCGCCACTAGAAAATGGTGATTTTTGCTCTAGTATTACCCTCTTGTTATTTTATAAGTATCTATGTTGATATAGCATGTTTAGGAAGTTATTACTTCTGTTATCATGCAATGAATTATTTAATTTCATGTTCTATGGTTATAGGATATGATTATCTCTTATAGCATGCTGGTGTAGATTTTTCATAACTAGTGTGTTATTTGTGCAGTCCTGTTTTTATGCATGTGTAATAGGAGTTTTATCTTGGGTGAAGATGGTGTTTTAGAGTATCTTTATGAATGAATTCATTGGTTTTTAGCTACTGGTTGTTTGATAAATTATTCATGATTGATGGATTCCAAAACCTCTAGTAAACAATAACCTAGTGAATAAATAATCTATTCATCTGTGGTGTTGTTTGCTTGCTTATTGGATTTTGTTTAAATGTTTTACCTTAGCATGAGTTTATACTTGTGTTATGATTGTGCTTAAGAGTATCTTATGAAACTAAAACATCCAACTAAAATCATGAGCACTTTAAGTGATAGTTGCTTGTGGTGAGTAATGCCCACTGCCATGGGTATTATTCTGTCTGTTTATTTTACCTTAGCAACCTAACCTTTGCACCCACAAGCTATGTTTTTAGCTTCTTATATACCTTATTATGAGAGTGGTCCACCACTCCATATGTGGTATGTAATATGTGGGATATACCTAGGAACTCATGTAAATAATTGACGGTATTTTTCCAGGTAGTTCTGCACTAACCTTAATTTTTGTTCAAACTTGAAACAAAAGTTTTGGACCTAAAAACAAGTACTGGTGTACTTCTTTTAAGAGTGAATTCACTAATTTAGGGATGTACCCCACCTCCCAAGAAAAGTCAAAGGGGGGAAGCACCTGCACTCCAACACTAACATTGTGTTTGTTGGCCCTCCCTTAGTCCTCGCTTGTGAATCTCGGGGACGAGATTCTTTTTAAGGGGGGAAGACCTGTCACATCCCAATTTTGGAATACATGTTAACACAGTTGTTTTGCTAATTGCTTGACAATTAAACTTTGATTGTGTTTGTTTGAGTGCAACTAAACAAACTAGTTATATAATCTTACATGGCTAAGAAATTGAAAGCAAACTTAAAAAGGATAGCAAAGCAGTAAACTAAAAATATTCAACATATTGTTCCAATGATAAAAATATTCAACATATTGTTCCAATGACTTTGGCAATATTTTCTCAAGTAAATATTGATCAAAGAGTTTTACAAAACTATCTTATGAATCCAATACTTGTTGAATATTATTACAAGGCCTAAATTAAGAAAGAGGAAAACACTTAATAAATTTCCATAAAGGATTATCAGAAAAAGAGGCATTCTTAGATGCTTCACCAAAATATTATAAAATGTTTTTCCAACCTTGCAAGCTTAGAAACAAAGGTATTAGAGAGCATTGACTTGCTATCTCTAGTCATATAAATATTTTGGCAAAGGATTGATAAAGAAAAGCCTAGTGCTTTATTAAGTAGAAATTCCAATATTTCTAGAAACAGAAAAACTAAAACAAGTTACTATTGGAAACTTTCCTCAAATGATTTGAAATTCATACCATTGCTTCCTTATATCAAATAAGGAACACACACAAGAGGAGACCAAGAATTGAATCCATTAAAGCCCTGAAAACATGAATTTTCTCCACAGCAACATTTGGGATTTTGAACAAGTTTGTTCTACAAACTTTTTCCAAATGCCATGAAATAAATACCACATGCTCTATATCATAAATAAGGATGAAAACCAAAAGGAAACAAGTTTTTGAATTGTTTAAGTTTCCAAAAACCCCTGTTTTCTTCACAGCACCTTTTTGAAATTTGAACAAGTTTGTTCTATGAAGTAACTCTAAATGACTTGAATTTTCTACCACATAAGTAACACATCAAATGAGGAATGTGTGCCAAAAATTATCATTTTTGGAATCTCCTAAGTAGGTTAATAAATTCAATGTCCATTTATGTAAGAATTCAAATTTTAACAACTTTGAATTACCAAGTTTATCCAATAGATCCAATTTTCATATATGTTGTGTATCTATACTAATAAGAATTTTGGCCAAAAGGATTTCCATTTATAACCTTGTTTGCCTAGTGAAAACATCCATTTTCAGAGAGAAAAGGACCTACTTGTAATTTTCCAGGGACTAAATTGTAAGCTGAGTCACAGGGTGTCCTTCTTCTTCCTGTAGATGACGCCATGGCTGCCCATGCCCATTGCCTTCGAGTGGAAGGCTTGTTAGATGGATAAAAGCACCATGTGCAGCTCTGTGGTTCTACCTGCTCCCTCTCTCCCCCCCCCCACGAGTTCCTCTCTCTCTCACTGTACCAAAAATACCCAAAACGAAAACCCTAGGCTAATAGCTCGCCGTCGATTAGGCCGCTCCCGACCTCGCCGCCGGCAGCCGTGGGCGCCATCAGCTCCGCCTCGTCGAGTAGGACCTCAGTGCCAAGCGAATCGAGTCGAAACGGGCCGTAGACGCCGCGCCGTCCGGTTCCCTTCTTCGGCCCCGACGGACTCCGGCGAGGCATTGCCGTGCCCTCGTGCTTCCTCCTCCGTCACCGAGTAGCCCCGCGTGCTCACGGTGAGCAAGGCAACCCCCGACGCCCTTTTCCCCCCTCTCTAACGCCCTAAGTCGCCGCGGCGCCGTGGTCGAGTCCGGCCGCCGCGTAGTCCTCGTCGCCGGCCGCCCTCCGCTTGTTCCCAGGAAACGAGGATGCGCCCGTGTGGTTCCTCACATCGTGTGCATCGTGTAGATAGGTTGGAATCGACGAACGGTAGCCGAAATCGCCGGTTGCAAGCTCACCGGAGATCATCCCGCCGGCGGGTGACGCGCGCATGACGCAGCGCTTGCGTCATCGCCTTGACCCCGCGCTGTACGGTCAAACCGGCTGGTGGCCCTCGCGCTGGCCCGCGTGGCAGCCCCCGTGGCGCCTGGCCCGCGAGTCAGCCTCAGTGGCTGGGATCTGCCGTGGTGACGAATGTTTTGGCCGGCCCAGATTCAGATCTGGCCCATGTAATGTTCTTTTCCATTTTAATTTTTGCAGAAAAGATGCATGTTTACTTTAGGCTCTAAAAGGCAACCTAAAAGATGAATGTTATCAAACCAAAATTCACAGAGGTACCTCAACTAATTCTAAACCATCTCCAAGTTGTAGATCTACATTTGGATGGATAGATTTGAAATGAAAAATGTTTTGGCAACAGGTACCAGAAACACCAAAATGAGCACCATTTTTATTTTACAACTCAGAATGAAGTGAGGCCAATTGCATTGGAAAGCCCTTGAAATTTCCTAACAGGAGCATTTAACCTCGTTTCCAAATTCATTGTATTTTTGAAATGGCATGCAATTTGGTAAAACACCAGAGAGCACTTTGGTGATTTTTATAAAATTATTAAAAATGATTTTTGATGCAAACTCAATTGGATGGTCTTGTATAGGTTTAGGACTATCCAAACCTAGAAGGGTTTAATTTTTAGAGCATCCTACAAAATTTGGTGGACAGATCTTTAAAATGCATGTTTCTGCCATTTTGGCATTTTAGTTAATTAATTTGTGTGATGATATTTTTTGTGTTACAATATTGTTTTCTAGCATGTTTAAGATGTGTGAACTTGTTTTCTAAGTGTTACTTAGATATTTTAGCATGTTAGATTGTGTGGACTTGAGTTGAGAAGAAATAGAATTTTTGTTAATAGCATTTGATT
This sequence comes from Alopecurus myosuroides, assembly GCA_028641055.1. Taxonomy (NCBI): domain Eukaryota; kingdom Viridiplantae; phylum Streptophyta; class Magnoliopsida; order Poales; family Poaceae; genus Alopecurus; species Alopecurus myosuroides. Next base: position 112,766,871 of record CM054063.1, on the reverse strand, counting down.
ATTCTCTAGTTAATATTTGCATAGCATTTTTGAGTGATGAATTCATGTGCAAAGCACTTGGATTTTTTGAGTGTATCCAGTACCATGTTGGTACTTAGTTTGTGTTGTTATCACCTCTGCTATCTTGCATTGGAATTGGTAGAAAAGCACTATTAGCTTTGTCATGACTATGAGAATGGTTATGGAAAAATTCCCTCATGTGTGGAATTTTGACATAATCATTTGTGGTTTTGTGACCACATATTTTTGGGTTGTATCCATAGGTCCAGTAGCATTTTGATAAGTTTGTTATGAGTACTTGACCCCTAAAGTTTTCACTTGTGTGAAAACAATAACATGAGTAGCAGTGCCTTGCTTATTTAAGCACCCTATTATTTTCTACTAGTATTGTTATTGCACTAGATGCTAGTTTAGTTTTTTGTTAATTTTTAGCAAATGGACCAGAGGCATTGTGACCTCTTAATGCTTTGATATGCTAGTGGAGCACCCACTGGTTTCATTGCATTTTTGGTGGAAACATTATTTCCCCCACACTAGATGTGTTTCTTTTATATATGTTTTGAGTAGATCTTTAAATGCTTTTTAGGCTTATTGCTAGATTAATTCTCATGAAACTAGTACCATTTAGGTACTGTTATTTTGGTTATAGAACCTCTAGATACTTGGTGCTTGTTTTTGAAATGGGTTTAAAATAGAAATGCTTAAGGACTAGATTTCACACTAGGATATTCATGTATGCTTTTTGTCTTGTTTTCCCTTAGGGAAAAATATGAATCTTTGGTGTGGAAACCAGAGGATGGAATGTCCTTGTGGCATTATTATCTTAGGGTTTTCACCTCTGATAGGTTTCCTCTTAAGTAGCATAAAAGCATGAATAACACTTGGATGACTAGCAATTAATCTCCTCACATGTGTAGCATTTTAAGCATAGTTTTTCCTTGTTTCCTAGCTATGTTTTTTATGTTATTTTGTGGAATCCAGTAGCAATTATGGTACTGGTTAGAGGAGTATTTTGCCTCTGCTAGCTTGCACACTTGTGCATAAAATTAACTAGTGTAGCCTAAACTAGTCTAGTATTTTTCCTAAATTTTCTACTAGTATGAGTAGGAGTTTTTGGATGCTAGATTGTTTGTTTGGAGCACTTTTATAAAAGTGACCAGAGGCTTATTAACCTCTGGGTGAGCATTTTTGCTAGTAGAACACCCACTGGTACTTTTGCACCATGGTGGAAAAATAGGTTTGACTTGTTGTCATGAGCTTATTTCACCACTTGAGTAATTTAGCAAATTATGTGTGCTAGCCATAGAGATTGTTGTGGGAATTTTTAGACATCAAAATGTGTTTTATGTGACAACCTACTGTCTAGTAACATGTGCTCTACCCCACTGGTCCATGGTGTTCTTAACTAAAAATCATTGAATTGGCCACACATAAACACTAGAAAAAAAAAGCAGACTTTTCAACTATAGTTTTTATGCCAATTTTTCTTAAGGGAAAAATTGAGAACTTGGGTGGTACTTCTTGATTGCTTGCTGTATGTATTACTTGTAGCCTTGTTTGTCTTGTTTGGTTCTGAATGTGTGTCCTTTATTCTTTTTACGACGTTAGAAAACGAAGAGGAAGGAAGTGTCGTGAAGCTCTGTTTCAAGTTCCAGTCACTCCAACAACCAGGGACACAAAGAGATACCAGGCAAGCATCCTGATTGCTTGCTGATACAATACTTACCATTATATATCATGCATGTTTTACCTCTGAAGTTTTACCAAAACTTGATTATCAAAACTATTTTTGATGTGGAAATTACTACTATACTATATTATAGGTTACTATCATGCCAGTAGTTAAACTTGGTAATACCAAGCCCATAGGCCACCATATGGTATTTATTACCATCAAATATATTAGTCCCTAAGTGGACACGCTAAAATTGTGATTCTACAAAACAAAGGCTTTACGGAAAAACCCGGAGAAAAGGCGGATCCTTGTTCTCCGGAGGAATGTGGAAGTGGTCATTTTTGAGAAAGTGGTGTTGTTCAAAAATGACACATAACCTAGTCTTCGCCGGACAACCTTTACCGTACTGCCACCCTACCCCAACATGGGCACGGGGCTTAACTTGAAGTTTGTTCTTATTAGTGTGTGCTATCTCAATCGCTATAAGGGACATCGTACCCTCGAACCGAATGTCGTCAAAACTCCCAATGTTGAGACATAAAAAGTGTGGGATTAATTTTCCCTCCGGTTGCATCGGTTGAGTCTCCTGTCATGGCGATGTGCGACATGGTGCCGAGGAGATTAAAACTGAGAGATAGGCATATTCTAGCTTGAACATAGTGGATGGTTATGATCAGATACCTGATGTTTACATACTGTTGTTACAGTCCGTGATTGTTCACGGGAGGTGTACTGGATCTGGTGGATGTGTACACCTCTGCAGAGTATAACTTTTTCGAAGAAGCCGCGTCCTCGGATATGGACAGTTGAATGGCCATGTAGCTAGCATTGTGTCAATGTTTTCAAAAAGAGTTTTTGAAAGGGAATCTTTGGAAAGGAAGTGTTGAACTTGTGAAGTTCGGAAAAGAATGGAAACTTATACCGTGGAGGTATCGTTGATGATGGAAAGCCAGATGTTGTTATACAAAACAAAATGTTTTGCAAAGAAAACCTTTTCTACTCTAAGCAAGAATTCTGGAAACGGATTCCAAGAAGTTTTGCAAAGAGAAAATATTCTTTAACAAAGTTTTACAAAATCTCTTGTACATGTGATATCTACAAGAGAAATAAAACTATATTATTTTCTTCTGAAGTATCTTCTTCAACAAAGATACAGATTAACCTGACTGCAACTGTGGTGTCATCATATATGAACACCATTGGTAGTGAACCCTATTTATAACCTACCTATTCCACCATATAAGCATATTTGCATGTTGGTAAGTGACATGATGGATGTCTTGCTGAGTACATTCAAATGTACTCATTTGGTTTCGCCCCTGGTATCTACTTATCAGATTTGGAGAAGGAGTCTCCGAAGGAGATCTATGAAGAGAAGTACGGAGTTGACGGCTTTGCGAACTAGGATCGTCTCCGGGTCAGCAGCCTGTAGGTTAAGGCGTGACTTGGGCTCAACTACGTTGTGTTTTATTTGTCTTCCGCTGTGTTTGATAAGTTGCCTGCCTTTGTGGCAGTTGCTTAAACTTGATCATGTGATCTTTTATGTAATACCTTTATGTATTCGTGTAATGGATGATGTATTTCTGTGTGCCAACTGTGTATGTTGTTCACGACTGATCTTTCTGGGATCGTGAATGTATGCATACGTAGGGTTTCAGACTGCCGGTCTGGGGTCCTTACATGGCCAATTTTTAATTGCTTCAATTTTAGATTCATCAACTTCTATCCCATGTTTAGAGACAACATGACCAAGAAATATGACCTTATCTTTGCAAAAAGTGCACTTCTCTAAATTTCCATACAATTTATTTTCTCTTAGCACATGCAAGACTTGTCTAATATGATCAATGTGTTCATGTTCATTGTGGCTATATATGAGAATATCATCAAAGTAAACAACCACAAATTTGCCAATAAAATCTCTCAAAACATGGTTCATTAATCTCATGAAAGTACTAGGTGCATTAGTTAATCCAAAAGGCATTACTAACCACTCATATAAACCAAATTTTGTTTTAAAGGCTGTTTTCCACTCATCCCCTTCTTTCATTCTTATTTGATGGTAACCACTACGCAAATCAATTTTAGAGAAAACAGCACTACCACTTAATTCATCTAACATGTCTTCCAAACGTGGTATAGGATGACGATAACGAATAGTGATATTGTTAATTGCTCTACAATCTACACACATGCGCCAAGTACCATCTTTCTTAGGAACTAATATGACAGGAACAACACAAGGAGATAAGCTTATTCGGATGTAACCTTTATCAAGAAGATCTTGTACTTGTTTCTGAATTTCCTTTGTCTCTTGGGGATTTGTCCTATAGGGAGCTCGGTTTGGTAATGAAGATCCAGGAATTAAATCAATTTGATGCTCTATCCCTCTCAATGGTGGCAATCCCGAGGGCACTTCTTCTGGAAAAAAATCATCAGATTCCTGCAAAACATTAGAAACACCAATAGAAAGAGGAGTCATGTCATTAGAAACCAAAATTTCCCCCTTGTGCATAAGCACTATAGGTAGTAGGCTAGGATCACTCTCAAACTCTCTCAAATACTCTTTGGTGGCTAACATTGTCAAAAGGCTCACTCCCTTACTTTTACCACTCGGCCTAGGTTTGTTTTCCCCCATGGAAGTATTGTTTTCACTCATATTTTCCCTCTCACTCTCCTTCTCAACATTCACTTCCACTTTTTGCCTTGATTCATTCACTATTTGTTGGGGTGTCATAGGCCTCAATATGATGTCCTTATTGTTCCAATTCAATTGGTAAGTGTTTGCTCTCCCATTGTGTAGCACCTTTCTATCAAATTGCCATGGCCTTCCAAGTAATAGGTGGCAAACCGACATGGGAACAACATCACACTCAATAGTATCCTTGTATGGTCCAATTTGGAACTCCACTCTCACAATTTGGCATACCTTTATTTCCTCTCTCTCATTGAGCCATTGGATATAATATGGATGTGGGTGTGGAATATATCTCAATCTCAACTTTGCACATAACTCCTTGCTTGCTAAATTTCTGCAACTCCCTCCATCAATGATCACCTTGCAAGCCATATTAGGACCAACAATTGCCTTGGTTTGAAATAAATTGCATCTTTGGCTCTCATCATTGCTAGGAACAATACTCAAGGCTTTGGTGCAAACAATAGTTGGATAATTTGTAGCATAGGCATCAATAGGACCATCATCATCATCATATGCATCCTCCTCATTGGGATCAACATCATCTCCAGTCTCATACTCATCATTATCATTGAGGAGCATAATTTTCTTGTTTGGGCAATCCCTCTTAAAGTGACCTTTTCCTCCACAAGTATGGCAAGTCATGTCTCTATGCCTTGTAGGAGGTGTAGCACCACTAGAACCCGAAGTAGATGGAGTAATTTTCTTGGAACTTGTTGAGTTTGGCTCGGGTTTGGAACTAGGAGTCCCACGGGTAGTAGTTGTTGGAGGTGTAGGTGATGAAAAATTTGATTTTTGTGAAGGGAAACTCCTCCTTGCACTCACTTGTAGCTCTTCTTGCAATCTCTTTTCAGCCTCCCTTGCTTGATGAAGTAATTCACTCATATTGTTGTAAGGAACATGCCTCACAATGCTTTTCACTTTGAATTGTAATCCACTTAAGAACCTTTGCATTGTTTGTTTAGGAGCCTCTCTAATCCGAGCCCTTTGAATAATTAATTCCATCTCCTTGTAGTAGGCATCAACTGTCTTGGTTCCTTGCTTCAATTGTTGCAATTTGTCATAGAGAGTTCTAATATAATTCTTGGGAACAAATCTTTCTCTCAACAATTGCTTCATCTCTCTCCATGTGTTCACCTCCTCCTCTTGTTTTTCTTCTCTATCTTTTGTAATGCCATCCCACCACAAAAGAGCATAGCCATCAAAGGAAGAAGATGCAAGGTTCACTTTCCTCTCCTCGGGATAGTCATGGAGTCTCCACAATTTCTCAATTTTAAGCTCCCACATCAAATACTCTTCCACATCTTCAGAATCACAAGCAAGACTAGGGATAGAGAATTTAGGTTTTCCCAAGCCATTATTCTCTCTATTATTTTCCAATGGTAATCTTCTTGCCAAATCTCCACGGCCTCCATTATTATTTCCTCTCCCATCCTCAATTTGAGCAATAGCTTGAGGTGCTTGTTGAAGTTGTTGCACTAGATTTGTGATGGTAGCCATTTGTTGAGTCAATGTCCTCAAAGTGCCCTTAATCTCATCAACAGAATCTTGAGAGGCACAAGCTTCTATCTTCAAATCAAGTGTATTCAAATCCTCTCTCAATTGATCATCACTTTTCTCAATCACATAAGCAATTCTTTTGTACATATGATCTCTCAAAGCCTCATACTCATTCCATTGGACAGTATCCTCGGGTTTCTTCTTTGCCTGCACATCAACATCACTAGAAGAACTCATGATTAACTTGTTAGTAACAAAATAATCAATGGGTTTGTGGTGCCTCTCTCAACTCACTCAAAACCAAGCAAAGATGGCTTCACTTGATGTTCCAAGAGAGAAAAAGATCAACTTACCAACAAGGAGCAATGATCAATGTGCTTTGGTGTGAGAAGAGAATAACCGAGCTATCAAGTATCACAATGCAAACAGGGTTTTTGGTGGGGCTTGGTTGGGATTCCTAACAACACCAAAATAACAACTCCAATGCACTGCTTAATGTGATAAAAAGTACTAAGGAAACACACTCACACTTGGAGACAAATGTGGCTTAGCAAATATATGGTAGAGATTTTGCAAGCACTTAGAAAGACACTAGAAAATACTCAATGAAAACAGGCACAAGATTGCTCAATTTTTCCACAAAATATCCAATATGAAATAGCTTCCACTAGTGATAGTAGCACGGCCTCTTTTGAATTTTTTTTCTTTCTTTCTAATTTTTTTTATACTTTTTGCTTTTTCTCTATTTTTTTGATTTTTTCAATAGCCTTTGAATCAACTAGGAGCAAGTAATTAAATGGAAAACAACTAATGGACAGAAATTTGAGCAGCCTGTAGAGCAATTAAACAGCTAGTCTTTGGGTTATGGAACCTAATATGGCTGTAGAAAGGCTTGTGTCTAAGGCTAAACAAAGTTCAGAGTGGTGACCTAATGATAAACAGGAATTAACAAAAGAAATCTAAGAGAAATAGTAGCAAAAATTCACTCACGGCAGCTAATTTGACCCACGGCAGAAAAATCTGCGTTTTGTTACCGTACGGCAGCGATTTGGGTCGAAAACAGCTCACGACAGGGTTCACGGCAGGGCTCACGGCAGCAGTTGTGTGCGTTGCGGTGGGGGTGTGGTGTGTGTTGCGGGTGGGTGCGCGCGGTAAGGTTTTGAGGGCACGGGTAAGGCGAATCCGATACCGAGCGGGAGCGCGCGCGCTAGTGACGGCAGCGGCGGCAGAGTTTTGGCGCGTTTTTGCGCTGGCGGCAGACGAATCCGAGCGGAGCTAGGAATCCGACGCGGGCAAGGAAAAGCGAGCACTGGTAAGGGTAAAAGGGGCACCGCGGTGGGTTTTGGTAACAAGGGAGCAGTGCGGTAGGGTGGGTGGGTGCGGTAGCGGTTTGGTGGATTTTTCGACTAGGGTATGGCTCGGATTGGAATCCGAGTATGGCTAGAACACCCGTGGATATATGGAAGTGGATTTTCGAGATCGAGATCAACTCACACAAAGGCAAGCTGTAGGTCTAAAATCTCGAGATGAACACACACGGCAACACTATTTTTGTGAGTTTTTTTGATATAGATGATAACAAGATAAAAAGAGGAACCCTAAAAACAGAAAAACAGATACACAAATCAACAAGAAACAGCAATTAGAGTAGCAATTTGGTGTTGATCTAGTCTCTGGCAAATCTAACCTAATTTTTTTTTTTGGCTTTTTCTGGATAGGAATAAAAACAACTAAAAGTAAAGATAACTTGCTCACCGAGTAAACCTGAGAATCTGATACCAAGATGATATGGGGTGGCCCAATCTTCTCAATGAGCTTCTCTCTCTTTTTTGTAATTTTCTGATATGTGGATAACTAGTGCTACACTGAGACCTCTCACTTAGCTGACCCATGTTGCCAATGCAACAACAATCAAGCTCTTTGGATATTCTCAACTACACACTCTTGCACAAGTAATCAAAGATCACAAGTGGTCCTGTATCCCCCTATTCCCAGATGGAATAACAAGATATCACGCAACTTTGCAATTGGTAAACTTCAAGATGAATGCTGAATAAGCAATACAATCTAGAGGCTAGGGTTGTTGGTTTTTGGTTTAAACTTGTTCTATCTAATCCACACGCAGGTGGGGGACATATATAGGTGGAGGGGTGCGGCCACAAGGGGGCCTTGCGCAAGCAACCCTCTCCCTACTAGGACTAGGACTCCTACTAGGACTAGGAGTCCAACTATGACTCAAAGGAAGGTACAAACCGACCCAATTAAGTGGGATGCGGCCACAATTGGTATACAAACCAAACCTACTAGTATTAGGACTCATTATGGCGCATAGATGTCCTTTGTGGGTGCCCTCCTCTTGCTTGTCCATCAATGAGTGTGGAAATAACATATTTTGAATGTTTTCCACACTAAGTGCATTTGACCTTGTGGAGGCACCATCCCCTTGTCATCATATCATTTGTTATTGGTTGTTTTCACCATGCTAGTACTTGATTTCCATCTCCTCTTCTAGCCCATCTTCATCCATGTGTATCTCCTCTCCATGATCTCCATTCATGCTTGTGTTATCAATAAACCTGAGAATACATAAATGCATAGACTTAGGTAGTATAAACTTCTCATAATCAAGAATAGCATAATCAATAAGGATTGAATTCACCTGTTGTTCTAGTAGCTTGGTCCTTGATCTTGTCATTGGTCCAAGTCTCACTTCATCTTGTTTAGGTGGCAATGTACTAGGGATGTCCGCATCATAACCAGAGGCTTAGTACCTCTTTTTACTTGGTATTAGTGGGCCCATAACCCACTGGTCCCATTGCATCTTGGTTGTGGATGAAAATCCCCAACCATGCACATGTGAGAAATTATCATGTGTTAAATTGTGATTGATTGCTATTTTCCACCATGGAAAATATAATTGTTTGTTTTCACCTATGCAAGTGAGAAGTTTATTTCTTATCAGAGGATACTAGTATGTTAGATGTGATCCATTTTGTTAGCATAATATTCCTTAGGAGTATCATGTTAAGAAATGATTCACTATTGAGTGCTAAATTAAATAGGTTGCAAATAAACTTAATTCCTCTTTATTGATAGATTGTTTGTGAGTGATTTAAATTGAGTGTTTGGATTTTTGAAAAGGTTTATATAACTTTTCATCAAGTGCATAGCTACTGGTTGTGTAGGTTCTACATGTTTTGACTGCTAGAAATTGTTTAAGAAACCAGAAATTGCTAGAATTAATTTGTGCATGCTTAATAGTTGTTTCATGGAATTATTTTGATGTTCTTGCTTCCTAGCATGAGCATGATTTGTGTACTTTTATTAGGTACATTTGTATTCATGACTTGCTTGATTAGGTTTAAGCAATCATGATAGCATTGTTTGCTTCTCTAGTGTTGAACTAGTGTCACCACTAGAAAATGGTGATGTTTGCTATGGTTTTGTCAACCCTTATTTCATGAGTGTATGGGCTTACTATAGAATTTTTAGGAGGTTATTACTTATGTTATCATGCCATGAATTACTTAGTTGCATGTGCTATGGTTGTAGGTTAATAATTATTTTCTTATAGCATGCTTGTGTAGATTTTTCCATACTAGTGTGCTATTAGTGCAGTCCTGTTTCTGTGTTTTTGATAGGAGCATTATCTTGAGTGATGATTGTGTTTTAGAGTATTTGGATGACTTGATTCTTTAGTTATTATCTACTGGTTGTTTGTTAAATTTTCATGATTGATGGATTCCAAAACTTCAAGTAAACACTGAAGTAGTAAATAAACAGCCTATTCACCTGTGGTGTGTTTACCTGCTGTTTGGGAATTGTCTGAGTGTGTGCCTTAGCATGAGTGTCCTACTTGTGGTATTTGTTGTGCTAGTGTTGTTGTTGTGCTTGAGAGTATCTTATGAGACTTAGACATCCAACTAAAATCGCAAACACACTTAAGTGATAGTAATACCCACTGCCATGGGTCTTGCTCTGTCTGTTTGTTTTTATCATAGTAACCTAACCCTTTGCACCCACAAGCTATATTTTTAGCTTCTTATATATCTTGTTATGAGGATGGTACACCACCCCATATGTGGTATGTAAGATGCGGGATATGGTTTCCTGAACCATATGCTTGCCTGACGATAGTTGTGTGCCCTGAGAGCTATGTGAGACAGTTTTCTCGATAACGTTTGTGCGTTGGCGCCATTATACTTTTGCTTGCTGTATGTGTTGTTTAGCTTGGTTGTGTGTCTTTTAGACCTGAGTGGGTGTCTTGTATTCTTTTACGACGCTAGAAAACGAAGAAGAAGAAGAAGCAGTTGTGGAGCTGTGCGTCAAGTTCAAGCTACTTCAAGGCCAGGGACATTAAGAGATTGAGGCAAGCCATCCTGATGCTTGCTGTTATAATACACTTATCATTATCTATCATGCATGTTTTACTTCTGAAAGGTTTTACAAAAAAACTTTGTTTTCCAAAAACTATTTTTGAGTGAATGATACTACTACTATGTATACTATGCCAGTAGTTGAAACTTGGTGTTACCAAGCCCATAAGCCACCATATGGAAATTATTACCATCAAATATATTGGTCCCTAAGTGGACACCCTAAAACTGTGTTTTTAAAAAACAAAGGCTTTGTGGAAAACCCGGATCCTTATTCTCCGGAGGATTGTGGAAGTGGTCATTTTTGGGAAAATGGTGTTTTCAAAAATGACACATAACCTAGTCTTCGCCGGACAACCTTTACCGTACTGCCACCCTACCCCAACATGGGCACGGGGCTTAACTGGAAGTTTGTTCTTGTTAGTGTGTGTTCTATCTCAAAAGCTATAAGGGACGGGATCCCTTGAACCGATTGTCGCCAAAACTCCCAATGTTGAGACATAAAAAGTGTGGGATTAAGTTCCCCTCCGGTCGCATCAGTTGAGGCATCCTGGCTGGCGGGGATTAGCTCGGTGCCGGGGATGACAGGTAAAACTCAACTGAGAGATAGACACATTCTAGCTTGAACATAGTGGAAAGTTATGATCAGTGATCTGATGTTTCACATACTTTTGTTACAGTCCGTGATTGTTCACGGCAGGTGTACTGAATCTGGTGGATGTGTACACCTCTGCAGAGTACAACTTTTTCGAAGAAGCCTCGTCCTCGGATATGGACAGTTGAATGGCCATGTAGCTAGCATTGTGTCACTGTTTCCAAAAAGATGATTTAAAAAGGAGTGTTGAACTCGGGAAGTTCGGAAAATAAGGAAAAAGCTTGTACCATGGAGGTACCGATGATGAAAAGTCAGAAGTTGTTTTACAAGAAGTTTTGCAGAGAAAATCTTTCCTCTGTAGGCAACATCTGGAAATTGATTCCAAGAAGTTTTGCAAAGAGGAAACTTTCTTCTAAATAAAGTTTTATAAAACCTCTTGTACATGCGATATTGACAAGAGAAACAAAACTATACTATTTTATTCTGAAGTATCTTCTTCAGTAAAGATACAGATTAACCTGACTGCAACTATGGTGTCATCCCATCTGAACACCATCGGTAGTGAACCCTATTTATAGCCTACCTATTACACCATATAAGCATTCTTGCATCTTTGGTAAGTTACATGATGGATGTCTTGCTGAGTACATTCAAATGTACTCATTATGGTTTCGCCCCTGGTATCTACTTGCCAGACTTCGAGAAGGAGTCTCAGAAGAAGATCGACGAAGAGGAGTACGGAGCTGATGGCTATGCGAACTAGGATCGTCTCCGGGTCAGCAGCCTGTAGGTGAAGGCGTGACTTGGGCTTTACCACGTTATGTGTGCGTTTAGTCTTCCGCTCTGTGTGTTGTGTGTTGTCCTGCGTGACAACCGTGTAGTCTGGGTCATGTGACCATGTGTCCTTGTAAGTGTTGCGTAACCGTGTAATGGATATTGTATCTGTGTACCAGCTTGATATGTTGTTCACGACTGAATTCCTGGGATCGTGAATGTATGCATATCAGGGGTGTCCTTGAACTGTGGTTCGAAGGGCAGGCCCTACAGGTTCCACCTTGCTGCCCCCTTCCGGCTCACGTAGAGGGGCCAGAACGGTAGTTCCGTTGTTTTCCCCAAGGGGCTAAGGTTTCTCCAAAGAGGGGCTCCAGAGCGTATGAATGCCACCACAACACATGGTATGCCATACCATGTATGTTTCCATACCATGTGTGATATATTGTGGAAAGTGTCTTGGATGACCAAGATTACCTCACTCTCTTTGTTAGGGCTTCACTAGTGTCGGATTCTCTCTAGCGGGTTCCAGGACTACTTAGAGCCGAAACTCCCGGATCTGGAGGAACAGGGGGGATCTTTCCAAGAGGTGGGCCCTTACATTTTCTTTGTTGTTCCTTGGACCTAACCTAACACAACCAAGCAATTGGTTCCACTTTGCTACCCCTTCCGGCTCATGTACGCAGAGAGGCCTAAACGGCAGTTCGATCTTTTTCCCCAACGGGGCTAGGGTTTCCCCGGAGAGGGGTCCGGAGCGTATGAATGCCACCACAGCACATGGTATGCCATAACATGTGTGTTATATTGTGGAATGGGTCTTGGATGACAAATATTACCTCACTCTCTATGTTAGGGCTTCATCAGCGTCGGATTCTCTCTAGCAGGCTCCACGACTACTTAGAGCCCGAAACTCCCGGATTTGACATAACATGGGGAATCTTGCCAAGAGGATTGACCTACCATTTACTTGGGTGTTCCTTGGGCCTAATATAACACAACCAAGAAATTTGTTACACCTTGCTACCCCTTCCGGCTCACGTAGAGGGCAGAACGGCAGTTCCGTCTTTTTCCCCAAATGGGCTAAGTTTTCTCCGAAGAGGGGCTCTGGAGCGTCTGAATGCCACCATAGCACATGGTATGCCATAAAATGTGTGTTTCCATAAAATGTGTTATAGAGTTTGGAAAGTTTCTTGGATGACAAAGATTCCCTCACTCTCTTTGTTAAGGCTTCACCAGCGTCGTATTCTCTCTGGCGGGTTCGAGGACTACTTAGAGCCAAAACTCCCGGATCTGGCGGAACGGGGGGAATCTTTCCAAGAGGTGGGCGCTAAAATTGTCTTTGGTGTTCCTTGGACGTAAGCAATTGGTTCCACTTCGCTGCCCCCTTCCGGCTCATTTACGCAGAGAGGCCAGAACGATAGTTCCGTCTTGTTTCCCCAACGGGGCTAGGGTTTCCACGGAGAGGGGATCCAGAGCGTATGAATTCCACCACAACACATGGTATTCCATACCATGTGTGTTAGAGTGTGGAATGGGTCTTGGATGCCAAAATGCCCTCACTCTCTGTGTTAGGGCTTCACCGGCATCGAATTCTCTCTAGCGGGTTCCACGACTACTTAGAGCCCGAAACTCCCGGATCTGACAGAACGGGCGGAATCTTGCCAAGAGTTTTTCCCTAACATTGACTTGGGTGTTCCTCGGGCCTATTCTAACACAACCAAGCAATTGGTTCCACCTTCCTACCCCCTTCCGGCTCACGTAGAGGGGCCAGAACGGCAGTTCCGTCTTTTTCCCCAAGGGGCTAGGGTTTCTCCGGAGAGGGGCTACAGAGCGCCTGAATGCCGCCACAACACATGGTATGCCAAAAAATGTGTTTTATAGTGTGGCGTGGGTCTCGTATGCCCAATATTCCCTCATTCTCTGTGTTAGGGCATCACCGGCGTCAGATTCTGTCTGGCGGGTTCCAACACTACTTAGAGCCTCAAACTCCCGGATCTGATGGAACGAGGGGAATCTTTCCAAGAGGAGTGCCCTACCATTGTCTTGGAGTTCCTTGGGACTAAACTCACTACTAAGCAATTGGTTCCACTTTGCTACCCCCTTCTGGCTCACGTAGAGGGCCTAGAACGGCAGTTACGCCATTTTCCCCACCGGGGCTAGGGTTTGTCCATAGAGGGCCTCCGGAGCGTCTGAATGCCACCAAATCCGATCCCATGGTATGCCATACAATGTGTGTCAGAGTGTGTCAAGTGTCTTGGATTCCCATTATTCCCTTTCTCTCTGTGTTAGGGCTTCACCGGAATTAGATTCTCTTTGGCGGGTTCCAGGACTACTTAGAGCCCGAAACTCCCAAATCTGACAGAACATGGGGAATATTGCCAAAAGGTGGGCTCTAACAATGTCTTGGGTGTTCCTTGGGCCTTGATAATTCTCCAACGTATCTATAATTTCTGATGCTCCATGATCATATTTTGCCAATTGCTACTTGTTTTCTCCCTTATTTATAACATTTTTATACGTTTTCTGGGACTAACCTATTAATAAGATGCCAAGTGTCAGTTCTCTGTTTTCTGCTGTTTTTGGTTTCAAAAAAGTTGTTCTGCAAACATTCTCGGAATTGGACCCCAGAAAGCCCGAAGTTCCTATTTTCCCCGGAAGCATCCAGAACACCGAAGAGGAGTCGAAGACGGGCAACAGGGGCCACACCATAGGGTGGCGCAGGTCTCCCTGGTCCCTGGAGCTCCACCGCCTTTTCCATTTCGCCTATTTAAGCCCCCCGGATGGAAAACCCTAAGGACCTGATCAAAAATCCCGAAAAAGTTCCGTAGCCGCCGTCGTCGTCAACCCAAGATCTGGGGGGTTCAGAAGCTGTTTTCCGGCACCCTGCCGGAGAGTAAATCATCACCGGAGGCTTCTACATCACCATGCCTGCCTCCGGAGTGATGCGTGAGTAGTTCATCCCTGGACGACGGGTTCATATCTGTAGCTAGATGGTTGTCTCCTCCTCATATGCCTCCATGTTTAGATCTCGTAAGCTTCCTATCATGATCAAGATTGATCTTATGTATTTCTATATGTTGTGTTTGCTGGGATCCGATGAATATTGACCTTATGCCAAGTTGATTATAGTCTTTATTGCATATGTTATTTGTGATCTTGCATGCTTTCGGTTGCTAGTGGTTGCTCTGGCCAAGTAGTTGCTAGTGACTCCAAGAGGGAGTATTTATGCTTGATAGTGGGTTCATGCCTCCTTGTTTCGTAGCTCGAGTGACAGAAACGTGAAGGGGGAGGATGTGTTGTTGCCATTAGGGAGAAAACAGCGGTGAGAGTGTCTGCGTGCATAATCATTGCTTACATTACACACTTTGTTTAATGAAATTATCTGTTGCTTGCAACTTAATACCTAAGGGGGTTCGGATGATAACCTCAGGGTGGATTATTAGTCATAGATGCAGATGGATGTCGGTCTATGTATCTTGTTGTAATGCCCGCACTAAATACCTTAGTAATCTTCATGTTTTATTGTGCACTATGGTGCAACCTCTATTTGTCAATTGCCCAGCTGTAATTTTTTCACCCATCATGCTATGTTTTATGGAGAGACACCACTAGTGAAACTATGAACCCCAGTCCATTTTCCACACTGTTAAACAAACCACAACATTTTCCTGCTTTCTTTACTTACTGCAAGCATACACTGTTTTCCACACTATACGTCTAATCTTTGTGTTCAGCAAGACCCGTGAGATTGACAACCTCACTGTACCGTTGGGGCAAAGTATTTTGGTTGTGTTGTGTGCAGGTTCCACGTTGTTGCTGACACCGGTGAAGCGCCAGCACCACCATCAGTGGCATCAACGTTCTCTTTCTCCTACTGGATTGATAACCCTGGTTCTTAACTAAGGGGAAAACTCCTACCAGTTTTCTCATCACACCCTCCTCTTGGGGCTCCCAACAACACATAGCAGGCCTAACCTAACACAACCAATCAATTGGTTCCACTTTGCTACCCCTTCCGGCTCATGTACGTAGAGAGGCGAGAACGGCAGTTCCGTCTTTTTTCCCCAACGTGGCTAGAGTTTTTCCGAAGAGGGGCTCCGGAGCGTCTGAATGCCACCACAACAAATGGTATGACTTACCATGTGTGTTAGAGTGTGGCATGGGTCTTGGATGCCGAAGATTCCATCACTATTTGTGTTAGGGCTTCACAGGCATTAGATTCTCTCTCGTGGGTTCCAGGACTACTTAGAGCCCGAAACTCCCAGATCTATCAGAACGAGGAAATATTGCCAAGATTTGGGACCTACCATTGTCTTGGGTGTTCCTTGGTCATCACCTAACACAACCAAGCAATTGGTTCCACTTTGGTACCCCCTTCTGGCTCACGTAGAGGGGCCAGAACTGCAGTTCCGTCTTTTCCCCCAACGGGGCTAGGGTTTCTACGGAGAGGGGCTCCGGAGCGTCTGAATGCCAAAAAATCACATGGTAGGACATACCATGTGTGTTAGAGTGTGGAATGGGTCTTGGATTCCTAATATTCACTCACTCTCTGTGTTAGGGCTATTTAGAGTCTGAAACTCCCGGATATGTCGGAATGGGGGGAATATTGCCAACAGGTGGGCTCTACCATTGTCTTGGGTGTTCCTTGGGCCTAACCTAACACAACCAAGCAATTGGTTCCACTTTTATACCCCCTTTTGGATCACGTAGAGGGGCCAGAACGGCAGTTCCTCCTTTTTCCCCAACGGGGCTAGAGTTTGTCCGGAGAGAGGCTCTAGAGCGTCTGAATGCCACCAAATCCCATGGTATTCCATACCACGTGTGTTAGAGTGTGGCATGGGTATTGGATTCCCAGGATTCCGTCACTCTCTGTGTTACGGCTTCACCGGCGTCAGATTCTCTTTGGCAGGCTCCACGACTACTTAGAGCCCGAAACTCCCGGATCTGACAGAACGGGGGGAACCTCACATAGTATTTATATAGATATGATAGGGTTACATACTGTTAGTCTTAGGCGGGATTCCGACATTCCCCACTTTTAATTACATAGTCATTTAATTCCATAGTCATTTGATAACCAATTGGATAGATTGTCAATTGATATAAGTCACCCATCATGCATCCGACGGCCATCAATGTTTCTGTCCACGGCCACACGAACTCGCACGCACATAATTTTTGTGCCGCACCCACCCCAAATTATGGATCAAACTTTGGCACCTCCCCCCACAGCGCGCATGCACGCCTCTTGCAAAATTTCGCACCTTCCTCTACCCACCCGTGGAGCTTTCCTACCCGCTCTCCCACCTCGCCGCGTAGCTCCGTCCCGGTCTAACATTCCCCCGTGCGGGTCTTCCACCTCGCCGTGTAACTCGCCTTCCCGGTCTCCCAACTCGCCGGTCGCCGCCCATCTTTTCCACCTTGCCGTCCAGTTCTGCCACCTCGTCATTCAGGTCGTCGTCCAGATCTTCCACCTTGCCGCCAGATCTGCCACCTCGCCTTCCAGGTCGCCGTCAAGATCTGCCACCTCGTTGTCCATCCCGCAATTCGGCCACCTCGTCACCAACCTCACCTTACATCTTGGTCTGCCACTGCATAACTAACATCACGGTCAGTTCCTCGTCGAGGTCTTCCACCTCGTCACTAACCTCAAAGAAACTATCTCGTCAAGGCCATGGAGAGATGGTTTCAGCCATGGCAAGCAGTAAGAAAAAGGACCTAAATCCTGAGGCGATCTTGAGATAATTATTTCAGCCTGTTTGATGCTTATTCACTGCACATTTTTGTTTATGTTTCAGTTCCTGATATCGAGAAAATTGCCTGTTATGTGCTTCTTTATGTTTGATGAGTTCCTATGGTCAAAATTTGCTTATTTTGTACATAGATGCACTCATTTTACTATGTACTCCCTCCGTCCGGAATTGAATGTCACAAAGTTTGACAAAAGTGGATGTATCTAGACATAATGTAGTGTTAGATACATCCACTTTTGTCAAACTTTGTGACACTTAATTCTGGACGGAGGAAGTATTTTGTTAAAATTGAAATGGTAAGTAGCGTGCCTTATAAAAGTGAACCGAGGGAGTAGTACAGAACAATCAACACCAGTACTATATGTTAGAACATCACTCCATGGAAGAAACTCAAATCTTACTCTGTAGCTTTAATGGGTTCTTATAGTATCTAGTGTGATGTTTGTAGCGTACGTCGAGCTCTTGATTTATGTTAGAACCACCTGTAAAATCCATTGACAATACACGGATAAATAATATCCTGAGAAACCATCTGCGGCTGAGTAGGACATTAGCATATGCTGTTGCAAACCCGGCCGTACTCTCCCCTAAAAAGAGCAAGAAGGAAAGCTCTGGATCCAAGTATGGTCCTCGAGGGGAGGAAGACTTCACTAAAAAGCTGGACCCTTACATTATAGCTCAACACCTTTCATGATAGCTCAGCAGTGAAGGTGCTCCTTACTTATCTCGTGTGGGACTGGTGGCCTAATTACTGCATTTACATATGTTGTGCTACCAGCCCCATTGATCTGTACATGTGAACTGTGCAGGCTAGCAAACTCAAAGTCAAGACGACATATGGTAGGGGGCAGATGCCTACAAGCGGCAACTCCATGGCTGGAAAGAAGCATGTCCGTGCTGAAAAATATGACAACACATCACATGTTACTCCGGCAGGAGATAAAAATATCCAAAAGAGACCACTGGCTGTTTCCGCACCCAGAATGGGTCGAACAAGGAGTCAAGCTTGCAGAACCAGCCCATAGATCCAGTCCGGCCGCCACCAGCCGGGAACAAGAATCCATCTAAGCCCCCCAAGAAGCCATCTGATAATGACAAGACGGCAGATGTCGAACACAAGCAGCCAGCAGCGGTCCAAACCAAGGTGTTAGTTGTGGTGACCGAGAAGGCAGCCGCCCCACTCGAGCTGGAAGCTCCCCAAGTCCTGCAGGAAGCTCCCCAAGTCCAGTAGGAAGCTCTCCAAGGCCAGCAGACAACTCCACAACTTGGCCAGCAGGAATCTGCCCAAAACAAGCAGACAGTTGCCCATGGCCATCTAGAAGCCGCCCAATACAAGGATGCAGCTGACTAATACGTCTCCAACGTATCTATAATTTCTGATGCTCCATGATAATATTATGCCAATTGCTACATGTTTTCTCCCTTCTTTATGTCATTTTTATCGATTTTGCGGACTAACGTATTGACACGATGCCAAGTGCCAGTTCTCTGTTTTCTGCTGTTTTTTATTTCAGAAAAGTTGTTCTGGAAATATTCTCGGAATTGGACCCCACAAAGCCAGAAGTGCCTATTTCCTCGGAAGCATCCATAAGTCCCGAAGAGCCCCGGAGGGGGCCCACAGGGTGGCCACACCATAGGGTGGCGCGATCCCCCCCTAGCCGCGCCACCTGGTGGTGTGGGCCCCTGGCCACCCCCCCGGCATCGCCCTTTCGCCTATATATACTCCCCGAGGCATAAACCCTAAGAGAGTCGACCTTTTCCACAAAATACATCCGTAGCTCCGTCGACAAGTTTCGGGGGACAGATCTCTATTCTGGCACCCTGCCAGGACGCGGAAGTGCCTCCGAAACCCATCTCTATCGACTCCACTGCCAACTGCATCGCCGCTGCCGTCTCCTATGATGAGGAGGGAGTAGTTCTCCCGAGGCTGGGGACTCTACCGGTAGCTATGTGGTTCATCTCTCTCTCCCATGGTGTGATCTTTATGTGATTTTGAGCTTTGTATCTAGTGGAATTAGTATATGATTCCCCTCATGTATTATGCTACTCAAGTGGTTTTGTTATGAGATCTCCGTAAACACTTTGATCACGGTGTAAAGGTGACAGTGTGTGTGGTTTAGCATGATATTTATATCTTGTGTTGGATGACCCTATGAAATTGTGGAGTTTTCTTAGTACCTTATAGGGCGCTCATAGTGATAGCTTGGGGTTAACTAGACATGGGAATACAAACTTGAGGAGTGATGTTACAGCCCTGCGCAATGAAGTGGTGTTTTTTATTAGACCGGAGAGTGGTTCGGAGTAGCATAGTGAAGGGACGATATTTATGCATTCAATTATGACATAATTGTTGAGAGTCTCCACTAGTGAAAGTAGGATCCCTAGGCCTTCTTTCCAACCATTGAAACACTATTTACAATCAGTTCTGCTACATGTTTGCTTGCTTCCATTTTTATTTCAGATTGCTATTATCACTTATTATTATCCATACTACTTGTATTTTACTCTCTCTTCGCCGAACTAGTGCACCTATACAACTGAAAATTGTATTTGGTGTGTTGGGGACACAAGAGACTTCTTGTATCTTAATTGAAGGATTGCTTGAGAGGGATAACTTTGACCTCTACCTCCCTGAGTTCGATAAACCTTGGGTGATCCACTTAAGGGAAACTTGCTGCTGTTCTACAAACCTCTGCACTTGGAGGCCCAACACTGTCTACAAGAATAGAAGCGTGCGTAGACATCAAGCTCTTTTCTGGCGCCGTTGCCGGGGAGGTAAGGTAAAAGGTACTCACATCCTCGGGTGTGAGTGCTCGAAGTTATTTCCTTTATATTATGCAATTATATCTTTTTGTTTCTTGTTTTCACTAGTTAGGCTTATTTTTACTCATTCCTTGTTTCTATATTTACTAGTTAGACTTAATGGAAAACAACAAAAATATGAGAGAGCTTTATAATATTTATCTGGAGTTAGGACATGAAGTGTTTGAAGAGAAAATTAAAAAACCTATGGAACTTTATTTGCATGCTAGTGGCAATGTTATTAGTATGAACTCTTTAAACACCATTATTGCTAATGCTATGGAAAATTATAAGCTTGGGGAAGCTAGTTTTGATGAATATGATATTTTTAGTCCCCCAAGTTTTGAGGAGGAAATTTTATTTGATGATACCTTGCCTCCAATATATGATGATTATAATGATTGTGGTATTCTAGTTCCACCTGTTTACAATGATGAATATGATATTTTCAGTCCACCTACTATTATGTGGAGAGTATTAATTCTTTAATTCATGTGTCTCATGATAAGAATGTTTTATGTGATATTTATATTGTTAATTTTATTCATGATGCTACTGAAAGTTATTATGAGAGAGGGAAACATGGTTTTATGCATCTCAACAATATTAAGTTTCCCCTCTTTATGTTGAAATTTTTGAAGTTGCACTTATTTTTTCTTCCTATGCTAGTCACGTTGTGCTTCGTTGACTTTTTTTCTACAAGATTCTTTCTCATAGGAAGTGGGTTAGACTTAAATGTGTTTTATATTTTCTTCTTGATGCTCTATTATTGTGCTTCAACTCTTATTCTTATGTGAGCATCTTTTAAAAATCATTGTGCCTAGCTGAAAGGCGTTAAAGAAAAGCGCTACCGGGAGACAACCCGTTTTATTTCTCCGTTTCAACCAGTTTTCCGTCGTTTTATTTGCACCTGGTGTTGTATATTTCCTTAGCAACCCCTCTGTATCTTTTATTTTGTGTTTTTGTTGATCCAAGTAATGCCTCTAGTGGAACGTTGAGGCTATATTTCGGATTTCTGCGCAGGAAACAGATTTCTGCTGTCCACTGTTTATTCCGTATAAAATAACAGAAAATTCAAAATGACCTGAGTTTTTTTGTGTGTAATCCTGAACTGTATACTCAACTTTCTTAGCTGACCACTTTTTTATTTGAGCAACTGAAGATTTTCAAAAAAAATCATATTTACCTGCTGTCCTGTTTTGACAGATTTCTGCCAATAATTGCAGTTGCCTCTCAATCTCTTTCTTTTGGTGTTTTTTGAGAAAAGGAATTTTAAAAGAAGTTGTGGAAGTAACTAATGTGTTTATTAGTGTTAGGATTGTGTTGAAACTGAACCATGTGAATTTATAATTTCGATTGCACTAATGTTGCTAATGAAGATTGTGAGAAGTTTGGTGTGAAGGAAGTTTTTCAAGGGTCAAGAGAAGAGGATGATATGATGTGATCAAGAAGAGTGAAGAGCCGAAGCTTGGGCATGCCCCGGTGGTACATCCGAAAAAACTCCAAGAAGACTCAAGCGTCTAAGCTTGGGGATGCCTTGGGCATCCCCTTCTTCATCGACAAATTATCAGGTCACTTCTAGTGAAACTATATTTTTATTCAGTCACATCTTATGTGATTTACTTGGAGCGTCTTTTATTTTTTTCTTTCAGTTTGTTTGGTTTTCTTTGCTGTAATAAATGGTTGGATCTTATCATACTTGGGTGGGAGAGAGACACGCTCCGTTTTCATTGCTTAGAACACTCTAGTTTTCATTCTTGTTGTTCTGTGAGTGTTCACTTTTTGCTAGTACTGCGTTTAGTCTTTGTTTTCATACATCTCTTATTCAGATCTGTTATTTTAGTAGTGTTATGTGATTACTCTCATGTTTTCTTGCTGTATCATGTAGAGTATTTTTGTTAAAACATATCTTGTATGGTGCTTGCTGGGAATAGAAACTTCTGTTTAAAGTAGAATTTTTAATGGTGCAAGTAGAAGCTCGTATAGACTGTTGCTAGAACTTTTTCATGTCATGCTAAATATTATTTTAGTTCTAAAGCCTTGTGATGTTGAGTAGCATGAATAGCCTCAAATAGCTGAGAGTGTTTAATATGTCATTGAAAGATTCATGAGTTGTTCTTGTCATAAGGAAGCATAAATTTATGGTATTCTCTTTCGAATGTTTTATTTTGTTGACTTGCCGCATGCTCACATCATGTTTATGACTATGAACCAGTCACGAATAGTCTCCATGACCACTTAGTTTTGGAACTATGATACCGCTTATCCTTTAATTAATGATGTTTATGTCGCTATGCATGATTATGGCTCTTATGCTCTCTTGATTTGTCGCTCCTTGTCTTTTGCTAGCCTCCACCTGTACTGAGTATGAGCTCTACTCGTGCCTCCAACTCCCTAAAACCAAGTTATTCCCATTGTGTCCACCATACCTACCTACATGTGGTATTTAATTGCCTCTCCAAGTAAATTTCTCATGTGTTACCTTTAAAACTTTCAAAACTACTCCTGCTTTATGTCACTATTTTTTCTCATGAGGACGTCAATGGAGAATCTTTATCTCCCTTGTTGATTGGATTTCACACCCTGGACTAGTGGCTTCATCGGCTTATCCAAATTATAGAAGAGCTGGCAGCGGGGTGCCCAGCCCCAAATTAATAAACACAAAATCTCTTCACTATTTTTCCCCTGATTTATCAATCAAAGCATAATTGTGTAAACAAAAGAGAAAGAGCGATGACCTTCTACCCAGATGCGTCCTTCAAATGGGAGCGGCTTTTGTGAATCCAGTTGGCTTGTGACGAATTGTATTTTATGTTTACCATTCGTTGACAGTAGCATACATCTCCCAAAATATAGACACTCCTCCACGGTATGTGATTGTTGGCAGGCACCCGAGGATTCGGTTAGCCATGGTTTGTAAAAGATGGATGGGAGGAGTGTCAAACCTTTAATACCTCTGTTTAATAAAATTAAAGCCTCTAGGACATGAGTGATCCCTGCTTCCTTCCGCTGTCGTGGTGGTGTCACGGCAGATGCCATGGGATGGCTAAAGTTGGGGCCGATGGACGCTGGAGGTGCTCGGGGAGGGATCACACGGCGAGTAGCCGCGTGTGGTACGTCAAGAACACTGCAAACAACAAGATCTTACCCAGGTTCAGGGCCCATGTTTGGAGGTAACACCTATACTCCTGCCTCTCTCTTTATATGGTGTTAACCGAGTAGCCACAGTACAATACAGGCCTTCAGCCGAGTAGCCACTCTACGCTCAAGTTCTCTCTTAGTGTTGCCTCTGGAAAATATAACGAGTGCGGCGAACCTCTCACAGGAGGGGGCAGGGCACCTTATATACTGGTGCCTAGCCGGATAGAATAATACTAAAAGGTACAGCTCGATGGAACAGGAGCACTGCAGAACCACGCACGCCTCCGGGTTCCCGCTGACGCGTGCACCGTAAGTCGTCGCGCCGTTCGGAGATGGGACTTGTCCACCCTTGTCAGTGAGATAGGGTAGGCCCCTAGCCCTGTCCTGTCCCCTCTGTTAGTGAAAGGACTAGACAGGCGCCTACTGCACTGTAGCCACGCCGGAGCGCGGATAATCACGCGCTCTGTAAGTTGAACCGCACGCCGTACGGACACAGGATACGCGGGATCCTTTGTCAGAATGGCTCCATTGACTTCTGGCCCGAGTAGGAAACCACTCCCTCTACTCGGACCAACTCCTCTACTCGGAGGGATGTAACTTCCTTGATTCTTCCATCTGGCCACTGGTGGGTACGACCGGATAGCAGCCTACCGGGTAGCAAGTACCGGGTAGCCAGCTTACTTAGTCAAATAGCCCTTCTGATCTTGCCTTTAGCACTTGCCTTACCCCTACTCGGGGGTAACCCCCCGACATTAGTCCCCGAAACTGGTAGAGTCCTGCGAACTTGTTCACTGGGCCCTGCCAGCTTAAAAACAAATCTTGTCTTCATACTGTAAGAGGCCGAGTTGCCCCTCCGTGTAGCCTTTAACTCTTGCTTGAATCTCTTCTTCTCCGAGTAGCACTGTCCTTCTTCTCTGATGCCGAGTAAAATGACTTAGCGAAATCTCGAAACACAATCCCGCTAAAACGGTGCGAATCCACCTCTGCGTGTCGCTACGGGGCACGTGTCACACCCCCGTACCCCCGACGCCTCGGTGCCTGGGACACTGCAGGCCACGCGCAAATGACTGCACCTCGGGCCCACTAGCCTGTAAAGTCACTTCAACCGCACTAAATCGCCCACGATATCGATTAACTGCGCCCGTTACGCGCGCAATATGCGCTGTGTGCGTTTCTAACCGGCGCGCAGCCTGCGCCGCACGATCTCTGTGCACGATTGATCCCGAATATTCCGCTGGTAACGGCAACTCGAGGGGAGAGATAAATACCCCCTCGACACCTTCTTCTTCTCTTTCCTGCTTACTTCGACCTCTTGCCCCTTCGTCTCTCCGCCGCCGCCGAGCACATCGCCAGCGCAACCGCTTGCCGCGCCGCTGCTCCACGCGCCGCCGGAGAGAGAGAGAGATCCATGTGCCTCCACACTTCGATTCGCATCTCCCATCAGCGCCTCCGCTTCCAATCTCCACCGCGCATCTCTGTCGTGATGGCTGCGCATGGAGACGACGACGCCGCCGCCCGCGCCGGCTGGGAAGGCTCTGAGGTCACCGCCGATGATTGCCAATGGCTCGTGAACACGCGCCGCGTGCCTCCCGGCGTGACATGCCGCCATCCAGGTACGGAAATTGTACCCAAGCCTAAGAAGGACGAGTACGTTGTTTTCCTTGCGCATTTCAAGCGCGGCTTCGGCCTCCCGGTCTCTGATTTCTTTGCCAAATTTCTCAATCATTTCGGCCTTCAGCCACACCATCTCCCACCAAACTCTCTTATCATGCTCTCCACCCACGCCGTGGTGTGTGAGGCTTTCCTTGGCGTGTACCCAACAATCCACACATGGGCACGCTATTTCTTTTTCCGCAAACAAAGCATCCCCAATCCGGGTAAAACAGATAGCGCCCGCGCCATGACCCAGACGGGATGCGCGATGATGCTGCAGCGAACCACTGGTAGCCATCCCCGAGCCAAGGGTCTGGAATCTGTGCGCAAGTGGCAGCGCAGCTTCCTCTACGTGAAGAACGTAGCCACCGAAGTCGGGAAGCCGATCCAGGACCGGATAGGCCTTCCCAAGTTCTAGAACGCCCAGCCAACCCAGCGGAATTGGGGCTACCACCCGAGGAACACCATCGAGGACGTCATCCAGGTAGAGCGACGCCTGGCCGAGTTGCGCGAGGAGGGGCTCCTCCATGGTTATCCAATCGCCTGCTGGATCTCGCGCCGGGTACTCCCACTTCAGTGCCGCTCGCACAAGATGTGCTACATGGGAGGGCCCCGTGACTGCACAAGGACCACAACCTTCAAGCTCAGCAAGTCGGAGGTGGCTGTCTGGTCCAGGTCCATCATGCACACCACACTGAAGGACAATTGGCTTTATGGCTTCGAGCCGTACAGCCGCACCAAGCGCATCGAACAGGTTAGTACCCTGTGCTTTACTTCTGCACTTTGATACCGAGTAGATGGCTTCTCAGCTTTGTATGCTTAGTGTTTGCATGCTGCACCAAGTAGAACATCATAAGTAACTTGTTGGCTTTTTATGCTTTGTGTTTGCATGCCATGCCGAATGGAAATCCTTAGCCGAATATGCTTTGTGTTTGCATGCCATTCCGAGTAGGACATCACAGAATACTCCTCTGGCTTTATATGCTTTAATTTTGCATGCCTTGTCGGGTAGAAATACTTAGCCAAATATGCTTTGTGTTTGCATGTTGCTCCGAGTAGGACCCCTTAGCCTTATATGCTTTGTGTTTGTATGCTATACCAGGTAGAACTCCATATCCGAGAACTCAACCTACTGTGCCATCTGTTTGCCTTTCCAGCACATCGATCGCCAGGCAGAGGAAGATGAGGAGGTCTTCGAGGGCAACTGGCATGATGACCGTGAAGAGGATGACGAGAAGGCCTACGACACCCAAGACACTCTCTGCATCCCACATGCCACTCAACCTGGTAAGCACCGAGTCGACGCGTCTATCCGGGATTGGTCCGAGGATGACGAAGGTGACCAAATTCACCTTTCTGATCTCGAGTAGCACGCTCTGATTTCCTTTTCTGTTTCTGAATCCCTTTTCTCTTCTCTGCAGAGGATGTCGAGCCTGAGGAGGACGAGGAGCCCATGGACATCCAGCCTCTCTCTGTGGCCACTCCCACAACCCGGAAGAGGGCGGGCAGTGGTGCCCAAGAGCCTGCTGCCAAGAAGACGAAGAAGACAGGTGGCAAGAAGCTCACCACCAACCGAAGGCAACCCCCTACCCACAAAGGGTAAGTTGTTCCATCCGAGCACCAACTCACTACTGCTTCTCGCTGTTCTGCTCTCTGTCTCTTTCTAAACTCTTTCTTTCTTCTCATCCAGCGATCCTCTGGATGCTGACGCGGCTGTGGACCTCGAGAAGCTCATCGAGATCTCCGAGGATGAAGACGAGCCAACACCGCAGGCTAGGACGCGTGCGCCCTCTCCGGTGAAGCTGGAAGAAGAAGACGCCGGCGCTGATAACACGGGCGCTGGTGACCAAGATGCCCAGGACTTGGAGCAGCAGACCAACGCGTACCAGAGTACACAGGATGCTGCTCAGGATGAGAAGCCTCCCTCTCCCCTAGCTACCTCAGTTGGGGAGAATGCTGATCAAGGACCCGAGAACCAGGACCGTGCCGCCCTTGAGCAGCCGGTTGACAACACGGAGCAGTAGAAAGAACAAGCTGCAGCTCAAGAAGACCCCGCGGCCATGCCGCGGGTAGAAGAAGTGACAGTGACAACACCTGATCCCGCTACCGAGCAGCGGGTTGAGAAGACCGTGGTGGAGCCCGTGCTCCAGAGCCAAGCACAGCCAGACGCTGCGCAGGGTAGCCGGCCCCCTGTGCCTCCTACCCAGCAGGCTACTCCACCAACCGCACCGAGCCCTCCACTGAAGCAGAAGACAACCAAGACCGCATCTCAGCTGATGCCTCCTCCCGCTGCACGCCAAGTGCCTCCGCCCGCTTCTCGGGCGGACACCGGCAAGAAGACCGCCAAGCCTGAAGCTGCAGCTGTGCGGAAAAATCCACCGAGCAAGGTTGTGCAGTTCGGAGATCTGATGCGACCACCCAAGGCACCAACGAGCACGCAACTCACCACCGGCGCTGCTGGTGGATCCTGTGGCCCAGGCGAAGGGTCAAGTGCTGAAGGTGCTGCTCGGGCAGAAGGCAGCTGGCCATCATACCTGCTGTCTGTGTCCAAGCAACACAACATCTCGCTAACCAAAGGCGAGAAGCGGCTTTCCGCCTTGAAGGAAGGCCAGGCCAAGGCAGTGGACGCCAAGCTCAAAGCCAAGAAACCCATTGAGTTCCACTCGCGCGAAGCCGTCGAGGACGATATCCAGTCAGAAGGGCTAACCGCGGTCGTGGACCGGGTAGGCTTCGTGGACAAGGTCTGGGAGAGCGACGCTCTCGGCATCGAGAAGTGGAATGGCAGCACCTTGGGCGCTGTTGACCACTACCGCATCGACTGGAACAAGGCCGACATTGGCGCTACTCCAATGACCGTCGCCTCCGACACCTGCACGCTAGCCGGGAAGCTGTTCTGCCACCGCAAAGCCGCCGAGGACGTGGAACAAACATATGCCGTGATTTTTTTCTTGCTTTCCTTGCTTTTCCGAGTTGCAGTTTTTCTTTTCTTCTTCTCTTCTTTTCTTCTCAGCTACTCCCCAGTCCCCGAGATTCGGGCCGAGTAGACGGGTGCTCAATCGAGTTGCCGTCTTCTCGGGCCAAATCTTCCAAAAAATTTCTAATTCCTTTTCTTCTCTTCCTCAAAATAGCCTCCTGAAGCGGACCAATATATTCCGCCGGCTGCTTTGGAACCACAGCATAGCCAAGAACCGCATCGCGGCTCTTGAAGCCGAACGCAAAGATGATGCTGCGTTGGAGCAGGCGGCGCTGGACCGCGCTCTTCAACTCTCTGAGATCGAAGGTACTCTTTTAGCTATTCGGTTTGTGCGTTTTGTGTTTACGCCCGTGTTTGCTTTTAGCTATAACTCTGTTTACTCTGCAGGCAAATTCAAGGAACTGCAGGAGCAACATGAGCACTGCCACGTCTTCTCTTCCTCTGCTGAGAGCAAAATCAAGCATCTGGAAGGTGAGTTGCCAGCTTCTCTATCATTGCATCTTCCTTTACTTGGTTTCTCTGCTAACCCTGTTGTTCTCTCTGCAGAAGAATACAAGAAATTCTGGGAGGAGCATCTCAACTGCTTGATGCCTGCCGAGGTGCAGCAGCAGCTGGCCACCCGAGATGCAGAGCTCAAGAAGGAGTGCGACGCCGATCGCGCCGAGTTCGAAGAGATGCAAGTGAAGTTGAAATCAGCTCTTGAGGATGCCCTGGAGACCAGGACAGCAGCCAAAGGCAAAGAGAAGGCACTCAAGACGGAGATCGCGGTGCTGAAGGATCACAACTCGCAACTCATGCTCCAGCTCGCCAGCGCATGCCAGGTTGAGGACCGGCATATTGCTGACGAGGAGGCTTGGAATATTAAGCTGGACGCGCTGCTGGTGGATCTTAGACGTAAGTCTTCTCTTCTCGGTACTCAGCTGTTTCTCTTCTTCGCTTCCTGGCTTGCTTTTCCTCTCACTCTTTCTTCTTGGTTTCATCTCTTCTCTGCCTCCATTTCTAACTTTTATCGGTTTCTCTCTAGATATCTTCCCTGATCTCCGCGCCGCCAGCACTCCTGCTTTGGCAAAGGCACAGCAGCTCCGAGCTGATTCCGGGATGCCTGTCGACACTAAGTCCAGCATCAACGACAATCTTCTGAGCATCAAGTCGCATCTTCGCCAACTCAGAGGCTTGGGACCACCATGGTGTCCACTGCCTACAAGCTCCATGACCTGTTCTGGCCTGACCAAGCTAGGCCAAACAACTTCAGCGCGCTTGCCGAGAAGCTGGACGGCGCGAAGGCCGAATTGAAAAAGTGGCGCGGCTCGGCAGCTCGGGCAGGAGCGGATGAACTTCTTCACTTCATTTGCAGCTGGTATGAGAACCTCGATCTTGCCAGGATTATTGAGATGTGCCAAGACTCTAAGTGGTCCAAGGATCCCGATTGCATTGCTTGCCGGAAGGCAGCAGCCTACGAGGTAGCCTCCTACGCGGACACCGCCACCTACATCGACGGCCTCCCCAAGCCAGATACTGAAGCTGAGGAAGAGGACGATGAAGATGAGGACACCGAATCAGACGACCTGAGCTTCTTCGAAGAGGGTGCCGCGAAAGGAGCTGCTGAGAAGGGAAAAGGCAAGGCCAAGGTTGATGTTGAAGTCGAGAAGCCGCAAACTAACGCTGAGGAGCCCACCATCACCACCGAGATGGTGATCCAGCAAGCGGCCCCCGAGTTGGGCGCGACCAGTAGCAGCTTCCAGGCGGCTGCATCGACCTCGGCCACGGATCCCATTTCCGTCGCCACGGCAACCTCAGAGCCAGCCGCCAACGCCAACACTGAAGCGGATGCCGAGAGCGCCGATGCCGAGAAGACTGACGCGGACAACACTGCTACGGACGACACTACTGTTGTCTGAAAAACTTATCTTAACTTTTTATCAGATCCCCGGGATGCCGGGTGCACATGTATCAAACTATTAAGTCTTCGTTGCTACTCAATTTTATTTTCAGTTGAAGTTCTTAGCAACTCTAGCTCAATGCCGGGTTGCGTTAATATGCAAGTCCCCGAGTTGCATTTTTTATCCGCTCTTCCTTTTTATCTCAGCTCTTACCTGCAACTTGTTGCTTTGTTGGTAGTCGAGTCACAAGAGTTCAAAGTAGGAGTTTCAAATACTTAGCCACTTAGAAAAATCATAGTAACGCTGCCCACCACTTAGCCCAAAAAGAAAAAACAGTAAAAAACACTCTACTCGGTTGCCACACGCTTCCTTTCCTTTGCAATTTTTCATGTGTTCATTGACTCTTTGGCTTGTTCTCTGGCTTGCCATGAAGCCGGGTTGCGGACAGCAGCAGAGTCGCAGAGTGTCCGGTGAGTTTAAACCAATGTTAAGGATATCGCTTATCGTTAACTTACCGGTCGACCCGTGACAAGAGATATATCGGCTTATCGGCCGATAAATCGTTTTCATTGGTCGACTATTTATCGGCCATTTTTATTGTAAATCCCAAATTATAGCACTAAAACATCTAAAATATGCTATAAAATATACCATTTCGGCACTAAAATATCTAAATTATGATATATAGATATATTGTATTAAATCATGCAAAACATTCTATGATGAATGTCATTAATCACATGTTCATGTGCTGCAAAATTGATATATCAGCTGATTTATCGCCACATCGACCGATAAATCACTTGTAAGACTGATAAAATGGCCTGAATGATAAACTCCGGCGATATTCATTTATCTTATCGGTCACCACCCGATAAGTGATAAATCGGCAGATAAATCGGCATATCGGATGATATTTGGAACAGTGGTTTAAACAAACTACTTTGTATGCTTTTGAAATTCTAAGTGGTTCAACCGAATAGACAAAGCGAAACAGAGTAAACACAAGGATAAGGAGGGCAGTCCCCGAGTTCAATTTCAGATTGCCGAATAGGAGTTTTAACTCGGATAAGGAGATACATACATAGTTTACTCATGAGTGAAAACGTCGAAGTAGAGCTACATTCCAAGGGCGCTTGGATTCCACTCCAGCTCTATCCGGCCTGTTCTTCTGGGATGGCTGTGCGTCGATTAGATAGTAGGCATCATTGTGCAAGGATTTGCTCACAATGAATGGCCCTTCCCACGGAGGGGAAAGCTTGTGCATCCCGGCTGTGCGCTGCACGAGCCTAAGCACCATGTCTCCTTCTCGGAAAATCCTTGGGTTCACTTTCCGGCTATGATAACGCCTCAAGTTTTGCTGGTAAACAGCTGAACGTGACAGAGTTAGGTCTCTTGCTTCTTCCAGCAGGTCAACGTCATTTTCTCAAGCTTCTCTAGCCTCTGCCTCCGTGTAGAGCGTTACACGAGGCGAGTCATGCTCTAGGTCAGTGGGCAACACGGCCTTAGCTCCATAAACCAGAAAGAATGGCGTGTAGCCGGTTGACCGGTTAGGGGTAGTCCTTAGACTCCACAACACCGTTGGTAACTCGTCTAACCAACACCCAGGTGTTTTTAGTAGCGGCTCAATCAGCCTTGGCTTTATGCCTGATAGCACCATGCCATTTGCTCTTTCCACTTGCCCATTGGAGGCGGGATGCGCAACAGACGCAACATCTAGCCGAATATGCTTATCTCTGCAGAACCTCGCAAACACACCCTCAGCAAAGTTTGTACCATTGTCCGTGATAATGCTGTGCGGGTAGCCATACCTCAGGATCACATCCTTCAGGAAACTCATAGCAGTGACTCCATCACACTTCTGAATAGGTTTCACCTCAATCCACTTTGTGAACTTGTCAACCATGACCAAGATATGAGTCATGTTGCCTCTAGCTGGCTTGAAAGGACCCACCATATCCAAGCACCAAACAGCAAATGGCCAAGTAATGGGAATGGTCTTCAACTCGGAAGCTGGCATATGAATCTTACTTGCAAATCTTTGGCAGCCATTGCACTTTCTCACAATATCTTCAGCTTGCTTCAAGGAAGTGAGCCAAAAGAAGCCATGCCGAAAAGCCTTGTTGACCAGAGCCCGAGAAGAGGCGTGGTGCCCGCATTCTCCTTGGTGTATCTCCACCAGGATTTCTTCTCCTTCTTCTGGCTCTACACAGCGTTGCAGCACACCAGTAGGACTTCTTCTATGCATCACATCTCTGAAGATTGTATAGCCCTTGGATCTTCTCTGAATTTGCCTCGAGGTAACCTCATCACTCGGCAAGGTGCCGTCCTTTAGAAAAAATAATATGGGCAAAGCCCAACTCGGTGTTCCCCGGATAGGAAACACTGGTTCGTCCACTTCCATTGGATCAGCCACCACTTCTTCTTCTTCTGAGACGGGAACAAGTCCCCGAGACCTTGTGCATGCGGCAAGAACCCCCTCAATGAATGCGACAGTCCCCGAGTTGGGAGGGGCAGTCCCCGAGTAAGAAGGGACAGTCCCCGGGTGGCAGGCGCCAGTCCCCGGGATGGAGACGGCAGTCCTCGGCTTCTCTTTTGCAACCTCCCAGTCAAACTCCATGGGCACAGCTTCCTCACCAGGCAGAGAAGGAACGAATATGGACTCCGAGTTGGGGGATGGCTTGATAGATGGCTTTCTCAAATGCTCCAAGGCAACCCCAGCCGGGATGTACTGTCGAGAAGACCCCAACTTGGACAGCTCATCAGTTGCCTCATTCTCTGCTCGGTGTATGTGCTTGAACTCGCACCCTTCAAAGAATCCAGTCATGGTTTGCACCAAAAACCGATATGAAGCCATGTTGGCGTCCAGAGCATCCCAAGTGCCTGAAACTTGTTGCACAACCAGATCCGAGTCGCCATAGTATATGATGCGCTGCACGCCAACCTCCTTGGCCACCTTCAAGCCGTGTACCACGGCCTCGTACTCTGCTACATTGTTGGATGCCTTGAAGTGAATTTGCAGCACGTACTTGAGTTGATCTCGCTTGGGTGACGTAAGCACCACGCCGGCACCCAAGCCTTCCTTCACCTTGGAGCCATCAAAATGCATCTTCCAGTAGTTGGCTAGCGGAGTAGGAGGCTCATATTGCACCTCAGCCCAATCCACCAGAAAATCTGCTAGGATCTGTGACTTGATGGCTTCTCTTCTCGCATACGCAGGAGCGTACGCGGCAAGCTCAATCGCCCACTTGGCTACTCTGCCACTTGACTCCTTGTTACCCATGATGTCCGAGATGTGAGCAGAGCTCACCATAGTGATGGGATGCTCTTGGCGCCCAGGTACACGCCGTAAGTCATCTTCTGGTAGTGTGGGTAGTTCTGCTTGGAGCTGGACAGCACCTCACTGAGATAATATACTGGCCGCTGCACAGTCTTGCCTTCCTCTTCTCTCTCCACCACAATTACAACGCTGACCACTCGGTTAGTCGTAGCAATGTACAACAGCATTGGTTCTTTGGGTAGCAGGCTAGCCAAGATGGGAGCGCTACCCAGCATGGCTTTCAGCTCCTTGAATGCCACATCAGCTTGCGGAGTCGAGACCAACTTGTCGCTCTTCTTCATCAACTGATACGGAGGCAAGGCCTTCTCGCCCATTCTGCCCAGGAAGCGGCTCAGAGAAGCCAAGCAACCAGTGAACTTTTGCACATCCTTCAGGGATCTCGGCAAAGACATGCTCTCTATAGCTTTTATCTTTGAAGGATTGGCCTCAATGCCCCGACTGGATACCAAGAAGCCGAGTAGCTTGCCAGTCGGGACGCCAAAGGTGCATTTAGTCGGATTCAACTTCATCTTGTACTTGCGCAAGTTGGCAAATGTTTCCTCGATGTCACTCAGCAGAGTATGTGTTTTATTCGTTTTGATGAAAATGTCATCTACGTATACCTGCACATTTTTGCCAATTTGATCATGCAAGCATTTCTGCATGCATCTCTGATAGGTAGCCCCAGCATTCCGCAACCCAAAGCACATGACACGATAGCAATAAGCCCCGTACGGGGTAATAAAGGCAGTCTTTATTTGATCAGCAGGGTTGAGAGCTATCTGATGAAAACCAGAGTAGGCATCTATGAAAGACAAAAGCTCACAACCAGCAGTGGAATCGATCACCTGATCTATGCGGGGTAGCGGAAAGGGATCCTTGGGGCAGGACTTGTTCAGGTCGGTGTAGTCCACGCACATGCGCTATGCGGTATCCGCCTTGGGGTCCTCCTTATTCTTCTCAACCATAACCGGGTTGGCTAGCCAGTCCGGATGCAAAACCTCCATGATAAAGTTGCTTATCAGCAACTTGGTGATCTGATCACCGATGGCCTTCCTCCTCTCATCACCAAAGCGGCACATCGTCTGCTTCACTGGCTTGGCATCATGCCGCACATGTAGCGAGTGCTCAACCAACTCCCTTGGGACGCCTGGCAAGTCCTCATTGGACCAGGCGAAGACATCCCGATTCTCACGGAGGAAGTGGATGAGCTCGCTTTCCTATTTCTCTCCCAACCCGGCGCCAATGATGGCAACGCGGTCTGGGAACTCAGGATCGACCTGGACCTTCTTTGTCTCCCGGGACGCCTGGAACGCAGTCCCGTACTGGGAACTCGGCATGCCAGGCGCACCACCTTGCGCTGCTTGCTCCATAGCCACCACCTCGTACATCTTCTTCTTCTCGGAAGCAATGACCATGGATTCCGCCAGCTGGGAACCAGCAGAGGCACACTCCATGGACTTCTTGTAGTCACCCGAGATGGTGATCACTCCATTGGGACCAGGGATCTTCATCTTCAAGTATGCAGCATGTGTTGAAGCCATGAACTTGCTGAGAGCAGGCCTACCGAGTAGGGCATGGTATGGGCTCTGGTGATCAACCACCTCGAAGGCCAAGCTCTCAGTGCGGCAGTTCTCCCTGGTGCCGAATAGGACGTCTATCCAGACGCGGCCGATTGGAGAGCAAGACACTCCCGGCACAATGCCATGAAAAGTGGTCCTGCTGGGTAGCAGCATGTTCTCGGCCATCCCGAGCTTCTCGAGTGTGTCTCTGTACACAATGTTGATGCTGCTGCCGTTGTCGATCGGGACCTTGCTGAACCTGACATTCTTCTGAGCACCCAAGAAGGTGGGATCCACCACCAAAGCATAGCTTCCCGGGTTGGGCATCACCTTGGGATGATCAGCTCTGGACCATGTGATCTCTTGGTTGCACCAGTGCAGGTAGTGGGGCACAGCAGGAATCACAGCATTGACCTCCATTGCACGCCTGTGCAGAGACTGCTTGTCGGAGGGCTCAGAGGTGAAGATCATGTAGCTCTCGTGGTGTTCCTGGTACTGGTTGCGGTCTCCACCGCCATTGTTGCCGTTGTTTTTACCTTGGTTGTTGTTGTTGTTGTTGTTGTTCCTGTTGTTGTTGCGGGTGTAGAAGTTGCGGTTGCGGTTGTTGTTGTTGTTGCGGTAGCGTTCGTTGTTGAAGTTGCGGTTGGCTCCTAAAGCCACCTGGTTCACGTTCTCTCTTCTCGGGAAAGCTGCAGGCCTGGGAGCAGGTGCCCGAGCTGGCTGCACATTGGCATTCGCAGTTGGCAGAGGTGTAGGAGGGGGCAAGCCCTCATTCTTGATCTGTTCCCACCAGCTGCACTGCCGAGTAGTGTGGTTGGCTGGCCTGGCTGGATGCCGAGTGTGGAAGCTGCATGGCGCATCCCTCATGCTACCAAAGAAAAAGTTCGGAGCAGGATCCGGGTTGCCGCTACCCTGCTGGGGAGCATTGTACGGCTTCTTGATGCCTTGGCCCTGATTCTGGTTTTGCCCGTACTGGGCTCCAACAGTTTTTTGCCTTTGGCTACTCCCAGCAGCCGTAGTCACAGCATTCACCTCCTCGGGATCATACCGAGTATCAATCTGGTCACCTCTGCGCTTGTTGCGGAAATCATTGCGCTTGTTTCGGTTGTAGTTCCTTCTCAGCTCGGGGGAGTCCATCAGAGGCTGAGTTGGGTCGCCGAGTGCATACATGTCCACGATCTTGATGGTCTCAGCAAGAGTACTCGGCATCTCGCGCTGCAGCTTCTGCCACAACATGCTGCCATGCCTGCAACCCTGCGAGAACCAAGTAATGGCCTGGGCCTCATTCACACCTTCACAGGTGTTCCTCAAGGTGCTCCACCGAGTAAGATACTCGCGGTCGGTCTAATCTTCCCGCTGCTTGCACGCGGACAGCTGTTGTGGCCTATTCGGCCTCTTGTAAGTGCTGGTGAAGTTGCTGATGAAGGCCTCCGAGAAGTCCAGCCAGCAATTGATACTGTCCTTGGGCAGGTTGTTGAGCCACGTCCGAGCTGGACCTTCTAGAATCTGCGGAACATACCGCACAGCCCATCTCCGGTTGCCGCCTGCAATGTGCACGGCTGTGACATAGTCGCTCAACCAGTCCTCCGGCTTGGTGTTGCCATTGTAACACTTGGTCCCCCTGGCCAACTGGAAGTGGTTCACAGACCCCCCGTTCATGATACGAGGGCCAAAGCACTCTGGGCCAGGCGGCCCCTTGTTCTCGAGTTGCGCGGACAGATTGATCCGGTCCAGCTTGAACCTTGCATCACTGGGCTCCAACATGCGCTCACCCAGGCGATCAGCAACATTCCTCGGGTCAGCATAGTCGGCTAGCCCCATTGCCGAGTAGCCGTCATCATACCTGTTCTCCTGCACAACAGCGGGTTGCACCACAGGGATGGCTGCTGGCACAGCCGCACGCGGCTGTGCTGCAGCAGGCTGCTGCGTCCTCTGTCGAGTAGGCTGAGCGGCAGGACGCCGAGAAGGCCCCGCGTTGTCTCCGTCGTTCTCCTTGCTGTGAGCTTTATGGGCTTGATAGCCTGCTCTTGCAGTAGTGTGTTTTTGACCGGACTCTCGCGGCACAGCGCGTTGTTTCGCGGCGAGAGCCGGGTCATACACCTGCATCTGTCTACTCTTCCCAGAGCGCACACTCTGGTCCCTCTCACGGCTGGGATGCGGCGATGAGGCCTGATCCGTAGATCTGACCGCATGCGAGTGCACAACATGAGAAGCACCGGCACCCGGATTGGCTTTCCGGAACTCCTCATTCCGCCTAGCAGCTTCTAGCACTAACTCGTTGAGCCTCTCCTGCTGCCTAGAGCGTGCGTCGCCGGCAAGGTTTGGCAACTCAGCAGCTACAGCCTCTGCAGCTCTAAGTGTTTTTGCGGGGGTGCTGTATCTGGGCCTGGTGGTGGTGTTTGCAGTGGCAGACTGGCTAGGAGCCTCACCAACTGTCGCCATCTCGGCGCCTAAGTTGCGACGCGTTGCGGCTAGCTTGCTAGACTTCCTAACAACAGGAGTAAAGCCATGGGCCTTGTTGTACTCGTTCTGGTCTAGGCTAAGCTCGAGCCTAACCTTCTCAAGCTCCAGGTCCTCGGCAAGCAGCTCCTGACGCTGCCGGACGAGCTGCGCCCTCATGGTCAGGAGCTCGAGCTCGGTGGGAGGCGGCATGCCCATCCGCACGGCGGATACCGGTATCGTCGGTGTAGTGGAGAGAGGGATGTTGGAGTCCTTCTCGTAGGGCTTGTGGACCCTCTGGCCAACACTCGGTCCAGCAAGATCCTCGATGACTCCCGCGGCAGCAGCCGCGCCCTTCCCGGCATCGGTGGCCGGGCCGGTCATCATTACCTCCACGCTGTCCGCGGAGCAGCCCATTGGCCTTCCGCGGGCAGCGAGAACAGCAGGAGGTTCCTCCGCGACCAGCACCTCCTCTGGAAACTCGCGGACGACGGCGGTGGCGACGTAGACGAGGTGTGAGCCGAAGGAGAGCACCGAGCCGCCTACCGGAATGGGCCTCCCGCCGAAATCTCCGGCGTTGTCGGTGACGAAGTCGAAGGAGTTGAATCTGTGGACAAGGCCACAGACCACGGGCTCCCCAGTAGCAGAAATGAGTCCCGTCCGAACATGGACTCCAGCCAGCGCCTCTGTCTGCCCCACGGTGGGCGCCAACTGTCGTGGTGGTGTCACGGCAGATGCCATGGGATGGCTAAAGTTGGGGCCGATGGACGCTGGAGGTGCTCGGGGAGGGATCACACGGCGAGTAGCCGCGTGTGGTACGTCAAGAATACTGCAAACAACAAGATCTTACCCAGGTTCAGGGCCCTCGTGTGGAGGTAACACCCCTACTCCTGCCTCTTTCTTTATATGGTGTTTACCGAGTAGCCACAGTACAATACAAGCCTTCAGCCGAGTAGCCACTCTACGCTCAAGTTCTCTCTTGGTGTTGCCTCTGGAAAATATAACGAGTGCGGCGAACCTCTCACAGGAGGGGGCAGGGCACCTTATATACTGGTGCCCAGCCGGATAGAATAATACTAAAAGGTACAGCTCGATGGAACAAGAGCACTGCAGA
Organism: Alopecurus myosuroides; assembly: GCA_028641055.1. Taxonomy (NCBI): domain Eukaryota; kingdom Viridiplantae; phylum Streptophyta; class Magnoliopsida; order Poales; family Poaceae; genus Alopecurus; species Alopecurus myosuroides. The sequence continues at coordinate 112,728,619 of CM054063.1, read as the reverse complement.
ACCACGCATGCCTCCGGGTTCCCGCTGACGCATGCACCGTAAGTCGTCGCGCCGTTCGGAGATGGGACTTGTCCACCCTTGTCAGTGAGATAGGGTAGGCCCCTAGCCCTCTCCTGTCCCCTGTGTCAGTGACAGGACTAGACAGGCGCCTACTGCACTGTAGCCACGCCGGAGCGCGGATAATCACGCGCTCCGTAAGTTGAACCGCACGCCGTACGGATGCAGGATACGCGGGATCCTTTGTCAGAACGGATCCATTGACTTCTGGCCCGAGTAGGAAACCACTCCCTCTACTCGGACCAACTCCTCTACTCAGAGGGATGTAACTTCCTTGATTCTTCCATCTGGCCACTGGTGGGTACGACCGGATAGCAGCCTACCGGGTAGCAAGTACCGGGTAGCCAGCTTACTTAGTCAAATAGCCCTTCTGATCTTGCCTTTAGCACTTGCCTTAACCCTACTCGGGGGTAACCCCCCAACATCTGCGAAGGGCATTTCTTTTACTTTTATGTTGAGTCTCCATCTTCTAACTTTATGCACAGTTGAGAGAGCATTTTTGCCATTCTGAGTTGTATGTCAATTGTCCCATAAACATCAATAATTACCTCATGATGTGATATTATTTGTTCTTAAATTATTTTCTCTAGTCTTCCTCGTGAACTTTGAAGGTGTCCTGGCATTTATGTTTTGCTCCACTCTTAAGGACTAGCGAAATATCACTTTGCCATGATTTCTCTATACCTGAAACAAATGTTTATATTTCTTTGCATTATTACTCATGATCCTTTGTTTGAGATACTCTTCATGATGAAAAGTGATTGCTTTGCTTTATTATTAAAGTTCTATTTATCATGTTTGTGTTTGAAGTTTCATGATCTCAGCTTACATATGCCTTTACATTTTTATGATCAAGATTATGTTACCAGCATGTCACCTCAGAAATTATTGTTTTATCGTTTACCTACTCGAGGACGAGTAGGAACTAAGCTTGGGGATGCTTGATACGTGTCGGGGGTTTACCCCCGAGTAGGGGTAAGGCAAATGGTAAAAGGCAAAGATCATTGTACTGTTGGCCGGGTTGGTGGCTACCCGGTACCTCTCTACCCGGTAGTGTCTATCCGGACATAAGTATTGAAGACCAAGAGAAGATATTGAGCAAGTTTTTATTCGTCCGGATAGCGGTCAAGTGGTCCGAGTAGATGGACTGCGTTCCTACTCGGACAAGAAGTCAACGGAGCCGTTCTGACAAGGGATCCCGCGTATCCTGCGTCCGTACCGGCGTGAGGTTCAACTTACGGATCGCGTGATTATCCACGCTACAGCGTGGCTACAGTGTGGTAGGCGCCTGTCAAGTCCTATCACTGACAGAGGGGACAGGACAGGTCTAGGGGCCTACCCTATCTCACTGACAAGGTGGATAGGTCCCATCTCCCAAACGGCGCGACGACTTCCCGCACACGCGTCAGCGAGAAGCCGGAGGCGTGCGTTGTCCTGCAGTGAGCATGTCCCATCAAGTGTACCTTATAGTCTTTCTTTATTCGTCTGGGCACCAGTATATAAGGTGCCCTGCCCCCTCCTGCGCGAGGGACGTTGCTTGAGTTCGCATTTATTACAAGAGACAACACTAGAGCTAGAGAGAATAGTCGAGTGGCTACTCGGCCAAGAGGCAAACTTTGTACTGTGGCTACGCGGAGATCACACATATAGAGAGAGAGGCAGGAGTAGGGGTGTTACCTCCACACGAGGGCCCTGAACTTGGGTAGATCTTGTTGTTTGCATTGCTAGAGATACCTTACGCGCGGCTACTCGCCGTGCGATCCCTCCCCGGATACCTCCAGCGTCCATCGGCCCCAACACTTTAGCCATCCAATGGCATCTGCCGTGATACCACCACGACAGTTGGCGCCCACCATGGGGCTACCAGCGGCGCTGGCTGGAGTTCATGTTAGGACGGGACTCGTTTCTGATACGGGGGCGCGCGTGGTCTGTGGCCTTGTCCACAGATTTGGCTCCTTCGACTTCGTCACCGACAACGCCGGAGATTTCGCGGTAGACCCATGCCGGCAGGCGGCTCGGTGCTCTCCTTCGGCATGCATCTGATCTACGTTGCCACCACCGTCATCCGCGAGTTCCCGGAGGAGGTGCTCGTCGCGGAAGATCCTCCTGCTATACTCGCTGCCCGCAGGAAGCCTTCTGGCTGCTCTGCGGACAGCGTGGAGGTGATGATGATAGGCCCGACTATCGATGTCGGGAAAGGCGCGACCGCTACCACGGGAGTCATCGAGCAACCTGCTAGCCCAAGTACTGTCCCAAGAGTTCACAAGACCTACGACGCACCCCCACAACATTCCGGGTTACGTGCCTCCTTCCACGACTACGACGATACCGGCATCCGCCGTGCGGATGGGCATGCCGCCTCCCACCGAGCTTGAGCTCATGACCATGAGGGCGCAACTCGAGCAGCAGCGTCAAGCGCTACTCGCGGAGTCCCATCAGCTGGAGAAGGTTAGGCTTGAGCTTAACCTAGACCAAAATGAGTACAACAGGGCCCATGGTTTTACTCCTGTGTTTAGGAAGCGTAGCAAGCTATGCGCTACTCGTCGCAACTTAGGCGCTGAGATGGCTTTAGTTGTTGAGCTGCTAGCCAGTCTTCTAGTTTAGACACTGCTACAAGGCCCAAGTATAGTACCCCCGTCAAAACTCTTAGGGCTGCAGAGGCAGTGGCTGCTGAGTTGCCGCATCTCGCTGGCGACGCGCGCGCTAGGCAGCAGGATAGGCTCAATGAGCTAGTGCTAGAGGCTGCTAGGCAGAACGAGGAGTTCCGGAAAGCCAATCCGGGTGCTGGCGCTTCTCAGGTTGTGCACTCGCATGCGGTCGGAACTACGGATCAGGCCTCAGCACCGCTCCCTGGTAGTGAGAGGAACCAGAGTGTGAACTCGGGAAACAGCAAACAGATGCAGGTGTACAACCCGGCTGTCGCCGCGAAACAGCGCGCTGTGCCACGGCAGCCCGGTCAGAAACACAACACTACAGGAGCAGGATATCAAGCCAATAAAGCTCACAGCAAGAAGCAAGAAGGAGACCATGCAGGACCTTCTCGGCGTCCTGCCGCCCAGCCTACTCGGCAGAGGGCGCAGCAGCCGTCGGCAGCACAGCCGTGTGCGGCTGCGCCAACAGCCAACCCGGTAGTGCAGCCCGCAGTTGTGCAGGAGAACCGCTACGATGATGGGTACTCGGCGATGGGGCTAGCCGGCTATGCTGACCCAAGAGATGTCACTGACCGTCTGGGTGACCGCATGTTGGAGCCCAGTGATGCAAGATACAAGCTGGACCGGATCAATCGGTCTGCGCAGCTCGAGAACAGGGGTCCACCTGGCCCAGATTGCTTTGGTCGCCGCATCATGGAGGAGCCCTCTGTGAACCATTTCCAGCTGGCTAGGGGGGCCAAATGCTATGATGGCAGCACCAAGCCGGAAGACTGGCTGAGCGACTATGTTACCGCTGTGCATATCGCAGGCGGCAACCGGAGATGGGCTGTGCGGTATGTCCCGCAGATGCTGGAGAGCCCTGCTCGGACTTGGCTCAACAACTTGCCCAGAGATAGCATCAACTGCTGGCTAGACTTCTCGGAAGACTTCATCAGCAACTTCACCAGCACGTACAAGAGGCCGAATAGCCCGCAGCAACTGTCCGCTTGCAAGCAGCGGGAAGAGGAAACTGACCGCGAGTACCTTACTCGGTGGAGCACTTTGAGGAACACCTGTGAAGGTGTGAATGAGGCCCAGGCAATTACTTGGTTTGCTCAGGGCTGCAGGCATGGCAGCATGTTGTGGCAGAAGCTGCAGAGAGAGATGCCGAGTACACTCGCCGAGACGATCAAGATTGGAGATATGTATGCACTCGGTGACCGAACTCAGCCTCTCCTTGACTCTCCTGAGCCGAGAAGGAAGCACCATGACAGCAGCAGGCGCAATGACTTTAGAAACAAGCGCAGAGGTGACCGCATTGATACTCGGTATGATCCCGAGGGGGTGAATGCTGTGACTACGGCTGCTGGGGGTAGCCAACGGCAAAAAACTGCTGGAGCCCAATACGGGCAGAACCAGAATCAGAGCCAAGGCATCAAGAAGCCATACAATGCTCCCCAGCAGGGTAGCGGCAACCCGGATCCAGCTTCGAGCTTTATCTTTGAGAACATGAAGGTTGGGCCATGCAGCTTCCATACTCGGCATCCGAGTAGGCCAGCCAACCACACTACCCGGCAGTGCAGCTGGTGGGACCAAATCAAGAATGAGGACGTTGTTCAGTTGCCTCCTCCTCCTCCTCTGCCACCTGCGAATGCCAATGTGCAGCCTATTCGGGCAGCTGCTCCCAGGCCTGCAGTGTTTCCGAGAAGGGAAAACGTGAACCAGGTGGCTCAGGGAGCCAACCGCAACTACAACAACGGCAACCGCAACTTCAACAACAACAACAACCGCAACTACAACAACAACAACAACAACAACAACAACAACAACAACAACAACAACAACAACAACAACAACAACAACAACAACAACAACAACAACAACAACAACAACAACAACAGGAACAACAACAACAACAACAACAACAACAACAACAACGGCAACAATGGTGGGGGAGACCGCAACCAGTACCAGGAACACCACGAGAGCTACATGATCTTCACCACCGAGCCAGCCGACAAGCAGTCACTGCACAGGCGTGCGATGGAGGTAAATGCTGTGATCCCGGCTGTGCCTCACTACTTGCACTGGAGCAACCAAGAGATCACTTGGTCCAGAGCTGATCATCCCAGGGTGATGCCCAACCCGGGTAGCTATGCTCTAGTGGTGGATCCCACCTTCTTGGGAACTCGGAAGAATGTCAAGTTCAGCAAGGTGCTGATTGATAACGGCAGCAGCATCAACATCATGTACCGGGATACACTGGAGAAGCTCGGCCTTGCCGAGAACATGTTGCCACCCAGCAGGACCACATTCCATGGCATTGTGCCGGGAGTATCTTGTGCTCCAATAGGCCGCATCTGGGTGGATGTCTTATTCGGTACCAGGGAGAACTTCCGCACCGAGAGCCTGCAGTTTGAAGTAGTTGATCTTCAGAGCCCCTGCCATGCTCTACTCGGTAGGCCTGCCCTCAGCAAGTTCATGGCCTCTACCAATGCTGCCTACCTGAAGATGAAGATACATGGTCCCAATGGAGTCATCACCATCTCGGGTGATTACAAGCGTTCCTTGGAATGCGCATCTGCTAGTTCTCAGCTGGCGGAGTCCATGGTCATTGCTGCCGAGAAGAAGAAGATACATGAGGTGGTGGCTTTGGCACAAGCAGCACAAGTCGGTGCGCCTGGCATGCCGAGTTCCCAGTACGGAACTGCATTCCAGGCGTCCCAGGAGACAAAGAAGGTCCAGGTTGATCCTGAGTTCCCAGACCGTGTTGCCATCATTTGCGCCGGGTTGGGAGATAAATAGGAAAGCGAGCTCATCCACTTCCTCCGTGAGAATCGGGATGTCTTTGCATGGTCCAATGAGGATCTGCCGGGCGTCCCGAGGGAGTTGGTTGAGCACTCTCTGCAGGTGCGACATGACTCCAAGCTGGTTAAGCAGGCTACTCTGGTTTTCATCAGATAGCTCTCAACCCGGATGATCAAATAAAGACTGCCTTTATTACCCCGTACGGGGCTTATTGCTATCATGTCATGTGCTTTGGGTTGCGGAATGCTGGGGCTACCTATCAGAGATGCATGCATAAATGCTTGCATGATAAAATTGGCAAAAATGTGCAGGTGTACGTAGATGACATTGTCATAAAAACGAATAAAACAGATACTTTGCTTAGTGATATTGAGGAAACCTTTGCCAACTTGCGCAAGTAAAAGATGAAGTTGAATCCGACTAAATGCACCTTTGGCGTCCCGGCTGGCAAGCTACTCGGCTTCTTGGTATCCAGTCGGGGTATTGAAGCCAATCCGTCAAAGATAAAAGCTATAGAGAGCATGTCTTTGCCGAGATCACTGAAGGATGTGCAAAAGTTCACTGGATGACTGGCTTCTCTGAGCCGCTTCCTGGGCAGAATGGGCGAGAAGGCCTTGCCTCTTTATCAATTGATGAAGAAGAGTGACAAGTTTGTCTGGACAAAACAAGCTGATGTAGCATTCAAGGAGCTGAAGGCCATGCTGGGTAGCGCTCCCATCCTGGCTAGTCCGCTACCCAAAGAGCCAATGTTGCTGTACATTGCGGAAACCAACCGAGTAGTCAGTGTGGTGATTGTGGTGGAAAGAGAAGAGAAAGGCAAGACTGTGCAGCGGCCAGTGTATTATCTCAGTGAGGTGCTATCCACTTACAAGCAGAACTACCCGTACTACCAGAAGATGACTTATGGCGTGTACCTGGGTGCCAAGAAGCTGAAGCACTATTTCCAAGAGCATCCCATCACAGTGGTGAGTTCTGCTCCCATCTCGGATATCATGGGTAACAAAGAGGCAAGTCGCAGAGTAGCCAAGTGGGCGATTGAGCTAGCCGCGTACACTCCTCTGTACGCGAGAAGAGAAGCCATCAAGTCACAAATTCTGGCGGATTTTCTAGTGGATTGGGATGAGGTGCAGTATGAGCCTCCCTTGCCGGAAACCAACTACTGGAAGATGCATTTTGATGGCTCCAAAGTGAAAGAAGGCCTTGGTGCTGGTGTAGTCCTTACGTCACCCAAGCGAGATCAACTCAAGTACGTGCTAAAGATTCATTTCAAGGCATCTAACAATGTGGCCGAGTATGAGGCAGTGGTGCACGGCTTGAAGGTAGCCAAGGAGGTTGGCGTGCAGCGCATCATCTGTTATGGCGACTCGGATTTGGTGGTGCAGCAGGTTTCCGGCACCTGGGATGCTCTGGATGCCAACATGGCATCGTATCGGTTTCTGGTGCAAACCATGACAGGATTTTTTGAAGGATGTGAGTTCCAACATATACACCGAGCAGAGAATGACGCAGCTGATCAGTTGTCCAAGTTGGGGTCTTCTCGGCAGTTCATCCCTGCTGGGATTGCCTTGGAGCATTTGAGAAAGCCATCTATCAAGCCATCCCCCAACTCGGAGTCCATATTCGATCCCTCTCTGCCAGGCGACGAAGCCGTTCCAATGGAGATTGACTGGGAGGCTGCAAAAGAGAACCCGGGGACTGCTCCATTCAACCCGGGGACTGTCGCATTCATCGAGGGGGTCCTTGCCGAGTGCTCGGGGACTCGTCTCCAACTCAGAAGAAGTCTTGGTGGCTGATCCAATGGAAGTGGACGAACCAGTGTTTCCCACACGGGAGACACCGAGTTGGGCTCTGCCCATATTATCCTTTCTAACGGATGGCACCTTGCCGAGCGACGAGGTTACAGCCAGCCAGATACAGAGAAGATCCAAGGGTAACACTATCCTCAACAATGTGCTGCATAGAAGAAGTCCTACTGGCGTGCTGCAACGCTGCGTTGAGCCAGAGGAGGGAGAAGAAATTCTGGTAGAGATACACCAAGGAGAATGCGGACACCACGCCTCTTCTCGAGCTCTGGTCAACAAGGCTTTCTGGCATGGCTTCTTTTGGCTCACTGCCTTGAAGCAAGCTGAAGATATAGTGAGAAAGTGCAACGGCTGCTAGAGATTTGCAAGTAGGATTCATATGCCAGCTTCCGAGTTGAAGACCATTCCCATTACTTGGCCATTTGCAGTTTGGTGTTTGGGTATGGTGGGTCCTTTCAAGCCAGCTAGAGGCAACATGACTCACATCTTGGTCATGGTTGACAAGTTCACCAAGTGGATAGAGGTCAAGCCTATTCGGAAGTGCGATGGAGCCACAGCTGTGAGTTTCCTAAAGGATGTGATCCTGAGATACGGCTACCCGCACAGCATCATCACTGATAATGGAACAAACTTTGCTGAGGGTGCTTTTGCGAGATTCTGCAAGGAGAAGCGGATCCGGCTAGATGTTGCATCTGTTGCGCATCCGGCCTCCAATGGGCAAGTTGAGAGAGCAAATGGCATGGTTCTATCCGGCATAAAGCCAAGGTTGATTGAGCCATTGCTGAAAACACTTGGGTGTTGGTTGGACGAGTTGCCGGCGGTGTTGTGGAGTCTAAGGACTACCCCTAACCGATCAACCGGATACACACCATTCTTCCTAGTATATGGAGTTGAGGCCGTGTTGCCCACTGACCTAGAGCATGACTCGCCCCGAGTAACCCTCTACACTGAGGAGGAGGCGAGAGAAGCTCGAGAAAATGACGTTGACCTGCTAGAAGAAGCAAGAGAGTTAACTCTGTCACGTTCAGCTGTGTATCAGAAAAACTTGAGGCGTTATCACAGCCGGAAAGTGAACCCAAGGGTTTTCCGAGAAGGAGACATGGTCCTTAGGCTCGTGCAGCGCACAGCCAGGATGCACAAACTGTCCCCTCCGTGGGAAGGGCCTTTCATTGTGAGCAAGGCTCTGCACAATGATGCCTACTATCTAGTTGACGCACAGGCACCCCAGAAGAACACGTCGGATAGAGCTGGAGAGAAATCTAAGCGCCCCTGGAATGTAGCTCTACTCCGCCGTTTTCATTCATGAGCAGAAAGTTGTATGTATCTCCTCAACCGAGTTAAAATTCTAGTAGGCACTCCGAATTCAAACTCGGGGACTTCCCTTGTCCAAATTTGTTCTGTGTTGTTCTACTCTGTTTTACTTTGTCTACCCGGTTGCTCTGCTTAGAATTTCATAAGCATATTTAGTAATGTGTTTAAACCTAAAGGCCAACTCTTCGACTCTGCTGCTGTCCGCAATCCGGCTTCATGGCAAGCAAGAGAACAAGCCAAAGGTCAATGAGCACACGAAAAATGGCTGAGGAGAAGAAGGGTGCAGCAACCGAGTACAGTGTTCTTTACTGTTTTTGTTATCTTTTTTCGGCTAAGTGGTGGGCAGCGTTACTATGAATTTTTCTAAGTGGCTAAGTATTTGAAACTCAAACTTTGAAATCTTGTGACTCAACTACCAAAAAAGCCACAAGTGGCAGGTAAGAGCTGAGACGAAAAGAGAGAGTGGATAAAAAATGCAACTCGGGGACTTGCATATTAACGCAATCCGGCATTGAGCCAGAGTTGCTAAAAACATAAACTGAAATAAAAACTGAGTAGCAACGAATATAATTGTTTTGGTTACATATGCACCCGGCATCCCGGGGATCTGATAAGAGTTTGGAGATAAAGCTTTGCAGGGATTACACGGCAGTGGAGCCCGTGTTATCAGTGTCGGTGTTGACGGAGACAGTCTGATCGGATGTTGCGGTGGCCGCTGAGATGGGGTCCGTTGCTGAGCTGGAGGCTGGAGTAGACTGGGAGCTGGGCATCAGGTAGACACCAGTTGCGCCCAAATCTGGAGCTGGCTGCTGGATCACCATCTCGGTGGTGATGATGGCCTCCTGAGTGGCGGGCTGCGGCTGCTCGACACCCGCGTTGGCAGTCAACTCGGATTCCTCCGTGTTTCCCTGCTGCTCGGATTCCACAGCATCCTTGGTACCCTCCTGCTCGGCTCCCTCATCTTCGGCACCCTCCTCGTCGTCATCGTCTTCATCACCGTCCTCTTCATCATCATCTTCTGCCTCGGTGTCCGGCTCGGGGAGGCCGTCGATGTAGACGCTGGTCTCGGCATAGGAGGCGACCTCATAGGCCACCTCTTTTCGGTGAGCAACGCAATCCGAATCGTCGGTCCACTTGGAGTCTTCTCGGCGCTCGCTGATCTTTTGGAGGTCCAGGTTCTCATACCAGCTCAAGACGAAGTGCGGTAGCTCGTCAGCTCCTGCCCGAGCTGCGGAAGCCCACTACTTCTTGAGCTCTACCTTGACCTCATCCAGATGATCAGCAATCTCACGGAAAGTTTCCGGGACCTCCTTCTGGGGCCAGAAAAGCTTGTGAAGCTTGATACCAGTAGACACCATGGAGGTGCCCAGGCCTTTGAGGGAGCGGATATGCGTCTTGATGCTGAGAAGGTAGTCATTCATGGTGGAAGTATTGTCAATAGGTAGACCGGCGGCAGCCCTGGCCTGTCGCGCCTTCTCCATAGCGGGCACGCCAGCGGAGCGGAGTTCCGGGAAGATATCTTCGTAAGGAACTAGGTTGAGTCAGAAGAAGAACCGAGAACAATCAAGACCGAGAAGAAATAAAACAAAAAAGAAGAAAGAGGATGCGGCAACTCACATTCCATTTCAACCAGCAGTTGCCCAGCTTGATCTTCCAGTCATTCTCGTCCGAGATGTGCCTGTCTTTGATGCGACGTGATTCCGTGATCTGAGTAACAAGAAGCCGGTTATGTTCCTTCAGCATTGAGATCTCCATCTCGAGGGTTTTCTTCTCGGACTTGGCAGTCATCTCGATTTTATTCTTGTCGTCAACATGATTGATGGCGGTTTGGAGTGCGGCTTGGAGTTCGAGATGGAGCTTCTCGTTTTCCGCCCTCTCGGCAGCGCGCTCCTTCTCAATCTCTGCTTCTCGGGTTTCCAACTGCTGCTGCACCTCGGCAGGCATAAGGAAGTTCAGGTGTTGCTCCCGGAAGTTCTTATACTCTTTTGCGAGAAGAACAACATTGTCAGCAGAGTAGCCAGATAAGTAAAAAGACACAATCGCAGAGAAGAGGGAAAGAGGCTCACCTTCCAGAGTTTGGATCTTGCTTTGGGCAGAGGCAGCAAAGACTTCGCAGTCCCGGTGTCTCTCCATCAGGTCCTTGAGCTTGCCTGCAGAGTAAACTAAGATAAAGAAAAAAAGCAAACACGGGCGTAAACAGAAAACGCACAAATCGAAATGATGAAAGCTTACCTTCAACTTCTGAGATCTGTAGAGTGCGGTCCAGGGTCAGCTTTTCCATCGCCTCGCTATCTTTCTTGTCGGCTTCAAGAGCCGCGATACGATCCTTAGCGATGCGGTGGTTCCAGAGCAGCCGACGGAAAACCCTAGTCCTCCTCTGGACCTATTCTGCAGAGAAGAAGAGAAAAAGTGTATGCCTTTTGGGAGATTTTCCCCGAGTAGATATCAACTCGGTTGAGTCTTCAACTACACGACCCGAATCTCGGGGACTGGGGGAATGACTAAGAGGTAAAGAGAAAACGAGAAGAGAAGGAAAAAACCAGCAACTCGTAAAATGCAAGAAGGAGAAGAAACACTTACCGCGTAGCCCTGCTCAATGTCCTCAATGTTCTTGCGCATAACAAACAACTTTCCGGCAAGGGTGCAGGCAGGGCTGGCAACCGTCATGGCGACAGAACCAACATCAGCTTTGTTCCAGTCGATGCGGTAGTGGTCGATCTCGCCCAGCTCCATACCATTCCATTTTGGGTTGCCATGTGCCTGGCTGTTCCAGGTCTGATCGACGAAGCCTACTCGGTCCAAGATGGCAGTGAGGCCTTCTCCTTCAATTTCGTCATCTTCTTCGCCACGCGAAAAGAGCTCGGGAGTCGCTGCCTTCTTCCCCTTGGACTTGGAGGTTGTTCCCACAGCTGGCCTTCTTTCAGAACAGCTAGTCGCTTCTCTCCCTTGGACAGCGGGATCTTGTGCTGCTGCGACAGGGTCATCATGTACTCGGGGAATGCAGCGCTCCGCTTCTCGTCAGGGCCAGTGGTAACCCCGGAGGCAGCCGGGTTGGTGTTCGAACCAGAGGGAACAAGTGTAAGCTAGGTGCTCTTCACCTGCTTCCCGGAAGGATCACCTCGTGGCTTGGGAGGCGGCATCTGCTGCCCAGCCTGCGAAGCATTGCGCTTCGGCTGTATCCGGGTGGCCTCGCTCTTGATAATCTTCTTGGCGCTTAGAGAAGTGGCAGGCCGAGAAGGCGGTGGTACTTGTAGAGTAGGTTGAGGAGGTATAGGTGCTGATTGAGTTGGTAGAGGAGTTGGTGCACGGGGTGGAGTCACCTGTTGAGTTGGCGGCACTGGTGGCCGGCTACCCGGTGCAGCATCCGGCTGCACTTGGTCTTGATGAGTGAGCTCCACCACGTCTTCTTCTACCCGCTGATCTACAGCAGGGGTCTGGCCTTGTGTCAACAGTGTCGTCTACCCGCGGCCCGGCCGCGGGATCATCTTGAGCTGCACCGTTGGTGTCTTGCTGCTGCTCGGGGTTGGCGTCTGGCCGCTCCAGGGCGGCATCGTCTTCTTGCTGCTCGGCAGCGTGCTCAGTGTTTTCCCCAGCTGATGCAGCGGGGGGAGACAGCGCCGTCTCGTCGCTGGCAGCTTCCTGAGCAGTTGGCCGCACGTCAGGCGGCGACTTCTCGGTGGTGAGGTCTATTTCTACCCTGGCGCCATCGTTCTCGGTGCTAGCATCTTCTTCTTCATCAACTGGGGAGGACGCACGCGCCCTTCCCAGTGGCCTTTGGTCCTCGTCATCATCCGAGAGATGCACAGTCTCTTCTCGGGGCGTAGTTGTATGTGTTTTAGGAGCGGACGAGGTAGCGGCATCAGCATCAAGAGCCGTGCTGGAAGTAAGAGTAGTACAAGGTCGGAAAGCGGAGAAGGGAATCAAGGGAATGATGCAACAAGAAGCGGCAATAATTTAAGGTTACTCGGAAGAACACTTACCCTTTGCGGGTAGGGGCTTTCCTCTTCTTGGAAGCGCCGGTCTTGGGCACGGCTGTCTTCTTGGCTTTCTTGGGGGCAGGCGCCTAGGCACCACTACCAACTCTCGTACGAGTGTTGGGAGCAGCCACCGAAATCAGATCGACGACCAGGACTTCATCCTCGTCGTCCCACTCAGGGTCCTCTGCGGAGTAGAAGAAGAAGGGAGTTACAACAAGCAAGGAAATAGAGGCAAAGCAGATTGCTGGCAAGTAGAGAGGTGAACTCAATCACCTTCGTCATCTTCGGACCAATACCGAATAGACGCGTCAACTCGGGACTTACCAGGCTGGTTGGCGTGAGGGATGCACAGGGTGTCTTGGGTATCGTAGGCGGTCGCGTCGTCCTCTTCTCGTTCCTTGGACCAGTTGGCCTCGAAGATCTCGTTGTCTTCTTCTCGCTGGCGATCGATGTGCTATTGAGGCAAACATGAAGCACAGTGAGTTGGGTTCTCATTTAAAGATTTCTACTTGGGATAGCATGCAAACACAAAGCATATTCAGCTAAGGATTTCTACTCGGGATAGCATGCAAACACAAAGCATATTCAGCTAAGGATTTCTACTCGGGACAGCATGCAAATACAAAGCATATTAGGCCGAGTAATCCTACCCGGCACGGCATGCAAACACAAAGCATATAGAGCCAAAAGGATAAGTGTGATGACCTACTCGGTGCAGCATGCAAAGATTAAGCGTACAAAGCTGAGAGACTACTTATTCGGTATCAAGGTGCAAACAGAAAGCATAGAACGCTAACCTGTTCAATGGGCTTGAGGCGGCTATACGGCACGAAGCCGTACGCCCAGTTGTCAGAGAGCGAGGTCTGCATGATGGACCTGGCCCATATAGCCACCTCAGCCTTGCTGAGCTCGAACGTCGTTGTCCTTGTGCAGTCACGGGGTCCTCCCATGTGGCACATCTTGTGTGACCGGTGCTGGAGCGGGAGTACCCGGCGTGATATCCAGCACGTGATGGGATCGTCCTGAACAAACCCTTCCGAGATCAACTCGGTCAGGCGTCGCTCAACCTGGAGGATGTCCGGGATAGTCTTCTTGGGGTCGTAGCCCCAGTGCTGCCCGGTGGGCAGTGCATTCTTGAATTTTGGGAGCCCTATCCTATCTTCGATAGGCTTCCCCTCTTCGGCAGCAACATTCTTCACATATAGGAAACCACGCTGCCACTTGCGCACGGTTTCCAATCCTTTGACCCTCGGGTGGTGCCCGGTCTTGCGCTGCAACATCATGGCACTACCCGTCTGGGTCATCGCGCGAGCGTTCTCGGTGTTCCCAGGATCGGGAACACTTTGTTTGCGAAAGAAAAAGTATCTTGCCCATGTGTGGATTGTCGGGTAGACACCTAAGAAGGCCTCACACACAACGGCGTGTATGGATAGCATGAGGATGGCGTTTGGTGGAAGGTCATGCGGCTGGAGGCCGAAGTGGTTGGGGAACTCGGAAAGGAAATTGGATATGGGAAGGCCGAAGCTACGTTTGAAATGGGAGAGAAAGACGACGTACTCTTCCTTGTCGGGTTTCGGGATGGTCTCGGTACCTGGATGCCTACAGACGACGCTGGGAGGGATGCGGCGCGTGTTGACAAGCCACTGGCAGTCCTCGGCGGTGACGTCCGAGCCCTCCCAGCCGGCTCGGGCGGCAGCATCCTCGTCTCCACGCGGAGCCATGGAGGAGAGACTGTTGATCGGAGAGGAAGAACTTGTGAGGGCGAGGATGGCGGCGATGACGCGCCGGAATGCTTGCTCTCAGGTCGCACGGTGGCGGCGCAGTGAGTGCTGGCGGTGGCAGATTGCTCGACGGCGGCGACAACACAGAGGGGATGAGAGATTGGAAAATGCGAAGGAAAGAGGAGAAGTGGGCGGCACGGGGTATTTATCATGCCCTGCGCGTTGCCATTACTAGTGGATTGATCGTGGGCACTGATCGTGCGGCGCGGGTTAACTGCCCGTTGGAAACGCACACGGCGCGAAACGCGCGCGTAACGGGCGCAGTTAATCCCACGTCCAGATCGTGGGCTCTCGTGTACCGTTTGACATGACCTAACGGGCCGTGGGCCCAGGTTGCAGAGAATGGCGCGTGGCCTGCCGTGTCCCTGGCACCGAGGCGTCGGGGGCACAGGGGTTTGACACGTGCCCAGTAGCGACACGGAGAGGTGGATTTGGTCCGATCCAGCGGGATCGCGTTCGAAATTTCACTAAGTTAATTTACTCGGCAGCTAAGAAGAGAAATTGCTCTACTCAGCTACCAGGGAGGTTATCGCCTAACCACAGTTGAAGTAATTCGAGAAGGGATTACTGGTTCCAGTTGGAGTGCAACTCGGCTTTACTGATTCGAAAAGGCAATTGGTTTAAGCTGGCAGGACCCAGTAAACAAGTTCGCAGGACTCTACCAGCTTCGGGGACTAATATGGGGGGGTTACCCCCGAGTAGGGGTAAGGGAAATGGTAAAAGGCAAAGATCATTGTACTGTTGGCCGGGTTGGTGGCTACCCGGTACCCCTCTACCTGGTAGTGTCTATCCGGTCATAAGTATTGAAGACCAAGAGAAGATATTGAGCAAGTTTGTATTCGTCCGGATAGCGGTCAAGTGGTCCGAGCAGATGTACTGCGTTCCTACTCGGACAAGAAGTCAATGGAGCCGTTCTGACAAGGGATCCCGCGTATCCTGCATCCGTACCGGCGTGCGGTTCAACTTACGGAGCGCGTGATTATCCGCGCTACGGCGTGGCTACAGTGTGGTAGGCGCCTGTCAAGTCCTAACACTGAGAGAGGGGACAGGACAGGTCTAGGGGCCTACCCTATCTCACTGACAAGGTGGACAGGTCCCATCTCCCGAACGGCGCGACGACTTCCCGCACCCGCGTCAGCGAGAAGCCGGAGGCGTGCGCTGTCCTGCAGTGAGCACGTCCCATCAAGTGTACCTTATAGTATTTCTTTATTCGGCTGGGCACCAGTATATAAGGTGCCCTGCCCCCTCCTGCGCGAGGGGCGTTGCTTGAGTTTGCATTTATTACAAGAGACAACACTAGAGCTAGAGAGAACAGCCGAGTGGCTACTCGGCCAAGAGGCAAACTTTGTACTGTGGCTACTCGAAGATCACACATATAGAGGGAGAGGCAGGAGTAGGGGTGTTACCTCCACACGAGGGCCCTGAACCTGGGTAGATCTTGTTGTTTGCATTGCTAGAGATACCTTACGCGCGGCTACTCGCCGTGCGATCACTCCCCGGATAACTCCAGCGTCCATCGGCCCCAACACTTTAGCCATCCTATGGCATCTGCCATGATACCACCACGACAATACGTCTCCAACGTATCTTTTATTTCTGATGCTCCATGATAATATTATGCCAATTGCTACATATTTTCTCCCTTCTTTATGTCATTTTTATCGATTTTCCGGACTAACCTATTAACAAGATGCCAAGTGCCAGTTCCCTATTTTCTGCAGTTTTTATTTCAGAAAAATTGTTCTGGAAATATTCTCGGAATTGGACCCCACAAAGCCAGAAGTGCCTATTTTCCCCGGAAGCATCCAGTAGTCCCGAAGAGCCCCGGAGGGGGTCCACAGGGTGGCCACACCATAGGGTGGCGCGGGTCCCCATGGCCGCGCCACCTGGTGGTGTGGGCCCCCTGGCCACCACCCCCCCCCCCCGGCATCGCCCTTTCGCCTATATATACTCCCCGAGGCATAACAACTAAGAGAATCGACCTTTTCCAGAAAATACATCCGTAGCTCCGCCGCTGCCGCCGACAAGTTTCGGGGGACAGATCTCTGTTCTGGCACCCTGCCGGGACGGGGAAGTGCCCCCGGAACCCATCTCCATCGACTCCACCGCCATCTCCATCACCGTTGCTGTCTCCTATGATGAGGAGGGAATAGTTCTCCCCCGAGACTGAGGGCTCTACCGGTAGCTATGTGGTTCATCTCTCTCTCCCATGGTGTGATCTTTATGTGATCATGAGCTTTGTATCCAGTTGAATTAGTAGATGTTTCTCCTCATGTATTATGCTACTCAAGTAGTTTTGTTATGAGATATCTGTAAACACTTTGATCACGGTGTAAAGGTGACAGTGTGTGCACCGTGTGGTTTAGCATGATATTTATATCTTGTGTTGGATGACCCTATGAAATTGTGGAGTTTGCTTAGTACCTTCTAGGGAGCTCATAGTGACAACGTGGGGTTAACTAGACATGGGAATACAAACTTGAGGAGTGTTGTTACAGCCCTGCGCAATGAAGTGGTGTTTCTTATTCGACCGGAGAGTGGTTCGGAGTAGCATAGTGAAGGGACAATATTTATGCATTCAATTATGAGATCATTGTTGAGAGTGTCCACTTGTGAAAGTAGGATCCCTCGGCCTTGTTTCCAAGCATTGAAACACCGTTTACAATCAGTTCTGCGACATATTTGCTTGCTACCATTTTTATTTCAGATTGCTATTATCACTTATTATCATCCATATTACTTGTATTTTACTCTCTCTTTGCCGAACTAGTGCACCTATACAACTGACAATTTTATTGGGTGTTTTGGGGACACAAGAGACTTCTTGTATCTTAATTGTAGGGTTGCTTGAGAGGGATATCTTTGACCTCTACCTCCCTGAGTTCGATAAACCTTGGGTGATCCACTTAAGGGAAACTTGCTGCTGTTCTACAAACCTCTACATTTGGAGGCCCAACACTGTCTACAAGAATAAAAGCGTGCGTAGACATCACTGGCCACCGCGAGGAGACACACACCCAGTATGAGCAGGATCTTCTCATTGGCCAGCTGCCAGGTACCCAAGTCGAGCTCCCACCATTCCAACATGAGGGGAATGGTTCCCATGTCGAGGAGGTAGATGCCCACTCCGAGGCACTGGTTTCTGACACATGGTCTGAAGATCGGCATCACTTGTGCAGGAAGGTAACATGTTGCAGAACGGTGCTATCCATTTACAGAATTAAATCCGAAATGCATAATACTAACTCTAGCGCGGCCACATTGTTTTTAGATAATCAACCTGGAGACATCACTATAAGTGGTGGAGGTGGGGTTGATAAGGGAATAAACATGGGAAAGGCGTTGGACAGGATGTCCAGAGGAAAGAGGATCGGAATAGTTATTTCTCCTTGATGTACTAGGCCAGCTGACACAAATATTGTTGCCATGTATGCCACTTCATGTTCAATTGCAGTCAAGGAGGTTGTCCCCATCTTAATCCATTGGAAGCAGTAAATGATCGACATATTTAAAGCCTTTGCTGGCCATGTGGTTGTAAGTTTTGTAACTCTTGATTCCAGTTCTGTCCACTGCTGTTCATCAAACTGAAGTATGCTAATTCTTTTGTTTCAGTCAAAGTTTCTGATGGACCTCGACGACCCCTATATCGTGTCCTCTCCTGAAATGCATCTCAAGAGCCATACAAAGCACATGTGTCATATTCTGAAGAAGGTGTATTGGGACAATCTCAGAGACAAGAGTAAGGTTTTGAGTAAACCTCCACCCATAGAGAAGATTGAAGATGTTGAATGGCAAGCTTTACTAGCCAGCTGGGGCTCAACCAAGAAACAGGTATGTGTCTTTGCTAACTCAAACTGCTATTGCATCAATTTTCTAACCAAGATTGTTGCTAATACTTTATACTTTGTTTGTGTAGACGGCCTATCTAAAAGCTGCAAAAAGCAGAGGTTGTGTCATGTTCCCCGCTCATACGGGTTCTCGGAGCTATGATATTTTTTGCGACATGGATCAAGATCCAGTTCAACTGTTCAAAGCTACACACATAAGCAAGTCGGATGGAACATACCCTTCGCGTGTGAAAAAAGCAATTGTAAGCCCCCCGGAATTCTTCACATCTCTGTAATCAACATTTTACCTCAATAGATTTTTGTAGGACACCTTCCCTTTGTGAATTCTATTGCAAACTTCTGTCATCAGCTATTTCACCCATGATGTCATCTTTTATTTCATGTACATACATGCTTTAACTTGCTTGTCATCTGCTAGTTCATGTACACGCATGCTTTAACTTGCTTGTCATCTGTTATTTTAATCTATGTTCTCTACATGCTTGCCATGTGCTATTTTCATCTAAGTTCCTCAGATGTCTGTTTTCCATCATCTATGTCCCTTAAAAGCTACTTTGGCTAAGATGTATGCCGCATCGCGTGTAATCAACTCTGTGCGAACTCTGAGCTTTGTTAAGTCAAAGCTAGGAAATAAAATGCCTTTTATCTACAAAAAAAGCTAGTTCGGCAGATGTTACATATATGCTTGTACATGCAGATCCCTTGTCATTTGAACGTCACCAGATACGTCCGTAAAAATATGCACTTGAGTGGGGTGTCATTTCAGCATAGTTTCCAACTATGTTTTGTACATCCTTGTAGTCAACTAATTTATCTACGTTTGTCGCTAGTAATGTACATGCATGTTTAATTGCTTGCATCTGCTAGCATATGTATGCTTGTCATCTCTTATTTCATATCAATGTTCTTTATGAGCTAGTTCAGCTGCTATCTTATCTTGTCCTTTCGCATGTTGTTTAGGCTGAAATGGAAGAGAAGATGGCGCCAGCTTCGCCGGGGGGCACTGCCAGGACAACTGTGTCTGCTGCCGAAGTTGTCGCTGAGGTGCTCAGGAAAGGCCACCGAAAGCCTACGTTCCTAAAAAAACATAGGCGTGACAACCACTCGATTTAGAGCAACGAAGTGTAAGCTCCAGCGTCAGTTTGACTATGAGATAAGCACGAAGCGGACTTGTCATGGAGCTGAAGGAAGCCAGGGATCAGGCTGATGCAGACAGGATCACCCGCCAACAAGAAGTGGATGATATTCGAAAGCAATCTGCAGAGTATACCCAGTCTCAACATAAAACCAATGAACTTATTCAACGGCTACTGGATATGACGCAACACAACCATGCGGCTGAGCCACTTCATACGCCCCAACACTACCATGCGGCTGGCGAACTGGGTAGCTGATATGAAACTGTATCTCTTCATGATGAATTTTGGCGGCTTTTTGGTAGGTGCCCTTGGTGAGATTTTTTGTGCCCCTTGTGAGGCTGTGAACTATGGCAGATGGCATTCGATGTCTCTGCTGGTGGCCCTTGTGAGGCTGTGAACTATTGTAGATGGCATTCGATGCCTCTGCTGGTGTCCCTTGTGAGGCTGTGAACTATTGCAGATGGCCTTTGATGCCTTTGCAGATGGCCCTTGTGAGGCTGTAACCAGTCTTATTTGCTGCATGTTTTTGCGTGTGCTTTTCTGTGAAAACTAGCAGTGCTAGAATTTAAAATTCGTCCGCACCGGCTAAACGGCCTTTCGAACCCCGACGGGAAAAACGTCGATGGACAATGATGTTACCAGAGTACCTGGCGACGGATACGATCCATTACGGATACGAGAACACATGGTACTATATGGTAGGTCCATGAGGCGGCACCTTATTGGATGAAAATCGCGACGGAAAAACACGTCACGGATACGTTTCGACGTGGACATGCCATGTTGGTCCACGTGTTGGCTCATGATTCGCGACGTCTTACGAGGAACTAAAACGTGTCACCGTCGGACAACGTTATAAATCCGTCGAGAATAAGCGTATACGTGGAACTTTATGAGAGCGCCACGTGGCACCTCTATAGTGCTTGAACCTGCAACGAGAAAATAAACGTCGCACGTATTATGACGTAATAAAACGGGAACGATGACGTCATAAAAGGAGGTAGCGGTATTTCCAATCGAAACGTTTTAAAAATGTCAAGAAAATGATGACGTCAGGAACGGTAGAACTGACGTCACTGACGTCGGTAACGGGTAACGGAAAATACGATGCCATGTGTGCACATGGTGCGACGAAAAAAAAACGCCGCTCCTTGTTGGGCCTTGTGCTGGGCCGACCAGTAGCTCGTGACGGTTGAATTGTCTGTCGCGGACTTCACGACGGTTTAGTGTTAATTTAATAGTCGCAGAATCGTTCGTGACATTCGATCAGGAACATTCTCACTCCGTCGCGTAAACCGTCGCGGATTTCCCTTAGCGACAGTTTGGTGCCCATCCGCAACGTTATTGAAACGTCCCAGACCGCGCGGAATTTGGTAGTGGGAGTTGATGGAGATACTTCCCCGTCCCGGCAAGGTGCCGGAACAGAGATTTCTGTCCCCCAAAACTTGTCGGCAGCAGCGGTGCTACGGAACTTTTCGTGGAAGGTGGTCGATATATTTAGAGTTTATGCATCGGGGAGAATATACAGGCGAGAGGGCGATGTCGGTGGGCAGCCAGGGGGCCACACCACCCCTAGACGCAGCCAGGGGGACCCGCGCCCACCCATGGTGTGGGCACCCCTCTGCCCTCTCCGGGTCTCTTTTGGAATTTATGGATCCTCCGGGAATTCTAAGACTTCTAGGCTTCGAATCGTCCAATTCCGAGAATATTTCCCGAACAACTTTTCTTAAACTAAAAACAGCAGAAAACAGGAACTGGCTCTGTGGCATCTTGTCAATAGGTTAGTTTCAGAAAATCGATAAAAATGGCATAAAGTGTAAAGGAAACATATAGCATATAGTATGAAAACAACATGGAACATCAGAAATTATGGATACGTTTATGACGTATCACAAGGCAGATCCACTTCGTGTCGAAGACGGTAGCCCCATCGTCATCGAGATGGCACCATGGCACCGCAAGATGTAGTCCATCATGGCGATGAGCCCCTCAAGCCACGGCTGAGATGACGCCTCATCTTCCACCGCTGGTGGAGGGTTGTGCAACATGGTTCGCATTGCCGCCAACGCGAACGGTCGAAGACCCCAGCCCCACGAATTGGCCAGATCCGGGGGTGCTCGCCCTCCATGCCCACCGGAGCATCCAGTGGCAGGGGGTTGGTGGTGCGCCAGATGTCGCGTGTCGAAACGCGCACACCAGGAGTAACCAACGTCCAGACCCCTAGATTTGTTCGGCAGTGGGCGAGGGAGACTCCTACACCGTCTCTTCTAGATAGGTGGAATAGGGGTAGAGGGAGAGCCAAATGGACAACACACGAACACGGATTTTTAGCCAGGTTCACGCCATCGCGAGATGGAACCCTACGTCCTGCATGTCTGATCTGGGATTATCCTACTAGGGTGAGGTTACAGGGGTGAGAATACAAATTTCCCTCTCTCACTCCTTTCTCTCTTCTTTCTATTCTCTCTCGGTTTTCTCTTCGCTCTCCCACCGACTTCTTTCCTTCTTGTCTCCTTTCCTCTCCTATCCTCCCTTTATATCCCTAGGTCCGCTCCGACTTCCTGCGGCGGGGTTCACATGTGTAGTTATTACTCTGTGGAGGGCTACGCATGGAGGTGGAAGGCAGAAAGGACTGCCATCCACGTGTAACCGCCACCCTTTAACGACGCTCCACACATTGCCTCCTTCCTGCAACGGGCGGCCATGGGAAATTCGCGCCTCCAGAGGGGGGGGCAATTGACTGGAACTCGATCAACCAAGGTCGTCCAAGATGACGGACCAGACCCGCACGTCCGATGATCGGGGACCCCCCTCCCGTCGATAGTACACCGACAAACATACCGCTAAATATTCAATTTCGGATATCTATCTCGGGGGAGAGACACAACAACTGGTTAAATCGAGTTGAACATGTAATGAGTGTCTCCTTATCGGAGGAGTCAAATCAGTTTCAATGAAAATTAACTCTAGATGGATTTTTTTTCCGTCAAGTCAATGTATGCGGATTTCATCCATGGTACCATAAGATATTTACGAAAATATGTGTGGAAACTCAAAGTTCCATTAAGGATTAAAATCTTGTTATGGTTTGTAAGCTGCAAAGTAATCCTCACAAAAGACAATTTGATTAAGAGAAGATGGATAGGATGTAAAAAGTGTGTCTAATCCGTTGAACATCTTTTTATATCATGTTCTTTTACGCGCGATACTTGGCGCCTAGTGCATTTCACTTTTATCATTTAAGCACCGACTAGCATTTCGAATATGTTTGGTTCTTCGCTAAATGGTATTGATAGAAAAACAAAGGCACATATACGAGTAGATGTTGCCGATGTTCTTTGGGCTATATGGAAATGTCGTAATGATGTTGTTTTTGACAAGTTGTACATGTCTTGCAGGATATCAACTTGGTGGTGTACTCTATCCAGACATGGTCCTTCCTCCTTCTTGCGGATTAGTAAGGACTTATGCATACAGGCTACGCTCGGCTGATGGCGGTCGTTCGGTCTATTTACAACTAGGGTGGATGGCTTAATGCGAGATGTCTTGGTGCTTAAAGCTGGAATTTTTCTTTGATTTATTTTTGTATCCACTTTAACTGGTCCATGAATTGTAAGGTTGACAACTTTTGACGATTATCCTTTTAATAAAATTCAAGGTTGAGGCCAAGGCTCCATTTTCTAAAAAAAACAAATAATCGGACACGGGTCTGACGTACCACAAAAAGGACACCATTGGATGGGATGAAAACAATTAAATGGATAACCGTAGGAATGCTCTAAAAGCAAGAATTGTGCAGTTCCGGTTGTCGGAGAAGTTGTTTTGTCCACGACAGGGTAGCTCCTAGAGGTTCGAACACTGGGGGCTAACCATGTTCTATCGCACCTTGAGAGGCTTCGGGACGGGAGCTTCCGAAGGAAAACTATGGAGACACAAAGAGTTTTACCCAGGTTCTGGCCACCGTGATGGTGTAAAACTCTACTCCTGCTTGTCTTGTTGATTGCACTGTGAGGTGTACAATACAAGAGAGATCTTCTGATGGTGTGTCTACTGAGATACTTGATCGATCTCTCCTCTTTCTAAGGTCGTGGGAGCAACATACTTATACCGGCACTTGGCCCTCTTTCCCATTCATTGGACGGGAAAGGGCAACCACATGGTGCCAAAGGACTACACTGTGACGCTCTGCCACATAGGCTATCGCTGGTCGTCGAGGACGGTCGCCACCGTCTATGATAGGGCGGTGGGGGCTCCGGTGACGCTCCCCCCGTCTTGTAGTGGTGGACTAGTCTTCTTGCACCAAAGGGGGAAGCCTTGGACTGGGCTTTGGTGTGCGCAACGGTGCTCCGCACTTTATAAACGAGAATGGCAACTATGGCCAAAGTCACTCTGTCGCCTGCGGCACCTCCGTCATTCGTGCAGAGACTGGGACGTCACCCTCACATGGGCTGTCTTGCAGCGGGCGGGGTCCCTTCCGGGGAGGGGCGTGGGCGAAGCAGGTCTCCTCCCCATCGATACGCGATGATGTCTGGTGAGGAAGGATCCTCTCCAGGGGGTCGGCCTTGGCGAGAATTAGCCCAAGGCTCCCTTCACTTGTGGTGGGCTGGTACGGACTCCTTCTGTACCATATTGGCTGGGCCAGCAGCAGACGGCCTAGGATACCCTGGTATCCGTAGATTCGATAGTAGCCCCCGGACCCATGATGCGTGCGCGTCGAGAGAAGGCAAAGCGGCTTGGGCTCTCATGCTGCGGGGGTAGCCTCACCACCTGGCACGAAGGTTCATGGGAGAACGCACGATCTTCTCTGTGTGGCGGAAACGTCTTGTAGCAATTACTACCCTGGCTAGGCAGCACGGAGCAGTAAGTGTCTTGGCATCTGGTTATGTCCCCCCTCGGGACGTGCCCCCTTTTCACCTCGATGCCTAAGATGGCAAGAAGACGGAACAGGCGCGAGGTCGTCCCTTCGGTCCGGTATAAATAGGAGGGGGTGGCTCCTCTTCCTTTCAAACACTGTCTTCACTCCATTTCGCTCCCCTTCTTCACTTGCAAAGAGAGTGAATAACAAAGCATGGTTCACGGAGGGCAAGGAAGAGTTTCGTTGCTGAACTCCGGCGTTGCCCCTCGATGGAGCGCGAGGCGTGCCATGGTGGCGGTGGACGAGTCGGAGGGGTATTCTCCTCGGGCTGGAGAGAGCACGCGGGGCCAGCGCTGCCAAGGTGGCCGTGCTTCCTGTGGTCGCGGAGTGATGGGAACTCCCTTCTCCGCTGGGCAGAGGACACTCGTGTGCTAGCGCACAAGTTCCTGGTGGCCCTCTGCGGTCGCCTCCGCAGCCTCCTGAGGCTCCCCGACTTCTTCGCCAGGTCCATCAACCGCAATCCACCCCGTGGTTTCTGGCTCCGGGTGGTGGGCTGCATCAACATGCACTGGTGGGCGTCGGTGGAGTTTTGCTCCGTCGGTCACCTGTCGTTGGCGAGGGGATGGAAACCTATGCCCATGCCCAAAGGTTGGAGGAGAGCCAGGTTCTCCACTTCCGCTTCGATGGAGGGGATCGCCTCTTCGTGAAGTTCTTTGGGCGTCGCGGCGAGCATGAGAAATGTTGCATCGAGAGCAAAAGCAGCGACGAGAGCGACAATGATGATGAATATGATGTTGCTGAAGAGGAGGACGAAGTAGATCCATCGTCCATCATGGAGGAGAGCGACGAGCTGGAACCGGCGGATGACTAAGGGCCTTTGGGTGCCCTCGTCCAGATGGAAGGCCTGATGATCCTGATCAGTCAGCCTTCATCTGGACTCCTCTTCTTCCTCCTTCTCCTCGGCGCCTCCTTCCTCAGCTGATCATGTCTCGTAGTTGTGGCGAAGATAGGTTTGACCGAGGTTGGTCGCAATTTTTCCTTCTTCGATGGTCATGGACGAGGAGTATCTCCTTCTAGGTCTTAGTCCCTTTTTGTCTTCATGATGGAGTTGCATCACATTTATGTACCCGAATGTACCTCATGCATGAAATATGAAGGAAATGTGCTCTTTTTGCAAATTATTTGTGCGAATGAACTCTCTGGAGGGTTAGCGAGGGGGAGTTTAGACTTAGCTCTGGAAGTTTTGGCGTCCTTGGCATGATGGGTTGTGCATGCGAGTGTCCTCGTCGTTGTCCTTCTCGAGGTACCCTCCCCTTCCTTGTGGAAGTTCCTACTTGGTTCCTTCGGGAGGCAGGTGTGTCTCTCTGCAGTGAGCGAAAGTGTGTGACTGGTGCTCTTCTCATGGATACCTCAGGAGTAAGTCAGCACCAAGGACTTAGATGAGGTGATGTGCACGGTAGCAACCCGTTTAGATAGAGCTCTGCCACTTGGATTTATCCTGATTGGCCGGTCTCACCCGTGCACGGGTACCGATCCCAGCCCCCGCTCGCGAGGTGTCCTCGAGAAGAAGTAACAGATGCGCGCTCCCGGAGAAATGAAAAGGGGGCTTGTCGAGAGACAAGTGTAGTTAGCAAAAAGGATCTTTACTTCTAGGGTGAGGCTCTACATTACACGCTTGGGGATGGCATGACGCCACCGTGCGGACGCCAACGTGCGGACATGGGACTC
The DNA here is from genome assembly GCA_028641055.1 of Alopecurus myosuroides. Classification (NCBI taxonomy): domain Eukaryota; kingdom Viridiplantae; phylum Streptophyta; class Magnoliopsida; order Poales; family Poaceae; genus Alopecurus; species Alopecurus myosuroides. The sequence goes on along the minus strand of CM054063.1, from coordinate 112,702,683 downwards.
TCATCGTCATGGGGCTGAGACTAGCGCGAGCTCAGGTGCAAAGGTTTGCCATGCGGCTTCCCACTTGTGTGGGTAGAGGCTCTCGCTTCCAGGCGACTGCCTGGTGAGATGCCCCCTGAGACCCTCACAAAGAGAGGTACTGGCGTTGTTTTTACCATGGCATCACGGGGTCCCCTCGAGGGTGCGTCACCATGGCCTAGGAGAGGCACGTGGAGCGAGCAAGAACTGAGGGTAGAACTTCCGCAGATGCTGGATGTTCCACGGATTTTGCATAGGCGTGCCGTCTTCTGTCTCTAGTCGTGCCGCGCCAGGTCTCGCGACATGCGTTACCTGGTATGGCCCCTCCCACATGGGAGAGAGCTTGTGTAATCCCTCTTGGGAGAGAATCCTCCTCATGACCAGGTCGCCAACCTCGAGTGTGTGTGGCCTGATGGTGTTGTTATGGTAGCGCCGCAGGCCTTGCTGGTACCGACCGACGCGGGTGGCGGCTCGGGTTCTCGCCTCCTCGAGAAGCAGCAAGTCTTCGGCATGGAGTTCCCCCTGCTAGTCCTTGTTGAAGGCCATGGCTCGGGGAGAGCCAAGCTTGAGTTCAACAGGGAGAATGGCCTCGGCCCCATAGATTATGGCGAAAGGCGTTGCCCCCGTGGGCTTGGTTACGGTGGTGCGGATGGACCACAGGACCAACGAGAGCTCGTCGATCCACTTCTTCCCGTGGGCCTTGAGCTTGTTGAAGCTTTGCGTCCTGAGGCCCTTGAGGACCTCGGCGTTGGCGCGCTCCGTCTGGCCGTTGCTGCGCAGGTGCGCGATGGAGGCATAGCAGATCTTGATGCCCAGGTTGGCGCAGTGGGATTGAAGAGGCCACTTGTGAATTGTGCGCTGTTGTCGGTGATGATGCGACTGGGTACACCGAAGCGGAAGACTAATCCCGTGATGAACTTCACCGCCGTCCTTGTCGGGATGTCCTGGACAACTTCTACCTCCGCCCACTTGGTGAATTTGTCGATGGCGATGTAGAGGTAGTAGTAGTACCTGAGCGCTCGAGGGAAAGGTCCCAGGATGTCCAGCCCCAGACCGCGAAGGGCCACGAGAGGGGAATGGTCTGGAGTCCTTGGATGGGCTGGTGCGTCTGCTTGGCGTGAAACTGGCACACCTCATAGGCCTTGACTAGCTCGGTGGCGTCCTTGAGAGATGTGGGCCAGTAGAATCCGTACCTGAAGGCTTTGCCGACGAGGGTTCGTGATGAAGAGTGGTGACCGCATTCACCCTGGTGGATGTCCTTGAGGAGCTCCACGTCGCCGCCCGGGGGGACGCACAACAGTGGCACGCCATTGGGACGGCTGAAAGTAAAGTATGGGCACCTAGAGGGGGGTGAATAGGTGCTACGACCAATTTTAATTTTTCTCTTACAATTTGGCTTGACAAGAAGGTAAATTCTCTAGATAGTGCGGCTACGGTGAATTTACCTATATGGCAAGGATAATGATAAACACAATGCAAGCAATAAGTAAAAAGAGTGAGGGAACGAGATAACCAAAGTGAAGCACACGGAGACACGATGTATTTCCGAGTTCCTCCTTGTTAAGGGAGTACGTCTCGTTGGAGGGGTGTGAGCTCGCCACAAAGGCCTACTCAACGCCACAAAGGCCTCATCCTATTCTCCGATGAACTTCCGCCACGAAGGCCTAGTTCACCTCTCACTATTGAACCCCTTTGAGGCGGGGATCGAATCCTTTACAAACACTTGGGGCACACACCCACAACTTAATTGGGGGCTCCCAAATCTTCTTGAATCACCAACAAGTATCAAGATGCCTAGGTTCTCCACAAGAGGAAACCCTAGGCTAGATCCCTCAAGCTAGAGAGGGGGAAATGAAGAACGGCTTGGTGAAGATGTAGATCGGGGCCTTCTCCTTCAATCCTCCAAAGATCTTCAAGATTGAGTGGAGGGATTGGGAGTTATGAGGGATTTGGTGAGTTCTTAAATGCTCATAAATGCTAAGGGGAAGAACTAGATCTTGGGGAAGAAGAGGAGGGGTATTTATAGCCCCTCCTCACAACTAGTCGTTGTGCAGGATTTTGGGACCGGAATATCCGGTCCAAGTTTGAACCGGAATATCCGGTCAGCTTTTCTTCGCGAGATCCTGTTGACTTGAACCGGATTATCCGGTTGCCCCGGAATAATCCGGTTCAAATAATCCGGCTCGTTGCTGTGAGGCACAGGAAATTGTACTGGATATTCCGGCTCCTCTAGAATAATCCGGTACGAATAATCCGACTCACTGCTGTGAGAAAATCTTCCATTCCTTAGCCATTTTCAAACAACATCACCAACAACCGGAATATCCGGTCCGAGATGAATAATCCGGATCAAATAATTCGGCTCATCTCTGTCCGGAAAATGGCCCAGAATTTCCCAGACCGGAATATCCGGCTCCTCCGAATAATCGGGTACAAAATAATCTGGCTCATCTCTGTGAGCAAACTGGGCCAGAATTTTCCAGACCGGAATATCCGGCTCCTCCGAATAATCCGGTTCCAAATAATCCGGTTGGGTTCTGTCCCAAAACTCTCAGGCCAAACTTCACTGACTTTTCGGTGATCGATGCCGATGATAAGTATAACACCTGCACGCTCGAACACCTCGATAAATAGTGTACTTAGTATTGTTAACTAACACACAAAACATTGGGAAAACGAAATGCACTTTCAATCTCCCCCTTTTTGGTGTTAGATGAAAATACTAAGATTTGCAATAAAACCTTGACAAGAACATGTTTGAAACAAAATAGAAATGTCTTCCCCTATCTCTATGCATATCTTTTGTTTGCCTCAAATGCAAATAGATGCAATAATATACGGGGAGTAATTTCCAACTAGTAACAAACATGCCAAAGTAACAATATCACAAATGTGATGAGGATAAGATAGAAGTATATACCTTGTGCAAAGATAAGATAACCAAGAATAACCACGCACAACAATAGATAATATCCTCATAATATAAGATAGATAACCATATATCCACTAACATAGATAATCCATGATAATATCCAACATAACCAACCAAGTCTCACACACAATAACACACACATAGTTTTAAACGAGACAAAAGGTTCACGAAAATGAAGAAACTAAAAGGACACAAGCTCTCAAGAAATGATAAAACCATACGCTTGTGCCCAAACCCATGCAAATCCCATAGTCTAGTAGCTACTTCTCCCCCTTTGGCATCGAGACACCAAAAAGGAGAGAAATAACTAAACTAACGTCCCAAACACGGTCTAAGCATCAGAGTGCTCAGAAGACTCGCCAGCAGACGTCTCGGACTCTCCCTGTGCCTCATGCTCATCATTAGTGGCCTTATCATCATCCTCCTCATCATCATAAGCAGCCCCGGAGGTAGAAGCCTGAGTAACCCGGAGAGCCTCCTCAATGCGCTCCCAAGGAGTGCTATCCTCAGCAGACCAAGCAGTGAAGGATTGAGGAACACGAGGAGTAGGCAGATCACTAGTAGCACCACTCACGTGGTGAAGAATCTGACTCTGGGTGCTAGCCATGGCTGTGTCTCTGCAATAGGCTCTATACTGCTCCTTGTGGATGTCCACCTTCATGGAGAGCACATTGCGCTAAAACCAGGAAAGCTTCCTGACATGGCGCAAAGTGCTAGAACCAGGAGTGGACGCATGCTGAGTACTAGTGGAGGGACCTCCCATAGAGGAACCACCCTCAAAAGGAGCATCCTGAGCAGCAGGAGTGGTCTTCTTCTTCCTCTTGATGTACAGCTTCTTGACCTTGTGCTCAACCATAGCTCCTCAAACTCCCTCTGCATTGCATGCTTGATGAGCATCATGATATAAGGACCATAGGGGATGGTGTTTCCACCAATCATAGCAGTGTACAGCTCATGAAATATGATGTCCATAACATCCACAGAGTATGAAGCAGTCGGATCCTCATCAGCCATGCACTCCTTAGCCAGAATCAAAAGGTTGCAAATAGGAGTGGTGAGAGCATCATTATTACCTCCACTTGGAACAAGGAAATATCTGAAGATACGCACCAGCTGATCATAGAGGGGAAGAAGTCCCTCATTGCCCCCAACAGTGAATCCAGGAGCATATAACTCAGCCATGTACCTCTCCCTCTGAGGTCTATCCACCTCGTGCACACGGCGACCAACAGGAGGATGAGAGCTGTAAGAGTACCCAAGAAGAGGAGCAAATCTGGTAAAGGAAACCTCACAAGGAGTGGACTCAGTCATCCACTTGAGACATCACACCTGATCATCACTGAACACTAAAGTAGACATGAACTGCATGATGAGCTAGGTGTTGTAGTTGCACTTGGTCTCCATGAGCTTCACAAGCCCGAACCTCTCAACAATACTAGTGGCATCAGCAAACTCCTCCTTCTCCTTGATAGCAGCAAAGTCAAAGGGGTGCATCTCTCGGATAGGGAAACGGAAGTCACAATAGATATCAACATAAATGTAGGACTGCTCCAAGTTCCAGAACCGAGGATCAATATTAGCAACACGAGGAGCGAGGTAGACATCCTTATGCCTGAGCACAGAGAAATCCGGAACAGAGATGTCGGTCTTATAGTTGGGCCGAGCCTTCCTCTTGGGTTTAACAGAAACCTGCTTGGGGCGCTTGCTAGCACGCTTGTCAGAACCACCACCTGTGAAACGAGACAATGGAAGGATAGCAATAGGGATGAGTGCACTTATGTCAAGCAACGGATGAAAAGCAAGCATTCAAACAATAGAGAAGATTCCAGGTAGTAATCTAGGTTGAAATCTAGCAAGGATTATTTGTGAGCTGTTCTTGAAAGTTACAGGAAACAGCCGGATATTCCGGTTCAGAACTGAACCGGATATTCCGGTACAACCGGATATTCCGGTTCAATCGTGGACCGGATATTCCGGTACTGCGAAAACAGCACACAAACAATCTCAATCTAGAGTTCAAAAGTAGATCGGGGACAAGTGAATCTAATCTATTGTAACTACCATGCAATGGGTACCCTAGGGAACAATTTCTACCAAGCATTGACAACAAAAACTCAGATCCATGGAGTGGTATGGCTATAGCACCAAGATTCAACGAGATTGAACTTTAGCGTAATCCATGGACAACGATGCTTGGATGGAAACGCTCCCAAGGACGAGGAGAAGCAGATCTGAGCCAAAGCTTGAAGATCCCGCGGAGGAATCGGCCCGGGAGGACAAGAATCGGTGCGGCGGCGTTTGGGGGTGGAGGAGAGGAGTTGGGGAAGAAAAGGCACGAACTGCCTCTTCCCCGTTCGTCTCCTGGATAAGTCACTTTCGCCAAACCGGATATTCCGGTTCAAGTTTGAACCGGATATTCCGGTACAAAACTGGACCGGAAATTCCGGCTGCCTACTGATTCGAAATTTCCTCGTTTCAACGGACGACACTAGTGCTAGAAGAAGATGGCTTTGTGATAGAATGGCTTAGGTTTAGAAACACCGAACTGATAGTAGTACTTATCCCTCTCAAAAATAAGAACAAAACAAACATAAGACCAATTGAGTGGGATTTTCCTACGAAAGAACACTTAGACGGAAAAACAAGAAAAGCAATGAAATATCAAATAAAACCCAACTAAGATCCAACTCTTCGAATAGAAAGAGGTTGGTGGCCTAAGCCACCATGTAAGAGTTCATGGTATGCCACCGTGAAGATGTATCTTGGGTGCATTGCCATTACTCAACATTGAAGCTCACAATTCAACATTAGGAAAAGAGAGATTGCAATGAATATTTGCTATGGGCATAATGGGGGGAGGGAGAACCCAATGTGTTAGGATAACACTCCCCCTATGTCCATGCCTACAACTAAGCTCAAACACGTTTCATCTATAGGGGTGTGTGCAAGATCTTCAAGTCAAACTCCTAGAATCAATCACATTTAGTTCATTACTCAAGAACAAGAATCTTGCATCATCAAGTGGCTTCGTGAAAATATCCGCAAGATTGTCCTTGGTGGGCACATAAGATAGTGCAATGTATCCTCTTGCCACATGGTCACGGATGAAGTGGTCGCGGATCTCAATGTGCTTTGTCCTTGTATGTTGCACCGGATTGTATGCAATTTTGATGGCACTTTCATTGTCACACAAAATAGGCACCTTGTCCAAATGAACTCCATATTCCTTGAGAGTTTGTCCCATCCATAACAACTGAGTGCATGCACTTGCGGCGGCACCATACTCGGCGTCGGCTGTGGAGAGAGATATGCAATTTTGCTTCTTGGAGGACCAACTCACTAGGGACCTACCAAGAAATTGGCAAGCCCCGGAAGTGGACTTCCTATCATCTTGATCACCCGCCCAATCGGAATCCGTATATCCATTCAGAAGAAAATTGTGCCCCCTTTGGGTACCACAAACCAAATCTTGGGGTATGAACCAAATAACGAAAGATCCTATGGACCGCCATCAAATGGCTATCCTTAGGAGCCGCTTGATACCTTGCACACACACCTACACTCAAAACGATATCGGGCCTAGATTCACAAAGATAGAGCAAAGAACCAATCATAGAACGATAGAACTTTTGATCCACATCCTTACTCCCCTTTGGATTACGTGATAAGTGAACTTGACTTGCATAGGAGAGGTCTTGATCTTTGCATCTTGGAAGTTAAACCTCTTGATCATGTCTTGGGTATACTTGGCTTGAGAAATGAAAGTCCCACGGGCCAATTGCTTGATCTCAAATCCAAGGAAGAATTTAAGCTCTCCCATCATAGACATCTCGAACCTGTCAGTCATAAGCTTAAAGAACTCATTATTGAAAGCTTTGTTAGTTGAGCCAAAGATGATATCGTCCACATAGAGTTGGAATATGAAAAGCTCTCCCTTTACTCTCTTGGAGAAGAGAGTGGGGTCAATCTTCCCAACTTCGAAACCACGATCATCTAACAACTCCCTAAGGTGCTCATACCAAGCACGAGGTGCTTGTTTGAGACCATAGAGAGCCTTGTCAAGTTTGTAAACGTGGTTAGGAAAGTTGAGATTCTCGAACCCCGGAGGTTGCTTAACATATACCTCCTCTTTTAGTGGACCATTCAAGAAAGCACTTTTCACATCCATTTGTTGCAATTTGAAATTATGAGAGGATGCATAAGCAAGGAGGATACGGATGGACTCAAGGCGAGCCACGGGTGCGTAGGTTTCATCAAAGTCAATGCCTTCAACTTGAGTGTAACCTTGAGCAACCAATCTTGCCTTGTTCCTAATGACAATGCCATGCTCATCTTGCTTGTTCTTGAAAATCCACTTAGTGCCAATAACATTGTGGCAATCTTTGGGCTTCTCAACCAATCTCCAAACTTTGTTGCGCTCAAAGTTATTGAGCTCATCATGCATAGCTTCAACCCAATCGGAGTCCTCAAGAGCTTCATATACTTTCTTCGGTTCCACCATAGAGATATGATCTTGATGTTCACAAAAGTGTGCCAATTGCTTTCTTGTGGATCTTCTAGTTTGAACATCCTCCAAGATCTTGTTGTCTTGGGCATCAATATGCTTCAAAGCTCTTCTTATCCTTTTGATGCGACGGGCTTCGATCTCCTCATTACTGCGAGGAGGGATCACTTGATCATCTTGATCATTTGGGTCCCCATCTTGACCAACTTGGCCTTGATCAACATCATCATCATCATCATCAACAACAATATCTTCAACACTTGCTTCAACTTGAGGAGAGGATGAAGAGGATGGTTGATCTTGGCCTTGACCTTGACTCGCATTAGTGAGAGGAGTGGGTACGACTTGCGGAGTCACTTGATCAATGAGAGGAGGGTCTTGAACATGTTCTTGGTTAGGTGTAATAGTTGGCTCCTTGGCTTGTTCTTCTATTGTAGAGGAGGGCTCCACTTGAGTAGATAATAGTCCTTTTCGAGTCGCCATAAGGTGTCCCTCGATGGGGCGGAAAAATCCCACACCCATCCTTCCTATGGCTTCTTGAGGTATTTCAACATCTACATTAGAAACATGGAATTGCGCCACTTGGGAGCCATCATTTTCCTCGAAAACCACACTACAAGATTCTATGACAATCCGTGAGGCTTTGTCATAGACTCTATAAGTGTGGGATTCGGCACCGTAACCAACAAAGATACCCTCAATAGTTTTGGATTGAAATTTAGACAACCTAACACCCTTGATCAAATAAAAGCACTTAAAACCGAATACACGGAAGTAGGAGACATTGGGCTTGTTTCCGGTGAGGATCTCACATGGGGTCTTGTCCAAGCCTTTGCGGATGTAGAGGCGGTTGGAGGAGTGGCATGCGGTGGATATGGCCTCGGCCCATAAATATTGGGGAGAAGAGTACTCCGCCAACATGGTCCTTGCCATATCCAAGAGGGTGCGATTCTTCCTTTCGGCAACACCATTTTGTTGAGGAGTGTAAGTGGCGAAGTATTGATGACGAATGCCTTCTTCACTAAGGAATTCATTCAATGTATAGTTCTTGAACTCCGAGCCATTATCACTCCTAATAGCCATGATTTGCACATTGTGTTGACGTTGCACTTCGTTGGAGAAGTCGATGATGGTTTGTTGAGTTTCACTCTTGCACTTGAAGAAATAAACCCAAGTGTATCTTGAATAATCATAGACAATCACCAAGCAATAATTCTTGACACCAATACTTGCCTCGGGCACGGCACCAAAGAGATCAACATGGAGAAGCTCCAAGATCCTCTTTGATGAGATAATAGTCTTGGCCTTGTGCACGATGTCATGCATCTTCCCTTCAACACACGACCTACAAACGTGATCCTTTGCAAAGGAAACATTTTCTTTTAGTCCGACAATAAGGCTACCTTTGTGAAGACTTTGCAAAGTTCTCATGTTGACATGGGATAGGCGGCGATGCCACAACCATCCCAAGTCCGCCTTCCCGAAAAGGCACATTGCTTGAGAGTTGGTTGAGTTCGAAAAGTCCACCACGAACAACTCATTTTCAACATGTCCCACGTGAGCGACGTCAAGAGTCTTGCTCCTCAAAAGGACCACAATATCACCATCAAAAAAGACGGAAAAACCCATCTTTCCAAGAGAGCGGACGGAAAGTAAATTGTAACCAAGGGATTCGACAAGCATGACGTTCACGGTAGTTATATCGGGAGCCACCACAACCTTGCCGAACCCGGATACCTTAGACTTGGACGAGTCTCCATAAGTGACGGTTGCTTGGATGTCATTTGGTCGCAACTCCGTCACAAGCTCTTTGCTTCCGGTCATATGATTAGTGCATCCACTATCGAGAATCCATTTAGTCCCACCGGAAGCATAGCCCTGCAAGAGATCATTGACTAGAGTTAGGACCCGAGATTAGTCCCTTCATATTAGCAACAAGGGTCTTTGGAACCCAAATAGTATAGTCAATAAAACCCTCAGTAGGACCAACATATTTAGCTTGCACAACACCATAACAATCAACATATAAGAAATGGTGTGGATTGTTAGTTCCCGTGGATGTGCCACGAGTAGTGTTGTCCCTAATGACACTACTACTCGAAGCTGTAGTGTTTGCTTGAGCGGGTGTGCTAGGGGTAGGGTTGTCCCTAATGACAATGCCACCTGAAGCACCATTGTGGGTCTTCTTCTTGTTCTTCTTCTTCTTGTTCTTATTCTTTGCTACATAGCCAAGACCTTGCTTGCCCACTTGTTGCCTTGGAGCACTAAATTGTGGTCTAACAATGACCACATTAGAGCACGGGGCAACCACTTGTGGGGTAGGAGACACAACCTTTTCTACATGTGTGCCTTTGCCCTTGAGCCTTGCTAGCTCATCCTTCAAGCTAGCATTTTCCTCAATAATATTTGCATGATCACAAGAAGAAGTGGAGGTGCTAGGATGGTTAGGTTGATTAAGTTGAGTTTGGAGTTGTTCATGCAACTCTTTGAGGGATGAGTGTTGGCTTTCCAAAGCTTTGTGAGCCTTGGTTAGCTTTTCAAACTCCTCGGTTAGTTTACCATGACCAACCCCAAACTCGACCTTATCCTTTTTAGCCTTTTTATATTTAGCAATAGCAAGATCACGTTCCTTAGAGATGTTTGAGACAAGTTCATTATGAGTTAATTCTCTAGATTCAAGTTCATTCTCTAGAGAGACTCTACCATCATGCTCTTCCTCAAGAGTCATAGAGAGAGATGCAATTTCATCCGCATCCCTTCTCTCAATCTCACCTTTCTTCTCAAGAGCATCTTGGGCCTCTCCCAATTGCCTCATGAGATACTCAACGTACTTCTTGGTCTCCCCTTGCATGTTAGACATAAAACGGTCCAAGGAGACCCTTTCTTCTTCTTCTCTAAGACTAGCAAGATGTTCAAGTTCACTAGGGGTCTTAGAGTTGGGGGAAGGTGATACCTCCGTGGCCTTGGCCATGAAGCACTTGGCATTGCGTTGAGGAAGATCGTCATTGGGGGATTCAAAGAGGGATGAAGATGATGGAGTAGAAGAAATAGCTAGAGCGGCCGCTTCACTTGTGGTTTCTTCTTCTTCATCACTCCCGGAATCATATTCCTCTTGAGTCAAGAGCACAAACTCGGTGGGAGACTTCTTGTTGAAAGGCTTCTTCTTGAAATGAGGTTTCTTGTACTCAACCTTGGACTTGTCCTTGCGAATGAGCTTGCCAGTATGAAGCTCTCTATTCTCATAAGGGCACTCCGCAATGAAGTGATGCTTATCTTGACAATTGAAGCAAGACCTCACTTTTTGAGCCCCATCATTTCCATACCGAGACCTTGTCTTCTCCTCAACAAATCTCTTGCCCATGGGAGGATTGCTCCAAAACTTTTGCACGGTGAGAGCAATGAGATCCTTTAGAACGGGATCATAGTCTTGTTCCTTCAAAGGAGGCAACGCCTCTTCTCCTTCTTCTTCATTCTCAACCTCTCTTGAAAACACCTTGGCCTTCAAAGCAACGGATGCTCCTTGGTGCATTCCAATGGCCCTAGCACGATTGTCAAGCGCATTCTTGGTTTGCACTTTGTAGGCGCACAATTCTTGCATCACTTGAGTTGAGGTCATGGAGGAGAAATCATGTCTTCCTTGAATGCTCTTCAAGTCCGTGCCCTCAAATGGCATCACAGCAATCATGTACTTTCTCTTGATCCAAGCATCGTCAATATACTTGGCACCCGCACTAGAGAAGGCGGTGGCGAGAGTTTTGAGTCTTTGATACATGTCAACATGATCTTCTCCATCACGCATGAAAAATCCTTCGGCCTCATTGGTCAAGGCATCATAATGATTTCTTTGCATGCTCTCATTCCCAACGAACATGATGACTAGTGCATCCCATGTTTCTTTGGCGCTGGAGAAATGCTGAAGATGCGGCATGTGGTTGGGACCCACGGCTTGTTGAAGAATGGACAAGGCGGTGTAGTTGAGTTGGCAATCTACGGCTTCTCTTCTTGTGAGATTCTTGGGATCAAATGGCTTGTATACGTCACGAGTGATCCTCCAAAGATCTATACAAGAAGAGTTCAAGTGAGTCTCCATGTAGTATTTCCATTCATGAAAAGAAAAAGCATCAATTTTAGGTGGATCTCCTCTAGGGATTATATGGGGATGAGGAACGGGAGGATCGGGAGAATAACTTCCGGGAACGGCATGAAATCCTCCACCTCCTTCCGTACCCGACTTAGCGGATTGTTCGGCGGAAGCATTTTTAGGTAGATCACCCTCTACCCCATTCTTGGCACCCTCCGGATTAACTTCCGGAAGAGAAGATTCGACTACCTCCGGTCCTTTGGCTTTGAGGAGTTGTGCCATTAGTTCACGCAACTCATCAAATTTGGTGTCTATGGATGAGGTCAATGAGGTTCTCAACGCATTGAGATCATCCATGGTCACCTTGCCAACGGACGGTTTGTTATCCAAATCATCTCCCATACTATAAATCTTAGGCGGTTAAGCCCGATACAAGAGCCGAGGCTCTGATACCAATTGAAAGTAAAGTATGGGCACCTAGAGGGGGGGTGAATAGGTGCTACGACCAATTTTAATTTTTCTCTTACAATTTGGCTTGACAAGAAGGTAAATTCTCTAGATAGTGCGGCTATGGTGAATTTACCTATATGACAAGGATAATGGTAAACACAATGCAAGCAATAAGTAAAGAGAGTGAGGGAACGAGATAACCAAAGTGAAGCACATGGAGACACGATGTATTTCCGAGTTCCTCCTTGTTAAGGGAGTACGTCTCGTTGGAGGGGTGTGAGCTCGCCACAAAGGCCTACTCAACGCCACAAAGGCCTCACCCTGTTCTCCGATGAACTTACCCCACGAATGCCTAGTTCACCTCTCACTATTGAACCCCTTTGAGACGGGGATCGAATCCTTTACAAACACTTGGGGCACACACCCACAACTTAATTGGGGGCTCCCAAATATTCTTGAATCACCAACAAGTATCAAGATGCCTAGGTTCTCCACAAGAGGAAACCCTAGGCTAGATCCCTCAAGCTAGAGAGGGGGAAATGAAGAACGGCTCGGTTAAGATGTAGATCGGGGCCTTCTCCTTCAATCCTCCAAAGATCTTCAAGATTGAGTGGAGGGATTGGGAGTTATGAGGGATTTGGTGAGTTCTTAAATGCTCATAAATTCTAAGGGGAAGAACTAGATCATGGGGAAGAAGAGGAGGGGTATTTATACAGCGGAGCTTGTTTCAGGGTGACCGTGAGTACGGTGACTGAGTCACGCGTGGGAGTAATTACAACATGTGGTGGGCCCTGCTTCCTCTCTCTCCTCCCTATTCAGATGGCCATGATTCTATCAGCTGTCGGAAAATCGCCCGTGGCTCCGGGTGACCGTAATCTAGCAATGCCCGTATTTATAGCCCCTCCTCACAACTAGTCGTTGTGCAGGATTTTGGGACCGGAATATCCGGTCCAAGTTTGGACCGGAATATCCGGTCAGCTTTTCTTCGCGAGATCCTGTTGACTTGAACCGGATTATCCGGTTGCCCCAGAATAATCCGGTTCAAATAATCCGGCTCGTTGCTGTGAGGCACAGGCAATTGTACCGGATATTCCGGCTCCTACGGAATAATCCGGTACGAATAATCTGGCTCACTGATGTGAGCAAATCTTCCAGTCCTTAGCCATTTTCGAACAACATCACCAACAACCAGAATATCCAATCCGAGATGAATAATCGGGATCAAATAATCCGGCTCATCTCTGTCCGGAAAATGGGCCAGAATTTCCCAGACCGGAATATCCGGCTCCTCCGAATAATCCGGTACCAAATAATCCGGCTCATCTCTGTGAGCAAACTGGCCCAGAATTTTCCAGACCGGAATATCCGGCTCCTCCGAATAATCCGGTTCAAAATAATCCAGTTGGGTTCTGTCCCAAAACTCTTAGGCCAAACTTCACCGACTTTTCGGTGATCGATGCCGATGATAAGTATAACACCTGCACGCTCGAACACCTCGATAAATAGTGTACTTAGTATTGTTAACTAACACACAAAACATCGGGAAAACGAAATGCACTTTCAACGGCTCCGATATAGCTTGGAGTCGATGATACATTACATCTTGGCTCGGCGGGCGATCTGCTCCGCCTCTGCTTCGTCTTCAGAGAGCTCGCCCTTCTGGAGGTAGTCGATGATGCTCTAGTTCTAGCATGCTTCCTCGTGATTGAAGGAAAGCACCAGGCGGTATCCCGAGGAAATCTCGTACTCCGGTGCGCCTTGGGAGGGGGCGGGTGGGAGCTCCTCCTCGAGGTGCCGGTGGCCTTGTGATTCCTCGTCGTCAACTGGAGGTATGATGGATGGCTTCGCGAGCCTTTCTTCGAAGAAGACTCGGGCATGCACCCAGTTTCTCGACGCTCGCTTGGTGAGGTCGTCTGCTTTTTGGTTGTTCCCGTGCGGGATATGATGCAACTCCATGCCGAGGAAACGCTTCTCAAGCTTGCAAACCTCCTCAAGGTATAGTGCCATGTGCTTGTCCTTGGCGACGGAGATCTTGTTGGAGAAGTTTACCAAAAGCTGGGAGTCTCCCTTGATGACAAGGTGCTTGACGCCCAAGGCTATGGCGGCCCTAATGCTGGCGAGGAGGCCCTAGTATTTGGCGATGTTTTTGGAGACTTTGGCCTTGTGGCCAAAATGGAGCTGGACAGCATAGTAGAGCTTGTCGCCGGTTAGCAACGTAAGCACGACGCCAGCCTCCGATCCCTTGGAGGAGCAAGCATCGTCGAAGTGCATGGTCCACTCTCCGGGAGCCAGCTTGCCGGGGACGGTTGTCTCCTCTTCGGGGTCTTCCACTGGCAGTGGGTTGGTCCACTCTGCGTTGAACTCTGCCAGAACTCCTCCCTTGATTGTCTTGGTCGTGAGGAATTGGAGCTTGAAGTGTTGGAGCTCGACAGCCCACTCGGCGACACGCCCCGTGGCATTGGAATTTCGAAGGATCTGCTCGAGAGGGAAGGTGGACACCACGGTGATGGGTTGCCCCTCAAAGTAATGGCGAAGCTTCCTCGAAGCCACAAGGAGCGCGTACAGGAGCTTCTGCTGCACGGGGTACCTCTTGCGGGAATCTAGAAGCACGATTCTAACAAAGTAGACAGGGTGTTCGACGAGAGCGACTGAGGGGTCCCGAGAGTCAGTTGTCCTTACGCATTGGGGCTCTCCTGAGGCTGCATGGGGGTATCCTCCTTGTGGAGGTCTTGCCGTGCAGCGGAATCCTCTCGGGGAGAAGCGGGTGTGGGCTCTAGGTCGGGCAGGACCGCTCTTTTCTTGCCAGTTGGCCTTTCAGCGACGAGAGCGGCGCTGACTGTTTGAGTAGTGGCTGCAAGGTACAGGCGCAACGGCTCCCGTGGTCGCGATGCGACGAGTATAGGAGGGCTTGCCAGATACCTCTTGAGCTCCTCAAATCCAGCAGCTGCCTCGGTAGTCCATTTGAATGGACCCAATCGCTTCAGGAGTTTAAAGAATGGCAGAGCCTTGTCATCGAACCTGCAGATGAAGCGTCCCAGCGCCGCCACGCATCCCGTGTAAGGACCCCAGACCGGCAGTCTGAAACCCTCCGTATGCATACATTCACGATCCCAGAAAGATCAGTCGTGAACAACACACAAAGTTAGCACACAGAAAAACATCATCCATTACACGAATACATAAAGGTATTACATAAATGATCACATGATCAAGTTTAACGCAACTGCCAAAAGGGCAGGCAACTTATCAAACACAGCGGAAGACAATTAAAACACAACGTAGTTGAGCCCAAGTCACGCCTTAACCTACAGGCTGCTGACCCGGAGACGATCCTAGTTCACAAAGCCGTCAACTCCGTACTTCTCTTCATAGATCTCCTTCGGAGGCTCCTTCTCAAAGTCTGGCAAGTAGATACCAGGGGCGAAACCATAATGAGTACATTTGAATGTACTCAGCAAGACATCCATCATGTCACTTACCAACATGCAAATATGCTTATATGGTGGAATAGGTAGGCTATAAATAGGGTTCACTATCAATGGTGTTCATATATGATGACACCACAGTTGCAGTCAAGTTTATCTGTATCTTAGTTGAAGAAGATACTTCAGAAGAAAAATAATATAGTTTTATTTCTCTTGTAGATATCACATGTACAAGAGGTTTTGTAAAACTTTGTTAAAGAATATTTTCTCTTTGCAAAACTTCTTGGAATCAGTTTCCAGAATTCTTGCTTAGAGTAAAAAAGGTTTTCTTTGCAAAACATTTTGTTTTGTATATCAGCATCTGGCTTTTCATCATCGATGATACCTCCACGGTATATGTTTTCCTTCCTTTCCGAACTTCGCAAGTTCAACACTTCCTTTCCAAAAATTTCCCTTTCAAAAACATCCTTTTTGAAAACATTGAGACAATGCTAGCTACATGGCCATTCAACTGTCCATATCCGAGGACGCGGCTTCTTCGAAAAAGTTGTACTCTGCAGAGGTGTACTCATCCACCAGATCCAGTACACCTACCGTGAACAATCACGGACTGTAACAGCAGTATGCAAACATCAGGTATCTGATCATAACCATCCACTATGTTCAAGCTATTATATGTCTATCTCTCGATTGAGTTTTGTTCTCCCCGGCATCAAGTCCCACCCTGCCTAGCCGGGAGCCTCAATGAATGCATCCGGAGGGAAAATTAATCCCACACTTTATATGCCTCAACATTGGGAGTTTTGACGACATTCGGTTCGAGGGTACGACGCCCCTTATAGCAAGTGAGATAGCGCACACTAATAAGAACAAACTTCAAGTTAAGCCACGTGCCCATGTTGGGGTAGGGTGGCAGTACGGTAAAGGTTGTCCGGCGAAGACTAGGTTATATGTCATTTTTTAAAACACCACTTTCTCAAAAATGACCACTTCCACATTCCTCCGGAGAACAAGGATCCGCCTTTTCTCCGGGTTTTTCCGTAAAGCCTTTGTTTTGTAGATTCACAATTTTAGGGTGTCCACTTAGGTACTAGTATATTTGATGGTAATAAATACCATAGGGTGGCTTATGGGCTTGGTATTACCAAGTTTAACTACTGGCATAATAGTAACCTATACACTGGTATAGTAGTAATAGCCACATCAAAAATAGTTTTGATAATCAAGTTTTTTGTAAAACTTCAGAGGTAAAACATGCATGATAGATAATGATAAGTATTGTATCAGCAAGCATCAGGATGGCTTGCCTGGTATCTCCTTGTGTCCCTGGTTTTGGAGTGACTGGAACTTGAAACAGAGCTTCACGACACTCCCTTCCTCTTCGTTTTCTAACATCATAAAAAGAATAAAGGACACACATTCAGAACCAATCAAGGCAAGCAACAATACACAACAATACCTACAGCAAGGAAACTAATAATAACCAATCAATAAATTATTAACTTAGGCAAACAATCAAACAAACACACTTGGCAGAAGTGCCATTTAATAAGACAACTTAAGGTTGGAGGAACATATCTCACAACCTCAATATCATGGATTCAGTGGGTGTGCCACTCTCATACAAAGATATTAATAAACCCAAAATAAACTTAGTTTCACAAGGGTGAGACTACTAAGAGTATACAAAACATGCATAACAATAATCATGGCAATGGGTCTATCAACCAAACCACAAAAAGAACAAGATAGCTAATCTACTAAGCCTAAATTCACATCAAGAATAATTAAGGCACATGATTTGGAAAAGTTACTTTTACAAATCAGTGAGCCTACACAAGGGTAACAAGGTAATAGACTCATCACAAAACACACAATTTCTCATAGTGAGAATAATAGAAACAATGACTAAAAAGGAGGAATCATATAGACATGCTTCTACTAAAAGTTTGTTATGCAAGCAAGCATAATAAGTAAAGTACTAAAATGCAAACAAGTAACCATGTTATCATAATGGGAAATGAAAACATGTCCTCATGCAAGGATACACAAATATCTACCAAACACAAGTTGGCAGGAAAAATAATTCAATACAAAAATGCTAGGGAAACTAGTACTACTCACACATGAAGAATCAATGGATGTATTTCAATCAAGTAATTGAAATACAACCAGAGGGTCCATGTCACAAAAACAGTAGTGAAAAATATCTATACTTGCTATAACAAAAATATCCCATTTGATAAAACAATGCATCAATTTGCAGGGCAACTCCTACATACTAGTGGTAATAAAAAGGGCATTACTAGAGGAATCAAACAACATTCCAAAGATGGATTTTTTCCTAGCAAGCCACACATGATTACCACCACTTACAAACAGAAGCATGCACATTTTCATTTAGCACAAAAATTCCCAAAGCAAAAATACTAGGCACTCATTAGTTATAGAACTATAGAAAAGAAACACATCTAGTGTGGGGGAAATAATGTTTCCACCGAAAATGCAATGACACCAGTGGGTGTTCCATGAGCATAACAAAGCATTAAGAGGTCACAAGGCCTCTGGTCCTACTTGCTAAAAATTAACAAAATACTAAACTAGCTTCTAGTGCAATAACCATACTAGTAGAAGATAATAGGATGCAAAAATAAGCAAGGTAATGCTACTCATGCTATTGTTTTCACACAAGTGAAAAATCTAGGGGTCAAGTACTCATAAGAACATCATCAAAAAGCTACTGGTCCTATGAATACAACACAAAAATATGTGGCTACACAACCACAAATGCTTATGTCAAAAATTCCACACATGAGGGAATTTTTCCATAACATTCTCATAGTGATGACAAAACTACTCATGCTTTTCTACCAACTCAAATGCAAGCTAGCAGAGGTGATAACAACACAATATAAGTACCAACATTGATGTAGCCCACCGTATTCAACCAAGCACAACATCGACACACCACAAGGTGAACTCACTCCTATCTCCGTATGTTTCCGGTGACTTGGTGAACGGTGCTCTACCTCATGAAATACCCCTCTACATGCATAGGTGGGATCATCACATGGAGACCCAAGAAGGTGCCCAAGATGCTCAAGAACACATCCAAGAAGATGCACATGAAGCTAGGAAGGAAGTGGGTGAAGACAGCGTCAAGATCGGAGCTCCGAGGTGGAAGAACGGAGGGAAAAGGGGGCTCCCGGCCTCACCCTGGCCCCAGGCTGGGCTAGCCTAGCCCCAGGCCGGCCTACCCTGGCCCCAGGCCGGCCTCCTCATCCCACCCTAGCCCCAGGCCGGGCACCAGGCTGGGCACCAGCCCGAGGGAGCCGGCCTCCCACCCTGGCCCTAGGCCGGGCACTAGGCCGGGCACCAGCCCGAGGGGGCCGGCCTCCCACCCTGGCCCCAGGCCGGGCACCAGGCCGGGCACCAGGCCGAGTGCGCCCCCACCCCGGCCTCAGGACGGCCTCAGGCCGGGATGCCCTGTTTTTGTGCGGAAATACACCGTTTTGGCCCCATTTTCACCCACCTACCCCCCTAGGCTATATAAGGGACTCTGGTGGCTAGATCTAGGGTTTAGGGATGATTTGAGAACTTCGGGCTTTGCCTTTGTATCCCTCTTGTGAGGTGACTCCTCTTACGAGGCTACTCCTACGATGTGTATCTAGGACCGTATCAAGATCTCTCCAAGGAGCTACTCTTTCACCTTGTGATTCTAGTAGTGCTTGCCAACCTTCCCCTTTGGGCTTCTGTTGGATCGGTGGACCGACCGGTGAGAGAAATCGGTTTCAATTAGCATGTTGTTGACTTGAGTTTGCGATCCCTCGTAGGCTTCACGAGTTATCTTCCCCCTTTTGTGTTTCCACGCGTTTGCCCTCGATTTCCCCTCGATTCCCCCTCTCGTGTTCATCGTGTTCATCGCGTTCTTCGTGCGTTCTTCGTTCGTTCTTGTCGATTCGTGAAGACCGGGCCAACTTAGAGGTCAACACCTCATCATCTGGTATCCAGAGCTAGATTGACACGAATCCGACACCCCACCCCCTCCCCTACCACCAATTTTTCTTCTATCCACCATAAATTCGAAAATTTGACCAAAAATAGCCGAAAGGGATTTCGACCGATCTCTTGATTTGTTGAGTTTTTCGTGGTTTTGTTTCATAGATTTGTTGCCAAAAACCATTCCCCATCTTTCTATTCAGCCACATTTCTTGAATTTGTCCAAAAATTTTCTTGATTTGGGAGAAATTTCGAATTTGAGCAAAAATCACAGAAAATTCCTGCTCTTCGATTCTTGGACAGATTTTGTATCTTGTTTTTCTTTGTCGTCGTTGCTCCGATTTGAGTGAGGCAAGTTCCTACGCGTCGCCATCGACATCGCCTACGCATCTACATCATCGGATCCACACGACATCGACATCCACCGGCCGCAAGTCCGAGATCATCCACCGCATAGGTATAACTTGCTTCCGCTTGAACTAACCCATTCCTTTGTGTACCTTACCTATTCGGACTAGCTCTTTTACATCGCTTGGCATCGCATTGTGGCACCGAGAGTGCGAGTTTTGCGCTTGTGAGAGAATAGCTACGAGTAGGCATTGGCATTTGGGAATCATCTCCGCATCCTCATCATCAAAAAGCGAAAAATCAAAAAAAAAAGAGGAGAAAGAGCAAGAAGCAAAAAGAGCCAAAAGAAGCAAAGATCGATGCCAATTGCTATCATTTTTAGGAACGCATAGCTTCGAGTTGCGAGAGAGAAGAGAGTGACCGGTTGCCACATTGTGAATCTTGTTGTCTCTTGTTAATTGCGGTTCGAGCTAGCGTCCTCCTTGCGTTGGTGTGGCATTGAGCTTAGTCTTCGATAGGTACATTTCGTCTCCGCTCGTCCATTGGCCGCACTAACCCCATTTATCATTTGTGTGCGTGTGTTTTTTTTTTCCACCATATCATTTTCCTCCACTAGGTTTGGTTTTCGTGCTAACTTTTCTTTGATTCTTCTCCACGTTTTACAACATACTTCTCGTTGGATTTGTCGTTTTCTCGCCACATTTCTAACCCATTGCCATCCACCCATAAGCCGTGTGTGTTTTGGAGCGTGTTTTTGGGATCTTTCGAACTCAAGTCACTTCATTCTTTTTGTTGTCGGTTTATCTTGGCTTGGTCCACTAGTTTCCAACATTTGCTAAAAGGTGAGGGTTGAGCTCTTAGGTCCTCACACTCTATATATACACTTGCGCTTGTCACTAACCATGTATAGCGAGAGCGAAGACTTTGGAGGCCATGGTGATCATGATGAGTCCATGATGGACCACTACGACTACAACGAGCTAGACATGGACCTCCACTCCTATGAGCACGACGTGGTGGACGACTACGAGCATGATGTCGCACCCGGACTTCTAGAGGATACTCGCCGTTCCGTTGAACAGTAGTAGATTGGATTACGGGGCTTACCGGCACCCGCGTCCTCTTACGAGTAGGCCAACACACGTATGTGTGACAACCAACCCCTATCTGTTCAGCGTCGGCGTAAACTATCCCATAGAAATCAGGACACTACCATTGACGTACTTCATACCATACACACATGGTACGTCAACGGCTTTGAACAAAATGATAACACAACATGTCTCTAAGACACAAAAGATTGAAATAAGTTGCAACTGGCCCTCACTAGGGCAGAGATAGCAAATACAATCATCCAGAGGACACATGTCCCAACATAACATCATTACATCTCAGCGGAAGCATTCAAAGGGGTCTGAGTACAGACAAATCCAAATAGGCTTAAGAAGCCGGAAACTGAAATAAAGACGGAGCCCATCCACGATGTCTCGGATCCTGCCCGGGTCCGCTAACTACTCGTCAGCAGCCTCGTCAAACTCCACGTAGTAGCCGTCACCTGGATCCTCGTAAGCGTAGTCTGCGGAAACCACAGCCCCAAAGGGGTCAGTACATAGACGTACTGGCAAGCAAGACTCACAGTTCACCAAAGTGTAGCCCGTCAACACCAAGCACAGATGCCTTGGGTTCAACGGAAGAAAGGGGTTATAAAGATGCTGCAACTGGCTGCGCTAACCAACTACAGAGATTCTATCACTTCCGGCTAACAGAAGGAGATAAGAACGAGTATTGTGACCAACTGAAAGATAACTTCAAACAAACCCATCCTGGATCTCGCCCCTTATCCAAAGAAGCAATCCGAGGATAACTCACACAGTTGGATTAATGATGGTTCAGGTTATTGTGTCAATAATCCTATTACTAGTCAAGTTGTTGATCATTGGGGGTGAGATTGTGAATCATTAGGTTTAAGTTGTCCTGAGTACTTGTTAGCCAGTACTTTCACCAAGTTAACCATAACCGCGGAAAACACGGCTTCTCGAGAAGATTATCCCTGTAGGGTTGCACCAATTTGGCCGTACACGTATGAATAACCCGCCAGATGGGATGCCTCCCACCAAGCGGGGCACTCAACACAACTCAACTCTTCTTCGCATCAAGCCCAAAGCACCTTGGGCGCACGGCTAATCGAGCCCAGAAGAAAATGGACCCTCATAGCACTCTAAGAACGTGTCCCCCTATATGCGGACTACAAAAGTTCCACCCTGCGCTGGGCTCGCAAAAACATGCATGCGGCAAATGGAAAACACGAACTAAATGAGATGATTTGGACGAGATGCGAATCGAATCAAATTGAGGGGAGCGCCCATACTCGCTTCCCACATGCGGGTAGTGCGCTCATCATGGATCAGTAGACAAGACCCTTTTCCTATTAGGGTCGACACTAGCATGCCTCAAAACCACACAGGGCCTCCTGCCGGTGCCTTATCATCAAATTATTATTTAACAATAACATTAGCATGATTGATTGATTAAACATCGAGCCCCCAGAACATAATAAAGATAGTAACTGAAAGTAACGGGTAACAGACTCGAGCAAAACAATCTAAGCATGCTAGTAAGACACTTGCTCAAACAAAGGGTGTAGGAGTGGTGGTGAGGCAATATCAGGGTTAAGGGATTCATGTGATAGGTTCGTAACAGAAACAACTACCACTAAGGCTAGCAGAAATAGATAACGGAAAGTATCGGTAACCAGGGTTGAAAGGAACACAATGGTTCATGTGAGTGATAACTTGCCTGCAAACTCAGCAGCCGGGTACTGAGCTAGATCCTCAGAAGGGGTGTTGTAAAGATCGTCGGTCTCAACGTCGTCGTCTATCCGAGAAGAAGCAAACAAACAAGACAGAAATATAAACAATCATTATCATGGCATAGTGCACAATCATGGGATGATGCATGTCAATTTAATAGATGCATCAAAATAGACTAAGTGACATGGTAACACAATTAAGATGGAACCCTATGCAATTTTGAGTTGCATATGGAAAAGGGTCCATGAATTAAGTGGAAACAAATGATTTACAATTTAATTATTATGTGAAAGTTGTTAGCATGATGCATGCATGATGATAATAACAAAATAACAACAATAGATACAAGTGGTAAAAGAATAAAACAAGTTTGGAAGTTATTTGTTAAGTTTGGAAAGTTTGGTTACTTAAACATGTCACACAAACAATGGTTGTTTTCATCAAATTAAAGTGTTCAAAACAATTAACAAAATTTATATTTGAAAAGAACGTCAAATTTTAGTTGGATTACATGTTTCAAATTTTGAAATAGGAGTTAGGATGAATTTATTATGACTTAAACAATATTAAACAAGTTTTAATTTAATTTAAAACAAGTTTGAATATTATTTGAATTTAATTTATTCAAAACATAATTTCAAACTCACATTTGAAAAGTTCACACTTTGATGGTTTGAAAACATATTTTGCATGTTCAAAAATATTTTATATTGAGCAAGTTATGATTTTATCAAATTTAAATGAATTAAACAAGTATTAAATTATTTAGGCAATTTAAATTATTCAAACCATGACACAAAATTTATATTTGAATAGGTTATTCAAAATGGTATGGAAAACATATTTTATTTGCATTTATTGGATTAATAATGAATTAGTTATTGAATTTAGCAAATTGCATTTGAATTATTTGAATTCAAATTTGAATTGCATTTTGAAAATTCAAAACAGTACACAAATTGATTATTTGGATAGACAATTAAATTTAGAGCATCAAACATATTTAGAGTTTTTTATTTGGAGTCATATTTTAAAAGTTATTAACAAATTAAAACAGGGGACCAATCTGTTAAAAAAAATAAGGGCTTGGATGTGATTACAGAAAGTGTCTTAATCTTTTTACACCGTATTGGAACCTACCCCAGTCACTTCCAGGGGGGCCCTTGGCCTGCGCGTGCTCACGTGGCTGTTGTGTGGCTGACAGGGGGCCCTCCCTGTCAGCGTGGAGGCGAAAATAGGTTTGGGAGTTATTCCCGCGAGCCCAAGGCTCGAGCTCGTGACCTCTCGCTCGTGCGCGCGTTTGCTGAACCAGTTGCGCTGCGCTGCGTTCGTTGCTAGATACAGAGATGCAGCAAGGATAAGGTTCAGAGCTACGCCTAACTGAAAACCTGACGACCAAAACCTTCTGCGCTTCGTCAGAGAAAAGATCACCGGCGCCGATCGCCGTGATACCGTGCCCGTGTTGCGATCTGGGGATGCAGATGCGTGTGCCGTGCGTGCGTAAGCAGACAGCGTGAAGGGAGGAGGAGGTGGTGGTCGCTCACCGCGGTTGCAGAGGGAAGCAGAGGGGCGAGGTAGCAGCCTGTGGCGATGTAGCAGACGGCGGCGGGGATCCAGTCGTTGGCGTGCTTGGCGGCGGTGTCCAAACGAGAGAGGGGGTGAAGGGGTTTCGGTTCCGGGGTTTAGGTGGGGTGGAGAAACGACATGGTGGCCGCGGCGTGGACGGATTCAGAGAAGTGGCGTCTCCGGCGAGCGGACAAAGGGGAAGATCGCGGCGAGGAGAGGGAAGAATGGCGGCGGCCTCGAGGGAGGAGAGAGGTGTAGCTAGGTTTTAGGGCGGCGCGCTGTGTCCTAGGGGGATATATAGGGGGTAGGGCGAGCTCCTGGCCGTCGGGATCGTCTCCTGCCGCCGTGGCGTGCGCGGATGTGCGTCGTACGAAGGAAGACGATGGTGGCGGCCAGCGAACCGTTTGTCGGGCCAGCGCGCGAAGGTAAGTGGGCTGGGCCACTTTGGTCCCCCCCCACGCAGGTCTGTTTTTCTTTTTTCCCTTTTTTTCTGTTTGTTTATTTACTCTTTTTTTTTTGCTGAAAACAAAATGGGAGAAAAGGAAAGTTTTTAGGTTAGTAAAATTTTTTAGGAAAATTAGGTTAAGCTTTTTAGGTTAATAGAAAACAATTTCCAAGATTTGTTTTTCAACAGATTGAAATTTGCTTGCTGTTTACATTTGAACCAAAATTTGAATGAATTTTAATATTAATTAAACCTTAGTGAAAACAAACATTTTAATAGGGTGACCCCTATAATTTAATTTGATTAAATGAGTATAATTGATTGGTGATTTTCATAAACTCAAGTTGGGTGCTGATTTGAAGATTTGACTTGAGTTTGAAAGTGATTCGGAATTAATTGATTGAATTAATTGTTTGATTAAAACCATCAATTTAATAAGTGATCATTATGGAATTATTTGGAAACAATTGAGGTTTTGATTTGCATTTCTTTATTTGAAAAAAGGTTGTAACATGACAAGTATGAAATAAACATTTGAAATTGTTTGAGTTTCATTATGAAAACAATATAAAACAGATGCAAAACAAATAGTAAACAAATGCAAACAAATAATTAAACATGATGACATGATGCAATACTTTGATTAAACATGAAAACAAACATTCTAAGGGTATTTTCATACTTGGGATGTTACAAAACGCCCCCCCATGAAGGAATCGCGCCCCGAGATTCCTTACTGAGAAGTGAAAAGGTCCGGATACTTCTTGCGAAGATCCTCTTCGGTCTCCCACGTTGCCTCTTTATCGGAATGATGCGACCACTGCACTTTCAAGAACTTGGTGCTCTTGTTGCGAGTTTTACGCTCGGTCTCATCGAGAATACGAACAGGGTGCTCCTCATAAGATAGATCATCTTGCAGTTCAATGGAATCATGATCAACTGCACGATCTGGATCTTTGAAACACTTCTTGAGTTGTGACACGTGGAACACATCGTGCACCTTGGATAGTTTTTCTGGAAGTTCAAGACGATAAGCATTTTCTGCCCGCCTTGAGAGAATATTGAAAGGACCAATGTATCTTGGTGCAAGCTTTCCTTCCACACCAAAACGATGAGTGCCTCTGAGGGGAGTTACACGGAGATATGCCTTGTCACCAGGTGCATAGATCATATCCCTGTGCTTGCTATCATAATAGCTCTTCTGACGATACTGGGCAATCTTGAGATTGTCACGAATGATACGAACTTTCTCCTCGGCTTCCTTAACAATGTCAGGGCCTAAGAGTGAACGTTCACCAGCTCCAGACCAATTGATTGGACTCCTGCATCTGCGGCCATACAATGCCTCAAATGGTGCCATGCCTAGGCTTGCCTGGTAGCTGTTGTTGTAGGAGAATTCAGCATATGGAAGGCAATCCTCCCATTTCATGCCAAAGGAGAGACCACATGCTCTGAGCATATCCTCGAGAATCTGATTGACTCTTTCGACTTGCCCCTGAGACTGAGGGTGATAAGCTGTGCTGAACAGAAGTTTGGTGCCCAATGCTTCTTGAAAGCTCTTCCAGAAATGAGAAGTGAAGATACTTCCACGGTCTGAGCTTATTTCCAATGGAACACCATGAAGAGGAACAATCCTTGCTGTGTAGAGCTCTGCTAACTGGCTAGCTGAGATAGTTTCCTTGACAGCAAAGAAGTGAGCTACTTTAGTGAGACGATCAATAACAACGAAGATTGCATCGTTGCCCCTCTTGGACTTTGGAAACCCAGTAACGAAGTCCATTTCAATCATGTCCCACTTCCACTCAGGAATTTTCAGAGGTTGGAGTAGACCTGCTGTTTTCTGATGGACTGCCTTAACACGTTGACAAACGTCGCATTCAGAAACGTATTGAGCAATTTCACGTTTCATGCCAGACCACCAATACAGAGTCTTGAGATCCTGGTACATCTTTGTACTTCCAGGGTGGATGGAGAGAGGATTTTCATGAGCCTCCTTGAGAATGATATTTTTGAGACTTTGAATCTGAGGAACTGCAATGCGTCCTTCGAAGAACACAGTTCCCTTGTCATCAATTGAGAAGGATTTGAATTTATCATTGCCTTCTTTGATGTGCTCTACCATCTTCTTGATTTCAGCATCACGAAGTTGTTCAGAACGAATCTTGTCCTCGAGAGTTGGACTGGCTGTCAAGCTAGCAAGGTAACCTTGAGGAACAAGACCAAGGTTCAGCTTCTGGAATTCTTCATGAAGTGGAGGTTGGCTTTCCATGATCATGAGATTATTGCAATATGACTTGCGACTGAGAGCATCGGCCATAACATTAGCCTTGCCTGGAGTGTAAGAAATGGTGAGATCAAAGTCTTTAATCTTTTCAATCCATCTCCTTTGCCTGAGGTTCAGATCTGGTTGAGTGAAGATGTATTTCAGACTCTTATGATCGGAAAAGATTTCAGTTTTGTTACCCAACAAGTATTGTCTCCATTTCTTGAGGGCAAACACAACTGCTGCAAGTTCTAGGTCATGAGTGGGATAGTTTTGCTCATGTGCATTCAACTGACGTGAAGCATAAGCCACAACTTGACGTTCTTGCATAAGAACTGCACCTAGACCTTGGAGAGATGCATCGCAGAATATCTGGAAAGGTTTGGTAGTATCTGGGCCAACCAGAACTGGGGTGGAAGTGAGTTTAGTCTTCAGGAGATTGAAACTTTCATCACACTGCGGAGTCGAAACGAACTTCTTGTCCTTCTTTGTGAGATCAGTGAGAGGTTTGGCAATCTTGGAGAAGTTTTGGACGAAACGACGGCAATAGCTAGCCAAGCCAAGAAAACTTCTGACTTGCTTCACCGTCTTAGGGGGTTTCCAATCAACAATTGCCTTAACCTTTTCAGGATCAATGGCTATGCCTTTGGCAGAGATGATATGACCAAGGTAAGCAAGTTCTGGAATCCAGAACTCACATTTAGAGAACTTGGCATACAAACGATGCTCGCGAAGTTTCATGAGAGTGAGACGAAGGTGTTCTCCATGCTCTTCCTCTGATTTTGAGTAGACCAGAATGTCATCGAGATATACCACAACAAACTTGTCGAGGTATTCATGGAAGACAGAATTCATGAGTCTTGAGAACGTTGCCGGTGCATTGGTGAGACCAAAGGACATGACGGTGTATTCATATAGACCGTACCGAGTGGTGAAAGCTGTCTTAGGAATATCTTCCTTTCTGATCTTTATCTGATGGTAACCCATCCTCAAGTCCAACTTTGAGAATATTGAGGCTCCAGCAAGTTGATCAAAAAGATCATCGATACGGGGAATTGGATACTTGTTCTTGATGGTTTTCTCATTGAGAGGACGATAGTCAACCACGAGTCTTTTTGTTTGATCCTTCTTGGCAACAAACAGAGTTGGGCAACCCCAAGCGGAGGAACTAGGCTGAATGTAACCTTTCTCCATGTACATATCGATTTGCTCCTTCAACAATTTCAGTTCAGGAGGAACTATCTTGTATGGATGCTTAGAGATTGGAGCAGTACCTGGCTCAAGCTCGATCACGAACTCAACTGCTCTGTCCGGAGGCATCCCTGGCAACTCTTCTGGAAAGACGTCAGGGAATTCACAAACCATCGGAACATTTTCAATTGCAGGAAGAGGTTTAGCATCTAGGTTGAACAGCTGAACAGAACTTGATCCATATGGAGAATAGACTATCTGGCCAGAAGGGTGGGATAGAGTTATTGACTTTTGAGCACAGTCAATTTTTGCTTTGTGGGTCTTCAACCAATCCATACCCAGAATGACATCAATGTCAGAATTTCCCAGCAACATGAGTGAAGCAAGGAATATGCAACCTCCAATTAGGATCTGATTGTCCATACTTATCTTGGAAGTCAACATTTGCGGTCCCGGAGAGTGAAGAGTCATTTGATTGCTTAGCGGAACCAGAACTAGGTTGTATGCTTTTGCAAAAATCTTTGACACAAAAGAATGCGATGCTCCGGTATCAAACAACACTTTAGCTGGAATAGAGTTTACGGGTAATATACCGAGAACGACGTCAGCAGCTTCCTCAGCTTTGTCGGCCTTGATATGATTCACCCTCGCGGTCCTCCCGACAGGCCTGTTGTTGGAGTTGAAGGCTTTAGCCGGGGGAGCACGAACCATTGCCTGGTTGGTGTTGGGGCGAGGAGGTGGAGGTAGCTTCCTCTGAGTGCACTTATCAGCATAGTGTCCAGTATCCTTGCACTTGTAGCAAGTGACAACACGAGAAGGACCTGGCCTTGGCTGCCCCATTGGAACCCTCTGACCCTGCATCTGAGATGGGTTGGGTGGGCGGGGAGCAAAGCCTGGAGAAGCTTGGGCATATGGAGCCCTAGTGACAGCAGCATTTGGCACCCAGATGCGGCGCTTCTGCGGAGGGGTGGTCATGTTGGAGGAGGAACCACCCTCACGCGAGTGCTTTCGGGACTCCTCGAACGCCTTGCGCCCATTCTCCTCATTGAGCGTGGTGTTCACGAGCTCCTCGAAGTCCTTGCACTTGATGTTGGTGAGAGCGTACTTCAGTTCCGGGTTAAAACCTCGGCGGAACCTTGCCATCTTCTTGGCCTCAGTGGCCACTTCATCACCAGCGTATGAGCGAGACGATTGAACTCGTTCTGGTAGCCAATGACGTCCAGCTTGCCCTGCTTGAGAGAGCAAAATTCCTCACGCATCCTTTCCATGAGACCATCTGGGATGTGGTGCTTCAGGAAGGCATCCTTGAAACATCCCCAGGTGATAGGATAGCCAGCTCTCATGGTCTGGTAGTTCTCCCACCAGGTAGCTGCCTGACCCTTCAGTAGGTAGGTGGCATACTTGACTTTATCCTCCTCAGCAACGTGAGCAATGTGCAGAGCCCTGGCCATCTCCCTGATCCAGTCATCAGCATCCAGAGGCTCACGTGTTGCCACGAAAGCTCTCGGACCCATACTGAGGAACTCCTTGATGCTGACTCGCGGAGCATTCTGGTTGTTGTGCTGGTTAGCCTGGATCTGGGCCATCTGAGCCACGACCTGAGTCATCTGAGTCAACAGCTCCGTGAGCGGAGGTGGTTCAGGCGGGTTGCTCCTTGTTGGCGGCATCCTGAATAGACATGCATTTTAGCACAATAACAGAAAAGGATAGACTTGGTAACCGAAAGAGAGATTATTCCGACGCATGAATAGATAACCAACAGGTACATCATCACATGTTCAAATACATCAGAATATCCAACACACCAATACATGGTTCGAAAGACAAAGGATAACTAAACATAGCTAGGAATGGATACATCGGTACTCCCATGCTCATCACGCAGGACGGCGGTGAGTAGTACGACGAGAGATACGGTGAGGAGGAATCCCACGGAAGTAGGTAGAACAACGATCCACGTAGATCGGGACTGCTCTGAGAGCAACTCTCGGTGTGGTGAAGTAGAAAGCGTCGTCTCCCTGTGCTCCAAAGCGTGGAATCCCAGTGTAACCAGCTCCGAGGTTGAGGAGTGGTCCTCTGATCGGCTCGTAACCTCCAGCATCTGGCAAACTACGTCCAACTGTCTGATGGAAACGTGCAAAGCGCTCATCTCCAACAAAGTCTGTGGTGTACGTAGCCAGACGAGTCAAAGCAAGGTAGAGCTGCTCCCTGACTGAGGCCAACTCCTGAGAAAGTGTGGTGGCAACAGCGTCACTGTGCCTCACAAACTGAGCGGTGGTGTGCAGCCTAGTGTTATCATGCTCGTAGACATCCAGGTTGTCGTAGAGGGTGAAGTGAGCTCCCGCTGACGTGATGTAACCACGGGGGATGTGGCGATAGATAGAATCGTCAAACCCCCATTAGTCAGCACGGAGGACGGTGAGACTCACGTAAGCTGCCTGCTGCACGGCCATATCCACTGTGGAACCTACTGCCTCGTAGCGGTGGACAATGCTCATGCCATCATCTGACAGAATGTAGACGATAGCCTGGTAGTAGGTCTGGTCAAACTCTCGCTGTTGCTCGTAGACCTGGTACTCTGGTGCCCAACGGAACCCCAGATAAGTGACCATGTCTCTCAGCATCTCCGGATAACCGGCGGTGCTCTCACCACGAGTCATCCGAACCACCTGCGGGTAGAACCTGAGATCCATCTGCAGATGATCGGGGAAGTATTGATTAGACGCCGGTAGAGAACTGAAGTGGAAAGCAACAACAAGGTTCAACGGACGAAAAGGATGTTGAAAGAACAGGATATTGAAGCAACATCGGGAAACACGAGACCAAAAACTCCTGAGGTACTACGGAGAACCCAAAACACGTGAAATCCTAACTTGAAAGTTTAGGTGAGAAGAGAAAACAACGTTGCACTTCCTTACCAGAAAAGGGTGGGTGGGTGGGGAAAGAAGAAAAATGGCAGAATTCCTACTCTCACGTTTCATTTTTTTTCTATATAGCTACAAAATAGTTTCTAGACTCAACTGTGACCAGTAAAAAGGGATCCTACAGGCAGACAGGCTTTGATACCATTTGTCGCACCCGGACTTCTAGAGGATACTCGCCGTTCCGTTGAACAGTAGTAGATTGGATTACGGGGCTTACCGGCACCCGCGTCCTCTTACGAGTAGGCCAACACACGTATGTGTGACAACCAACCCCTATCTGTTCAGCGTCGACGTAAACTATCCCATAGAAATCAGGACACTACCATTGACGTACTTCATACCATACACACATGGTACGTCAACGGCTTTGAACAAAATGATAACACAACATGTCTCTAGGACACAAAAGATTGAAATAAGTTGCAACTGGCCCTCACTAGGGCCGAGATAGCAAATACAATCATCCAGAGGACACATGTCCCAACATAACATCATTACATCTCAGCGGAAGCATTCAAAGGGGTCTCAGTACAGACAAATCCAAATAGGCTTAAGAAGCCGGAAACTGAAATAAAGACGGAGCCCATCCACGATGTCTCAGATCCTTCCCGGGTCCGCTAACTACTCGTCAGCAGCCTCGTCAAACTCCACGTAGTAGCCGTCACCTGGATCCTCGTAAGCGTAGTCTGCGGAAACCACAGCCCCAAAGGGGTCAGTACATAGACGTACTGGCAAGCAAGACTCACAGTTCACCAAAGTGTAGCCCGTCAACACCAAGCACAGATGCCTTGGGTTCAACGGAAGAAAGGGGTTATAAAGATGCTGCAACTGGCTGCGCTAACCAACTACAGAGATTCTATCACTTCCGGCTAACAGAAGGAGATAAGAACGAGTATTGTGACCAACTGAAAGATAACTTCAAACAAACCCATCCTGGATCTCGTCCCTTATCCAAAGAAGCAATCCGAGGATAACTCACACAGTTGGATTAATGATGGTTCAGGTTATTGTGTCAATAATCCTATTACTAGTCAAGTTGTTGATCATTGGGGGTGAGATTGTGAATCATTAGGTTTAAGTTGTCCTGAATACTTGTTAGCCAGTACTTTCACCAAGTTAACCATAACCGCGGAAAACACGGCTTCTCGAGAAGATTATCCCTGCAGGGTTGCACCAATTTGGCCGTACACGTATGAATAACCCGCCAGATGGGATGCCTCCCACCAAGCCGGGCACTCAACACAACTCAACTCTTCTTCGCATCAAGCCCAAAGCACCTTGGGCGCACGGCTAATCGAGCCCAGAAGAAAATGGACCCTCATAGCACTCTAAGAACGTGTCCCCCTATATGCGGACTACAAAAGTTCCACCCTGCGCTGGGCTCGCAAAAACATGCATGCGGCAAATGGAAAACACGAACTAAATGAGATGATTTGGACGAGATGCGAATCGAATCAAATTGAGGGGAGCGCCCATACTCGCTTCCCACATGCGGGTAGTGCGCTCATCATGGATCAGTAGACAAGACCCTTTTCCTATTAGGGTCGACACTAGCAGGCCTCAAAACCACACAGGGCCTCCTGCCGGTGCCTTATCATCAAATTATTATTTAACAATAACATTAGCATGATTGATTGATTAAACATCGAGCCCCCAGAACATAATAAAGATAGTAACTGAAAGTAACGGGTAACAGACTCGAGCAAAACAATCTAAGCATGCTAGTAAGACACTGGCTCAAACAATGGGTGTAGGAGTGGTGGTGAGGCAATATCAGGGTTAAGGGATTCATGTGATAGGTTCGTAACAGAAACAACTACCACTAAGGCTAGCAGAAATAGACAACGGAAAGTATCGGTAACCAGGGTT
Organism: Alopecurus myosuroides; assembly: GCA_028641055.1. NCBI lineage: Eukaryota > Viridiplantae > Streptophyta > Magnoliopsida > Poales > Poaceae > Alopecurus > Alopecurus myosuroides. The sequence continues at coordinate 112,669,858 of CM054063.1, read as the reverse complement.
GAAAGGAACACAGTGGTTCATGTGAGTGATAACTTGCCTGCAAACTCAGCAGCCGGGTACTGAGCTAGATCCTCAGAAGGGGTGCTGTAAAGATCGTCGGTCTCAACGTCGTCGTCTATCCGAGAAGAAGCAAACAAACAAGACAGAAATATAAACAATCATTATCATGGCATAGTGCACAATCATGGGATGATGCATGTCAATTTAATAGATGCATCAAAATAGACTAAGTGACATGGTAACACAATTAAGATGGAACCCTATGCAATTTTGAGTTGCATATGGAAAAGGGTCCATGAATTAAGTGGAAACAAATGATTTACAATTTAATTATTATGTGAAGGTTGTTAGCATGATGCATGCATGATGATAATAACAAAATAACAACAATAGATGCAAGTGGTAAAAGAATAAAACAAGTTTGGAAGTTATTTGTTAAGTTTGGAAAGTTTGGTTACTTAAACATGTCACACAAACAATGGTTGTTTTCATCAAATTAAAGTGTTCAAAACAATTAACAAAATTTATATTTGAAAAGAACGTCAAATTTTAGTTGGATTACATGTTTCAAATTTTGAAATAGGAGTTAGGATGAATTTATTATGACTTAAACAATATTAAACAAGTTTTAATTTAATTTAAAACAAGTTTGAATATTATTTGAATTTAATTTATTCAAAACATAATTTCAAACTCACATTTGAAAAGTTCACACTTTGATGGTTTGAAAACATATTTTGCATGTTCAAAAATATTTTATATTGAGCAAGTTATGATTTTATCAAATTTAAATGAATTAAACAAGTATTAAATTATTTAGGCAATTTAAATTATTCAAACCATGACACAAAATTTATATTTGAATAGGTTATTCAAAATGGTATGGAAAACATATTTTATTTGCATTTATTGGATTAATAATGAATTAGTTATTGAATTTAGCAAATTGCATTTGAATTATTTGAATTCAAATTTGAATTGCATTTTGAAAATTCAAAACAGTACACAAATTGATTATTTGGATAGACAATTAAATTTAGAGCATCAAACATATTTAGAGTTTTTTATTTGGAGTCATATTTTAAAAGTTATTAACAAATTAAAACAGGGGACCAATCTGTTAAAAAAAATAAGGGCTTGGATGTGATTACAGAAAGTGTCTTAATCTTTTTACACCGTACTGGAACCTACCCCAGTCACTGCCAGGGGGGCCCTTGGCCTGCGCGTGCTCACGTGGCTGTTGTGTGGCTGACAGGGGGCCCTCCCTGTCAGCGTGGAGGCGAAAAAAGGTTTGGGAGTTATTCCCGCGAGCCCAAGGCTCGAGCTCGTGACCTCTCGCTCGTGCGCGCGTTTGCTGAACCAGTTGCGCTGCGCTGCGTTCGTTTCTAGATACAGAGATGTAGCAAGGATAAGGTTCAGAGCTACGCCTAACTGAAAACCTGACGACCAAAACCTTCTGCGCTTCGTCAGAGAAAAGATCATCGGCGGCGATCGCCGTGATACCGTGCCCGTGTTGCGATCTGGGGATGCAGATGCGTGTGCCGTGCGTGCGCAAGCAGACAGCGTGAAGGGAGGAGGAGGTGGTGGTCGCTCACCGCGGTTGCAGAGGGAAGCAGAGGGGCGAGGTAGCGGCCGGCGGCGATGTAGCAGACGGCGGCGGGGATCCAGTCGTTGGCGTGCTTGGCGGCGGTGTCCAAACGAGAGAGGGGGTGACGGGGTTTCGGTTCCGGGGTTTAGGTGGGGTGGAGAAACGACATGGTGGCCGCGGCGTGGACGGATTCAGAGAAGTGGCGTCTCCGGCGAGCGGACAGAGGGGAAGATCGCGGCGAGGAGAGGGAAGAATGGCGGCGGCCTCGAGGGAGGAGAGAGGTGTAGCTAGGTTTTAGGGCGGCGCGCTGTGTCCTAGGGGGGTATATAGGGGGTAGGGCGAGCTCCTGGCCGTCGGGATCGTCTCCTGCCGCCGTGGCGTGCGCGGATGTGCGTCGTACGAAGGAAGACGACGGTGGCGGCCAGCGAACCGTTTTTCGGGCCAGCGCGTGAAGGTAAGTGGGCTGGGCCACTTTGGTCCCCCCCCCCCCACGCAGGTCTGTTTTTCTTTTTTCCCTTTTTTCTGTTTGTTTATTTACTCTTTTTTTTTGCTGAAAACAAAATGGGAGAAAAGGAAAGTTTTTAGGTTAGTAAATTTTTTTAGGAAAATTAGGTTAAGCTTTTTAGGTTAATAGAAAACAATTGCCAAGATTTGTTTTTCAACAGATTGAAATTTGCTTGCTGTTTACATTTGAACCAAAATTTGAATGAATTTTAATATTAATTAAACCTTAGTGAAAACAAACATTTTAATAGGGTGGCCCCTATGATTTAATTTGATTAAATGAGTATAATTGATTGGTGATTTTCATAAACTCAAGTTGGGTGCTGATTTAAAGATTTGACTTGAGTTTGAAAGTGATTTGGAATTAATTGATTGAATTAATTGTTTGATTAAAACCATCAATTTAATAAGTGATCATTATGGAATTATTTGGAAACAACTGAGGTTTTGATTTGCATTTCTTTATTTGAAAAAAGGTTGTAACATGACAAGTATGAAATAAACATTTGAAATTGTTTGAGTTTCATTATGAAAACAATATAAAACAGATGCAAAACAAATAGTAAACAAATGCAAACAAATAATTAAACATGATGACATGATGCAATACTTTGATTAAACATGAAAACAAACATTCTAAGGGTATTTTCATACTTGGGATGTTACACACGACATCGTGGATGACCACTACTACGAGCATGACATGGTGGATCACCACCACTACTACGACCACGACGTCGAGCTCTACACCGACTACTCCTCCCCGAGCATCATCGACATGGAGGAGTACCACAACCACCACGCCGACTTCGACTCCATGAGCTCCACCGACATGAACAACTACTACAACAATGACACCGCAAGCTTGGATGACGAGATGGAGCCCTACTACACCGACAACGCATCCTCGAGCATGGCGGAGTTCTACACCGACAATGACTCCGACATGGACGAGCTCACCTACAAGCGCTTCCTCGCCAAGATTCGGTGGCCAAGACATCACATGTCCGATGGTTCATGCTCACCACCATGGAGCTTCAAGGAGAATGCCAAGGTCAACACAAGACAAGTCCCTTCAACCTCAAGATGGCGCAACGACAAGAAATCCGACAAGTTGGCCACATCAAGATCCTCAACATCTAGACGGCGCCACAAGAAGGACATCATTGAGGCCTCATCTAGCGAGAAGGCCAAGAAGCCAAGGCATCCAAATGACTTTCGGAGTCATCCCACACATGAGGTGCGGGAACGCCGCAAGCTTCGTCATCGACAAGCTTCACGCCCTCATCACCACGCTCATCACCAAGACCGTCGCCATGATCACCATCGCCATATGGAAGAGAGTGGTACACCCACCTCACTGCATCTTCCACGACAAGCTCCGCGACGACATTGGTTTGAGCATCGCTCGCCATCACCACTACCTCGACCTCGACACCGACAAGGCCGTGGTGACCCTCTTCAAGATAACCCTCTACGACCGGATATTCTTCATCATCCACCTTCTCCAAGCTCGACTCATGACATTGGTCTAAATGGCTTCATGGATGGTGCTTGCCCACATTCAAGGCTTCCAAGGCAAAATGTGTGTCACCACCACAATGACCACCAAGACCAAGGCCATTATCAAGAAGGTGCCCTCAACATGGCTTCTAGTGAATGCCTCCCTCGACTCCATCACAATGACCACCGGCGCCATCCTCTCCATCATGATCACCATCGCCAAACCAATGAGGATGACCCAATTGAGCTTCCACCGCCTATCTTTGATGAAGACCCAAATGAGAGAACTTCTCAACATCAAGCGAGTGCGAATGCTCCATATGGCTTCTTTTTCCCCATCTTCAAGGAAGACCCCATTGAGCGCCACCATCGACAACAACCAAGTGGGATTGCTCAATTTGCTACTTCACTTCCCATCTTTGATGAGGACCCCTATGAGCACCACCATCATCAACAACCAAGTGGGCATGCTACAAATGATCTCTCACTTCCTCTCTTTGATGAAGACCCTTATGAGCGCCCACTTCGACCACAACGAGGCACGGATGCTATGAGCCTACTTTCCCCTCTCCTTCAAGATGAAGACCTCTTATGCCCCATTTGCAAGCGCCATGGTCACATAATGTGGGATTGCCAAGGCGGCGACCAAGATGGTGCGTCAAATGGAGATGCCATCCATGATTCTTCTCCTACCACATTGGATGAAGCACCGCATCACCTTGACCACGGATTTCCATCGCATGATCAAGGCCATGAGTCTCCTTCATCGCCACAAGCGCAACACAAACATCAAGAGTGTGAAGCTCTTCCTCCCATGACACAAGATAAACATCACCATATGCATGAGGAGACCACTCTACCACTCTATGATGAAGACGTTGATGCATGTGACATTGTCAATGAGGCTCATCCCTTGCCATCGTCTCTAAGGCATTCTTCTTCTTCGTCTCCAATGACACACGTGACAACTCCGACCATCGACAAGAGAGCTTCCAATGCTACCAATGAGATGATCATGGTTGCCAACCAAAATGGTGAACATACCTACATGAGTGAAGGCCAATACTATGCCTTGCACCAACTAGCTCACAATTCCTTGGACATGCCGACCAATGGTGACGAAAGCGTCTATTGCAATGAGGCCACGAGCTCATCGCGAGTGTCGACACGAGTTCTTCAAGCCTATCCTCAAGATAATGACCAACGATGCAACCTCTCTAGAGCCGGCGTCAATGGATCATCTATCATTGATGGAGGTAACTTCGAATTGGGTGACACACTCCCCTTGACTTCAAAGCATCTCGTGCCAACCTCCACAAGGCCACGCTCAAGCCACCATTCTAGCCAAGGAAATCTTCATCATCATCATCATCATCGACCATTTGAGGATGCTACAAGGCATGGCTTACACTACCACATCACGGAGATGATGGAGCTTCCTTCGACACAAGCCATGACCCTACCTCCTCCTCCAAGAAAGCCACCCTTTCCATACTTGGAGATCAACCCAAGAGATGAGATGATTGCGTCCTCCTCGTCACATGCTATGACACTACCGACTCCAAGCAATGCAACGACTTCGACAAACCCGCACACCTCTTGTGCCAAGACTTTGGAGCCTTCTAGTGTCCCCTCTCAAGCTTCTAGTGAGATGAGTGGTGAGAGAGAGATCCACCATCACGTGAGTGAGAGCCACAAGCCCATAATGAGTGGAAAAATCATGAGTGTTCATAGAGGCCTCGCCTTGATAGCCACCAAAAGTGAGATGAGAGTTGAGAGCAAAATCCCATGTGTGCTTATCGACACTAACGGCTTACCAACTTTCTCTCCATCTTTGTTGTCTATTTTGCAGAGATTTGGTGACCCTATCAAGCATCCTCGACATCGTCGCCTTCTCCACATACAAGGCTCTCCACATTGCATGAACATCGACACCGACTTGAAGGGTTGGAAGGAGCACATTCCGCTCATCATGATCCACATGTAGATTGACAAGAGCTTCTACGACAAAGCATCCTCCATCCACACTCCTCAAGTCAAGATCTACACGGCGCGTCACAAGAACTTCGACATCAACGCCTTCTACGCCTACATACCACATGGCACGATGTGCATGGAGTTCGACAAGCGCATCCACGACAACGACTTCTACGCCTACAACCCTCATGTCAAGATGTACTTGGAGTTCCACATGCGCATCCCCGAAAACGACTTCTTCATCTACATCCCCTACGTCAAGATGTACTTGGAGTTCGACAAGCGCGTCAACGACAATGACTCCCACGACTACATACCAATTGTCAAGATGCACTTGGAGTTCGACAAGCGCGTCAACGACAATGACCACCACGACTACACTCTACCGCTTCCGCAAACCATGGAGCAACACCCTCTTGAGCTCTTCGACGACGACTACATCTCATGTCAAGCTCATCCTCACCCATATATGGAGGATCATGTCAACATCGTCATCACCTTTGGACCACCCCCACTACGAGCCTACCGTCACATGAACTTCGACAAGCGGCTCAACTTCAACGACATCTCCGTCGTCAACATTCCTTCTCCCGCTCACATATGGATGGAACGAGAGTCGAGGACGACTCTTTTTCAAGGGGGGGGGGAGATGATGTAGCCCACCGTATTCAACCAAGCACAACATCGACACACCACAAGGTGAACTCACTCCTATCTCCGTATGTTTCCGGTGACTTGGTGAACGGTGCTCTACCTCATGAAATACCCCTCTACATGCATAGGTGGGATCATCACATGGAGACCCAAGAAGGTGCCCAAGATGCTCAAGAACACATCCAAGAAGATGCACATGAAGCTAGGAAGGAAGTGGGTGAAGACGGCGTCAAGATCGGAGCTCCGAGGTGGAAGAACGGAGGGAAAAGGGGGCTCCCGGCCTCACCCTGGCCACAGGCCGGGCTGGCCTGGCCCCAGGCCGGCCTCCTCATCCCACCCTGGCCCCAGGCCGGGCACCAGGCTGGGCACCAGTCCGAGGGAGCCGGCCTCCCACCCTGGCCCTAGGCCGGGCACTAGGCCGGGCACCAGCCCGAGGGGGCCGGCCTCCCACCCTAGCCCCAGGCCGGGCACCAGGCCGGGCACTAGGCCGAGTGCGCCCCCACCCCGGCCTCAGGCCGGCCAGGCCTGATGGAGGGATAATAACCCGGTAGGCCAACTCCAAGGTATAACCCGGCCCAAAGGACGCTGCGCAAGATCCGGCCAAGGATAAAGAAACTTCTGGAAGGCCCAAGTTTGTAGGCCTCGTAACCCGGATTGTGGGTTACGGTAAAGGAAAGTTAGGGTTTGTATGCGGTGTCCGGGTAGGATTCAGGGTGCGCCTTGGAGGACAAGCCAGGGGGTACGGGTGCTTTATAAACCGACCCCTAGGATTAGTTGAGAGAGATCTAAGAGCCCTAGCAATATCACCTGATATCGAATATCTAGTGTAATACGAGAGTTGAGTTATTATATCGAGATCGGAGACTCGGCGACTTGATTGCCGGCTACCAGATCGAATTCCATCATGTTTTCCTCTGAGCTAAACCCTCTCCCAAACGCCTGTGTCGTCTTGCCCCAAGATCAGTTACCCCCGGTAACGTCTGCCGTGATTATCCCACGACAGTTGGCGCCCACCGTGGGGCCTGCGTCCAAAGGTGTTTACATCATAGGAGAAGCTCGGAAGAACATGGAGAATCTTGTCGTCGGCGAGATCTACATCGACCACAAAGGAGAGAAGACGGTGGACGATTCCGGCTGGGGGCCAGAGTCGGATCACCTCGAATCCGGATCCGTCGTGACAATCAGCCGGATCAGCGTCTTCATCAGTATGGTATGTACTTCCGGTTCGATCCCTGACAATTTTGGATCTGATTTTGTGTCAGGGGAGGCCACTTATATCCAATCAGATGGAGAAGAATCAGTTGGAACGACATATCCGACAGAAGAACCCATCGCGAAGTGGGAACAGCCGGAGGAACCGGCATGGACCCCGCGTGACCGGGTCGAAAGAGAGGATGATACCGAGTCCATCCTGGACCTGCTGGAGAACCGGTATGAGGAGAATAACAGCGAAGAGGAACAGCATGAATTCGCGCCAAGCATCATACGCCGAGTTGCGGTTTACACGGCTCCCGCGACCAACCTCAACCAAGAGAGCGTAACCGCGGCCGCGGCCGGGACAGCACAAGCATTAACCCGGCAGCAAGGGCCGGCTAACAGGAACACGGTTTTGGCCCAGGTTGACGGAGAGTCGGCATCGGTTACCAGTCAAGCGCCAGAAAACGAGTTACACGCGAACACGTTTGGATTCCTAGCAAACCGGACACCAGGAGCGGGTCCTTCCAATCCACAACATCCGGCCTTGTTCGACAACAATCTGATCCTAGATCCGACAGTTCTGCCACAGTTATCACTCCAGAGAACGCGGCGGAACGTGTTAGGGATTTGGACGTAGCCCGTCGTGCATTGGAGCAGCAGAGGAGGCAAGTAGAAGCAGAAAGACAAGGGATGGCCACACGACAACGCGAGCTGGATGCACTGGAAACCCGGCTCCGAGAGAAAACGACTAGAATACATCCAAGGCACCAAACCAGATTGCCAGCATTGGGAGGAGTCATAAACCCGGCCGCACTATTTATCACGCCTCAGGATCAGCCGATTCCAGCGGCAAATCAAGGAACCGCCCCTCAGCCGACAACCGGAGGAGTACAACCGGTAGACACGCAGGCCGGGTTACCCGCACCACAGACTGGAGTTACTACCGGCAATACTGTACCACCGCCACCACCACCACCACCATCGCGTTTTCACACACCAGCGGGTCATTACAACAATCCCATGGACAACGTGTACGCGGCAACGCTTGCACTAAATCAAATCCCCGTGAGAGAGTCACCCCACGCAGAGGAGACCCGGCGGGCGATAGATATGCTGCGCACCGCGGTGGCGCAACAGGTTAATTACCCGGATCACAGAAGTGGAATGCATGGGACACCATATGTCAGCCAACAGCAAGGTAACGCTGGAAACATCCAAACAAGTTCGGCACGGCGGAGGGAAGAGCAGCAGGAAATGCCGCCTCCTCCACATATTCAGGCAGTACCAGCAGCATCAGCAGCACAGGCCATCGTGGACAGTTCCAGAGCCAGGAGAGCCGTGGTCGGGTCTGCGGCACATGGGATACCAGCAGTACCGCGTCCAGCTGTACCCCCTGCAGGATCACACGTTTCCCGAGTAAGACCAGCTTCGACTATTCTTGCAGGACCTAAGTGTCTTTAGGATAGCATCAGGGCTGAGCCTTACCCGGAAAAGTTCAAAGAACCGGGTAAAGTAGTAAATTACGAGCCAACCATGGATCCGGAAACATGGTTGAGCAGTTATGAGATGGCCATGTCGATTCGCAATGCGTCCGAGAATCTTCAAGCCAAATTCATGTATCTAATGATGTCAGAGGGAGCAGCAAAGTTATGGTTCACCAATCTACCGGAAGGATCTATCAAGTCATGGGAAGAATTGAAAACTGCGTTTATCAAGCACTTTCACGGGACGTGCAGAAATTTATTCACTATTGATGACCTAGAGCGATGTGTTCAGAAGAAGGGAGAATCGGCGCGCAGCTGGGTGCGCCGGGTTATGGAAATACTTCATTCATCTACAGATATTCAGCCCAAGGATGCGCTGCAAACTATGGCAAAGACCTGCAAGTACACACCTTTAGTACAAAAGTTAACTCGATGGAAATCTAGTCGGAATGCTTCGGAGGTTACAATGGGAGAACTGATAGATGCATGCAACAAACATGCCGCAACGGACACTACGGAAGAGGAAACTGACGATAAAAAAGCAAAAGCAAACACAAGTAATAACGGAAGAACCGGCAACGGATCAGCGCCGGGTAACAACAGCCAGAACAAGCGCCCGTTTGAAGGAGGCTCCGAGTTTGTCGCCAATACTGAAGCCGGATCTTCCAGACCCAGGGCAGAAGGAAATTTCAATACTGGAAATCACAATGGAGGAAACTATCAAGGGCCACCAAGGCCGAGTAATAATTGGGACATATTCAGAATGGCATGCCCGAAGCACAGCAGGAACGGTAGGCCAGCTAACCAGTCCTTGGAGCAGTGCGCCGACCTACAGAGATGGAAGAATGAGGAAGTGAACAGAGCCATGCGAGGTGCAGGTCGGGGAGGAGGACCGGGTCCAGGTGGAAACCCGGGCAACGGCCCACCCCCAGCCGGTAACCCGGCAGCTGGAAATCAAGGTAATAACCAAGGGGGAGCAGGAGGTTTCCAGGCCAACCCCAAACAGTTGGGTCAATATCACGTGCATACCACAGGAGGTTCTAACAAGGACAAAAAGATACTGAAGCAAGCGGTCAACTCAGTTTCTTCGGCTGTCCTGAGATACCTGAGATGGTCAGAACAGGACGTAACATGGAGCAGAAGGGATCACCCGGAAAGAATAGAACACCCGGGAGTCTTAGCATTAGTAGTCGCACCGCAGGTCAATGGGTATGAGCTGAAAAAGGTTTTGATGGACGGTGGAAGTAGCATCAATATACTGTATTGGGAAACCTTCTTACGCATGGGCCTCAAGGAGTCTCACCTACAAAAAAGTTCAACAATTTTTCATGGGATAGTGCCGGGTCATTCAGCGTGCCCCGAGGGAAAAATCGCATTGGAGGTAGCTTTTGGGGAATCAAAGGATAACTATCGAGTTGAGTGGCTCACTTTTGAGGTGGTCGAATTGCGCAGTCCTTATCACGCGCTATTCGGAAGGCCGGCTTATGCTAAATTCATGGCTAGGCCGTGTTACGTGTATCTACAGCTAAAAATCCCGGGTCCTAAGCAGACCATTACCATACATGGAAATCGAGATATAGCAACTGAATGCGATGAAGGAGACGCAGCAATGGCCGAGCAAGCCTGTATAAAAGAGGAACTCAAGCATTACCGGTCTCAAGCAGGCCCGGAGGACAGAACCACATCAAAAAGGCCGAGCACTGAAGGCGAAAGAGCAAAGTCCAAGGCAGCACAAGATGCTAAGATGGTGGCTTTTATCAAGGATGATTCCTCCAAACAATCCTGGCATAGGAGAAGAAATTGCACGGCCGCTCACAGCCAGCCGCGTTATGGAAACACCTCACCCGGGTTGGCTAGTAAACCCGGTACTCATCATGAAAAAGTCTAACAAATGGAGAATGTGTATCGGTCACGTCAGCCCGGGACCGATTCCCAAGAATAACTAAACAATGTAACGGGCAGCAGGTTTCAGACGCGCTCTTTTCCTACCCAGGGTACCTAAGGGGACTGGAAGGTTTTTAATGAGGCGGCCTGCTGACCCAAAACTTTCTCGTATCAACAAAGAGATGGTTATCAAGCCTTATTTTATGATCTTTACTTCGATTATAGGTAAGCATTATTTATTGCTATCAGTACATCAGTATCATCAAGTATGTTGCATATATATAGGTCTTGAGGGCTGATTGCTTGAATAGCACAGTTACAAACTCAAAGATCCGGCCTTGATGCCTATGAGTTATAAGGGCCGATTACTCGCAAACGAGTACGGCTGCAATCTTATAACCGGACAAAGGAGCCAAATTTTCTTGACTTTTCTTACTTAAGCTCGATGTGACTCGCACTAAAGTGGCATGATTTGCTCGCTTACGATTACAATCAGCCATGAAGCCCAATGGGACTTGTCTGACCCTGTTTTCGTATAGATGTAACAACATGGTATCCACGCGAAAGCCGGCTTACAGTACAAGATAGTCAAAAGGGTCATCTATACCACAAGTTATGCAGAGTACAAGGCTAATAGCTGGAAACTCAACGTTTATCAAGCGTAACTTCATTATCTATATGAAACAACTCCGGGTTTCGGCTTAGCAACAACAAGTTTGTTCTCTTCGAAAAGACCACACACCACAGACTCGGAAATTCGGGCCTTGGGGACTGCGGGTTTTGAAACAGAATCAAGTTGTTTCGTCGCTAAGCTCGAAAGACCCCAATGTCCGAGTCGTGGGGACTTGGGGACTTAAAGAAAAGTCCACCTGTCAAAACTCACGATACTCGGAAATAAAGAGGGGAATAAAAGGAAATAAAAAGAAATTTGGATATCAAGAATAAGTTCAAAAATAGACAAGTATCAAGTTCATCAAAAGGCCTAGAAAGGCACGAAGTATATCACGGAATTAAAGTGCGTTACAAATTGCGACACCAGTATCAAGGGTGCACAGGCGCACCGTCAAAAGAATACTTGTTTTGAATAAAAGCATCAGATGATCGAAGTATTTTGATGGCATTTGACTATTCGGCTTCCTGAGTAGAGTCCACATCTTTGCCCTTGCCCTCCGGGTCTTGCTCCTGGACTTGCTCTTTAGCTCTCCCGGCATCATCACCCGGATTCTTCGCGTCAGGACGGACAGGCGGAAGGACAGCTGGTGTAGAGGTGGTTGGCTCTGATCCTAACTCGGCCTCTTTTTCGCAGTTTCTTCCCTCTTCATGGCCGAGTCAGCAGCCCATTTCTCCAAAATATCAAAGGGCGGGGGTGCGTCCTCCGTCACGATTTTGCCTTCAGCATCGTACGCACTCATAATTGTGTTCAGATCCATACTATCGGCCAAAGTGGTGGCCGAATGACGCACTGCGGACTGTATGGCCTTGAAGTCCTTGGGTACAAACTTGGAGCCATCAGCTTTGAATTCTGGAAACCCGGATATTACCTTTGCCGGATCAAGCTTCGGAAAATAAGCCTTAGCCAGGGTAAAGGCCCGGGTCATACCAATCCGGCATGCCGAGCGTTTCCAGATTTCAATCCAGGCAGGCACGGTGGAGCAGGCTTGGATAAGATTTTCTTCACCCGGATATACCTCAGTAGGCCACTTCATGGCGTCCAGTATAAACTTCGTGCCGACAAAGAAAGTCCGGAGCACAGTCTTTAAAGTTTTAGCCTTTGCAATGGCATCCTCCTCTGGGGCCGCAAGGTTGGCACCTGCAGTTGAAACAAAGGAAGGACGTATCAGTAATCCCGAGTATCATGTAATAAAGTAAAGGCATGAAGTCAGTCGGCAGCAAAAACTTACTAAGCAAGATGCGATAGGTATCGGTAACCTGGTCCGATAATTTCTTCAGTGCGGTTTGAGCAGTATTGTACTTCTTCTTGTATTTAGAAACATCCTTCTTCAAGGTTTCCACGTCAGCCTCAAGGGCTTCTCTCCGCTTTACCTCGGCAAGAAGAAGTTGTTCGGTCTTGAGCAAAATTTCATCAGACCGGGTCATCTGTGCCTGTAAAGAACAAGGAGCACAAGTATCAGTCGGGTATCATGGCAAGCCGAATATTGCATAAAGTACCAAGCACAACTTCAACAAAGTTATGCTCGGAACTTGGGGACTACTGATGGAGGGATAATAACCCGGTAGGCCAACTCCAAGGTATAACCCGGCCCAAAGGACGCTGCGCAAGATCCGGCCAAGGATAAAGAAACTTCTGGAAGGCCCAAGTTTGTAGGCCTCGTAACCCGAATTGTGGGTTACGGTAAAGGAAAGTTAGGGTTTGTATGCGGTGTCCGGGTAGGATTCAGGGTGCGCCTTGGAGGACAAGCCAGGGGGTACGGGTGCTTTATAAACCGACCCCTAGGATTAGTTGAGAGAGATCTAAGAGCCCTAGCAATATCACCTGATATCGAATATCCAGTGTAATACGAGAGTTGAGTTATTATATCGAGATCGGAGACTCGGCGACTTGATTGCCGGCTACCAGATCGAATTCCATCATGTTTTCCTCTGAGCTAAACCCTCTCCCAAACGCCTGTGTCGTCTTGCCCCAAGATCAGTTACCCCCGGTAACGTCTGTCGTGATTATCCCACGACAAGGCCGGCCTCCCAGGCCGGGATGCCCTGTTTTTGTGAGGAAATACACCGTTTTGGCCCCATTTTCACCCACCTACCCCCCTAGGCTATATAAGGGACTCTGGTGGCTAGATCTAGGGTTTAGGGATGATTTGAGAACTTCGGGCTTTGCCCTTGTATCCCTCTTGTGAGGTGACTCCTCTTACGAGGCTACTCCTACGATGTGTATCTAGGACCGTATCAAGATCTCTCCAAGGAGCTACTCTTTCACCTTGTGATTCTAGTAGTGCTTGCCAACCTTCCCCTTGGGGCTTCTGTTGGATCGGTGGACCGACCGGTGAGAGAAATCGGTTTCAATTAGCATGTTGTTGACTTGAGTTTGCGATCCCTCGTAGGCTTCACGAGTTATCTTCCCCCTTTTGTGTTTCCACGCGTTTGCCCTCGATTTCCCCTCGATTCCCCCTCTCGTGTTCATCGTGTTCATCGCGTTCTTCGTGCGTTATTCGTTCGTTCTTGTCGATTCGTGAAGATCGGGCCAACTTAGAGGTCAACACCTCATCAAACATGGTACTGGATTCAGTCAATAATCCAAGTGTTTGCACATAAAGTTAACACTAAAAAATGCTATGCAAATATTAACTAGAGAATAATCATATGTTAATAACAAAAATCCTATTTCTTCTCAACTCAAGTCCACACAATCTAACATGCTAAAATAGCTAAGTAACACTTAGAAAACAAGTTCACACAACTTGTACATGCTAGAAAACAATATTGCCACACAAAAATATCTTCACACAAATTAAATACCTAAAATGCCAAAATGGCAGAAACAAGCAATTTAAAGATCTGTCCACCAAATTTTCTATAATGCTCTAAAAATTAAACCCATCTAGGTTTGGATAGCCCTAAACATGTACAAGACCATCCAGTTGAGTTTGCATCAAAAATCATTTTTAATAATTTTATAAAAAACACCAAAGTGCTCTCTGGTGTTTTACCAAATTGCATGCCATTTCGCAAATACTAGAAATTTGGAAGCAAGGTTAATTCCTACTGTTAGGAAATTTCAAGGGCTTTTCAATGCAATTGGCCTTACTTTATTCTGAGTTGTGAAATAAAAATGGTGCTCATTTTGGTGTTTCTGGTACCTGTTGCCAAATCATTTTTCATTTCTAAACTATTCATCCAAATGTAGATCTACAAGTTGTAGATGGTTTATATTTTGTTTAGTTACCTCTGTGAATTTTAGTTTGGTCAAAATCATCTTTTAGGTTGCCTTTTAGGGCCTAAAGTAAACATACAAGTTTCTGTAAAAATAAAAATGGAAAAACAAGCAGGGATGGGCCAGATCCACAAACGGGCCGGCCAGATCTACTGTCACCGCGGGGGAATCCAGCCATAGACGCTGACCTGCGGGCCAGCGGCCACGCAGCACAGCGAGGCCCCACTTGCCGGTTTGACTAGCAGTTGCGCGCGGTCAAGGGGTGCGGCGTCATCACGACGTCATTGCGACGTCATCCGCCGGCGGGACGGAACTCCGGCGAGCTCGTACGGGCGATACATCTCCTTATTTCGCGATTAAACTGCATCAACACGTTGCTCTCGACGCGGGCTACCAACCGAGCGGAGGCTCGTTTCCAGGGAGCGAACGAAGGGCGGCCGGCCGGCAACGAGGAAGAGCGGCGGCCGGACAGCGGCCACGGCTCGGCGGCGTTCTAGAGGGAGAGGGAGGGGGAAAAAGGGCGGCGGGGAGCGCCTTCTTACCCTCGACACGATGGGAGGCTCGGGGAGGTCGGAGAAGGCGCGAGGCGGCGGCAATGCCTCGCCGGAGTGCCGTCGGGCTCGGGGAAGAATGTGGACGGCGCGGCCTCCTCGATGCGCTTCGGCTCGATTACTTCTGCAGCGAGGGCCTACTCGACGAGGTGGAGGCGATAGACTACACGGCGACCGACGGCGTGCTCGCCTGCGGCCAAATCGACGGTGGCCAAATCGGGCTAGGGTTTGGTTGCAAGAAAAATTAGAGAGAGAGAGTGGGCTCTAGGGGAGAGAGAGGGGGCAGGTAGAGATGCACTTGGGGGGTTTTTATCATCTAGCAAAGCTTCCACTCGAAGCAAAGGGTCATGGGCAGCCATGCCTCAACTTGCAGCTACAGGAAGAAGAAGAAGAGGTGACTCAGCTCACAACTAGGTCCCTGACTATTTACAAAGAGGTCCTTTTCCTCTCTGAAATTTGATGTTTTCACTAGGCAAACAAAGTCATAAATTGAAATCCTTTTGCCCAAAATTCTCATTAGTTGAGATGCACAACTTATGTGAAAATTGGCTCAATTGCATAAACTTGATAATTCAAAGTTGTTTAAATTTCAATTCTGACATAAATGGACATTGAATTTATTAGGCTACTTAGGAGCTTCCAAAAATGATAATTTTTTGGCACACATTCCTTATTTGATGTGTTCCTTATGTGGTAGAAAATTCAAGTCATGTTGAGTTACTTCATAGAACAAACTTGTTCAAAATTCAAAAAGGTGCTGTCAAGAAAACAAGGGTTTTTGGCAACTTAAACAATTCAAAAACTTGTGCCCTTTTGTTTTTCATCCTTATTTATGATATAGAGCATGTGGTATTTATTTCATGGCATTTTGAGAAAGTTTGTAGAACAAACTTGTTCAAAATTCCAAATGTTGCTGTGGAGAAAAATCATGTTTTCAGGACTTTAATGGATTCAAATTTTGGTATCCTCTTGTGTGTGTTCCTTATTTGTTATAAGGAAGCAATGTTATTAATTTCAGATCATTTGAAGAAAGTTTCCAATAGTAACTTGTTTGATTTTTCTGTTTCTGGAAATATTGGAAATTCAATTTAATAAGGCACTTGGCTTTTCTTTAACAATGCTTTGCCAAAATATTTATGTGACTAGGGATAGCAATTCAATGCTCTCCACTACCTTTGTTTTTAAGCTTGCAAGGTTGGAAAAACATTTGATAAGATTTTGGTGAAGCATCTAAGAATGCCTCTTTTTCCTGATAATCTTTTAGCGAAATTTATTAAGTGTTTCATCTTTCTTAATTTAGGCCTTGGAATAATATTCAACAAGTATGGGATTCATAAGATAGTTTTGGAAAACTCTTTGATAAATATTTACTTTAGAAAATATTTTGGTCATTGGTAGCCATGTATTAATAAACTTGAGGTTTTTTGAAACATGATAATATGCTTCCAAGGTTTGAGTGGGTTGAGCTTAGAAAGAATTTATCCTCAGCAAGTTTATATAATTAGTTTGTTTAGTTGCACTCAAACAAACACAACCAAAGTTTATTTGTCAAGTAATTAGCAAAACAACTCTGTTTTCAGGTATTCCAAAATTGGGATGTGACAGGTCTTCCCCCCTTAAAAAGAATCTCGTCCCCGAGATTCGCAAGCGAGGACTAAGGGAGGGCCAACAAACACAATGTTAGTGTTGGAGTGCAGGTGCTTCCTCCCTTTGACCTTTCTTGGGAGGCGGGGTACTTCCCTAAATTAGCAAATTCTTCAAAAAAAACTCTAGCTATCATTTTACTCAACCGCCAATTTTTTTAAGGTTTTCTGATAACGTCACTACAAAATTAAGGTTAGTGCAGAACTACCTGGAAACGTACCGTTAATTATTACATGAGTTCTTAGCTATATCACGCATCTTACATAACACATATGGAGTGGTGTACCACTCTCATAACAAGGTATATAAGAAGCTAAAAATATAGCTTGTGGGTGCAAAGGTTAGGTTGCTAAGGTAAAACAAACAGACAGAACAAATACCCACGGCAGTGGATGTTACTTCCTACAAGCAACTATCACTTAATATGTCCATGATTTTAGTTGGATGTTTTAGTTTCATAAGATATTCTTAAGCACGATCATAACACAAGTATAAACTAATGCTAAGGTAAAACATTTAAACAAAATCCAATAAACAAGCAAACAACACCACAGATAAATAGACTATTTATTCACTAGGTTATTGTTTATTAGAGGTTTTGGAATTCATCAATCATGAACAATTGGCAAACAACCAGTAGCTAAAAACTAATGAATTTAATCATAAAGATACTCTAAAATACCATCTTCACACAAGATAAAACTCCTATTACTCAGGCATAAAAAAACAGGACTGCACAAATAACACACTAGTATGAAAAATCTACACCAGCATGCTATAAGAGATAATCATATCCTATAACCATAGAACATGCAACTAAATAATTCATGGCATGATAACAGAAGCAATAACTTCCTAAACATGTTATATCCACACATATACCCATAAAAATAAAAAGAGTGTAATACTAGAGCAAAAATCACCATTTTCTAGTGGTGAAACTAGTCTCACTCTAGAAAAGCAAACAATGCTATCATGATGTTTAAACTTAAACAAGCAAGTCATGAATATAAGTGTACCTAATAACAGTACACAAAACTTACTCATGTTAGTAAGCACAAACACCAGAGTAATTCTATAAATCAACCATTAAACATGCATAAATTAATTCTAGCAATTTATGTTTTTCTTAAACAATTACTAGCAAACAAGCAAGGTATAACTCACACAACCAGTAGCTATGCAATTAATGAAAATTTATCTAAACCTTCTCAAAAATCCATACACTCAGTTTAAAATTATTCACAAACAACCTACCAATCAAGAGGAATTTATTTAATTTGCGAACAATTTAATTTTAGCACACGATAGTGAAACATTTCTTAACATGATACCCCCTAAGGAATATTATGCTAACAAATGGATCACACCTAAACATATTAGTATTTACTAATAAGAAATAAACTTCTCACTTGCATAGGTGAAAATAAACAATTATATTTTCCATGGTGGAAAACAGAAATCAATCTCATAGTGAAACATGCTATTTTCACACATGTGTATGGTTGGGGATTTTCATCCTCAAGCCAAAAATACAAAGGGACCAGTGGGCTATGGCCTACTAATACCAAGTAAAAATAGGCACTAAGCCTCTGGTTACTCATGAAAAACTTTGCATACTAGATAAAAATATAAGGCTATTTAATCTAGTGAAGCAAATACTAGTGCATATTGATAGTAATGCTTACACATGCTTTACTATTAAGAGACATGCAAGCTAACATAGGTACAAGCATCAAAATGACAGTACCTAAATGGTACTGGACTTAAAGAAAACATAGCACAAAATTTACTAAGAAAGTATACACAGATCTAGTTCTCACAATACTTCCAATTAATAAATTAGAAGGTAACAAATGTTATTTCATTTTTATTCGAGTTTTCAATCATGCACACACTTTCTAGGGTAGATTTATTGTAGGAAAACAACATAATAACAAGTCCTAACAACTCCATATAAATTAGGAACCAAGATTTAATAAAACACAAATTCATTTCAATCAAGAGCACACAAAGAAACAAAAACAGGAAAACTGCTGTTTTCTAGATCTATCACAACCATTCCATCGTTCACTTAATCTCTAAACCCCGAATTTCATAGCACCTACAATGTCTACCAAGTTTTGATTTACAAAGTAGATACACATGATATCCTATTGACTAGTAAATGACTAGGTTATCATCTTATTTTCTCGTGACTTCTCCTTTTTACCAACTAGATTAAAAAGTGTCGTAAGTCACTTAATTCCTTGGTTTAGAAATAGTTGTCAGTAGTTCACATGCTTTGGTTAGGTGTCAACCTAAGATTAGGCAAAGCATGTTAGTCTTGTTAGCTTTCTATTTAATCATGTTTGTCCGACAAGATACGACTAGCGTCATCGTACGTCGAATATTTAATCGTGCTCTTCGGATTGGCTTTTGAGGGGGTTGCGCATCATGGCATGTGAATACTTCTTTTGCACCTTTCTCCATAGGAGGGAGGTATATAACTTTTAAAAGGGGATCTCTCTATTTTGGTCTTTTAAAAGGGGACATAAAAAGGTGCAACATTTAGCCAACATGGCAAAACGAGTCTTTTGCAAACAGACAAACATAGAGGCTTTGGTCAGTAGTGGTTGGTTTTCTTCACGCCTTTTCTTCTTTGAAGGCTGTCATTGTTGGAGCTTTATCTGTTTGAGTGCAGCATTGTTAGCAACGCTAGCAGCTCGTGTGGCTTGATGGTCCTCTATATAGGCCCAACGGTACTTTCATTGATTGTGGGGGAGATGGTGGTGGTTCACGACGGGTGGCATTATGAAGCGAAAACAAGTATAAGTCTAAGCAACAAATTCTTGTTTTTGAATACTATACAAACATTTTTGCTTGCAAAAATCTAACAAGATGCGATTCAAAAACAAGAGCGGGGCAATCACAAATTTGCAAATTTTCAGCACCCCACAAACATATAGAAGCCTAGATGAACCAAATTCTACACCACACAATAGCACAAAGCCTGATGGACACACATATGCAAGCCATAACACACAAGCAAGGCTCCATTGGAGCTACGTCGGGGGAGGCGACTCATGGAGTCATCGCTAAATTACTCCAAACTAGACTAATCCAAAATCCTAGAAGTGGCTGAAGAACATATCTACTTCTGACCATCATCACTGTAGAGCTAGGCAATTATTTTGGTCTTCTCGGGACATCGGCAAGTATACAAGTTTTTGGATGGAAACAAGATAATAGAAGTAAAGTTTTGATAAAACTTTATGCAACAATTTGTTTTTGAAACTCCAACTATTTTCTGGACAGAAAACTTCAAAGACGAGAGATGTTTCAAAAAACAGAGCGGAGCAGTTGCAAACAAGTAAGAAATAAACTCTTAACCGAGAGAGATACCAACTCTGTAAGGCCCGCCCTTCGAACCACTGTTCAAGGACGCCCTTGATATGCATTTTAGAATCTTTTGAAAAGATAATAAGGAGGAAAAATATACTAAAATTCCCTTAGATAAAAATAATTTAGATAGTAAATAGGTTTTTACTCAAAAATAGTTTTCTTTCCTATCTGACGTCCATGCTAACTAAGGTCTCCTAAGGTCAGGATGGCTCTGATACCAACTCTGTAAGGACCCTAGACCGGCAGTCTGAAACCCTCCGTATGCATACATTCACGATCCCAGAAAGATCAGTCGTGAACAACATACAAAGTTGGCACACAGAAAAACATCATCCATTACACGAATACATAAAGGTATTACATAAATGATCACATGATCAAGTTTAACGCAACTGCCAAAAGGGCAGGCAACTTATCAAACACAGCGGAAGACAATTAAAACACAACATAGTTGAGCCCAAGTCACGCCTTAACCTACAGGCTGCTGACCCGGAGACGATCCTAGTTCGCAAAGCCGTCAACTCCGTACTTCTCTTCATAGATCTCCTTCGGAGGCTCCTTCTCAAAGTCTGGCAAGTAGATACCAGGGGCGAAACCATAATGAGTACATTTGAATGTACTCAGCAAGACATCCATCATGTCACTTACCAACATGCAAATATTCTTATATGGTGGAATAGGTAGGCTATAAATAGGGTTCACTATCAATGGTGTTCATATATGATGACACCACAGTTGCAGTCAAGTTTATCTGTATCTTAGTTGAAGAAGATACTTCAGAAGAAAAATAATATAGTTTTATTTCTCTTGTAGATATCACATGTACAAGAGGTTTTGTAAAACTTTGTTAAATAATATTTTCTCTTTGCAAAACTTCTTGGAATCAGTTTCCAGAATTCTTGCTTAGAGTAGAAAAGGTTTTCTTTGCAAAACATTTTGTTTTGTATATCAGCATCTGGCTTTTCATCATCGACGATACCTCCAAGTTATATGTTTTCCTTCCTTTCCGAACTTCACAAGTTCAATACTTCCTTTCCAAAAATTTCCCTTTCAAAAACATCCTTTTTGAAAACATTGACACAATGCTAGCTACATGGCCATTCAACTGTCCATATCCGAGGACGCGGCTTCTTCGAAAAAGTTGTACTCTGCAGAGGTGTACTCATCCACCAGATCCAGTACACCTACCGTGAACAATCACGGACTGTAACAACAGTATGCAAACATCAGGTATCTGATCATAACCATCCACTATGTTCAAGCTAGTATATGTCTATATCTCGATTGAGTTTTGTTCTCCCCGGCACCAAGTCCCACCCTGCCTAGCCGGGAGCCTCAATGAATGCATCCGGAGGGAAAATTAATCCCACACTTTATATGCCTCAACATTGGGAGTTTTGACGACATTCGGTTCGAGGGTACGACGCCCCTTATAGCAAGTGAGATAGCACACACTAATAAGAACAAACTTCAAGTTAAGCCCCGTGCCCATGTTGGGGTAGGGTGGCAGTACGGTAAAGGTTGTCCGACGAAGACTAGGTTATGTGTCATTTTTGAAAACACCACTTTCTCAAAAATGACCACTTCCACATTCCTCCGGAGAACAAGGATCCGCCTTTTCTCCGGGTTTTTCCGTAAAGCCTTTGTTTTGTAGATTCACAATTTTAGGGTGTCCACTTAGGGACTAGTATATTTGATGGTAATAAATACCATAGGGTGGCTTATGGGCTTGGTATTACCAAGTTTAACTACTGGCATAATAGTAACCTATACACTGGTATAGTAGTAATAGCCACATCAAAAATAGTTTTGATAATCAAGTTTTTTGTAAAACTTCAAAGGTAAAACATGCATGATAGATAATGATAAGTATTGTATCAGCAAGCATCAGGATGGCTTGCCTGGTATCTCCTTGTGTCCCTGGTTTTGGAGTGACTGGAACTTGAAACAGAGCTTCACGACACTCCCTTCCTCTTCGTTTTCTAACGTCGTAAAAAGAATAAAGGACACACATTCAGAACCAATCAAGGAAAGCAACAATACACAACAATACCTACATCAAGGAAACTAATAATAACCAATCACACAATTATTAACTTAGGCAAACAATCAAACAAACACACTTGGCAGAAGTGCCATTTAATAAGACAACTTAAGGTTGGAGGAACATATCTCACAACCTCAATATCATGGATTCAGTGGGTGTGCCACTCTCATACCAAGATATTAATAAACCCAAAATAAACTTAGTTTCACAAGGGTGAGACTACTAAGAGTATACAAAACATGCATAACAATAATCATGGCAATGGGTCTATCAACCAAACCACAAAAAGAACAAGATAGCTAATCTACTAAGCCTAAATTCACATCAAGAATAATTAAGTCACATGATTTGCAAAAGTTACTTTTACAAATCAGTGAGCCTATACAAGGGTAACAAGGTAATAGACTCATCACAAAACACACAATTTCTCATAGTGAGAATAATAGAAACAATGACTAAAAAGGAGGAATCATATAGACATGCTTCTACCAAAAGTTTGTTATGCAAGCAAGCATAATAAGTAAAGTACTAAAATGCAAACAAGGAACCATGTTATCATAATGGGAAATGAAAACATGTCCTCATGCAAGGATACACAAATATCTACCAAACACAAGTTGGCAGGAAAAATAATTCAATACAAAAATGCTAGGGAAACTAGTACTACTCACACATGAAGAATCAATGGATGTATTTCAATCAAGTAATTGAAATACAACCAGAGGGTCCATGTCACCAAAACAGTAGTGAAAAATATCTATACTTGCTATAACAAAAATATCCCATTTGATAAAACAATGCATCAATTTGCAGGGCAACTCCTACATACTAGTGGTAATAAAAAGGGCATTACTAGAGGAATCAAACAACATTCCAAAGATGGATTTTTTCCTAGCAAGCCACACATGATTACCACCACTTACAAACAGAAGCATGCACATTTTCATTTAGCACAAAAATTCCCAAAGCAAAAATACTAGGCACTCATTAGTTATAGAACTATAGAAAAGAAACACATCTAGTGTGGGGGAAATAATGTTTCCACCAAAAATGCAATGACACCAGTGGGTGTTCCACTAGAATAACAAAGCATTAAGAGGTCACAAGGCCTCTGGTCATACTTGCTAAAAATTAACAAAATACTAAACTAGCTTCTAGTGCAATAACCATACTAGTAGAAAATAATAGGATGCAAAAATAAGCAAGGTAATGCTACTCATGCTATTGTTTTCACACAAGTGAAAAATCTAGGGGTCAAGTACTCATAATAACATCATCAAAAATCTACTGGTCCTATGAATACAACACAAAAATATGTGGCTACACAACCACAAATGCTTATGTCAAAAATTCCACACATGAGGGAATTTTTCCATAACATTCTCATAGTGATGACAAAACTACTCATGCTTTTCTACCAACTCAAATGCAAGCTAGCATAGGTGATAACAAAACAATATAAGTACCAACATGGTACTGGATTCAATCAATAATCCAAGTGTTTGCACATAAAGTTAACACTAAAAAATGCTATGCAAATATTAACTAGAGAATAATTATATGTTAATAACAAAAATCCTATTTCTTCTCAACTCAAGTCCACACAATCTAACATGCTAAAATAGCTAAGTAACACTTAGAAAACAAGTTCACACAACCTGTACATGCTACAAAACAATATTGCCACACAAAAATATCTTCACACAAATTAAATACCTAAAATGCCAAAATGGCAGAAACAAGCAATTTAAAGATCTGTCCACCAAATTTTCTATAATGCTCTAAAAATTAAACCCATCTAGGTTTGGATAGCCCTAAACATGTACAAGACCATCTAGTTGAGTTTGCATCAAAAATCAATTTTAATAATTTTATAAAAATCACCAAAGTGTTCTCTGGTGTTTTACCAAATTGCATGCCATTTCACAAATACTAGAAATTTGGAAGCAAGGTTAATTTCTTCTGTTAGGAAATTTCAAGGGATTTCCAATGCAATTGGCCTCACTTCATTCTGAGTTGTGAAATAAAAATGGTGCTCATTTTGGTGTTTCTGGTACCTGTTGCCAAATCATTTTTCATTTCTCAACTATTCATCCAAATGTAGATCTACAAGTTGTAGATGGTTTATATTTTGTTTAGTTACCTCTGTGAATTTTAGTTTGGTCAAAATCATCTTTTAGGTTGTCTTTTAGGGCCTAAAGTAAACATACAAGTTTCTTTTAGGGCCAGATCTACTGTCACCGCGGGGGCATCCAGCCATAGACACTGACCTGCGGGCCAGCGGCCACGCGGGCAGCCACGCGGCACAGCGAGGCCCCACTTGCCGGTTTGACTAGCAGTTGCGCGTGGTCAAGGGGTGCGGCGTCATCACGACGTCATTGCGACGTCATCCGCCGGCGGGACGGAACTCCGGCGAGCTCGTACGGGCGATACATCTCCTTATTTCGCGATTAAGCTGCATCAACACGTTGCTCTCGACGCGGGCTACCAACTGAGCGGAGGCTCGTTTCCAGGGAGCGAACGAAGGGCGGCCGGCGACGAGGAAGAGCGGCGGCCGGACAGCGGCCACGGCTCGGCGGCGTTCTAGAGGGAGGGGAGGGGGAAAAAGGGCTTCGGGGAGCGCCTGCTTACCCTCGACACGATGGGAGGCTCGGGGAGGTCGGAGAAGGCGCGAGGCGGTGGCAATGCCTCGCCGGAGTGCCGTCGGGCTCGGGGAAGAAAGTGGACGGCGCGGCCTCCTCGATGCGCTTCGGCTCGATTACTTCTGCAGCGAGGGCCTACTCGACGAGGTGGAGGCGATAGACTACACGGCGACCGGCGGCGTGCTCGCCTGCGGCCAAATCGACGGTGGCCAAATCGGGCTAGGGTTTGGTTGCAAGAAAAATTAGAGAGAGAGAGAGAGTGAGCTCTAGGGGAGAGAGAGGGGGCAGGTAGAGATGCACTTGGGGGTTTTTTATCATCTAGGAAAGCTTCCACTCGAAGTAAAGGGGCATGGGCAGCCATGCCTCAACTTGCAGCTACATGAAGAAGAAGAAGAGGTGACTCAGCTCACAACTAGGTCCCTGACTATTTACAAAGAGGTCCTTTTCCTCTCTGAAATTTGATGTTTTCACTAGGCAAACAAAGTCATAAATTGAAATCCTTTTTCCCAAAATTCTCATTAGTTGAGATGCACAACTTATGTGAAAATTGGCTCAATTGCATAAACTTGATAATTCAAAGTTGTTTAAATTTCAATTCTGACATAAATGGACATTGAATTTATTAGGCTACTTAGGAGCTTCCAAAAATGATAATTTTTGGCACACATTCCTTATTTGATGTGTTCCTTATGTGGAAGAAAATTCAAGTCATGTTGAGTTACTTCATAGAACAAACTTGTTCAAAATTCAAAAAGGTGCTGTCAAGAAAACAGGGGGTTTTGGCAACTTAAACAATTCAAAAACTTGTGCCCTTTTGTTTTTCATCCTTATTTATGATATAGAGCATGTGGTATTTATTTCATGGCATTTTGAAAAAGTTTGTAGAACAAACTTGTTCAAAATTCCAAATGTTGCTGTGGAGAAAAATCATGTTTTCAGGACTTTAATGGATTCAAATTTTGGTATCCTCTTGTGTGTGTTCCTTATTTGTTATAAGGAAGCAATGGTATTAATTTCATATCATTTGAAGAAAGTTTCCAATAGTAACTTGTTTGAGTTTTCTGTTTCTGGAAATATTGGAAATTCAATTTAATAAGGCACTTGGCTTTTCTTTAACAATGCTTTGCAAAAATATTTATGTGACTAGGGATAGCAATTCAATGCTCTCCACTACCTTTGTTTTTAAGCTTGTAAGGTTGGAAAAACATTTGATAAGATTTTGTGAAGCATCTAAGAATGCCTCTTTTTCCTGATAATCTTTTAGGGAAATTTATTAAGTGTTTCCTCTTTCTTAATTTAGGCCTTGGAATAATATTCAACAAGTATGTGATTCATAAGATAGTTTTGGAAAACTCTTTGATCAATATTTACTTTAGAAAATATTGCCATGGTCATTGGTAGCCATGTATTAATAAACTTGAGGTTTTTTGAAACATGATAATATGCTTCCAAGGTTTGAGTGGGTTGAGCTTAGAAAGAATTTATCCTCAGCAAGTTTATATAATTAGTTTGTTTAGTTGCACTCAAACAAACACAACCAAAGTTTATTTGTCAAGTAATTAGCAAATCAAGTCTGTTTTCAGGTATTCCAAAATTGGGATGTGACATCCCGCGAGGCGTTGCTTATCCTTCAGTCGTCATGGAGGTTGCATCTCTTAAATGGCCCGAACCTTATCGGGGTTGGCCTCGATGCCCCGATGGGACACCAGGAAGCCTAGCAGCATCCCTCCCGCAACCCCAAATATGCACTTCTCGAGGTTGAGCATGATGTTGACCCTGCAAGGGTTCTGGAATGTCTCCACGAGGTCGTCGATGAGTGTGCACTCTTCGCGAGTATTGACGATGATGTCATCAACGTAGGCCTCCTTGTTCTTCCCTATCTGTGTCCCCATGGCGATACGCATGAGCCGCTGGAAGGTGGCCCCTGCGTTCTTCAGGCCGAAGGGCATGCAGACATAGCAGAACAACCCACAAGGAGTCATAAATGCAGTCTTCTCTTCGTCCTCTTTGGCCATCTTGATCTGGTGATAGCCTGAGAAGGCGTCAAGGAAAGAGAGGAGGTCACAACCGGCGGTGGAGTGCACTATTTGATCGATCCTCGGGAGAGGATATGGATCCTTGGGGTAGGACTTGCTGAGGTCGGTGAAGTCCGTGCAGAGCCGTCCTCCACCCATGTGCTTGGAGACCACAACAGGGTAGGAGATCCACTCGGCATGGATGATCTCGCGGATGATCCTGGCGTCCAGAAGCTTCTCCACTTCCTGGATGATGAATCCGTGCTTCTCCGGGGCCTGGCAACGGGCCTTCTGCTTGACTAGGTGTGCGTCCGGGAACACCGCTAGATGGTTCTCGATCACCTCCCTTGGTACACCGGGCATGTCGGACGCTGTTCATGCGAACATGTCTGCGTTTCCCCGAAGGAAGGCGACGAGCGCGCTTTCCTATTTGGGAGGCAACCAGGCTCCAATCGTGAGTGAAGGCCCCGTGCCGTCGGCGTTCATGGAGACCTTCTTCGTGGCCGCCCTCTCGTGAGAGAACAACTGCTTCTTCTTCGGAGGCTCGACAGCGTCCCCGAGGTTGCCCTCGTCAATGGGGTGCGATGCTGCCGCCTCCTTGTAGGCGTCCTCCATAGAGCGCACTGCGTCCTTCACGTCCTCGTGAACAGCGAGGGCCCCGCTGCTCCCGAGCATCTTGACCATGTTGTACACGTGTTGCGTGACGGCCATGAACTTGCCCAAGACGGGGTAGCCGAGGATGTCGTTGTAGGGCAGCTCGATGCAGGCAACGTCGAAGTCGATTTCCTCGGTGCGGTAGTTCCCCGTGAACAGCGAGGGCCCTATTGCTCCCGGGCATCTTGACCATGTTGTACGCATGGTGCATGACGGCCATGAACTTTCCCAAGGCGGGGTAGCCGAGGATGGCGTTGTAGGGCAGCCAGATGCAGGCAATGTCAAAGTCGATTTCCTCGGTGCGGTCGTTTTGGCGAGGTACAAACGTGACCGCCAGTCGTACCCTTTCCAGTAGGACGGTTGTGCCGCTGGTTACTCCGGTGAAGGGTCTAGTGGCCTTTAGGCGGTCGCGTGAGATACGCAACTTCTCGAAGGTCTCGAGAGAAATCACGTTGAGGCATGCGCCTCCATCCACGAGCGTCTTCGAGACGGCGACGTCGTTGATCGTAGGAGTGCACACCAGTGGGATGGCTCCCACCGAGCTGATGGCTCTAGGATGATCAGCCGTGGTCGCTCCGGTGGAGCCGGTTAGCTCCCAGTCAGTGGATGTCGCTAGGGTGATGTGAGTGGTGTGCACCAACCGAGAATCACTCGCGTCGGGCACGGGCAGATATTGCGACGACCCCTGTGCTCCAGGTAGGGCTTCCTTTGAGTGTTGTCGACTATGTGTGCGCACAGTCGATGGCTGCAGGGCGAGCATCACCTGCGCACGAGACTACAAGGACTGTGTCGGGTCCACGAGGGACTCACCGACAAGCGTCGTGTCTCGCCCGCGGCGCGACGCGCGGGGGGGGGGGGGGGGAGGGCGAGAGCCCGATGTTGGAGAAGCCGGTGACGAGGCCACCGATGTCGTTCCGCTTCGGCGCGGGAGGCGACCATGGTGACGGAGATGCAAGAAAATGCCTTAGCCCCCTACATGGCGCGCCAAATGTCGGAGAAGCTATTCTGTCCATGACAGGGTAGCTCCTAGAGGTTCGGACACTGGGGGCTAACCACGTTCTATCGCAGCTTGAGACGCTTCGGGAGGGGAACTCTCAAAAGAAAAACAATGGTGACACGGAGTGTTTAACCCAGGTTCAGACCACCGTGATGGTGTAAAACCCTACTCCTGCTTGTTTGGTTGATTGCACTGTGAGGTGTACAGTACAAGCGAGATCTTCTGATGGTGTGTCTACTGAGCTACTTGATCGATCTCTCCTCTTTCTACGGTGGTGGGAGCAACCTAGTTATACTGGCACTTGGCCCTCTTTCCCGCTCATTGGGCGGGAATGGGCAACCACATGGTGCCAAAGGAGTACACTGCGGTGCTCTGCCACACAGGCCATCGCTGGTCGTCGAGGACGGTCACCACTGTCCATGGTAGGGCAGTGGGGGCTCCGGTGACACTCCCTCCGTCTTGCAGTGGTGGACTGGTCTTCTTGCACCAAAGGGGAAAACCTTGGACTGGGCTTTGGTGCGTGCAGCGGAGCTCCACACTTCATACACGAGAATGACAACTGTGGCTAAAGTCGCTCTGTCGCCTGCGGCGTCTCCGTCATCCGTGCAGTGACTGGGACGTCACCCTCACATGGGCTGTCTCCTAACGGGCGGAGTACCCTTCCGGGGAGGAGCGTGGGCGAAGCAGGACTCCTCCGAGCGATACACGATGATGTTTGACGAGGAAGGATCCTCTCCGGGGTCGGCCTTGACGAGAATTAGCCCAAAACTCCCTTCACTTGTGGCGTAACATATGAGCTGGGCCAGCATTAGACGGGCAGGATACACTGGTATCGTCGGTAGGTCCGAAGCCGGCCCGTGTTGCTCTCGCCAGGAAAAATAGCTAGCCAACCAAACGTCTTTCTTGTGCGTTTGAGTAGCGGAAAGCAGAACAACATCAACAGCAGCAGAAGACAGAGTGTGTTGGCTAAAACAGGGTAGCGAGGTTGAGTCTCCCTCACGCCACTGCCTCCTCCGTCCGCACACAATCTTCTCTTTCTTCTATATAAATCCGTCTTCTCCTCTCTCTCTCTCTCTCTCCACTCAACCGCAAGCTCACCTGACCTGGGCTCACCGCCGCCGCCAAGGCTGCGAGCGCAAGGATCCAATCAATTGCCAAGAACAGGCGTACTAGTTGAGCCGCTTATTGCGCCTTGTGATTTGATTCATTATTTGGACCATGGAGACGAAGAAATCCACGGTGGCAGGGCGGGTAGCGGCGGACGCGAGCGGGACCCACGCTCGGCTGCCGCCGGGGTTCCGGTTCCGCCCTACGGACGAGGAGCTGGTGGTGCACTACCTCCGGCGCAGGGCGCTATCGTCCCCGCTTCCCGCCGCCGTAGACATCCCCGACATCCGCATCCTTGCGCACGATCCTTCCGAGCTCCTGCCTCCAGGTGAGCCACTCAACTGCTACACGTCGCTCCGCGGCGGCTCGTGTCTATGGAGTTGGGATTGTTGGGCTGACTCGTGCTAGCTTGATTACCAACCTGCAGGGTGGGGTGAGGAAGAGAGGTACTTTTTCAGTTGCAAGGAGGCCAAGTACGTGAAGGGCCGTCGCGCGAACCGTGCCACCGGTGCGGGGTACTGGAAGGCCACGGGGAAGGAGAAGCAGGTCTCCGTGAGCGTGGCGGGGCCAAGGGGCCAGGCCGTGGTAGTGGGCATGAAACGGTCGCTGGTATTCTACCGGGGGAAGGCGCCGAGCGGGAAGAAAACGGACTGGGTGATGCACGAGTACCGCCTCGCCGGCGCCGGCCTCGCCCCATGCCGCCGCACGCAGCCTTTGGAGGACTGGGTGCTCTGCCGGGTGTTCCGGAAAAGGAAGGGCGCCGACAGCACTGAGTCGCCTCAAGATCCCGTGGACGAGGAGCAGAGCGGGGGAGTCCGGTTCATTGACTTCTTCGCGCGAGATGACGCGCTTCGTCGCCCGCGCGCGGCGTCCCCGCTATCGTCGAGCTGCGTTACGGACGCGTCGGCCGAGCATTGCAGGGAGCAGGAGAGCTCCAGCTGATGAATGAAGCGGTAGTAGAGTAAGAAGCTAGAGAGAGCAGTGGTGAGAGAGTATGTAAGCAAAGGAAGCTTTTGTAAGGTGTGGTCAGCATGCTGCCGTTAAACTTTGTAAGCTTAATAGTGTAGTGTGCATGGAACTATGCTGCGCTACACAGAAACTAATGTACTAGTATCAGGTTAATTAATCTGCTCTTCGTGCCAGCGTACGACTTGGCAAATATCGTGTGGTTGTTCTGTTCTGGCTCGAGGGTACACAGAACAGACGCAATTCACTCCAAGGTGGCTGGCGTACGTACGCGGGAACGGCTTAAACACGACGACGTTGCGTGCTGGGCGGAGAACCGTCCCGCGAGCGACGTGACATTGGGTTGACATGGAAAGCCGGAGAAAACAGGCTGGCGCAAGCCAAAGCTTATGGTTTTAGTCTGTGGTTTTTATATTGCTTAGACTTGCAAGGTGTGCCACTGCCAAACTGGGTTTTGGTTACCTCCCATCTTTGGCTTAGGAGTAGAAAATTGGTGAGGTGACGAGAGAGGTTGGAAGGAACGTTTCGGCCTTTCTCTTGTTAAATAAATAAATAAAAAAGGAGAAAAAGGTAGGAATGTCGGGCAAGGAAGAGGAAGCACCCAAACAACAAAGGCCTTGGTGAAAGGCAAGTTGATGGTAGAGTGCGTGCCGGGGTTGGGTTGGGTTAGCTTGGAGGACTTGTGGACTCGTCGAGGGAATGCTGGTCAAACGTCACGGGCCCATACGCACGAGCTCGTCCCGGTCAAGAATATTTTGCACAGATTTTGTGTTGACCGCCCGCCCGCGGCAATCACATGTTGCACGACACCAGGTGGCCCCCAACGCCACCGGCTAGGCTTGCAGAAAAGATGCTGCTTGGCTTGGGTTTGCGTCCATGTCCACTGCCCCCAAAGACTGCTCCGAATCGTCTTCCCGTCCGGATGGGTTCCAGGGATTTCCGTGAGGGCGCCGAACGAGTCGTGCCGTGTCGCGGGTCCGTCTTGCCAGCGACACAAGCGTCCACCAAAAACTCTTTCCGTCCCAGGCGTCTGCCATTTCCCTTCCCGCGGTCGCTCATCTTTCCCGCCCCTTCCTGCCTCCTCTCCCGCCGCCGGCGCCATGCCTCCGAAAGGCCCGCCAACCTCGGCGTCAAGCGCCGCGTGCTGCAGCCGCGCCCCCTGAAGGAGCGGCCGGAAGGCATGACCGACGCCGAGTGGGCGGCCGACAAACTACGGCGTCACGCGTCCACGGCGGAGCACCGGCTGCGGCGCGAGAGGTCGGAGGCCCGGAACGCGGCGGCGAACCTGGAGCTGCTGGTCAGCGCCCTCGGAGGAGGCAGCCCAGGAGGTGGATCGAGCTCTTCGGCTTCGGCGTCGCCGTTCCGCGCGGACGCCGCGAGCATACCGCGTTCCCAGTCGGGGCTCTGTCCTAGCCCGGGTCTCTCCCCCAGCTTCAACGAGCCCGGCGGCTATGCCGACTATGCGTACGGCTTCGCCGGCAGCTACGGCGGCTTCGGCCAAGTGGGCGGAGTTCTCCAAAAAGACGGACAAGAAGATCGAGATCGAGGTCGGCATGGCGGCGTCCAAGAAGAAGGAAGGGGACTTCATGATTCTCACGACGGACACATCGAACCTTGATCTGCAGACGAGGGCGGCGTGTGAGCGCATGCGTGCTCAAATCTTCGCCGAGATGGGCCTCGGTCTGGCGTCCACGGCGGCCAACGGGGCGGCATCCTCGGCGCCCATGGAGCGGCACGAAGCGAACCCGAGCGGCGGCAGCAACGAGACGCCAGACGACACCCACGGCGCCGAGCGCGCCAGCGACGAGTTCGACGGCTACACCCCCGACCCTGCTTCCTCGGTTCCAACGACGTCGTCAACATCGATTGACAAACGCCGAGCGCGCCGGCGACGAATTCATATGGTTTTGTAATGTCAAACCTTTAAATTATGGGCCAAAAACATAATTATGTAAGACTTTATTTATTTTTGTATTTGCACAATTAAAAAACTTTGGAAAAAATGCTTTGGGAATTTTGGGGGCGCCGACTGGGGACGGGGCGCCCCGTGGGCGCGGCACCGTCCGGACAAACCCCCAAAGGACCTCTTTGAGCGCCGATCCGGACGTCTATTAGGGGGCGCGACTGGAGATGCTCTGAGCATGCGCCCCCATTTGCCGTCCGGATCGGCGTCCTCTTTGAGGCTCATCTGGACGGCGCGGCGCCCTCGGGGACGCCCCTTACTCACTCGGCGCTCCCCAAGCAAAACCCCCAAAGCATTATTTTGTCTACTTTTTATTATTTTGGCGTTTCAAAAATACTTAAAAATATTTATATTTTAGATTTAAATTATTACATATATAGTTTCGAATGGCTAAAGATAAAAATAAAAATAAAAATATTCATACAATTAAAAATAAATTCGAAGTGCACTATGCCGTCGCCAATACTATGTGAGCCCACAAATGATCCATATTGGCGAGAGGACCCTGAGACTCATATGGAAGATGATCATGCAATGGATTTGCACGCTCATCCTCAATGATTATGTTGTGCATGATCACACATGCATTCATGATCTCTCCAATCTGCTGGGCCGATCAAGTGAGAGCAGGGTACCGCAATGGTAAACCTCTGCTGGAGCACTCCAAATGCACGTCCCGACATCCTTTCTAGTGCTCTCTTGTACCGAGGCAAATCAGGATTTCTTGTTGCATAGGGGATTGGAAATTATCTTCACAAATGTTGATCATTTTGGATAGATACCATCCGCTAGGTAGTACCCCTTGTTGTACTCGTGGCCATTGACAACATAGTTCACTGGCAAAGCATGGTCTTCAACGAGTTTCGCGAACACAGTGAAATGTTGCAGCACATTGATGTCATTATGAGATCCTGCCATGCCGAAGAACGCATGCCAAATCCATAACTTCTTATCTGCCACTGCCTCAAGCACCACGCTACAAACTCCTTGATGGACCCCTTTGTATAATCCTTGCCAGCCAACCTTGCCAGCCAAATGGACAGTTCTTCCAGCTCTAGTGCATGCAATCAATGCTTCCAAGCATTCCAGGAAAACCTCTTGCTTCATTTGTTGTCAGGATCCGAGAAGTTTCCTCCTCATTTGGTCCTCTCAAGTAGTTTGGACCAAACACTTCCACTATCGCACTGCAGAACCTGTACAAGACTTTGATAGCCGATGACTCAGACATACGGAGATAGTCGTCCTGGCCATCTGCAGGGGCTCGATATGCAAGTATTCTCACAGCAGCAGTGCACTTCTGAATTAAGGAGAAACCTACCATCCCCATGGCGTCTTTCTTCATCTTGAACCAGGGGTCGTGCTCCCTCATATTCTGCACCAATGTGTTGAACAACCTTCAGCTCATCCGAAATCTCCGTCGAAAATCCTTTGCATCAATCTTGGCTCTTTGGAAAAATAGTCGGTGTAAAGCATGCAGTGCCCCTCCATTCTCATCCTCGGTTTCGTCTTTCTCCTCCCAAACTTGGAGCCTCCTCGCTTTGGTTCGCTATTGGCTTCATCCTTGGTGAGGAGTTGTGACAGACAAGCAAGAACAAGCAAGTTCTCATCTTCCTCGTCGTCAATATCGGCTTCTCCCTCTAGGAGAAAGTTCACCATCATCTCATTCTTGTTGTCCATATGTACAAATGAAAATGGCTTCAAAATGTTGACAAAAGCAACGACCGGCGCCCAACTGGGCAAATTACCGAACACCTTGGGGGAGAGGTGGTTACCTCTGGTCGTCGGAGGTGGCGCCGGAGGCGGCGCTAGTGGGACGGAGGCGAAGGCGGTAGCAGGGCTGGGAGCGGCACCAGAAGAGGGCCGGTTGTGGAGCGGCACCGGTGGGCGAAAGAGCGGCGGCGCTGCGAGGCGGAGGGAGACGGCAGAGGGCGAGGCGGCATGGACAGGGCGCAAATGGATGAGGCGCAAGTGGACGTGGCGGCGTAGCCCACTTTGTGGGCGGTTTGTGTCGCTGATGACCCGCAATTATAGAGGGTGTATTGTTGTAATTTCTTTAAATAAGAGTGTCGAACCCAACGAGGAGTAGAAGGTGTTGACAAGCAGATTGGATAAAGGATTTACTGTAAACACTAGCAAACGGGTTTTGGTGGTTTTTGATATAGCAGATAAATAAAGTGCGAGTAAATAAAAGACAGTAAATATAATTGCAGCGAGTGTCCCAATCCGTTTGAGAGCAAAGGACAAGCCGGTTGTTCTACTTATGATTACCAAACGTTCTCGATGTCACATGGTAATTTCGTCAAGTGCTTTTGCTTCATACAGTTGATTAATATTTATGGATTCGATAAGTGTTGTGTGGGTGAACCTATGCTAATGCACCGCCCAACTAGGACTAATTCATACTTGTGATTATACCCCTCGTAAGCATCCGCAAATAAAAGAGAGTAAGATAAATCTAACCACAACCTTAAAACTTCGGGATTCTACACTCCCTCGTGCATTGGTTTCCTAACGGGGGTTTAGGTTTCTGTCACTCCGGCAACCCCACAATTAGTAGCCAAATACACAATCCATCCTCTCATGTTGGAAACCAGTGCCTCGGAGTGGGCATCTACCCCCTTGACTTGGGAACCTTGCCTCTCATGTTGGAATGGTGGAAGCTCGACTTGGGAACCTGGCAGCTGGCCAACGAGAAGATCCTGCTCGTACTGGGTGTGTGTCTCCTTTCGGTGGTCAGCTGCATCCTTGTATTGGGAAGCTTCTAGATGGCCATGGGCAACTGTCTGCTTGTTTTGGGCAGATTCCTGCTGGCCAAGTTGGGGAGTTGTCTGCTGGCCTTGGGGAGATTCCTGTTGGACTTGGGGAGCTTCCTGCAGGACTTGGGGAGCTTCCAGCTCGAGCGGGACGGCTGCGTTCTCGGTCACCACAGCTACCACCTTGGTTTGGACCACTGTTGGCTGCTTGTGTTCAACATCTACCGTCTTGTCATTGTCAGATGGCTTCTTGGGGGGCTTAGATGGCTCCTTGTTCCCGGCTAGTGGTGGCCTGACTGGATTTGTGGGCTGGTTCTGCTAGGTCGTACTCTTTGTTCGACCCGTTCTGGGTGCGGAAACTGCCAGTGCACTCTTTTGGATATTTTTATCTCCAGCCGGATTAACAGGTGATGTGTTGTTAGATTTTTGAGCACGGACACGCTTCTTGCCAGCCATGGAGTGGCCGCCTAGAGGCATCTTCCCCCTACCGGATGTCGTCTTGACTTTGAGTTTCCTAGCCTGCACAGTTCACATGTACAGATCAATGGGGCTGGTAGCCCAACATATATGTAAATGCAGTAATTAGGCCACCAGTCCCACACGAGATAAGTAAGGAGCACCTTCACTGCTGAGCTATCATGAAAGGGTGTTGAGCTAGAAGGTAAGGGTTTAGCTTCTTTAGTGAAGTCTTCCTCCCCTCGAGGATCATACTTGGATCCAGAGCTTTCCTTCTTGCTCTTTTTAGGGGAGAGTACGATCGGGCTTGCAACGGCATATGCTAATGTCCTACCCAGCCGCGGATGGTTTCTCAGGATAGTATTGATCCGTGTATCTTCAATGGATTTTATAGGTGGTTCTAACATAAATCAAGAGCTCAAAGTAAGCTACAAACATCACACTAGATACTATAAGAACCCATTAAAGCTACATAGTAATATTTGGGTTTCTTCCATAGAGTGATGTTCTAACATATAGTGCTAGTGTTGATTGTTCTGTACTACTCCCTCCCTTCACTTTTATAAGGCACGCCACTTACCATTTCAATTTTAACAACATACATAGTAAAATGAGTGCATCTATGTACAAAATAAGCAAATTTTGACCATAGGAACTCATCAAACATAAAGAAGCACATAACAAGCAATTTTCACGATATCAGGAACTAAAACATAAACAAAAATGTGCGGGGAATAAGCATCAAACAGGCTGAAATAATTATCTCGAGATCGCCTCAGGATTTAGGTCCTTTTTCTTACTGCTTTCCATGGCTGAAACCATCTCTCCAGGAGTCAAGGTGGTAGGCCTTGACGAGATAGTTGCCTTGAGGTTAGTGACGAGGTGGCAGACCTCGACAAGGAAGTTGCCACGAGGTGGCAGACCTAGATGTAAGGTGAGGTTGGTGACGAGGTGGCCAAACTGCAAGCTGGACAGTGAGGTGGCAGATCTTGACGGCGACCTGGAAGGCGAGGTGGAAGATCTGGCGGCAAGGTGGCAGATCTGGCGGCGAGGTGGAAGATCTGGACGGCGACCTGAACGAGGAGGTGGCAGAACTGGACGGCGAGGTGGAAAATTGTCGCACCCGGACTTCTAGAGGATACTCACCGTACGAACTGAACAGTATTTTGGTTGGATTACGGGGCTTAACGGCTCCCGCGTCCCCTTACGGGTAGGCCAGCACTTATGTGCGACAACCAACCGTTACTGTTCATCGTCGATGTAAACTATCATGTAGAAATCAGGATACTACCATTGACGTACTTCATACCATACACACATGGTACGTCAACGGTTTTGAACAAAAGGATAACACAACATGCCTCTAAGACACAAAAGATTGAAATAAGGTTGCAAATGGCCTTCACTAAGGCAGAAATAGCAAATACAATCATCCAGAGGACACATGTCCCAACATAACATTCATTACATCAGCGGAAGCAATCAAAGGTGTCTGGGTACAGACAAATCCGACAGGCTTAAGAAGCCGGAGAAAATAAAGAAGACGAAGCCCATCCACGTAGGTCCTGGATCCAGCCCTGGTCCAGCTATCTACTCGTCTGCAGTCTCGTCAAACTCCACGAAGTAGCCATCCTGGTGGTCATCGTAGCCGTAGTCGTAGTCTGCGTAAACCACAGCCCCAAAGGGGTCAGTACAACAACGTACTGGCAAGCAAGACTCACAGTTCACCAAAGTGTAGGCCGTCAACACCAAGCACAGATGCCTTGGGATCAACGGAAGAAAAGGGTATGAAAGATGCTGCAACTGGCTGCACTAACCATCTACAGAACATACTACAACTTACGGTGTATCAGAAAGAGATAAGATATCGTATCATAACCAACTATAACTAACCACCAAACAAACCCATCCTGGATCTCGCCCCTTATCCAAAGAAGCAATCCGAGGATAACTCACACAGTTGGATTAATGATGGATCAAGTTGTTGTGTCAATAGGTCTATTACTAGTCAAGTTATCATTAGTTAGGTGTAAGTTGTTATGAGTACTTGTTAGCCAGTACTTTCACCAAGTCAACCATAAACGCGGAAAAAACGGCTTCTCGAGAAGATTTATCCCTGCAGGGGTGCACCAATTTGGCCGTACACGTAAGAATAACCCGCCAGATGGGAAGGCCTTTCCCACCAAGCGGGGCACTCAACACAACTCAACCTTTCTTCGCATCAAGCCCAAAGCACCACGTGTTGTGCGTGCGCGGCTAATCGAGCCCCCCGAAGAAAAGGAGGACCCTCATAGCACTGGAAGACCACGCCGCCCTAAATGCCGACTACAAAAGTTCCACCCTGGCCTCGGGTTCGTACCTGCATATGCGTGCATCAAATGGAAAGCCCGAACTAAGTGTGGTGATTTGGACGAGATGCGGATCGAGTCAAATTGAGGGGGGCGCCCATACACGCTTCCCACATGCGGATAGTGCGCTCATCATGGATCAGTAGACAAGACCCTTTTCCTATTAGGGTCGACACTAGCAGGCCTCAAAACCACGCCGGGCCTCCTGCCGGTGCCTTATCAGCAAATTATTATTACCTCAAATTAACAGGTGTTGTTTAACATCGAGCCCCAGAATATAACAGAATATAATAACAGAAAGTAACTGATAGCAGACTCGAGCAAAACAACCCTAAGCATGCTAGTAAGACACGGGAACAAGCAACGGGGTTTTAGGACTGGAGGTGTGGCAATATCAGGGTTTAGGGTATCATGTGATAGGTTCGTAACAGAAGCAACGATACATAGGGCTAGCAATATAGACAACGGAAAGTATCGGTAACCAATGTTGAAAGGAACACAATGGTTCATGTGAGTGATAACTTGCCTGCAAACCCAGTAGCCGGGTACTGAGCTAGATCCTCAGAAGGGGTGTCGTAAAGGTCGTCGGTATCAACGTCGTCGTCTATCCGAGAAGAAGCAAACAAACAAGGCAGAAATATAAACAATCATCATCATGGCATAGTGCACAATCAAATATGATGCATGACAAGTTAATAGATGCAACAAAATAAACTGATTGATATGATAACACAATTTAAATGGACACATATGCAATTTTGAGTTGCATATGAAAAGCCCATGGATTTTGGGTAGATTATTTGTTTTGCAACTAAACAGCAGGTGCTAGTGGTTTAGTATGATGCATGCAAAAGGAAAACAGCAAAATAACAACATTGGAATCAAATTAAAATAGGGTGTAGCAATTTAGAATTTTATTATTAATTTAGGGAAATTTGGGTGCCTTAAAGGTGACACACAAGTATTTGTTGTTTTCAACCATTTAAATTGTTCAAAACAAATAACAAAGTTTATATTTGAAAAGAACAACAAATTTTAGTTGGATTACATGTTGCAAATTTTGAAATTGGAATTTGGATTATTTAATTATGAATTAAACAATATTAAACAAGTTTTAATTGAATTTAAAACAAGTGTGAATTTTATTTGTTCAAAACATAATTTCAAACTCACATTTGAAAAGTTCACACTGTGATGGTTTGAAAACATATTTTGCATGTTCAAAAATATTTTATTTTGAGGAAGATATGATTTTATCAAATTTAAATGAATTAAACAAGTATTAAAATATTTAGGCAATTTAAATTATTCAAACCAGAAAACAAAAATTATATTTGAATAGGTTAGGTGAAATGATATGGAAAACATATTTTATTTGCATTTATTGGATTAATAAATAATTAGTTATGGATTTTAGAAATTAGCATTTGAATTATTTAAGTTTGAATTTTAAAATGCATTTGTAATTGTCAAAACAGTACACAAATAGGTTATTTGGATCAGAAAACATATAAACTTTTTATTTATTGGATTTACAGAATAAAAGATATTAAAGTTTGAAATTTTAGTTTCAAATCTGCTATTTAAATTGTTTTTGAAAAAAAAACAGAAACTCGCAGAAACGTTTTTCACCGTGCTGCTAGCCAGCCACGGTCACTGCCCCGTGGGCCTGGGGGGCCAGCGTGGCGCTGCGCGCCCGCGTGGCAGTGGCAGTCACCGACTGGTGGGCCTGCGCGCGGAAGCGAAATAACCAAAAAAAAAAGGTTGGCGCTTGCGGGGCTCGAACCCGTGACCACCCCCTGCGCGCATAGAGGCATTGCCACTGCGCTACTCCGTCAGTTTCGACAGAGTAGCAAACGCAGGCAGGATAAGGTGTCCCCCCTGCTTAACTGAAACTCGCGCGCGCGCGCTGACTGAAACTTCTGTCAGCAGCTGAACGTGGCTCGCCGGCGGGGAGATCAACGTGGACGTGCTCGCTGCGGTGGTGCGGTTGGACGCGGTGGTCGTGCACGGACTTGTGGTGTCGCAACAGAGGGACGAGAGGGGATGGTACAACGCGGGCTCACCGGGATTTCGTCGCGGGTGCAGGGAGCTGCTGACGACGGCGGCGTCCGCGGCGTGGTCGAGGATGGCGGGGGAGATCCACGTGGTCACCGTGCTCCTGGAGGTGTCCAACCGCGAGAGGGTTTAGTGGGGTGTTGGTTCCCGTGCTCAGCGAGTGGAGAGGGTGGCTAGGGAGGTGGCGCCATTGACGGATTCAGAGCTCCGTCTCCGGCGAGGGGTGACAGAGGAGGGGATCTCGACGGGGAGGTGGCGATGGAAGGCGGCGGAGAGGGGAACAGCGACCTAGGGGCTAGGGTTAGGTCTTCGGGGCCGCTGGGGGATTCTTATAGGCGAGGAGGGCAAGGGCTGGCCGCCGGAGTTGCCGCGCGGTCGCGGTGGCAGCACGGATGCCCTGCCGTACGCCAACAAGACGATCACACGCTTTTCAAAGCGTTAAGTGATCGCTTAGGCGGGCTGGGCCGCGCGTGCGTTAGTTTAGGTGGGTTGGGTAGTGCTTAGCTGCTGCGCGCGCGGTAGGTTTTGCTTTATTTTTATTTTTCCTTTTATTTTTTTTTTGCTGAAACCAAAAATGGAAGAAAAGAATAGGTTTAATTAATGGAATAATTTGGAAAAAATTTGGAGAAGCTCCTTAGTCCAAATACAACCAGTTGGTACTTTTTATTTTCAAAAATTTAAAAGTCTGAATGCTTTTTGAAATTTGAACCAAGTTTGGGTGAAATGGTTAATATTAATAATCATTATTAAAACCAATATTGAACATAGGGTAACCCCTAGGTAAAATAGGCAAATTGATTTGGTTTGATTTGGTAACAACATGATTTCAAAATGGTTCTGTTTTGGGTGCTTGGATTTGAATTTTTAATTGTGTTTGGAAAAATGAATAATTGATTTAAAACATCAATTTCACAAGTGTTCACTATGGAAAAACATGGAACCAATTGATTGTTATTATTTGTGATTTTTATTCAAAATTTTGTAACAGAGCAAGTATGAAACCATTGTTTGAAAAAGGTTTGAATTTGAGTTGTGAAAACAGTGGAAAACAATTGCAATAATTAAGAAACAAATGCAAACAACATGGAACAACATGATGATATGATGCAATACCATGCAATACTTAAATAAACATGCAACAAACATTCTAAGGGGATGATTTTCATACTTGGGATGTTACAAAACGCCCCCCCTTGAAGGAATCGCGCCCCGAGATTCCTACTGAGAAATGAAAAGGTCCGGATACTTCTTGCGAAGATCCTCTTCGGTCTCCCACGTTGCCTCTTTATCGGAATAATGCGACCATTGGACTTTCAAGAACTTGGTGCTCTTGTTGCGATTCTTACGCTCGGTCTCATCGAGAATACGAACAGGGTGCTCCTCATAAGAGAGATCATCTTGCAGTTCGATGGAATCATGATCAACTGCACGATCCGGATCTTTGAAACACTTCTTGAGCTGTGACACGTGGAACACATCGTGCACTTTGGATAGCTTTTCTGGAAGTTCAAGACGATAAGCATTTTCTGCACGCCTTGAGAGAATGTTGAAAGGACCAATGTATCTTGTTGCAAGCTTTCCTTTCACACCGAAACGATGAGTGCCTCTGAGGGGAGTTACACGGAGATATGCCTTGTCACCAGGTGCATAGATCATATCCCTGTGCTTGCTATCATAATAGCTCTTCTGACGAGACTGAGCAATCCTGAGATTGTCACGAATGATACGAAATTTCTCCTCGGCTTCCTTAACAATGTCAGGGCCTAAGAGTGAATGTTCACCAGCTCCAGACCAATTGATTGGACTCCTGCATCTGCGACCATACAGAGCCTCAAATGGTGTCATGCCTAGGCTTGCCTGGTAGCTGTTGTTGTAGGAGAATTCAGCATATGGAAGGCAATCCTCCCATTTCATGCCAAAGGAGATACCACATGCTCTTAGCATATCCTCGAGAATCTGATTGACTCTTTCGACTTGCCCCTGAGACTGAGGGTGATAAGCTGTGCTGAACAGAAGTTTAGTGCCCAATGCTTCTTGAAAACTCTTCCAGAAATGAGAAGTGAAGATACTTCCACGGTCTGAGCTTATTTCCAATGGAACACCATG
The DNA here is from genome assembly GCA_028641055.1 of Alopecurus myosuroides. NCBI lineage: Eukaryota > Viridiplantae > Streptophyta > Magnoliopsida > Poales > Poaceae > Alopecurus > Alopecurus myosuroides. The sequence continues at coordinate 112,627,484 of CM054063.1, read as the reverse complement.
AAGGGGAACAATCTTTGCTGTGTAGAGTTCTGCTAACTGGCTAGCTGAGATAGTTTCCTTGACAGCAAAGAAATGAGCTACTTTAGTGAGACGATCAATAACAACGAAGATTGCATCGTTGCCCTTTTTGGACTTTGGAAACCCAATAACGAAGTCCATTTCAATCATGTCCCACTTCCACTCAGGAATTTTCAGAGGTTGTAGTAGACCTGCTGTTTTCTGATGGACTGCCTTAACACGTTGACAAACGTCGCATTCAGAAACGTATTGAGCAATTTCACGTTTCATGCCAGGCCACCAATACAGTGTCTTAAGATCCTGGTACATCTTTGTACTTCCAGGGTGAATGGAGAGAGGAGTTTCATGAGCCTCCTTGAGAATGATATCTTTGAGACTTTGAACCTGAGGAACTGCAATGCGTCCTTCAAAGAACACAGTTCCTTTATCATCAACTGAGAAAGACTTGAATTTCTCCTTGCCTTCCTTGATGTGCTCAACCATCTTCTTGATTTCAATATCACGAAGTTGTTCAGAACGAATCTTGTCCTCGAGAGTTGGACTGGCTGTCAAGCTAGCAAGGTAGCCTTGAGGAACAAGACCAAGGTTCAGCTTCTGGAATTCTTCATGAAGTGGAGGTTGGCTTTCCATGATCATGAGATTGTTGCAATAGGACTTGCGACTGAGAGCATCGGCCATAACATTAGCCTTGCCTGGAGTGTAAGAAATGGTGAGATCAAAGTCCTTAATCTTCTCAATCCATCTCCTTTGCCTGAGGTTTAGATCTGGTTGAGTGAAGATGTATTTCAGACTCTTATGATCGGAAAAGATTTCAGTTTTGTTACCCAACAAGTATTGTCTCCATTTCTTGAGGGCAAACACAACTGCTGCAAGTTCAAGATCATGTGTGGGATAGTTTTGCTCATGTGGGTTCAACTGACGTGAAGCATAAGCCACAACTTGACGTTCTTGCATAAGAACTGCACCTAGTCCTTGGAGAGATGCATCACAGAATATCTGGAAAGGTTTGGTAGTATCTGGGCCAACCAGAACTGGGGTGGAAGTGAGTTTAGTCTTCAGGAGATTGAAACTCTCATCACACTGTGGAGTCCAAACAAACTTCTTGTCCTTCTTTTTGAGATCAGTGAGAGGTTTGGCAATCTTGGAAAAGTTTTGGACGAAACGACGGCAATAGCTAGCCAAGCCAAGAAAGCTTCTAACTTGTTTCACCGTCTTAGGGGGTTTCCAATCAACAATTGCCTTAACCTTTTCCGGGTCAATGGCTATGCCTTTGGCAGAGATGATGTGACCAAGATATGCAACTTCTGGAATCCAGAACTCACATTTGGGGAACTTGGCATACAGACGATGCTCGCGAAGTTTCATGAGAGTGAGACGAAGGTGTTCTCCATGTTCTTCCTCGGATTTTGAGTAGACTAGAATATCATCGAGATATACCACAACGAACTTGTCGAGGTATTCATGGAAGACAGAATTCATGAGTCTTGAGAAGGTTGCCGGTGCATTGGTGAGACCAAAGGACATGACGGTGTATTCATATAGACCGTAACGAGTGGTGAACGCTGTTTTTGGAATATCTTCCTTTCTGATCTTTATCTGATGGTAACCCATCCTCAAGTCCAACTTTGAGAATATTGAGGCTCCAGCAAGTTGATCAAAAAGATCATCGATACGAGGAATTGGATACTTGTTCTTGATAGTTTTCTCGTTGAGAGGACGATAGTCAACCACGAGTCTTTTTGTTTGATCCTTCTTGGCAACAAACAGAGTTGGGCAACCCCAAGCGGAGGAACTAGGCTGAATGTAACCTTTCTCCATGTACATATCAATTTGCTCCTTCAACAACTTCAGTTCAGGAGGAGCTATCTTGTATGGATGCTTAGAGATTGGTGCAGTACCTGGATCAAGCTCGATCACGAACTCAACTGCTCTGTCCGGAGGCATCCCTGGCAACTCTTCTGGAAAGACGTCAGGGAATTCACAAACCACCGGAACATTTTCAAGCAGAGGTAGAGGTTTAGCATCCAGGGTATACAGCTGAACAGAACTTCATTCACTTGGAGAATAGACTATCTTGCCGGAAGGGTGGAACAGAGTTATTGACTTCTTAGCACAATCAATCGTAGCTTTATTGGCCTTCAACCAATCCATGCCAAGGATGACATCAATGTCAGAATTGCCAAGCAGAATGAGGGAAGCAAGGAATATGTGACCTCCAATCAAGATCTGATTCTCATGACTGATCTTGGAAGTTTGCATAGTTGCTCCAGGGGAGTTTACTACTAGCGGGGAACCCAAACCAACAAAAGGTAGTTTAACTACTGTCGCAAAGATCTTTGACACGAACGAATGCGATGCTCCGGTATCAAACAACACTTTAGCTGGGTTAGAGTTTACGGGGAATGTACCGAGAACGACGTCAGCAGCTTCCTCAGCTTTGTCGGCCTTGATATGATTCACCCTCGCGGTCCTCCCGACAGGCCTGTTGTTGGAGTTGAAGGCTTTAGCCGGGGGAGCACGAACCATTGCCTGGTTGGTGTTGGGGCGAGGAGGTGGTGGAGGTAGCTGCCTCTGAGTGCACTTATCAGCGTAGTGTCCAGTCTCCTTGCACTTGAAGCAAGTGACGACACGAGGAGGACCTGGCCTTGGCTGCCCCATTGGAAACCTCTGTCCCTGCATCTGAGATGGGTTGGGTGGGCGGGGACCAAAGCCTGGAGAAGCTTGGGCATTTGGAGCCCTAGTGACAGCACTGTTTGGCACCCAGATGCGGCGCTTCTGCGGAGGGGTGGTCATGTTGGAGGAGGAACCACCCTCACGCGAGTGCTTGCGCGACTTTTCGAACGCCTTGCGCCCGTTCTCCTCATTGAGCGCGGTGTTCACGAGCTCCACGAAGTCCTTGCACTTGATGTTGGTGAGAGCGTACTTCAGTTTCGGGTTAAAACCTCGGCGGAACCTTGCCATCTTCTTGGCTTCAGTGGACACCTCGTCACCGGCGTATCGAGCGAGACGATTGAACTCGTTCTGGTAGCCGAGGACGTCCAGCTTGCCCTGTTTGAGAGAGCAGAATTCCTCACGCATCCTTTCCATGAGACCATCCGGGATGTGGTGCTTCAGGAAGGCATCCTTGAAACAACCCCAGGTGATAGGATAGCCAGCTCTCATGGTCTGGTAGTTCTCCCACCAGGTAGCTGCCTGACCCTTCAGTAGGTAGGTGGCGTACTTGACCTTATCTTCCTCAGCAACATGAGCAATCTCCAGAGCCCTGTTCATCTCCCTGGTCCAGTCATCAGCATCCAGAGGCTCACGTGTTGCCACGAAAGCTCTCGGCCCCAAGCTCAGAAACTCCTTGATGCTGACTCGCGGAGCATTCTGGTTGTTGTGTTGGTTAGCCTGGATCTGGGCCATCTGAGCCACGACCTGAGTCATCTGAGTCAACAGCTCCGTGAGCGGAGGTGGTTCAGGCATGGTGTTCCTGGTTGGAGGCATCCTGAACAGAAATGCATTTTAGCACAATAACAGCAAAGGATAGACTTGGTAACCGAAAGATAGATTATTCCGACGCATGAATAGATAACCAACAGGTACATCATCACATGTTCAAATACATCAGAATATCCAACACACCAATACATGGTTTGAAATACAAGGATAACTAAACATAGCTATGAATGGATACATCGGTACTCCCATGCTCATCACGCAGGACGGCGGTGAGTAGTACGACGAGAGATATGGTGAGGAGGAACCCCACGGAAGTAGGTATGACGACGATCCACGTAGAGCGGGACTGCTCTGAGAGCAACTCTCGGTGTGGTGAAGTAGAAAGCGTCGTCTCCCTGTGCTCCATAGCGGGGAATCCCTGTGTAACCAACTCCGAGGTCGAGAAGTGGGCCTCTGATCGGCTCGTAACCTCCAGCATCTGGCAGCGGTAACCCAGCTGTCTGAACGCAACGTGCAAAGCGCTCATCTCCAACAAAGTCTGTGGTGTACGTCGCCAGACGAGTGAGAGCAAGGTGGAGCTGCTCCCTGACTGAGGCTAACTCCTGAGAAAGTGTGGAAGCAACTGCGTCACTGTGCCTCACGAACTGGGCAGTGGTGTGCAGCCTGGAGCTATCAGACTCGTAGGTATCCAGGTTGCCGTGGAGAGTGAAGTGAACTCCCGCCGACGTGATGTAACCACGGGGGATGTGGCGATAGATAGAATCGTCAAACCCCTAGTAGTCAGCACGGAGGACGGTGAGACTCACGTAAGCTGCCTGCTGCACGGCCATATCCACTGTGGAACCTACTGCCTTGTAGCGGTGGACAACGCTCCTGCCATCATCCGAGAGAATGTAGACGATAGCCTGGTAGTAGGTCTGGTCAAACTCTCGCTGCTGCTCGTAGACCTGGTACTCTGGTGCCCAATGGAACCCCAGATAGGTAACCATGTCTCTCAGCATCTCCGGATAACCGGCGGTGCTCTCACAACGCGTCATCCGAACCACCTGCGGGTAGAACCTGAGATCCATCTGCAGATGATTTGGGAGGTTTTGATTAGACTCCGGTAGAAGAAATGAAGTGGAAACAACAGCAAGGTTTCAACGGACGAAAGGTTCTTTAGAAGAACAGGATATCGAAGCAACATCGGGAAAACGAGACCAAAAGTCCTCAGGTACTACGGAGAACCCAAAACACGTGAAATCCTAACTTGAAAGTTTAGGTGAGAACAGAAAACAACGTTGCACTTCCTTACCAGAAAAGGGTGGGTGGGTGGGGAAAGAATAAAAATGGCAGAATTCCTACTCTCACGTTTCATTTTTCCTATATAGCTACAAAATAGTTTCTAGACTCAACTGCGACCAGTAAAAAGGGATCGTACAGGCAGACAGGCTCTGATACCATTTGTCGCACCCGGACTTCTAGAGGATACTCACCGTACGAACTGAACAGTATTTTGGTTGGATTACGGGGCTTAACGGCTCCCGCGTCCCCTTACGGGTAGGCCAGCACTTATGTGCGACAACCAACCGTTACTGTTCATCATCGATGTAAACTATCCTGTAGAAATCAGGATACTACCATTGACGTACTTCATACCATACACACATGGTACGTCAACGGTTTTGAACAAAAGGATAACACAACATGCCTCTAAGACACAAAAGATTGAAATAAGGTTGCAAATGGCCTTCACTAAGGCAGAAATAGCAAATACAATCATCCAGAGGACACATGTCCCAACATAACATTCATTACATCAGCAGAAGCAATCAAAGGTGTCTGGGTACAGACAAATCCAACAGGCTTAAGAAGCCGGAGAAAATAAAGAAGACGAAGCCCATCCACGTAGGTCCTGGATCCAGCCCTAGTCCAGCTATCTACTCGTCTGCAGTCTCGTCATACTCCACGAAGTAGCCATCCTGGTGGTCATCGTAGCCGTAGTCGTAGTCTGCGTAAACCACAGCCCCAAAGGGGTCAGTACAACAACGTACTGGCAAGAAAGACTCACAGTTCACCAAAGTGTAGGCCGTCAACACCAAGCAGAGATGCCTTGGGATCAACGGAAGAAAAGGGTATGAAAGATGCTGCAACTGGCTGCACTAACCATTTACAGAACATACTACAACTTACGGTGTATCAGAAAGAGATAAGATATCGTATCGTAACCAACTATAACTAACCACCAAACAAACCCATCCTGGATCTCACCCCTTATCCAAAGAAGCAATCCGAGGATAACTCACACAGTTGGATTAATGATGGATCAAGTTGTTGTGTCAATAGGTCTATTACTAGTCAAGTTATCATTAGTTAGGTGTAAGTTGTTCTGAGTACTTGTTAGCCAGTACTTTCACCAAGTCAACCATAACCGCGGAAAACACGGCTTCTCGAGAAGATTTATCCCTGCAGGGGTGCACCAATTTGGCCGTACACGTAAGAATAACCCGCCAGATGGGAAGGCCTTTCCCACCAAGCGGGGCACTCAACACAACTCAACCTTTCTTCGCATCAAGCCCAAAGCACCACGTGCTGTGCGTGCGCGGCTAATCGAGCCCCCCGAAGAAAAGGAGGACCCTCATAGCACTGGAAGACCACGCCGCCCTAAATGCCGACTACAAAAGTTCCACCCTGGCCTCGGGTTCGTACCTGCATATGCGTGCATCAAATGGAAAGCCCGAACTAAGTGTGGTGATTTGGACGAGATGCGGATCGAGTCAAATTGAGGGGGGCGCCCATACAGCTTCCCACATGCGGATAGTGCGCTCATCATGGATCAGTAGACAAGACCCTTTTCCTATTAGGGTCGACACTAGCAGGCCTCAAAACCACGCCGGGCCTCCTGCCGGTGCCTTATCAGCAAATTATTATTACCTCAAATTAACAGGTGTTGTTTAACATCGAGCCCCAGAGTATAACAGAATATAATAACAGAAAGTAACTGATAGCAGACTCGAGCAAAACAACCCTAAGCATGCTAGTAAGACACGGGCCCAAGCAACGGGGTTTTAGGACTGGAGGTGTGGCAATATCAGGGTTTAGGGTATCATGTGATAGGTTCGTAACAGAAGCAACGATACATAGGGCTAGCAATATAGACAATGGAAAGTATCGGTAACCAATGTTGAAAGGAACACAATGGTTCATGTGAGTGATAACTTGCCTGCAAACCCAGTAGCCGGGTACTGAGCTAGATCCTCAGAAGGGGTGTCGTAAAGGTCGTCGGTATCAACGTCGTCGTCTATCCGAGAAGAAGCAAACAAACAAGGCAGAAATATAAACTATCATCATCATGGCATAGTGCACAATCAAATATGATGCATGACAAGTTAATAGATGCAACAAAATAAACTGATTGATATGATAACACAATTTAAATGGACACATATGCAACTTTGAGTTGCATATGAAAAGCCCATGGATTTTGGGTAGATTATTTGTTTTCCAACTAAACAGCAGGTGCTAGTGGTTTAGTATGATGCATGCAAAAGGAAAACAGCAAAATAACAACATTGGAATCAAATTAAAATAGGGTGTAGCAATTTAGAATTTTATTATTAATTTAGGGAAATTTGGGTGCCTTAAAGGTGACACACAAGTATTTGTTGTTTTCAACCATTTAAATTGTTCAAAACAAATAACAAAGTTTATATTTGAAAAGAACAACAAATTTTAGTTGGATTACATGTTGCAAATTTTGAAATTGGAATTTGGATTATTTAATTATGAATTAAACAATATTAAACAAGTTTTAATTGAATTTAAAACAAGTGTGAATTTTATTTGAATTTTATTTGTTCAAAACATAATTTCAAACTCACATTTGAAAAGTTCACACTTTGATGGTTTGAAAACATATTTTGCATGTTCAAAAATATTTTATTTTGAGGAAGATATGATTTTATCAAATTTAAATGAATTAAACAAGTATTAAAATATTTAGGCAATTTAAATTATTCAAACCAGAAAACAAAAATTATATTTGAATAGGTTAGGTGAAATGGTATGGAAAACATATTTTATTTGCATTTATTGGATTAATAAATAATTAGTTATGGATTTTAGAAATTAGCATTTGAATTATTTAAGTTTGAATTTTAAAATGCATTTGTAATTGTCAAAACAGTACACAAATAGGTTATTTGGAAATATTAGGAAATTTGGATCAGAAAACATATAAACTTTTTATTTATTGGATTTACAGAATAAAAGATATTAAAGTTTGAAATTTTAGTTTCAAATCTGCTATTTAAATTGTTTTTGAAAAAAAAACAGAAACTCGCAGAAACGTTTTTCACCGTGCTGCTAGCCAGCCACGGTCACTGCCCCGTGGGCCTGGGGGGCCAGCGTGGCGCTGCGCGCCCGCGTTGCAGTGGCAGTCACCGACTGGTGGGCCTGCGCGCGGAAGCGAAATAACCAGAAAAAAAGGTTGGCGCTTGCGGGGCTCGAACCCGTGACCACCCCCTGCACGCACAGAGGCATTGCCACTGCGCTACTCCGTCAGTTTCGACAGAGTAGCAAACGCAGGCAGGATAAGGTGTCCCCCCTGCTTAACTGAAACTCGCGCGCGCGCGCTGACTGAAACTTCTGTCAGCAGCTGAACGTGGCTCGCCGGCGGGGAGATCAACGTGGACGTGCTCGCTGCGGTGGTGTGGTTGGACGCGGTGGTCGTGCACGGACTTGTGGTGTCGCAACAGAGGGACGAGAGGGGATGGTACAACGCGGGCTCACCGGGATTTCATCGCGGGTGCAGGGAGCTGCTGACGACGGCGGCGTCCGCGGCGTGGTCGAGGATGGCGGGGGAGATCCACGTGGTCACCGTGCTCCTGGAGGTGTCCAACCGCGAGAGGGTTTAGTGGGGTGTTGGTTCCCGTGCTCAGCGAGTGGAGAGGGTGGCTAGGGAGGTGGCGCCATTGACGGATTCAGAGCTCCGTCTCCGGCGAGGGGTGACAGAGGAGGGGATCTCGACGGGGAGGTGGCGATGGAAGGCGGCGGAGAGGGGAACAGCGACCTAGGGGCTAGGGTTAGGTCTTCGGGGCCGCTGGGGGCTTCTTATAGGTGAGGAGGGCAAGGGCTGGCCGCCGGAGTCGCCGCGCGGTCGCGGTGGCGGCACGGATGCCCTGTCGTACGCCAACAAGACGATCACACGCTTTTCAAAGCGTTAAGTGATCGCTTAGGCGGGCTGGGCCGCGCGTGCGTTAGTTTAGGTGGGTTGGGTAGTGCTTAGCTGCTGCGCGCGCGGTAGGTTTTGCTTTATTTTTATTTTTCCTTTTATTTTTTTTTTGCTGAAACCAAAAATGGAAGAAAAGAATAGGTTTAATTAATGGAAAAATTTGGAAAAAATTTGGAGAAGCTCCTTAGTCCAAATACAACCAGTTGGTACTTTTTATTTTCAAAAATTTAAAAGTTTGAATGCTTTTTGAAATTTGAACCAAGTTTGGGTGAAATGGTTAATATTAATAATCATTATTAAAACCAATATTGAACATAGGGTAACCCCTAGGTAAAATAGGCAAATTGAGTTGGTTTGATTTGGTAACAACATGATTTTAAAATGGTTCTGTTTTGGGTGCTTGGATTTGAATTTTTAATTGTGTTTGGAAAAATGAATAATTGATTTAAAACATCAATTTCACAAGTGTTCACTATGGAAAAACATGGAACCAATTGATTGTTATTATTTGTGATTTTTATTCAAAATGTTGTAACAGAGCAAGTATGAAACCATTGTTTGAAAAAGGTTTGAATTTGAGTTGTGAAAACAGTGGAAAACAATTGCAATAATTAAGAAACAAATGCAAACAACATGGAACAACATGATGATATGATGCAATACCATGCAATACTTAAATAAACATGCAACAAACATTCTAAGGGGATGATTTTCATACTTGGGATGTTACAAAAATCTGGGCGGCGACCGACGAGTTGGGAGACCGGGAAGGCGAGTTACACGGCAAGGTGGAAGACTCACACGGGGGAATGCTAGACTGGGACGGAGCTACGCGGCGAGGTGGGATAGTGGGACGGAAAGCTACGCGGCGATGTGTGGGAGCGGGACGGAAATCTACATGGCGAGGACGCGAGGTGGGAGAGCTATGTGGCGAGGTTGGAAGAGAGGAAAGAGGGAAACTTCGTCAATGGAAAAAAGGCGGCGGGGGGATTTCGTTGAGAGGCCGCGGGTAGGTAGAGGAAGGTGCGAAATTTTGCAAGAGGTGTGCGCGCACGCTGTGGTGGAGGCGCCAAAGTTTGATCCATAATTTGGGGTGGGTGCGACACGAAAATTCTACGCGCGCGAGTTTGTGCGGGCGTGGACAGAAACATTGCTGGCCGTCCGATGCATGATGGGTGACTTAAACAAACTGACAATCTATGCAATTAGTTATCAAATGACTATGTAATTAAATGACTATGTAATTTAAAGTGGGGAATGTCGGAATCCCACATAATACTAACAAGATGTAACCCTATCATATCTATACAAATATTATGTGAGGTTCCCCCAGTTCCGACAAATCCGGGAGTTTCAGGCTCTAAGTAGTCCTGGAGCCCGCCAAAGAGAATCTGACTCCGGTGAAGCCGTAACACAGAGAGTGAGGGAATCTTGGGAATCCAATACCCATGCCACACTCTAACACACGTGGTATGGAATACCATGGGATTTGGTGGCATTCAGACGCTCTGGAGCCCCTCTCCGGACAAACCCTAGCCCCGTTGTGGAAAAAGGCAAACTGCCGTTCTGGCCCCTCTACGTTATCCGGAAGGGGGTAGAAAAGTGGAAACAATTTCTTGGTTGTGTTAGGTTGGTCCCAAGGAACACCCAAGACAATGGTAGAGCCCACCTTTTGGCAATATTCCCCCCGTTCTGACAGATCCGGGAGTTTCAGGCTCTAAGTAGTCCTCGAACCCGTTAGAGAGAATCTGACGCTGGTGAAGCCCTAACACAGAGAGTTAGGGAATATTTGGCATCCAAGACCCATGCCAAACTATAACACACATGGTATGTACTACCATGTGATTTGGTAGCATCCAGACACTCCGGAGCCCCTTTCCGGAGAAACCCTAGCCCTGTTGGGGGGAAAGACGAAATTGTAGTTCTGGCCACTCTACGTGAGCCGGAAAGGGGGTACCAAAGTGGAACCATTTACTTGGTTTTGTTATGTTAGGCCCAAGGAAGACCCAAATAAATGGCAGGGCCCATCCTATTGGAAAGATTCACCCCCCCTGTTCCGTCAGATCCGGGAGTTTCGGTCTCTAAAGTAGTCACGGAACCCGCTAGAGAGAATTTGACGACGGTGAGCCCTAATACGGAGAGTGAGGATATCTTGGGCATCCAAAACCCATGCCACAATCTAACACGCATGGTATGGCATACCATGTGTTGTGGTATCATTCAGATGCTCCGGAGCCCCTGTGCGGAGAAACCCTAGGCCCGTTGGGGAAAAAGGCGGAGCTGTCGTTCTAGCCCCTCTACGTGAGCCGGAAGGGGTAGAAAAGTCGAACCAATTGCTTTGTTGTGTTAGGTTAGGCCCAAGGAACACCCAAGATAATGGTAGGTCCCACATTTTGGCAAGATTCCCCTCGTTCAGATAGATCCAGGAGTTTCGGGCTCTAAGTAGTCCTGGAACCCACGAGAGTGAATCTGACGCCGGTGTAGCCCTAAGACAAATAGTGATGGAATATTCGGCATCCAATACCCATGCCACACTCTAAAACACATTTTAAGTCATGCCATTTTTTGTGGTCGCATTCAGACGCTCTGGAGCCCCTCTCCAGAGAAACCCTAGCAACGCTGGGGAAAAAAGACGGAACTGCCCTTCTCGCCTCTCTACGTACATGAGCCGGAAGGGGGTAGAAAAGTGGAACCAATTGCTTGGTTGTGTTAGGTTAGGCCCAAGGAACACCCAAGAAAATGTTAGAGCTCACCTTTTGGCAAGATTCCCCATGTTCTGTCAGATTTGGGAGTTTCGGGCTCTAAGTAGTCCTGGAGCCCACCAAAGAGAATCTGACTCCGGTGAAGCCCTAACATAGACAGTGAGGAAATACTGGGAATCCAATACACATGACACACTCTAAAACATATTGTATGACATACCATGGGATTTGATTTGGTGGCATTCAGACGCTCCGGAGCCTCTCTCTGGATAAACCCTAGCCCTGGTGGGGAAAAAGGCGGAACTGCCGTCCTGTCCCCTGTCGCACCCTGATTTCTAGGGGATACTCACCGTACGAACTGGATAGCAGATGCTTGGATTATGGGGCATAACTGCTCCCACGTCCCAGCTTCCTGGTAGGCCTGCGCTTATGCGCGACAACACAAGCCCTGCTATTCCATCGTCGATGTAAAATATCCACTAGAGATCAAAGGCACTTCCGTCGACGTACTTCAAACCATACACACATGGTACGTCAACGGCGTTTAACAAGTGATATCACAACAGATCTCTACGACACAAAAGATTGAAATAACTTGCAATTGGCTCTCATTAGAGCAGAGATAGCAAATACAATCATTCAGAGGGCACATGCCCCAACAATACATCATTACAATACAGCGGAAGCATTCAACATGTCTGAGTACAGACAAGAACCAAATAGGCCTAAGAGGCCGGAAACGAAAAGACGGAGCCCATCCACGAAGTCTCGGATCCTGCCCGGGTCCGCTATCTACTCGTCAGCAGTCTCGTCATACTCCACGTAGTAGCCACCATGTAGATCCTCGGAAACGTCGTCTGCGTAAACCACAGCCCCAAAGGGGTCAGTACACCAACGTACTGGCAAGCAAGACTCACAGTTCACCAAAGTGTAACCCGTCAACACCAAGCACAGATGCTTTGGGTTCAACGGAAGGAAGGGGATATAAAAGATGCTGCAACTGGCTGCTCTACACAACTACGGAAACATACTACAACTGCCGGCTAACAGAAAGGGGATAAGATCGAGGATTGTAACCAACTGAAAGATAACTTCAAACAAACCCATCCTGGATCTCGCCCCTTATCCAAAGAAGCAATCCGAGGATAACTCACACAGTTGAAATAATGATGGTTCAAATTATTGTGTCAATAAGCCTATTACTAGTCAAGTTATTAATCATGGGGTGTAACATGTTTGATCATTATGTTTAAGTTGTCCTGAGTACTTGTTAGCCAGTACTTTCACCAAGTAATCCATAACCGCGGAAAACACGGCTTCTCGAGAAGATTATCCCTGCAGGGTTGCACCAATTTGGCCGTACACTCATGAATATCCCGCCAGATGGGATGCCTCCCACCAAGCGGGGCACTCAACACAACCAACCATTCTTCGCATCAAGCCCAAAGAACCTTGGGCGCCCGGCTAATCAAGCCCCGAAGAAAAGGGACCCTCATAGCACTCTAAGACCGTGTCCCCCTATATGCCGACTACAAAAGTTCCACCCTGGCCTGGGCTCGCAAAAACATGCATGCGGCAAATGGAAAACACGAACTAAATGAGGCGATTTGGACGAGATGCGAATCAGGTCAAGTTGAGGGGGGCGCCCATACTCGCTTCCCAAATGCGGGTAGTGCGCTCATCATGGATCAGTAGACAAGACCCTTTTCCTATTAGGGTCGACACTAGCAGGCTTCAAAACCTCTCATGGGCCTCCTGCCGGTGCCTTATCATCAAATTTATTATTAATAGTAACATTAGCATGATTGATTGATTAAACATCGAGCCCCCACAACGTAAATGATATAGTAACAGAAAGTAACGGATAACAGACTCGAGCAAAAGCAACCTAAGCATGCTAGATAAGACTAAGGCAACAAGCAAGGGGTTTTAGGTATGGAGGTGAGGCAATATCAAGGTTAAGGGATTCATGTGATGGGTTCGTAACAGAAACAACTACTACTAAGGCTTAGCAGAAAAGAACAACGGAAAGTATCGGTAACCAATGTTGAAAGGAACACAGTGGTTCATGTGAGTGATAACTTGCCTGCAAAACCCAGTAGCCTGGTACTGAGCTAACTCCTTAGAAGGGGTGTCGTAAGTATCGTCGGTCTCAACGTCGTCGTATATCCGGGAAGAAGCAAACAAACATTGCAGAAAGATAAACAATCAATATCATGGCATAGGTGCACAAACATGGGATGATGCATGTCATGTTAATAGATGCATCAGAATAAACTACTTGACAAGATAACACAATTTAATTGGACCCATATGCAATGTGAATTGCATATGGATGCAAATGGTTAAGGTGGAAGCAATGATCTACATTGATTAACAAGTGTAAGTGGTTAAACATGATGCATGCATGATGATAACAACAAAATAACAACAGATAACAATGATAGATGCAAGTGAAAAAGGATTGGAACAAGTTTTGGAAATCATTGATTAAGTTTGGAAAGTTTGGTTACCTAAAACATGTCACACAAGTAGTTGTTGTGTTCAACAAGTTAAAGTGTTCAAAACAAATAACAAAGTTTATATTTGAAAAGAACACACAATTTTAGGTGGATTGCATGTTTCACTTGTTGAAAAAGGATTTCAAATAAATTATTTAGGAATTAAACAAGTTAAACAAGAATTAAATGAATTTAATTCAAACATGAACTTATTTGAATTTTTATTTGTTCAAAGCATTAAACCAAATTCATATTTGAAAAGTTTATACTTTTAGGGTTGGAAAACATATTTTATATGTCCCAAAAGAATTTGTTTTGATCAAGTTATGAAATTAACAATTTTAAATGAATTAAACAAGGATTAAATTATTTAACCAATTTTAATTATTCAAAACAGAAAACAAAGTTTATATTTGGAAAGAGGGTTTAATTTTGCATGGAAAACATATTTCATTTGTGGAAATTGGATTTAAAATGAGCAAGTTATTATTTTGGCAATTTTAAATGCAATAAATAAGAAACAGTTGTTTTCAGCAATTTAAATTATTCAAAACAGCAAACAAAATTTATATTTGGAAAGTACATGAAAAATTGATTGGAAAACATATTTGGTTTGTGAAATTTGGAATTTTTATGAGCAAGTTATGAATTTTGCAAATTTAAGTGAATTTGACAAGTTTTCAAATTTTGCACCAATTTAAAATATTCAAAACAGTGAACAAATTTTATATTTGGATAGAACACTTAATTTGGTATTGAAAACATATCAAAAATGTTGGATTTGGAGTTAAAATGAATTTATTATGCCATTTACAAGAAATAGTGCAAATCTGCCATTTTTTAATGAACCAAGGACTTAGAATTAATTTTCCAGTGGCATAGAATAAGTACCAGGGACCTAATGGTGATTTGCAGTTGTTCTAGGACTGAAGAAATAAAACAGAAAAAAAAGGTGTTTAATTGGCAGGGGGTGGGATTCGAACCCACCCCCTCTGGCTTGCGCTGGGGAACCAAACCAGTGGGGCTACTGCACTAGTTGTGTTAGGAAGGGAAACATGGGGGGGTTAAGGTGCAGTCTCGAACAGTTTTTCTTCAGAAACTGCAACCGAACAGATACGTACAGTAGATCGACAGGCCATGGCCATCGGCCTGATACTCGCCGGAGGGGAACTAGGGGGGCGCCATGGGGGGAGCTGTGGGGAAGGGTTCGGCGCCAGAGGGAGGAGGAGGGAGATGCGATCGGAGGGAGGGAAGGAGCGGGCCTCACCTCGATCTGTCGATGCAGAAGCAGCAGCAGGCGAGGGCGGACAGCAGGGAGGCGGCGGCAACTTGGCGGCGACGGCGCGGCCACTACGAGCTCTCCCGGCGTGAGCAGAGTGGACGGCGAGCATCAGGGGACATCCCCGATTCCATTTCCCTCACCAACCGCTACTCGAGGTGGCCGTGGCAAACGGAGCTAGGGGGAGGCAGTGAGGTGCTCGTGGTGGTGTTTCAGTGTTGGATTTCAGAAGAACAGGAAGAACAGAGGCTGATCGGGGAGGGAGGAAGAAGAGCTTGGCGGCGCAGGGAGAGGAGCTCTAGGGTTGAGGGGCAGGAGGAGGGTGCCGTGGTGAGCTATAAGGAGGGAGATGCTCCTATATGGCATAGAATCGGGAGGGGAGAGCTGGATCGAATGGCTCTGAAGGTGTTCGTACAGTTGACGTCACCGAGAGGAGGGAGAAAGGGGCAACGTGGAAGGGGTACTGGGCCAATGGAAGTGGGCTGGCTGGGGGGCTGCTCTCCTCTTCTCTTTGTTATTTATTCTGTTTTATTTTATTTTTGCTGAAAACCAAATGGGAGAAAAAGGATGCTTTGTGGGGTAGTAAAATTTGTAGAAAAATGAGGTTAAACTTATTAGGTTAGTAGCAAGCAAATGCTAACTTTGGTTTTTACAAAGTTTTCAAAATTATTGTTGTTTAGGAATTAAACCAAAATTGAAGGCATTTTAATATTACTTAAACATTATGAAAAACAAGCATTTTAATAGGGTGACCCCTATATATTAAAGGTTTGAACTTAGTTGATTTGTTTAGAGATTTCAAAAACTCAAGTGGGTTGTTGTTTGATGACCTGGATTTGCAATTGTAGATGATTTGAATTAATTGGTGGAATTTAATTGATTGATTTAAAAGCAACAATTTAATGAGTGATCAACATGGAATAAAATGGAACAATTTGGTTGTTTTCACTTGTTATTTTTATTCCAAAAATTGTAACAGAACAAGTATGAAAATAACCATTTGAATTTGTTTGAGTTTGAATTATGAAAACAAGATAAAACTGATGCAAAACAAATATTAACAATGCAAACAATAATAAAACAATGCAATGAAATGATGACATGATGCATTGCTTGAAATAACACAAAGAATCAAACATTCTAGGGGTATTTTCATACTTGGGATGTTACAAAACGCCCCCCCTTGAAGGAATCGCGCCCCGAGATACCTACTGAGAAAAGAAAAGGTCCGGGAACTTCTTGGGAAGATCCTCTTGAGCTGTGGCACGTGAAACACATCGTGCACATTGGATAGACGTCAGGGAATTTGCAAACCACCGGAACATTTTCAAGTAAAGGGAGAGGTTTTGTATGGAAGGTGTATAATTGAACATAATTTGATTCATTTGGAGGATAGACTATCTGTAATAAAGGTGGAACAGAGTTATTGACATCAATCCAACACCAAGAATGAGATCAATGTCAGAATCATCAACATGAGAGTAACGAGGAATATGTGGCCTCCCATTAGAATTGGATTGTTCCTACTTATCTTGGAGTCAACACTTGAGATTCCGGAGAGTGAACGGTGATTTGATTGCTTAGTGGAACCAGAATTGGGTAGTATGTTGTGGAAAATATTGTTGACACAAAGGAATGTGATGCTCTGGTATTAAATAACACTTTAACTGGATAAGAGTTTACGAGGGAGTTTTGATTAGACGCCGGTAGAAGATTTGAAGTGGAAAACAACAACAAGATTTGAACGGACGAAAAGGATGTTGAGAAGATCAGAATAATGAAGCAACTCCGGGGAAAACGAGAACAAAACTCCTGAGGTACTATGGAAAACCCATCCGGGCTTCTAAAGGATCAATATCTACTGCTTAAGGAATAGAGGATCTGCTTCCGGGGCTTACACGCCTCCGTTCTCAATCATGAGTAGGCAACATGATCATTCATGTCACAACCACCTCCATTCCTATGGTCTAGTAGATATAACCATCCTAGAGAAACCAGAATTCGTGAAATCCTAACTTGAATGTTTAGATGAGAAGGGAGAAATCAACGTTGCACTTCCTTACCAGAAAAGGGTGGGTGGGCGGGGAAAGAAGAAAAATGGCAGAATTCCTACTCTCACGTTTCATTTTTCCTATATAGCTACAAAATAGTTTCTAGACTCAACTGCGACCAGTAAAAAGGGATCCTACAGGCAGACAGGCTCTGATACCATTTGTCGCACCCTGATTTCTAGGGGATACTCACCGTACGAACTGGATAGCAGATGCTTGGATTATGGGGCATAACTGCTCCCACGTCCCAGCTTCCTGGTAGGCCTGCGCTTATGCGCGACAACACAAGCCCTGCTATTCCATCGTCGATGTAAACTATCCACTAGAGATCAAAGGCACTTCCGTCGACGTACTTCAAACCATACACACATGGTACGTCAACGGCGTTTAACAAGTGATATCACAACAGATCTCTACGAAACAAAAGATTGAAATAACTTGCAATTGGCTCTCATTAGAGCAGAGATAGCAAATACAATCATTCAGAGGGCACATGCCCCAACAATACATCATTACAATACAGCGGAAGCATTCAACATGTCTGAGTACAGACAAGAACCAAATAGGCCTAAGAGGCCGGAAACGAAAAGACGGAGCCCATCCACGAAGTCTCGGATCCTGCCCGGGTCCGCTATCTACTCGTCAGCAGTCTCGTCATACTCCACGTAGTAGCCACCATGTAGATCCTCGGAAACGTCGTCTGCGTAAACCACAGCCCCAAAGGGGTCAGTACACCAACGTACTGGCAAGCAAGACTCACAGTTCACCAAAGTGTAACCCGTCAACACCAAGCACAGATGCTTTGGGTTCAACGGAAGGAAGGGGATATAAAAGATGCTGCAACTGGCTGCTCTACACAACTACGGAAACATACTACAACTGCCGGCTAACAGAAAGGGGATAAGATCGAGGATTGTAACCAACTGAAAGATAACTTCAAACAAACCCATCCTGGATCTCGCCCCTTATCCAAAGAAGCAATCCGAGGATAACTCACACAGTTGAAATAATGATGGTTCAAATTATTGTGTCAATAAGCCTATTACTAGTCAAGTTATTAATCATGGGGTGTAACATGTTTGATCATTATGTTTAAGTTGTCCTGAGTACTTGTTAGCCAGTACTTTCACCAAGTAATCCATAACCGCGGAAAACACGGCTTCTCGAGAAGATTATCCCTGCAGGGTTGCACCAATTTGGCCGTACACTCATGAATATCCCGCCAGATGGGATGCCTCCCACCAAGCGGGGCACTCAACACAACCAACCATTCTTCGCATCAAGCCCAAAGAACCTTGGGCGCACGGCTAATCAAGCCCCGAAGAAAAGGGACCCTCATAGCACTCTAAGACCGTGTCCCCCTATATGCCGACTACAAAAGTTCCACCCTGGCCTGGGCTCGCAAAAACATGCATGCGGCAAATGGAAAACACGAACTAAATGAGGCGATTTGGACGAGATGCGAATCAGGTCAAGTTGAGGGGGGCGCCCATACTCGCTTCCCAAATGCGGGTAGTGCGCTCATCATGGATCAGTAGACAAGACCCTTTTCCTATTAGGGTCGACACTAGCAGGCTTCAAAACCTCTCATGGGCCTCCTGCCGGTGCCTTATCATCAAATTTATTATTAATAGTAACATTAGCATGATTGATTGATTAAACATCGAGCCCCCACAACGTAAATGATATAGTAACAGAAAGTAACGGATAACAGACTCGAGCAAAAGCAACCTAAGCATGCTAGATAAGACTAAGGCAACAAGCAAGGGGTTTTAGGTATGGAGGTGAGGCAATATCAAGGTTAAGGGATTCATGTGATGGGTTCGTAACAGAAACAACTACTACTAAGGCTTAGCAGAAAAGAACAACGGAAAGTATCGGTAACCAATGTTGAAAGGAACACAGTGGTTCATGTGAGTGATAACTTGCCTGCAAAACCCAGTAGCCTGGTACTGAGCTAACTCCTTAGAAGGGGTGTCGTAAGTATCGTCGGTCTCAACGTCGTCGTATATCCGGGAAGAAGCAAACAAACATTGCAGAAAGATAAACAATCAATATCATGGCATAGGTGCACAAACATGGGATGATGCATGTCATGTTAATAGATGCATCAGAATAAACTACTTGACAAGATAACACAATTTAATTGGACCCATATGCAATGTGAATTGCATATGGATGCAAATGGTTAAGGTGGAAGCAATGATCTACATTGATTAACAAGTGTAAGTGGTTAAACATGATGCATGCATGATGATAACAACAAAATAACAACAGATAACAATGATAGATGCAAGTGAAAAAGGATTGGAACAAGTTTTGGAAATCATTGATTAAGTTTGGAAAGTTTGGTTACCTAAAACATGTCACACAAGTAATTGTTGTTTTCAACAAGTTAAAGTGTTCAAAACAAATAACAAAGTTTATATTTGAAAAGAACACACAATTTTAGGTGGATTGCATGTTTCACTTGTTGAAAAAGGATTTCAAATAAATTATTTCGGAATTAAACAAGTTAAACAAGAATTAAATGAATTTAATTCAAACATGAACTTATTTGAATTTTTATTTGTTCAAAGCATTAAACCAAATTCATATTTGAAAAGTTTATACTTTTAGGGTTGGAAAACATATTTTATATGTCCCAAAAGAATTTGTTTTGATCAAGTTATGAAATTAACAATTTGAAATGAATTAAACAAGGATTAAATTATTTAACCAATTTTAATTATTCAAAACAGAAAACAAAGTTTATATTTGGAAAGAGGGTTTAATTTTGCATGGAAAACATATTTCATTTGTGGAAATTGGATTTAAAATGAGCAAGTTATTATTTTGGCAATTTTAAATGCAATAAATAAGAAACAGTTGTTTTCAGCAATTTAAATTATTCAAAACAGCAAACAAAATTTATATTTGGAAAGTACATGAAAAATTGATTGGAAAACATATTTGGTTTGTGAAATTTGGAATTTTTATGAGCAAGTTATGAATTTTGCAAATTTAAGTGAATTTGACAAGTTTTCAAATTTTGCACCAATTTAAAATATTCAAAACAGTGAACAAATTTTATATTTGGATAGAACACTTAATTTGGTATTGAAAACATATCAAAAATGTTGGATTTGGAGTTAAAATGAATTTATTATGCCATTTACAAGAAATAGTGCAAATCTGCCATTTTTTAATGAACCAAGGACTTAGAATTAATTTTCCAGTGGCATAGAATAAGTACCAGGGGCCTAATGGTGATTTGCAGTTGTTCTAGGACTGAAGAAATAAAACAGAAAAAAAAAGGTGTTTAATTGGCAGGGGGTGGGATTCGAACCCACCCCCTCTGGCTTGCGCTGGGGAACCAAACCAGTGGGGCTACTGCACTAGTTGTGTTAGGAAGGGAAACATGGGGGGGTTAAGGTGCAGTCTCGAACAGTTTTTCTTCAGAAACTGCAACCGAACAGATACGTACAGTAGATCGACAGGCCATGGCCATCGGCATGATACTCGCCGGGGGGGAACTAGGGGGGCGCCATGGGGGGAGCTGTGGGGAAGGGTTCGGCGCCAGAGGGAGGAGGAGGGAGATGCGATCGGAGGGAGGGAAGGAGCGGGCCTCACCTCGATCTGTCGATGCAGAAGCAGCAGCAGGCGAGGGCGGACAGCAGGGAGGCGGCGGCAACTTGGCGGCGACGACGCGGCCACTACGAGCTCTCCCGGCGTGAGCAGAGTGGACGGCGAGCATCAGGGGACATCCCCGATTCCATTTCCCTCACCAACCGCTACTCGAGGTGGCCGTGGCAAACGGAGCTAGGGGGAGGCAGTGAGGTGCTCGTGGTGGTGTTTCAGTGTTGGATTTCAGAAGAACAGGAAGAACAGAGGCTGATCGGGGAGGGAGGAAGAAGAGCTTGGCGGCGCAGGGAGAGGAGCTCTAGGGTTGAGGGGCAGGAGGAGGGTGCCGTGGTGAGCTATAAGGAGGGAGATGCTCCTGTACGGCATAGAATCGGGAGGGGAGAGCTGGATCGAATGGCTCTGAAGGTGTTCGTACAGTTGACGTCACCGAGAGGAGGGAGAAAGGGGCAACGTGGAAGGGGTACTGGGCCAATGGAAGTGGGTTGGCTGGGGGGCTGCTCTCCTCTTCTCTTTGTTATTTATTCTGTTTTATTTTTTTTTTGCTGAAAACCAAATGGGAGAAAAAGGATGCTTTGTGGGGTAGTAAAATTTGTAGAAAAATGAGGTTAAACTTATTAGGTTAGTAGCAAGCAAATGCTAACTTTGGTTTTTACAAAGTTTTCAAAATTATTGTTGTTTAGGAATTAAACCAAAATTGAAGGCATTTTAATATTACTTAAACATTATGAAAAACAAGCATTTTAATAGGGTGACCCCTATATATTAAAGGTTTGAACTTAGTTGATTTGTTTAGAGATTTCAAAAACTCAAGTGGGTTGTTGTTTGATGACCTGGATTTGCAATTGTAGATGATTTGAATTAATTGGTGGAATTTAATTGATTGATTTAAAAGCAACAATTTAATGAGTGATCAACATGGAATAAAATGGAACAATTTGGTTGTTTTCACTTGTTATTTTTATTCCAAAAATTGTAACAGAACAAGTATGAAAATAACCATTTGAATTTGTTTGAGTTTGAATTATGAAAACAAGATAAAACTGATGCAAAACAAATATTAACAATGCAAACAATAATAAAACAATGCAATGAAATGATGACATGATGCATTGCTTGAAATAACACAAAGAATCAAACATTCTAGGGGTATTTTCATACTTGGGATGTTACATCCCCTCTACGGGAGGCGGAAGGGGGTACCAAAGTGGAACCAATTGCTTAGTAGTGTAAGTTTAGGCCCAAGGAACACCCAAGGCAATGGTAGGTCACACCTCTTGGCAAGATTCCCCTCGTTCCATCAGATCCGGGAGTTTCAGGCTCGTAGTGTTGGAACCCGACAGAGAGAATCTGATGCCGGTGATGCCTAACACAGAGAGTGAGGGAATATTGGGCATAAAAGACCCAGGCAACACTATAACACACATTGTATGGCATACCATGTGTTATAGCGGAATTCATACGCTCTGTAGCCCCTCTCCGGAGAAACCCTAGCCCCTTGGGGGAAAAGACAGAACTATCGTTCTGGCCCTTCTACGTGAGCCGGAACGGGGTAGCAAAGTGGAACCAATTGATTGGTTGTGTTAGGTTTAGGTCCAAGGAACACCCAATTCAATTTTAGGTCCCACCTCTTGGCAATATTCCCCCTGATATGTTAGGTTCCGGTGTCTCGGGCTCTAAGTAGTCCTGGAACCCGCTAGAGAGAATCTCACGCCGGTGAAGCCTTAACACAAAGAGTGAGGGAATATTCATCATCCAACACCCATGCCACAATCTAACACACTTGTTATGTATTACCATGTGATTTCGGGTCATTTAGACGCCGCGGATCCCCTCTCCGGAGAAACCCTAGCCCCAATGGGGAAAAAGACGGAATTTTCGTTTTGGCCCAGCTACGTGAGCCTGAAGGGGTTAGAAAAGTGAAGGAAATTGCTTTTTTGTGTTAGGTTAGGCCCAAGTAACACCCAAGATAATTTTAGGGACCACCTCTTGGCAAGATTTCCCCGTTTCATGAGTTTTCGGCTCCAAGTAGTCCTAGAACCTGCTAGAGAGAATCCTACGCCGGTGAAGCCCTAACAAAAAGAGTGAGGGAATCTTTGGCATCAAAGACCCATGCCACAATATAACACACATGGTATGTCAACACACAAGGTATGTCATACCATGTTTTGTGGCATCATTCAGATGCTCCGGAGCCCCTCTTCGGAGAAACCTTAGCCCCTTGGGGAAAAAGACGGAACTATCGTTCTTGCCCCTCTACGTGAGCCGTAGGGGGTAGCAAGGTGGAACCAATTGCTTGGTCGTGTTATATTAGGCCCAAGGAACACCCAAGTCAATGGTAGGGCCAACCTCTTGCAAGGATTCCCCCAGTTCTGTCAGATCCGGCAGTTTCGGGCTCTAAGTAGTCCTAGAACCTGCAGGAGAGAATCCGACGCCGGTGAAGCCCTAACACAGAGAGTGAGGCAATCTTCGGTATCCAAGAACCATGCCACACTCTAAAACACATGGTATGGCATACCATGTGTTGTGGCATCATTCAGACGCTCCGGAGCCCCTCTTTTGAGAAACCTTAGCCCCTTGGGGAAAAAGACGGAACTGCCGTTCTGGACTCTCTACGTGAGCCGGAAGGGGGTAGCAAGGTGGAACCAATTTCTTGGTTGTGTTATATTATTCCCAAGGAACACCAAAGTCAATGTTAGGGCCAACCTGTTGGCGAGATTCCCCACGTTCTGTCAGATCCGGGAGTTTCGGGCTCTAAGCAACCGTGGAACCCGCTAGAGAGAATCCGACGACGATGAAGCCCTAACACAGAGAGTGATGTAATATTTGGCATCCAAGACCCATTCCAAACTCTAACACACATTGTATGACATACCATGTGTTGTGGTGGCATTCATACGCTCTGGAGCCCCTCTACGGGGAAACCCTAGCCCCGTTGGGGAAAAAGACGGAACTACCATTCTGGCCTCTCTGCGTACATGAGACGGAAGGGGGTAGAAAATTTTAAAAAATTGCTTTATTGTGTTAGGTTATGTACCAGCAACACCAAATACAATGTTAGGGCCCACCTCTTGGCAAGATTCCCACTGTTCCGCCAGATCCGAGAGTTTCGGCTCTAAGTAGTACTGGAATCCGCCAGAGAATATCCGACGCTGGTGAAGCCCTAACAAAGAGAGTGAGGGAATCTTAGTCATCCAAGACACTTTCCACTCACTATATCACACATGGTATGGCATAATATGTGTTGTGGTGGCATTCAGACGCTCCTGAGCCCCTCTTCGGAGAAACCTTAGCCCCTTGAGGAAAAGGACGGAAGCCGTCCTGGCGCCTGTACGTGAGCCGGAAGGGGGTAGCAAGGTGGAACAAATTTCTTGGTTGTGTTATATTAGTTCCAAGGAACACCCAATTCAATGGTAGGGCCAACCTCTTGGCAAGATTCCCTCCGTTCAGTCAGATCCGGGAATTTTGGGCTCTAAGTAGTCGTGGAACCCGCTAGAGAGAATCCGACGCCCGTGAATCCCTAACACAAAGTGTGAGGGAATATTTGGCATCCAAGAACCATGCCACAATATAACACACATGGTATGGCATACGATTTGCTGTGGTGGCATTCATAGGCTCCAGATTCCCTCACCGGGGAAGCCCTAGCCCCGTTGGGGAAAAAGACGGAACTACCGTTTTGGCCTCTCTACGTACATGAGACAGAAGGGGGTAGCAAAGTGCAACCAATTGCTTGTATGTGTTAGGTTAGGTCCAAGGAACAACAAATACAATGTTAGGGCCCACCTCTTGGAAAGATTCCCCCTGTTCTGCCAGATCCGGGAGTTTCGGCTCTATGTGGTCCTGGAACCCGCCAGAGAGAATCCGACGCTGATGAAGCCCTAACAAAAAGAGTGAGGGAATCTTGGTCATCCAGGACACCTTCCACACTCTGTAACACATGGTATGAAAACACACATGGTATGGCATAACATGTGCTATGGTGGCATTCAGACGCTCCGGAGCCCCTCTTCGGAGAAACCATAGCCCCTTGGGGAAAAAGACGGAACTGCCGTTCTGGCACCTCTACATGAGCCGGAAGGTGTATGAAGGTGGAACCAATTGCTTGGTTGTGTTATATTAGGCCCAAGGAACACCCAATTAAATGGTAGGGCCAAAATCTTGGCAAGATTCCCCCGCTCTGTCAGATCCGGGAGTATTGGGCTCTAAGTAATCGTGGAACCCGCTAGAGAGAATCCGACGCCGGTGAAGCCCTAACACAGAGAGTGAGGGAATTTTGGCATCCAATACCCATGCCACACTCTAACACTCACGGTATGGCATACCATGTTATGTGGTGGCATTCATAGGCTCCGGAGCCCCTCTTCGGGGAAACCCTAGCCCCGTTGGGGAAAAAGGCAGAACTGCCGTTCTGGTCTCTCTGCGTACATGAGCCGGAAGGGGGAAGCAAAGTGGAACCAAATTTCTTGGTTGTGTTAGGTTAGGTCCAAGGAACACCAAAGACAATGTTAGGTCCCACATCTTGGCAAGATTCCCCCCGTTCTGCCAGATCCGGGAGTTTCGACTCTAAGTACGTAGTCCTGGAACCCGCTAGAGAGAATCCGACGCTGGTGAAGCCCTAACAAAGAGAGTGAAGGAATCTTCGTCATCCAAGACACTTTCCACGCTCTATCACACATGGTATGTAAACACACATGGTATGGCATACCATGTGCTGTGGTGGTATTCAGACGCTTCGGAGCCCCTCTTCGGAGAAACCTGAGCCTCCTTGGGGAAAAAGACGGAACTGCCGTTTTGGCCCCTCTACGTGAGCTGGAAGGGGGTAGCAAGGTGGAACCAATTTCTTGGTTGTGTTATATTAGGACCAAGGATCACCCAAGTTAATGTTAGGGCCAACCTCTTAGCAAGATTCCCCGCGTTCTGTCAGATCCGGTAGTTTCGGGCTCTAAGTAGTTGTGGAACCCGCTAGAGAGAATCCAACGCCGGTGAAGCCCTAACACAGAGAGTGAGGGAATATTTGGCATCCAAGACCCATGCCACACTCTAACACCCATGGTATGGCATACCATGTTCTCTGGTGGCATTCATACGCTCTAGATCCCACTCCGAGGAAACCCTAGACCCGTTGGGGCAAAAGACGGAACTGCCGTTGTGGCCTCTCTGCGTGCATGAGACGGAAGGGGGTAGAAAAGTGGAACCAATTGATTGGTTGTGTTAGGTTAGGTACAAGGAACACCAAATATAATGTTAGGGAACACCTCTTGGCAATATTCCCCCCGTTCCGCCAGATCCGGCAGTATAGGTTCTAAGTATAGTCCTGCAACCCGCTAAAGAGAATCTGACGCCGGTGAAGCCCTAACATAGAGAGTGGGTGAATCTTGGTAATCCAAGAAACTTTACACACTCTAACACACATGGTATGTCAACACACATGGTGCATTAAAACGCTCCGGATCCCCTCTTCGGAGAAACCTTAGCCCCTTGGGGAAAAAGACAGGACTGTCGTTCTGGCCCCTCTACGTGAGCCGGAAGGAGGTAGTAAGATGGAACCAATTTCTTGGTTGTGTTAGATTAGGACCAAGGAACAACCAATTAAATGGTAGGTCCAACATCTTGGCAAGATTCCTCCCATCCTGTCAGATCCGGGAGTTTCGGGCTCTAAGTAGTCGTGGAACCCGCTAGAGAGAATCCGACGCCGGCGAAGACCTATCACAGAGAGTGAGGGAATATTTGGAATCCAAGACCCATGCCACACTATAACACACATGGTATTGAATACTATGTGCTTTGGTGGAATTCACACGCTCTGGAGCCCCTCTCCGGGGAAACCCTCCGTTGGGGAAAAAGATGGAACTGCCGTTCTGGCCTCTCTGCGTACATGAGACGGAACGGTGTAGAAAAGTGAAACCAATTGCTTGGTTGTGTTAGGTTAGGATCAAGGAACACCAAAGACAATGTTAGGGACCACCTCTTGGGAATATTCTCCCCGTTCCGCCAGATACGGGAGTTTAGGCTCTAAGTAGTCCTACAACCCGCTAGAGAGAATCCGACGCCGGTGAAGCCTTAACACAGAGAGTGAGGGAATCTTGATCATCCAATAAACATTCCACATTATAACACACATTTTATGGAATACCATGTGGTGTGGCACCATTCAGACGCTATGGAACCCCTCTTCGGAGAAACCTTAGCCCCTTGGGGAAAAAGATGGGACTGCCCTTCTGGCCCCTCTACGTGAGCTGGAAGGGGGTAGCAAGGTGGAACCAATTTCTTGATTGTGTTATATTAGGCCCAATAAACACCCAATTATATGTTAGGGCCAAACTCTTGGCAAGATTCCCCCGTTCTGTCATATCCGAGAGTTTCGGGCTCTAAGTAGTCGTGGAACCCGCTAGAGAGAATCCAACGCCGGTGAAGTCCTAACACAGAGAGTGAGGGAATATTTGGCATAAAATACCCATGCCACACTCTAAAACACATGGTATGGCATACCATATTTTGTGGTGGCATTTATAGGCTCCAGAGCCCCTCTCCGGGGAAACCCTAGCCCCGTTGGGGAAAAAGACAGAATTGCCGTTCTGGCCTCTCTGCGTACATGAGCCAGAAGGGGGAAGTAAAGTGGAACCAAATTGCTTGGTTGTGTTAGGTTAGGTCCAAGGAACACCAAATACAATGTTAGGTCCCACCTCTTGGCAAGATTCCCCCCGTTCTGCCAGATCCGGGAGATTCGGCTCTAAGTACGTAGTCCTGGAACCCGCTAGAGAGAATCTGACGCTGGTGAAGCCCTAACAAAGAGAGTGAGGGCATCTTGGTAATCCAAGAAACTTTCCACACTCTATAACACATGGTATGGCATACCATGTGATGTGGTGGCATTCAGACGCTCCGGAGCCCCTCTTCGGAGAAACCTTAGCCCCCTTGGGGAAAAACTCGGAACTGCCGTTCTGGCCCCTCTACGTGAGCCGAAAGGGGGTAGAAAGGTGGAACCAATTGCTTGGTTGTGTTATATTAGGCCAAAGGATAACCCAAGTTAATGTTAGGGCCAAACTGTTGGCAAGATTTCCCGTGTTCTGTCATATCCGGTAGTTTCGGGCTCTAAGTAGTTGTGGAACCCGCTAGAGAGAATCCGACGCCGGTGAAGGCCTAACACAGAGAGTGAGAGAATATTTGGAATCCAAGATCCATTACTAACTATAACACACATGGTATGGTATACAATGTGCTGTGCTGGCATTCATACGCTTTGGATCCCCTCTCCGAGGAAACCCTAGCCCCGTTGGGGAAAAAGACGGAACTGCCGTTCTGGCCTCTCTGCGTACATGAGTCGGAAGGGGGTAGAAAAGTGGAACCACTTGCTTGGTTGTGTTAGGTTAGTTCCAAGGAACACCAAATACAATGTTAGGGACCACCTCTTGGCAATATTCCCCCTGTTCCGCCAGATCCGGCAGTTTAGGTTCTAAGTATAGTTCTGCAACCCACTAGAGAGAATCTGACGCCGGTGAAGCCCTAACACAGAGAGTGGGGGAATCTTGGTCATCCAAGACACTTGCCAAACTCTAACACACATGGTATGGCAACACACATGGTGCATTCAGACGCTCCGGAGCCCCTCTTCGGAGAAACCTTAGCCCCTTGGGGAAAAAGACGGGATTGCCGTTCTGGCCCCTCTACGTGAGCCGGAAGGGGGTAGCAAGGTGGAAAAAATTGCTTGGTTGTGTTATATTAGGCCCAAGTAACAACCAATTCAATGGTAGGTCCAATCTCTTGGCAAGATTCCCCTCATCCTGTCAGATCCGGGAGTTTCGGGCTCTAAGTAGTCGTGCAACCCGCTAGAGAGAATCCGACGCCGGTGAAGACCTAACATAGAGAGTGAGGGAATATTTGGAATCCAAGACCCATGCTGTGGTGAAATTTAGACGCTCCGGAGACCATCTCCGGGGAAACCTTCCGTTGGGGAAAAAGACGGAACTGCCGTTCTGGCCTCTCTGCGTACATGAGACGGAACGGTGTAGAAAAGTGGAACCAATTGCTTGGTTGTGTTAGGTTAGGTCCAAAGAACACCAAAGACAAGGATAGGGACCACCTCTTAAGAATATTCCCCCCGTTCCTCCAGATACAGGAGTTTAGGCTCTAAGTAGTCCTGCAACCCGCGAGAGAGAATCCAACGCCGGTGAAGCCTTAACACAGAGAGTGAGGGAATCTTGATCATCCAAGACACATGCCACACTATAACACACATTGTATGGCATAACATGTGTTGTGGCACCATTCAGACGCTCCAGAACCCCTCTTCGGAGAAACGTTAGCCCCTTGGGGAAAAAGACGGGACTGCCGTTCTGGCCCCTCCACGTGAGCTGGAAGGGGGTAGCAAGGTGGAACCAATTTCTTGGTTGTGTTATATTAGGCCCAAGAAACACTCAATTCAGTGGTAGGGACAACTTCTTGCAAGATTCCCCCCGTTCTGTCAGATCCAGGAGTTTCGAGCTCTAAGTAGTCGTGGAACCCGCTAGAGAGAATCTGACGCCGGTGAAGCCCTAACATAGAGAGTAAGGGAATATTTGGCATCCAAGACCCATGCCACACTCTAACACACATGGTATGGCATACCATGTTCTGTGGTGGCATTCATAAGCTCCGGAACCCCTCTCCAGGGAAACCCTAGCCTCGTTGTGGAAAAAGACGGAACTGTTGTTGCGGCCTCTCCGTGTACATGAGCCGGAAGGGGGTAGCAAAGTGGAACCAATTGCTTTGTTGTGTTACGTTAGGTCCAAGGAACACAAAATACAATGTTAGGTCCCACCTCTTGGCAAGATTCCGCCCGTTCTGCGGCCCTCAGTAGTCCTGGAACCCGCTAGGGAGAATCCGACGCTGGTGAAGCCCTAACAAAGAGAGTGAGGGAATCTTGGTCATCCAACACAGTTTCCACACTCTATCACACAAGCTATGGAAACACACATGGTATGGAATACCATGTGCTGTGGTGGCATTCAGACGCTCCGGAGCCCCTCTTCGGAGAAACCATAGCCCCTTGGGGAAAAAGACGAAACTATCGTTCTGGCCCCTCCGTGTGAGCCGGAAGGGGGTAGGAAGGTGGAACCAATTCCTTGGTTGTGTTATATTAGGCCTAAGGAACACCCAATTCAATGGTAGGGCCAACCTCTTGGCAATATTTCCCCCGTTCTGTCAGATCCGGGAGTTTCGGGCTCTAAGTAGCCGTGGAACCCGCTAGAGAGAATCCGACGCCGGTGAAGCCCTAACACATAGAGTGAGGTAATATTTGGAATCCAAGACCCATGACACACTCTAACACATATGGTATGGCATACCATGTGATGTGGTGGCATTCATACACTCCGGAGCCCCTCTCTGGGGAAACCCTAGCCCCGTTGGGGGAAAAGATAGAACCGCCGTTCTGGCCTCTCCGCGTACATTAGTCGGAAGGGGGTAGAAAAGTGGAACCGATTTCTTGATTATGTTAGGTTAGGTCCAAGTAACACCAAAAAAATTTTAGGGCCCACCTCTTGGCAAGATTCTCCCCGTTCCGCCAGAGCCGGGAATTTCGGCTCTAAGTAGTCCTGGAACCCGACAGAGAGAATCCGACGCCGATGAAGCCATAACAAAGAGAGTGAGGGAATCTTGGTCATCCAAGACACTTGCCACACTCTATATCACACATGGTACGGAAACACACATCGTATGGCGTACCATGTGTTGTGATGGCATTCGGACGCTCTAGAGCCCCTCTTCGGAGAAACCTTAGCCCCGTGGGGAAAAAGACGGAACTCCCGTTCTGGCCCTCTACGTGAGCCGGAAGGGGGTAACAACGTGGAAACAATTGCTTGGTTGTTTTATATTAGGCGTAAGGAACACCCAATTCGATGGTACGGCCAACCTCTTGGTAAGATCCCTCCCTGTTCTGTCAGATTCGGGAGTTTCGGGCTCTAAGTAGTCGTGCAACCCGCTAGAGAGAATCCGACGCCGGTGAAGCCCTAACACATAGATTGAGGGAATATTTGCATCCAAGACACATGCCAAACTCTAACACACATGGTATGGCATACCATGTGCTGCGGTGGCATTCATATGCTCTGGAGCCCCTCTCCGGGGAAACCCTAGCCCCGTTGGGAAAAAAGACGGAACTACCGTTCTGGCCTCTATGCGTACATGAGCCGGAAGGGGGTATAAAAGCGGGACCAATTACTTGGTTGTGTTAGGTTAGGTCCAAGGAACACCAAAGACAGTGTTAGGGCCCACCTTTTGGCAAGATTCCCCCGGTTCCGCTAGATCCGGGAGTTTTGGCTCTAAGTAGTCCTGGAACCCACCAGAGAGAATCCGATGCTAGTGAATCCCTAACACAGAGAGTGAGGGAATCTTGGTCATCAAAGACACATATCACACTCTAATACACATTTTATGGCATACCATGTGTTGTGGCATCATTCAGACGCTCCGGAGCCCCTCTTCGGAGAAACCTTAGCCCCTTGGGGAAAAAGACAAAACTGCCATTCTGGCCCCTCTACGTGAGCCGGAAGGGGGTCGCAAGGTGGAACCAATTGCTTGGTTTTGTTAGATTAGTCCCAAGGAACACCCAAATCAATGGTAGGGGCAACCTCTTGGCAAGACTCCCCCCGTTCTGTCAGATCTGGGAGTATCGGGCTCTAAGTAGTCGTGGAACCCGCTAGAGAGAATCCGACGCCAGTGAAGCCCTAACACAGAGAGTGAGGGAATATTTGGAATCCAAGACCCATGCCACACTGTAACACACATGATATCGCATACCATGTGCTATGGTGGCATTTAGACGCTCTGGAGCCCCTTTCCGGAAAAACCCTAGTCCCTTGGCATACCATGTGTTGTTCTTTCGAATGTCGTCCATCTACGTACCCCTCGAGTGTGCCTACATTCCAACACAACTTGAACGTGCCAAGCTGCCAATACAACATATAGTACATGCTGAAAAGGTGGGTTAATCCCACGCGTGGGAGGAGTGAATGCAGTTTGCCGTGTCCACTTCCACACGCGTGTCAGCAGTGCAGTTGCAACTGAATTGATATCACCACTTCCACACGCCTCCATTTTATCTCTTCTTCCTCCTCTCGTTCACCATGCCGAAATCAGTTCGCTTCCTCCTCTCTTTCTCACCAACGATTTCGCTTCACCGATCTCCTCTGCGTCTAAGAAGAGGAGGACCGAGGATTCCCTAGCAGCCGGGTATTTGTTTCAATGTACAAACATTCATTTTTGATTCCACCCTTTGGATTTTTTCATGCATCTTCTTACAAAAGTTCCTACATGGTCGGTTGTTCCACTGAGAAACTTGGTTTAGCCCTGGACCACACTTTCCTTTCGAGGAAGGTTCTAAATGCCAAAGTCACCATGGGGCAGATCGAAATCCGGAACCAGGACATAGCCAGGACCGCGAAAGAGATCCTCGCGAATGCTAAGCGAGAGATCAAATATTGTGCACTCGAGCTGGAGCAGAAGGAGAGAACTTTGAGGGCTTCTACCAGCATGGCTGAGATTCTGCCGGTCAACCATGACTTGTGTAGGAAGATGGAACAACTTTGGAATAAGATTCAGATGCAAGACTAGGAAGCTGATCTCATCCGCGGTGAGATCGAAGTGCTGGCCAAGAAAGCAGGGGACCCCGGCCAGATCTAAATCGATTTGCTCCTGCGTGAGCGTGTTTGGGGCTTTTCCCAGGTAGTATCTGTGTTATGATTTTATTTCAGTTTAATTAAGACTAAGTGTGTACTGCCATCCAATATTGAAGTTTGTGACCGAACATATATTGAAGTACTCCCCTCCGTTCACATATAGTTTGTGTTCTTGGGAAATTTTGTTTTTTCATATTTTGTTTTTTGAACGTACAAAAATTCCAAGAAGAGGCTCCCACGAGTTAAATTAAAAAGAAGCCAACTCTGCATGCACCTTGCTTGCATGCATTGGTCATGGATGCCTCCCATGAGACGTGGGATCCAGCTGTCAATGAGTCAAAGTCAAGGAAAAGTCCGGCATGAGGTTAGTCAGAGAATCCGCGCCGGTTTTGCACGTACACACAACGAATATGACCTACGTGGCAACGTACGTACGCTGCGTCCGTGCCAACGTACCGCTGCGTGCGTGAAGTTGCAAGCGGTGCGTGGGTTCGTGGGTGGATTCCTCGTCTTCTCCCTCTTTGTCTCTCCCACCCCGCTCTATTTAGGGTTTTTTTCTCCCTTCGCTCGTTCGTGCGTTTGTTCCCCAGAAACCATCAGTTCTTCTCCTTGAAGCAAAATCAGTTGTCCCTCCGCCGCTCGTTCGTGCCTTTCGGATTGTCGCCACCGACGATGTCGTCTTCTGCTGCAACAAGGTATTTGTTTCAACACGATTTATTTCAATAGTTCTTCTTCCTTCATTTCGATTCCACCTTTTCAATTCCTTTGGATTTATTTCAACATCTGGTTCCCCTTCGTGCAGCACCGGCGGTTCCAGTGTCCGCACCGGATCACCTTCGCTGTTGGGGCCGGTGGGCGTCATCGATTCGCTCAAGACCCATTTGGCAGAACTGGACGAGGAGTTAAATGATTTGGAAGAGGAGTGTAGGGAGAATGGTCACAAGGCTAAAGCAGCTATTGCCTGCTATCAGGAGGCAGAAAGGGCTGCATCGGAAATATGCCGTGAGCTGAATGAGAAGCTGATGCAAAACGTCGACATTCTGAGCACGGTCTCATTCCTCGAAAAGAAGATTGAGCTGAAAGACAGGGAAATTGTTCTCCTCCGCAGGGAACTCGAACTGGCCAAGCAAGGGACGTTCCTCCCAGAGTGGGGCTTCAAATTAAGCTCCATTGCTCTTGTGTGAGAGTGTTTGGGGCTTGTCCCAGGTTACCTGCTATCCATTTCTTTCAGTTTAAGACCTAATGCGTGTGCACTGACAAGTTTATCGCAGATTTGTGTCGAACTATGTTTAAGTTGTGTTTACTAATTTTATAGTTTATCTCAATAATGTGTTTCTTAAGAATGCTCAGGAATATTTGGACTACGTTTGAAAGTAATCGCTACACATGAGATAGTTTGCAACAACAGTTCTCATGAGATAGTTTGGTAGGACAACAAAAGACAAAATTTCCGGTACTATTACATGTTTATATGAGATAGTTTTGGTAGGACAACAAAATACAACATTTCTAGTACTACTAAATCTATACACGAGGAATATACATGCTAATTAAGTAAACAATTTAACACAAGTTCTGACCATCAAACTAGTTGATAAAACAACAACACAAGTTTGTTATCAATCTCTAAAATTACTCAGAAGTTCTCACCAACTATACTGCCAAGTTCACTACCCCCATTGATATCGTCCTCCTGTGATTCGACGTCACCGTCCAAATTGTCACTGATCACCTCTACGGCCAGCCTGATATAGTCTCGCGTCACCTTTGCCTGTATGACAATGAGATCATCTATTTGGATTCGCGATTGAAAAGCGAATTCAGACCAGCCCTCAGTGAACTTGAAGTAATAAGGTTCTTATTCTTAATCAATGTGATATGAACCCAATAGTTCGTTGGCCCCACCAGCTTTCATGTACATACGAGATTGCCCGTCTCTTGGAAGTATATACCCATTTATGCATTTCAAAGGGACATCCTGAGAAACTACATTTAAGACTGATACAGAAATGCATAGATAGCTAAATGACATTTTTTTCAAATTAAGCAGGAAAAGAATGATCATGTAATTAACTAACCAACTCATTAAGTTATTCTGGATCCTACACCCTGCGCACGAAGAACCGAGGGACTACAATGTGCTCCCCATTTTCCAGGTCCATCTTATTATGCTTGTAAAAAGCCCAGGATATCACATTCATTTTAGAACCACTGACCTCACATGGGAACTCAAATATGCTCTTCTGTAGTGTCATCTTGCAAGATGGTACGATAGGACCACACTCTGACTGCGAAGGGAAAAACATGTGTATGTGCAATTACATAACCAAGGCCATCTTGGAAAGTTTGAAACATATATATTAACTAACTAGTAAATTAATGTGTAAGTAAAACAAGCCAATGTGCAATTACATACCAGGGTCTAGAACCTAAGATTTGACCTCATTGTTTGCATTAGTTACTTGAACATCAAACATACCAAATTGATCATCATAATCAAACCTCACAAGATCATTCGGTTGAATGTCATAAGCTTGAAAAAATGCCGTGCAATATGGTCCACATATATAAGTCCTTCTAGGCCCATGTTCCACGTAAAAGTGGTATTCATTGACATCACAGACAATCTATACCTTATGTGCACCAACAGAAAATTGCTCTATACGCTTATGGAAAGAACAAGGCACATCCTACATAGTACACATATATATAATTTAAAAGAATAAGCACACATATGTTCGTCAACAAATCAAAAGGCCGGGAACAACATAACTGGAATGTCAAGGATACTTACTGCCGCTTGATGACAATATTCTATAGACACCCTCGTCCTCACTCTAAAAGTCAATAATGGCAGTTCAGTGCCGGCGAGACACATGTCAGGTTCATGATAACATAACTCACATAGGTTTTGAGCCATTCTTGATTTTTAAACACAAAAACCATCGTATTAATTAGAACAAATTCCATGATACAGATACACAAATAACATCAGTAATGATCAACAAAATTATTTCTACTAGTACTAATCTGCATAAATACTACAATTTTAGCACTAAATCAGCACAATCTCCAGAAACCCCTGCAAAATGCTAGTACTAATTAGTACTACCCTCCGTTCTAGCAAGCCTTTCTAGCAAGCTAGTTTATGTAACGGAGGTAGTAGTACTACATGTACTGTTCATCCGCCATGGACGGCAAAAAAGCACCAGCAGATTCAAACCGATGACGACCGCCGATGAAGAGGGTGCTTACCGATGGTGAAGAGCGTCGTTGCTGGTGTTTTGCTGACCCTTTGCATCGTTGCCGATGATGATCCTAGCGGCAGATTCGGCCACACGTGCCGCTGCATGCATGCACACAAAAATGTGAGATCCTATCTCCTCGCGTTTGCCATGCGCGCGGAGGAAAAGAAAAGAGAAGGGAAATGGAAGAACCTCGCGGCTTGTGAAGAAAAACGGCGACGACGGCGGTTATCTCCCCGTGGAGGAAAACAACAGGGGTTTTCTCTCACTAGAAGGGGACAGAGTGCTCTCTCTCCACGTGGCAGACAGATGGGACCAAAGGGAACACGTGGAGAACCCACGAAAATCCCATTGTCGCCTTGCCAGCATGCGGAGCTAGAGGGGCTGGCATGTGGGACCCACCATGGCTCAGACCAAAATCAGGTTTGGAAACTAGATCCAGTTCTCTCCACCCTTGGTTGTGGTGGCGGTGGCGGATTTCAAATTGAGTAGCCTGTTATAAAAAAATGAGTACCCCCTTTCAGACATATCCAATAATAGCTTGTTTACCTCTTTAACAGATGGATAGGCATTGGATTTCAAGTGGTAGACCTTGGACCCCTCCATATGTTGATGGAATCAAAGAGTTCTTAAGCTTAGTCAAGGAGAGACACAACTATAATTTTCGTGTTCGATGCCCATGCACGAGGTGCCTAAATATGAAGATGCAGCATTTTGGAGAGATGACCCGACACTTACAGATCCACAAATTATCCAGTACTTACCTTCGGTGGATACATCATGGAGAGCCAAGTGATGTCGTTATTATTGAAGATCCTCCACATAATGATGGCAATGGTGGTGATGAGGATGATTATGCCAGTCATGGGAATCATAATATGGATATGGATGACGAAGATGAGGCAGATAGAGAAGCCGATGAAATGGAAGCAATGTTGAAAGACCTCACGGGAGCAACAGCCCATGAAGGTACATAAACTGAGGTCGAACGTGGGTATGATAAAGTATTTGAAAAATTGTTGGTAGAGTCAGAGTGCCCGCTTTACCCGGGAAATAAAGCTATTTCATCACAAATCATATTACCGGGTCAGCAATGCTGCTTTTGATGCTTGGATGCGTATATTTTCCCAGGCACTTTCAGATGGCAATACACTGCCCAAATCATATAGAGAAGCAAAAGCTTATATGAAGAAGCTGGGTCTTCCAAATGACATCTTACACGTGTGCCCAAACAACTGCATACTTTTCAGAGGGGATTATGCTGATAAGGACAACTTCCCAGAGTGTCAAGCATCGAGCTGGAAGTATCCGGAGAGAAAGAGATATGCTGTTAAAGTGTGCGTTATTTTCCTTTGGCACCGAGGCTGAAGAGATTGTTTGCTTCGAGGAAAACAGCGGAGAACATGCAGTGGCATGCGTTAAAGAGGAAGTCTGAAAAGGACATATTGACTCATCCGGCTGATGGTGCAGCGTGGAAGGTTTTCAACGATGACTTCAGAACATTTGCGGGCGATCCTAGAAACGTAAGGCTCAGCATTGCCTCTGATGTCTTCCATTCGTATGGAACCATGAGCAAAAGCTACCGCATGCGGCCTGTGTTTGCCGTGCCGTACAACCATTCACCAGAGGAGTTCAGTGATCCATCATACTACATGCTTTTCTTGCTAATCCCTGGCCAAACAAGTCCTGGAAAGGACTTTGGTCTTTTCATTCAGCCGCTGCTTGAAGATTTGCAGGACCTTTGGAAGGGTGTGCGGAGTTATGATTCATTTTCTAGGGAAATGTTTGATCTTCGTGCTGCGATACTCTGGTGCATACATGGCTACCCAGCTTGTGGAACTATGTCTGGGCGAACCACTCAAGGCTATGCTGCATGCCTGCATTGTGACAAAGATCCTCTATCAATGCCCATAACCAACAAATTGTGCTACATTGGGCACCATCGTTTACGCCCCCATGACCACTACTGGCGGGGAAAGACAGACCTTCAAGGTGAACATTTTGTCAAGAACGAGCGGCAAAAATCATTTACTTATAAAGAGTTAAGCTGAGCTCGAGAAGGTTAGACATCTAAAACCAGGAATTGGTCCCAAGTGCATCAGCAAGAAGAGGAAGCGTGGAGAACCTACACCAATCTGGAAGCGTAGGCTTGGTTGGTGGGACTTGCATTACTGGCCAAAGTTGAAACTTCGGCATAATCTCGACGTGATGCACATAGAAAAGAACATCTTAGACAACATCGTTGGCACCGTCCTTGAACCGGAAGGGAACAATAAGGACACCATCAATGCCAGGAAGGATCTTCACACCCTTGGCATTAGAAAAAATTTGCAGCTGGATCCACCGGAAATGCCCCCGGACGTGGACCCGAAGAAATGTAAATGTGTAATGAGATATGGAAGCTATACCCTAAACAAAGATGCAAAGACACAACTATGTTGGGTTCTATTTGACTGTACATACCCAGATGGTTTTTGTTCCAACATGTCCAAGTGTGTCAACGTACAAACACGCAAGATCTCGGGACTTAAAACCCATGACTACCAGATCCTGTTGCAGAGAACATTACCTGCTGGGCTGCGGGCGATAGGTGACCTAGTCAAAATTTTCAAGGACTTGTGTAGTAAAAGGTTGGAAAGAAGTGTTCTGCTCCGGCTGAAAGTTGAAATCCCAATAATCTGGTACAGGCTTCAAAACATCTTCCCGCCGGCGTTTTTTGATGTTATGGTCCACCTGGATGTGCATTTACCTGACGACACTTTGCTCCGAGGCCCTGTGAACTATCGGTGGATGTATCCAATCGAGAGGATGTGGTGTACTTTGAAAAGATATATGAGGAACATGGCATATCCAGAAGGTTCAATTGCAGAGGCGTACATTGCCTCCGAGTGCTTGATATTTGCCTCTAGATACTTGAAAGAAGATATTGAGACAAGGTACAACCGGCAACGGAGATATGAGGTTCAAAAAAAAGTTGAACGAGAAGAATCATCTTGTGATGTGTTTGGCCATGGTGCGCGTTTAGTTGGAGCATATACTGCGATCAATCATGATAGGACTGAGACCCTTTCAACAGAGCTTCATAGAATGGCTTGGTATGCCCTAAACAATTGCAGCAAGGTTACATGCTATATCCAGTATGTTCCCTACGTCTGAATTTTATGTTACCCAACACATTGTATACCCCATAGTTACTGGAGTTTAATAACTCTTCATGGTCTGCAGAAAGTTCAGGACAAAGCTCGAGGAAGAAGGGACACCTGATGTCGAAGTTAGGGTTGAGCAAGATTTTCCAAGATGGTTCAAAGAGCAAGCAAGTTTCCTTTTGCACTTCTCTTAGACCTTTTGCATTTCATTGCATGATTTTGACCATATTGTTTTTTTTTCTGTGGTACACAGATGATGAACAAGGCAATGGAAAGACTAGAAGTTCATGAAGATGAGTTGTTCACATTAGCACTTGGCTCACACAAAAAAGTTAAAACATATTCATTTTGTCATGTGAACTTAGTTCGGTTTGTCACCGCTGAGCATGAAAAAGGCAACAAAACGCAAAACAGTTGAGTCATGGCTGCTGGAGATCACAACGGGGACGCAAGAGATTTGTATGGTGTCCTCAAGGAAATCAAAGAGCTGACTTATATCTCTACCGAGAAACATAAACGGACAATTGTTTTGTTTGGCTGTGACTGGTATCGTCTTGAAGCAGGCAGGGGCATGTGCAGGTTTAAAATGGAAAAGTATGATAAAGTGTTCAGGAGCATCACCATTTCCAATTTGTGGTACGAGGATAATAAGTATATCTTGTCAACCCAGGCACAGAAAGTGTTTTATATGCCATACAATGTAGGGGGAGATCACTGGCGAATAGTCCAAAAATTTGAGCATAGGCGGAGCTTTGATGTGTCCGAACATGAGAAGGACAAAGATGAGGAGGAAAATGATGAGGAGGAGAGGCCTAGTATTCTAGCACATCAAGATGTCAAAGTATCTGACAATGAGGATGTTCCTGCTGACCCGATATCCTATCCTCTGCCTCCGGCTACTCTCGAACGCATTGACATGGCTCCCCGCATCCTCTCAGTAGATGAGATTTGGGCTTATATCAAAGATCGGAAAAAAGTGTATGTACATCATAAGGAAGGTGAAGTAAAAGATGGTGACGATGAATTATAAGTCAGCGAGGATGAAGTAGCCGACACATATGCGGAGTATGACAGTGATCCGGGTGCACTACTCGCAGATGATAGCGATGCAGACTAGTGTTGCATGTCTGTGTGCAAGCTTGTGTCGAACTGATTTTTCATGCTTTTGTTGAACTGATGCGAATGCCTGTTTGCATGTTGTATGTTGAACTGTTGTGCATGCCTGCTTGCATGCTTGTGTTGAACTGATGTGCATGCGTGTGTGCATGCTTGTGTTGAACTGAAATGCATTCTTGCATTTTCTTTGAATTTTGTTTTTGTGTGTGTGTTATTTTTAGCTATTTGTCTCGTATATGTCAAAACCATAGCATTAAACATAGAGTACATACAAGTGCTCATAAAATTGACCACGAACATGATATTACTCAAGTGCTACCATTACCCAATTATCTTCCTTACATTGCTAATATGCCATTACTCAACTGCCAGACACCATCATGCCAAGGCACATTGCAAATAAAACTGAAAACACCCAAATCATCAATAGATTGTGGCCAGAATCTTGAATCTTGCCTTCATGAGCAGATTTTCTAGCAGCTTCATCAGCACATTCTCTGTGTACCCCTTGTCGCAGCACCTGATCTAGGTTCTGCCTCAGTGCACTTATCTCTTCCTGCAATGTGCTATTCTCGTCCATCTCTCTAAACGCTGCATTATGCAGTTGAAGAACTACCTGTTCCTGGAATTATGTCCATTCCGGATCATGCCATAAGAACTTTCCACAACCATAAGGAATGTCATACTTCTACAACCAAAATAAGATAAAATTTAACCAAAAGCAAAATCTTGCAACCAAACTGAAACTAAAGCACGAATCTTTACCAAGCGTCTTTGGCATTTCGGGAATCTCCGGCCTGGATTATCGTCGGTCCAAGAAATCCACATGGCCATCTTCAAACTGCACATACATTTTGTTTCATTGGAGTGGTCCAAGGGCGCCGGAGTGTATGGGATACGTTTGCGGCAGCGAGGAGGAAACCCCCCCTTCGTGCGACAAGCACGAACTCTCGCTGCTAGCGGCCATGCTTTCCCTGCGCGCCATGTGAGACAGGGGAGACAGGGAAGAACCCTAGAATCGCCAAGGGAGAAAGAGGAGAGAGAAATTTAGCTGCGCACCCTCGTCAGCGGCAGCGGTGTGGTAACAGCGGAGGATTTACGGCAGCGGCGGCGAAGGATTGACGGCAGTGGCTTTGCTGTGGTGTGATAGAGTTATTTAATTGGTATATTTAGCTATGTCAATGTCTAAATTGGATCCCACAGTACCAACGGCTACAAACGGTGCACACGGACTGAAGGCAGGGCCAGGCACCAAGGGTGTGGTCATTGCAGGGCAAAGCAGTCAAACAGCGCAGGATGTGTGGCCCCAAGAAAAATTCGCGACGTTCTACATGACCAGGCAAGTTTCGTCAAAGGCAACTGGGCTCTTAGTGGGCTACTCGGCCGGAGACAAAAATCCGCGATATAAAATAGCAAAAAAGTCAGGCAAAACCAGTCTGCAACGGACCAAACCAATACGTCGAGAGCAAACTCCACTTTTCAGCCATCCGCGACGGAAACACACGACGTTATCAAAACGTTCCTGATCACACAGAATTCGGTAGTGCAAGGCGCACTACTTATACGTCATAAATGTATCCTTAATTTCTGATGTGTTCCATGTTTTTTTCTTATTGTTTCCCACATGTTTGTTATACACTTTATGTCATTTTTATCGATTTTCCGGACTAACCTATTGACAAGATGCCACTAAGCCAGTTCCCTGTTTTCTACTATTTTTAGTCTCAGAAAAGTTGTCTAGAAATATTCTCGGAATTGGAAAATTCGAAGCTCAGAAGTCTTAGAAATCCCGGAGGTTCACTGAGTCCCAAAGAGACCCGGAGGGGGGCCTACAACATAAGGTGGCACGCCCCCCTGGCCGCGCCAGGGGGTGGTGTGGGGCCCCTGAGCCTCCACCGCCTCTACCCTTTCACCTATATATTCCCCCAAGACGTAAACCCAAAGGATATACCACTTTTTCCCGAGAAACACCCGAGGGCGCCGTCATCTTCGTTCCGAGATCGGGAGGGTTCTGGAGCTCTCCCCGGCACCCTGTCGGAGGGGGAAATCATCACCGGAGGGGTCTACACCACCATTCCCTCCTCCGAAGTGATGCGTGAGTAGTTCATCCCTGGACTACGGGTCCATAGAAGTAGCTAGATGGTTGTTCTCTCCACATTGTGCCTCATGTTTAGATCTTGTGAGCTCCCTATCATGATCAATATCATCTTTATGTAATGCTACATGTTGTGTTTGCTGGGATCTGATGAATGTTGAATGCTATGTCTTCTGATTATCAATCTATGATGTTATCTTCATGCTTATGTTATTTATGATCTTGCATGCTCTCCGTTGTTAGTAGATGCTCTGCCCAAGTAGATGCTAGTAACTCCAAGAGGGAGTATTTATGCTCGATAGTGGGTTCATGCCTCCTTTTCATCTGTTCTCGAGTGACAAAAATGTGACGGATGGAGGATGTGTTGTTGCCATTAGGGAGAAAACAACAATGCTTTGTCTAAGCATGATGTTATTGTTTACATTACACACTTTTCTTACTGCGATTATCTGGTGCTTGCAACTTAATACCCAACGTTTGTTTGGATGATATTCAAAGGGTGAATTTTTAGTCATAGATGGAGTTGGTTAACGGTCTATGTTTCTTGTTGTAATACCCGCATGAATCGCGTAGTAATCTTTATGTCTTGCATATGCACTACGTCGTAGCCTTCATTTATGTCAATTTCCCAGCTATAATTTGTTCACCAGACA
This sequence comes from Alopecurus myosuroides, assembly GCA_028641055.1. Classification (NCBI taxonomy): domain Eukaryota; kingdom Viridiplantae; phylum Streptophyta; class Magnoliopsida; order Poales; family Poaceae; genus Alopecurus; species Alopecurus myosuroides. The sequence goes on along the minus strand of CM054063.1, from coordinate 112,584,747 downwards.
TGTTATTTATCTTTCTCGGAGAGACAACACTAGTGAACTATGGACCCCGGTCCTTTTTCCTCATACTGATAAAACACCTACTGCTTTCATACTGCTCCCATATTGTTCCTACTTTTTTCCTACTGTTTTCCACACCATACATTTAACCTCTTTGTGTTCAGCAAAACCGGTGAGACTGACAACCCCACTGCTTCGTTGGGACAAAGTGATTTGATTGTGTTGTGTAGGTTCCACGTTGCTGCTGAAACGGTAGTGCGCGCTGCCACCTCAGGAGCATCAACCTTTCAGATATTCCTTGTCCTCCTACTAGTCGATTCAACCTTGGTTTCTTTTCTGAGGGAAAACTTACTGCTACACTCTTCACAACCTTTCTCTTGGGGGTTACCAACGAAGGCGTCAACCGCATCAATTTTTATGGCGCCGTGGCCGGGGAGGAAGAGAATTTCTACAAGGGGAGTCTCTCACTTCCAATCTCTTTACTTTGTTTTTGTTTTGCTTAGTTTATTTTATTTTGTCTTGTGTGCTTCTCTTTATCAAAAACAAAAAAAAAATTAGTTCTTATTCTAGTTGTAATTTTTGTCACTTCGTTGTTATTTTTCATCATGTTGTTCCCTAAGGTTACCATGAAAGATTTGCCAGTAGGAAGTGGTTCTATACTTGGAAAGGACACTATTAAAGAATTATTTGATCATGTTAGTAAACAAGATAATCTTGAGGAAAAATCCATAGTAGAACTTGCTCCCAATTATGAGACTGTTGTAACTTCTTGAGTTCACATGTTAGAAGCTAGGTTTGTTAATATCCATCCTATATTGCAACATATGTTCCTCAATTTTAATAACATTGAAGATGGTGAGAAAAGAAACTTTATCTTAAAAGCTATGCTTAAGGAATTTGGATATGTTGCTATAGAAGCTAGAAAAGTCTTTGATCGTTTCAATATGCTTGGTTCCTGTGTAGATATTGTCGGTGTTCTTGAAAAAAATGAATCTAATAATGAAAAGGAGGATAAAATACCAATCCCCTTTAAATTTATAGCACTACATGAAGCCCAAGAGAAATGTTTTGATTGGATTGTTCCCGAGAATTTATTTGATGAAGATAGTAAGCCTAAAATTTCTAAGATAGGAGCCTCTGAAACTCACTTAGATAAAATACAATGAATTATTAAGGAATTGCAAAATCTTGATTTGAATGCCCCTCCATTTGTTGAAATCAAGGTTTAATCGACCAGTAGGTGGAAGGAGTAACTTTAGAAGGTTGAAGCAGCTGAGATGGCAGGGCGCACTACCGGCGCAGAAGCAAATGGAACCTACACAACACAATCAAATCACTCTATCCCAACGAAGCAGTGAGGTTGTCAGTCTCACCGGTTTTGCTGAACACAAAGAGGTTAAATGTATGGTGTGGAAAACAGTACGAAAACAGTAGGAAAAGTATGAGAGAAGTATGAAAGCAGTAGGTGTTTTATCAGTATGAGGAAAAAGGACCGGGGTCCAGAGTTCACTAGTGGTGTCTCTCCGTGAAAGATAACTAACATGCGTGGTGAACAAATAACAGCTGGGCAATTGACAGAAATGAAGGCTGCACCGTAGTGCATATGCAAGACATAAAGATTACTATGTGATTCATGCGGGCATTACAACAAAATACATAGACCGTTATCCAACTCCATCTATGACTAAAAATTCACCCTCCGAATATCATCCGAACAAACATTGGGTATTAAGTTGCAAGCAACATATAATCGCAGTAAGCAAAGTGTGTAATGTAAACAATAACATCATCCTTAGACAAAGCATTATTGTTTTCTACCTAATGGCAACATCACATCCTCCATCCGTCACGTTTCTGTCTCTCGAGCATAGATGAAAAGGAGGCATGAACCCACTATCGAGCATAAATACTCCCTTTTGGAGTTACTAGCATCTTCTTGGCCAAAGCATCTACTAACAATGGAGAGCATGCAAGATCATAAATAACATAAGCATAAAGATAACATCATAGATTGATAATCAGAAGACATAGCATTCAACATTCATTAGATCCCAGCAAACACAACATGTAGCATTACATAAAGATGATCTTGATCATGATAGGCAGATCACAAGATCTAAACATGAGGCACAAAGTGGAGAGAACAACCATCTAGATACTTCTATGGACCCGTAGTCCAGGGATGAACTTCTCACGCATCACTTCGGAGGAGGGCATGGTGGTGTAGAACCCTCGGCTGATGATTTCCCCCTCCGGCACCATGCCGGGGAGAGCTCCAGAACCCTCCTGATCTCGGGATGACGGTGACGGAGGCCTCGGGTGTTTCTCGGGAAAAAGTGGGATCTCTCTGTAACATCCCAAGTATGAAAAATAGCCAGTAGAATGTTTGCTCTCTGTTATTTTATGTTTTGCATCATGACATCATGTTCATTGCATTTGTTTTGCTTGTTTTCCTTTTGTTTTCCTCTGTTTTCATTTGTTTTCCAACTGTTTTCCTTTGTTTTCCTCTGTTTTCTATTTGAATTTCAAACCAAATTTCATACCTTTTGTTTCATACTTGTGATGTTACAATTTCCAAAATGATATTTCAAATCAAAACAATTATTTGCTTCCATTAAAGTTGTGATTCCAAAACTGTTGTTTTGTTTCTATCAAAAATTCATTTAATATCAAACCCTTTTCAAATTCATTGGCATTTCCAAAACAGCAACCTTTTGGAATTATTGATAATTACCCAACAATTATAATCACTTTGCTTCCAATGAAAACTATATGATCACCCTATTTAAAATTGATTTGCAATAATCAGTTAATCTCAAAATCATTTGAATTGGAATCAAATTTCAAACAACACCCAATTTCAAATTATGAAAATCACCAAAACAACTTTGATCATTTGTTCTATTTAAGCAATAGGGTTCACCCTATTAAAAATCTTGTTTTAATAATAAACACTTAATAAGCAAATTCTTTCAAATATGATTTAAATTACAAACAGCAATTTAAATTTGAAACTTTTGGAAAACATGGTTGGCAATTACTTGATATTGTAAAAACTAACCTAACCACAATTTTTCTAAATTTTTCCTAGCCCTAAAACTCATCTATTTCTTCCATTTTCCAATTCAGCAAAAAAAAATAGAACAAAAATATTAAAACAGCAAGGGAGAGAGAGGCAGCAGGCCCAACTCCCCCCTCGGCCCACCACTTCTTTTCCCTCAGGGCCCAATACCCCCCCTCCACTTCATCTTCCTCGTACGGCTGACCATCTACTGTATCCACGTAGCAGAGAGCAGGGAAGCAACGGCCAAGCTCACTCCCCCCTCCCTATAACTCCATGCCCTAGCCCTAGGGTTTCCCCTTCTGCTCCTTCTCCCTCTCCCCCGCCGTCCTCTCCCTTCTCCCCCTCTCTTTCTTCTCTGCCTCCTCTCTGCACCTACCTCTTCTCTGTAACTGAAACTCACCCGAAGCCCCATTCCCCTCCGGTGATCGCCGGCGCTCGGGGCCCCCTCCGGCCAGGGAGAGGCCGGGAATGGAGCCGCCCCACGCCCCTCTTCCTCCTCCACCCCGCGGCACAGGCCGGGAGGGGCTGTGCCGCCGCCGCCGTCTGCTCCATGTCGCCGGCCATGCCACCCTGTTCCGCCCCGACCTCCTCTGTCCGCATCGAGGTGAGCTTCCCTCGTCGCCTCGGGTCCCTCCCCTCGCCTTTCCTCCCTCTTGCAGCGCACACACACACCCACGGCGCCTCCAACCACGGCCACCCCAGCGCCTCCGGCGAGCGCAGCAAGATCGCTGCCATCGCTGCCTTTTTATCTCTGTCGCGTGCAGTTTCAGGTTCAGTTAGGAAAAAGTTCAGTTAACTCGCTGCAGCAGCATAACCCCCCGAGTCCCCTTCTCTGTCACCAAACAAATCTTCAGCCCACTGGTAGCAGCACCCTTTGCGCAGCAGGAGGTGGGGGGTTCGAGTCCCCCCTCCCACAAAATAAAACCAACTTTTATTTTGCTTTGTTTTGGTACAGAAACATCTCAGAAATCAACGTTAGGTCCTTGCCAGTTATTTTCTAGCCCTTGTAAAATTATTTTCCAAGTCCCTAGTTCATAAAAAAATGGCAGATTCCACCTAAAACTTGTAAAATGCATAAGTAATTCATCCCAACTCCAAATTCAACCTTTTTAATATGTTTTCTGTACCAAATTAAATGTTCTATCCAAATATAAAATTTGTTTACTGTTTTGAATATTTCAAATTGGTGCAATATTTGAAAACTTGTTAAATTCACTTAAACTTGCAAAAATCATAACTTGGGCATAAAAATTCCAAATTCAACAAACTAAATATGTTTTCCAATCAACTTTTCATGTACTTTCCAAATATCAACTTTGTCTACTGTTTTGAATAATTTAAATTGCTGAAAACAACTGTTTCTTAATTATTGCATTTAAAATTGCCAAATTAATAACTTGCTCATTTTAAATCCAATTTCAACAAATGAACTATGTTTTCTATGCAAAATTAAACCAACCTTTCAAATATAAAATTTGTTTCATGTTTTGAATAATTAAAATTGGGTAAATGATTTAAACCTTGTTTAAATCATTTAATATTGCTAAATTCATAACTTGATCAAATTAAATTCTTTTGGGACATATAAAATATGTTTTCCAACCATAAAAGTATAATATTTTCAAATATGAATTTGCTTCAATGCTTTGAACAAATAAAAATTCAAATAAGTTCATGTTTGAATTAAATTCATTTAATTCTTGCTTAAACTTGTTTAATTCATAAATAATTTATTTGAAATCCTTTTTCAACAAGTGAAACATGTATTCCATCTAAAAATTGTGTGTTCTTTCCAAATATGAACTTTGTTATCTATTTTGGACAATTTAAATTGGTGAAAACAATAATTGCTTGTGTAACACCTTTAAGGAACCAAAATTTCTTAACTTAATAACTAAAATATCAAAATGGGTAAACCTTATTTCCAATTGGTTCTATTGTTGTTATTTTGTTGTTTTCTCCATCCATGCATCATGATAACTCACTTACACATGATGATTAGTTGTAGAACAATTAATTCAACCCTAATTCATGGGCTTTCCATATGCAATCCAATTGCATGTGGGTCCATTTAATCATGTTATGTTACCATGTCAACTAGTTATTTTGATGCATCAATTAAATGGTCATGCATCATCCCATGTTTGTGCACTATGCCATGTTATTGATTGTTTATCTTTCTGCATTGTTTGTTTGCTTCTTCTCGGATAAACGACGACGTTGAGACCGACGATACTTACGACACCCCTTCTAAGGAGTTAGCTCAGTACCAGGCTACTAGGTTTGCAGGCAAGTATTCACTCACATGAACCATCGTGTTCCTTTCAACATTGGATACCGATACTTTTCCGTTGTCTATTCTGCTAAGCCCTATGAATAGTTGCTTCTGTTACGAACCTATCACATGTATCCTTTAACCCTGATATTGCCTCACCTCCATACCGATAACCTTTTGCTTGTTGCCCGTGTCTTACTAGCATGCTTAGGGTTGTTTTTGCTCGAGTCTGTTACCCGTTACTTTCTGTTACTATTTCATTATGTTCTGGGGGCTCGATGTTAAAAAATGAATCATGCTAATATTATTGTTAATAATAATTTGATGATAAGGCACCGGCAGGAGGCCCTGTGTGGTTTTGAGGCCTGCTAGTGTCGACCCTAATTAGGAAAAGGGTCTTGTCTACTGATCCATGATGAGCGCACTAACCGCATGTGGGAAGCGAGTATGGGCGCCCCCCTCAAATTGATTCGATTCGCATCTCGTCCAAATCGCCTCATTTAGTTCGTGTTTTCCATTTGCCGCATGCATGTTTTTGCGAGCCCAGGCCAGGGTGGAACTTTTGTAGTCGGCATATAGGGGGACACGTTCTTAGAGTGCTATGAGGGTCCCTTTTCTTCGGGGCTCGATTAGCCGTGCGCCCAAGGTGCTTTGGGCTTGATACAAAGAAGAGTTGGGTTGTGTTGAGTACCTCGCTTGGTGGGTTTGATCCCCGTCTGGCGGGATATTCTTACGTGTACGGCCAAATTGGTGCACCCCTGCAGGAAAAATCTTCTCGAGAAGCCGTGTTTTCCGCGGTTATGGACTACTTGGTGAAAGTACTGGCTAACAAGTACTCAGAACAACTTACACCTAATGATTAATAACCTTACACCCAATGATTAACAACTTGACTAGTAATCGGCTTATTGACACAATAATCTGAACCATCATTAATTCAACTGTGTGAGTTATCCTCGGATTGCTTCTTTGGATAAGGGGCGAGGTCCAGGATGGGTTTGTTTGGTGGTTAGCTATAGTTGGTTACAATATGCTATCTTATCTCCGTCCTGTTAGCCGGAAGTTGTAGTATGTTCTGTAGTTGGTTAGAGCAGCCAGTTGCAGCATCTTTTATATCCCCTTTCTTCCGTTGAACCCAAAGCATCTGTGCTTGGTGTTGACGGGTTACACTTTGGTGAATTGTGAGTCTTGCTTGCCAGTACGTTTATGTACTGACCCCTTTGGGGCTGTGGTTTCCGCAGACTACGATTCCGAGGATCCCCATGGTGGCTACTACGTGGAGTATGACGAGACTGCTGACGAGTAGATTGCGGACCCGGGCGGGATCCGAGACTTCGTGGATGGGCTCCATCTTTTCGTTTCCGGCCACTTAGGCCTATTTGGTTCTTGTCTGTACTCAGACATGTTGAATGCTTCCGCTGTGATGTAATGATGATATGTTGGGACATGTGTCCTCTGGATGATTGTATTTGCTATCTCTGCTCTAGTGAGAGCTATTTGCAACTTATTTCCATCTTTTGTGTCCTAGAGATATGTTGTGCTGTCATTTTGTTCAACGCCGTTGACGTACCATGTGTGTATGGTTTGAAGTACGTCAATGGAAGTATCCTGATTTCTATGGGATGGTTTACGTAGACGATGAACAGTAGAGTTTGGTTGTCACACATACGTGTGTTGGCCTACTCGTAAGAGATGCGGGTGCAGGTAAGCCCCGTAATCCAATCATCTGCTGTTCAACGGAACTGCGATTATCCCCTAGAAGTCCGGGTGCGACAAATGGTATCAGAGCCTGTCTGCCTGTAGGATCCCTTTTTACTGGTCGCAGTTGAGTCTAGAAACTATTTTGTAGCTATATAGGAAAAAGGAAACGTGAGAGTAGGAATTCTGTTCTTTTCCTTCTTTCCCCACCCACCCTCCCTTTTTCTGGTAAGGAAGTGCAACGTTGTTTTCTTTTCTCATCTAAACTTTCAAGTTAGGATTTCACGAATTCTGGTTTCTCTAGGATGGTTATATCTACTAGACCATAGGAATGGAGGTGGTTGTGACATGATTTATCATGTTGCCTACTCACGATTGAGAACGGAGGCGTGTAAGCCCCGGAAGCAAATCCTCTATTCCTTAAGAAGTAGATATTGATCCTTTAGAAGCCCGGATGGGTTTTCCGTAGTACCTCAGGAGTTTTGGTCTCGTGTTTCCCGAATGTTGCTTCAATATCCTGTTCTTCTCAACATCCCTTTCGTCCGTTCAAATCTTGTTGTTGCTTCCCACTTCAATTCTTCTACCGGCGTCTAATCAAAACTTCCCAAATATCAAGTCTATCTGGCCAGAAAGGTTGTTCTTGTTGTTGTTGATTTTAGTATGCCTCCTACCTACTGAAGGGTCAGGCAGCTTCGTGGTGGGAAAACTACCAGGCTATGAGAGCTGGCATTCCTATCACCTGGGGTTGTTTCGAGGAAGCATTCCTGAAGCACCACATTCCAGATAGTCTATTATCCAAATGAATCAAGTTCTATCCAACTATACACCCTCGATGCAAAACCTCTACCTTTATTGGAAAATGTTCCGGTGGTTTGCAAATTCCCTGACGTCTTTACAGAAGAGTTGCCAGGAATGTCTATCGTCTTGAACTTCCAGAAAAACTATCCAAGGTGCACGATGTGTTTCACGTGTCACAGCTCAAGAGGATCTTTGCAAGAAGTATCCGGACGTTTTCTTTTCTCAGTAGGAATCTCGGGGCGCGATTCCTTCAAGGGGGGGCGTTTTGTAACATCCCAAGTATGAAAAATAGCCATTAGAATGTTTGCTCTCTGTTATTTTATGTTTTGCATCATGACATCATGTTCATTGCATTTGTTTTGCTTGTTTTCCTTTTGTTTTCCTCTGTTTTCATTTGTTTTCCAACTGTTTTCCTTTGTTTTCCTTTGTTTTCTATTTGAATTTCAAACCAAATTTCAAACATTTTGTTTCATACTTGTGATGTTACAATTTCCAAAATGATATTTCAAATCAAAACAATTATTTGCTTCCATTAAAGTTGTGATTCCAAAACTGTTGTTTTGTTTCTATCAAAAATTTATTTAATATCAAACCCTTTTCAAATTCATTGGCATTTCCAAAACAGCAACCTTTTGGAATTATTGATAATTACCCAACAATTATAATCACTTTTCTTCCAATTAAAACTATATGATCACCCCATTTAAAATTGGTTTGCAATAATCAGTTAATCTCAAAATCATTTGAATTGGAATCAAATTTCAAACAACACCCAATTTCAAATTATGAAAATCACCAAAACAACTTTGATCATTTGTTCTATTTAAGCAATAGGGTTCACCCTATTAAAAATCTTGTTTTAATAATAAACACTTAATAAGCAAATTCTTTCAAATATGATTTAAATTACAAACATCAATTTAAATTTGAAACTTTTGGAAAACATGGTTGGCAATTACTTGATATTGTAAAAACTAACCTAACCACAATTTTTCTAAATTTTTCCTAGCCCTAACACTCATCTATTTCTTCCAATTTCCAATTCAGCAAAAAAAAAATAGAACAAAAATATTAAAATAGCAAGGGAGAGAGAGGAAGCAGGCCCAACTCCCCCCTCAGCCCACCACTTCTTTTCCCTCAGGGCCCAATACCCCCCCTCCACTTCATCTTCCTCGTACGGCTGACCATCTACTGTATCCACGTAGCAGAGAGCAGGGAAGCAACGGCCAAGCTCACTCCCCCCTCCCTATAACTCCATGCCCTAGCCCTAGGGTTTCCCCTTCTCCTCCTTCTCCCTCTCCCCCGCCGTCCTCTCCCTTCTCCCCCTCTCTTTCTTCTCTGCCTCCTCTCTGCACCTACCTCTTCTCTGTAACTAAAACTCACCCGAAGCCCCATTCCCCTCCGGTGATCGCCGGCGCTCGGGGCCCCCTCCGGCCAGGGAGAGGCCGGGAATGGAGCCGCCCCACGCCCCTCTTCCTCCTCCACCCCGCGGCACGGGCCGGGAGGGGCTGTGCCGCCGCCGCCGTCCGCTCCATGTCGCCGGCCATGCCACCCTGTTCCGCCCCGACCTCCTCTGTCCGCATCGAGGTGAGCTTCCCTCGTCGCCTCGGGTCCCTCCCCTCGCCTTTCCTCCCTCTTGCAGCGCACACACACACCCACAGCGCCTCCAACCACGGCCACCCCAGCGCCTCCGGCGAGCGCAGCAAGATCGCTGCCATCGCTGCCTTTTTATCTCTGTCGCGTGCAGTTTCAGGTTCAGTTAGGAAAAAGTTCAGTTAACTCGCTGCAGCAGCATAACCCCCCGAGTCCCCTTCTCTGTCACCAAACAAATCTTCAGCCCACTGGTAGCAGCACCCTTTGCGCAGCAGGAGGTGGGGGGTTCGAGTCCCCCCTCCCACAAAATAAAACCAACTTTTATTTTGCTTTGTTTTGGTACAGAAACATCTCGGAAATCACAGTTAGGTCCTTGCCAGTTATTTTCTAGCCCTTGTAAAATTATTTTCCAAGTCCCTAGTTCATAAAAAAATGGCAGATTCCACCTAAAACTTGTAAAATGCATAAGTAGTTCATCCCAACTCCAAATTCAACATTTTTAATATGTTTTCTGTACCAAATTAAATGTTCTATCCAAATATAAAATTTGTTTACTGTTTTGAATATTTTAAATTGGTGCAATATTTGAAAACTTGTTAAATTCACTTAAACTTGCAAAAATCATAACTTGGGCATAAAAATTCAAATTCAACAAACTAAATATGTTTTCCAATCAACTTTTCATGTACTTCCCAAATATCAACTTTTTCTACTGTTTTGAATAATTTAAATTACTGAAAACAACTGTTTCTTAATTATTGCATTTAAAATTGCCAAATTAATAACTTGCTCATTTTAAATCCAATTTCAACAAATGAACTATGTTTTCTATGCAAAATTAAACCAACCTTTCAAATATAAAATTTGTTTCATGTTTTGAATAATTAAAATTGGGTAAATGATTTAAACCTTGTTTAAATCATTTAATATTTCTAAATTCATAACTTGATCAAATTAAATTCTTTTGGGACATATAAAATATGTTTTCCAACCATAAAAGTATAATCTTTTCAAATATGAATTTGCTTCAATGCTTTGAACAAATAAAAATTCAAATAAGTTCATGTTTGAAGTAAATTCATTTAATTCTTGCTTAAACTTGTTTAATTCATAAATAATTTATTTGAAATCCTTTTTCAACAAGTGAAACATGTATTCCATCTAAAAATTGTGTGTTCTTTCCAAATATGAACTTTGTTATCTATTTTGGACAATTTAAATTGGTGAAAACAATAATTGCTTGTGTAACACCTTTAAGGAACCAAAATTTCTTAACTTAATAACTAAAATATCAAAATGGGTAAACCTTATTTCCAATTGGTTCTATTGTTGTTATTTTGTTGTTTTCTCCATCCATGCATCATGCTAACTCACTTACACATGATGATTAGTTGTAGAACAATTAATTCAACCCTAATTCATGGGCTTTCCATATGCAATCCAATTGCATGTGGGTCCATTTAATCATGTTATGTTACCATGTCAACTAGTTATTTTGATGCATCAATTAAATGGTCATGCATCATCCCATGTTTGTGCACTATGCCATGTTATTGATTGTTTATCTTTCTGCATTGTTTGTTTGCTTCTTCTCGGATAAACGACGACGTTGAGACCGACGATACTTACGACACCCCTTCTAAGGAGTTAGCTCAGTACCAGGCTACTGGGTTTGCAGGCAAGTATTCACTCACATGAACCATCGTGTTCCTTTCAACATTGGATACCGATAATTTTCCGTTGTCTATTCTGCTAAGCCCTATGAATAGTTGCTTCTGTTACGAACCTATCACATGTATCCTTTAACCCTGATATTGCCTCACCTCCATACCTATAACCTTTTGCTTGTTGCCCGTGTCTTACTAGCATGCTTAGGGTTGTTTTTGCTCGAGTCTGTTACCCGTTACTTTCTGTTACTATTTCATTATGTTCTGGGGGCTCGATGTTAAACAACGAATCATGCTAATATTATTGTTAATAATAATTTGATGATAAGGCACCGGCAGGAGGCCCTGTGTGGTTTTGAGGCCTGCTAGTGTCGACCCTAATTAGGAAAAGGGTCTTGTCTACTGATCCATGATGAGCGCACTAACCGCATGTGGGAAGCGAGTATGGGCGCCCCCCTCAATTTGATTCGATTCGCATCTCGTCCAAATCGCCTCATTTAGTTCGTGTTTTCCATTTGCCGCATGCATGTTTTTGCGAGCCCAGGCCAGGGTGGAACTTTTGTAGTCGGCATATAGGGGGACACGTTCTTAGAGTGCTATGAGGGTCCCTTTTCTTCGGGGCTCGATTAGCCGTGCGCCCAAGGTGCTTTGGGCTTGATGCGAAGAAGAGTTGGGTTGTGTTGAGTACCTCGCTTGGTGGGTTTGATCCCCGTCTGGCGGGATATTCTTACGTGTACGGCCAAATTGGTGCACCCCTGTAGGAAAAATCTTCTCGAGAAGCCGTGTTTTCCGCGGTTATGGACTACTTGGTGAAAGTACTGGCTAACAAGTACTCAGAACAACTTACACCTAATGATTAATAACCTTACACCCAATGATTAACAACTTGACTAGTAATAGGCTTATTGACACAATAATCTGAACCTTCATTAATTCAACTGTGTGAGTTATCCTCGGATTGCTTCTTTAGATAAGGGGCGAGGTCCAGGATGGGTTTGTTTGGTGGTTAGCTATAGTTGGTTACAATACGCTATCTTATCTCCTTCCTGTTAGCCGGAAGTTGTAGTATGTTCTGTAGTTGGTTAGAGCAGCCAGTTGCAGCATCTTTTATATCCCCTTTCTTCCGTTGAACCCAAAGCATCTGTGCTTGGTGTTGACGGGTTACACTTTGGTGAATTGTGAGTCTTGCTTGCCAGTACGTTTATGTACTGACCTGTGGGGACCCCAGACAAGATGTCCGAGACCGCCAATATGCATACACTCATGATCCCAGATCGACAGTCATGAGCAACATATTTAGAGATGGTACATCAGAGTTCACATCCATTACACGAATAACATAGTCTTACACAAATGGTCCATCGACCAAGTCTGAGACAACTGTCACGCAGGACAGTGGCAACACACATAGCATAGCTGCTTTATTCTAGCGGAAGCAAACACGACGAGCGGAACCCATGTCAACGCCTTAGCACCACAGGCTGCTGACCGGGAGACGTGCCTAGTAAGCGGGATCGTCAAAGTACTCCTCCTCAAAGGTATCCTCCTGAGACGGCTCCTCGAAATCTGACCAAGACAATAGCCAGGGACGAAACCAAACCTGAGTACGTTTGAATGTACTCCTGCAAGACACCCTAAATGCAGCCCAAAATGCAAGTATGGCAAGTGGTAGTAGGATGGCTATTTTATTAAAGGCTTGCACTATCCATGGTGAATATAAGACTCATCATGGTTGCACAATTTTAACTCTTTTGAAAACAATCTTTTTGGAAGAACAACCTTTTCGAACCAACCTTTCTCCGGTACCTCAAAGGTACAATTGTTCCCTTTCACGTACCTCCCAGGTACAACATCATAAACCAGTTTTCAGCTCTTTTGAAAACATTGACACAATACTAGCTACATGGCCATTCAACTGCCCATATCCGAGGGCGCGGCTATTCTGAATAGTTTTACTCTGCAGAGGTGTACAAATCCACAAGATCCAGTACATCCGCCGTGAACAACCACGGACTGTCCGAGACAGTATGTAAACATCGGAAAACTGGTCCTAACCATCCACTATGTCCGTGCTAGTAAATGACTACCTCTTCAACTGGGTTTGTTCTCCCCGGCACCGAGTGAGTCAGCCGTATCGATCCGGTTCCCCCTGACAACACACCGCCATGGCAGGAGACCCAATTGCTGCAACCGGTAGTGAACTTAATCCCACACTGTGAATGTCCCGTTTCTCCCTCCTGGCGACAATTCGGTTCGGGGGACTCTAACCCCTATAGCACTTTGAGGTAGGCACGGACTAACACCGACAAGCCATTAGCTAGACCCCGTACCCATTTTGAGGTAGTGTGGCAGTACGTCTTGGTTGTCCGGCGAAGACTAGGCTATGTGTCATTTTTGGAAAATAAGCTGAAAACAATCCTTCTTCCCTCGGACAAGGTCCCACCTTTCCTCGGGTTCTTCCAAGACTCTTTTTGTTTCCAAAAACATCAAGTTAAGGTGTCCACTAAGGGACTTAAGTTGATTAAGTAAGGCTCCATAATTCCTAAGGGCTTGGCAACACCAAGATTATGGAGTGGCTACGACAATTAATAAGAGCGGCAAAACCATGTCTTACTTTGAAAGAAGTAACTTGAAACACTTAAGTAAAAACTTCAGAAGTAAGATATGCATGGTAAGTAAAACAGAAGCAAGCATTTAGGATGGCTTGCCTTGGTCCTGGTCTTGGTCACACTCTTGAAATAAACAAGAGTTACAGAAAACCTCTTCAGGAGCAATAGTCTCTTCGTTATCTAACGTCGTAAAAAGATAAAAAGAAAACACTCAATCAGAACAAGGCAAAGACAAACACAAGCTAGTACAGCACACATACAGCAAGCATTCATCTAAAAGAAACACCACAAAATAATAATGCTACCTAATGCTAAAACTCTCAAACAATCACTAGAAACAAGCATGGCATGACATAGTCTTTCACAAGACAAGTAGCAAATTTATGGCATGAGTCCAGTGGGTGTACCACTCTCATACAAAGCCATAAAGAGTGAGATGACTCTCTGGTCATTCACCAAAATTAGTACAAAGCATGGAAAAATAATCTAGAACACAAATAACTAGCAAGAGATGTGAAAACAAGCATTTCCATACACATGCAAGGCATAACCTAATAATAGAGCATAACTAAGCATGCAACCAGAGGCTAAACAAACACATAACAGAGGCATATTAAACATGCATGGCATGAAAACAATCATGGCATGAAAGTACATGTGGCAAACCACTCTAATAATCTAAGAAAATGGAAACTAGACATATATAATGACATGCATGGCAACCATGGCATTTTCATGAACAACAATCATTCCAACATGATAGATCTATAAGATAACAACCATATGGCAATGAAAACAACTCCTACACATGCTAGTGAGATCACACAAGGCATTCATACACTTAGCAAATTAATTAAACATGAGATTTAAAACATGGCAGAACACTATAAAACTTGTAATGCGTGCCAAAATTATTCTACAACTCAAATCATCACACAAACCTAGGATATGATAGATCTAATCATACAGAAGCTCATCCAAAAGGATTTATCTCAAAAAGAATTTTAGAAAAATTCATAAAATTCATTTAGTGGCTCTCTGGTTGTTTACCATATTGCATGTCATTTTAAATAGGAAACTCAAGTGCATGTGAGGTCAACTTCTATGGTTAGAGCTCAAAAATATCTATCCAGAGAGATCAACCTCACTTCCATTGGATTCCTAAATAAAAAGTTATTGCATGTTTAAGTTCTCAGATAGGCTGGATTGCAAGATTTTTCATGGTCAAACCAGGGATGCAAATGTGGATCTGCCACTTGCATGTGGTTAGGAAAACATGCAGGTACACTGGGAAAAATTGGAGTGGCCAGATTTGGGGTTTAAGTATTTTTAGCAGGATTAAAGTGATTAGGCAGTTTTCAGGAATTTTGAAAAAGAATAAAAATGGAAAGCACAGGCCTAGCGGGCCTTCGGCCACTGCGCGCCAGGGTGCGCTGCACTGGGCCGGCCCAGCTCGCTTGCGCGCGCGAGCGAACCGGTACGCTGCCGTGCGATCAAGATCTAGCGGCCAGTATTAGATCCAGGGGGATTCAAACAGAACCGTTGATCTAAAAACGGGCGGTGCACACCGTTTCTTCTTCCTCGAGCTCGAGACAGAGCCACGGCGAGCTCGGGAGAAAACCGCACGGGTGGGTGCTCACCTAGGGCCTGATGGGAGTCGGCGGTTGGGGACGAGGCGATGCAGTGGAGACTCCGCGACTGATTCGTGGCCGCAGCTACCCCTGATTCATCCTGCTTTGCTCGTGCGCACCGAGCGGTCCCCGACGGCGTCGAGCACGGCGGCGGCAACTCTGCAATGCAACGGGACAGAGGAGGTGTCAGGGATGCACGCCTCGAGTAGGGGAAACAGAGGAACCAAAAATGGAGAGGGTTTAGGGAGAGACAAAGGCAGTGCTTGGGTTTCCTTTCCGCGGCCAGAACGGCGAACGCGAGGCCCTCGGGCTCTCACAGAGGAACCATATCGAGAGGGGAGCGGGTGGGGGACAGTGCGGTGGATGGGAGGAGAGGTGTGGCGAGATGAGGGAGTGCATGTGTACTTATACAGAAGGAGTCACGGGAGGGATTTGCTCGGGAGCTTGCCACGGCTTGCAATGGAGATTGCCGCCTCGCTCGGTTCCCAGGCCAGGGACAACACGTGTGCACGCATGCACGCGCTTGGTGGCGACTCTACCGTGCTGTTTGCAGGGCCTAGACCGTGGAGGAGACGGAGCAGGGCATGAGCGCCACTGTTCTCCGATGACAGGGTGGCCCGGCGGGCACCATCTTTGGCACGGAGTTGATCTCCCCTTCTGTCGCGCCAAAACCCAAACCAGGGGCTGGAAACGAGAGAGGGGAGTGAGGGTAAGTGGTTTTGCAAACAGGGAATGGTTCCACGATGATCAACAGCAAGAATTTTTGATGAATTTGGATCGGGTGCACACTGTCGTTTTTGGGTTCAGGTAATTCAGAAAATTCAGTTAAGGAATTCTGAATTTTTCTAAGTCTGGAAACAGATAGCAGATAGGGAAAGTGAGTGTTGTTTTGAAACAGCAAACAATTTTTAAATTGAAAGATGAAGTTATGGTTTCAAAGAGCACAACATCTGGATACAGAAACAAATTTTTATATGAATTTAGGAAATGTGGAAGTGGATGAAAACAAGGGTGAAACAGGGGTGGTGTTCTGTTTTCTTGTTTTTCCTTTTTCCTGTTTTTCAACTAGGCAGAAAAACAACCATGAAAACATTATTTCTTCTGCTTCAAAAATATTTCTTTGAGCATGTTGAGCAACTCCATATCATAAATATGGATGACAACCAAAGAAATATCCAAAAAGAATTTGGATTCAAGAAATTAAATGGGGTTGAAAAGTGTATGTGCTAGCTAGAAAAAGAAAAGGAAAAATCATGTTTTTCCTTAGGGATTTCAAATTCAAATCTTGTTTTCTTCCTTGGGTGATCAAATACCAAGGTTAACAAGTTTCAAAAAGTGACAAGAACAAAAGATAACCATCCTCTCTTTATTTCTCAAAGGTGACATCAGGCTTACATCAGGAGTTTTAAAAACTCAGAAAAACAACAGGATCAACTGAAAAATTTCTGTTGGTCCCTAATTCTAGGTCTTTTTCTCTCCTTACAACCATGTCTCCAAAAGAGGATGTGACAGACCTCCCCTCCTTAAAAGAATCTCGTCCCGAGATTCGGGGGTTTAGTCATAGAGGAAATCAGGAAACTCCTTGTTGATATAATCTTCGCGTTCCCAGGTGGCTTCTTCCTCGGAGTGATTAGTCCACTGAATCTTGAGGAAATTTATTTTACGCCTCCTGGTCATACGAACATCTTTGGCAAGAACACGGAGTGGTCGGTCACGATAAGTCAAATCATGATTGATGTCAATGGTCCGGTAATCGATGTCCTTATAGGAATGACCCTTATTAGGCACTTGGAGACATTTCCGGAGTAGAGACACATGAAAGACATCGTGAAATTCCGAGAGATCAGCGGGCAGCTCAAGTTGATAAGATACTTCACCACGTCGGGCTATGATCTTGAATGGCCCAATGTACCGTGGTGCAAGTTTCCCTTTAACATGAAAACGCTGCATCCCCTTGAGGGGTGTGACTCTAAGATACACGAAATCTCCTATGCGGAAGGAAACTTCGCGTCGCTTGGAGTCTGCATAGCTCTTCTGGCGAGATTGAGCAGCCTTGAGACGATCTCGAACAAGTTGAACTTGCTCTTCGGCGGCACGCAAGGTATCCACACCAAATATCTGACTGTCACCAGACTCAGACCAGTTCAAGGGTGTGCGACACTTGCGACCATACAAGGCTTCAAAAGGAGCCATTTGCAGGCTAGCTTGATAGCTATTGTTGTAAGAGAATTCCGCAAATGGTAGACAATCCTCCCACTTAGCACCATAGGACAAAACACAAGCACGAAGCATGTCCTCCAAGATTTGGTTAACACGCTCGGTTTGTCCTCCGGTTTGCGGGTGGTAAGCGGTACTGAAAGACAACTTGGTTCCCAGAGCTTCGTGTAGCTTCCTCCAAAAGCGAGATGTGAATTGAGTACCTCGATCAGAGACAATCTTCTCGGGTACACCATGTAGACTCACGATTCGGGATATATAGAGATCAGCCAATTGGTCTCCACGATGAGTGGTGCGAACAGGAATAAAGTGAGCAACTTTTGTAAGCCTGTCCACAATAACCCATATGGCATCATGTCCTCGGTTTGACTTGGGAAGTCCAGTGATGAAATCCATTCCAACTTCATCCCATTTCCACTTGGGTATTTGGAGTGGTTGCAATAGACCAGCTGGACGTTGGTGTTCTGCCTTCACACGCTGACAGATATCACACTTGGCGATGTATAAAGCGATCTCTCGCTTCATACCATGCCACCAGAACTTTTCCTTAAGGTCTTGATACATCTTTGTTCCTCCGGGATGGATGGAATAAGGAGTATCATGAGCCTCGGCGAGTATGACTTGCTTTAGCTCAGATTCGGACGGAACACAAATGCGATCTTTGTACCAGAGTATTCCTTCAGAATCGATAGAGAAACCAGGCACATGTTCCTTCTTCATTCGATTCTTAATACCCTCAATACTCTTTTGGCCCTTCTGAGATTGTTTCACTTGATCAATAAGAGTGGGTTTGAGCTCAATAGTATTCAACATCCCATGGCTGACTACTTCGATACCCAGTTGGTCAAGTTCCTTCCACAACTCAGGTTGTCGGTCCTTGATGATAGCATTCAAAGAGGCGGGTTCTCGACTGAGTGCATCAGCGACAACATTTGCCTTGCCAGGATGATAGTGGATACTCAGATCATAATCTTTGATGAGTTCAATCCACCGGCGTTGCCTCATATTGAGTTCACGCTGAGAGAAGATATATTTCAGGCTCTTGTGGTCGGTATAGATCTCACATCTATTTCCCATAAGGAAATGTCGCCATGCCTTGAGAGCATGAACAACAGCTGCGAGTTCCAAGTCATGGGTCGGATAATTTTGTTCATGAGGCTTCAACTGGCGAGAGATGTAAGAGATGACCTTCCCGCCTTGCATAAGAACACTGCCGAGCCCAAGTTTTGAGGCATCACAATACACATCAAAACTCTTTGTGACATCCGGCATAGTAAGAACAGGAGCGGTCACCAATCTTCTCTTCAATTCTTGGAAACTTTCCTCACATTTGTCAGTCCACTCAAACTTCTTGTCTTTCTTGAGCAATTGAGTGAGTGGTCTGGCGATACTGGAAAATCCTTGAACAAATTTGCGGTAATATCCCGCCAAACCAAGAAATGATCTCACTTCAGTTGGGTTGGTGGGAGCATTACGCTTCATGACGGACTGAACCAAAGCGGGATCAACAGAGATTCCACCTTCGGATACCACATGTCCAAGAAATCCCACTTCTCTAAGCCAGAATTGACACTTGCTGAATTTAGCATACAATTGATGCTTCCGAAGTGTTCCGAGCACCAATCTCAGATGTTCTTCGTGTTCAGCTTCGTCTTTGGAATAGATAAGAATGTCGTCGATGAACACCACGACGAATTTATCCAAGAAGTCCATGAATACCTTGTTCATGAGATTCATGAAATAAGCTGGAGCATTGGTTAGACCAAAGGACATTACGGCGTATTCATACAGCCCGTAACGTGTGGTGAAGGCAGTCTTCGGAATATCCGAATCCCGTATTTTCAATTGGTGATAACCTGTACGGAGATCTATCTTGGAGAAGACACGAGCTCCATTCATCTGGTCGAAGAGATCTTCAATCTTGGGCAACGGGTATTTGTTCTTGATGGTGACATCATTCAACTTCCGGTAATCCACACATAGTCGTGAGGTACCGTCCCGTTTATCCACAAAGATGACAGGTGACCCCCAAGGCGAAGCGCTTGGGCGAATCAAACCTTTTTGCAACATCTCATCCAATTGCTTATTCAACTCCTCTAGTTCCTCCGGGTTCATCCGGTAAGGTTTCTGAGCTATGGGTCCGGTTCCAGGAACTAACTCAATAATGAATTCAATATCCCGGTCAGGAGGCATACCGGGTAGTTCTTCTGGAAAAACATCCGGATACTCACATACCACCGGAATCTGTTCAAGAGAGGGGTCGGATACGCTCTTATGACAGTGAGCTTTGGAGGTGGGTTTGATTGATTTGGAGGTGGGTTTGATTGCCTTATACTTGACTTCTTCCCCAGTGCTACTGGTCAAGGATATAGTTTTAGTGGGGCAGTCAATGACTCCCTTGTACTTAGTCATCCAATTCATACCAAGCACAACCTCAATGCCCTTCTCACCCAATACTATTAGGTCAGCATGAAAGGTCTTCCCACTGATAACAATAGGCACATTGTTGCAGGAGTGGGTGGCTCTAGTAATATCGCCTGGGATTTGCACTCGCATTACTCTATTCATGGGACTGACTTTTAATCCAATATTCCTCACACAAGGTTTGGTGACAAATGAATGCGAAGCCCCAGAGTCAAACAGAACAGGTACTGGTACGGAGTTGACAGGAAACGTACCAATCACCATGCTTGGATTATCCTGAGCCTCTTCTGCAGTGACGCAGTTCAGATGTCCCTTAGCAATATTTCCAGGCTTCTTAGATGATTGTCCATGAGTCATCTTGGTCGCATTAGGGCGAGTAGGAGCAGGATTCTTGGTGGGACATTCCCGAGAGAAATGTCCTCCTTTGCCGCATGAGAAGCAAGTTCCAGAGGGCTTGGGTGCAGCTGGTGCGGCACGAGTAGCTGTATTACCAGAATTCCCTCCTCCAGGACGAGGCGCATAAGGAGCAGCTCCAGAAGTTGGAGGCCTTGGATAAGATGGAAAACTTGGACGAGGAGCATAACCAGGTGCCTTATTGAAGGGTGGCCTCGCAGGTGGGGAGCTGCGAGCCTTATTGACACTTGGTCCTCCTTGTTGCATCATCTTCCTCTTGCGGTTGTCAAAGGCTGCCTGCCGCTTATGTTCCATAAGGATAGCAGCATTGGCAAGAGACTCCAGATCTTGGAAAGGAATCACCACGAGCGTGCATTGCAGCTCATCGTGTAAGCCATTGAGGAATCTCTCCTTCTTCTTTTCTTCAGTGTCAACATCATTGGGAGCATACCTAGCCAAGCTAGTGAACTCATCCCAATACTTGGACACATTCATACCACCTTGCCTGAGCTTCAGAAACTTGTCTCGCATAATTCCCATAACGCCATCAGGAATATGATACTTGCGAAACTTGGCCTTGAACTCCTCCCAGGTAGTGACATGATCAGCTGGTATGGAGGCACGAGTGGTCTCCCACCAAGTCCTTGCAGGACCGGCGAGAAAATGGGAAGCATAAAGGACTTTATCCTTCTCCTCGACACCAGCAACTTCCAGATCGTTGGCGATGGTGCGAAGCCAATCATCAGCGTCCAGAGGTTCCACAACCCGAGAGAAGACAGGTGGGTTGGTATTCTGGAATTCCTTGAGCTTGGAGCGTGGACCATTTCCACCATTAGTCCCAATAGTGGCCAGATGCGCGAGAGTTTGGAGAGTCGCCGCGCGCTCAGCACGGATTGCCTCTCGGTCTTGCATGTACAAGGCCAGGACTTGAGCCACAGTTGGCTCCGGTGGTGGGGGTGGATCACGCGGCATGCTGAATGAAAGAAGATATAAGATGAAGAGCAGATAGATGTGTTCGTCTAACATCGACAAGCGAGAATTGAAGTAGATGAAAACATGGAACTTTTTAGACATGCTAGGTAATTTATTCCAGAGAAGCCAAAGCACAAACATATCATACATAGCACAAGCAGGTTCATACATACATAGCACACCATACATCAACATCTAGCAAACAAGTGGTTTCCGAAGAACCACACTACAAAAGCAGCGAGGTGGGGTCATCGCAGCCAACTAGTACTAGGTGCTTTACATAGCACAGGCTAACATTACGGCCTATCACCTAGGCGTTTCCATCATCGCCGTCGAAAAGGATCTCCTCAGGGTCCTCCTCATCTCCGGCGTGATCATCGTCCTCTTGGTCACTCGGCTCACTCATATCCATGCCTTCGGAAGGGACATCGTCATCAGGAAGAAGATCCTCATTCTCCTTGCGGAGTTCGGCGATCTCTTCCTCCAACTCTTCGATGGTCGAATCCTTTGTGGCAATATCCTCCCTAGCCGTCTTCAGCCGGCCACGGAGTATGGCGTTGGCGTTCTCGAGTGACTCGGACTTCTTGAAGAAACGAGTACGGGCCAAACGGGTGGTCCGCAGCTTGTTCTCCAAGGTCCTTGTCCTGGCGACGAGGTCGGCGTGAACGATCTTCAGATAATCCAAGTGATTCTGAGTGTAGTGCAGGTAAAACTCCATGTCCTTCATGTGGGAGCACACCATGTCACGGGAACACGGACAAGGGACTGGGAAGCCATCATCGTCACGCCTCCCGTGGCGCTGGAAAGGAGTATCCACCAGGCGAGCCGCATAGATGTGAGACATGCGTGCGATAGCCTGCTCGAGCACACGGACAATCGCATCTCCCCAAGAGCGGTCAATCGCGTGGAAGACATGCACCGGCTCAGATGGTGCGGTCAATGGAGAACGGAGGGTGCACTCCGCCAACCATGATAACCCCTCAACAGAGCCAGTGATCTCCCCTCCTCTAAGTTCAGGTAGTGGACGCCCAAGTATCTTGGTCATCTCCACGATCTCCTTCTCGAAATGGAACAGAGAGTCCCGAAGAAGTCCCAGCTGGAGAGACTCGGTGAAGGTGACGTCCATCTACACAAGTTTTTAAGTTAAAGACCAGTGTGCAAAATTTTAGTTTAATGCGAAAAGAAACTTAATGTAGTTAACCAGGTAAGGTAAACTATATAATCTAAGGTAGACGTCGGAGTACTAGCTAACGCCCATTCTAACTAAGGTCTCCTATGGTCAGGATGGCTCTGATACCAACTCTGTGGGGACCCCAGACAAGATGTCCGAGACCGCCAATATGCATACACTCATGATCCCAGATCGACAGTCATGAGCAACATATTTAGAGATGGTACATCAGAGTTCACATCCATTACACGAATAACATAGTCTTACACAAATGGTCCATCGACCAAGTCTGAGACAACTGTCACGCAGGACAGTGGCAACACACATAGCATAGCTGCTTTATTCTAGCGGAAGCAAACACGACGAGCGGAACCCATGTCAACGCCTTAGCACCACAGGCTGCTGACCGGGAGACGTGCCTAGTAAGCGGGATCGTCAAAGTACTCCTCCTCAAAGGTATCCTCCTGAGACGGCTCCTCGAAATCTGACCAAGACAATAGCCAGGGACGAAACCAAACCTGAGTACGTTTGAATGTACTCCTGCAAGACACCCTAAATGCAGCCCAAAATGCAAGTATGGCAAGTGGTAGTAGGATGGCTATTTTATTAAAGGCTTGCACTATCCATGGTGAATATAAGACTCATCATGGTTGCACAATTTTAACTCTTTTGAAAACAATCTTTTTGGAAGAACAACCTTTTCGAACCAACCTTTCTCCGGTACCTCAAAGGTACAATTGTTCCCTTTCACGTACCTCCCAGGTACAACATCATAAACCAGTTTTCAGCTCTTTTGAAAACATTGACACAATACTAGCTACATGGCCATTCAACTGCCCATATCCGAGGGCGCGGCTATTCTGAATAGTTTTACTCTGCAGAGGTGTACAAATCCACAAGATCCAGTACATCCGCCGTGAACAACCACGGACTGTCCGAGACAGTATGTAAACATCGGAAAACTGGTCCTAACCATCCACTATGTCCGTGCTAGTAAATGACTACCTCTTCAACTGGGTTTGTTCTCCCCGGCACCGAGTGAGTCAGCCGTATCGATCCAGTTCCCCCTGACAACACACCGCCATGGCAGGAGACCCAATTGCTGCAACCGGTAGTGAACTTAATCCCACACTGTGAATGTCCCGTTTCTCCCTCCTGGCGACAATTCGGTTCGGGGGACTCTAACCCCTATAGCACTTTGAGGTAGGCACGGACTAACACCGACAAGCAATTAGCTAGACCCCGTACCCATTTTGAGGTAGTGTGGCAGTACGTCTTGGTTGTCCGGCGAAGACTAGGCTATGTGTCATTTTTGGAAAATAAGCTGAAAACAATCCTTCTTCCCTCGGACAAGGTCCCACCTTTCCTCGGGTTCTTCCAAGACTCTTTTTGTTTCCAAAAACATCAAGTTAAGGTGTCCACTAAGGGACTTAAGTTGATTAAGTAAGGCTCCATAATTCCTAAGGGCTTGGCAACACCAAGATTATGGAGTGGCTACGACAATTAATAAGAGCGGCAAAACCATGTCTTACTTTGAAAGAAGTAACTTGAAACACTTAAGTAAAAACTTCAGAAGTAAGATATGCATGGTAAGTAAAACAGAAGCAAGCATTTAGGATGGCTTGCCTTGGTCCTGGTCTTGGTCACACTCTTGAAATAAACAAGAGTTACAGAAAACCTCTTCAGGAGCAATAGTCTCTTCGTTATCTAACGTCGTAAAAAGATAAAAAGAAAACACTCAATCAGAACAAGGCAAAGACAAACACAAGCTAGTACAGCACACATACAGCAAGCATTCATCTAAAAGAAACACCACAAAATAATAATGCTACCTAATGCTAAAACTCTCAAACAATCACTAGAAACAAGCATGGCATGACATAGTCTTTCACAAGACAAGTAGCAAATTTATGGCATGAGTACAATGGGTGTACCACTCTCATACAAAGCCATAAAGAGTGAGATGACTCTCTGGTCATTCACCAAAATTAGTACAAAGCATGGAAAAATAATCTAGAACACAAATAACTAGCAAGAGATGTGAAAACAAGCATTTCCATACACATGCAAGGCATAACCTAATAATAGAGCATAACTAAGCATGCAACCAGAGGCTAAACAAACACATAACAGAGGCATATTAAACATGCATGGCATGAAAACAATCATGGCATGAAAGTACATGTGGCAAACCACTCTAATAATCTAAGAAAATGGAAACTAGACATATATAATGACATGCATGGCAACCATGGCATTTTCATGAACAACAATCATTCCAACATGATAGATCTATAAGATAACAACCATATGGCAATGAAAACAACTCCTACACATGCTAGTGAGATCACACAAGGCATTCATACACTTAGCAAATTAATTAAACATGAGATTTAAAACATGGCAGAACACTATAAAACTTGTAATGCGTGCCAAAATTATTCTACAACTCAAATCATCACACAAACCTAGGATATGATAGATCTAATCATACAGAAGCTCATCCAAAAGGATTTATCTCAAAAAGCATTTTAGAAAAATTCATAAAATTCATTTAGTGGCTCTCTGGTTGTTTACCATTTTGCATGTCATTTTAAATAGGAAACTCAAGTGCATGTGAGGTCAACTTCTATGGTTAGAGCTCAAAAATATCTATCCAGAGAGATCAACCTCACTTCCATTGGATTCCTAAATAAAAAGTTATTGCATGTTTAAGTTCTCAGATAGGCTGGATTTCAAGATTTTTCATGGTCAAACCAGGGATGCAAATGTGGATCTGCCACTTGCATGTGGTTAGGAAAACATGCAGGTACACTGGGAAAAATTGGAGTGGCCAGATTTGGGGTTTAAGTATTTTTAGCAGGATTAAAGTGATTAGGCAGTTTTCAGGAATTTTGAAAAAGAATAAAAATGGAAAGCACAGGCCTAGCGGGCCTTCGGCCACTGCGCGCCAGGGTGCGCTGCACTGGGCCGGCCCAGCTCGCTTGCGCGCGCGAGCGAACCGGTACGCTGCCGTGCGATCAAGATCTAGCGGCCAGTATTAGATCCAGGGGGATTCAAACAGAACCGTTGATCTAAAAACGGGCGGTGCACACCGTTTCTTCTTCCTCGAGCTCGAGACAGAGCCACGGCGAGCTCGGGAGAAAACCGCACGGGTGGGTGCTCACCTAGGGCCTGATGGGAGTCGGCGGTTGGGGACGAGGCGATGCAGTGGAGACTCCGCGACTGATTCGTGGCCGCAGCTACCCCTGATTCGTCCTGCTTTGCTCGTGCGCACCGAGCGGTCCCCGACGGCGTCGAGCACGGCGGCGGCAACTCTGCAATGCAACGGGACAGAGGAGGTGTCAGGGATGCACGCCTCGAGTAGGGGAAACAGAGGAACCAAAAATGGAGAGGGTTTAGGGAGAGACAAAGGCAGTGCTTGGGTTTCCTTTCCGCGGCCAGAACGGCGAACGCGAGGCCCTCGGGCTCTCACAGAGGAACCATATCGAGAGGGGAGCGGGTGGGGGACAGTGCGGTGGATGGGAGGAGAGGTGTGGCGAGATGAGGGAGTGCATGTGTACTTATACAGAAGGAGTCACGGGAGGGATTTGCTCGGGAGCTTGCCACGGCTTGCAATGGAGATTGCCACCTCGCTCGGTTCCCAGGCCAGGGACAGCACGTGTGCACGCATGCACGCGCTTGGTGGCGACTCTACCGTGCTGTTTGCAGGGCCTAGACCGTGGAGGAGACGGAGCAGGGCATGAGCGCCACTGTTCTCCGATGACAGGGTGGCCCGGCGGGCACCATCTTTGGCACGGAGTTGATCTCCCCTTCTGTCGCGCCAAAACCCAAACCAGGGGCTGGAAACGAGAGAGGGGAGTGAGGGTAAGTGGTTTTGCAAACAGGGAATGGTTCCACGACGATCAACAGCAAGAATTTTTGATGAATTTGGATCGGGTGCACACTGTCGTTTTTGGGTTCAGGTAATTCAGAAAATTCAGTTAAGGAATTCTGAATTTTTCTAAGTCTGGAAACAGATAGCAGATAGGGAAAGTGAGTGTTGTTTTGAAACAGCAAACAATTTTTAAATTGAAAGATGAAGTTATGGTTTCAAAGAGCACAACATCTGGATACAGAAACAAATTTTTATATGAATTTAGGAAATGTGGAAGTGGATGAAAACAAGGGTGAAACAGGGGTGGTGTTCAGTTTTCTTGTTTTTCCTTTTTCCTGTTTTTCAACTAGGCAGAAAAACAACCATGAAAACATTATTTCTTCTGCTTCAAAAATATTTCTTTGAGCATGTTGAGCAACTCCATATCATAAATATGGATGACAACCAAAGAAATATCCAAAAAGAATTTGGATTCAAGAAATTAAATGGGGTTGAAAAGTGTATGTGCTAGCTAGAAAAAGAAAAGGAAAAATCATGTTTTTCCTTAGGGATTTCAAATTCAAATCTTGTTTTCTTCCTTGGGTGATCAAATACCAAGGTTAACAAGTTTCAAAAAGTGACAAGAACAAAAGATAACCATCCTCTCTTTATTTCTCAAAGGTGACATCAGGCTTACATCAGGAGTTTTAAAAACTCAGAAAAACAACAGGATCAACTGAAAAATTTCTGTTGGTCCCTAATTCTAGGTCTTTTTCTCTCCTTACAACCATGTCTCCAAAAGAGGATGTGACATGACCCCTTTGGGGCTGTGGTTTCCGCAGACTACGATTCCGAGGATCCCCATGGTGGCTACTACGTGGAGTATGACGAGACTGCTGACGAGTAGATAGCGGACCCGGGCGGGATCCGAGACTTCGTGGATGGGCTCCGTCTTTTCGTTTCCGGCCTCTTAGGCCTATTTGGTTCTTGTCTGTACTCAGACATGTTGAATGCTTCCGCTGTGATGTAATGATGATATGTTGGGACATGTGTCCTCTGGATGATTGTATTTGCTATCTCTGCTCTAGTGAGAGCTATTTGCAACTTATTTCCATCTTTTGTGTCCTAGAGATATGTTGTGCTATCATTTTGTTCAACGCCGTTGACGTACCATGTGTGTATGGTTTGAAGTACGTCAATGGAAGTATCCTGATTTCTATGGGATGGTTTACGTAGACGATGAACAGTAGAGTTTGGTTGTCACACATACGTGTGTTGGCCTACCCGTAAGAGATGCGGGTGCAGGTAAGCCCCGTAATCCAATCATCTGCTGTTCAACGGAACTGCGAGTATCCCCTAGAAGTCTAGGTGCGACACTCTCTAGGGTTTACGTCTCGGGGGGATTAAATAGGCGAAAGGGCAAAGGCGGTGGAGGCCTGGGGGGCCCACACCACCCCCCAGCACGGCCAAGGGGGGCGTGCCACCCTATGGTGTGGGCTCCGTGAGTCCCCCCTCCAGGTCTCTTCGGGACTCCGTGGAACCTTCGGGAATTCTAAGAATTCTGGGCTTCGAATTTTCTAATTCCGAGAATATTTCCAGAACAACTTTTCTGAAACTAAAAACATCAAAAAACGGGGAATTGGCTCTGTGGCATCTTGTCAATAGGTTAGTCGGGAAAATCTATAAAAATGACATAAAGCGTATAGCAAATATGTGGGAAACAATAGAAAACAATATGGAACATTAGAAATTAAGGATATATTTATGACGTATCAGGATGTAACTGGTATAGAAGGTCATCCTTCTTTCTCTTTTGTTTACACAATTATGCTTTGATGATAAATCAGGGGCAAAAATAGTGAAGACAATTTGTATTATTATTTTTGGGGCTGGGCACCCCGCTGCCAGCACTTCTAGCATTTGGATAAGCGGATGAAGCCACTAGTCCAGGTGTGTAAAGTCCAATCAACAAGTGAGATAAAGATTCTCTATTTGCGTCCTCATGAGCTAAAACAGGGGCACAAAGCAGGTGTAATTTGGAAGGTTTTAAAGGTAGCACACAAGCAATTTACTTGGAGTGGCGGTTGAATACCACATATACGTAGGTATGGTGGACACAAATGGCATGGTTTGGGGCTCAAGGTTTTGATGCACGAGAAGCATTCCCTCTCAGTATAGCTTTTTGGCTAGCAAGGCTGGGTAGCAAGCATAAGAGTTGAGAGAAAACAAACAAATACATATATGAGAAAACCAATCATGAAATCTTCCTTGGAGGTACAAACAATCTTACTTGAGAATACTAAGCTTATGAGCTAACAAGTAAGAAAGATCATGGAATAATATATCTACATGCAACTCCTTCTTTTCTACTTAAGTCTCAACGTATTGTTTCTACTGGCCAATGCTAAGTTTGCCAAAATCAACTAGATTAACTTGATGCTCCACTATTGATACCAATACTAATAATAGGATCAACCATATAATAAAAATTACAAACTAAAATAAAGTGTAGAAAGTAGATGATGAAACTTCTCATTAATATTCCAGAAGATCAAAAGAATTTTTATTACATAGATGAAAGTATTAAGTCACTTGCCAATAAGATCCTTTATGTTCTCAAAATTTATCTTCTGC
Organism: Alopecurus myosuroides; assembly: GCA_028641055.1. NCBI lineage: Eukaryota > Viridiplantae > Streptophyta > Magnoliopsida > Poales > Poaceae > Alopecurus > Alopecurus myosuroides. The sequence goes on along the minus strand of CM054063.1, from coordinate 112,555,748 downwards.
TTCAACGACAGATAAGAATCAAGATAATAGACATTTCTTTGCACTATGGAGATACAGATAAGAACCCAGTGATACCTAAAAGTTAAAATAATTATTTTGGTAAACGTGTAATCTAATTTCTAAACAAAGATGGGGCGGTACTAGCTTACTCTTTATTAAAAGGGCATAGGATTAACTCCTTATCTCCGCTCCTCTCCATCACATGGAGGATGTATTCCTGGATATTCTCTTCACTTTTGTACTAATTCATCATTTGGTCACAAGCAACAACGGGGTCGAAAGACCAGTGGATACCCATATTTCAAGTCTCGAAGATAAGTGTACCCACATATATAGAAACAAATATAGATGAACAAACTATATACATGGTTGCTAGTACCATAGATATTGATGTGATGATTCTTAAATACTCACCATGTGGTACATCTCACTATACTGACATCTGCTTCACTCAAGTTCATTAAATCAAACAAGTCATCCCAGTTGACCAGGAACGAAGTGACCAGAATGCGATTCTGAAAGAATTCACCTTTGTAACAAACCATGATTCCAGAGTTTCGCTTTTCATTCGGCATTTGAAATTATCCATATAGACCTTGTCCAACACTTCACACGCAGGGCCAAGCTCTTTGGACACATCCTCAACATTCAATACATATTTATCACCGGACACATATTTACTTGTATCTACAACAATCCCAAAAACACCTGATTCCATGAATATATTGAATTTTCATCGGTCATTCGACTTAGATCAATCTGCTTCTCAAGGGCCTTTGGTTTCTTGACTTTTTTTGGTCTTTCCCTTTAAATTGGTGTTAAGAGCTGCCGATATCTCTATTCCCTTGGGTGGCGCTTTTGAGCGTGTTATCCTAGAATGTTGAGTTTCTTCCTTCGTGGGCTTCTTAGCCCCGACAGGCTTCGGGACGGCTGCAACAACCTTAATGGCAGTCTTTGGGGTAGCCGTAGCAGGCTTAGGGGTGGTCCTAGCTGGCATTTCTCCCAATGTAGCCATGGGCGCACCACTAGTGGGTGCCGCAGTTGGCGGTGGCCCCGCACGAGCCGTCGAGAAGGCTCCAGTATCCTTAATAGCAGGCGGCTTTGGGGCGGCCACACTAGCGGGTTCCGCGGTAGGCGGCGGCCTCCCACGAGCCGCCAAGGCGGTCGTAGGATCCTTAATAGTAAGCGGCTTTAGGGCGGCTGCACTATCGGGTGCCAAAGTAGGCGGTTTCCCCCCACGAGTCGTCGAGGCATCCCAGGATCCTTAATAGCAGGCGCCTTTGGGGCGACCAATGTAGGGGAGGCCACACTGGCGAGTGCTGTAGTAGGTGGTGGCCCCCACAGGCCGGCGAGGCGGCCGCATCATCCTTAATAGTAGGTGTCGTGGTATCATGCACGACATAACCATTTCGTTAGCAATAGAGTTTACTAAGGGACACATACTGCGAACGTTGGTGTCCATGCATGATTGGTTAACAAACATGAAAGAGACACAATGTACCGAGGTTCGGGACCTTAGCCTTGTGAGGTCCTTATTCTTGCAAGGAGGAACTATGTGGTGGTGTATATGGTGTTACAATATGCTCCTGGAGCTGTATCTTCTAACTGAATTCGCCCCTTCTAAGTGAGGCCCGGATTGCCTTATATAGAGTATGGAAATCTGGCTAACAGATGGGGCCGGCTGGGTCCCACAAAACGGTCACCTACAGGAGTTTTTCTTCTAAGTACGTCAGCTCCGTACTTGATGTAGGCGGCCAAAGTATTCACGTATGGCCTCCTGTTAACTCTAAATAAATGTAAGTTGACATTGGAGGTAAGGTATTTTCTTCGTTTTTCCCACATCGTCCTTGTGTGACAGAGCCAGACTGACTGGAAGGGTCCATCCGATTGTGATCAGCCAGCCAACCTTGTCTTCTTCTTTATTCTCAAGATCTTCTGTGGCACTAATCTCATCCAGGGGTAATCCCCCCGACAGTAGCCCCCGAACACGTTGAACCTTTATAGGCGGCACGTTGAAGAAGGCTTCTGCGTGTTCTTCCCAGTAGACTTGGCGCGATCCGCTTCTTCCTTGGCCGGGTGAAACTTCCCAGCTGCGTCTTCCTCGGCTTCTTTGCTTCAGCTGGTTGGAAAGGATGACGTCACGACACGGGTGGTGGCCAATGTCATCCGCGTCCAATCGCTCTGCGCCGCCCAGTGTCACGTGGCGACTCCTCGGTTCCCCCATTAGGGATCTTTTGTGGCCGACTGTGGCAGTTATGGGATCCTATGTGCAGACGGCCCCGTCGCGGCAGATTCCTGTTTTTCCGGGAGAAACATCCACCCGTGCCTATAAAATGGGACGCGGCCCGATGATATGTCTCAAACGTATCTATAATTTCTGATGTTCCATGTTGATATTATGCCAATTGCTACATGTTTTCTGTATGTGTTCCTACGTTTTCTTATGTTTTCTGGGACTTAGCTATTAACAAGATGCCACAGAGCCAGTTCCCTGTTTTGTGCTGTTTTTAGTTTCACAAAAGGTATTCTGGAAATATTCTCGGAATTGGAAAATTTGAAAGCCAGAAGTCCTAAAAGTCCCGAAAGCATCCAGAAGGCCCGAAGAGCCCCGGAGGGGGGCCATAGGGTGGCCACACCATAGGGTAGCGCCACCACCCCCTTGCCGCGCCACCTAGGGGTGTGGTCCCCTAGCCACCTCCCTGCATCGCCCTTTCGCCCATATATACTCCCCGAGGCATAAACCCTAAAACAATCGACCTTTTACGCAAAATACATCCGTAGTTCCGCCGCCGCCGCCGACAAGTTTTGGGGGACATATCTCTATTCTGGCACCCTGCCGGGACGGGGAAGTGCTCTGGGAAGCCATCACCATCGACTCCACCGCCATCTCCATCGCCGTTAGTGTCTCCTATGATGAGGAGGGAGTAGTTCTCCCCGGGGCTGAGGGCTCTACCGGTAGCTATGTGGTTCTCTCTCTCTCCCATGGTGTGATCTTTATGTGATCATGAGCTTTGTAATCTAGTTGAATAAGTAGATTGATCTTCATCTGTTATGCTACTCATGTGGTTTTTTTTATTTCTATAAACACTTTGATCACGGGGTAAAGGTGACAGTGTGTGCACCATGTGGTTTAGCATCATATTTATATCTTGTGTTGGAAGGTGAACCTATGAAACTGTGGCGTTTGTTTACTAATCTTTGGCACTCGTAGTGACATTGGGTTGCCCTAGAGAGGGAATATGGACTTGATGAGTGTTGTTAAAGCCCCTACGCAATGATTAGTGTTCATTATTCGACCGGAGAGTGGTTCGGAGTAGCACAGTAAAGAAATGATATTTATGCATTCAATTATGTGAGCATTGTTGAGAGTGTCCACTAGTGGAACTAGGAGCCCTAGGCTTTATTTCCAAGCATTGAAACACCGTTTTCCGCCTGTTCTGCTACATGTTTGCTTGCTGCCATTTTTATTTCAGATTGCTATTATCACTTATTATCATCCATATTACTTGCATTTTACACTCTCTTCGTCGAACTAGTGCACCTATATACCTGACAAGTATATTGGGTGTGTTGGGGACACAAGAGACTTCTTGTATCTTGATTGCAGGGTTGCTTGAGAGGGATATCTTTGACCTCTACCTCCCTGAGTTCGATAAACCTTGGGTGATCCACTTAAGGGAAACTTGCTGCTGTTCTACAAACCTCTGCACTTGGAGGCCCAACACTGTCTACAAGAATAGAAGCGTGCGTAGACATCAATCTCTTTTCTGGCGCCGTTGCCGGGGAGGTAAGGTAAAAGGTTCTCACATCCTCGGGGGTGAGTGCTCGAAGTTATTTCCTTTAGTTTCTGCAATTATACCTTTTGTTTTCTTGTTTTCACTAGTTAGGCTTACTTTTACTTGTTTCTTGTTTTTATTTTTACTAGTTAGTCTTAATGGAAAACAACAAAAATATGAGAGAGCTTTATAATAGTTATCTTGAGTTAGGACATGAAGTGTTTGAAGAGAAAATTAAAAAAACCTATGGAGCTTTATTTGCATGCTAGTAGCAATGTTATTAGTATGAATTCTTTGAACACCATTATTGCTAATGCTATGGAAAATTCTAAGCTTGGGGAAGCTAGTTTTGATGAATATGATATTTTTAGTCCCTCAAGTTTTGAGGAGGAAATTTTCTTTGATGATACTTTTCCTCCAATATATGATGATTATAATGATTGTGGTATTCTAGTTCCACCTGTTTACAATGATGAATATGATATTTTCGGTCCACCTACTATTGAGGAGAAAATTAATTATGATTGCAATAAGCCTCCTATATTTGATGATTATGGTGATGATAATAATAATGATAGCTATTTTGTTGAGTTTTCTCCCCCTACTATTAATAAGAATGACTATGCTTATGTGGAGAGTATTAATTCTTTTATGCATGTGGCTCATGATAAGCATATTTTATGTGATAGTTATATTGTTAATTTTATTCATGATGCTAATGAAAGTTATTATGCGAGAGGTAAACATGGTTTTATGCATCTCAACAATATTAAGTTTCCCCTCTTTATGTTGAAATCTTTGGAGTTGCACTTATTTTGTCTTCCTATGCTAGTCACTTTGTGCTTCGTTGACTTGTTTTTCTACAAGATTCTTTTTCATAGGAAGTGGGTTAGACTTAAATGTGTTTTATATTTGCTTCTTGATTCTATGTTATTGTGCTTCAACTCTTATTATTATGTGAGCATCTTTTAAAAATCACTGTGCCTAGCTGAAAGGCGTTAAAGAAAAGCGCTTCCGGGAGACAACCCATTTTATTTCCCTGTTTTCATTCAGTTTTCCTTTGTTTTCCTTTGTGTGCTTTTCACCTGCGTGTTGTCTATTTCCTTAGAAACCCCTATGTATATTTTATTTTGTGGTTTTGTTGAGCCAAGTAAAGCCTCTAGTGGAAAGTTGAGCCTATATTTCGGATTTCTGCGCAGGAAACAGATTTCTGCTGTTCACTGTTAATTCCGTTACAAATCACAGAAAATTCAAAATGACCTGAGATTTTTGTGCTTAATCCTGAGTTATATACGCAACCTTTCTTAGAATACCACTTTTTGATTTGAGCAACATAATAGTTTTGAAAAAATTCGATCTTTACCTGCTGTTCTGTTTTGACAGATTTCTGCCATTTATCGCATTTGCATCTTAATCTCTTTCTTTTGGTATTCTTTTGAGAAAAGAGTTTTGAAAGAAGTTGTGAAAGTAGCTAATGTGTTTTTTATTGTTAGACTTGTGTTGAAACTGAACCATGTGAATTTATTATTTCAATTGCACTAACGTTGCTACTAAAGATTGTGAGAATTTTGGTGTGAAGGAAGTTTTCAAGGGTCAAGAGAAGAGGATGATATGATGTGATCAAGAAGAGTGAAAAGATTAAGCTTGGGGATGCCCCGGTGGTACATCCAAGCAAATTCCAAGAAGACTCAATCCTCTAAGCTTGGGGATGCCCAAGGCATCCCCTTCTTCATAAAAAAAATTATCAAGACACTTCTACTGAAACTATATTTTTATTCAGTCGCATCGTATGTGCTTTACTTGGAGCATCTTTTATTTTTGTTTTCAGTTTGTTTGGTTTTATTTGCTGTAATAAATGGTTGGATATTATCATACTTGTGTGGGAGAGAGACACGCTCCGTTTTCATTGCTTAGAACACTCTAGTTTTCATTCTTATTGTTCTGTGAGTGTTCACTTTTTGCTAGTATTGCGTTTAGCCTTTGTTTTCATGCATCCTTTGTTCTTGTGTAGTTAGGTGGTTCTCATATGTGTGTTTTCTTGGAAATAGGAATTCTATTGTGGTAGTTGGTATAGTTGGAAAGATGGCATGGTCTTGTAGATCACTAAACTACTTCACTTGAATCACTGCTGTTGTTTTGAGAAATTAATTTGCTTAAAGAATAAACAGGATGGACTAGTAAGTATAAACTTTTAATGGTTGGTCTAAGAAACTTGAAACTGTGCCACACTTAAATTACCAGCTGATAGAAACAATGGTATATGATTGCTACGAGTGATACATTTCTGATCGGCCTTTTGTTACGCGCTATGGTCGGGGTAGCTAACAGTGACTTGTCACTACCACGGACCCTCTTGGAGTGATTTGCATTGTGCCTTGTAAGATGATTTGCTTGATGTAATCTTTTAACTCGTGAGTCTATGTTGCGGTACCTGGCACTTCCACCATTCATATTTGCTATCCTATTCGGTACTGTGCATTGCCCTTTCTCACATTGAGAGTTGGTGCAAACTTCGCCAGTGCATCCAAACTCCGTCAGAGGACTTTGTTCTCCTACACATAAGCCCATATATTCTTTCTCAAAACATCCACTATACCTACCTATCATGGCATTTCCATAGGCATTCCGAGATATATTGCTGCACAACATCCACCTCAATTATGTTACTTGATGATGAGCTTCATGGTTATTTATGCATACTGCTACACTGGCAGGAGCATGCAGTTGGATACATCACAGATATTCCATTATGAGTTATGAGTACTAAAAAGTGTGATGATTCATTGATAATATAGGATGTTACCCCTACCGGTGAGGATATATAAAATAAAAATAAAATGAAAAAGCCCAAAAAAAAAAAAGAAAGAGCCAAAGAGAGAGGGGGCACATCACTATCCTTTATACCACACTTGTGCTTCATGTTTAGCACTAATATTTCAGTTTGGAGAGAGTTTTCATATGATCATGCATTCATAACTATGTGGGGAACTTTACATTATAGAACTTGGCTTGTATATTCCAATGATGAGCCTCCTCAAATGAGCTCTAGGTCTTCGTGAGCAAGCAAGTTGGATGCACCCCCACTAGTTCCATTGGAGAGCTTTCATACACTTATAGCTATTTGTGCATCCGCTGTGTGGGGGAATCCCTACTCCTTGCATAGCTTCGGTTGTAAGACTTTCTCTTGTCTAATGACCACTTTCAGCTTTCTGAGACTTTCTTGCATTGACCTTCCAAACCCCCCATAATGTTCTCTTAGCCATAACATCCCGATGCTAGGGACCAACGTAGAAGACTTGCTTGTTTTTCGTGCGCAAATAGTTTAAGATTCAAGCAGTGCATCGTGTGAAAGCTTGACTTGATCCTAACAGGGGTTGTGAAGATCGTTTGACGTGCATGATATTGTTGTTCTTGAAAGCATAAATCATCTCTAATAAACTTTGCACGGTTGATAGTATTTTAGTATTGATTCATTAAAAGTTTTACTTATTTCTTCTTTGTTTATGCATTACTTGTTGATATCAAATATAGATCACAGCTTTAGTTCATTTGATCCTAGTTTACATGTTCTACTTTACATATTATGATCAATATTGTGTGGTAGCATGTCACCTCAGAAACTATTTTGTTTTATCGTTTACCTACTCGAGGACGAGTAGGAACTAAGCTTGGGGATGCTTGATACGTCTCAAACGTATCTATAATTTCTGATGTTCCATGTTGATATTATGCCAATTGCTACATGTTTCCCGTATGTTTCCCTATGTTTTCTTATGTTTTCTGGAACTAACCTATTAACAAGATACCACATAGCCAGTTCACTATTTTCTATTGTTTTTAGTTTCAGAAAAGTTGTTCTGGAAATATTCTCGGAATTGGAAAATTCGAAAGCCAGCAGTCCTCAAAGTCCCGGAAGCATCCAGAAGTCCCGAAGAGCCCTGGAGGGGGGCCACACCATAGGGTGGACCACCACCCCTGGCCGCGCCACCTAGGGGTGTGGGACCCCTGGCCACCTCCCGGCATCGCCCTTTCGCTCATATATACTCCCCGAGGCATAAAACCTAAAACAATCGACCTTTTCCGCAAAATACATCTGTAACGCTGCCGCCGCCGACAACAAGTTTCGGGGGACAGATCTCTGTTCTGGCACCCTGCCGGGACGGGTTAGTGCCCCCGGAAGCCATCTCCTTCGACTCCACCGCCATATCCATCGCCGTTGCCGTCTCCTATGATGAGGAGGGAGTAGTTCTCCTCGGGGCTAAGGGCTCTACCGGTAGCTACGTGGTTCATCTCTCTCTCCCATGGTGTGATCTTTATGTGATCATGAGCTTTGTAATCTAGTTGAATAAGTAGATTGATCTACATCTGTTATGCTACTCAAGTGGTTTTGTTATCTCCGTAAACACTTTGATCACGGGGTAAAGGTGACAGTGTGTGCACCATGTGGTTTAGCATGATATTTATATCTTCTGTTCACTACTAGGAAAAGGCCTATAGACGCATCCCATAGCGCCAGCGCACATGCATTCGTCTCCTCCAGCGGTATGTACCGTCGGCGCGCAAAATGTTGGTGCGCCGGCGCTAGCTCGTTACCCCCGGCGCGCACGCAACGCCCCGCGCCGGCAGTAAAGGCATGTCACCCCCGCCCCCTCTGGTAAACTTACCCCCGGCGCCCCGCTTCCCCGCGCGCTGGCGGTAACTGCACTTACCCCCGACGCGTTGTGTGGCCACTGCGCCGGCGATAACCCTGCACTTACCCCCGGCGGGCCTGCATGCATACGCGCCGGCGGTAACTCCAGGATTTTTCTCTCCACCCCCTGGACCGTCTTTTTAAATTTTGTAAAGCAGAAACGAAAATGATAAAATGTTCAAAAAATAAAATCCTTTGATATGTGGGTAGGGTGTACTGTCTAGTTGATATAGAAAATTTGAAATACTCCATTTGACCTTTTATGCAAAATTCAAAAATAAAACGTAAAACGACCATAACTTTTGAATACGACGTCGAAAAAACACGTTTAATATATCAAAAAAAAATCGTGAGCAAATTTCCAATCCAACCTCACTAGTCTTCGGCCTGTGAGGTTTTTTTTAGAATCGGCAAATTCCAAAAGTAAAAAAGTTATTTGAGACAGACTAAATTTTCCTACATAATCAAATTAAAAAACAAATTCAAAAAAATAAAAAAAAATGTTTTTTTTGAGAAAAGATAATAAGGATATCATATTTGGATTCCTCGTATTCTTCTGATCAATTTCGATATGTCATTTGTCGAATTTGTAATTACGGATTTATAGATATGGTGCAGTAGTTAAGAGGATTGATAGTACTATACTTACAAGAAATAATGAGTTGTTCCTAGGTAGAGTAGTGGGTTGGAACTAAGAAGTTAAGCGTGTTCGGGCTAGAGTAGTGGGAGGATGGGTGACCTAGCGGGAATTTGACTAAACTTGACAAAGGGGACCAAGAATGATAGAGAAAAAATTCTAATAAATCGAATATATGTTTTTATTTGTTTCGGAAAAAAATAAAATTTTAAAAAAATTCCAAAAAACAAATTTCGAAAAGAAAAATTTCTGAATGTTACCGCCGGCGCGTGGGATGTTGGTGCGCTGGCGGTAAGTTTTTACCTCCGGCGCAGTGAGTCTGCGCGCCGGCGGTAACTTTTTACCACCGGCGTGAGCATCGCCGGCGCGCCTATGCGCCGGCGGTAAGTCTACTTAGCGCGCGGGCGGTAAGCCTTTTCCTAGTAGTGGTTGGAAGGTGAACATATGAAGCCGTGGTGTTTGTTTACTAATCTTTGGCACTCGTAGAGACATTGGGGTGCCCTGAGAGGGAATATAGACTTGAGAAGTGCTGTTAAAGCCCCTATGCAATGATTAGTGTTCGTTATTCGACCGGAGAGTGGCTCGGAGTAGCAGAGTGAAGAAATGATATTTATGCATTCAATTATGTGAGCATTGTTGAGAGTGTCCACTAGTGAAAGTAGGAGCCCTATGCCTTATTTCCAAGCATTGAAACACCGTTTTCCGCCTGTTCTGCTACATGTTTGCTTGCTGCCATTTTTATTGCAGATTGCTATTATCACTTGTTATCATCCATATTACTTGCATCACCTCTCTCTTAAATACCAATGAATAGTGTATGAACAAGAAATCATTTTTAATTACCAATGAATCCAGTGGACCCTGTCGCAGCTGAATCCCGAACGTGGCCCCAAATGCTTGCCCATTTTTTGCATTGTCCGTTGCATTCTTCACATCACCACATATCCTCTATATTGCGTTAAAAAGATACATATAAACAAACACATTGAATCCATTTATAGAAAGTCATGCCAAAATCCATAGAAAATTTCAGCATGACCTTTTTAAAAAATAGAACATTTTTCATGCCTGAAATTTGCCGCAACAAAAGTTAATCGATATTCCGAAAAATACAACGACGGTTATTTGCTTTCACAATAAAACAAACAATTAACCTATACCACTTATACCTAACAATATATGGGAGAGGGCAACAGAGGAATGTGAGTGACATCGCTCACCAAGAGAGAGGAGGCAGAGGTGGCGGGCGCGTGCACATCAACGACGATGCAGGTGTGGAGGCATCGCGGAGCTGGACGACACTCGTAGGGAGAGAGTACTGTATAGATCGGTCAATAACTTCCAGAATGTGTGGGTTATATATGGCTACCAAGAACTATTAGAAGAGATCGGCTCCTGGAACACGCTTCTATCAAGAAAACAACTATGTTGTGCTACGCATGATGATGGGGCCCACTAACTAGAGGTGTGTTACCATAAGGGAACGCTTCTAGTAAGTCGCATACCCGAAGCATGTTCGGTTAGGAACATGCTGCCATTGTAATATGGCTACCCGAAGTTCGCTCGCCGACTTACGAGCAGCACGTACCCAAGATGCACACCTACTGTTATGGAAAACTAGAAGCGTGTTCATGCAGCACGCAATGCTAGAAGTTATTTGAAGCGTGTGATTTTGGTGGAACGTTTCCATTAAATTTACCCCTATAGGCATTTTCCTACTAGTAGACCTCGCTCCTTATGAGAGAATCCGGGTCTCATCCTGTAATTTTGTATACACCATCAATACTAGATCAAACAAGCATGACGTAGGGTCTCACATCTCTGGATGGCCTGAATCTGGGTAAAAAACATGTGTTCGAGTCCTCCCACCGCATTCGCCCTCACAAGTCTCACATGTCATGATGCAGAAGACTTCCTCACCCACTGCCAAACAAATCAAGAGGCAGAAGAGTTCATCTTCTCCCCAGTGTTTGCGTACCGAGATGCAACATCTCCCTTGAAACTACGGTTTCATTGCTTTACATATTATGTGCTATTCTATAAGCGTCTTTATGTTTTTTTCAGTTTTTTTTTGCTTGTTGGTCATATGCTTAGTTGGATCCTAGTATTCTTGTTTGGGAGAGAGACACGCTCCATTTTTTTCAGTACACTACCCTAGTGCTTCACTCTTATATCTTTGAGTATTCAATTTTTTCTACTGTTATTGTTAGATTTTTCTCTCTTATACCTTGTTAAGATCTGTTAGTTTGATGCATTAGAAATTGTTTATAACTCTCGTACAAAGTTTTTTCAAATAAGTTGATTGGTGTTGGTTCGAAAAGAAAGAATGTTTCATGCATGTGGTAGTGGTACAAAGAGGAGCTTGCTTAGACTATGATTTTGCTTTTACTTGTCATGTTGGATAGCAATTTTAATAATGTTTTCTTAGTAATTCATGTTGTTCCATGACTACTCTCAAATAACCGAGGATGCATAATGTGTTACTGAAATGTCAACATGTGGTGTTTTATTCATGATGTGGTATGGTATTGTGGTATTCTCCTCTGAAGAATTTAGTTGGATTTACTTGGCACATGCTTACACCATGTTAAGACTATAAAGAAAGTCAATCTATCCTTGATGATTATTTAATTTTATGATAGTAATATCACTTCCATGCTTTGTTTAATGATGTTTTGTCGTAATGCATGATTATGGCCGTTATTTCTCTATTAGTTGGTCGCTCCCAGTCTATTTCTAGTGTTCACATGTACTGAGTATGAGCTCTAATCTTTCATCCTCTTGAACCAAGTTATTCCAATTGTGTACACCATAACTACCCATGCATGGAATTTCCTCGCCATTCTAAAGTAAATTACTTGTGTGCTACCTTTAAATCTTCAAAATATTTATCATTTATTTTTGTTGTTGTTTTTAGCTCATGAGGAAGTGATAGATGATTATTATTTCTTCCATAGTGAATGGCTTTACCTCTTGACTTACTTGCATAATGTGCTTGCATTTAATTTTGCAAAAAGAGCTGGCAAACAGGTGCCCAACCCACAAAAGACAAATGCCAACATATAATGTCTCAATCCTTTCCTCACACTTTGTTCCTAAAAAATGGTCAAACTTTGTTTGTGTAAACAAAGGAGAAAGAGTAATGTTATCATTCCTCTATGGGAACCGCTCTTCAAAATTTCGTTCAACATGTGAAGTAATGAATTTTTTATCATCATTCGTCGACAAAGACATGCAACTCTCAAAATTATTTTCATACATCTGTTTTACAAATAAAAATACATTTGAACCAAGTTATAAAAGTTTACCACCATCGTGCAAATTTTGGTAATCAAATGACATTTTTGGTGCCATGTGTAAAAATGACAAAATCATTGATCCGACAACTATGTTTTTAGATCTGATTTTTCAGTGGTCGCCCAATATCTCATTTAGTCATGAAAATTTGCACGTATGTAGTACACTTGTATATGTTTGTTGGATGTTTTTCAGAATTTTTAAAAATATTTTAATACTTTTTTTTAAACGGGCAGGAGCATGTGAGTTCGAGAGCCAATGTGAATTTCTGACATGTTGACGTTGATAACAAGATTTGGGTGCTTTTCTGGCAAATTTCATCCAAATAGTCATTTATCAACCATCTCCTCTTATTTTTTCCTATATGGGTGAGAAATTCCTAGCGATTTCTGGCATAAAAATTATACGTTTGCAGCAAACAGAAAAAACATCTATAGAGAAAAAGGACATGAGTGAGGATTTTTGGCTCCCAAGCTCGAGTGCTCCTAGTATTTTTTAAAATGTGGAAATGGTATTTTAAAGTTTTGGAAAAAACTGAAAAACAATTTACGTGGATATATATAAATGTTATATACATATCTGTTTAGTTTTGTTCGATATTAGAGTCTACAAAAATCACAGAATCATGATTTTTAAAAAGGTGAAGAAAAACTCATTTGCTCCATTTGTCTTTTTATGCAGATCATGTATGAAAAAAAAAATTGCTGTCAAAAGGTAATGTCTTTGTTAAAAAAAATGAGCACTGAAGTTTGCAAGCAATAAGTGTTCTGGCGGGACCTAGGCCATATTTGATAGAAAATGCAGGAATTTTATAATACGAGATAAGACGAGTCATGCAGGAAGCTCGAAGTATTACCGGGTAACACAATATTTAGAGCATCTCCAGTCGCGTCTCCAAAGGCCGCCCCCAAGCGTCTTCCCGTCCCGCCCATTTGCGCCCCGTCCCGCCGCCTCGCCCTCTACCATCTCCCTCTGCCTCACAGCGTCGCCGCTCTCTTGCCACCGGCGCCGCTCCCCAATCGTCCCCTTTCGGTGCTGCTCCCTGGCCCTTCTCCCGCCGCGCCTCCGTCCCACCGGCGCTGCCTCAGGCGCCACCTGCGGCGACCAGAGGTAACCACCTCGCCCCCAAGATGTTCGGCGATTTGCCCGGTTGGGAGTCGGCCGTTGCTTTTGTCATATTTTGAAGCCATTTTTATTTCTACAGATGGACAGCGACGATGAGATGATGGTGAACTTTCTCTTAGAGGAAGAAACCGATATCGATGACGGGGAAGATGAGAACTTGCTTGTTCTTACTTGTTTGGCACAACTCCTCGCCGAGGATGAAGCCAATAGTGAACCAAAGCGAGGAGGATCCAAGTTTGGGAGGACAAAGACGAAACCGCGGATGAGAATGGGGGGCCACTGCATGCTTTTTGTCGATGAGCCAAGATTCAATGCAAAAGATTTTCGACGGAGATTTCGGATGAGCCAAAGGTTGTTCAACACATTGGTGCAGAATGTGAGGGAGCACGACCCCTGGTTCAAGATGAAGAAAGACGTCATGGGGATGGTAGGTTTCTCCTCAATTCAGAAGTGCACTGCTGCTATAAGAATGGTTTGCATATGGCGCCCCTGCAGGTGGCCAGGACGACCATCTCCGTATGTCTGAGTCGTTGGCTATCAAAGCCATGTACATGTTCTGCACTGCGATAGTGGAAGTGTTTGACCCAAACTACTTGAGAGGACCAAATGAGGAGGAAACTGCTCGGATCCTGGCAACAAATGAATCAAGAGGTTTTCCTGGTATGTTTGGAAGCATTGATTGCATGCACTGGAGCTGGAAGCACTGTCCATTTGGATGACAAAGATTGTACAAAGGGGGTCATCAAGGAGTTTGCAGCATGGTTCTTGAGGCAGTGGCAGATCACGAGACTCAGATTTGGCATGCGTTCTTCGGCATGGCAGTATCTCACAATGACATCAATGTGTTGCAGTGTTCCCATGTGTTCGCGAAACTTGTTGAAGGCCATGCTCCGCCAGTGAACTATGATGTCAATGGCCACGAGTACAGCAAGTGGTACTACCTAGCGGATGGTATCTATCCAAGATGGTCAACATTGGTGAAGACAATTTCCAATCCTCTAGGCAACAAGAAATCCTGGTTTGCCTCGGTACAAGAGAGCACAAGAAAGGATGTCGAGCGTGCATTTGGAGTGCTCCAGCAGAGCTTTGCAATTGTGCGGTATCCTGCTCTCACTTCGTCGACCGAGCAGATGGGAGAGATCACGAATGCCTGTGTGATCATGCACAACATGATCATTAAGGATGAGCGTGCCAATCCGATGCATGATCATCTTCCATATGAATTTCAAGGCCCTCTCGCCAATATGAATCACGATGTACCAGCGGATTGGACCGAGTAAATCTCTATGCATATGGAGATCTGAGACGGGGCCACTCATGATCAACTCCAGGATGATCTAGTGGAGCATTTGTGGCTCGCAAAGGACTAGCGGGGGCATAGTGCACTTCCAATTTATTTTTGATTGTATGAATATTTTATTTTTATTTTTAGCCATTGAGAACTATATATGTAATAATTTATATCTAGAACATAAATATTTTTTAGTATTTTTAGAACGCCAAAATAGCAAAAAGTAGGCAAATTAGGCTTTGAGAGTTTTGCTTGGGGACGACGAGTGGGGAAGGGGCGCCCCTGTGGGCGCAGCGCCGTCCGGGCGCCTACTGGGGGGCGCGAGTGGAGATGCTCTTATATCCCTCTTAGGGCCTCTTTGGATCACATGGTTGAAAAACACACGAATATGAAAATCATAGGAATCTCACAGGTTTGTATGCGTAAAACAGAGGAAACGAAAACAGAGTAAAACTGCAGGATTAGTCGTTTGGATGAAATGCAGAAAAAACGCAGAAAAAGTGCCTCGAACCTACGCACCTGAGTCTGAAAAACAGGTTGGAGTGGATGTTCAAAATCGTATGGAATTGAGACATACGAATCCAATCCATAGAAATTTAGGTAGTCTCATTCGTTTAATCCAAAGACAATCCATAGGAAATAATCCTAAGGATTGGAATCCTCCAAAAATCCTATAAAACTTCTACAATCCAAAGAGGGCCTTACAAGGAACTGAATAATAAGGCCAGGGCTGCATGGTAACGCTGCAGCGCAGGACAGCTAATTTAAATGTTACTTGCAACGCATGTCAAGCGACTATGGTAACTCATACGCAGATGAGATGATAGGGGAAACCAGCTTTAGACTTACACATTCACTTATGTCAAACTTGATGACAATTAATTTGAGACGGAAGAAGTATATCATATTGGAAAAATGCTGATGTGACACTGATAATTAGGGATAAGAGATGATAATAGTATCATAAATAGATTTTAAGACAAAATAAGTTTACAACCTAATACAGTAATAAGTATAGTTGTTTCATAAGATACCACACACACATGTTAGTATCCATTATGAAAAGATAGACTGGTACCAAACCGTGTCATAGCGGCATGCGTATTACTACAGCCTTACGATCCAGGTGGCTAGCAAGCCGACCAGGTCGGTCAGTTGCTTGCGATCTCGGGCTGGTCTCTCGTTCCTATTCGTGGCTGCCGTGGTCGCCATCAAGTGAAGTGATTTAAACCTTGGCCTGCCGGCCTGCTCGGTTGCTTGCAGGCGCATCACACGACACCTCCACTCTGGTACGCAACCAAAACATCTTCGATGGATTGGTGCATCCACTGACCGCTTCAAAATTCAACGAAAGCGAACATGTCTCCCCGTACCGTTTTGACCATCTCAAAGGATGCTTCTTGGCCTTAACCTTTTTTTTCTTTGGGCGGAAAGGTCCTGAACCTCAAATTGGGATGTCGTTTTGGGTTCCGGCGACTGGGAACAGAAGAGCACGAGAAGAACGGTATATGAACCGACTGACCTCACCTGTCAGACTCACAAGTGTATATATGAGATCTGTATGGTGTGGATACTCTGGAATCTGAAGAATTTTTTTACTTTTTTTTTTTAGAAATGGGAGCCTCTGCCCCGGCCTCGGCATAGGAATGAAGACCTCTGTTGTTAGAAAAAAAGTGTCAACTGGGAAAATACTATTTATTGCATGGACATGCTTAATTTCAATTTTAGCTTTGACCTATATGTTCCCTTTTGTCGAAAATCTTTGAAAGTCCTTGTTCGGAGGCATGTTCCCAGCTTTGTGTGCTATAAAATACAATGGATAAATACAACAATTCAAAGTTGTTTGAGTATAATGTTCCATGTACTCACTCCGTTCTGAAATATTTGACTCCCAAGTCAGTGTATCTAGACAAAAATTTGTCTGCATACACTCACTTGAGAGTCAAGTATTTTGGAACAGAGGGAGTATGTATTACCACAATACAAAAAGTATTATCTTAAAATATAATGGTTAGCCATTTTGATGACCCAATACCACATGATGTTTTAGTGCGATCAATCATCCTTCAAGACATACAACTACGTGCGATGCTATATAATGTCGTTATTACATAATGACAAGTGGGAGCTGCTACTTAAACTCATTGTGCTACTTATGATTATTGTCGGCTCATCGGCACGTCCTAGAGAGGGCGGTCGGACATTAAGTCGGGGCGGCGGTTCCGAATGAGTTGGTGTGATGGTTGTGGTCTGCAGGCGGTTACTCTCGGTAGTTTGGGCTACGGGTTGACAGTTCATGCAACATTGTAGCTCGAGAGAGAGCGGGTTGTATGGACGGGCGGCGGCCCCGGGAGGTGGTGGTCATTGATGACCGCACAGGGCACGGAGGAGCAGCAAAAGTCGGGGCGGCGGCTTTGAAAGTTTGATACCTTCGTGGGAGTGTTCCGGGTTTATTCCTCCGATGGCAGATGCGGCTTCTTCTCTTCAGCACTGGTGGGAGATCGATTAGCTCGGTGGTGCGTTTCACCGTCGGCGAAAGTGGGTGTGGCCCGGTTGTGTTGGTGTTTGGATGGGTTTAACCTTGTTTGTATCATTTTTTGCCCCTTTTTCATAAATTAACTGGGCACCTTATAATTAATGGATAAGGCAAAGTTTTTTCCTTCGTTTCATAAAAACTTCTATGATAGCAATTCCACCATATAAGAATACAAAAGCTGTAAATGACCTCACATTACACGGGCCAAATAGGTAGGCATTGTTAGTATAACCAACCATAGTGATATCTTGGCTTTTTTCTAATTGAATAATCCAGCATGTTTTGTGCAATTTTGCTATCAGGAAACATCATCTATTCTGCCCAATGGCATTTTGCTCGAGCTATGTTATGTCTAGCAAGAAAAATTACTCAAAACCCTACATCAGATTTGGTGCAATTGGTAAAATACATCGGCATTGAATTTGTACTGGTATATGGAAATTCCATTCCCAATATCTCTCTCTGTTCTCATGTCGATGTTTTAAAGGACCTTTTACATATAAAAGAGTGTGAGATCATGGATTTTTTATGGATATGATATATCTTTAGTTATTTTTAAAACAATTGGATATGAGAAGGTTTGTAATAAGCATTCATGAGAAATGTATTGTAGCACTCAATTTTTGACGGATTTTCATATATGTGTTGATTTTCTCACCTTTTTTTTCTTTGGTTATTTTGATGTCCTTACTGGATCATGGTTCGACTTGTACCACTTTCCTCCTTGTTTCAAATAAGATCACTTGGGTTAATACCCCACCCATGAAATTTCTTTTATTTCAACATGCGTGAAAAAAACCTTCATTTGTGATGAGAGAATAATCAACCGGGTAGGCCCACAAGATCAAGATGGCCTATGGCTTATTTGCGGCCGCTACCCGCAGATGGGCTTACACGGAGCAAGGTGGGCCAGCTGGAGACCAGGATGGATCAAGTCGGAACACACGGTTGACTTGGAGGACAAGATGGAAGACGTAGTTGAATCCAAGTAGGACACCGTTCTCAAACAAACTCGGGATCAATCTGTAAACCTAATTCGTCCATATATATAAGGCCACCATGGAGGATTATACATGGCACGTCCTATTGCAATCTAGCTTTCGCACACCCACTAATGGCGCCTTATAAACTGATCTAGATATCAATCATAATCAAGCAAGAGTAGGTCTTTATCTTCAGCAAGGGGCGCCAAACATGGGCACATCGTGTGTACCAATCTCGTCACAGAAATCTCCCAAGTCCCAAGCTCTACATCTTTCGTTAGTCACCACATGATGGCATCTACTGTGGTAAACCCCCAACGCCTGATCGAATCATGTCCAACAGCCATTGGAATTTTGTCTATCCTTTTCTATTCTTCAAGATAATTTGGATTTGTTGGCGAAAAAACAAAGAAATAGGTTCTTCATTCCATTACAATATTATTAAGAACAAGATAAAGAACTAATATTATGTTTGGGGATTTTGATTGAAATACCCTTTATGAGTGTTTTACGTAGAAATACTATTTTTTCTTATTTCGCGCTTTAGGGGGTGGGTTTACAAGGACCACTTTTGTAACTTCTTGGTATACCCATGGATAGGCTAGTTCGCGCTTACTTTAATTTGAAAAAATAATTTGAGGGTTCTTTCTTATTTTGGAGTAGTAGAATTGCTAGAAAATTATGAATTTCCTTGTAGAAATATAAAATAAAATGAGTCTTGAACCCTTTTTATCTTTTCTGTATCGTGGATCGTCGAAATAAGCAAAAATAACATTTATATGTAAAACACCCTTAAAGGGTATTTCAATAGAAATCATGTTAGTTATTTCTCTTGTTCTTGATGATATTGTGATGGAATGATGAACCTATTTCTTCGCTTTTTCGCCAATAATCTGAATTCTCTTTAAAATAAAAGGATAGATCAAATTCAAATTTGGAAGACCTACTTCTAGTATTCCAGTTCCAAATCAACCTCTATCCAAATGTTTTAGAAAATTCCAATAGAAATACCCTATGATACCACGATTCTAACGAATAATTCATATATGGGTTGAGGGATCGGTAGCCACATCCTTGCAGTTGGTAGGAACACATTCTTCAACCTTTTGTGCCTCATAGGATCTCAAGCAAACAACGCGCATGAGTTTAACCCTTGACCCCACAAGATTATGACCAGTTTCACATGATGATCACAAACTAGATCACTGAAATAGAGACTACTCATACCTCCACGGTTACCTTCTTGATAGCATACTAACACCCACAAAAATTGTTTAGGATGGGATTTATGGGTTGGTCAGCAGTTAATATTTTGTACTATTAAATAATCAACCATTATGTATAAATATAATGCTGGTTGTGTTGCACAAATGCAAATTGGTTATGTAAAGAACAGTATAACCTATCTTATTTTCCCTAAATTATTATATAGCCATGAATTCCAACAGAGTGGAGAAATAAACATCTCACAAGTCAAGTCATGTGGTAACCTTGCTGATTGGTTAACAAAGTCCGAACTAACTTTAATATCCTTAAATATGTTCATGAAATTGGTAATGAGGTGACTTCGATATTTGCAAGGGTTAGGGGAGTAAATTCATGAACTATAGCTTGACCAAATTTCATATTACAGTCTTTCCCCCTTTATGAGTTCACTATTGTGGTTCACATTGAGGGTTTTAATGAGGTTGTGTACAAAACATTACATGGCATACCTCTTATTCTCGAAGAATGGTGATGGAGAAGTATACAAGACATATTGTTATCTAAAATCGCTTATGGGTTGCCCATTTTTAATGTTTTTCTCGAATGAGTTACCGATGAGACAATAGCCATTATATTTAATATTGTACTGTTTTCTCGATTTCTTATAATTGGGTTTAGGAGTTTTAACAACATATACCATACATCACTCCTCATTTTTCTCTTAAAAGAACATTTCAAAGACAAACATAGATGGCGGAATGTGTTTCCACTAAATAAATTAATTAGTTAAGGGATTAATCCCGCCCGTAGGACAACGGTTGCCCGATTGTTGCATCACTTACTCCGAACTCCTCCGCATGGATCGACTCTAGTTTGCATATGCTTGGACCGTATCAATAGCTATGCTTCATCAATGAATCAACCCATCGAATCAATTATCTCGTATTTACATCTGAGCTCCAACAGACTCATACCTAGAAAAGGAACATATTCCTTAACAAGTGAGATTGTTGCCTAAAGTTATATATATTATTTCTAACTGTGAAGAGATTACATGTTATGAGTTGTTTGGGCATAGCAAACATGCCAACTCTTATTTGAATATGTAACATCTCTGATTTTTGGAAAGTCCAAAAATCACTAAAAATTGAAACTTTTTGTTTTCATGTTTAGTAAGTCACCAAAAACCAAATGAGATGCAAGAACCAAAACAAAACAACACATATTTCAATGAAATTGAAATTACCAATCCAAGTATACCTCTACTCCATAAAGCCTAAAACCCTCTCAAAATGAATTTTCATTAGATAAACAAAACCATTTTATCTTTAGCAAATTTTATTACATAAAATGTTTTTAATTCAAATTTTACCTTGAAATTATTTTACGGCAACAACAATCAAAGATTTATAACCCTTAATAAAGTCCCAAGCCTCAAAAATGCTTGATGAGAATAAAATATGTTAATAATAACTTTTAGTTGTTATTCCAAGTTATAAACATAAAGGAGTGGATATAAAATGCATTGCTTTGAAAATAACATAAAAGAGTACTTTGAAAACAATATTATGGGTTGTGGAATTTTTCTAAGCCACTTTGATAATTATTAAATTTTCTACTTTAAAAATAGCATTAAGTTACTATTAATAAATCTTTCATATCCTAAAATTATAAAATATGAAAATGGTTTAAAAACGACTTCCAAAAATAGTATTTGACATGAATAATGTCTCTAAAATTTTATTTAATCAAAATCATCATTTTATTATTTTTTTCCAATTTTAAATAACATTAAGTACTATTAATGGTTTATTTATAAATTGCAAAATATGATTTTTGAAATGTGATGAAAGTTCACAAAAATGTATCTAAGTGAAATATATTATTTTTACAAAAAAAATTGCAATTGGTTCGAGGCAATTTGGAGTTATGAATTAAAGAGTATAAAAAAAAGAGAAAACTAAAGTAGAAGAAAAAAAGTCGCGCATCAGCAATCCGGGCCGGCCCAACTCCTACCTACCGCGCAGCGTACCAGGCCGCAACCCAGCGAAGAACCCAACAGCAGCCGCGGCCCTTCTTCTCCCCTTCGTCTCTGCCACATGGGTCCCGCAAGGGTGACGTCACGCCGATTTCCTCGGCTTCCGTGTCTAGCGCGGCTGCGCGCCGCCGATCCTCCACGGGCTCAAACCCTAGCCCATCTCGCATGTATCCTCGCCCTTATAAATCCTCCCCTCGACGTCCGCGCGTGCTCCCCGAAACCCTAACCCTAAAATCTCCCCGCCTCCGGAAGCCGCCGTTCTCCTTTAACCGCAGCACGGTCATTGCTTGTCGCCGCCGATGTGCGCACCAGGAAGAACCACCGAGGGAACGACGAGGATCCCCGCGACGAGGGGAGTCCACCGCCGTCCTGAGACCCGCCGGAAGGCCACTCCAATGCCGGCGCCATCCACCACCCGACGCAGCGCCGCCGTCTTCTTCTTCTCCGATGAAGACACTCCGGTGAGGTCCCTCTGTGTCTTTCCAGGCCGTTCGATCGGCATCAACGGCCCCTTTTAGATCGAGCCGAGCCCACGAGCAGAGCCAGCGAGCTAAGCCGAGCCGTGGAGCCAAGCCTTGAGCCATTCCCTACCCACGGTCAGATCCAGATCCTGTGGCCAGAAACAGATCACTAATCGAATCGGTACCGGCAAATTAGAAGCTGCCACATCACCCAACACTTTTTCTAATTATTCCGGAATTATTTTAAATAGGCAGTTTTGCAGAAACACCCCTGCATATTAGATCTATCATATCTTTTTAACCATAGATCCAAATTAAGCAAACTTGGACTTTTTGAAATCAGCGCAACACGTAGAATAATTTAGCTCTGTCCAAATTCAAATTTGACAAATTTAAATTTGTTTAAATTCAAATATGCTTGTTTGGTGATTTTTGGCATAGTTTAAATTCTACAAACCTAAAAATTGCAAATAAAATATTTTTGTAAACCTTAGAACGTATACTTTCATATTCTCTATCCCAAAATAATATTTGAACCAATTAAAATTAAATTTAGATTTGTGTGGCCTTTTTGAGTGTTTTTGACTTAGTTTATTTTCTGTAATTATTTTAATATGTTTTCTCTAGCAAATTTGTGCTAAGGACTAACCTTAGACCAGAGAGACCAAAACCAAAGCCCTTAGTATATTTCTAAGTTATTTTTTCCCTAGTTGACCCCACTAGTTGAAAACCACTAAGTCAAGATTAGTGAAAAGCCATGGAGAGGATACTACAATTGTCAACTCGAAGATTTTCAACATGAAGCAAGAAGACAAATGAAGGACTTAGCCAAGAAAACAGAATTGAGAACCATCTCCAAAGAACTAGAAGCACTTAGAAGAAAATCAAAAGACGAGAAGACCAGCCACATCTCTATCTTTTTCTCTAAGTCTTTTCTCCCCTTTCTTTTCTGTTCCCTTAGAACCTATGTTATGGCTAAGTTAGATAAAGACCAACCCTATTTAGTACCAATACCATTAAGTGTTGGAAGTTTCAATGAAGTCCCCACACCAAGGAGGAAGCTACAAAGGAGCCTGAAGAATTTTCAAGACCAATATTGTGAAGACTTAGGTTTTGTTTTCCAAGACTTAGAATTTAAGATGATTAGGGTCAAGTTTGTTTTTACCAAGACTTAGAATTTGTTTTCCAAGTGTGATGATAGATTTTGACCAAGACATCAACAAGAAGACTTTCATCAAGAAGAACAACTTCAAGTCAACTTCAACTCAAGAAGAATACTCTCCCAGAAGATGAAGAAGAAGAGGAATATTTTACAAGTCCTTTCTTTAGGAAAATCTAGCAATCTCTACTACCTCTCTTACTCTATGTGACTAAGTCCCTAGAATCCTAGATAGATACTTCATATTCTTTTCTTCAACTCAATGAGGAGTACTACAGGCAAGGCCATTGAATAAACATGCAAAAGACCTAGACATCAGAAGCCACTCAAGAAGATGGAAAAAGGACTTGAAGAAAACAAGGCAAAGATATATGAGACCAATCTTAACAAGATAGAAAAACTTAGTCCAATCACTTGTTTTCTTTTGGTGAAATAACTAAGTGTTAAAAAAAACGTTGTCATGTTTCCTTGGTTTAATAAGTGGTGTAATCACCCCTAGTGAACTCTTGGAAATTCCCCTAACAAGTATGGAATCCATCATAGGTTGTTTTTCTTCAAACTTAAACTTTAACCAACCCATGCCCTAGTAAATAACCCTATGCCCTTTTTCACTAAGTCTTTTCACAAGTTGAATCTTTGTAACTAACTTATTTAAAACTCTTTTGTTGTGATTTTTGTTTTATATGTCTTCTTATTGTTTGATTGTTAGCATGCTTGTTTACTTGCTATTGTGTTTTCAGTGTATAGATTGTACGGAGAGCAACGTTCCATTTTGTGAAGAGAGAGTTTAACTTCTTCACCAACTTCAAAGGCAAGTAACACACCATCAACTACCTATTATTTTTTCTAAGCATTCATAGAGTTTTGAGTAGTATGCATGGTAGTAAATTTATCTAAGGATTATGCTATGCTATTATCCCAAGTAGTGTGTAGCCATCCTTTCATATCCTGCTAGTATAGAAGACATTGAACTTAGTAGAATTGCTATGCTCTTGGATGTTTTATTTATATGTTAAGGATAAAACTACTAAGTTTAATGAATCACCTGGGTGGAAGTGGAAGGATTGGTTTATGTTGACTGGCTCCCTAGGGCCATTTCTATGGTGTTTTTCACCGAAGGAGTACACTTGTGGATGGCCACCCAGGAACAAAGAGATTACTATGTCCTTCTAAGTTTAGTAGCTTCCCCTGAAGCCTTTAGTCATATGGGCTCTGTCTTGATCAACTAAGTTGAATGAGCTCACTAGTGCTTGACAAGCAGATGTAGGGGGTGTAGGTTGGAACGGGTCAAGCCGGATGGTGGTGGAATTTCTTCTGAAAGATCTCGTCTCAATCTTCTCCTTTCCTTAATGCACTCTGGGTGTATAGGATGTTTGGGCTGATTTGAGTCTGAAGGTGAAAGTGCACAAACTCTGCAGAGTCAACAAACTAAGATCTTAGTCGTGTCCCCGGTCATGGACAATTTGAGAAGCTGGACAAGGAAAGACGGAAGAATCTCATCATGCCAACTTCATAATAAAATTTTGATGGGTGAACATGGGAAGAAGATTTACCCTAGTCTCTATCGGTGGTACTCCTTAATTTAGTTTTGGTTCATTGGTTTCTATCAGTGATACATTTTATAGATGAATTTTTTTATGATAAAAGATAGGAGAAAACTGGCTTTATGCAAACGTAGCCAAAACTCCACTCAGACAAATATGCATGTAGTATTAGTCTTGCCATTTATATCCACCATAGTGTTACTTGCCAATACATTAAATTGTATTGACTCCCTTGTGGCTGCATATTCCGTATTGCAGATGAATCTGAAGACGAGTGAGATTTCGTTCAGGATCTCGAGTCTATCGCCAACATGTTTTTGCCTGTGGCACATGAAGAATATGGGCTCAATGTTGTACTATGTTTTCCGTTGTAGTTCTGTTTTCTGCTAGTCTTCTAAGACTATGCAAGTTGAATACTACTTTGTAAAGACTGGATCATGAGATGTCTTTTCATGATATTTCATTTTGTACTGTGGTGCTAGCATTTGATCCAGGGACTAGCACAATAACACAGGTGTCCTTACATTACTTAAATGTGGGGATACTACATAATAGTTTTCAAATATTTGGCAAACCAATGCTTCTTTACCAACACTAGTTTATTTTTATGGCAAATGTTAGCTAATTTATAGGGAAAAAACATTATTCAAAATTTTGGCTCGCCAGCTTTTAATACAGTAACCTTACACAAAACCCAACTGCACCCTACATGTGGCTCATACTCTGGCATGCTACAAAAGGATCACCCGGCCGCTCCAAATCAGATACCCATGAGATTGACCCCCTCTTTGTCTCGTGAGCATCAACACACACAAACATGCTAGACGAAAAAACGTGCCCACTCGCAACGTCGGTAGCCCGATTTTATTATGCGTGGCCCAATATCTTGTTTGGGGCGCCCAGCTCATGTCCCCCACCCACATAGAGACACTACTAGGAAAATAGCTATAGGAGAGACCATACCCGTGACACACCTAAACTTTGGTGCGTCACGCCTAAAAGCCGTGGCGCACTGCTCCTCGGTGTGTCACGCCTATACACTTACCCGTGGCGCACCAAATAGGAGGCGCGCGACGCCTATGTGTGGGCCCGGGGTGGCGAGCTCCCAGGCATACCCGTGAGCACCGCGCTGTTGGTGTGTCACGGCTATGTGAAATAGGCGCGGCGCACATTGGCCTGGTGCGTCACGGCTACTTGTTCCACCAATAATAACCATAGCGGTGGCGCACCAGCCCAATGTGCGCTGCGCCTATTTCACATAGCCATGACGCACCAACAGCACGGTGCGTAACGGGTATACCTGTGAGCCATTTAAGTGATTTGGACCACCTCCCACCTCCCATCCCCCCACATCTCCACCCCATTTTAGATCTGGTCGTCCCCCACCTCCTCACCACCCTATTTCCCTCATTTTCCCGCCATTTAAAACTTGTTTAACCTATTTTATTTTATATATATGTGAGGGGAATCTCTAGTAAACACACCTCTCTCCACCCCCATCTCACTTTACCGATTTCTCTTCCATCTTTTTCACTACTCCCTATAGCCACACACACTCTCTCGGTCTCGAGTCGGCAAATCTATATAGTTGGTGAGTTGTTGGAGGAATTACAAGATCTATATAGTTGGCGAGTCGGCAAGATACATATGCGAAATTGTGTTGCGTATCTTTGATGAAAGTTTTGGATGTCTTCAAAATGAGTTGCCATGTGTTGCCAAAATTTTGATTCATTTCCATTTTGGCGACCATGCACTCCGAGAATGTCCTATTTTTAGCATAGGTCATGCCGAATTTTTTCGTCGACGACCATGCATGCATCATCCATATATTACGTAATTTGGTTCTAATTAATTTGTCCTTTGATCTTTTTTTAACTATGCAGGCAACCATGCATATAAGCACAGGCATCGTGGCTAGATTTATGAAACATGCGACAGCCGAAATGTTTTGAAATAACATGACGGAGATAAGATGTCCTTGTCGAAGATGCAAACTGCAACGCTTGATCAGATACGATTGCGGTGACTTGGAGTCGCACCTTATCCGTCGTGGTTTCATGGATGGTTACACTCTTTACACGACAAGTGATGAAGAAGATGAACACAACGCTAATGGGACGGCCAGATATGAGGAAGGACATCATGATCAGGATAATAACGGCGATGGCGGCCGGCGAGAAGATGAAGAGTCTCCCGGACATGATGAAGGACATCATGATCAAGATGAAGGACATGATCATAATCAAGACGAAGGACATCATGATGAAGATGTCGGGACATCATCGTCGGACTAGGTGCGGGACCCTCATGTTCAAGCTCTGCTTCTCAAGGAGACTAGCAACACCAGAGCTGCTGCTAGAGAGAAATCGAAGATGTCGCAACTGGAGATAGACGCGGTTACTCCATTGTATGAAGGATGCTTGAGCGAGGATACCCGTCTGAACGTAACGTTAAGGACCCTCGAGATGAAGACAAAACACCTATGGACTGATGCGAGCTACGATGAGAACATGGCATTCTGGCACGGTCGTCTTCCCACGGGGAACACGTGTCCAACGAGCATCGAGGAGGCCAAGAAAGTCGTGTGCCCTCTGGATTTACCTCACGTGAAATACCATGCTTGCATTAATGACTGCATCATCTATCGGGGCGCGGACGCGGAGAGAACCATATGCCCGGTGTGCGACGCAACTCGATGCAAGCCAGGGAAGAAGGCCTCTCCTCGAAAAGTGGTGTGGTACTTTCCAATAACTTCCTGTCTGCAGCGGTATTTCGCAGACCCCACACAGGCGAAGCTCATGCGATGGCACGCGGAAAGGAAGAAGCCAGAAGAGAATGATGGAATTGATCCGAAGAAGGATGACACGATGCTGACACACCCCTCAGATGCTAGCCAGTGGAAGGCGCTAGACATCGAATACCCCGAATTCGGGGACGATCCAAGGAACATCAGGTTGTGCATGAGTACGGATGGACTAAATCCTTTTGGCAACCAGAGCAGCACCCATAGCACCTGGCCCGTGTTTGTATGTATATACAACCTACCCCCTGGTTGTGCTTGAAGAGTAAGTACATACAGATGAGTATGCTTATTCAAGGGCCAAAACAACCAGGTAACGACATCAATCTGTATGTCCAGTTGTTGGAAGAGGAGTTAGCCACGTTATGGGACGAGCCAGCCAATACGTGGGACGCCTATGGAGAAACGTTTTTCCCAATGAGAGCCGCGCTCATCACGATGGTGCATGACTACCTCGGTTACAGATATGTCGCGGGGCAGGTGACGCACGGTTCTGTGCATGCGTTAGGTGCATGGATGACACTACGTATCTCCAGCTAGAGAGAAACCCCAGGTCTTCGAAAACCGTGTTCTTGGGGCATCGAAGGTGGCTTCGCAAGGATGACCCGTAGAGAAAACGCAAAGATCTATTCAACAATGAAGTTGAGATGTGAAGAGTCCCACGTCAAAGGAGCGGCGAGGAAATCGACGAGCTGTTGAAGAACTGGAAAGAGTACCCTGCACTGGGAAAGAAGCGAAAGGCGCCGGCGCCGTTAGAGGGTGTATGGAAAACAAGGTCTGTTCTCTGGGGCCTGAGGTACTGGAAGATTCTCCGCACGCCTCACTGCCTTGACCTCATGCATATCACGAAAAACGTGTGCGAGAGTCTGCAAGAGAGGACCAAAGATGGGCCGAAAGCAAGGAACGACTTGAGATTTTTGAATATCAGGGGCAAGCTCCACGGAGGAAAACCGTATGATGATGACGATGAATATGATGATGTGTTAGATGGGATGGAAGGTCGCCGCAAGGGCAAAAAGGCCAAGAAGACGGAATATTACTGTCCCCCTGCGTGCTTCACGCTAAGCGAGAAGGAGATCGACTAATTCTTCAAGTGCCTCTTAGGAGTCAAATTTCCTACGGTTATGCGGGAAAGATAAGCAGATACCTAGACGTACCAAAGCAGAATTTCAGCGGGATGAAGTCTCACGACTGTCACGTAATGATGACGCAGATACTGTCACGTGATGATGACGCAGATACTTCTAGTTGCAATTCGAGGGATAATGGACGAGCACGTCCGTGAAATGTTGTTTGGACTCTGCAACTTTTTCGACGTCATCTCTCGAGTGTCGATTGGCGTGAAGCAACTCGCAAGGCTACATGAAGAGATCGTGGTGATACTATGCGAGCTTGAGATATACTTCCCGCCCGCATTCTTCGACATTATGGTGCATCTCCTTGTCCATGTCATGGATGATATCATCCAGCTCGGGCCGCCGTTTTTACACTCCATGATGGCGTTCGAAAGGATGAATGGTTCCATCAAAGGATACGTCCGCAACAGGGCCCGTCCAGATGCAAGCATTGCCAAGGGCTTTCTGACAAAAGAGTGCATATCTTTCTGCACGAATTTTCTACACAAAGATGAGAACCCTGGTCCGCCCGTAAACAGGCACTTTGACAGGCTCGCTGGATGGGGACACCGCGAGGGCCAGCGCGAAATGAATGTCGACTTTCAGGGCTGACGCAACGACTTTGACACAACAAACCTAGTCATGCTGCAACATCTAACAGTGGTCAATCCTTGGTTGGAAGAGCACAAAATGTTAATCGCAAAGTATTACAGTGACCGGGGACAATATAGGACCGAAGCAGAAATAATCAGAGAGCACAACATCCATTTCACACAGTGGTTCAGGGAGAAGATTACGACCGATCCCCTGGAGACGCCTTATTCTGAAGAAGAAAAACTCATACTCACATTGTCACAAGGCCCCGCACATAACCTCATGACCTATCATTCATACGATATCAATGGTTACACATTCTACACGGCAAATAAGGACCGGAATTGCGAATACCATAACTCGGGGGGTAACGATGGAATCATTAACAGGTGACGTCAAGGAAATATACTATGGTAGGATCGACGAGATATGGGAACTCGACTACTGCGGAGAGAAGGTGCCAATGTTCCGTGTCACATGGCCCAAGAGCGTCAAGAAAGAAGGACAATATTTCACCACCATGGTTATACCTGAAGCTAAATCCGTCACGAATGTCACCGCAAAAAATGAGCCATGGGTCTTGGCTAACCAAGTGGACCAATGTTTCTTCATTACCGACCCGACAAGGCCTAGCCGTGTTGTCGTGCGGAGAGGCAAAAGAAGTATCATCGGAATGGATGGAGTAGCCAACGAGCAAGACTTTGACCAGTACGGCGACCCGAAAATGGAAGATGACAACGACGATGGAACGAAATACACAACAAGAAGAAGCAGGACAACGCTACCTACAGGTCGCCCATTCCACAGAAGAAGTCACGGTGTTCCGGGACTGAATTACTCAACCGCGACAAAGAAGGGAAAGAAAATTGTGAAACGCTAGCTAGAGCTACAAGAATCATTATGTTGCCGTGTGTGCATGAATTCCACAAAATTATGATGATGTAATAAAAATATTTGAGATTTTATGATTTCTAAATTAATCAACACTTTATTTGAGATTTTTTTAAATTCATATCGATTTTGCAAATTTCATCATATTTACATCTATGTTGATCTACTATATATATATATATTGATTTATTTTGAATCATTTTGTAAGAAAAAAAATTAAAAAAATTTGGGGGTGGACAGGAGTCGAACCCGGGTGGGAGGCAAGGCAGCAAGGGCCCTAGCCACTGGGGTAAGTATCAGTTGTTGATACCTACCCACGCGCAGCTTTTTTATGTAGATATTACGGATAGGCGTGGCGCACCTCCATCTGGTGCGCCATAGTTAGCTTACGCGCGACGCACCTTTGGTTGGTGCGTCACGGTTAGCTTAGGCGCGACACCTGTTTAGTTGGTGCGCCACGGTTACGTTAGGCGCGACGCACCTCTCTGCGGTGCGTCATGGCTATCCCCTGCTATAACACAGGACCGTTCCCCTCTTCTTCCTCTCTTCCGATCTCGATCTGAACCAGCAGAGAGGAGATAGCCACTGTTGCCTCCCTTCTGTCGCCACCGCACACACGCCACCGCACGCAAGCCTCCACAGAGCCACCGCACGCACGCACGCCGATCCACCTAGCCACCGCACGCACGCACGCACGCCTAGACACCTACCCTAGCTAGCCACCGCCACCATCCAGTGCCAAGATCAGAGGAGGGGGAGTCGCGCCGCCGTCCAGTACAAGGAGGAGCAGGAGGAGGATTCTCCACCGACCGCGCGCGAGGAGGGAGCCGGACCGGAACGTCTGCATCGACCGCGCGCGAGGAGGGAGCCGGACCGGGACGTCTGCATCGTCTTCGCCATCGCGTTCGTCGTCTTCGCTATCGCGTGAAAGGTGAGTCCGGCCCCCTTATTCCCCACCTCCGTAGTCACCGTGAGAGAGCCCGGTGTGAGCCCTGCCCTGCCCTGCCTGATTGCTTTCGTGCGTGTGCGCGCCCTGCCCTGCCCTGCATGATTGCATCTTCTTCTGGCGATATAGATAGGAAGCAAAGCAATTCCTTAGATGAAAAGGTTGCTGTTTTTTGCTACTGCTGGCATCCTTAGATGAAAAGGCTGCTGCAAGCAATTCCTTAGTCCTTCAATAATTTCTACAGGCACACAGGTGCATCATATTGTCATAGTATGTCAATATATTCAGTTAAACAATGAAAAAAAACTTAGGTAGTCTATTGTGCATTCTTAAGCTGAGAACCACATCTTGGATGGAAAACCAGTGTGCAAACATTAATGAAAACATCTATTCGCACATCCTATGCAAATGAACATACTGGATAAGATAACCATGTATACAAGGGAGAAAAATAGCAGGCATTTAGCTTGCACTGTAGGCCTCCAACTGAAAATTCTGCTAAATGACTGAAACTGCGAAAATTGTTCTAACATGCTAATTGCAGGATAAATTTCAATGATTTAGTTTGCACTGTAGGACTCCAACTGAAAATTCTGCTAAATGACTGAAACTGCAAAAATTGTTCTAACATTCTTCGAAAAGGATTCAACATTGGTGTGGATCCTCTAATTCAGTAGGAGAGGGAAAAATCTGGCTGAGGAGAAGATAACCAGATAATTGATTTGTATTGGTCTATTGAGTGACAATCTAATTCATCCACAATTTTAGTTGATTGTTGTTTTTATCTTGTTGCTAGGCTGCTAGCCAAACTCATCATTCATGTACCACTAAGCATGGTAAAAAAAATTGCGGGGTCACTAAGCATGGTAATTGATGTGTGTGCGCCCAACCAACTACTTAAAAGGCAAATCTTATTTTGGCAGATGTTGTAGCTGGTTACAACAGCCAGTTAACTCTGATTGGCGAGTTGATGGCCATCAGTGTTGATCATAAAGAACCTGATTAGTGGCAGCAGTGTGTGTTGTGCGTTGTAGCGTGCTACTCACAGTTCTGGTTCATGTCGATCTAGACAGTCAGACACTATCGATTTGTTTCGTGTTCATGGGCGTGGTTGGCCGGGGCATTATTTGTTCTTACTAGTTTCATCTTACTAGTTGTCTACCACGCCCTAGCAGGTGTGCCTATCTGGCTTGTTTGTTAGATATGATGAGACTTTATAAATTGGTCACAAACAGAGAATAATGTTCTCGTTACTTCTATGCATTTCGGTTCATGCATGTCCTGGACTTCTTTTGAACATTTTGTAGACTGTGAATTTGTTATCTTCTGGACTTTCAACATTTCATTGTCCAACTTCTTGTGTACGCTTCAGACAACATATGCCCCGATCAATTTTTGTTCTTTGTTCGCTTTGAAATTTTCTTGTTTTCCCCTTTGGTCAGACCACAGATGCTCAAAGCATACTTGCTAGCAGTCTGTTCATGCTTTTGACTTGTGCCTTCTTTGTGTACAATACTGCCTCTCTAAGATTAGTAAGAGAGCCAACTCTGAACTTAGAAGCATAAACAGCAGGTGCGGTTCTTTTAGTAATCCTTTATATCGGTATACCTTCTGCATTTTGTCATAGTCTTTTGGACTGGATAGTTTTACAATTTACAGGGATTAATCGGCACAGAAAATGCTAGCCAAAAGAAAAGAAATGGACAAAAAATGAATAATGGAGGAACAGTTATATGAATTAAAGGAATTCATGATGAAATCATTTTGAAATCATGATGAAACTAGTGTGTGTTGTGCTGTTGCTAGGTTGTTGCTGCTACTTCTAGGCTGCTGCTAGGTTGTTGCTGCTACTTCTAGGCTGCTGCTAGGTTGTTGCTGCTACTTCTAGGTTGATGTTGTTGCTAGGTTGTTGCTGCTACTTCTAGGATGCTGATGTTGCTAGGCTGCTGCTCGTATTTCAAGCTGTGTTGTATATGAAATGACAAGTATTGTGAAATAAAATCTTGGTGTTACAGTACTATGTTGTATATGAAATGGCAAGTACTGTGTTGTTGGACGTGTCAAAATTTGCCGGGAAGAAATCTTGGGGTTGCAGTTTCGTACTTGAACAAATTTGGATATCTTTCCGGCCATCGAGCCGTTTAAAACTTTGCAGGGAATTCAAATGAGTTGCCCATTTTCACCGAAATGTTGATTAATTTCTGTTTCGGCGAAAATCGAGCACTCTAGTGTTAGAAAATTAGCAAAGGTCATGCCAAATTTTTCCCGTGAATTTAGGACTTAGCCGTTTTCCCGTGATCGAGTAGTATGTCGATTTTTTGTTTCCTTTAGATTAAGCAATAATTTCCCCCTTCAGAACATGGCACACAATGACGAGGCCGGCGCTTCTAAGCCGTTCTGGCAAATCTCTGAGGAAGAAGAGGAGCAATACGACCCGACGGTGGATGCCGGGGCCGACGCCACCACTAGCGGTGGCGAGGAGGCTGATGCCACGACTAGTGGCGCCGGTGATACCACTAGTGGCGCCGCCGGCGGAAATGACACCACTGATGCCGGCGGTCAGACAGATGGTGGTACCCAATCCAAGAAGAAGACGGTAACGAGAAAACGGAAAAGGAACAGTCTTCGCACCTACCGTGAAGCGTTCACGGAAATTGATAGCAATGGGTATCCTATCGCGCCCGAGTCAGTGGTCAGAGGATTCGGAAACCAAATTGGTTGCATGGTCCGGGACACTGTCAGGATCACCACCGATGATCTAAGGAAAAAAGAGAATACCCATTATCGGGTTGTTCTCTTTAGAAAGCTGCACGGACGATACTTGTAACCGCATCCTCCAGAAGAGCCGCTTAAGTACAATAACGACAATCTGGTGGGGAATCCAGTCAACAATGCCTCCATTGGTAAGATGAACACCGCCTTGTCCAACTGGAAACACCGGTTGAAGGTTGCGCTCTTGAACCGCAAAAAAAGCTTTGAGGAGGTTTAGAGAGTGAGCCGAACATCACCGAAGCTGAACTCCGGGACTTCAAGCTAATTTGCGAGAGCGAAGTCGCCAAGGCTAATAGTGATTGGGGGCAGAAGCTGTGGGGGTTGAACATAGGTTCCCACAAACTGGGATACGGCGGTTACAGAGCGGCGATTCCCAATTGGGAGAAGGAGGTAGCCACACGTGCAGCACAGGGCATCCCTGGCCCCCTCGCAAGGTACTCTCCGCGGACAAAAAACTTCATCAGGGCCAAGTTTAAATATGACCCGGTAGCTAATGAGTATACTACCGATGATGAGAAGGTGAAGGAGTTGTATAAAAACTTGGTAAGTAAATACACCGTCCTAATTAGTTTGCTCACGACAATCAAGTCGATTGCATCATAGTGTACTGGTGGAATTCTAAACGGTTCACGCTAATTGTGCAGAACACAGAAATCGAAAGTGGTGGAACCTTGCCATCCATGCCGAGGCTGCACGGCCCGTGGGACGACCATTTGAACAGGGCGGTGAACGTGACGTAGGGGAAGGATAAGCACAAAAGACCGTCAGGTGGCCGAGTTTGTGGCCTGGACACGGCGATGGAATAGAAGGAGGACCATCGAAGATATCCAACGTGACGAAGCCCGCGATCGCGAGATTGCAGACCTCAAGTCCAAAGTTGTCGATATTCCGAATATTGTCAAAGAAGCTTTGGCAGAACAAATGGGCAACGTTTTGCCTGCCCTCTACGATGCGATTACTCAATGAGATCGGGGAGGTCGAGTGGGGTCGTGCCCGGTGCCTAGCATGCAGGGCAGCAACTCAAGAGACTTGTCTAGAGTCTCGTCGGCCAACGCCACGGTGGCGGACCCACTGGTGACTCCGCCCGCCTACAACACGGCGCAGGTGGTGACTCCGCCCGCCGATAGCCGCCTGACCATCCGTTGCGCGCCCACAGTCGGCGGTCCTCCGCCAAATGAAGAGCGTGCACCAACGAACAACTGAATGGTCATCACTTGCACGCCCGCCGCCGGCGGTCCCTCGCCAGTCATACTAGCACGCTCGCCGTCATTGGCCCCTCGCCACTAGAGGAGCTCGACGCCATCGCCAGCTAGGTAAATAGTTAAGCGTTGGAGCGTCGATCTTCCTTTGCCTTAGACTGACATCTCTGACGCCCTGCATGTTTTCCGCAGAACGCCGACGTTCCATGCACTCTCCTACACACAGTGGACGGCGTGGTGAAGGATGTTGCTATGGGTATGATCGTTCAACCGGCAACCCGCAGGTTCCACAATAGGCCGATGCGCGATGACGTATATAGAGTTCGAGTGCTTCAGGTGCTGGCGGGCTACGATGACTTGTTGCCTCCCATTCAACCCTACCAGGAAGAAGATGCCCCGATACCCTGACGCTGCTCCAGTGCCTACCTTGGAACATGGAATGGCCGAAGAGCCAGATTTGTCTGGGGAAGCGAGGCACCACCTCAAAAAAAAACCCTCTAGAAGCGCCAGAGCGGAGCCATGGCAAGACCATCGTAGAACCGTCGCCTACCCCTGACATGGAGATGGCACAACACCCGGCGGATGACGATCTAGATGCCTTGGATTTCATCGCCGATGACTTTGATGGCAGAGATTACATTCCTCCTCTCCCAGAAGAACCCTACCATAGCATGGAGGCTCGTGGTGAGGCTCCTCCCGTGGATAAATCCAGTTGCAAGCGTCTATTTGGTTCTCAGGAAGACACGCCTCCAGATGTCGCCCCCTGCACCGAGACTCAGAAAAGCGCGAAGGGAGGAGTTATTTTCAGCCCCGGCACAATCCGTAAGGCGGATAATGAGGAGATTGAGAAGTATTGTCTTCCGAAAGCGCCGAAGCCGCGGAAAAGAGGACCTAGATCCAAGGCCGCAAAGTCCGCCAGCCAGCCTGCTAAGATGCCGCTCCGTGTTCAGGAGGGGCCACCTACATCCAAGTATACGCCGAAGGTGCATGTGATGGGTCAGCCTATGCTTCCCCAGAACAAGCTCAAGGCCGCAAGTGGGGATATACGTAGTTTGCATGACAACATTCTTTATCTCGAATCGCGCCTTATTAAAAGCAAGTGTAACATCCAAGTATGAAAACATCCCTTAGTTGTTTTATTTCTTGTTTACTTTTAAGCGATGCATCATGTCATCATCTCATTGCATTTGCTTTATTTATGTTTGCATTGTTTCCATAATGAATCAACAGTTGTTTTCACACTTGTCTGTTACAATCTTTTCGAACAAAGAATTGCAAAACAAAACCTCCCTTGTTTTCCAAATAATTGACTAAGTTTCACTTCTCAAATTGTTGGTTTTAATCAAACCGTTAATCACTCAATTAATTCAATCAATAGTTCCCAAATCATCTTTTAAATTCCAAACCAAGTTCAAATCAGTACCTATTTGAATCCATGAAATTCACCACTATTTGGAATTCTTTAAATCACTTTTAAAACTCTAGGGGAGACCCTATTGTTATTGCCTTGTTTTTCCAATAATAACTAATATTGCAAAATTCAATTAATTGGGTTTAATTTTAAACAACAAGCCCACTTTTGAAATTTGGAAAACCAAAACTACCAAAAGGTTGCATTTTTCACTAAGAGATTTATCCTATTTTATTCCAAACTTTTCTTTAAACAAAACCTTGCTTTGTTTCCTTTTTGCTTAACTACAAAAAAAAACAGTACAAAAAAAATAAATAAATAGGAGAGGAGAGGGAGGCAGTAACAGCAACCGAAACCAGCCCAGCCCGTTTTGGCCAAAAGCCCGTACCCCCTCACGGTCCTTCTCCTACCTCTGTACGGAGTCATCTCCAGTTGCCCACGTCGACATGATCGAGCAGGGAACGGTCGATCCGAGCTCGACCCCCTCCTATTTCTTGCCTCGATCTCCCCTTCCTAACCCTAGTCACCTCCCTCCTTCTTCCTCCCTCGCGCCGCAGCTCCTTTCTCCCTCGCTCTCACGCTGCTCTCTCTCGCTTCTCTGTTCTGTACCGAAGCACCTTCACCGCCTCCATTCTCCGGCGAGGCGCCGCCGCCACGGTGCCCTAGCGCCCAAGCTAGGGCCGGGAACGGAAAGCTCCCGGCTCCCTCATCCTCCCCGTGGCCTCGGTCTCCGCCGCCATCACCGGGAACCGTCGCCGCCATCCCGTTTTCGTCGCCGGCCGGACCTCCCGAGCGCCTCCTCGTCCGCTCCTCTCCCTCGCTGTAAGCCCCGCCTCCGCTCCCTTTCCCTCTCTCACGCACGGGCCCACGGCCCCACGGCCGCAGCGGCGCACGGCGGCCACCGCACGGCAGCGATCCGCCGCGGGCAGCGCGAGCAGGCCGCCGATCGCCGGCCGCTCCCTGTCGCTCGCCCCTGCTCGCATGTACCTGCACGCACAAGGAAATTCAGGAAAGGTTCAGTTAGTTTCAGATCTAGCGTAGTAACTGAACTACAAAATCAAACCTGTCCTATGCCTTTCACAAAACCGAGCATAGCCCAGTGGCCATCGCCCTGTGCGTGCACCCAGGGGGTCTCGGGTTCGACCCCCACCCCCAGCGCAATTGCCACATCTTTTCCGTTTTATTTTGCAGACCCCTCACAGCACCGTTTTTCACACGCAGGTCCTTGGATATTTATTCTAGGTCCCTGCAGTTTTGTTTTAAGTCCCTAGCTGTGAAGAAAATGGCAGTTTAACCACCAAACTTTAAAAATGCCTAACTAATTATTTACAACTCCAAATTTAACTTTTTTTATATGTTTTCAATACCAAATTTAATTCTCTATCTAATTAAGCCATTTGTTTTCTGTTTTGACCATTGCAAATAATTTCAAATTTCAAATTCAAACCTATTCCTTTCACATTTGATAAAGTTCATAACTAATTCAATATTAATCCAAAAAACACAAATAAAATATGTTTTCCATGTCAAATTAAACCACCTAACCAAATATAAATTTTGTTTCATGATTTGAATAATTTAAATTGCCTAAATAATTTAATCCTTGTTTAATTCATTTAAATTTGATAAAATCATAACTTGCTCAAATAAAATTATTTTTGAACATGCAAAATATGTTTTCAAACCATCAAAGTGTAAACTTTTCAAATATGAATTTTGTTATTTGTTTTGCACAATTTAAATTGGTGAAAACAACAACTATTTGTGTAATCCCTTTAAGGAACCAAAAATTCCATACCTTACTAAATAAATTTCTAAATTGGTAAACCCTATTTTAAATTGGTTCTATTGTTGTTATTTTGTTGTTTTCCTCATCCATGCATCATACTAATTCACCTTCATCTGTTGATCAGTTGGAAAACAAATAATCTAACCCAAAATTCATGGGCTTTTCATATGCAACTCAAAATTGCATATGTGTCCATTTAATTTGTGTTACCATGTCAACTAGTTTATTTTGATGCAACTATTAACATGACATGCATCATCCCCATGATTGTGCACTATGCCATGATGTTGATTGTCTACCCTTTCTGCTTTGTCTGTTTGCTTCTTCTCGGTTAGACGACGACGTTGAGACCGACGATCCTTACGACACCCCTTCAGAGGTTTTAGCTCAGTACCAGGCTACTGGGTTTGCAGGCAAGTTATCACTCACATGAACCACTATGTTCCTTTCAACATTGGTTACCGATACTTTTCCGTTGTCTATTTCTGCTAGCCATATGTATCGTTGCTTCTGTTACGATCCTATCACATGATACCCTGAAACCATGATATTGCCTCACCTCCAGTCCTATAACCCCGTTGTTTGAGCCCGTGTCTTACTAGCATGCTTAGGGTTGTTTCTGCTCGAGTCTGTTACCCGTTACTTTCTGTTGCTATTGCTATTATGTTCTATGGGCTCGATGTGTAAACAACAACCTGCTAATGCTTGGGTAATAATAATTTGATGTTAAGGCACCGGCAGGAGGCCCGTCGTGGTTTTGAGGCCTGCTAGTGTCGACCCTAATTAGGAAAAGGGTCTTGTCTACTGATCCATGATGAGCGTGCTCACCGCATCCGGGTGGTGGTATGGAACCCCCCTCGGCTTTGATCTGATCCGCAGTTTGTCCGAAGAGCCACACTTAGTTCGGGTGTTCCATTTGGCTCATACGCATAAATGGGTCGCTCCCATGGTTACTGATGATGATGATGACGCACACATATAGGGCGAGGCCTGTAGTGCCGGGGTGTTGTGTCCTGCGGGAGTTTTGCACACCTGCGCTGAGTATTCGGCTGCGTGACTGGGACCTTATAGCTCCATGGCTCCTAGGACAGGCTGTAGTGATGGTTCGAGTCGTGTCGAGTCCACCTGAGTTTTAGTTGGTGGCTTGAGTGTGTACGGGTACTGGAGCACACCCTGCAGGGATGAATCTTCTCGAGAAGCCGTGTTGTCCGCGGTTATGTGACGACTTGGTGAAAGTACTGGCTAACAAGTACCCAGACAACTTACACCTAACTATAATAACTTGACTATTAATAGGTTTATTGACACAATAACCTGAACCATCATTAATCCAACTGTGTGAGTTATCCTCGGATTGCTTCTTTGGATAAGGGGCGAGATCCAGGATGGGTTTTGTTTGGTGGTTAGCTGGTAATTGGTTATGATACGCTATCTTATCTTCTTTCTGTTAGCCGGAAGTGGTAGTAACTCCGTAATTGGTTAGAGCAGCCAGTTGCCGCATCTTTTATATCCCCTTTCTTCCGTTGAACCCAAAGCATCGATGCTTGGTGTTGACGGGTTACACTTTGGTGAACTATGAGTCTTGCTTGCCAGTACGTTGGTGTACTGACCCCTTTGGGGCTGTGGTTTACGCAGACGACGATTCCGAGGATCCCCATGGAGGCTACTACGTGGAGTACGACGACGCTGTTGACGAGTAGATAGCGGACCCGGGCAGGATCCGAGACTTCGTGGATGGGCTCCGTCTTCCTTTTCATTGCCGGCTTCTTAAGCCTATTTGGATTTGTCTGTACTCAGACCCTTTGTTTGCTTCCGCTGATGTAATGAATGTTATGTTGGGACATGTGTCCTCTGGATGATTGTATTTGCCATTCTCTGCCTTAGTGAAGGCTATTTGCAACCTTATTTCAATCTTTTGTGTCTTAGAGATATGTTGTGGTATCATTCCGTTTAACGCTGTTGACGTACCATGTGTGATTGGTATGAAGTACGTCGACAGTAGTGCCTATGGTCTCTAGTGGATAGTTTACATCGACGGTGGAATAGCAGGGCTTGTGTTGTCGCGCATAAGCGCAGGCCTACCAGGAAGCTGGGACGTGGGAGCAGTTATGCCCCATAATCCAAGCATCTGCTATCCAGTTCGGCCCGATGAGTATCCCCTAGAAACCAGGGTGCGACAAATGGTATCAGAGCCTGTCTGCCTGTAGGATCCCTTTTACTGGTCGCAGTTGAGTCTAGAAACTATTTTGTAGCTATATAGGAAAAATGAAACGTGAGAGTAGGAATTCTGCCATTTTATTTCTTTCCCCACCCACCCTCCCTTTTCTGGTAAGGAAGTGCAACGTTGTTTTTCTCTTCTCACCTAAACTTTCAAGTTAGGATTTCGCGTGTTCTGGGTTCTTCTGTAGTACCTTAGGAGTTTTGGTCGCGAGTTTCCCGATGTTGCTTCAATATCATGTTTCTCTCAAGAACCTTTCGTCCATTGATGTATCCATTCCTAGTTATGTTTAGTTATCCTTTCGTACTCAAACCATTTATGGTGAACGTTGAGGGTAGTATATGTTTGATCCATGCTACCTTCTTACCGTCTGAAGTATTCCTTTTAAGCACTTATATTGGATTTTGTTATCCGGTTACTGTGTTAATCTTGGTATCCTCTTCAGGATGGAAAGTGGTGACGAAGAACCCACACTGCCACCTGAGATGGGGAAAGTGCTGTCTCGGATGACACAAGTTATAAAGCAGATGCAGCAGAACCAAGACCTTGGGAGTAATGGCAACACCCGTGTGTCTATTAGGGAGTTCCTTGAGCTCAATCCGCGCACGTTTGATACCGCCTCCGAGCCATTGGATGCTGATGACTGGCTTCGTGAAATGGACCGTACTCTTGTGGTAGCTCATGTGGCTGACGAGGACCGTGTTCCTTACGTGACCTACCTTCTCCGTGGACAATCCATGTCTTGGTGGGAGAATTTCCAAGAAATGAGAGGTCCTAGTGTGGCAATCACATGGGAGGATTTCAAGCAAGCCTTCGTGCGCCATCACATTCCCGATGGGCTCATGGAGAAAATGCGTGAGGAATTCTATTGTTTCACACAAGGCAGTCTGGACGTTCTCGAATACCAAAGAGAGTTCAATCGTCTGGCTCGCTACGCCGGAGATGAAATCTCCACGGAAGCGAGAAAGATGGCAAAGTTCCGCAGGGGTCTCAACCCGGAACTCAAGTATGCTCTCACCAACGTCAAGGCCAAGAATTTTGAGGACCTCATCAACATCGCCCTAAAGGAAGAGCATGGGCGCAAATTGGTTGAGGAATCTCGTAAGCACTCTCGTGAACAGGCTAATCTCTCGAAAGCTATCATGCCTCCACAAAAACGAAGAGTTTGGGTTCCATATACCACTACAACACCGCCCATCTGCTTGCCAAGCCCGGCAGGATTTCTTGCCCTCCCTCCCACCCCAGTGGTATCTTCAGGAGGTGCTCCATCTCAGCCAAGTCCAACAGCTCCTCGTTCTGCTAGTACATGCTTCAAGTGCGGTCTATCAGGACACTACTCTTACAAGTGCCCGCAGAACAAGCTACCACCACTACCTACCTCTAAGGTCAATCATGTGGTGGTACACACTCCTTCGCCTAGGCCCCGCAACAAGAACAAGTCTGTCTTGAGAACTGTGAAGGTGAACCATGTCAAGGCCCAGGGAGCAGAAGAATCTCCAGAGGTTGTAATGGGCACACTTCTTGTGAACTCGTTTCGTGCTAAAGTCTTGTTCGATTCTGGTGCTTCACACTCTTTCATCTCTCAATGCTTTGCAAACAACAGTGGAATCAACTTCGAACAGTTGTCTATCCCTTTCCTAGTGAAATCACCGGGATCTAGCTGGCAAAGCAATAAAGTTAGCCAGAACATCGAGATCACAATTGGAAACCTTCCATTCCAGGCATCTCTGATAGCTCTCTACTCTTCAGATATTGATGTCATTCTGGGGATGGATTGGCTGGTAGCCAACAAAGCAGTCATTGATTGTCCTGCTAAGTCTGTCAAAATCACACACCCTTCTGGCCAGATAGTCTACTTCCATGCTGAAAATCCAGTTGCTCAACTCTACACTCTCAATGCAAATCCTCTACCATCTATTGAAACTATTCCGGTGGTTTGTGAATTCCCTGATGTCTTTCCAGAAGAATTGCCAGGAATGCCTCCTGACAGAGCAGTTGAGTTCGTGATCGAACTTGAACCAGGCACTGCTCCAATCTCCAAACATCCATACAAGATAGCTCCTCCTGAACTGAAGTTGTTGAAGGAGCAAATCGATATGTACATGGAGAAAGGTTACATTCAGCCTAGTTCCTCCGCTTGGGGTTGCCCAACTCTGTTCGTTGCCAAGAAGGACCAAACGAAGAGACTCGTGGTTGACTATCGTCCTCTCAACGAGAAAACCATCAAAAACAAGTATCCAATTCCTCGTATCGATGATCTTTTTGATCAACTTGCTGGAGCCTCAATATTCTCAAAGTTGGATTTGAGGATGGGTTACCATCAGATAAAGATCAGAAAGGAAGATATTCCAAAAACAGCCTTCACCACTCGGTACGGTCTATATGAATACACCGTCATGTCCTTTGGTCTCACCAATGCACCGGCGACATTCTCTAGACTCATGAATTCTGTCATTCATGAATACCTCGACAAGTTCGTTGTGGTATATCTTGATGATATTCTGGTCTACTCCAAATCTGAGGAAGAGCATGGAGAACATCTTCGTCTCACTCTCATGAAACTTCGCGAGCATCGTCTATATGCCAAGTTCTCCAAATGTGAGTTCTGGATTCCAGAAGTTGCTTATCTTGGTCATGTCATCTCTGCCAAGGGCATAGCCATTGATCCGGAAAAGGTTAAGGCAATTGTTGATTGGAAACCTCCTAAGACGGTGAAGCAAGTCAGAAGTTTTCTTGGTTTGGCTAGCTATTGCCGTCGTTTCGTCCAAAATTTCTCCAAGATTGCCAAACCTCTCACTGATCTCACAAAGAAGGACAAGAAGTTCGTTTGGTCTCCACAATGTGATGAAAGTTTCAATCTCCTGAAGACTAAACTCACTTCTACACCAGTTCTGGTTGGCCCAGATACTACCAAACCCTTCCAGATATTCTGTGATGCTTCTCAACAAGGTCTAGGTGCAGTTCTTATGCAAGAACGTCAAGTTGTGGCTTATGCTTCACGTCAGTTGAACGCACATGAGCAAAACTATCCCACTCATGATCTAGAACTTGCAGCAGTTGTGTTTGCCCTCAAGAAATGGAGGCAATACTTGTTGGGTAATCGCACTGAAATCTTTTCTGATCATAAGAGTCTGAAATACATCTTCACTCAGCCAGATCTAAACCTCAGGCAAAGGAGATGGATTGAAAAGATCAAAGACTTCGATCTTACCATTTCTTACACTCCAGGCAAGGCTAATGTTATGGCCGATGCTCTCAGTCGCAAGTCATATTGCAATAATCTCATGATCATGGAAAGCCAACCTCCACTCCATGAAGAATTCCAGAAGCTGAACCTTGGTCTTGTTCCTGAAGGTTATCTTGCGAACTTGACAGCCAGTCCAACTCTCGAGGACAAGATTCGTTCTGAACAACTTCGTGATGCTGAGATCAAGAAGATTGCAAATAACATCAGAGCAGGCAATGTGAAGTATGAGTGCTTCTCAATTGATGACAAGGGAACGGTGTTCTTCGAAGAACGCATTGCGGTTCCTCAAGTTCAAAGTCTCAAAGATGTTATTCTCAAGGAGGCTCATGAAACTCCTCTCTCCATACACCCTGGAAGTACAAAGATGTACCAGGATCTCAAAACACTGTATTGGTGGTCTGGCATGAAACGTGAAATTGCTAAATACGTTTCTGAATGCGACGTTTGTCAACGTGTCAAGGCAGTTCATCAGAAAACAGCCGGTCTTCTCCAACCTCTCAAAATTCCTGAGTGGAAGTGGGACATGATTGAAATGGACTTCGTCACTGGTTTTCCAAAGTCCAAGAAGGGCAACGATGCAATCTTCGTTGTTATTGATCGTCTCACTAAGGTAGCTCACTTCTTTGCTGTCAAAGAAACAATATCAGCTAGCCAGTTAGCAGAACTCTACACAACAAGGATTGTTCCTCTTCATGGTGTTCCTTTGGAAATAAGCTCAGACCGTGGAAGCATATTCACTTCTCATTTCTGGAAGAGTTTTCAAGAAGCATTGGGCACCAAACTTCTGTTCAGCACAGCTTATCACCCTCAGTCTCAAGGGCAAGTCGAAAGAGTCAATCAGATTCTAGAGGATATGCTCAGAGCATGTGGTCTCTCCTTTGGCATGAAATGGGAGGATTGCCTTCCATATGCTGAATTCTCCTACAACAACAGCTACCAGGCAAGCCTAGGCATGGCACCGTTTGAGGCACTATATGGT
Organism: Alopecurus myosuroides; assembly: GCA_028641055.1. Lineage (NCBI taxonomy): Eukaryota > Viridiplantae > Streptophyta > Magnoliopsida > Poales > Poaceae > Alopecurus > Alopecurus myosuroides. The sequence goes on along the minus strand of CM054063.1, from coordinate 112,511,044 downwards.
CGCAGATGCAGGAGTCCAATCAATTGGTCTGGAGCTGGTGAACGTTCACTCTTAGGCCCTGACATTGTTAAGGAAGCCGAGGAGAAGGTTCGAATCATTCGTGACAATCTCAAGATTGCTCAGTCTCGTCAGAAGAGTTACTATGACAGCAAGCACCGGGACATGGTCTATGCACCTGGTGACAAAGCATATCTCCGTGTAACTCCCTTCAGGGGCACTCATCGTTTTGGTGTGAAAGGAAAGCTGGCACCAAGATACATTGGCCCTTTCAACATCCTCTCAAGACGTGCAGAAAATGCCTATCGTCTAGAACTTCCAGAAAAACTTTCCCAAGTGCACGATGTGTTCCACGTGTCACAGCTCAAGAAGTGCTTCAAGGACCCAGATCGTGCAGTTGATCATGATTCCATTGAGCTGCAAGATGATCTATCTTATGAGGAGCACCCTGTTCGAATTCTCGACGAGACCGAGCGTAAGACTCGAAACAAGAGCACCAAGTTCTTGAAAGTCCAATGGTCGCATCATTCCGATAAAGAGGCAACGTGGGAGACCGAAGAGGATCTTCGCAAGAAGTATCCGGACCTTTTCACTTCTCAGTAGGGAATCTCGGGGCGCGATTCCTTCAAGGGGGGGCGTTTTGTAACATCCAAGTATGAAAACATCCCTTAGTTGTTTTATTTCTTGTTTACTTTTAAGCGATGCATCATGTCATCATCTCATTGCATTTGCTTTATTTATGTTTGCATTGTTTCCATAATGAATCAACAGTTGTTTTCACACTTGTCTGTTACAATCTTTTCGAACAAAGAATTGCAAAACAAAACCTCCCTTGTTTTCCAAATAATTGACTAAGTTTCACTTCTCAAATTGTTGGTTTTAATCAAACCGTTAATCACTCAATTAATTCAATCAATAGTTCCCAAATCATCTTTTAAATTCCAAACCAAGTTCAAATCAGTACCTATTTGAATCCATGAAATTCACCACTATTTGGAATTCTTTAAATCACTTTTAAAACTCTAGGGGAGACCCTATTGTTATTGCCTTGTTTTTCCAATAATAACTAATATTGCAAAATTCAATTAATTGGGTTTAATTTTAAACAACAAGCCCACTTTTGAAATTTGGAAAACCAAAACTACCAAAAGGTTGCATTTTTCACTAAGAGATTTATCCTATTTTATTCCAAACTTTTCTTTAAACAAAACCTTGCTTTGTTTACTTTTTGCTTAACTACAAAAAAAAACAGTACAAAAAAAATAAATAAATAGGAGAGGAGAGGGAGGCAGTAACAGCAACCGAAACCAGCCCAGCCCGTTTTGGCCAAAAGCCCGTACCCCCTCACGGTCCTTCTCCTACCTCTGTACGGAGTCATCTCCAGTTGCCCACGTCGACATGATCGAGCAGGGAACGGTCGATCCGAGCTCGACCCCCTCCTATTTCTTGCCTCGATCTCCCCTTCCTAACCCTAGTCACCTCCCTCCTTCTTCCTCCCTCGCGCCGCAGCTCCTTTCTCCCTCGCTCTCACGCTGCTCTCTCTCGCTTCTCTGTTCTGTACCGAAGCACCTTCACCGCCTCCATTCTCCGGCGAGGCGCCGCCGCCACGGTGCCCTAGCGCCCAAGCTAGGGCCGGGAACGGAAAGCTCCCGGCTCCCTCATCCTCCCCGTGGCCTCGGTCTCCGCCGCCATCACCGGGAACCGTCGCCGCCATCCCGTTTTCGTCGCCGGCCGGACCTCCCGAGCGCCTCCTCGTCCGCTCCTCTCCCTCGCTGTAAGCCCCGCCTCCGCTCCCTTTCCCTCTCTCACGCACGGGCCCACGGCCCCACGGCCGCAGCGGCGCACGGCGGCCACCGCACGGCAGCGATCCGCCGCGGGCAGCGCGAGCAGGCCGCCGATCGCCGGCCGCTCCCTGTCGCTCGCCCCTGCTCGCCTGTACCTGCACGCACAAGGAAATTCAGGAAAGGTTCAGTTAGTTTCAGATCTAGCGTAGTAACTGAACTACAAAATCAAACCTGTCCTATGCCTTTCACAAAACCGAGCATAGCCCAGTGGCCATCGCCCTGTGCGCGCACCCAGGGGGTCTCGGGTTCGACCCCCACCCCCAGCGCAATTGCCACATCTTTTCCGTTTTATTTTGCAGACCCCTCACAGCACCGTTTTTCACACGCAGGTCCTTGGATATTTATTCTAGGTCCCTGCAGTTTTGTTTTAAGTCCCTAGCTGTGAAGAAAATGGCAGTTTAACCACCAAACTTTAAAAATGCCTAACTAATTATTTACAACTCCAAATTTAACTTTTTTTATATGTTTTCAATACCAAATTTAATTCTCTATCTAATTAAGCCATTTGTTTTCTGTTTTGACCATTGCAAATAATTTCAAATTTCAAATTCAAACCTATTCCTTTCACATTTGATAAAATTCATAACTAATTCAATATTAATCCAAAAAACACAAATAAAATATGTTTTCCATGTCAAATTAAACCACCTAACCAAATATAAATTTTGTTTCATGATTTGAATAATTTAAATTGCCTAAATAATTTAATCCTTGTTTAATTCATTTAAATTTGATAAAATCATAACTTGCTCAAATAAAATTATTTTTGAACATGCAAAATATGTTTTCAAACCATCAAAGTGTAAACTTTTCAAATATGAATTTTGTTATTTGTTTTGCACAATTTAAATTGGTGAAAACAACAACTATTTGTGTAATCCCTTTAAGGAACCAAAAATTCCATACCTTACTAAATAAATTTCTAAATTGGTAAACCCTATTTTAAATTGGTTCTATTGTTGTTATTTTGTTGTTTTCCTCATCCATGCATCATACTAATTCACCTTCATCTGTTGATCAGTTGGAAAACAAATAATCTAACCCAAAATTCATGGGCTTTTCATATGCAACTCAAAATTGCATATGTGTCCATTTAATTTGTGTTACCATGTCAACTAGTTTATTTTGATGCAACTATTAACATGACATGCATCATCCCCATGATTGTGCACTATGCCATGATATTGATTGTCTACCCTTTCTGCTTTGTCTGTTTGCTTCTTCTCGGTTAGACGACGACGTTGAGACCGACGATCCTTACGACACCCCTTCAGAGGTTTTAGCTCAGTACCAGGCTACTGGGTTTGCAGGCAAGTTATCACTCACATGAACCACTGTGTTCCTTTCAACATTGGTTACCGATACTTTTCCGTTGTCTATTTCTGCTAGCCATATGTATCGTTGCTTCTGTTACGATCCTATCACATGATACCCTGAAACCATGATATTGCCTCACCTCCAGTCCTATAACCCCGTTGTTTGAGCCCGTGTCTTACTAGCATGCTTAGGGTTGTTTCTGCTCGAGTCTGTTACCCGTTACTTTCTGTTGCTATTGCTATTATGTTCTATGGGCTCGATGTGTAAACAACAACCTGCTAATGCTTGGGTAATAATAATTTTATGTTAAGGCACCGGCAGGAGGCCCGTCGTGGTTTTGAGGCCTGCTAGTGTCGACCCTAATTAGGAAAAGGGTCTTGTCTACTGATCCATGATGAGCGTGCTCACCGCATCCGGGTGGTGGTATGGAACCCCCCTCGGCTTTGATCTGATCCGCAGTTTGTCCGAAGAGCCACACTTAGTTCGGGTGTTCCATTTGGCTCATACGCATAAATGGGTCGCTCCCATGGTTACTGATGATGATGATGACGCACACATATAGGGCGAGGCCTGTAGTGCCGGGGTGTTGTGTCCTGCGGGAGTTTTGCACACCTGCGCTGAGTATTCGGCTGCGTGGCTGGGACCTTATAGCTCCGTGGCTCCTAGGACAGGCTGTAGTGATGGTTCGAGTCGTGTCGAGTCCACCTGAGTTTTAGTTGGTGGCTTGAGTGTGTACGGGTACTGGAGCACACCCTGCAGGGATGAATCTTCTCGAGAAGCCGTGTTGTCCGCGGTTATGTGACGACTTGGTGAAAGTACTGGCTAACAAGTACCCAGAAAACTTACACCTAACTATAATAACTTGACTAGTAATAGGTTTATTGACACAATAACCTGAACCATCATTAATCCAACTGTGTGAGTTATCCTCGGATTGCTTCTTTGGATAAGGGGCGAGATCCAGGATGGGTTTTGTTTGGTGGTTAGCTGGTAATTGGTTACGATACGCTATCTTATCTTCTTTCTATTAGCCGGAAGTGGTAGTAACTCCGTAATTGGTTAGAGCAGCCAGTTGCCGCATCTTTTATATCCCCTTTTTTCCGTTGAACCCAAAGCATCGATGCTTGGTGTTGACGGGTTACACTTTGGTGAACTGTGAGTCTTGCTTGCCAGTACGTTGGTGTACTGACCCCTTTGGGGCTGTGGTTTACGCAGACGACGATTCCGAGGATCCCCATGGAGGCTACTACGTGGAGTACGACGACGCTGTTGACGAGTAGATAGCGGACCCGGGCAGGATCCGAGACTTCGTGGATGGGCTCCGTCTTCCTTTTCATTGCCGGCTTCTTAAGCCTATTTGGATTTGTCTGTACTCAGACCCTTTGTTTGCTTCCGCTGATGTAATGAATGTTATGTTGGGACATGTGTCCTCTGGATGATTGTATTTGCCATTCTCTGCCTTAGTGAAGGCTATTTGCAACCTTATTTCAATCTTTTGTGTCTTAGAGATATGTTGTGGTATCATTCCGTTTAACGCTGTTGACGTACCATGTGTGATTGGTATGAAGTACGTCGACAGTAGTGCCTATGGTCTCTAGTGGATAGTTTACATCGACGGTGGAATAGCAGGGCTTGTGTTGTCGCGCATAAGCGCAGGCCTACCAGGAAGCTGGGACGTGGGAGCAGTTATGCCCCATAATCCAAGCATCTGCTATCCAGTTCGGCCCGATGAGTATCCCCTAGAAACCAGGGTGCGACAGCAAGGATCCATCATACCCGGTTTTCATTGCCCAGATGCCCAAGGACTTGGGCTTCATCGGTTCAACCGGCGCGGATAGGATAGTCCTGCGGTTTTCGGACATCTTCGATATGTTCCATAGCAATCCGCTGCACTACTCCATGGTCCGCCTATACTCGCTCAGTCTGGCGGTGCAGATCATCAGTGATAATACACCGGGCGTCGCGATGGTGGACCCCTTCTACATGCGCCATGACGTGTTGTGCTCCGTAGGGAACTAGGTAGTCGCGTCGACATATCTCCAGGACTTCATGCTGGCAAACCAGACCAAGGATTATATCCTCGTGCCTTATTTTGCCGGGTAAGTCAATAGTCTTAGCCGAATCGATAGTGATTTTCTTTAGGTTTTCATTGCGTCTATCTCCAACACTTTGTTTAGATTGTTCCACGTAGATATACACAATGCACGCTTATCTGCATTTGTCTCAGTCATTCGCATGCCACGTATCTCGACTCAGGGAGTGCGGTGAAGAAAGACTACTCCAACGTGAAGAAAGTTCTTAATAATTCTCTCACCGGCTACCACGCAAAGGGGGGAAGAATCACTAGGGAGAAGGTCGTCCAGGGCGCTCGGGTGTTCACCCACACGACGGATTTCGCCTGCGTCAAGCAGTCGTCAGGCAGTAACAGGGACACCTACTACGTCCTCCATCACATGCAGGCGTACGTACGGGATCAACAGTACCTTACCCTACCTAGTCAAGTCCAAGAATGGGCCTCTCGCTTGTCGATGATTGGCGATGACAAGGTTAGAGAAGAGATATATGATATCCAAAAGTGCTTTTCCACGAAAATCGTTCATGAAGTGGTGAACAAGAGTGCTACATTTTTCGTAATTAGTTGAACTCAACCGTTAGGGTTATGAATCGTCCATCGTGTAACCGATGCTAAATTATGTCAATGCTTGATTATCTTGCCTTTTATTATTGCGGTCCTACTTGTGATGTTCGTTCGATCTTTTGAATAAATGCCGATGATTAAAAAAATTGGTTCACACTAAGATGGCCTTGGTGGTCTGGTGCGCCTTGTGATTTTCACAAAATTTTGATCTTGTGCATCCCACTTGGCGCTCCAGGTCCACCAAGGCTGCATGTATGTGTCCACCCTAAATATGAGGCACACATTGTTACGGTTATGAATCGTCCATTGTGTAACTGATGCTCAATTATGTCAATGCTTGATTATCTTGCTTTTTATTATTCCGGTCCTACTTGTGATGTTCGTTCGATCTTTTTATAAATGTCGATTATTAAAAGAGTTGGTTCACACTCAGATGGCCTTGGTGGTCCGGTGCGCCTTGTGATTTTTACAAAGTTAGGATCTTGTGCATCTCACTTGGCGCGCCGGGTCCACCAAGGCTTCTTGTATATGTCCACCCTAAATATGAGGCACACAGACCGATGACCATCTTGTTCCTGTTAAGAGGTACTACAGGCGGTGGTGATCCGGGGAAAGAACGAATGCGAGGGTTTCTGGATTTCTTTCGAACTAAATAATGTCACATATGTAATATGGTTTGTGAGATCCGGATGAACCTGAACCCTTTAGTGCACATTCGTAATGGTGACATTCCTCAAAAATCCCTTCTGGGGTTATGAAGAATGTCCCCATTATGTATGTGTACAAAAGGGTCTAGTTTTTTCCGGATTTCACTATTACATATATGATTTTGTTCAGTTTTAAAGATGTCCAGAAACCCTTCCTTCCCCCGCATCGCCATCACGTGTACTTACCTCGTAACAAGCATAAAATGTGAAGGTCCAACTTCACATAAAGGCCCGTTGACCATTTTGTTCCTGTTAAGAGGTACTACAGACGGTGGTGATCCGGGGAAAGGACGAAGATGAGGGTTTCGGATGGAACTAAGGAACGTCGCATACATAATATTATTGTTAGTGAGATCAGAAATGAGTTGCACCGTTTGGTACATATACTTAATGGGGATATTTTTCATAGCACCGGACGGGGCTATGCAGAATGTCCCCGTTATGTATGTGCACGAAATGGTCCAACTTTGTTCGGATCTCACAAACGCTTACGTATGTGATTTTGTTTAGTTTCAACGAAGTTCAAAAACCCTTGTCTTCATCCTTCTTAGGATCGCCATCACGTGTAATACCTCGTAACAAGCACAAGATATGAATGGCCAATTTGATCCTTTGTGTTTAACTTCCATCTTATTTATGTAATATTTCTCTATTTACTATTTATTGCAGACATGTTTAAAACAATTGTTTTTTGTTTTCTTTCTTGTCATTACAGATGCCGACATGCTACGTGGTGTTTAGAGGCAGGGTTCCAGGAGTCTACGACCACTAGGAAGACTGCTTCGAGCAGGTGAACAAGTTCAGGGGCTATGCCTATAAATCCTACAACACTAGAGTGGCGGCGGAAGCTAGGTGGCTCATCAATCTCGAGGAACAGAAGAAGAAGAACAACAACAAGTTGATGAAGACCCTCGCCGCCGTTCTTGCCGCCGTCGCCTCGCTTGTCATGCTATGGTTCCTAGCTAGATGATTAGGTTATCAGCGACTAGATAGGTGACTTGTAAAGATGATGAAGCATCGATCGATGTAATCGGTCCCAATGATTAACTGTATGACGTATCTATTTGGCTCTGATGAACACTTTGTAGTGATAATCAATTGTTTGATGCAACTATTCGGAATTCTAAGCAGTATGATCGACTATGATATATTATTTGTTTGTCACACAACTGTTTTGATCAACTTTGTCTACTTATACTTTTCTGTATTTGAGCTGTATATACCTGTATAAATACGATATTGTGTATTTAAAAAAATATAGGATATTATAGCCGTGACGCACCTGGAGGAATAGGCGTGGCGCACGGATAAACTTAGCCGTGGAGGCAGAAAATAGGCGTGGCGCACCAATAATGTTAGGCGTGACGCACCTCGTGAAGTTAGGCGTGGCACACCTCAAATAGTCGTGGCGCACCGTGGCCGTGCGTCACGGGTATGGATAGGCGTGGCACACTGTGTAGGTGCGTCACGGCTAACTTAATAGGCACGGCGTGAGAGTCGTGACGCGCCACGGTGCGTCACGGATAAGGTATTTTGGTGCGTCCCGCATGACCATTTCCCTAGTAGTGAGAGTCGCTTGGGCGTGCCGAATAATGACCCACAAGTATAGGTGGTGTATCGTAGTACTTTCGATAAATAAGAGTGTCGAACCCAATGAGGAGCAGAAGGTGTTGACAAAAAGGGGGGATAGAGGATTCACTGTAAACACTTGCAGCCGGGTTTTTGGAGGTCTTTTATATAGCAGATAAATAAAGTGCGAGTAAATAAAGTGCAGTAAATAATATTGCAGAGAGTGGCCCAATCCTTTTGAGAGCAAAGGAGAATCCGGTTGTGTTACTTATGACTACGAAACGTTCTCGAGGACACATGGGAATTCAAGTGTTTTCGCTTCGTTACAGTTGATTAATATCCATTGGTTCGTGAAGTTTTGTGTGGGTGAACCTATGCTAATGCACCGCCCAACTAGGACAAATACATATTTGTGATTATACCCCTCGTAAGCATCCGCAAATACAAGAAAGTAATTAAGATAAACTAACCACAACCTTAAACTCCGGGATTCTATGCTCCCTCGTGCATTGGTTTTCTAACGGGGGTTTAGGTTTCTATCACTCCGGCAACCCCACAATTAGTAGACAAATACACAATGCATCCTCCTTGGCCCATAAAGGTGAAGTATCATGTATTCAACGTTCACATGACACCACTAGAAGAATAGCACCACAACTTAAATACCGAACCACGAGATATTACTTCAATATAACTTCAGTACTAACATCATGACTTCTCCCATGTCCTCAAGAACTAAACGAACTACTCACAAGACATCATATGGATCATAATCAGAGGTGATATAATGGATGATAACAATCTGGTCATAAAGTGCTAATACCGATAAATCTCACAAGCATCAACTACTAACAAGTAATCCACACCGGGAGAGAGATCAAATGTAAAACAATGATAGAAGCCCCTAATTGTCACAGAGGGGTGACGGTGGATGATAAGGGTGATGGTGATGGTGATAAGGATGATGATGACGATGATCCCGATGAAGCCCGAAGTGATGACAGTGACGATGGTAGTGATTTCCCCTCTCCGGGGAGGAATTTTCCTGGCAGATTTCTCACTGCCAGAGAGTTTTCTCTCTCGGGTGTTTTCCGCCCTGAGGCGGCGGTGGAATAATTCTTCGATGATGATATGGGGCATAGGGTTCCCTGGGGGTCAAGTACGCGAAAGATATCTCCCAGAGATTGGCCAGGGTGGCCACACCGCCTGGTGGAGCGGCCCGGGGGCGCCACCTCATGGTGTGGGCCCCTGGTGGCCCCTCTCTGGCTCCCCTTCTGGCTAGACTCCTCCTCTGAACTTCTAAGACCCCTCCGGAGTCCACCTTCTTCTTCTGATCTTCTGAAATAGGGTATATCGACGGTGTTTTTTCCATCAGATTTCTGGTCCCGGTGTTTATTCTCCAAAAATTATGAAACATTCAAAATAAGATAAAATAACATAAGGGATGCATCATAACATGAAATATTTCGATGAATAACAGAAAATAACAACATAAAACGGTGATCCAAAATGGACGTATCACCGAACGAAGTCGGGCGTGCCTCTACGTGGATACCAACGGGCTGGCTAGCCATATAATCCACACCGGCTGGTCAGCGCCAGCGCAGCATTTATGGTGGTGCTGGTTCCCCAATCGGCCGCACCAGAGCCGGTCGCCTCTACGCCTTCTCCATGTGGTTGTGTTAATGTGTGCCTGCACTGCTGCCTCTGGCGATATAAAGCTTTCCGCCTCCCCCGTCGATGCTCCACCCCACTCAGTGTGCCTTGCTCTCTCTCCCTCGTTGTACCTCTACTTTTCTTTCTCCTCCCTATGGCGCGCCTCCACCCGCTCGCAATGTCCAGCAGCAGGCGCACCGACAGAGCCGCAGCCATCAACTTCAATCTAAACACGTTGCCAAAGGAAAAGGCGTCAGTGTTGCATGAGAATAGCTAGACCGCGCCGCCGGACATGCGATCCCCGTACGGCTAGGTGCTCAGCACCAACGACATCCTGGTGAAAATATCCGCCGTCCCGACAAACCAAGACTAGAAAGAGCCAGTGATGTGCCATTACTGTTGCGTGCTCACCTCTAAGCAACATAGGAAAACTACGATCGGTCCGCCGCTGAGTTACGGTGGCTCCACACGGAGGAGATAAACATGTTGACTGGCACCAGGTTGCCTCCGTCGCCATGGGATAAGAACTCCACCGAGCGGTACTAGTTCTGGGGCATGCCGAGGTGCATGCTCGACTATGTCATTAAAGGGTCGCATACGGGAATTTGAAATTTTCCATCTTACGCAACACATAGGATCTACTATGAAGGTATTGATGAAGATAGATCTGATTGTTACCAACACGGAGATGCGGAACGTGTGTTGATGACGATGTCGGTGATGCCTGATGAAGAGTCCCACGCCTAAGTCTAGTAGTGGGACTATTGCCATCCCCCAGCTCCTTGTATCCGGCCTTCCGGTTCCAGCAGAGTGAGGGTCTCACGTGTGACCCCTTTTAGAGCTCGCGCATATATGTCTGTCAAAGTCCTGCAGCGCTACGCTGTCCAAAACTAGTAACACATGTACACATTGAGGTGGAGAGATCCCAACAAATGAGAGAGAGAGATTTGAGATTAGATCTCAACTACAGGTAGAGGACACCTCGAAAACCCGAGAGAGAGAGAGATGTTTCTCAAAATTGTGTGCCTTTTCCCATGGGGGTGGAGGGTGTATATAGTGGGAGGAGGAGGGGACCTGCTTTGTAGTCTAGGTTGGTTTGTGGTGACCCCAAGGTCACCGCACCCTCCCCCTCTCTCCAATTCAGATTGGACTCCCAATTGGGGAGTCCTTAACTTTCCCATAAAAAACTTTCCTTTTCTCATTTTTATCTATTTTTAGTAAATTATTTTATTTCCAAAATACAAATAAGAAAGTTCTGGGGGGAGGTGTTACATCTTGTGTGTGACCCTTGGGCCCACATGCAGCCCCCCAATAATTGGGCCGCAACCCTGGGATATTTCTTCCCCTCCCCCCTATCGGTTTCTTCTCCAAAAATCTTCCGGAACGAAATATACCATTTGGATACAATCATCGAATCTATCCACTGATGTCACAAACACTTTTTAACATCCTGAGACATCTCATGCCTTCTCATAAAATCTCTCTGAATATAATTCTATCACGTCGAAACTATCCGGATGATACTCGCTCTCTTCTGTGAACCATCCAATGTGAACAACTAACTTTGACGCGTTAAGTGTATGACCCATACCGGTTCAATAACAAGTAGACATGATTGAAAAACGCCTCTCCCAGTCAATAATCAACATCGATACCATGGACGTCCATATTGACTCCTACAAGTTATACGAGGGAACTCTGCTGAAATTGTTCATTATCTAGTATGTTCCTATTACTTCACGACACCAATCAATACCTCGAGGCGAGATGAATGACGTGACCATGATTAAACTCTATAATCATCATGTCACATTATCCTCGATATCTGGTATGATTCCTTTACGCGTTACCATGTTATAGTATCCCCATGACTTACATCATGACTTTCTCTTCGCACTTATTAATGGACACTATCACACCGAGTGGATCCTGGATGTATCTCTCTATCGTCTAGAGAATTAATTGACAGTCTTAAACTATTACGGTGAAATACATACCATAGAGATACCTAGTAATAGCCATTTTGATCACCCATTTTACGATGTGATACTTGACTATAGCAAAGCAAGCTCTCCAGAATGTACCACCATATATTATCATGGTCAAAGGATGCAAACAAGTTAATCATAATGTTATACCATTCAAAGCAATGCTAAAATCAGATCTTGTAGTATCTCATCTACTTGGGTCCATCCATCCATAATGTTGACACAATAGTGTGCTCCCATTAATATTGACACAAAAAATGTCCATGACTAGGAAAATGTGGTCATCCAATATTAACAAATTTGTTTAAAAGACATGAAAAGGGGCTAATAGGTGTGTTCATGATAAGGGGTGGCCCAATCTTCTCGCTGAACTCGCACTGATAAATTGAATTGATAACTCGTGTCTCACTAAAAACTCTCTGGCCGACCCCTGATGTCAATGCAACAGTTTGCAACCCAATGGATATTCTCAACTCCACACGCTTGCAAAACGTAGCCACCGACTACGAGGTGGTCCTGTACCATCTTATTCCCAGTGGAACAGCAGGTATCACGCATTTTTGCAATGGTAACAATACATTCAGATGAATGGTTACAAGGAGCAATTCGAATCCAAAGGTTCTAGGGTTTATGTTTAACGTAGTCTGCCTCTCTAATCCGCAATCTAGAGAATATATGAGGGGTATGGGTGCGGCCATAAGGGGACTTGCACAAGCAACTCAAAGTTGGACTCAATTGACTCAACTAGACCCTATGGATACAAACCGACCCACATATGGGGTTGACAGCTTTGGGATACACAGGCCCACCTCTTCTTGGCGCAGCAACAAAGTGGTGGGCGCCTTCTCCTTCTATCCCATGTGCTGCCTCCCTCTCATCCCTCAAGCACATGTTGTTTTCCAACTCTTGGGTCTTGTTCTCCACCATTTACATGTTGTTTTCTCCAAGTGTAGACTTGTTTTCCAGCAGCTCCTCTCTTGTTTTCAACTTGTACATGTTGTTTTCTCCAAGTATAATCTTGGTTTCCACCTTCTCTTCCTTGTTTTCCAGCTCCTTTTGATGTTCTCCTCCAATTATGTTTATGTTATCACTAAACCTAATCATACACAAATGCATAGATTTAGGTAGTATAAATTTCTCACAACTATAAACATCATATTTTACTAGGAGTGAATTCACCTAGTGTTCTAGTAGTTTGGTCCTTGATCTTGCCATTGGTCCAAGTCTCACTCCATTATCTTGAGCAGCAACATCGTCATGTGTAACAATAGGTGAAGAACTAGGGATGTACTCATCATCCCCCCCCCCTTGAAAAGGTGTCGACCTCGATGCAGCAAGGTCATCTCCATAGTATGGTGTCGAATCAGCCACATTAAAAGAATTACTAACACCAAACTCATCAGCTGGAATGTCTATCTTATATGCATTATCATTGATCTTCGAAATCACTCTATATGGACCATCACCTCGAGGCATTAACTTGGACTTGCGCATTGTGGGAAACCCTATCCTTGCGAAAATGAACCCACACCATATCTCCTGGACGAAATATTACCTCCTTCCTCTTCTTGTTAACTCTCTCAGCCACATGTCTTCCCTTCTTCTCTATTGCTTCTTTTCTCTTATCATGGATTCTTCTCACAAAATCAGCTCTTTTTTATGCCTCCATGTTGAATCTCTCTTGTATGGGAAGTGGCAGCAAATCAAGTGGTGTTATTGGTTTGAAACCATACACCACCCCAAATGGGCATCACTGAGTAGTGGAGTGGACTGCCATATTGTAAGCAAACTCGAAATGGGGTATACACTCCTCCCACTCCTTTAGATTTTTCTTGATCATGGCTCGCAACAATATAGATAATGTGCGATTCACCACCTCCATTTGTCCATCAGTTTTGGGGTGACAAGTAGTAGAAAACAGCAACTTTGTCCCCAGCTTCCCCCATAGTGTCTTCCAGAAATAGCTCATAAACTTGACATCATGATCAGAAACAATAGTCTTGGGTACTCCATGCAATCTCACTATGTCCCTGAAAAACATATTAGCAATATGTGACGTATCGTCGCTCTTGTGGCATGCAATACAGTGTGACATTTTAGAAAACCTATCCACTACCACAAATATAGAATCATGTCCTCTTTTAGTCTTCGGCAAACCTAACACAAAATCCATACTAACCTCTTCCCATGGTGTATTAGATGGAGGAAGAGGAGTATACAAACCATGAGGCTTCAATTTTGATTTTGCTTTGTTGCAAGTGATGCAACACTGCACAAACCTATACACATCACGCCTCATGTGTGCCCAATAGAAGTTATCGGCTAACATAAGCAATGTTTTCTCACGTCCAAAGTGTCCCATCAATCCTCCACTATGAGATTACTCCAATAAGAACAAACGCAAAGAACACTCGGGAATACACAATTTGTTAGCTCGAAACAAAAACCCATCATGTATGTGATATTTTTTCCATGCCCTAACATTAGTACATTTAGCAAATGGCATAGAAAATTCATTATCCTCGGCATATAATTCTTTGATACCCTCCAAACCCGAAACTTGCACCTCTAATTTGGTGAGTAAAATATTTTTCCTTGACAAAGCATCAGCCACTATGTTATCCAATCCCTTTTTATGTTTAATTTTGTTTGATTATGTATGGAAAATATTCTATGAACTCTACCCATTTAGCATGTCTTTTATTCAAATTAGATTAGCTCTTTAAAATTTAAAGCTTCATGATCAGAATGTACAATGAACTCTTTAGGCCACAAATAATGTTTCGACACTTCTAAAACTCTCACAAGTGCATATAATTCCTTATCATAGACTGGATAATTTAATTGAGCACTATGCAATTTTTCAGAAAAGTAAGCAATAGGTTTCTTCTCTTGCATCAATACACCTCCAATGCCTACGCGACTAGCATCACATTCAATCTGAAATTTCTTATTAAAATTTGGAAGCATTAACAAAGGTGCTAAAATCAATTTATTCTTTAGTGTATCAAAAGCATTATCTTTGGCTACCCCCCACTCGAAATCCACTCCCTTTTTAGTCAAATCATTCAATGGAGCAGCAATTGTACTAAAGACTTTAAGAAACCTTCTATAAAATCTAGTAGACCCATTGAGACTATGTACTTGACTCACATAACTAGGGGTAGGACAATTTTGGATTGCCTCAAATTTCGAATTATCCACCTCAATTCCATTTTTAGAAACTACATATCCCAGAAATATGACCTTGTCTTTGCAAAAAGTTCACTTCTCAAGATTACCATACAATTTATTTTCTCTTAGAACATGCAAGACTTGTCTTATATGATCAACACGTTCATGTTCATTGTGGCGATATATGAGAATATCATCAAAATAGACTACAACAAACTTGCCAATAAAATCTCTCAAAACATGGTTCATTAGTCTCATGAAAGTACTAGGTGCATTAGTTAAACAAAAAGGCATCACTAACCATTCATACAAACCAAAATTTTCTTTAAAGGATGTTTTCCACTCATCCTCCTCTTTCATCCTAATTTGATGGTAACCACAACGCAAATCAGTTTTAGAGAAAACAGCAGCACCACTTAATTCATCTAACATGTCTTCGAAACGTGGTATAGGATGACGATAAGGAATAGTGATGTTGTTAATTGGTCTACAATCTACACACATGCGCCAAGTACCATCTTTCTTAGGAACTAAAATAACAGGAACCGCACAAGGAGAAAGACTGATTCGAATATACCCTTTGTCTAGTAGCCCTTGCACTTGCTTCTGTATCTTCCTTGTTTCTTGGGGATTGGTTCTATAAGGGGCTCGGTTTGGCAGAGATGCCCCAGGAATCAAATCAATTTGGTGCTCTATCCCTCTGAATGGTGGCAGCCCCAAGGGAATTTCTTCTGGAAAAACATCATCAAACTCCTGCAAAACATGAGAAACACCAGGAGAAATAGGGGTCATGTCATTAGAAACCAAGATCTCTCCCTTGTGAATAAGCACAATAGGGACTAGTGTAGGATCCTCTCTAAATTACCTCAAATCCTCTTTAGTGGCTAAAATGCACAATAGGCTCTCTTTCTCTTATTTTTACCACTCGAATTGTTTTTGCTACTATTACCCACAACTTTTATATTTTCTTTTCTCTCATCTCTCTCACTCTCCCTCTCAAGATGCACTTCAATCTTTTGACGAGATTCATTTACAATTTGTTGTGCTGTCATAGTCCTCAAGATAATAGTCCTCCCATGGTAATTCAAGTCATAAGTATTTGCTCTCTCATCATGCTTCACACTTCTGTCAAATTGCCATGGTCTTCTCAATAATAAGTGGCAAACAGTCATAGGAACCACATCAAACTCAATCGTATTCTTGTATGGACCAATCTGAAATTCCATAGGCACCATATAGGTCACTTTCATCTCCCCAGTGCTACTCAACCACTCAATATAATAAGGATTGGGGTGTGGTAAATACTTCAGATTCAGCTTTGCAAATAGATCTTTGCTAGCTAAATTTCTGCAACTCCCTCCGTCTATAATTACCTTGCAAGCCATATTAGGACCAATAACAACTTTAGTTTGAAATAAGTTGCAGCGTTGAGTTTTTGGACTTGGAATCACACTCAAAGATTTATGTGTGCACACAATAGATGGCATAGTTGTAGCAAAAGCATCCAATGGAGTATCACTAATATAGCCATCATCATCATCATTAGGATCAGCATCATCTCCTGTCTCATACTCATTGTTTTCATTCACTATCATTATTTTTGCATTAGGGCAATCTCTCTTGTTTACCTCCACATGTGTGACATGATATATGCTTGTTTCTTGCTGTAGAGGCACTAGAACCCGTGGTACTTGCTGCTGGTTGTGAAGTTCTCCTTGCATTGGATGCACTAGGCTCACCCTTGGAAGAATAATTACCATTAATTGATGATTGTGGAGGTGGAGTACTAGAAACAGAAGGTGTTCTCAATGGAAAACGACGCCTTGCACGTGCTATAATTTTGGCCTCATCATTTAAATGTGCTTCGGCCTCTCTAGCATGGTGTAGTAGCTGGTGCATATCATGATATTGGTGGTGCCTTACAATGCCCTTAATCTTGCAGTTCAAACCTGAAAGAAAATGTTGCATTGTTTGGTGCAATTGCTCTCTCACACATGCCCTTTGCATAATCATCTCCATCTCCTGATACTAAGCATCAACAATCATTATACCTTGTCTCAATTGCTACAATTGATCATATTGTGTACGGATATAATTGGGAGGCACAAATCTATCCCTCATAACTCTCTTCATGGTTGCCCAAGTGATAATGGTTAATTCACCAATTTCAGCCCTTGTTCTCATAGTATTATCCCACCAACAAAGAGCATATCCATCAAACTCAGAAGAAGCAAGTTTTATTTTCCTGTCCTTAGTGTAGTCATGCAAACTCCATAATTTCTCAATCTTGAGCTCCCATAACAAATACTCCTCAACATCTATGGTGTCAAAACTGAATGGTGGTACGGAAAATTTGGGTTTGCCTAAAGCATCATCATCTCTATTATTTTCAGGAGCAATATTGTGCGGTACACGCCTTGCACCCATATGCATGTTGGCTCGGCCAAGAAATCCACCTCGGCCCCTCTCCCCTCTAACTCCACGGCCAACATTGTTTTCCACTCCCTCGTTAGCTGGACCTCCATTATTAGCATCACTATGCACACTAGCATTATCATCATCAATAGCAGGAAGTCTTTGATCAAGAAATGTCTTGAAATCAGCAAGTTGAGTAGTCAATGTTGCAATAGAGTCTTGAATAGTGGTCACTTGTTCTTGGTTGGTTTTAGCCAATTTAGTTATGTCCCCCACTTTAGTATCCATAGCTTGCATCTCCACATAAAGAGGATCACAAGCAGCAGCAACATAAGCTCTCAATTTTGTTGGTCAACAAATCACGCAGTGCCTCATACTCCCTCCAATTCACTCCCTCCCCATGGTCCTTCTTTTGCTATACAAGATCACCACTAGAAGGATCCATGATTAATAGGTTAGTGAAAACAAAAAGCAAGTATATATGTGTGGTGTTCTCTCACAACTCACTCAAAACCAGCAAGAAAAGGTGTATCTTACCATTCCAAAGTGAATAGAAATACTTACGAACAAGTAGGGGCAACTAGTGTGCTTGATGTGAAGGAGAGAATACCCGGGGTTTTAACTACCACAAGGCAAAATAAGGTATATGGTGGATCTTGGTTGGGGGTCCTAACAACACCAAATTAACACCTCATATATGCTATCAAATGTGATGTAAAAGCACTGGAAAACACACACCAATGGAGACAAATGTGGCTTAACAACTATATGGAAGATTTGTTGCAGGCACTAGAAAGTCACTAGCTATGGCTCAAATTTAACAGGCACAATATTGCTCAATAGTAGAAACCAAGTGTCACAATTTATATATAGCAGGCTCCACTAGTAAGCAATATTATCAATTTTTCCTCTTTTAAATTTTTCTGTTTTCTCTTTTTTTTATACTTTTACTCTTTTTCTATTTTTTTTCCAATGGCCTTAAGAACAACTAGGAGCATTATGATCCAAAACAGTAAGTGAACACAATGGTATATGAAAATTTGAGCAGCCTGTCAGAGCACAAAAAATATCTATACTTGTGGGAAAGGTACCTATTAGAATGTTGTAGAAAGGCCCAAATATGAAAATCCTAAGAAAAATCGAAAAGAAAACAACCTAAAAACAGCTAGTAGCTCACGGCTGGAAAACAGCAAAAACATACCGCGGCGGCAGTGAAAACAGCGTAAAACGCTGCCCAGCAGAAGCGCGCGCGGCTACGGCAGTGGATATGACGCGGCAGCGAATTGCTCCGAAACGGTGCCGCGGTAGAGCAAGTGTGCTATGGTGCGCGACTGTTTATACACGGCAGAGAAAACGGTGAATTCGTGCCGCGGAGGGAAGAGACTCTGAGTCCAACTAGAAACGTGTGAGAAATTCTGCCCCACAACGATTGAAACCGATTCTGACTAGGGCGAGGAACTCGAGCAGCAATAGGCCACGGGTCAACCAAGGAGCTATCGGTTTTGAAACCGACTAGGGTTAGAACTCGATGGATCAAAAGAACAACTCGATGCACTGTTTTTTTAGACAATTTTTTCGGTATGAACTCGAATAGCAACACACTAGGAATTGAAAAACCTAAACACGAAGAACCCTAAACCTAGATAGACTAAAGACACAAAAAAAGGAAACACAAAATCAACAAATAACAGCAAACAAGAGATTCAATTAGGTGTTGATCTACTGTTAGGCAATGATCTAACAACGATTTTTTGTGGATTTTTCTGTATAGGAAAGGAAAACGCTCGAACTAGGGTTAGAAATCCATCTTACCGAGGCAACCTGGCTCTGATACCAAGATGATAAGGGGCGGCCCAATCTTCTCGATGAACTCTCACTGATAACTTGAATTGATAACTCGTGTCTCACTGAATTTTTTTCGGCTGATCCCTGATGCCAATGCAACAGTTTGCAACCCAATGAATATTCTCAACACCACACTCTTGCAAAACGTAGCCACCGACTACGGGGTGGTCCTGTACCGTCTTATTCCCAGTGGAACAACAGATAGCACGCAATTTTCCAATGGTAACAATACTTTCAGATGAATTCTTACAAGTCCAAAGGTTCTAGGGTTTATGTTTAACGTAGTCTGCCTCTCTAATCCACAATCTAGAGAATATATGAGGGGGTATGGGTGCGGCCACAAGGGGACTTGCACAAGCAACCATAGCTAACCCGACTAGGACTCAAAGTTGGACTAAATTTGGACTCAATTGACTCAACTAGACCCTATGGATACAAACCGACCCACATATGGGTTAGGCCACTTTGGGACACGCAGGCCAACCTCTCCATGGTGTAGCAACAAAGTGTTGGGCACCTCCTCCTTCTCTCCCATGTGCTGCCTCCCTCTCCTCCCTCAAGCACATGTTGTTTTCAAGCTCTTGGGTCTTGTTTTCCACCAAGTACATGTTGTTTTCTCCCAGTGTAGACTTGTTTTCCAGTAGCTCCTCTCTTATTTTCAACTTGTACATGTTGTTTTATCCAAGTATAAACTTGTTTTCCACCTTCTTTTCCTTGTTTTCTAGCTCCTCTTGATGTTCTCCTCAAATTATGTTTGTGTTATCAATAAACCTAATCATACACAAATGCGTAGATCTAGGTAGTATAAAATTCTCACAATTATAAATATCATATTCTACTAGGAATGAATTCACCTATTGTTCTAGTAGTTTGGTTCTTGATCTTTCCATTGGTCCAAGTCTCACTCTATTATCTTGGGCAGCAACATCCTCATGTGTAAGAATAGGTGAAGAACTAGGGATGTCCTCATCAGTTCATGTCTCTACACGTGCGTATGGGTTTTCCTTTGAATTTCACATTCAGTGACCACAGCAGTTATAGAATAAAAAAATACATTATCATGAAACAAATATATTTTATGGTCTATTGGGCCTATATGGCACAAATCGCTGCTCGGGATCTGCCCATGTTCAGTCCCTCCCCCTCATTTGTGCCATCCCCTGCTAACCGTTGGGTGCTGAGGAGCACAACATCATCATCGTCACGCTCGGGGCTCCTCGTCGTGCATGTTAACGCCGGTGCCTCTCCCCCCCCCCCCAAGACCGAGATGAAGGAGGAGACATGAAAACCGCCAAGGTGCAGCAATAGTGGCAGCCTCATAATCCGCGACGGTGCAACAGGAGGCGCAACAACCACGACCTACCTACGGCCTCAAAGAAGGCGAAGGCCGAGCCAACGAAGCTCGAAAACCTCACCGCAGCGCAGGAGGCACTATTTGAACCCATGGGTTTCCCCGGTTGGAGCGCAGTTCCGCAGGAGTTGATGTATTCAAGAACGATGTGCAGATCATCGGGACGTCGTTCTTCGACCTCACTACCGACGATGTCGAGGCATGTCCGAGTAGCATCAAGGAAAATGCGGACGACGACATAAAGGGAGGGCCAAGCTTCGTCAAGGTCACGGAGCATGACTTTCCATCTTCGACCGCTACCGCCGCTTCTATATTAGGATTTTATTTAAGTTTATCAAATTTAATTTAAATATCTAAATTTAAATATAATCATCACAATTTATTTATATTTAAATTTTATAAATTACTTTATTGATGGGGCGAGTTGGGAACAACGCGCCCAATACGTCACGACTCGCCAATACGGGCGAGGATGTCCTGTTCAGCGAACTCATTGGCCTCGTGAAAGGATAGCCACTTCCTATCCACATTCATATCGAAGGTGGTTGCATGGATTAGAAGCCAAAGAGGGAGCAGTGGTGGCGCAGGGAAGATACACGTGTCACGCAGGGGTGGGTATCTTATACTGTCGCAAGGTAGGAAGGGGTAGTGTGCTAACGTTAATGCTTTGCATGGGTCGTGTCACCACAGCAAACTGTCGGGTGGTATCACCACATCCTAGGGGATCGTGTTTGTGTCGCCATTAATCATGACTACCGGTTGAGCTTCCGCGTGCGTATGGCATGCAGAGCCCATCTATCGGAGGCCGTGTCCAGAGCCTTTGAGTAGATACGAAAAGTTAAGGGGTGGCCACGGGTTGTTGGATACTTTTGGATGATACGAAACAACGGGTGCAGTTGGGTCATTCTTTTATACAAACTTCATTGGGCCTATGGAAATTCGAAGGTGCCAACTGTCCGTGGACATGCCAACAGAGGGATCGGTGCCAAATTGTTAAATATTCAATCATCAACATACTAGACTGATGACCCACAAGTGTAGGGGATCGCAAAGTCTTCGAAGGTAAGTGTAACCCAATTTATTGATTCGACACAAGGGGAGGCTAAGAATACCTATAAGCCTTAGCAGCGGAGTTGTCAATCCAGCCACACCTAAGAGACACTTGACAAAATAAATCAGTAATAAAAGGTGCAATTAAATAGTGGATGAAGTGGTGATGTGGTAATTCTCTTGCGTCCTCAACACACGTAATACAATAGGGATTGTATAGATGCATTGGTTCGACGAAGGCAATGAGAGTGGTGTAGTACGGAGTGAAATAGGTGATATGT
The DNA here is from genome assembly GCA_028641055.1 of Alopecurus myosuroides. NCBI lineage: Eukaryota > Viridiplantae > Streptophyta > Magnoliopsida > Poales > Poaceae > Alopecurus > Alopecurus myosuroides. Next base: position 112,489,212 of record CM054063.1, on the reverse strand, counting down.
GTGATCTGAAATAATAATGGCAGCAAGGTAAAAAGTGATAAAATCATGTGCAAACAGTAGCAATAATAGTAAAAGAGGGACCGGGGTTCATAGTTTCACTAGTGGCAACTCTCCAAACAAGAGAACAAGTGTTGGGTAAACAAATTACAGCTAGGAAATTCACAAATCATGAGCGCATAACAATGTTATTATGACGAGATATAGTTCACATGTTCTAACATGGTAGGAATTACGTCAAGAAAAATATATCGTTATCCGACAACATCTATTACTAAAACTCCACCTTGAGACAGCAATCCAGCAAATCTGAATTTATTTTGAGTTGTAGAAATGAAGTGATTGCTTTGTGTGCAACAGGCAAATACATTAAGAATTATATATAATGTAAATAATAATTCCCATCCGTAGACAAGAACATCGTGTTTTCTACTTGTGGCAACAACACATCCTCCACCTGTCATGTTTCTGTCACTCGAGCACGGCTAAAAAGGAGGCATGGACCAAAATCTAGCATATATTCCCCCTCTTGGAGATTCATACAATTACGTGATCAAGGCAACCACTCACATCATAGAGTATTTAAAGAACACATTAAAACACTCTAAAGATATAAGTGAAGTTTCTCATATAATGACATGAATAAAATAATCATAATTACATGGTTCATCGGATCCCAGCAAACACAACACATAGCATTACATCAGATGGATCTCAATCATGCAGGGCAGCGCATGAGAACATTGTATTGGTAATTAGTGGGGAGAGAGTACCAACTAGCTACTGCTATGAACCCATAGTCCATGGGGGAACTACTCATGAAGCATCATGGAGGCAGAACAGTCGATGGAGATGTATCCGAGGGCACCTTCCCTTCTCGGCAGAGTGCCAAAGTAGAGACTTATGTCCCTCGAATTAGGGTTTTGGATGGCGGTGGAACTCGGACATGTTTCTTGGAAAATCCTCCGGTGGACCATGTTTTTAGGTCAAGGTGGTATTTATGGGCGAAGAGGCGACGCGAGGCGGTGCCCGGGGCCATGGGATGACCATATGGCGGTGCCTTTGGACTCTGTCTACGTTACGGCCAAAAAATAATCTCCGTAACTTTTCACGACATTTGGCGAATATTTTTTCCAGGGATTTTTTTAAACATAAAATAGGAACTGACTCTGGGCATCTTGTTAATAGGTTAGTCCATAAAAACATCCGGAAAATGAAGGAAGCCATGTAGAAAACATGGAAGAACATTAAAAAAAACAAGCATGGAGCATCAAAAGTTATAGATACATTTGGGACGTATCAGCATCCCCAAGTTTAACTCCTGCTTGTTCTCGAGTAGGTAAGTGATAACAAAGATACATTTTGAGGTGATAAGGAGCTAACCGAATTTTGATCAATCATTATGTAAAAGCATTGTAAACTGAGATCAAAACACTTTACCTAAGGCAAGATAAATGTTAATTGAACAATGAAAACTTTGCAACTATGTTGCACATGAAAAGTAGCACAAATAAATTACAATGAGAAATAATGCATTGAAAGTGGTACGTTTGTTCGATCATAATGAAAAACATGATAACGTGGTATCCCTCTTGTCCTTCGTGGGATACAAAACATAAATGTTAGGACACCTTCAAAGTTAAGTGGTGACTAGATACAAATAATTTTAGACAAGCAATACCATAATCATATTCTAATCAATAATAAATTTTGGGACTATGCACATTATACTCAGAATGAAAACTATGCTCTTTCAATTTGTGCATAAAGTAAGAGGGTGAAGATTCATCCTATATCTAAAAGAAGGGCCCTTCGCAGAGGTAAGAAGGGATCACTCATGTGCTAGAGCCTTTTATTTTATAAAACAAATCATATTGAAAATATAATTTTGAGAGAGGTGTGTGTCAATGTTAACGAATGCTAATGAATGTTCATTATCTTTCATGTCAAATGGCTTCTAAGAGCAGATCCCATAGAGGAACGATAACAATTATCTTCTCCTATGTTTACACAAGCTATGTTTGAACTGATTTCTCAGGAAAAAAAAGTGAGGATATTAATTGTTATTGTTGTAATTTATCTTTTGTGGGTTGGGCACCCGTTTGCCAGCTCTTTTTGTAATATTAGGTACAAGCACATTATGCATGCAAGTCAAGAGGTGAAGCCATAAAAAAAAGCAATAATAAAGCATTTAATACTTCCTCATGAGCTAAAACGGGAACACAAAACAAGGTTTAATAATTTTGAAAATTTTAGAGGCAGCACACGAGCAATTTACTTGGAATGGAAGGGGAATACCATCTATGGGTAGGTATGGTGGACACATTGTAAAAACTTTAGTTTAAGGGAGTTGGATCCAAGAGTATAGCGCATACTCAGTACAAGTGAAGAGTAGCAAGAGACTGGGAGCGACCAACTAAGAGAACAACGACATCCATAACCATGCGTAGCGACAAAACATCATTGATCAAAGCATAAAATGATATTACAAGTATAAAAATATATGATCATCAAGGCTAAAGGTGACTTTGTTTATAGTCATAACATGGTGTGAGCATGCTCCAAGTCAATCCAAATAAATCTTCAAAGGAGAATACCACGATAACATGCTTCATTATGATCAAGAAAAACACATGATTTAATTTCAATAGCACATTAAGCACTCTCAGTTATTTCAGACTAGTCATGATGCATCATAAATTACTAAGCACACAATTAAAATAACATCTAGCATGACATGTCAAAGCCTAGCCATAGTTTAACAAGTTTTCTTTGCACCACTATAAGCATGAAATATTTGTCTCCCAACCAACACCAATAAACTTATTTGAAACGACTCTCTTAAGAAATATTCAATAAAGACCGAAGATTTAATCATATATAAATTAAGGAAACTAAAAATCTCTGAACAAAATAAACAAGGAAACCAAGATCTAAAAACACCAGTAGCAAAAACTGAACACTCACAAACAATAAGAGTGAAAACTAGAGTGTTCTAAACAATATAGTGGAGCGTGTTTCTCTCCAAACAAGAATTCTAGGATCCAACCATTTATTACAGGAAATCATACAAAACAAACCAGAAAGCAAAATAAAATGACGCTCCAAGAATAACACATATTATGTGAGTCTTCATTAGCGGGGTTAGTGCATCAAATAAATAAATCCACTTGGTTCAACTTTAACACAATAAAACACTCAATTTTAACATTAGCTATTGTCAGAACTTATTTTAAATCTCTCCCCCTCAACAGAACAGAAAAATAAAAAGATTAAGAGACAAATGCTAACAAATGTAGAAATCTGTCAAAACAGAACAGACTGTAAAGATGATTTTTTCCGAGCCACTTCCGTAGCTCAACTGAAAACGTCTCAACCAATGGTAGTTAGATAACAATCTGGGGAAAGTGCCAATTTTGTTTAGGAATTTTCTTATACTCTGGCTGAGAGATACCAGTTTTACGGTGGAGCATAAAATCTGGAAAGAAATCAACAAATGGCACTTACTTTCAAATAGAGGTTACTCTTGGCATAAAAATAAAAAGGATAAAAGTGGTTCCTACAATGTTAAAAACTTCCAAGACTCAAATAAAAAAAACAAAATATAAAACATACGGAAAACAAGATAAAACAAGGTGAGTTGCCTCCCACAAGCGATTTTCTTTACTGCCTTTTGGCTAGACATGTTATTTTAAGGCACATTATTTGTATAATACAATGGAACAAAACACATAAAACATATTTTTAGCTGAGAAGCTTCCATAAGAAGATTTACATTGTTTCCATCGGCATGAACACTGTTGAGGGTCGACACCTACTTCATGAATGCCCACCTTCTTAATCACTTCCCTTTTTTGAAAGGTTTTAAGATAACAAGCACAACTATGTTTTTTTTTTTGCAATCCATGTTCCCGACCAATAAAGAGGATAGAAAAAAAACACAAAATTGAAAGCAAAACCAAAAGAAATTTAAAACTAAAGTAAATAATAACAAGACAGTTCTCCCATGGCTCTTTCTTTATAGCGATTATGATAGGCTTAGTAATAATAAAAGAAGCTCACATAGAATAAGAATTGAAGCAAAAGAGAGCGTAAAGAAGAAAATATGGAACACATTTAAGTCAACCCACTTTCTATAGATGGAAAATTGTAAAGAAATAAATCAAAGAGGCACATAGTAGCAAGCATAGGAAGGTAAAACAAGAGTAACTTCAAAACTTTCCACAAAAAGAGGTGTTTTAGTAACATGAAAATTCCTACAAACATATTTTCCTCTCTCATAATAATTTTCAGTGGCATCATGAACAAACTTAACAATATAACTATCACACAAAACATGTTTTCATGATCTGCAAGCACATAATTCATATCAAGCTCCAAAATAGTGGGATCAAAATTTAAAATCATGACCTCTTCCAACCCACTTTTAGCAAAATTATAACAGGATGATTGATCACTCTCAATAGGTATGGGACTCCTTCTAGCTGAAGTGATTGCTTTGTGTGCAACGGACAAATGTATTAAGAAAAATACATAACTTAAGCAATAATTCCCATTCGTATACAAGAAAATTGTTGTTTTCTCCCTAGTGGCAATAACACATCCCCCACCTGTCACGTTTTTGTCACTAGAGCATAGATGAAAAGAAGGCATGAGCCCACTATCTAGCATCTAGACCCCTTCTTCGAGATGCATACAGTTACGTGATCAAGGTAACGACACACATCAGAGAGTATTGCAATAACACATTAAAACACTATAAAGATATAAATGAAGCTTCTAATATAATGACATGAACAAAATAATCATAAGGACATGGTTCATCAGATCCCAGCAAACACAACACATAGCATTTCATAAGATGGATCGCAATCATGTAGGGCGGCTCATGAGAACATTGTATTTATAATCAATGGGGAGAGAGTACCAACTAGCTACCGCTATGAACCCGTAGTCTATGGGGGAACTACTCACAAAGCATCATGGAGGTAGAACGGTTGATGGAGATGGATCCGAGGGCACCTCCCATCCCTGCAGAGTGCCAGAACAGAGGCTTATATCCCCCGAATTAGGGTTTTGGATGGCCATGGAGCTCGGACGCGTTTCTGGAGAAAAAAATCCTCCGGTAGTTGATGTTTTTAGGTCAAGGGGGTATTTCTGGGCCAAGAGGCAACATGAGGCGGTTCCCAAGGCCACGAGATGACCTCATGGCGCGGCCTAGGCCCCATCCGCTCCTAGGGGTCATCTGGTGGCTGTGGGCCCCCCCTCTAGCTCTCCTTTAGACTATATCTTTTTTCTAGGAAAAAATAATATCCGTAACTTTTTAGGACATTTGGCGAATATTTTCTTCAAGTCTTTTCTCAAACATAAGAACATCATAAAACATGAACTGGATCTGGGCATCTTGTTAATAGAGTAGTCCATGAAAACATCCGGAAATCGAAGGAAAACATGTAGAAAACATGGAAGAACATAAAGAAAAACAAGCATGGAGCATAAAAATTATAGATAAGTTTGGGACGTATGATAGACTTAAATGGTTTAAATGAGTCTAGCATGGTGGTGTATAAGTTTTACTTCCTCTGTCCTAGTTCATAGGGCATTGATGCAATTTTGTGGACCCTATATGTTTGCTAATTAGAGTATCTCCGGCCGTGCATGCTCCTCCTGTGATCTGCCGGCGCTGAAATGGGCCGCTTGTGGGACTGCCGACACTAATTTTTGGCTAGGGCAGCGGCGGCTCCCAGCCGTGACCCATGAGGAGACAATTTTTTTGAATACACTCAAATTTGACGGAAATTCACTCAAATTGGATGAAATATAGGCAATTTCATTAATATTTGGAGAGTTCATTACATAGATAAGTGTTCTACTAATCATGATGTTATCATTTTGAATTATTCAGGTTGCAACCTGTTTGTTAGAATGTAACAATAAGTTCAGTTGGAGAACTAGATGTGCTTAGGATTTTCTTATGTTTGGCTTATATACAATCTAGGATGGTTAATTCAGAATCAACATAAATTGTGTGTTTTAATATTTTATATTATGTATAGATTGATTATACAGTGGTTCACTTGTGGAAATTTAAATACGATTTGTTTAGGCCAAACTAAAGTGGTTAATTGCAGAAGCTAAAGCAAAACTTGAGAAAACAGTCAGCCCCTAATTTTGCTTGCTTGCAGGTATTATGGATGACTCTTTGCACGTTTATTATCTTGAAACTATTGCTTGCAAGCCTTTCTAAATTTTTTTCACCTGAAGTGTTCATAATGGTTTATAAAGTGGAATGCACAACTGTTGTTTAGTCTTGTAGTCTATTTGACAAGGGATGGTGAAACTGAATGTGCAAAAGGTATGTTCAAGTGTATGTTGATCTCAAGTTTAATGATAAGCTCAAGTGTATGTTGGTTTTAAAATCAAAATTGTGTTTATTTTGTTGCAATGGCAAAGGTCTCAATTATATTGTGTATGTTGTTTCTGTTGTGTGACTTGGTGGCATTTTTATTTCTAGAAATTCAAATGAGTTGCCTAAAATTTTGATTAATGTCTGTTTTGGCAAAAAATTGGGAACTCCTAGGTCAATAAATTAGCAAAGGTCATGCCGGGTTTTTAGTAAATTTTTTTACTAACTAGTTGCATTTTTTTATTTAGTGTGAACATGTCGACCACACACAACAAATACGAGGGTGATACTTTTAAGCCATTCTAGGAGCTACTCAAGGAGACGGAAGAAGGTCGGGGCGACGACTATGTGGAGATGGCTAATGTCGACATCGAGGAAGAGATCGATGACAATCAAATAGATGATGACGGTGGCGCCGCGGATGCCGGAAACACCACCTCTAGTGGAGCTAGGGATGACACCGCCGGTGGCGGTGAACGCACAAATAATGGCCAACCGAGGAAGCAACAGAGGGATTGGTGCAACAACATGCTCGACACCATCCGGGAAGCATTTACGGTATCCAAATCGGGTGCACGGTCCGGGACACCATCTCGATCAAAACTGGGAACCTAAGGAGCTGTAACCTAGAGAACTTGCGCGAACTCCTCTTTCCAAAGCTACGCACATGGTACAAGTTAACAAATGACGAGAATTACAATAGCACCGATCTCAATGGGAATCCAATAAAAAAATCGTCATCATGAATATTAGCATCACCTTGAGCAGTTGAAAAGTTCGGGTGAAGAACCTGATGGAAAAATATAAAACTTTCATGGACATCAGGGCGAAAGAGTCGTTGATCAATGAAGCTTACCTCCGGGAGTTCAAGGCCAAGTGCGAGTCTAAAACAGGCAAGGTCTTCAGTAAATGGGGGAAGGACATGTGGGATCTGAACATATGTATCCACCATTTTGGATCCGACGGTTACAAAGGGAAGGAGCCCATTTGGGAGAAGGAGGACGCCCAACGTGAAAAAACAAAAAAGAAAACCCCTAAGCGAAGTACAAAGACAAGCGGACCCAAAACTTTGTCAGGGCCTGGTACAATCTAGACCGGAAAACCAAGGAATTAACTGGAGATTCGAGGTGAAGGACTTTGAGGAATTTCTGGTAAGGAATAAACCACCTTAATTAGCTTCAGAGGATCAAGTCGATTGTATTCTAATTAATGAAGCCAAATTTTCTTAACGGTTCGGGTTCCTTCTACAGGCAAAACAATACGCTAGTGGGGGGTCTCAGAGCTCCTCGTCTTAGGAGTGGACAACGCTCGTGCGAAGGGGGAACTCTTTTAACTGGGAAATAAACTGGGCGAAGAGGAAGCCAAAGGGCACTTAGCCGTCAGCTGGCCGTCTTATCGATTTTCGCGGGTCCAGGAAAATGGGGGAGTACTATAAGGACAACACGATGACGCGAAAGGAGAAGGGGCTCCAGCAAACTCGTGAGGTTCAATACCTAAGGCAAAAAGTGGACCAGAATCCACAGCTGTTCGAGGACAAGGTGTCAAAGAGGCTCAGTGAAATCATTCCTGCCTTTTTGGCGGGGTTAGGAAAATGTGAAGCAGGGTCGACAGGGGTCAACCCCGATTCCCAACTTTACCGATATGAACTCAAGAACATGGCGGCGCCCACTCCGCCAGCCTACACAGTGGCGCTAGACGTATTTTTAACTCCCGCCCAAGAAGAAATATGCCCACTAAAACTGTAAATGAGCAAAGAAAACCAGTGGGACTGAAAGCTTTAGCAATTAGCCCAATGGTTCAAGGGAAATTAGGATTACTAATCAAAATTTCATCCCTGCATAACAGACAAAAGGAAACACAAACAGACAAAAAATGAGGTTTTAGGAGGGACAAAGAAGTAAAATTAACGGACAAAAAAGATGAGGCAAGCTTACAGAACATACTTCCTGATATGGCCCTTCGTCAGTCTGCACACTACAAAGTATAGTTGATGAGGACATCCCTAGCTCTTCACCTATTATTACACATGATAAGGTTGATGTCCAAGATAAGGAAGTGAGGCTTGGTCCTATGACAAGATCAAGGACCAAACTATTCGAACAACAGGTGAATTCACTCCTACTTGACTATAATGTTTATAATTGTGAGAACTTTATACTACCTAAATCTATGCATCTATGTATGATCAGGTTTATTGATAACACAAACATACTTGGAGGAGAACATCAAGAGGAGCTGGAAAACAAGATCACCATGGAGAAAACAAACATACAAGGAGGTGAAAATAAGCATGCCATGGTGAAAACAAGCATAGAAGATGGTGAAAACAAAAGCACATGTGTGGAAAACAACTACTAGATTGTTATTCCACACTCGGAGATGGTGAAAACAAGAGGAGGGCGCCCACAATGGATATCAATGCGCCACATATAGTTATATTTGTGTTACACATGGTTTGTATACCATTATGGCCGCACCCCTTAATGGTGGGTCGGTTTGTATCAAGTTGGGTCGGTTTGGTTGCACCCAAACCAACTATTGAGTCCTAGGTTGAGTCCTATTTGGGTTGGGCTTGTGTGCTTGCGCAAGGGCACTTGTGTCCGCACCCAAAACCCTCATTAAATAGCTAGGATCCAAGTCATAGCAATTAGACTATATTAAAATCAAAACCCTAGACCTCTAGATTGAAATCGCTTGTAATCCTTCATCTGGAAGTTCATCTGCAAACTTTTTGTGTTACCTGTTGTTCCAATGGGATAAAGACGGTACAGGACCACTTGTAGTCGGTGGATTACTTGTGCAAGAGTGTGGAGTTGAGAATATCCTTGGGGTTGCAAGCTGTTGCATTTGCATCAGGGATCAGCCGGGAGAGTTTTCAGTGGCGCACTATTTATCATACCAAAGTTATATGTGAGTTCATCGAGAAGATTGGGCCACCCCTTATCATCTTGGTATCATATTTACAGGTTGCCTCGGTGAGTTATCATCTATCCCTTAGATTTGAGTGTTTTTATTCCTATCCAGAAAATTGCCCCACAAAAATAGGTCTAGTTCATTGCCATAGCCGTAGATTCACCTTAGTTTCAATTACTAGTTGTTGTTTTTGTGTTTGATTTTTTGTTTCTTTTTCTATTTTTAGTTTTCTTATTTTCGGCTAGGGCTCATATCCAAAAACTACAAAAAAAATCTGATCGGGTGCTGTTTTGTTACTCCAATCCGAGTCCAACTCGAATTCCTGTCGTGGCACCAAATTGTGCTGATCCGCTGCCGCCGCTCTGCTGTCCTGCCGTGTACTGAACCCAACTCGGAGTCAAACTCCCTGTCACGCACTGACAAAACCACCCCCGCGTACCGCAGCACGCTTAACACTCGCTCCACCCGCGCACTGCCGCGACACGGCTTTGCGCCAAAACGCTGCCGCGCCTACTCGATGATGTCGTACGCTGCTGCCGCGTGCTGTTCACCCATGCGCGCAGTTTTCCACCGTCACGCGCTTACCAATTCCCGTAACGCACGCGCGCGCGCTGCCTTGGCACCAAAATTTGCAGTTTCTCTGCCGTGGTGAAAAATTTCTGACGTGAGTTGTTTTCTGCTATTTTCACCTAGTTTTCTTTTGTTATTTCATGTTATTCTTCTTAGGATTCATATATCCAATCCTTGTGAACCTATCCACAGCCTTTCTACAGCATATTTAATAGGAACTTGCCCACAAGTATAGCTATTTTTGTGCTCTGACAGGATGCTCATTATCGTCGCTACCATTGTGTTCACTTGTTCTTTGGTTCATATTGCTCCTAGTTGTGTTTAAGGCCATTGCAAAAATACAAAAAAATAGAAAAAGAGAAAAAGTATATAAAAAAAGAGAGAAAACAGAAAATTGCAAAGAGGTCGAAGTGATATTGTTGCTTACTAGTGGAGCTTGCCATTGTGACACTTGGTTTTTCATTGAGCAATCTTGTGCCTGTATATTGTGAGCCTAGCTAGCGACTTTCTAGAGCATTGCAAAATCTCATCCATATATTTTCTTTGCCACATTTGTCTCCATTATTGGTGTGTGTTTCCTTGGGTATTTTTATATCATCACAAAACAGCAAATAGGACTTGTTACTTTGGTGATTGTTAGGTATCCATACCAAGCCCCACTAAATAACCGGTTTGCCTTTGTGAGAGTAAAAACCCTGGGTATTCTCTTCTTCACATCAAACTACATTAATTGCCTCTACTTGTTGGTAAGTATTTCTATTCACTTTGGAACGGTAAGATAACTCAATTGTCTTGCTAGTTGTGGAGTGAGCTGTGAGAGAACACCACCTATTGATAGTTATTCCTGTTTTCACTAACCTACTAATGGATCTCTCTAGTGATGCTATTGTACAGCAAAAGAAGGACCATAAGAAAGGAGTGAATTGGAGGGAGTATGAGGCACTCCGAGATGTGTTGACAAACCAAGTGAGAGACAACCACAAAGATCTTGAGAAATTTGTGACTGATGTGTGTGATCCCCTATATGAAGCAATGCAAGCCATGGAGAATAAAGTGGGGGAGACACATAAGTTGGCTGAGACCAATAATGAGCAAGTGAATACCATACAAAATTCCATTGCTACATTGACTAGTCAACTTGATGCTCTTCAAAATTTGATCGCACAAAGATTTCCTGTTCATGATGATGGTAATGCTAGTGTGCATAGTGATGCAAATAAAGGTTTTGAAGCTCATGATGAGGTGGAAAATAATGGTGGCCGTGAAGTTAGAGGGGAGAGAGGCCGAGGAGGTTTTCAAGGCCGAGCAAGGTGTGTTCCTAATAATGTTATTCCTGAAAATCATAGAGAGGAAGATGCTTTGGGCAAACCAAAATTCTCAATTCCATCTTTCAGTTTTGATGCCATGGATGTGGAAGAATATTTGCTATGGGAGCTCAAGATTGAAAAATTGTGGCGTTTGCATGATTACACTGAGGACAGGAAAATAAAATTGGTTTCTTCTGAATTTGATTGATATGCTCTTCGTTTGTGGGATACTACTGTGAGACAAAGACATGAAGATGGAGAATTACCCATTATTACTTGGGCTACTATGAAGAGAGTCATGAGGGACAGATTTGTACCACCAAATTATATAAGAAATCAATTTGATCAATTGCAACAATTGAGGCAAGGTTCTATGACTGTTGATGCTTATTATCAGGAGATGGAATTGATTATGCAAAGAGCACGTGTGAGAGAGCAATTGGAGCAAACAATGCAACGTTTCCTTTCAGGTTTGAATTACAAGATCAAAGGCATTGTTAGACATCACCAATATCATGATATGCATGAATTATTGCACCATGCTAGAGAGGCCGAATCACATATCAATGAGGAGGCTAAAATAACAACAAGAATAAGGGGCAGATTTCCCTTGAGATCATCTTCTATGGCTAGTACACCACCTCCACAATCTGTTAGTCGTGGTGTTTCATCATCCAAGACCGAGCCTAGTACTTCTATTGCAAAGAAATCTTCACAACCAGCAGCTAGTACCACGGGTTCAAGTGCATCCACAGCAAGAAACAGGGATATGTCATGTCATACATGTGGAGGAAAAGGCCACTTTAAGAGGGATTGCCCTAATACTAAAATCATGATTGTTAATGAGCACAATGAGTATGAGACAGGAGATGATGTTGATCCTAATGATGATGATGATGATGATGATGGCTATTTGAGTGATTCTCCATTGGATGCTTATGCTACTTCTATGCCATCTATTATTTGCACACAAAAATCTTTGAGTGTTATTCCTAGTCCTAAAAATCAAAGGTGCAATTTATTTCAAACCAAGGTTTTTATTGGTCCTAATATGGCTTGCAAAGTCATTATTGATGGAGGGAGTTGCAGGAATTTGGCTAGCAAAGATCTATGTGCAAAGCTAAATCTGAAATATTTACCACACCCTTGTCCTTATCATATACAACGGTTGAGTAGCACTGGGGAGATGAAAGTGAGCCATATGGTGCGTGTGGAATTTCTAATTGGTCCTTATAAGGATTCTATTGAGTTTGATGTGGTTCCTATGAATGTTTGCCACTTATTATAGGGCAGACCATGGCAATTCGACAGGAGTGTGAAGCATGAAGGGAGAGCCAATACTTATGAGTTGAATCACCATGGGAGAACTATTATTCTGAGGCCTATGACACCACATCAAATTGTAAATGAGTCTCATTCCAAAATAGAAGTGAAAATTGAAAAATAGAGTGAGAGGGATGAGGGAAACAAAATTCACAAGCTGTGGGTAGTAGTAGTCAAAACAATTCGAGTGGTAAAAATAAAAATAAGAGAGAGAGCCTATTATGCATGTTAGCCACTAAGTAGGATTTGAGGGAATTTAGGGAGGATCCTACACTAGTCCCTATTGTGCTTGTTCACAAGGGAGAGATTTTGGTTTCTAATGACATGACCCCTATTTATCTTGGTGTTTCTAATGTGTTGCAGAAATTTGATGGTGTTTTTATAGGAGAAATTCCCTCGGGGCTGCCACCATTGAGAGGGATTGAGCACCAAATTGATTTGATTCCTGGATCATCTTTGCCAAACCGAGCCCCTTATAGAACACATCCACAAGAAACAAAAGAGATACAGAAACAAGTACAAGAGCTCCTAGACAAAGGTTATATCTGAATCAGTCTTTCTCCTTGTGATGTTCCTGTTATTTTAGTCCCTAAGAAAGATGGTACTTGGCGCATGTGTGTAGATTTTAGAGCAATTAACAACATCACTATTCGTTATCGTCATCCTATACCACGGTTGGAAGACATGTTAGATGAATTAAGTGGTGCTTTTGTTTTCTCTAAAATTGATTTGTGTAGTGGTTACCATCAAAGAAGAATGAAAGAGGGAGATGAGTGGAAAACAACATTCAAACCAAAATTTGGTTTATATGAATGGTTAGTGATGCCTTTTGGTTTAACTAATGCACCTAGTACTTTCATGAGACTAATGAACCATGTTTTGAGAGAATTTATTGGTAAATTTGTGGTAGTTTATTTTGATGATATTCTCATATATAGCCACAATGAACATGAGCATATTGATCATATTAGACAAGTCTTGCATGTGTTAAGAGAAAATAAATTATATGGTAATCTTGAGAAGTGCACTTTTTGCAAAGACAATGTCATATTTCTGGGATATGTAGTTTCTAAGCATGGAATTCAAGTAGATACATCAAAAATTGAAGCAATTCAAAATTGGCCTATTCCAACTAATGTGAGTCAAGTTAGAAGTTTTAATGGTCTTGCTGGTTTTTATAGAAGATTTGTGAAAGATTTTAGTACCATTGCTGCACCATTAAATGATCTAACTGAAAAGGGAGTAGATTTCGAGCGGGGGGTTGCTCAAGATATTGCTTTTGATACATTAAAACAAAAATTTATTTCGGCCCCATTATTAATGCTTCCAAGTTTTGATAAACAATTTGAGATTGAGTGTGATGCTAGTGGCATAGGTATTGGAGGTGTGTTAATGCAAGAGAAGAAACCTATTTCTTATTTTTATGAAAAATTGAATGGTGCACTATTGAATTATTCTGTTTATGATAAAAAATTATATGCCATTGTGAGAGTTTTAGAGGTGTGGAAACATTATTTGTGGCCTAAAGAATTTATTGTACATTCTGATCATGAAGCATTAAAATTCTTAAAGTGCCAATCTAATTTTAATAAGAGACATGCTAAATGGGTTGAATTCATAGAATCTTGTCCATACATCATTAAACACAAGAAGGGATTGGATAACGTAGTTGTTGATGCTTTATCAAGAAAAAAATGCTACTCTCCACATTAGAGTTCAAAGTTTCGGGTTTGGAGGGTATTAGAGAATTATATGCTGCGGATAAAGAATTTTTCATGCCATTTGCTAAATGTACTAATGTTAAGGCGTGGGATAAATTTCACATACATGATGGGTTCCTATTTCGGGCTAACAAATTATGTATTCCCGAGTGTTCTTTGCGTTTGTTTAGTGCAGGAATCTCATAGTGGAGGATTAATGGGACACTTTGGACGTGAGAAAACATTGCTTATGTTGGCTAAAAAAAATTATTGGGCACATATGAGGAGAGATGTGTATTACTTGCAATAAGGCCAAATCCAAATTGAATCCCCACGGGTTGTATATTCCATTGCCTACACCAACTACACCATGGGAAGATATAAGTATGGATTTTGTGCTAGGCTTACCAAGGACAAAAAGGGGGCATGATTCTATCTTCATGGTAGTGGACAGATTCTCTAAGATGTCCCACTTCATTGCTTGCCACAAGAGTGATGATGCATCCCATATTGCTAATCTATTTTTCAGAGAGATAGTAAGATTACATGGAGTACCAAGGACTATTGTTTCTGATAGAGATGTGAATTTTATGAGCTACTTTTGGAAGACACTATGTGGGAAACTAGGAAGAAAGCTGCTGTTTTCAACAACATGTCACCCCCAAACTGATGGACAAATAGAGGTGGTTAATAGGACATTATCAACATTATGGAGAAGCATGATCAAGAAAAATTTGAGGGAGTGGGAGGAGTGCTTGCCTCATGTGGAATTTGCATATAATAGGGTTGTGCATTCAACTACTCAACTTTGTCCTTTTGAGGTAGTCTATGGTTTCAAACCCATTGCTCCACTTGATTTGCTACCACTTCCTATGCAAGAGAGAACAAATATGGAGGCATCAAAGAGAGCTGATTTTGTGAAGAAAATACATGAGAAAACAAAAGAGGCAATTGAGAAGAGAGGAAAACATGTGGCTGAAAGAGTAAACAAGAAGAGGAAGGAGGTGATATTTCGGCCAGGTAATATGGTGTGGGTGCATTTTAGAAAAGATAGATTTCCCACATTGTGCAAATAAAAGTTAATGCCTAGAGGTGCTGGTCCATATAGAGTGATTTCGAGGATCAATGACAACGCATACAAGATAGACCTTCCAATTGATGAGTTTGGTGTTAGTAATTCTTTTAATGTGGCTGATTTGACACCATACTATGGAGATGATCTTGCTGCATCGAGGTCGCCGCCTTTTCAAGAGGGGGAGGATGATGAGGACATCCCTAGCTGTTCACCTATTATTACACATGAAAAGGTGGTTGTCCAAGATAATGAAGTGAGGCTTGGTCCTATGACAAGATCAAGGACCAAACTATTAGAACAACAGGTGAATTCACTCCTACTTGACTATAATGTTTATAATTGTGAGAACTTTATACTACCTAAATCTATGCATCTATGTATGATCAGGTTTATTGATAACACAAACATAATTGGAGTAGAACATCAAGAGGAGCTGGAAAACAAGATCACCATGGAGAAAACAAACATACAGGGAGGTGAAAACAAGCATGCCATGGTGAAAACAAGCATAGAAGATGGTGAAAACAAATGCACAAGTGTGGAAAACAGCTACTACATTGTTATTCCACACTAGGAGATTGTGAAAACAAGAGGAGGGCGCCCACAATGGATATCAATGCGCCACATATAGTTATATTTGTGTTACACATGGTTTGTATACCATTATGGCTGCACCCCTTAATGGTGGGTCGGTTTGTATCAAGTTGGGTCGGTTTGGTTGCACCCAAACCAACTATTGAGTCCTAGGTTGAGTCCTATTCGGGTTGGGCTTGTGTGCTTGCGCAAGGGCACTTCTGGCCGCACCCAAAACCCTCCTTAAATAGCTAGGATCCGAGTCATAGCAATTACACTACGTTAAAATCAAAACCCTAGACCTCTAGATTGAAATCGCTTGTAAGCCTTTATCTGGAAGTTCATCTGCAAACTTTTCATGTTACCTGATGTTCCACTGGGAATAAGACGGTACAGGACCACTTGTAGTCTGTGAATGACTTGTGCAAGAGTGTGGAGTTGAGAATATCCTTGGCGTTGCTAGCTGTTGCATTTGCATCAGGGATCAGCCAGGAGAGTTTTCAGTGCCGCACTATTTATCATATCAAAGTTATCTGTGAGTTCATCGAGAAGATTGGGCCACCCCTTATCAATAGTTCTTTCATTTTCTCCCAAATTGGAGAAGCAGACAGTCGAGGACTTGGAGACGCGCTAAATACTGCATAAAACAGAATAAGAAAACATAAACGGGGAGTTCACTTACAGTATGCACAAAAAATATAAAAAAAGAGGTGTTCATCGAGTCCTGATAGAAAAAAGGAATGGTAAGTTCGTATAAACTTGTCTGTGTTTTATGTGTTTTCTTCTTCAACAACTTGTTAATTCGCAGGGGAGGCAACAAGTGAGTCTTCTCGAGAGACAGATTCATGGGCAACAATGGGGGATGCTCTCGCATGTGGTGACTGGTCGCTTTCTTGATCCGGCGCTACATCAGTGCCAGCTGGAACAGCAGTAGGCTGAGAGATTGGATCATGCACAACATCATCAATAGGGGGACTGTGTGCTGTAGCATATGCAATTGGCGCTATATCTAGAATAGTGTCGGAGGAAGTTGCGCCCGATGATTCATGCACCCCATCCGATGCGTCAAGAATTGCAAGATCACGCAATGGCTCATGCACTAGACCGGTGATGACCGCGGCGTCAGCGCCAACATCTGAATCATGCGCTGAATTGCGCACAAACACAACAAACTGATCAGCACCTACATCTAAAGATTCTTCGGTCCAGATGGGGTCAACAACCACTTTATATCTAATTCGTTCAGCTTCAGGTGATCCAACACCAGCCATTTCTCTGGCAGGTGATAATGTAGTTGTGGGTTCTTCCTCAATGCGCTATGCTACTGGAGAAGGTGTCAACAATTTGCTTGCAGCGGCTGAGTCACCATGTTCATGCCTAACAGAATCGTCGAATTTAGGCATGCCAAAGCTACGGTCGGCATCATCACCAAAATTGCCGATGTCCCCAAAATTTTCTTTTTAAAAACAATCCCGGTGTGGACACGTGACCTTGTGTACGGTTTCTAACATCTACATCATCACTATCACAATGCACTTTTTCTTCATCTCTTTTATCTTCATCGCCGTCAAGATTTTGAGCGGCCAATTCTTCAACTAATTTAGCTTCCATTTGAAAACAAAAAGAGAACACAAAAAAGTGGTCACAAAATGTACATACATATGCACAAGATAATGTCTGTGAAAAATGAGAAGTTCATGACAATGAAAAAGGGAACTTCATACATATGCAAAAGAGAAGTTCATTGCATTACCTCAGCGTCTGCGGCTGATTTCCCTAGGCCTGGACCATGAGGACTATCAGCGCGGACATGGTAAATATCTAGTTCACGAATTTGCCTCTCAATTGTATCAGCTTTCCTCTCAAATTGACCGCAAAACACGTCATGTTTTGCACCAAACTCGGAATACCCTGTACACAAACAGGATACCGCGAAGTGTCATAGCATCAAGAATCTTTTTATTGTGGCATGTGGCCTCCTTCATAATTTCTACACTAGGGCCATGGCCATCAGGAAATAGAATGCTAAGCCGATCAGCAGTTGTGGGATAGTATGAGACAGCTGTAACACCGGGGTTTTTCCCAAATTAGAAATTGTTTGTTTTGTTTTCTGCATCAATGACATCATGCATTACATCTCATTCAGCAACATATAATTTTTGTTCCTCAATAATTTTAATCACAAAAATAATTTTATTTTTATTTGAGCTCTTCTATTTTCCCAAACCATTTTTTCTGAAAATAATAAAACAAAAGAAAGAAAAAACCGTTTTGAGGCAGCTAGGCCAGCCCACCATCGAACCCATCTTCCAGCCCACCTCCCACAGAGCAGCCGACCTTCTATTCTTCTCCGTACGGACGGGCACGAGGAGAGCCTGACCCCCTCCCGTACCAAAACCATCACCGAACCACTCCTCCATGGTCCCCTCCACCAACTCCCCTCCTTTATCTACCCCATGGAGAACCCCAGGAACCCTAGCCACCTATCATGCATTCTCCTCTCTCTCCTCCAGCCGCCGACACCATCCTCCCTCCTCTGCTCCCTAGGTTCCCTGAATTTTTCTGACAGAGAAATAACACCGGAGGATCTCTCTGATGCCCAACGCCATGGTCTCCGTCAAGCCAAGCTAGGTGAGGGAATGGAACCGCCATGGTGTCCTCCATCTCTATGCTTGTTCCTTTCTATCTCATCTTGGTTGCAAGATTCTATAGTTTTACCACTGCATGGTAACCCAAAGAGAAAATTAACCACCCTCGAAGATAATTTGATTTTCTTGTGCACATCAAGTACAATGTAAGAAGAACTATGATCAATTTTTCTTAGAAGCCAAGCTCCGAACTGTCTGTTAACTTCAGTTAACTTCATCGACATTATGCCGCCAAGCCCCGTTTCATGAACCAGGCTCCTCTTCATCTCGTCAAACTTTTCAAAAATGTTAACAACACACTTGGGTTGGCATCTCGAATCAATCCGGGTGCTCTTGATGTTGTCTTTCACAGAACCCATTATTGACCTCGTTCGTCGGTATTTTTCTACCACGCGGGATGCACCATGTGACAACATACCTTTCCTGCATGAGTATAGCTGAGAATGCATCACCTGCAAAAGTAAAAACAAAGTCGAACATCAGCATTCACCTGTGAACACAACTAGATAGCTTCATACATATTCTTAAAGAAAAGCAAAGCTACATACACACTTGCCAATTCATACCGCGTGAGCACTCGTACCAGTCGTCGAAAAATAAAAGCTAGCTACATACCCTTGCCAAGCTAGCTACGTACCCTTGCCATAGATTAATACCAGGTGAGATTCGTTGTATACATGATTGGAACAAAAACAAAAAAGATTAATACCAAATGACTGCAGCATACCTGACTAACGGGAGTAGGCAGTGGTGATTGCTGGCCCATCTTCTCGCCGACGGGAGTATGTGGATGACTGTCGGCGGCCCACGGACACGAACGTGGATGAGTACAATTGTTGAATAATTAGGCATAATTTCCACGATTAATTCTAAAATATAAATCATAAAAAAATAAGCTATTAACATGTGAAACTCGAACATACTAGATGCAGCAGACAACATGAATAATAGCAACACGATCTCTCTAAACATGTAAACAGTAGACATGTTAAACAGACAGATAAGGACACAGATTCCGTACCGATCGTTTGTAGTAACGTTGTTGATGACAAAGTTGGCGATGACGGGTCAGAGTAGACGACGCTTGAGGCGATGGTACGCAGCACCGCCCGACTTGTTAGGCAGACAAGCCGTCGTGGAAGCAGCGAGCAGTCGCGCGAAGCGCTTCCCAAAAACCTAATTCGCCCTCTCCCGTACAGGATCACAAAGGCGACTGGTTCCGGAGACCTGCTCTCCCGTTCGCCGGTGGACGCCGGCGCTCGGGATGGAGTAGACTACGTTGGCGGCGCAAGGAACGAGGTGTGGCAAAACCTAGATTGGTTTTCGGTGTGTGTACAGCGCCCACGGTGCGCGTCTTTTATAATGCGGTTCGGAAAACCCTAACGCGTGCGACGTGGGAGGCCCACGCCGCACGTCCGAGTCGGTTGCAGCACGCGATTCGGGAGCGACCCGAACCGCCTCAGCTGTGACGCGTCCGTCACGACTACGAAATCGGTTTACCAAAACAGCAAAATAAACATAAGTATTGTCTCGGCTCGAGGCTCGATTCACGAAACGCGATCGCGACGTGTCGAGTCGAGACGAGCGAGCGGCGGAGGAGGAGGAGGAGGAGTGCGCGAGAGGCTCTCTTGTTCTCACTCACATACAATCCCTACAACACTCCACCTTATAAGGTGGTGTGCAACTCCTCAAACTTCCAATGTGGGACTAAACTTCCCACTCCCACCACTCACTTGTACACATGGGCCATTTTGAGATTTCAGGATTTGTCTATTGGGCTACCCACATATGGGCCCAATATTTTAGCTCACACATGGGCCAAAATTTCAGCAATCCCCCACCAGATCTCAAATGCCCATTTGAAGATTTGCCAATCCTCGCTACTTGTTTATATACCAGTGTTTCAGCAGAGACTGTTAAGTTGAACTTCCGCCTAGAACCTTAAGCTACATCTATCAGCAACTTGAACAATGGATTGTGCCTTGAATTGCAAGTTTTGTGCCAATAGACTTTACTCAAAGTCATAACTAGTACTTGGCTGCCAGTAGCCTACCCCGCGGGTGGAGCATATGCGTCATACTCCATGGTCTCTTCATGAGTTTACTAGAGATCACCCAAATCTCATAGACTGCGACGTTTATAGTCAGACTCACATAGGTGTGTTCTTTCAAGAATGCTCTGTAGGACAGCATCTTTGCTATAAATAGCCAACATAAACACATTAAGGCATATTGCCAACCTGCCTTACAGCTCTTTGAGAGTTATGCATCATCACTTAGAGAGGGTTTATCAAATACTCTCCTCAGTCAAACCAATAGCTTGTTCTTCCCAGGTCCTAATTCACGGGATCTCCGATCACATAGGTTGGGTTACCACTATGGTGTAACACTCACGGGTCTCATACCCATCTCCCTCGATGCACTATCTATCACATTACGTGATAGTCCCTTCGTAAAGGGATCTGCCAGGTTTTTGTCTGTTTGAATATACGTAACAGTAATTACTCCGGAGTTTCTCAATTTCCTGACAGACTTCAAACGTCTTTTGACGTGTCTTGATGACTTCGCATTATCCTTAGAACTGGTCACCTTGGCAATCACCGTTTGATTGTCACAGTTCATGCGGATAGCCGGTAATGGTTTCTCAACCACCGGCAAGTCCATCAAGAGCTCACGCAGCCATTCTGCCTCAACGGTGGCTGTATCTAAAGCAGTAAGTTCTGCTTCCATGGTTGACCTCGTCAATATGGTCTGTTTACAAGACCTCCATGAAACTGCGCCTCCTCCAAGAAGAAATGCATATCCACTTGTGGCGTAGAGCTCATCTACATCTGAGATCCAGTTAGAGTCACTATATCCCTCAAGCACAGCAGGGTGCCCTGAATAATGAATCCCATAGCTCATGGTACCATTCAGATAACGCATGACCCTTTCAAGTGCATGCCAATGATCATTACCCGGGTTTGACATGAACCTGCTCAATTTGCTCACAGCAAAAGAGATGTCAGGCCTCGTCGCGCTCGCAAGGTACATGAGTGAACCGATTATTTGAGAGTATCTCAATTGATCTTTCGTAATCCTCTTGTTCTTTCGAAGCGTCACGCTAGGATCATAAGGTGTTGGAGAAGGCTTTCTATCAATAAAGCCGAAACGGCTCAAGATCTTCTCAACATAGTGTGATTGCGTCAACGTAATCCCACTCTCATCCTTAATAAGCTTAATGTTCAGAATTACATCAGCTTCTCTCAGATCTTTCATATCAAAACACTTTGATAGAAAAGATTTGACCTCATTGATCACAATTATGCTTGTACCGAAAATCAGTATGTCGTCAACATACAAGCATAATATAACACTATCGCCCCCACCATGGCGGTAGTATACACACCTGTCAGCCTCATTAATGACAAAGCCCGCAGAAGTTAAAGTTCTGTCGAACTTCTCATGTCATTGCTTAGGTGCTTGTTTCAGTCCATACAAAGATTTTAACAATTTGCACACCTTTCTCTCTTCACCTTTTACCACAAACCCATCAGGCTGATCCATATAAATTTCCTCTTCCAACTCTCCGTTAAGGAAAGCTGTCTTTACGTCCATTTGATGAACGATAAGACCATAAGAGGCAACCAGGGAAAGTAGTACACGAATGCTGGTCAGTCTAGCAACAGGTGAATAGGTGTCAAAATAATCTTCGCCTTCTCGCTGAGTGTAGCCCTTGGCTACAAGCCGTGCCTTGTACTTCTCAATAGTACCATCGGGCCTTAGCTTCTTCTTGAACACCCACTTACAGCCCACTGGCTTACAACCATAAGGTCGTTCAGATAACTCCCACGTCCCATTAGAAAGAATGGAGTCCATCTCGTTATGGACAGCTTCTTTCCAGTCATCTGCATCTGGAGATGCAAATGCCTCTGCAATAGACGTAGGAGTATTGTCCACAAGGTACACAATGAAATCATCACCAAAGGATTTTTCAATCCTCTGTCTCTTACTCCGTTTAGGAGCTTCATTGTCATCCTTCTCAAGGACGTTCTCATCATGTGGTTGTTCAGTATGATCACTAGATGTACTAGATTCCGGAATTAATTCAAAAGAAAATTTAGCAAAGCTATGCATATCTTTCATAGGAAATATATTCTCAAAAAATGTTGCATCGCGAGATTCCATAATAGTATCAACATGCATAACAGGTACCTCGGATTTAACCACTAGAAATCTATAACCAATGCTACGCTGAGCATAACCTAGAAAGACACAATCCACTGTTTTCGGTCCGAGTTTGCGTTTCTTTGGAATTGGAACGTTGACTTTTGCCAAGCATCCCCAAGTACGCAAATAAGAAAGTGATGGTTTTCTCCCAACCCACTCCTCATAAGGGGTTTTCTCTTTATTCTTGTTAGGAACTTTATTCAGGACATGACACGAAGTCAATAGAGCCTCCCCCACCATGCCTTAGATAAACCAGCAGTGTCCAACATGGCATTCACCAAGTCAGTCAGCGTGCGGTTTTTCCTCTCAGCAATTCCGTTTGATTGTGGCGAATAGGTAGGCGTCCTCTCATGAATAATAGCGTGTTCCTCATAGAATTCATCAAACACTTTAGAGAAATACTCTCCACCATGATCCGACCTAAAATGCTTGATCTTTCTCTCTAATTGATTTTCAACTTCAGCCTTATAGATTTTAAAGTAGTCTAAAGCCTCATCTTTAGTTTGCAACAAATAAACATAGCAGAATCTAGTAGCATCATCAATGAGTGCCATGAAATATCTCTTTCCACCTTTTGTCAACACACCATTCATCTCACATAGATCAGAATGTATGAGTTCTAGAGGTGCCAAGTGTCTCTCCTCAGCTACCGTGTGAGGCTTCCGAGGTTGCTTAGATTGCACACAACTATGGCACTTAGAACCTTTGGCAATGGTGAAATTCGGAATTAAATTTAAAATGGATAGCCGCGACAGTAAACCAAAATTAACATGACATAAACGAGAGTGCCAAACACTAGCATCTGAATCAACGTTGCCACAAATATTGTTTACTGACTTATTGCAAAATTCGGAAAGAGAAAAGCGGAACAAGCCTCCGCACTCATAGCCTTTACCAATAAATTGTCCAAATCTCGACACAACTACTTTATTGGACTCAAACACTACTTTAAACCCATCTCTGCAAAGAAGGGAGCCGCTGACGAGATTCTTATTCATAGAAGGGACATGCTGCACGTTCCTCAGCTGCACGATCTTCCCCGAAGTAAACTTCAGATCTACCGTGCCAACACCACGAACAGAAGCATGTGACCCATTCCCCATTAGGACGGAAGAATCCCGTGCGACCTGATAAGAAGTGAACATAGAGATGTCAGCACACACATGAACATTAGCACCCGTATCAATCCACCAACATGGAGATTGAAGAACTGAAAGTACCATCGGTATATTACCGTACCCATCAGTGTTGCTAGCGGTCACCACGTTGACATTCTTGGAGCCTTTCTTCCCTTTCTTGTCTGCACGATCTGGGCAGTCCACAGAAAAGTGGCCGAGCGCTCCACACGTAAAGCACTCGAGCCCAGCTTTGTTCAGCACCTTCTTCTTCTTATTATTCTTAAAGGTAGTAGTGTTCACAGGACCATTGAACTGGGGCTTATAGTTCCCTTTGTTCTTGCTGTTATTCTTGACGTGATGATTTTTCTGCACCATATTGGCACTAGACTGCAAATCACCACCTCTCTCAGTTGTGTCCTTTGCCCGAGCTTTCTCCTCAACATCAAGAGACGCTATCAGATTTTCAGCCGATATCTCCTGTCTCTTATGTTTGAGAGATGTGGTGAAACTCCTCCATGAAGAAGGCAGTTTTGCTATAATGCATCATGCCACAAACTTATCAGGAATCACACACTTGAGCAGATCAAGCTCCTTCGCAATGCACTGTATCTCATGAGGCTGTTCGACTACAGAACGGTTATTCACCATCTTGTAGTCGTTAAAGCTCTCCATGATATACAGCTCACTGCCAGCATCGGACGCACCGAATTTAGTGTTCAGTGCATCCCAGAGCTCCTTAGCGTCTTCGATGTGCATATACACATCGCACAGACGTCCCTCCAGGACACTCAGAATACATCCTCTGAAATTATTATTGGCTTCCTTGAACTTATTCTGAACCTCGTCAGAAGCTCCTTCAGGAAGGCCATTCATAACAATGTCCCACACTTTCATGGACTGGAGCCACAGTTGGCTTCGCAGTTGCCATCTCTTAAAGGTGGTACCATTGAACTTTTCTGGTTTCATCGAATCACTTAAGTGGGCCATAGTCAGTTCAGGAAATTGCCTACAATTAGGTTTTTGGATTGTTGAATAATTAGGCATAATTTCCACGATTAATTCCAAAATATAAATCATAACAAAATAAGCTATTAACATGTGGAACTCGAACATACTAGATGCAGCAGACAACATGAATAATAGCAACACGATCTCTCTAAACATGTAAACAGTAGACATGTTAAACAGACAGATCAGGACACAGATTCCGTACCGATCGTTTGTAGTAACATTGTTGATGACAACGTTGGCGATGACGGGTCGGAGTAGACGACGCTTGAGGCGACGGTACGCAGCACCGCCCGACTTGTTAGGCAGACGAGCCGTCGTGGAAGCAGCGAGCAGTCGCGCGAAGCGCTTCCCAAAAACCTAATTCGCCCTCCCCCGTACAGGATCACAAAGGCGACTGGTTCCGGAGACCTGCTCTCCCGTTCGCCGGTGGACGCCGGTGCTCGGGATGGAGTAGACTATGTTGGCGGCGCAAGGAACGAGGTGTGGCAAAACCTAGATTGGTTTTCGGTGTGTGTACAGCGTCCACGGTGCGCGTCTTTTATAATGCGGTTCGGAAAACCCTAACGCGTGCGACGTGGGAGGCCCACGCCGCACGTCCGAGTCGGTTGCAGCACGCGATTCGGGAGAGACCCGAACCGCCTCAGCTGTGACGCGTCCGTCACGACTACGAAATCGGTTTTCCAAAACAGCAAAAATAAACATAAGTATTGTCTCGGCTCGAGGCTCGATTCACGAAACGCGATCGCGACGTGTCGTGTCGAGTCGAGTCGAGACGAGCGAGCGGCAGAGGAGGAGGAGGAGTGCGCGAGAGGCTCTCTTGTTCTCACTCACATACAATCCCTACAACACTCCACCTTATAAGGTGGTGTGCAACTCCTCAAACTTCCAATGTGGGACTAAACTTCCCACTCCCACCACTCACTTGTACACATGGGCCATTTTGAGATTTCAGGATTTGTCTATTGGGATACTGTCGCACCCGGACTTCTAGAGGATACTCGCAGTTCCGTTGAACAGTAGTTGATTGGATTACGGGGCTTACCGGCACCCGCATCTCTTACGAGTAGGCCAACACACGTATGTGTGACAACCAACCCCTACTGTTCATCGTCTACGTAAACCATCCCATAGAAATCAGGATGCTACCATTGACGTACTTCATACCATACACACATGGTACGTCAACGGCGTTTAACAGAATGATAGCACAACATATCTCTAAGACACAAAAGATTGAAATAAGTTGCAAATGGCTCTCACTAGAGCAGAGATAGCAAATACAATCATCCAGAGGACATATGTCCCAACATAACATCATTACATCTCAGCGGAAGCATTCAAAGGGTCTGAGTACAGACAAATCCAAATAGGCTTAAGAAGCCGGAAACGAAAAGACGGAGCCCATCCACGATGTCTCGGATCCTGCCCGGGTCCGCTATCTACTCTTCAGCAGCCTCGTCAAACTCCACGTAGTAGCCGTCACGGGGATCCTCGTAAGCGTAGTCTGCGGAAACCACAGCCCCAAAGGGGTCAGTACATAAACGTACTGGCAAGCAAGACTCACAATTCACCAAAGTGTAACCCGTCAGCACCAAGCACAGATGCCTTGGGTTCAACGGAAGAAAGGGGATATAAAAGATGCTGCAACTGGCTGCTCTAACCAACTACAGAGACATGCTACCACTTCCGGCTAACAGAAAGGAGATAAGATAGTGTATCGTAACCAACTATAACTTACTCCAAACAAACCCATCCTGGATCTCGCCCCTTATCCAAAGAGGCAATCCGAGGATAACTCACATGGTTGGATTAATGATGGTTCAAGTTATTGTGTCAATAATACTATTACTAGTCAAGTTATCATTAGTTAGGTGTAAATTGTTCTGAGTACTTGTTAGCCAGTACTTTCACCAAGTTAACCATAACCGCGGAAAACACGGCTTCTCGAGAAGATTTATCCCTGCAGGGGTGCACCAATTTAGCCGTACATGTAAGAATAACCCGCCAGATGGAAGGGCCCTTCCACCAAGCGGGGCACTCAACACAACTCAACTCTTCTTCGCATCAAGCCCAAAGCACCACGTGATGTGCGTGCGCGGCTAATCGAGCCCCACGAAGAAAAGGGGACCCTCATAGCACTGGAAGACCACGCCGCCCTAAATGCCGACTACAAAAGTTCCACCCTGGCCTCGGGTTCGTACCTGCATATGCGTGCATCAAATGGAAAGCCCGAACTAAGTGTGGCGATTTGGACGAGATGCGAATCGAATAAAATTGAGGGGGGCGCCCATACACGCTTCCCACATGCGGATAGTGCGCTCATCATGGATCAGTAGACAAGACCCTTTTCCTAATTAGGGTCGACACTAGCAGGCCTCAAAACCACGCCGGGCCTCCTGCCGGTGCCTTATCAGCAAATTATTATTACCTCAAAATTAACAGGTTGTTGTTTAACATCGAGCCCCAGAATATAATAGAATATGATAACAGAAAGTAACGGGTAACAGACTCGAGCAAAACAACCCTAAGCATGCTAGTAAGACACGGGCCCAAGCAACGGGTTATAGGTGTGGAGGTGAGGCAATATCAGGGTTCAGGGTATCATGTGATAGGTTCGTAACAGAAGCAAGGATTCATAGGGCTAGCAGAAATAGACAACGGAAAGTATCGGTATCCAATGTTGAAAGGAACACAATGGTTCATGTGAGTGATAACTTACCTGCAAACTCAGCAGCCTGGTACTGAGCTAGATCCTCAGAAGGGGTGTCGTAAGTATCGTCTGTCTCAACGTCTTCGTCTATTCGAGAAGAAGCAAACAAACAACGCAGAGAACAAACAATCAATAACATGGCATAATGCACAATCATGGAATGATGCATGTCAATTTAATGGATGCATCAAAATAAACTAGTTGACATGGTAACAACATGATTAAATGGACCCACATGCATTTTGGGGTTGCATATGAAAAGCCCATGAATTATGGTTGAAACAATTGTTTTACAACTGACCAACAGGTGAAAGTTGTTTAGTATGATGCATGGATGAGGAAAACAACAAAATAACAACAATAGAATCAATTGGAAATAAGGTTTACCAATTTAGAAATTTATTTATTAAGTTAGGGAATTTTTGGTTACTTAAAGGTGTCACACAAACATTTGTTGTTTTCAGCAATTTAAATTGTGCAAAACAGCTAACAAAGTTCATAATTGAAAAGAACACACAATTTTAGGTGGATTACATGTTTCAAATATTGAAAAAGGAATTAGGATGAATTTATTATGAATTAAACAAGATTAAACAAGTTTTAAATGAATTTAAAACAAGTTTGAATATTATTTGAATTTTATTTGTTCCAAACATAAACTCAAATTCATATTTGAAAAGTTTATGCTTTTCTAGTTTGAAAACATATTTTACATGTTCAAAAATATTTTAATTTGAGCAAGTTATGAATTTAGCAAATTTAAATGATTTAAACAAGGTTTAAATTATTTAAACAATTTTAATTATTCAAAACATGAAACAAAATTTATATTTGAAAAGGTGGTTTGAAATAGCATGGAAAACATATTTTATTTGCATTATTTGGATTAAGTATGAACTAGTTATGCCATTATTTAAATTACAAATGAATTGTTTGAATTTGAAATTTGGATGCATTTGAATTATTCAAAACAGAAAACAAATGGTTTAAATAGATAGCTAATTAAATTTGGTCCAACAAACATATTTTACTTTTATTATTTGGGTTTATAAAATAAAAGTTATTAGCAATTTAGTTTCAGGGACTAATCTGTAAAAGGAATAAGATTTAATTTAAAACAGAAAAGCTGAAAAACAAAATGTTACTCTGCAGTGGCTAGCCAATGCCACTGACAGAGGGCCCCAGGCGCCAACGTGGCAGCAGAGCGCACACAGCAGCTGACAGGGGGGCCACCCTGTCGGTGTGCTGCACAAAAATGTTGGGATAAATCCCGCGGGCGCCAGGGCTCGAACCCTGGGCTCCCGTGCGCGTACGCTGCGTGCAACCACTGCGCTGCTCTCGATCGTTTGACATTATAGGCTACGCAGGTGAGATTAGGTTCAGTTTCGCGAATCTGAATTTTAACTGAAGAAAAGCCTGAACTTTCGACAGAGAGAAACGTTGCCGGCGGCGAGCTGCTCGCGGTGCTGCCGTGTGCTGCCAGCTCGTGTGCGTGCTGGTGTGCTTGCGTTGGGCTGCGGATGTGTTCGTGCAGAGGGAGAGCAGGGAGGAGGAGGAGATCGTCTGCTCACTGTGATGAAACGGAGGGAAGCAGGCTCGGGCAGCATGACGGCGGCGACAGCGACGTGGTCGTGGACGACGGCGTGGATCCAGGCAGTCACGGGCGTCGTGGAAGTGTCGTCGAGGGAGAGGGACACACGGCGGTGCGATTCCCGCTGTCAGCCAGGGAGGAGGAGGTGCATGGCGGCGGTGGTCGTCGAAGATTCAGAGGAGGAGCTCTCCGGTGAGGTTGCAGAGGTGGAGGAACGGGGCAGAGATGGGGGAAACGGCGGCGAGCTCGAGGGAGGAGGGTGGCTGGTAGGTTAGGGCTGCTCGGGGGAGGCCTAGGGGGCTTTATAGGGGTCTAGGGGCGCGCGCGGCCGTTGCCTGAGCGCGGCGTCGACGTGGCGCCGGCGGATGCTCGCCGTACAGCGAGAAGAAAGAGAGGGGGGCTGCGCGAAGGGGTACCGGGCCAGGGAGTTGGGCTGGGCTGCTCCCCTGGCCCGTGTGAGCGTTTTCTTTTTATTTTATTTTGATTTTCTCCTCTGTTTTTTTTTTGCAGAAATGGAATAGGAAGAAAAGGATGAGTTTTAGGGTTAGGAAAAATTTAGAAAAATTTGGGTGAGTTAATTAGGTCAACATCAAACACTTGCCAATTTCTGTTTTCCAAATATTTCAAAATAACTTGTTGTTTGCAATTTGGTTCAAATTTGAATGAATTTGAATATTAAGTGATTATTGAAACAAAATTTTAAATAGGGTGAACCCTATTGGTTAATTAGAACAAATGATTAGAAAATGTTTTGGTAATTTCCATAATTTCCAATTGGGTGCTGTTTGTAAATGTGATTTGAATTTTGAATAACATTTGAATTAATTGATTGATTAAAAGCCACCATTTTTAATAGTTGAACCTTATGGATTAATTGGAAACAATTGGTTGTTTTTATTTGAACTTTTTATTTGAAAAGTTGTAACATAACAAGTATGAAACAAAGGTTTGAATATTGGTTTGAATTTGAAATAGAAAACAATTGAAAACAGATGCAAAACAAATGCAAACAATTCAATGAGTATGATGACATGATGCAAAACTTAAATAAAACAAGAATCAAACATGCTAGGGGTGGTTTTTCATACTTGGGATGTTACAGATACCCACATATGGGCCCAATATTTTAGCTCACACATGGGCCAAAATTTCAGCAACAACTTCATACCCATCCTTGGCCATAACGAAAGCTATGATCATAAGACGTGAGGGAACCTGCGTAGCAGGAGTATCCGGAGTTGACGATCGTTCCCGATCCATCTCGTCTACGTGAATTGATGGCCGACTGTCAGCAGCCTGCTGGATAGAAACTCGGCTGATCTTGACACCTGTGAAGATGGAGGAAGAGAGAAGTTGACGCAGTCGCCGGCGGCGTCGCCCAGCCGTAGGTGTAGATGCGATCATCCGGTTACGTTACTGAGAGCTTATGGAATCCGTGGAAAAAGGGTTCTGTTAGTCAACCGTGATTCAATACGTAGGGAATTACTCCCTCATTTCCATAATGTAAGTCTTTCTATCAAGCTAGTTTTAGCTTGCTAGAAATTCTTACATTATGGAACTGAGGGAGTAATAATTATTGAAAAACGAGAACTAATGTAACGGGTTTAGGCTGATCAACCCGATAGGGGGAGGACCTCCGTTGTGGATTGTGAGAGGAGTACATACTCCTAGGTGTATAGACTCATTTTCCTATGCGTACTTGTTTTCCTACGCTATTTGACACCGAGGGTATAGAATAGTTATTCTACACCCACTCTCTATCTTCACAACCGTATATAATTTTTATGTCACATAAATTTTGTTGTGTTCCTTATTTTGAGTAAAACGTACTAAAATATATCCATGACTTTTTATTTCCGTGACGGTACAAAAATATGAAAAAAAAATACGCATATTTACGCTATTTTTATGACTTATGTTTCTATTAATCGTAGTTTTTATTTTTTACGCCGATTTTTCTATTATGGTCATCATGAACGTAAATATTTACATACGTAATACAATATTTTGACTTAGCAACACAAAATAAAATCGATGATTAAAATGGTGTGGCCCACTACGAGATACCCTAGTGGTATGGTGAACCTTGTGATATGCACAAATCCAGTCTTGTGCATCCTACTTTGCTCACCAGAACCATCAGGGTTGTTTGCGTCTGTCCAACCTAAGTATGACGCACAAATCCGAATCATTTATGTTTACTTTGATATGTTTTCAGGAATGCCGATGACTAAAATGTTGTGGCACTGTGATACCTCGATGGCCTAGGGAGCCTTGTGATATGTCACAAATACAAGTCTTGTGGATCCTACTTGGCTCACTAAAACCATTAGGGTTGTTTATGTGCCCAACCAAAGTATGAGGCACACATCCAAGTCATTTTTGTTTGCTTCGGTGTTTTTTAGAGAATGCAGAGGATTTCAAAGTGTTGTGGCACTATCTGTGTGGTTATATATATGAGGCATACATTATTTTTGAGTTAGATTTATTTGATAAGTGTGTCTTCATATGATACTTTACATCTTCCTGCACCCATCATTTAATTATTATTGCGGATATGTTAACTCTTGCTTTCTGTTGCCTAATGTTGTATTTATTGTATTTAGATATGGCGAAGTAGTACATGGTGTTCAAAGGTAGTGTTCCAGGAGTCAGGATTCTACGACGCGTGGGGGCTATGAACCTGCCGGGTGTTGCGACTCTCCCAGACAACTGTTGAACACCTTTCACATTCGTTGTGAGAATTGCTTGGATTTTCTCTAGATTTTCCTCAATGCCTCTAGCAGACAGGAGCTACCCGAGTAAGTCTCCCTGATGCACTCCAAATGCGCATTTCTTCGGGTTCGGCTTGATCTGGTACTCATCCAGTGCTGGGAAGGTTTCGTGGAGGCCTTTTTGGATTTGACCACAATAACATCCATGTAAAATTGTGCATATCTATCAATTTGTGCCTTTAGGAAATTTTGCATCATCCGCTGATACGTGGAACCTCCGTTCTTCAACCCGAAGGGCATCGTGGTTTAGCAGCACACTCCTAAGGGGGTGATGAACGCGGTCTTCTCTTCGTCTTCCTTCTTCATGTAAATTTGATTGTACCCCGAGTATGCGTCAAGAAAGGAGAGTCGCTCACATACGGCAGTAAAGTTGATGATCTAATCAATGCGCGGCAATAGGAAATAATCCTTGGGGCAGTGCTTGTTTAATGAGATGTAATCGATGAACCTCCGCGGTACGTTAGTGTTTTTCTTGGCTACTAGCAAAGGATTTGCGAACCAAGTTGTTATTCTGATCTCTCGAATGAATTTTGTTGCTAGCAGTCTGTTAACATCTTATCATATTGTTCTTTGCTTTGGCTCTGAGTAACGTCGTGTGGATTGTTGTATTGGCTTGGCGTCATTGTAGATTTTGAGTGGGTCTCGGCGAATTTCCTGGGGACTCCTGGCATGTCCGTTGGGGCCCATGCAAAGATCTTCCAGTTCTCACAAAGAAATTCGACGAGGGCGCTTACCTGTTTGCTAGGCACGACGATTGTCTTTACTGGATCATTCGGGTGGACCTGGAGTGCTGTAGTGTCTTTCTTCATGTCGGATTCCATCTCGGGTGTTGTTTTTTGAGTCAGCGGGAGCAGCGAGTGGTCAGCTGTGGCTACTATATCTTCCAGTTCCTACTGCATCCCAAACGACTGTGATATCTTGTTGAAGTCGATGTCCCAACTGTCAGATTTCTTGTAATCTCCATACTGTTATGATTCCCTTGGGTCCTTGCATTTTGAGCATCAGGTACGCGTAACGGGGTATATCCATGAACCTTGCAAACACTGACCAGTCGAGTATGGTGTTGTACTATGACGGCCAGTCGACTAGCTCGAAGTCGAGCTTCTCCTTCCAGAAGTGGTCACGTTCTCCGAAAATTACCTCGAGTGCTATTTTCCCAAGGGCCGGATTGCCTCCTCGGGTACAATCTCGTGGAATGAGTTTTCTGGCTGCTTCTGGTTGTTCACCGGTATGTTCATCTGTTTGAACGTGTCAGAATATATGATGTTGATTTCACTTACTCCTTCCATGAAAATATGGCTGAGGTCATAGCCCATGATTTGGGCTTTGAGTACTAGTGCAGCCTTTCCTGGGTAGGGGACTCGAGGCAGGTGGTCAGCCCTGGAGAATGTGATGCTTGCGTCTGACAAATTCAGGAACTCAGGTGTTGCGGGGGTGATGTATCAGTCAAATTCACCTGCCTGGTGATGAGTTCCGGGCTCCTTTTAGATGGTGCACTTTTCTGTATCATGTACACCATTCCTTTTGGCTCTAGGTATCTATCCTCATATGGGTAACCCACTCTATACTGGTGCTGCACTGTTGTGTTCTGTTGTGCCCTGGTGCTGGTTGTGGTGGAGGTGGTGGCGGGGGTGGGGCACCTATTTTCATCGGAGGTGGTGGTGGCGCACCCACTGCTAATTCTCCTGGGACAGCGGGGAAACTAGCCTACTGAGCCTCTATCTTCTTCATGTATGATGCTTCCATGAGGAGTTGAAATCTGCGGCGGTCTTATAGCTTGTGGTTGGACGTGCGAACTCCATTCTCTTCTGCGTACATGTGGTTTGGGCAAGGTCATTCGAGTTGCTGCTCGATTGACATGGATGGCAGTCCATCTGCACGAATCTTTTGCAGCTGCCACTCTTGCTTCTGTTCTTTTCCACGCTGACGTTCCTGCTCTCGGTGTTGTTCGCGTCCCTGCCAATGGTAGTCGTTGCTGTGACTTCTTGAAAATTCTGTGGCTACCATCTCAGGTTCCATCTCGTCAAAGACACAGTTTTTGCGCTTCCTTCGTCATGCCGAGTCACAGGTGTATCTTCTACCTCCCTTGTTCGCATACAAGATGTCCATGCCATCTTCTTCGGGTGAGGGTGGGTGGGCGCTGTGCACTGACTCCTCGCCCTCTGCCCAACTATTCTCTATCTCCATGAGGTCGCTTATTGTTTTGACTCGAACCTTGCCGATGTACTTGAAGTCCATTCGGTGGAGTCCATCTCTGAATCCGGAAATTGTCGTTTCCTCTGAAATGTCTTTTGCAATGTTCTTTAGAGCAGTCCGGCATTGTATATATCCACGGATGTTCTCATTTGAACGATGTCTGCACGCCTTCAACTGCCCAATGGTTGCTAGTCGTTTGCGGGTGGATTTGAAGTTCTGCACGAAGTCGTACTCGAAGTCTTCCAAGCAGCTGTAGCTCTTTTTGGGTCGACTATTCAGCCAGTTTCTGGCGGCTGCCACGAGTTGTAGTTGAATGTACTGCATCGGTTGCCTTTCTGGAACCTAACGGCGATCAAGTAATCATCCCGCCAAGCCTCGGGTTCCTGGATGTTGTTGTAATTTGGGGGTTCGGCTGTCATCTTGAATCGCTTCGGCTTCCTAGCCTAGCGAATCTCGCGAGTAAAGTGTAACACCTGGGGTGTTACCCTAATAGGAAGTGTTTGTTTTTCTTTTTGCTTGCATCACATGCATCACATGAGCATTGCATTCTGTTTTTCAAAAAAACTCAAAATTCAAACACAATTAAAACTTTCCCACATGTTCAAACTTCCCAATTTCAAAATTGCAAATTAAACCACTCATTTGTTTTTCAAAAACAAGTTTGAAGTTGATTAATTCAAATGGCTTGTTAATAAAAAAAAATTCCCTTTTGTTAAAAACCCTAATGGCAAATTCCAAAAATTCAAATCAAATCAATCCTACCTATCATATTTTAATATGGGTTTAAAGATTAAAATTTGGCAAACAAATTAAATTAAATAATGTTTGCAAAATAGCTTAAGCTTATTAAATAGAATTTGTTTGTTTCCAAATTCCCAAACCAAACCTTATTTGAAATTCAACCTACCACTTAAAATCAAACTAACATTTTAAAATTTGAAATCATTCACTAACCTTTGCTTTTGATTATTGTTTGCAACTTAATAAAATTATTTATCAAATAAATACCCCAAACTCTATTTGGAAAATTCAACTAACTATTTTAAATCAAATTCAAACTTTCAAACTTGTGAAAAATACTGCTAACCTTTGCTTTCATTTTCTGTTTGAAAAGTAATAAAAATATTTAATAGAATAACCCTCCAAATTCTCTCCCTTTCCTCTTCCATCCTTTACAAAAAATGTGTTCATAAGGAAAAACAAAAAGAGAAAAAAATAAAAATAGAAGGAGAAGGGTGAGCTGAGAGAAGGGGCAGCCCACCCCATCCTTTCTATTTCTCCCCCAAGCCCATTTTTCTTCCAGCCCGTTACCTCTTTCTGTCGTCTTCCTCCCTCCCAACGTCAGCACAGTACGATCGCACCACCACCGCTCGATCATCCCCCCCCAACTCCGATGGCCTGCCGTACCTAGCTCGGTACTCCATAAAACCTACACCCCTCTGCCCTAGCCTCGCTAACCCTAGCCCCTCTCCAGCTAGCGCCGCCGTCCCCCTTCCTTTTCCCCGAGCTCCACTCTGTTCTGAAACTCTGCAGTCTGCAACCACCTCACAGAACACCATCGCCTCCCCTTAGCTCCGATCGCCACGGCCACCTCGAGGCAGCCCCGTGGTGGGGAATGGAACCGCCACGGTGCGGGCTACCTCCTCGTGTCCAGGGAGGGACACGGGACGCCCTCGATCGCCGGCGATCTTCCGCAACATCGCCGTCGACAACCTCCGTTCTGCCCCATCTACTGAACGACGACAACCACCCGGTGAGTGCCTCCCCTGTCCTTTCCCCTCTCCCTCCGTTCCCTCGAGCACACCTCACCCCACCGCACTCTCGCGAGCCCACCACCACCCGTCGTGCCCCGCCGGTGATCGCCTTCCGATCGATTGCCTGTCTGAAGTTCGCAGCAGCCCCGCGTCTGTCAGTTTCGACAGTTAACTCGCGGAAGCAACTACAAAACCCAACACCTACCTTACCTGACAGCAACCACCGATCAGCGCACTGGTAGCGAGTCCGTGCGCGCAGCGAAGCATCCCGGGGTCGATCCCCCGCGGGCGCAACCCCCCTTTTTCGATTTTCTTCCGCGCAGCAGGGCCCACTGGTCATAGACCGCGGTGCCCTGTCACCCTCCAACCGCGCCCACGCAGCGCCAGCGTGGCCTGGGCCCTCTGTCAGTGGCTGTGTACAGCCACTGCAGAGTAACAAAAGGTTTTTAATTTTTCTGTTTTACTTTTCAGCCCTTAAAAATTACAGATTAGTCCTCTATCTTAAATTGATAATAACTTTCAAAATATAACTCTAAATAACAAAAGTAAAATATGTTTATTGTTCTAAATTAAATTGTCTACCCAACTATGCCATTTGTTTTCTGTTTTGAACTTTCAAAATGCAATTCAAATTTGAATTCAAATAATTCAATTGTAATTTGCTAAATTGCATAACTAAATCATAATAAATCCAAATCATGCAAATAAAATATGTTTTCCATGCTATTTCAAATAACCTTTTCAAATATAAATTTTGTTTCATGGTTTGAATAATTTAAATTGCCTAAATAATTTACTACTTGTTTAATTCATTTAAATTTGATAAAATCATAACTTGCTCAAAATAAAATAATTTTGAACATGCAAAATATGTTTTCAAACCATCAAAGTCTAAACTTTTCAAATATGAATTTGAATTTATGTTTTGGACAAATAAAATTCAAATAATATTCAAACTTGAATTAAATTCAATTAAAACTTGTTTAATCTTGATTAATTCATAATTAAATCATTGTAATTCCTTTTTCATTAATTGAAACATGTAATCCACCTAAAATTTTGTGTTCTAATCAAATATGAACTTTGTTGTCTGTTTTGAACAATTAAACTTGATGAAAACAACAATTGTTTGTGTGACACCCTTAAGGAACCAAAATTTTCTAACTTAATAAATAAATTTCTAAAATTGGTAAACCTTATTTCCAACTGGTTCTATTGTTGTTATTTTGCTGTTTTCCTCATCCATGCATCATGCTAATCCACCTTCACCTGTTGATTAGTTGGAAAACAATTGTTTCAACCATAATCCCTGGGCTTTTCATATGCAAACTCAAATTGCATATGGGTCCATTTAAATCTGTTTATCATGTCAACTAGTTTATTTCTATGCATCAATTAAATTGTCATGCATCCATATCTTGATCATGCTGGATCTTTTGCCGTAGTAGTAATTGTTGCATCCGGTGTTTGTTCGAGGTTCATTGCTTCTTCCCGGATAGGATGTTGAGATGATGTGAGCAACGACAAGTTCTGCTACCTTGCGGGATCTCAGGCAAGTATACTTACTTGCTGCCAAATGGCTGCCTTTCATCACTTGTTACCGATTCTTTCCATTGTTCTTATTCCAGCCTTATGAATCGTTGCTTGTGTTCGATCCTATCACATGTTACCCTTTTACCCTGATATAGCCTCACCTCCACACCTAAAACCCCGTTGCTTGTTGCTCGTGTCTTACTAGCATGCTTAGGGTTGTTTATGCTCGAGTCTGATGTTCGTTATTTCTGTTACCATATTTATTGTGTTCTGGGACTCGAAGTTGAAACAACAATCATGTTAATGTTATGGGTAATAATAATTTGATGATAAGGCACCGGCAGGAGGCCCGGCGTGGTTTTGAAGCCTGCTAGTGTCGACCCTAATTAGGAAAAGGGTCTTGTCTACTGATCCATGATGAGCGCACTAACCGCATGTGGGAAGCGAGTATGGGCGCCCCCCTCAACTTGATTCGATTCGCATCTCGTCCAAATCGCCACACTTAGTTCGGGCTTTCCATTTGCTGCACGCATATGCAGGTACGAACCCTTGGCGCCAGGGTGGAACTTTTGTAGTCGGCATTTAGGGCAGCGTGGTCTTCCAGTGCTATGAGGGTCCCCCTTTTCTTCGTGGGGGCTCGATTAGCCGCGCACGCACAGCACGTGGCGCTTTGGGCTTGATGCGAAGAAGAGTTGAGTTGTGTTGAGTACCTCGCTTGGTGGGTTGATCCCCCGTCTGGCGGGTTATTCTTACGTGTACGGCCAAATTTGTGCAACCCTGCAGGGATAATCTTCTCGAGAAGCCGTGTTTTCCGCGGTTATGGATTACTTGGTGAAAGTACTGGCTAACAAGTACTCAGGACAACTTAAACCTAATGATTGACAATCTTACACCCAATGATTAACAACTTGACTAGTAATAGGCTTATTGACACAATAATCTGAACCATCATTAATCCAACTGTGTGAGTTATCCTCGGATTGCTTCTTCGGATAAGGGGCGAGATCCAGGATGGGTTTGTTTGAAGTTATCTTTCAGTTGGTTACAATACTCGATCTTATCTTCTTTCTGTTAGTCGGAAGTTGTAGTATCTCTCTGTAGTTGGTTAGTGCAGCCCGCTGTCGCTTATTTGCAATAACCCCTTCCTTTCCGTTGATCCCAAAGTATTTGTATCTTGTGATGACTGGCTACGCCGGTATCTTGTGAGTATGGTTTATCCACTTGCCAGTACTTAACCGTACTGACCCACGAATCCTTTTTCGTGGCTGCATATTCAACATTGCAGTCAACAGGTTTGAAGTCTGACGACGTTAGCTTGGGAATCCCTCCGGCTTGGCCTGGGCAGGGATTGGACGCTCTCGGTTATCTTCAGGACTCTTAGTCCAATTTGTATCTTGTCCGTAGACGGACGATATGTTGTTTCCTCCGCTGTTATTTGGATCTTTGTATTTGTATCAGTTGTATCCCTGGCTCGTTTGAGTCATCTTGTATCTATCTGTTTCTGTTGTAATTGTGGAATATTCGTGAACTGTTGTAATGTTATCATAAGTGGCAACCTGGAATCGGTTATTATGCGGTTTTGGCGGGAATGCTGAAATCTGCATAGTGCCCGATCTCGGGGCGTCACAAATGGTATCAGAGCCTTGGTTCCGATTCCCGATATTGTTTCGATACGAATGGTTATCGAAGCAACGGGTCCGCAAAGCCTGTAGGATAACCTAGCTAACGGTCCTTGTTTCTAGAGTGTCGAAAAACTATTTCTGCTAAACTATTTTGGAAAACCTCTCAATAGGATTCTTGTTTTTCTCCTTATCCCTATTCTATTTCCCCTCCCATCTTGTTTGTTTTGGGGTCTCCCCCCTTGTCTATCTTTCTAAGTGTTAGGATCCTACGTGGGTGGACGTTTTCTGAGCCCTTAACCTAATAGGTTCGATCATCGGAAGATTCCTGGTGGAAGAACATCGTCGTCACTCCGAGAAAGAATTCCTTGTTAGTGGTGTCGAGGAGATCAACTGGAAGCACGAAGAATCGGTAGTCGAACTTCTTTCCCCTCCCGGGTTAGCAGGTGGATTGCGAGGGCACAATCCCTTGTTAGTGGTGTCGTCTGTAACACCTCGGGTGTTACCCTAATAGGAAGTGTTTGTTTTTCTTTTTGCTTGCATCACATGCATCACATGAGCATTGCATTCTGTTTTTCAAAACAACTCAAAATTCAAACACAATTAAAACTTTCCCACATGTTCAAACTTCCCAATTTCAAAATTGCAAATTAAACCACTCATTTGTTTTTCAAAAACAAGTTTGAAGTTGATTAATTCAAATGGCTTGTTAATAAAAAAAAATTCCCTTTTGCTAAAAACCCTAATGGCAAATTCCAAAAATTCAAATCAAATCAATCCTACCTATCATATTTTAATATGGGTTTAAAGATTAAAATTTGGCAAACAAATTAAATTAAATAATGTTTGCAAAATAGCTTAAGCTTATTAAATAGAATTTGTTTGTTTCCAAATTCCCAAACCAAACCTTATTTGAAATTCAACCTACCACTTAAAATCAAACTAACATTTTAAAATTTGAAATCATTAACTAACCTTTGCTTTTGATTATTGTTTGCAACTTAATAAAATTATTTATCAAATAAATACCCCAAACTCTATTTGGAAAATTCAACTAACTATTTTAAATCAAATTCAAACTTTAAAACTTGTGAAAAATACTGCTAACCTTTGCTTTCATTTTCTGCTTGAAAAGTAATAAAAATATTTAATAGAATAACCCTCCAAATTCTCTCCCTTTCCTCTTCCATCCTTTACAAAAAATGTGTTCATAAGGAAAAACAAAAAGAGAAAAAAATAAAAATAGAAGGAGAAGGGTGAGCTGAGAGAAGGGGCAGCCCACCCCATCCTTTCTATTTCTCCCCCAAGCCCATTTTTCTTCCAGCCCGTTACCTCTTTCTGTCGTCTTCCTCCCTCCCAACGTCAGCACAGTACGATCGCACCACCACCGCTCGATCATCCCCCCCCCCAACTCCGATGGCCTGCCGTACCTAGCTCGGTACTCCATAAAACCTACACCCCTCTGCCCTAGCCTCGCTAACCCTAGCCCCTCTCCAG
This sequence comes from Alopecurus myosuroides, assembly GCA_028641055.1. NCBI lineage: Eukaryota > Viridiplantae > Streptophyta > Magnoliopsida > Poales > Poaceae > Alopecurus > Alopecurus myosuroides. Next base: position 112,448,689 of record CM054063.1, on the reverse strand, counting down.
CTAGCGCCGCCATCCCCCTTCCTTTTCCCCGAGCTCCACTCTGTTCTGAAACTCTGCAGTCTGCAACCACCTCACAGAACACCATCGCCTCCCCTTAGCTCCGATCGCCACGGCCACCTCGAGGCAGCCCCGTGGTGGGGAATGGAACCGCCACAGTGCGGGCTACCTCCTCGTGTCCAGGGAGGGACACGGGATGCCCTCGATCGCCGGCGATCTTCCGCAACATCGCCGTCGACAACCTCCGTTCTGCCCCATCTACTGAACGACGACGACCACCCGGTGAGCGCCTCCCCTGTCCTTTCCCCTCTCCCTCCGTTCCCTCGAGCACACCTCACCCCACCGCACTCTCGCGAGCCCACCACCACCCGTCGTGCCCCGCCGGTGATCGCCTTCCGATCGATTGCCTGTCTGAAGTTCGCAGCAGCCCCGCATCTGTCAGTTTCGACAGTTAACTCGCGGAAGCAACTACAAAACCCAACACCTCCCTTACCTGACAGCAACCACCGATCAGCGCACTGGTAGCGAGTCCGTGCGCGCAGCGAAGCATCCCGGGGTCGATCCCCCGCGGGCGCAACCCCCCTTTTTCGATTTTCTTCCGCGCAGCAGGGCCCACTGGTCATAGACCGCGGTGCCCTGTCACCCTCCAACCGCGCCCACGCAACGCCAGCGTGGCCTGGGCCCTCTGTCAGTGGCTGTGTACAGCCACTGCAGAGTAACAAAAGGTTTTTAATTTTTCTGTTTTACTTTTCAGCCCTTAAAAATTACAGATTAGTCCTCTATCTTAAATTGATAATAACTTTCAAAATATAACTCTAAATAACAAAAGTAAAATATGTTTATTGTTCTAAATTAAATTGTCTACCCAACTATGCCATTTGTTTTCTGTTTTGAACTTTCAAAATGCAATTCAAATTTGAATTCAAATAATTCAATTGTAATTTGCTAAATTGCATAACTAAATCATAATAAATCCAAATCATGCAAATAAAATATGTTTTCCATGCTATTTCAAATAACCTTTTCAAATATAAATTTTGTTTCATGGTTTGAATAATTTAAATTGCCTAAATAATTTACTACTTGTTTAATTCATTTAAATTTGATAAAATCATAACTTGCTCAAAATAAAATAATTTTGAACATGCAAAATATGTTTTCAAACCATCAAAGTCTAAACTTTTCAAATATGAATTTGAATTTATGTTTTGGACAAATAAAATTCAAATAATATTCAAACTTGAATTAAATTCAATTAAAACTTGTTTAATCTTGATTAATTCATAATTAAATCATTGTAATTCCTTTTTCATTAATTGAAACATGTTATCCACCTAAAATTTTGTGTTCTAATCAAATATGAACTTTGTTATCTGTTTTGAACAATTAAACTTGATGAAAACAACAATTGTTTGTGTGACACCCTTAAGGAACCAAAATTTTCTAACTTAATAAATAAATTTCTAAAATTGGTAAACCTTATTTCCAACTGGTTCTATTGTTGTTATTTTGCTGTTTTCCTCATCCATGCATCATGCTAATCCACCTTCACCTGTTGATTAGTTGGAAAACAATTGTTTCAACCATAATCCCTGGGCTTTTCATAAGCAAACTCAAATTGCATATGGGTCCATTTAAATCTGTTTATCATGTCAACTAGTTTATTTCTATGCATCAATTAAATTGTCATGCATCCATATCTTGATCATGCTGGATCTTTTGCCGTAGTAGTAATTGTTGCATCCGGTGTTTGTTCGAGGTTCATTGCTTCTTCCCGGATAGGACGTTGAGATGATGTGAGCAACGACAAGTTCTGCTACCTTGCGGGATCTCAGGCAAGTATACTCACTTGCTGCCAAATGGCTGCCTTTCATCACTTGTTACCGATTCTTTCCATTGTTCTTATTCCAGCCTTATGAATCGTTGCTTGTGTTCGATCCTATCACATGTTACCCTTTTACCCTGATATAGCCTCACCTCCACACCTAAAACCCCGTTGCTTGTTGCCCGTGTCTTACTAGCATGCTTAGGGTTGTTTATGCTCGAGTCTGCTGTTCGTTATTTCTGTTACCATATTTATTGTGTTCTGGGACTCGAAGTTGAAACAACAATCATGTTAATGTTATGGGTAATAATAATTTGATGATAAGGCACCGGCAGGAGGCCCGGCGTGGTTTTGAAGCCTGCTAGTGTCGACCCTAATTAGGAAAAGGGTCTTGTCTACTGATCCATGATGAGCGCACTAACCGCATGTGGGAAGCGAGTATGGGCGCCCCCCTCAACTTGATTCGATTCGCATCTCGTCCAAATCGCCACACTTAGTTCGGGCTTTCCATTTGCTGCACGCATATGCAGGTACGAACCCTTGGCGCCAGGGTGGAACTTTTGTAGTCGGCATTTAGGGCAGCGTGGTCTTCCAGTGCTATGAGGGTCCCCCTTTTCTTCGTGGGGGCTCGATTAGCCGCGCACGCACAGCACGTGGCGCTTTGGGCTTGATGCGAAGAAGAGTTGAGTTGTGTTGAGTACCTCGCTTGGTGGGTTGATCCCCCGTCTGGCGGGTTATTCTTACGTGTACGGCCAAATTGGTGCAACCCTGCAGGGATAATCTTCTCGAGAAGCCGTGTTTTCCGCGGTTATGGATTACTTGGTGAAAGTACTGGCTAACAAGTACTCAGGACAACTTAAACCTAATGATTGACAATCTTACACCCAATGATTAACAACTTGACTAGTAATAGGCTTATTGACACAATAATCTGAACCATCATTAATCCAACTGTGTGAGTTATCCTCGGATTGCTTCTTCGGATAAGGGCGGGATCCAGGATGGGTTTGTTTGAAGTTATCTTTCAGTTGGTTACAATACTCGATCTTATCTTCTTTCTGTTAGTCGGAAGTTGTAGTATCTCTCTGTAGTTGGTTAGTGCAGCCCGCTGTCGCTTATTTGCAATAACCCCTTCCTTTCCGTTGATCCCAAAGTATTTGTATCTTGTGATGACTGGCTACGCCGGTATCTTGTGAGTATGGTTTATCCACTTGCCAGTACTTAACCGTACTGACCCACGAATCCTTTTTCGTGGCTGCATATTCAACATTGCAGTCAACAGGTTTGAAGTCTGACGACGTTAGCTTGGGAATCCCTCCGGCTCGGCCTGGGCAAGGATTGGACGCTCTCGGTTATCTTCAGGACTCTTAGTCCAATTTGTATCTTGTCCGTAGACGGACGATATGTTGTTTCCTCCGCTGTTATTTGGATCTTTGTATTTGTATCAGTTGTATCCCTGGCTCGTTTGAGTCATCTTGTATCTATCTGTTTCTGTTGTAATTGTGGAATATTCGTGAACTGTTGTAATGTTATCATAAGTGGCAACCTGGAATCGGTTATTATGCGGTTTTGGCGGGAATGCTGAAATCTGCATAGTGCCCGATCTCGGGGCGTCACATAAAGCAGGGTGGCCCACAAAGTTCTTTATCATTTGAATCAGGGGAGCTATGTCTCGACTGCTCCGCTCGGCTCCTACTAGCCCGCGGTTGTGTTTCTTCTGCAGCTCTTTCTCTGTGTAACATGTCCACCTTATTCTACGTGATTTTGATGTGCATGTCCTTCGGGTCCTCCTCGTAGCGTGCGGGCTAGCCGGGCTTTTGCTTTTTCTGGCCTCGTAGTTGCTGCCGCCACTCACGAGGTGGATTTCTCCCCTAACTCCGCACTTGCAATATTGAGGCCCTGAAGCATCTCTTCATGTACCACTCTATGGGGGTTTCCTGGAGTTGGACTTATCAACATCAGGTACGTTTGCACCTATAGGTGCCTCTCCTACGGTGTCTTGGGTACTATCTTTTCTGGTGGATTAGGTTTCTTCGGGTGGTGTTCGAAATCTAACGCCCTTTGGGTTCCTCCCATGGCGTCAGCTGTCATATCCGCCGTTCGGGGTCGTCGTTTGGGCACGGGTGGTTTTCGCACCCCGCTGCCAGTGGTTTCGGCTGCGTCTGTTTCTGTAGGGCACGCACTATCCAACTCGTTGTGTATTTTGTTCACTTTTTTCCTTTGTCTGCTCAGCGTGTAGCGGTAAGCTTCCCACTCTTCCGTGATAGCGTCCTTTGGAAGAGGAAGGCCTTGTTCGGCCAGGGTCGTGACCAACTTCATTATGTCGGCTGATTCGTGCACCAAAGGGCGGCCCTCCTTGTTTTCCTGTTTTTGGCCGCGAAGCCGAAGTCAATTGACCAGGCGGGCCCAACGAGTCCGCCATCATCGTCGTTCGGGTCCTTATCTCCGAGTGGCTGGGACTTTGGCGGATCATCCTCGAGTTTATCGCCTTCCTCGTCTGCCTCTCGTTGTATGAGGTGGAAGGCATGGACATTCTAACCATCGCAACAAAGTGAAGGTGGGGTCAGCGATGTAGGGGTGCTCGAGTTTTGCCTCCTCCTCGAGTAGTGCCCGCGAGATCCCTGCCCCGGTAGACCTCGTTGCTTGAAAGCGAGAGGAGTCCTCTAGGCGTAGTACCGTTGTGCAACTCACACGGGAGTTCAGGTCACCGAACGTGAGGTATATGCTTTCATCGATGGATTCGAACGTCGGGCGCATAGCGAGTGCTTGGTGAAGTCGGTCGACCCAAAACGGATCGAGTTTGCCCATATTGATGAGTCGTCGTTCGCCGAAAGTGAAGCTGAAGAAGCCTCAAGTCCAGCGCCCCAGAACCCCACGGTGGGAGCCAATGAAGAGGATGGTACCTTAACAATCACCATGGTGAGAGACCTGGGGTTTCGTAAGGGAAAAGACGCTGGTGGACTACTCGGCTAGATGGGTTACTTCCTGCCTGATTGATTATTTTGATGGGGTGAAAACATGTTATAGAGGTTTTCTCAGATTGGACCTGGCGTTGCTATCGAATAGGGTTACTTGTCCTGTTATGACCCCCTCCCGTCGTTTATATAGGTAGCCGGGTCCTGGGGGTTGTACATGAGCGGGACTCGATTGCGAGTCAGTTCTAATCATTTCCTGACTTTTTGGGCAAGTCCTTCCGTGTGCCTGTTTCAGCTTGGGCTCTGTGGCAGGCCTTAGTACAGTCGCCCACAGGCCCTCCCCAGGCGCCCCCTGATGGACTGCACCGGGTAGGCCTATCGTGGGTGGTCTTTCAGGTACCCCTACGTCAAGGACTTTGAAGGTCATGAAGTTTCCGATCTTGAGATTGTGACGCATATTGCAAAAGCTGGTCAGCCATTGCCAATGGCAGCACACCCATTGAAATCCACGACGCTTACCCTGCAGATGCGTCCAGTGTTGGTCTTCAGGATGATCTCTTTTGGGATGGTTCCTAAATATTCAAAGAAGGCAGGAGGAATTGGAAGCAAATCCAACCCAGATGCAGGGAGAATCTTTCAGAAACAGGTTGAAGACACCTCTCATGAATGTGACCGACAACAACCTTCCTCCTCTTCAAAGCACTCTGTTCACCACACATTATGGCGGCGTCTTTGCCCTTTTCTGACCGCAAAACAAAAAATTGGCAAAATTGTGAGTCCACCAGTTGCAATTGTACATAGCCTCATATTGAACGAGCACATCGGAGTTTTTCCAAGTGTCGAAACTAAAGGACCATGAGAAATGGACAAGTTTTGAACATTACATAAGGTCATTTAGACCAAACACCTGCAATTGTGATACATAGTTTGATCATTGGCCCTATAAAATTCTACAACAACCAATGGCCTCAGTGATCATAAACACACAAAAGGTTGTTGCAACTTTGCACCAGTAGACAAGTCAGCAAAAGCAAGTACAGGCCACCTCTATTTGTGACTAGTTCATGCTTCTCGCGACTGTCTGACAATGGTGTCCGAAACATCCTCATATACCAAATCTTTGGCTATAATAAGTAGCACACACAAGGAGATGACATTTGCATGACTAAGAGATATGCACAAGATATATGTTTGTACATTGTACAAGGTACTGCAAAATCCACCCCTGCATTTATGTTGTGCCACATTTTTATTATCAGCTTGGAGAAAAAATGCAGAAGACACATGAACAAACAGAACGCCTCATAAACAAGCTCACGAGAAATATTGCTAAGAAATGGATGCACGGTACCAAGAGTCGTGCACAATAATTATACTTGTACATCGCATAAGGTATAGTGGCGTCGGTTCTTGCACCTATACATGTGGCACATTATAGCATCGGCTTAATGACAATCTTGAATCCCCTAGACCCAAAAGATGATCTCCTAATACCATGAGCAATGACCAAAAATTCAATGTGTGCACAATATAAGATAAACAAGACACCTCTTGAGATACATTATGAGATATGTCCCAGCAAAAAATAGAAACAATGACACCAATTGAATACAAGACTCATCTAGCATTGGCCAAACAGTTTAAAAGTAGTGCCCACAAGATACTCATGCATACCTCATTGTATAAAGTGCATGGCCTTATAGGTACTCTCCTTGCCTTAACTGTGCATACAATCATCTGCTACAAAAAAAATGGACAATTCGAAATACAACAAGCAAAGAGAGCCGGGACCACCAGACCAAAGAAAAAAGCATACAAGAAATGTGCATCCAACTTTGGTCCAGTAGCCACGGCCTTGTCACGCAGTTGGGAATATGATTCATCACTGGACGAATATAACCAAGCCACAAAAACCTAAATCTAAGCCCTAACCCTAAATTTTTTTCCCAAATCTAGAAGCAATCTAACTAAAACATGCAGATCCGATGAAGTATTACAACAAAATAGACATAAATCAACGTGGACATTCATGGCTTAAACTACAACAATACCACAAGTATACACTTAGAACAAAATCGGCGAACAAGCTCCAAATATGAAACCGTAATGCAGACCGAACCCTAAAAGAGCGTAGATCTGTTCTGCACGTCAACCTATGACCATTTTCTTTCTATTCTGATCTACAAATCTAACCTACATAAGAGTGCATAAGGGGGTTCAAGAAGGTCTTACCGCCAATGATGAAGTGCGGTCGAGAAATACGAGATGCAACACGGTCGAGGACGGGATGGCTAGCCTTGCGCTTCCACCCCCACCGAAGATGTTAGCCACTGATTTATGGTCATGCCGAGATAATGGAACCGCCAGTAGAGAGATGTGAGAGAAGACGAGTGAGTGAACTGGGTAGGGAGAGTGAATGGTGAAAAGTTTTATAGCCCGTGTTCCCGATGGGACGCGGCGTCCCCCACCCTGCCCGACTCACCCAAGTTTTGCGTAGGAGAGGGTGGCTCCATGGAAACGGCCGATTCGGGCATTCCTCCCGGTCCTAGCTTTGAGTGCATTAAGGTTCGTGCACTCACAGAAACGCGGCACGGCCAGATAACCAAACAGCCCAAAAAACGAGTCCCCGGAGGCTGTATAGGCTCTCCGTGGGCAACCAATCACACCCTCAATGACCTGCGCATGACGCAGAACGGAGCAAAGCAACCAAATCGACTGCATCCGACATACGGTTTATTTTCACGGGCCCATAAATAAATTCGTTGCAAATGCCCAAACTAGTTTCAGTCAAGTGATGCCATTCTAGTAGACATAAGGTTTATTTTCACGGGGCCAGAAATAAATCCGTTGCAAATGTCCGAACTAGTTTCAGTAGTGATGCGAACCACAGAAATGAGAAACTTCCCTGATGTCAGCAGGAGGATGGCGGCAAGCAATGATGTCCTCTTGATGAAGAAAGTGGATGTGTACTTGTTCTAGTTTGTGGGACGACAGGCTGAAAATATATGAAACTATAGAAGGATATGGTTCTACGCTTTAGCATGCAAAGGCCAACGCCAATTTTTCAACTTGCATATAGCTATTACACACGTCACTTATTGACTTTGCTAGCTACTGTTGTTTCCCAGCTGCAGCGACGGTGCTTGAAGTCGACGATGATTCTACTTGACCACAAGCTCTTATAACTGCTTCGTTCTGAAAGCAAACATTGCAAAGTGTTACTGGCTTGGAATTAGTTCCAGAATAGGACATGGAAAGATTGTACAGTTAGGATGGAAATAAATCATGTCCATCAGCAACGTGAAACATAAATAATAAAATCACTACCATGATAATTTTGGAGTTCTGTAACAGATGTCCAAATGTCCAGAGTCATAGCACAATATCAAAGCTTGGTTAGAATTTTGCAGGGCCAAAATTCACAATTTGCAGGTCCAAAATTCACAAAAAGAGAGGAAAGCATAGGGCAGGGAAACCGGTATACCGATATACTTCTGAAGTAATAATAATAATATTTTGTGTGAAACAGGTAATACCGATATATTCCTCAAGAACGAATGAATCCTATATGGTTATGATGATGGTTTGATTTATTTGGGCACAACCCTTTCAAACTTCAATTTGATGCTTGATGATAGCCTCAACCTAATGTTATGTGTTTGCATGCCAACTGCCTGCCTAGAGCCAGTTTATCACTTCCTTTTACGCTTATGTGGCTCCGCAGCCCCTGAACGACAGTGGGATCCATCAAGGCACATGTTTCTCATAATAGAAATAATCTGTTAATCGTTGAACAACATTATAGAACTTCAAATACGTCATTTTCACTGGACGAAATCTCACCTAGAGACAGATGATTTGCAAAATGCAAGATTACCACACCCTAAATTAGAAAGCCTTACATTTAGCACAGGAGTTTTTACATGTTAAAGGTGCGCTATTTTAGGATTAGCATGAACAATCTTAAAAATATCTACTCCCTCATCCCTCCAATCAATATTAGTTTTTTTTTTAGCTTTTCTACTGTGAGGCAAACTGCCCCCCAGCCTTTTATTCAAAAAACCAACAGTTCACTGTACAGACAACCAAACCAAAGAGAAGCTAAGGAGCTGGAAAAGAAAAAACTAACACTCCCGGACTCACCTAACTATACAAGAGAGGCAAGCCAGGCCAAGAAGCTATCTAAAACCTTAGCCTTGATCCTGTGCTTGAGAAGGGACATGTCATGTATGAAGCCTAGCTTCCACTTAGAGAAAGAAGGAGATCCCTGATTGAAAATTTTGTCATTTCTCTGCAACCAAATGTGCCAACAAGCCATGACAACTATCTCCAAGAAGAAAGGCTGATTGAATTTCCTTTTTGTTTCATCAAGGATCTCCTGAACCTCTGCACCATTATGCCAAGCAATCTTTAAGAACTTCCAGATCCTTCTGCTGAAACTAGACTCAAAGAACAGATGAATCCTGTCCTCATATATTCTGTTGTCGCACAAAACACAATTGAAATCAGTGGTCACATTCCAGTGCCTCCTTTTCAGCAGATCTTTGGTGTTAATCCTATCCTTGAGCAGCAACAAGGCAAACACCTTTGTTTTCATGATGCAACTAGATTCTCACAACCAGGGAAAGACATTGGGGACAATCAATATTACTTGTTTGCTGGATCGGATGTATCTATCTCTAAAACATGTCTAGATACATCCAAATCAGTGACAATTAATATGGATCAGAGGGAGTACAAAATAATAAAACAGCTAATTTATGCTAACAAGACAAGTGTGAGGATGATCTAGTTCTGGCCAACTCAAGTCAGCCAAAAAACCAGAGATCAGGCCTTTACTTCTCGTTTCCATGTCCCCAGCTGCGCTAGCAAATAAAGGCAAAGTATATCCATGTCCTCAACAATGTGTGTGAAAGATGGTGAGGCTCAAGGGCAGGGTCAAGTCCTCTGTCACATGTATGAAGAGGTGAAAGGAGCAAGGAAATTCAAGGGACAGTGCTTCATGTGAGTGGAATGTGGCAAGACATTAATATTCCAAATAGATTTCCCTTGATTTATGTTCCCATTTGAAAACAAGTACATACGAAAACAAAATACATTTAATTAACTCTCTCCTGGCTAGAGCTTGATGCAATAGGCCCAACTAGACCAAAAATTACTTTTTTTTTTTACCAAAGCACAATAAATTTGGGATGCCACATAACAATGTGGACAAGTATTTTCTAACAATGCTCTTAAATAACTGAATACGAATACTGTAGGATCTTTACAGGCTACGAGATAAGACAATATATCAGGCATATCCTAAATCCTAGTACTTCTAATCCTGAATGAAATACCTACTTTCCTCAAGCACCAGATCTACAGCGGGGTATCCTACACATAACTTATGCAGTAAGTTGTCTATAAGTAGTCTATGTTTAGCCATAGTCATTTCTAAGTACAAGTTACAGATAACATCTGCACAACAGAAATAAACACTGTCCATAAGTTGTCTGTAAAAATCGTATGGACTCTGCATAGACTTTGCATTTTTTTTCCTCTCTCTGTTTCTCATCCTCCAAATCAGTGAAATTCATATGTGGCACTCTATAGACACCTACTGTGCATGCCTTAATAGATAAGACCTTAAGCTATCACCAACCGGAAAAACATGATAACTAAATGAGACAAGTACATGGGGTTGCAAACCCAGGGCTCCTGCTTGTAATAATTTGTTCAAGTATAGAATTAGTAGGACTTAGAATGATATCCCCATTGTAGGTTTAATGGTAGGAGAAAGTTAGGGGCTTCAAAATCACAAGTATAGGGTGTACTATTGCGTGTAAGTGGCATTGAAGGATATTACAGACAACATCTGCGCTTATTGATGGCCATGTGAGAGGAATAAAATCTCAGGAGTAGCTCGGAATGTAAATCTGGTTCCGAACACAAAAAGTTACAGCAAGATCCGCTAGTTCACATGCACCAAGCACCTGTTAAGATGTCCATTTTCTTGCTACGTTCATGGCTAAGCTTCACGATTTCTCGATTAATGAAAAAAAACGTATGCTAGAATCAAGCGCATACTTACATCAATTCAACTACAGGACGCAATCAACCTAACTGGCTGTCAAAATGATAATCACAATTCTATGCCAGATGTTGCCGTCTAAATAAACTAAGCATCGTATCAGTACAGCTTGAAGGTCATATGTCGAATGGCAAAGATTCAGGAGAACCAACGACTTGTCGATTTAGGTGATTCAGGCTAACCACACGAACCGCACATGAATCAGGGAGACAAAGAGATCATCCCAGAACGTTGCAATACGAAAGAAAAAGGAGGAGGGCTGATGGGTCCTGGTGTTACCTGCCAGAGGCGTTTTAGGCGTTTCTTGGCGTTGTTTTTGCGAGTAGTGGTGAGCTTGATCCGCTTCCATAACAGCCCCGGGGAGTCGTTCCTCTTCACCACCTCCAGCGCTCGCGTCGCCCAGAACGCTCCCGCGCCGCCGAACAGCCCGCCGCCCGCCATTGGTGAATCTGTCGGTTGCTTCTTCTTCTTGCTCAATTCTTCGGCGGCGGAGGAGGTTCGGCCGTTTAGGGCACGGTTTGCGTTCTGGACCTCCAGCTCTGATGGGCCTACAAACTGTCACATGAAGTGGGTTCTTTTATCTTTCTCCATTTGAACTAGATACATGAAGGGGGCCGAAGACTGGATCTAGCCCATGTGCATAGTCTTGCCCCAACTTATCGAGCTTTAATTTAACCTAGCCTCCTTTGAGCCTATTTTCTAACAAAAGTAAACTGAAATAAAAAACACACTTTAAAGATCTTTAAAAATAGGGGACAAACATATTCTAATGTTTCATATATCTGCAAAAGTTTCAAGGCGAAATAACATGTGTGGTGTTATATATGAAAAAAAAAATCAATACTTATTTATGGCAACAACATATCCTAAAATTTAGCATTGATTTTTTTTGTTGAGTGCACCAAAAATGTCATTTCATCGCGAAAATTCGCACATATATGAAACATTAGCATGTTTGATCCCCATTTTTTATTTATATTTTTTTATTTTATATTGGGTCAAAGGGGATTTTCTTTCAAAGTTTAGTTTCACGTAATTGCATGTCGCGTGGAAAAACTAGTTCTCTGATTTTTTTTTCCAGTTGATGAATGTCCAATTCTAGTCAAAGTATACCCAAAACTCTAGTATCTACTCACCTACAATGCTTCCCACCTCGGGTGAACAATGCTTTTCCGAAGGAGAAGCTGTGGTGAATTTATCGATGACGAGAATATCAATTTTAGGCCTGCTTTGTTATTTTCTACAAGCATTCACTTATCTTATTTCTCCGATGTAAAATCGTAGAATTGGCAAGAACTAGTTTTTTTTATCAAAGGTCGCCACATTCTTGAAGGCGTTTATCTCTCTAAGAAATTGTGCATTAAACCAAGAAAATTAGAGCTTGTTTGGCGTCCATCATTTCAGTTCATTTGGAAAGTGAAACGACAAGGTTAGGGATAGGAATCGACATTACATACAATAGGTATTTTTTAGAATTCCAAATGAAATGACATGTCTAATTCCATGATAGCCAAATAGGTTGAGTATGGAGTCACAAATGAATTTCATGATTCCGGCTTGAAATGATGGCTACCAAATGACCTCTTAAGGGTATCTTCTTAAAGCTTGATTTTGAGTAATATTTTGGTCGGTTATCGGGGTTTCCTTGGGAAAGTGCTTCTCCGCAAATTATTCGGCACATGGTGGGTCTACAAGATCCTTAGCTTGGTTCAAGGGGGTGAAAGAACATTTCTTGATCTCTTAGCTTTTTGTGTGTTAGATAACAACATTAGTGATGATGTAACACTATGTTAAGTGGTGCGGGTTTTAGAGATAAAATCCTACAAGTATTTGTCACCAAAAAGGTCAGAGAAAAGGCTTGGGATGCTCACTTCCAAAGCCAAAATATTTGGCCCAGAGCCATGTCGAGTGTTCGTAGTAAGATTCATGGCAGGGGGTGCCATAAGCCTGAGGTAGAAGATAGGGGTAGAACGTAGGGAAGTTGCGGGTGGCGGAAAACTCGGTTTACCCAGGTTCGATACGTCGCGGCAATGATGGCGTCCTACTCCTGCAATCTCATTAAATCAGGGCTAAATGTTGAAGTATACAAAGTACAACGTGAGTATGGATGTGTCTCTTGCCTCTAGAGTGGCTCTGGTCCGGCTTTATATAGATAGTTGTACTAAGGCTTACATAAAAAGAATCTATTCAGACTAGGGCTCTATCTCTAATCTTGGAAGCCAAGTAATCCTTCCTTTTCTCCAAAGAAGACTACGAATTAGACCGTCGTTCGGTCTTCTAGAATCCGGCTTTATGCGCGTCAGCCTGCTGGGCCACCCGGAGAAGCCTCCTGCTTCACCACTGATGACCCACAAGTATAGGGGTGTATCGCAGTACTTTCGATAAATAAGAGTGTCGAACCCAACGAGGAGCAGAAGGTGTTGACAAGCAGGTTGGATAAGGGATTCACTGTAAATACTAGCAAACAAGTTTTCTGGGATTTTTGATATAGTGGATAAATAAAGTACGAGTAAATTAAAGATAGTAATAACAATTGCAGCAAGTGTCTCAATCCTTTTTAGAGCAAAGGACAAGCCGGTTGATTTACTTATGATGACCAAACGTTCTTGAGGACACACGGGAATTTTGTCAAGTGCTTTCGCTTCCTACAGCCGATTAATCTTTATTATTTTGATAGATGTTGTGTGGGTGTACCTATGTTAATGCACTGCCCTTACTTGGACTAATACATACTTGTGATTATAAGCTTTGCAAGCATCCGCAACTACGAGAAAGTAATTTGGCACACCAGTAATTCTTCCTTTCTTACAAACACAATGCACATGACTTACCCATCTACTATCAGCAATAGGATAAATAATACCAGCATCAAGGAGTTTCAATACCTCATTTCTTACCACTTCCTTCATCATAGGAATTAAATGGCGTTGATGTTCAACAACTGGCTTTGCATCAGGTTCTATATTAATAGCATGCTGACATATAGCAGGGGAAATCCCTTTCAAATGATCAAGAGTATATCCAATAGCTCCTCGCAGTTTCTTCAATACTTTAAATAACCTTTCCTCTTCATTACCTGAAATTTTAGAACTAATAATAAAAGGATATGTTTTCTTATCATCAATATGAGCATATTTAAGATTATAAGGTAAAGGTTTTAATTCAAAAAGGGGGTCCTCTTTTGGTGGTGGTGTGGTACCCAAGTCTTCCACCTGTAAATTGTGTTTCAGCATCTCTGGTTGACGAAGAAGAATCTCGTCAATCTCATTTCTCTCTTCCATGAAGGCCTCACTTTCGTGGTCCTCCATGTATTGCTACAAAGCATTGTTAGGACCAAGAGCAATAGAGGCAAGTTGTTCAACTTTAAAATCTTCATTAGGCAATTCAGTTTCATAAGGAGTTTTAGCAAATTTAGAAAATTTAAACTCATAAGATTTTCCATCAAATTTAGTTAATATTTTCTTCTTCTTACAATCTATAACAGCACCACAGGTGTTCAATAAAGATCTACCAAAAATGATAGGACAAGTTTTACTAGCAGCTACACCTAGTACTAGAAAATTAGCATGATATTTAGTTTTACCACATTAAACTTCCATATCTCTAACAATACCAATCGGAGAGATAGTTTCTCTATTAGCAACCTGAATAACCACATCAATTTCTTCAAGTTCACAAGAACTAATTGCATGCATGATTTCTCTATAAAGCTCATAAGGAATAGCACTTGAACTTGCACCAATATCACATAAACCATAATAGCAATGATCACCTATCCTGACAGAAAGCACATGAACACTAGTTTTCCTAGATCTACTAGGATGTGAAACAATATTAGAAGCATCTTCGCAGAAGATAATGTGTCCATCTTCTACACTTTCAGTGACAAGATCCTTGACTATTGCTACTCTAGGTTCAACAGTTATTTGTTCATCAGGTTCTATAGATTTCTTCGTACTTTTATTAATCACACTAGCTATAATAGAATGTTCCTTTACCTTAACAGGGAAACACATTTTCTCAATATAAGGCTCAAGCACAACAGGATTAGCAGCATGAACTTCTATATTTTTAATAGGAACACAATTAACAGTATCTTTATAAGGTGCATGGTACTTGTTCCACTACTTTTTGGAAATATCAAGATAGGAGGAAAAAGCCTTAAAACAGTTTGCAAAAATTTGAGAGGCAAGGCATAAATAGCACTAACATTACAAAAATCATCGGTTCCCATAAATGATTTAATGAATTCATAATCATGATTTATACCTGACTTTCTACCTTTGTCATTCTCCCATACTTCAGTGTTTTCCTGAATACGGTCAAGAAGATCATGTTTAGCTTCTCCTTTCATACGTGTAAATGATCCATAACAAGAAGCATCCAATAAATCCTTATCATGAAGAGAGAGCCTCGCATAAAAATTATTAATAACAATATTACTGGGGAGTTCATGAATGGGACATTTGAGCATTAATAACTTCAATCTCCCCCACGCTTGGGCAATACTCTCTCCATCATGAGGCCGGAAATTATATATTTGATTCTGATCCTTATGAATCTCATTGTGAGGATGATAAGGGGTGTGATGTAGCCCACCGTATTCAACCAAGCACAACATCGATACACAACAAGGTGAACTCACTCCTATCTCCGTATGTTTCCGGTGACTTGGTGAACGGTGCTCTACCTCATGAAATACCCCTCTACATGCATAGGTGGAATCACCACCTGGAGACCCAAGATGGTGCCCAAGATGCTCAAGAACACATCCAAGAAGGTGCACATGAAGCTAGGAAGGAAGCGGGTGAAGACGGCGTCAAGATCGGAGCTCCGAGGTGGAAGAACGGAGGGAAAAGGGGGCTCCCGGCCTCACCCCCCAGCCAGGCCGGTCTCCCCCCCACCTCAGGCCGGCCACCTGGCCGAGCAGGCCGGCCTCCCCCTTCCCCACCCCGGCCTTAGGCCGACCTGCCCTCTCCTCAGGCCGGGCACCAGCCCGGGGGCGCCGGCCTCCCAGGCCGGGCCGGGCCGGACCCAGGCAGGGCGCCTGCCCCCACCCCGGCCTCACAGGCCGGCCTCCCAGGCCGCCCCCCCCGTTTTGTGCGGAAATGCCCCATTTTGGCTCCTTTTCACCCCACCTACCCCCTAGGCTATATAAGGGACCCCAGTGGCTAGATCTAAGGTTTAGGGATGATTTGAGAACTTCGGGCTTTGCCCTTGTATCCCTCTTGTGAGGTGACTCCTCTTACGAGGCTACTCCTATGTTGATGATGTTCATCTAGGACCGTATCAAGATTCACCACAACTACTTATCCTTTCCCTTCGTGGATTCCGTTAAGAGTTGCCAATCTCCCTCTCGTAGATCCTTGAGGTTCTATTGGCGTGGTGGACCGGCCACGGGTGTAAATTGGTTTCAATCAAGGTGAGTTCAGTTGGATCGATCGTCCCGTAGGCGGCCCTTGGGGTTTAGTTGACGGGAGATTTGGGGTTCTTCGGTTCTTGCTATTTATCTCCCTTTGCGTTTCCCCGTGTTTGCCCACGATTCCCCCTCGATTCCCCATCTCGTGTTCATCGTGTTCATCGCGTTCTTCGTGCGTTCTTCGTTCGTTCTTGTCGATTCGTGAAGATCGGGCCAACTTAGAGGTCAACACCTTCATCATCTGGTATCAAGAGCTAGATTGACACGAATCTGACACCCCACCCCCTCCCCTTCCACAATTTTCTTCTATCCACCATAAATTCGAAAATTTGACCAAAAATAGCCAAAAAGGATTTCGACCGATCTGTCGATTTGTTGAGTTTTTCGTGGTTTTGATCCATAGATTTGTTGCCAAAGACCATTCCCCACCTTTCTATTCAGCCACTTTTCCCGAATTTGTCCAAAAAAATTCTTGATTTGGGAGAAATTTCGAAATTGAGCAAAAATTTCAGAAAAATCATGCTCTTCGATTCTTGGACAGATTTTGTATCTTGTTTTTTTCTTTGTCGTCGTTGCTCCGATTTGAGTGAGACAAGTTCCTACGCGTCGCCATCGACATCACCTACGCAACTACATTAACGGATCCACACGACATCGACATCCACCGGCCGCAAGTCCGAGATCATCCACCGCATAGGTATAACTTGCTTCCGCTTGAACTAACCCCTCTCATTGTGTACCTTGCCCATTCGGACTAGCTCTTTTACATCGCTTGGCATCGCATTTGTGGCACCGAGAGTGCGATTTCTTGCGCTTGTGAGAGAATAGATTCGAGTAGGCATTGGCATTTGGGAATCATCTCCGCATCATCAAAAAGCGAAAAATCAAAAAAAAAGGAGAAAGAGCAAGAAGCAAAAAGAGCCAAAAGAAGCAAAGATCGATGCCAATTGCTTTCATTTGTAGGAACGAGTAGCTTACCATCGCAAAAGAAGAGAGAGTGACCGGTTGCCACATTGTGAATCTTGTTGCCTCTTGTACATTGCGGTTTGAGGTAGCGTCCTCCTTGCGTTGGTGTGGCATTGAGCTTAGTCTTCGATAGGTACATTTCGTCTCCGCTCGTCCATTGGCCGCACTAACCCCATTTATCCCTTGTGTGTGTGTGTTTTTAGTTTCCACCATATCATTTTCCTCCACTAGGATTGGTTTTCGTGCTAACTTTTCTTTGGTTCTTCTCTACGTTTTACAACACACTTTTCTTTGGATTTGTCGTTTTCCTCGCCACATTTCTAACCCATTTGCCTTCCACATATAGCGTGTGTGTTGTCGTTTGCGATTTTCTTTCGATCTTTTTGGACTCACTTTTGACATACCGCCCTACACCTCGGCTCGTCCACTAGCCTCAATACGACCAAAAAAAGGTAACGTTGGGTAAGTGTGACATCCATTTCATCATATCACCCTTGTGTGCTTGTTGAGATGGCTAGGGAAGGAGTACTCACAAGGCCGAGCTCGGAAGATCAAGAAACCTCTTTCTTCAACAACATTGGCTACCACAACTTCGTCAACCGCCATGAACACTTTCGGCTTTGCCAACTTGCTCGTGATGGATTGGAGCGTTTGGACCATCAACTTCAAGCTCGTCATTCTCGATTCAATGATCACATGGCGAGTATTGAAGGCAAAGTGACCATCCTCGCCAACCGCCATGGATCATCATCGACCTCCAAGTCACGACGAAATGGCAAGTCTCCACATGACCATCACCAAGCTCATCACCAAGACCGTCGCCATGATCATCACCACCATATGGGAGAGAGTGGTAACCCCACCTCACCGCATCCTCCACTACCGCGACGACATTGGTTTGAGCATTGCTCTCCATCACCACTACCTCGACCTCGACACCGACAAGGCCGTGGTGACCCTCTTCAAGATCACCCTCTACGACCGGATATTCTTCGTCACCCACCTTCTCCAAGCTCGACTCATGACATTGGTCTAAATGGCTTCGTGGATGGTGCTTGCCCATATTCAAGGCTTCCAAGGCAAAATGTGTGTCACCACCACAATGACCACCAAGACCAAGGCCATTATCAGGAAGGTGACCATGACATGGCTTCTAGTGAATGCCTCTCACAACTCAACCACCATGACCACCGGCGCCATCCTCTCCATCATGACCGCCCTCGCCAAACCAACGAGGATGACCCACATGAGCTTCCACCGCCTATCTTTGATGAAGACCCAAATGAGAGAGATTATCACCATCAAGCGAGTGCGAATGCTCCCTATGGCTTGTCTTTCCCCATCTTCGAGGAAGACCCCAATGAGCGTCCACTTCGACATCAACCAAGTGGGATTGCTCAATTTTCTACTTCACTTCCCATCTTTGATGAGGATCCCTATGAGCACCACCATCAACAACAACCAAGTGGGAATGCTCCAAATGATCTCTCACTTCCTCTCTTTGATGAAGACCCCTATGAGCGCCTACTTCAACCACAACTAAGCGCGGATGCTACTCATGACCTCTCATTTCCCATGTTTGATGAGGAACCTCTTGAGCAACCACGTTAACAACAAGCAAGTGAAGATGCTCCAAGTGACCTCTCACTTCCTATTTTTGATGAGGACCCACATGAGCGACCTCGTCAACAACAAGCAAATGGAGATGCTATCCATGATTCTTCTCCTCCAATATTGGATGAAGCACCACATCATCTAGGCCAAGGAATTCCACCGCCTCATCAAGGCCATGAACATAAAAACTTGAGCGCCCTTTTCCTCAATGTTCCAAGGTGCAAGGACCATGAGCGTCATCATCCATATGAGGAATGGGAGCCTCCACCTCATCTTCACCAAGATTGTGCTTTCTATTCGCACTCCGCCTTCGACAAGGATCAAGAACATCCTCGCGACAGACACTATGACACCACTACTTCATCGAGGCAAGAGGCGAGAGATACTTCTACACCAACACCCAACCACAACTTCCATGAGCGACCTACTTTGAGGAAGGACTATGGACTTCATGATGAAGCACATGAGCAAGGCCTACAACTCCATATATGCCATGATCCTCTTCCTTCTTCAACACATGAGGCGAGATTCACTTCACCACCGACACCATTACTCATCCACCTTGTTCGACATTCCATGAGGAAGAACTATGACCTTCATGATCAAGAGCATGAGCTTCCCTCATCGCCGCAAGCGCACCACCAACATCAAGAGTGTGAAGCTTTTCCTCCCATGACACAAGATCAACATCACCATATGCATGAGGAGACCACTCTACCACTCTATGATGAAGACGTTGATGCATGTCATATTATGAAAGCGGCTCATCCCTTGCCATCATATCTAAGGCATTCTTCTTCTTCGTCTCCAATGACGCAAGTGACACCTCCGACCATCCACATGAGAGCTCCCAATGCTATCCACAAGATGATCATGGTTGCCAACCAAAATGGTGACCATGACTACATGAGTGAAGGCCAATACTATTCCTTGCACCAACTATCTCTCAATTCCTTGGACATGCCGATCAATGGTGACGAAAGCGTCAATTGCAATGAAGCCGCAAACGCATCGCGAGTGTTGACACGAGTTCTTCAAGCCTATCCTCAAGATAATGACCAACGATGCAACCTCTATAGAGCCGGCGTCAATGGCACATCTATCATTGATGGAGGTAGCGACGAATTGGGTGACACACTCCCCTTGACTTCAAAGCAACTCATTCCAACCTCAACAAGGCCACGCTCAAGCCACCATTCTAGCCAAGGATATCATCACCATCATCATCATCAACCACTCGAGGATGCTACAAGGCATGGCTTACATTACCACTTGATGGAGCTTCCTTCGACACAAGCCATGACCCTACCTCCTCCTCCAAGAAAGCCACCCTTTCCACAATTGGAGCTCAACCCAAGAGCTAAGATGATTGATTCCTCCTCGCCACATGCTATGACACTAACGACTCCAAGCAATGCACCGACTTCGACAAGTGCGCACAACTCTAGTTCCAAGACTTTGGAGCCTTCTAGTGTCCCCTCTCAAGCTTCTAGTGAGATGAGTGGTGAGAGAGAGATCCACCATCACGTGAGTGAGAGCCACAAGCCCATAATGAGTGGAAAAAGCATGAGTGTTCTTAGAGGCATGGCCATGATAGCCACCAATAGTGAGATGAGAGTTGAGAGAAAAACCCCATGTGTGCTTATCGACACTAACGGCTTACCAACTTTCTCTCCATCTTTGTTGTCTGTTTTGCAGAGATTTGGTGACCCTATCAAGCATCCTCGACCTCATGGACTTATTCACATACAAGGCTCTCCACATCGCATGAACATCGACACCGACTTGAAGTTTTGAAAGGAGCATATTCCGCTCGTCATGATCCACATGGAGATTGACAAGCACTTCTACGACAATGCATTCTCCATCCACACTCCTCAAGTCAAGATCTACACAGCGCGTCACAAGAACTTTGACATCAACGCCTCCTACGCCTACATCCAACATGTCAAGAGGTGCATGGAGTACGACAAGCACGTCAACGAAAACGCCTTCTACGACTACATCCCACATGTCACGACGAGCATGGAGTTTGACAAGCACCTCAACGACAACGCCATCTACGTCTACATCCCACATGTTTCGATGTGCATGGAGTTCGACAAGCGCATCCACGACAACGACTTCTACGCCTACATCCCTCATGTCAAGATGTACTTGGAATTCCACATGCGCATCCAAGACAACGACTTCTCCGTCTACATCCCACACGTCAAGATGCACTTGGCGTTCGACAAGCGTGTCAACGACAATGACTACCATGACTACATGCCAACCACCAAGATGTACATGGACTTCGACAAGAGAATCAACGACAATGCAACAAATGTCAAGTTCATCTACACTCTACCTCTTCCGCAAACCAATGGAGCAACAACCTCTTGAGCTATTCGACGATGACTAAATCTCATTTCAAGCTCATCCTCACCCATCCATTGAGGACTATGTCAAGATCGTCATCACCTTTGGACTACACCCTCCAAGAGCATACCTTGGTATGACCTTCTATGAGAGGCTCAACTTCAACGACTACACCGCCTTGCAAGATCTTCCTCAACCATCCAAGGAGGAACATTTCATGATCTTCATCACCTTTGGACCACCTCCACTACGAGCCTACCGTCACATGATCTTCGACAAGAGGCTCAAATTCAACGACATCTTCGTCGTCAACATTCCTTCTCCCGCTCGCAAATGGATGGAACGAGAGTCGAGGACGACTCTTTTTCAAGGGGGGGATATGATGTAGCTCACCGTATTCAACCAAGCACAACATCGGTACACAACAAGGTGAACTCACTCCTATCTTCGTATGTTTCCGGTGACTTGGTGAACGGTGCTCTACCTCATTAAATACCCCTCTACATGCATAGGTGGGATCACCACATGGAGACCCAAGATGGTGCCCAAGATTCTCAAGAACACATCCAAGAAGGTGCACATGAAGCTAGGAAGGAAGCGGGTGAAGACGGTGTCAAGATCGGAGCTCCGAGGTGGAAGAACGGAGGGAAAAGGGGGCTCCCGGCCTCACCGCCCGGCCAGGTCGGCCTCCCCCCACCTCAGGACGGCCACCTGGCCGAGCAGGCCGGCCTCCCCCTTCCCCACCCCGGCCTCAGGCCGGCCTGCCCTCTCCTCAGGCCGGGCACCAACCCGGGGGCGCCGGCCCCCACCCCGGCCTCACAGGCCGGCCCCCCTGTTTTGTGCGAAAATGACCCATTTTGGCTCCATTTCACCCCACCTACCCCCCTACGCTATATAAGGGACTCCGGTGGCTAGATCTAGGGTTTAGGGATGATTTGAGAACTTCGGGATTTGCCCTTGTATCCCTCTTGTGAGGTGACTCCTCTTACGAGGCTACTCCTATGTTGATGATGTTCATCTAGGACCGTATCAAGATTCACCACAACTACTTATCCTTTCTCTTCGTGGATTCCGTTAAGAGTTGCCAATCTCCCTCTCGTAGATCCTTGAGGTTCTATTGGCGTGGTGGACCGGCCATGGGTGTAAATCGGTTTCAATCAAGGTGAGTTTAGTTGGATCGATTGTCCCGTAGGCGGCCCTCGGGGTTTAGTTGACGGGAGATTTGGGGTTCTTCGGTTCTTGCTATTTATCTCCCTTTGCGTTTCCCCGCGTTTGTCCACGATTCCCCCTCGATTCCCCATCTCGTGTTCATCGTGTTCATCGCGTTCTTCGTTCGTTCTTGTTGATTCGTGAAGACCGGGCCAACTTAGAGGTCAACACCTTCATCAGGGTGGCCCAATCTTCTCAGTGAACTCACACGATAACAATGATATGATAACTTGTGTCTCTTCACGAACTCTCCGGCTAATTCCCGATGCCAATTGCAGCAGCAATCAATCCCCTTGGATATCCAAACACTTGCACGAGTAGCCACCGACTACTAGTGGTCCTGTATCAACTAATTCCCAGTGGAACAGCAGATAGCACGCAAAACTTGCAATTGTATTACTTCCAGATGAATGCTTCAAGAAATTCAACAAGAGGTTCTAGGGCTCATGGTATAACGTAGTCTGACCTTCACCACACGCAGGTGGGAGGTATATAAGAGGAGGGGGTGCGGACACAAGGGTACTTGCGGAAGCACCAGCCCAACCTAACGCGACTTGGACTCATGACTTAATGTTTGGACTCAGACTCAAAGTAGGACTTGGCTAAGGGGGTGCAAACTGACCCAAACAAAGGGGTGCGGCCACTTGGCCATGCAGGGCCTTATTCCAATCGTATGGGAGGTCCTAGGACATGTCCTTGGTGCCCCCATAAGGTGTAATGCGCAACACATATAATTGTGGGCTGGTGCACCCTAGGACAAGTCCTTAATGCTTCCAACTCCAACGAAATCAGCTCCTGGTTTCTCCATCGTGCTTGTGCTGCCATGATAAACTCTCTCCTTGTGTTCTCCCATGCATTGCTCCATGGCTCCATGCTCATCTCCTCCAATAATGCTTGTGTTATCAATAAACTGAATCATACATAAATGCAGGGATTTAGGTAGTATAAAATTATCATAACAACAAACATCATAATGTAATAGGAGTGAGTTCACATGTTGTTCTATTAGTTTGGTTTTTGATCTAGTCATTGATCCAATCCCCACTTCACCATGTTCCACTGGGAATTAGTTGATACAGGACCACTAGTAGCCAGTGGCTGCTCGTGCAAGTGTGTGGATTTACGAATATCCAAGGGATTGGTTGCTGCTGCAATTGGCATCAGGAATTAGCCGGAGAGTTCGTGGAGAGACACAAGTTATCAAATCCTTGTTATCGTGTGAGTTCATCGAGAAGATCGGGCAACCCCTTATCATCTTGGTATCAGATTTACAGGTTAACTCGGTGAGCTATCGTGATCTAGTAGATTAGTTCTTGTTTTCATTATCTATCCACCAAAAAAGCCACAAAAAACAGGAGTAGTTTCTTGCCTAGCCGTAGATCATCACCAATTGCATCCCCTAGTTGTTGTTTTGTGCTTAATTTTCGTGTTCCTTTTATCTTTTTGTGTCTTTTGTTTTTGGTCTAGGTTTAGGGTTCTAAGTGTTCTTCGAGTCATCCCTGTCGTGTCCACAAAATTTCATCAAAAAACTCCAAGCAGATCCAAAGTTCCATCCAATTCGAGTTGGTTTCGGTTTTCTGCCGCGGCAGGAAATCTCGCTGAAAATCTGCCGCCGCCGTACCCTAGCCGCAGTCGGAGTTCGCCCCGTTCGCGTGTTACAAAATCCGCCCGCGGCCCAGCCCACCGCTTACCCGCAGTTCCCACGCGCGCGCTGCCGCGGCACGCGATTGCCGCGTTTCTCTGCCGCACACATATTCCCTGCCGCGCGCCCACGCTGTTGCCCGCGCCCGACCACAGACAGCCTCTGCTGTTTTGCGCGCGCCCACCCACCAACGAAAACTGGCCGCGCGCTGGACTTTTTCCCTGTTCGCTGCACCCGCGCGCTACCGCGACATCGATTTGCTCCGTTTCTCTGCCGTGGTACACAGTTCCTGCCGTGAGATGATTTCTTGGCCCTAGTTTATTTTTGGTTTAGTTTTCTTTTACACTTTCTTTAGGTTTTCTTTTCCTATCATTGTGAGACTTAGCTACAGCCATTCTATAGCAACATATAGGTATCATTCCCTCAAAGAATAGCTACTTATTGCTCACTCCAGGCTGCTCATTATCACATACATTGTGTCACATCGATAATCTTGTGCTTATTTTTGCTCCTAGCTAGTTTTGGCCAGTTATAAAAGTATATAAAAAAAGAAAAACAGAAAATAGAAAAAGAGAAAAACAGAATTGTGAAAAGAGAAAAAGGCCTTGAGATACATTGCTATATTGTTATTGGAGTTGTTTTCATCACTACTATATTGACACTTTCCATTGAGCAATCTTGTGCCTGTGATATTTGGGAGCATAGCTATTGTCTTCCGAGAGCATTGCAATATTTCCATCCATATAATTGCATTGCCACATTTGTCTCCACTTTGGTGTGTGTTTCCTAGGTGCTATTTTTTCTGTCATCACAAACAGCAAATAGGACTTGTTATTGGTGTTGTTAGGTATCCATACCAAGCCCCACTATATATCCTACTTTGCTTTGTGTTAGCTAAAATTCCTGGGTATTCTTTTATTCACACCAAGTCATAGTAGTGATGTTTACTTGTGGTAAGTATTGCTATTCACTTTGGAACAGTAAGTTAACCTCATTGCTTTGCTGTATTGAGTGAGTTGTGAGAGAACACCACATCCCATATTTTTTTTTTCACCAACACATTAATCTATGGAGTCTTGATGGGAAAGCTAATGAGGCTACTTCTACGAAGAATGTTGATGATATTCTCACATGGGGAGATCTGTCCAAATTTAGAGACATGATCAGTTTAAGAATTGATAAAAAACTTGATGAGTATGATGCAGTGGTAGCAACCCGAATTTTTAAGAAGCTTGATGCCTATGATGAGAGTGTGAGGAGGGATTTACAGCAGATGGATATTAAAATTGAGAAAGCTGCTTCTCAAGAATCTGTTGATATTATGCAATAATCTCTCACCAATTTGACTAGGAAAATTGCACAATTGTCTACTCAACTAGAGCAAAGAGGTAATGATGATGATTGGGAACCAGGCCGAGTCCAAGCTTATAATGGCCGTGGAGGTTTTGCCGCTAGAAGAATACAATCTCATGATCTTTACTATTAAAGGGCACTTGGTGGTGTCCGTGTCCCATGGTACGTACGTCTGCCTCGACCGATCCTCTCCCAGCACACGCACAGAGAAAAAAAACGCTGAAAAAAGTCCAGGTTCTTTTTCCGACCTTCTCCCCCACGATCTCATCTCAATCCCCGAAAACGCAAACCGCCCCATCGTTCCTCTCCTCACACTGCTAGGCAACGCGATGTCGCCACAGAAACAAGCGCCACCGGAAACCACCGATGATCCCCTTGCGTTCCAGTGCAGCTGCTTCCCGTCGACGATCCCCTATATCCCTTACACTGCCGCCTCCATGTGCTTCCCCCAGGCCGCGCATGCCGATGCGGCTCCCCCCGCCCCCCTCTGTCTCTTGCAATGGCACGCAACGGAAGGCTTCTGCGGTGCCGGCGGCTTGATGATGAACGGGAGAACGCTGTGTGGTTGCTTGAGCATGTCCTTGACCAGCAGCACCACGCACATTCTCCATCCTCCTTTTTAATCTATACCCCCATGAGCAGCGCCAATCTCTTCCTGGATCCTCCATAAACGTTTTGGGATGCCTTTTCTGCTCAGATCTGACATTGTGGTATGCAATTTTTACTCCATTTATTGTTGCTATATTTATTCAGAGTTCAGGCTCCAACCTTGGCTTATGAGCTTATCTTATTTGATTTGCTGATAATGCCAAATATGGATGAAGCAAGTCATACATGCACTCTCGAAGGTTTCTTCACCTCTGGGACTATATTACTTTTAGTTGATTAAAGAAAAGATGAAATTGGTGTTGCTACTTGCCACACACAAATAGCTGTGTATATCCACTATATACTATATTCTGCAGAATTTCGCAAGCACAAAACAATATAATGATGTCGTGTTATGGTGTACTGATCTTCTTGTTGGATACAATTGTTAGTTGATAAATTTAGATATGTGGCAGCTGCTGCAGCCACCTAGCAGCTCCAGGTTCGGCCATGATGAGAGACGCTATGCGACGAGTTTCACACGCCACACGTCTTCAGGTCTGCATATTCTATCTCTTGATGGTATAACATGACATTTGTAGGAATAATTATCACTGCATTCATGGGTAGATTTTTGAAAAAGTGATCAAGTCACAAGTACTTTTATCTTTTGAAAGCTTGCATATGCGAGTACTTGAAACGCCAAGTTTGATATCTGCTTATGCAAAATAAATATTTTCTGCCCATTCAGGTGGAGTCTGATTTCTTACTTCGATAAATTTATTTTTGTCTTACTTCTTGAAAGCGAGTTTTTGAAATCATAGAGCTAAACACTGCTCGGGCAAGAAGCATATGAGTTCTGCTATGGTATGAGGTATGAGTGTCATATGTTAGGTAAGTGTGTGAGGAAATGCCGCGACTATCTGCCCGCTGCTTCCTAAACAACCGCGTGTATTTTGTTACTCGATTTTGTAAATCTTTTTGTACATGCCCAGATTTGTTGTGTCGCCTTGTCGTATCCAACATAACCATGAATTTGTTAATTTTGTCTACTCTCTTGCAAACGTTTTCATCTGGATAGTTTACAAGTACTACTTCAAGCACCATTGCTTATTCAGATATTCGTCTGTTAGTTTTAACTAATTTTTTTTTGTTCACATTGTTGCCTCCATAATATTGTGGAGACCGTGGAGGGAGTGCATGGCTCTCATATTTTCTGAACATCTCTGATCCATATGCAAATATGTTTTTGGTCAGAGCCATTTGGAAGAACAAGTGTAGAGAAATGTCATCCTTTGGGAAGTTTGTATATCGTGGATTCGTGGGTTTCTGCTTAGTGTAGCTTAATTATGGGTGCGACCATATTATACCCCCTCCCCCTATTGTTCATGTAAAATGGCTACGAGTCTCCCTTAGTTTACTGTTTAGTCTTACTTGCCATCTGTATTTTGCATCGTGCACCCCACCCAAAGATATCAAACGGTCAACTCCAGTGTGGTCGAGTTTATTTGTTGTAAAATCAATCATAAGACTTGGATCTAGGACTATAGAGTTACATTTTCAGTACTGTGATTGTTTAAGAAATGCCCTTAATAAGACGTGGGCATAGGCGCATAGTTTGTATAAATTTCCCCACCCTATTTGTCTCTGATTATTAATCGCTTGTCATATTTTTTTTTTGTTCCAAGTGAGAATTGCTATTCGTAGGTATTTCTTTCGGAAAAGCGTTGAGACAACTGTGGAGATAATCACATGGTTGCCTTCTCTGATACAATTGGTTAATCTGACGGATGATGGTACGAGTGATTGACATGACCTTCGCAGAGCCGACTACAACACCTAACAATGTCAATTAGCTTCTACATAACAAGCAAAGTAGAATTTATTATTTTTGAAATACTATGTCTATATATATACGTTCGCACGTCAACTTTCATGCCTACTTAAAAGGATGGTACCATAGAAAAAAAATATAACCGTAGCAACGCACGGGCATTCAACTAGTAACCATAGAGAAGATGATGGTTTGGGCTAGCCAAAATTTTCTATTCCTCCTTTTAATCTTATCTTATATCTTATATCTTATATTTACTAATTGGATGCACCATACGAGCCTCCACGTTAATCCTTGAGAGTAAAACTTTTTAACCATCCGATCTACCTATTCTCTCTACCTAAAGCCGTTAGATTAAAAATTGTTTGCCAACACGCAAAGGCTGATTCTGCTCGCACGTATCTTTCTCCGCGTGAGTTCGAATGTCGAAGCTTCCATCCCCAGATTGATACCTAATTAATGAGGTATGATTTTAATAAATTTCACTTCCTAGGATTTAATTTGTGTATTAGCTGTTTGATACTAATGCATGTACCGGAGCAATCACACGCACGCGTGAAGCCGCCGCCGCCGTCTCAGCCTCCGCCTCTCCTCCTTATCTCTGGCCGCTGCGGCGTCCATCCGGTGTCCTCTCCATATCATGCAGGTTATTTGCCACCCGGAGCACTCACGTTGATGTCATCCCAAAAAAAAATTGCAGATCAAACTACCATTGCATTGCCCGGGTGACCTGCTACTCTTGACAGACGCCAGCGATCGCCAAGCACGTGAAGCTTTCTGTCCAGAACGTCTGCATGCTCGGGCAGATGTGGAGTAAAATAAATATCTGTAAGTATTATACTCTGTAAGTCGTTTCATCCATCTAACTAAATTCGGGTATATAATTTGGTTAATGCATCCACTAAACTGTATCTAATTATCTCGAGCTCTCCCTCTCTCTTAGCATGAACTCAGCTCACGCACGATCCGCGTTCTCCCCCATGCTCTACATTAGCCAAGCCTGAGCCCTACTAGTTGAATGCCCGTGCGTTGCTACGGACTACAATTTCTAAAATTTTACTGTATCTACAATCTCCAAGAAATAGAGCATGGCTCCATAAAGTAATGTGTAAGTTTCACACCCCAAGAACTAACTACACTATTTCATGGCCCACATTCGTGCAAGATCTCCTTTTGCTGTTAAGTTGAATCCCGCTCTCCCAATAAAAATCAATTTCCGCAGTTAAAATAGGTTTTGGTAGAGTAATAGGCATCACTTTTTGATATATACTAAAGCTAAAGATTTTATTTTGGAAAATCAGGAGCAGAACAATACATCTCACAACTGAGCATATGGAACAATTATCGCTTGCACTTCTTTGTGACCATTACATCCCAGGGAGCCTTTGTGGAATTCATGCCTCCTCGCTACTACATAAATGTGATATATATACATCTATACTTATCGCATCAAGATGATATGAAAAAAAAGCAATGGGCTGCTCGTGTTAGTTGAGATATAACAAGATGCTTATGGGAGCATATGAATCCATGAAAGCTGACTTGCTAGGCCTGCAATTTTGTCGCTGCTGATTTATGGGGGCATCTGAATCCATGAAAGCTGACTCCTTAAGCTTTACCTTTGCACCTCAAATCAAATTATACATTAATACATATGCACCAGAAAGAATGAAGACTAACAATTACTAAACACTGAATCTGGCATTGAGTATGTACCAATTGTCGGATAAATTATTTTTCTGAGGTTCTTTATCGTGTTGGGTCCAACTACTTTGGTGATTGTCATCATCCTTTGCCCAATTTTTATTTCCTAAAAGTAATTTATTTGTGTTGAATGGCGGGACACATGTGACACCGCTTTTATTTAACGTATCTTAAGTAACCTATGATGCAAAATTTCGTGAAAATTAATTGAGCACAATGGAAGCCCAGTTACTTGCCAGTTCAAAAATACCTTCATTCTATCATCCAGTGCCTCCAAAACTGCTTTCAAGTTCAACATGGCATCACCCATTCCTGTGACCGTGAGCACTGTATTTGTCACCCTGTGTTTGAATGACTCCTCTATGGTCAAGATCTGCAATGCCAAGATAACATTCCATGATGCAAAAACGGCAAAACATTATGCAAATATAACAATATTTCATTTCAAGGTAGTGACAGGCGCATGTTGCTGGCAGAGAACCTGCTCGACGATCTCGTGTCCCTTATGGTTCCTAGTGAACCTTCCTTTGCCTGCAGCTCAGAACAATCCTAAGGGACATATATAGTCAAGAAAACACCGAGCTCGCCAATCTGCGGTTTGGAGAGCCTCGGTAGTCTGTAGTAATCTTTGTGAGGCCCCCTCCTGTCTTCGTGAGGCCCGTGAGGATCTCGTCATAGGAATTTTTGGTCGCTGCCGAACATCAAAGCGAACAAGCAGATGCCGCGTCAGAGAGAGAGAGAGGAAGAGGGGCAACAAAGCGACGCAGTGATTGGAGCCCGTTCAAGGTCGTAGTCCTGACCGACGTAGGTTAATTGACGCTCGAAGACGGCGGCGGCGGAGGACACGGAGGGGGTGGCGACCGAAGATGCGGCCCGCGAGGCCGGACACGGAACGAGGACAGGGACGGGCAGTGATCCTGGCCCGGTTCACCTTCTTGCTACCGAGGAACCCCAGACTCCGTTTCCCTCCAGCCGCCGCCGCTACAGAGAAAAAGGATTAGGGAAATGGGATAATGGTTTGGCATTAGCTCGGGAAGGAAAATGAGAATCATGGCTCACGACTCCACGATTGGTCTTGGCCCATTTGCGCGCGTGCGTGAGCTACGGAAGAGGCAGATGCGAGCGAAGAGGTGGACGACGGGAGTTGGACGTACCAAGGTACCAACTCCCATTTAATAGTAAAGATTGACGACATCGAGGCATGAAGGAATTTGGACACATCTTTAATAAATAGGGCACTTTCTATGCTAGTCACTCAATTTTGTTTAGAAAAGCAAATTCAGTGAGCCGATATCGATGGCACAATAGTGATGGTGGGTGTTTCTTATTATTCAAGCAAACTTTATCCCTGCAGAGACCAAAGAGGGTGTACTGAGTTTTTATTTGGAGAACAAATGCATCATCTATTATAGGAGACAAAAAGCCCATTTAGCTGGTAAGCAAAATTAACACAATTTTTTACTTTAAGCATACTAACGTCCTGGATCTCCTATTTCTAAATCTGCTCGTCATCTAAGGGAAGCTATTTCACTACAATCAAACTTTCTAGCATGAATAGTTAGGACATGGCTAAACAACGAAAATCGACACAAATAAAACACTCAGTACCTTCATAACTTGATATAGAGTCAAATGGTGTTTTTCCAATGCTTTTTCCAATGTTGTAGCAGGGTGATTGAGATAGGACAAAGTGTATTGTAATTGGGCTGACTACAACCTGCAGGCACCGTATCTAAATAGCAAAAACTCAACAGGGATGGCAAAGCTCCCGATTAATCGATTTACATAGTTTGTAGTTGTTGCAACAGAAAACATTAATAGAAGTCTTCATACTGCAGATAGTATACATGTGTTAAAAAAGAACATAGAAGAAGACGGAACAGGCATAAAGGGCATCAATGGACAAATGAGTGTATTTGGAAATTCTAATGCACTGAAGGGAAATCTAAAAGGTTAATACCTTTGACTTTGAGAATCACTCCATGAAGAGGACCGCGCAACAGATCAACCAAAATACCTGCATTGAACATTCGGATGAACATTGACCGGAAAGTACTGCATGACAGTAGTAGGGCCATTTCCATTTGGCAACTCAGAGACATGTACAGCCTCTATTCTGCCAATAGTTCACTCATTTTTTTCCCATCCTTTCCATCGGCTGATTAGCTGTTATTATAGATCTTTGGCACCCGTTGATCACAAATAGATACACATATTAGGGCTTAAGATCCCAAAAGTTTAAATAAGATGTGCATGTCAACTCCTATAAACAAAAGATAACACAAAAGATACACACCGTTGAATGTTGTTCTCTTGTGTCATTCTTTCCACCATTGATCTTATCCCTTCCACGTTCAGTGATTTGCTGAACTTTATCCATACTTTTGTAAGTTCGATTACTTGAGCTTCAGTTCCTGGAAATTCCAGGACTGACAAAGTGGATGCAACAGACATTCACTTAGCGGGCAGAAAACAAAGGTACAGAGTAAACAATTTAACCGAGTTCACAGTTCTTGTAATTAGATGTGAAGATCAATGCTAAGTTGTAAAAACA
This sequence comes from Alopecurus myosuroides, assembly GCA_028641055.1. Taxonomy (NCBI): domain Eukaryota; kingdom Viridiplantae; phylum Streptophyta; class Magnoliopsida; order Poales; family Poaceae; genus Alopecurus; species Alopecurus myosuroides. The sequence continues at coordinate 112,416,635 of CM054063.1, read as the reverse complement.
TTTGACATAATTTAACAGCAAAGCATGTTGTAAGTTCGAAGACTGGACACAAATTCAGCTACTGAGGCAAAAATTAAACTGCAGTTTGCGTATAAACTTTGACAGATTGAAGTTCAGACATATGGTAACAAGAAATACCTTTACAAGAAAAATGGCATTTAAGCGAATTAATATGGCACCAATCTAGCACCTTGCAGATTTATCTCCCAGCACCAAAGAGACATCTTCGTTTCAATATTTTTTTTGAACTGCTTTGTTTCATCTTCTAATACATTAGCATTCGTGCAAAACTGTCCATAAGTCATCCTCTACCTAATGAGCAGCACAGAGCTGCGGACGGAAGCCACCCAGACACCAGTCGTTTCCTTCAGCATCTCTAGTGTCTCGTCTACCACCATGGATATTCCAAGAGCAAGCAGCAACTTTTACCACCGAGAAAGGATTCACGGGTTGCAAATACTCATCGATGCATCATGACGAGCCAGGGACAGCTGCGGCGGCCGAGACAAGCGGAATCCATCCTCCTCGTAGGAAAGAACCTGCGAGCTGACCTGGGTCAACTGCTCCTCTCAGCAACCTGGGTGAAAGAATCTGCGAGCTGACCAGAATTGCGAGCATAGAAGACCTCGAGATTCCAGGTCGTCGGCGTCATCGTCCGCCCCGGCGCCAGAGATCTCAACATCGTAGGGGTACGCGTGGGAAGGGATAGGGTATGAGACTTATTGGGGGAGGATTGAGGACGGCGACGGCGTCGCCGGGTTAGCGATAGGGTTGTGCGAAGCTATGAGCGAGGAGGTACGACGGAGCAGGAGTTGGCGGCGCTGGAGCCAGCAGCGCTCGAGGTGGAGCGGCCTCTTCGGCATCAGAGGAAGCAAGGTCGCCGGCGACCATGGCTAGCTTCTAGAAGGCGGGGACGGAGACGGAAAAGGCTCAACCGTCTTCATCCACGACCGAGACCGTGGCGACGAGCGCAAATGCCTCGGCGACAGTCGACTTGGGGAGCCACCGGAGTGGGTGCCTGGGGGTGCTGTTGGAGTCGAGGGATTGCGGCCGCCAGGGAGGATAGGGTTTGGAAGGGGAGGACGAGCCGGAACAACGGAGATGGAAAATGCAACCAGATTGGATCGGGCGGATGGTAAGCGAGAGGGGTCCACATGTCGGCGCTTCTAATTGTGAGAGGCGGACGATGGGAGTTTGACGTACCAACGTACGTCCAACTCCCATTTAATAGTAAAGATAAAGATAAAGATGCACGTGCAACGCACGGCCCAACTATTTATAATATATTTTAATTAACACAAGCCTAAAAATTTTAGTTGAAAAATATCAAAAGAAAATTTTCTACTAAACAATGACCCCATTTACCTACAAGAATATAAAGATTTTAATTAAAACTCCATTCAAGAAGCTAAATGCAGAACAAGTTCATAAGAATTCCTATTAATAATAATAAGTACACATGTGTTGCTACTTACTTAGCTACATGTCAATATGGTCATGCATTTAGGTTTGGTTGGCACTCGGCTGAGCTTTGCGATATTTTTTTTTTAGAGTTGTCGCTGAGCTTTGCTATGATGCACATGTACTTTTATCCTCTTTACTGTCTCAAAAGGATTGTGCAATATGATGTAGTAGACCAGGCAAGAAGCTTGGACCAAATGCATGACCATATTGACATCTAGCTAAGTATGTAGCAACACAGTACAATGGTCTATTAATTATCGGAATCTTAATGTAAAAGAACCAAAATGACAATTTAGTTTTCCTTACATTAATTTGAACCAAAACTGTAAACAAAAAATGATAATTCAAAATTGCATTTGATTTCAATAGTCCTCCAATATTTTTATATAATGTCCTGGAACGACACTGTCATCTCAATCCAATATAAAATTGTATTACATGTACACATGGCTTGACAGAACAAGATGATAGACAAAAGTCATTGTACTTCGTGAGTTCGTGTCCATTGAGTTCTCACAAAATGCCAAGCTTCCATGGTCGTCTCTGTAGTCTATAGCATAATAGCAAGATTACGTTTTGCATACATTTCCCTATTAATCATGCACCTACGGTCCTACGGTCCTACGGATGTACACATTTCCCTATCAATCTCCATTAAATTATATGTTGTTGCTTATTGATGGGCCTAACAAAAAAAATCATTTAACCATGCACCCGCAACCATTCCATCGGCCACGCAACATCTAGACAACCAGCCCAGCTCCGTGTTTCCTATCTTTGCTTTCTAATGAGAAGGCAAAGTATGTTGGGACATAGGGAGAAGGCATTACCATCCAGATAAAACTCTCGTAACAGGAGCAGTCCTAAGCACGTAGGGTCCTGCAGCTACCAGTCGCTTGGAGGCTTGAAGCACGCCGGCGGCAGGTGCGGACTGGTCATTAACGCCATGGTCGTCAGCGACTTGTATGGCGGCAGCGGTTCCTGCTGCGGGTGTGGGAAAGACAGTCGTCCACGGAGGTCTGGACATGGACGCGGCCACGACGAACGACGACGCTTCCTGGTGCTGGCGTGTCCGCTGCGGACGTTGGCGCTTCCGCCGGGGGCACAACGGACGTCCTCGACGACTGCTGGGTCGCTGACTCGGCGTGCGGCACCGACCGCGCGTCGTTCGAGGGGACTGGTTTGCAACATTTCGGTGCTTGAGGTGTTATTGATCCTGCCTTTTTCGTGCAGCTTTGGAGTAGAGGGGGGCTGGATGGCGGCCAGAATAGAGGGCGGATAAATAGAGATTACAGGTCGGGACGGGAGTGATGGGCGGGACCATGTTTGCCTGTGATAAGGGCGTTAATTACGGTATTTTAGTGGAGATTTGGTGCGGTGTGTTATGGGTGGGGAGAAGGAACGAATTTGAGCCGTTTGATTGATCCCTATGAACGGTCCAGATCCGATTTTCCTGCCAAGTTTGCTCTTTTATAAGTAGTGGAGATTGGTCGCCGCCGGCGTTAATACACTCTCCTGCTAGGACGATCCCGTACCAGCGTCATGCCAAACACATTGTCCCTCGCCCTCCTTGCTGTTGTTGTCTTTATGCATGATGTGTCCAAGATTGGCAAATAATCTCGAGCTCTCCCTCTCTCTCTGATCTGATTGCAATTTCTTCTATACAACAAGAAACTTTAAGTTCTCTTAGTGTTTAATTGTGGAACACTGGCTGTGAAGCAGGTTCTAATCTTATTTTTCACCAATGGAACTACTCAGTGAGATTCTTTATTTTCTTCTCCGACAAGTCATGACAACGAGCAGGACGATTCATGTTGATTGTTGGTTGTAGCTATACATCTTCTACAAGCCATTGGCAAAAGGTCGGACGGTTGGACTCCAACATGAGCCAACAATCAGCCATAGTGTCTCGGGTAAGGTTCCAGCAGTACACTGTATTTTTTCCTGTCAGATCCGTCCAATGCTTTGATCCATAAAATTCAAGATAAATGGTTATGTTCGGTTCTTCTCCGCGCAAACACATAATCCATTGGGTATGATGCAGTGTACGCTTGCCTCTCTATGCAAGTTTCAGGTCTAATTTCTCCTCTCTACTCAATCCAGTTACCCGTGCTTCGTTTTAGCAACTTCAGAATCTAAGATTGTTGTTAGAACTTAATATCCATTTGTTGCAATGGACACATAAATTAGAAGCGGTGCTCGGAGGGCATTGACTGCAGTTTAAATCAAATGAGGTGTCCGTCATTGTTGCTAGGGTAGCATGACACTCAGTTTAGTGGTAAAAAAATGTTATATTACTAGGTAATATGTTGACACATGGCACCGTAAGAGGGATGACAATAACGTCAGCGAGTAGTGTAACTACTCCTTGCCTCTTCTTTCCAATTGTTCCAAATACTTTCATTCAATTTCACTTATAAGAATTCCTTAATTATACTCTACTCAGTAATCAATCTTATTATAAATTGAGTCTTAGATTTTTTTTTTGTTATGGATGGAAACATAGTAATGCGAGACAAGAGAAGCAACTTTAATTTTTGTAACTGACAAGAGAAGCAACTTATATGGCGATGTACATTTGCGACTGCAACTGTGATGTCAAATTCAAGGTCTGCATTCAGTTGAGTCAGATGTGATAATATTAAAAAAAAGTCAAATGTGCTAATTATATAGCTTCAGATCAACGTTCTGCAAAGCCAAAGCATGTACGGCCAAATTATTTTCTACTTCTATGCCCAGATAGATACCTGAAGAACGCCAATGCTAAGAAAACCCTGACTATTTTTAATGAAAAAACATAGGTTAAGGCGTTTGGGTTTCTAAATATAAACCATTTTGTCATATGGTCAACTACAGTTACGTACCTCCACTTATTATTGCCTACATAGCTCCTCTATATTGAACTTTTTTGTACAGCTACTCATAGCGCACTGCAACTTCATTAGCTTTCCATTACTATTAGAGTTGTCGGCTTTACTTCATCCAATTTCAAGGATTATACTGTTTTAATTTGGTTGTTTAATCGGGGGTACTCTACGGGTCGTTCACAACATATAAGCGTAATGTACATGTCTCCACTATGGTCCCTGCATGGTAGACAAGTTTTTGATCCATGGGCCAGTTCACTTTGAAGTTCAAAGGAGACACACTAAATTTTCGGTTAGTTTTTCTGTGTTGCCCATGTTAGCCCACAGAATTAGTTGATACATTTTGTGGATAGGAACACCGAATTTTTGATTATCTGCAACACAAATATATTTCCTCGGTTCCTGCGTTAGTCAAAGGTATGGCGCCCAGATTTCAAATGTTTACCTATGCCTATCAGCTTCCCAGATTTCGATTAACTTGAACAATATGTGGGTATGTTGAAATGGCTTCAGTACCCAACAAGGAAATTCGGTATTTTGGGGGTAATAGTAAGAACTTAAGGACTTCCATATTGCATATTTAACTTAATAAAGAACCTAAAAACATATTGTATGGCTAAGAAAATGACATATGTATGACAGGGTTAGCGCGATTTTGTGTTTTTACTAAGTTTTACTTTAGATAACCATACACTTGGAATTTTGCATTGTGCACACATGTCGGCCATGAAGCTTAATGATATCATTTACTTCTATATAAAGTTAAATTATTTTATAATGGACTCCATCGTGGATGCTCTAAATAGTAACACATGCATACTTTGTTCTCATAATCATTCTTGCTTCCTACTCTTTCGGGGCACTTTATTAGTTTATCTCATATTCTTGAATTTGTTTGTATATTTATACTTTTAACTAGATTAGTAACTACTATATATTACCATATATACAATAGGAATTCCTATATTGTACTTTGTGAAAAAATGAGTTCTTAAATTTACAAAAAAAAAAAAAAATCGTATTTTGCAACATTCTAATAGTGACCCGTGCGAATGCGCGGGTTGACGACTAGTTTTGATAATGATGATGTAGAGGAATATTTGATATGGGAGCTTAAAATTGAGAAGCTATGGAGATTGCATGATTATAATGAAGATAGGAAGATTAAACTGGCTTCTTCTAGTTTTGATGGTTATGCTCTATTGTGGTGGGATAATCTTATACAATTGAGGGCAGAAAATGGTGATCCTGAGGTAATTACTTGGGCTACTATGAAGCAACTCATGAGGAGAAGATTTGTGCCAAAGAATTATGTGAGAACACTGTATGATAAATTGCAATAATTGAAGCAAGGTACATTGTCTGTTGATGCTTATTATAGAGAGATGGAGTTGATTATTCAGAGGGCCAAAGTGAGAGAAGAACCAGAACATACTATGCATCGTTTTCTCTCAGGTTTGCAATTTAAAATCAGAAGCATTGTGAGGCACCTCCAATATAATGATATGAATGAATTGCTACATCATGCAAGGGAGGCAGAATCACAGCTAGCCGAGGAGGCAAAGATGAGTGCTAGGAGGATGTTTTCACCTCGAAATAATAATTTTTCTTCTCCATCACCACAACCAGCCCCTAGCCGTGGGGTTTCTACACCCAATGCCGAGAGCACCCCCTCCACTTCTAGGAGGCAAGTGCAACCAGCAGCAAGTGCTAGTGGATCCACTTCTTCCACAACACGCAATAGAGATATGTCATGTCACACTTGTGGTGGAAAAGGCCACTTCAAGAGAGAATGCCCCAATAAAAAGACCATGCTTGTTAATGATGATAATGAGTATGAGACTGGAGATGATGCTGATCCTAATGAGGAGGATGATTGTGATGAGCAAGGAGGGCCACTTGATGCTTATGCCACACATTATCCCACTATTGTTTGTTCCCAAAATGCTGCTGCTTTGAGTGGTATTCCTTCTCTAGAAAATCAGAGGTGCAATCTTTTCCAAATGAAAGCAATTGTAGGTCCTAAAATGGCTTGCAAAGTTATTATTGATGGAGGGAGTTGCAGAAATCTTGCTAGTAAAGAGCTATGTGCAAAACTGAAACTGAAATATATTCCACACCCTCATCCTTATTATATACAATGGCTGAGTGATAAAGGAGAGATGAAGGTGAGCTACATGGTGAGAGTGGAGTTCCAAATTGGGCCATATACTGATACCATTGAGTGTGATGTTGTGGCCATGTCTGTTTGTCACATGTTGCTTGGAAGACCATGGCAGTTTGACAGGAATGTTACACATAATGGGAGAGCTAACACATACCAGTTGAATTGGCATGGGAAGGATATTATTTTGAGACCTATGACACCACAGCAAATTGTAAATGAGTCTCGTCAAAAAACTGAAGTGAATTTAGAGAGGGATAGTGAGAAAGAAAAACAAGAGAGTAATCCTTCTATGAGTGAAAAAATTAGCTGAGTGGTAAAAATAAAAGTGAGGGAGTGAGCCTTTTATGTATGCTAGCCACTAAAGAGGATTTGAGAGAGTTTAGTGAGGACCCTAGTATGCTTCCTATAGTGCTTATGCACAAGGGAGAAATTTTGGTTTCTTCTGACATGACCCCTATTCCTCTTGGTGTTTCTCATGTATTACAGGATTTTGATGATGTTTTTCCAGAGGAGGTACCAGCAGGGCTGCCACCATTGCGTGGCATTGAGCATCAGATTGACTTGATCCCTGGAGCAACATTACCAAACCGAGCCCCTTACAGGACAAACCCCCAAGAAACCAAGGAAATTCAGAAACAAGTGCAGGAGCTACTCGACAAAGGTTATATCCGAATTAGCTTATCTCCATGTGATGTTCCTGTTATTTTAGTGCCTAAGAAAGATGGTACTTGGCGCATGTGTGTAGATTGTAGAGCAATTAACAACATCACTATTCGTTATCTTCATCCTATACCTCGTTTGGAGGACATGTTAGATGAATTAAGTGGTGCTGCCGTTTTCTCTAAAATTGATTTGCGTAGTGGTTACCATCAAATAAGAATGAACGAGGGGGATGAATGGAAAACTGCTTTCAAAACTAAATTTGGTTTATATGAATGGTTAGTGATGCCTTTTGGTTTAACTAATGCACCTAGTACTTTCATGAGACTTATGAACCATGTTTTGAGGGAGTTTGATATGGATATTATAGGGGTACATGATGATTGTTCATGCTTGAGTTGGAAGGAAATATTGAAGTTAATTTATGATTACTATAATGTGAATTCCTTCTTAATGGATTGTGTTGTTTGTGTTTATAAGAATGTTATACTACCTAATCATATGTATTTATGTATGATAGGTTTATTGCTACCACAAACATGGATGGAGGAGAGCATCAAGAGGAGATGGAAAACAAGCATGCAATGGTGGAAAACAAGTGTGCACACATGGAGGAAGATATGCAGATTGTTTCCCACAAGACCTAAAGGAGCTAAAGGAGCCATCCATGCATTGGGGGCTGATATGGGAGCAGCAAGGACATGTCCTAGGCTGTCCCAAACGTTTTTAGTAGAGGACCTGCAAGTCCAATGGGATGAACCCAAGTTGGGTTCGGTTTGTAATGGTTTGGTTGCACCAAACCAAGTAGGAGTGGGTAGGGGGCGCATTAGGGCTGGTTGTGGCCGCACCCCCCTCATATATACCTCTTAGGTGCGAATTAGAGGGGTTAGACCCCGTTAAAATTAAACCCTAGTTCTCCTAGATTGAACCATGTTCATCTGAAAATTATTCCCACCTGTTGGTGGTGTTACCATTGCAAATTATGCGTGCTATCTGTTGTTCCATTGGGAATTAGTAGATACAGGACCACTCGTAGTCTTTGATTACGTTGTGCAAGTGTGTGGAGTTGAGAATATTCAAAGGGATTGAGAGCTGTTGCATTGGCATCAGGGATCAGCCGGAGAGGTTTCAGCTTCCTTCCTCTTCTTGTTAACTCTCTCAGCAACATGTCTTCCTGTTCTCTCAATTGCTTCCTTGGTCTTCTCATGGATCTTCCTCACATAATCAGCACGTTTTGAAGCCTCCATATTAACTCTCTCTTGTACAGAAAGTGGCAGCAAATCAATTGGTGTTATTGGCTTAAAACCATACTACCTCAAACGGGCATAACTGAGTAGTAGATTGCACAACCCTGTTGTATGCAAACTCAACATGTGGCAAACACTCCTCCCACTCCCGCAGGTTTTTTTAATCATGGCTCGCAACAATGTGGATAATGTGCGATTCACCACCTCCGTTTGTCCATTAGTTTGGGAGTGACAAGTAGTAGAAAACAGCAGCTTTGTCCCCAGCTTCCCCCATACTATCTTCTAGAAATAGCTCATGAACTTCACATCACGATCAGAAACAATAGTCTCGTGTACTCCATGTAATCTCACTATGTCCCTGAAAAACAGATTAGCAAGATGCGACGCATCGTCGCTCTTGTGGCTTGCAATAAAGTGTGACATCTTAGAGAATCTATCCACTACCACAAATATAGAATCATGTCCTCTTTTAGTCATAGGAAAACCTAACACAAAATCCATACTAATGTCTTTCCATGGTGTAGTAGGTGCGGGAAGAGGAATATATAATCCATGAGGTTTTAGTTTATACTTAGCCTTGTTGCAAGTGATGCAACGTCTCACAAACCTCTCCGCATCTTTTCTCATTCGTGGCCAATAAAAGTGATCAGCCAACATCAGCAATGTTTTCTCCCTCCCAAAGTGTCCCATCAATTCACAACTGTGTGATTCCTGCAACAATAACAAATGCAAGGACGACTGGGGCACACATAATTTGTTAGCTCTAAACAAATATCCATCATGCAAATGAAATTTATCGCATGCTCTCACATTAGTACAATTTGCATATGCATGTTTAAGATCATTATCTTGAGCATACAAATCTTTCACACTCTCCAAACCAGGAATTTTCACATCCAGTTGAGTTAAAAGCATACTTTTCCTAGAGAGAGCATCAGCAACTACATTATCTTGGCATTTCTTATATTTTATTATGTATGGGAAAGATTCAATGAATTCAACCCACTTAGCATGTCTTTTATTAAGGCTAGATTGGCTCTTTAAAAATTTCAATGCCTTATGATCAGAATGTAAGATAAATTCTTTTGGCCACAAATAATGTTTCCAAACCTCAAGAATTCTAACAAGTGCATACAATTCTTTATCATAACAGAATAGTTCAATTGAGCACCATGCAATTTCTCAGAAAAATAAGCAATAGGTTTGTTTTCTTGCATAATCACTCCACCAATACCAATACCACCTGCATCACACTCAATTTCGAATTGTTTATTAAAATTAGGCAATATGAGAAATGGGGCCGAAATAAACTTGTTCTTTATAGTATCAAAAGCAATGTCCTGTTCAACCCCCCATTCAAAATCAACACCCTTTTTAGTAAGATCATTCAAAGGTGCAGCAAGTGTACTAAAATCTTTGACAAATCTTCTATAGAAACCATCCAATCCATTAAAACTTCTCACTTGACTAACATTGATAGGAATAGGCCAATTTTTAACAGCTTCAATTTTAGATTCATCCACTTCAATACCATGTTTAGACACAATATATCCTAGAAATATGACCTTATCTTTGCAAAAAGTGCACTTAGCAAAATTACCATACAATTTATTTGCTCTTAAACACATGCAAGACTTTTCTAATATGATCAACATGTTCATGTTCATTGTGGCTATATATGAGAATATCATCAAAATAAACTACCACAAATCTACCAATAAACTCTCTCAAAACATGGTTCATAAGTCTCATGAAAGTACTAGGTGCACTAGTTAAACCAAAAGGCACCACTAACCATTCATATAAACCAAATTTAGTTTTGAAAGCAGTTTTCCATTCATCCCCCTCTTTCATCCTAATTTGATGATAACCACTACGCAAATCAATTTTAGAGAAAACAACAGCACCACTTAATTCATATAACATGTCCTCCAAACGAGGTATAGGATGACGATAACGAATAGTGATGTTGTTAATTGCTCTACAATCTACACACATGCGCTAAGTACCATCTTTCTTAGGGGCTAAAATAACAGGAACATCACATGGAGATAAGCTAATTCAAATATACCATTTGTCGAGAAGCTCCTGCACTTGTTTCTGAATTTCCTTGGTTTCTTAGGGATTTGTCCTGTAAGGGGCTCGGTTTGGCAATGTGGCTCCAGGGATCAAGTCAATCTGGTTCTCAATGCCACGCAATGGTGGCAGCCCTGCTGGTACCTCCTCTGGAAAAATATCATCAAACTCCTGTAATACATGAGAAACAACAAGAGGAATAGGGGTCATGTAAGTGGAAACCAAAAATTATCCCTTGTGCATAAGCACTATAGGAAACATACTAGGGCCCTCACTAAATTCTCTCAAGTCCTGTTTGGTGGCTAACATACATAATAGGCTCACTCCCTCACTTTTATTTTTACCACTGAGCTTGTTTGTATCACTCATAAAAGGATTACTCTCTTATATTTCTTTCTCACTCTCCTTCTTTATATTCACTTCAGTTTTTTGACGAGACTCATTTACAATTTGATGTGGTGTCATAGATCTCAAAACAATGTCCTTCCCATGCTAATTCAACTGATATGTGTTATCTCTCCCATGATGTGTCACATTCCTATCAAACTATGGGCTTCCAAGTAACATGTGGCAAACCGACATGGGAACAACATCACACTCAATGGTATCACAATAGGGCCCAATTTGGAACTCCACTCTCACCATGTAGCTCACCTTCATCTCTCCTTTATCACTCAGCCACTTTATATAGTAAGGATGAGGGTGTGGAATATATTTCAATTTCAGCTTTGCACATAGCTCTTTACTAGCAAGATTTCTATAACTTCCTCCATCAATTATCACCTTGCAAGCCATTTGAGGGCCTACAATTGCCTTGGTCTGAAATAACTTAAATCTCTGATTTTCCGGAGAGGGAACAACACTCAAGGTAGTAGCATTTTGTGAGCAAACAATAGTGGGGTAATGTGTGGCATAAGCATCAATGGGACCTCCTTGCTCATCATAATCATCCTTCTCATTAGGATCAGCATCATCTCCAGTCTCATACTCATTATACTCATTAACAAGCATGGTCTTTTTATTAGGACATTCTCTCTTGAAGTGATCTTTTCCTCCACATGTGTGACATGACATATCTCTATTTCAGGCTGTAGAAGTAGTAGATCCACTAGCACTTGCAACTGGTTGCACTTGCCTCTTAGAAGTAGAGGGGGTGCTCTCGGCCTTGGGTATAGAAACCCCACGGCTAGGTGTGGGCTGTGGTGATGGTGAGGAAAAACTAGAATTCCGAGGTGAAAACACCCTTCTAGCACTCAACTTTGCCTCCTCGGCTAGATGTGATTTTTCCTCCCTTGCATGATGTAGCAATCCATTCATATCATTATATTGGAGGTGCCTCACAATGCTTCTGATTTTGAATTGTAAACCTGAGAGAAAACGTTGCATAGTATGTTCTGGTTCTTCTCTCACTTTGGCCCTCTGAATAATCAACTCCATCTCTCTATAATAAGCATCAACAGACAATGTACCTTGCTTCAATTGTTGCAATTTATCATATAGTGTTCTCACATAATTCTTTGGCACAAATCTGCTCCTCATGAGTTGCTTCATAGTAGCCCAAGTAACAATTTCAGGATCACCATTTTCTGCCCTCAATTGTGTAATATTATCCCACCACAAAAGAGCATAACCATCAAAACTAGAAGAATCCAATTTGATCTTCCTATCTTCATTGTAATCACGCAATCTCCATAGCTTCTCAATTTTCAGCTCCCACATCAAATACTCTTCTACATCATCATTATCAAAGGTGAAAGGAGCAATAGAAAATTTAGGCTTGCCCAAACTATCATCTTCTCTATTAATTTCATGAACTTGTACCGTCCTAGCAGCAAATCCTCCACGGCCATTTTGAGCATGGGCTCAGCCAGGCTCCCAATCATCGTCATCATGTACTTGATTGCCTCTTTGTTGTAGTTGAGTAGATAATTGAGCAATTTTCCTAGTCAAATTTGTGAGAGATTCTTGCATAACATCAACAGATTCTTGAGAAGCAGCTTTCTCAATTTTAATATCCATATGTTGTAAATCCCTCCTCAAGTTCTCATCATAAGTATCAAGCTTCTTGTCAATTCTGGATGTTATTATGCCTCGAAATTTGGAGAAATCTCCCCATGTAAGCACATCATCAACAGTCTTCTTAGTAGAAGCCTCAAGAGCGTTCCCAACAATTTTATCCACCTGCACATCATCACTAGAAACAGACTCCATGGATTAACGTGTTAGTGAAAACAAAAATATGGGATGTGGTGCTCTCTCACAACTCACTCAAAAACAGCAAATAATGGTGTACCTTACTGTTCCAAAGTGAATAGCAAAAACTTACCACAAGTAATACATCACTACTATGTCTCGGTGTGAATAAGAGAATACCCAGGGATTTTAGCACTCACAAGGGCAAAACAGGATATATGGTGGGGCTTGGTATGGATACCTAACAATCACCAATGAACAAGTCATATATGATGTATGTGATGATGTAAAAATAACACCTAGGAAACACACACCAAAGTGGAGACAAATGTGGAAATGCAATTATATGGATGAGAATATTTCAATGCACTCGAAAGACACTAGAAATGCTCAAAGATATCACAGGCACAAGATTGCTCAATAAGATAGTGTCAATATAGTAGTGATGAAACAACTCCAATAACAATCTTTACTATTAAGGTTGCTGTGGCGGTGGTGTCACACTTCAATATAATTACGCATCAAATGCCACCGCACTAATTTTTTTGTTTTTGCCAACCGTAACATTGCATGTAACCTTATCTTGTGAAGTTTGTTAGATTTGTTAGCTACTCTTCATGCATGCAGACCTATCTTTTTTTTTTTGACTATTAAATTGGAGTATGCGGTTGTGATTGTACGTGTGGTACCTCACGTGCCATCTCCGCTTCGCCTCGCATGCTTTCGTAGCGATCAAGCGTCCCTCGCATGGGCTAGGGCCCAAGGCCAAAACTAAAGACGATAGAAACATAATTCCTCCCGTGCGAAACCCTCGTCTCTTAGCTCTGGTCGCTAGGTTAGCGAGTCGGCGGCCGTCACCACCAACGCCGGCCACAATTCACATAGCAACCCCCTTTGGTGGACTCATCGACGACGCTCATGTCACTGGGAAGATTCTTGCTAGAGGCGGCGGACCGCCGCTTGGGCATGACCGCTCTGGGGCAACGTGGAGATCCCCATTGTTTTGGATTTGGGATTGGATTTTCTTGTACTCCCTCCGATCCATATTAATAGGTGCTGAAGTGGATGTATCTAGCAATAAAACATGTCTAAATACATCCACTTCACCATCTATTAATATGGATCGGAGGGAGTACCTTTCCTGTGGATTTGGGATAGGGTTAATCGGCCGGGATTTGGGATTGGATTTTCTTGTACCTTTCCTGTGGATTTGTTTGCTGCATCAAGAATAGGAGTCCAGTACGCATTGCCGATTCAGTCCTGTGTCCCAGATGTTGTTCGCCAATCCTATCTCGGAAGGTTGGTTAGCCACACATATATCTCTCTCTTTGAACTTCTGAAATCTGAACAATGTTATTATTTCACCAGATTGCTGTTTGTAAGTTACTGCATGTAGAAATGAGATCAATTAGTGTTTATATTGCAGAGTCAGTGCATTTGATCATGTGGCTCTACCTTATACTATGGGCAAGAGAGAGGAAGCAGCTGATACTGCGCGGTAGCACTTCCTACATACTTAAGAATGCTAAAATCGCTTGGGCATCCGGACATGCACCCTGGTTTAGGTCCAGGTAAATACATGTCTGAAATAGATAACCAATAAACTGCTTGCTAATGTCTATTGCAAACCTGCATTGCATACAAAAATTTAATGGAAATTTTCAGTAAAGGGAATACAAATTCAATATAGGGACAACCATCATATATGGTAAATATGTCCCAGCCAAGAAATCTTTGGATATTGATGGGAAGCTACCTAGATGGTCAAAGGGAGGATATTATAATTAGTTAAGGAAAATACCTGTTTTAAGTAACTTCCAGATTATCCCGTGGGTGAAAATGGAGAAGTAATTTGTAGTTTTTCACTAAAATGGAAGTTATTTTCATAGTTTTTTCTTCTTAAAAAACATATGTTTTCCCTTCAGTTGCTTTCATGCAATTTGGTGAGACGAAACTACTGTGCCTGCGCGATTATGATAGTGTCAGTGGGTAGGACGTAATGCTTCTTTTCTACTATGCAGTTGTATTTGGAGAAAGGAATGACCTTTATGCAAGTTGACGCTTTTTGGTATTGACTTTCTTTCTCTTATCTTCGTTAGACTTGTGCATACCCATTGTATCACTAGCGGTGTTATGGCTAAGCTTGAAAAGCTAGGACAAAAAAATTATCCACTAAAATATGTAGAGTAACTAACATTTCTACACACATTGCAGGGTAACTCTTGGATGAATTTTTTGTGTGCTTCATGACCCGTGTTTAGGGCCGAAGGTCATGTGCTTTTTAGTTTAAGTTTATACAATACCTTTTGGCGCTCTATTTTAGCATAATTTTGACACTGACTTGTTGAACTTGGCTGATCAAACTGGCTGCTTTTAGTTCCTTTCTTCTTATCCTCATGTCTGAATTTTTTTAATGTCTGCATTGGCATGTATTTATGAGGGTGAACCGATCCTATAGTCCTCCATAATGTCTATATATCACAGTCTAATTAACTCAGATGTACAAGAATGCACGCTGAAGTATGCAGAGTTGCAGACCTATCTGAATATTCCTTCATGTGCATTATTCTAATTATTTTTTGTTGCTGCTGAATGTTACAATTGCTGTATAAAATTTGTATCCCGTAGAGATTTGCTATTATTTTTACCTTTTCTGTAGTATATAATATAATAATATAATTTTAATCTTTTACTCTTAACTATAAGAGATCTGTTTAAAATATGTAAGGTACTGACATACTTCATCTCTCGGTCGAGCTCTTCGAGTGGGCATTCCGTGCTCTAGAGGTCACCTGGTCCGAGGAACTTTATCACGGTGGCGCTGATGCCAGGAGTTTCTGTATTAGTCCTTCTGCCGTGTATCCAAGATCGGCAACGAGAATCCGTCTGGTAGGAAATTAATAAAGAACGATCTACGTTAGAACATCATCTTGGTGTGTAAAAACTGTGGTATCAGTATATTTTATACCACAATGCATGGATTTTTTTTCTCTCTCAGTTTATCATACAAGATTTGTCTTGACTACAAGAGCATAATTCTTTTAGGATTTTATATTTTAGCATGAGTGCAGAACTGTCTCTGTATCCCTCGCCCTAATTTATCTGTTCTCTATTCAGGGCATTCGTTTTAGAGATCTTTCTATTTTAGGGTAATATATATGTTCTCTATTCCAGTAGTGCTATATGTTGTGTCGACTGAACGCTTGACTGATGCATATGACCTGATTAAAAATATTATTTTTGATGAACATGTTGACAATAGTATATTAAGGGGAATATTGCTAAATGCTTCCCGTTCCTGTGGAAATTTGGTGATTGGAGAAGCAGTGGCCAGCCATCTCTTCTTTTCTTTGGATCCAGAAAATCAAGCCAACTATAAGATGTTTGCTGATAGTTATGTCTCGCTTGGTAGATGGGATACTGCAGATCATATCCGCAAGCTTTAATTGTCAAGAGGACTGAACTGATACTAGGCTGCAGCTTGACCGAAGGTGGCTACATGCTGTAAATACATGCTAGAAGGTATGAATCAAATGTTGTTAAGTCGTCCTAATTTTTTTCATCATTTGTTCATATCAGAGCCGCGCAGCAATGAAGGAGATCATGCACGGACTCGACACCATGACATCCATCATGCCAGAAGACATATACCATGGGAAACGATCATCATCCGGCCACTAGGGCCTCTCTCTAAAATACACTTAAACAAGCTTTTGTCTTTTAGTCTTTATCCCTTGCGGACATGGAGTAGTAACATGTTTGGAAGTTGCGCATACTTCGGTGCTAAAATTCCATCAGTATTTCCATGTTTCTCGATGAAAATTTGTGGAATTGTGGGTTTATTCAAATATGAAAAAATGGTTTAGCAGCAGCTGAGGTAGCTTTGTCTTTGAGTTTAATTCTTGGGTAGTTGGGTGCAGTTCATTGGCTTGTAGTCTGAACTAGACTAGGCCGCACTCTGCTTGTGCTTGACCGTGATTGGTGGCACGCCGTCATCAGAGATGGTACCGCAAGCCATGGCCTCGTTGCTGGATGATGTTACGGAGCCCCGACAGCGACACAGGTGTTGGCCTGCTACACACGGTGCCCAATATCCTGACTTCCACACGGGGCCTTCTGAACTTATGATAAATGTTGAATCACAACTATCGAAAGCAAACCAAGGGTCAATAAGTTGGAAAGATATTATATACATTGATTAATAAATGAATTGCAGATCGTGATCAAGATGCTTGGCTTGAGTAATACAACTAGGTATTTTTCAATCATATTCGGTTTGGAATTACAATGTGCAAATTCAGAGCATGTATCTGCATTCAGTAAAACTGAAACCATCACAGTATAGAAAGTAACATACCTTCAAGAATGTTTCGTCGTGTCATCAACTATAAAGTTCACCCCGTAGCAACGCACGGGCATTCAACTAGTATATAGCAATGTATCTCAAGGCCTTTTCTTTTTCTCAATTCTGTTTGTCTCTTTTTCTATTTTCTGCTTTTCTCTTTTTTTGACTGGCCGAAAACAACTAGGAGCAAAAATAAGGACAATATGATCAATGTGACACAAAGTATGTGAATGAGCAACCTGGAATGAGCAACAAACTTAGCTAGTCTTGTGGGAAAGGTACCTAGTTTATTGTTGTAGATAGGCTGTGTCTATAGTTCACAATGATCAGACTGGAAACCCTAAAGAAAACTAGAAACAAAAACAAAAGAAAACAACTAAAAGGACTAGGGACTCACGGCAGGAAACTGGCTGTTTTTCTGCCGCGACGGCAGCAAAACGCAGCAGTTTTTGTGCCGCGGAAGCGCGCGCAACAACAGCTAGGCGATCACGGTAGGGAAACGCGCGTGGCAGCGTTTTCGGTAGTTCTATGCCGTGGCAGAGACGTGCGCGTGGAGGTGCTGTGAACGGACGAGGGGCGCGGCAGCGGTTCGTGCGGTTTTTGTGCCATGGCAGCAATACTACTCCGAGTAGGAGAGGGACACAACAGGACGGATCCGATCGGTGGAAGGAGGTACCCACGGCAGCGTTTTCATGCATTTTCGTGCCGCGGTAGAGATCCACTGCGAGAGCAACTAGGGATCGAATTGGCTTGGTGATCCGTACGGATTTCTTCCAATAGGAATAGAACCCGAACAATCAAGCAACACCACCACTCGAATTGAACAATTGGAAAGGTTTTGGTGGACACACACGGCACAAATCGAAGAACACAAGAACCCTAACCCTAGACCAAACTAAAAAGACTCAAAAGAAGAAAAGAAACACAAAATCAAAACACAAAACAACAACTAAAGCTTGACAATGGTGATTATCTAAGGCGATGGAACAAACTAGACCTATTTTTTGTGGCTTTTTCTGGATAGGAAAAACAAAAACACTCGAATCTAATGGATCAAAGATAGCTCACCGAGTTAACCTATAAATCTGATACCAAGATGATAAGGGGTGGCCCAATGTTCTCAGTGAACTCACACGATAACAAGGATCTGATAACTTGTGGCTCTTCATGAACTCTGCGGCTAATTCCTGATGCCAATTGCAGCAGCAATCAATCCCCTTGGATATTCGCAAATCCACACACTTGCACGAGTAGCCACCGACTACTAGTGGTCCTGTATCAACTAATTCCCAATGGAACAACATATATCACGCAAAACTTGCAATTGTATTACTTCCAGATGAATGCTTCAAGCAATTCAACAAGAGGTTCTACGGTTTATGGTATAACGTAGTCTGACCTTCACCACACGCAGGTGGGAGGTATATAAGAGGAGGGGGTACGGCCACAAGGGTACTTGCGCAAGCACCAGCCCAACCTAACACGACTTGGACTCATGACTTAATGTTTGGACTCAGACTCAAAGTAGGACTCGGCTAAGGGGGTACAAACCGACCCAAACAAAAGGGTGCGGCCACTTGGCCACGCAGGGCCTTATTACAATCGTATGGGAGGTCCTAGGACATGTCCTTGGTTCCCCCATAAGGTGTAATGCGCAGCACATATAATTGTGGGCTGGTGCACCCTAGGACATGTCCTTAATGCTTCCAACTCCAACCAAATCAGCTCCTGGTTTCTCCATCTTGCTTGTGCTGCCATGATCAACTCTCTCCTTGTGTTCTCCCATGCATTGCTCCATGGCTCCATGCTCCTCTCCTCCAATAATGCTTGTGTTATCAATAACTTAAATCATACAAAAATGCAGGGATTTAGGTACTATAAAATTCTCATAACAACAAACATCATAATCTAATAGGAGTGAGTTTACCTGCTGTTCTATTAGTTTGGTTCTTGATCTAGTCATTGGTCCAATCCTCACTTCATCATGTTTTTCTTGAACAACAACATCATCATCAATGGGAGAAATAGTAGATGTACTAGGGATGTCCTCATCATCAGAAGTTAGAATAAGAGAGAGGTACAATGTCCTCCCATCCAATAGATCAGCCATTCTTCAACATCTTATACCATTCCGCAACTCTTCTTTTCAGTGATAAAGAGAATAGATTCCTCTTACCTTGGTCCATTGAATTACCTGCATACCTGAACAACTCGCATAATTCATGTATAAAGAGTAAATGATCACCAGGATGGACAGTTCCATCTCCAGAATAGCAGTTATCCATGACACGCTCAACAATTTTCACTGGTATTTTAAAAGGATCCAATTGAGTTGATGACGGGTCATCTACTACCTTAACAATGGCAACAGTACTCCAAAATAAGGAATCAAATGGACATCTCTCCATAATGAAATAAAGCAGCATACATAAATAAAAACATCGGTCATAGTAAAAGTTTCCCTTACCAATATCGCTTTACTCCCCGGTAACGACGCCAGAAAATAGTCTTGATGACTCACAAGTATAGGGGGTGTATCGTAGTACTTTCGATAAATAAGAGTGTCGAACCCAACGAGGACCAGAAGGTGTTGACAAGCAGGTTGGATAAATGATTCACTGTAAATACTAGAAAACAGGTTTTCTGGGGTTTTGTATATAGCTGATAAATAAAGTACGAGTAAATTAAAGATAGTAATTATAATTGCAGCAAGTGGCCCAATCCTTTTTAGAGCAAAGGACAAGCCGGTTGATTTACTTATGATGACCAAACGTTCTTGAGGACACACGAGAATTTTGTCAAGTGCTTTCGCTTCCTACAGCAGATTAATCTTTATTGTTTTGATAGGTGTTGTGTCGGTGAACCTATGCTAATGCACCACCCTTACTTGGACTAATACATACTTGTGATTATACCCCTTGCAAGCATCCGCAACTATAAGAAAGTAATTAAGATAAATCTAACCACAACCATAAACTCTAGGATCCTACACTCCCTCGTGAATCGGATCCCTAACGGGGGTTTAGGTTTCTGTCACTCAGGCAACCCCACAATTAGTAGCCAAGTACACAATGCATTCCTATAGGCCCATAAAGGTGAAGTGTCATGTAGTATACGTTCAGATGACACCACTAGAAGAATAGCACCACAACTTAAATATCAAATCAGTAAATATGACTCAACATAATTCCACTACTAACATCTTGACTTCTCTCATGTCCTCAAGAACTAAAAGAACTACTCACAAGACATCATATGGATCATGATCAGAGGTGATATAATGATGGATAACAATCTGGTCATAAAGTGCAAACACCGATAAATCTCATAAGCATCAACTACAAGCAAGTAATTCACACCGGGATAGAGATCTAGTGGAAAACAACAATATAGAACCCTAATTGTTACAGAGGGACGGAGGTCGATGGTAAGGATGTTGGTGCTAGTGGGGATGATGATGACGATGATGATCTTGATGATGCCCGGTGCAATGACAGTGACGATGGCGATGATTTCTCCCCTCTGGGAAAGAATTTCCATGGCAGATTTCTCTCTGTCGGAGAGCTTTTCTCTCTCTGTTGTTTTCCGCCCCGTGGATGCGGAGGAATATTTTCTCCATGGATCTCCCAGTATTAGGGTTTAGGGGGGATGAATTACGCATGAGGGGAGTGCCAGTGGTGGGCCAGGGCCTTCACACCACCCGGCGGTGCGGCCAAGGGGGCGTGGGGCGCCACCACATGGTTTGGGCCCCTGGTGGCCCCCCTCTGGCTCCCCTCCTGGCTGGCTCCGTCATATGGCAAAATAGGAACTCTGCGATGTTTCTTCTGACTTTCTAATCTTCGGAAATATGGTGTCTTGGCGGTCCTTTTTCCAGCAGAATTCTGGTTCCGGCAGTTAATTCTCCAATAATCATCAAACATGCAAAATAGATGAAATAACATAAGTATCAAGTCTAAATATGAAATATATCAATGAATAGAAGTAAATTATGATATAAAATAGTGATGCAAAATGGACGTATCAACCACAAGTGGTCCACCCTGGCAGGCCGGCTTCTTGCCAGTGCTAGATAATACACTAATTCGGCATATCTCTGATAGTAGCCCCCAAGAAGAATCAAGGATTTTGTTTTCATCATTTCATTTTTCACCAAATGAAGAACTGTCGCCTATTTGTCTTGAATCTTTCTTTTAAGCAAAAATATGTCGAATCTGTATTTTCCAAAACCTGGAAAAATCTTCGCAATCTTCGTAGAGAAGGAAACTCAACCTTCAGTCAAATGATGATTTAAGCGTTTGATTCATGTTGACGTCGTGGTCATTCTGAACAGACCAAATCTGAAAAGCTTCATCATTGCGGATTTTTCTCGTGGGAACCGAGGAGACAGAGTAATTTTTTCCGTTTTACAGTGGAACCATAATTATCGTCTCGGCACTCGGCATGCATCGAACGCCTAAACTAGCCGTTGCACGTATCTCAGTGTATGGCCATAAATAGCCCTCCACCTCGGTGCCTTCTCCTCTCCTTCTTGTTCTTTTGAGTCCATTTCATTCGGGAGAGAGAGAAGCAAAGCCTGCAAGCGCACTAACCCTCACACACTTCCTCGCGAGAGCTCCCCAAACCTCATCTCTGGCAACCAAAGATTGGCGGCGTAGGCTTAAAGCTTCCACGCCCCCGACCAATGGCTACTGGAGTGAACCCCGGCTTCCATGCCTCCGCCACGTCGATAGAATATGCGGTGGTTGCGGTGCCGTACAACGCGGACACGAGATCATCTGGAGCAACGGAGACGGTGGCAACGACGACCGCTGCAGCGGCTGCGGTGGCTATGGCGGAAGCAGCCAAGGGAAAGTCCTCGCGTCAGCTCCCTCCTCTTTGGATCCAACTTTGGCGACGCCACGCTCCTCCGCGGTGAACCCTGGCGCCACCACGGGAGTCACTCCTCCACCATCTCAGGTGGGCCCTTCCTCCTCCAGGGTCCCTGAGGCTGTCCTTACTGAAGATCTGGTTGCCGGCGACGAGCCCGAGGGAGATCCGGCCGCCGGCGTCTTGGAAGAAGTGGAGGGAAGCGCCGGGAATTGGATTGTATGTGCCATCCTTTCCAACTTCCCTGTAGGTTTGGAGAATATGACTTTATCCGGAAAGACGGCTGGCGCAGCACTGAAGCCGACGAAGAACCCAATCCCCTCGGAGACGAAAGTGTGATGCTTGCCTCGCATGTCATCAGAGGTTTGAGCCTTCCACCTTCCGCCTTTTTTCTCCAAGTCTTAGACTATTACGAGGTTCAACCCCACAATCTTACTCTGAAGAGTATTCTTTACTTCTCCAGCTTTGAAGCCCATTTTGAAGGATACTTAGAGATAGAACCTAGGTTAGACTTCTTCCAGTACTGTTTTTATGTCAAACGTAGCACCACAGACGGAATACCTTCCATCTGAGGTACAATTACGTTCAATCTTAGGAGAGGAGAGATGAGTCATTTCCCAAAATCCGAACAAGTGAGTCCGTCAAACACTGGACGGGCTCATACTTCTATTGTTCAGACATTCCTTTGCATGGAAAGGCATATGGAATCCCGCCTTTCTAGAACTTCGCCGCCACCCCTAGAGACAGCTAGGCTCGGGATGCCGTCAAAGCGCTTCCGGATGATCTTCTGAAAATCCAACGTCGGATCTCCAAATTGACGGCCTCCGTTTGAGAGCTTATTATAACATATACCGTCCTTTATTGGTGGTTAAGGTGGATCCAGCCTCTATCCCATCATTCAGGCCGGCTTTTCTGCTCCTACACCGGCTCAATGGACTCTCTTTGTGGGATGGTGGAAAGCGTAGAAGCACGCATCCTGCACCGCTGGGTTGATCACTTAATCTCGGACCGTACACAGTACAAGATGGTGGTGGATATGTATAACGCAGCCAATCCTCCCCCGAAGGTGAGCTTCTGAACATTGGATGCAGTATCTTTGCAAAAAAATGAACTTTGTATTCTAATGCATAATTTTATATTGTTTGCGCTTTGAAGATCTCTCTGAGGAACAACTGGTTTCCAAGGAGTAAATGGTTGCAATGAAATCCCGCAAGGAAGAAGCTGCAGAAGGCGGTAAAAAAACGCAAGAAGACGGCCGCTTCAAAGGAAGTCGTCGAAATGGACGGTCTTCCTATGGTCACTTCTAGGTAAGGCTAAAATTTCTTCTCGTAATTCTGTCTTTCAAGAATGAATCCTTTGAGCACTAACTTAGTCGGTGTATACTTTTTCTAGCCTTGCTCCTTCTTCCTTTAAGACAAAGAGAAGGAAGAAGATGGTCTACCATCGGAAACTGATACGTCATAAACGTATCCTTAATTTTTGATGTTCCATGTTGTTTCCTACATGTTTGCTACACAATTTATGCCATTTTTATCGATTTTTCGGACTAACCTATTGACAAGATGCCACAAAGCCAGTTCGCTATTTTCTACTGTTTTCAGTTTCAGAAAAGTTGTTCTGGAAATATTCTCGGAGTTAGAAAATTCAAAGACCGGAAGTCTTAGAATTCCCGAAGGTTCCACGGAGTCCCGAAGAGGCCCGGAGGGGGCCACACCATAGGGCGGCGTGGCCAAGAGGCCCGGAGGGGGCCACACCATAGGGCGGCATGGCCAAGAGGCCCGGAGGGGGCCACACCTTAGGGCGGCATGCCCCCTGGCCGCGCCTGGGGGTGGTGTGGGCCCCTCGGGCGCCCACTGCCATTTCCCTTTCGCCTATATAATCCCCCTGATACGTGAACCCTAAAGGTACGCCACTTTTTCCTGAGAAACACCCGAGGCCGCTGTCATCATCATCCCGAGATCGGGAGGGTTTTGGAGCTCTCCCCGGCACCCTGCCGGGAGGGGAATTCATCACCGGAGGGGTCTACACCACCATGCCCTCCTCCGAAGTGATGCGTGAGTAGTTCATCCCTGGACTACGGGTCAATAGCAGTAGCTAGATGGTTGTCTTCTCCACTTTGTACCTCATGTTTAGATCTCGTGAGCTGCCCTACATGACCGAGATCATCTTTATGTAATGCTACATGTTGTGTTTGCTTGGATCTGACGAATGTTGAATGATATGTCTTTTGATTATCAATCTATCATGTTATCTTCATGCATATGTTATTTATGATCTTGCATGCTCTCTGTTATTAGTAGATTCACTAGCCAAGTAGATGCTAGTAACCCCAAGAGGGAGTATTTATGCTCGATAGTGGATTCATGCCTCCTTTGCATCTGTGCTCGAGTGATAGAAACGTGACGGATGGAGGATGTGTTGTTGCCATTAGCGAGAAAACAACGGTGTTTACTTAGTTTACATTGTTTACATTACACACTTTGCTTACTGCGATAATCTATTTCTTGCAACTTAATAACCAACATTTGTTCGGATGATATTCAGAGGGTGGATTATTAGTCATAGATGCAGTTGGATGACGGTCCATGTATTTTGTTGTAATGCCCGCATGAATCACATAGTAATCTTTATGTCTTGCATATGCACTACGGTGCAGCCTTCATTTTTGTCAATCGCCCAGCTGTAATTTGTTCACCACACATGTTATTTATCTTTCACGGAGAGACACCATTAGTGAACTGTGGACCCCGGTCCATTTTCTCATACTGATAATACACACATTGCTTCTACTGTTTTCACACTGTTTCCACTGCTTTCATATTGTTCTCATATTGTTTTCCACACCATAGTTTAACCTCTTTGTGTTCAGCAAAACCAGTGAGATTGACAACCTCACTGCTTCATGGGGGCAAAGTGATTTGATTATGTTGTGTAGGTTCCACGTTGCTGCTGAACCAATAGTGCACCCTGCCACCTCAGCTGCATCAACCTTCAGAGATTGCTTGTCCTCCTACTGGTCAATTCAACCTTGGTTTCTTTTCTGAGGGAAAACCTGCTGCTGCACTCTTCACATCTTGCACTTGGGGTTTACCAACGTCAGCCATCAGGAACCAAAGCATTCACCGACTCTTGCTCCATATATCCCCAGCTCCAATATTGCTGAAGATTCTTCTATACCACTGAAGGGCAAAGAATTTACTCTTCCAAGCCAGCAATATCAATACAGCTAGCCTGTTGTGTCTCCGGCAGACATGCGGGAAGGGAAAATCTTCCTCCAAGGGAAGGGCCTTCATTCATTCCGAATGAAGATATTCCTTCTTTTGAAGTGCAGTTCAAGGTAAAAGAGGAATATTTTGACGAAGATGATTACATGCACGATGGGAAAAACCATACTTCTTCGGATTTTCTCCTTCTTCCAGTAGATGTCCACCAGGACACGTTGTATTCCTGAATAACTATGCTTTTGCCCCTCATTAGGTCATGGATGACGGATTTGAACTGCTCCAAGCCAATTTCCAATATTACAGAAGAGATTCTCTCCAAACACTTGGAGGCATGCAAAAGATGCGTAAGGTATGCCCCTATCCCCCAAGTATTATTTTTTGAGGAATTCCTTTCTCTTGTTTAATACTTTTGAGTATAGTTTTGCCAATATACTCTTTATATCTTTTCGTCTTTTGGCAGAAATCTGCTGAGCAAATAAATAGTGAAGTTTTCGAGAAACTTTCTTTCAAGAATAAGGAGGTGCGTGCGCTTCTTCATATTACTGAAGATAAAGAGTCGAAGATCTTCTAGCGTCGCAAACAATTTAAGGATAATGCTGATAAGTCATAAAACTCAGCTTGTCCCTTTTTTCTTTTCCATTCTTCCGGGTTTTGGATTTTCTTCCATGTTTCCTTATTTGTTCTCCTTCTACTTAGGTGTTATTGCTGAGGCGAAGCAAGTTGTTTCCAATGCCGGGAATGCTCCTCGGCTCCGTGAGGAGAACCTTCGTCTTCCTAAGGAAAATATGAATATCCAGAGGAGCTAGAGGAAAGCCGGAAGTCCTTGGAATCTTCTGAGTCTCGTCTCAGGACTCGGAGTGAAAAGGATGCCCTCACCATACGTGACCTCCAAGATACCCTTCAGATTCGTCTGGAGGAAATCTTAGAATTGGATAAACATATCCTTGGTACGTTTTGTGCTCCTGGTAATATTTTGTATGCTTTTACCTTTTTTTCTTACTTTTGACTTTTGTCTCCTCTTGTGTTACGTATTTCTCTCCCTTGTAGCTGAGAATGATCCCACTCCTCGAATCGAGCGCATCCGTATTTTTGGGGAATTTGTTAAAGGCATGCAAGATTCTGGGAGGAAAGTTGTGAGCAAGTTTCTCCCTGACCAGAAGGACAAAATTTTGGACGTCATGGATCTACCAGTCTCCATCGAAGAAGCTATTGTTAAGCGCAGGGAAAGGCTGCAGTCCAGCATCTGGGTGGGGTGCACACCCTTGGGCTCATCAAGATGCACTACCCAACCACAAAGCCTTGGCGCCTGGGTACCATCATTCCCTAAGCTTACTCGTAGACCGAAAGGGCGGAAATCTTCGAGTCTATCAAGGGATTTGCTTCCAAGATAGCTTGGATGGTTTCCACCTCAACCTATTACCCGTAGTTAGAGATACCCAACACTCCGGAGAATCCGAGCGACAACGATGAGTAAGATGAAGCCGAGGAAGATATCCAGTGATCCTGCATGTATTAGATGGCAAAAAACTGCATTACTGTATTCACTATAAATCACATGTGTAATGCATGGTGTGACTTATGCCTTATGCGCTTTTGAATGAAAAAGTTATTTCTTTTGCGAAAAACTTGCAAGTGTCATTTCTCTGCCTTTAAGTCATTCTGGTTTTTGTATGCTTTAGCCTTTCTCCAATGTTCTAGTGAATCCGTTGGTATAGGATATTCACGCCGAGCAACCTGGTTTTTTGTAAACCAATAAATCTAAACTCGGAATCATGAGTCATACTTTGGCACTTTGACTTATTGGTTTATTGGTTTAGTTTGAAAAACAATCAGAATGTACTTCTTAAAGTAGGAACTAGATACTTGTTAACTCCGAGCACACAGGCAAAATTCGGGTTTGCGTATCACGTGGTTTAAATAAATTTAGCTTTTCTTAACTCCGAGCTCGCAGGAAAAATTCGGGTTAACATTGAATTGACATATCATTGGGAAATATAAAAGGCGGAAACGTAAGCACAGGAAAATAATATCATTCCGACGATTTTATTTCAAGGTCACAATGATGATTACGTAGAATTTGGCTAGGTATAAGAAGGACGTAACTACTGGATGATCCAAGGGGGTTTGTCTCTTGTAGCTCAACATCTACTTTGCGTTTCCTCTTGCGATTTTTGTTCTTAGAATCTTTTTCCTCATCCCGTATATCTACAAGGTAGTATGAACATATTAAAAAAACAAGGTAATACGATCAATTTTCATAGCTCTGCTAACGATGAAAGGTTCATCCAAAACCGAGGCCAATTTGTGCTATATTTCCTACACTCTTCTCACCACTAAGTCACCTTATATGAAAGAACGGTGCTTGATTTTGCGGCCATGGTATCTTCGCGGTCCTTGTTGGTAAATGGTGGATCTTTGGATCACAAGCTCTCTTTCTTCCTCCAAAAGGTCTAAGGCATCCTGTCGTGCAATTTCAGCGTCTGTTTCAACATATGCCTGCACTCTAGGGGAATCATGGATAATGTCGGTAGGTAGTATTGCCTCTGCACCACAATCCAAAAAGAATGGTGTTTGGCCAGTTGATCTATTTGGTGTTGTTTGAAAACTCCAAGGTACTATCGGCAATTCTTATACCCCTGCTCCTGCTGTTCTATCTAGCGGTGTTTCGAGTCTTGGTCGTATTCCTTGCAAGATTGAACTCATTCTTTCCACTTTTCTGTTTGACTGTGGATGAGCCACATAAGCAAGGTCAAGTTGGATTTCATTTTTCTTGCAATACTTGGCCAATTCTCAAATGGAGAAATTTATTCCATGTCCGTGATTATGCTGCGTGGAATGCCGAATCGCATGACTATGTCTATGACGAAAATTCCGGCCGTCAGACCATCAATTGTTTTATAGGTTTATCTTCTATCCACTTGGTATACTTATCTACTGCAAAAAGAAGGTGCATAAGTCCGCCACTTGCCGTTCGAAACGATCCCATCATATCTAGCCCCCACACTGCAAATGGCCATGTAATAAGGATTGTCTTAAGCGTCTGGGGCGGTAAATTTGTCCGCTTGGCATAATACTGGCATCCTGCACATGTATTAACAATGTGCTCTGCATCCTTCTTGGTTGTAAGCCAGAAAAACCATGCCTGGAATGCTTTATGGACAATGCTTTTTGACTGTGCATGATGTCTGCAATCCTCAGCATGGATTCCCTGCAAATCCTTCTTTCTTCTAGTGATACCGACCGTTGAAAAGTTCCAGATGTACTGCACGTGTATAATCATCCATTAATCACTGTGTATCATTTGCAACGACTCTGAATCTGTCTTTGCAAGACTTCATCTGCTCCTTCTGGAAATTTCTGATTTA
Organism: Alopecurus myosuroides; assembly: GCA_028641055.1. Lineage (NCBI taxonomy): Eukaryota > Viridiplantae > Streptophyta > Magnoliopsida > Poales > Poaceae > Alopecurus > Alopecurus myosuroides. The sequence continues at coordinate 112,388,161 of CM054063.1, read as the reverse complement.
CTAAAAAATCCAGGTATACAATCGTCCAATCTGGGATTACGAGCAGCACGGATGTCGAGACATCGTAGTAAGGATCATAGAAGACGGGGGTGCCATGAGCCTACGGGTAGAGACGTGGGGGACGTGGTAGTATGACAATCGAGAACACCAAGTTTACCCAGGTTTGGTATGGCGCAACTAGGCGACGTTCCTACTCTTGCAATCTCACTAAATCAGGGCTGAAGCCTGAAGTATACAAAGTACAACGTGAGTAGGGTTTCCCTAACTCGGCGAGGATCAACTTCTCGGCGAGTTGGCTTCTAGCTAATTGTCTGTGTCTTTCGTCTCTCCCATCCGGCTTTATATAGATAGCCGGGTTAGGGTTACAGAAAGGAAACCTAGAAGACTACGGAAAATATCTAACTTGGATAGTAAGGAATCCGTCTTGTCCTCCAAGCCATACCACTTTGGGCCGTGCTCCGGGCTCTTCTAGAATCCGGCTTCCTGGGCATCAGTTTACTAGGCCGCCTAATGAGCTGTAGTCCATTACCCACAGGCCACCCTAGTAATCCGGATCTTTAGACCAATGCCGGATATACCCATAATTGTTATATATCCGATAGTAGCCCCCAAGAAGGACTAAGACTTTATTCTGCCACCTTTCGTCAGTATGCATTCTTTTTCGAAAAATGTTGTCGCTTGATCTCGATTCTTCTTTTCCCCAAAATTTTTTAACTTAAAACTCGGATTTACCAGAATCCGGCTTTTCTTCCACGAGCCTTCGTGGAGAAGGATCTTCATACTGTCAGCGATGAAATTGTGCTGACATCACGGACGTTTGGGTTCGGTCAAAAACTCTGCAAGGTACCTCCTGACAAATTCTTACGGGAAACGAGGAAATATCACTTATCACTTTATCCCTTCATTTTCCGGAAATCTCGCGCGTGACACGCGTCGGCGATCCAACGGCTAGAATAGCCGTTGCAACGAATCTCAGCGCATCTCCGGCTATAAATAGCCGCCTCGGGGCCTCCGGATACCCTCCCGCTTCATCTCCTTCCTCAAGCCCCCAGCGCCATAGCCAGAACTAGAGCTCGAGCTAGCGAGAGCAGAGGGGAAACTTTCTGGCCTTCCCCAGAGGAAATCATCGGAGGATCCGGTTATAATCCGCGGCCGCCCGAAAATGGTCGACGGAGAATCTCCCCGCGCCACAGACACAACAAACGCCGCCATGGACATCGAGTCGATCATCAACGGTCTGGACCACGGGAGGGAAACACCGGCGATTCGGCTCGTGGGGATCTACCTCCCGTGGCCGATAACGTGTCGTCGTCGTCTACCGCGCCTCCCCCGCCTCTCGTCTCCGAGCCCACGGAGGGAACCACCATTCTCGTCGGCGAGGAGTTTGCTACCTCCGGAGCCGCCGGAGTTGAAGAAGACGCGGAGGAAAACTCCGCGAACTGGAGCCATTGTAACGTGGCTCCGTCCCTTCTTCCGGCAATGTAGAAGGAGGGATTCGTGCTGAAGGGAAAATGGCGGTGCGAAGAAGGTGACCCTGAGCTTTTGCCAAAAGCCGGAGAAAGGGTTCTCCTTGCCTCTCACATCAATAGAGGTATGGGTTTCCCACCTTCCGCCTTTTTCCTCCAAATTCTCGACCATTACCAAATCCAACCACACAACCTTCCTCCCAACTCTATTCTCTATATTGCCGGGTTTCAAGACCTCTTCGAGGGGTACTTAGGACTAGAACCTAGGTTAGACTTCTGGCAGTATTGCTTTGGAGTAAAGCGCAGCCCCTCTGAGGGCGCTCTCCCCACCTGTGGAACCATCTCCTTTACCTTACGTAGGTTTAGGGAAGATTGGTTCCCGAAAATCAAAACTTCGGTTTCCGTCAAATTCTGGACGGGTTCCTTCTTTTATCACTCTGATGTCCTGTTTCCTAAAAAGGAAACGGGAATTCCACCTTTCGTGAATTCCGCGGCCACTCCCCAGAACAACTGGGCGGTGGACGCGGACCAGAATCTGCCGACATATCTGATGAGGATCAAGCGGCGCTTCGCCAAGCTTGTTTCCGCCACCCCACCTCTCACCGGCACAGACACTGTGCTATGCTGGCTCGAAAGATGGATCCAGCCTCTGGCTCATCGCGGACCCCGACTCATGTGTGAGTACACGGGCTTAGCGGACGCGATGAGCGCGACCGACAAATCTTTATCGAAGAAAGATTTGAAGAAACGCCTCAACCAGCTGGTATCGACTCGTGATCAGTACGAGGAGAGCCGGCCAATGTACACCGCAGAAAACCTAGCTCCAAAGGTATGATTTTGTATTTTTGGGAGTTTTCTGAGTTTTCCTTTTTCTCGGATGTTTTACCTTACCCGGACTTTGCTTCTTCTAGAAGATTCTCGAACTTCCTGAGGTGGAGCTTTCCACGGATGCCGAGTTGGACACGCTGCGTGCCAACTTTGCAGGCGAACGGAAGCGCAAGAAGCCTTCCGCCACTCAGGAGGTAATCGACCTTGACGGCGTCGCCGTCGCAACATCCAGGTAAGAAATCCTGGGGTTTTTTCCTTATTATGCTTTTTATTGCATGAATTTTGTTTCTCGGATTCTTACTTCTCGGAATTTCTTGCTTTTCCTCTCCAGCCTTGGTCCTGCCACTCTGAAGCGAAAAAAGCCGGAAGAAACATAAGGGTGTGGTTAGGATAGGAGCGCGATCGTCTCCCGCTGCAGCACCCGACACTCCGATTGCTGCAGGGGAGGAAAACTTAGCTGCAAGGAAGGGAGAATACCCCTTGTAGTCCAGTCAGCCCATTGTGTCCGAGTCGGACGCGAGGGGAAGGGCGGAGCCAGAAATGGGAGGCCCTTCGCACGTTCCGGAGGAGGAGCCTATCCCGACATTTGACAAGGATTTCAAGGTAAAAGAAGAGCCGTTTGACGAACACGGATATATCCATCCGTAGGCGACAAAGTACTTTGCTCGAGCTCCTTTAATCCGTCCCTGGCCGCAAGGAGGGCTTATAGTTAGGAATAATTATGTGTTCTCACCTCGGCAGGTCATACAAGATGGCATTTGCCACGTCGGAATTCTCTTTATCGAATACGCAAAGGAATTCAACGAAAATCTTGCAAGTCTTACAAGAATGAGCCAGGTAAATATCTCTAGCCCCAAGCATTTAGCCAATTGTATACTTTTTGACTGAATGCTTTCTTCCTGTTCTTGCCTGTTTTTTACTTAAGCGTTATTTCCCTTGTCCATGTTTCAGCAAACTACCGAGACAATTGACATGGAAGTTTTTAGTAAACTTACCATGAAGAACAAGGAGGTGAAAACTCTCCTTAATATTCCTGAAGAGAAAGAATCGGAGTTGGCCTCCATTCAGCATGAGCTCAAAGAATCAGCAAGTAAGTTTTTCTAAGTTATTTTCCGAGTATAATCTCTTCAATTTCCTTGCTTTTCAGCTTCTTTGGAAAAAGCCAAGCAAATAGCTGAACATGCCATCAATGCCGAGAACCTCCGAAATGAGAATATGGAACTTCACAAGATCAACGTGAAGCTCCAAAAAGATCTGGAGGCCAGCCAGCTGGCTGTCGGTATTGCCGAGTCCAAGGCCTTGAGCCAGGCCGAGAAGGACAAGGCCACCATCCTGGACTTAGAGAATGCTCTAAATCAACGCCTTAAAGAAGGCGTTGAAATGGACAGGATTCTCGGTAAGTTTATAACACTTTTACCGGATTTTTTCCTTATACCTTTTGTCGGTATTTTTTCTAACTTTCCTTTGTTTGTTTAAACAGAGGGGAACCCCTTGCTTACCCGGATTGACAGAATCCGGGCTTTCGGGAGAGTCTTCGCCGCGCTGAAGTCCGCGAGGATGTTACTTATTAATAAGTACATTCCCGACAAAGCAGAAGAACTCTCGGAAGTTAGCAAACTTCCAGAGGAGATCGAGGAGGTGGCGAACCGGAAGGAGCCCTGGCTTCGCTCCGCAGCTCGTGGTGGTGCACACATGGGCCTTGGGATCATGCATATGCACTACACCACTGCCAAGTCTTGGCTCGTAGCGACCGGTATCCCTCAAGGATACATAGACGCACATCGAGCCAGCATCTTTGACTCTGTCAAAGGCCACGCTACAAAGATAGCGCAGATGGTAAACATCTCCACCTTCTACCCCGAGGAGGAAATTCCGACAACTCCTGAGGATTCTAGCAGCGAAGAGGAGGACTCGGATCCCGAAGAGGCCGCTTGATTCCTGGGTAGATGGCAGGACAAATAGAAGCATTACTATTCTCCCAATGTAATATCATTGTAATGCTATCTATCATTTGTATAAACAAGTACCCCGTTTTTGTAGTAAAATTTATGTCTTTGCAAGATTTTTTAGGTTTTAATTCCTTTGTCTTCTAAGTTCTCTGGTTTATATGTTTTGACTGTCCTTAGTGTTGAAATGGCTCGATAGCACTTAATCTTCATGCCAAGTTACTAGGTTTAACCTACCAGTCAAAACTCGGAAACATGGATTCTACTAAAGCATTTTTACTTACTAATTTCAGTAACCCAACACACAAACAATCAGATAATACCTAGGAAAGAGTAAGGATTTTTTGAAAATGTATGAAACTCAGGCACACAGACACAATATGGGTTTCCTTAAGCCTCCTTAGGCTGAGAAGCACTCAGTTTTATAACTCCGAGCATGCAGGCACAATTTAGATTAAACATTGAGTATTTTGAAAGATCATTTGGAAATAGATAAAGACGGACTTATGCTTTGCATGAAAATAGACAGATAAAACAGTAATGTATGAATTCCGACAACTTTATTTCATGATCTCAAAGATGTTTACATAGAATTGAACTAAGTGTAGAAGGGACGTAACTGCTGTATGCTCTAGGGTCTTTTTGTCTCTCCTAGTTCGACATCTATCTTTCTCTTTCTTTTGCGATTCGGTCTCTTAGGATCATCCTCTGTATCCCGAATATCTACAAGATAGTATGATCCGTTTTCATTGCCTTGCTAATGACAAACGGTCCCTCCCAAATTGGGGCTAATTTGTGCTTCCTTTCCTACACCAATCTTAGCACTAGGTCACCTTCTTTGAAAGAACGGTGTTTGATTTTCTGACTATGACATCGTCCCAGTCCTTGCTGATAGATGGCGGATCTTTGTAGTACAATCTCTCGTTGTTCTTATAATAGATAGACGACATCCTGTCGTGCATTTTCGGCATCCGAGTCTTCGTATGCTAGCACTCTTGGGCTATCATGGAGCATGTTCGTAGGAAGCACTGCTTCTGCGCCATAAACAAGGAAAAACGGGGTTTGTCCAGTTGATCTATTCGGCGTCGTTCGAATACTCCAAAGCACGGAAGGAAACTCTTCTACCCATGCTCCAGCTGTTCTATGAAGAGGAGATTCAAGTCTTGGGCGTATTCCCTGCAGGATAGAACTATTCATTCGTTCAACCTGTCCATTGGATTGTGGGTGTGCCACAGATGCTAGATCTAGGCGAATTCCCGTTTGTTTGAAATATTTTGCCAACTCTCCAATAGAGAAATTTGTCCCGTTATCCGTGATTATGCTGTGTGGAACGCCGTATCTCATGACTATGTCAATGATGACATTCCTGGCAGTCACACCGTCAAGTTTTTTGATGGATTTCGCTTCCACCCACTTGGTATACTTATCTACTGCAATGAGTAGATGTGTAAGTCCACCTCTTGCAGTTTTGAATGGTCCCATCATATCTAGCCCCCAGACCGCAAATGGCCATGTTATAGGGATAGTTTTGAGTGCTTGAGCTGGCATATTCGTCTGCTTGGTGTAATACTGGCATCCGGCACATGTGTTCACTATGTGCTCTGCATATGCCTTGGTTGTGAGCCAGAAAAACCCTGCGCGGAATGCTTTTTTGACTATGCTTTTTGATTGAGCATGATGTCTGCAATCTCCTGCATGGATTTCTTGCAAAATTTCTCGTCCTTCTTTAGGTGAAATACACCGCTCAAAAATTCCGATAGTACTACGTTTATATAGGCAACCATTTATTACCATGTATCCTTTGCATCGATGTTGTATCTATCTTTGCAAGATCTCGTCTGCTCCATCCGGGAACTTCTGATCAACTAAGAAGTTTAAATATGGAATTGTCCAATCCGGGTTAACAAGCATGACTTCGATTGACTCGGAAACGAGAGGATAATCAACATCTCCACCTTTCATCGATGGTTCGTGCAAGTGTTGGACAAACACACCAGGTGGTAGGGTTTTCACTCTTTCCGATCCCATGCGGGCTAATGCATCCGCATTCCAATTTTCTTCCCTTTTGATATGGAGTACTTCAAATCCTAGGAAGCAAATGGCAAACTCGTCCACAATTGTTCGATATTCCGCCATGGGGCTTTTGGTATGCCATGTTTGGTTTAGCTGATGATGTACCAAATCCGAGTTGCCATAACAAAGTATGCGTTTGACGCCTATTTCCTTTGCAATATGCAAGCCATGAAGCAAAGCTTCGTATTCTGCCACATTGTTGCTGGCGTTGAAGTGTATGTGTAGTACATATTCCATAATGTCACCTTTTGGAGATTTAAGCAGTACACCAGCTCCGGCGCCTTCCTTCATCTTGGATCCATCAAAATGCATGATCCAATATTCCGACTCCGGCATTGGTGTGTTTTCCATTGCTTCTGTCCAATAAGTGACAAAATCTGCCAACACCTGGGATTTAATTTCTGTCCTGGGTTGGTACTTAATGTCGAATGCAGCGAGCTCGATGCCCCATTTAGCAACTCGGCCTGTTGCGTCCGCATTGTTAATAATATCCCCTAGTGGTGCTTTGCTTACCACTATTATGGAATGTCCTTGTAAATAATGGCATAGTTTTCGAGATGCAAAGAACATGCCATATGCCAGTTTTTGATAATATGGGTACCTTTGCTTTGACTCAGAGAATACTTCACTAACATAGTACACTAGATGCTGATCTGCTATACTTTGTTCGTCTTTCTGCCTTTCCACAATAATCACCGCGCTGATAACCCTGTTTGTTGCTGTAAGATACAGTAACATGGGTTCTTCGTCTTTTGGGGATGCCAAAATCGGAGCTTTCATCAAGGTTTCCTTTAGGTGGGTTAATTCTTTGTCTGCCTCTTCTGTCCATTTAAATTTGTCGGATTTCTTCAACAATTTGTATAATCGCAGAGCCTTGTCTGCTAGCCGGCTTATGAACCTGCTGACTGCGGTTGCAGAACCCGTCAATCTTTGGACATCTTTTAGGCACGTAGGCCTTGTGGTATTCAAGATTGTCTTGATATTTTCTTGCTTTACTTCTATTCCTCTGTGAGAAACGATAAAATCCAGAAGTTTTCCTGAGGGAATCCCGAATACGCACTTTAATGGATTCGACTTCATTTTATAAGTGCGCAAATTTTCGAAAGTTTCTCATAGATCTTCAAGGAGTGTATCCTTTTCCTTGGAAACTACGACAATGTCATCCACGTAAACATGGACATTTTTGCCGTTTTTACTATGCAAACATATTTGCATGCAATGCTGGAAAGTTGCACCGGCGTTCTTCAAGCCAAAAGGCATGGTTATGTAATAGAATGTTCCATACGGGGTTATGAAGGAAGTTTTTATTTGATCCTCCTCCTTCATACGTATTTGATGGTACCCGGAATAAGCATCCAAAAAGCATAAAAGCTCAGAGCCAGCAGTGGCATCTATTATTTGATCGATTCACGGTAACGCTAACCTATCTTTTGGACACAATTTGTTCAAGCCGGTGTAATCTATACACATCCTAAGAACAATATTGTCTTTCTTCGGGGCTAATATTGGGTTCGCAGACCAATCAGTATGTAAGACTTCCGGATAAAATCAGCTGCTAAAAGCCGGATAATTTCCTTTCCTATAGCCTTCTGTCTTCTTCCATCGAAACGATGGAGACCTTGTTTGACGGGTTTTGAACCTAGAATCACTTTCAGTTGATGCTCAACAAGTTCCCTGGGTACTCCCGGCATGTCCGCAGGACACCAGGCAAAAATATCCTAGTTCTCATGGAGGAACTTGATGAGCGCGTCTTCCTATTTGTCGGTCATCCCAGTTCCCACTACGACAAATTTTGTCGGATCTTTGGGATTTAGGATAACCTGTCTTGTATTTTCTGAGGCCTTGAATCTATTTGCCGGCTTCTGACTTTCTTTTCCAGACGGCAATTCCATCGACAAAACTTCCTTAGCTAGCTCCTTCAATTCCTCCCTTGCGCTGACTTCCTCAGCGCAAAGGGCGTTTCCTTTCTCCAGCTCGTTCGCCAATTTGTAATCTCCGGCTATGGTAATTACTCCTCCTTTGGGCCCTGGCATCTTCAGCTTATTATAGATATAACATGATCTTGCCATGAATTTGGCGAAAGCTGGACGTCCGAGTATTGCGTGGTATACACTTTCGAACGGCACCACCTCGAATGAGATTTATTCCTGGCGGAAATGTTCTCTACTTCCAAAGGTTACATCTAGGGAGATTTCTCCGAGGGATTGTGATTGCCTGCCAGGAACAATACCATAAAACCGTATATTGTTGTGCCTGAGCTGAGTCTCGGAAATATATAGCTGTTTCAATGTACTCAGGTAGATGATGTTGATACTAGATCCTCCATCCATCAGTACTCTTTTGAGCCTTGTGTTTTGAACAATAGGACTTACGACCAAAGCATGCGTGCCGGGTTCTAGGATGTTTCCGGAATGATCTGACTGGTCCCAGGTAATTGGCGTATTTGAATACTTCAAGTACTTCGGTGTTGGTGGAACAACCGCGTTGATTTCTCGAAGTGTCCTTTTTGCCTTCTTTGCTGAGGGAGTTGCCATGAAAGTTAGGTTACATTCTCCTTCGACTCTCGGGAATTTTGGCTCGCCTTTTCGCTGCTGTTCTTGGATTTTATCGTTAGTGTCTGATTCACTTTCTTCTTTCTCAACTTCCGGCTTTTGCTTGTTGAACTTTCTCTTGGAATTATTTCCCTTATTTCCGGATCCTGGAGTGCCCTTCATATGTTTGTTGAGGAGGCACTGCGCATTTGTATGGGTAGGCTTCCCAAATTGCGAATGGTGGACACAGTTTTTCGACTTTAACTTTTCCCACTCTTCCTTGGAGTAGGAGATAGGTTCTGTGATTATTCCTTTCCATTTGTTGCCATTATCCTTTCCAAAGGTTGCATTCACTTCTTTGGGTTTTTCCTGTGCCTCTGGAGTAGCCTTCTTTTCAGAACGTGGTGGCCTGAACCAAAGCGTCAATATTTCCACCTCTCGCTCTGATATAATCTTCGACCGCTGCATGCTCATTGGCGGTGGTAAGCATATATCAGAGATCTTTGTGCTCCTTTGATCCAACCATGAACGGTACAAGGCCGGGTTTTAATCCATTGATGAAAGCATGCATTGCTTATACATCACTTACTCCAGAGCAGCTGTTCTTCATTGTTGGCCATCTTGATATAAAGTCGACATACGACTCGTCTTCAAACTGGACGCAGCGATTTAGCTGGTTGATACTCTTAGGGAGTTTGTACGTACCCCGAAAGTGCTGAGCGAATACTCTAGCCATATCATCCCAGCTATCCACGGTTCTTGACGGAAGCCCGTTGATCCAATGTCTGGCTCCATCCAGCAACATTAGGGGGAGAAATTTCACCGCTTCCAGGTTTGTCCCTTTGTTGATCTGAACGGTAGTATCGTAATCTGAGAGACATGTATCCGGGTTTGTACTTCCAGTGTATTTTTGTTAAGTTGGACCAACTTTGGCAAAGCCAGAATGTAGGGTTATTCTTCGGATCCTATCAGTGAAATACTTAGGTCCAAAGTATATGTCATCTCTTTCCGCCTTATCGACGTGTGCGGAATATCTACCGGCTGAATGGACGGAGGGGAATCTGCTCCTTTGTAGCCTATTGTTGCGCGAGTGCGCTCTTCCGGGATTATCCCTCTGTCGTCCATTATCGTGTCCTTTGGAATAAGGCGGAGTTCTACTCCTTGGTCTTTCTTTGTTCCTAGGAGGAGTACGGGATCTCTCATTCCTGTGAGGATTTTCATATCTTCCGGCTTTTTCAGCTGGGCGTCTCGGAGGCGGCATCATTTTTCCGTCTTTTTCGGTTTTGTTCCTCCCGATCCTTGTGATCAGTGGGCTTATTTCACTAGTAGGAAAACGCTTACTAGTGACGAACAAAAACAAGCTACCGCTGGCGAACAAGTGTTCGCCAGCAGTACACCGCCAGTGGTAAGGGGTTACCGCTGGCGAACAAGCTTGTTCGCTAGCGCTATCTAGTTACCGCTGGCGAACACCAATCTTGTTCGCCAGCGGTAAGTCTGAAATTTTGAAATTTCGTAAATAAATTTTTTCGCATTATTTTTTTTTCAAATTTTCAAAACATTTGAATTTGGGGAACCTCTAACCACGCTGTAGAATTTTTTCCTTTTTTTTTCTTTTTTTTTCAACTTTGAATGCCCACTTCCCGCTCGGTCACCCATCCTTCCACTACTCTAGCCCGAGCACGCTTAACTTCCTAGTTCCATCCCACTACTCTACCTATGACTCCCTCGTTCTTTCTTGTTAGTATAGTACTATCAAACCTCTTAACTATTGCACCATATCTACAAATCCGTAATTCCAAATTCGACAAATGATATGTCTAAATTGATCAGAAGAATACGAGGAATCCAAATATGACATCCTTATTATCTTTTCTCGAAAAAAAATACATTTTTTATTTTTTTGAATTTTAAATTTATTTAATTAAATTGATTATGTAGGAAAATGTAGTCTGTCTGAAATAACTTTTGTTCCTTTTGGAATTTGCCGATTCTGAAAAAACCTCACAGGCCGAAGGCGGGTGAGGTTGGATCTGGAATTTCCTCACGCTTCTTTTGATATATTGAACGCGTTTTTTCGACGTCGTATGCAAAAGTTATGGCCGTTTTACATTTTATTTTTGAATTTTGCATAAAAGGTCAAATGGAGTATTTCAAATTTTCTATATTAAGTAGACATTGCACTCTACCCACATATCCAAGGAATTTATTTTTTGAACGTTTTATCATTTTCGTTTCTGCTTTACAAATGTAAAAAAGGCGGTCCACGGGGGGGGGGGGGGAGGGTGTGTGGAGGGAAATTTTTCAAAACTTACCGCTGGCGAACCAAAATAGTGGTTGGCCAGCGGTATAGTTAGCGCTGGCGAACCAAAAGGTTGCCCAGCAGTAACCATACCGCTGGCGAACCAGCTCGTTGTTCGCCAGCGCTAAGTAACCATACCGCTGGCGAACGAAGTGCCGTGTTCGCCAGCGGTATTTCCTGCCGCCCGTAGCCGCGCGCAGCCTCCACCCCCACTGTTACCGCTGGCGAACGAAGTGCCATGTTCGCCAGCGGTACATAACTTAGCGCTGGCCAACATGGGGGCGCGTTCGCCAGCGGTAGTAGCACTGGCGCACAGGAATTCTTGTTGGCCAGCGGTAAACTGGTGGCTATAGCCTGTTTCCTACTAGTGTTTCCACCTTTCGGAAGATGGGATCCCGTTCTGGACGCTTCATCCCTATTGTCCGGGATTTTCTTGTCCTTCTTAAGATCTCCCTTCTTTTCCTTAGAATCGCCTGAATCTCTAGGTTCGCCAGGTCTAGGTGCTCCAGCGGCACAAGTGGCAGTTTTGCATAGGGCCGAGTAGTGGTGCAACTTCCCTGATCTTGCTTGTCCTCGCTGTTGTTGTTGCAATGCTTTTCCCAGGAAAGCATACACTCCCTGGAGCTTTTTCGTCTTTGGAGTACAGATCATCATTAGGATGGAGAACGTGGCTTCCGCATTTTCATCTGCGGTTTTATAGATGCGTTCACCCTTAGCGTTTACGCCGTCAACTGTCTTTGCCAAGAAGGGTTTTGCAACCTTTCTTTTACTGGCAGCACATCCGGCCTTGCAATTCCGGTTAATCTCGTGGGTTTTATCATGGACATATTTCGTCTTTCGAATTCTTCAATTTCCTCTTGCTTTGCTTTGACAGTAGCTTGGGCTTTGAGGAGGTTTTCTTGAGATCGGAATAGTTGTTGCTTCTACCACATAAGGGCTTGCCTTCTGGCTTCCAGCACTTTCGGTGGTTCGTACGGTCCAACCGGGGTTTTGATCAGATCAATATCGCCCTGTTCCGACATTTGGGGAACGGGGATTTCTTTCTTTTTCTTCTCCACAGGTGTGACTCCGCTTGCTCCTCCTACTTCCAGGTTTTGGTTAGCATTATCTGCCAATTTTTTCTTCTGGAGTTTCTTGACAGTCTTCTTTTTCTTCTTGGAAGAGGGAGACTTTTTTCCAGGTTTTTCTTCTGTCAATTCCTTGACGTCGGGATAGATGGGACTGGTTTCGCCATCCTCTCTTTCCTCATCTGGTGGAGGTGTTCTGGGGTCTTCATCTTCTTCGGCATCCAAGTTTTCAGCCGGCTTTTCCATAAGTACTTCATGGAAGCTCCCCTGCATAGATTTAACCTTTCTTTCGAAAGCGTCTTCATCTTTGTCTTCTGAATCTATGTCCCCAGATCCAGGTTCCGAATCCAATCTTGCCTCTATGGCAGCTAGTACAGAGTCGGCTTCTGAGTTCATCGTTTCACTGACGGGTATCGGATCTTCCACTTGTTCTATGGGATTGTTGTTTTCTGCTTCTTCCACGGGATTAGTTACTTCCGTGTTTTTAGCGACCTCGGATTGCACCATGCGAATGAAGTGAGATCTGATTGCAGGCATCTCCGAAGAGGCAGCAAATTCAGTGTTTTGGCGATCTGAGTAGAACCCGGTATCATAGTTTTCTTCAAGTAGGTATAGGGCGGGTGGGATAAATTTTCTTCCACCACAGAATCCCATTGCTTCTGCAGTTATCCGATAAAGATGTTTGCAGATCCAGTCAGTAAAAGGCAGGCACTTACCAGATGATTCCGTGCTGGCATGTACGATCCGTTGTCGAGGAAGCGCCCAACGTCGTTGTCGAATTCCAGGCTTCCGACAGTTATGGTACTGCCGATTCCGCCTAGTATCCCCGATCAAAACATAACGCCCGACGTCGCTGGACCCACGGTGGGCGCCAACTGTCGAGACATCATAGTAAGGATCATAGACGGGGCTGCCATGAGCCTACGGGTAGAGACGTGGGGGGGACGTGGTAGTACGACAATCGAGAACACCAAGTTTACCCAGGTTCGGTACGACGCAACTAGGCGACGTTCCTACTCCTGCAATCTCACTAAATCAAGACTGAAGCCTGAAGTATACAAAGTACAACGTGAGTAGGGTTTTGCTAACTCGGCGAGGATCAACTTCTCGGTGAGTTGACTTCTAGCTAATTGTCTGTGTCTTTCGTCTCTCCCGTCCGGCTTTATATAGATAGCCGGGTTAGGGCTTATAGAAAGGAAACCTAGAAAACTACGGAAATCATCTAACTTGGAAAGTAAGGAATCCGTCTTCTCCTCCAAGCCGCACCATTTTGGGCTGTGGTCTGGGTTCTTCTAGAATTCGGCTTCCTGCGCATCAGCTTACTGGGCGCCTAACAGGCTGTAGTCCATTACCAATAGGCCACCCTGGTAATCCGGATCTTTATACCAATGCCGGATATACCCCTAATTGGTATATATCCGACAACGGCTATAGATTCGGATAACAAGGGGTAATCTATAGCTCCGCCTTATATTGATGGTTGATGTAGATGTTCGACGAATATGCCTGGTGGCAATACCTTTACCCTTTCCGAACCCATCCGGGCTAATGCATCTGCCTTCCAATTGTCTTCTCGGCAAACATGGTTTACTTCAAAGCCTAAAAAGCACATGGAAAATCCATCCACTGTACGCCGATATTCCACCATTATGGGGCTCTTGGCATCCCATGTATGGTTCAGTTGGTGCCGCATTAAGTCCGAGTCTCCATAACACAGAATATGTTTTACGCCTATTTTATTTTAAGTGTGCAATCCAGGAAGAAGCGCGTCGTAATATGCAACATTATTGCTAGCATTGAAGTGAATTTGTAACACATACTTCATCGTATCGCCTTTGGGTGACTTGAGTACAACACCGGATCCTACACCTTCTTTCATCTTTGATCCATCAAAATGCATAATCCAGTACTCAAAATCCGGCATTGAAGTATCCGCCATTGCTTCTGTCCAATCACCAATAAAATCTGTCAACACTTGAGACTTGATTGCAGTCCTGGGTTGGTAATTAATGTTGAATGTTGCAAGCTTAGTGCCCCACTTGGCTACACGGCTAGTTGCATACACACTATTTATAATGTCTCCTAGTGGTGCTTTACTAACTACTGTAATTGAGTTTCCCTGGAAGCATTGACGGAGCTTTCTTGATGAGAAAAGGACACCATATGCCAGTTTCCAATAGTGTGGGTATCTTTGTTTTGACTCTAAGAATATCTCGCTGAGGTAATACATAGGATGTTGATTCGGCATTTCCTGATTCTTTGTCTTTTACCTTTCCACAACCATCGTTGCATTGATCACCTAGTTTGTTGTTGTTTTCATTATCCTTTGGGGATGCCAAAATTGGAGCCTTCATCATTGTCTCCTTCAATTGTGCCAGTGCCATATCCGCCTCTTTTGTCCAAATGAACTTGTCGAATTTTTAGCAACTTGTTCAATGGAAGTGCTTTATCGCCTAATTTGCTTATGAATTTGCTTACAGCGGCAACTGGACCTGTTAACCGTTGAACATCTTTCAAACACGTAGGTTTTTTTATGTTTAGAATTGCATTGTTCTGTTCCGAGTTAAACCTTGATGACTCTGTGGGACACGATGAAACCCAGAAAATTTCCCGTGAGAACTCCGAACACACATATTAATGGATTTAAATTCATTTTGTTTGCGCGCAGATTATCGAAAGTTTCTTGTAGATCATCAAGAAGGGTATATTTCTCCTTGGATACAATGACGATATCTTCTATGTAAACGTGGTCATTTCTGCCAATTTGTTCATCCAAGCATCTTTGCATAAAACGCTGGTACGTAGATCTGGTGTTCTTCAGGCCAAAAGGCATAGTTATGTAATAGTATGTACCATAAGGGGTTATGAATGGGGTTTTGATTGGTCTTCCTCCTTCATACATATATGATATTATCCAGAATAAGCATCCAAAAGCCATCTATTATTTGATCGACTCATGGTAAGACGAAATGATCTTTTGGACACAATTTGTTGAGACCGGTTAATCTATACACATCCTTAGTATCATACTATCTTTCTTCAGGACTAACACTCGATTGGCTGCCCAATCAGTATGAATTATTTCTCGGATAAAGTTGGCAGCTAAAAGCTGCCGGAGAGTGGTCTATCAACGATAGGATCTCTCAAGAGGTTTGAACACAAGGGGATAAACACACTTCCTTCACCTCCCGAGGAGGCTTCACGAGGGAAGATCGAGAACGAAAGCAATGGCGACACAGAGAGTTTACCCAGGTTCGGGCTACGAGTGTGGTGCAAAACCCTACTCCTGCTTGTCTAATGGATTGCACTGTGGTGACTACAGTACAAATGCGAATGTGTGCTCGCGTCATATTAGTTGAGCTCTTAGGAGACTCGAGCTCCCTTTCTACGAGGGCCAAGAGGGCCCTTCTTATACTGGCGCTTGGACCTAAAGGGTACCCACAATATGCCAAAGCTGAGAACATCTTGTACTCTGCGCCGCCTACGCTGTCTTGGTCGTCGAGGACAACTGCATCGTCCATGGCAGAATGGTGGGGGCGCCTGGTGATGTTTCCTCCATCTTGTAGCGTGGTCTTGGTCTCCTTGCACCAAAGAATAAATCCTGGGTAGACGCTTTGGCCGGAGAAGCTATCCCCCAGGCTTTATACACCAGTATGGCAACTGCGGCCAAAGCAGGCCTGAATACCTGCATAGCCTCCGTCAGCGCACGGAGGCGCGGTCGTCAGCAACACATGCCTTGTCTCCCGCCGGGCGGATAAGCTTCCTCGGGAGGAATCGATGGTGGCGTAGAGTTCCTCCCGAAGGGAGAGCCGACGAGCGTCGTCTCCATGAACTTGGATAGGGGCCCTTCGCATTAGGAAGCACACTTACTCGATATCAGGAATGCCTACCGGGTCGGGCTGCAGAAGATGGGCCTAGGTACCCTGGTATCCAGAGGCCCGGCAGTAGCCTCTGGGCCCACGACGGACATGTGGACGAAGGATACAAGGCATCGTGGGGCCACCTGCTGCCTACCTGGCCGCAGTCACGTGGCGCGATGGTTCGTGCGTGACAGCCCACAACCGATTGGACGTGGGGGGGGGGGGGGTAACGGTTTGCTGCGCCGCAACCCGACAGTGGGAGAGAGCCTGAAAGACCGGGCCGGTGCTCTGCTCCTCATCTTCTGTGCGCCACTTCTGCTTCTTGCCTTTCCCATCTCTCCTAGGGTGGTACGACACACCTCCCTTCCTCCGTCGTTCGCCACCGCCTTCGCCCCTCCGCAGAAACGCCATGGTGCCCGTGATCGAGCTCTCCTCCATCGATGCCGGCAAGATGAAAAAGGTGCACCGCATGGCTGCCCATTCCTCCAACGTGCACGGCCCGAACATCCTTCACGCGGTACGGCTGAGCTCTAGGACCTTTCCCATACTTCGTACCCGATCTTCTATCGGTCGGTCCTGTCCGGGATGGTTCCCTCTTCTCCTGTTTCCTTCACGCCATTCTTGAGCATTACCAAATCCACCTGCTCAATCTTCATCCCAACTCCTCCCTCATTCTCCCCGCCTTCGCCTTCTACTGCGAGGCGTTCCTTGGCGTGAGGACTTCGGTGGCTCTCTTCCGCTGCTTCTTCAAGCTGCAGGAGGACCAAGCGGACCCTGGCGCCGGCGACCTTTCCTTCCAAGCCGAGACTAGTCTAGGGGCTGTGTCCCCCAGATAGACATCCCGTACAAGTCCCCAGGCTTCCGCACGAGGTGGCTATACATCGACACCGATGAGGTCTGCGGTCTTCTAGAGTTTCCTTCGTCTCCGCCCGTGTGACACTCGTGATGGAGGCAGGAGGAGTTTTCTGGGGCCGGCTTGCGGCCTCTCACGGAGCGCGTGAACGTGCTGTGCGATAGAGGTCTTACCCTCGACATGCTCATTACCAAAATCGACGAACGACGCCTTTCCCCCTTGCAGCGCCATGAGAGGTGCATGTGGACGTTCTCGAGCGTCGAAGACTCGATGCGACTCGATGCCGCCTCCTTCGCCTCCGCACCTTCGAGTCTGCGCTCCAGCTTCTATTAAATTGTGACATGCCGGCGAGGCTCCTCTCTGGTTTCTCCCCCCCTCTATGATCTCCCGGAAGGGGAGAGGGATGCGATCATGGAGCTGATGCCACTCTTCGATAGATGGGGCCCTCTGGCTGAGGGGACAGAGTCACGCGCGGACAACCCTTACGCGCTGGACTTTGTTGAGGAGAGCGTCGAGAGCCCTCTTGCTCCTCAAGCCGCTGGGTCGGGGGCCTCCTCGTCGAGGGAGCTCCGCTTGGTGGTGTTATCCTCCGATGAAGAGGAGAATGAGGAGGGAGGCGCCCGAAATGCCGCGCCCCCATGCTGACCGAGGCTAGGAGCCGATGAAGACCCAGGCGAAGCGTGAACGAGCGTCGCTTGGGGAAGAGGCCGAGGACCAACGACGGCCCATCGAACTTTGGTGACACCAGCGCTGGAGGAGCCCTGGCCGCGGGGTCATCTCTCCGCAGGAGCCGCCCAGAGTATGGAGCTTCACAGGGGGGTAAGGACTCTCACCATGAGTCCTCTTCTTTGTGCTCTTCTTTTTGTACCTTGACGAGTTTCATTGTTCGGACAGTGTCTAGTCTATCGATGAACCCGCGGGGCCACAGATACAGGCCCCTGACCCCGTCGTCGAGCCCCCAGTGGCACAACTGGTTGTTGAAGAATTGGCGGTTGAGGTCTCTGCAGGCCTCGGGACTTCATCTCCCAACTGGCCAGGAACACTATCGGGGCAGGCCTTGGTGACCTCGGCATCCCCCAGCGCGAGGGAAAACACCGGCGTCCTGTGTGAGCCTCGCGATGCCATGGTCAATGCAGGGGCAGAGTCGAGCGCGGGCGAGGCTCTTGTCGTGGCACCCATCGTGGATCACTGGTCGCCGATGGCTCGTGGCCACACCAGCTCTCGTCCCAGCCTGGGCGCCCTTGTCGATGATATTGTGAAACATATTAATGACATCATCGTTGCCCATGCGACCTCCCAGGCGGCCATCCTGACCGCTAGGTACAAACGTCTCGAGGTTCCGGGTGGCCAGCTTCGGGAGGCGATCACGGACAGCCTCGCGCAGGAAGAGGCGGCTGCGGTGAAGAGGCGCGCGATGATGGCGGAAGCGAAACACGAACTCCGCAACACCTCCTTGATGCTGGCAAAGGCCAAACAGGCGCTAGAAAGCGCGCGAGGTGGCCAGGAGGAGCTGCGCCTGGAGAAGAACCAGCATTCCCTGGAGCTAGAAGAGTGGACCCGCCATCGCCAAGCTAGTGAGGAAGGGCTCGCTTCTCGAGAGGAAAGAGCTGGAGAGGCCGAGAGGGATCTCTCGGAGTGGGAGGAGAAGGTGACACATGCCGAGATCAAGCTCAGCCTCGAGCAGGAGCGCGTCCAGACCATGGAGGCATATCAGCAGGACACTAGGGAAAAATATCCTTGTTCTCACAGAGGAACTTGATGAGCACACTTTCCTATTTTTCCATGATTCATTGGCCAATGACAATGTACTTTGATGGATCTTTCGGGTTCAGGATAACCTCCTTTGTCTTTTGTGACACGTCTAAGCTGTTAGTCAGCTTTGAGCTGCATTTTCCTGCCGGTATTTCACTTGGCGAAACTTCTTTGGCCAACTCTTTTCAGTTCCTCTTTCATTATGATGTTTTCTGCACAAAGAGCATTCCCAAGCTCAAATTACTTTGCAAGGGAGAAATGACAGTTATTACTCCGCCTCTTGGTCCCAACATTTTGAGCTTGTTATAAATGTGATAGGGGGATGCCCGATCTTCTCAGTGAACTCACACGATAACAATGATGATAACTTGTGTCTCTCCACGAACTCTCCGGTTAATTCCTGAGGCCAATTGCAGTAGCAACCAATCCCTTTGGATATTTGCAAATCCACACACTTGCATGAGTAGCCACCGACTACTATTGGTCATGTATCGACTAATTCCCAGTAGAACAGCAGATAGCATGCAAAACTTGCAGATGAATGCTTACAAGCAATCAACAAGAGGTTCTAGGGTTTAATGTATAACGTAGTCTAGCCTCTCAACTCGCAGGTTGGAGGGTTTTATGAGGGGTAGGGGGTGCGGTCACAATGGCATTGCACAAGCACACCCAAACCGACTAGGACTCGACCTCATTAAGTTTGGACTCAAACCAACTGGATACAAACCGGCCCATGAAAGGGTGCGGCCATAGGGACACACAGGACCCACTCCTAATCATCATAGGACTCTATATTAGGCGCATCAACATTGTGTTGTGCGCCCCCTCTATCATGCTCCTTGTGGAAAACATCTCCCTCCTTCTTCCCTTCATGTATAGGCTTGTTTTCCACCATGTGGCATTTGTTTTCCCACTTGCTATGTTTGTTTTCCACCTTGTAACACTTGTTTTCCAACTCCTCTTGATGTGCTCCTCCATCCATGCTTGTGTTATCAGCAACCCTGAGTAGACATAAGTGCATGAATTTAGGTAGTATAAAGTTCTCATGAAAACAAACATCATATTCTAATAAGAGAGAATTCACCTGCTGTTCTAGTAGCTTAGTTCTTGATCTTGTCATTGGTCCAATTCTCACTTCATCATGTTTCTCTTGAACAACAACATCTTCAAAGGGAGAAAGTGTAGAAGCACTAGGGATGTCCTCATCAAGATGTAGCACGATCGGGCCATGAACTTGGCGAAAGTCGGCCTACCAAGGATTGCGTGGTAAACGCTCTCAAATGGAACTACTTCAAATGAGATCATCTCTGTGCAAAAAAGGTCGGGCGTCCTGAAGGTTACTTCCATGGATATTTCTCCGAGAGAAGCTGCTTGTCTTCCTGGAACAATACCGTGGATTCTCATATTGTTGTGTCTCAGCTGTGTGTATGATAAGTGAAGCGTTTCCAGGGTGTTCAAATACATGATGTTTATGTTGACTCCTCCATCCATTAGTACTTTCCTTAACCCGTGATTCATTATCACCAAGTTTCCTATAAGGGCATGTGTACCATGTTCCGGGATATTGCTAGGGTGATCTGATTGGTCCCAAGTTATCGGTGTTTTGGCATATTTGAGGTACTTTGGCGTCATGGGCAGAGTTGCATTGATATTTCTCCATGCTTGCTTCACCTTTTTGGCGTATGGTGTTGCCAAGAAGTTAAGGTTGCATTCCTCATATACCCTTGGGAATTTGGTTTCAATTTTCCTCCGCAGCTCCTGGATTTTGTCATCCGTATTAGACTCACTTCCATCTTCCCTCGCGTCGGATTATTGCTTCTTAAACTTCCTTTTAGTGTTTTCCCCCTATTCCAAGTACCACCATTGCTTTTCATGTGCTTGTTTAGCCTGCATTGCTGGTTAGTATGGTTCCGCTTTCCAAACTTGCCGTGGTGAATGCAGCCTTTTCCTTTTATCTTGTCCCATTCTTCCTTGGAGTAGATGACAAGTTTGTTGCTTTCAGCTCCTCTGTTCTTCCACTTGTTTGGGTTTTCCTTTCCAGTGGCTACATTTACTTCTTTGGGATTTCCTTGTGCTTCTTGATTGTCCATTTTCTCGGGATGAGCGGTCTTTTTACTCTGGATTAAAGCATCCATATTTCCTTCTCTTGCCCGGATATCGTCTTCGGCCGCGGCGTGCTCATTGGCTGCCGTAAGCATAGAACCCATGTCCTTATGACTTCTTGAACCAGCCATGAACAGTACAAGGTTGGGTTTTACGCCATCCAAAAAATCATGTATTGCTTGGGTGTCATCTACTCCTGCACAACTATTCTTCATTGTTGTTCATCTTGAGATTAAATCGACATACGTTTCATTCTCATATTGGATGCAATGGCTCAGCTGGTTGATACTCTTAGGGCGTTTGTATGTTCCCCAAAAATGTTGGGTGAAAACCATGGCCATATCTCCCCGGATGTCAATCGTTCTTAAAGGTAATCCATTGATCCAATCGCGCGCTCCACCAAGTAAAATTAGGGGCATACATTTTACTGCCTCTAGATCAGTGCCTTTGTTGATTTGGACAATGGTATGGTAGTCTGAGAGCCATGTATCTGGGTTTGTACTTCTAGTATACTTTGTGTATGTTGGTTCAAGTTTTGCGAACCCGGAATGCAAGTTGATTCGTCGGATGCGATCGGTGAAAAACTTGGGGCCAAAGTATAGCTCATCTTTATCATCCCGTAATGTATTCTTTGGATACCATCCTTCCGAATGCACTGAGGGGGATCTGCTTCTCCTAGATCCTCCATTGCGTGAATGCACGTGCCTGGGTTCGACATTCCGTGGTTAAGCTCGGCCAGTTCCATCATATCCTCGGTACGAATGGGGTGGAGTTCAGCTTCTAGACCGTTCCTTGTTTCCTGGGGGAGTCGGGATCTATCCCTTCTATTGGGATGCTGGCATCTTTCGGCTTTGTCTGCCGGATTCTTTGGAGGAGGCATGGCTTGTCTGTCCTTCTCTATCTTAGTTTGGCGGGGAGCATGCCTATGCTCCCTTCGATTTCTGTCTTGCCGATACCTATCAGGGTAATCCTCCTTATGGCGGTTTGCGTCATCCTTTTGGTGGTGAGCACCATGCTTTGTCATATGGGATCCTATCCTTGACCCTGCGTCCCAATCTTGGGGTTAATTTTTGTCCATTTTTGGATCTTCATCCTCCCCCTTTCTCCAAATCCTCCAGGCTCACTGGGCTCCGGTGCTGCAGCGGTTGTGGCTATTTTGCATATTGTTGAGGTATCAAAAAGTCTTCTCGGCTGTGTTTGCCCTCGATGCTGATGTTCTAGGGCTTTTCCTAGAAAATCATAGGTGCCTTGGAGCTTTTCCTTGTTTGAATACAAATCATTGTTCAAGATGGAGAATGTTGTCTCTACATTGTCAGCTGCAGTTTTGTATATACATTCGCCTTTGGAATTGACGTTGTTTACTTCCCATTTCCAGTCTTGGTTTTCCAATCGTCTTTTGGCAGGGGATATCTTTCCTTGGTTCCTACTCCGGGCAATTTTGTTGGGTTTATACCTAACCGATTTCGGTGTTCATACTCTTCAATTTCTTCTCTTTGCGCTAGATGGCTGCTTGAGCTTGTATGAGGTTCTCCCAAGATCGTTGTAACTGTTGTTGCTGGCAAATAAGTGCATGCCTTCTTTCTTCTAGAACTTTCGATGGTTCGTACTTTGAGACTGGAGTTTGGAGAAGATATACTTTATACTGTTCTGATGGCTATGGAGCCAACATTTCTTTGATTTGATGCTTCCTTTTTTCATCCGTCTTTAAGCCACTGATGCCTTCGGGTTCAAGATTTTGGTTTGCTATTTCTCTCAATCTCTGCTCTTGCTTCTGGGCTTTGGTGGACGCCTTTTTTTTGCAGATTTTTTCTTTTTCTTCAACGACGGAGGTTTTTTAGGGACTTTGTATTTTGTTAGTGCTTTGACTTCCGGGAATTCGAGATCTTATTCGTCCTCCACAAATCCGTTAGGGTTTGGTGGATCTTCTTCTGGATTACCCTCGGAATCATCTTTTTGAGTGGGTTTAGCCATTAGAACTTCATGAAGGTGGCCTCTCATGGATTTGACTCTATGCTCAAAGGCTGATCCATAATCATCGGAATCTGAGTTAGATCCGGCTTCTGAGTCTAATTTAGCCTCAATGTCTGCTAGGATAGATTCAGCTTCCAAGTTTTCTGTCTACTTGACAGATATCGGGAGTTCCGCCTTTTATATGGGTTCCGGTTCGTTCGATTTCTCGTTGGGATCGGTTTGCACCATGCCAATGAAGAGCGGTCTGGATGTCGGCATTTCCTGGTCCGCTCCTACGTAAGAGCAAGATAAATCGTTTGCGAGTCCAGCGTCAAAGCTGTCCTGAACTGGGCATAGGGCGGGTGGCAT
Organism: Alopecurus myosuroides; assembly: GCA_028641055.1. Taxonomy (NCBI): domain Eukaryota; kingdom Viridiplantae; phylum Streptophyta; class Magnoliopsida; order Poales; family Poaceae; genus Alopecurus; species Alopecurus myosuroides. The sequence goes on along the minus strand of CM054063.1, from coordinate 112,365,064 downwards.
AAATTTTCTTCCACCACGAAACCCGAGGGCTTCCACCATTAAACCTACAAATATGTTAGCATAGCCAATAGGAATAACATAAGCACTCACCAGATGGTTTTTTGTCGGTATGTAGGAGTCGTTCTCGATGATTCGTGTGCCATATTCATCAAACTCTAAGCTTCTGATCGTGATCGTGTCACCGATTCCATCGAGTATTCCAGGCCAGAACGAAACCCTGGACATCTCTAGCCCTATGGGGAGCACCAATTATCTAGTGTTCGTAGTAAGGTTCATGGCAGGGGTGCCAGAAGCCTGAGGTAGAAGGTGGGGGTAGAACGTAGGGAAGTTACCGGTGGTGGAAAATTGGTTTACTGATGTTCGGTACGTCGAAGCAATGGCAGTGTCCTACTCCTGCAATCTCACTAAATCAGGGCTAAAGCCTGAAGTATACAAAGTAAAACGTGTGTATGGACATATCTCTTCCTTGCATCCAGGGCGGCTCCCATACGACTTTATATAGAGAGCCAGACTAGGGCTTAAGAAAGGGAATCTATTCATACTAGGATTCTATATCTAATCTTGGAAGCTAAGGAATCCGCCTTCTTCTCCAAGGCGGAGTGGAAATTGGGCCGCCGTCCAGGTCTTCTAGAATCCGTCTTTCTGCGCTTCGGTTGCTGGGCCGCCTAGAGAAGCCTCCTACTTCACCACCAGTGGGCCACCCTGACAAGTCGGCTTTTGGCCAATGCCGAATAATACTATGATTCGGCATATCTCCGACAAGACGGATATTCCGGCGGGAATTTTTCTGGCTAAAATTCAGCTAAGGACCAGCACGTGATACTCCCTTGTCAAGTCAGAATATTGGGCCGGAAATTTGGTTCGGGCCGGATATTCTGGGGTGAAGACAAAGATAAGAATTTTAGCTAAGGACCAATGTGTGACATCCCCATGTTAGGCTAGAATATTTGCCCAGAATTTATGCAAGGGCCCGAATATTTCGGGGTGTTCTCAGAAAATAGGTTAAATAATTTTTGGGACGTTTGCAGAAGCCTGCCGGAAATTTAGACCGAAATGTTGTCCTAGGGCCGGATATTCTGGGATGAAGGTGAATTGGTGGCTAAGGAATTGGTGCAGCGCTTGCAGATGCCACCCAAATATTTGGCTGAAATATTTGTTGTTCAGGCCGGATATTCCGGGGGAGGGGGGATATTCCGCCCATACTTGGGCTGGATATTCCGCTCCCAAATTTCCTATCAACGGCTACATTTCGAGGAGGGCTATAAATAACCCCTCCTTCTTCTACCTCAAGTCAGCTTGTCGAGCATTGAAGTCCACCATTAAAGAACTCACCTACTTCAAGAGATCTCCCAATCCCTCCACCCAAACTTGTTGATCTTTGGAGTATTTTAGGAGAAGGCCCCGATCTACATATTCACCAAGCTGTTCTTCATTTTACCTTATTCACTTGAGGAATTTGTGTCTAGGGTTTCCTTATAAAAACCTAGATCTCTTGGTACTCACTTGTCTCTTGTAACAAATTCTTGGTGATTTTGGGATCCCCCAATTCAGTTGTGGGTGTGTTCCCCAAGTTCATTGTAAAGGCACTGGATTCCGCCTTGAAGGATTCCAATAGTGGAAGGTGGACTAGGCCTTTGTGGCGAGGTTCATCGGAGAGTAGGGTGAGGCATTTTTTGCGTTGAGTAGGCCTTTGTGGCAAAGCTCACACCCCTCCAACGAGACGTACTCCCCTAACAAGGAGGAACATGGGAATACATCCTTGTCTCCGTGTGCTTCCACTTCGGTTCCTTCTATCCTTTAACTTTACTTTGTGCTTGTATCTTGCTTAGTGTAATCCTTGTCATATAGGTAAATTAACCTTAGTTGCATATCTGGAGAATATACCTTTTTGTCAAGCCTAAATAAAAAAGTATTAAAATTTGGAGGTAGCACCTATTCTCCCCCTCTAGGCCCATACGACCTGTTCAATTGGTATGAGAGCCTCGACTATTAATTCGGGCTTAACCGCCTAAGAGAAAGTATGGCCACAGAAGAGGAAACCAGTGTCCGGGGCTACGACTACCATGGATGATCTTAAGAATATGGAAACCTCCTTGACTTCCTCCATGTAAGCCCAAATTAATGGGTTGCGTGAAATGATAATGCAGCTCATGAAGGCCAAGGACACGACTCCTTCCGCATCTATGTCTCTGGAGAATACCGCTCCAGGTGACAACAAGGATGAGGAAGGAGGTGAAGAATCAAAAGATGAGGATCCCCTTAAAACTAAAAATGGGAAGGGGGAGTACCATGAGGTCCCCAATTGGTACTCACCCAACCCTCTGATTCCACACCCTCATATAAACAATAGAGGCGACCCACCTAAGCTTAATGTATCCTTTTTTGCTCAATGACAATATTTGATGAAAAATCATTTGAATAGTTCTTGCATTGAGCTATGGAGAGTCATTGAAGATGGATATACGCCCGTTGATCCTAAGAACTTGACAAGAAGATAAGTGGTTGACTATGAACTTGATTCCGTTGCTTTGCACATGATCCAACAAGACGCGGGAGAGAAAATCATCCCACACATTCAACAATTTTCTACCGCCAAAGAAACATGAGATGCTCTTGTCTCCATGTTTGACGGAAATGAGAGCATGAAGATAAATAGATTTGATGCTTTGATAAACGAGGCGAAAGGGTTCTATATGCTTGATGCTGAAAATCATGAGGACATGTATCAAAGGCTCAAGACCATTGCTACTTCCTTTAGTGGCCTTGATGCCACTCATGTTGACGATGCATGGATCAAGAGGAAGTATGTGAGTACCCTCATGCCATTTGAGCCCTTTTACTTGGAGAGTATCCAAGGAAGATACAACTACCATCTCATGACTTCCAGTGAGGTTTTGAAAGAGATGGCATCCTTTCAAGTGAAAATCAAGCTTGCTCAAGAATCTCTTGCTTCTACTATTGGAATGCACAAAGCGGACTCTCTTGCTTTGAAGGCCACAGTTGTGTCCAAGGTGGTGAACCAAGAAGATGAGGTTGAACCGGAAGAAGAGTTGGCCCCTCTGAATCCCAAACAGTATGACACGATCCATAAAAATTACATGGCTCTTACATCCATAAAATTTTGGAATAACCCACACAAGGACAAGGCCTATGATGAGGAAAATACCAAGTCAATTAATGCCAAGGAAGTAACTCAAAGAGTGAAGGCTTGCTTCAATTGTGAAAAAAATAAAACTTCATTGAGAAGTATCCCTTCGAGAATAGAGAAGCTCAAGGAGGAAAGCTTATCCTCAAGGACAAGTCAAAGTTCACTCGCAAGCATCCTTTCTTCAAGAAGAACACCTCCAACAAGAATCCAACTTCTAGGATTGTGTTGGTGACCCAATGTAACACCTGGGGTGTTATCCCTAATTTAGAAAATTGGTTGTTTTCTTTTTTTGGCATTGCATCACATGCATCATCTGCACATTGTTTGCAAACCAATTCAAAAACAAAACAAAAATTCAAATCCATTTAAAATTTTTCAAACAATGCACCTGTGTTTTTCAAACTCAAATTGTTTTTCAATATAAGTTGATTGGAATTAAATTTTGCTTGGTTATTTCAAAAACCATCTCTTTATGAAACACTAATTGAAATTAAAATGGCAAATTCAAATCAATTTGGCAATTTGAAAATAAAGTTCACAAACCTTGACCTCACTGTTTTGTAATTCAATAAAACTTATTGCATAAAATAAAACCCTAAAAACCTATTCCTTTTCTCTCCTTTTCTTTCCTACAAAAAAAGGGAAACAAAAGAAAAAGAAACCCAAAGGGAGGGCAGGCCAGCCCAATTGGGCCAGCCCACTTACCCCCTTCGAGGCCCCCCCACCTTTCTTCCTGCTCCGTACAGGGAGTACGTCATCCTCCCCCAACCGATCCCCACCTCCACCTGCTCCCCCCACCTTAAAGCTATCTCCTTCCCTCTCCTCCCTAACCCTAGCCGCCTCCTTCTTCCTCCTCCATCCTCCGCCATCTCTGTCCCTCCTCTGTCTTCTTTTTGTTCTTTCCTCTGAATGTTTCTTAACAGAGAGGGAGAGTCGAAGCCCCTCTCATGTCCCCCTCACCATGATCGCCGTCGACTCCACCTGGGGGCGGGAATGGAACCCTCGACGGTGAGGCTTGCTGCTCGTGGAATTTGGGGGTCGGGGACGCCCTAGGGAGGCCGCGGGCCGCCTCCTTCGCCGTCGACCATGCAGGGGCCGGGAGCGGCCTTGCCAACTGCAGCTCGACGTCTTGAACCGCACCACGACGCCCTCGCCTTCCCCTTCGTCGCCTACACGCCCGAGGTGAGAACCCATCCGGGCTTAGGCCCTTTCCTTCCCCTTGCTCTGGCGTGCTGCCCTCGCGCGGCCGCGGATGTCGCCAGCGATCGCCGTCCGTCGTGTTCCTTCCTCGTCGGTTCAGGTAACTGAACAATGTTCAGTTCGACAGGTTAAAGGCCCGAAAGTCCACCTCAAAACCATACGCCCCTATACCTATCAACAAACGGATCAGCAGCCCCACTGGTAGCACTCCCTTGCGCGCGCCCATCAGGTCCTGGGTTCGATCCCCCCAGACGCAAAGCAACCCCCTTTTTCCTCCTTTTCCTTTTTATCTCTCGAATTTCAGAAACACAGATCTGATTCATTATTTGTAAAATCAACAACAAATTGAATATTGCTCCAAATTCAACGATTCAAGTTTCTGTGGATTCATAATTTCGTGCTCTTCCTATTAATGTCAAGTTTGCAACATGTTTCTGTAATCATTTTTGCACTAAATAAATAATTACTGAAAATGCAATTAAAAGTTGAAACTTTGGAATTTCATAACTTGAGTTTGGTTCACCCAAATTGAGCAAACTTGGGCTCTAAAAATTTGCCGTAACAAACTCTACACATTGGTATTTTATTTGGTCACAATTGAATTAATTTTGAACATGTTTCCCTCTGTTTACTAAAAGGGGCAGAATAAAAATGACTATGAAAAATTGCATAATAAATTCAATAATAACCCAAAAATTATGTTTAATAGCTCAAAATGTTCAGTGAAACATTTGCTACATGTTTTCAACCTTTTCAATGCAATTTGTTTACTGTTTTCCCTAATTAAAAGTGGTGCAATAATTCAATGCTTTAATTAAACCTTTTAAATTGCAAAATTCATAACTTGGGCAATTCAAATCCAATTCCAACATGTAAAATATGTTTTCCATGCAAAATTGAATAAGCTTTACAAATATAAACTTTGTTTTCTACTTTGAATAAATTAAATTGCTGAAAACAACTATTTCTTAACTAATGCATTTACAATTGTCAATTTAATAACTTGCTCATCTAAAATCCAAATTCAACAAATGAAATATGTTTTCCATCTAAAATTTTGTGTTCTTTCCAAATATGAATTTGGTTATCTATTTTGAACAATTAAAATGGGTGAAAACAACAAATGCTTGTGTAAATCATTTAAGAAGCCAAATTTCATAACTTAATAAATAAAATTCCAAACTTGGTAAACAACATTTCAAATTGAAGCTATTGTTGTTTTCTTATTGTTTTCCTCATCCATGCATCATTCTAATCAACTTTCACATAATGGTTATTTGTAGATCATTTAACTCAACATTAATTCATGGGCTTTTCCGTATGCAATCCAAATTGCATATGGGCCCATTTAAATATGTTTACTATGTCAACTAGTTTATCTTTGATGCATCCTTAAACTTGTCATGCATCCATTCTTGATCATGCTGGATCTTTTGCCTTAGCAGTAATTGTTGCATCCGGTGTTTGTCCTAGTTCGTTGCTTCTTCGCGGATAGGATGTTGAGATGATGTGAGCAACGACAAGTTCTTCGGATGTACCTCTACTTGGTGGATCTCAGGCAAGTATACTCACTTGCTGCCTATGGCTGCCTTTCATCACTTGTTACTGATTCTTCCGTTGTTCTTATTCTAGCCTTTTGATTCGATGCTTGTGTCTCGATCCTATCATATGTTTACCTTGCAACCATGATATAACCTACCTTCCACTTCCTATTAACTGTTGTTTGTTTACCTTGTTGGCCCTCGTATCGTAGTTTCCTGTTTAGTGTTGTTTGCGCTCAAGTCTTGTTGTCCGTCTTCTCACCTGTTTAGTTTGATAGTTGGGTTTCAACTGAATCAACAACATGTTAATGTTTTGGGTAATAATAATTTGATGATAAGGCACCAGCAGGAGGCCCGGCGTGGTTTTGAGGCCTGCTAGTGTCGACCCTAATTAGGAAAAGGGTCTTGTCCTCCGATCCATGATGAGCGCACTAACCGCATGTGGGAAGCGAGTATGGGCGCCCCCCGCAATTCTGATTCGATTCGCATCTCGTCCAAATCGCCACACTTAGTTCGGGCTTTCCATTTGATGCATGCATATGCAGGTGCGAACCCTTGGCGCCAGGGTGGAACTTTTGTAGTCGGCATTTAGGGCGGCGTGGTCTTCCAGTGCTATGAGGGTCCCCCTTTTCTTCGTGGGGGCTCGATTAGCCGCGCACGCACATCATGTGGTTCTTTGGGCTTGATGCGAAGAAGAGTTGGGTTGTGTTGAGTACCTCGCTTGGTGGGTTGATCCCCCGTCTGGCGGGCTATTCTTACATGTACGGCTAAATTGGTGCATCCCTGCAGGGTTAAATCTTCTCGAGAAGCCGTGTTTTCCGCGGTTATGGATGACTTGGTGAAAGTGCTGGCTAACAAGTACTCAGACAACTTACACCTAACAATGATAACGTGACTAGTAATATAGATTACCTCCACCATAAGAATGAATGTCACCTTAATCAACCGTGTGAGTTTCCTTGGGTTGCTTCCTTAGTAGGGGGTAACATTGGATGGGTATTGTTTGGTGAGTAGCTGTAGTTGGTTCTGATACGCTCTCTTATCCCTTTCTTTTAGCCGGATGTTGTAGCGCGTCTTTGTAGTTAGTTAGTGCAGCCCGCTGCCGCTTCTTTGCAATAATTCCTTCCTTTCCGTTGTACCCAAAGTATTGGTATCTTGTGATGATTGGTTACGCTGGTATCTTGTGAGTATGGTTTATCCACTTGCCAGTACTTAACCGTACTGACCCACGAATCCATTTCGTGGCTACATATTCCACATTGCAGTCAACAGGTTTGAAGTCTGACGACGTTAGCTTGGGAATCCCTCCGGCTTGGCCTGGGCAGGGATTGGACGCCATCGGTTATCTTCAGGACTCTTAGTCCAATTTGGATCTTGTCCGTAGTCGGACACTATGTTGTTTCTTCCGCTGTTATTTGGATCTTTGTATTGTATCAGTTGTATCCTTGACTCGTTTGAGTCGTCTTGTATATATCTTTTCTGTTGTTGTTGCGGAATATTCGTGAACTGTTGTAATGTTATCACAAGTGGCAACCTGGAATCGGTTATTATGTGGATTTTGGCGAGAATGCTGAAATCTGCATAGTGCCCGATCTCGGGGCGTCACACCCAAGAAGAGTATGCATCCTGTGATAGTGAAGAAGAAGAAGAAACCACATGTGAAGTGTCAGCCATTGCAATTGTGTATTCATCCCCATATCTCTTTGAATCCCCAGTGAGAACCTTCCTAACCAATCCGTAAAGTGCTTCATGGCCAAGGCCACCGAGGTATCATATTCTTCCATATCTAAGACTCAAAATGAAAAACACGATCTTGCTAGTCTTAGTGTAGAAGATGAAATTGCCTCTTTGGATCTATTTATGGCTAACTAGCGAGGTGAAACCAAAAGGAACTTTGAGGTTCTCATGAGACATTATGGAGAGGCACAAGAACTTCTTGAGAAGAAGGGATAAGGTGAGAGGGAATATGCTATTGAAATAGCTTCTCTTTTCGTTACTCTTGAGGAAGAGCACGAGCTTCGAGTCTCTCTTGAGGAGAAACTTCAGACTATTGAGGAGTCACATAATGAAATCATGTCCAAACTAACTAAATATCGTGACCGTGCTATTGCTAAATATAAATTGGCTAAAAATAAAAGTGTTGATTTTGGTGTTGGTCATGCTAAACTAACCGAGGACCTAGACAAGCTCACAAGGCTTTGTAGAATGAACACTCTACCCTCACCAAGTCACCTGAACAACTTCAAATTCAACTAGATCAATTTAATGTGCTCAGTTCCTCTACTTCTTGTGATGATGCAAATATTTTTGAGGAAAATTCTATGTTGAAGGAAGAGCTTGCAAGAATTAAGGGCAAGAGCTCAATTGATGATATTTTGCAAATGCAAAGACCACACAATGGAAAAGAAGGTCTTGGCTATGTGTACAAGAAGAAGGCCAAGCCCGCACAAGCAAAGAAGAATGTTGGTGCAAGGGGTGTTGTCATTAGGGACGAAACCACTCATAACAACTCTACGTGAACTAAAAATCCGCATTATACTCTTTTTGAGTATTACTACGGTCTTGTGTATGCAACATATGTTGGTCCTAATGTTGATTTCATTGACTGTTGTATTTGGGCTCCCAAGAACCTTGTGGCTAATGTGAGAGGACCCAAGGTGGTTTCTAACTCCAAGCAATGATTTGTAGTACTATGCTTCCGGTGGGTCAAAATGGGTGCTTGATAGTAGATGCACAAGTCATATGACTGGAAGCAAGGAGCTTATGACGGAGTTGAGACCAAATATAAATCAAGAAACCGTGACATATGGAGATAAATCAAAATCTAAGGTAATGGGTGTCGACAATATGGTAGTTTCTCCTAACATAACTCTTGTAAATGTCATGCTTGTTGAGTCTCTCGGTTTTAATTTACTTTCAGTTCGTGCTTTAGGGAAGATGGGTTTCTCCATCTTCTTTGAACCTGATATCGTGGTACTCTTGTGGAGCAAGAATCTTCAGGTCTCTTTCATTGGGCATGTCAAAAATGAGTTGTATATGGTAGACTTTTCGGGGTCAACCAACACTCAAGATATGTGTCTTTCGGAAAGGGCGATGTGGGGTGGTTGTGGCATCGCCGCTTCTCCCATGTCAACATGAGAACATTGCAAAGCCTTCACAAGGGTGGCCACATCCTCGTACAAAAATAAAATGTTTCCTTTGCTAGAGATTGTGTTTGTAGAGCTTGTGTTGAAGGAAAGATGCATGATTCTCTCCACCTAAGCAAGACTATCATTTCATCAAATAGGATATTGGAACTTCTTCATGTGGATCTCTATGGTGTCATGCCTGTAGCTAGTATTGGTGGGAAGAAGTATTTCTCGGTGATTTTTTATGACTATTCAAGATTTACTTGGGTTTATTTCTTAAAGTTGAGGAGTGAGACCCAACAAGCCATCATCGATTTCTCCAATCAAGTTCAATGTCAACACAATGTTCCCATATTGGCCATTATGAGTTAAAATGGCTCTGAGTTCAAGAAATACACCCTACATGAGTTTCTTAGTGAAGAGGGAATTCGTCATAAATATTCCGCTCCTTATACCCGTCAACAAAATGGTGTAGCCGAGAGGAAGAACCGAACTCTTATGGATATGGCTAGGTCCATGTTGGAGGAATTTAAATCTCCTACCTATTTATGGGCCAAAGCCACCTCTACGGATGCCATTAATAAAACAGGCTCTACCTCCACAAAGGCTTAAAGAAGACTCGATATGAAATTCTCACCGGCAACAAACCAAATATCTCCTACTTCTGGGTATTCAGTTATAAGTGTTTCTATTTGGTAAAAGGAGTTCATTTGTCTAATTCCAATCTAAAACCCTTGAGGGTACATTTGTTGCTTACGGTGCCGAATCCCACACATATAGAGTCTTTGACAAGTCTTTATGAATTATCATTAATCTAGTAGTGTGGTGTTTGAAGATAATGATGGCTCCCAAGTGGCGCAGTTTCATGTTTCTAACGTTAGATATGTTGAAATACGTCAAGATGCCATAAGAAGAATGGGTGTGTGATTTTTCCGCCCCATAGAGGGACACCTTTTGGTGATTGAGAAGAACTATGCTCTACTCAAGTGAAGCCCTCATCTACACAACAAACTCATGCAAATGGAGAAAGTGATGCACCAACCAAAAAACATGTTCAAGACCCTCCTACTATTGATCAAGTTGCTATGCAAGAACCAAGTTCTCCTATCATTCATGCTAGCCAAGATCAAGGCCAAGATCAATCTTATTATTCTTATGATGAAGCAAGCCATAATGATGATCAAGGTCAACATTCCGGTCAACAAAGGGACACAAATGATCAAGGTGATCACGTGATTCTTCCTTGCAACAATGAGGAGATCGAAGCCCGTCGTGAAGCTAGAGTTGCTAGAGCTTTGAAGCGCATTGACTTCTCTGATGATAAAGTGTTAGGTGATCTAAGAAGTAAAAGAACCACAAGAGCTCAATTGGCAAGATTTAGTGAACATCTATCTCATATCTCCATGGTGGAAACAAAGAAAGTGTTTGAAACTCTTGAGGATCCGGATTGGGTGGAAGCAATGCATGATGAACTCAATAGCTTCAGGCATAACAAAGTATGGAAGCTAGTTGAGAAGCCCAAATATTGCCTTAATGTCATAGGAACTAAGTGGATATTTAAGAACAAGCAATATGAGAATGGAATTTTCGCTAAGGAACAAGGCAAGATTGGTAGCTCAAGGTTACTCTCAAGTGTAAAGCATTGTATTTGATGAAACTACGCTCCTGTGGCTCGCCTTGAGTCCATATGTGTACTTATTGCATATGCATCTCATCAAAACTTTAAATTGCAACAAATGGATGTGAAGAGTGCATTTCTTAATGGTCCTCTAAAGGAGTTGGTATATGTTAAGCAACCAACGGGGTTTTAGGACCCCAACTTCTCTAACCATGTCTACAAGCTCGATAAGACGCTCTATGGACTTAAACAACAAGCACCACGTGCACAGAGGCGGATCCACGGGGCGAGCGGTGGCCAGGACCTCCATGCTTCAGTCACCCCCAATGGTATATAACATGGTCTAATCCGTATGTATGTAATAGATTAATAGAATATTGGCCAGTTAGCCTAACTAATCTCAGCCCAACTTGGCAGCATGGTAATTTGTGGGCCAAAGTCCAAACGCAATACATCTAGGCAAGGCCTAAGGCCACTATGCATGGCATATACATATAACCTTGATGGATATCACACTTCCTATATTGCACCTAGTCAGGCACAATCACATCTAATCGATCTTCTCTCTTTCTGAGCAACGCCGCCACCGCCACCAGACTCGTTGATAAGGGGTGGCCCAATCTTCTCAGTGAACTCACGGATAACTTCTGAAATGATAACTAGTGCGCCACTAAGAACTCTCCCGGCTGATCCCTGATGCCAATGCAAAAGATAGCAACCCCAAGGATATTCTCAACTCCACACTCTTGCACAAGTAATCCACCGACTACAAGTGGTCATGTACCGTCTTATTCCCAGTGGAACAACAGGTAACACGTAAAGTTTGCAGATGAACTTCCAGATGAAGGCTTACAAGGTGTTTCAATCTAGAGGTCTAGGGTTTATGTTTTAACATAGTCTAACCCTCCAACTCGCAGGTATGGGGGTATATGAGAGGGGAGGGTGCGGCCACAAGCTGCCATGCGCAAGCAAACCATCTCCTAATCAACTAGGACTCCTACTCCTAACACAGATAGATACAAACCGACCCAAATAGGTGGGATTCGGCCAAATTGGTATACAAACCAATCCTAACACAACTAGGTCTTGTATATGGCGCATTGATACTCCTTGTGGGTGCCCTCCTCTTGCCTTGTCCATCTATGAGTGTGGAATAACATAATAGCATTGTTTTCCACACTTAGTGCATTTGACCTTGTGGAGGCACCATCCCCTTGTCATCATAACATTTGTTATTTGTTGTTTTCACCATGCTAGCACTTGATCTCCATCTCCCCTTCTAGTCCATCTTCCTCCTTATGTATCTCCTCTCCATGATCTCCATTCATGCTTGTGTTATCAACAAACCTGAGAATACATAAGTGGAAGGATTTAGGTAGTATAAAGTTCTCACAATTATAAACATTATACTCAAGTAGGAGTGAATTCACCTGTTGTTGTAATAGCTTAGTTCTTGATCTTGTCATTGGACCAATCCTTACTTCATTAGCTTGTATAGGAGCATCCTCATGTGTAACAATAGGTGAAGAACTAGGGATGTCCTCATCATCCTCCCCCTCTTGAAAAGGCATCGACCTCGATGCTAAATCTTCTCCATGGTAAGGTGTCAAGTCAGCCACATTAAAAGAATTTCTAACACCAAACTCATCTATTTGGAGGTCAATCTTGTATGCATTATCATTGATCCTTGAAATAACTTTATAAGGACCAGCACCTCTAGGCATCAATTTGGATTTTCTCAATGTGGAAAATCTATCCTTTCTAAAATGCACCCACACCATGTCTCCTGGCCGAAAAATAATCTCCTTTCTTTTCTTGTTTACCCTCTCGGCCACATGCTTTCCCTTCTTCTCAATAGCTTCTTTTGTTCTCTCATGTATCTTCTTCACAAAATCAGCCCTCTTTGATGCCTCCATATTAATTCTCTCATGTAAAGGTAGTGGTAATAAATCAAGAGGAGTAATAGGCTTGAAACCATAAACCACCTCAAAAGGACATAATTGAGTAGTTGAATGCACAGCTCTATTATATGCAAATTCCACACGGGCAAACACTCCTCCCACTCCTTCAAATTTTTCTTGATCATGCTTCTCAATAATGTGGACAATGTTCTATTAACCACCTCGGTTTGGCCATCAGTTTGGGGGTGGCAAGTAGTAGAAAATAATAGCTTAGTGCCAAGCTTACCCCAAAGTGTCTTCAAAAAGTAACTCATGAACTTGACATCTCGATCTGAAACAATAGTTCTTGGCACTCCATGTAATCTCACAATTTCTCTAAATAATAAATTTGCAATGTGAGAAGCATCATCACTCTTGTGGCAAGCAATGAAGTGAGCCATCTTTGAAAATCTGCCCACAACCACAAAGATAGAGTCACGTCCTCTTTTTGTCCTTGACAAGCCCAAAACAAAATCCATACTTATATACTCCCATGGTGTACTAGGTGATGGCAATGGGGTGTACAACCCGTGGGGTTTTAGCTTTGATTTGGACTTGTTGCAAGTAATGCATCTTTGCACCAATCTATACACATCTCTCCTCATATGTGCCCAATAGAAATTTTCAGCCAACATAAGCAATGTCTTCTCTCTTCCAAAGTGTCCCATGAAACCTCCACTATGAGATTCCTGTATTAAGAACAAACGCAAAGAACACTCGGGAATACATAATTTGTTAGCTCTAAACAAGTATCCATCATGTATATGAAATTTATCCCATGCCTTAACATTAGTACACTTATTAAATGGCATAGAAAATTCATTATCTTCATCATATAAATCTCTAATACCCTCCAAACCCGAAACCTTAATGTCTAAATTTGAGAGTAACATGTTCTTTCTTGACAAAGCATCAGCAACTACATTATCCAATCCCTTTTTATGTTTAATGATGTATGGAAAATATTCAATAAATTCAACCCATCTAGCATGTCTCTTATTCAAATTAGATTGGCACTTTAAGAATTTCAATGCTTCATGATCACTATGTATAATAAATTCTTTAGGCCACAAATAATGTTTCCACGCCTCTAAAACTCTCACAAGTGCATATAATTCCTTATCATAAACAGAATAATTCAATTGTGCACCATTCAATTTTTCAGAAAAATATGCAATAGGTTTCTTTTCTTGCATGAGCACACCTCCAATACCTATGCCACTAGCATCACACTCAATCTCAAATTGTTTATCAAAATTTGGTAGCATAAGGAGTGGGGCCGAAATCAATTATTCTTTCAATGTATCAAAAGCAACATCTTGAGCAACACCCCACTCGAAATCAACACCCTTTTTAGTTAGATCATTTAAAGGGGCAGCAATTGTACTAAAATTAGGCACAAATCTTCTCTAGAAACTAGCAAGCCCATTAAAACTTCTAACTTGACTCACATTAGTTGGAATTGGCCAATTTCGAATAGCTTCAGTTTTAGATGTATCAACTTCAATTCCATGCTTAGAAACAACATAACCAAGAAAGATGACCTTATCTTTGCAAAAAGTGCACTTCTCAAGATTACCATACAATTTATTTTCTCTTAGCACTTGCAAAACTTGTCTAATATGATCAATGTGTTCATGTTCATTGTGGCTATATATGAGAATATCATCAAAATAAACTACCACAAATCTACCAATAAAGTCTCTCAAAATATGGTTCAGTAATCTCATGAAAGTACTAGGTGCATTAGTTAAACAAAAAGGCATCACTAACCATTCATATAAACAAATTTTGTCTTAACAACAGTTTTCCATTCATCTCCCTCTTTCATTCTTATTTGATGGTATCCACTACGCAAATCAATTTTAGAGAAAAGAGTAGCACCACTTAATTCATCTAACATGTCATCTAAACGTGGTATAGGATGACGATAACAAATAGTGATGTTATTAATTGCTCTACAATCTACACACATGCGCCAAGTACCATCTTTCTTAGGAACCAAAATAACGGGGACAACACAAGGAGAAAGACTAACTCGAATATAACCTTTATCTAGTAGTTCTTGCACTTGCCTTTGTATCTCCTTTGTTTCTTGTGGATTGTTTCTATAAGGGGATCGGTTTGGTAGAGATGCTCCAGGAATTAAATCAATTTGATGCTCAATCCCTCTCAATGGTGGCAATCCCGAGGGAATATCTCCTGAAAAAACATCATCAAAATCCTGCAAAACATGAGAAACACCAAGAGGAATAGGGGTCATGTCATTAGAAACCAAAATCTCTCCCTTTTGAATAAGCACAATAGGGACTAATGTAGGATCATCCCTAAATTCCCTCAAATCCTCTTTAGTGGCTAACATGCATAATAGGTTCTCTCTCTTTTTACCACTCGAATTGGTTTTCCTATCACTCCCCAAGGCTTGTGAATTTTTTAATCCCTCATCCCTCTCTCTCTCTTTTTCCACTCTCATATGAATTTTGGATTGGGACTCATTTACAATTTGTTGTGGAGTCATAGGTCTCAAAATAATAGTTTTCCCATGATGATGCAACTCATAAGTATTTGATCTTCCTTCATGCTTCACACTTCTATCAAATTGCCAAGGTCTTCCCAATAATAAGTGGCAAACTGTCATGGGCACCACATCAAATTCAATAGTATCCTTGTAAGGTCCAATTTGAAATTCCACTCTCACCATATGAGATACCTTCATTTGTCCCGTGCTACTCAACCATTGTATATGATAAGGAGAAGGGTGTGGCAAATATTTCAAATTGAGTTTTCCACATAGATCTTTGCTAGCCAAATTTCTGCAACTCCCTCCATCAATAATGACTTTGCAAGCCATATTAGGACCAATGATAGCCTTTGTTTGAAACAAATTGCACCTTTGATTTTCAAGAGTAGGTACCACAGTCAAGGAATTTTGTGTGCAAATAATAGTTGGCATGTTAGTAGCATATGCATCCAATGGAGTATCACTCAAATAACCATCATCATCATCAATATCATTAGGATCAACATCATCACCTGTCTCATACTCATTGTTCTCATTGATAATCATCACCTTTGTATTTGGACAATCCCTCTTGAAGTGCCCCTTGCCTCCACATGTATGGCATGTAATATCTCTATTCCTTGTAGTAGGAGCACTAGAACCCGATGCACTTGTTGTTGGTTGAGGTGATTTGTTTGAAATAGAAGCACTAGGCTCGGCCTTGGATGATGAAACTCCACGGCTAAGAGAAGGAGGAGGGGGTGCACTGGGCATAGTAGATGATCTCCTGGAAAATCTAGCCCTTGTCCTTGTAGTAATTTTGCCTCCTCAATAAGATGTGCTTCGGCCTCCCTTGCATGATGTAGCAACTCATGGGTATCATGATATTGGTGATGCCTAACAATGCCCTTGATTTTATAGTTCAAACCTGAAAGAAACCTTTGCATTGTTTGCTCCAATTGCTCTCTCACACGTGCCCTTTGCATGATTAATTCCATCTCTTGATAATAAGCATCAACAGTCATAGTACCTTGCCTCAATTGTTGCAATCGATCAAATTGTTGCCTTATGTAATTTGGTGGAACAAATCTATCCCTCATGACTCTCTTCATTGTGTTCCAAGTGACAATGGGTAAATCACCATCTTCTCGCCTCTTTCTCACAAGATTATCCCACCATCTAAGAGCATATCCATCAAACTCAGAAGATGCCAACTTGATTTTTCTATCCTCATTATACTCATGCATTCTCCATAGCTTCTCAATTTTTAACTCCCATAGCAAGTATTCTTCCACATCCATAGTATCAAAGCTGAAAGAAGGAATAAAGAATTTGGCTTACTCAAACCATCCTCTCTTGGATTTTCATGACCCACATGATTAGGCACTCTCGTTGCAACCATATGATTGGCTCGGCCATTAAATCCTCCTCTAGCTCTATCTCCTCTAGCTCCACGGCCAGGATGATTATCAACCTCTCCATTGGCTTCCAAGACATTATTAGCATCACTATGGACACTAGCATTGCCATCATCAACAAGAGGAAATCTTTCTTGAATCATGGTTTGAAGTCCAGCAAGGGTAGTAGTCATTTGAGCAATTGAATCATTGATTGATATCACTTCCCCTCTATTTGTCTCGGCCAATTTATGAGTGGCCTCCATCTTGCTCTCCATAGCTTGGAGAGCCTCATATAATGGATCACATGCATCTTGTACAAATTGCTTGAGTCCATTATGATTGTCCAATATTTCTTTTGCCAACACATCCCTAAGAGCCTCATACTCCCTCCAATTAACTCCCTCCTTATGGTCCTTCTTTTGCTGCACAAGATCACCACTAGAAAGATCCATTAGTAGGTTAGTGTAATAGAAACAAGTATAGGTTGTGGTGTTCTCTCACAACTCACTCAAAAATCTAGCAAGACAATAGGTTATCTTACCCTTCCAAGGTGAATAGATATACTTACCACAAGTAGAGGCAATTAATGTACTTTGATGTGAAGAAGAGAATACCCAGGTTTTTAACTCTCACAAAGGCAACAAGGTTATTTAGTGGGGCTTAGTATGGATACCTAACAATCACCAAAGTAACAATCCTATTTGATGTCTTTGTGAAGATATAAAAATACCCAACAAAACTCACACAATAATGGAGACAAATGTGGCAATGCAAATATATGGATGAGTTTTTGCAATGCACTAGAAAGTCACTAGCTAGGCTCTTAATTGACAGGCACAAGATTGCTCAATGAAAAACCAAGTGTCACAATGGCAAGCTCAACTAGTAAACAATAGCAATGATATGGCCTCTTTGCACTTTTCTCTTTTTCTCTTTTCTCTTTTTTTTTTTTTACTTTTTCTAGTTTTTTTGTATTTTTCCAATGGCCTTACACTAAGCTAGGAGCAATATGAACCAATAAACAAGTGAACACAATGGTGGTGATGAAAAATGAGCAACCTGTCAGAGCACAAAATAGCTATACTTGTGGGCAAGTTCCTATTTGAATGTTGTAGAAAGGCTGTGGCTATGGTTCACAAAGATTGGATGTATTGGCCCTAGTGAGAAAACAGGAAATAACAAGGAAAAACAGAAAAAATCTAGGTGAAATCTAGCTCCAAAACACTCACGGCAGCAACAAGCACTCACGGCAGAGAATTAGCAGCTCATGGCAGCAAACAGCAGCTCACGGCAGTAAAACAGGCCAATCTGTGCCGTACGGCAGCAAAAACCAGCCAAAATCGTACCGCGGTAGCAGCCAGGGGCTCACGGCAGCGAAAACGCACAAATTTGTGCCGCGACAGTGCGCGCGCTCGCGTTATAGTGAATGGTAAGCGCGCAGCAAGGAAATCCAGCGGGCGCGTGTGTTACGTGGGCGCGGCAGCGTTTTGCGCCAAACTCGTGTCGCGGCAGCGCGCAAGGGGCGGGTTCGTGTGCTGCGCTACGGGCTTGCGGTGGGATTTTTAAGCGCGCGACAGGGGAATCCGATAGCGGCTAGGGCACGGCAGCGGTGAGGTGGAATCCAAGAGCAGCTAGGGTAGGTGTGCGGCAGGGAATTGGTGAGTTTTGTGCCGCGGTAGGAAACCTATTTAGGCTCGGATTGGGAGTGTATATGGTGGATTGCAGCGGATTTTTTTGGTATTGTCGATAGGATTGCGACTAGATGAACAAGAACCCTAGATCTAGCCAAAAAATATGAAAACTAAAAAGATAAAAAGCAACACAAAATCTAACACAAAAACAACACTAGTAATTGAAAACTAAGGTGATATCTAGGCTAAGGCAATGAACTACACTATTTTTGTGGGGCAATTTTCTGGATAGGAAATAAAACACTCAAATCGAAAGGGAAATTTGATAGCTCACCGAGGCAACCTATAAATCTGATACCAAGATGATAAGGGGTGGCCCAATCTTCTCAGTGAACTCACGGATAGCTTCTGAATTGATAACTAGTGCGCCACTAAGAACTCTCCCGGCTGATCCCTGATGCCAATGCAAAAGATAGCAACCCCAAGGATATTCTCAACTCCACACTCTTGCACAAGTAATCCACCGACTACAAGTGGTCATGTACCATCTTATTCCCAGTGGAACAGCAGGTAACACGTAAAGTTTGCAGATGAACTTCCAGATGAAGTTTTAACGTAGAGGTCCTGTACCGTCTTACAAGCTGTTTCAATCTAGAGGTCTAGGGTTTATGTTTTAACATAGTCTAACCCTCCAACTCGCAGGTATGGGGGTATATGAGAGGGGAGGGTGCGGCCACAAGCTTCCCTGCGCAAGCAAACCCTCTCCTACTCAACTAGGACTCCTACTCCTAACACAGATAGATACAAACCGACCCAAATAGGTGGGATTCGGCCAAATTGGTATACAAACCAATCCTAACACAACTAGGTCTTGTATATGGCGCATAGATACTCCTTGTGGGCGCCCTCCTCTTTCCTTGTCCATCTATGAGTGTGGAATAACATAATAGCATTGTTTTCCACACTTAGTGCATTTGACCTTGTGGAGGCACCATCCCCTTGTCATCATAACATTTGTTATTTGTTGTTTTCACCATGCTAGCACTTGATCTCCATCTCCCCTTCTAGTCCATCTTCCTCCTTGTGTATCTCCTCTCCATGATCTCCATTCATGCTTGTGTTATCAACAAATCTGAGAATACATAAGTGCAAGGATTTAGGTAGTATAAAGTTCTCACAATTATAAACATTATACTCAAGTAGGAGTGAATTAACCTGTTGTTGTAATAGCTTGGTTCTTGATCTTGTCATTGGACCAATCCTTACTTCATTAGCCTGTATAGGAGCATCCTCATGTTTAACAATAGGTGAAGAACTAGGGATGTCCTCATCACTCGTTGAAGACCACGACCTGCCGCCTGCCGCCGTGTCGGGCGCCACGAACTCACGCTCAAGTATATTGCGGATCTGCTGATCAGTCCCAGCCACTTATCGCCCAAGCCCAAGCACAAAGGTATTGCCCGATTTGCTGAATTGTTGATTGCCAAAGTCTATGCATATGTCTTCGTATAGCTTGATCTATTCAATAATTACTAGGTACTTGAAAATTTGTTTCGCTAGATACTATTGTTTATTAATTATTTTCTACAAATACAATCTTTGTCGCTTGCCACTAAGAGGAAGACACCGCCAACTTAGTTTTTTCAAGTCGGTTGGCTCAAGCTCCAACTCTATGCCTAAAAATATAAATCCGACCAGGGAAACAACGATTACAGTACAAGCTACCATACATGATAATTCCAATCAAAATAGTAGGAATGAAGTTTTATTTTCAATTTAAAACATATACCGTTACAATTTGATAACCTTGGTATACTTGTAATGATTTGCTAGTTTTCACGATGTACAGTTTTTGAAATCAATGTATTGTCTGCCCCCCTATGCTAAAATCCTGGATCCGCCCCTTCACGTGCGTGGTATGAGAACCTTAGAGTTGTTGAAAGACCGTGGGTTTGAAGTTGGGAAAATCAATCCCACCCTTTTCACATAGAGGGTTAAAGGGGAGCTTTTCATATGCCAACTATACGTTGATGATATCATATTTGGCTCAACTAGTCAAGCTTTTAATGATGAATTTTCAAAACTTATGACTGACAGTTTGAGTAGAGGCACCTTCATCTCTCAAGCCAAGTATACCCAATACATGCTCAAGAGGTTCAAGTTCCAAGGTGCTAAAGAGAAGACCACTCCAATGCAAACCAAGTGTCATCTCAAGCGCAATCCAGATGGTAAAGATGTGGATCAAAGGTTATAGCTCTCTATGATTGGTTCTTTGCATTACCTTTGTGCATCTAGACCCGATATTGTATTGAGTGTACGGGTGTGTGCAAGGTATCGATCAGATCATAAAGAAATACATTTGATGGAGGTCCATGGGATATTTTGGTATTTGGTTCATGCCTCAAGGTTTGTTTTGTGGTACCCAAAGGGGAAAACTTTCACTCTTTGTGGGTACACGGATTCGGATTGGGTTGGTGGTCAATATCATAGGAAATCAACTTCCGGGACTTGCCAATTTCTTGGTAGGTCCTTGGTAAGTTGGTCTTCTAAGAAGAAAAATTGTATATCTCTCTACCACCGAAGCTGAGTATGTGGCAGCTACTAGTGGATGAACTCAATTGTTATGGATGAGGCAAACTCTTAGGGAATATTATGTCCATTGTGACAAAGTGCTTATTTTGTGTGACAATGAAAGAGCTATCGAGATTGCTTATAATCCGGTGCAACATAAAGAATGAAGCATGCTGAAATTTGGCATCACTTCATTAGAGATTATGTTGCCCGACGAGATATTGAGCTGGCATATGTGCCCACCAAGGATCAACTTGCCGATATATTCACGAAGCCCCTTGATGATACAAGATTCATGTTTTTGAGGAATGAGCTAAATACCATTGATTCAAGGAGCTTGACTTGAGTATGCTGCATTGATACGTCATAAACCTATCTATAATTTCTTATGTTCCATGTTGTTTTCATGCCATATGCTACATGTTTTCCTTACACTTTATGTCATTTTTATTGATTTCCCGGGACTAACCTATTGCCAAGACCAGTTCCCTGTTTTCTGCTGTTTTTAGTTTAAGAACAGTTGTTCTGCAAATATTCTCGGAATTGGAAAATTTGAAACTCGGAAGTCTTAGAATTCTCGAAGGTTCCACGGAGTCCCGAAGAGGCCCGGAGGGGGGTCACACTATAGGGAGGCGCGCCCCCTGGCCGCGCCTGGGGGTGGTGTGGGACACTCGGGCATCCGCCGCCATCGCCCTTTTTCCTATTTATTCCCCCGACACGTCAACCCTAAAAGTATACCACTTCGTCCCGAGAAACAGCCGAGGCCGCCGTCATCGTCAACCCCATATTGGGAGGGTTCTGGAGCTCTCCCCGGCGCCCTGCCGAGAGGGGAATTCATCACCGGAGGGTTCCATGCCCGCATCCAGAGTGATGCGTGAGTAGTTTATCCCTGGAGTGTGGGTCCATAGAAGTAGGTAGATGGTTGTACTCTCCACCTTATGGCTCATGTTTAGATCTCGTGAGCTGCCTCACATGATCGAGATTATCTATTTGTAATGCTACATGTTGTGTTTGCTAGGATCCGATGATTATTGAATGATATTTCTGTTGATTATCAATATCATGTTATCTTTATGTGTATGTTATTTATGATCTTGCATGCTCTCCGTTGTTAGTAGATGCTCTGGCCAAGTAGATGCTAGCGACTCCAAGAGGGAGTATTTATGCTCGATAGTGGGTTCATGCCTCCTTTGCATCTGTGCTCGAGTGACAGAAACATGACGGATGGAGGATGTGTTGTTGCCATTAGGGAGAAAAAAACGATGTTTACTTCGTTTACATTGTTTACATTTCACACTTTGCTTACTGCGATTATCCGTTTCTTGCAACTTAATACCCAACGTTTGTTCGGATGATATTCGAATGGTGGATTATTAGTCATAGATGAAGTTGGATGACGATCTATGTATCTTGTTGTAATGCCCGCATGAATCTCATAGTAATCTTTATGTCATGCATGTTCTCTATCTCTCAATTGCCTAGCTGTAATTTGTTCACCATGCATGTTAGCTATCTTTTATGGAGAGACACCTCTAGTGAATTGTGGACCCCGGTCCATTTTCTCATACTGATAATACACACACTTCTTTCACACTGCTGCTACTGTCTTCATCTTGTTCTCATATTGTTTTCCACACCATATGTTTAACCTATTTGTGTTCAGCAAAACTGGTGGGATTGACAACCTCACTGCTTCGTTGGGAAAAAGTTAATTGATTGTGTTGTGTAGGTTCCACGTTGTTGCTGAACCAGTAGTGCGCCCTACCATCTCAGCTGCATCAACCTTTAGAGATTGCTTGTCCTCCTACAGGTCGATTCAACATTGGTTTATTTACTGAGGGAAACTTGCTATTGTGCTCATGAAACCATCCTCTTGGGGTCTCCCAACGAGTGCAAGTCCTGCACCATCAAGCATTTTCTGGCGCCGTTGCCGGGGTGGAAGATAATTTCTGCAAGGGGAGCCTCTCACTTCCAATCTCTTTACTTTGTTTTTGTTTTGCTTAGTTTATTTTATTTTTTCTTGTTTGCTTCTCTATATCAAAAACACACAAAAAATTAGTTCTTATTCTAGTTGTAGTTTTTATCCAGTTTTTAGTCTTGCTAAAATGACTACCCCTGAGAACACTAAGGTGTGACTTTACTAGCACCAACAACAATGATTTCATTAGCACATCTATTGCTCCACCTGCTCCTACTGCTGATTTTTATGAGATAAAGCCTGCCCAGTTAAACCTTGTTATGAGAAAGCAATTTTCTGGTGTTAGTACTGATGATGCTGCTGCCCATCTTAATAATTTTGTTGAACTACGTGATATGCAAAAATGTAAAGATGTAGATGGAGATATTATTAAACTGAAATTGTTTCCTTTCTCTTTGAGAGGAAGAGCTACAGAATGGTTGCCATCTTTGCCTAGAAATAGTATTGATTCTTGGACTAAGTGTAAAAATGCTTTCATTGTAAAATATTATCCTCCAACTAAGATTTTATCTTTCAGAAGTAGCACTATTAATTTTAAGCAACTTGATAATGAGCACGTTGCTAAAGCTTGGGAAAGAATGAAATCTTTACTAAAGAATTGTCCCACTCATGGACTGACTACTTGGATGATCATCCAAACCTTTTATGCAGGTCTGAATTTTTCTTCAAGAAACCTTCTAGATTCAGCTGCTGGAGGAACCTTTATGTCCATTACTTTGGGGGCAGAAACAAAGCTTCTTGATAATATGATGGTAAATTATTCTGAATGGCACATTGAGAGAGCTACCACTGGTAAGAAGGTAAATTATGTTGAAGAAACCTCCTCTTTTAGTGATAGACTTGATGCTATTATGTCTATGCTTGTGAAAGCCCATGCTCCTATTGATCCAAATAATGTTCCTTTAGCCTCTTTGGTTGCTCAAGAAGAGCATGTTGATGTGAACTTTATTAAAAATAATAATTTCAACACCAATGCTTATAGGAATAATTTTGGTAGCAACAATTATAGGCCTTATCCTCCCAATAATAGTAATGCTTATGGTAATTCTTATGGTAATTCCTACAACAACAATAAAAGTGTACCCTCTCGTCTTGAAAAATGCTCAAGAATTTTATTAGTACACAAACTGCTTTTAATAAATCCGTTGAGGAAATGTTTGGAAAAATTGATGGTCTTGCTTCGAAAGTTGATAGCCTTGCTCTTGATGTTGATTTTCTGAAACTAAAGTTTATGCCTCATGATGTTAAAGAAAGAAAAACTTTGAATGCCATCCAAATTCGAATTGAGCATAATGTTAGGATGTTAGCTGAATTGCATGCTAGATGGGAAAGAGAAGATGAAATAGCTAGAAAATATAATACAACTAATGTTTGCACCATTACCACCACTAGTAAAACCGAAGCTTATCATGCTAGTAAACCTTCTAATATCAATGGTAAAGTAATTGGTGTTGGCAACATTCCCACCTCTGCTATTAAAAATGCAAAACTTCTTGAAACTGCTAAAAATGTTCCCAATAAAAGTGCTTAAATTTTTAGAAACATGGGAGACAATGGTCCCATTAACTTTGATAAAAATGATCTTGACTTTGATAATTGCAACATAACTGAAGTGATTAATTTCCTATGAATATGGCTTTCACAAAACATATTACAAATGCTCTAATGCAAATTAAAGAGGATGAATTAAGATGTGAAGCCTCTATCCCTAGGAAGATAGATGATGGTTGGGAACCCATTATTAAAATGAAAGTGAATGATTTTTATTGCAATTCTTTATGTGATCTTGGTGCTAATATCTCTGTTATGCCCAAGAAACTTTATGATATTCTTGATTTGCCACCTTTGGAGCAATGTTATTTGGAAATTCGTCTTATTGATAATGTTATAAAGAAACCTTTGGGTAGAATTGATGATTTTATTATCATGGTTAATAATAATCGTTTCCCCGTTGATTTTGTTGTTATGAATATTGAATGCAATGCTTCTTGTCCAATTTTTTTGGGAAGACCTTTTCTTAGAACTGTTGGTGCTGTTATTGATATGAAAGAGGGGAATATTAAATTTCAATTCCCACTCAAGAAAGGTATGGAAAAGTGTCCTAGAAAGAGGATGAAGTTTCCTTTTGATTCTATTACTCGAACAAATTACAATTTCGATGCTTGTTCACTTGAAAACACGTGAATCCACTTTTCTAGGCCTACCTAAAAGGCGTTAAAGAAAAGCACTTCTTGGGAGATAACCCATGGTTTTATGTTTTCTTTGTTTTTCTCTGTTTTCTTTGATTCTATACTTATGTAGCAACTTATTTGTATATTTATTTTCATGTTTTAGTTGTTCCAAGTAAAGTTTCTGATGAAAGTTGAAGTTGGTTTTGAATTTCTACGTAGGAAACAGATTTCTGCTGTCCACCGTAAAAAATCTTATTAAATGCAGAAAGGTCAGAATGATCTGAAATTGTTTGTGCTTATTCCCCAGATAATTCCGAAACTTTTTCATTCTTTAAGTTTTGCTATATGAGCAACGTAACTTCCCCGAAAAAATTCGTATTTACAGACTGTTCTGGTTTTGGCAGATTCTGCCATTTTTCTTGCATTTGCTCTTTTACAATGTCAAGTGTATTTCTTTGCTTCACAAAACATCAGTGGCTGTAGCTAATGTCTAAAAGTATCAATATCACTTGTGACCTAACCCTTTAATGCAAATTACTCTTTGAGTGTGGTGTCAAGGAAGTTTTCAAGGGTCAAGAGAAGATGGTGATATAATGTGATCGAGAAGAGTGCAAGTTCAAAGCTTGGGGATGCCCCGTGGTTCATGCCAAAAAATTCTAAGAAGACTCAAGCATCTGAGCTTGGGGATGCCCAAGGCATCCCCTTCTTCATCAACAATTTATCGGGTCACTTCTAGCGAAACTGTATTTCTATTCGGTCACATCATATGAAGTATGTTTGTTTTTCTTTTGTTTTACTTTGTTTTCTTTTGTTTTCCTTGCTGTAATAATATAGTTGGACCGAGCATTCCTTGTGTTGGAGAGAGACACGTTCCTTTTTTGCTTGAATAATTGTTATGCTCGTATTCTTAGTTTTTCTTCTAGCTCCAACAAAATTCCTGTTTAGCTCATGTTTTTCTTGCATCTCTTATTCAGAGCTGTTAGTTTTAGTAAAGTTGTGTTAGTACTCTCTTATTTCATTGGTGCATCTCTTGGAGATTTTTTTTTATTATGAAATGTTTGGTGTTGGAAAGCAGTAGTACAATTTTCGTACTTATAACGGTGCAAATAGAAGCTTGTTCAGACTGTGGCTAGATTTTTTCATGTCATGCTAGATGCTATTTTAATTATAAAGCCTAGTGGTTATTTTTGTAGCATGATTTGTCTCAAATAGCTGAGAGTGTTTAATATGCCTTAGAAAGAATCATGGTTTGTTCTTGTCATTTTGAAGCATAAATATGTGGTGTTCTCCTTTGAATGTTTTATTTGGTTCACTTGGCGCATGCTCACACTATGTTTATGACTATGAACCAGTCACTTATAGACTCTACGATCATTTAGTTTTTGAACTTGTAGTACCACTTATGCTTTGATTAATGATGTTTTTGTCACTATGCATGATTATGGCCGTTATTGCTCTCTTGATTTGTCGCTCCCAGTCTTTTGCTAGCCTCCACCTCTACTGAGTATGATCTCTACTCGTGCATCCAACTCCCCAAAACCAAAGTTTGCCAAATGTGTCCACCGTACCTACCTACATGTGGTATTTAACTGTCACTCCAGAGTAAACTGCTCATGTGTTACCTTTAAAACCTTCAAAATTACTCCTGTTTTGTGCTCCTATTTTAGCTCATGAGGACGTAAATTGTAGCGTTCCCACATTTAAATAATGTAAGAACACTTGTGTTATTGTGGTAGTCCCTGGATCAATTGCTAGCACCACAGTACAAAATGAAATATCATGCAAATGCATCAAATTCTATTACATCGCATGATCCAGTCTTTACAAAATACAAATACAACTTGCATAGTCTTAGAAGACTAGCAGAAAACAAAGAAATACAGCGGAAAACATAGAACAACATTGAGCCCATCTTCTTCATGTGCCACAAGCAAAACATGTTGGCGATAGTCTCGAGATCCTAAACAAAATCCTCACTCGTCTTCAGAAACATCTGTAGGATGGAATATGCAGCCACAATGGAGTCAATACAATTTAATGTGTTGGCAAGTAACACTATGGTGGATATAAATGGCAATAATAATGCTACATGCTTATTAGGTTGAGTGAAGTTTTGGTTAAGTTTGCATAAAGCCAGTTTTTCTCCTATCACTTTTGTAAAACTTCTTTTCAAAGGCGTGGAAACATTGGATTAAAATCCATGCACCACAATACTGTTCACTTGGTCAAAATTTTACTTATTGAAAATGGTGTTGACATTATTCCATCAATCCTTGTCTAGCTGCTCATAGTTGTCCATAACCGGGGACACGGCTAAGATCTTAGTTTGTTGACTCTATAGAGTTTGTGCACTTTCACCTTCAGACTCAAATCAGCCCAAACATCCTATACACTCTGAGTGCAATAAGGAAAGGAGAAGATTGAGACGATATCTTGCAGAAGAAATTCCACCACCGTCTGGCTTACCCGTTCCACCTATAATTATGCTACATCTGCTTGTAAGCCTGGTGAGTTCATTCAACTTACTTGATCAAGATAGAGCCCATATGACTAAAGGCTGCACGGGAAGCTACTGATCTTAGAAGGACATAGTAATCTCTTTGTTCCTAGGTGGCCATCCTCAAGTGACAACCTCAAGTGGAATAACCCTTAGACAAGGGCCCTGAGGGAACACTCAATATAACCCAATCATGTCCAAATTCCACCCAGGTGTTTCATTGAATGTTATAATTGGAATTTTTCCACAACATCAAGAAAACACTATATAACATTGCATAGCATTTATTAAGTTAAATAGCTACAAAGTAACAAGGTAAAGAGGGATGTCTACACACTACTAGGACAATAGCATAGCTTAGAATAAATAACTTAGTAAAATTTCCTATCATGCATACTACTGAAAACTCTAATGATGCATATAGAAAATAATGGGTAGTGAATGGTGTGTTACTTGCCTTGTCGATGTTGGTGAAGAAACCACACTCTCTTCACAAAAGATCGTTCCTTTCCGTACAATCTATTCAGTGAAAACACAATAACAAAATAAACAAGCATTCTAGCAATCAAACACATAAGTGGAGAAAACAAACAATGCAAATACCATAACCAAGGGGTTGAACCGAGTTGGCTAGGACAAGGTCAAGATTTGAGTTTAAAAGATTCATTCTCTAATGGTTCAATACTTGTTAAGGGGTTTCCAAGAGTTCACTAAGGATGGTCTAGCTTGAGTTTGTAGAAAACTAACTGTATTCTAACCATACTTGTCGAGGAAGTTCCAAGAGTTCACCAAGGGTGATCATATCACTTCTTCAACTAAAGTAGCACATAAAATGTGTAAAACTTAGTCATTTTCTTCAAGACATTTGAGTGATCTAAGTTACTCTTTCCATTTTGGGTTAACGTAGGTCTAGGTTCAACTAACCTCATGAAAATAGAGAAAAAAAAGATAGTCTTGGGATTTCCATTTGGGTCAAGGGTTGGACAAAACAAACTTGCTAACTCTTCAAGTTGTATGGATTGCTCCAAGTCTTCATATGCTTGTCTTCTTGAATATCATCTTCATGCATTCTATTGTAGTTTTCTTCCTTGGATGGATCCTTCTCTTGGTCTTGATAAATTCTTTATGGCCTTCTCACTAGTTGGTCCAAGGTGGGATGGGCACAACATACCACTAAGTCAAAAGGAAAGAAGAACAAAAGATAGGAAGAGAAAAGGGGGATGGTTTTCTTCTTGATCTCTTCATGGTGCACTTCCTTGAGTTGCTTCTAATTGTGGAGTCCAAGTCTTTTCTTCAAAATTTCTTCATTGATCTTCCTTGTAGCTCTTCATGTTGCCACCAAGTTGAAAGTGAAGTGCCTTCTATTTCTTGAGTCTTGTTTTCCATTTGCTAACTTGATGAATTCTTGAAGCAAGAATAGGGGAGTGGAGAATTAGATAGAAAGACTAAGGTACTAGTGTTTTAGGTTCACTACTTGGTCCTTTATGGGATTGCCACATACCAGGGACTTGGTCTTGGCCACAACAACAAGGTTAAAGGGGATAGAAACAAATTCCATGGTATAGCAACTATTTGGATCACTATGATGGAAGTTTGGCTAAGAATCCATGGTCATGGTCCAAGTGTGTCCAAAACGGTTGGGCAAAGATGTCTTTGGTTCAAGGTTACCAAATGGAACAAATTTGGAAAAGGAACTATATTGAAATTATTTATAGAAATAAATCTATGTAAAAAATACTCAAATAAATCACTTAATTCTAAATTCCAATTTAACTTGTTCAAAAATTATTTTGGATCATAGGATATGAAAGTACACATCCTAAGGTTTCCAAATATATTTTATTTGCAATTTTTGGATTTATCGAATTTGAATTATGCCAAAATTCATAAAACAAGCATATTTGAAAATGAACAAATTTTAAATGGTCAAATTTAAATTTGGCCAGTGCCAAACGTTTCTACAGATCCAGGGGATTTCAAAAAGTCCAAGTTTGTTTAATTTGTACTTATGGATTAAAAGTTATGATGATTCAAAGTTTTGGGGACTAATCTGCGAAAAAGCTATTCTATTTTTATTCGGAAATAAATCCAGAGACGGTCTGGGCTCAGACTGGCTATTTTATGTGCAGTGCGACAGATAGAGAGTGGGCTTGGGCCAGCTACGCGTAGCACCGAGCGACAGATAGATCTCTTAACGCATTGCTGAGGTGGTGAAATCCTATTAGCCCGTACCTGTTCGATTAAATGATCTATTTAGAGCCCTACGATGCAGATCTAACAGACATGAGAGGAGGAGGGTTCTCACCGGCAACAGGCGGCCGGAAATGGCAACGGTGGCGGCACTGCGCCTCAGTTCTTCACGGCAAGAGCGCTCCAGTGGGGACGAAAACGCGGGCGCACGCTTCCTGCAGGGCCTCAGTGACGGGATCGGAGGCGGTGCAGCTCCGGTGCTCCTCGGGTAAGCTCGCCGTCGGTGTTACTACGGTCGAAAAAGATCAGGGAAGAAGTCACAGAGGTGCGCACGGGCTCAAGGAGTCGAATGGGACAAAGAGGGGCGGCGGGGACTCACAGAGTTGCCCGGAAACGGCAGCACACGGTGGCGGCGGGGAGCAACACCGATGACGAATTGGGAGAGCCCCGCGGCGCAAACAACAGAGGAGGGAGGGGAAAATGGAGAGGGATTCGTGGGCATCTTATAGAGCCAAAGGGGGGAGGAATTCACGGCCTTAATGGCGCGGAATCGCAGAGATTGATTTCGGCCGGAATCATGCGGTTTCCTTCCAGGAGGAAGAAGACAGTGACGTCACCCATGACGTCATCATTTTTTTCTTATTATTTTTGTTTAAATGATTTAATTATATCTTCTGTTTTAAATATCCAAATGACATGAAACAAAATCTAAAATCTTAAAATTTCAAATACTTTCCAACAGTACAATTTTTGTAAACTTTACAACATATTTTTATTTTTGAATTTTGAAATTTGAATAAATCCTTAATAGTGATTAAAAGATAATTTTAATTTAGAAAAATATAAAATATAGTTATTAGTCAAATAAATTTTCAGTGACATACTATATGGTGAAAACTTATTTCTGAAAGTTATTACAACTTATTTTCCATAGTTTTACATTTTATAAATAGGAGTAACTCTAATAGCATGTTTTGTCATTTTCTAATTAGAAAATAATTGCTATTATGAATTTGGGTTTAAATAAAAATCAGAGAGGAGTAGCAAATGCCAATATTGTTTTCCAAGGTCTTTTACTTGTTTTCATAACAAAATAATTTGATATAAACACTTTATGGTATAATAATTGAACAAAACAAATTAAATTCTATTCATGTGAAACATTTTGGAGGTGGAGAGGATCAATAAAGGTGATAATTTCTCTAGTGTTTTAACGTCATTAACTATTTTCAAGAAAATGATTGAAATGAGAACCTTTTTATGAAGTATGATTTGTTAAATAAAATAATATCTTTGATGAGGTGAAACCTATTCAGGGTTTTAGAAAACAGAGGCAAATGGGTTTTAAAATTCCAGTAGCATTGGTAAAACAATTAATGTTTACTTTGTGTTTGAATTTTATTTGGTTTTGATGGCTTGCATTGGTAGAAAACAAAAGGTTTTAAATTTTTGTGATTTTTGAAGTTTCAAAAAATCAGGGATGTTACATAAATAGAGAATCTTTATCTCACTTTTTTATTGGACTTTCACACCCTGGACTAGTGGCTTCATCCGCTTATCCAATTGATAGATGAGCTGGCAATGGGGTGCCCAGCCCCAAAGTAATACAACAAATTCTCTTCAATATTTTTTCCTCTGATTTAATAGTCAAAGCATAATTGTGTCAAAGCATAATATGTTTGCCTCTGATTTATCAGATGCGTCCTTCGATGGGAGCTGCTCTTGTGAAGTCTAGTTGGCTTGTGATGTACTGTATTTTCTGTTTACCATTCGTTGACATAAGCATACACCTCTCTAATGTTTTCAATACCTGTGTTTAAAAAAATAAAAAGCTCTAGCACATGAGTGATCCCTGATTCCCTCTACGAAGGGTCTTTCTTTTAGTTTTATGTTGAGTCTCCATCTTCTAACTTTATGCAAAGTTGAGAGAGCATGGTTGCCATTCTGAGTTTAATGTGCATTTGTCCCAGAAACATTATTAATTGATTCATGATGTGTTTTTGTTTTTTCTTAAATAATTTGAAGGTGTCTTGACATTTATGTTTTTCCCCACTCTTAAGTACAAGCGAAATATCATTTTGCTATGTTATCTCTATGCTTGAAACAAACGTATAAATTTCGAGTGCATTATTATTCATGATCTTATATTTGTGTTACTTCTCAAAATGCAAGGTGATTGCTATGCTTTATTGTTAGAATTATATTTATCATGCTTGTGTTTAAGTTCTATGATCTCAACTATGCTTATGCTTTTACAGTTTAGATGATCAAGTTTATGTTGGTAGCATGTCACCTCGTAAATTATTTGTTTTGTCGTTTACCTACTCGAGGATGAGTAGGAACTAAGCTTGGGGATGTTGATACGTCATAAACGTATCTATAATTTCTGATGTTCCATGTTGTTTTCATGCCATATGCTACAAGTTTTCCTTACACTTTATGTCATTTTTATCGATTTCCCGGGACTAACCTATTGACAAGATTCCACAGAGCCAGTTTCCTGTTTTCTGCTGTTTTTAGTTTCAGAAAAGTTGTTCTGGAAATATTCTCGGAATTGGAAAATTCGAAGCCCAGAAGTCTTAGAATTCCCGAAGGTTCCACAGAGTCCCAAAGAGGCTTGGAGGGGGCCACACCATAGGCCGGGGGTGTGGGCCCCTTAGGAATCCACCGCCATCGCCCTTTCGCCTATTTATTCCCCCTAATAGGTCGACCCTAAAAATATAAAAATTCATCCCGAGAAACACCTGAGGCCGCCGTCATCGTCAACCCGAGATCGGGAGGGTTCTGGAGCTCTCCCCGGCACCCAGTCGGGAGGGGAATTCATCACCGAAGGAGCCTACACAACCATGCCCGCCTCCGGAGTGATGCGTGAATAGTTCATCCCTAGACTACTAGTCCATAGCAGTAGGTAGATGGTTGTACTCTCCACCTTATGCCTCATGTTTAGATCTCATGAGCTTCCTCACATGATCGAGATCATCTATTTGTAATGCTACATGTTGTGTTTGTTGGGATCCAATGATTATTGAATGCTATGTCTTTTGATTATCAATCTATCATGTTATCTTCATGTGTATTTATTTATGATCTTGAATGCTCTCCGTTGTTAGTAGATGCTCTAGCCAAGTAGATGCTAGTGACTCCAAGAGGGAGTATTTATGCTCGATAGTGGGTTCATGCCTCCTTTGCATCTGTGCTCGAGTGACAGAAACGTGACGGATGGAGGATGTGTTGTTGCCATTAGGGAGAAACCAACAATGTTTACTTTGTTTACATTACACACTTTGCTTACTGCGATTATCCGTTGCTTGCAACTTAATACCCAACGTTTGTTCGGATCATATTCGAAGGGTGGATTATTAGTCATACATGTAGTTGGATGACGATCTATGTATCTTGTTGTAATGCCTGCATGAATCTCATTGTAATCTTTATGTCATGCATGTTCTTTATCTGTCAATTGCCCAGCTGTAATTTGTTCACCACGCATGTTAGCTATCTTTTATGGAGAGCCACCTCTAGTGAACTGTGGACCCCGGTCCATTTTCTCATAATGATAATACACACATTGCTGCTACTGTTTTCATAGTGTTCTCATATTGTTTTCCACACCATACGTTTAACCTATTTGTGTTCAGCAAAACCGGTGAGATTGACAACCTCACTGCTTCGTTGGGGCAAAGTGAATTGATTGTGTTGTGTAGGTTCCACGTCGTTGCTGAACCGATAGTGCGCCCTGCCATCTCAGCTGCATCAACGTTCTGAGATTGCTTGTCCTCCTACTAGTCGATTCAACCGTGGTTTCTTTACTGAGGGAAACTTGCTGTTGTGCTCATCAAACCTTCCTCTTGGGGTCTCCCAACGACTGC
This sequence comes from Alopecurus myosuroides, assembly GCA_028641055.1. NCBI lineage: Eukaryota > Viridiplantae > Streptophyta > Magnoliopsida > Poales > Poaceae > Alopecurus > Alopecurus myosuroides. The sequence continues at coordinate 112,331,682 of CM054063.1, read as the reverse complement.
AAGTCCTGCACCATCATGCATACACACCTATAGTTGACTATCTATTTGGTTTAGGTGTAGGCATGGAGATAGGGGGACGTTGTCCTAACATATAGGGCTCTACCCCCCATCATTCCAAACGTAAAATTCATTTATATCTTTATTTTCAATTCATGAATTGTGATCTAAAATGTTGAGAATTGTCCATGTACCCAAGATACATCTTCGCGGTGACATACCCTACTCTCTTACAGGGTTTCCTAGGCTACCAACCTCTTCTTTGTGAAGAGTTGGTTCTTAGTGATGTTTTATTTATACATTATTGGATATCTTTTGCTTTTGTTGTATTTCTGGAAAACACACTCAATCTTGGCATTTATTCGATTGCATCTTCCAAGTGTTGGGTGTGAAGTACCATCATCAGGTTGAAAATCTAATCCCGAGCCCCTTTTATCGAAAATACCATCATTAGGCTGTCCATTTTTGTTGGCCTGGAGGTTTTGTCAAGGCAGGCCGAAATTTTCGGATCTCAATTTCGAAATTTCCGGGGCCCGGAATTTTTACCCCCTCCATGGTCGGATATTCCGCCCTAAGTTGTTGCTTCATATATAAGGAGGCAGGGGTGAGGAGTTCCTGCACGAACTTCTTATACACCTTCCGACCCCTCTCCTCTCAAACTGCTACCTTGCGGCGGCTCAACCTCACCAGAGGTGATTCGACCACATAAACTTTTGGGGCTCCTCCAGATCTTCTTCTCCATCAACCCGGGCATCTTCTCCTCCAAGCGGTTCCTCAAATGGATGAAGGTAACTCCACCACTTTCAGAGCTTGGTTGCTTGTAACCCTAATATTTTGTGGAGTTATTTTTTGCAAGTTTCTTGGAGTATATGATGCCATTGGTACCTCCTATAGTCTAGATACATTATATTAGATAAATTTTTGGCCGATCTACTTTTAGAACTATATTTGAATCAGTTCTGAGAATTCGCAGGACCGGAATTTCCACCCACCCCCCCTGAAACTTGCAGAAATTATTTTTTAGCTCTGATTCATCTAGGACCCAGTAGTTTTGACATTTTTGTATCTTCTCTCATGTTGTCGTGGATGAGTAAAGACAGATGCCATGGGATGGCTTAAGGTCGGGGCCGATGGACGCTGTAGGTATTCAGCGAGGGATCACACGTCGAGTAGACGCGCACGAAGAACACTACAAACACCTCGATCTACCCAGGTTCGGGGCCCTCGTGTGGAGGTAACACCCCTACTTCTGCCTATCTCTCTGTATGTATGCTATCTGAGTAGCCACAGTACAAAGATGTCTCTCAGCCGAGTAGCCACTCGCTTGCTCTCTCTATCTCTAGCACTTGCTCGTGCAATAAATTCTCTCTCGCGTAACGTCCCTCGCGCAGGAGGGGGTTGGGCACCTTATATACTGGTGCCCAGCCGGGTAAACAAAGATTAAAAAATACAACGATGGGACGTCCCTACTGTGACAGCAGAGCACGCCTCCGGGTTCCCGCTGACGCGGGTGCAAGAAGTCGCCGCCCCGTCCGGCTGACAGGATTTGTCCACCCTGTCAGTCTCATAGAGTAGGCCCCCCCGACACGTCCTGTCCCCTCTGTCAGTGACAAGACGTGACAGGTGCCTACCCGCACCGTTCCCACACCGTAGCGCGGATAATCACGTACCTAGTAAGTTGAACCGCACGCCTGTACGGCTGCGGGATACGCGGGATCTCGTCAAAACGGCTCTATTGACTTCTTGCCCGAGTAGGATTGCAGCCCATCTACTCGGACCACTTGATCGCTACTCGGACGATTACAATCTTTCTCCTTATCTTTTCCTGGTCTTCAATACTTATGACCGAATAGCAACTACCGGATAAAGGGTACCCGGGTAGCCACCTACTCGGTTAACATCATTCTGATCTCTGCTTCACCACCTGTCTTACCCCTACTCGGGGGTAGCCCCCCGACATTAGTCCCCGAAGCTGGTAGAGTCCAGTGAACTTGTTCGTTGGGCCCTGCCAGCTTAAACCAAATTGTCTCCTTGAAGCACTTTGTCCGAGTTGCTCCTCAACCCGGACGCTCAGAACCCCTACTCGAACCACTCCAACTGTGGTTATTGGAAAGATCTTCTTGGAGCCGAGTAAAGCACACTCTGCACAGCGTTGCCGAGTAATTATACTTAGCAAAATTTCCCGCACGATCCCGCTCGATTAGACCAAATCCAGCTTCTCGTGTCGCTGCGGGGCACGTGTCACGCCCACATACCCCCGACGCCTCGGTGCCATCGCTACAACAGGCCACGCGCCTATCACTGCACCTGGGGCCCACAGTCCGTTAGGTCACCTCGAGCGGGTACTCGAGATCCCACGACCCACGTCGTGGGATTAACTATGCCCGTTAGGCGCGCGGATTGCGCTGTGTGCGTTTCTAACGGGCAGTTAACCCATGCCGCACGATCTCAGGCCACGATCGATCCCAGTAGTAACTGCAGCCCGCAGAGAGATAAATACCCCCGCGTCGCCTACTTCTTCTCTTTCCTGCTCAATTTCCCAATCTCGCTCTCTCTCTACCTCCGTCACCGCCGTCGAGCACAGCGCCGCCGTGAGTACACAACGCGCCACCGCTCCGCACACAGAGAGAGAAATACCCCTCGCTTGCCGCCTACTCCTCCGTCAACCTCAACCTCGACGAGCACCCGTGCCTCCACTAGCAACCGCGCCGCCATGGATCTCGAGCACGTCGCCGTGGACGAGCACGAGCACGAGGAGGATATGGCGCCAGCCCGAGCCGGCTGGGAGGGCTCGGATGTCACCGCCGCTGATTGTTAGTGGCTGGTGAACACCCGCCGAGTCCCCCCAGGCGTAATATGTCGCCCTCCCGGCGACGAGCTCGTCCCGGCCCCTCAAAACGGTGAGTACGTCGTCTTCTTGTCACACTTCAAGCTCGGCCTAGGCCTTCCAATCTCTAAATTCTTCGCCGATTTCCTCCACCACTGCGGCCTCCAACCACACCACATTCCTCCCAATGCCATGGTGATGCTATCCATTCACGCCACCATCTGCGAGGCCTTTCTGGGCGTCTACCGAACTGTCCAAACTTGGGCCCGCTACTTCTTCCTCCGCCAGCAGAGCGTTCCAAACCCTGGCAAACCTCTTGTTCCCCGCGTGATGACCCCTGCGGGTAGCGCGATGATGCTATAGCGTAGCACCGGGCATCACCCGCGGGTTCTCGGTCTGGAAACCGCGCGCAATTGGCAGCGCGGTTTCTTATACGTGAAGAGTGTCGCTCCTGAGAAGGGAAAGCCCGCTGAAGACCGAATTGGGCTCCCCAAGTTCGTGAATGCGCTGCCCACCGGACAGAACTGGGCATACAACCCCAAGAACACAGTTCCTGATGTCGTCTAGGTAGAGAAGCGCCTGGAGCAGCTTGGGAAGGAAGGGCTCCTGCAGGATGACCCAATCGCCCGCTGGATCTCGCACCGAGTGCTCCTGCTCCAGGAACGAGCACACAAGATGTGTTATATGGGAGGCCCTCGGGACTGTACTCGGACTACGACGTTCGAGCTCACCAAGGCAGAGGTGGCCATCTGGGCCAAGTCCATTATGAGCACCACGCTGACCGACAACTAGGCATACGGCTTTATGCCGTATAGCCGCTCCAAGCCCATTCCCAAGGTTAGTGTTCTTCTCTGCATGCTCAATACCTGTACTGGATACCGAATAGACCTCCTCTTAGCTTTATATGCTTCGTGTTTGCATGCTGTCCCGGGTAGAACCACTTAGCTCGATATGCTTTATGTTTGCACGCTAGACCGAGTAGAATCACTTAGTTTAATATGATTTGTGTTTGCACGCTATCCCGAGTAGAATGCCTATTCTGCTAAAACTTAACTCATTGTGCTCCATGTTTGCAGCCATACCACATCCATCGCCAGAAGGTCGAGGACCAGGCCCGCTTTGAGGCCAACTGGGAACCAGACAGGACAGAGGATGACGCCACAACGTATGACATCCAAGCCACCCTCCGCGTCCCACGTGCTGGCCAGGAAGGTAAATCCCACGTTGATGTCTCTATTCGAGACTGGTCCGAGGATGATGAAGGTGACCGGGTTCACCTCTTTGCTTGCGCGCAATGCTTTGATTCTTTTCCTTTGCTTGTTCTGAACCCTTCCTTCTTCTCTGCAGAGGAGCCTGAGTTGGAGGAGCTAGAGGAACCCGTGGATGCGGTTCCGGTGTCCGTGGCCGCTCCTACTACTCTGAAGAGGACTGGTAGTGGTGCTCAGGCACCCCTGCCAAGAGGACTAAGAAGAAGCCGGCAGTCAAAACCACCACCTCCCGCAGGAGACGCGCCCCCACCATGGACGGGTAAGTGCTTTTCGAGTAAACTTTGACTCATTGCCATTTTCCTTCCTTGTTCTCTTCTCTGCTGCTGCTTCTAACTTCGCTCTTCCTTTGCACGTTCCTTTGCACATTCCTCTTCAGTGAGGCACTTGATGCAGATGCCACCGCTGCACCATCTCCCAAGAAGAAGAAAAATCCACCACGAGACCTTGCGGAGCTTTCCGACGATGAGGAGGACCGGGTGCCAGAGGATAGGACGCATGCGCCCTCCCCTCCCCGAGAAGATCAAGATCCTGGCGCCGAGAACGCTGGCGCCGGGAATGAGAGTGAACAAACCTCTGAGCAGCTGCAACCTGATGTGCAGCCAGCTGCTCAGGACGCCACCACCAACGAGAAGCCGCCAACTCCTCCAGCTGCGTCCGCTGAGGAGAATATTGAGCATGCTGCCGAGCAGCAGCAGGACACCACAGCCGTGGAGCGGCCAGATGCTACCGCCGAGCAGCAGCCAGAGAACAATGCTGCAGAGCAGCCCAACCCCGCTGCCGAGCAGCAGGTAGAAGACCCTGTTGCCGCGCAGCACACAGAGGACCCCGTGGAGGAGCCCTCACGCGAGTACGCAGTGCAGCCGGATGCCGCTGCTGCCAACCGACCAAAGGCGCCTCCAACTCACCAAGTACCTCCACCTGTCAAACAAGTGCCACCTCCTTCTCAGCAAGCGTCTCTGCCAGTTCGCCAAGTGCCACCGCCTTCTTCTCAGCAAGTAGCTCCGCCCAATCCCAAGAATACCGCCAAGACAGCTGCTGAGCCAACTCGGCAGCAGCCAAAGTGTGGCGCCACACAGGCTGGGCAGCCGTTGCTGCCCTTCAAGCCGCAAGATAAACATGCCGCGTAGCAGGCCCAGACCACCAAGCTGGTGCCCAGCCAGAAGAAGAAGCTGCCCAACCCCAACGTCAGCCTGGTCCCAACCACTGCTACCTTTGGCCTTGCAGAGGAGCAGGGTGCCGGCGCTGGTGCCAGCGAGAAGGGGGCTGGGTCCAAGCTTCCTGATTACTGGTGAGATCTGCAGGAGCGCCACAAGATTCATATGACCCAGGAGGAGGAGCGGATAGCTACTCTCAAAGAGCGCAAAGCCGCGGGCCGCTCCAACTCAAAGGGAAAGAAGAACTCCTTGATCATCAAGGAAATTTCTTCCCGCGGCGAGGACGATGAGGTGCTCCCGGAAGAAGGCATCACATCTATCTTGGACCGGGTAGGCCATATTGAAAAAACTTGGGACAATAAGGTATTCGGCAACGCCGCCTGGGATGGTACCGAGTTGGGAAAACTCGACCATTATCGGATGGACTAGAACAAGGCCGACATTGGCCCTGTTGGCATGGCGCTAGCCAGTCCTTGCAGCACTCTGGCCAGCAAGTTGTTCGTCTTGCGCAAGAACATCGAAGATATTGAGCAAAGCTATGTGGTAAGTGGTTTCTCTCTTTTTGAATCCTTCGAGTTGCCAGTTTCCTTTTCCTCTTTCTTCTCTTAGCCATTACCCCAGTCCCCGAGATTCGGGCCGAGTAGGTGAGGCTCAACTGAGTTGAAATCTACTCGGGCCAAATCTTCCAACAACTTATACTCTTTCCTTCTTCCCTGCAGTATAGCATCCAGGAAAGGACAAAGGTGTTCCGCCAGCTTCTCTGGAATCACCGCCAAGTCAGAGAGAGAAACCGAGCTCTGGAAGCTGACAAGAGCGACATGGATGCCTTGGAGAAGAACGCCCTGGACCGCACTCTCAAGCTTTCTGAAATTGAGGGTAAGATTTTAGCATTTCGGTTTGTGCGTTTTGTACTTATGCCCGTTTTTTTGCTTTTTGCTCAACTGCTGTCTTCTCTGCAGGCAAACTCAAGGCCCTCGTGGAGAGACACCAGGATTGCGAGGTTTTTGCTGCCTCAGCGCAGAGTAAAATCTCTTCTCTGGAAGGTGAGTACTTTTCCTTCTTTTCTGTATTCGCTTTTCCTCACTGAGTTGCTCTGCTAAATATTGTTGTTCTTCCCGCAGAAGAATATAAGAACTTCCGGGAGCAGCATTTGCAATGCCCCACTCCTGCTGAGGCACACCAGCAAGTGCAGGCCCGAGAGGTTGAGATAGAGAAAGAGCGCGCGGCCGAGAGGGTGGAGTTTGAGAAACTCCAGGTTGATCTCGCAAGCGGACTCCAGACTGCAATTAACCATGTCCGCGAGAAGAAAGATCTCGAGAAAACAGCTGCCGCCGAGAAGCGGGAACTCGAGATGGAAATTCAAATCCTGAAGGAACGGAACCAGGCTCTCGAGGCTTAAATCTGCGACTCACGCCGCCTCCAGGATAAGCATCTCCGAGAAGCAGAGGACTGGAAAACCAAGCTGGGAGCCCTGGTGGTGGAAATGGAATGTGAGTTGCCGCTAAGCTTTGCCTTGTTTAGTTTCCTTACTTCTGCCTTCTTCTACTCAGTTTCTCTTCTTCTCGATCACTCTTCCTGATCCAACTCTGCACCTCTTGATTCAGATATCTTCCCGAAACTTCGTTCCGCTGGTGAAACTGCCGTGGACAAGGAAAGGAAGGCCAGGGCCGCAGCCGGTCTGAGTGTTGATGATGGCTCCAGCATCGATGATCGTCTCCTCAACTTCAAGACCCAAGTACGCTCCCTCAGCGAGTGCATACATATCAGCTATCTTGATCGTCTCGGCGAGCGTACTCGGCATTTCTCTCTGAAGCTTCTGCCATAGCATGCTGCCATGCCTGCAGCCTTGAGCAAACCAGGCGATCGCCTGTGACTCGTAAACACCCTCGCAGGTGTTCCTCAATGTGCTCCACCGAGTAAGATACTCTCGGTCAGTCTCCTCTTCTCGCTGCTTGCAAGCTGACAGTTGCTATGGCCTATTCGGCCTCTTGTATGTGCTGGTGAAGTTGCTGATGAAGGCTTTCGAGAAGTCAAGCCAGCAGTTAATACTGTCCTTGGGCAAGTTGTTCAACCAGATCCGGGCAGGGCCCTCCGGCATCTGAGGAACATACCTCATGGCCCATCTCCGATTGCCGCCTGCAATGTGCACAGCGGTAACGTAATCACTTAACTAGTCTTCCGTCTTGGTGCTACCATCATAGCACTTGGTCCCTCTGGTCAACTGGAACTTGTTCATGGAAGGCTCCCCCATGATTCCGTGACCAAAACATGCTGGGCCGGGTGGCCCCTTCGTCTCCATCTGCGCTGACCGATTAATCCGGTCCAGCTTGTATCTTGCATCGCTGGGCTCCAGCATCCGAACACCCAAACGATCAGTGACGTCCCTTGGATCAGCGTACCCGGCCATCTCCATTGCCGAGTACCCATCATCATAGCGGTCATGCGGCACGGGACCGGGTTGAGCAACCGGGTTGGCCGCTGCCACAACTGCTTGTGGTTGCACGGCCGCTGGCGGCTATACCCTCTGCTGAACCGGGTTGGCAACCTGATGCCGAGATGGCCCCGCGCGGTTTCCTCCTTGCCCCTTGCTGTGAACTTTAGTGGCTTGATAGCCTGCTCCTGCAGAGTTGTGTTTCTGGCCGGGCTGCCGCGCTACAGCGTGCTGTTTTCCGGCGACAGCCGGGTCGTACACCTGCATCTGTTTGTTCTTTCCCGAGTTCACACTCTGGTCCCTCTCATTGCCGGGAAGCGGCGATGAGGCCTGAACCATAGATCTGGCCACATGCGAGTGGACAACCTGAGAAGCACCGGCTCCCAGATTGGCTTTCCGGAACTCCTCGTTCTGCCTGCCAGCTTCTAGCACTAGCTCATTAAGTATATCCTGCTGCCTAGCGCGTGCGTCGCCAGTGAGATGCGGCAACTCAGCAGCAACTGCCTCTGCAGCCCTAAGAGTTTTGGTAAGGGAGCTGTATTTGGGCCTACTAGCAGATTGGCTAGAAGCCCTACCCTCTCTGGCCAACTTAGCGCCCAAGTTGCGACGGATAGTGCCTAGCTTGCTAGGCAGCCTAGAAAGGGGAGTAAAGCCATGCACTCTATTGTACTCATTCTGATCTAGGTTAAGCTCAAGCCTAACCTTCTCCAGCTCCTGGGCCTTCGCGTGTAGCGCTTGACGCTGCTGCTCGAGTTGCGCCTTCAACATCATGAGCTCGGTGTCGGTGGGAGGCGGCATGCCCAGCTGCTCGGTGGCGCCAACGCGAGCAGCCGGTATAGCCATTGACGTGGAAGGAGCCACGTAACCCGGAATGTTCCAAGGCATGTCGTAGGGCTTGTGGACCCTCACAGCAGCCGGCTCCTCGATGACTTCCGCGGTAGCGGCCGCGCCTTTCCCGGCATCGATAGCCGGGCCCGTCATCATCACCTCCATGATATCCGCAGAGTAGCCAGTAGGCTTCCCGCGAGCAGCGAGTACAGCAGGAGGATCATCCGCGACGAGCACCTCCTCCGGGAACTCGCGGATGACGGTGGTGGCGACGTAGACCAGATGCGCGCCGAAGGAAAGGACCGAGCCTCCTGCTGGCATGGGCCTGCCGCCGAAATCGCCGGCGTAGTCGGTGACGAAATCGAAGGAGCCGGATCTATGGACAAGGCCACAGACTACGCGCTCCCCTGATGCAGAAATCGGTCCCGTCCGAATATGAACCCCAGCCAGCGCCGCTGCTGGCCCCACGGTGGGCGCCAACTATCGTGGATGAGTAAATACTGATGCCATGGGATGGCTTAAGGTTGGGGCCGATGGACGCTGTAGGTATTCGGGGAGGGATCGCACGTCGAGTAGACGCGCACGAAGAACACTGCAAACACCGATCTACCCAGGTTCGGGGCCCTCGTGTGGAGGTAACACCCCTACTTCTGCCTATCTCTCTGTATGTATGCTATCCGAGTAGCCACAGTACAAAGATGTCTCTCAGCCGAGTAGCCACTCGCTTGCTCTCTCTATCTCTAGCACTTGCTTGTGCAATAAATGCTCTCTCGCGTAACGTCCCTCGCGCAGGAGGGGGTTGGGCACCTTTTATACTGGTGCCCAGCCGGGTAAACAAAGATTAAAAGGTACAACGATGGGACGTCCCTACTGTGACAGCAGAGCACGCCTCCGGGTTCCCGCTGACGCGGGTGCGAGAAGTCGCCGCGCCGTCCGGCTGACAGGACTTGTCCACCCTGTCAGTCTCATAGAGTAGGCCCCCCGACAAGTCATGTCCCCTCTGTCAGTGACAAGACGTGACATGCGCCTACCCGCACTGTGCCCACGCCGTAGCGCGAATAATCACGTACCTAGTAAGTTGAACCGCACGCCTGTACGGCTGAGGGATACGCGGGATCTCGTCAGAACGGCTCTATTGACTTCTTGCCCGAGTAGGATTGTAGCCCATCTACTCGGACCACTTGATCGCTACTCGGACGATTACAATCTTTATCCTTATCTTCTCCTGGTCTTCAATACTTATGACCGAATAGCAAATACCGGATAAAGGGTACCCGGGTAGCCACCTACTCGGTTAACAGTATTCTGATCTCTGTTTCACCACATGTCTTACCCCTACTCGGGGGTAGCCCCCCGACAAATGTATTTTTGATTTCCTTTCAGTAGCTTGTGTGTACCCATCTTGTGCTATCCCTCTACTATTCTTGCTTCACAGATAGCTCTTCAAGTCTGAGTCATGGTCCTCCGAAGCGAATTCGCAAATATGCTCTTTGCCCAACGAGGACGGTGTTCTTGTTGATGAGCGTGTTACCCGTCAGCAGAACAAGGAGGCTGTTAGGAAGGTCAAGTCAACCGCTATGAAGCCAAGAAAGGGGAAGGAAAAAAGGTTCAACTACAAGGAGATGGACATTGTTGACTATTTTGCTCCGAGGCACAAGGAATAGTTTCTTAATGAGGAAAGGGATGAAGAAATTTAGGAACAAAATTTATGGTTCATGACACAGAAACACATCTATGATGATATCTATCAGGCCTTTGATTTTCTTGTGCGTGCTATGCATCCTATAAATATGAAGCTTCTCCAAGGCTGAGTTTGCTAAGGCTATGGACATGACTAGGAAGATGGGGATTCATCATCTTATGCAGATTCAGTGTGACTACAACATCGCCATCGTGAAGCAATTTTATGCCACACTTGTCATGAAAGGAGATGAGATCGCACTATGACGTGGATGACTGGGATGTTCTATGTGAGGCTACTTCCGTGACTTTGGGTGAGTTCTCAACTATCCATTCCAAGGTGAAGCTAGTCTCACAGGTATTCGTGTCCATTCTCCTAACAGGCCCAACAAGAACCTCTTGGGAGATCTCTATGGCTCGAAGGGTGTCCCTAGGATGGTCAAGGGACTCTTACCACTGTATTATCTCCTTGTGCACATATTTCGTGAGAACATTGATCCTAGTGGTGGAAACAAGGATTCTCTTCGTAGACCACTAGTGGACTTACTCCTTCTAGCTCATGAGATTGTTTAGAATGAAGACCCAGCTAAGAACTTCTTTGTGGATGTGATGGATTATATCTTCCATGAGATGCATGATGCTATGGTGTCTCGCTACACTATTCCCTATGGTACTTTCATCATGTTGCTCATCAAGGATACCATGAAGGACTATGACTTCAGTGGTAGTTATGTTGAGCAGAAGAACAAGAGATTCTATGCGAAGAAACAGTTTGTTTTAGCTGTTGCCCTGAGTCCAGCATGGGAGATGCTCGTTCTAGTGGGGCCCGTGCTAGTGGTCATTGTCAAGTGCCTCCTTCCTCAGGAGCTATTGGCACTAAGATCAAGAAGCTCACCTGTTTTCAGAAGAACATCTTGTGCAGGAAGGTGGATATTCACCGTGAGTAGTATAACGCCTATCACCGAGATCATAGCATGGCACACACCCAATAGCTCGTTCTTCACCGCCTCAGAGGTTCTACTACTACTCCTCCAGCTCTCACTCCATACAAAAAATGGAGCTTGTATAAGTACCCATGGCTTGATGTGGAGAATGAGCTCTACCCTTCGGCTGCTTCCTCCTCATGTGCCTCTGCTCACTGTGTTGATGTTGAGGATGATGAAGAAGATGAAGATGATGATGATGCTGAGGGGAATGCTTCTTTTGAGGACGAACAAGTGGAGGAGGAAGATGACTCCCAGTGACTCTATGGGACGTAGCATCGCTCTTTTCCCTTTTTGGTGTCTTGATGCCAAAGGGGGATAAGTAGTTCTATTATGTGTTCTCGTGGGATTTGCATGGGCCGGGCACAAGCATATGCTTTTATCATTTATTGAGAGCTTGTGTCCATTTATATTTGTGGTTTGAACTATTTTCTTTTGTTGAACTAATTTCTTTGGAACCTATTGCTATTATGAGCGCAAACCCTTGTTGTGCATTTTATCCCATTAAAACTAAGTATGCATATATTTAGGGGGTGCTAATATGTTGTGTGGTATGATTTTATCCAAATCCGTGTGTTGTCATCTAACACCAAAAATGGGGAAATTTAAAGAACATTTCTGGATCCCTTAGGTTATGTGTGTTAGATAACAAGACTAGTGATGATTTAACATTGTGTTAAGTGGGGCAGGTCTTAGAGATAAAATCCTACCAGTATTTGTCACCAAAAAGGCCAGATAAAAGGGTCACGATGCTTACTGTCAAGCCGAAATATTGGTCCGGAATATTTGGCCTAGGGTTGGATATTCCTGTGTGAATTTTTTTGGCTAAAATTCAGCTAAGGACCAACATGTTGCACTCCCTTGTCAAGCCGGAATATTGGGCCAAAAATTTGGTTCATGGCAGATATTCTGGGGTGTAGACAAAGATCGGAATTTTGTCTAAGGACCAAAGTGTGACATCCCCTGGTTAGGCCGAAATATTGTCCCAGAAGTTTTGCAAGGAATTTTTGCGACGCTTGCAGAAGCCTGCCGGAAATTAAGGCCGAAATATTGGCCTAGGGCCGTATATTCCGGGGTGAAGGTGAATTAGTGGCTAAGGAATTGGTACGACGCTCGCAGATGCCACCCGGAAATTTGGCTGGAATATTTGCTGTCCAGGCCGGATATTCCGGGGGGAGGGGATATTCTTCCCTTACTTGGTCGGATATTCTACTCCCAAATTTCCTTTCAATGGCTACATTTCGAGGAGGGCTATAAATTCCCCCGCTTCTTCTACCTCAAGTCATCTCGTCCAGCATTGAAGTCCACCATTAAAGAGCTCACCTACTTCAAGAGATCTCCCAATCCCTCCACCCAAACTTGTTGAACTTTGGAGGATTGAAGGAGAAGGTCTCCACATCTTGACGAAGCCGTTCTTCATTCTTCCCTCATTCACTTGAGGGATTTGTGTCTAGGGTTTTGTTGTGGAAAACTTAGATCTATTGTTAATCACTTGTCTCATGTAACAGATTCTTGGTGATTTTGGGAGCCCCCAATTCAGTTGTGGGTGTGTAACCCAAGCTCATTGTAAAGGCACCGGAATCCTCCGTGAAGGATTCCAATAGTGGAAGGTGAACAAGGCCTTTGTGGCGAGGTTCATCGGAGAATAGTGTGAAGCCTTTGTGGCGTTGAGTAGGCCTTTATGGCGAAGCTCACATCCCTCCAACGAGACATACTCCCCTAACAAGGAGGAGCTTCGGAATACATCCTTGTCTCTGCGTGCTTCCACTTTGGTTCCTTCTATCCTTTAACTTTACTTTGTGCTTGTATCTTTCTTAGTGTAATCCTTTTCATATAGTTAAATTCACTTTAGTTGCATATGTAGACAATTTACCTTTGTGTCAAGCCTAAATCAAAAAAGTATTACGATTTGAAGGTAGCACCTATTCACCCCCTCTAGGTGACCATATGATCCATTCAGGGGGAGGAGGGTTGTCGTATCTTTTAATGGTGACATCGAGAATTATTTCCATAATGAAAGAGGGGTGCGACAAGGAGATCCGCTCTCTTTGATTCTCTTCGAATATGCGGTTGATGCCCTACCTTCTCTCTTATCTTTGGCTCATGGTCTGGGCCACATTTGGGGTGTGGTATTGCACCTTGTTCCCGGTTGAGTTACCCACCTACAATATGTTGGAGATATGCCCTAGAGACAATAATATTCAATTATTATTCTATAGCCAATTTCAGAATTAAGTATATGGCATCATGGTGCAACCGCTATAACACTTGAAAAGTGAGTTTTCCAAGGAAAATCTTTGTGCAGGTGTGAAGACATAAACAAACAAGAGTTTCTAATCTTGTCTCTAAGATTAGCTTATGGTTTGTGAGATAATCACATTTTCCAAATCATGGACTTGGTTAAAAGTCTAGGCAAACATAAGAGTTTAGTTAGGATAACAATAGTACTGAATCGACCCGAGTATATGGTCTTTCTAAAAGATACTAAACAATAGTAATGTATTTAGCAAAGTACATATGAAGTTTTCATTGACTATAATTCCTATTAATATGAGAATATAGAGTGACCACATGATCGAAAGTTATACTTTGTATGTCATCAACCGTTTTGCCGTAACTGGGGATCATAGTGGTGATGTCTGGGTATAATCTAGAAATTGAAATAAAACTGAGATCGTTCAAGACTAGTACTTAACTCCTCTAGGCGATAGAGAGATACATGCTCTGGGCCCTCTCAGTATCAACGACGTCAACTAGGCGTCTGGCCAGAGACAGTGTGATTTATCACAAGGACATCATGGATATGAATGAGAAAAGAGGACGATATCAGTAACGGGCGTTATATGTGTTATGATCAAAGAGTTTGATCTAACTAGATCACATAGTCTCACCTCGTGATATCGTTGGTATCGTGAATTTAAGGGAATAAGTGCAATGAGTAACTTATAAGGTTCCCTCGTTCTTCGTGACCACACATGAGACATCATGGCCGTCCATGGTCCCACTGTTGGTTAATGTTCGCTAAGTTCCCAAACATGTCTCTGTGTTATCGAGCCTTTTTGGATCACACTCCTAAGCCGTGCCAAACTTTTATTGAGAGCATAAATATATTGTTGTTGGTTTTATGAATGGTCGATGTCATTACAATGTGCTAGAAACAAGTCCGGTGTCAATCGGAGAGGTTTCGGGGAAGTTACTATAAGGGAGAAATAATGCCGGTGTTAGGCATATTTTATATGAGAGATAACAGTGGACATGAGTTGGGCTAGGAGAAGGGGTGCGGCTAGTCCCATCCGAGATCAACTAGGACTCCTCTTCCCCTTTGGAAAGTTCCCCCTTCCCTCCAACTATAAAAGGCCCCCAAGGATTGAGCTAAACCATAATTTTGTGAGCAATTGTCCCTCAAGCCTCTCCCCCTCTCTCTATAGTAAAATTAGAGGGACTAGTTAGAGCTCTTCTAATTGTATTAGAGCTTCTTCTAATTGGGTTTTGAGGTTTCCTCTCCTGATTAGACCTAGATCTAATTAGTAGTTCTCTCTCATGTGTTGAGAAACTTCCTGAATCATATAGCTCTAATCCTACCCGATTAGTGCTATAAATTAGCAACGATGAGAGGTTGTATCTCTTCGTCGGTGCCGATTCCTAGATGGCGGAGTACTGACGGGTTGACACGATTGTAAGTGTGCACACCATAGGAGGGATTACACGTGTGATCATTGATGAGGGAAGCTTATCGACATCCTTGCAGCTAGGCCTAGTTGTGAGGATCTACGATCGTTCATAACTCTTCTACGACTACATCGATTCGCTGCCCAGTGAATCGTGATCTTGATCCTTGCATGTATGGGCATGCCTCGTCATCTACATAGTGATCTTAGCGGATTACATAGAATTTTTTTAAAATTCTGCAGCGTAGACCAACACAATATGCATACGACACCACCGTCATGTTTGAGCTGGATGATGCGGGCATTGCAAACCTCATATTCCTCTTGCTATGCTTGAAAGCATATCGCGGCTTTAGATAAACTTCCACAAGTGAGAAGTTCTAGTTATAGAGATAGTTTAGAGGAGGGGGTGTGTGTTGCCAACATGATGTAGTGCAAAGGCAAAGGCACTGACCCTTGGATAGGAAAATACATTTCCTCGATATAGCGACTTACCCTAACGAACTCCTATATTTAAAGCATGCATCTTCACGTGATGGCGGTGTGCATGATGGGAGGTGGAGTGCAAAATCTTTGTCGTTTATTTTGGGAAGCTTGGGGCCCCAAATGGAAATATCATATGGTGGGAACTAGAACCGTCGGGGCGGTTCTCAGTTCATTCCCTGTACCTAAAACTACCAAGGAACCCCTATGAAACACTTTAGTCATTTATGGAAGATTGTCACTTCCCTCAAGATTAGGGTTTTCGTTTAGCAACTTATCCGCAAGAGGCTTCGGTCCAAGGATAATATCGAACATCACAACGGCCCAAGAAATGGCCGATATGGCCTCTATGACAAGCCATAGGAAAATTACATATTTTTTTATTGTATCCTTGTGCACTTAATGTAACAATTGCAGTTAGGGAATTGCTTTCTTGTTCCTAGAACTGATAAGGGGTGTCCCGATATTCTCAACGAGCAACACGAATTTATGGTGGGTGTATGATAACTAGTGCTACACTGAAAACTCTCCTTGGATAATCCCTGTTGACAATGCAACAACAATCAATCCCTTTGGATATTCTCAGCTACACACTCTTGCACAAAGTAGCCACTAACAACGAAGTGGTCCTGTACCTCCTTATTCCTAATGGAACAACAAAAAACACACAAAATTTGCAAAGGGTAACAATTCAAGATGAATGCTTACAAGCAGGTGCAATCTAGAAATCTAGGGTTTATTTTTAACGTAGTCTAATCTTTCTAATTTGCATCTAAGAGGTATTTATGAGGGGTAGGGGTGCGGCCAAGGAAAAATTTGCAATAACCCTTGGGCCACCTCGAGTTGGGCCCAACTAGCCTATTCCAACTCGGGTTGGACTCAAACTATTGATACAAACCGACCCAAACATGGGTTTATCCATATGGACTCGCAGGTCCTCTCCTAATCCAAGTGGGACTCCTCCTTTGACGCACTGGATATGTTTTCCCATGCATCAACTATATTTTCCATGCCCCTTCTTGTTTTCCAGCTTGTAGAAATTGTTTTCCTCAAGTGCTTCCTCGTTTTCCAGGTTGTATTGGTTGTTTTCCAGCATGTACTTGTTGTTTTCCAGCATGCCTTGAGGTCCTCCTCCACCAATGTTGTGTTATCAATAACCCTGCTAATACATAAATGCATAGACTTAGGTAGTATAACATTCTCATAAACACAAACATCACATTCAATTAAGAAGGAATTCACCTTATAAAAACCATCAATTAAATTTAATATTTTCTCAAGCATGAACAAGCATCATATTCCCCTATTATATCCTCATCAAGAACCCATCGTGATATGCCAACTTTTTTTGTAGCCTTCAACGTTTCACTAGCCAAACTAAACTCAATTATTGGATTTTCTTTACAGCCTTGTGCTGATCTCTTTGGACTACTAGGATCAAATTTATTTCGTAGTCACCCTGCTAATGTCCTCTACAAAATATCCTTCTATATATACGCGTGAACGTCGTGACTAAGTAGAAGGACAGGGAAGCGCTAGGAGTTGCAATTGGCGAGATTCAGACTGTCCTCGACATCATTAGAGATTTTTTTTGAAACGGAAAACCCGGCCTCTGCATCTAGTCGATGCACACAACCCTTCATTGCATCAAATCCACCTCAACGTACATAATATCGATTATTACATCTCAGCGAAAGCAAACCGTGGCCATAAAGACCAACCGACAAAACAACACTAACATGGAAGAACTACACATAATGTAATCTTCTAGTGTGCAAGCAGTCACCCTGGCTGAAGATAGCCTGTATGACCCCCGGCAGCCTGGTGCATCCAGAATCCAAACGTCCTCGTTTTTCTTCTGGCAGGAGGAAGGACCCCATGTGGATCCAATGTATAGCTCGATGAACAACCTGCAAAAAATGGCTAGCTTTCAAGTTGTTAAAAATCACATCATGGCTGCAATTTCAAATTGCCCATAATAAAGCACATACACATATGCGTATCCTAGCTTTAGTATCTTTATCCACCCCATTCAGCCAACGTCCAAATAAATTAGTAACAGAATTAGGTGGAGAAATGCTAAAAGTGAAGTGAACTAGTCTCCAATTTTTTTTAGCAAAAAAACACGAAACAAATAAATGATCGGCAGTCTCCTCTTCCGCACAAAAGACACATTCTGTACATCCTATCCATTTTCTCCTTTTTAAATTATCTTTTGTGAGAAGTTGTTTACGCATTAAGAACCACATGAAGATCATGATCTTGAGTGGAAATTTTAGTTTCCGCAAATATCTACGTAGGAATCTAGTATGACCATTCATAAGATCCTCGTACAAAGATTTCACAGAAAATACACCCGATGGTGTCAGTTTCCATGTGAACTTGTCAGGCTCATTGGATAGAGACACAACCATCAATCTCTCAACTAGATGCAACCATGCCTCCCATTTATCACCTAGGAGCGGCCTCCTAAACGTGATATTAGGATGTTCATGTGGAATTACCTGAGCGACTGAAACATTTTTATAATTGAATATGTTATACAACGAAGGATACTGGACTGCCAGAGAAGTGGACCCTAACCAAGTATCTTCCCAAAAACGCACACTCTGACCATCACCAACTGAGCATGAAATATGTGGGAAGAAATCCCTCTTAACCTTCATAACTGATCATGTGGTATCATTAGAGATAGGCACAGTTATTTAGTTTCTATATCCTCTTGTCACCTCTAGATGAACTTTTATGTTCTGATATGCTCAGTTTGTAATACTGTGATGTACTATGTGCCGACTATTAATTTAAAGCTTGGTTCCCTTAAGCTTTTTTTTAAGAAAGTTTCCTTAAATCATTGAATAAGAAGGAGTTTAGAACAAAGTCTTACGCCCGAAAGCAACAAACCAACAACAAAAGCCCACTTTCCTTGTAAAACATGGCCCAAGTGCTTAGTAACGGCAAGAGACCAAGTGGTAGCCTCTAACTTAATGCACGAAATAGCAACATTGTCCGGCCAGCTCTTGTTATTGAAGACCCGAGCATTATGCTCATTCCAAAGCTCCCAAGTAATCAACATGACCAGGGAGGCCATCACCTTCCTCATACCGAGAGGGTTGTGGACAACATGGAGACACCAAGACTCGACATCATGGAACGCAGTCCACTCCACCGATTCAAAAGATACAAGGCCGAGCCAATCTCTAACGGAGGGCCATCGAGGGGTGAAGGGCAATGCAAGAGGAGGTGGGCCATGGATTCGGGAAACTGGTGGCAAAGGGGGAAATCGTCACAATTAGACCACCCATGGCATGAGAGAAGTCCGCCATCCACACTCAAGTTTGAATGATGAGCCAGGAGAAGAATTTGCATTTTGGCGTGCTCAAATCTTCCGAATTGTGCTATTCATATCCGTGCGAATGGTCCCTGCAAATTGAGCTGTGTAGGCGCAGGCCAGGGTGTAGGATCCTGAGTCGGTGAGCTTCCAAGTAACCGTGTCGCGGGTGCCTTCATGGATTTGAAGGAGGGAGGTGTAGTGCAAAAGTTGGGAGAACTCTTGAAGCTGGAGGACCGAAAGTCCATTGGAGTAGTTAATTTGATGGACCCAAGCATATTATCGTTTAAGGCTTCGCAAACCAACCAAGCCTTCTTTTTGGAGATGGCGAAGATGGAAGGACCGACGGTTTTGGGGCTGATTCCATCGGCCCATGGGTTGCACCAAAAGCGAGCTTTGTTTCCATCCCCAACCGTGACCTTGTTCAAGGAGTAGAAGAGATGTGTATCATCTTTGTTGCAAGGGGCTCGGTAACGACCCAAGGACACTCCGGCTCCATCTAATTAAACCACTAGCACCAAAGGAGAAGATCACGAGAGAACAACTCCAACTTGAGAACTCCGAGGCCGCGAAGTGAGGTAGGGCGACACATTTTTTTTTTTGAACAAAGGATGCCCCTAAAGGGGCTGCAATCACTTCATTAGATAAGAACAGAGTACAACATAGTGACTACAATACTCATCCTGAGAAACTAGGTTATAAAGACAGATACATCTGAGATGAACTATGGGCGAAAGATAACAACCATGCCGAAGAGCACAATAGGAGCCTACCAGGGGGTCCGTCGAGAACTCGGACACAACAAACCTGCCGTTGTACTCCTCAAGGGCCTCTTGCACCCTCACCAACCGTGAAGCCAGCGGCTAAACCAGCAGTCGCATTGGTAGGGGCCTATGAGGTACGGAACTGAGTTGTAAATCTCGAGGAAGCGTCACCGAGCTCAGATCAGGAGGTTCCTTGCCGTTGAACCTGAGAAACCGCAGCAGAGACATTCTCACCCGCCTCCGGCATGTCCCAAACAGCAAGGAGGCATAATTGGCATGCCCAATAGTTGACAAGAAATTCGATGTATGGCGTGTAGACATATGGAGTTGCAACTCACAGGATGAATTTGGATGCCACAAACAAACATTTTGAGGAAGAATTTGCATCCAATAAGAACTTCTGGAGATGTTCTTCGTGCTGAAAAAATTACCTCCCGTAAAGCACCTGAATGCAACTAACAGGTCGAGACCATCCACCGCACGGATGCCTGACTTGTACATCTCCATATTTGCATCGTCTTCCTCCAAGCCCACCAAGCCGGTGGGAGTCGAAGAAACAAGAAGGGAAGACATCATCAGCCACCGTGTTGGAGCAGGACCGAAACCCAGCACCTTCACAGTCAGCAACATCCAGGCCGTGCACCAATACTCCAGTACCCAACTGGGCAAAGAGGAGGACTGCAGCGACGCGGCCAGGATCCACGCCCACCTTTGCGCGAGCTTCGACGGCAGAGAGCAGCTCACACAGAGAAGATTCTGTCGGCAGATCTGAGCCCCACCACCTCGATGGCCAGCCCAAAAAGGCCACAAATCCCTTCCGGTTAAAGGCCGACGACCAGCAAGAACTCCCAGATCTGAAGGCCTTGCCTCAACGACTTTATTCATGGAGATAATCGTAGCTTCCCGCGTCACCGCATACGGCTCCATCCGTCGGAGCTCCGCGGCGAGGAGGAGACCAGCGAGGCCACGCCGGATCCGGTCGGAAGAATCCCCCGCGTCTCTCCCGGCATAACGCCAGACAACAGCAACAAGCAGACGCAAAAAACTACCTATAGAAACTATACAAGCTAAACTACGAAGCCTGGCACCTCGCCTCAGCCCTTCCCCGTCGGCATCGCCGGCGAGGACGACCTCGGGTCGGCCCAGCTCACCGGGGTCGACTCTCAACTGCTTTCTCTTAGGGAGAGGAGAACAGGGGAAGGAAACTCCCCCGGTAGGGCGACACATAACCTTCCAATTGATTTTACACTTGCGTATGGAAACCTGGTCGGAGCCTGCCAAAATCCAAGCACGGATCAATTTTTGGAGAGCTTGAAGGAACTCAGACGACACCTCTAGAGCGGTAGAAGATAGATTGTGCCATGTGAAATGACTTGGACAAGGCAGTGCGACCCACAATGTTGAAAGATTTTCCTTGCAAGGGCAAGACGACCACCGGCCTTGTCTTTGATGTATTAGAGGTGGACTCGCTTGACTCTTTTGAGAGATAGAGGCAACCCAAGGAACCGCATCTAGAAAATAGTGGTGGTGGCCAGAATGTCCGCCAAGATGTCACTAAGGCAAATATCGCTGCGACGAATGAGGGGCGACGAGGCTCTTTTGAAAGTTGTTCATGAATCCGGTAACACAGGCGAAGTTGTTCGGGAAGTGCGGTGACACTCTCCTTGACTGGGGCAAAAAAAACCCGTCATCCGTACAAAGCGAGGTGCGGAAATGAGTATCTTTTCGGTAAGCCGGTGGAGTCTCCCACATCTAGGATAATTTGGAGCGGGTTAATTGCAATGTAAAAAATAAGGAAAACGCTTGCAATCATCTGGGGGATCGCGACCTCGCGTCCCCCGGCTCCATCGCGCGCGCCGCGTCATAGCTGCTGGCCCACCACGACCTTATCTCCTCACCGCACCACTCTTTCTCCTACCTCCCGCATGTTCTCACAGCCCACCAGTTTTTCTTCTTCCTCCTGCTGCCGACACGATGCAGAAAATCCTCCCTCCCCATCTGGTACACGCTCCCGCTATTCCTCTTCGAGTTCCATGCTGTGACGCCCCGGGATCGGGCACTATGCAGATTTCAGCATTTCCGCCAAAATCCACATAATAACCGATTCTAGGTTGCCACTTGTGATAACATTACAACAGTTCACGAATATTCCACAACAACAACAGAGGAGGTATATACAAGACGACTCAAACGAGTCAAGGATACAACTGATACAATACAAAGATCCAGATAACAGCGGAAGAAACAACATAGTGTCCGACTACGGACAAGATACAAATTGGACTAAGAGTCCTGAAGATAACCGATGGCATCCAATCCCTGCCCAGGCCAAGCAGGAGGGATTCCCAAGCTAACATCGTCAGACTTCAAACCTGTTGACTGCAATGTGGAATATGCAGCCACGAAATGGATTCGTGGGTCCTGTTGACTGGCAAGTGGATAAACCATACTCACAAGATACCAGCGTAACCAATCATCACAAGATACAAATACTTTGGGTACAACGGAAAGGAAGGGATTATTGCAAAGAAGCGGCAGCGGGCAGCACTAACAAACTACAGAGACGCGCTACAACTCCCGGCTAATAGAAAGGGATAAGAGAGCGTATCAGAACCAACTACAACTACTCACCAAACAATACCCACCCAGTGTTACCCCCTACTAAGGAAGCAACCCAAGGAAACTCACACTGTTGATTAAGGTGACATTCATTTTTATGGTGAAGGTAATACTATATTACTAGTCAAGTTATTATCATTAGGTGTAAGTTGCCTGAGTACTTGTTAGCCAGCACTTTCACCAAGTCGTCACATAACCGCGGACAACACGGCTTCTCGAGAAGATTCATCCCTGCAGGGTGCGCTTCAGTACCCGTACACACTCAAGCCACCAACTAAAACTCAGGTTGGCTCGACACGACCCAAACCGTCTCTACAACCCATCCTAGGAGCCACGGAGCTATAAGGTCCCGGCCAGTCCGACCTAACCTAAGCGCAAGGGTGAAAACCACACCCCCCGGCACCACATGCCTCGCCCTATGCATCATCATCATCATCAACAGTAACCATGGGGGGCCCACCCATTCATGCATATGAGCAAATGGAACACCCGAACTAAGTGTGGCTCTTCGGACAAGCTGCAAATCAGGTCTAAATCGAGGGGGGTCCCATACTACCTCCCGGATGCAGTTAGCGCGCTCATCATGGATCAATGGACAAGACTCTTTTCCTAAGTTCGACACTAGCAGGCTCCAAAACCACGCCGGGCCTCCTGCCGGTGCCTTATCATCAAATTATTATTACCCCAAACATTAACATGTTTTTGATTAAATTGAAACCCAACTATCAAACTAAACAGGTGATACGACAAAGGACAACAAGACTCGAGCACAAACAAATCTAAGCATTCAACTACGACACGAGGGCCAACAAGGTAAACAAACAACAGTTAATAGGAAGTGGAAGGAAGGCTATATCATGGCTGCAAGGTAAACATATGATAGGATCGAGACACAAGCATCGAATCATAAGGCTAGCATAAGGACAACGGAAAAAAAATCGGTAACAAGTGATGAAAGGCAGCCATAGGTAGCAAGTGAGTATACTTGCCTGAGATCCAGCAAGTAGAGGTACATCCGCAGAACTTGTCGTTGCTCACATCATCTCAACGTCCTATCCGCGAAGAAGGAACGAGCTAGAACAAACACCGGATGCAACAATTACTACTACGGCAAAAGATCCAGCATGATCCTATTTTTATATGCATGACATGCGAGATGCAACGCAAAAGTACAACTTAGACAATTTATTCGGACCCGGAGTCCGGACAATTTAATTATGGTTTAAGTTGTTTATCTAATCATCATATTAAATGTTTATTAACATGCAAAACAGTAAGTAGGTGAGCTAAACAATATTAAATGGAATAGGGCAATATTTAGTTAATACCCCAACACATTCCATATGTTGTTATTTAGTTGACATGCATAACACAGGCTAAAATGCACAATACAAGATGCAAACATGAGCATGGATGGCATATTCATATTCCTTGCACTTTTCTGGTTGGAAAACATATTTTACACATTAAATTTGAATTTAATTTGAATTAGTTATTATTTATGCAATTTTAAAGGAATTAAATAAAGTACAGAAAATTGCACAAATTTTAATTGGTCAAAACATTAAACAAATTGCATGTTTGGAAAATTTAGGAAATTCTGAATGGAAAACATATTTTATTTATTAGATTTGGATTTAATATGATAAAGATATTTAAATTTGAAATTTAAGGACTATTCTGTAATTTTCTGAAACTTTAAAAGACGGGGCCTGCTAGCAATTTCTGAAATTTTGGAAATTTATTACAGCGCGTGTACTGACCCAGAGCCGCTGAAAGACGGGTCCAGGCGACACATGGCGCTGACTGGGCTGGCTGGAGGCTGAGGTCGCCACAGGGTCACTGACGAGCAGGGCCCAGCTGTCAGCGCGG
Organism: Alopecurus myosuroides; assembly: GCA_028641055.1. NCBI lineage: Eukaryota > Viridiplantae > Streptophyta > Magnoliopsida > Poales > Poaceae > Alopecurus > Alopecurus myosuroides. Next base: position 112,307,780 of record CM054063.1, on the reverse strand, counting down.
AAAATAGAAGGGAAAAAGGGGGGCTTAATCCGCGCACGGGGGATTCGAGCTCGGGTCTACCGCAGCGCGGATCTGGGCCTTAGCCACTGGGCTGCTTCTCTGGTTGTGATACAAAATGGGGCTTGGCTATTATGAAGAGTCACATCGACAGGAATCTGACGAAACTGAAGATCGCACGCAGCTACTGCTTGCGACGGGACAGAACCGGCAACGACGACCAGCTACAGGCGGCGTGATTGTGCCGCGTGAAAGTGGGCACACAGAGCACAGGAGGGTTGGGGAACGAGTCCCAGAGGGGTGCTCACCGTGGGGAAGGCTGGTGGCGGCCGGAGATGATCGGAGGCGGACCGAGGTGTCGATGAAGCAGAGCAGACGGCACACGAGCCAGAGAGGAAGACGACCATGGCGGGGACGCTCGGGAAGTCTTTGGGCGCCGATCTTCCGCGTAGAGGAAGAAGATGTCGAGGCGGTTCCATTCCCGCGCCAAGGTGGGGTCGACGGCTATCATGGCGACGGGGCATCGACGGGAACCTCCGGTGTTCGTTCTCGGTTTCAGAAAAATTCAGAAAACCAACAGAGGAGGAAGAGTGGAAGGCGCCGGCGGCTGGAAGGAAGAGGGGAGGGGAGAAGGGCTAGGGTTAGGGTTCCTGGGGGGAGAGGGGGCTTTAAGGTGGGGGAGCAGGTGGAGGAGGGTGGTTGTGGTGCTCTCTGCTTTGGTGAAAACGACAGGAGGGGATCACGTCCTCGTGCCTTCGGTACGGAGGAAAGAGACAGGGAGGTGGGCTGGGCGCTCGGGGTCGTAGGTGGGCCTTTGGGCCTTCCTCCCCCAGCAGTTCTTTTTCCCTTTTTTTTGTAAGAGAGAAAAGGGAGATAAGAAAGGTTATTTTGAGGGGTTTTGAAACTCCAAAAATTGTGAAACCAATTTCTTTGCACTTGGCAACTGAAATGCCCAGGTGCACCAACTTTTCTTTTTTCAAAATTTTAAATATTTGTTGCTGTTTGAGATTTAAATGAATTTGCTTGAATTTTTCAATAAATGAATTATTTGAAAAATTAACCAAGTCAATTATGTGAAAAAAATTCAAGTTTATGGAAGACGATTGAATTGTTTAAGTTTGTGAATTATTTTGAAGACATTGGAACATACCAAGTATGAACCAATTTGATTTGAATTTGAATTGAATCTCAAATTGAAACACATTCCACATGCAATGCTTATGATGACATGATGCGAAAAAGAAAACAAACAATTTTTCCAATTTGGGGAAAACCCCGGGTGTTACAGCCGACACCACTAACAAGGGATTGCGCCCTCGCAATCCACTCCAAACCGGTAAGAGAGAAGAGATGGTTATACTATCGAGTAGTCGTGTTCCATGCCGGTCTTCTCGACACCACTAACAAGAGATTCTTGCTCGGATTGTTGACGATGTTCTTCCACCAGGAATCTTCCGATGATTGAACCTATTAGGTTAAAAGGCTAAGAGAACGTCCAACCCACGTAGGATCCTAACACTTTGAAAGATAGATAAGAGAGGAGAGTCGAAAACAAACAAGGTAGGAGGAGAAGTAGAATAGAGGAAAGGAATAAACAAGAATCCTATCGAGAGGTTTTCAAAACAGGTTTTGCACAAATAGTTTTTGACACTCTAGAAACAACGACCGTTAGCGAGGTTATCCTACAGGCTTTGCGGACCCGTTGCTTCGATAACCATTCGTATCGAAACAACTTTGGGAATCGGAAACCATGCTCTGATACCATTTGTGACGCCCCGGGATCGGGCACTATGCAGATTTCAGCATTTCCGCCAAAATCCACATAATAACCGATTCCAGGTTGCCACTTGTGATAACATTATAACAGTTCACGAATATTCCACAACAACAACAGAGGAGGTATATACAAGACGACTCAAACGAGTCAAGGATACAACTGATACAATACAAAGATCCAGATAACAGCGGAAGAAACAACATAGTGCCCGACTACGGACAAGATACAAATTGGACTAAGAGTCCTGAAGATAACCGATGGCGTCCAATCCCTGCCCAGGCCAAGCCGGAGGGATTCCCAAGCTAACGTCATCAGACTTCAAACCTGTTGACTGCAATGTGGAATATGCATCCACGAAATGGATTCGTGGGTCAGTACTATTAAGTGCTGGCAAGTGGATAAACCATACTCACAAGATACCAGCGTAATCAATCATCACAAGATACAAATACTTTGGGTACAACGGAAAGGAAGGGATTATTGCAAAGAAGCGGCATCGGGCAGCACTAACAAACTACAGAGACACGCTACAACTCCCGGCTAATAGAAAGGGATAAGAGAGCGTATCAGAACCAACTACAACTACTCACCAAACAATACCCATCCAGTGTTACCCCCTACTAAGGAAGCAACCCAAGGAAACTCACACTGTTGATTAAGGTGACATTCATTTTTATGGTGAAGGTAATACTATATTACTAGTCAAGTTATTATCATTAGGTGTAAGTTGTCTGAGTACTTGTTAGGCAGCACTTTCACCAAGTCGTCACATAACCGCGGACAACACGGCTTCTCGAGAAGATTCATCCCTGCAGGGTGCGCTTCAGTACCCGTACACACTCAAGCCACCAACTAAAACTCAGGTTGGCTCGACACGACCCAAACCGTCTCTACAAACCATCCTAGGAGCCATGGAGCTATAAGGTCCCGGCCAGTCCGATCTAACCTAAGCGCAAGGGTGAAAACCACACCCCCCGGCACCACAGGCCTCGCCCTATATGCATCATCATCAACAGTACCCATGGGGGGCCCACCCATTCATGCATATGAGCAAATGGAACACCCGAACTAAGTGTCGCTCTTCGGACAAGCTGCAAATCAGGTCTAAATCGAGGGGGGTCCCATACTACCTCCCGGATGCGGTTAGCCGCTCATCATGGATCAATGGACAAGACTCCTTTCCTAAGTTCGACACTAGCAGGCTCCAAAACCACGCTGGGCCTCCTGCCGGTGCCTTATCATCAAATTATTATTACCCCAAACATTAACATGTTGTTGATTCAATTAAAACCCAACTATCAAACTAAACAGGTGATACGACAAAGGACAATAAGACTCGAGCACAAACAAATCTAAGCATTCAACTACGACACGAGGGTCAACAAGGTAAACAAACAACAGTTAATAGGAAGTGGAAGGAAGGCTATATCATGGCTGCAAGGTAAACATATGATAGGATCAACACACACGCATCGAATCATCAGGCTAGCATAAGGACAACGGAAAAAAAATCGGTAACAAGTGATGAAAGGCAGCCATAGGTAGCAAGTGAGTATACTTTCCTGAGATCCAGCAAGTAGAGGTACATCCGCAGAACTTGTCGTTGCTCACATCATCTCAACGTCCTATCCGCGAAGAAGCAACGAACTAGAACAAACACCGGATGCAACAATTACTACTACGGCAAAAGATCCAGCATGATCCTATTTTTATATGCATGACATGCGAGATGCAACGCAAAAGTACAACTTAGACAATTTAATCGGACCCGGAGTCCGGACAATTTAATTATTGTTTAAGTTGTTTATCTAAACATCATATTAAACGTTGATTAACATGCAAAACAGTAAGTAGGTGAGCTAAACAATATTAAATGGAATAGGGCAATATTTAGTTAATACCCCAACACATTCTATATGTTGTTATTTAGTTGACATGCATAACACAGGCTAAAATGCACAATACAAGATGCAAACATGAGCATGGATGGCATATTCATATTCCTTGCACTTTTCTGGTTGGAAAACATATTTTACACATTAAATTTGAATTAGTTATGACAAACTGCATATTTGGAAAATTTAGGAAATTCTGAATGGAAAACATATTTTATTTATTAAATTTGGATTTAATATGATAAAGATATTTAAATTTGAAATTTAAGGACTATTCTGTAATTTTCTGAAACTTTAAAAGACTCTAGGGGCCTGCTAGCAATTTCTGAAATTTTGGAAATTTATTACAGCGCGTGTACTGACCCAGAGCCGCTGACAGACGGGTCCAGGCGACACATGGCGCTGACAGGGCTGGCTGGAGGCTGAGGTGGCCACAGGGTCACTGACGAGCGGGGCCCAGCTGTTAGCGCGGAAAATAGAAGGGAAAAAGGGGGGCTTAATCCGCGCAGGGGGGATTCGAGCTCGGGTCTACCGCAGCGCGGATCTGGGCCTTAGCCACTGGGCTGCTTCTGAAGAGTCACAGCGACAGGAATCTGACGAAACTGAAGATCGCACGCAGCTACTGCTTGCGACGGGACAGAATCGGCAACGACGACCAGCTACAGGCGGCGTGATTGTGCCGCGTGAAAGCGGGCACACAGAGCATAGAGGGTTGGGGAACGAGTCCCAGAGGGGTGCTCACCGTGGGGAAGGCTGGTGGTGGCCGGAGATGATCGGAGGCGGATCGAGGTGTCGATGAAGCAGAGCAGACGGCACACGAGCTAGAGAGGAAGACGACCATGGCGGGGACGCTCGGGAAGTCTTTGGGCGCCGATCTTCCGCGTAGAGGAAGAAGATGTCGAGGCGGTTCCATTCTCGCGCCAAGGTGGGGTCGACGGCGATCATGGCGACGGGGCATCGACGGGAACCTCCGGTGTTCGTTCTCGGTTTCAGAAAAATTCAGAAAACCAACAGAGGAGGAAGAGTGGAAGGCGGCGGCGGCTGGAAGGAAGAGGGGAGGGGAGAAGGGCTATGGTTAGGGTTCCTGGGGGAGAGGGGGCTTTAAGGTGGGGGGGAGCAGGTGGAGGAGGGTGGTTGTGGTGCTCTCTGCTTTGGTGAAAACGACAGGAGGGGATCACGTCCTCGTGCCTTCGGTACGGAGGAAAGAGACAGGGAGGTGGGTTGGGCGCTCGGGGTCGTAGGTGGGCCTTTGGGCCTGCCTCCCCCAGCAGTTCTTTTTCCCTTTTTTTTGGTAAGAGAGAAAAGGGAGAGAAGAAAGGTTATTTTGAGGGGTTTTGAAACTCCAAAAATTGTGAAACCAATTTCTTTGCACTTGGCAACTGAAATGCCCAGGTGCACCAACTTTTCTTTTTTCAAAATTTTAAATATTTGTTGCTGTTTGAAATTTAAATGAATTTGCTTGAATTTTTCAATAAATGAATTATTTGAAAAATTAACCAAGTCAATTATGTGAAAAAAATTCAAGTTTATGGAAGACGATTGAATTGTTTAAGTTTGTGAATTGTTTTGAAGACATTGGAACATACCAGGTATAAACCAATTTGATTTGAATTTGAATTGAATCTCAAATTGAAACACATGCCACATGCAATGCTTATGATGACATGATGCGAAAAAGAAAACAAACAATTTTTCTAATTTGGGGAAAACCCCAGGTGTTACACGCGCCGCCAGGGTGCTCGTCGCGGGGCGGTTCCCGGCGGAGGCTCTTCCGCGGTGCGCGTTAACCCGGACGCCGTGTCGCTCGACGGGAGACATGCGGAGGCGCGGGCCGAGGTGGCGCCAGATGGCGCGGTCTGCGTGTCTCCACGCCCGTCGAATCTGACCGGCGTTGAGGTCTATTCGGTCAGCTTGTCCAAGAAGCACACGCCCAGAGGCTCCATCTCAACGCACCAGGACTTCCCCGCCGCCGACGGGCGGCGTCGCCAGCGCCAGCGCCCCGCCCCTCCACGCAGCACACGCCCAGGCCGTCCGCCAGCTTCGACGACCACAACGCACCGCGGGGCAGATCGGCCGCCAGCTTCGACGACCACAACGCGCAGCGGAGCTGTAAAGTCGGTGGCGGTGCTACAAGCGGCTACTGCTGGAGCTGCAAAACAAGCGCCGCCAATGCTACCGAGGAGGCGGTCGGTGCTACGAGGCCAGAGTGGCGGTGCTGTGAGGACCAATGCCGTCAGATCTCCGAAGCAGTGCGCGGATGCTACATAGGCAGACAGGGGTGGTACCGTACGTCAACTCTGGTGCTACCATCGGCCGAGGGCATTTGCTGCTATCGACGGGCGGCGGTGCTACCGTAGGTCAGCGCAGGTTCTACCAACGGCGGCTCACCATTGTCAACGCTCACCGGGGATGACGAAATTGTTTGCTAATTTTTTTTTTACAAATTTTTGCTACATTACGTTTTTTCTTTTGCTTTTTTTGTACAATTTTTTTGCTAATATAACTCCAGCGAGGTCCAATTTTTTGCTCTAATAGAATAAATATTTTGCTACAATAAGGTTATATTTTTGCTTTTTAGAATAAAGTTTTTCTATGTTATTTCTCCGGCGAACAAAAATCTCCGGTGATGGCTCTGGCGAAACCGCGGACATCCAGCCACGCACTCTGGAGTCTGGAGTAGGCCATGGCTGAGCGCCTAAGGGCAACTTATCTTTCCTCGGGGGAGCCAAGTCAGGAGGCGGAACTGGATGGAGGCGCGCTTGGCCATCCCCGTATTCGAATGGCGCCGGCAGCCCAGGCCAATCCGTAAGTCCGAGGGATGTGCCTAACGCGTCGGGTCCGCGTGGCTCAAGGCGACGCCAGGGGCGATGGGACTGTCCCCGCCTCGCTGTCGCGCGCAAGATTAAAGATTCGCCGGACGGCCGGCCGCAGGGAGCGTGCGGTGCTAGCGGAGATGGAGGCGGGGCGCTCTCTCCGCGCGGCATCGCCGGATTCGCGAGCTGAAGACGAGGGTGCCACGGCTGCAACCATGGAGCCGCGTGGGGTGGTCTCCACCGGGGATTTCCTAGGGGCGGCGCTGGGAGCGTCTCCCCTCTCTCCGGGATCTGCGGTGACGGCGGCGGGAGGCGCGGCTCCTTCGTCTCCTCATAGGGGTCGGGAGGCAGAGGTGCGGGGGCCGCCGTGGTCGACGCGGGACTTCCCTCCGGTGGGGAGCGCAGGGCGGGGGCCTGGGAGGTGCTCGTCAATGTTCCAGCGGGAGTCGGAGGTTCTGGTGGGCTCGATGTCTGTGCCCTTGTCGCCGCGGGGCGCGCCGGCGGGGCGACGGCTGGTGGAGGCGACGGCGGCCGGCGAGGAAACCCTAACTCGCTCGGGGGAGACGAGTGAGGACGGCTGGACCCTTGTTGGGCCACGACCTAGGAAGCTTGGAGGGATCGGGGGCGCAGGTGGGCTGGGCTCGCACGTGGCGCTTCAGGAGAACGTTCGTGCGCCTGTCAACTTACCGGTTGGTGGGCCGAGTGGGGAGAGATATGTCCCGGCTGCAGGGGAGGCCCGGCCGAAGGAACCCTTCGGGTTTATAAGGAGGTGGCTCACCCCCGAAACCCTAAATCCAGCGCTCAGTCTCTCCACTTCCCTCTCCTCTCCAGATAGGCGGCGGCTCCGCCCGAACGCGAAACAACTGCTCCCGCACATCTCTCCCTCGGGTGCTCTCTCCTACCGGCTGGTGAGGATGGACCGGGACCGGCGCGCGGGCGACCGCAGGGGGAAGCGCTCTTTGGATGACCGAGACCTTGGCTGCGGTGGGGACCGTGGCCAGGAGGCAGACCTCCGCCTGCGGCTGGATCGGGAGCGCGACAGGGAGGCGTCTCGCCGGGCGCAGAGGGAGCGTGATGAAGAAATCCGGCGCCGGGAGGCGGACCAGCAAAAGGACCAGCGGTTGAGGGTGCAGATCCAGATCTCCGGGGCGCGGGGCAGAGATGCGGGGAGGGCCGGGGCATGCCCTGCTCCGCGGCTCTCTGGCTCGAATTCCACACCGGTTGGGGGGGGGGCCAACCGGCACCGCCGGACGCCTCCAAGACCATTTGCTTCAAGTGTGGTCAACAAGGACACTTCCAGGCATCTTTCCATGGCGAGTCGTACTGCGTGAAGTGCGAGGTGAAGGGTCACTGGTCGGCGATGTGTCCGGGAGGGTCACAGTGCAAACTTCACTGGGTGGGAGCGGGCCTGGGGGGGGCGGGGCTTCTTCCACCTTGCGGTCCCTGCAGAGAAGATGCCGAAGTCCACGCCTAATGCGGCCACCGTGGTTATTGAGAAGGGAAACTTCTCCGTCGAAGAAGTTGAGGACGAATTCAAGGAACTGGCCGATGAACATTGGGATTGGCAAGTCCGGCAGCTCGGCCCAACGGAGTTTTCCCTCGTTTTCCCCGCCCGCGAGCTGCTGCGCATGGCCACCTGTGGGGGCGGGTTGACTCTGCCTATCACTGAGTTTCGGGCAGTGGTCTCTGCATCGGAGGGGACCTGAGGGCTTCGGAATCCCTTTCCCCAGTCTGGGTGCGGCTGTTGGAGGTTACCCCACCTTTCCGTGATGAAACCTATCTGATGGGCGCCACCTTGGAGATAGGGGTGCCACTGGAAGCGGACTGTGGCTCTTTTGTGGGAGACCGAGAGCCGATCCGCATGAAGTTCGCCTGCCGTGCCCCGGTGCAGCTCCCTACCTCCATCACCCTATTCGTCAATATGCAGGGGTACTGCATCCCGGTGGAACAAGAAGTGGACAAGGCCAAGTCGCCCCCTCCCGCCCCCCAGCCATCCACGGGAGGATGACGACGACCCGGATGATGAGGATTCGCAAACATCGGAAGACGAGGGGGAGGACTGGGACAGCCGGCGTTCTAGGGAGAGGGAGCGGGCCAGGGCCAACTCTCTCCCTTCCAAGAGCGCCAAGTCGGGCCCCAAAGACGGGGTTGGCTGCTATCCCCCTCCGGGAGGAGCCACGGTCTCTACTGCTCACCCAAAACCGATCCCCTCACTTCCAAAGTCTACTTTCTCACAATACGGCACGAACCTGACCGAGGACGGAGATATCTTCAAATCGCTTGGGGCGATTGTGTCAGACGCACAACTCGAGCTCTCCTCAGATGCCCCAGCCTACTCCATTGCTAGTGACGCCACGCTGCTGTCGCCATCCCCCGCCTTCGACGTCTCCTCTTCTAGGGTTGACAGACCGGACCTCGCACAGTCCAAGGTGCGGCGTCGCGACTTCTCGCCGGCCCCGTCTGTGGTCCCTGCTGGGCCGACTGCCGCCATCGCCAAGGAGCGCCGTAGCAAGGCGATACAAGACCGCCCCTCCTGGGTCTGTGGGCCCGCGGTGGCCGCTGAGGTGGTGGCCGTGGTGGAGGAGTCCCAGGATGCTGGACGCCCGGCGCCGCCCCCGGTGGTGATGCTGGGCCCGCTGCAGGAGTCAGAGTCCATGCCAACACTCACCGCACCGGTTGTTAGGGGCCTCCGTTCGAAGGCCACGTCGGTGGAGCCCTCCAATCTGAGTACGCGCGCGGGCGGTGCTGCAGCGGATGCGGTGCTAGCCAAGGCGGGGCGGCGCGCCGCCGACAAGGAAGTCGTGCCCTCCCTCAAGCAAACCTTAGGTACGGACGCGGACCCAATCTTTTCAATCCTCCATAATCTCACAGATGGGCACCTCTTATCGGTGGCCGCCGATTGCGGAGTGATGTTTCAATCAGCTTGTGGACCTCCGGTAGAAACGATTTCGATCATTAGGGCGAATGAGTTGGCGCAGGCGAATCTGGCAAGTGTGCAAGCGGCGGCGGCGCTAGCCGCGGAGGCGGCGGAGTCAGGGGATTCCGCTGCCGTGACTGCTGATGGGCCAGGGGATGCTACGGCTCCGGCACTAGCTGCCGAGTTGCCGACTGTTAGCCCAGACCTGGATATGACGGTGGCCTCCATCGCAGCAGCGATCACCCCAACCTGCGATGCCCCCAGGGAGGGGGCTTCCAGGGGCCTACCCAACACCAATGTTACCAGTGAAGTGGGCTCTCCTTCGGGGTGCCCAGGGGCGGCTGCGGCCAGCGCCCCACCCTCTCTCCAAGTTAGGAAACGCTCGAAATCTGCGGCGCCGCTAGGACGGCGCCCAGTGACCCGCCAAGCACGGGCCGAAGGAGCACAGTTATAATGCGGATTTTGTTCTGGAACATCCGTGGGTTTGGGCGCAAGGGGCGCCGGACCCTGATTAGGGAACTACTTCGACACCACAGCATTGACATCTTAGTTCTCCAAGAGACCATGAAACATGACTTCTCCGATTTCGAACTCCAGGGCTTGGAGGTCGGAGAGAAATTCTTCTGGTGTTGGTTGCCGGCGTCGGGCCGTTCAGGGGGTATTCTGTTGGGTCTGCGGGATAGTGTATTTGAGGTGGAAAGCATTGACAGGGGTCAATCCTTCCTGAGTGTTAACTGTCTCATCCGTGCGGAGAATAAAATCATGACTTTCATTGGGGTTTACGGCCCGGCCAGACATGCTGACTCCCCAGCCTTTTTAGCCGAGCTCTCCTCCAAAGTGGACGCGTCTCGCCTCCCAGTGCTCATGGGAGGCGACTTCAATCTTATTAGGCGGGCAAAGGACAAGAACAATGATAACATAAATTGGCAGCGCATTGAGATGTTTAACGATCACATCGCCGAGTGGGCTCTGACTGAGGTCCCAGGGTCGGGGGCGAGATACACTTGGACGAATCGTCAGCGCGACCCGGTGAGGTGTGCCTTAGACCGTGTGTTGATCGACCCAGAATTGGATGCCCTATTTCCTTTGTCGCCCCTCGCCGCTGACCCGATTCTGGGTTCAGACCATTTCCCCCTCATCTGGGACTCGGGTAGGGGACCCCCAATCCGCTCCAATCGCCTTTTTTTGAGTTAGGCTGGTTTGAGATAGAGGGTATCAAGGACCTTCTACAATCACAATGGATCACCCTATTGTCGCGGGCGGGGGGGGGGGGGGGGGGCGTGACATCTTAGACTGGTGGAAACACATGGCTGGGGGCCTGCGCCAATACCTACGAGGGTGGAGCCGTAATCAGGGTAGAGAGGCCAAACTGCGCAAGATCAATCTCCTCGCCCATATTAAGTCCCTGGACGAGAAAGCGGATTCCGTGGGCATCGATTAGGACGAGTGGGTTCTCCGGTACCACCTCGAAGACCAACTCCTGGCGATCTTCCAGCAGGAGGAGGAGAACTGGCGTCAGCGCGACAAGGTTAGGTGGGCTCTGCAAGGGGATGCTAACACGACCTACTTTCACGCGGTGGCGAACGGGAGAAGAAGGAAATGCGTCATCACTACGCTGCTTTCGCCGGAGGGCCCGATTAGTGACCCTTTCCACATCCAAGAACATGTATATGCTTTCTACCGCGACCTTCTAGGTACAGAGGCTCCTCGCCGCCTTGGTCTTGTTCCTAACATTTGGAACGAGGAGAGGTGTGTCTCGAGGGCTGAGAACGAAGGGCTCCTCCTTACCTTCTCACAGTCAGAACTTGAGGCGGTGGTGTGGGACGTGAAGGAGAACACGGCACCTGGCCCGGATGGGTTTCCGGTGGCCTTCTTCCGACGCTGCTGGCCTCTATGCAAGCTGGGGGTGCTGCATATGCTTAACGACTTCATCCTAGGCCGAGTCGATGTTTCTCGCCTGAACTTTGGGGTCATCTCGCTAATCCCGAAGGTCCAAGGGGCAGACCAGATCTCACAATTCAGACCCATCGCCTTGATCAACGTCATCTCTAAAGCGATTGCCTCCCGCCTGGACCCAATTGCTAACAGAGTGATCAGCCCTAATCAGACCGCGTTCCTCAAAGGCAGGTTCATCCTGGACGGGGCCCTAGCCCTTCACGAGGTAGTGCATGAGCTGAGGGTGAAAACGCTGGGGGGGCATCTTGCTTAAATTAGACTTCGAAAAAGCCTACGACCGCGTTAACTGGTCCTTCCTCCTTGAGGTCCTCAGGCAAAAAGGGTTCGACCAAGGCTTCATACACCGGATTGAGCAGCTAACGGCCGGAGGGCAAACGGCGATCTCAATTAATGGGAAGATCGGCCCTTACTTCCGCAACAAAAGAGGGGTGCGCCAGGAGGACCCTCTCTCACCCCTTTTGTTTAACTTTATTGCCGAGGCCCTCTCGGCCATTCTTTCCGCAGCTTGTGCTGTGGGTCATATTAGTGGTGTGGTCCCCCATTTGATCCCAGGGGGGCTCTCACATCTGCAATACGCGGCCGATACCATCATTCCGATCCAGAATAAAGACATTGACATCGCCAATCTGAAGTTCCTACTGCTTTGCTTCGAAGAGATGTCTGGGCTCCGGATCAACTTCCACAAATCCGAGGCCTTCATTCTCGGGGAACCCCAGGCCGAGCAGATCCGCATCGCCAACATGCTCAACTGCAACCTGGGCTCCTTCCCCTTCCTCTATCTCGGCCTCCCTATCTCGGACAGAAAATTGACAATCTAGCAATGGAACTTTCTGGTGCATAAGCTTGGCGCGAGAGTCGAGGTTTGGATGGGTAGGCTACTTTCCTCGGGAGGAAGGTTGATCCTGTCCAACGCATGCCTCGACGCCTTACCCACTTACGTCATGGGGCTCTTCTTGCTGCAGGATGGAGTGCACGAGAAGTTTGACTCGATCCGTGCGCGTTTCTTCTCGGAGGGCTTGGGCAACAAACAGAGAGGCCACATGGTCAACTGGCCAGCGGTCTGTCAGCCCAAAGACTGTGGGGGTCTGGGGTTGACCAATACCAAGCTTATGAATAAGGCGCTTCTCCTCAAATGGGTTTGGAAACTTTTCCAAGATGACGACTCGATCTGGCACTCTATCATCACCGCTAAATATCCCGAGGCGTCTAACATCTTCGCTGCAGAACCACAGGGAGGCTCCCAATTCTGGCTTAGTCTCCACAAGATCAAACATCTCTTCAAGTTGGGGGCTAGGTTCTCCGTCCAGGACGGCTGTCGGACGCTGTTTTGGCTGGACTGGTGGACCGGGGAGGGCCCCCTTAGAGATAGGTTCCCTGCGTTGTTCGAGATCTGCGAGCTTCCCGCCATCTCGGTTGCTGCGGCTTTAGAACCCGAGGGGTTACGCTTTAGACGCAACTTTTCTCCACAATGTGCGGTTCAATGGCTTGGATTGAATGCGGAGCTCGCTGAGGTGGGCCTCACTGCTGGGGCAGATTCTATCTCTTGGGCTCTAGAGACTTCGGGCCGCTTCTCGGTGGCCTCGATGTACAACAAACTCGTATGTGGGGCGTCGATCGTGATGTGTCGGGACATCTGGTCGGCACATATTCCACTCAAAGTTAAGATTTTCTCCTGGCAGCTCGCACTTGATAAACTTCCGACGCGGAACAAACCATTTGGGCACTCCTCTCCGGCCCGCCGGTTCTGCGCGCTCTGTGGCGAGGTGGAGGATGCGGCGCACATTGTGTTCAAATGCTCCCTGGCCAGGCTGCTGGGTTGCAGCTGGAGCCCGGCCACCTTCCCCCAGTTCTTTGCCATTCAACAATCTTTATTAGGGTGCCATCGCCGCGAACAGGCCCTGTGGCTCACTCGTAATAAACTAGCAATCGACTCCATTGCTCCAAAGCGCCCGGCTGATGTAATTTTCAAAATGTCAATGTTTGTGCGGGTTTGGGCAAATCTCACTAAGGAACCGAACAAGACGGTGCTTCTCCGGCTAGCTGCCGGGCTCAAGGATATCTTCCGCTCTTTGCTGCCTCCACCGTAACCCCCGTAGTGTGCCGTCCGGTTTGTCGCTGGGGAGACCGGCCCCGTTTTCATTTTCAGTTGGCGAAGCTGTAGGCCTCCAGCATTTATTAAGCCTCATTCTGTTAAACCTAAACTACTTGCTTTATTAATTTAAAGTAGGGCATTTAGATGCCTTTTATCTAAAAAAAATCCGTAAGTCCCCGCTGTTCTTTCCTCTCCATTCCTCTTCCTGGTAGCTCGAAATCTCTCCCAGCTGCTCTTGGAATATGCCTATGTTGTTATGATTTCTAGGGTTCGAAATTAAACCCTGCCTGGCAACCGTTAGAAGCGACGAAAATCGGGTCGTCCTCGGCGACGCCGTGCCACCCGTGGCACTGATAGTGGTGTGGGACTAACACCGACGAGAGGCTAGCTGTGACTGTTTGTGCTCCATGCCATTCTGTTCTTCCAGTTGATTGTCTAATTGTGGATTGGAAAATAAGTGTCAATAAGACTTCTTTTGGCTGGGACCGCAAGGAAGCTAATTACTGTGTGATAGATCGTGTTCAACTTCTTATCTGTCAGTTTCCCTACATAATCGAATGTGCATTAATAATTGAGCAACAGTTGGATTCCTTGGTTCTTCGTGCTGCACCAAATGATTTTGTGGATATTTTGTATCCACAGTTGGTTATTTCAACAGGAGATTTATCCGATGTGTCTTCGTCTAAGAATATGGTGATCTTCTTGGTATTCCTAGGATCCAGGAGAACAAAGGCAGCAAAACATGTGCACATTTGGTATTACTCATGTGGTTTACCATGTGCAAAAAAAAACATGGAACCGCAGGCGTTCTTGAGAAAATTTAGTTTCAATATCTTTGATGTTTTTGGTACTTTTGGTTGAAAAGAAATGTACAAACGGCACACCCTTTTGTATTTTAATGTGTTTCCTTGCCTAAAGTCCCTTCTGTACATAGGTTATGTTGGTATGCCTCTGTGTTAAAGACATGTGTAATTTGAAACAATGAATCTTTCTATGAATATTGGAGAAGTGCGGTCTGAACAGTCCGGTTGAAGTGCATTCATATTTAATGTGTTTCCTTTGCTTAGTTTCGACGGTCCTCAGCCTTCCGGACAAAAAATGAGGTTAAATATACTTTACTCGGAACATATATGCTCTATGTTTGCATTCATAATTTCTGAAAATTGCTTCCCAGCTGTAAGTAAACTATTCCTACAAACTGCAACTTAAATTTTATAAGGTCGGTTAAGACGATACATATATGTACCAACTGCTGACCTACTAGATAGTATTATGAAGTATATGCGAGATATGAAAAAATAAACTTTATAATCTAGCAAATTAATTCTTAAAAGTACATATGGATTCAGTCAGGTTCTATTACATACTTCTCCCAGTCTCCCTTGACTCACGGATCCCTCTTTCAAGATACAAGGTTAGCAATGACTTGGAGGACTCTTGCTTTTCTATTTGATTCTAGCAGGAGCATGAAGTCTTGGTAGCATCGTTGGGGTTCAATCATTATTCGACTGTTATATTATGTTCCCTAAGTTATATAGAGCTGAAGAAAAAGGTATATGGCTATGACTTTCCTTAAAGGTACCCCTTATCTGTTGGACTTATGGTTTATCTATTTTTTTTCTTCTTTTTCTAAGCCGTGGCAACGTCCTGTTTTTGTAGGTATAAACAGTTGATGTCTTTGTTGCTACGGCTCTTTTATCAGTATTATCGAGCCAAAGCCCCATAAAAATATGTCTGCGAGTAGTGTACTCGCCATGGTTCGTACTGCACTTTATTGATGAATGCCTGCCTCCAATTTGCTGATTTATAGTGTGCTTGCCAAGGTTTATATGTTCAGTCTGAATTCTGCCACCTTATGTTCTCCCTGCCAGCTAAAGTGTCTACTTCCAGTTTGATATTTCTTATGGATCATAGTAATATAAATTCATGTCCAAGGTTAGAGTTCATAGTTTTTTTACTCTGTAATACATTTCTTCAGAGATAACAAATTGGTTTACACTGTGTTATTGTTAATTTCAGCTGTATTCTTCAGTGTTTTCATAGAGGTCATTTCTATATTGTAGAAATGAAGAAATAGATTATATCTGGCATGCCTATCATGTTGCCATCTGCTTCTAATGCAGAACTGACAGTTTTATAGGTTTCCACCACATGTTGATTATCTAAAAATGTATTTTATGTCTTGCCTTCTTTCACTCAAAGACTGTGAATGTTTGATTGACTGGGGGACGTATATGCTTATTTTCATTGTATAATCCTCCATGGAATTTCTATACGTCCAGGATGCCCGTTCCAATATTCGGTTTCTCATCTTCTTAGTATAGCCATAACCGGTCACATCACGTATCTACATTTTAGGGAGCACATCGTGTACGGCTTCCACAAGTAGACTCAGGCTTTCTGATCCGCCAAGATAGATACCTAGGTATGCTATATATATATCTTTCTAATTGCGATTATCTTACCTCTAAGCAAAATAATGTATCGATTATATTAACCGTTAATAGAAGAAACTTGCATGCAATCACCGGTCAGCATCTTGCTCCATGCACTTGCTTATAAATAAATTACCATGGATAAAATTCTCTTCTATTGATGTTGCCTGCTTTGCTCTATGCCTTTCTTAAGACTTTACATATTATGGGTGTCTAAGGTTGTGTTGCTGAAATTAGTAAACTCGTGTCAGAATTAATTTTATTCAAGACATACCAATGCTTTGTCTATTTCGTACATACAGTAACACATATTCGGCGTGCGCAGCATCTGCTTAGAATTATCTACCTCTTCATTAGAATTTTTTAACCATCTTAAAAATACATGGAAGCCAATTATTTTAGAATTTACAAGCCTGATGAGCCAATAGGTATGGTCCACCCAAAACGCACTCTTATCAGTATGCCAAAACTACCTTCATTTGGCTTTGCCTGAAGTGGCTAAGAAATGAAACGATTAGAGTTTGTTGCTCCAACTTTACAAGTCATTAGTGATGTCGGTGTTTAAGATTGTTTTGTCTAATTTCCCTTCGACATAGAAGTACAGAATGAGTAAACAAATCAAGAAATTGCGCAGCTGATCCAGGCGATGCTGCCTCTTCGCCGTCTTACTCCAGTCGTCGATTGTTGCAGGATTCTAACATCTTCAAGAAAAGACGTGCCGCTTAGTGCACCTTACAAATAGATGAAAGGCAAATTATTTTTAAGATTTATCAACCTGATGGGCTGGTGAGTATTTTTTTTGAATGCTCTAATACGTATTGGGAAGTAAGCAAAGTTTTGCTTCATCTTAATGTGTAGGCATGTATACTTTTTGTAAAATCTATGGTCCTATTATTCCTTTCCATGGTTGCCTTCTTGATTTACTAATTTATAGATACTCATCGTTTTTAAAGATGTGATTATGTTTAGTGAACCGTGTCTTATAGTTTCTTTTATAGCGTACAGTTCCATCCACTCTTATCAGTTTGCTGAAATTTTTTTCATTCAGACATGTTATAGCTTCGGCTGATGGTAACTAAGAAATAAACCGAACATGAATTTTTACTTGAAGTTTATAAGCTATCAGTGTTGTCAATGTTCAAAGTAGCTTTGTCTAATTTCCCTTCAACATAGAAGTGAGGAAATGAAGAAGCAAGTGAAGGGATTCTACAGCTGATCCAGGGGATGGCTACTCATGGGGGGCTGGTTTCATTTGTCTATTACAAGGTCTTCATGAGAGGATCTAGCAATTAGTTCATAATAATGGTGCATTCACACCTGAACCGGCTCAACAAGCAAGCCGTATAAGAGTATTGAGGTGGTGACTGTTGAATAATTAGGCATAATTTTCACGATTAATTCTAGAATATAAATCATGACAAAAGCAGCTATTAACATGTGGAACTCGAACATACTAGATACAGCAGACAACATGAATAGTAGCAACACGATCTCTCTAAACATGCAAACAGTAGACATGTTAAACAGACAGATCAGGACACAAGTTCCGTACCGATCGTTTGTAGTAACGTTGTTGATGAAAACGTTGGCGATGATGGGTCGGAGTAGACGACGTTTGAGGCGACGGTAGACAGCACCGCCTGACTTGTTAGGCAGACGAGCCGTCGTGGAAGCAGCGAGCAGTCGCGCGAGGCGCTTCCCTAAAACCTAATTCGCCCTCTCCCGTACAGAACCACAAAGGCGACTGGTTCCGGAGACCTGCTCTCCCGTACGTCGGTGGACGCCGGCGCTCGGGATGGAGTAGACTACGGTGGCGGCGCAAGGAACGAGGTGGCAAACCTAGATTGGTTTCGATGTGTGTACAGCGCTCACGGTGCGCGTCTTTTATAGTGCGGTCCGGAAAACCCTAACGCGTGCGACGTGGGAGGCCCACGCCGCACGTCCGAGTCGGTGGCAGCACGCGATTCGGGAGCGACCCGAACCGCCTCAGCTGTGACGCGTCTGTCACGACTACGAAATCGGTTTTCCAAAACAGAAAAATAAACATAAGTATTGTCTCGGCTCGAGGCTCGATTCACGAAACGCGATCGCGACGTGTCGAGACGAGCGAGCGGCGGAGGAGGAGGAGGAGGAGTGCGCAAGAGGCTCTCTTGTTCTCACTCACATACAATCCCTACAACACTCCACCTTATAAGGTGGTGTGCAACTCCTCAAACTTTCAATGTGGGACTAAACTTCCCACTCCCACCACTCACTTGTACACATGGGCCATTTTGAGATTTCAGGATTTCTTATTGGGCTTGTACTTGTTGGGCCCAAATATTTCAGCAATCCCCCACCAGATCTCAAATGCCCATTTGAAGATTTGTCAATCCTCGCTACTTGTTTATATACTAGTGTTTCAGCAGAGACTGTTAAGTTGAACTTCCGCCTAGAGCGTTAAGCTACATCTATCAGCAACTTGAACAATGGAATATGCATTGAATTGCAAGTTTTATGCCAATAGACTTTACTCAAAGTCATAACTAGTACTTGGCTGCAAGTAGCCTACCCCGCGGGTGGAGCATATGCGTCGTACTCCGTGGTCTCTTCATGAGTTTACTAGAGATCACCCAAATCTCATAGACTGCGACGTTTACAGTCGGACTCACGTAGGTGTGTTCTTTCAAGAATGCTCTGTAGGACAGCATCTTTGCTATAAATAGCCAACATAAACACATTAAGGCATGTTGCCAACCTGTGTTACAGCTCTTTGAGAGTTATGCATCATCACTTAGAGAGGGTTTATCAAATACTCTCCTCAGTCAAACCACTAGCTTGTTCTTCCCAGGTCCTAATTCACGGGATCTCCGATCACATAGGTTGGGTTACCACTATGGTGTAACGCTCACGGGTCTCATACCCATCTCCCCCGATGCACTATCTATCACATTACGTGATAGTCCCTTCGTAAAGGGATCTACCAGGTTTTTGTCTGTTTGAATATACGTAACAGTAATTACTCCGGAGTTTCTCAATTTCCTGACAGACTTCAAACGTCTTTTGACGTGTCTTGATGACTTCGCATTATCCTTAGAACTGGTCACCTTGGCAATCACCGTTTGATTGTCACAGTTCATGAGGATAGCCGGTAATGGTTTCTCAACCACCGGCAAGTCCATCAAGAGCTCACGCAGCCATTCTGCCTCAACAGTGGTTGTATCTAAAGCAGTAAGTTCTGCTTCCATGGTTGACCTCGTCAATATGGTCTGTTTACAAGACCTCCATGACACTGCGCCATCTCCAAAAAGAAATGCATATCCACTTGTGGCGTAGAGCTCATCTACATCTGAAATCCAGTTGGAGTCACTATATCCCTCAAGCACAGCAGGGTGCCCTGAATAATGAATCTCATAGTTCATAGTACCATTCAGATAGCGCATGACACTTTCAAGTGCATGCCAATGATCATTACCCGGGTTTGACATGAACCTGCTCAATTTGCTCACAGCAAAAGAGATGTCAGGCCTCGTCGCGCTCGCAAGGTACATGAGTTAATCGATTATTTGAGAGTATCTCAATTGATCTTTCGTAATCCTCTTGTTTTTTCGAAGCGTCACACTAGGATCATAAGGTGTTGGAGAAGGCTTGCTATCAATAAAGCCGAAACGGCTCAAGATCTTCTCAACATAGTGTGATTGTGTCAACATAATCCCACTCTCATCCTTAATAAGCTTGATGTTCAGAATTACATCAGCTTCTCCCAGATCTTTCATATCAAAACACTTTGTTAGAAAAGACTTGACCTCATTGATCACAATTATGCTTGTACCAAAAATCAGTATGTCGTCAACATACAAGCATAATATAACACTATCGCCCCCACCATGGCGATAGTATACACACCTGTCAGCCTCATTAATGACAAAGCCCGCAGAAGTTAAAGTTCTGTCGAACTTCTCAAGCCATTGCTTAGGTGCTTGTTTCAGTCCATACAAAGAATTTATCAATTTGCACACCTTTCTCTCTTCACCTTTTACCACAAACCCATCAGGCTGATCCATATAAATTTCCTCTTCCAACTCTCCGTTAAGGAAAGCTGTCTTTACGTCCATTTGATGAACGATAAGACCATAAGAGGCAGCTAGGGAAAATAGTACACGAATGGTGGTCAGTGTAGCAACAGGTGAATAGGTGTCAAAATAATCTTCGCCTTCTCGCTGAGTGTAGCCCTTGGCTACAAGCCGTGCCTTGTACTTCTCAATAGTACTATCAGGCCTTAGGTTCTTCTTGAACACCCACTTACAGCCCACTGGCTTACAACCATAAGGTTGTTCAGATAACTCCCATGTCCCATTAGAAAGAACGGAGTCCATCTCGCTATGGACAGCTTCTTTCCAGTCATCTGCATCTGGAGATGCAAATGCCTCTGCAATAGACGTAGGAGTATTGTCCACAAGGTACACAATGAAATCATCACCAGAGGATTTTTCAATCCTCTGTCTTTTACTCCGTTTAGGAGCTTCATTGTCATCCTTCTCAAGGACGTTCTCATCATGTGGTTGTTCAGTATGATCACTAGATGTACTAGATTCCGGAATTAATTCAGAAGAAAATTTAGCAAAGCTATGCATATCTTTCATAGGAAACATATTCTCAAAAAATGTTGCATCGCGAGATTCCATAATAGTATCAACATGCATATCAGACACCTCGGATTTAACCACTAGAAATCTATAACCAATGCTACGCTGAGCATAACCTAGAAAGATACAATTCACTGTTTTCGGTCCGAGTATGCGTTTCTTTGGAATTGGAACGTTGACTTTTGCCAAGCATCCCCAAGTACGCAAATAGGAAAGTGATGGTTTTCTCCCAACCCACTCCTCATAAGGGGTTTTCTCTTTATTCTTGTTAGGAACTTTATTCAGGACATGACACGAAGTCAACAGAGCCTCCCCCCACCATGCCTTAGATAAACCAGCAGTGTCCAACATGGCGTTCACCAAGTCGGTCAGCGTGCGGTTTTTCCTCTCAGCAATTCCATTTGATTGCGGCGAATAGGGAGGAGTCCTCTCGTGATTAATACTGTGTTCCTCACAGAATTCATCAAATATTTTAGAGAAATACTCTCCACCACGATCCGACCTAATACGCTTGATCTTTCTCTCTAATTGATTTTCAACTTCGGCCTTATAGATTTCAAAGTAGTCTAAAGCCTCATCTTTAGTTTGCAACAACTAAACATAGCAGAATCTAGTAGCATCATCAATGAGTGTCATAAAATATCTCTTTCAACCTTTTGTCAACACACCATTCATCTCGCATAGATCCGAATGTATGAGTTCTAGAGGTGCCAAGTGTCTCTCCTCAGCTGCCGTGTGAGGCTTCCGAGGTTGCTTAGATTGCACACAACTATGGCACTTAGAACCTTTGGCAATGGTGAAATTCGGAATTAAACTTAAACTGGATAGCCGCGACAGTAAACCAAAATTAACATGACATAAACGAGAGTGCCATACACTACCATCTGAATATGGTTTACTGACTTATGGTTTACCGACTTATTGCAAAAATCGGAAAGAGAAAAGCGGAACAAGCCTCCGCACTGATAGCCTTTACCAATAAATTGTCCAAATCTCGACACAACTATTTTATTGGACTCAAACACTACTTTAAACCCATCTCTGCAAAGAAGAGAGCCGCTGACAAGATTCTTATTCATAGAAGGGACATGCTGCACGTTCCTCAGCTGCACGATCTTTCCCGAAGTAAATTTCAGATCTACCGTGCCAACACCACGAACAGAAGCATGTGACCCATTCCCCATTAGGACGGAAGAATCCTGTGCGACCTGATAAGAAGTGAACATAGAGATGTCAGCACACACGTGAACATTAGCACCCGTATCAATCCACCAACATGGAGATTGAAAAACTGAAAGTACCATCGGTATATTACCGTACCCATCAATGTTGCTAGCAGTCACCACGTTGACATTCTTGGAGCCTTTCTTCTCTTTCTTGTCTGCACGGTCTGGGCAGTCAACAGAAAAGTGGCCAAGCGCTCCACACGTAAAGCACTCGAGCCCAGCTTTGTTCAGCACCTTCTTCTTCTTATTATTCTTAAAGGCAGTAGTGTTCACAGGACCATTGAACTGGGGCTTGTAGTTCCCTTTGTTCTTGCTGTTATTCTTGACGTGATGATTTTTCTGCACCATATTGGCGCTAGACTGCAAATCACCACCTCTCTCAGTTGTGTCCTTTGCCCGGGCTTTCTCCTCAACATCAAGAGACGCTATCAGGTTTTCAACCGATATCTCCTGTCTCTTATGTTTGAGAGATGTGGAAAAACTCCTCCACGAAGAAGGCAGCTTTGCAATAATGCATCCAGCTACAAACTTATCAGGAATCACACACTTGAGCAGATCAAGCTCCTTCGCAGTGCACTGTATCTCATGAGCTTGTTCGACTACAGAACGGTTATTCACCATCTTGTAGTCGTTAAAGCTCTCCATGATATACAGCTCACTGCCAGCATCGGACGCACCAAATTTAGTATTCAGTGCATCCCAGAGCTCCTTAGCGTCTTCGATGTGGATATACACATCGCACAGACGTCCCTCCAGGACACTCAGAATACAGCCTCTGAAATTATTATTGGCTTCCTTGAACTTATTCTGAACCTCGTCAGAAGCTCCTTCAGGAAGGCCATTCATAACAATGTCCCACACTTTCATGGACTGGAGCCACAGTTGGCTTCTCAGTTGCCATCCCTTAAAGGTGGTACCATTGAACCTTTCCGGTTTCATTGAATCACTTAAGTGGGCCATAGTTAGTTCAGGAAATTGCCTACAATTAGGTTTTTGGATTGTTGAATAATTAGGCATAATTTCCACGATTAATTCCAGAATATAAATCATGACAAAAGCAGCTATTAACATATGGAACTCGAACATACTAGATGCAGCAGACAACATGAATAGTAGCAACACGATCTCTCTAAACATGCAAACAGTAGACATATTAAACAGACAGATCAGGACACAAGTTCCGTACCGATCGTTTGTAGTAACGTTGTTGATGACAACGTTGGCGATGATGGGTCGGAGTAGACGACGCTTGAGGCGACGGTAGGCAGCACCGCCTGACTTGTTAGGCAGACGAGCCGTCGTGGAAGCAGCGAGCAGTCGCGCGAAGCGCTTCCCAAAAACCTAATTCGCCCTCTCCCGTACAGAATCACAAAGGCGACTGGTTCCGGAGACCTGCTCTCCCGTACGCCGGTGGACGCCGGCTCTCGGGATGGAGTAGACTACGGTGGCGGCGCAAGGAACGAGGTGGCAAACCTAGATTGGTTTCGGTGTGTGTACAGCGCCCACGGTGCGCGCCTTTTATAGTGCGGTCCGGAAAACCCTAACGCGTGCGATATGGGAGGCCCACGCCGCACGTCCGAGACCCGAACCGCCTCAGCTGTGACGCGTCCTTCACGACTACGAAATCGGTTTTCCAAAACAGCAAAATAAACATAAGTATTGTCTCGGCTCGAGGCTCGATTCACGAAACGCGATCGAGATGTGTCGAGTCGAGACGAGCGAGCGGCGGCGGAGGAGGAGGAGTGCACGAGAGGCTCTCTTGTTCTCACTCACATACAATCCCTACAACACTCCACCTTATAAGATGGTGTGCAACTCCTCAAACTTCCAATGTGGGACTAAACTTCCCACTCTCACCACTCACTTGTACACGTGGGCCATTTTGAGATTTCAGGATTTCTTATTGGGCTTGTACTTGTTGGGCCCAAATATTTCAGCAGTGACCGCCAAGAGAATTTCTTATTTCATCGTGCTGTGTGAACTTTATGTCGATGCTGTTGAGCAAATGGGAGTTCAAGAAGTGATCATTTAGTCAATGCAGATGCTTTATTTTGGGTGTTGTTCATGGTGTTAATTGCCATCTATCTTCATGCGATATAGTATTTTACTTGTAGTTTATAGGTTTGAGTAGACTCGAGCGCCAAGTTATTTTCTTCGAATTCGGAAAAGTTTGCTTTTGCTCTGCTTTATTTTGGGTTATTCTGGGTGTTCCATCTTTCAATGTTCGGGAAGTTTTCATCTGTTTAAGGTAGATTGGGAAAATTCAAGTGAACTGGAGCAAGAACGATGGGCTTTGCATTCAGTAGGGTTGTTCTGCCAAAGTTTCCTCCCTTCTCCAATAAAAAAGAAAGAGAAATCTTTCTGATTTGGGCGAACATTTTGTTCATTTTGAAATTTAACCAGATCGTCGGTGTCTTGCTACCTACCGACTTCCTTTGCATTTCTACTGGAATTTTAAACTTGAAGCTTTCTGTAACAATACTTCCTCCATTTCTGACTCAATGTGGTAAACATTCTTTCTCATTATTGTTTGCAAACTGTGTGGTCCAATGCGGGCATGAATGAGAGAAGCCAGGAGGGTACTGTCTAATCATGAGAACTAATGAGAACCTGGTACTAAGATGACAAAAGTGTGCCGAAGTACATGGGATCATAATTGGCAGATTACATGGTGATCATAATGGATCGGCAGACTGCGTCCAAACTACATTACTGTGTCGTTCTGCAACCAATCCTATGTTTTGTTAGACATTTCTGTGTTGTTTTGCAACCAATTATTCTATGTTTAGTTAGGTGTTGTCCACTCAACTACAGTACAATGTAATCTACGTTTTCCTCTCTCTGTGAATTGCTATTGCTGCTATGTAGTATCACCATGCGAACCACCCCTGCCATCGTATATTATAGAAACAAAAACATACAAGTTACAGAAACCAACGCGTGCAAAACCAGTCAAGAGAAACCATTGCCGCGCGGCGATGCGCCGCGCCCGAACCTGGCTAGTTCGTCTAATAGAACGTTGAAGGATCAGTTTCAAACTAGTGGGAAATGGTAAGTACTTCAAACGACCAGTTTTTCACACTCTCCAATTTCTACGCTGCTGAAAATATATGACATACGCTGCATTGTTCTAACATTAAGAGGGAGCATCATTTTAAGTACATCCAGATCGTTAAATCTGTTCATCTCATGTCAGTACTGCACATCACTTGATTAATATTGACATCAGTTGGATTAATTTGGATGTGTTTCGACAGGTCCATTCGCCCATCGCCGCCGCCTAGCTCTTCACCGTTACCATTCAACTGTCTTCTCTTCTCCATTGACTGCCCTGTCCACTCCTTTGTCGGTAGCTGAATAGACGTAACAATCACACCGGCAATTCAACCATGTATGTTATCTTAACACGTAAGCTTGCATCTTTCTGATCCGATCCAATCCGTCCATGTCAAGAAACCTCATCCAGATCCATGCCTCACGTACCATAATTTCTTCCTGACCTGACCGCGCAACTTTCTTTCGACATGGCTGCACAATTGCCATGCATCTTTCTATCGTTATTTTTTCCTTCCCAAATACTATCTCGGTTGTATAATATAAGTCTTTCTAGCAAGCTAAACTAACTTGCTAAAAAGGCTTACATTATGGAACGGAGTGAGTAATTGAGTATAGGTGATAAGTGAATACTGGTCAATTGTTTTGATGTGTGCCAGCGACTTGGTTGTATTATATACATGCACCCACACAATTTAGCTTAGGGCGTCTCCTGCCGTGTCGCCCCCCAGGGCCCAAAACACCGCTGTTTTGGTGTCGCCGCGGCGCCAAACGGCGCAAATCTGAAACCTGGGGGGCACGGTTTCCAGTCGTCCCCCAGCTTAAGGCTCGGCCCAAATTAATTCAAAAACGGCGAATTCGTTGAAATATGCGCAAATTCATAGATTCGCCGATATTTTTACAGAAATTTCACTAAAAACATTAAAAAAAACATAGAAAACCTAAACGCTACGTCTACTGCAGGCCAAGGCTCGCCGCGATCGCCTGGCTGTAGTCGTAGTCGTCGCCACCTTCGTCGTCGTCCCACCTGCTTGTGCCTGCGCTGGGGTCGCCGCAATGCGGGTCGCTCGGGCCTGCGCCGGCGTCGCCCTACCTGCTCACCGCCAGGGCGCGCTGGAACTCCGCTTCGTCCTCGCTGTCAGGGTCGAGGACGACGTAGTCGACCTCCTTCGGCTGCGGAGGGGGAGGGACGCGGCGGCGGGCCGCATTGGCAGCGGCTTCCTGCTGGCGATGCGCCTTCAGCCGTTCCGCCTCGGCGAGGAGCCGGCGCTGGAGCTACAACTCCTCCTGGGTGCTCTCGCGCAGACTCCAGTCGATGGCGACGTCGTCGGCGACCGGCTGGAGAGTGGTCAACGAGAGCTCCTCGGCGTCTTTCATGTTAGGCCACTTGTCTTCGTCGCCCTCCTCCACCTCCTTCTTCGGGCGCACGACGCGCTCGAAGCCTGCGGCGGGTCGCCAATGCGCAGGGTGCCGCTGTTGTGCCTGGGGGCAGGGCGCCCGGAGTTGAGGAGGGGAGGAGTGAGCAAAAGAGAGGCCGCGCCGGAGGAAGAGGAGCTGGCCGACGAGGACCCGCCCATCCGCCGCGGTGTCCATGAGGGGTGCGGGGGGGGGGGGGCATCTGCAGCCGGGGCTCATTGCCGGCTTCGATGTAGTCGAGCACCCACTCGAGCGTGCGGTGGTCGCCTCCCCACCACCGCTTGCGGCTGATGCCGTTGGCACGGCCCTCGATAGGGCCGTTGTTGCCCTCGGCGGCGACGTCCTCGTCGTGGCGGCGTCGGAGGTACTCCCACTAGAAGGCGTCGTTGCCGCACGCCCTCCAGCGCAGCTGCGCGGCCTGGTTTAGCGTCAGCCCTCGACGGACCTCGTCGACGGCTTGCCTGAACTCCGCCTCGCTGGAGGGGATGGGGTGCACGGGGATCCCACCCACGCTGAGCTGCCACCGCGCTTGCCCGGCGGCGGCGCTTGGGACGCGCATATCGGGCGGGCACAGATACCCCGCCCGATACAACGCCCAGGCCTCGTGCTTGCGGAGGTGGCGGCGGTGCCAGCCGTTGGCGGCGGCGGCTTCGTCGTAGCTCGACATCTCCGAGGAACGGCGAGGGGAGGAACGTCGAGAATAGGGAGAGAGGGAGCGGCGAGGGGATGTGAAGGGGTCGTTGCATAGAAAACAAAAAATTTCCTACGCGAGAGACACCTGAAAGGCCAAGATCTAATCTAGGAGGCGAAGTGCAACGGGCAACGAGAGGGTTAAGGAGAGAATATCCCCTCGAAGACACAAAGCGTTACGAGATCAAATCTCGTTGTTGGCATAGTCGTACTCACACCGATCCCGATAGCGAGAAGATGTGCACCGCAATCCGGTGGTGCCTCCGTGATCAGTCACACGTACGGTTGATGACGACCTCCGTTCCCTCGATCCAGCGGGGCGCGGAAGTAGAGGATCCCTCGGAACTCCAGCAGCACGACGGCGTGGTGGTGGTGAAGAATCCCACGGTCAGGGCTTCGCCAAGCCGGAGACCATGGAATTAAGCAGCGGGTGGAGAGGGAATGAGGTGGGCAAGTTTGTGAGAGAGAGGGAGCTCACGCCCTCTATTTATAGGAGAGGGGGGAGGCAGCCCAAAGGGGGTGCGGCTAGCCCCATGGTGTGCCCCCACCTCTTCATTCATCATGTGAGTGGACACTCCACTCACATCCACTCATTTTCCCTTAAAACTCCACTTAGAAAATCAAGAGTTTTTCTTTAATAAATAAATAAAACATTTTGATTTCTTTATTTCAGCATTTGTTAATTCTATTAACAAACTTTTGCATATAGCACCTCGAATCATTTGTTAATTCTATTAACAACCATTCGACGAAAAACCTCTTGAACTATTTCAATTTTCCCCGAAACAATTTCGGTGCTGCCCAAAATATTCTTCGATATTCCGTATCCTCTCAAACGCGTCATCGAACCATAAGTGTGTAACCCTACGGTTCGCGAATAAGATAGACATGATCGAGACTCCTCTTCGATCAATAATCAACAACGGGATTTGGAGATCCGTGATGACTCCTATATATTCAACGATGACTCTCGTGATCGTGTGAACCATCAACGTCGTGACTATTTCTCTTTGTCTCGTGATATTTTACTTGTCCGAGATTCGATCATTGGTATCAACCATACCTTGTTTAATCTCGTTACCGACAAGTACTCTTTTCTCGTTCCCATGATATAACATCCTTGTGATCATATCATGTGCTTGCAAACGGTGTCGATGTGATATCACCGAGAGGGCCCAGAGTATATCTCTCTGTCATATTGGATGAACAAATCCCACTCTTGATCCATGATCCTCAATTAATACTTTCCGAATATCTAACGGCACCTTTATAGTCACCCTGTTACGGTGTGACGTTTGATGACATCAAAGCACCCTTCTGGTATCATGATTGACATGATCTCATGGTCTAAGGAATAAGTTACTTCGTATGTTTGATATAACAATGTAAACCTAATGACTTGATCGCATTGCTATATTCACTTTGGGTATATGTTCATCACATCATTCTTCTAATGACATGACCCCGTTATTAACAACATCCAATGTTCATGATCAGGAAACCTTGATCATCTATTAATCAACGAGCTAGTTAAAAGAGAAACTTTACTAGGAACCATTGTTTGTTTATTAAACACACATGTATCAACGTTTCCGGTTAATACAATTCTAGCATGAGAAATAAACATTCATCATAAACAAGGAATAAGACAGTAACCATTTTATTATTGCCTCTCGGGCATATTCCCTTTAGGATGAACGTCGAGAATGGGGGAGAGTGGGCCGGCGGGGGCGCGTTTTTAGCCCTGGCGGGGCATTTACTGCGACGTGTGCCGTCGTTGCCGCTCACCATGCCATTACTCCGGCAGCCTTTTGACGGGCGCATGCACTGGCCGCCCGCCACGCCATAAACTCCAGCAGTCTTTGACCGACGCGAGAGCCGAGAAGAAACTCACGGACGGGGGTTTCTGTTCCCGCGTTTTCCCACGTGTCGCTGATAGCGCTGGCCTGTGTGGGCTGTCCCGCTTTTTCGCCCCCTCCCCCCGAGCCGAACCCAGCGGGCTGGATTTCGCCTGGGTGCGCCGGCGCGAAATAGCGCCGAAACGGCGCTATTTGGCCTTCTGAAGGTGCCGAGTGGTGCAAAAACGGCGTTTTTTTGCTTTCGACGGCGCTAAAAAGGCCCCTTGAGGGTCTCTAGAGGGCGGCTAGAGATGCTATTAAGGAATGGACGGAGACACTGAACAAAGCAGCAAATTAATAGCCACCATTTCTTGTATCATTACTTTTGTTTGAGCGGTATATATATCGAGCCAAGGGAAAAGGGAAAAGGACGACCGAAAACAACTGCTGCCCAAATGATTAATATGTTGTCGGGTAGCTACTGGCTACCTAGCCTACCATGAAAGTAACTGGTCTATTTATAGATAATTAATTTAATCATTTTATGGCTTCTATTCAAGTTTGTTTATTGCAAGAAAGCATCGCCTAGTGTGCATGAGTTTTCGGCACCTGGGAGCATATGTACTACCTACTCCTCCCTACAGAGTTAAATATTTTAAAATTTAACTAATTTTATAGAAAAACGTAGCAATATTATAAGCGACATATCCTATGCATCTGGAACCTTCGTGTATCATGTGCATCCATCCATCCTAGCCCCTTGGATCTGAATCGCACGCACCACACCATAACCCTCACTAATTTGCACTAACACACCCGTGTGCGCACTAAGTCGCTGTATATTGCAATAACCTCCCCTCGATGTGATTCTGTTTCCTGGTAACGCGGTGCCTGGCGGCAGTCGATGAATTAGCGATGAGACAGCTGATTGATCGATGAGCCACGTTGATTGATCGAAGAATATAGCAACGCGGCTACCGGCCGGCGGCGAGTGCACAACGCAACATGTAGCGGCGGTGGACAGAGACTGAGACCACATAACCCGGCGGCCGGAAAAGATGGCGCAGCACGGGGCCGCCGGCGTCTGCGCTATACAGCTGCACATAACCCGCCGGCTGCCGGTGACTGCGCAACACGGCTGCACATAACGTGCCAGCCGCCGGCGACTGTCCAAGGTGCCTTCCGCGATGACAACGACCACGGAACGCATCCAGCCGGTGGCGATCACCAATGTCTGGAGGAGGGGCTTCGTGACATGTTGTCTCTGCTAAATCGCCGTTGTAGGACGCTCGTTAGATAGTCGCCGCCGGTCATCTAGGGTCATCAAAGTTTATCACAAATATTTTAATGACTTGCGTCGATGCCCGCCTGTAATTGCAAAATGGTCAAACACCGGTAGAAAATAGGGGTGTAGTCCCGGTTCGTCAGGGCCTGTAGTCCCGACCCAGCAACCGGGACTAGCAATGCGCGACTAAAACACCACTCTATAGTCGCGCCGACTGCGAACCGGGACTAAAGGCCCGTCCACGTGGGCGGGTGGCGGAGCCGGGAGGCGGAGGACATTTAGTCCCGGTTGGCCACATGAACCGGGACTAGATTTATTTCGTAATTTTTTTAATTCATTTGGTTTCTAATTATTTTTCGCACCTTTTTTTCACTCCCTTTTTTTTCAGAATTTGTATTATTTGCTTAGTGTCTAACTACAATTATCTCTAGTCAAATTACTTACTCATGGTCAAACTTCCCGCTCGGTCACCCATCCTCCCACTATTCTAGCACTAGCACGCTTAACTTCCGAGTTCCATCCCGTCCCGCATCAAAGTGTTTCGCACGCATGTATGTGATACTACTATCATATCAATCCTATTAACAAGTGAGAACTAAATCCATTACATAAGTCTCACAATACGGAACATTTACATAACAAAAGATATCCATTACATATATATACTAAGATAACGCATTACATGCATATATACATCTATGGCTCCGTCGAGTAGATGCGGAACAACTCGTAGGAGACAAATGCATCTATGGCTGCATACTTGACGTTCGTCAAGTCCAGTGGGGTCTTCTCCCAATAACGGTGATTCTTCGAGGGGAAATCGGACTTCATCCTTTCGTAGCCCTCGTGGATCAAGGCAGTTGCCATGACAGCCATCCCGGTCTTTGGCCCCTTCAACTGGATAAGATTCTGAAGATCAATGTAGTGATCTTCAGGTATCATAATACCCAACCGCATCAACTTCGGACGGTCTTGCGTGATGTCAACGCTGCAAAAGTCAAACCCCCTGTTGACAAGAAAATCAACAAGGGCCGGACAATACTTTGAACTACTGCAACAACAAAAAATTGATACGTGTTAGATATGTTGCAACACATGTATGATCACATGCAACAAAAAAATCGAAGATGCAATACGTGTGCGTTACCTTGACCATTGGAAGATCAACACGGACTCCTTGAATGCAATCTGGATGACGGCAACATCCCTCTGATTCGCCGTATACTCCAGATCAAGCCCGAAGAACCGGTGTTCATCGGGAGAGGCGTCATAGAGATCGATCAAATAACCAAGAGCACCGGGCAGCCGCTCACAACTGTTGGTGCAGCACACGTCGAGAATCTTGCCGCATGGTGTGGGACCATTGTATTCTTCCCAAACTTCAGCCATGGTGTGTGCTTGGTGAAGATCGATCGAGAGATGAGGAGGAAGACAGAGTACAGAGAAGAGAGGAAGAGAAACAGAGACTCTGAGACGCGCGCTGTGGAATGGCGCCCTTCTGCCTCGCTCGCGAAATAAAAACCGCCGCGCGGGAGGCGAGAAGTTTGATCTTTAGTCCCGGGCGGCCACGCCAACCGGGACTAAAGGACCAATAGTCCCGGGCGGCCAGGTCAACCGGAATTAATGCCCTCCACGCGCCTCAACGCGCTTCCCAACCCGCGACGTATGACCTTCTGTCCCGGGTCTCCTCCCGACCCGGGACTAAAGACTCATTAGTCACGGGGCGCGACGTTTGGGAACTGATGGGGGCGTATGGAAGGCCTTTTTTCTACTAGTGAAAATACTGATGTCGTCGTGCGATTTAGATCAGAGGGTTAACGACACAGGGATGCATGGGTACACAAAAGCCCAGGATGCATAGGATACGTTGCCATATTTATAATACTAAATTGGTATCAATATCAATGTAATTTTACAATATGCAGATTTAAAACCATATATATTGATGCTATTTTCGGTAAAGTTGGTCAAATTTTAAAAAGTTTGACCTAGATAAATTCTAAAAGTACATTTAGACGGAGGGAGTAGACATAAAACCATCCGAACTTTCTCTTAGAACTGCACCATTTCTGTTCCTCCAACGCCTATCTAATGTCCAACTCAGCTGTTAGGTGCGTAATGTCGCCGCTGCACCTCCGGTAGACCGGCACCAATAGTGTTATGTCTGTCACTTGAGATTGTCTGTACCGTTTCTTTTTAAATCCTGGCAAAATATGTGTCTTTCTCGTTAACTAAAAGAAGAAGGTGTTCAGTTTTCTAGCAAAAACATAGGGCCACGTCCACACTTCCAAAGGTAAGACCCCAACTAAAGAGCCACATCCACACTCACCCACGGCTTGTCGAAAGCCATAAAATGACGTATACATAATTGTATTACCTTCCTGAGCTCGATATTAAACTTAGGCCCCGCTTGGCTCTCTGTTTAGATTTCCTAGCGTGAGAATTAATTCGGTCTGTTTCGCTGTGCCCCCGGATTGTAATCCGCACCATGGTTGGTTCGACAGAATTTACGGACCTGCTCGCCAGGGAAACACGCGAGGTAAAATACGGGTTGAGAAAGAAAACGGTGAGCCAAGCGCAAGTTGCGGAAATGATTACGGGAGTGAAATCTCACGGGGGTTTTGCTTAAAAAACAACCAACCAAGCGGGCCCTTAGAGTTCTAACAAGTTGGTAAAACATAGATTGATTGACAATGATCAAGACTATTCTCGTGCCGTTGCCGAGGAGGTTTTGTAATCTTGCTCACTCTTTTAGATTTTTTAGTTCTTTTAGTTGTCTTGCTTTTATTAGTGTCTTTCATAATACGAAAAGTAACAAAAAATAGTGTAACTTTTATTCCTGTAAATATGAGTGATACCACTAAGTGGCGTGATTTTACTAATGTGCCAAGTGCTCAATTTATTGCTAAATCTATTACCCCGGCTAAAATAACTGCTGAATATTTTAAAGTAAGGGGGGCAGTTCGGAGGCACTCCTCATCAAGATGGATGTATGCATACACATGATTTTTGTGAGATATGTGATATACAACAATTTTGAAATGTTGATAATAATGTAACCGGGCTTAATTTTTTTCCTTTTATCTTTGGCCGCTAAAGCTTAAAAATGTTTATTGTCTTTACCCAATGGTAGTATAAATTCTTGGGACAACATGAAAGAAATTTTCATTAAGAAATATTATCCTCCTATTAAAATCTTGGGAACTAGAAGTACCATCTCTCTTTAAAAAAATGATAATGAATACCTTGCTTCTGCCTAGGAAACATTTAAGATAGTGTTTAGAAATTAACCTTAGCAAGGTGTTAGTGATTGAATTGTGCTACATATTTTTTAGAATGGATAAAAGTATGTGTCTTGTAGCATGTTTGATTCAGCTACATGTACTGATTTTATGATCAAATTGTTTCAAAAGGCACTGTCTTGGAAATCCTTTGGGCTTGATGTCATAGTCATCCTTCCTTTCAAGATGTTGTCAAATATATGATTTAACTTTGTGGTATATTCATAGGGTTTTGCGAAAGCTTTGGTTCAAGATAAATCACAAAAATCCTGCGCTGGACAGAGCGACACCTCCCTTCTCAGGCAGCAGCCTCATAGCCAGATTCTTTAGTCTATCGCTCCATGCGCCGAACAACCTGGCGGTCTTTGAGCTAGACACTACAATGCACCGGACATGGTTTGGACAGTGTTAGACTTATGTCGAGGGATTTTGGATCCTCCGGGCTAATCCTCTTTGACAGTCCAGTCCAAATTGCGCCAGATAGTCCAGCGTCCTGAAGCCACATCTAACCATCTTCTTCCTGAAGCTTGCTACCTCCCTTGTTGAATTCCCCCCTCGATTGAGGTAGCAAGACATTTTAAGAGTACGAAGTAACACACGTGTTTAGGGAACCTCGGCTTGAATGGGCCTTGTTCGCGCTCTTGTCGTGTGACCCATTTATGTTGTTAAGAAAGTCGGTCACCTTGGTGAGCCTGGAATAGTGATGTCCGAGGGTTGTATACTATCATTCGTAGTGAGAAATCTTAGTAGTTTCCAACACAAATGTGTGCGCAAAGGGGAAAACTACAATGGGGAGTGTGGATGCACATGCCCCGAACAAGCAAAACTTCTAACCTGAAGTATCTCTTTAACCACAAATCCGATTGACGACACATCTTCACTATCAGCTTTGTCTCCATGAGATATGAAAAGCTAGGCTTCATGTTGGTTGGTTTCGACAGAAACATCGGCTTAGAAGTCACCATGTGTCGACTCATGAAATTGCTGTCGTATAGGTAATGAAGTTACCAAGTGGTTACATATTTAAAAAAGGTTTGCAAATTATGCATTACAGCCTTGACAAAAAAGCCTAATTGTTTTTAACATGATGGTTAAACAAAAAGTTAAGTTACAAATTGCGAATCAGCGCCAAACGGTTTTAACATGATGGTTTTTTTTGTTTTTGTTTGTTTACTTTGCGCATGCATGAAGGTACCATGGACAAATCATGCCGTTGTCACACGCACCACACATCAATGGACGAGCACACGACAAATTGTCCGGTACAATTTCCGAACTTTCATAACAGTCCTAACCGTTTGCCGAAAGGTCGATCACTCCATTGTCCAGTGACAATATTTTGCACCTGCAGGTTGGCCTCAAGGCCTGGGAGTAGTTTCTTATACTGCCC
The DNA here is from genome assembly GCA_028641055.1 of Alopecurus myosuroides. Taxonomy (NCBI): domain Eukaryota; kingdom Viridiplantae; phylum Streptophyta; class Magnoliopsida; order Poales; family Poaceae; genus Alopecurus; species Alopecurus myosuroides. Next base: position 112,273,093 of record CM054063.1, on the reverse strand, counting down.
CTAAGTGCGATTAATTAGGTCGCATCCCCTTAATTAGACAGTTAGTCTACATATGAGCACAGCTTATTCAAACAGCACTTTGCGAAGCCTCCCCTACAGTACCATCCATATAGGAGTACATATTAATACGCACTAGTGACATAAAAGAAACACACGCTTTGCACTTTGTGAGATTATATTATCTTGTATCCGTAGATATACACGCATGGTCTGGATGCACCTCGGCACCTGGGTGCAACACAACCAACCAGAAAAAGTAACAACTTACTATATAAAAGAACAGTGTGTACGCCACCCGGCCCAACTAATGTGGCCCTCGAGGTTAACTAAACTGGTCCATCACTTCTGGTGTGAGTGATGGCGCTCGTTATGTACCATCCGTACACGTGGTAGTTTATGGGATTTGTCTTGTCAAAAGTATTTTCTGCACTGTGCATGTAAATTTGGTCAAGATGGAACTGAACTAGCTTTGTTATTGAATACGTACGGTCGGTTAAGCAAAGCACTGCGCATTATTTTAGCCATTTGTAAATATTTGATTTCAGTGGCATTGACATGGACACGATTGTGAACATCGACTTAGGTTGCACTCGCAATTTGTTAGTACTTGGATGCAACCGCAAACATCGTACTTTGCATATGTGTAGTGAATTATTTTAGTACTCGAAATGGGCTTTCCGCCCCGCTTCATAAATAAAGCAACCGCTCGCCGTTATACAAAGGTTTAAACGCAAGTTCAAAGGCAAAAGAAAAAAAAAGGTTCACCGGGGCATTAGCGCAAATAAGTCCAAAGAAAAAATCAACAAGTCGTGATATACAACTCTGCATGGAGTACAACTCAATGGCTAGACGGCGCAGAAAGCCGGCGAGCTGCCATCACAAGGTTCAAGATCATGCCATCCAGCCGATCCTTATCCCTCCTTTTAAAGAGCGGGTGCCACTACTCCAGTAATGCAAATAATATACACACATAGCCAGAGGCCGACCTCAAAAAGACACCGTCGATAACCATTTTGTTATGAATAGTCCATAAACTCCAGGTCATCGCGGCAAATATTAGCCAGAAGAGGCTCCTCCTCCTACCGATACGGTTCACCTGTACTTCTACGAACTCGGCGATGTCTTGGGCCTGCCACTCAGGCCCAAGCGCATCAACCATGAAGCTCCAAAGAAAGCAAGAAGTGGAACAAGAGAATAAAATATGAATCCCAGATTCAGGGACCGCACATAAAGAACAGGTACCGTCACCTGGTCCAAACTGCTTGGTAACCTCCACTCCCAACGGAAGACGGTTCGTCAACAATTGCCAAGTGAATATTTTAATATTTAATAGAAATGGGACCTTTCACATATGGGAGGCCCAACAAATAACATGCCCTCTAAATAAAGCCCAGTAAGCGGATCCAACGGTAAAGCAGCTCGAAAGCGAAAGCGCCCAATAGACACTATCAGGTGAATTTGACAGGGACTCTCGGAGGCTAGTGTCGGGGGTGGGGGGGAGGGCACCCCCAGATAGATTCATGGAAGGTGTGAAATGATGTCAAAAGAGTGGACTAACTCAAGGTTGACCGACATAGTGCCCAGCCGTCATAAGGTGACCGACATAGCATATATCGGTATATGTTGCTTTGTACATTATCTGCAGGAGAGTATTCTTCCGGGTTATCCGAGTTACACTTGGAGAAGCCGGGATAGGAGAAGAACTGGTGATCCGGACAAGAGTTAATGGAGCAGGTGAATCCCAGATATCACGGAGGCGTACAGGCATGCGGTTCAACATACTGGGCGAGCACGTACCGGCGGACACAGAGCATACGTGAGAGCAGTCTAAAGGTATGGGAGAGGCCACGTCGTGTCTATGACATAGGAGACACACTAGAGAGTACGTGACACAGTGAAAGTAAAGTATGGGCACCTAAAGGGGGGGTGAATAGGTGCTACGACCAATTTAATTTTTCTCTTACAATTTGGCTTGACAAGAAGGTAAATTCTCTAGATAGTGCGGCTACGGTGAATTTACATATATGACAAGGATAATGATAAACACAATGCAACCTATAAGTAAAGAGAGTGAGGGAACGAGATAACCAAAGTGGAGCACACGGAGACACGATGTATTTCCGAGTTCCTCCTTGTTAAGGGAGTACGTCTCGTTGGAGGGGTGTGAGCTCGCCACGAAGGCCTACTCAACGCCACAAAGGCCTCACCCTATTCTCCGATGAACTTCCGCCACGAAGGCCTAGTTCACCTCTCACTATTGAACCCCTTTGAGGCGGGGATCGAATCCTTTACAAACACTTGGGGCACACACCCACAACTTAATTGGGGGCTCCCAAATCTTCTTGAATCACCAACAAGTATCAAGATGCCTAGGTTCTCCACAAGAGGAAACCCTAGGATAGATCCCTCAAGCTAGAGAGGGGGAAATGAAGAACGGCTCGGTGAAGATGTAGATCGGGGCATTCTCCTTCAATCCTCCAAATATCTTCAAGATTGGGTGGAGGTATTGGGAGTTATGAGGGATTTGGTGAGTTCTTAAATGCTCATAAATGCTAAGGGGAAGAACTAGATCTTGGGGAAGAAGAGGAGCGGTATTTATAGCCCCTCCTCACAACTAGTCGTTGTGCAGGATTTTGGACCGGAATATCCGGTCCAAGTTTGGACCGAAATATCCGGTCAGCTTCTCTTCACGAATTCCTGTTGACTTGAACCGGATTATCCGGTTGCCCCTGAATAATCCGGTTCAAATAATCCGGTTCGTTGCTGTGAAGCGCAGGCAATTGTACCGGATATTTTGGCTCCTCCGGAATAATCCGGTACGAATAATCCGGCTCACTGCTGTGAGCAAATCTTCCAGTCCTTAGCCATTTTCGAGCAACATCACCAACAACCGGAATATCCGGTCCGAGATGAAAAATCCGGATCAAATAATCCGGCTCATCTCTGTCCGGAAAATGGTCCAGAAATTCCCAGACCGGAATATCCGGCTCCTCCGAATAATCCGGTTCCAAATAATCCGGTTGGGTTCTGTCCCAAATCTCTGAGGCCAAAACTTCACCGACTTTTCGGTGATCGATGCCGATGTTAAGTATAACACCTGCACGCTAAACACCTCGATAAATAATGTACTTAGTATTGTTAACTAACACACAAAACACCGGGAATATGAAATGCACTTTCAATCTCCCCCTTTTTGGTGTTAGATGAAAATACTAAGATTTGCAATAAAACCTTGACAAGAACATGTTTGAAACAAAATAGAAATTTCTCCCCCTATCTCTATGCATATCTTTTGTTTGCCTCAAAAGCAAATAGATGCAATAATATACGGGCAGTAATTTCCAACTAGTAGCAAACATGCCAAAGAAACAATATCACAAATATGATGAGGATAAGATAGAATTATATACCTTGTGCGACGATAAGATAACCAAGAATAACCAAGCACAACAATAGATAATATCCTCGACATATAAGATAGATAACCATATATCCACTAACATAGATAATCCATGATAATATCGAACAAAACCAACCAAGTCTCACACACAACAACACACATAGTTTTAAACGAGACAATAAGTTCACGAAAACGAAGAAACTAAATGGACACAAGCTCTCAAGAAATGATAAAAGCATAGCTTGTGCCCGAACCCATGCAAATCCCGTAGTCTAACTAAATGGACACAATCTCTCAAGAAATGATAAAAGCATACGCTTGTGCCCGAAGCCATGCAAATCCCGTAGTCTAGTAGCTACTTCTCCCCCTTTGGCATCGAGACACCAAAAAGGAGAGAAATAACTAAACTAACGTCCCAACCACGGTCTAAGCATCAGACTGCTCAGAAGACTCGCCAGCAGACGTCTCGGACTCTCCCTGTGCCTCATGCTCATCATCAGTGGCCTCATCATCATCCTCCTCATCATCATAAGCAGCCCCGGACGTAGAAGCCTGAGTGACCCGGAGAGCCTCCTCAATGCGCTACCAAGGAGTGCTATCCTCAGCAGACCAAGCAGTGTAGGACTGAGCAACAAGAGGAGTAGGCAGATCACCAGTAGCACCACTCACGTGGTGAAGAATCTGACTCTGGGTGCTAGCCATGGCTGTGTCTCTTCAATAGGCTCTATACTGCTCCTTGTGGATGTCCACCTTCATGCAGAGCACATTATGCTGAAACCAGGAGAGCTTCCTGACATGGCGCATAGTGCTAGAACAAGGAGTGGACGCAGGCTGAGTACTAGTGGAGGGACCTCCCATAGAGGAACCACCCTCAAAAGGAGCATCCTGAGCAGCAGGAGTGGTCTTCTTCTTCCTCTTGATGTACAACTTCTTGACCTTGTGCTCAACCATAGGTAACTCCTCAAACTCCCTCTGCATCGCATGCTTGATGAGCATCATGATGTAAGGACCATAGGGGATGGTGTTTCCACCAACCATAGCAGTGTACAACTCGTGAAATATGATGTCCATAACATCCACAGAGTATGAAGCAGTCGGATCCTCATCAGCCATGCACTCCTTAGCCAGAATCAGAAGGTTGCATAAAGGAGTGGTGAGAGCATCATTATTACCTCCACTTGGCACCAAGAAGGATCTGAAGATACGTACCAGCTGATCATAGAGGGGAAGAAGTCCCTCATTGCCCCCAACAATAAATCCAGGAGCATATAACTCAGCCATGAACACCTCCCTCCGAGGCCTATCCACCTCATGCACACGGCGACCAACAGGAGGATGAGAGCTGTAAGAGTACCCAAGAAGACGAGCAAATCTGGTAAACGAAACCTCACAGGGAGTGGACTCATTCATCCACTTGAGACAGCACACCTGATCATTACTGAACACCAAAGTAGACATAAACTGCATGAAGAGCTGGGTGTTGTAGTTGCACTTGGTCTCCATGAGCTTCACAAGGCCGAACCTCTCAACAATACTCGCGGCATCAGCAAACTCCTCCTTCTCCTTGATAGCAACAAAGTCAAAGGGGTGCATCTCTCGGATAGGGAAACGGAAGTCACAGTAGATATCATCATAAATGTATGACTGCTCCAAGTTCCAGAACCGAGTATCACAATTAGCAACTCGAGGAGCGAGGTAGACATCCTTCTGCCTGAGCACAGAGAAATCCTGGACAGAGATGTCGGTCTTAAAGTTGGGCCGAGCCTTCCTCTTAGGCTTAGAAGAGACCTGCTTGGGGCGCTTGCTAGCACGCCTGTCAGAACCACCACCTGTGAAACAAGACAATAGAAGGATAGCAATAGGAGATGAGTGCACATATGTCAAGCAACGGATGAAAACATGCATTCAAACAATAGAGAAGATTCCAGGTATTAATCTAGGTTCAAATCTAGCAAGGATTATTTGTGAGATGTTCTCGAAAGTTACAGGAAACAGCCGGATATTCCGGTTCAGAACTGAACCGGATATTCCGGTACAACCGGATATTCCGGTTCAATCGTGGACCGGATATTCCGGTACTGCGAAAACAGCACGCAAACAATCTCAATCTAGAGTTTAAAAGTAGATTGGTGACAAGAGAATCTAATCTGTTGTAACTAGCATGCAATGGGTACCCTAGGGAACAATTTCTACCAAGCATTGACAACAAAAACTCAGATCCATGGAGTGGTATGGTTATAGCACCAAGATTCAACGAGATTGAACTTTACCAGAATCCATGGACAACGTTGCTTAGATGGAAACGCTCCCAAGGACGAGGGGAAGCAGATCTGAGCCAAAGCTTGAAGATCCCGCGGAGGAATCGGCCCGGGAGGCCAAGAATCGGTGCGGCGGCGTTTGGGGGTGGAGGAGAGGAGTTGGGGAAGAAAAGGCACGAACTGCCTCTTCCCCGTTCGTCTCCTGGATAAGTCACTTTCGCTGAACCGGATATTCCGGTACAACCGGAAATTCCGATCCAAAACTGGACCGGAAATTCCGGCTGCCTACTGATTCGAAATTTCCTCGTTTCAACGGACGACACAAGTGCTAGAAGAAGATGGCTTTGTGATAGAATGGCTTAGGTTTAGAAACACCGAACTGATAGTAGTACTTATCCCTCTCAAACGTAAGAATCAAACAAACAAAAGACCAATTGAGTGGGATTTTCCTACGAAAGAAGTCTTAGAGGGAAAAAACAAGAAATGCAAAGAAATATCAAATAAAACCCAACTAAGATCCAACTCTTCGAATGAGAAGAGGTTGGTGGCCTAAGCCACCATGTAAGAGTTCATGGTATGCAACCGCGAAGATATATCTTGGGGGCATTGCCATTACTCGTCATTGCAGCTCACACTTCAACATTAGAAATAGAGAGATAACAATGAAATTTTTGCTTTGGGAATAATTGGGGGAGGGAGAACCCAATGTGTTAGGATAACACTCCCCCTATGTCCATGCCTACACCTAAACTCAAACACGTTTCATCTATAGGGGTGTGTGCAAGATCTTCAAGTCAAACTCCTTGAATCAATCACATTTAGTTCATTCCTCAAGAACAAGAATCTTGCATCATCAAGTGGCTTCGTGAAAATATCCGCAAGATTATCCTTGGTGGGCACATAAGATAGTGCAATATCCCCTCTTGCCACATGGTCTCGGATGAAGTGATGGTGAATCTCAATGTGTTTGGTCCTTGTATGTTGCACCGGATTGTATGCAATCTTGATGGCACTTTCATTGTCAGACAAAAGAGGCACCTTATCCAAATGAACTCCATATTCCTTGAGAGTTTGCCTCATCCATAACAATTGAGTGCAAGCACTTGCGGCGGCAATATACTCGGCTTTGGCGGTGGAGAGTGATATGCAATTTTGCTTCTTGGAGGACCAACTCACTAGGGACCTACCAAGAAATTGGCAAGCCCCGGAAGTAGACTTCCTATCATCTTGATCACCCATCCAATCGGAATCCGTGGAACCATTGAGAGAAAATTGTGCCCCCTTTGGGTACCATAAACCAAATCTTGGGGTATGAACCAAATAACGAAAGATCCTATGGACCGCCATTAAATGGCTATCCTTAGGAGCCGCTTGATACCTTGCACACACACCTACTCTCAAAACAATATCGGGCCTATATGCACAAAGATAGAGCAAAGAACCAAACATAGAACGATACAACTTTTGATCCACATCCTTACTCCCTTTTGGATTACGAGATAGGTGGCACTTGACTTGCATAAGATATGTCTTGATCTTAGCATCTTGGAAACTGAACCTCTTGATCATATCTTGGGTATACTTGGCTTGAGAAATGAAAGTCCCACGAGCCAATTGCTTGATCTCAAAGCCAAGGAAGAATTTAAGCTCTCCCATCATAGACATCTTGAACCTGTCAGTCATAAGCTTAGAGAACTCATTATTGAAAGCTTGGTTAGTTGAGCCAAAGATGATATCGTCCACATATAGTTGGCATATGAAAAGCTCTCCCTTTACTCTCTTGGTGAAGAGATTGGGGTCAATCTTCCCAACTTCAAAACCACGATCATCTAACAACTCCCTAAGGTGCTCATACCAAGCACGAGGTGCTTGTTTGAGACCATAGAGAGCCTTGTCAAGTTTGTAAACGTGGTTAGGAAAGTTGAGATTCTCGAACCCCGTAGGTTGCTTAACATATACCTCCTCTTTTAGTGGACCATTAAAGTAAGCACTTTTCACATCCATTTGTTGCAATTTGAAATTATGAGAGGATGCATAAGCAAGGAGGATACGGATGGACTCAAGGCGAGCCACAGGTGCGTAGGTTTCATCAAAGTCAATGCCTTCAACTTGAGTGTAACCTTGAGCAACCAATCTTGCCTTGTTCCTATTGACAATGCCATGCTCATTTTGCTTGTTCTTGAAAATCCACTTAGTGCCAATAACATTGTGGCAATCTTTGGGCTTCTCAACCAATCTCCAAACTTTGTTGCGCTCAAAGTTATTGAGCTCATCATGCATAACTTCAACCCAATCGGAGTCCTCAAGAGCTTCATACACTTTCTTAGGCTCCACCATAGAGATATGAGCTTGATGCTCACAAAAATGTGCCAATTGCCTTCTTGTGGATCTTCGAGCTTGAACATCCTCCAAGACCTTGTTGTCTTGGGCATCAATATGCTTCAAAGCTCTTCTTATCCTTTTGACACGACGGGCTTCGATCTCCTCATTATTGCGAGGAGGGATCACTTGATCATCTTGATCATTTGGGTCCCCATCTTGACCAACTTGGCCTTGATCATCATCATCATCAACAACAACAATATCTTCAACACTTGCTTCAACTTGAGGAGAGGATGAAGAGGATGGTTGATCTTGGCCTTGACCTTGACTCGCATTAGTGAGAGGAGTGGGTACGACTTGCGGAGTCACTTGGTCAATAAGAGGAGGGTCTTGAACATGTTCTTGGTTAGGTGTAACATTTAGCTCCTTGGCTTGTTCTTCTATTGTAGAGGAGGGCTCCACTTGAGTAGAGCATAGTCCTTCTCGAGTCGCCATAAGGTGTCCCTCAATGGGGCGGGAAAATCCCACACCCATCCTTCCTATGGCTTCTTGAGGTATTTCAACATCTACATTAGAAACATGAAATTGCGCCACTTGGGAGCCATCATTTTCCTCGAAAACCACACTACAAGATTCTATGACAACCCGTGAGGCTTTGTCATAGACTCTATAAGTGTGGGATTCGGCACCGTAACCAACAAATATACCCTCAATAGTTTTGGATTGAAATTTAGACAACCTAACACCCTTAATCAAATAAAAGCACTTACAACCGAATACACGTAAGTAGGAGATGTTGGGCTTGTTGTTGGTGAGGATCTCATATGAGGTCTTGTCCAAGCCTTTGCGGATGTAGAGGCGGTTGGAGGAGTGGCATGCGGTGGATATGGCCTCGGCCCATAAATATTGGGGAGAAGAGTACTCCGCCAACATGGTCCTTGCCATATCCAAGAGGGTGCGATTCTTCCTTTCGGCAACACCTTTTTGTTGAGGAGTGTAAGTGGCGGAGTATTGATGACGAATGCCTTCTTCACTAAGAAATTCATTCAATGTATAGTTCTTGAACTCCGAGCCATTATCACTCCTAATAGCCATGATTTGCAAATTGTGTTGACGTTGCACTTCATTGGAGAAGTCGATGATGGTTTGTTGAGTTTCACTCTTGCACTTGAAGAAATAAACCCAAGTGTATCTTGAATAATCATCGACAATCACCAAGCAATACTTATTGCCACCAAGACTTGCCTCGGGCACGGCACCAAAGAGATCAACATGGAGAAGCTCCAAGATCCTCTTTAATGAGATAATAGTCTTGGCCTTGTGCACCGTGTCATGCATCTTCCCTTCAACACACAACCTACAAACGCGATCCTTTGCAAAGGAAACATTTTCTTTTAGTCCGACAATAAGGCCACCTTTGTGAAGACTTTGCAAATTTCTCATGTTGACATGGGATAGGCGGCGATGCCACAACTATCCAAGTCCGCCTTCCCGAAAAGACACATTGCTTGAGTGTTTGGTTGACTTCGAAAAATCCACCACGAACAACTCATTTTCAACATGTCCCACGTGAGCGACGTCAAGAGTCTTGATCCTCAAAAGGACCACAATATCACCATCAAAAAATACGGAAAAACCCATCTTTCCAAGAGAGCGGACGGAAAGTAAATTGTAACCAAGGGATTCGACAAGCATGACGTTCTCGATAGTTATATCGGGAGCCACCACAACCTTGCCAAATCCGGATACCTTAGACTTGGACGAGTCTCCATAAGTGACGGTTGCTTGAATGTCATTTGGTCGCAACTCCGTCACAAGCTCTTTGCTTCCGGTCATATGATTAGTGCATCCACTATCGAGAATCCATTTAGTCCCACCGGAAGCATAGCCCTGCAAGAGATCATTGACTAGAGTTAGGACCCGAGATGGGTCCCTTCATGTTAGCAACAAGGGTCTTTGGAACCCAAATAGTATAGTCAATGAAACCCTCAATAGGACCAACATATTTAGCTTGCACAACACCATAATAATCAACATATAAGAAATGGTGTGGATTGTTAGTTCCCGCGGAGGTGCTACGAGTAGTGTTGTCCCTAATGACACTACTACTCGAAGCTAGATTGTTTGCTTGAGCGGGTGTGCTAGGGGTAGTGTTGTCCCTGATGACAATGCCACCCGAAGCACCATTGTGGTTCTTCTTCTTGTTCTTCTTCTTCTTGTTCTTCTTCTTGGCTACATAGCCAAGACCTTGCTTACCCACTTGTTGCCTTGGAGCACTCAATTGTGGTCTAACAATGACCACATTAGAGCAAGGGGCAACCACTTGTGGGGTAGGAGACACAACCTTTTCAACATGAGGGCCTTTGCCCTTAAGCCTTGCTAGCTCATCCTTCAACCTAGCATTTTCCTCAATAATATTTGCATGATCACAAGAAGAAGTAGAGGTGCTAGGATTGTTAGGTTGATTAAGTTGAGTTTGGAGTTGTTCATGCAACTCTTTGAGGGATGAGTGTTGGCTTTCCAAAGCTTTGTGGGCTTTGGTTAGCTTTTCAAACTCCTCGGTTAGTTTACCATGACCAACCCCAAACTCGACCTTATCCTTTTTAGCCTTTTTATATTTAGCAATAGCAAGATCACGTTCCTTAGTGATGTTAGAGACAAGTTCATTATGAGTTAACTCAATAGATTCAAGTTCATCTTCTAGAGAAACTCTACCATCATGCTCTTCCTCAAGAGTCATAGAGAGAGATGTAATTTCATCCGCATCCCTTCTCTCAATCTCACCTTTCTTCTCAAGAGCATCTTAGGCCTCTCCCAATTGCCTCATGAGATACTCAACGTACTTCTTGGTCTCTCCTTGCATGTTAGACATAAAACGGTCCAAGGAGACCCTTTCTTCTTCTTCTCTAAGACTAGAAAGATGTTCAAGTTCACTAGGGGTCTTAGAGTTGGGGGAAGGTGATACCTCCGTGGCCTTAGCCATGAAGCACTTGGCATTACGTTGAGGAAGATCGTCATTGGGGGATTCAAAGAGAGAGGAAGATGATGGAGTAGAAGCAATAGCTAAAGCGGCCACTTCACTTGTGGTTTCTTCTTCTTCATCACTCCCAGAATCATACTCCTCTTCAGTCAAGAGCACAAACTTGGTGGGAGACTTCTTGTTGAAAGGCTTCTTCTTGAAGTGAGGTTTCTTGTACTCAACCTTGGACTTGTCCATGCGAATGAGATTGCCACTATGGAGCTCTCTATTCTCATAAGGGCACTCCGCGATGAAGTGATGCTTATCTTGACAATTGAAGCAAGACCTCACTTTTTGAGCCCCATCATTTCTGTAGCGAGACCTTGTCTTCTCCTCAACAAATCTCTTTCCCTTGGGAGGATTGCTCCAAAACTTTTGCACGGTGAGAGCAATGAGATCCTTTAGAACGGGATCATAGTCTTGTTCCTTCAAAGGAGGCAACGCCTCTTCTCCTTCTTCTTCATTCTCAACCTCTCTTGACAACACCTTGGCCTTCAAAGCAACGGATGCTCCTTGGTGCATTCCAATGGCCCTAGCACGGTTGTGAAGCGCATTCTTGGTTTGCACTTTGTAGGAGCACATCTCTTTCATCACTTGAGTTGAGGTCATGGAGGAGAAATCATGTCTCCCTTGAATGCTCTTCATGTCCGCGCCCTCAAATGGCATAATGGCAATCATGTACTTCCTTTTGATCCAAGCATCATCAATGTACCTGGCAACAACATTTGAGAAGGCGGTGGCAAGAGTCTTGAGTCTCCGGTACATGTCCACATGATCCTCTCCATCATGCATATAGAACCCTTCGGCCTCACTGGTCAAGGCATCATATCTATTCATTTGCATGCTCTCATTGCCCACAAACATGATGACAAGAGCGTCCCATGTTTCCTTGGCGGTGGAGTATTGTTGGAGATGCGGCATGTGGTTAGGACCCACGGCTTGTTGAAGAATGGACAAGGCGGTGTAGTTGAGTTGGCAATCTACGGCTTCTCTTCTTGTTAAGTTCTTGGGATCAAATGTCTTGTATCCATCACGAGTGATCCTCCAAATATCTATACAAGAAGAGTTCAAGTGAGTCTCCATGTAATATTGAAATTCACGGAAAGAAAAGGCATCAATTTTAGGTGGGTCTCCCCTAGGGATTATATGAGGATGAGGGACGGGGGGATCGGGAGAATATCGTCCTTCAACGGCGTTATATCCTTCCTCTCCACCCGTGCCTTTCTTTGTGGATAGTTCGGCAGAAGCATTTTTAAGTGGATCACCATCTACCCCTTTCTTGGCGCCTTCCGAAGGAATTTCCGGAAGGGAGGATTCGACTACCTCCGGTCCTTTGGCTTTGAGGAGTTGTGCCATTAGTTCACGCAACTCATCAAATTTGGTGTCTATGGATGAGTTCAATGAAGTTCTCAAAGCATTGAGATCATCCATGGTCACCTTGCCAACGGACGGTTCGGTATCCAAATCATCTCCCATACTAAAACTCTTAGGCGGTTAAGCCCGATACAGGAGCCGAGGCTCTGATACCAATTGAAAGTAAAGTATGGGAACCTAGAGGGGGGGTGAATAGGTGCTACGACTAATTTCAATTTTTCTCTTACAATTTGGCTTGACAAGAAGGTAACTTCTCTAGATAGTGCGGCTACGGTGAATTTACCTATATGACAAGGATAATGATAAACACAATGCAAGCTATAAGTAAAGAGAGTGAGGGGACGATATAACCAAAGTGGAGCACACGGAGACACGATGTATTTCCGAGTTCCTCCTTGTTAAGGGAGTACGTCTCGTTGGAGGGGTGTGAGCTCGCCACGAAGGCCTACTCAACGCCACAAAGGCCTCACCCTATTCTCCGATGAACTTCCGCCACGAAGGCCTAGTTCACCTCTCACTATTGAACCCCTTTGAGGCGGGGATCGAATCCTTAACAAACACTTGGGGCACACACCCACAACTTAATTGGGGGCTCCCAAATCTTCTTGAATCACCAACAAGTATCAAGATGCCTAGGTTCTCCACAAGAGGAAACCCTAGGCTAGATCCCTCAAGCTAGAGAGGGGTAAATGAAGAACGGCTCGGTGAAGATGTAGATCGGGGACTTCTCCTTCAATCCTCCAAAGATCTTCAAGATTGGGTGGAGCGATTGGGAGTTATGAGGGATTTGGTGAGTTCTTAAATGCTCATAAATGTTAAGGGGAAGAACTAGATCTTGGGGAAGAAGAGGAGGGGTATTTATAGCCCCTCCTCACAACTAGTCGTTGTGCAGGATTTTGGCACCGGAATATCCGGTCCAAGTTTGGACCGGAATATCCGGTCAGCTTCTGTTCACGAATTCCTGTTGACTTGAACCGGATTATCCGGTTGCCCCTGAATAATCCGGTTAAAATAATCCGGCTCGTTGCTGTGAAGCGCAGGCAATTGTACCGGATATTCCGGCTCCTCCGGAATAATCCGGTACAAATAATACGGCTCACTGATGTGAGCAAATCTTCCAGTCCTTAGCCATTTTCGAGCAACATCACCAACAACCGGAATATCCGGTCCGACATGAAAAATCCGGATCAAATAATCCGGCTCATATCTCTCTGGAAAATGGTCCAGAAATTCCCAGATCGGAATATCCGGCTCCTCCGAATAATCCGGTTCCAAATAATCCGGTTGGGTTCTGTCCCAAATCTCTCAGGCCAAAATTTCACCGACTTTTCGGTGATCGATGCCGATGTTAAGTATAACACCTGCACTCTAAACACCTCGATAAATAATATACTTAGTATTGTTAACTAACACACAAAACACCTGGAAAACGAAATGCACTTTCACACAGGTTGGACTTTCAGCTCCGTGCGGGACGGCGTGCGCTACGCCTCAGTGTCTTTCGCCTACTTCCTGTACCCTATGCCTCTGGCCACCAGTATATAAGGTGGCCTTGCCCTCCCGGGTGAGGGACGTCACAATGAGTTAGATAATTTCCAGAGAGACAGAGAGAGCTCCTTCTTCCTCTATCTAGGAGAGATCGAGGAGCAAGTTTGTAACCCGGAATACCACATATATAAAAGAAGACAGGCAGGAGTAGGGGCTTTACCTCCTCACGGGGTTCCGAACCTGGGTAAACCGAGCGTGTTCCGTGTGTCTTCGATGTGTGCTCTTTAGCGCACTATCTCTCCCCGGATACCAACATCGTCCATCGGTCCATAACTTAAGTCATCCCATGGCATCTGCCGTGACACCACCACGACAGTTGGCGCCCACCGTAGGGCCAGTAGCAGCGCTGGCTGGAATGTCTATCCGGACGGGGTCCCTTCTTCCATCGGGCGAACATGTAGTCTGTGGCCTTGTCCACAGGTTTGGCTCGCTCAACTTCGTCAGCGACAATGTGGGGTGACTTCGGCGGCAAACTGCTACCGGCGGGTTGCTTCTTCATCGGCCTAGGTGCTCATTTGGTCTACGTCACCACTGAGTTCATCCGCGCGTATTCCGAAAGGGTGCACGTGGCAGCAGATCATCTGCGGTCTGAGCGGTCCGCAACCGGCGTGTCGCTCGCCTAGCGGACTGCGTGTAGGTGATAATGACTTCGCCAGCACCTGAAACTAGGAAAGGTGCGGCCGGTGAAACTGATGTCAGTGTTATGGCAACTCGTGCGGTGCACAAGATGTTGGAGAGGCCCGAGAACCATTCGGGTGATGCGGGTCCTTCTACTGCTTCCGCAAGGCCAATTCCTCTTTAGGACATGATCGAGAAGTTGGTTGTGCCGGTGGTTACCGGTACGGATCCGGCACTTGTACAGGCCCAGGTGGAGGAGCAAAGGCAGGACATGCTGAGCGAGGCGGTCGAGATTTCTCGCCTCCGGCGAGAATTCGACATCGATCTTTGTGACTATAACAAGGCACATGGTTTTACTCTAGCAGCAAACACACCTAGTCGCATAGATGTTGTGCGCAACCGAGGTAGAGACCTCGGTGCTGAGATAGCTAGAGATGGTAAAGCTAGAACTAGTAGATCTGCTAGTCTTGTGTCAGCTGGTAAACCTAAGTATAGCTCTCCTGCAAAGAATCTTAGGGCTGCAGAGGCAGCAGCAGCCTAGTTATTTGATTTGACCGGTGAAGCTCGTCGTAGGCATCATGACTGGGCTAATGAGTTATTTTTCGATGCTAACCGGCAAAATGAGGTGTCGCACCCGGACTTATAGAGGATACTCGCAGTTCCGTTGAACAGTAGTGGATTGGATTACGGGGCTTACCGGCACCCGCATCTCTTACGAGTAGGCCAACACACGTATGTGTGACAACCAACCCCTATCTGTTCAGCGTCTACGTAAACCATCCCATAGAAATCAGGATACTACCATTGACGTACTTCATACCATACACACATGGTACGTCAACGGCGTTGAACATAACGATAAAACAACAGATCTCTAAGACACAAAAGATGGAAATAAGTTGCAAATAGCTCTCACTAGAGCAGAGATAGCAAATACAATCATCCAGAGGACACATGTCCCAACATAACATCATTACATCTCAGCGGAAGCATTCAAAGGGTCTGAGTACAGACAAATCCAAATAGGCTTAAGAAGCCGGGAATAAAAAGAAGACGGAGCCCATCCACGATGTCCCGGATCCTGCCCGGGTCCGCTACCTACTCGTCAGCAGCCTCATCAAACTCCACGTAGTAGCCGTCACGGGGATCCTCGTAAGCGTAGTCTGCGGAAACCACAGCCCCAAAGGGGTCAGTACATAAACGTACTGGCAAGCAAGACTCACAGTTCACCAAAATGTAACCCGTCAACACCAAGCACAGATGCCTTGGGTTCAACGGAAGAAAGGGGATATAAAGGATGCTGCAACTGGCTGCACTAACCAACTACAGAACATACTACAACTTCCGGCTATCAGAAAGGGGATAAGATAGCGCATCGTAACCAACTATAGTTAACCACCAAACAAACCCATCCTGGATCTCGCCCCTTATCCAAAGAAGCAATCCGAGGATAACTCACACAGTTGGATTAATGATGGACCAAATTGTTGTGTCAATAAGCTTATTACTAGTCAGGTTATCATTAGTTAGGTGTAAGTTGTTCTGAGTACTTGTTAGCCAGTACTTTCACCAAGTCAACCATAACCGCGGAAAACACGGCTTCTCGAGAAGATTTATCCCTGCAGGGGTGCACCAATTTGGCCGTACACGTAAGAATAACCCGCCAGATGGGAAGGCCTTTCCCACCAAGCGGGGCACTCAACACAACTCAACTCTTCTTCGCATCAAGCCCAAAACACCACGTGCTGTGCGTGCGCGGCTAATAGAGCCCCACGAAGAAAAGGGGACCCTCATAGCACTGGAAGACCACGCCGCCCTAAATGCCGACTACAAAAGTTCCACCCTGGCCTCGGGTTCGTACCTGCATATGCGTGCATCAAATGGAAAGCCCGAACTAAGTGTGGCGATTTGGACGAGATGCGAATCGAATCAAATTGAGGGGGGCGCCCATACACGCTTCCCACATGCGGATAGTGCGCTCATCATGGATTAGTAGACAAGACCCTTTTCCTAATTAGGGTCGACACTAGCAGGCCTCAAAACCACGCCGGGCCTCCTGCCGGTGCCTTATCAGCAAATTATTATTACCTCAAATTAACAGGTTGTTGTTTAACATCGAGCCCCAGAATATAATCAAATATGATAACAGAAAGTAACTGATAACAGACTCGAGCAAAAACAACCCTAAGCATGCTAGTAAGACACGGGCCCAAGCAACGGGGTTATAGGACTGGAGGTGAGGCAATATCAGGTTCAGGGTAACATGTGATAGGTTCGTAACAGAAGCAACGATACATATGGCTAGCAGAAATAGACAACGAAAAAGTATCGGTAACCAATGTTGAAAGGAACACAATGGTTCATGTGAGTGATAACTTGCCTGCAAACTCAGTAGCCTGGTACTGGGCTAGATCCTCAGAAGGGGTGTCGTAAGTATCGTCTGTCTCAACGTCGTCGTCTATCCGAGAAGAAGCAAACAAACAATACAGGAAGATAAACAATCAATATCATG
This sequence comes from Alopecurus myosuroides, assembly GCA_028641055.1. Classification (NCBI taxonomy): domain Eukaryota; kingdom Viridiplantae; phylum Streptophyta; class Magnoliopsida; order Poales; family Poaceae; genus Alopecurus; species Alopecurus myosuroides. The sequence goes on along the minus strand of CM054063.1, from coordinate 112,256,042 downwards.
GCATAGTGCACAATCATGGGATGATGCATGTCAAGTTAATGGATGCATCAAAATAAACTAGTTGACATGGTAACACAATTTAAATGGACACATATGCAATTTTGAGTTGCATATGAAAAGCCCATGAATTTTGGTTGAAACAATTGTTTTCCAATTAACCAACAGGTGAAAGTGGATTAGTATAATGCATGGATGAGGAAAACAACAAAATAACAACCATAGAACCAATTTAAAATAGGGTTTACCAAGTTTGGAATTTTATTTATTAAGTTAGGGAATTTTTTGGTTCCTTAAAGGGATTACACAAATAGTTGTTGTTTTCACCAATTTAAATTGTGCAAAATAAATATAAAAATTCATATTTGAAAAGAACACAAAATTTTAGTTGGATTACATGTTTCAATTATTGAAAAAGGGATTACAATAAATTAATTATGAATTAAACAAGATTAAACAAGTTTTAAATGAATTTAAAACAAGTTTGAATATTATTTGAATTTTATTTGTTCCAAACATAAATTCAAATTCATATTTGAAAAGTTTATACTTTTCTAGTTTGAAAGCATATTTTACATGTTCAAAATAATTTTATTTTGAGCAAGTTATGAATTTAGCAAATTTAAATGATTTAAACAAGGTTTAAATTATTTAAGCAATTTTAATTATTCAAACCATGAAACAAAATTTATATTTGAATAGGTGGTTTGAAATAGCATGGTAAACATTTTTTATTTGCATTGTTTGGATTTAGTATGAATTAGTTATGGAATTATTCAAATTACAAATGAATTGTTTGAATTCAAATTTTGGATGCATTTGGAAAATTCAAAACAGAAAACAAATGTCATAATTAGATAGAAAATTTAATTTAGATCAACACCCATATTTTACTTTTATTATTTGGGGTTATAATTTAAAAGTTATAAGCAATTTAAATTAGAGGACCATTCTGTAATTTTAAAAGGGCTTAAGTTGAAACAGAAAAGGTTGAAATCCTTTTGTTACTCAGCAGTGACTGGACACAGCCACTGACAGAGGGCCTAGGGCACCACGGTGGCCCGCCTGTGCTTGCGTGGCAGCGCAGCCCACTGACAGAGGGGGCCTGCCTGTCAGTGGCTCGCGCAAAAACTTGGTTTTTATTCCGCGGCGCGAGGGCTCGATCCCGCAACCGTGCGCGAGCGAGAGAGGCAGTGCTACCACTGCGGTGTTTCGTCAGTTTTGTCAGATACAGGGTCGCGGTGAGGTTATTGTTTCAACTGCGCGTTAACTGAAATTTCGAGCGCACTCGACTGAACTTTGACAATGCAAACGACGCCGGCGGCGATCAACGATGAGTGGCTGCCGTGCTGCGGTGGGGTGCTGGATGTGTGCGTTTGGGTGCGGTTGTGCTCGCGCAAGCAGGGATAGAGGAGGAGAGGGCTACGGTGGCGTGCTCACCGGCGATGGAGTCGAGCAGAGGCTCGGGGAAGTTCCGGTGGCGGCAGCGACGTGGACGGCAGCGGCGATCTGGACGTCCTCTGCGGCTGCGGTGGTGTCGAGGGGCTCGAGGGAGAAGCGGCGGCTCGATCCCGGTGGTTAGTGTGGACGATGGAGAGCTGCTGCGGCGGCTGCCATCGGAGGTTCAGAGGGGCGCTTCTCCGGCGAGGTTGCAGAGAGAAGGGAGGTGGCAGCGAGAGGGGAAAACGGCGGCGGGAGCTCGAGGGAAGAGGGAGTAGCTAGGCTAGGGCTGCGGCGCGGCCTAGGGCTAGCTTTATAGGGGCTCGGGAGCGAGGACGTCCGTCTGCTCTCGGCGGCGGCGACGTGGCACCATCGGATGTCCTGCCGTACGCGAGGACGACGAGGAACAGAACGGCGAAACGGTACGCGGGCTGGAGAGAAAAGAAAAGGCCGGGCTGCGCGCGGGAGAAAAGGAGAAGGTGGGCTGGGCGCAGCCCAGCGACCCTGGCGCCCGTTTTTTTCTTTTTAAAATTTTTCTCCTCTATTTTTTTTTTTGCAGAAATGAAAATGGAAGAAAAAGGTAGTTTTTAGGGCTAGGAAAAATTGGAAAAAATTATGGTTAGGTTAGTTTTCACCATAGCAACTGAATGCTAACTTTGTTTTCCAAAAAGTTTCAAATTAAAATGATGTTTGTGATTTAATCAAAATTTGAATGGATTTTATTATTAAGTAAACATTAATGAAAACAACCCTTTTAATAGGGTGAACCCTATTGTTAAGTAGAACAATTGAGTTGAATTGTTTTGGCAATTTCCATAAATCCAATTGAGTGCTGTTTGGGATTTGAATTTGAATTTTTGGAATAACATGGGAATTAATTTATTGATTAAAGCCATCATTTTAATAGTTGAACATTATGGAATAAAATGAAAACAATTTGGTTGTTTTTATTTGAACTTTTATTTAAAAGGTTGTAACAGAGAAAGTATGAAATAAATGTTTGAATAATGTTTGAATTTGAATTGTGAAAACAGAGTAAAACAGAAGCAACAAATGGAAAACAAGGTAAAACAAATGCAAACAAATAAAAAACAAATGCAAACAAATAAATGAGCATGATGACATGATGCAAAACTTTAATTAACAAGAAATCAAACATGCTAGGGGTGGTTTTTCATACTTGGGATGTTACAAAACGCCCCCCTTGAAGGAATCGCGCCCCGAGATTCCTACTGAGAAAGAAAAAGGTTCGGATACTTCTTGCGAAGATCCTCTTCGGTCTCCCACGTTGCCTCTTTATCGGAATGATGCGACCATTGCACTTTCAAGAACTTGGTGCTCTTGTTGCGAGTCTTACGCTCGGTCTCATCGAGAATACAAATAGGGTGATCCTCATAAGATAGATCATCTTGCAGTTCAATGGAATCATGATCAACTGCACGATCTGGATCTTTGAAACGCTTCTTAAGCTGTGACACGTGGAACACATCGTGCACCTTGGATAGTTTTTCTGGAAGTTCAAGACGATAAGCATTTTCTGCACGCCTTGAGAGAATGTTGAAAGGACCAATGTATCTTGGTGCAAGCTTTCCTTTCACACCAAAACGATGAGTGCCTCTGAGGGGAGTTACACGGAGATATGCCTTGTCACCAGGTGCATAGATCATATCCATGTGCTTGCTGTCATAGTAGCTTTTCTGACGAGACTGAGCAATCTTGAGATTGTCACGAATGATACGAACTTTCTCCTCGGCTTCCTTAACTATGTCAGGGCCTAAGAGTGAACGTTCACTAGCTCCAAACCAATTGATTGGACTCCTGCATCTGCGGCCATAGAGTGCTTCAAATGGTGCCATGCCTAGGCTTGCCTGGAAGCTATTGTTGTAGGAGAATTCAGCATATGGAAGGCAATCCTCCCATTTCATGCCAAAGGAGATACCACATGCTCTGAGCATATCCTCGAGAATCTGATTGACTCTTTCGACTTGCCCTTGAGACTGAGGGTGATAAGCTATGCTGAACAGAAGTTTGGTGCCCAATGCTTCTTGAAAGCTTTTCCAGAAATGAGAAGTGAATATGCTTCCACGGTCTGAGCTTATTTCCAATGGAACACCATGAAGAGGAACAATCTTTGCTGTGTAGAGCTCATCTAACTGGCTAGCTGAGATCGTTTCTTTGACAGCAAAGAAGTGAGCTACTTTAGTGAGACGATCAATAACAACGAAGATTGCATCGTTGCCCTTCTTGGACTTTGGAAAACCAGTGACGAAGTCCATTTCAATCATGTCCCACTTCCACTCAGGGATTTTTAGAGGTTGGAGTAGACCGGCTGTTTTCTGATGGACTGCCTTAACACGTTGACAAACGTCGCATTCAGAAACGTATTGAGCAATTTCACGTTTCATGCCAGGCCACCAATACAGTGTCTTAAGATCATGGTACATCTTTGTACTTCCAGGGTGAATGGAAAAAGGAGTTTCATGAGCCTCCTTGAGAATAACAGCTTTGAGACTTTGAACTTGAGGAACTGCAATGCGTCCTTCGAAGAACACAGTTCCTTTGTCATCAATTGAGAAGGACTTAAATTTCTCCTTTCCTTGTTTGATGTGTTCTACCATCTTCTTGATTTCAGCATCACGAAGCTGTTCAGAACGAATCTTGTCCTCGAGAGTTGGACTGGCTGTCAAGCTAGCAAGATAGCCTTGAGGAACAAGACCAAGGTTCAGCTTCTGGAATTCTTCATGAAGTGGAGGTTGGCTTTCCATGATCATGAGATTATTGCAATACGACTTGCGACTGAGAGTATCGGCCATAACATTAGCCTTGCCTGGAGTGTAAGAAATGGTTAGATCAAAGTCTTTAATCTTTTCAATCCATCTCCTTTGCCTGAGGTTTAGATCTGGCTGAGTGAAGATGTATTTCAGACTCTTATGATCGGAAAAAATCTCAGTGCGATTACCCAACAAGTATTGCCTCCATTTCTTGAGGGCAAACACAACTGCTGCAAGTTCTAGGTCATGTGTGGGATAGTTTTGCTCATGTGCATTGAACTGACGTGAAGCATAAGCCACAACTTGACGTTCTTGCATAAGAACTGCACCTAGACCTTGGAGAGATGCATCGCAGGATATCTGGAAAGGTTTGGTAGTATCTGGGCCAACCAGAACTGGGGTAGAAGTGAGTTTAGTCTTCAGGAGATTGAAACTTTCATCACATTGTGGAGACCAAACGAACTTCTTGTCCTTCTTCGTGAGATCAGTGAGAGGTTTGGCAATCTTGGAAAAGTTTTGGATGAAACGACGGCAATAGCTAGCCAAGCCAAGAAAACTTCTGACTTGCTTCACCGTCTTAGGAGGTTTCCAATCAACAATTGCTTTAACCTTTTCTGGATCAATGGCTATGCCCTTGGCGGATATGACATGACCAAGGTAAGCAACTTCTGGAATCCAGAACTCACATTTGGAAAACTTGGCATATAGACGATGCTCGCGAAGTTTCATGAGAGTGAGACGAAGATGTTCTCCATTCTCTTCCTCAGATTTGGAGTAGACCAGAATGTCATCGAGATATACCACAATGAACTTGTCGAGGTATTCATGGAAGACAGAATTCATGAGTCTTGAGAATGTCGCCGGTGCATTGGTGAGACCAAAGGACATGACGGTGTATTCATATAGACCGTACCGAGTGGTGAAAGCTGTTTTTGGAATATCTTCCTTTCTGATCTTTATCTGATGGTAACCCATCCTCAAGTCCAACTTTGAGAATATTGAGGCTCCAGCAAGTTGATCAAAAAGATCATCGATACGAGGAATTGGATACTTGTTTTTGATGGTTTTCTCGTTAAGAGGACGATAGTCAACAACGAGTCTCTTTGTTTGATCCTTCTTTGCAACGAACATAGTTGGGCAACCCCAAGCGGAGGAACTAGGTTGAATGTAACCTTTCTCCATGTACATATCGATTTGCTCCTTCAACAATTTCAGTTCAGGAGGAGCTATCTTGTATGGATGCTTAGAGATTGGAGCAGTACCTGGTTCAAGCTCGATCACGAACTCAACTGCTCTGTCCGGAGGCATCCCTGGCAACTCTTCTGGAAAGACGTCAGGGAATTCACAAACCACCGGAACATTTTCAAGTAGAGGTAGAGGTTTAGCATCTAGGGTGTAAAGCTGAACAGAACTTGATTCATTTGGAGAATAGACTATCTGGCCAGAAGGGTGGAACAGAGTTATTGATTTCTGAGCACAGTCAATCGTAGCTTTATTGGCCTTCAACCAATTCATGCCAAGAATGACATCAATGTCAGAATTGCCAAGCAGAATGAGGGAAGCAAGGAATATGTGACCTCCAATTAGGATCTGATTCTCATGACTGATCTTGGAAGTTTGCATAGTTGCTCCAGGGGAGTTTACTACTAGCGGTGAACCCAAACCAATAAAAGGTAGTTTAACTGCTGTCGCAAAGATCTTTGACACGAAAGAATGCGATGCTCCGGTATCAAACAACACTTTAGCTGGGTTAGAGTTTACGGGGAATGTACCGAGAACGATGTCAGCAGCTTCCTCAGCTTTGTCGACCTTGACATGATTCACCCTCGCAGTCCTCCCGACAGGCCTGTTGTTGGAGTTGAAGGCTTTAGCCGGGGGAGCACGCACCATTGCCTGGTTGGTGTTGGGGCGAGGAGGTGGTGGAGGTAGCTGCCTCTGAGTGCACTTGTCAGCGTAGTGCCCCGTCTGCTTGCATTTGTAGCACGTGACGACACGAGGTGCATCTGGCCGTGGCTGCCCCATTGAGAACCTCTGAGCCTGCATCTGAGATGGGTTGGGTGGGCGGGAAGCGAAGCCTGGAGAAGCTTGGGCATATGGAGCCCGAGTGACAGCACCATTTGGCACCCAGATGCGGCGCTTCTGCGGAGGGGTGGTCATGTTGGAGGAGGAACCACCCTCATGCGAGTGCTTTCGAGACTCCTCGAACGCCTTGCGCCCATTTTCTTCATTGAGCGCGGTGTTCACGAGCTCCTCGAAGTCTTTGGCCTTGATGTTGGTGAGGGCGTACTTGAGTTCCGGGTTAAAACCTCGGCGGAACCTTGCCATCTTCTTAGCCTCAGTGGACACCTCATCACCAGCGTAACGAGCGAGGCGATTGAACTCATTCTGATAGCCAATGACGTCCAGCTTGCCCTGCTTGAGAGAGAAAAACTCCTCACGCATCCTTTCCATGAGACCATCTGGAATGTGGTGCTTCAGGAAGGCATCCTTGAAACAATCCCAGGTGATTGGGTATCCAGCTCTCATGGTTTGGTAGTTCTCCCACCAGGTAGCTGCCTGACCCTTCAGTAGGTAGGTGGCATACTTGACTTTGTCTTCCTCAGCAACGTGAGCAATGTCCAGAGCCCTGGCCATCTCCCGGATCCAGTCATCAGCATCCAGAGGCTCGCGTGTTGCCACGAAAGCTCTGGGACCCAGACTCAGAAACTCCTTGATGCTGACTCGTGGAGCATTCTGATTGTTGTCCTGGTTAGCCTGGATCTGGGCCATCTGCGTCACGACCTGAGTCATCTGAGTCAACAGCTCCGTGATTGGCGGTGGCTCAGGCGGGTTGTTCCTTGTTGGCGGCATCCTGAATAGACATGCATTTTAGCACAACAACAGAAACAGAAAGACTTGGAAACCGAAAGAGAGATTATTCCGACGCATGAATAGATAACCAACAGGTACATCATCACATGTTCAAATACATCAGAATATCCAACACACCATAATTGGTTTGAAAGCCAAAGGATAACTAAACATAGCTAAGAATGGATACATCGGCACTCCCATGCTCATCACGCAGGACGGCAGTGAGTAGTACGACGAGGGTTACGGTGAGGAGCACGCCAACGAAAGTAGGTAGAACGACGATCCACATAGATCTGACGTGGTCTGAGAGCGACTCTAGGTGTGGTGAAGTACATAGCGTCGACTCCCTGTGCTCCAAAGCGTGGAATCCCAGTGTAACCAGCACCGAGGTTGAGGAGTGGACCTCTGATCGGCTCGTAACCTCCAGCATCTGGCAGACGACGACCAACTGGCTGATCGAAACATGCAAAGCGCTCATCTCCAACAAAGTCTGTGGTGTACGTCGCCAGACGAGTCAAAGCAAGGTAGAGCTGCTCTCTAACTGAAGCCAACTCCTGAGAAAGTGTGGTGGCAACTGCGTCACTGTGCCTCACAAACTGAGCGGTGGTGTGCAGCCTGGTGTTATCATGCTCGTAGACATCCAGGTTGTCGTAGAGAGTGAAGTGAGCTCCCTCCGAAGTGATGTAACCACAGGGGATGTGGCGATAGATAGAATCGTCAAATCCCCAGTAGTCAGCACGAAGGACGGTGAGACTCACATAAGCTGTCTGCTGCACGGCCATATCCACTGTGGAACCTACTGCCTCGTAGCGGTGGACAACGCTCATGCCATCATCTGACAGAATGTAGACGATAGCCTGGTAGTAGGTCTGGTCAAACTCTCGCTGCTGCTCGTAGACCTGGTACTCTGGTGCCCAACGGAACCCCAGATAGGTAACCATGTCCCTCAGCATCTCCGGATAACCGGCAGTGCTCTCGCAACGAGTCATCCGAACCACCTGCAGGAAGAACCAGAGATCCATCTGCAGATGATCGGGGAAGTTTTGATTAGACGCCGGTAGAGAACTGAAGTGGAAAGCAACAACAAGGTTTCAACGGACGAAAAGGATGTTGAGAAGAACAGGATATCGAAGCAACAACGGGAAACACGAGACCAAAAACTCCTGAGGTACTACGGAAAACCCATCCGGGCTTCTAAAGGATCAATATCTACTGCTCAAAGAATAGAGGATTTGCTTCCGGGGCTTACACGCCTCCGTTCTCAATCATGAGTAGGCAACATGATAAATCATGTCACAACCACCTCCATACCTATGGTCTAGTAGATATAACTATCCTAGAGAAACCAGGATTCGTGAAATCCTAACTTGAAAGTTTAGGTGAGAACAGAAAACAACGTTGCACTTCCTTACCAGAAAAGGGTGGGTGGGTGGGGAAAGAAGAAAAATGGCAGAATTCCTACTCTCACGTTTCATTTTTCCTATATAGCTACAAAATAGTTTCTAGACTCAACAGCGACCAGTAAAAGGGATCCTACAGGCAGACAGGCTCTGATACCATTTGTCGCACCCGGACTTCTAGAGGATACTCGCAGTTCCGTTGAACAGTAGTGGATTGGATTACGGGGCTTACCGGCACCCGCATCTCTTACGAGTAGGCCAACACACGTATGTGTGACAACCAACCCCTATCTGTTCAGCGTCTACGTAAACCATCCCATAGAAATCAGGATACTACCATTGACGTACTTCATACCATACACACATGGTACGTCAACGGCGTTGAACATAACGATAACACAACAGATCTCTAAGACACAAAAGATGGAAATAAGTTGCAAATAGCTCTCACTAGAGCAGAGATAGCAAATACAATCATCCAGAGGACACATGTCCCAACATAACATCATTACATCTCAGCGGAAGCATTCAAAGGGTCTGAGTACAGACAAATCCAAATAGGCTTAAGAAGCCGGGAATAAAAAGAAGACGGAGCCCATCCACGATGTCTCGGATCCTGCCCGGGTCCGCTACCTACTCGTCAGCAGCCTCGTCAAACTCCACGTAGTAGCCGTCACGGGGATCCTCGTAAGCGTAGTCTGCAGAAACCACAGCCCCAAAGGGGTCAGTACATAAACGTACTGGCAAGCAAGACTCACAGTTCACCAAAATGTAACCCGTCAACACCAAGCACAGATGCCTTGGGTTCAACGGAAGAAAGGGGATATAAAGGATGCTGCAACTGGCTGCACTAACCAACTACAGAACATACTACAACTTCCGGCTATCAGAAAGGGGATAAGATAGCACATCGTAAACAACTATAGTTAACCACCAAACAAACCCATCCTGGATCTCGCCCCTTATCCAAAGAAGCAATCCGAGGATAACTCACACAGTTGGATTAATGATGGACCAAATTGTTGTGTCAATAAGCTTATTACTAGTCAGGTTATCATTAGTTAGGTGTAAGTTGTTCTGAGTACTTGTTAGCCAGTACTTTCACCAAGTCAACCATAACCGCGGAAAACACGGCTTCTCGAGAAGATTTATCCCTGCAGGGGTGCACCAATTTGGCCGTACACGTAAGAATAACCCGCCAGATGGGAAGGCCTTTCCCACCAAGCGGGGCACTCAACACAACTCAACTCTTCTTCGCATCAAGCCCAAAGCACCACGTGCTGTGCGTGCGCGGCTAATCGAGCCCCACGAAGAAAAGGGGACCCTCATAGCACTGGAAGACCACGCCGACCTAAATGCCGACTACAAAAGTTCCACCCTGGCCTCGGGTTCGTACGTGCATATGCATGCATCAAATGGAAAGCCCGAACTAAGTGTGGCGACTTGGACGAGATGCGAATCGAATCAAATTGAGGGGGGCGCCCATACACGCTTCCCACATGCGGATAGTGCGCTCATCATGGATTAGTAGACAAGACCCTTTTCCTAATTAGGGTCGACACTAGCAGGCCTCAAAACCACGCCGGGCCTCCTGCCGGTGCCTTATCAGCAAATTATTATTACCTCAAATTAACAGGTTGTTGTTTAACATCGAGCCCCAGAATATAATCAAATATGATAACAGAAAGTAACTGATAACAGACTCGAGCAAAAACAACCCTAAGCATGCTAGTAAGACACGGGCCCAAGCAACGGGGTTATAGGACTGGAGGTGAGGCAATATCAGGTTCAGGGTAACATGTGATAGGTTCGTAACAGAAGCAACGATACATATGGCTAGCAGAAATAGACAACGGAAAAGTATCGGTAACCAATGTTGAAAGGAACACAATGGTTCATGTGAGTGATAACTTGCCTGCAAACTCAGTAGCCTGGTACTGGGCTAGATCCTCAGAAGGGGTGTCGTAAGTATCGTCTGTCTCAACGTCGTCGTCTATCCGAGAAGAAGCAAACAAACAATACAGGAAGATAAACAATCAATATCATGGCATAGTGCACAATCATGGGATGATGCATGTCAAGTTAATGGATGCATTAAAATAAACTAGTTGACATGGTAACACAATTTAAATGGACACATATGCAATTTTGAGTTGCATATGAAAAGCCCATGAATTTTGGTTGAAACAATTGTTTTCCAATTAACCAACAGGTGAAAGTGGATTAGTATGATGCATGGATGAGGAAAACAACAAAATAACAACCATTGAACCAATTTAAAATAGGGTTTACCAAGTTTGGAATTTTATTTATTAAGTTAGGGAATTTTTTGGTTCCTTAAAGGGATTACACAAATAGTTGTTGTTTTCACCAATTTAAATTGTGCAAAATAAATAACAAAATTCATATTTGAAAAGAACACAAAATTTTAGTTGGATTACATGTTTCAATTATTGAAAAAGGGATTACAATAAATTAATTATGAATTAAACAAGATTAAACAAGTTTGAATATTATTTGAATTTTATTTGTTCCAAACATAAATTCAAATTCATATTTGAAAAGTTTATACTTTTCTAGTTTGAAAGCATATTTTACATGTTCAAAATAATTTTATTTTGAGCAAGTTATGAATTTAATAAATTTAAATGATTTAAACAAGGTTTAAATTATTTAAGCAATTTTAATTATTCAAACCATGAAACAAAATTTATATTTGAATAGGTGGTTTGAAATAGCATGGTAAACATATTTTATTTGCATTGTTTGGATTTAGTATGAATTAGTTATGGAATTATTCAAATTACAAATGAATTGTTTGAATTCAAATTTTGGATGCATTTGGAAAATTCAAAACAGAAAACAAATGTCATAATTAGATAGAAAATTTAATTTGGATCAACACCCATATTTTACTTTTATTATTTGGGGTTATAATTTAAAAGTTATAAGCAATTTCAATTAGAGGACCATTCTGTAATTTTAAAAGGGCTTAAGTTGAAACAGAAAAGGTTGAAATCCTTTTGTTACTCAGCAGTGACTGGACACAGCCACTGACAGAGGGCCCAGGGCACCACGGTGGCCCGCCTGTGCTTGCGTGGCAGCGCAGCCCACTGACAGAGGGGGCCTGCCTGTCAGTGGCTCGCGCAAAAACTTGGTTTTTATTCCGCGGCGCGAGGGCTCGATCCCGCGACCGTGCGCGAGCAAGAGAGGCAGTGCTACCACTGCGGTGTTTCGTCAGTTTTGTCAGATACAGGGTCGCGGTGAGGTTATTGTTTCAACTGCGCGTTAACTGAAATTTCGAGCGCGCTCGACTGAACTTTGACAGTGCAAACGACGCCGGCAGCGATCAACGATGAGTGGCTCCCGTGCTGCGGTGGGGTGCTGGATGTGTGCGTTTGGGTGCGGTTGTGCTCGCGCAAGCAGGGATAGAGGAGGAGAGGGCTACGGTGGCATGCTCACCGGCGATGGAGTCGAGCAGAGGCTCGGGGAAGTTCCGGTGGCGGCAGCGACGTGGACGGCGGCGGCGATCTGGACGTCCTCTGCGGCTGCGGTGGTGTCGAGGGGCTCGAGGGAGAAGCGGCGGCTCGATCCCCGTGGTTAGCGTGGACGATGGAGAGCTGCTGCGTCGGCTGCCATCGGAGGTTCAGAGGGGCGCTTCTCCGGCGAGGTTGCAGAGGGAAGGGAGGTGGCAGCGAGAGGGGAAAACGGCGGCGGGAGCTCGAGGGAAGAGGGAGTAGCTAGGCTAGGGCTGCGGCGCGGCCTAGGGCTAGCTTTATAGGGGCTCGGGAGCGAGGACGGCCGTCTGCTCGCGGCGGCGGCGACGTGGCACCATCGGATGTCCTGCCGTACGCGAGGACGACGAGGAACAGAACGGCGAAACGGTACGCGGGCTGGAGAGAAAAGAAAAGGCCGGGCTGCGCGCGGGAGAAAAGGAGAAGGTGGGCTGGGCGCAGCCCAGCGACCCTGGCGCCCGTTTTTTTCTTTTTAAAATTTTTCTCCTCTGTTTTTTTTTGCAGAAATGAAAATGGAAGAAAAAGGTAGTTTTTAGGGCTAGGAAAAATTGGAAAAAATTATGGTTAGGTTAGTTTTCACCATAGCAACTGAATGCTAACTTTGTGTTCCAAAAAGTTTCAAATTAAAATGTTGTTTGTGATTTAATCAAAATTTGAATGGATTTTATTATTAAGTAAACATTAATGAAAACAACCCTTTTAATAGGGTGAACCCTATTGTTAAGTAGAACAATTGAGTTGAATTGTTTTGGCAATTTCCATAAATCCAATTGAGTGCTGTTTGGGATTTGAATTTGAATTTTTGGAATAACATGGGAATTAATTTATTGATTAAAGCCATCATTTTAATAGTTGAACATTATGGAATAAAATGAAAACAATTTGGTTGTTTTTATTTGAACTTTTATTTAAAAGGTTGTAACAGAGCAAGTATGAAATAAATGTTTGAATAATGTTTGAATTTGAATTGTGAAAACAGAGTAAAACAGAAGCAACAAATGGAAAACAAGGTAAAACAAATGCAAACAAATAAGAAACAAATGCAAACAAATAAATGAGCATGATGACATGATGCAAAACTTTAATTAACAAGAAATCAAACATGCTAGGGGTGGTTTTTCATACTTGGGATGTTACATGAGGCCTTTCATAAGGCAAATCCAGGTGCAGGTCCATCTCAGGTAGTTCATTCCAATGGAGGCAAATCTGATGGACAGGCCTCTTCTCCCCATGTTGGTGAAGGGCGTGCCCGGAGTGTGAATTCTAGCAAGTAGATTCAGGCGTATGATCCGGCATAGAAACTAGCCGGTCAGGCCAATGGTGCTCAAGCCAGTGCCGGTGCGGGTAATGCCGGCAAGGCCATGTCAGTCAAGGCGGTCGTGGTACCAGCCGAGTTCAGCCGGCTATGTATGATTGTAACCGAGATATCCCACTTCGGTATCCGGCGCTGAACCCGGGTCAGCAGCAGCCTGGTGTCGCACATGCTGTTCAGCATGAGGGAAATGTTCCCATGGATAATCGATATGATGATGGTTACACGGCTATGGAGAGAGCCGGATATCCGAGATATGAACAACTGATGAATGAGGGAGCACTTGCTGCTCGATTGGGACCTCGTGCATTGTCGGCACATGATGTCCGCAACAAGCTTGACATAATCTTTCTGTCTCAGATGTTGTATGAGCAAGGACTTCCTAGAACTCCATGTTTTGGATCCCTGATCATGAGAGAGCCACCAGTCCCGAAGTTCCAGCTCGCCCGGGGTACAAAGACATATGACGGCAGCACCAAGCTAGAGGATTGGTTGAATGACTATGTCACAGTGGGGGAAATCGCTGGGGGAAATCGCCATTGGGGGGTTCGGTTTATTCCGCAGATGCTGGAGGGTCCAACCTAGATCTGACTGAATAATTTTCTGGTGGACAACATTGACTGCTGGTTGGATTTCTCGGATGCTTTCATCAATAACTTCACCAGCACATACCGTAGGCCGAATCGTCCTCAACAACTCTCCATGTGTCCGCAAAGAGAAGATGAAACTGGCCGAGATTACCTGACAAGATGGAGCACCCTGCGCAACTCTTACGAAGGGGTGATTGAGTCACAAGCTACTGCTTGGTTTGGTCAAGGGTGCTGACATGTAGGGGCACTATGTTGTGGCAGAGATTGCAGAGGGAGATGCCGACTACTCTGGCCAAGACAATCAAAGTGACCGACATGTATGCATCGGGTGATCCGACTCAACCTCTGTTGACCTTGGTGGAACTAAGTAAGAGGTATTCGGGCAATGATGGTGCTGGATCTTCCAGGAGGCATGACCATCAAGATTACTAGAACAAGAGGGGAGAAGACATGGATTTTCGATATGGGTCAAACCATGTTGCTGCCGTTGATCCGAATCAACCTGATGCCGGCAATAGCCAGCGCCAGAAGAACACTGGGTCTCAATGGGGGCAGAACCAAAGCAACAAGAAGCAGTGGACGGATCAGAAGAAGCCCTCGGATAACCAGGAGAGATTCACTTTCGAGATGATGAGAGATGGGCTTTGCATCTACCACACCCGACATCCTAGCAGGCCGGCTAATCACACTACCCGAAAATGCAGCTGGTATGACCGGATCAAGAGAGAGGGAGGAAATCCTTTACCTTCACCTCCACCACTGCCGCTTACGAGTGCTAACACTCAAGTCTTGAATGCACCCCAGGCCTGCGGATAACTGGAGAAGGCCGGAGAATGTGAATCAAGTGACCAGGAAGCCAACAACAACAACTACTACAACAACAATGCCGGCGGCAGTCGCCGGAATGAGTATCAAGAGCACCGCCAGAGCTACATGGCCTTTGTGGCCGAACCTGATGACAAACAGAGCCAACATCAGCATGCTATGAAGGTAAATGTAGTCATGTCGGCTGTCCCCAAGTTCATGTACTAGTCAGAGGAGGATATCACTTGGACCTAGGCGGATCATCCCAAGGTCATGCCTAATCCCGGAGGTTATGCACTAGTGGTGGACCCGACATTCATTGGGCCTGACATCAATGTAAAGTTCACCCGGGTTCTCATTGATAATAGGAGCAACATTAAGATCATGTACAAAGATAAGATGATCAAGTCGGGCAGCACCGAGAACATGATACAGCCCAGTCGGACTACCTTTCACAGTATTGTATCTGATGTATCTTGTGCGCCCATGGGCAAGGTCAGGGTGGATGTATTGTTTAGCACCCGAGATAACTGCCGCACTGAGAGCCTGCAGTTCAAGTTGGTTGACCTCGAAAGCTCTT
Organism: Alopecurus myosuroides; assembly: GCA_028641055.1. NCBI lineage: Eukaryota > Viridiplantae > Streptophyta > Magnoliopsida > Poales > Poaceae > Alopecurus > Alopecurus myosuroides. The sequence continues at coordinate 112,240,780 of CM054063.1, read as the reverse complement.
ACCATGCCTTACTCGGCAGGCCGGCATTGGCCAAGTTCATGGACTCTACTCATGTGACCTATCTGAAGATGAAGCTGTCGGGTCCTAATGGTGTGATCACCATCTCGGGTGACTACAAGCGCTCTATGGAGTGTGCTTCAGCTGGCTCCCGTTTGACCGAGTCTCTGGTCAGTGCTGCAGAGAATAAGAGGATTCATGAGGTGGTGGCATTGGCGCAGTCTACGCAACTTGGTATGTCGAGTATGACTAACCCGCATTAGAGCACCACATTGTAGGTCTCCAAGGAGATCAAGAAGGTGCAGATTGACCCGGAATTCCTAGAGCGTGTCGCCATCATTGGTTATGGGTTAGAGGACAAATAGGAAAGCGAGCTCATACACTTCCCCCGTGAGAATCAGGACATCTTCGCATGGTCGAATCAGGACCTGCCAGGTGTTCTGAGGGAGTTGGTTGAGCACTTGCTGCATGTGAGACCGGATGCAAAGACGGTGAAGCAACCTATGTGGAACTTAGTTGTAGAGAGAAGGAATACAATTGGAGACGAGATAGCAAGGCTACTAGCAAGTGGATTCATCATGGAAGTGTTGCACCCGGAATGGTTGGCTAACCCGTTCCTGGTAGAGAAGAAGAAGGATGACCCAAATGCGGCCATTGTGCGGCGCATGTGTACTGATTACATGAACCTGAACAAGGCATGTCCTAAAGATCCATTCCCCTGCCTCGGATCGATCAAGTGATCGATTCCACTGCCGGGTGTGAGTTGTTGTCGTTTCTAGATGCTTATTCTGGTTTCCACCAGACACCTTTGAACCCGGCTGATCAAAAGGACTTCCTTTATTACCCCGTACGGGGCTTATTGCTATCGTGTCATGACATTCGGCTTGAGTAATGCTGGTGCTACTTATCAGAGATGCATGCAGAAATGCTTAGATGAGAAAATTGCCAAAAATGTGCAGGTATATGTCGATGACATCGGCATCAAGACCAAGGAGAAGAACACTCTATTAGATGATCTCCGAGAAACATTTGCAAACCTGAGGAGATTCCGGTTGAAGATGAACCTGGCCAAATGTACATTTGGTGTGCCGGCATGCAAGTTAATCGGTTTCCTCGTGACTAGCCGAGGTATCGAGGCCAACCCGTCCAAGATCAGTGCTATAGAGAGCATGACCCTGCCGAGATGTCTCAAGGATGTGCAGAGATTCACTGGCTGCCTGGAATCTTTGAGTCGCTTCATTGGAAGAATGGGAGAGAAAGCATTGCCCCTATACCAGCTAATGAAGAAGGCAGAAAAATTCGTCTAGACACCTCAGGCTGACTCAGCATTCCACGATTTTAAGAAGATGTTGAGTTCTGGACCAATACTGGCCTCATCACTACCCAAAGAGTCGATGTTGCTCTATATTACAGCTACCAACCGAGTTGTTAGTGTTGTGGTAGTGGTAGAGCGAGAGGAGGAAGGAAAATCAGTGCAGAGGTAGTATACTATCTCAGCGAGGTAATCTCCAACTCCAAGCAAAATTACGCCCACTATCAAAAGATGACATATGGTGTCTACATGTCGGCCAAGAAGCTCAAGCATTATTTCCATGAGCATCCAATGACGGTGGTGATTGCAGCCCCTATCTCGGAGATCAGTGGAAACAAGGATGCAAGTGGCCGGGTAGCCAAGTGGGCCATTGAGCCGGCCTCCTATACACCTCTGTATGCAAGGAGGGATTCCATCAAGTCTCAAGTGCTGGCTGATTTTCTGGTACCTGACTCCAACTTCTGGAGAATGCATTTGGATGGCACCAAGATGAAAGATGAACTGGATGCCAGGGTAGTTCTTACCTCACCCAAGCAAGATCAACTGAAGTATGTATTGCAAATCCATTTTGTTGCATCCAATAATGTGGTCGAATATGAGGCATTGGTCCATGGGCTTAAAGGTAGCCAAGGCGATTGGTATTCGCCGAATAATGTGCTACGGCGATTTGGATCTTGTGGTCCCGCAAGCATTTTGCAATTGGGCTGCATTGGATATGACCATGGCATCATACCGACTTCATGTGCAGATGATATTTGGGTACTTTGATGGGTGTGAGTTTCACCATGTGCGCCGAGTAGAGAATGAGGCAGCCGACATACTGTCAAAGTTGGGTTCATCCCGGGAGGCTATCATACCCGGTATATCACTAGAACATCTTCGGAAGCCATCCATCAAGCCCTCACTTGAGTCCGAGTCAATCTTTATCCCGGCGAAACCGGAATCAGAAGTTGTCCCGGTGGATGTGGATGTGGGGTGCATTTGGGAGAACTCGGGGATTTCTTGGGAGAACCCAGTGACTGTTCTGGCAAACCCGGTAACTACCCTAACAAACTCGGGGACTGCTCACTTAAACACGAGGACTTATTCAGCTTATCTCTCTATGTCGGATGCAGCAATGTCGGTTGAAGCTATGGAAATTGATGAGCCTATCTTCGCTCCTCGACATGTGCCAGCATGGGCCCAGCCAATAATGGTGTATATGGTCGATAGTATCCTTCCGAGTAATGAGGTCTCGGCCAGGCAGATACAAAGAAGATCCAAGGGCTATACCATCATCAACAATGAGCTGTACAAGAGAAGTGTGACATGTGTGCTCCAGCGCTGCGTCGAACCAGGAGAAGGGGAAGAGATCCTCCGGGATATCCATCAGGGAGAATGTGGCCAGCATGCATCCTCCAGGGCTCTAGTAAAAAAGGCATTCCGGCATGGACTGCTTTGCAACAGGCAGAAGATATTGTCCGGAAGTGCAACGAATCCCAGATAATGGAACCAACTTTGCTGAAAGAGCTTTTGCGCGATTCTGGAGAGGGAAGATGATCAGACTCGACATAGCGTCGGTCGCACATCCGGAGTCCAATGGGAAAGTTGAAAGGGCTAATGGGATGGTTCTATCCGGGATAAAAACCCCGGTTGATTGAGCCTCTGCAACATACTATGCTTTGTTGGCTGGATGAGCTATCAGCAATACTGTGGAGTCTAAGGACTACCCCGAATCGCTCCACTGGCTAAACGCCATTCTTACTTGTATTTGGAGCAGAAGCGGTTCTGCCAACCGACATAGAGCATGACTCACCAAGGGTTACTCTGTATATAGAGGCCGAGATAAAAGAAGCTCGAGAGAATTATGTTGATTTGCTCGAAGAAGCACGAGAACTGGCATTATCCAGAGCAGCTGTATATCATCAAAATCTCTGGCACTATGATAGCCGGAAAGTGAATCCTCGGGGTGTTCCGAGAGGGAGATATGGTGCTTAGGCTCATGCAGCGCACAGCCGGGATGCACAAGCTATCTCCTCCATGGGAAGGGCCATTCATTGTGAGCAAGGACCTGCATACTGATGCCAACTATCGTATAGATGCTCAGGAAAAGGAGAGGAACAAGAAGGACAGATCCAGAGAGGAAACCAAACCCATAGAGGAACAATGTATGTATATGGTACCGAGTTATGAATTTCCGAAACCCCACGGAGGAACCAGGGGACTGCCTTTTGCCTAACCCTTTAGTTCCTACTCGTCCTCGGGTAGGTAAACGATAAAACACAATAACTTATGAGGTGACATGCTACTAACATAAACTTGATCATAAAAATGTAAAAGGATATGTAACCTAAGATCATAGAACCTTTAACACAAACATGATAAGTAGAACTTTAATAATAAAGCATAGCAATCACTTTGCATCATGAGAAGTATCTCAAATAAAAGATCATGAATAACAATGCAAAGAAAGATATATGTTTGTTTCAAGTATAGAGAAAGCATGGCAAAGTGATATTTCGCTAGTCCTTAAGAGTGGGGCAAAACATAAATGCCAGGACACCTTCAAAGTTCATGAGGAAGACTAGAAAAAATAATTTGAGAACAAACAATAACACATAATGAATCAATTAATAATGTTTCTGGGACAAATGCACATAAAACTCAGAATGGCAAAAATGCTCTCTCAACTGTGTAGAAAGTTAGAAGATGGAGACTTAACAGAAAAGTAAAAGAAGGGCCCTTCGTAGAGGGAAGAAGGGATCACTCATGTGCTAGAGCTTTTTTATTTTATTAAACAGAGGTATTAAAATTTTGACACTGAGTGTCTATATTTTGGGAGATGTATGCTAATGTCAACGAATGGTAAACAGAAAATACAGTACGTCACAAGCCAACTGGATTCACAAGAGCGGCTCCCATATGAAGGACCCATCTGGGTAGAAGGTCATCCCTGTTTCTCTTTTGTTTACACAATTATGCTTTGACTGATAAATCAGGGGTAAAAATAGTGAAGAGATTTTGTGAGTATTAATTTGGGGCTGGGCGCCCCGCTGCCAGCTCTTTTATCATTTGGATAAGCGGATGAAGCCACTAGTCCAGGGTGTGAAATCCAATCAACAAGTGAGATAAAGATTCTCTATTTACGTCCTCATGAGCAAAAACAAGAACACAAAACAAGAGTAATTTTTGAAGGTTTTAAAGGTAACACATGAGCAATTTACTTTAGAGTGGCAGTTAAATACCACATGTAGGTTGGTATGGTGGACACAATGGGAAAACTTGGTTTTAGGGAGTTGGATGCACGAGTAGATCTCATACTCACTACAGGTGGAGGCTAGCAAAAGACTGGGAGCGACAAATCAAGAGAGCGTAAGACCCATAATCATGCATAGCGACATAAACATAATTAATTAAAGCATAAGAGGTATCACAAGTTAAAAAAACTAAATGATCATAGAGGCTATTAGTGACTGGTTGGTAGTCATAAACATGGTGTGAGCATGCGCCAAGTTAACCAAATAAAACATTCGAAAGAGAATACCATAAATTTATGCTTCAACATGACAAGAACAACTCATGAATCTTTCAATGGCACATTAAACACTCTAAGCTATTTGAGGCTAATCATGCTACTCAATAACCGCAAGGCTTTAAAATTAAAATAACATCGAGCATGATATGAAAATGTTCTAGCCAAAGTCTATACAAGCTTCTACTTGCACCATTAAAAATTCTATTTCATGCAGCACTTTCTTTTCCCAACAAGCACCATACAAGATATGTTTTAACAAAAAATACTCTTCATGATATAGCAAGAAAACATGAGAGCACTCAATAACACTACTAAAACTAACAGCTCTTATAAGAGATGCATGCAAAACAGGAGCTAAATAAATGCAGCAGCTAGACAAAGATTAAGAATACAAAGTATTCCCATGTAAAAGCGGAGCGTGTCACCGTCCAATAAAACAATGATGGGGTCCAACCAAGCTTATTGCAAAAATAAGTACAAACTGAAAGCAAAAAATAAAAGACGCTCCAAGTAAAGCACATAAGATGTGACTGAATAAAAATATAGTTTCACTAGAAGTGACCTGATAATTTGTTGATGAAGACGGGGATGCCTTGGGCATCCCCAAGCTTAGACGCTTGAGTCTTCTTGGAATTTGCTGGGATGTACCACCGGGTAATTTCCAAGCTCAGGATCTTCACTCTTCTTGATCACATCATATCATCCTCTTCTCTTGACCCTTGAAAACTTCCTTCACACCAAACTTCTCACAATCTTCATTAGAAACGTTAGTGCAATCGAAATAATAAATTCACATGGTTCAGTTTCAACTCAAGACTAACACTCAAAAACACATTAGCTACTGTCACAACTTCTTTTAAAACTCTTTTTCTCAAAAGAACACCAAAATAAAGAGATTAAGATGCAAATGCAATTATTGGCAGAAATCTGTCAAAATAGGACAGCAGGTAAAGATGATTTTTTCCAAAATATTCTGTTGCTCAAATCAAAAAGTGGTAAACTAAGAAATGTTGCGTATATAGCCCAGGATTACACAAAAAAACTCAGGTCATTTTGAATTTTTGTGATTTTATACTAAATTAACAGTGGACAGCAGAAATCCGTTTCCTGCGTAGAAATCCGAAATAAAGTCTCAACTTTCCACTAGAGGCTTTACTTGGCTCAACAAAAACACAAAAGAAAAGATACATAGGGGTTGCTAAGGAAATAGACAACACCCAGGGGCAAAGAAAACAAAGGAAAACGGGTTGAAAACAGAAAAATAAACGGGTTGTCTCCCGATAGCACTTTTCTTTAAAGCCTTTCAGCTAGGCATAGAAAGCAACTCAAGTATTTTCAAGTGAAGAAGCATCAACATAAAGCTTAGAAATCTCCTCGACAATGAATTTTATTTCATCTATAGAAGTTTTAGATGTCCATTTATCAGCACTTTTAGGAACACTGCTTTCATCAAATGGGTTTGCAGGAACAATCCAATCAAAATTCTTTTCTAGAGTTTCATGTATTCCTACAAATTTAAAGGGTATTGGTATTTTAATTTCCTTATAATTGGATTTACCACGTGTGCTATTAACTTCTACACATGATCCTGACATCTCAAATCGTTTAAAACTTTTCTAGCCTCAATGGCAACATCCCTAAATTCTTTGAACAAAGTTTCTAGAATAAACTCTTTTTTTCCGCTTTCCTTAATGTTATCAAGGTTGAGGAACATTTGTTGCATTATGGGATTAAGGTTAACAAACCTAGCTTCCAGCATACGAACTGGAGATGCTAAAGCGGTTTCATAATCTGGAGCAAGTTCAGCTGAGGATCTATCCTCAAATTCTTTGTGCTTACTAACATAATTAAAGAACTCTCCAATATTATATTTCCCAATTATATCACCGCTACCTATTGATACATATTTCAAGGTAAACTTGGGTAGAATCATGATTAGAGATTAAACTAAGAGCAGAAAAGCAAAAATAACAACTATGAAGTAAACTATTTTTGTGTGTGTTTTTGATGTAAAGAAGCAAAACAAGACAAAAATAAAGACAAGACAATAAACAAAATAAAGAGGTTGAGAGTGAGAGACTCCCCTTGCCAGAAGACTTCTTTCTCCCTGGCAACAGCCCCCAAAATTCCTTAATGCTGGCAATGGCGACAGAAATTCCTTGCAGAAATTCCTGTGTGTTGGGAACCCCAAGAGGAGGGTGTGATGAGTGCAGCGGTAAGAATTTCCCTCAGTTAAGAACCAAGGTTACCAATCTAGTAGGAGAAAGAGGATCTTCGGAAGGTTGATGCCACTAACGGTGGTGATGACTCACCAGTGTCAGCAACAACGCGAAACTTGCACACAACACAACCAAAATACTTTGTCCCAACGGTACAGTGAGGTTGTCAATCTCACCGTCTTGCTGAAAACAAAGATTAGACGTATAGTGTGGAAAATAGTGTATGCTTGAAGTAAGTAAAGAAAGAAGGAAATTGTAGTGGTTTGTTTAACAGTGTAGGGAAATGGACCGGGGTTCATAGGTTTAATAGTGGTGTCTCTCCATAAAAGATAGCATGTTGGGTGAACAAATTATAGCTAGGCCATTGACAAATAAAGGTTGCACCGTAGTGCACATTCATGACATGATGACTACTATGATATTTAGTGCGGGCATCACAACAATATACATAGACCATAATCCAACTGCATCTATGACTAATAATCCACCCTCAGGTTATCATCCGACCCCCCTTAGGTATTAAGTTGCAAGCAACCGATAACTGCATTAAACAAAGTGGGTAATGTAAGCAATGATTATACACGCGGGCACTCTCACCGCTGTCTTCTCCCTAATGGCAACATTACGTCCTCCCCCGTCACGTTTCTGTCACTCGAGCAAGGCGAAAAGGAGGCTTGAACCCACTATCAAGCATAAATACTCCCTCTTGGAGTCACTAGCAACTACTTGGCCAGAGAAACCACTAGCAACGGAAAGCATGCAAGATAACAAATAACATATGCAATAAAGACTATAATCAACTTGGCATAAGTTCAATATTCATCGGATCCCAGCAAACACAGCACATAGAGTTACATAAGATCAATCTCGATCATGTTAGGCAGCTCACGAGATCTAAACATGGAGGCATAAGAGGAGGAGACAACCATCTAGCTACTGCTATGGACCCATAGTCCAAGGATGAACTACTCACGTATCACTCCGGAGGCAGGCATGGTGATGAAGAGGCCTCCGGTGATGATCTCCTCTCCGACAGGGTGCCGGGAGACAGCTTCAGACCCCCCTGATCTAGGGTTGATGACGACGGCGGCTGCGGAACTTTTCGGGATATTTGATCAGGTGTTTAGGGTTTTCCTTCCGGGGGAATAAATAGGCGAAAGGGCAAAGGCGGTGGAGACCTGGGGGCCCCACACCACCCCCTGGCGCGGCCAAGGGGGGATCGCCACCCCATGGTGTGGGCCCCCTGGTGCCCGTCTTCGACTCCTCTTCGGTCGTCTGGACGCTTCCGGGGAAAATAGGAACTTCGGGATTTGTGGGGTCCATCTCTGAGAATATTTCCACAACAAATTCTCTGAAATCAAAAACAGCAGAAAACATGGAACTGGCACTTGGAATCTTGTTAATAGGTTAGTCCCGGAAAACGTGTAAAAATGACATAAAGAAGGGAGAAAACATGTAGCAATTGGCATAATATCATCATGGAGCATCAGAAATTATAGATACGTTGGAGACGTATCACCCTTTCTGTGTGTATTTTCTGTCTTTACTTCCTGTTTTGTATGTCGGTTGGCTATGTCGGAAATTCCTATGTCAGCCTAGTATTGTGTCTAAACCTAAAGGCCAACTCTTCGACTCGGCTGTTGTCCGAAACCCGGCTTCATGGCTAGCAAGATAGGCTCATCAATATACATGAAAAACAACCAAGGAAAAAAAAACTAGCGAATCAACATATCTTTGTTGCTCCTTTTTTGCCAAGTGTCCAATGGTTCTATATCTTTTCTCAAAATTGTGAGTACTGTAAACTCGGTTTTAAAAGTCTTGTGACTCGACTGTCAAAAAACCACAAGTGGTAGACAAGAGCTGGGATGAAAAAACTTAGTGGACACGAGAATAAATTCGGGGACTCGATTTAAGACGATCCGGCATTTAGCCAGTCTCGTTCAAGCAACAAATAACTTAGAAGTTCCAAAATCTTGAATATTCATTACATCTGCTCCCGGCATCCCGGGGATTGAATGATCTAAAATGTTTGTAGTAAAACTAAACCGCAGCACTGGAGCTAGTCGGATGACCATGGGCATCACTCGCAGTGCCGGTCGGAGGAGCAGGCGCAGTATCAGAGTCGGTCCGGACTACTGTGTCGGCAGCACTCTCGGTCGTTGCAGCAACATTAGACTCGGAGTTGGTATTCGGAGGAGCTTTAGCTTCGATGTTGTCATCGACTTCTTCCGATTCTTCGTCGTCCTCAGAGTCGTCATCTTCATCCTCGGATTCCTCGCCCTCTAGAGCCTCGATGAACTTCTGAGTCTCGGCATATGAAGCGAGTGCATAGGATGCATCCTTGCGGCGCTGAATAAAGTTCAATTTGGTGGTCTAGTGTGATCCGGTACGCATGGTTCTGAGGACATTGAGGTCAATGCCCTCATACCATGACAAGATGAATGTCAGTGCTTGATCGGCTCCACCTCGGGCAAAAGATGAGCACCACTCTCGGATCCGCTTCCCTGCGCCCTGGAGGCATTTTGCCAATTCACTGACTACAGTGGGGCCTTAAGAACCCGGCCAGAGGACGCGGTAAACTCGGATGGCAGCGTCGAGCAGGTCAAGCCCAATTGTTTTGAGCGGCAAAATCCGTGCCTTGAGTGCTACTAAGTGATCTTCATGAGTCAATTCTTCCGTAACAATGGCCCCGAGCTTGGCTCTCCTCTCCTGGGCCTTTTGAACCAAGTTGGAAGCAGCAGTTTTAGAATGGGGAAAGTTCTCTATAAAGAAGGCTGTCAGAATCAAAATAAGTTCAATGTCAGCGTCTAATGTCGGCAAAAACAAAGAAGATGGAAAATACTCACTTTTCATGTCCAAGTTGATCTTCTCGAGATATGACAACCCCTTGTCGGTATAAGACTTCAGCACGTCCAGCTCAGTCTGAAGTGAGGTGGTGCAGGACTCGGATTGAGAGTATTTATCCTTAAGTTGCTAGATCTCCTCCTCCCAGCGGGTCTTCTCGGCGGAAGTGGATTCCTCCATCTCGGCCTTCTCCTTTTTGACTGCAGCAAGCTCGGCCTTTAGCCGGGATACTTCATCACGTTTAGTCTGGAGCTCAGCCTTGATGGTAGTTTCCAGTTCATTTAGCTGTTGGGATAACTCCGAGACTGTGAGGTAGTCTTGGTGGCATTCAGCGAAGGCCTTCTGCTCACCTGCACTAAGACAAATGAGTTAGCAAGAAATAAAGTATATGAATGCAGAACACAAGTGCATAAAGTGACTTACTCTCGAGTGCCAAGACCTTGGTCACTAATTCGACCACCTGCTCCTCCAACACGGCTGTATCAGCCAAAAGGAGAGAAAAGTTAGCGAATCGATGCACTTTCAAGCATACTCGATATGTCGGTGGCCAAAGCCCTACCTTTGCTCGTTAGATCTGCTCGCAAGCGCTTGTTGTGGTCGCTCAGATCTTGATGCTCTGAGAGCAGTTTCTGGAATAGCCTTGCCCGAGTCTCCGTGCAGACCTGGAAAGAAGAAGAGTTATAAAGATTCGCGGCGAGTAATTTTAACTCAGTTGAGCATCAATTACTCAACCCGAATCATGGGGACTGGGTGGATGTGTATTTATCTCGGAGTCTTAGCGTTGTCTACTCGGTGTATTGTGCAAAAACTTAGAAAGGTTGAAGAAGGAAAGGCACTTACCCGGGATGTTATCTCGGCATCTCTGGCCACGGTATTCAAGACATGCATCTTTTCAGCAAGTGTGCTTGAGCTTGCAGAAGGCATGATGGTCACTTCAGCTATATCGGCGTCGTTCCAGTCAAGCGATAATGCTCCAGTGAACCTAGGCTCTTCCCATTCAAAGTGCCGGATATGAATCTGACACTATCAATCCTGGCTTCCAGGTCAGTCGGGGCAGCACCTAGTCCTTGGTGCGATATGACTTGACGCTCGGGATTAATCTGTATCCCGACGGTGGAGGTCTTTTTCTTCTGCACTGGCCTAGGCTCATCATTTGCTAGCCCCTTCCCGGTATCTGGTGCTAGACCCTTCTTCTGTTTCGGCGCTGGGGCCTCCTTCGGCTGCGAAGGAGGAGTTGGTATCGGCTGGGCCGATGGTGGATGTTGTGTTGGTGATGGCGATGTCTGTTGCTGCTACTGGGGTAGTTGCTGCTGTGGTGGCTGCTATTCTACTGGCTATTGCTCTGCTGGGGCGTGCTGCTGTTGTTGAGTTTCCTCCGGAATCTCCGAAGTCTTGGCTCTCTTTGCCTTGGTGCTAATGTTTCTAGCAGCGAGGTCTTCGTCCATGTCGGGAGCCGACATCTCGGGCCTGTCAATCGGCTGGAAGTCTAGAATGACTTGCTCCTCTCCGGCATCAGCGCCAGGTCCCGGTAGAATGATCACTGAAGGTTGTGCGGGAGGAGGGTTAGTCCCAGAGAAACTCTGACCTCCGACATCTCCTTGGACCGAGGTTGGCGGTGTCAGCAACAACGAGAACATGGAGGGCGCACTCTGGGTGATTTCCAGAGGTGCATTATAGATGAAAAGGAAAATTGAATAAACTCGAATGGAGGAAAAGGAGAATAGAAACTGCAAAGGAAGGTATCTCGGAGAATTCTCTTACCAGACCGAAGTTGGCATAACTTTGCGTGGACTTCTTCTTGATCGTTTTGGTCACGGGACCAGAGGATTCAGTCCGGCGCGTTTCCTAGTATCGAAGGGCCCGCCATTGCAACTGGCGGCATGTCCAGGAGCTACTCGTCCAGGTCAGCTGATGCCGACGGCAGAGGAAACGCATAAGCATGTGGCGAGGGGTAGAGTACCTCTAAAATGCAAACATTATCATGATCATCTTCATCCTTGGACCAATCCCTAATTGAACCCAAGACACAAGACTTACCGGCACCTACAGAAATGCTGGCGTCCGGGGTGGGCAAGTTGTCCTCGTCATCGAGATCCTTAGTGTCATCAGCGACACGATCTTGGCCCCATTTCATGGAGGGGGATTGGGACATCCTCCATCTTTTAGCGATCGAATCTCTGCAAAGGTGCAAGGAAAGGCATAAGTACCATGGAAATGAGTAAGGAAAATTGTGCTGACATAGAGTTATCTCGGTAAAGTCTGGGATACGTACCGCAGGCGCCTGCCGTGTCCTAGTGTAGGGCTCAAGGCCCCAATCACAGTCATCAGTTAGCTGGGTCCGAGCTATTGCCTTCACGCGCGTCTGAACCTACGCCTTGGTAAATTCATTGGTGGAAATCTGGGTCGGGCCCCGAGATCCGGTCATATGGCAGATTGTGTGTACCCGACGTTGGAGCGGCAGAACCCGGCGGCTAATGAAGATGGCTAACAGGTGGTCCACCCTAAGTTTATTCTCCTTAAGAGTTAGGAGGACATGGTGGATATGGTTGACCTCGTGCATGGTATCCTGGGGGTTATATTTCCAATTCACCATTGCCCCTGGGGGATCAATATTGAATCTCGGTAGACGGATGAGATCGACTTTGGTGGTGTTTTTTATATAGAAAAAGGAACGGAGCCACTTGCGGCATGACTCCATGATACATCTCAAACATATCTATAATTTTTGATGCTCCATGCTTGTTTTCTACCAATTGTCCTATGTATTTACTATGGTTTTATATTATTTATTGGACCAACCTACTAATAGTTGCAAAGTACACAAGTTCTTGTTTTACACTTTGATGTGTAGGAATTAACAAGAAAACTCAAAAGGAGACTTGTTGAAGAAGAACTCTGACTTTCCTGAAATCTGTCCACCAAAAGTTTTTAGAGATCGTTAGTTTGAATCCTGAAGACAACGTCAATTTAAGATGAAATTGTCTATAAAGTTGTTGGGTATTTCCATAGCTTTTGTTTAAGCCCAAGAACAGCCCAATCTAAGTTAGTATGTGACCCGTGGACCCATTTTACTGGGGGACAAATATCCGATTACGGGATTACGGGAATCGGTGACGTGATTGAGTCCAACTCTTACCATATTTGATGGATTCAGCCAAGACACGACTTTGGGGCCTCATTAGGGCTGAGAAGGGTCCCTAGGAAGGTTCTAGAGGTGCCCAAGAGCCCTTGGATCAAGGGCGATCCATCGGAGGGCTGGGGAGCATTGTCCCATCACATATAAGGAGAGGAAAACCCTAATCCAGGCAGGTGTGGACGGTGCTGTTGGGCGGTTGGGGGTTTGCTGAGTGGATCCCGAGTCCTCCGGACAGGGTTGTGAGCTGGCTCCCAGGACGTACGACAGATGTAAGGGACATAAAGGATATTTGGAAAGCAATTACCCTCATTTGCTGGTGCCTATGGAGACACCGGAATAGCGTGGTGTTTGAGGGGCAACAACCATCAGTGGAGAGAGTGCTCAGTATGGTGGCGGCCGAGGCGGCCCTTTGGCGCGCCTCTGGCTTATTCCAGAATAGTCTTCGTCAGGTGGACCGGTGGAGGTTTGGCGAGTAATCCCGTTTGTAAGTCGGGGTGTGTGTGAGTGTGGGTTGCGTCCTGGGCGTCTATGCCAGACGCGTTGTATTTGGCATCGGCCTTTCTTCTATGAAACCGATACGTCTTCTAGACATATCCTTAAAAAAAAGGTTGTCTAGTTGCTATTACCCTTGATAAGGGTACACGGTATGATTTTGTTAGTTCTGAGGTTGTTGAACTTTGCAGTTAATCAATGGAGCTTCGCAGTTTTTGTTAAGAAACAAGAATTTCTGGCGGCATGAATAAACCTCATAAATGATCTCATGAAGTGATAGAATCCCGACATGGATATGTTGCCCCTTAAGGAAGACGAACTGGTACGGGTGTGTGAGGAGTTCCATTACAAGAGCAAGCCTAGTAGCGCACACCTCCGAGAAGAAGCTATGGGTGACATTAAGGAAAGTGATAGGTCTAAATTGGCATATGTTTGTGGCCCCCACTACCTTGGGGATAAGGATTATCACACCAAAGTTATGGCGGGCCATTACCAGAGTTCCAATGTAGAATTCTTGGAACATTGGCATCATCACCGCCTTAATAGTATCCCAGAATTTCTGGAAGAAGATAACTGGAAGGCCATCCGGCCCAAGGGCATAATTAGCCTTCATATCCATAATGGTCCAGGCCACCTCTTCCGAAAGGATTGGGGGAGGGTAAGCTTTGCATTCTCCGCATTAGATACTCTTGCCCGCGTTGGCCTGAGATCTGTTGATAGTGTTACCCCCGAACGGGGTCTCACCATGAAGAGCTTCTTATAGAAGGAGTATATGTGGGTCGAGAACTCTCTCGGATCCTCCAAGTGAATATCACCCTCCCACGGGCATGGAATATAACATTTCCTAGGCCGCCCATTGGCTATCGCATCGAAATATTCCGCATTCACATCTCCTTTAAGGATCCTGACAGGGGGATGCTAACCCGGTATGCCAAGCTCTGAGGAAATAACCCGGCCCGAAGGATGGCGTGCAGGATTCGGCTAAGAGTAAAGAAGCTTGTGGAGGCCCAATCTTGTGGGCTTAACGGCCCGGGTTATGGGCCATTGTAAAGGAAAGTCATGGTCAGTGCGCCGTGTTCATGTAGGATCCGGAATATGCCTTGCCGAGTAAGTTAGGGGGTACGGGTGCTTTATAAACCGACCCTCGGGTATAGTTTGCAGAGAGATCTAAGAACCCTAGCAGTATCGTGTGGTATCGAGTATCCAGTGTAAACCCTAATCGAGTTATTGTATCGAGAATAGAGATCCGGCGACTTCGATCGCCGGCTGTCAGATCGAGTTGTACCATGTCTTCTCCTGAGCTAAACCCTCTCCCGAACGCCTATGTCGACTTGCCCCAAGATCAGTTACCCCTGGTAACATCTGCCGTGATTATCCCACGACAGTTGGCGCCCACCGTGGGGCCTGCGTCCAAAGGTGTTTACATCACGGGAGAAGCTCGGAAGGGCATGGAGAATCTTGTCATTGGCGAAATCTGCATCGACCACGAAGAAGAAAAGTTGGTGGACGATTCCGGCTGGGGGCCAGAATCGGATCACCTCGAGTCCGGATTTATATTGACGATCGGCCGGATCAACATCTTCGTCGACACGGTACGAACGACTAACTTAAAAGGACAATATCATGTGCATACTACAGGAACTTCTAGCAGGAACAAAGAGACATCAAAACAAGCGGCAAATTCGGTTTCATCAGCCGCGCTGGGATATCTTAGGTGGGCAGAACAAGAGATAACGTGGAGTAGAAGAGATCATCCGGAAAAAGTGGAGCGTCCAGGAGTCTTGGCGTTGGTGGTTGCTCCACAGGTTAATGGTTACGAGCTGAAGAAGGTCCTGATGGACGGTGGAAGTAGCATCAACATCCTTTATTGGGAGACCTTCTTACGGATGAGTCTCAAAGAGTCCCAGCTGCAGAAAAGTTCAACAATCTTTCACGGGATCGTACCGGGTCACTCGGCGAGCCCCGAGGGAAGGATCACCTTGGAAGTTGCTTTTGGGGAATCGACGGATAATTATCGAGTGGAGTGGCTCACGTTCGAGGTGGTCAAGTTGCGCAGTCCTTACCATGCGCTGTTGGGGAGGCCGGCTTACGCCCAATTCATGGCTAGGCCGTGCTACGTGTATTTGCAGCTGAAAATCCCGGGCCCTAAACGGACCATCACTATACATGGGAACCGGGATATAGCGGCCGAGTGCGACGAAGGAGATTCAGTCATGGCCGAGCAGGCATGCAGGAAGGAAGAGCTCGAATATTACCGGTCTCAAGTAAATCCGGACGATAGAACAGCCTTGAAAAAGCCGAATACTGAGGATGAGAGAGCAAAATTCAAGGCAGCGCAAGACACCAAGAAGATAGATTTTGTCGAAGGGGATTCTACTAAGCAGTTTACCATAGGGTCTAACCTGGGAAAAGAGCAGGAGGGAGCGCTCGTGGAGTTCATTCGCTCGAATGCAGATGTGTTTGCCTGGACACCTAGCGACATGCCGGGTATCCCTACAGAATTGGCTGAGCACAGTCTGCATGTGGATCCCAAGTCCAGGCCCGTGAAACAAGGTTTGAGGAAAATGAATGAGGAAAGAAGGAAAGCTATAGGCGAAGAGATCGCTCGGCTATTGGCAGCCGGCTTTATCATGGAAGTATTTCACCCAGATTGGTTGGCTAACCCGGTTCTGGTGATGAAAAAGACCAACGAGTGGAGGATGTGCATTGACTTCACTAGTCTCAACAAGCATTGCCCAAAGGATCCGTTCGCGCTCCCAAGGATAGATCAGATTATAGACGCAGTAGCTGGAAGCGATCTGTTATGCTTCCTGGATGCATATTCCGGGTATCATCAGATTAAGCTCAAAAGGGAGGATTGGGAGAAAACATCATTCATAACCCCGTTTGGGGCCTTTTGTTATAAAACTATGACGTTTGGGTTGAAGAACGCTGGCGCAACTTACCAACGGTGTATTCAAAAGTGCTTTGAAGACCAAATCGGACGTAACGTCCATGCTTATGTGGATGACGTGGTCATCAAGACTAGGAAGGCGGAGACATTTATCGATGATCTAAAGGAGACATTCAAAAACCTGAGGAGGTACCAGATGAAGCTTAATCCAACGAAGTGCGTGTTCGGAGTTCCGGCTGGGAAATTACTCGGCTTCATAGTTTCCGAGAGAGGAATCGAGGCAAATCCAGATAAAATCAAGGCAATCCAGAGTTTGAAAAAGCCGGAAAATTTGAAGCATGTTCAAAAGCTCACGGGCTGTGTAGCAGCCTTGAGCCGATTCATATCTAGACTCGGAGAAAAAGCAATACCCTTGTATCGGCTCTTGCGGAAATCGGATAAATTCGTATGGGACGAAGAGGCAGATGAAGCGTTTGAGGCACTAAAGAAGCAATTATCTGAAGCACCAGTACTAGCGGCGCCGGGTCCTAAAGAGCCTATGTTGCTATACGTGGCAGCTGGCCCCCCGAGCCGTTAGCGCAGTGGTTGTCGTGGAACGCAAAGAGGACGGGAAAGGTTACCCGGTTCAGAGGCCGGTTTATTACGTCAGTGAGGTATTATCAGAAGCAAAGCAGCGCTATCCGCATTAGCAAAAGTTGGTGTTCGGGGTCTTTATGGCTAGCCGGAAGTTGAAGCCGTATTTCCAAGAGCATCCGATAACAGTGGTTAGTTCAATACCAATGTCGGATATCATCAGAAACTCGGACGCGACGGGAAGAATAGCCAAATGGGCGATAGATATGGGGGATTATCATATCAACTACGAACCCAGGTCAGCATGACTGCAACGGTTCCAAATTCCGAGTCATGGATCATGCACTTCGACGGATCAAAGCAATACGAGGGATCAGGAGCTGGGGTGGTGCTAACATCACCCAAAGGGGACAAATTGAGTTACGTGCTACAAATTCACTTCGACTGTTCCAACAACGTGGCCGAGTATGAGGCCCTATTGCATGGCTTAAAGGTAGCCAAGGAGATGAACATCAAGAGGATACGGTGCTTCGGAGACTCGGACCTTGTGGTACAGCAGGTGTCAGGAACGTGGGACAGAAAGGACGCAACTATGGCGGCATACCGCAGGGAAGTTGATAGGGTAGCAGGATGTTTTTCCGGGTATGAGGTGGAGCATATAGACAGAAGAAAGAACGAGGCAGCCGACGCCCTCGCCAGACTCGGCTCGCGCAGAGAGCCGGTTCCACCTAACGTTTTCCTGGACGAATTATGGCGACCATCAGTTAAAATCGAGTCAGAGGAGGAATTGGCAAATCAAGACTCGGATTCAGGGCTCGTAGCCACTGTACGTACTATTCCCGAGTGGACAGAACCGTTTTTGGCCTACCTATCACGAGGCGAGTTACCGCAACAGGAGGTATTAGCAAGGCAAATTTTGAGGCGAGCAAAGGGGTACTCTATCATCAATGGGGAATTGTACAAAAGAAGTGCAGCAGGAGTCTTTTTGCGCTGCGTGGCGCTGGAAGAAGGCAGACAGATTCTCAAGGAAATCCATGAAGGCGACTGTGGACATCATGCGTCCACAAGGTCTCTTGTGGCTAAAGCTTATCGACACGGGTTTTTCTGGCTCACGGCCCTAACGGATGCGGAGCGATTGGTAGCAAGGTGTGACGGATGTCAAAGGTACGCTCGCCAAACCCATGTGCCGGCTATGGAGTTGCGGACTATCCCATTAACTTGGCCGTTTGCCGTCTGGGGTATGGACATGGTTGGCCCCTTCCATATGTCACCATGCAAGAAAACACATCTCTTGGTGGCCATTGATAAGTTTACCAAGTGGGTTGAGGTTATGCCAGTTACTAATTGCGAAGCAGCTACAGCAGTCAAGTTCCTGAAAAGGATTATCTACCGGTTTGGGTACCCACACAGCATAATTACCGACAATGGAACCAACATGTCCCTTGGTGAGATGGAGAAATTTTGCGGCAACAATGGAATCTGGCTCGATGTGGCATCGGTGGCTCATCCCCAGGCCAATGGACAAGTGGAGAGGGCAAACCAAGAATTGCTTCGCGGATTAAAACCACGATTGCGAGTTCCCTGTGTCAGGGCCGCTGGTGCATGGGTCGAGGAACTTCCTTCTGTGGTTTGGGGTATCAACACCACACCTAACAGATCCACTCAGATGACACCCTTCTTCATGGTCTATGGTGCGGAAGCAGTGTTGCCAAGTGATATTATTCACGATTCGCCTAGAGTATCAGCTTACGTCGAAGTAGAGAACGAAAAAACCCGGCAGGACGCCGTAGATATGTTAGAAGAGCAAAGAGAACAAGCCCTGGAAAGATCAGCCATATATCAGCAAGATCTACGGAGGTATCATAGCCGGCGTGTGAAGACCCGGGTATTCCAGGAAGGAGACTTGGTTCTGCGTCTGGTACAGTCAAACGAAGGAAAACACAAATTATCACCACCATGGGAAGGACCATTTATCATAAGCCGGAGCCTACATAACGGATCATATTATTTGATAGATGCAAGGGAAGAGTCGGCTACAGTCAATGACACCGCACACACCACTTCATCTATGCAAGAAAGAGATAGACCATGGAACGTGGCTCAGCTGCGTCCGTATTATACTTAGTAAAGACTATATTGGCAAGTGGAATTGCACGATGTAATAGGCAGCAGGTTTTCTGACGTACTCTTTTCCTATCCAGGGCACCTTTGGGGACTGGACGGGTTTTTAATGAGGCGGCTTGCTGACCTACATTTTTCATATCAAGTAAAGAGATGGTTATCAAGAAAAGAGATGGTTGTTATCAGTTTTTCATATCAAGTAAAGAGATGGTTATCAAGAAAAGAGATGGTTGTTATCAGGTTATGTACTCTCAGTACGATGCGTATATCTAGGTCTTGGGGGCTGGTCGCTTAAATAGCACAGTTACAAACTCAAAGACCCGGCCATGATGCCTATGAGTTATAAGGGCCGATTACTCGCAAACGAGTACGGCTACAATCTTATGACCGGACAGAGAAGTCCAAATTTCTTGGCTACTCTTACTTAAGCTCGATGTGACTCGCATTAAAGTGGCATGATTTGTTCGCTTACGATGGCAGTTAGTCATGAAACCCGACGGGAATTGGCTGGCTACGTCTTCGTATTGATGTAACAACATGGTATCCACGCGAAAGCCGGCTTACAGTACAAGACAGTCAAAAGGGTCATCTAAACCACAAGTTATGCAGAGTACAAGGCTGAATAGCTGGAAACTCAATGACTATTAAGCATAACTTCAAAACCGATGTGAAACAACTCATGGATCTTTGTGAAAATAGCAATAAGCATTTTGTTGCCTTTTCAAGATCAAGTGATCTAGGCTCGGCAATCTGGGCCCGGTAGCTTGAAATCTTGAAAAGAACTGGCTTACTTGTATAGTTGCAAAAATCCAAATATCCGAGTCTTGGGGACTTGGGGACTTCGAAGCAGAATCCGCTTGTCAATACCCATGAGACCCGGAAATTGAGTTTTCACAAAAGGAGCAATAAATAAAACCAGATATCGAGAACAGATGAGCTTAAACTTAAAAAGGTCGGAACAGGCATCGAGTATATCAAGGCCTTAGTGTGCATTACAAAATACTGGTGAAAAAATATCAAAGGTGCACAGGCGCACCGCCTAAAAAATAACTGTTTCAAAAAGTATGTCGACCGACTGACGCTTAAGAAGAGGCATTGGAAACCATATATCACTCGGTGCCCATCTTGGCCTTACCCTTGCCATCATTGGTGGTAGCAGCAACACCCGGATCGGCGGCGCCAGCCCCTGCAGGGGGCGGAACGACTGATGTTGAGGCAGCAGGAGCAGAGCCGGCTTCGGCTTGTTTCTTGGCAGCCTCCGCCCTTATCGAAGCAGCTTCCTCCTTCCACCGAGCCAGCATGTCATACGGCTCAGGAAGATCCGACTTAATTACTTTTATCGGCAGAATCATATGCTGGAACAAGTATGTTAACATCTAGTTCATCAGCAATTACGCTGGCCGGGTAACGGACCTCCTTCTGGACGGCCTGGAAATCCTTTACTGAAAACTTGGATCCGTCAAGCTTGAACTCTGGGAAGCCGCCCATAAGCTTCGCTAACTCGAGCTTGGGGAGATAAGCTTTCGCAAGCGCAAGCCCCCGGGTCACTCCAACCCGGCAAGATGAGCGCTTCCAGTGCCGAATCCACTCGGGAATAGTGGATAGCGCGTCCAACAGCCTCTTCAGGTCAACATGTCCTCTACCCGGACACCGTAACTCGTCAAGGATCCATCTGGTCCCGGCACATAGCTGCCGGATAGCACTCTTTATGGTTTTCAGCTTGGCAATGTCATCTTCATCCGGCATGGCTTCGTCCGGGCCTGAAGTAAAATGAAGATATAAGTCGGACAACTTTTGCTGTTTGTCAAAAGGATAAAACCGGAGAAGGAAGCATACCAAGCAAAGAACGATAGGTGTCAGATATTTCGACGGAAAGGCTTGTCAGGTCATCTTCGGCTTGGTGAGCCCTTCTTCGGTACTTCTTCATTAATTGCCTGTTCCTCCTGGCTTCAGCCTCGGCTGCTTCACGTAAAGATATCTCCTTTTCAACGAGCTTGGCGGCGTCCGCAAGTTTCTCCTCGTATTGAGTCACGTAAGACTGCACGGATGTTAAAAAAGCATTAGTCAGGTAGAAGAGCACAGTTATCAGTCATTGGTATAATAAAAGTACCGAGCAAGTCATGAATGAACTCCCTCGGAACTTGGGGACTGGACAAAGGTACAAGCAACATTAATCGAACTTACCTCGTGTTTGGTTATCAAAGACCCCAAGATATTTTCCTCGTTAGCCCGTAAGGCGCGCAGGGTCTCTAGCATCTGGGCAAAAGTTAACTCCTCGGAGCGAGTCCCGGAAGAGCCGGCAGCTTGATCATCTGGTAGGGGGGTTCCCCTTGCATTTGGAGTGGAGACCCGGACAGTCTGAGTGTCCGGGTTGGGAGGGCTCGTCCTTGTATCTAGAATTTCTATCTCTTCGTCTACTGGTTCCGATAAGGAAGGAGATCCGACGGTTTGGGAAAGTGGATTGTTCAGAGGGCCTTGTTCCCGGTTAGTGGCCGCATCACCACCAGTTGCGGCGTCTGCGTCGTCAGTCGGCTTCTCCACCTGGAGGTTATCCGTTTCTGTGTTTTCCGGGTCACTGGCGGTGACCTGAGCGCTGAAAGAAAGATGAAAAAAGGCAGTTATTAATGATGACGACGGCTCGGATGAAAGTTCGCTAGAGGCAAAAAGAAATAGTAAGGCAAAAACTTACCCGGCATTTACGGTGTAATCCGATGGGAGCTCGCCACTGGAAGTAGACGAGGTATTCGCAGGAACCACTAACGGAACCCGGAATTGCCCGGCACATGGGTGGTTAGGAGAAGGGTGGCGCTGAGGAGAGTTGGAAGAGCGAGATGGAGGAGCACTGCCACGAGGGACCAAGGGGGCGGAAATGCCCGGGTTAAGTGGATCTTCACCTGGGGAGCTCCGAGTTACCCTGCGCTTGGCTGGGAGGGAATCCTTCAAGCATGATGAATTTGATAATTGATGGTTAAGTCGTCGCATGACGTCAAAGGAGTAAGGTTCAGAGGATAATGAGGAAAAAGGAACCTTGGACACTGTCCCCCTGCCTTTCCTCTTGGCCCCGACTGTTGCCTCTGGGTCAGACTCGGTTCTCTCCGGGTCGTCTTCATTGTTTCCACCCTCGTCCTCTAGCCCTGCGAACCGGGTGTGCATTCATTGGAAAAAATACAGACGAGAGGAAAGTAATGCAAGTAAAAATATGCAGATCCTGAGTGAATACCTTCACTATCATCAGTCGCCTCGTCCTCCTCTTCCGGGTCTCTGGAGGGGGGGAGTGGTTCAACTCTCCAGAAAGGGTCATCAGCCTGAGGTAAAAAGATAAGATTAAAGGCTTAGAAGCAGTATCGAGTTGAAGTGTGGAAACAAGCTATGAGCGCCGGGTATTACCGCTGGAGCTGGATTTTCCCGGGTAAACGGAGGTAACCCGGCGATGCCCTTTATCGCCTCCAGCTTCTCCGCCAGGAAGCCCTTGATAGTCTTTATAGTATCACCGGTCGCAAAGCTCTTGGTGGAGTAGCGGAGCGCGTCTGTGGTGTGCCCCGAATACTCGCACATCAATTTGGCGCGAACGGAATTAGGTTGGATTCGGAAATCGACCCAAGTTTTTATTAAATTGAGCCCTAGGAGGCCCTGGGCTGAGAGAATGGCTATCTTGGCTAGCGAAGGAAGGATTGCCTCCCTGTCTGAATCTGATGCGAAGGCATTGAAAGACTCGGAGAGCTTGAGGGGGGCCTCTGAGTAACCCGGCAGCTTCTTTTCGCTGTCGGGGGAGGTATCGTGGCAGTAAAAGAAGGATAGTTGCCAATGTTTAACGTGGGAGTGCAGGTTGAGGGTTGGCATCAAAGAATTCTTGCGGCGTTGGATGGATACCCCGCCGCAAGTGAGAAGCGCTCCGTCGCCGCTTTCGCGGCACGGCTTGCACTGGAATAACTCAATGAAAAGAGTCAGACTCGATGGCATGCACAAGTACGACTCAGATAGAACAATGAAGTGGGTAATGTTTAACATGGAGTTAGGCCCTATGTCGAACACCCGGAGTCCATAATGATCTAAGACCTCCCTAAAGAAAGGATGACCCGGAGGACGAAATCCCCGGGTCACGTGGTCAACGAAGCAGATTACCTCGTTTTCTTCGGGGGTGGGACGAGTCTCATTACCCGGGACCCTCCAGTGGATGTCTTTTTGAGAAGGGAGGGTTCCTAATTCGGCTAGCTCATCCAATTTGGCTTTGGTGGTTGTGGAACGCCCCCAGTTGGCAGATATGGTTTGGGTGGTCCTCGTCGGAGCCGGTTGTTTTCCTTGTCGCTTGGGAGCCATGGGACCAGCCTGCAAAACACAAAGGGAAGAGGCGTGTGAAATAAGACCCGGGAATACTGAGACATCCGAGTACAAAGGTATCAAGAAGGTGCGAAGCCGAGGACTGTCCGGGTCTTGAGCACAATTGTGAAACTGTTGGTCACTTACATAGGGAAAGGTATTCGGGGATGACGGGTGGTTGCCCATATTTATATCGCAAATGAAATGGCTGGAAAAGGAGGGTTTTTCCGGGTGTTAATGCAATAAGCGGAAAATTGAGGCGGAACGGATCTAGATGGAAATGCTTGCGGATGATTTTTAAGTAAAATTGGTAATCGATGAGGGTTGGATGATCATTTGTGACTATAGGGCAGATGATTAAAGGAGTTGGCAAGCCTCGAGTCGATCTAATTTGGTGCAACCGGACAAATAACTTGCGGGTTGACCTAGATCCGATCTTGGATAAATTGAAAGTTGTGAGGATTAATTGACTGGTTGCGAGGAGCTTACCGGGAAGATTGGAGTCTAGTGCGATGGCGACGGGCAGCGTGGCTCGAATGAGTGAAACGGAGGAGCAACGGTGGCACTTGGCGGTGGCGTAAGGCGACTCAGGGGCGGGCGCGGCCGCTGGTGATCTTGCGTTGGTGACAGGTGCGAGCTCCTCACGGTGGTGTTGCGAGGGTGTTGGGAGCAAGGAAGAAGAGGGGAAGTTGTGGCGTGGTGAGAGGCTTAGGGTTGCCCATTAAGTGCTATTTATAAGGCAAGGGTGAGCCTATCCTAACGGCCAGTAGCCGGAAACCGCGGGGTAAAGGTTATCAGCGAAGATTTTGTGAGATATGCGTCGAGTATTGGGCGAGGCATTGGGACAGAAGAAGGAAAGGATTTGCCCCGTAATGACGGGACTGATTATCGAGCATGGGATCTTGGCATTTTCGTGGTAATCTGGACCTGGGAATTTGAACCTAAATGTCTGGAGGCCAAATCCGGGTTATCACATGGCCACCATGGAGTGAGGCCTAGCCGAATATCAAAACATCTTAACCCGGTCTTCATACGTCCGTATGATCGATATCTTTGCAGGGAATAGCAAGCGCTTCAAGGAGATCCATGAAGCCCAGGCTATTCTGGGGACTACTGACAGGGGGATGCTAACCCGGTATGCCAAGCTGTGAGGAAATAACCCGGCCCGAAGGATGGCGTGCAGGATTCGGCTAAGAGTAAAGAAGCTTGTGGAGGCCCAAACTTGTGGGCTTAACGGCCCGGGTTATGGGCCATTGTAAAGGAAAGTCATGGTCAGTGCGCCGTGTTCATGTAGGATCCGGAATATTCCTTGCCGAGTAAGTTAGGGGGTACGGGTGCTTTATAAACCGACCCTCGGGTATAGTTTGCAGAGAGATCTAAGAACCCTAGCAGTATCGTGTGGTATCGAGTATCCAGTGTAAACCCTAATCGAGTTATTGTATCGAGAATAGAGATCCGGTGACTTCGATCGCCGGCTGTCAGATCGAGTTGTACCATGTCTTCTCCTGAGCTAAACCCTCTCCCGAACGCCTGTGTCGACTTGCCCCAAGATCAGTTACCCCTGGTAACATCTGCCGTGATTATCCCACGACAGATCCAGTTCTAGCGACTCCGTTGTTGCCAAAAGGTCTCCTCGCCCTTGTATATCTCCATAAGGGAGTTCTCAAGGGTGTATCGCCGAAGCCACTCCTCAGCGGTGAGACTAATCGAATCCGAAGGTAGGTCTAGCGTTTGAAGCTCCCCTAGGAGGAGGGATTTTCTCCGCCTTAGCTTAGCCCCACACTTGGCACCACAACCCTTCATGAATTGACGTGCCATTGGGGCACAGTGGTGCAAATCATCTACCATGTTATATAGATGCGGAGGTTGCTCACCATCCATGTCCCACTTCAGTTGGATTGCTTCCACAAATCATGGTTGTTTGAGTAGAAGTCCTCAAAGTGGAAGCGGTTCAACCTTGGGGTTGAGCTTCTCCAGTAGAAAGGAGGAGGGGAGTGTGGTCTGGCCCAACCCTAGTAAGCGTGCGTAGGGAGCATCATGCAAAAGAAACCTCCCAATCACCTGATACAAAGATCCGATCCATCACGCTCCAGATAGGGTCAACCTGGTTATTCGTCCAGGTGTATCTAGCTCCCACACGCCTGATCTCTTGGAGCGCTAGTAATTGGTTAGAATCATAGAAAAAATTCCTATGCATAGAACAACCAACGGTACAAGATCTAATCCAGAGGATGCAAGCAACGGGTAGAATAAGTATTGGAATAACTAACCCTTGAAGACCGAAAGAGTTACTAGATCGAATCTCGTGGATGATGTAGTCGAACACTTATCAATCTCAAGATCGCGTGGATGATCCTTCCAGTGATAGAAGCGGGCAGCACTTTCTAACTCGAGTACACATACGATTGTTGATGATGTCCTCTCCCATTTCAAGCGAGGCATTGGATATAGTAGATCCTCCATAAATCCCAACTGCACGACGGTGTGGTGGTGGAGTTGGAGAAATTCCTGCAAGGCTTCGCCAAGCTGGTGCAGGGGAGAAGTGCAGGAGGGAGGCGGTGACAAGAGAGAGGAAGAGATTGGAAACCCTCTTGGTGCGCCTCCCCTTCTCCTTTTATATGGAAGGAGCTTCAACACATCAAATCCTAGGGTGGTAACCCCCTCTTTCAATAGTGGTAACCCCCTCTTCCAAGAGTGGTAACTCCCTGTTTAAAGTGATACCCATTGAATGGATGCATGGACCAAGGAGGGCTGGTAAAATGGCCAGTGGGCCACTCTTAGTCTTTTTTGGACTAGCGGGCCTAATACGTCACAAACGTATCCTTAATTTCTGATGTTCCATGTTGTTTTCATGCCATATGCTACATGTTTTCCTTACACTTTATGTCATTTTTATCAATTTTCCGGGACTAACCTATTGACAAGATGCCATAGAGTCAGTTTCTATTTTCTGTTGTTTTTAGTTTCAGAAAGTTGTTCTGTAAATATTCTAGGAATTGGACGATTCAAAAGCTAGAAGTCTTAGAAGTCCCGGAGGGTCAAGGTAGTCCCAAAGAGACCCAGAGGGGGGCCACACCATAGGGTGGCACGCCTGGCCGCTACACCAGGTTGTGTGGGCCCCCTTGCCACCCACCGACATCGCCCTTTCACCTATATATGCCCCCCGATGCATAAACCTTAAATAAATCGGCCTCCTTCCATGAAAAGTTCCGTAGCTTCGCCGCCGCTGTCGACAAGTTTCGGGGGACATAAATCTCTGTTCTGGCACCCTGTCGGGACGGGGAAGTGCCCCCAGAGCCATCTCCATCAACTCCACCGCCATCTTCTTCGCCGTTGCTGTCTCCTATGATGAGGAGGGAGTAGTTCTTCCCCGGGGCTGAGGGCTTTGCTCGTAGCTATGTGTTTCATCTCTCTCTCCCATGGTGTGATCTTTATGTGATCATTAGCTTTGTAATCTAGTTGAATAAGTACACGTTATTCTTCATTTGTTATGCTTCTCAAGTGGTTTTGGTATTGAGATCTCTGTAAACACTTTGATCACGGTGTAAAGGTGATAGTGTGTGCATCGTGTGGTTTAGCATGATATTTATATCTTGTGTTGGATTACCCTATGAAATTGTGGTGTTTGTCTAGTACCTTCTAGAGCGCTCATAGTGACAGCGTGGGGTTAACTAGACATGGGAATGCGACTTTGAGGAGTGTTGTTACAACCCTACGCAATGAATTGATGTTTGTTATTCGACCGGAGAGGGGTTCGGAGAAGCATAGTGAAGAGATGATATTTATGCATTCAATTATGTTATCATTGCTGAGATTGTCCACTAGTGAAACTAGGATCCCTAGGCATTGTCTCTAAGCATTGAAATACTGTTTACAATCAGTTCTGCTACATGGTTGCTTGCTGCCATTTTTATTTCAGATTGCTATTATCACTTATAACCATCCATAGGACTCGTATTTTACCCTCTCTTTGCCGAACTAGTGCACATATACAACTGACAATTGGATTAGGTGTGTTGGGGACACAAGAGACTTCTTGTATCGTAATTGCAGAGTTGCTTGAGAGGGATACCTTTGACTTCTTCCTCCCTGAGTTTGATAAACCTTGGGTGATCCACTTAAGGGAAACTTGCTGCTGTTGTACAAATCTCTGCACTTGGAGGCCCAACACTGTCTACAAGAATATAAGTGTGCGTAGACATCAGGGCCCCACAATGGGAACCTCCGGAACCTTCTAGAACATTCCAACACTATGCCGGAAAATCCTAAACTTTTCCGAAATCCTGAAATCACTTTGCCGTGTATAAAACTTTACCTCCAGGCCATTCCGGAGCTCCTCGTGATGTCTAGGATCTCATCCGAGACTCCGAACAATATTAGGACTCCAACTGACATTCTCGTATCTACCCTAAGTGTCAACGAACCTTAAGTGTGTCACCCTATAGTTCACGAATAATGCAGACATGACGGAGACACCTCTTCGATCAATAGTAAACAACGGACCTAGAGATTGATAATGACTCCTACATATTCAACGATGACCTTGTGATCGCGTGAACAATAAACATCTGATAAGGGGTGGCCCAATCTTCTCAGTGAACTCACAGATAACTTCTGTATTGATAACTAGTGCGCCACTAAGAACTCTCCGGCTGATCCCTGAAGCCAATGCAACAGATAGCAACCCAATGGATATTCTTAACTCCACACTCTTGCACAAGTAATCCACTGACTACAAGTGGTCCTGTACCGTCTTATTCCCAGTGGAACAGCAGGTAACACGTAAAGTTTGCAGATGAACTTCCAGTATGAAAGGCTAACAAGCAGTTTCAACTAGAGGTTATGGGGTTTGTGTGATTCAATCGTAGTCTACCTCAACCACACGTAGGTGGGACATATATATAGGTGGAGGGGTGCGGCCACAAGGCTCTCTTGCGCAAGCAAACCCTCCCCTACTAGGACTAGGACTCCTACTAGGACTAGGACTCACATATATGGATACAAACCGATTCCATACACAAGGAATTCGGCCAAATTGGTTATGGAAACCAAAACTAACTATTATGGCGCATTGATCTTCTATGTGGGCGCCCTCCTCTTGCTTGTTTCATGTATGAGTGCATTTCATCTTGTGGAGGCACTCATCCCCTTATGAAATAATAATTGTAATGCTTGTTTTCACCATCCTTAGCACTTGATCATCCTCTCCTCTTCTAGCTCATCTTCATCCATGTGAATCTTCTCTCCATGATCTCCATCAATGTTTGTGTTATCAATAAACCTAAGAACACATAGATGCAATGACTTAGGTAGTATAAAGTTCTCATTATTAGAAACATTAAACTCAAGTAGGAGTGAATTCACCTGTTGTTGTAATAGCTTGGTCCTTGATCTTGTCATTGGACCAATCCTTACTTCATTAGCTTTAATTGGTGGATCTTCATGTTCAACAATAGGTGAAGAGCTAGGGATGTCCTCATCATCCTCCCCCTCTTGAAAAGGCATCGACCTCGATGCTAAATCATCTCCATGGTAAGGTGTCAAATCAGCCACATTAAAAGAATTACTAACACCAAACTCATCAATTGGGAGGTCAATCTTGTATGCATTATCATTGATCCTTGATATAACTTTGTAAGGACCAGCTCCTCTAGGCATCAACTTGGACTTTCTCAATGTTGGAAATCTATCTTTTCTGAAGTGTACCCAAACCATATCTCCTGGCCGAAATATAAGTTCCTTCCTCTTTTTGTTTACTCTTTCAGCCACATGTTTTCCTTTCTTCTCAATTGCTTCTTTTGTTTTCTCATGAATCTTCTTCACAAAATCAGCCCTTTTTGAAGCCTCCATATTAACTCTCTCATGTAAAGGAAGTGGTAATAAATCAAGAGGAGTAATTGGCTTGAAACCATACACCACCTCAAAAGGACATAATTGAGTAGTTGAATGCACAGCTCTATTGTAAGCAAATTCCACATGGGGCAAACACTCCTCCCACTCCTTCAAATTCTTCTTGATCATACCTCTTAGCAATGTGGACAATGTTCTATTAACCACCTCGGTTTGTCCATCAGTTTGGGGGTGGCAAGTAGTGGAAAATAATAGCTTAGTGCCAAGCTTACCCCAAAGTGTCTTCCAAAAATAACTCATGAACTTGACATCTCTATCTGAAACTATAGTCCTTGGAACTCCATGCAATCAAACAATCTCTCTAAAGAACAAATTGGCAATGTGAGAAGCATCATCACTCTTGTGGCATGGAATAAAATGAGCCATCTTTGAAAATCTATCCACCACCACAAAGATAGAATCATGTCCTCTTTTTGTTCTTGGCAATCCCAACACGAAATCCATGCTAATATCTTCCCATGGTGTACTTGGTGATGGCAATGGTGTATATAATCCATGGGGCTTCAATTTTGATTTGGATTTGTTGCAAGTAATACATCTTTGCACCAATCTATACACATCTCTTCTCATGTGTGCCCAATAGAAATTTTCTGCCAACATCAACAATGTTTTCTCTCTTCCAAAGTGTCCCATCAATCCTCCACTATGAGATTCCTGGATCAAAAATAAACGCAAAGAACACTCGGGAATACACAATTTGTTAGCTCTAAACAAGTACCCATCATGTATATGAAATTTTTCCCATGCTTTAGTGTTAACACATTTATTAAATGGCATGGAAAATTCATTATCTTCATCATATAAATCTCTAATACCCTCCAAACCCGAAACCTTGATTTCTAAATTTGAGAGTAACATATTTTTCCTTGACAAAGCATCAGCAACTACATTATCCAATCCCTTTTTATGTTTTATAATGTATGGAAAAGATTCAATGAACTCAACCCACTTAGCATGTCTCTTATTCAAATTATTTTGGCACTTTAAAAATTTCAATGCTTCATGATCACTATGGATAATAAATTCTTTAGGCCACAAATAATGTTTCCATACTTCTAAAACTCTCACAAGTGCATATAATTCCTTATCATAAACAGAATAATTCAATTGTGCACCATTCAATTTTTCAGAAAAATAGGCAATAGGTTTCTTTTCTTGCATGAGCACACCTCCAATACCTATGCCACTAGCATCACATTCAATTTCAAATTGTTTATCAAAATTTGGAAGCATAAGCAATGGGGCCGAAATCAACTTCTCTTTCAAAGTATCAAAAGCAATATCTTGTGAAACACCCCATTCAAAATTAACACCTTTCTTAGTTAGATCATTCAAAGGGGCAGCAATTGTACTAAAATTAGGCACAAATCTTCTATAGAAACTAGCAAGCCCATTAAAACTTCTAACTTGACTCACATTAGTTGGAATTGGCCAATTTCGAATAGCTTCAATTTTTGATTGATCAACTTCAATTCCATGCTTAGAAACAACATAACCAAGAAATATTACTTTATCTTTGCAAAAAGTGCACTTCTCAAGATTTCCATACAATTTATTAGTTCTTAGCACTTGCAAAACTTGTCTAATGTGATCCATGTGGTCATGTTCATTGTGGCTATATATGAGAATATCATCAAAATAAACTACCACAAATCTACCAATAAAGTCTCTCAAAATATGGTTCATTAATCTCATAAAAGTACTAGGTGCATTAGTTAAACCAAAGGGCATTACTAACCACTCATATAAACCAAATTTTGTCTTAAAAGCAGTTTTCCATTCATCTCCCTCTTTCATTCTTATTTGATGGTATCCACTACGCAAATCAATTTTAGAGAAAAGAGTAGCACCACTTAATTCATCTAACATGTCATCTAAACGTGGTATAGGATGACGATAACGAATAGTGATGTTATTAATTGCTCTACAATCTACACACATGCGCCAAGTACCATCTTTCTTAGGAACCAAAATAACGGGAACGGCACAAGGAGATAAACTAACCCGAATATAACCTTTGTCCAATAGTTCTTGTACTTGCTTTTGGATCTCCTTTGTTTCTTGTGGATTGGTTCTATAAGGGGCTCGGTTTGGGAGAGATGCTCCCGGGATCAAATCAATTTGATGTTCAATTCCTCTCAATGGTGGCAATCCCGAGGGCACATCTTGTGGAAAAACATCCTCAAAGTCCTGCAAAACATTAGAAACACCAAGAGGAATAGGGGTCATGTCATTAGAAACCAAAATCTCTCCCTTGTGAATAAGCACAATAGGGACTAGTGAAGGATCATCCTTAAATTCCCTCAAATCCTCTTTAGTGGCTAACATGCATAATAGGTTCTCTCTCTTTTTACCACTCGAATTGGTTTTGCTATCACTCCCCATGGCTTGTATTTTTGGTGTTCCCTCATCCCTCTCTCTCTCTTTTTCCTCTTTCATAGCAATTTTGGATTGGGACTCATTTACAATTTGTTGTGGAGTCATAGGCCTCAAGATAATAGTCCTCCCATGATGATTCAACTCATAAGTATTAGCTCTCCCTTCATGCTTCACACTTCTATCAAATTGCCAAGGTCTTCCCAATAATAGGTGGCAAACTGTCATGGGCACAACATCAAACTCAATAGTATCCTTGTAAGGTCCAATTTGAAACTCCACTCTCACCATATGAGATACCTTCATTTGTCCAGTGCTACTCAACCATTGTATATGATAGGGACTTGGATGTGGTAAATATTTTAGGTTCAACTTGGCACATAAATCCTTGCTTGCCAAGTTCCTACAACTCCCTCCATCAATAATGACTTTGCAAGCCATGTTGGGACCAATAACAGCCTTTGTTTGGAATAAATTGCACCTTTGAGTTTCAGGACTAGGCACCACACTCAATGAATTTTGGGTGCAAATAATAGAAGGCATAGTAGTAGCATAAGCATCCAAAGGAGAATCACTCAAATATCCATCATCATCATCAAGATCATTGGGATCAACATCATCACCTGTCTCATACTCATTGTCCTCATTGATAATCATCACTTTGGAATTTGGACAATCCCTCTTGAAGTGCCCTTTTCCTCCACATGTGTGGCATGTAATATCTCTATTCCTTGTAGTAGGAGCACTAGAACCCGAAGCACTTGGTGTTGGTTGTGGTGTTTTCCTTGTATTAGCCACACTAGCCTCGGATTTGGATGAAGTAGCACCTCGAAAATTTGATGTAGCACCTCTAGAATTTGATGATGGAGGTGGTGGTGTTGAAGTACTAGGTGTAATAGATGATCTCAAAGGAAATCTACTCTTTGTTCTAGCCAAATTTTGTGCTTCATCCAAGATATGTGATTCGGCCTCTCTAGCATGATGGAGTAAATCATTCATATTGGTATATTGATAATGCCTCACAATGCCCTTGATTTTATAGTGTAAACCTGAAAGGAACCTTTGCATTGTTTGCTCAATTTGTTCTTCCACACGGCCTCTTTGCATAATCATCTCCATCTCTTGATAATAAGCATCAACTGTCTTGGTACCTTGCTTCAATTGTTGCAATTTGTCAAATTGTTGCCTTATGTAATTTGGAGGAACAAATCTTTCTCTCATAAGCCTCTTCATGGTATTCCAAGTAACAATGGGCAATTCTCCAGCATTGTGTCTCTTTCTCACAAGATTATCCCACCATCTAAGAGCATAACCATCAAACTCAGAAGATGCCAACTTAATCTTTCTATCCTCATTGTAATCATGCAATCTCCAAAGTTTCTCTATCTTCAATTCCCATAGCAAATATTCTTCCACATCCATAGCATCAAAACTGAAAGCTGGAATTGAGAATTTTGGCTTACCCAAGATATCCTCTCTATTTTCATTAGCATTGGGTAAAGGCACACGTCTAGCTCGGCCTATTTGATCTCGGCCTCTTCCTTCTCTTGCTCCACGGCCAAGAATAACATCATCCCCATTATTGGCATCACTATGGATACTTGCATTGTCATCATCAAGGGGTGGTAACCGAGCTTCAAGCAAAGTTGTAAGATCAGTCATTTTATTGTTGATAGCATCAATAGCATCTTGCATTGTTCTCAATTGTGCACTATTGGTTTCGGCCAACTTCTTGGTGGTTGCCACATCCTTGTTGACATCATCAACTTGCTCATAAAGAGGGCCAACAGCATCATCCAAGTTCTTGCTACACACATCCCTTAATGCCTCATACTCCCTCCACTTCACCACCTCGGTTTGGTCCTTCTTTTGCTGCACAAGTTCATCACTAGAAGGATCCATTAGAAGGTTAGTGAAAATAAAACAAGTATAGGTTGTGGTGCCTCTCACAACTCACTCAAGAATCTAGCAAAACAATAGGATATCTTACCACTCCAAAGTGAATAGAGATACTTACCACAAGTAGAGGCAATTAAAGTGCTTTGGTGTGAAGAAAAGAATACCCAGGTTTTTAACTATCACAAAGGCAAACAAGGGTATTTGGTGGGGCTTGGTATGGATACCTAACAATCACCAAAGTAACAATCCTATTTGCTGTCTTAGTGAAGATATAAAATACCCAAGGAAACTCACACAATGGAGACAAATGTGGCAAAGCAATATGTGGATGGAAATTTGCAATGCACTAGAAAGTCACTAGCTAGGCTCTTAATTGACAGGCACAAGATTGCTCAATGAAAAACCAAGTGTCACAATGGCAAGCTCAACTAGTAAACAATAGCAATGATATGGCCTTTTTGCACTTTCACTTTTCTCTTTTCTCTTTTCTCTTTTTTTTTTATACTTTTTGCTTTTTCTATTTTTTTTTTAATTTTTCAATGGCCTTACACTAAGCTAGGAGCAACAATTAACCAAACACAAGTGAACACAATGGTGGTGATGAAATATGAGCAGCCTGTCAGAGCACAAAATAGCTATACTTGTGGGAAAGTTCCTATTTGAATGCTGTAGAAAGGCTGTGGCTAAGGTTCACAAGGTATGGAGGTGATGGTCCTAGTGATGAAAACAGGAAAAACAAAAGAAAACAGAAAAAATCTAGGTGAATTTGGAGCTCAAACACACTCACGGCAGCAAAAACAGGCCACGGCAGAAAAACAGACAGTTTTCGTACCGCGGCAGGCTCACGGCAGCAAAAACGATCAAAAATCGTACCGCGGCAGAGATCACAGCAGCTCACAGGCGCGCGGCAGCAAAACGCGTACTTTTTGTACCGCGGCAGAACGTACGACAGCGAAACAGACGTTTTCTGTGCCGCGGCAGCACACGCGCGCGCGTTACACGGAATGGTAAGCGTGTTACGGTGGTTTTGGCGATGCACGGTGGGCGCGGTAGCGACGGCAGAGAATTGCTGCCGTGGGCTGTTGTGTATGCGGGTGGATGTTGTGGTGGAGTGCTGCGTGGATCGGGGGGGGGGGGGTTTGTAACCAATCTATGGCACGAGTCCGAGAGCGACTAGGAGGGGTGGCAGCGGTGGAAATTGCGTGCGGGTGGGGTGAATCCGAAACCAACTAGGTAAGGTGCGGCAGGGAAAAGGTAGGTTTTGTGCCGTGGAGGGTGGGATGACTATATGGAATCGGATTGGTGGGTGTATAGGGTGGATAGCTGCGGCTCTTTTTGGTATTTTTGGATATAAACTCGGCTAGATGAACAAAACCCTAAACCTAGCCGAAAAATATGAAACTAAAAACGATAAAAAGCAACACAAATCTAACACAAAGACAGCACTAGTAATTGAAAACTAAGATGATATCTAGGCTATGGCAAAAACTAAAACTATTTTTGTGGGGCAATTTTCTGGATAGGAAATAAAACACTCAAATCTAAAGGGAAAATTTGATAGCTCACCGAGGCAACCTGTAAATCTGATACCAAGATGATAAGGGGTGGCCCAATCTTCTCAGTGAACTCACAGATAACTTCTGTATTGATAACTAGTGCGCCACTAAGAACTCTCCGGCTGATCCCTGAAGCCAATGCAACAGATAGCAACCCAATGGATATTCTTAACTCCACACTCTTGCACAAGTAATCCACTGACTACAAGTGGTCCTGTACCGTCTTATTCCCAGTGGAACAGCAGGTAACACGTAAAGTTTGCAGATGAACTTCCAGTATGAAAGGCTAACAAGCAGTTTCAACTAGAGGTTATGGGGTTTGTGTGATTCAATCGTAGTCTACCTCAACCACACGTAGGTGGGACATATATATAGGTGGAGGGGTGCGGCCACAAGGCTCTCTTGCGCAAGCAAACCCTCCCCTACTAGGACTAGGACTCCTACTAGGACTAGGACTCACATATATGGATACAAACCGATTCCATACACAAGGAATTCGGCCAAATTGGTTATGGAAACCAAAACTAACTATTATGGCGCATTGATCTTCTATGTGGGCGCCCTCCTCTTGCTTGTTTCATGTATGAGTGCATTTCATCTTGTGGAGGCACTCATCCCCTTATGAAATAATAATTGTAATGCTTGTTTTCACCATCCTTAGCACTTGATCATCCTCTCCTCTTCTAGCTCATCTTCATCCATGTGAATCTTCTCTCCATGATCTCCATCAATGTTTGTGTTATCAATAAACCTAAGAACACATAGATGCAATGACTTAGGTAGTATAAAGTTCTCATTATTAGAAACATTAAACTCAAGTAGGAGTGAATTCACCTGTTGTTGTAATAGCTTGGTCCTTGATCTTTTCATTGGACCAATCCTTACTTCATTAGCTTTAATTGGTGGATCTTCATGTTCAACAATAGGTGAAGAGCTAGGGATGTCCTCATCAACATCGTAACCAATTCCTTTTGTCTCGTGATATTTTAATTGCACGAGATCCGATCATTGGTATAAACTATACCTAGTTCGGTCTCGTTGGTGACAAGTACTCTTTACTCGCTCCGTGATATGAAATCCTGTTGTCCTAGTCATGTGCTTGCAAGAGGTGTCGATGTGATATCAACGAGAGGGCCCAGAGTATATCTATTTGTCATTTGGATGGACAAATCCCACTCTTGATCTATGAGCCTCAACTAACACTCATCCAGTTATGATGTGACATTTGATGTCATCAAAGTAGACTTTCGGTGTTAGTGATTAACATAATCTCATGGTCTAAGGATTAGAGTTACTTCATATGTTTGATATAACGATGTAAACTAATGACTTGATTGCATTGGTATACTTATTTTGGGCCGGCATTCATCACATCATTCTCCTAATGACGTAATCCCGTTATTGACAACATCCAATTTTCATGATTAGGAAACCTTAATTATTTTTCAATCAACTAGCTAGTTAAACAAGAGGCGTTACTAGGAACCCTTGTTTGTTTATTAAACACACATATATTAACGGTTCTGGTTAACACAATTCTAGCATGAGAAATATATATTTATCATAAACATGGAATAAGATAATAACCAGTTTATTATTCCTCTCGGACATATTCCTTTAGTCTCCCACTTGCACTAGAGTCAATAATCTAGTCAACAAGTAAGGACTTAACACCTATGGCATTCCAGTGTTATTACCATGCTTTGCATGTGGTAAACTCCATCAAAAGATCTAACATGTTCAAGTCCATTTGTATTTGTACATTTTTAGCGTCTACATGCATCACTCATTCTCTAATGATATGGATTTGTATATTTTTGGTCAACCGATGAGACCTTAATTCCTCACCTTAAACTAATGTTACCAACATTGTGAAAATGTAGATTCATAGTGTCAGCAATTTTGGAAATTCACCTAGTTCAATAAAGAACTCCTTGACACAAAAATATTCTTCTTATTTTTTCAACACAATGATATACTTAGCCTTTGTTGTAGTATCTGTCACAATACTTTAATTTGAAACTCATTCAAATCCAGCATGGAACTTTTTTCAGCCTATTGTGCCACTCTTCAACACATTTTTAATTGAGATAGATTTATTTGGATAAATGACAAGACTTTTAGTGTAACATTTTACTTAAGGATGTTTTCACTGTTGTCCAATCATCATATGTT
Organism: Alopecurus myosuroides; assembly: GCA_028641055.1. Classification (NCBI taxonomy): domain Eukaryota; kingdom Viridiplantae; phylum Streptophyta; class Magnoliopsida; order Poales; family Poaceae; genus Alopecurus; species Alopecurus myosuroides. The sequence continues at coordinate 112,203,446 of CM054063.1, read as the reverse complement.
TATCCTCGTATACAGTTTATAGCATTGGACTCATATGTTTGTGTACAAAGCATGGAACACATGAGTTAGAATCAATTTCAGTTTTGCTCATCATGTGTCAAACACTTTAATATTGCTCAATTATTTTCCATACGGCAAGAACCCTTTCTTGTCGTCTCGATATTGAATTATTTCAATACTTCTTGTATGCGCTTTGATTCAAATTATGACTTAAGTTTGAGTAATACTTTTATGGCTTGTTAAATACATTGGAGATAAGTCTTCTATTGATTTATCAAGGTTTAGAGATTGTCTCCAAATTATTTGATAAAGCTAAAAATCCATAAAATGCTAGACACTTGTGAATTTCAAAATTCACATAAAGGATGGATGTTTTCTCAACTGACTAAATTCCACTGAAGACTCAATGTGATAAGTTGATTATATTGATGAAGTGGAACACATGAAATAATTGAAGTTTTAGTGTTTCATAAAAGTCAGTGGGAGTACTTTGAGTCAAAAACTGAGATACAAAGAAATCTGATTGAAGCAAAAAGTTTCTTAACATGAATTATAAAATGATTGACAAAACAAAGTTTTGTTAGTAAATATTACTAATGATTAATTTTAGGAGACCCAAAATTATCATGATAATGAAATAGTTCTGAGAGAAGGATTTAAGTAATGTTATAACGAGATTATCTAAATGTCTTTGTGTGATAAGTGAATGCGTGAAAAGAAAATAATTATAAACCAACTAAGAAAATTATTTTGTTTTGTTTGCTTAAGTTGGAGCATTGTCATTAATTAAATTAGAGTTATGTTAATGAAAGTTCCAAAGTAATCAATATTACTCAAGTCTGATGCATAATTGATTAAGGTTTTTTGTGCATAAAACCAATATATTTATTGGTAGTAAATTTCCACTTTAACTCCAAAGTGTTTAGCACATTGGATTAAGGACAAAAGTGTCTTCTCATGTTAGAGAGGTGCTTATATTAATTTAATATTGCGAATATTTGGATAAAGGATTGAATGAAAGGGGCAACATGCAAATTTTTCTAGTTCATCACCTTATCCATGAATTTTTGTATGAGATACATAAAGTTTAAACTTAATATTGAATAAAAGTTCATATGAGAAATTTTACGTAATATAAACTTTGTGATATGGTCATCAAAATTCCAAGTCATTGAACATGAAATGCAAAACAAAATAAATAAGATAATAATGCTCTAACTCCAAGATTTTATCTTGAGAGTGGTTGGAGTGATATTAAATCACGGGAAGATGCATATTTTCATAAGGAAAAACAGATATGAATATATATGATTTTCATAAAGCTATTGTTGATTAAATTTGTTTTATCAAGGACGGATAAATGATAATGATATGTTGAAACACTTATCATATCAATTGTTTGGTGTTGTTAATGATTTGGTTAGAAAATTAATTGCTAAGTGTAATTAGTTTTAGATTACTGGAGTTATCTGAAACATTACATTATGAGTGTTAAGTCAGTTGTGTTAATGAAACAATATGTTCTTCTTTTTCATTATATAAAGCAAAAAAGGACTTAAAAGAACGTGGGAGCTAAATATGATATTTTAATTCGGCCGAGCCTAATTGAAAGAAAGTTGCTTCATGAAATGATTTAGAAGAGTTTTAAATGAAATGTCAGGAAGTGTATTGTTAAATTCAGAATCTATGAGATAGATTAAGAAGTTTAATATACATGAATAAGGTTAGTGTGCTAAGCATAATTCTGAAAGAAATTTAGAATTACAATGAGATAAAAGAACTTGTTTCAAACGTAAGCATGACGTGATATTTTGCAATAGACTTGAGCTTCGTAGATTGGTGAGAAAAATAGAAAGGATTGAGATAAAATAATAAAATTTGGGATTTAACCAAACTTGTTGTCAAGAATAGTAACATAAGAATCAGTGTGTTTCCGATGGCTAAATTGTTTAGCCAAACCGGTATAAAGAACAAAATATGAAGTAAAAGTTTGTCAAGTAGTTAATTGTTTATGATTAGGCCTAGAAATATTATGGTGATACGATTCTCACATAAATATTTTATGGTGGTATTACAAAGTAAAAACGACTTAGTGGGACTTTGTATAGTTTAAATTAATATTGTGAGATGTTTACTCACATATGTATTTGTAGTGGAATTACAAAATCAAATATTTATTAATTGTAATTCATATTATGATTATTGAATTGATAATAACGTATGTTGTATAAATATCAACATTAGAGTATTATGAGTGGAATCTACAGTGTATTACTATGGATAGTTGCAACACAATGTAAGACATTGTGGATTGCAAGTTATTTGATAAAAGTCATTCGATTTAAAGATGTTTCAAAAGAAGATGTTGATTATTCATTCGGAGACGTTTGAATTATTAATGTTACTATGGAACCAGAGTCACACAATTACAATTCATAATAAATCCAACACAAGTTGATTGGATCAAAAGGTGAAAGACAATGGTCTAAGGAACCATATACATAGAGTGAGTAACACCGGATGTCCATACGTGTTATGTCATCATACTAACTAGAATATTATTGAGTCTAGTGCAAGTGGAATATTATTGGAGATATGCCCTAGAGAAAATAATATTCAGTTATTATTTTATCTCCATGTTGAGAATTAATTTTATGTCATCATGCTACAACCGTTATAGCACTTGAAAAGTGAGTTTTGGAAGGAAAATCTTTGTGCGGTGTGAAGAAATAAATAAACACGAGTTCATAATATTGTCTCTAAGATTACCTTATGTTTTCTGAAATGATCATGTTTTCCTGATCATGGACTTAGTTAAAGTTTAGCAAAACAAAAGAGTTTATTGTTAGAGTAACAATAGTACTGAAATAGCCCAAGTATACGATCTTGCTAAAAGAGACTAAACAATTGTAATGTATTTAGAAAAGTACATATGAAGTTGTCATTCACTATAATTTCTATACTTTGATAATATCTAGTGATCACACAACCGAAAGTCCTACTTTGGATGTCTTCAACCGTCCACCATAATACTAGATCATAACGTTGACATCTAGGTATAACCTAGAGCATGTAAAGGAATTGAGATCATTCAAGTAACTCCTCTAGACGATAGTGAGATACATACTTTGGGCCCTCTCGGTATTATTGATGTCAAAAAATCATCTGCCAGACACAGTGTGATTTATCACAAGGTCATGTGGGATAGGAATGAGAAAAAGAGGACGACACCGGAACGAGTTTTTATGTGTAATGTTCAAAGAGTTTGATAATATTAGATCACATAGTCCCACCTCGTGGTATAGTTGGTATCATGAAGTTAAGGTAATAAGTTTAGTGAGTAACTTGTAAGGTTCCCTCGATCTTCGTGAACACACATAATCCATCATGGGTGTCCACGACTCCGCTGTTGGTTATTGTTCAGTAAGCTCACAAACATATTTGTGGGGTCACCTGGTGGCCACAGATACCCCTGCAGGTAAGTCCACTTCCACATCCTTTCTCTCTCCCGAAAAGTCACTTTGCCACAACCTTGTTTCGTGTTCTTGATGTTATTCCTCGGATTTATTCGATCTCCTTGTTTAGACCATCACTTGTGCTGAAATTTGGTGCATCACTTCACTGGTATGAGACTCCTACGCCTATACTTGTAGAGTTTCAAATGGTGATGTATATCTTCAGTATTTTCCTGCACTAGGTGACTGGTTATTTGATCTAGCATGCTTGTTTTAGGATGTTTTAAATTGTTTTGGTCCATGTATTATTTTCCCTATGGTTTCTAGAGTAGTCTCATGTAATTTGTATGCACCATAGTTGAATTTTATTGTACTTACTAAAAATTTCATAATAGTAAGTTTGAAGAAAGTTAGGGGCTGGTTTGGGGGCATGGTTCCTCCTTATACCTCAAGGGAGACCAGATCCTCAACGGAAAAATCAAACATGAGGCCTTCCCTCAATGAAGAACATGTGGACTCAAGTTCCCTAAACTTTGATGGATTGAAAAATGTTCGGGCTTCCTCGTATCCTTGCAATGATTTATTATTGGCTTTAGGAATTCATGGACAATTTTATGAGGTGATAAGTAATGCAGGTTTGCTAGATTTTACTCGTAATGAAGTGGACCAATAAGAAGGCTCACTTATATTTCCGTGCAAACTTTCATATTTCATGATCATAATAACTCTTATGTAGAGTTTTGTCTCTACAATAGGAGAAAGAGAATGTCCCTTGATGAGTTTTGCAGGGCACTAGGAGTAACAAACCAAGAGCACACAAGGAAGATCCGGAACCCCATTGACCTCTATCACCTCTACTCAAAGCTCTGCTATCAGGATACAAGAACTGGGCAGCGAAGTAAGATTTCTAGCATGCCCGCGGTCAGGTATCTCACATACTTTCTTTCTAGAGGATTCCTTCTAGGGAAAATACTATAACCTACTCAAACCTTGATATTGTTGCTGTAGATAAAGAATATTCTTATAGCATTGGTGCTCAAATTGCTAGATGTATTGCTAACAACTCTGGTATAGGGGGCGTACTTATGGAGGCATTGTTGCCTCACATATTTTATTTTCCCAGAATGACGTACCCCTTGATCCTAATGATGAGTTAGTTCCTCCTAGTAGGCTTGACTTCCCAACCACGATGCACCTTTATTTTCTCACCGCATTCCTCTCCTAGTGATTATCATTATAGACTCTTATTTGAGGCCAGTGATACTTCATCATGTTTTATTCGTTTGCATGCACCTGCTCTGTTTTAAATTTCCAGGAACGGGTGGTCATTCTCACAAGATATATTGGATGCATACCTCATGCCAAGGATGCCCATACACCCAGCCACAGGAGGAGGCACACACCGAGGAGCCCTTACCTCCATCACCATTCACCTATGCAAGAAGGCCATCCTCATTTGGTTACGAAGATGGATCTTCATTGTAGCAGTCGTCATTTGACGCACTTTCATTGCAGCCATCAGCGTGGGATGGGCAGGTCCCGTCATATCAGCAGTACCAGCCGCCACAAGGACCATTAGTGGAATGGGGTTTGTGGGATCACCGCTACTATTAGGCCAAAATCCTAAACTTGGAGGAGTACGTACACACTGACACCCAACTCATAATTTCTATTCATTATTTACGTTAGTGTAGTATTTGTTGCATTAACTGTATATTCTTTTAGATTTTTTGTATTTGCCTCTTGTTTTATTTCTCTCTTTCTCTTGGTGTTTCTTTAAAGAGTGAAAAACCCAAAATATTTCGTGCTTGTTCTTCTTGCTTTGAGTTTTCTCTTTCTCTTTGTTCTTTTTGTTTTTATTATGTTTCCTTGTTGTTTTGTGTTCTTCTGTTTCTCATTCAAAATCCAAAAATATTTTTCCTTTGTTTTTTTTCTCTGTTTTATTGCGTCTTCATTTATTTAGAAAACACCAAACATATTTCTTCATTCTTTTTTTTTTCTTTTTCTTCATTTGATTTTATTTTCTGCACAAATCAAAAATACAAAAATAATTTCTTTTGTTCGTTTGTTGCATTGCTTCTTTTGTTCTTCTCTTTTCGTTTTCCCTCTTTCGTTTCTTTGTGTGTATTTTCTCATTTTATTTCGTTCGTCGCTTTGTTAAAAACTTGAAAACGACAAAAAAAATTTCTCTTCTTATTATTATTATGTAGTTGTTTGCAGAATTCAGCTCACGTTCATGGTGACGCTTGTGCTATATTATTATCTTTATATCATCCGTTTGTGCAAGTGATCAGGAAATAATGACGATATATGATGAAATGGACGTGATAAGGAATCTGGTATGAACTATTTTCCCTTTACTTTTGTACATATCACTCTTCGCATGATCTTATATTAGCTCATCATTATAGATAGTTGTATGTATAATATTTCTTTAGTACTTCATACTTTTATGTGACTAGTCTCAAATAATTAAGAGTGCATAATGTTTTATTAGACTGTCACACGTGTTGTTTTGTTCATTAGGAGGTATTGTATGGTGGTATCTCACTCTAAAGAATTTATTTAGATCGACTTGGCACATTCTCACACATGTTAAAGACTATAAAGAAATTCTATCAAGCCTCGATGATCTTTTCTTTCAGGGTAACAATATTACATCTATGATTTATTCAATGTTGTTTTGTCGCAATGCATGATTATGACCGTTATTGCTCTTTTAGTTGGTCACTCCCAGTCTTTTGCTAGCCTTCACATGTACTAAGTATGAGATCTACTGGTACATCCAACACCTTTAAACCAAAGTTATTCCAGTGTGTCCACCATATCTACCTATGCATGGTATTTTATAGCCATTCCAAGTATATAGCTCGTATGCTAACTTTAAAACTTACAAAATTATTAAACTTGTTTTGTGTCCCCATTTTAGTTCATGAGGAAGTATAAAATGCTTTATTATTTCTTCATGTTAGATGTTTTCACCTTTTGACTTTCATGATTAATGTGCTTGTTCTTAATACTGCAAAACGAGCTGGCAAGCGGGTGCCCAGCCCTTAAAAGATAAATTACAATAACAATTAGTCTCCTCGCACTTTGTTCCTGAGAAATGTGTTCAAATATAGCTTATGTAAACAAAGGAGAAGGGGAATGGTATCATTCTTCAATGGGAGCCGCTCTTAGAAGCCATTTTACATGAAAGATAATAAAACATTTATAAGCATTATATTTTCAATATGCTCTATTTTTTAAAATGAAAATCTCTAGCACATGAGTAATCCATGCTTCCCTCTGCGAAGGGCCTTTCTTTTAGATGTAGGATGAGCCTTCACCTTCTTACTTAATGCACCAATTAGGATACCATAATTTTCATTCTGAGTATAATGTGCATCTTCTCAAAATATTATTGATTGAAGCATGTTTACGGTATTGTTTCTCCTGCAAATATTATATGTAGTCACCTCTTAATCTTTGGAGGTGCCCTGACATTTATTTTTTCTCTACATTTAAGGGAAAGTGAGATACCATCTTACCATACTCAATTATGATCATTGCAACCTAGTTGATGTTTTAATTCCATATTGTTAACTCTTAATTCTTTTTACACTTTTCATGAGTTACTATGAACTCATAAGATTTATTATCCTTATAGAAATTATCATGCACTTGTTAAATACTGATCATAGAATAGTTCTATGCACAACATATGAGGAAAAGTGTTTGTCAAAATTTTCTTTATCGTGTTTAGTTTATAAACTGAATTACTTGAGGACAAACAATGAGCTAAGCTTGGGGGAGCTAATACGTCCCTAGCGTATCTACTTTTTCAATCATTTTTCTTGTTGTTTTCCCTCTAATTTGCATGATTTGGATCAAACTAACACGGACTGACGCTGTTTTCAGCAGAATTACCCTTGGTGTCTATTTTTGTGTAGAAATTAACTTTTCTGGAAAATTCTCAGAAATTCACGAAAATTATTTTTCACCGGAAAACTCCCGGAGCCAGAAGATCTGTTGGTGGTGGTCACTGGGGACACCTAGCGGTACTATGCACGCCCCCCTAGGCCATGCCTACAGGTCACCTGGTGGCCTGGGACCACCCCTAGGCCTCTCCTTTGGTATATACGTTGCTTCGTCCCCGAACCGGAGAACCCGTGAAGAATTTTCCCAAATACGATTCACATATCTGCTGCCACCCGAAACCCGATTTAGGGCGATAGAAGTTCTTGTTCTGGCACTCAGCTGGGATGAGGATTTGGAGAAAATCATCGCCATCGTCATCACCAACGCCTCTCCATCAACCCTCCATGATTCCCCCTTCGATGTGTGAGTAATTCCCTGCTGTCGACAGAGGGGATGGTAGGGATTGGATGTGATTGATCATGTAAGAGCTCATGAGATTGATAGGGCATGATGCCTAGTATCCACTATAGATGTTAATTATCGTTGTTGCAACTTGGAGTGCTTAATGCTTGTCACTTAGGGCCTAAGTGCCATGGTTTCAGATCTGAACATGTTATATTTTTATGAATATAAATGGTGTTTTGGATCATATATACGAGTTGTATGTACCTATTATTATCCGGAACTCGAGACCTCAAACGTGACAGGTTGGGATAACAGAGCGGATGGATTATAGTTTGAGGATTAGATGTATCCATTGAGTGTTAATGTTTTGATTCGGTACTTGGTGAAACATGTACCTTAATTAACATTAGTTCCAAATTGGCCCCGCAACAACGGGATGGTTAAACAAAAGATGTTGTGCAAGTTCTTATTGCAAGCACGCAAAACTATTTCCGGGATACATGCCTATGATTTTAAGTGAATTTGATGCTCTCTTATATATTTGTGGTGACCTATTTACATGGTTGATCTCATTCATGCAACACCCTTACATCCATCTCTTTGCGTACAGTGTTTTTAGCACTGCTTTCCACGTCGTTTACATTCGCTGTTACTATCTCTACTGTTACTTTGCTGCTCTATTACTATCACACTTATGCTGCCACCATATTACTGTTACTACTAATAAATTAAATCAAGCAAGGTATTTTCCAGGTGCAGCTGAATTGACAACTCAGTTGTTAAGGCTTACACGTATTTTTTGACTTCCCTTGTGTCGAATCAATAAATTGGGCTATATTTACCCTCGAAAACTGTTGCAATCCCCTAAACTTGTGGGTTATAAGTGAATGGTCGCATAGCACTCCAAAGTAGTGAATGCATTTGTGAGAATGTCCCGCTAACCCAAGGAATCCCCTCAATTTCTTCAAATTCGTAGGATGTGGCCATTGTTGCACTACTGTAATTTTGCTGGGGTCTGTCGCCACACCTTGCACACTGATAATATGCCCCGGATACTTGAGTGAACTCTGCGCAAACGAGCACTTCGATTTCTTAACATATAACCTATTCTCATTCAACAATCGAAACACCTATGGAGGTGTTGCTGGTGTTCTAGAAACGTCTTGCTATAGATTAATATGTCGTCAATGAACACCAGCACGTACTTGCGAATTACTTGGGCAAAAATTGTGTTCAATGATGCCTGGAAGGTCGCATGTGCAGATGTGATCCCAAATGGCATTACACAAAATTCGTAGTGCCCTCTATGTATACGGAACACAATTTTGCATTCATCTTCCTCCACATACCTAATTTGATGGTATCCTGAATGCGAATTGAGTTTGGTGATGAATCGAGACCCTGCCAACTCGTCCAATAGTTCTTTAACCACGAGTTTAGTGAAGAATCGAGACCCTAGCTCGGATACCATATGCGAGGGATCTAGGTTTCTATGGCTGCATGAATCGACTACAGTATGATGGATTGGTAGTTGGATATAGGTTCTGTATCATGCGAGAGAAGAATTGACAAGTACGCGGGCTTGGAGAAGAGAGAAGTGAAATCCCAATCGGTTTCAATCAATGATCATTAAATAATGCCCCGATCTTGTGCACGGCGAAGGTTATGTATGCATACAGATGGCACCCGCCGTGTGCGGGGTCGAGTTTGGCGCCCCCATACCCGCACCCGCCCCTTCTCTCCGTCGCCACGACCCGCCCCCATACCCGTCGTCGGCTCCAAAAATCTACCAGACCCGCGACCCGGTCGGGTTCGGGGGACCCAACGGGTACCCGTGAAGGTGCACAACTACGGCGCCGACGGAATCAGCGCGCCGAGGGTGGCGCCGATGACAGGCTGGAGGAGAGGCGGGGCGAAGCAGCTCTGTCGTCGCGTGAGGGATATGGCAATGATCTACGGTTCCGCGAGGTGTGAAGCTACTCTGTGTCCTCGCGCACTTCCAGGGCGCCTGTAACCCTGGTGGTGGCGGAATCCAGAGTTGACCGAGAGGGAGGAGCCGGTGAATGATGGGGCAGCGTTGGAAGGAGAGACGACGACCCGTGATTGGTGAGGGATGGAAGGATGGCGAGGGGAGCGTGCGCCTCCAGTGGGTCGACGTGGAAGAGGAGGACGAGCGAGTGAGGCGCGGGGACATGATCACTAGATGAGGGATGGGATATGGGGTCGTGTGTACGGTGTGTGTGTTGTGTTGTGCGTGTGTGCTGGTCAAGGAGAGAGAGATTGGTGGGAGGATCTAAGAGGAGGAAAAAGAGAGCAACACGGGAGCGGCTGTGAGATGGCAGTAGTATTAGGGCTATAGTCGGCTCTGCGGGTACAGGTTTGACACTCCCATATCCGTCTCCATTAGATTCGACGGGTCTAAACTTTTACCGAGAAGCAGATCCACGGGGATTTTTTCCAACCAAACCCTCACCATTTAATGCGGATAGTCTTCGGGTTTCAGGGACCCGTTGGCATCCGGACGTATGGAAGCCGTTGGGTGTCTCTCGGTCCATGAGCTTGGTGTGTAGATGTAAGTAAATGTGGTTCCTTAATTTAAAACGTTAATTCAATTGGATTGTGTGAGATAGGTTCATGTTAAAAGGTTTTATAGTCGTGAGCGTTAACTCCGACATGGGCCTCTAAAATATTGCAAAAGCATACATCCTCATCGTGTTCCTTGTGGATACCATATCTTACTCCGTGGAATAGACCGGCGCGCACAGGAAGCGTGCCTATCCCCTGACGTCACATGACATTTCCCTCTTCTTCTTCTTCTTTTCCTAAAAGCAGAAAAAATTGCCGCCCGCACGTACGTGCAGTAGCACTCGGTCGGAGTTCGTTACCCTGTTACCATCCAAGGCGTTCCGAGCGAAAATGGCTACGTTGCTCCATCGCTCACCAAACAAACCAAAAGACGGCCGGGCGATCGGCATCAAGCAACATTTCTCGAACATGTCCATGGAAAATAGCCTTCCCTGTGAAGCACATTTCTCTGTGGAATCGGTTGATGGTCTGTGCAATCGACAGATGAGCAGCCACGCTGAGATCAGCTCGGCCTCACTTTGTCCCTCTAAGCGCGCACTGCGCGGCTGCCACTACTATCATATCTCTTCGACCGGGATAAGGATCGTCTCCGTCAGAGCCAAAGCAACAAAGACGACGACGAGATTTTATCAACATTTATTCCGATTTCTTTCGTTATGATTAGGCGGCGAGTTGATGGATTGCTCTGATCTGCATGCCTGCTGCCCGGAAGTGCTCCTATGATTAGGGTCAAAGATGAGAAGCCATTATTAGGCGATGTTGAACCATGCATGCATGTGGCTATCACGGGGTTGCCACGTGTACGCAATTTCCTTTTTCGTTTCTTTTCTTTTCTGCAGGAAAAAGCAGAGAAAAGTGGGTGTCCAGATCAAATAATTGCATCTTTTTGTTTTTGTCAGATTGTGTCATCACCAACCAGCTGATCGAGTTTCCTGCATGGCAGCCTCAATTATGCAGGTGCCTCTACCTTTTGCTGCGATATATCTCCCTGCTGTGCTGTTCCAACTGTACATGATGTAGCCTATTAGGGAGGGCTTTGGTAGCTGATGTTGTCCTTTGCCACATCCTGCCGCTTGGGCGAGCCTGCCTCAACAAGAGATTATTTCAAGGACATTCTGGGGTTCATACCCAAATGCATACTACAGTCATCTCGAGAGTGTGATTTCTGTCGTGGTGTAGGCACGCTACAAAAAGTCATGTACGTGATGCTCCGGTGCAGGCACACACGCATGTGTGGAAGCTCATGAGCAAAGAGTCGCTCGGGATATTTTTAACCAGACTTCATGGTAGCATATTAGTCGAGTTTGAGATACTTAGTCCATTTATGTTATCTTTGTTTCCGGTGCTTCTTTCCTAGAATATTAGCTATGAAGAGAACAGTATCCAGCTTTGTAGTATAACATTAGCCTCGGACGATCACAACTGTTCAATAATAACCCACCAAATGTGACGTTCTGGAGAGACCTTGTTGGTCCTCGTCTAGCATTTTGGAACGAGTTGCTACTGCGTCTGGAGTCGGTCAATCTGACACAAGACACAAGAGACATATGAGTTCCGCTGAAATTTACATATTATGGGTAAATTTTCGGTGGACTCTATATACAAAGCTCTGATCCATCAAGATGGGTCAGTTGATAATAATAAGAAAACTACGAAAGATGAAGATTCCACTAAAAAACAAATCTTTTACGTGGTATCTTCAGTGAGGTGTGATTCTCACTAAGGATAATCTTGCGAGACCCAATTGGCATGGAGTAAAAATTGTGTCTTCTATGACAAGGATGAGACGATTAAACACTTATTTTTCGAGTGTAGATTTGTTAGTTCTATATGGTCAATCATCCAAATAGCTTCTACCTTATACTCATCAAGAAGCATTGCGAATATTTTTGACAATTGGTTGAATGGTGTGAATCGTATGTTTAAGATACTTATTAGGGTAGAAGAACTAGCTGACAAGGTTTTTAACGATAAATGTTGTTCTCTTATGCAGGTTATTTGCAGGAGTACAACTATGTTCCGTTTGTGGTCAAAGTTGCAAGGAGCATCACGACCTTTTTAAGGAGGTGTGTATAAGACAGTAGATACGACTAGATGAGAGACTTTTAATCATAACATAGATGGCAACATAATTTTCGTCTGGGCCCTCCATCTTCATAAGCGTTTTTATAATTTCTCATTATGATATGTAATTCACTTTTTACTTTTTTTTCATTCTACTGGAACGGTGTTGGTTGTGTGCATCTTAGCTATGCAGAGTTAGGGTGTAATGATTAAAATTTCTTTTAACTAATAAAACCCCCTTTATAAAAAATGATTATAAGATGATACATACTTAAATTTTACGATAAAGAGATGTGTGCAATTGATCGATGCAGAAGCTCGAATTTCACCCGCATTTTAAAGAAAAATAATAGAGTTTTAGGTTTGAAGGGTGAGCCCTAGAAGATCAATTTGGTCTTAGCTACAAAAGAATCGCAAAAGAACGGCGATGAACACTCGAAATAATAGGTTTCCACTTTCCGTTGAATGTGCTCCAGCAGTATATATGCGTCGCAGTCAGAGGAATCTTCTTAACTGGTACCGAGAGTGGAATGATTAAGCTAGTGCGTGCCAAAAATATGGAATGATCCAGGCAAATGGTTTACTTCTTTTCAAGGCAAGATTCATTTAACCTAGCTACTGGATCATAAAAGGTTTCTTTTGTTGCTATTCTATATGGCAGCAAATTCTTCTTTGGTCACATAGGAGTACAAGACAATATTAACCACGCATGCCTATGACGTTTGTGTTATGTTTATGGCCTTTCTGACTGCATGTACATCGTAGACGATTAGGTAGTAGAAATCAAATTTCTTTTGATGTGAATTGTAGACGTGAAAATGGAAGAAGTAGATCCGATGAGCTCGATCGTACAAGAAAAAATCTCAGGCGGGGCATCCCATTTTCGGTTTTTGTGACATGAAGTAGTACTCCCCATGTGATGGGAAAGCAAATTTGTGCGGTGCGTGTGAATCACTTACAAGCTTTGGTCCAAGCCCTTCATTTTGTATCTAGAGTTGGAATATTCGGTTTTAAACATTCACGGCACGTCCAAGCGCTGCACGGGGCACCATCCATTGGTATTGGTGAAGGACAACCTAGCTACAGCTAGTCGTCAGAAAACAAAAAGGTCAATTCCTTCCTTCCTGCCGCACTGCTCTATCGCCATCCGTTGCCGCTGGCTTGATCTCCCGTGGTCACGCCTGGCCATCTCCGTCGACGTCCCCAATAGCGCTTCCACTAGTTTTATCGGCAGCACACGCATAAAATGTTTCTCTACCAGCTACTTCAAAAGAAAATTTATTGCCGGACAAACCCAACTGAATATTCGGCATACGGGCTCCGCTCCCTAGAAGCAGAGTCACGGCCGGAGTTGCGGCAACAAAAATAACTGCCGGCAACTCATTCCACATAGACAACACCAGAAACAGCCCCGTCCGCGTGTGTCTTAACTTCCCACCTACCCCACTCTTCTCTCTCTTCTTCCCTTGCCCCACTCTCTCCTGAATTTGTTTCCTACCTACCGTGTCATGGCTGCGAGCTTGCCGGTTTTTTTAGCTGTCTCTGCCGACCCTTCTCCATCGCCAATGACAGCAACCCCTTTGTTGGAGCGTCTGCCAGCGCCACCTTTTTTCTTTCGCGACTAACGCCGCTGATTTAGCCGCATCCACCGTATGCTTCGGTCGCCCATGGCTGACGGGATCCCACACGTCGTGCCCGCGGGCCTTCCCGTTGCTAGTGCTGCAATGGCTTTTCCGCTGGCGAACGTGAGAATGTCTACCTTCGCATCTGCTGCCATGGGAGACGTCCTCGCGAGGCCGCATGTGGCCGCCCCATCACCTTCCTGATGGCGAGCTGCTCATCGCATGTCTTGCTGGCGTGCCATCGACGCCGTCGAGCATCTCGGACAAGATTTCGGAGAGCATCAAGGAGGCCCAGGAGGCATGCTCGTAGGACATGGCCATCGAGGGGTGCGTGGAAGCGTTGGATGAGGTGGAGGAGCTCAGCGCCGTGACCAGCCACGCCCGCGAACCTTGTGTTGCTCGTCCCGGACACGTCCCCGTGGCTTGTCGGCTCGGCCTGCCGGCCCTCCGACAACGACGACGACCTCCGGGTGGCTGCGCGCTGGCGTTGGCGAGATGCGTAGAGCTCATGAAAGCCATGGGCGTGGGTGCACGCCGAAAAGCTGGTTATGCTCGATCTCCCGCGCAACCTCGCCCAGCAGGACCTCGTCCGCAACGGTGCATGAAGTTCATGTACTCGCGCTGCTACCTAAGCACCGTATTCTCGAGTTCCTCCGTTTGAGGGGAGTACTTCTCTTTGGAGGGGTGTGAGTCTCACCATGAAGGCCTACTCAACGCCACAAAGGCCTGACCCTATTCTCCGATGAACATCGCCACAAAGGACTAGTTCAACTTCCACTATTGATTCCCTTCGAGGCGCAAATCGGTGCCTTTACAATGAGCTTGAGGCACACACCCACAAGAGAATTGGAGGCTCCGAAGAACACCAAAAATCTTGCTACAATCAACAAGTGAGCAACAGTGGAGTCTAGGTTTTCCACAAGTAAACCCTAGACTTGAATCACTCAAGTGAATGAGGGGGAAATTAAGAACGAGTTGGTGAAGTTGTAGATCTGAGTCTCCTCCTTCAATCCTCCAAAGATCAACGAGTTTGGATGGAGGGATTGGGAGAAATCTAACTTTTCGTGAGCTCAAGAAATGGATCTTTAATGCTTCGACGAACTAGAACTCTTGCGTAAGAAAGAGGGGTATTTATACCCCTCACAAAATGTGGCCGTTGGAGTGTAGAAATGAACCAGAATTTCGGTTCAAACTTGAACCGGATATTCCGGTTATCTTCACAGCTTCAGATCTGGCCTCTCTGCACAAATGGACCAAACCGGATATTCCGGTTGATGGAAATTTCCGGGTGACTCCAGTGCCAAATTGTTTCTGGGACTTAGCTATTTTTTGTGTCCTTCTTCACCAACGTGATATCCCGGTAGCTAGGAAATTTCCGGCTCGCTTTTGTGCCAAAAATTCTTGGTTCCTAGCCGTTTTCTCCACGTCCTGGAACAAACTGGATAATCCGGTTGGCCAGAAATTTCCGGTTGGAAATTTTGGGTTACCTCCGGTGCCAGAGACTTTTCTTTCCTTAGCCGTTTTCGCTGAGCTTCTTCAGAACCGGACAATCCGGTTGACCAAAAATTTCCGGTTGCCTTCTGAATCTGCAACAGCTGATCTACCTTCACACTTTTTTGGTGTTCGATGCATAGAGTAAATTTGACGACCTGCATCACTTAACACCTGATTAAATATATTGCTAGTATTGTTAATTAACACTCAAAACACTAGGGATCAAGAAATGCTCTTTCAATCTCCCCCCTTTTGATTTTAGATGACAATACTAGGATATGCAAATAAAACCATACCAATAACATGTTTGCAATGGAAATGGAAATTGCCCCCCCCCCCTAGAAGTGTGCATAATTTTTGTTTGCCTTTGGAATGCAAATACAAATTTATGAGGAGAACAATTTCCAACACGATAACAACATGAAACAAAATGAGACAATGTCAACAACTATATTGAGAGATTTTGAGTTGGATACCATACTTTGCGCATACAATAGATGTGTAAATAATACCAACGCACAATATAAGATAATCCTCAATATAGATAACCATGAAGATTCTAAATCACAATAGTCTCACAAAAATAAAACATAGTTCCACAAACGAAATAGCAAATAGTTCGAAACAACAAATAAAAGGGACACAAACTCTCAAAGAATGATTAAAGAACATGCTTGTGCCCGAACCCATACAAATCCCACGTATACCTAATAAGCTACTTCTCCCCCTTTGGCAGTGAAACACCAAAAAGGAGAGAAGTAGTGATGCTAACATCCCATGATGAAATAGTCATCAGACTCCTCTAGAGACTCCTCAGCTGAGCCATCACCCTCTCCATCTTGATCATCTTCCTCGTCATCATTGGCAGCACGAGCACTAGAAGAAGCCGTAGGAGCTATAGCGCGAATAGTAGTCTCGATCTTGGCCCAAGGAGTGAGGTCACTAGAGGACCACTGATCATAGGAGTCTAGGGAAAGAGCTGTGGGAGGAGTGACGGTAGCCCCAGTCACATGGTGAAGAATCTGGTGCTGGGAGATGGACATAGCAACATCTTTGCGATAAGCCTGGTATTGCTCCTTGTGGATGTCCACCTTAACGCAGGATATTATGCTGAAACCAGGAGATCTTCCTGACATGAGGCACAAAGGAGGTATCCATTGGGGCAGCACGATCAACTGGAGGAGCACGAGGTGCAGCGGTAGAGCTAGTGCGAGCATCCCTAATGAAACCACTGTCAGGAGCAGAAGTAGGAGAAACAACACGTTTCTACCTATTTATATAGAGCTTCTTTAAGTGATGATCCTTTACAGGAGACCACTGAAATCTTGATCCTTCAAAGTATCTTTCATAAAAAACATTATGCATGGAGCATACAGGATGGTGCTCCCACCCAAGATGAAGTCCATAACATCTACAGGGTACTCCTCAGTATCAGGATCCTCAATACATTGCTTTGCCAAGACCAACAGATTGACAAGAGGACTAGTGAGGGCATCATTATTACGTCCACTCGGTGCAATGAAGGATCTGAAGATGCACACAAGCTGACCATAGAAGGGGCAAAGTCCTTCCACCTTCCCAATGACACCATTCGGGTGATACATATCATTCATGAGCTCCTCCCAGTTGGGCCTCTCATCATGCATACGGTGACCAATAGGAGGGTGATCTTGATAGCGATACCCAAGCACCCTACCAAGCTTCCAGAAAGGTACTTTACAGTATGTTGTTCCAGACATCCACTTCCAGGACTGGTGCATGTCACTACCAATCACCAAAGTGGACATGAACTGCAGCACCAAAGGAACATTGTATGGGCATTGGGTTTCCATGAGATCATCAAGACCAAACCTCTCTACCACACTATCATCTTAGAGAGAAAGCTTCCTTGTCGTTGAGCATATGAAGATTTGTTGGGTTCATAGGACGAATAGGAAACTTGTAGTCAAGATAGATGTTCGAGTAGACGTAAGATTGCTCTATGCACCAAAACTTTTGGTCCTCAAGCCCCTCATCTTTCTCGTGAGAATACCAGTCTTTCTGACGAATCGAGGTTTAGTCTGCAGTGCTAATATCAGTCTTGTAGTTATGCATCTTTGCCTTGCCTTTATTCCTAGGAGAATCATTCTTCCCAACAGTGGTCTTTTGCTTTCTCATAGACCTCCTTGGGGGCCCAACTTCACCATGATCTTCAGCACTAGACTTGTGGTAGTTAGGGTCCTTGTGAGTGCCTGACTGAGGAGCAACATTGGAACCACCTGTGAAAGTAGAATGATATATGGATAGCATAGATAAGTACACACAAGTCATAGCATAGAATCATACTAGGAATAATCGAAAAGCAGCCACAGCGCGATCACGAAAAAGTCCTAGCAAAATCACAAAAGTTCTGAAATCTAGAATACTGATAGAACTCAACCGGAATTTCTGGCTAAGTACTAAACCGGATAATCCGGTTCGACGAAATCAGAACTAGGGTAATTTTAAATCTAGGTCTAAAACTAAATCGGACAAAGGGGATGCTATCCTATTATTTCTAGCATGAAATGGGTCATCCTAGGAATCTCTACCACCAAGCAACCACAAGAAAAACAAGTCTACAAAGAGGAAAAGGGATGAACACCCTCGATTGGAAATAGATGGAGTTACCCGTGTCCATGGAGGAATGTGCTTGGAGAAGATGGTTCCCCGCGAGGAGGAGCACTAGTTCTGACCAAAACTGAAGGAATATGGTGGAGGAAGTCGCCGGGAGGGCTAGGGTTCTTGGAGGTAGCGTCTATGGTGGAGAGGGAGGTTGGGGTGGAAGAGAAGCAGGAAAACTTCTTTTCACCCCGACGTCCCGTATATGGGGATTTCGCCAGACCGGATATTCCGGTTCAAGTTTGAACCGGATATTCCGGGTCTAATCGGAAATTCCGATCCAATTTTGGACCGGAAATTTTTGCTAACTCCAGAATAGAGCTTCCTAGTTTCAAAAAAAGGACTTGTGTGCAAGATAGAATTTTTTATGTCGATAGGAAAGCTTAGGATTAGATGACCAAACAAAAGATGGTACTTCTCCCATATTCTTGCAAGAATCAAACAAGGAAATTACAAGATAGAGAGAGTTTCCCACAAAACACTTAGCTAGGAAAACGAATGAAATGCGATGAAATTCAAATAAAATCCCAACTAAGATCCAACTCTTTGTAATGAAGAGGTTGGTGGCCTAGTCCACCATGTAAGAGCATTATGGCATTGACATTGCGAAAATATATCTTGAATGCACTACCACTACTCAACATTTTAGCTCACAATTCAACATTAGAAAAGAGAGATATGAATGAAATTAACTTTGAGCATAATATGGGAGGGAGACCCCAATGTGCTAGGACAAAACTCCCCTTATGTCCATGACTACTCCTAAACCGAAACACATAGCCATCTATATATGTGTATGCAACATCCTCAAGTCAAACTACTTGAATCGATGATATTTAGCTCATTCCTCAAGAACAAAAATCTTGCATCGTCAAGGGGATTCGTAATTATGTCAGTAAGTTGATCCTTGGTGGGCACATAGGGTAGTGGAAAATCTCAATGGGCAACATGATCTCTAATGAAGTGATGACGAATCTCAATATGCTTTGTCCTTGTCTGTTGCACCGGGTTGTAGGCAATCTTTATGGAACTCTCATTGTCACATAGGAGGGGAACATTGTCACAATGAACATCATACTATTTGAGGTTTGCCTCATCCATAACAATTGAGTGCAAGCACTAGCCGCTGCCACATACTCAGCTTCGGCAGTGGAGAGGGAAATGCAACTTTGCTTCTTAGAAGACCAACTCACCAAGGACCTACCAAGGAATTGGCAATCCCCCTAAGTCGATTTCCTATCATCTTGATCACCATCCCAATCTGAGTCTGTGTACCCACTGAGGGAGAAATGTGCCCCCTTTGGATACCACAACCCAAATCTTGAGGTATGAACCAAATACCGAACGATCATATGGACCATCGTCAAGTGGCTTTCCTTGGGAGCCAAATTATACCTTGCACACACCCCTACACTCAACACAATGTCGGGTCTAGAAACACAAAGATAAAGCAAATTATCAATCATAGAACAATACAACTTTTGGTCCACATCTTTACCATCCGGATTACGCTTGAGATGACACCTTGTTTGCGTTGGAGTGACCTTGCCTTTTTCATCATGGAAGTTGAACCTCTTGACCGTGTCTTGGGTATACTTGGCTTGAGAAATGAAATTCCCATGAGACAATTGCTTGATCTCAAAACCAAGAAAGAATTTGATCTCTCCCACTATAGACATCTCAAACCTTTCTGTCATAAGCTTTGAAAATTTATCATTGTAAGATTGATTAGTTGAGCCAAATATAATATGGTCTATGTAAAGTTGGCATATGAAAAGCTCCCCCTTAACCCTGTTTTCATAAAGGGTGGGATCGATTTGTCCAAGTTCAAACCCACGGTCTTGCAACAACTCGCTAAGGTGCTCATACTATGCACATGGTGCTTGTTTAAGTACATAGAGAGCCTTATTGAGCTTGTAGACATGGTTAGGGAAGTTGGGGTCCTCAAACCCCGGTGGTTGCTTTACATATACCTCCTCTTTCAATGGACCAAACAGAAAACCACTCTTGACATCCATTTGTTTCAATTTAAAGTTATGCAAAGATGCATAAGCAAGAAGGATATAGATAGACTCAAGGCGAGCCGCGGGAGCATATGTCTCATAAAAGCCAATGCCTTCCGCTTGAGAGAACCCTTGAGCCACCAATCTTGCCTTGTTCCTTATGAAGATACCATGCTCATCTTGCTTGTTCTTGAAAATCCACTTGGTGCCAATAACATTGCGACAATCTTTGGGCTTCTCAACTAGCTTGCACACTTTGTTGTGCTCAAAGTTATTGACATATTCATGCATAGTTTCCACAAAATCCGAATCCTCAAGAGCCTCAAACACCTTCTTTGGTTCCACCATGGATATGTGAGCTTGATGCTCACTAAAGCATGCCAATTGAGCTCTTGTGGTTTTTTCCTCTAAAATCACCCAACACTTTATCATTGGAAAAGTCAATTTACTTCAAAGCTCTTGTAATCCTTGCTTGACGATGGGCTTTGATCCCTCATTTTTGCCAGGAGGCATCACTTGATCATCTTGATTATTTGGCTCCCCGTCTTGACCGGTTTGTTTTCCTTGATCATCATTATGGCTTGCTTCAACTTGAGATGAAGAAGGTTGATCTTGGCCCTAACCTTGGCTAGCTTGAATGATAGTAGATCTTGGTTCTTGCATAGAAACTTGGTCAACAAGAGAATGGCCTTAAACTTGTTCTTGGGTTGGTGCACCACTTCCTACATTGGCATGTTCTTCTAATGTTCCACTTGAGTAGAGCATAGTTCTTCTCGATCCACCCCAATGTGTCTCTCAATGGGGAGGAAAAATCCCACGCCCATTCTTCCTATGGCTTCTTGAGGCATTTGAACATCTACATCGGAAACACAAAATTGCGCCACTTGTGAGCCATAATTTTCTTCGAACACCACACTACTAGATTCAATGACAATCCGTGAGGTCTTGACAATCCATGAGGTCTTGTCAAAGACTCTATAAGTACGGGATTCAGCACCATAACTAACAAATATACCCTCAAGAGTTTTAGATTGGAATTTAGACAAACGAATTCCTTTTACCAAATAGAAACCCTTACATCTGAAGACAAGGAAGTAGGATATATTTGGTTCGTTGTTGGTGCGAATTTCATATCGGGTCTTCATTAAGCCTTTGCGAATGTAGAGCCGGTTAGATGAGTCACAAGCCATAAAGATGGCTTCAGCCCAAAGATATTAGGGAGACTTGTACTCTGCCAACATGGACCTAGCCATATCCATGAGGGTCCGGTTCTTCCCTTCGGCTACACCATTTTGTTGAGGGGTATATGTAGTGGAATATTGATGATGAATAGCCTCTTCACTAAGGAACTCATTAAGGGTGTAGTTCTTGAACTCGGAGCCATTGTCAATCATAATAGCCATGATGGGAACATTGTGTTTATGTTGGACTTGATTGGAGAATTCAATGACGGCTTGTTGGGTTTCACTCTTCAACTTGAAGAAATAAACCAATGTGTATCTTGAGTAGTCATCAACAATCACCAAGCAATACTTATTGCCTCCAAGACTAGCGTCGGGCATGACACCAAAGAGATCCACATGAAGAAGTTATAGAATCCTCTTTGATGAAATAATAGTCTTGCTTGGATGCAAAGAATCATGCATCTTTCCTTCAACACAAGCAATACACACACGATATTTGGCAAAGGAAACATTTTATTTTAGTCCGAGGACGTGGCCACCCTTGTTAAGGCTTTGGAAAGTTCTCATATTGACATGGGATAAGTGGCAATGCCACAACCACCCCACGAAGACCTTACAGAAGAGACACATTGCTTGAGTGTTGGTTGACTTCGAAAAGTCTACCACGTACAACTCATTTTCGATATGCCCAACGTAAGCAACATCGGGAGTCTTGCTCTACAAGAGGACCACGATGTCAGGTAAAAGAAGACGGAAAATCCCATATTGCCTAAAGCACAAACTAAAATTAAATTGAAACCAAGGGATTCGAAAAGCATGACATTTTCAAAGGTGATATTAGGAGCAACAACCACCTTGCCGAAACCCGTTACCTCGGATTTTGATTTATCTCCATAAGTGACAGTTGTTTGATTTGTATTTGGTCTCAACTCCATCATCAGTGCCTTGCTTCCAGTCATATGACTTGTACATCTGCTACGTCTCCAACGTATCGATAATTTCTGATACTCCATGATCATATTATGTCAATTGCTACTTGTTTTCCCCCTTATTGATGGCATTTTTATACGTTTTCCGGGACTAACCTATTAACAAGATGCCAAGTGCCAGTTCCCTGTTTTCTTCTGTTTTTTGTTCTGGAAACATTCTCGGAATTAGACCCCACAAAGCCCGAAGTGCCTATTTTCCCCGGAAGCATCCAGAAGACCGAATGAGAGTCGAAGACGGGCACCAGGGGGCCCACACCATAGGGTGGCGCGCCCCCTGGCCGCACCAACTATGGTTGTGGGGCCCTTGGACCTCCACCGCCTTTGCCCTTTCGCCTATTTAATCCCCCGGGATGGAAAACCCTAAACACCTGATAAAAAATCCCCGAAAAGTTCCGCAGCCGCCGTCACCGTCAACCCTAGATCAGGGGGGTTCTGAAGCTGTTTACGGAACCCTGCCGTAGAGTAAATCATCACCGGAGGCTTTATCATCACCATGCTTGCCTATGGAGGGATGCGTGAGTTGTTCATCCTTGGACTACGGGTTCGTATCTGTAGCTAGATGGTTGTCTTCTCCTCATATGCTTCCACGTTTAGATCTCGTGAGCTTCCTATCATGATCGAGATTGATCTTATGTAATTATATATGCTGTGTTTGCTAGGATCCGATGAATATTGAACTTATGCCAAGTTGATTATAGTCTTTATTGCATATGTTATTTGTGATCTTGCGTGATTTCCGTTGCTAGTGGTTGCTCTGGCCAAGTAGTTGCTAGTGACTCCAAGAGGGAGTATGTATGCTTGATAGTGGGTTAATGCGTCCTCTTCGCCTTGCTCGAGTGACAGAAACGTGAAGGGGGAGGATGTGATGTTGCCATTAGGGAGCGGTGAGAGTGTCTGCATGCATAATCATTGCCTACATTACACACATTGTTTAATTTAGTTATCTGTTGCTTGCAACTTAATACCTAAGAGGGTTCGGCTGATAACCTAAGGATGGATTATTAGTCATAGATGATATGGAGGGTTACTCCTAGATTGGCCCGATTTCACGAATCGACAAGAACGAACAAAGAACGCGAAGAACACGACGAACATGAGAGGGGGAAACGAGGGGGAAATGTGGGAAAACGCGGGGAAACACAAAGGGGGATAAATTGCGAGAACCGAAAGATCCCAAACCTCCCGTCAACTAAACCCCAAGGGCCGCCTACGGAACGATTGATCCAACTGAACTCACCTTGATACAAACCATTTCACACCCGTAGCCGGTCCACTACGCCAATAGAACCTCAAGGATTTATGAGAGGAATATTGGACAACTCTTGACTGAAACCCAAAGGGAGAGGACAAGTAGTTGGGTGAATCTTGATATGGTCCTAGACGAAGTCGTAGGAGTAGCCTTGATACGTTCCTAGATACACACCGTAGGAGAAGTTCCTCAAAGAGGGATACAAGAGAGCTTATCTCAATGTTCTAATTTCAACTCTAAACCCTAGATCTACCTCGGGAAGTTTTTATATAGCCGGGCGTCGAAGTAGGTGAAAACGGGGGGCGAAATCCGAGCTTTTGCGTGCATTTCAGGGCACGCCGGCCTAGGAGCCCAGCCTGGCCGGCCCTCGAGGCCGGGGTGGGATCAGGGGTCGCCCAGGGGCGCGCCGGCCTGGGGCTGACATGGCGGCCGGCCGGGGGCCGAGGTGGAGGAGGAGGGCGCCGGCCTGGGGGCCGGCCTGGGGCCGGGGTGGAGGCCGGGGCCTTCGGGCTGCTTGCCGGCCTGAGGAGGAGGGAGGCCGGCCGAGGCCGGGGTGGGGAACGGGCTCCTCTGCCTAGTGGCCGGCCTGGAGAGGGGGAGGCCGGCCTGGCCGGGGGGCTGTTTTCCCCCTATCTTCTCCATCGTAGCTCCTTTCTCGATGTCGTCTTCTCCTACCTCCTTGGTAGCTTCTTGTGCATCGTCTCGGGTGCTTTCCGGGACCTCCGTGGTGGGTTCGAACCTGATCACACAAAGGGTTGAAGTATGAGGTACCGCACCATCCTCCAAGTCACCTAAAGTATGGAGCGAGAGGAGCGAGTTCACCTTGTCATGTATGGCTTTTTCTCGTGATCTTGCCATCGGTGCACTTGGTGGAATTGGGTGGGCTGCATCATCTCCCCCGCCCCCCCTTAAAAAGAGTCGACCTCGACTCGCCGTCATCAACATAACTTGGGTATCCATGGAAGGGAGAGATGTCCTTGACATTGAAGGAGTTGTGGACGAGGTACTTGGATTGTGGTAAGTCGAGCTTGTAGGCGTTGTTGTTGATGCGCTTGATGATCTTGAAAGGGCCGTCACCTCTTGGCTTGAGCTTGGAGTTGCGCTCTTTGGGAAAACGGTCCTGGCGCAAGTGTAGCCAAACGAGGTCACCTTCTTGGAACACCATTGGCTTCTTGTTCTTGTTCATGACGGAGGCTCGATGCTCGGAATGCTTCTCAAGCGTAGCTCTTGTGGAATCATGTAGCTTCTTGATGTAGTCGGTGCGCTTATCAATGTCCATGTTGGTTTGCTCGCGGAGAGGCAAAGGTAGTATGTTGAGCGCGGTGTTGGGGTTGAAGCCGTAGACGATCTTGAAGGGGCTTCTCTTGGTAGCTTGGGGTAGTGCTCGATTGTAGGCGAACTCGGCATGTGGGATGCATTCTTCCCAATTCTTTAGGTTGGGCTTGATCAATGCTCGAAGTAGTGAAGATAGTGTGTGGTTGACGACCTCGGTTTGTCCATCCGTTTGTGCGTGGTAGGCGATGGAGAATAGTAGCTTGACGCCGAGCTTGGCCATCAACGTCTTCCAAAAGTATGAGGTGAACTTGACGTCCTGATCCGATACAATTGAAGTGGGCACACCATGTAGACGCACAATTTTCCTGAAAAACAAGGTAGCCACATGTGAAGCATCGTCGGTTCGGTTGCAAGGAATGAAATGTGCCATCTTAGAGAAACGATCAACCACTACAAAGATTGAGTCCATATTGGTATTAGTTCGTGGGAGTCCTAACACAAAGTCCATGCTAATAACACTCCAAGGTGCATGTGGAATAGGTAATGGCATGTAAAGTCCATGGGGGTTGGAAGTAGACTTAGCTCGGAGGCATGTAGAACATCTCTTGACATGTCTCTCAACTTGATGCTTCATCTTGGGCCAATAGTAGTGGTTTGAGAGCATGGCATAGGTCTTGTCGCGTCCAAAGTGTCCCATGAGACCACCTTCATGTGATTCCTTCAATAACAACGAGCGAAGAGAGGACTCGGGAATACACAATTTGTTAGCCTTAAACAAGAAACCTTTGTGAAGATAGTAGTCATCAAAACCTCGGTTAGGCAAGCATTTCTCAAAGATAGTACCAAAGAAAACATCAGAAGCATATAAGTATTTGATCTCATCCAAACCAATCACATTGATGTCAAGAAGTGTAAGAAGACACTCTTTTCTAGACAAGTCATCCGCTACAATATTTTCTTTACCTTTCTTGTACTTAATGGAATAAGGAAAAGATTAAATGAATTCTACCCATTTAGCATGCCTTTTGTTCAAATTAGCTTGACTTTTCAAGTACTTCAATGATTCGTGATCGGAATGAATGACAAATTCTTTAGGCCAAAGGTAGTGTTGCCAAACTTCTAACACTCTAACCAAAGCAAATAGTTCCTTATCATAGATTGGGTAATTGAGTTTAGCGCCATCCAGTTTTTCACTATGATATGCAACGGGGCGTCCATTTTGCATGAGAACGCCACCAATTCCTACACCACTAGCATCACACTCGATCTCAAAAGTTTTCTGAAAATCCGGCAAGACAAGCAAGGGATCTTCGGTCAAACATTTCTTAAGTGTGTCAAAAGCTTTTTGTTACGCGTTGCCCCAAACAAAAGGTACATTCTTTTTGGTAAGCTCATTCAAAGGTCAAGCAATTGTTGAAAAATCCTTGACAAAGCGGCGATAGAAACCGGCAAGGCCATGAAAGCGCCTTATCTCACCCACGGAAGTAGGGTTAGGCCAATTCCTAATTGCCTCGATTTTCTTGTTGTCGACTTCAATTCCATTGGAAGAGATCACAAATCCCAAGAAAACAAGCTTGTTGGTGCAAAAATTGCATTTGGAAAGATTGGCAAAAAGTTTTGCTTTGCGAAGGGCCAACAACACTTGTGAAACATGATCAAGATGATCTTCCAAAGACTTGCTATAAATGAGGATGCCATCAAAGTAAACCACAACAAATTTGCCGATGAAAGGACGCAAAACTTCATTCATGAGGCGCATGAAGGTAGATGGGGCATTCGAAAGACCAAAGGGCATGACAGGCCATTCATACAAACCAAGTTTTGTTTTGAAAACTGTTTTCCATTCATTACCTATACTCATATGAATTTGATGGTAACCACTTTTAAGATCAATTTTGGAAAAGATAGTAGCACCACTCAATTCATCAAGCATGTCATCGAGCCTAGGAATGGGATGTCTATATCTAACGGTGATAGCATTGATAGGTCGGTAATCCATACACATGCGGGAAGTAGAATCTTGCTTTGGAACAAGGATAACCGGCACGACACAAGGGCTAAGAGATTCGCGGATAAAACCTCTGTCGAGTAGTTCTTGAATTTGGCGCTCAATCTCCTTAGTCTCTTCGAGGTTGGTGCGGTAACGAGAAAGGTTGGGGAGGGGCGCGCCCGGGATGAGGTCAATGCGGTGCTCGATTCCTCGTAGAGGAGGAAGGCCCGGAGGGATTTCATCGGGAAAGACGTCTTCAAATTCCTGCAACAAAGGCAACAAAGATGGAGGAAAATTTGTCATGTCGTTAGTTTCAAGTGCTTCCCCTTTGCACACTAGGACAAAGTGGAGAATGGTTGGGTCGTCTCGTAACTCTCGCATCTCCCTTTTGGTGGCAAGTAAGGCAAGGACTTTGGGAACACTCGAAGTTTTTCCACTCATATTTGGCTTGTGGCTCTCACTCTCTTTTTGGTGGATCACTCTCTCACCACTCATCTCACGAGACTTGAGCTCTTCTTGTTTACGTGCAAGAGTCTTGGCGTTGTCGGCGATCACTTGGCTAGGATACATGGGACGAAGCACAAATGTCTTGTTATTCCACTTGAAGCTATAGTGATTGGTACGCCCATCATGAATAGCACTCCTATCATATTACCAAGGTCGTCCAAGTAGAAGATGACACACGGTCATAGTAATAACGTCACACTCCACCGTGTCTTCATAGGGACCAATCTTGAATTGCACGGAAAGCATATGTTGAATCTTGAAGGTTCCGGAGTTACTAAGCCATTGGACATGGTATGGATGAGGATGTTGCTTGTAAGTCAATTGAAGTTTGTCGCAAAGCTCTTTGCTAGCTAAGTTGTGGCAACTTCCACCATCGATGATGACCTTGATTGACTTTCCATTGATACCGGCTCTAGTTTGAAAGAGATTACACCGTTGATCATGCTCATCTTGAGGAGAAGTAGTAAGGACTCTTGTCACCACTAGCGATGGATTCTTGTCCTCATCGTAATAGACACTTTCTTCATCATAATTGGGCACGTCCAAGGAGTTGAGAGCAACTTGATGCAAGACGTAGTATTCGCCTTCACTCATGGAATCATGGTCACCATCTTGGTTAACAATCATGATCATCTTGTTGGAACACTCAAAGGATTTGTGTCCGCTACCCCTACACTTGAAGAAAGTGATAGTACTCGACTTGACTTGAGGAGCATTTGAAGAAGAGGTGGTAGGCGCTTGTTTCTTGAATGGTTGTGGAGACTTGTTGGTAGCACTAGAGGCTCGAGGGGCGCTCTTGTTGTTGGTAGGAGTAGGAACTTGTGTCATTGGAGACGAAGAGGAAGGTCTTGAGTTGAAGAAGGCCTTTTGCTTGTTGTACTTGAGATCTTCCGCAATTTGACGTTCGGCCTTTAGAGCTTGGTGGACAAGGGCCATAATGTTTTCATACGGTTGATACTCAACGATCTTCCTTATAGGATAGTTTAGGCCATTGAGGAAGCGGGCCATTGTTTCTTCTTGAGATTCCATCACATGAGCTCGAATCAAAGATGTCTCCATTTCCTTGTAGTACTCATCAACGTACTTCAAACCATGACGAAGTTCTTGAAGCTTCTTGAAGAGGTCATGCTTGTAGTGTGGAGGAACAAACCGAGCATGCATGAATTTCTTCATCTCAATCCAAGTGGCAATAGGAGCAATGCGGTTGCGGACTCTTTCGGCTTGGAGACGGTCCCACCATAAGAGTGCATAGCCTTCGAATTCCAAAGATGCCAAGGCAAACATTTTCTTGTCAGTGAAGTTGTGAATGCCGAAGATCTTGTCCACCTTGAGAGCCCAAGCAAGATATTCTTCGGGGTCATTCTCACCATTGAACTTTGGGACATTGAAACGAAGGGCACTCATGTTGTTATCTTCTTGTTGACGATGGGGTCGCTCATGGTGTCGCTCATGGGGATCTTCATCATAGACGGGCGGTGAATCATCATATGGGTCATCCTCATTGTTTTGGTGGTGGCGATCATGATGGGGAGGATGACGCCGGTGGTCATTCGGAGGTGGTTGTTGGCGGTGATGGAGTCTTGCTTCACGGTGTTCACTATCATCATTGTCATTGTGTTGGTGTCGAGGACGTTATTGTTCTTGGCGAGGGCGTTGAGGAATCACTTGTTCATCTCGAGGGTGTTGAGGACGAACATGTTCTTGGCGGTCATTGTTGTTGGGACGTGCATTGAGCCTTGGTGGCCTTCTATGTTGACGAGCATCTTCCACGAAATCATTATGGCCATAGTCTTGAGCGTGTCCTTGTGGAGGTGGATGATGATGTTGTCGTAGCTCCGGGCGTTGCGGTTGTTGAAGAGGGTCACCACGGCCTTGGTGATGTCGCGGAGGTTGTGATGGCGAGCTATCTTCATACCAATGTCGTCGCGGGGGTTGTTGTAGTTGTTGAGGAGGTGGTTGTGGGTGTTGAGGTTGTCCACTATCCTCCATGTTGTTGTTGCGATCATGGAGATCATGACGGTCATGGCGACGAGCTTGGTGAAGATCTTGGATGTGGTGGCTTGAGCGCCGAGACCTTGAGGATGATGATGAATGACGGCGGTTGGCAAGATTTGCCAAGTTCATGTTGATGCGCGTCATTTGATCATTCAATCTAGCCTCTTGCTCTTGGAGTCGATGCTCATAGCGTTGCAACGCGTCCTTCATGAGTTCAGGGATTTGGAAATGTTCATTGTGGGTGACGTAGTTGGCGTAAGCATTGTCGTTGTAGAACGGATTTCCTTCATCTTTTGAGCTCTGACTTGTGAATACTCCTTCCCTAGCCATCTCAAAAACACACAAGGGTGATATTGAAGAAATGGATACCTCACTTACCCAACGTTACCTTTTTTGGTCGTATTGAGGCTAGTGGACGAGCCTAGGTGTAGAGCGGTATGTCAAGAGTGAATCCAAAAAGATCGAAAGAAACTGCAAACGACAACACACACACTTTATGTGGAAGGCAAATGGGTTAGGAAAGTGGCGAGGAAAATCGAAAAAACCGAAGAAAAGTTTGTTGTCAAACATGGAGAAGGACCAAAGAAAAGTTAGCACAAAAACCAAACCTAGTGGATGGAAATATGGGTGGAACACACACACACACAAATGATAAATGGGGTTAGTGCGGCCAATGGACGAGCGGAGACTAAATGAACCTATCGAAGACTAAGCTCAATGCCACACCAACACAAGGAGGAAGCTAGCTCAAACCGCAAACTTGAAAAGGCAACAAGATTCACACCATGGCAACCGGTCACTCTTTCTCTTTTGCGACGCGAATCTATACGTTCCTACAATGGATAGCAATTGGCATCGATCCTTTGCTTCTTTTTCTCTTTTCTCTTTTTTTCTTTTTTGATTTTCTCTTTTTGATGGATTCCAAAATGCCAATTCCTACTCGTAGCTAATCTCTCATAAGCGTCAAACTCGCACTCTTGGTGCCACAAATGCGATGCCAAGCGGTGTAAAAGAACTAGTCCGAATAGGTAAGGTACACAATGGATGGGTTGGGTCAAGCGGAAGCAAGTTATACCTCTCTCATTGATGATCTCGGACTTGCGGCCGACGGAAGTCGATGTCGTGGCGATCCATTGATGTGGTAGCGTAGATGGTGTCGTGGGCGTCGCGTGACAACTTGTTGCACTCAATTCGGATAAAAAACGACAAAGAAATGCAAGTTTCAAAATCTCTCTAGAAATCGAAGAGCAGAGATTTTCTGTGATTTTTGCTCAAATTCGAAATTCCTTCAAAATCAAGAAACAATTTGGACAAATTGGGGAAAAGTGGCTGAATAGAAAGGTGGGGAATGGTCTTAGGCAACAAATCCACGGATCAAATCCACAAAAAACTCAACAAGTCAACAGGTCGGTCGAAATCCCTTTTGGCTATTTTTGGTGAGATTTTCGAAATTTATGGTGGTAGAAGAAAAAATGGTGGAAAAGCTGGGGAGTGGGTGTCGGATTCGTGTCAATCTAGCTCTGGATACCAGATGATATTGAGGGTTACTCCTATATTGGCCCGATCTTCACGAATCGACAAGAACGAACGAAGAACACGAAGAACACGAGAGGGAGAAACGAGGGGGAAACGTGGGCAAACGCGGGGAAGCACAAAGGGGGATAAATTGCGAGAACCGAAAGATCCCAAACCTCCCGTCAACTAAACCCCGAGGGCCGCCTACGGAACGATCGACCCAACTGAGCTCACCTTGATACAAACCATTTCACACCAGTAGCCGGTCCACTACGCCAATAGAACCTCAAGGATTTACGAGAGAAAGATTGGACAACTCTTGACTGAAACCCAAAGGGAGAGGACAAGTAGTTGGGTGAATCTTGATACGGTCCTAGACGAACTCGTAGGAGTAGCCTTGATACGTTCCTAGGTACACACCGTAGGAGTAGTTACTCAAAGAGGGATACAAGAGAGCGAAGCTCAATGTTCTAATTTCAACTCTAAACCCTAGATCTAGCTCGGGGAAGTCTTTATATAGCCGGGGGTCGAAGTAGGTGAAAACGGGGGAGAAATCCGAGCTTTTACGTGCATTTCAGGGCACGCCGGCCCTCGATGCCAGCGTGGGATCAGGGGTGGCCCCAGGGCGCGCCGGCCTGGGGCTGACATGGCGGCCGGCCTGGGGCCAAGGTGGAGGAGGGAAGCCGGCCTGGGGCCGGGGTGGGGGTCGGGGTCCTCTGCCTGGTGGCCGGCCTGGAGAGGGGGGAGGCCGTCTTGGCCAGGTCTTGAGGCCGGGGGGGGGGGGGGGCTGTTTTCCCCCTATCTTCTCCGTCGTAGCTCCTTTCTCGATGCCGCCTTCTCCTCCCTCCTTGGGAGCTTCTTGTGCATCGTCTCGGGTGCTTTCCGGGACCTCCGTGGTGGGTTTGAACCTGAGCACACAAAGGGTTGAACTATGAGGTAGCGCACCATCCTCCAAGTCACCGAAAGTATGGAGCGAGAGGAGCGAGTTCACCTTGTCATGTATGGATTTTGCTCGTGATCTTGTCATCGGTGCACTTGGTGGAATTGGGTGGGATGCATCAATAGATGCAGATGGATTTCGGTCTATGTATATTGTTGTAATGCCCGCACTAAATATCATAGTAGTCATCATGTTATAATCTACACTAGGGTGCAACCTCTATTTGTCAATTGCCCAGCTGTAATTTGTTCACCGAGCATGCTATCTTTTATGGAGAGACACCACTAGTGAACCTATGATCCCCTGTCCATTTTCCTACACTGTTAAACAAACCAACGCTATTTCTTGCTTTCTTTACTTACTGCAAACATACACCATTTTCCAGACTATACGTCTAATTTTTGTTTTCAGCAAGACCGGTGATTAATCTAAAAAAAAGGCAAGACCGGTGAGATTGACAACCTCACTGTACCGTTGGGATAAAGTATTTTGGTTGTGTTGTGTGCAGGTCCCACGTTGTTGCTGACACCGGTGAAGCGCCAGCACCACCGTTAGTGGCATCAACCTTCCGAAGTTCCTCTTCCTCCTACTGGATTGATAACCTTGGTTCTTAACTAAGGGGAGTTTCCTACTTCTTTTCTCATCACACCCTCCTCTTGGGGTCTCCCAACGAGTGCACGATCTGCACAATCAAGGATAATTTCTGGCGCCATTGCCGGGGAGGAAGAAGTCTTCTGGCAAGGGGAGTCTCTCACTCTCAATCTCTTTATTTTTTTTATTGTCTTGTTTTTATTTTTGTCTTGTTTTTCTTTTCTATATTAAAAACACAAAAAAATAGTTTGCTTCATAGCTGTTATTTATTTGCTTGCTTTTATGTCTAGTTTTGTTCCTGTCACTATGTCACCGGAAGAAATAATCTTCACTTTCAAGAAAGGGAGTGAGGAGAGTTTCAAGGAGGCTTGGTCTAGGATTTTCGATTCTTATAGTAAAACTGAACCCATGATGACCTTGAATTTATTTCTTAGTAGTTTGTATTTTGGTATTTTTCTTCGCTATAGATATGCTTTAGACTCTGTAGTAGGAGGAGACTTCCTACGATGTGATGGCGATCAAGATCTTAATGCCATTAAAAAGTTCATTGCAACTTCTAGCTCAACTAGTAAATTTGATTCCTCCCTTGTGAGCTTGCAGGCTAGATTAAATACTCTTGAAACAAATATATCATGCTTAAAAGAAGCCTATAACCAGATTCGTGCTCGTTATGATTATGTGGCAATAAACTCTGAACCTTCAATGTGGATCCCTATAGTAAAAGTAGTTATAAATGATGAAACTTTTTATAATCATTGCGATATTATGACTGAATTTTGTCTTATGCCTAGAAAAATCTACGAGTCTTTAAATCTTTGGAAACTTTCTGAAGGGGGAGAAGAAATACCCCTTATCAATAATACCACTGTTTTGCCCATTGGATAGCTGAGGGACTGTTTACAAAAATCATGGGAAGTACAATATCCAATGATTATCTTGTTATTGAATGTGTAGGAGAGGGAAGAATTACGCTTGGAAGGTCCTTGCTGAAACTCCTGGGGGCAGTAATAGATGTGGGGAAGGGTACATTAAATTTTAGCTCCACACCATGTGGCCACATATTCCCCAAACCCAAGAATAAGGGTAAGAGGAGTAAAAGGAGAGTTCTTTGTTTAAATGATGATGCTTCTTCACCTGAAAATACTTGAGCTTGTTTTTTATGCCTAGCTGAAAGGCGTTAAAGAAAAGCGCTACCGGGAGACAACACGTTTTATTTCTCTGTTTTCAACCTGTTTTCTTCGTTTTCTTTGGTGTGCTTTGCACCTAGGATATTTCCTTAGCAACCCCGTTGTATCTTTTCTTTTGTGTTTTTGTTGAGCCAAGTAAAGCCTCTAGTGGAAAGTTGAGGCTATATTTCGGATTTCTGCGTAGGAAACAGATTTCTGTTGTCCAATATTAATTACGTATAATATCATAGAAAATTCAAAATAACCTGAGTTTTTTTGTGCGTAATTCTGAGCTATATACGCAACTTTTCTTAGTTTACCACTTTTTAATTTGAGTAACAGAAGGTTTTTGAAAAAAATGATCTTTACCTGCTGTTCTGTTTTGATAGATTTCTGCCATTTATTGCATTTACATCTTAATCTCTTTCTTTTGGTGTTCTTTTGAGAAAAAGAGTTTTAAAAGAAGTTGTGACAGTAGCTAATGTGTTTTTTAGTGTTAGACTTGTGTTGAAACTGAACCATGTGAATTTATTATTTCGATTGCACTAATGTTGCTAATGAAGATTGTGAGAAGTTTGGTGTGAAGGAAGTTTTCAAGGGTCAAGAGAAGAGGATGATATGATGTGATCAAGAAGAGTGAAAAGCTTAAGCTTGGGGATGGCCCGGTGGTACATACCAGCAAATTCCAAGAAGACTCAAGCGTCTAAGCTTGGGGATGCCCAAGGCATCCCCTTCTTCATCAACAAATTATCAGGTCACTTCTAGTGAAACTACATTTTTATTCGGTCACATCTTATGTGATTTACTTGGAGAGTCTTTTATTTTTGTTTTCAGTTTTTTTTTGCTTTCATATTGTTTTTACTTTTTCAATAAACTTGGTTGGACCCAGAATTCTTTTATTGGAGATTCACACGCTCTGCTTTTTCATGAGAATACTTTGTATTCATAATCTTGTGTGGCTGCCGCATTTATTTAGCTCCTGTTTTGCATGCGTCACTTATTAGATTTGTTCGTTTTAGTAGTGTTATGTGAGTACTCTCATATTTGCTTGCTGTATCATCAATAGTATTTTTGTTAAAGCATATTTTGTATGGTTCTTGTTGGGAGAAGAAAATTGCTGCTTGAAGTAGAATTTATAACAGCGCTAGTAGAAGCTTGTATAGACTGTGGCTAGAACTTTTTCATGCCATGCTAAATGTTATTTTAGTTTTAAAGCTTGTGGTTATTGAGTAGCATAAATAGCCTCAAATAGCTGGGAGTATTTAATATGTATTGAAAGATTCATGAGGTGTTCTTGTCGTAGTAAAGCATCAATATATGGTATTCTCTTTCGAATGTTTTATTTGGTTGACTTGGCACATGCTCACACCATGTTTACGACTACAAACCAGTCACGAATAGCCTCCATGACCACTTAGTTTTTGAACTTGTGATAATGATTATGTTTTAATTAATGATGCTTATGTCGCTATGCATGGTTATTGCTCTTATGCTCTCTTGATTTGTCGCTCCCAGTCTTTTGCTAGCCTCCACCTGTACTGAGTATGAGCTCTACTCGTGCATCCAAACTCCCTTAAACCAAAGTTTTCCCATTTTCTACATCATACCTACCTACATGTGGTATTTAACTGCCATTCCAAAGTAAATTGCTCATGTGTTACCTTTAAAACCTTCAAAATTACTCCTGCTTTATGTTCCTGTTTTTGCTCATGAGGACGTAAATAGAGAATATTTATCTCACTTGCAGATTGGATTTCACACCCTAGACTAGTGGCTTCATCCGCTTATCCAAATGATAGAAGAGCTGGCAGCGGGGTGCCCAGCCCCAAATTAATACAAACAAATTCTCTTCACTATTTTGCCCCCGATTTATCAGTCAAAGCATAATTGTGTAAACAAAGAGAGAGAGGGATGAACTTCTACACCAGTTGCGTCCTTCACCATGGGAGCCGCTCTTGTGAATCCAGTTGGCTTGTGACGTACTGTATTTTCCGTTTCCTTGTCGTTGACATTAGCATACATCTCCCAAAATATAGACACTCCTCCACGGTATGTGATTGTTGGCAGGCACCCGAGGATTCGGTTAGCCATGGTTTGTCAAAGATGGACGGGAGGAGTGTCAAACTTTTAATACCTCTCTTTAATAAAATAATAGCTCTAGCACATGAGTGATCCCTGCTTCCCTCTGCGAAGGGCCTTTCTTTTACTTTTATGTTGAGTCTCCATCTTCTAACTTTATGCACAGTCGAGAGAGCATTTTTGTCATTCTTAGTTCTAAGTGCATTTGTCCCATAAACATCAATAATTACTTCATGATGTGATATTATTTGTTCTTAAATTATTTGCTCTAGTCTTCCTCGTAAACTTTGAAGGTGTCCTGGCATTTATGTTTTGCCCCACTCTTAAGGACTAGCGAAATATCACTTTGCCATGCTTTCTCTATACCTGAAACAAACGTTTACCTTTCTTTGCATTATTATTCATGATCCTTTATTCGAGATACTCTTCGTGATGCAAAGTAACGACTATGCTTTATTATTGAAGTTCTATTTATCATGTTTGTGTTTGAAGTTCTATGATCTCATCGTGCATATGCTTTTACATTAGATTGGTCAAGTTTATGTTAGTAGAATGTCACCTCAGAAATTATTGTGTTTTATCGTTTACCTACTCGAGGACGAGTAGGAACTAAGCTTGGGGATGCTTGATACGTCTCCAACGTATCTATAATTTCTGATGCTCCATGATCATATTATGTCAATTGCTACTTGTTTTCTCCCTTATTTATAGCATTTTTCTACGTTTTCCGGGACTAACCTATTAACAAGATGCCAAGTGCTAGTTCCCTGTTCTGGAAACATTCTCGGAATTGGACCCCACAAAGCCCGAAGTGCCTATTTTGCCCGGAAGCATCCAGAAGACCGAAGGAGAGTCAAAGACGGGTACCAGGGGTTCCACACCATAGGGTGGCGGGGCCCTCCTAGCCGCGCCAGCTATAGGTGTGGGGCCCCTGGAGATCCGCCGCCTTTGCCCTTTCGCCTATTTAATCCCCCTAGATGGAAAACCCTAAACACCTGATCAAAATCCCCTAAAAGTTTCACAGCCGCGTCACCGTCAACCCTAGCCCAGGATGGTTCTGAAGCTGTTTCCGGCACCCTGCCGGAGAGGAAATCATCACCGGAGGCTTCTACATCACCATGCCTGCCTCCTGAGTGATGCGTGAGTAGTTCATCCTTGGACTACGGGTTCGTAGTTGTAGCTAGATGGTTGTCTTCTCCTCATATGCCTCCATGTTTAGATCTCGTGAGCTGCCTGTCATGATCGAGATTGATCTTATGTAATTCTATATGTTGTGTTTGCTGGGATCCGATGAATATTGAACTTATGCCAAGTTGATTATAGTCTTTATTGCATATGTTATTTGTGATCTTGCATGCTTTCCGTTGCTAGTGGTTGCTCTGGCCAAGTAGTTGCTACTGACTCCAAGAGGGAGTATTTATGCTTGATAGTGGGTTCATGCCTCCTCTTCGCCTTGCTCGAGTGCAAGAAACGTGAAGGGGGAGGATGTGGTGTTGCCATTAGGAAGAAAACAGTGCTGAGAGTGCCCGCGTGCATAATCATTGCTTACATTACACACATTGTTTAATGCAGTTATCTGTTGTTTGCAACTTAATACCTAAGGGGGTTAGGATGATAACGTGAGGGTGGATTATTAGTCATAGATGCAGATGGATTTCGGTCTATGTATATTGTTGTAATGCCCGCACTAAATATCATAGTAGTCATCATGTTATAATGTGCACTGCGGTGCAACCTCTATTTGTCAATTGCCTAGTTGTAATTTGTTGATCCAGCATGCTATCTTTTATGGAGAGACACCACTAGTGAACCTATGAACCCCGGTCCATTTTCCTACACTGTTAAACAAACCACCGCTATTTCCTGATATATTTACTTACTGCAAGCATACACCATTTTCCACACTATACGTCTAATCTTTGTTTTCTGCAAAGATCGGTGAGATTGAAAACCTCACTGTACCGTTGGGACAAAGTATTTTGGTTGTGTTGTGTGCAGGTTCCGCGTTGTTGCTGACACCGGTGAATCTTCAGCACCACCGTCAGTGGCGTCAACCTTCCGAAGGTCCTCTTCCTCCTATTGGATTGATAACCTTGGTTCTTAACTAAGAGGAATTTCCTACTGATGTGCTCATCACACCCTCCTCTTGGGGTCTCCCAACGAGTGCACGATCTGCACCATCAACACCCACTATCAAGTATCCATTTTGACCCACCGGAAGCATAGCCCTATAATAAATCATTGACTTGAGTTAGGAGCTGAGGAGGGTGCTCTCATGTTAGCAACATGGGTCTTTGGAACCCAAATAGTGTAATAAATGAAACCCTCAATAGAACCAAGATATTTAGCTTGTACAACACCATAATAATCAATAAATAAGAAATGGTGAGTATTGTTAGTTCCCGCGAAGTTGCTATGAGTGGTCTCGTCCCTAATGACAATACCACTCACACGAACATTCATGAAGGAGTTATGCACTAGAAGAAAATAACAAAGGATATTTCTTATCATAATTCTTATGTTCCTAATGTTTTATACCATGCTCTAACTGTATTAAGCGGAAACATTAATACACGTGTGTTATGTAAACAAACCAGGTCCCTAGTAGCCTCTAGTTATACTAGTTTGTTGGGAACAGATGATCGAGGTTTCTTGATCATGGGTTTATGTCATTGACAACGGAGTCATCTCATTGGAAAATGATGTGATGTATTCACAACCATTATATTTTTATAACGAGATCAAGTCATTAAGTTCAACGTTTGATAAAGAAAACATAGTACCATGACCTTTGACCGTGAGATGGTATCTGAATTTCTATTCCCGGAGGTACTTTGATTGCACCAAACACCACACCATGACAGAGTGATTATAAAGGTGTCTTTTGGGTAATGAAAGGGATATGTTAAGGCGAGCCATCAAGAGCGGGACTTTCCAATCCTCATGACGGATAGATACTCCTGGGCCCACTCGGTGGAGTTGCATCAATTAGCTTGTAAACATGTGACTCGGTCACAGAGATGCAACAACACGGAAACGAGTAGAATTGGTATATTGGTAACGAGACTGAACGGGGTATAAGATACCAGAAGATAAAGACTTGGACAAACAGAGTATCGGTAAGGCAAGAGGCATGGGGACTTATGTTTAAGCTTCAAAGAGATGCAAAACTTTGATGGATACACAGGGGCCATTATGGATGTCCAGATCCCGCTATTGGTCATTCGTCGGAGAAGTGTCTCGGCCATGTCTGGAGTAGCCCAAACTGTAGGGTGTCACACTTAAGGGTAGATAATGTTTAAAAGTGATCGTAGTAGTAAAGAGAATAATAAAGAGAGCCGGAATAGTTCTGGTATTTATCCGATAGAGATCGGTGAGTTCCGAAGGGGTATCAGAATTAAGGGAGAAATGCCCGATAGTTATCGGAGGGTACCGAAAGGGGTTCCAGGACACGAAATAAATAATAAATGTATATTTATTATTAATAATTCACATTGATAATTAAATATCATTTTATTTTATTTTTAAATGCATTTATTCCACTAATGGGCCTTCCGGGCAAAAGAAGCCCATTAGGGGAAAAGTGGGAGTAAGAAAATTGAAAAAGGAGGGGAGCCCACATGGGCCAAATGGGGCCCATGTGGGGGTGCGGCTGCTCCCTTTTCCACACCAACCATGTGGGATTAGTCCCACATGGCTTGGCCAAGGGGAAAGGCTCCCCCTTCCCCCTTTATATAGTTGGACTCCCCTCCCCTTTTCTCAGTCAATCAATCTCTCTCTTTCCCTCTTCTCTGAACGTGGTTCCCTTTGGAGCTATGTTAGGAGTTGGGAATTCTCCACTATAAGCACACCGCCGTGCTATTAGTATTCTGTCCATCGCTCTACTTCTGCAACCTTCGTTGGGCAGAGACCGGGAGTCATAGCCTAAACTTGGGGCACTAGTCGTGGAACGACTCCTCGATCTTGAGGTATGCTTCATCTTCATCGACAACCCTTGTGCGGGAGGGTAATACACGCTTTCGTTCTTCAAGGGTATGATCATCGTTCCTTCTCTGTTACTCTATATCTGCATAGTAATAGCTCCTGGCTGTTTTAAGATTATCGTTTTTAGGAAAAAAAATCTGCAATGAACCCCTTAAATTCCTTACTTGTGCGGGCTTGGTCTTGTTCTTGTTCTTGTTCTTGTTCTTCTTATTCTTGCTCTTGTCAACATATCCAAGACCTTGCTTGCCATTTTGTGGCCTTGGAGACAGTTGTGGCCTAGGAGCCACAACTTTCTCAACTCTAGGGCCCTTGACCTTGATTCCTAGCTCTTCCTTTAACCTAGAATTCTTCTCAATAACACACTACCAAATTCTGCACGATCCAGAACATTTTGAGCGGCACGTTTTGATAACGTCGTGTTGTTTCCGTCGAGGATGGCTGAAAAGTGGAATTTGCTCTCGAAGGACGCGGTCCATCTCGACATTTCTTATATGTTCCGTCGCGGATTTTTGTTCTCGGCCCAATAGGCCCAGTTGGAGGCGAGTTTCATTCCACGAGAATGTCGCAGATTAGTCGAATATATCCCTTTTCATTTCTGTCATTTATTTGTCCATATTGTGAAATCGAATTATCTGTTTGGTATATGTTTTTGCATCGGCATTAGTCTAATGTAACCCTTTTAACTTCTGTCACTTAGATCCATCGAAACTTCTGTCATCTATTTCTCCATATTGTGAACTTGAATTATATCTATCTTAAGAAAATAAACATAGACTCCATATTAATAGAAACCACCCAATACAACCAACGAGATTGTCGATCTAAAGAAAAGAGCATCAGTAGGGGGCCGACAGCTCCTCCGATGGCACTGGATCCTCCGACGGCACTGGATCCTCCCTTGGCACTCGATCCTCCTTTGCCCGGGGACTCACAGCTGCGAGGAGAGAGATCAGCGTTTTCTTCTCTGCTAGGGCTAAACCGATCTTCAGTTCCCCATCCTGCGAGGTCAGTTCGACGTTGGTGGCCATCATCTTGGACATATCATCCATCAACTTCCGGTACGCTACGAGGGAAGCATCTTCCTGAGCCACCTGCTCCAACCTGGCATCGCGTTTCTTCTTGAGATTGTCGTAGGCGAGCTTCAAGGCCTTCTCAAGCTCGGCTTCTAGGATGTCAACCCTCTTCGCTAGAGCGGCGAAGATGACCCTCTCCTCGGCTTCATGTGCCCTGTAGATATTTGCATGATAGAAAGTTTATGTTAATCTAAAAGGAAAAATGGATCTAAGAAAGATGAAATCACGAAGAATTCAGAAACGGATCTAAGAAAGATGAAAGCACGAGGAATTCTGAAAAGGATCTAAGAAAGACGAAATCACGAGGAATCCAGAAACGGATCAGAAGTACGTGAACGCAAATGGAACCTACAAGATGGCAGCAGACCGCTTCGCCGGTGGAGCCATGGCTGCCTGGAGGAACGATCGAGCAGCTGCTACGTTAAAGGGTTTTCACTTGAGGGAAGGCGGTGAGGTAGATAGAGGATGAACTGAAGAGTGCGTCTATTTATACACCGGGAGGGGGAGTGGAACGGAGGAGCCGTATGCACGACGGAGCAATAACTGGCCACCGGAACTAAAATGACACGTTTCACGTTCACAATATCGTGACGAACGCGTGGCGTGCTGCATGCCAGGGTTACTACGGTGAGTGGAAGAGCGTTTGTTTCCAGACTTGGGCCATGATGACACTTTCTTGGGCGCTCTCCTGTCAGGCCCTTTTTATTGGGCCTTATAGCACCCCGTAGCCCATAATTATCCTACTACAGTTGCAGCCCAAAATAAGAAGGAAGAAATGTTGAAACTTCAACGAACACATAAAACATCGAAATTTTGATTATTTTGACACGTTTCAACATCTTCCACATTGTAAAACACTACACATCATCCCAGAATGTGTCGTCAAGTTCGTCGTCATTGGATTCCTGCATAAGGCTCTCCCAGAATCCTTCGTCCATCTCCTCATCCGACGATGAGACCATGATGGTCGAGGGGCCAGCATCCCCCCTGGATGTACGAGCTCGCATCTTCGCGTCTCTTTGAGCGTCGAGCCGCAACTGCGCCTGTACCAGATCTGGGTGATCACGGCGGAATCTCTCCATCGTAGCCTCGTCGTCCCGGCGGATGCGCAGCTGCACGAACGTGCGGCGATTCTCCTGCTCCTCCTTGCGGGTCACAATCCTCAGATCCAGGGCGAGGAACTCGGCAACTTCCCCGCTCTCGACGTCCCGGAAGTTGAGCTCGACGCGCAGGCGGCCGAACCGCCACACCGCCACGTCGAACGCGCGGGCGGCGATCTCGGGCGTGTCAAAGGTGCCCACCCACCACTGCACGCCGTTGTGTGTGATCTCCACGGACCAGCGCCCAGACGGCCGCAGCTGCACACTTCGGAAGCGGGTGCTGCTTCTCACGCGCGGCGCCATCGGGTGGATCAGCGACGAGAGTGAGGGTGGAGGTCGGTGAGCTGTGGCGGCATGCAGTAATCAACGCCGAGAGTGAGGTGGGAGGTCGAGGGGCTGTGGCAGCAGCGTAGAAGGTATGTTGCGCGGTCCGTGCTCGTTCGTATTTATGCGGTAGCGACGACGTCGAGAAGTTCAGTGACTGTTGGCTCGCCAGGCTTTTGTTGAGTTCTGCAGTGATGAGTTGCACGATCTACCAGCACGAGGGATTTGATCTAAACTCGAGGTTTTAGCAGCTATTAGCGATTTGATCTTTACTCGGGTTTTAGCCCGAGGGATCTACCAGCGATAATATACCTTAGAAGTTTACGAAATTACAATCCAGCCAGACAAAATAAGAAGTTCATAGGCCTAGCTCAGCAGCAGCCTTGTCTCTTCACCAACAATGCATATCCTTTGCTCCGGTTCTATATCACCCCCATCTAAATGACCGCCTCCAACCTAGGGTCATCGGTCTCCCTCACAATGATCAAAACAGGTTGCTGATTATGAAAATTATTGCCTTGGACGAAAACCATCCACACCAGCTTGTCGAGGATAATGCGCCTGTCAGTTTTCTTGTTGCAAGAAATGGTGGTGACATGCTCTTCTGCTCTAAGTCGTAGGCCAACCCTACCATGATTCCTTAGGCCAGCATGTTCCCCTATCAACTTCGGTAGTTTCTAAGCATGAAAGATAACATACCATATTCGCAGACCTTCTCACGGTTCTTGGAAATTTACTTGCAAAAAGAGGAGGGCGTCTTATAGATAC
Source organism: Alopecurus myosuroides (assembly GCA_028641055.1). Taxonomy (NCBI): domain Eukaryota; kingdom Viridiplantae; phylum Streptophyta; class Magnoliopsida; order Poales; family Poaceae; genus Alopecurus; species Alopecurus myosuroides. Next base: position 112,160,548 of record CM054063.1, on the reverse strand, counting down.
ATACCATAGTATAGTGCTGCAAGTTTGTGACGGTGAAACGAGTCACAAAAGGAAGCCCAACATAGGTTCCAAGGCGTAGAAGCCGGGCCAGGCGGTTCTTCTCGTGATTGTCGAGATTGGCTCTTTGGTCATATACGATATTGGCATCATCATGCCTCTCATCAGCAGAATTGTCAGAATCCTCATCATGGACCTCATCATCAGAATTGCTAGAATCCTCATCATGCATCTCATCATCAGAATTGCTAGAATCCTCATCATGCATCTCATCATCAGAACTGCCATCTACGCTGCAAACTGAGTCATCTTCGCTTGAAACTGAGTCATCTTCGCTTGAAATGCAAAGTGAGTCATCTTGGGAGTCACCAATAATAGCAACGTAGATAGTGGGCCTTGGTATCATGGAAAACACTAGTATGTATCCCACGGAGATGTTCTTTTCCTCGATGAACCAGTCCCATTGTATCCCGTGCAAACGGGTCTTGCTCTGTTCTTTTGACACATGAAAGGTGTACTTCCTGCCATGGGAACTAAACAACACACGCTCGCCTACTAACTTGTTGAATGCTATCCGAGCAGTGCACGGTACAACCTGTGCATCAGAAATAAAAAGAAACGTGGAAATTAGATATTGTAATAAAAACACAATACATAATACAAGTGTAAGAAGAAGAATTGTTTTCTTACCACTGACTTGAGGTGACACTCTTGTACAGCAACACCGAACTTGGATGCAGAAGGATCAACATTTGGGCAATTATTCTTGCATACAGGGCATGGAATACGTGTTAATCAAGCAAAAAAGAAGCAGAAATTACAAAATGTGCATATGAGCAGATTGGTTCTAAAAAGGAACAATTCTTTCATGCAGACATTTATGTAAAACTAGGGCACAACTACGAACAACTGGTAATGCCTCATAATAAAAGCACAACCATGTTTATCCAAGAAGTAATTCTACACTACCAAGAGCAATGCACAATGAATGTGCTTGTACATTGCACAACATAGTATGGAACCTTCATCGCAATGATATGGTGACACATTTTAATCATCGACTTAAAGGGATCATGCACATTCAAAACAACATCTATAGTCACAACTCTGTACTCATTGGCCTCAGGGAACATAGAGAGAAAGCAAGTATACACAACTTTGCTACGCCAGGTGGGCCAGCAAAAGCAAAGACTTGGCACATCTATTTGTGTCTGGTTCTTACTTTTGCTAGCCATCTGGTGGAGACAGTGAGGCATCAGCCAAATATACATGTGTCAAAGTCATCATCATTGACCAAATCAACTCGTAAATTGTGCATAGTGATAACAAGCCTCATAAACACATAGGTGATCATGCACTAAAGGGCATATCTAGAATTCATTGTAACATGCAGTCAGAATAAACACATATGGAACAATGCAAAAAAAAATGTAAAACAAACCTCATAAACACATTGCCAACACTTGCTAGAAGAACGAGACCAATACCAGGAAGTAATACAAGACGTGGACTTGTATCACTGCCACATATTGGATCTGATATCCTAGCATTTATCATGGCATGCAAACCAAGGGGGAAAAAGAGTGCTTATAATAGCATCTACGAATACAAATACTAAAACTGTATACACTACAAGGTACTATAGACACTCTTTTCGCCTTTACCATGGCCTAGTTTAAATCATCGTCATATAACGAGGACATTCAAGGCAAAGAAAAGTGGAACAATGGAAACAAATGTAATACGAGCCTCATATATCATTGCCATGCAAACCAAGGGCAAAAGGAGTGCTTATAATAGCATGTACGAATACAGATACTCAAATTGTATACACTACAAGGTATTATAGGCACTCCCTTTCCCTTTACCATGGCCTAGTTTAAATCATCGGCATATAACAAGGAGGACATTCAAGGCAAAGAAAAGTGGAACAATGGAAACAAATGTAATACGAGCCTCATATATCATTGCCATGCAAACCAAGGGATAAAAGAGTGCGTACAATAGCATGTACGAATACAAATACTCAAATTCTATACACTACAAGGTATTGTAGACACTCCCTTTCCATTTACCATGGCCTAGTTTAAATCATCGACATATAACAAGGAGGTCATTCAAGGCAAAGAAAAGTGGAACAATGGAAACAAATGTAATACGAGACTCATATATCATTGCCATGCAAACCAAGGGCAAAAAAAAGTGCCTATAATAGCATGTGCGAATACAAATACTCAAATTGTATACACTACAAGGTATTATAGACACTCTCTTTCCGTTTACCATGGCCTAGTTTAATCATCGGCATATAACAAGGAGGACATTCAAGGCAAAGAAAAGTGGAACAATGGAAACACATGTAATACGAGCCTCATATATCATTTCCATGCAAACCAAAGGCCGAGAGAGTGTCTAAAATAGCATATACAAATACAAATACTCAAATTGTATACACTACAAGGTATTTTAGACACTCTCTCTGCCTTTACCATGATCTAGTTTAATCATCAACATATAACAAGGAGGACATTCAAGGCAAAGAAAAGTGGAACAATGGAAACAAGTGTAATACGAGCCTCATATATCATTGACATGCAAACCAAGGGAAAAAGGAGTGGTTATAATAGCATGTACGAATACAGATACTCAAATTGTATACACTACAAGGTATTATAGACACTCTCTTTCCCTTTACTATGGCCTAGTTTAAATCATCGGCATATAACAAGCAGGACATTCAAGGCAAAGAAATGTGGAACAATAGAAACAAATCTAATACGAGCCTCAGATATCATTGCCATGCAAACCAAGGCCAAGCGAGAGCCTATAATAGCATATACGAATACAAATACTCAAATTGTATACACTAAAAGGTATTCTAGACACTCTCTCGGCCTTTACCATGGCCTAGTTTAATCATCGGCATATAACTAGGAGGACATTCATCATGTTGATAAATTAGGATACATAAAAGAAAAACAGGTGGAACAATGGAAAATGCACAGAAAAAATGAATCTGACCTCAGAATTTCTAAGTACAACAAGTATAGTCACTACTAGCACATGGCCTCGGTAAATCATTAGCCAAAGTGTTAATAATTGGCCAAAATTGAAATAACCTTGCAAAAATACCAAATCTAAGCCGTGAACCCAAAAAACCCCAAATCTAAGCCTAATCTAACTGAAGCACCCAAATCGGGTACGGAATTAAACCATAACCTATCGAAATCATGGTGGAAATAGATGACCTAAGCGTGCCGGATATCCCAAACTTAAGCCATAGAAAAAAACCACGTCTACGGGAGAAAATATGAAGCAGAGACGCAGAATGACCGGTAAAAACATGTAGATCTACCGTGCATGCCGTGCTATGCAGAAAAATCGAGCTCAATCTACAGATCTTCGATACATACAAGGGATAAGAGGGTTAGATATCATCTTAGCGCCATTGCAAAAGCCCTCGAAGAGGACGGGACGACGCACGCGGTGATCTGAAAAAAAGCCGATGAAGATCCTGCCTGCCAAGGGAGGAACAGGAGGCATGGCCTTCGTTTCCCTTCGTGGATGGTCGCCGCGGTGCTGTTGATGTCTTGTAACATCCAAGTATGAAAATCCTTAGTTGTTTTACTTGTTGTTTTTATTTAAGCAATGCATCATGGCATCATCCTCATATTTATTTCTGTTTGCATTGTTTTCATATGAAATTTAAACTTGAATCAATCTTGTTTTCACACTTGTCTGTTACAATCTCTCAAATAAAGATTTGTAATTCCAAAAACATCAATTGTTTCCAATTAGTTTCATATTGGGTCAACTCTTAAATTGTTGCTTAATTTAATCAAACCATTTCAATCATTATTTTCTAAGTCATTTCAAATTAAAACACCCCTTTTATTCCTTGTTTTCCACTTCTCAAATTGTTGCTTTAATCAAACCAATTATCAAATCAATTAATTAAATCATTAACTCCTAAATCATTTTCCATTTCAAACCAAGTTTCAAATCAGCACTCTTTTGAAAACATAACAATTCACCACTAATTGAAATTCTTAAATCACTTTAAAAACCCTAGGGGAAAACCCTATGGAAAATGTTTTGTTTTACCAATATTAATTAATATTGCAATTTCATCTAAATTGGTTTAATTTTAAAACAACAAACAAACAATAAATTTTTGGAAAACAAAAACTACCAAAAGGTTGCATTTTTCCACTAATAACTTTACCCTATTTTTGTTCCAAAGTTTCAGTAAACAAAATCTTGTTTTGTTTCCATTTGCTTGTCTACAAAAAAAAAAAAAAACAGTACAAACAAAACTAAAAAAAAGTTAGCAGGGAGGAGAGCAGCAGCAGCTGGTCCAACCTAGGCCCAGCCCGTTTCTCCCCTTGGGCCCGATACCTCTTCACGCTCGTCGCTGTCGTCTTCCTCGATGACGACGTCATCTGTACGACATGATCGCCACCCTCCGATCGCCTCCTGGACCTCCCCGATGGCCGCCGTACAGCTCCACCCGCCTCCTTAAAAACCACCGCGGCGCCCTACTCCTGCCCCTCAACCCTAGACTCTACCCCGGCGCCGCCAACCTTCCATCCTCTCCCCAAAGCCCCTGCCTTCCCTCTGAATCTCTGAACCCCCGACGCCACCCTTCTGAAAACCCGCCGCCGCTCGCCGTCTCCGGTGGCTATCGAAGCGCCGCTCGCCGGGAATGGAAACGCCCATATTCCCTGAGTCTCCTCGTCTCCTCGGCCGCCGCTGAGAGGCCCTGGGGACGCCGCGCCGTCGCCGGCAAGACTCCCGCCGGCTCTGCCTCGACGACGAACAGCAGCAGCAGCAGGTAGTCCTCTGCCCTCTTCCCCTCTCGCTTGCCCGCCCTAGGCCACACCTCCGCACCACGCCTCCGCTCACGCATCCAGCCTCGCCTGCACACGCCCGTCGTCCATCGGAGATCACCGCGTCCCGCTCCTGTTCCGTCATGGTTCAGTTTCTGACGAACGAAGTTCAGAAAACGATTCGCTGTTGTTTCTGTTTCAGTTACGATGCAGTGTAGTATAACCCCCCTGCGCATCTGAACCCAACAAACGCAGTCGATCACCGCACTGGTTCCACCCCATCCGCACCGCGCTAGAGCCCTGGGTTCGATACCCAGCGGCCACACCCACCTTTTATCAATTTTTTCCCCTCGCGCGCTCGCGGTCCCACCTGTCAGCGAGTGGTTGCGCCACCTCCTCTTCTAACCGTGCCACGCTGGCCGCGGGGCCCCCTGTCAGCGTGTGGGTGTAGATACCAGCACGGTAACAAAAGTTTAAAAGCCATTCTGTTAATTTCCAATTCTTTTTAAAATGGGCAGAATAAACTATAAACTTCAAAATTCAATAACTTTTAAAATATGAACCCAATAAATACAAACTTGATGTCTATTCTGATCCAAATTTTATAAACTTTCCAAATATTCAACTTGTGTTCTGTTTTGAATTTTCAAAATACTTTAAAATTTCAAATTTGAATAATTCAAATGCAAATTGAAATAATTCATAACTAATTCATACTGTTTTCAAATAATTCAAATAAAATATGTTTTTCACACCTTTTTGAATACTCTATTCAAATATAAATTTTGTTTTCTGGTTTGAACAATTTAAATTGCCTAAAATATTTAAATCTTGTTTAATTCAATTAAAAATTGTTTAAAATTGTTTAATTCATAAATAATTAATCCTAAGTCCAATTTCAAATTGTGAAACATGTAATCCAACTAAAATTTGATAAACTTTTCAAATATAAAATTTGTAAATTGTTTTGCACACTTTAACTTGATGATAACAACATTTACTTGTGTGCCATGTTAAGTAACAAAATTCCAAATTTGATAAATGCCTTTCTAAATTGTTAACTATTATTCCAATTGCATTTAATTTTGTTATCTTATTGTTCCTCATCATACATGCATCATACTAATTCAACTACACCTAATGCTTAGTGATAGAACAATTAACTCAACTCCAAGCATGGGCTTCCATATGCACCCTTTTGCATATGGAATCCATTTAAACTTGTGTTTCATGTCAAGCAAGTTATTTTGTTGCATCTATTAAACATGACATGCATCATCCAATGTTTGTGCAATTATGCCATGTATTGATTGCCCGTCTTCCTTCGTTGTTGTTTTTGCTTCTTCTCGATTAGACGACGACGTTGGTACCGACGAGCCTTACGACACCACTACTCAGGACCTAACCCAGTACGAGGCTGAGCTGCCAGGCAAGTTATCACTCACATGAATCATCGAGTTCCTTTCCACACTTGTTGTCGATACTATCTTTTTGTCTACTATTGCTAGCCCTATGTATCGTTGCTTATTCTCCGAACCCATCACATGATACCCTGAGCCATGATATTGCCACCACCTCCATACCTACAGCCATTGCTTGTGCCTGTTGTCATCTAGCATGCTTAGGGTTGCTTTTACTCGAGTCTGTTATCGGTTACTACTGTTACTATCTTATTATCTTGTACCGGGGCTCGTTGTTAATCAATCAATCCTGTTAATTGCTAATGGTAATAATAATTTGATGATAAGGCACCGACAGGAGGCCCATGAGAGGTTTTGGAGCCTGCTAGTGTCGACCCTAATAGGAAAAGGGTCTTGTCTACCGATCCATGATGAGCGCACTACCCGCATTTGGGAAGCGAGTATGGGCGCCCCCCTCAACTTGACCTGATTCGCATCTCGTCCAAATCGCCTCATTTAGTTCGTGTTTTCCATTTGCCGCATGCATGTTTTTGCGAGCCCAGCGCAGGGTGGAACTTTTGTAGTCGGCATATAGGGGGACACGTTCTTAGAGTGCTATGAGGGTCCATTTTCTTCTGGGCTCGATTAGCCGTGCGCCCAAGGTGCTTTGGGCCTGATGCGAGGAATGGTTGGTTGTGTAGAGTACCCCGCTTGGTGGAAGTGCATTTCCATCTGGCGGGTTATTCTTGAGTGTACGGCCAAATTGGTGCAACCCTGCAGGGATAATCTTCTCGAGAAGCCGTGTTTTCCGCGGTTATGGATTACTTGGTGAAAGTACTGGCTAACAAGTACTCAGGACAACTTCAACATAATGATCAATCATGTTTCACCCAATGCTTAATAACCTGACTAGTAATAGGTTATTCACACAATAACTTGTTTCACCTTATCATAACTGTGTGAGTTATCCTCGGATTGCTTCTTTGGATAAGGGGCGAGATCCAGGATGGGTTTGGTTGAAGTTATCTTTCAGTTGGTTACAATCCTCGATCTTATCTTTTCTGTTAGCCGGAATTTGTAGTTATATTCTGTAGTTGTTTAGAGCAGCCAGCAGCAACTTTTATATTACCCCTTTCTTCCGTTGATCCCAAGCATCTATGCTTGTGTTGACGGGTAACTCCTTGATGAACTGTGAGTCTTGCTTGCCAGTACTTGGATGTACTGACCCCGTTGGGGCTGTGGTTTACGCAGAGTACTACTACGACTACGATGCTTCCCAGGATGGCTACTTTGTGGAGTTCGACGAGTCTGCAGACGAGTAGTTAGCTGGACCAGGGCAGGATCCAGACCTACGTGGATGGGCTTCGCTTTTCTTTATTTGCTCCGGCTTCTTAAGCCATGGATTTGTCTGTACTCAGACCCTTTGATTGCTTCCGCTGTTGTAATGGATGATATGTTGGGACATGTGTCCTCTGGATGACTGTATTCGATATTTTCTGCCTTAGTGAAGGCCAGTTGCCCTTATTTCATTCTTTTGTGTCTTAGAGACATTCTGTGCTATCATTCGTACCAAACTGTTGACGTACCCTGCGTGTTTGATTATGAAGTACGTCGACAGTAGTGCCTTTAGGTTCCTAGCGGATAGTTTACTTCGACGGTGGAAGCAGGGCTTGTGTTGTCGCGCATAAGCGCAGGCCTACCAGGAAGCTGGGACGTGGGAGCATGTATGCCCCATAATCCAAGCACCTGACTTCCAGTTCGTGCGAAGAGTATCCTCTAGAAACTTTGGGTGCGACAAATGGTATCAGAGCCTGTCTGCCTGTAGGATCCCTTTTTACTGGTCGCAGTTGAGTCTAGAAACTATTTTGTAGCTATATAGGAAAAATGAAACGTGAGAGTAGGAATTCTGCCATTTTTCTTCTTTCCCCACCCACCCACCCTTTTCTGGTAAGGAAGTGCAACGTTGTTTTCTGTTCTCACCTAAACTTTCAAGTTAGGATTTCACGTGTTTTGGGTTCTCTGTAGTACCTCAGGTTTTTGGTCTCGTTTTCCCGATATTGCTTCGATATCATGTTCTTTCAACATCCTTTCGTCCGTTGAACCTTGTTGTTGTTTTCCACATCCTTTTTCATCTACCGGAGTCTAATCAAAACCTTCCAAATAATCTGCAGATGGGTCTCAACTACTACCCGCAGGTGGTTCGCATGACTCGCTGTGAGAGCACCGCCGGGTTTCCAGAGTTGCTGAGAGACATGGTTACCTTTCTGGGGTTCCGTTGGGCACCAGAGTACCAGGTCTACGAGCACCAGCGAGAGTTTGACCAGACTTGCTACCGGGCTATCGTCTACATTCTGTCGGATGATGGCAGGAGCATTGCACACCAGTACGAGGCAGTAGGGTCCACAGTGGATATGGCAGTGCAGCAGGCAGCGTACGTGAGTATCACCGTTCTCCGTGCTGACTACTGGGGGTTTGATAAGTCCAGTTTTCGTCACATCCCCCGTGGTTACATCACGGCAGCGGGAGCTCACTTCACTATCCACCGCGACATGGATACCTACGAGACTGATAGCTCCAGGCTCCAGGTCACTGCCCAGTTCGCTAGTCACAGTGATGCCGTTGCTTCCGCACTTTCTCAGGAGTTAGCCTCAGTCAGGGAGCAGCTCCACCTTGCTCTCACTCGTCTGGCGACGTACACCACAGACTTTGTTGGAGACGAGCGCTTCGCACGTGTCGTTCAGCCAGCTGGTCTTCCGTTGCCAGATGCTGGAGGTTACGAGCCGATCAGAGGCCCACTTCTCGACCTCGGAGCTGGTTACACAGGGATTCCCCGCTATGGAGCACAGGGATACGACGCTTCCTACTTCACGACACCGAGAGTTGCTCTCAGAGCAGTCCCTATCTACATGGATCGTCGTGATACCTACTTCCGTGGGATTCCTCCTCACCGTATCTCTCGTCGTACTACTCACCGCCGTCCTGCGTGATGAGCATGGGAGTACCGTTGTATCCATTACTAGCTGTGTCTAGTTTATCCTTCGTTTTCGAACCATGTATTGGTCTGTTGGATATTCTGATGTATTTGAACATGTGATGATGTACCTGTTGGTTATCTATTCATGCGTCGGAATAATCTATCTTTCGGTTACCAAGTCTATCCTTTTCTGTTGTTGTGCTAAAATGAATTTCTGTTCAGGATGCCTCCAACCAGGAACAACCCGCCTCCGCCACCACCAATGGGGGAGCTGTTGGCTCAGATGACCCAAGTGGTGACACAGATGGCCCAGATCCAGGCTAACCAGCAACACAACCAGAATGCTCCAAGGGTCACCATCAAGGACTTCCTCAGCTTGGGCCCAAAAGCTTTCGTGACAACACGTGAGCCCCTGGATGCTGATGACTGGATCCGTGACGTAGCAAGAGCTCTGGAGATAGCTCATGTTGCTGAAGAGGATAAGGTCAAGTACGCCACCTACCTACTGAAGGGTCAGGCAGCTACTTGGTGGGAGAACTACCAGGCCATGAGGGCTGGCTTTCCTATCAACTGGGGATGTTTCAAGGATGCCTTCCTGAAGCACCACATCCCGGATGGTCTCATGGAAAAGATGCGTGAGGAATTCTGCTCTCTCAGACAGGGCAAGCTGGACGTTCTCGGCTACCAGAACGAGTTCAATCGTCTCGCTCGGTACGCTGGTGACGAAGTGTCCACCGAAGCCAAGAAGATGGCAAGGTTCCGCCGAGGTTTTAACCCGGAACTGAAGTACGCTCTCACAAACATCAAGTGCAAGGACTTCGTGGAGCTCGTGAACACCGCGCTCAATGAGGAGAATGGGCGCAAGGCGTTCGAAGAGTCGCGCAAGCACTCGCGTGAGGGTGGTTCCTCCTCCAACATGACCACCCCTCCGCAGAAGCGCCGCATCTGGGTGCCAAATGGTGCTGTCACTCGGGCTCCAAATGCCCAAGCTTCTCCAGGCTTTGGTCCCCGCCCACCCAACCCATCTCAGATGCAGGGTCAGAGGTTCCCGATGGGGCAGCCAAGGCCAGGTCCTTCTCGTGTCGTCACTTGCTACAAGTGCAAGGATACTGGACATTATGCTGATAAGTGCACGCAGAAGCAGCTACCCCTACCTCCTCGCCCCAACACCAACCAGGCTATGGTTCGTGCTCCTCCGGCTAAAGCCTTCAACTCCAACAATAGGCCTGTCGGGAGGAACGCGAGGGTGAACCATACCAAGGCCGACAAAGCCGAGGAGGCTACTGACGTCGTTCTCGGTATATTACCCGTAAACTCTATTCCAGCTAAAGTGTTGTTTGATACTGGAGCATCGCATTCATTTGTGTCAAAGATTTTTGCAAAAGCATACAACCTAGTTCTGGTTCCGCTAAGCAATCAAATGACTGTTCACTCTCCGGGACCGCAAATGTTGACTTCCAAGATAAGCATGGACAATGAGATCCTAATTGGAGGTCGTGTATTCCTTGCTTCACTCATGTTGCTGGGAAATTCTGACATTGATGTCATTCTGGGTATGGATTGGTTGAAGACCCACAAAGCTAAAATTGACTGTGCTCAAAAGTCAATAACTCTCTCCCACACTTCAGGCCAGATAGTCTATTCTCCATATGGATCAACTTCTGTTCAGCTGTTCAGCCTCGATGCCAAACCCCTTCCGGCAATTGAAAATGTTCCGGTGGTTTGTGAATTCCCTGACGTCTTTCCAGAAGAGTTGCCAGGGATGCCCCCGGACAGAGCAGTTGAGTTCGTGATCGAGCTTGAGCCAGGTACTGCTCCAATCTCTAAGCATCCATATAAGATAGCTCCTCCTGAACTGAAATTGTTGAAGGAGCAAATCGATATGTATATGGACAAAGGTTTCATTCAGCCTAGTTCCTCCGCTTGGGGTTGCCCAACTCTGTTTGTTGCCAAGAAGGATCAAACTAAGAGACTCGTGGTTGACTATCGTCCTCTCAACGAGAAAACCATCAAGAACAAGTATCCACTTCCTCGTATCGATGATCTTTTTGATCAACTTGCTGGAGCCTCAATATTCTCAAAGTTGGACTTGAGGATGGGTTACCATCAGATAAAGATCAGAAAGGAAGATATTCCTAAGACAGCTTTCACCACTCGGTACGGTCTATATGAATACACCGTCATGTCCTTTGGTCTCACCAATGCACCGGCAACGTTCTCAAGACTCATGAATTCTGTCTTCCATGAATACCTCGACAAGTTCGTTGTGGTATATCTTGATGACATTCTAGTCTACTCAAAATCCGAGGAAGAGCATGGAGAACACCTTCGTCTCACTCTCATGAAACTTCGCGAGCATCGTCTGTATGCCAAGTTTTCCGAATGTGAGTTCTGGATTCCAGAAGTTGCATATCTTGGTCATATCATCTCTGCCAAGGGCATTGCCATTGATCCTGAAAAGGTTAAGGCAATTGTTGATTGGAAACCCCCTAAGACGGTGAAGCAAGTCAGAAGTTTTCTTGGCTTGGCTAGCTATTGCCGTCGTTTCGTCCAAAACTTTTCCAAGATTGCTAAACCTCTCACTGATCTCACAAAGAAGGACAAAAAGTTCGTTTGGACTCCACAATGTGATGAGAGTTTCAACCTCCTGAAGACTAAACTCACTTCCACACCTGTTCTAGTTGGCCCAGATACCACCAAACCTTTCCAGATATTCTGTGATGCATCTCTCCAAGGACTAGGAGCAGTTCTTATGCAAGAACGTCAAGTTGTCGCTTATGCTTCACGTCAATTGAACCCACATGAGCAAAACTATCCCACACATGATCTTGAACTTGCAGCAGTTGTGTTTGCCCTCAAGAAATGGAGACAATACTTGTTGGGTAACAAAACTGAAATCTTTTCCGATCACAAGAGTCTGAAATACATCTTCACTCAGCCAGATCTGAACCTCAGGCAGAGGAGATGGATTGAGAAGATTAAAGACTTTGATCTCACCATTTCTTACACTCCAGGCAAGGCTAATGTTATGGCCGATGCTCTCAGTCGCAAATCCTATTGCAATAATCTCATGATCATGGAAAGCCAACCTCCACTTCATGAAGAATTCCAGAAGCTGAACCTTGGTCTTGTCCCTGAAGGATACCTTGCTAGCTTGACAGCCAGTCCAACTCTCGAGGACAAGATTCGTTCTGAACAACTTCGTGATAATAAAATCAAGAAGATTGTGGATCACATCAAGGAGGGCAATGATAAGTTCAAGTCCTTCTCAATTGATGACAAGGGAACTGTGTTCTTCGAAGGACGCATTGCAGTCCCTCAGATTCAAAGTCTCAAGGAAATCATTCTCAAGGAGGCTCATGAAACTCCTCTATCCATTCACCCTGGAAGTACAAAGATGTACCAGGATCTCAAGACTCTGTATTGGTGGTCTGGCATGAAACGTGAAATTGCTCAATACGTTTCTGAATGCGACGTTTGTCAACGTGTTAAGGCAGTCCATCAGAAGACAGCAGGTCTACTCCAACCTCTGAAAATTCCTGAGTGGAAGTGGGACATGATTGAAATGGACTTCGTTACTGGGTTTCCAAAGTCCAAAAAGGGCAACGATGCAATCTTCGTTGTTATTGATCGTCTCACTAAGGTTGCTCACTTCTATGCTGTAAAGGAAACTATCTCAGCTAGCCAGTTAGCAGAGCTCTACACAGCAAAGGTTGTTCCCCTTCATGGTGTTCCATTGGAAATAAGCTCAGACCGTGGAAGTATTTTCACTTCTCATTTCTGGAAGAGCTTTCAACAAGCTTTGGGCACCAAACTTCTGTTCAGCACAGCTTATCACCCTCAGTCTCAGGGGCAAGTCGAAAGAGTCAATCAGATTCTCGAGGATATGCTCAGAGCATGTGGTCTCTCCTTTGGCATGAAATGGGAGGATTGCCTTCCATATGCTGAATTCTCCTACAACAACAGCTACCAGGCAAGCCTAGGCATGGCACCATTTGAGGCACTGTATGGTCGCAGATGCAGGAGTCCAATCAATTGGTCTGGAGCTGGTGAACGTTCACTTTTAGGCCCCGACATTGTTAAGGAAGCCGAGGAGAAAGTTCGTATCATTCGTGACAATCTCAGGATTGCTCAGTCTCGTCAGAAGAGCTATTATGATAGCAAGCACAGGGATATGGTCTATGCACCTGGTGATAAGGCATATCTCCGTGTAACTCCCCTCAGAGGCACTCATCGTTTTGGTGTGAAAGGAAAGCTTGCACCAAGATACATTGGCCCTTTCAACATCCTCTCAAGACGTGCAGAGAATGCTTATCGTCTTGAACTTCCAGAAAAACTATCCAAAGTGCACGATGTGTTCCACGTGTCACAGCTCAAGAAGTGTTTCAAAGATCCAGATCGTGCAGTTGATCATGACTCCATCGAACTGCAAGATGACCTATCTTATGAGGAGCACCCTATTCGTATTCTCGATGAGACCGAGCGTAAGACTCGCAACAAGAGCACCAAGTTCTTGAAAGTGCAATGGTCACATCATTCTGATAAAGAGGCAACGTGGGAGACCGAAGAGGATCTTCGCAAGAAGTATCCGGACCTGTTCATTTCTCAGTAGGGAATCTCGGGGCGCGATTCCTTCAAGGGGGGGCGTTTTGTAACATCCAAGTATGAAAATCCTTAGTTGTTTTACTTGTTGTTTTTATTTAAGCAATGCATCATGGCATCATCCTCATATTTATTTCTGTTTGCATTGTTTTCATATGAAATTTAAACTTGAATCAATCTTGTTTTCACACTTGTCTGTTACAATCTCTCAAATAAAGATTTGTAATTCCAAAAACATCAATTGTTTCCAATTAGTTTCATATTGGGTCAACTCTTAAATTGTTGCTTAATTTAATCAAACCATTTCAATCATTATTTTCTAAGTCATTTCAAATTAAAACACCCCTTTTATTCCTTGTTTTCCACTTCTCAAATTGTTGCTTTAATCAAACCAATTATCAAATCAATTAATTAAATCATTAACTCCTAAATCATTTTCCATTTCAAACCAAGTTTCAAATCAGCACTCTTTTGAAAACATAACAATTCACCACTAATTGAAATTCTTAAATCACTTTAAAAACCCTAGGGGAAAACCCTATGGAAAATGTTTTGTTTTACCAATATTAATTAATATTGCAATTTCATCTAAATTGGTTTAATTTTAAAACAACAAACAAACAATAAATTTTTGGAAAACAAAAACTACCAAAAGGTTGCATTTTTCCACTAATAACTTTACCCTATTTTTGTTCCAAAGTTTCAGTAAACAAAATCTTGTTTTGTTTCCATTTGCTTGTCTACAAAAAAAAAAAAAAACAGTACAAACAAAAATAAAAAAAAAGTTAGCAGGGAGGAGAGCAGCAGCAGCTGGTCCAACCTAGACCCAGCCCGTTTCTCCCCTTGGGCCCGATACCTCTTCACGCTCGTCGCTGTCGTCTTCCTCGCTGACGACGTCATCTGTACGACATGATCGCCACCCTCCGATCGCCTCCTGGACCTCCCCGATGGCCGCCGTACAGCTCCACCCGCCTCCTTAAAAACCACCGCGGCGCCCTACTCCTGCCCCTCAACCCTAGACTCTACCCCGGCGCCGCCAACCTTCCATCCTCTCCCCAAAGCCCCTGCCTTCCCTCTGAATCTCTGAACCCCCGACGCCACCCTTCTGAAAACCCGCCGCCGCTCGCCGTCTCCGGTGGCTATCGAAGCGCCGCTCGCCGGGAATGGAAACGCCCATATTCCCTGAGTCTCCTCGTCTCCTCGGCCGCCGCTGAGAGGCCCTGGGGACGCCGCGCCGTCGCCGGCAAGACTCCCGCCGGCTCTGCCTCGACGACGAACAGCAGCAGCAGCAGGTAGTCCTCTGCCCTCTTCCCCTCTCGCTTGCCCGCCCTAGGCCACACCTCCGCACCACGCCTCCGCTCACGCATCCAGCCTCGCCTGCACACGCCCGTCGTCCATCGGAGATCACCGCGTCCCGCTCCTGTTCCGTCATGGTTCAGTTTCTGACGAACGAAGTTCAGAAAACGATTCGCTGTTGTTTCTGTTTCAGTTACGATGCAGTGTAGTATAACCCCCCTGCGCATCTGAACCCAACAAACGCAGTCGATCACCGCACTGGTTCCACCCCATCCGCACCGCGCTAGAGCCCTGGGTTCGATACCCAGCGGCCACACCCACCTTTTATCAATTTTTTCCCCTCGCGCGCTCGCGGTCCCACCTGTCAGCGAGTGGTTGCGCCACCTCCTCTTCTAACCGTGCCACGCTGGCCGCGGGGCCCCCTGTCAGCGTGTGGGTGTAGATACCAGCACGGTAACAAAAGTTTAAAAGCCATTCTGTTAATTTCCAATTCTTTTTAAAATGGGCAGAATAAACTATAAACTTCAAAATTCAATAACTTTTAAAATATGAACCCAATAAATACAAACTTGATGTCTATTCTGATCCAAATTTTATAAACTTTCCAAATATTCAACTTGTGTTCTGTTTTGAATTTTCAAAATACTTTAAAATTTCAAATTTGAATAATTCAAATGCAAATTGAAATAATTCATAACTAATTCATACTGTTTTCAAATAATTCAAATAAAATATGTTTTTCACACCTTTTTGAATACTCTATTCAAATATAAATTTTGTTTTCTGGTTTGAACAATTTAAATTGCCTAAAATATTTAAATCTTGTTTAATTCAATTAAAAATTGTTTAAAATTGTTTAATTCATAAATAATTAATCCTAAGTCCAATTTCAAATTGTGAAACATGTAATCCAACTAAAATTTGATAAACTTTTCAAATATAAAATTTGTAAATTGTTTTGCACACTTTAACTTGATGATAACAACATTTACTTGTGTGCCATGTTAAGTAACAAAATTCCAAATTTGATAAATGCCTTTCTAAATTGTTAACTATTATTCCAATTGCATTTAATTTTGTTATCTTATTGTTCCTCATCATACATGCATCATACTAATTCAACTACACCTAATGCTTAGTGATAGAACAATTAACTCAACTCCAAGCATGGGCTTCCATATGCACCCTTTTGCATATGGAATCCATTTAAACTTGTGTTTCATGTCAAGCAAGTTATTTTGTTGCATCTATTAAACATGACATGCATCATCCAATGTTTGTGCAATTATGCCATGTATTGATTGCCCGTCTTCCTTCGTTGTTGTTTTTGCTTCTTCTCGATTAGACGACGACGTTGGTACCGACGAGCCTTACGACACCACTACTCAGGACCTAACCCAGTACGAGGCTGAGCTGCCAGGCAAGTTATCACTCACATGAATCATCGAGTTCCTTTCCACACTTGTTGTCGATACTATCTTTTTGTCTACTATTGCTAGCCCTATGTATCGTTGCTTATTCTCCGAACCCATCACATGATACCCTGAGCCATGATATTGCCACCACCTCCATACCTACAGCCATTGCTTGTGCCTGTTGTCATCTAGCATGCTTAGGGTTGCTTTTACTCGAGTCTGTTATCGGTTACTACTGTTACTATCTTATTATCTTGTACCGGGGCTCGTTGTTAATCAATCAATCCTGTTAATTGCTAATGGTAATAATAATTTGATGATAAGGCACCGACAGGAGGCCCATGAGAGGTTTTGGAGCCTGCTAGTGTCGACCCTAATAGGAAAAGGGTCTTGTCTACCGATCCATGATGAGCGCACTACCCGCATTTGGGAAGCGAGTATGGGCGCCCCCCTCAACTTGACCTGATTCGCATCTCGTCCAAATCGCCTCATTTAGTTCGTGTTTTCCATTTGCCGCATGCATGTTTTTGCGAGCCCAGCGCAGGGTGGAACTTTTGTAGTCGGCATATAGGGGGACACGTTCTTAGAGTGCTATGAGGGTCCATTTTCTTCTGGGCTCGATTAGCCGTGCGCCCAAGGTGCTTTGGGCCTGATGCGAGGAATGGTTGGTTGTGTAGAGTACCCCGCTTGGTGGAAGTGCATTTCCATCTGGCGGGTTATTCTTGAGTGTACGGCCAAATTGGTGCAACCCTGCAGGGATAATCTTCTCGAGAAGCCGTGTTTTCCGCGGTTATGGATTACTTGGTGAAAGTACTGGCTAACAAGTACTCAGGACAACTTCAACATAATGATCAATCATGTTTCACCCAATGCTTAATAACCTGACTAGTAATAGGTTATTCACACAATAACTTGTTTCACCTTATCATAACTGTGTGAGTTATCCTCGGATTGCTTCTTTGGATAAGGGGCGAGATCCAGGATGGGTTTGGTTGAAGTTATCTTTCAGTTGGTTACAATCCTCGATCTTATCTTTTCTGTTAGCCGGAATTTGTAGTTATATTCTGTAGTTGTTTAGAGCAGCCAGCAGCAACTTTTATATTACCCCTTTCTTCCGTTGATCCCAAGCATCTATGCTTGTGTTGACGGGTAACTCCTTGATGAACTGTGAGTCTTGCTTGCCAGTACTTGGATGTACTGACCCCGTTGGGGCTGTGGTTTACGCAGAGTACTACTACGACTACGATGCTTCCCAGGATGGCTACTTTGTGGAGTTCGACGAGTCTGCAGACGAGTAGTTAGCTGGACCAGGGCAGGATCCAGACCTACGTGGATGGGCTTCGCTTTTCTTTATTTGCTCCGGCTTCTTAAGCCATGGATTTGTCTGTACTCAGACCCTTTGATTGCTTCCGCTGTTGTAATGGATGATATGTTGGGACATGTGTCCTCTGGATGACTGTATTCGATATTTTCTGCCTTAGTGAAGGCCAGTTGCCCTTATTTCATTCTTTTGTGTCTTAGAGACATTCTGTGCTATCATTCGTACCAAACTGTTGACGTACCCTGCGTGTTTGATTATGAAGTACGTCGACAGTAGTGCCTTTAGGTTCCTAGCGGATAGTTTACTTCGACGGTGGAAGCAGGGCTTGTGTTGTCGCGCATAAGCGCAGGCCTACCAGGAAGCTGGGACGTGGGAGCATGTATGCCCCATAATCCAAGCACCTGACTTCCAGTTCGTGCGAAGAGTATCCTCTAGAAACTTTGGGTGCGACATGTCTGGCGGAAGAAAACCCGCCAGCGGAGAGAGGGGAAGCTAAGGAAGGCGGTGAGAGAGTTAGAGCGAGTGATATGACTAGAAGAGAGAGGGGGAGGTGAGCGAAATTAAAGGGCGCGCCTTCCCGAAGGGGTTGACGCTGCGTCTCCCGCGCAATAAAGGGCCGGCCTGGCGCCTGTTGCCCAAAACATTTCACAAAAGAGAAGAAAAATAATTTGAAATGGAAAGAAAAACAATTGATACAGAATAATAGTAACTTAACCACAAAATACTCCATCCTTTTGATCTGACAGAATAAAAACAATTTCCCAGATTTTTTTGAAAGACAAAATGCAGATTCAATTTTTTTTGAAAACCAAGCTTACCTAATTTGTGTTTATTATTTAGTGATATTGTGCCTTTTTTATAAATGATTATCTACTTGCAATGGTATGACCCAACTATTCACAAGATTCCCTCCCGTTTCTCTGTTCCGGGAGTTTCGGGCCAATAGGGCATGTAAATTCGAGAGAGAAACACAAAGAGAAAAAAGTCGAGCTCTAAGTAGTCCTGGAACGCGCCAGAGAGAATCTGACACCAGTGGAGCCCTAACACACATGACACACTCTAACACACATGGTATGTCATACCAAGGGATTTGGTGGCATTCATACGATCCGGAGCCCCCCTCCGAAAAAACAGTGCATAGCTAGCCCCGCTGGGGAAAAAGGCAGAACTGCCGGGGGTAGCAAAGTGGAACCAATTGTTTGGTTGTGTTAGGTTAGGCCCAAGGAACACCCAAGAGAATGTTAGGGTCCACCTCTTGGCAAGATTCCCCTAGTTCCGTCAGATCCGGGAGTTTCAGGCTCTAAGTAGTCCTGGAACCCGCTAGAGAGAATCCTACTCCGGTAAAGCCCTTAGAGAGTGAGGGAATCTTGGCATCCCATACCCATGCCACACTCCAGCACACATGTTATGGCGTGCAATAGGATTTTGTGGCATTCAGACGATCTGGAGCCACCTCTCCGGAGAAACCATAGCCCCGCTGGGGAAAAAGACTGAACTGACATTCTGCCCCATCTACGTGAGCCGGAAGGGGGTAGCAAAGTGGAACTAACTGTTTGGTTGTGTTAGGTTAGGCCCAAGGAACACCCAATAGAATGGTACAACACACCTCTTGGCAAGATTCCCCCAGTTCCATCACACACAGGAGTTTCAGGCTCTCATTAATTAGTCCTGGAACTCGCGAGAGAGAATCCGACACCGGTGAAACCCTAACACAGAGAGCGAGTGAATATTGGGCATCCAAGACCCATTCCACACTCTATCAAATGTGGTGTGGCGTGTAATGGTATTTGGTGGCATTCAGACGATCCGGAGCCCCCTCTCCGGATAAACCATAGCCCCGCTGGAAAAAAGACGGAATTGTCGTTCTGCCCCATCTACAAGATCCGGAAGGGGGTAGAAAAGAGGAACCAATTTCTTGGTTGTGTTAGGTTAGGCCGAAGGAACACCCAATACAATGGTAGGACACACCTCTTGGAAAGATTCTCCCAGCTCCGTCAGATCCGGGAGTTTCGGGCTCTAGGTACTCCTGGAACACGCCAGAGAGAATCCGACATCGGTGAAACCCTAACACAGAGAGCGAGTGAATATTGGGCATCCAAGACCCATGCCACACTCTATCACACGTTTTGTGGAGTGTAATGTGATTTGGTGGCATTCAGACGATCCGGAGCTGCCTCTCCGGATAAACCATAGCCCCGCTAGGAAAAAGACGGAATTGTCGTTCTGCCCCATCTACATGAGTCGGAAGGGGGTAGAAAAGTGGAACCAATTTCTCTTTTGTGTTAGGTTAGGCCGAAGGAACACCCAATACAATGGTAGGTCCCACCTCTTGGAAAGATTCCCCTAGTTCCGTTAGATCCGG
The DNA here is from genome assembly GCA_028641055.1 of Alopecurus myosuroides. NCBI lineage: Eukaryota > Viridiplantae > Streptophyta > Magnoliopsida > Poales > Poaceae > Alopecurus > Alopecurus myosuroides. The sequence goes on along the minus strand of CM054063.1, from coordinate 112,140,352 downwards.
GCTGTAGGTAGTCGTGGAACACGCCAGAGAGAATCCGACGTCGGTGAAGCCCTAACACAAAGACAGAGGTAATCTCGGGTATAAAAGACCATGAAACACTCTAACACACATGGTATGTCATAACATGGCATTTAGTGGCATTCATACGATCCGGAGCCCCCTCCGGAGAAACCATAGCCCCCGCTGGGGAAAAAGGTGGAACTGCCGTTCTGGCCCCTTTACGTGAGCCGGAAGGGGGTAGCAAAGTGGAACCAACTGTTTTGTTGTGTTAGGTTAGGCACAAGGAACACCAAAGAAAATCTTGGCAATATTCCCCTAGTTCCGTCAAAACCGGGAATTTGGGGCTCTAAGTAGTCCTGGAACCCGCTAGAGAGAATCTGACGCCGGTGAAGCCCTAACACAGAGAGAGAGGGACTCTTGGGAATTCTAGACCCATGACACAGTATAACACACATGGTATGGTATACGTACCATAGGATTTGATGGCATTCAGATGATCCGGAGCCCCCTCCGGAGAAACCATAGCCCCGCTGGGGGAAAGGACAGAACTGTCGTTCTGTCCCATCTACGAGAGTCGGAAGGCCGTAGAAAAGTGGAACTACCTTCTTGGTTGTGTTAGGTTAGGCCCAAGGAACACCCAAGAGAACTGTAGGGGCCACCTCTTGGCAATATTCCCCCAGTTCTGTCACAGCCGGGAGTTTCGGGCTCTTATTAATTAGTCCTAGAACCCGCGAGAGAGAATCCGACACCGGTGAAACCCTAACATAGAGAGCGAGGTAATCTCGGGTATCCAAGACCATGCCACTCTAACACACATGGTATGTCATACCATGGTATTTGGTGGAATTCATACAATCCGGAGCCCACCGCTGGGGAAAAAGGCGGAACTGCCGTTCTGGCCCCTCTACGTGAGCCGGAAGGGGCTAGAAAAGTGGAACCAACTGTTTGGATGTGTTAGGTTAGGCACAAGGAACACCAAATAAAATTTTAGGGTCCATCTCTTGGCAAGATTCCCCTAGTTCCGTCAAATCCGGGAGTTTCAGGCTCTAAGTAGTCATGGAACCCGCTAGAGAGAATCCGACTCCGGTGAAGCCCTTACACAGAGAGCGAGGGACTCTTGGGCATCCAAGACCCATGACACACTCTAACACACATGGTATGGTATACCATGGGATTTGGTGGCATTCAGACAATCTGGAGCCACCTCTCCGAAGAAACCATAGCCCCGCTGGAGAAAAAGACAGAAATGTCGTTCTGCCCGATCTACGTGAGACGGAAGGGGGTAGAAAAGTGGAAATAACTGTTTGGTTGTGTTAGGTTAGGCCCAAGTAACACCCAAGGGAATGGTAGGGCACACCTCTTGGCAATATTCCCCCAGTTCCGTCACACCGGGGAGTTTCGGGCTCTCATTAATTAGTCCTGGAACCCACGAGAGAGAATCCGACACCGGTGAAACCCTAACACAGAGAGCGAGGTAATCTCGGGTATCCAAGACCATTTCACACTCTATCACACGTGGTGTGGCGTGTAATGGGATTTGGTTGCATTCAGACGATCCGGAGCACCCTCTCCGGATAAACCATAGCCCAGCTGGGAAAAAGACGGAATTGTCGTTGTGCCCCATCTACATGAGCCGTATGGGGGTAGCAAAGTGGAACCAATTTTTTTGGCTGTGTTAGATAAGGCCGAAGGAACACCCAATAAAATGGTAGGGCCCACCTCTTAGAAAGATTCCCCCAGCTCCGTCAGATCTGAGAGTTTCGGGATCTAAGTAGTCCTGGAACACGCCAGAGAGAATCCGACACCGGTGAAAGCCTAACACAGAGAGTGAGTGAATCTTGGGCATCCACCCATGCCAGACTCTATCACACGTGGTGTGGCGTGTGGTGGCATTCAGACGATCCAGAGCCCCCTCTCCGGATAAACCATAGCCCCGCTGGGAAAAAGACGAAATTGTAGTTCAGCCCCATCTACATGAGCCGGAAGGGGGTACAAAAGTGGAACCAATTTCTTGGTTGTGTTAGGTTAGGCCAAAGGAACACCCAATACAATGGTAGGGCCCACCTCTTGGAAAGATTCCGCCAGCTCCGTTAGGTCCGTGAGTTTCGGGCTCTAAGTAGTCCTGGAACACGCCAGAGAGAATCCGACGCCGGTGAAGCCCTAACACACAGAGAGAGAGGTAATCTCGGGTATTCAAAGACCATGACACACTATAAATCACATGGTATGTCATACCATGGGATTTAGAGGCATTCATACGATCCGGAGCCCCCTCCGGAGAAACCATAGCCCCATTGGGAAAAAAGGTGGAACTACCGTTCTGGCCCCTCTACATAAGCCGGAAGGGGGTAGCAAAGTGGAACCAAATGTTTGTTTGTGTTAGTTTAGGCACAAGGAAAACCAAAGAATATATCAGGGTCCACCTCTTGGCAAGATTCCCCTAGTTCCGTCAAATCTGGGAGTTTCGGGCTCTAAGTAGTCTTGGAACCCGCTAGAGACAATCAGACGCCGGTGAAACCCTAACACAGAGAGCGAGGGAATCTTGCGCATAAAGACCCATGCGACCCTCTAGAACACATGGTATGGCGTGCAAATGGGATTTCGTGGCATTCAAACGATCTGAAGCGACCTCTCCGGAGAAACCATAGCCCCGCCGGGGAAAAAGACGGAACTGTCTTTCTGCCCCATCTCCGTGAGCTGGATGGGGGTAGCAAAATGGAACTTACTGTTTGGTTGTGTTAGTTAGGCCCAAGGAACACCCAATATAATGATAGGGCACACTTCTTGGCAAGATTCCCCCAGTTCCGTCACACCCAGGAGTTTCGGGCTCTCATTAATTAGTCCTGGAACCCGCGAGAGAGAATCCGACACCGGTGAAACTCTAACACAGAGAGCAAGGTAATCTCGGGTATCCAAGACCATGACACACTCTAACACACATGGTATATGTCATAACATGGTACTTGGTGTCATTCATACGATCCGGAGCCCCCCTCCGGAGAAACCATGCATAGCCTCGGTGGGGAAAAAGGCGGAACTCCCGTTCTGGCCCCTCTATGTGAGCCGAAAGGGGGTAGAAAAGTGGAACCAACTGTTTGGTTGTGTTAGTTTAGGCCCAAAGAACACCAAAGAAAATGTTAGGATCCACCTATTGGCAAGATTCCCCTAGTTCCGTCCAATCCGGGAGTTTCGGGCTCTAATAAGTAGTCTTGGAACCCGCTAGAGATATTCCGACGCCGGTGAAGCCCTTACATAGAGATCGAGGGACTCTTGGGCATACAAGACCTATGACACACTCTAACACACATGGTATGGTATACCATGGGATTTGGTGGCATTCAGACAATCTGGAGCCACCTCTCCGAAGAAACCATAGCCCCGTTGGGGAAAATGACGGAATTGTTGTTCTACCCCATCTACGTGAGCCGGGAGGGGGTAGAAAAGTGGAAACAACCGTTTGGTTGTGTTAGGTTAGGCCCAATGAACACCCAAGAGAATGGTAGGGCACACCTGGCAAGATTCTCCCAGTTCCGTCACACCCTGGAGTTTTGGGCTCTCATTAATTAGTCTTGGAACCCGCGAGAGAGAAATCCGACACCGTTGAAACCCTAACACAGAGAGCGAGGTAATATCACTCTAACACATGGTATGTCATACCATGGGATTTGGTGGCATTCAGACGATCCGGAGCCCCCTCTGGAGAAACCATAGCCCCGTTGGGGGAAAAGGCGGAACTGTCGTTCTGGCCCTTCTACGTGAGCCAAAAGGGGGTAGCAAAGTGGAACCAAATATTTGTTTGTGTTAGGTTAGGACCAAGAAACACCAAATAAAATGGTAGGGTCCACCTATTGGCAAGATTCCCCTAGTTCCGTCAAATCCGGGAGTTTCGGGCTCTAAGTAGTCCTGGAACCCGCTAGAAAGAATCCGACGCCGGTGAAGCCCTAACAAAGAGAGCGAGGGACTATTGGGCATCCAAGACCCATGACACACTGTAACACACATGGTATGGTATACCATGGGATTTTGTGGCATTCCGACAATCCGGAGCCCCCTTCAAGAGAAACCATAACCCTGTTGGGGAAAAAGGCGGAACTGCCGTTTTGGCCCCTCTACGTGAGCCGAAAGGGGGTAGAAAAGTGGAACCAACTGTTTGGTTGTGTTAGGTTATGCCCTAGGAACACCAAAGAAAATGTTAGGGTCCACTTCTTGGCAAGATTCCTCTAGTTCCGTCCAATTCGGGAGTTTCGGGCTCTAAGTAGTCCTGGAACCCGCTAGAGAGAATCCGACGCCGGTGAAGCCCTTACACAGAGAGCGAGGGACTCTTGGGCATCCAAGACCCATGACACACTCTAACACACATGGTATGGTATACCATGGGATTTGGTGGCATTCAGACAATCTGGAGCCACCTCTCCGGAGAAACCATAGCCCCGCTGGGGAAAAAGACGGAACTGTCATTCTGCCCCATCTACGTGAGCCGGAAGGGGTAGCAAAGTGGAAATAACCGTTTGGTTGTGTTAGGTTAGGCCCAACGAACACCCAAGAGAATGGTAGGGCACACCTGGCAAGATTCTCCCAGTCCTGTCACACCCGGGAGTTTCGGGCTCTCATTAATTAGTCCTGGAACCCGCGAGAGAGAAATCCGACACCGGTGAAACCCTAACACACAGAGCGAGGTAATATCGGGTATCCAAGACCATGTCACACTCTAAAACACATGGTATGTCATACCACGGGATTTGGTAGCATTCATACGATCCGGAGCCCCCTCCGGAGAAACCATAGCCCCGTTGGGGGAAAAGGCGGAACTGCCGTTCTAGCCCTTGTCGCACCCGGACTTCTAGAGGATACTCACAGTCCGCTAAATAGTAGAACAAATGGCTTACGGGGCATACTGGCACCCGCATCTCAATATGAGCAGGCCAGCACGTAAACGTGTGACAACCATTCTCTACTATCCATCGTCTGTGCAAACCATCCCCTAGAAATCAGGACACTTCCGTTGACGTACTTCATAACATACACACAGGGTACGTCAAGGACATTAGAACAACTGATATCACAACATATCTCTAAGACACAAAAGATTGAAATAAGTTGCAAATAGCTCTCACTAGAGCAGAGATAGCAAATACAATCATCCAGAGGACACATGTCCCAACAATTCATCATTACAACACAGCGGAAGCATCCAAAGTGTGTGAGTACAGACAAGATCCAAATAGTCCTAAGAGGCCGGAAAAGAAAAGACGGAGCCCATCCATGATGTCTCGGATCCTGCCCGGGTCCGCTATCTACTCGTCAGCAACCTCGTCATACTCCACGTAGTAGCCACCATGGGGATCCTCGAAAACGTAGTCTGCGGAAACCACAGCCCCAAAGGGGTCAGTACATAAACGTACTGGCAAGCAAGACTCACAAGATACCATAGTGTACCCGGCAACACCAAGTACAGATGCTTTGGGTTCAATGGAAGAATAGGTGATACAAAAGTGCGGCAGCACGCTGCTCTAACCAACTACAGAAACATGCTACAACTTCCGGCTAACAGAAAGGGATAAGATAGCGTATCGTAACCAACTACCACTACCATCAAATAAACCCATCCTGGATCTCGCGCCTTATCCAAAGAAGCAATCCGAGGATAACTCACACAGTTGGATTAGTGACGGTTCAAGTTATTGTGTCAATAAGACTATTACTAGTAAAGTTATCATTAGTTAGGCGTACGTTGTTCTGAGTACTTGTTAGCCAGTACTTTCACCAAGTCATCCATAACCGTGGAAAACACGGCTTCTCGAGAAGATTTAACCCTGCAGGGGTGCACCAATTTGGCCGTACACGTAAGAATAACCCGCCAGATGGAATGGCTCTTCCACCAAGCGGGGCACTCAACACAACTCAACTCTTCTTCGCATCAAGCCCAACGAACCCCGTGCAATTGAGCGCACGGCTAATCAAGCCCCACGAATAAAAGGGGACCCTCATAGCACTCTAAGAACGTGTCTCCCTAAATGCCGACTACAAAAGTTCCACCCTGGCCACGGGTTCGCACCTGCATATGCATGCGGCAAATGGAAAACCCGAACTAAATGAGGCGATTTGGACGAGATGCGAATCGAATCAAATTGAGGGGGGCGCCCATACACGCTTCCCACATGCGGTTAGTGCGCTCATCATGGATCAGTAGACAAGACCCTTTTCCTAATTAGGGTCGACACTAGCAGGCCTCAAAACCACGCTGGGCCTCCTGCCGGTGCCTTATCATCAAATTAGCATTACCTCAAACATTAACAGGTTGATTGTTTAAACATCGAGCCCCAGAACATAATGATATAGTAACAGAAAGTAACGGACAACAGACTCGAGCAAAAACAACCCTAAGCATGCTAGTACGACACGGGCAACAAGCAATGGGGTTATAGGGGTGGAGGTGAGGCTATATCAGGGTTAAAGGATAACATGTGATAGGTTCGGAACACAAGCAACGATTCATAGGGCTAGCAGAATAGACAACGGAAAGTATCGGTATACAATGTGGAAAGGAACACAATGGTTCATGTGAGTGAATACTTGCCTGCAAACTCAGCAGCCTGGTACTGAGCTAGATCCTCAGAAGGGGTGTCGTAAGTCTCGTCTGTCTCAACGTCGTCGTCTATTCGAGAAGAAGCAAACAAACAACGCAGGGAGACAAACAATCAATAACATGGCATAGTGCACAATCATGGGATGATGCATGACCATTTAATTGATGCATCAAAAATAAGCTAGTTGACATGATAACATGACATAATTAAATGGACCCACATGCAATTTGGATTGCATATGGAAAACCCATGAATTATGGTTGGATTAAATGATCTACAACTAAACAACATGTGAAAGTGGATTAGCATGATGCATGGATGAGGAAAACAATAAGAAAACAACAATAGAAACAATTTGAAATGAAGTTTACCAAGTTTGGAATTTTATTTATTAAGTTATGAAATTTTGGTTTCTTAAAGGTGTTACACAAGCATTTGTTGTTTTCACCAATTTTAATTGTTCAAAATAGATAACAAAGTTCATATTTGGAAAGTACACAAATTTTTAGGTAGAATACATGTTTCACTTGTTGAAAAAGGATTTAAAATGAATTAATTATGAATTAAACAAGTTTAAACAAGATTTAAATGAATTTAATTCAAGTATGAATTTATTTGAATTTTTATTTGTTCAACACATTAAATGAAATTCATATTTGAAAAGTTTATACTTTCCTGGTTTGAAAACATATTTTATAAGTTCAAAAATAATTTAATTTGACCAAGTTATGAATTTAGCAAATTTAAATGATTTAAACAAGGTTTAAATTATTTAACCAATTTTAATTATTCAAAACATGAAACAAAGTTTATATTTGGAAAGGTGGTTTAATTTAGCATGGAAAACATGTTTTATTTGTTGAAAATGGATTTAAAATGAGCAAGTTATTAATTTGACAATTTTAAATGCATTAATTAAGAAACAGTTGTTTTCAGCAATTTAATTTATTTAAAACAGAACACAAAGTTGATATTTGCAAAGTTCATGAAAATGGGATGGAAAAAATATTTAGTTTGTTGAATTTGGAATTTTTATGCCCAAGTTATGAATTTTGCAAAATTAAGGGAATTAAACAAGGATTCAAATATTTCACCAATTTAAAATATTCAAAACAGTAAACAAAATTTATATTTGGGTAGAGAATTTAATTTGGTATGAAAAACATATTTAAAATGTTGAATTTGGAGTTGTAATAATTTAGTTATGCATTTTTAAAGTTTAGGTATTAATCTGTCATTTATTTAGTAGCCAGGGACTTAGAAAATAATTGCAGGGACCTAGAAGAATACTAACAGGGACTGGTCTGTGAATAGGAGTTTGTGCTGGCCCTGGAAAATAAAATAGCAAAAGAGGGGTTTAATCCCGCGGGGGTGGGATTCGATCCCACGCCCTCGCGTGCGTGTGCTTGGTTCTGTTGCCACTGCGGTGGCTGCTGTTTCGTTGACAGTAAGGGACGCGCGGGCGGTATAACCTTCAGTTACGCTGTTAACTGAACTGAATACAAATTCAGTTAACAGAAACGCACCGTGAAATCGGTGATCGCCGGCAGCTACTGCGATCGGCCGCTGCTGCTCGCCGCGGCTCGCTGCTGTTGCTGCTGCGCATCGGGTGTGCAAGATGACGCTAGGGGGCAGAGTGAAGAGAGGGAGGAAGGACGAGGTGATGCTCACCACGGGCAGAAGGAGGAGCAGGGCGACTTGGCGCGGTGGTGGCAGCCGGCGACGGAGAGGAAGACGGCGGCGGCGATGTGGGGGGTCCCAGCCGCCGATGAATGGTCGAGGAGGACGAGGACGGCACGAGGTATCCATTCCTGTGCCTACCCTGCTCGGAGGTGCATCGGGGGCGCGGCGACCGCCGGGGTTCAGAGGTGGTGGTGATCGGTGGGGAGTTTCAGAGAGAGAGGAAGCAGATGCAGAGGGAGAGGAAGAAAGAAACCTGCGGCGGTGGAGAGGGAGAGAGGCGAAGGAGAAATAGGGCACCGGGGAGCTCGAGGGTAGGGTTTTTAAGGAGGAGGGAGGTGGTGCTCGGCCGTTCCTCCTCTGTGTAGTCGACGTGGACAGGTGCGATGTGCAGCCGTACGAAGGTAGGTGATGAGGGGGCGGTAGCAGGCCGGTAGGGATGGTGGGCTGGCCTGCCCTTTCCCCCCTTGCTTTGTTTTATTTTTTCTTTCTTTCTCCTTTTTTTTTGCAGATTTGAATAAGGAAAGAAAAGGTTTAGTTTTTTAGGGTTAGAAAATTAGGGAAAATTTGGTGTAGTTTAGTTTTTGTAACAGCACCAAAATGCCAACTTTTGTTTTCCAAGAATTTTAAATTATGTTGCAGTTGTATTTTTAATTGAATTTTGAATGAAATTTTGGTATTAATTGATTAAATGAAAAGAACAATTTAACAGTTTTAATTTCAAGTGTAATGATAACAAATGATTGATTTGTTTTGTAATTTCCATAAATTTCAAAATGGTTGCTGTTTGGAAATATAATTGAATTTGATTAATGTTTTGGTATTAAATGAATTACTGATAGAAACAAATCAATAGTTTGAAATTACAACTTTAATGGAAACAAATAATTGCTTTGATTTGAATATTCATTTGGAAATTGTAACATCACAAGTATGAAACAAATATTTGAAATTTGGTTTGAAATTCAAATAGAAAACAAGGGAAAACAGAGGAAAACAATTGGAAAACAAATGCAAAACTTAAGATGCCATGATGCAAAATATAAAATAACAGAGAGCAAACATTCTAATGGATGTTTTTCATACTTGGGATGTTACAGCCCTTCTACGTGAGCCGAAAGGGGGTAGCAAAGTGCAACCAAATGTTTGTTTGTGTTAGGTTAGGACCAAGAAACACCAAAGAAATGAAGAATACGATGCATAGAAAACAAAAAAAATTCTTACAAGCGATAAACCCGAATGGCCAAGATCTAATCTATGAGATGAAAGGCAACGGGGAGAAAGAGAGTGTTGAGATAACATACCCTCAAAGACTCAAAGTGGTACGAGATAAACTCTCGTTATTGGCGTAGTCTTACTCACGCCGATCCCGAGCGAGAAGAAGTGTACCGCAATCCGACGGTGCCTCCGTAATCGGTCACACGTTCAGCTCGATGAAGACTTCCGTTCCCTCGATCCAGCGGGTTGCGGAAGTAAAGGATCCCCCGTAATTCCAGTAGCACGACGGCTTGGTGGTGGTGAAGAATCCCATGGTCAGGGCTTCGCCAAGCCGGAGACCATGGAATGGAGCAGCGGGTGGAAGGGAAAAGAAGTGGGCAAGTGTGTGTAGAAGAGGGAGCCCTCAACCTCCTTTTATAGGGGAGGCAGCCCAAAGGGGGGGGTGCGGCCAGCCATGGGTGCCCCCACCCCTTCCTCTCTTCATGTGAGTGGAAGCCCCACTCACACCCACTCAAAATTCCTTAATTTCTTTATTTATATTTGTTAATTCCATTAACAAACATTTGCATGCAGCACCTCGAACCATTTGTTAATTCTATTAACAACCATTCGACGAAAAACCCCTTGAACTATTTCAATTTCCCCCGAAACAATTTCGGAGCTGCCCAAAATATTCTTCGATATTCCGTATCCTCTCTAACGCCTCATAGAACCTTAAGTGTGTCACCCTACGGTTCGCGATTATTACAGACATGATCGAGACTCCTCTCTGATCAATAATCAACAGCGGGATCTGGAGATCCGTGATGACACCTATATATTCAACGATGACTCTCGTGATCGTGCGGACCTTTCAACGTCGTAACGATTTCCCTTTGTCGCGTGATATATTACTTGTCCGAGATCCGATCATCGGTATCCACCATACCTTGTTCGATCTCGTTATCCGACAAGTACTCTTTTCTCGTTCCCGTGATATAACATCCTTGTGATCATATCACTTGCTTGCAAGCGGTGTCGATGTGATATCACCGAGAGGGCCCTGAGTATATCTATCCGTCATATTGGAGGGACAAATCCCATTGAAAATCAAAAGAGATTACAAAAATAGAAGGGAAAATAATGCATTATGCAAAGCAAAACTAAAACTTGGTAAAATTCCAAAATCTTACCAAGGATATTGTCCATTTCAGTGCCTTCTTCAAGGAATTGATGAAGGGCAGTCTCAAGGTCTTGGATTGTCATCCGATCCTTCTCGGCTTGCGAAGAAGCCCGAGACTCGGACAAGCCTAAAGCCAGTTGGCTCTCCTCCGGGTCTTTCTGAAGCTTTACGTTGATCTTGTAAAGTTCAGATTTTTTCTTGCGAAGGTTCTCAGCATTGTCGGCATCCTCAGCAATTTGCTTAGCCTTGGCCAAAGAGGGTAGGAATAAAAAGAGGCAAAAGGATTAAAACTCGGAAAGCTCCTTAGGAAAAAATATGAAACTGCAGAATCAAAACCAAGGAAAAAAAAGATGCTTACCGGTAGTCTCCTTCAGTTGATTCTAAATTCCGAACATTTCCGAGTTCTTCTCATTCACGATGCCAAGAAGGGATCTCACCTCCTGGTTCTTGATGGTATGTTTATCAAAAACTTCCACGTTTATAGTTTCGGCACTTTGATGAAAGCATACAAGGGGAAAGCATTGTTAACAAACAATAAGCAGGCTAAGTTAAAAAGTATTAAAACAAAAATGTATGCCGTTGTCTTAATACTTGGGAGCTAGAGATATTACATGGCTAACCCTTGGTAGCCCTTGAAGCATCCCGGTGAACTCCTTCGAGTACTCCGAGAATGAAATCCGCAAATGGTGGATTCCGTCTTGGATAACCTGCCGAGGCGAGAATACGTAATTATTCCGGACAATTAATCCGCCTTTTGGCAAAGGACGAATCAAGGGGGCTCGGGCGAACTGCTTCTTCGCCCACGGATGTATGTACCCGTGTTCATCGAAGAAAGATTCCTGCTTTACCTTGAACTTGGTGTCTGAGGTGGGAATTGCTTCGGGTTGCTGAGAAGGCCCGCCTTCTTCATTTTCCGCCTTTCCCGCCCGTCCGTATCAGGCGCATCAGGCTGGCTGGACTGAAGGGGCTAGATGAGTTTCTCTCTAGCAGCCGATTTTTCTTCACCAGCCGCCACTGGAGTATCCGGGGCAGCTGCAGGGGATTGTTTAGGCCCCCTAAGAGCAACGGCCTTAAGTTTCTTCCTGCCCTTTCCCTTCAAAGGGACAAAAAAAATGAGATTAAAAATCCGAGAAAAAGGAGTAAAGAAAAGTATGCAAAGTAAAAAAGTCGAGTCTTACCTGGAAGTGGCGACGGGAAATCCGTCAAGGTCAATCACTTCCTGGCTCGAAGTGATCTTCTTACGATTCTGTCCTCCGGCTGCTAGGAAGTGGGCTTTTAGGTTCTCTAGTTCAGCATTAGAGACAAGATCATCTTCGGTGAGATAAAGAAACTGCAAAGAAATAAACCCGGATTAGTAAAAATCATCCGAGAAAAACAAAGTTCGAAAAACTTCCCAAAAGATGGAAATTGTAAGCATAAATTGGGAGCGGGCTATTGAGCGTTGTACATTTGTAGACTTTCCTCGTACTAATCACGAGTGGCTACTAAATGGTTGACGCGCTTTTTGAACTCCTTCTTTGACAAAGCTGACTTTGTCACCCTCATTGTATCATCGGGGCCCCGAGTACTCGTAGAGAAACCGGTCGCCGTGGTGAGCAAGCGGTTGAATCCTCCTTCCGAGCCAGTAAAGGACTTTGTCCATGACGGTCAGAGGAGGAGAAGAAACGACAAGTTTTGCTATCCGCCTTTTGATTCGCATCAGGTCTGGAGGCAGATCCTGGACCGCGTCCAACGCCCAGTTGTCTTTGGGCGTAGCAGCGGAATTGATGAAAGGCGGAATTACCGTCTCCTTCCTAGGATAGGGAACGTCCGAATGATAGAAAAACGATCTCGTCCAGAATTTGACGGACTCGGAGGTTTTGATCTTGGGAAACCATTCCTCCCTAAACCTACAGAGGTTAAAAGAGATGGTCCCACAAGTTGGAAGGGTACCGTCGGTGGTATTGCGTTTTATGTTAAAGCAATACTGAAAGAAAATCTAAGCGGGGTTCTATCCCTAGATAACCTACAAAGAGAGCCTGGAAGCTCGCTATATATAGAATGGAATTGGGTGACAAGTTGTGGGGTCGAGAACTTAAAGGAAGAAGGCAGAAGGCGGAAACCCCATATCTCGTATGAGATGGGAGGCCAAAATGACCCTTTCCCCGTATTTTGGAGACGGTTCCGACTCTTCGTCATCCGTCCACCATTTGTCTTTAGCGATGATGCCGTCCTTCTCCATGGAGCTGAGTAGAGGCAGTGCCACGTTTCACTGGCTCCAATTCCCCGAGTCGCCTTCTTCGTCTTCGCCTTCGGTGGCGGTGACGACCGCCGCGGTTTCACCACCACGGGCGGAAGATTACCCCTCCTCGGTTTCGAGGACGGGAGGAGGAGGAGGGATAGTGTACGACGGCATCGTGATTCCGGTTGCAGGAACAGAATCCCCGCCCGCCGGTGCGCTCTCGGTGGTTACCGGCGCGTCCATGTTGGAGCTCGGTGGAACCAGAGGAGCAGAGAGGTTGGTGGCGTCCATGACGGAGTCGTGGTCGATGGCGGTCTCGGAAGAGAGCGCGGGGCTTCCGGTTGCCATAATCTGGCGGCGCAACCGTGAAATAGAGCACCGTCCACCGATGTTTCCCTTCTCTAGTGAGGGCTTGCGTTCGTTTCGTTCTTTGTTTCCTTTCGCTCGGAACAATGGACTGCGCTCTGTGCTCTGGAAGGCTCGAGGTGGAAGATGATGCAGAAGGAGAATCGGAGGGCTCGAGGTGGCTATTTATAGCAGTTTTGCGTCGAGATTTGATGCGTGTTTCGCCGAAAAACCAGGGAAACGAGGGGACGGGGTGATAATGACTATCTCCTCGTTTCTCGCGCAAAATCTGTCAGAGATATGGTTTTAGTATTTTGACTGAACCCAGACGTCCGTGACATAAGCACGATTTTACCTCTTGCGTCACAGTTTCCTTCTCTGCGAAGATTCATGGAAGAAATGCCGGATTTCGGTAAATCCGAGTTTGGCATTCAAGATTTTTTTTGAATGAAGAATCAAGACAAAATGCAGACATTTGTGAAAAGAATACAAATCTACGAGGGAAGGCAAAATGGAGTCTTAATCCTTCTTGGGGGCTACTATCGGATATATGCCAAATAGGGGTATATCCGGAATTGGTTGAAGGCCGGATTACCAGGGTGTCCCATAGGCAATGGAACGGAGTCCATTGGACGACCCAGTAAGCCGACGCATAGAAAGCCGGATGCTAGAAGAACCCGGACCACGGCCCAATGTGTTATGACTTGGAGGAGAAGCCGGATTGCTTACTTTCCAAGTTAGATACTTTCTATAGTCTTCTACGTTTCCTTCCTATAAGCCATAGTTCGGCTATTTATATAAAGCCGGACGGGAGTGAAAGAGAAATCAGAACAAAAGTTAGCTAGAAGCCAACTCGCCGGGAAGTTCATCCTCGCCGAGTTAGCGAAACCATACTCACAGTTGTACTCCGTATACTTCAGGCTTCAGCCCCTGATTTTAGTGAGATTGCAGGAGTAGGAATGCCGCCTAGTTGCGACGTACCGAACCTGGGTAAAATCGTGTTCTCGTTTTACAGTTCTGCCATGTCACCCCGCGGTTCTACCAGTAGGCTTATGGGACCCCCTCCATGATCCTTACGACGAAGTCTCGACAGCCGACAACCTGAATTGCAAGTTGTCGGCATTCCCTCTTAACTACCTAGGGGTCCGGATGAGCGATTCTAGGATTCTTATTAAGGACCTAGACCCCATGATGGGAAGGGTTAGACGGAAAGCGGAACCCTGGCGCGCGCGCTTCACCTCTAAGGGAAGCAAATCTGTGCTTATTGGTTCATGTCTGTCTAGTATCCGTTCCTATATGATGGGGATCTATTCCCTGCCATAGGGGGTACATGCTGCTTTTGACAAAGAGCTATCTCGTTTCTCCTAGCAAGATGCGCAAGGGCATCAAAAGTACCATATGGTTAAATGGGCGGATGTGTGCGCCCCCAAAGATATGGGGGCATAGGTATAGTGGCTTCCCGGAATATGAATGTTGCGCTAATGCTTCGTTGGGTGTGGCGTATCTTGAGAGAAGAGGGATGCATGTGGCTTCAGCTCATCAAAGCTAAATATCTACAGGGCCTCCCTCTTCTTGCATGTGAGCGACAGGAAGGATCTCTATTCTGGAGGTCCATCCAGTCGCTCAAGCAGGAAACTAGGAAAGGGACCCGGTTCACCATTGGTGATGGACGGGGCACCCTATTTCGGCTGGACCCATGGCTTCGAGAGAGGCTATTACAGCTGGAGTTTCTGAGACTCTTTGCTATTTGCTCGGATCATTCCCTAGTTGTACTTGTGGCGGTCCAAACCGGGACTTGGAAAATCACGTTCCGACAAACTTTTGCACAGGCTGAGGTCGCAGCTTGGGAGGAACTTCAGGGTGAACTACCAGGAGAGCTCCCAAGGGGGCCCGACCAGGTAGCCTGGTCCTTGACCGCCTCAGGCTCTTTTTCGGTCAAGTCTGCATACCGGGGCCAATTTTCTGGGCCCATTAGAGCTTGGGCCTCTCCCCTTCGGAAGTCCCCGCCGCCATTGAAAATTAAGATCTTCGTATGGCAGTTACTTCGTGACAGGCTGCCCTCCGGGATTGAGTTGGCCAAGCATCATGGTCCGGGGGACGGCTTATACCCCCTCTATCGGGTACCCGAGTCTTGTACCCAAATCTTCTTCGGGTGTTCCGCTGCCCGGTTTCTGTGGAACTTTCTCCTTGAGGCTCTAGGTCCGATGTGGCAGGCCTCAGACCTCAGCGAGTTCCTGGAAACTAGGGCACACCAGGCCGGGGGAGGCAGACGCCTCTTTTGAATGGTATTCGCGGCAATGACTTGGTCCCTGTGGACTGTGCGTGATAAAATGGTGATCGAGAAGATTTTCCTGGGGCGCGCTGCTGACTTTGTGTTCAAATTTCCGGCTTTCTTGCAGCAGTGGCGCCCGTCGTGTAGACAGCGGGACAGGGCGCGGCTTGACGACTCCATCGACATACTTCTCGTGGCCGCGTGCCACATCTCCTCTACGTCATCACCTTGAGGTCCTCCGGGCCTTTCGTCTTCTCCTCTACCCACACCACCCCCTCCCTCCCTCCCCCTTTGTTGTAGTGTAGTGTGTGTGTCGGCGCTGTTCTTTGGGCCTTGTTGTGCTGTTGTCCCAGCAAACTTTGTTCGTGTGGTGTTGGTGCCGTGTCGTTGTATGACTGTTGCGGATGGTTGCTTTATTTATAAAGCGGGACGAAAGCCTATTTCGAGAGACATACCTTTGTCAAGCGATTCCATCGTCACCACCGCTAGTCCTGCGGCCAGCTTTTTGCATCTACTTTTTTCCTCCCTTGCTGAGATCGCCGGGATATCCCGGCCGGCATCTTCGACCGGCATCCGGCACAAGTAGTCCAGACCTCGATCTTCTGTCCTGCGCACATCTTCTTCTCCGGCTCGTCGGCGTCAAATTCTGGTGAGAGGCACCAGAATCGCCCCACCGAAAATCTTATTACACATTTGGTGAGGCCCAGTGTCAACTACACATCAATTTCACAGAAATTTTCAAACATTCCTGTACTCGAAACATGACCTCATATTATCCCAGTAAGTTCTCGGATTGTGGCCTCGATACACATAATACGGAGAAACAAAAGATGTTTACCATGCATCATACTATGAAACACTGTACGTACGCAATCAACATGCATGCATCATCTATGCCAAAGGTGATCAAATTTCAGTGGACCAGATTACTTCTGGCTCGGCTTTTCCAAAAGAGAGGGAAACTTCAGCCGTTCTTTGCTTCCCCTAGCCCGCTATCCCCATTCTTAATCGACCACTTTAATAACTTGCTTCCAGTCGGTTAGTCAAATTAATGCACAATTTTGTCGAGAGATCTTAATTGTGCCAGGGTGTTACCAGTAACTCTGACCACGGCCAGGCAATTCTGGTTGATGACATGAAGTTACTATGTTCATACTGGTGATGCTAGCTTTATGTGCTAATCATCAAGTTGGTTAAGGAAATTGAGCGTTCTAAAGCGGGAAAAGGTTGGACAAAGAACTCCACTAGCTACGCAGGTGGAGAAGAGGAGGACTATGAGAAGCAAAGACATCCGAAATCATACACGCTAGCCGAAACAGGGTGCTAACTGTACGTAGTTGAGCTACCTTGGCACGTATGTTGCACATGAAATGCGTTGCGACCTGATTAAAAGGTGGATGGATACAATAGGAAAGATAAGGAGCTTTGTGCGACGGGTGATGATCTAAGCCCATTATTAATTGACTGCATAAGTTACTGCAATTAATCTTTTGTGCGTACAAGCAATGCCTCTAGTACTCGAGAAAAACAACTCTGCTTGGCACGGAAATGCTTACCTACCTGGACTAGCCCATTACGGTATATATATATATATATTTATTTTTTTTTATTGAAAGAGCTACCTTATCGAGAATTCCCGAAAATCCGCTCCTGACAGGAGTCGAACCCGGGTCGCCGGGTACACCACTGCGCCCCCAACCACTGGGCTAATGCCCCGTTCTCCATCTTATAACCGCCTTATGCTACACTTTTCTAGAACGATGCACAGTGAGAAGTTTGTAATTTAGCATGCTTATTTACTACTCCATTCTTATCTACTTGTTTTTTGTAGAAAGTTTATACCCGACAGTTGTGAAATTGCCCTTAAGAATAAACTTTGAAGTATTCTGTTATATATGTACATAACAACTTAGAAACATTAAGAAAAAAAGCATTTTTCCAACTAGTCCATGTTTACTGATAAGAATGGTTCTCTCAACTGTGTTTTTCTTGGTCCTTTCAACAACTTTTTCCTCTCAACTGCGTCCCCTTCGACCACGTTTTGTTTCTCAGGCTGAGGCCTGATTCCTAGCATAGCTAGCTTGGTTGTCTTGTATGTACATGAAAATGACGCTCGCATATTTGTCAAGGTACAGTAGAAATAATTATGTGTTTTAAATAACATATTGCTTACGTACGATTACTAGGAGAGGAAAATGTCAAAGTCTTCTGCAAGGTACTAATTAAGTATTCCTAGGCCTGACATATTCACTGAGTATATAAATCTGAGTCAAAAGCGGTCTTAAGCGTCCTCTTGGTTGGAATATCTCATGTGATTTTCTGTTGTGCGGCAGCTATTACCAGTCCGAAATACTATAGTGGGAAGGTTAGAGAGATGTACGGGCAGCCCAGGACAACTGGGAGTGTGCAACAATTCACCAACCGATGCATTATTATGCACTAAAGTGTGCAAAAAAAGCTATACAAACTTTTGGAATTTCCATGCTTATCTCTATTAAATATGGTACGTTAGATGATAGTGCCTAAAGCCAATAAAAAGTAGTAGTATTTGTCTAATTCATTCTCGTTTTATGGCTGCATCAGGCTGCATACGTGTATGGAGAGAGCTTGCACACACCAAAGGCTCCTGCCACCTTGTGGCCTATATAAAGCCCCTCACACCCGCTGCTCCCTCCAAGAGTTTGAGCCAACACAGAGATATAACTCCTCCCCAAAGCTCTCCCTTTCCCTCCTGAGGGGTCTAGGGCTAGAGACAGAGAGGGAGAAGTTCCATACAACATCACAAGCTCTCAGTTTAGCAGCCAGTGCGTGTTGATTTATTTTAGCAAGCTTGAAGTTTGCAACACTTGTATCGCAATGGCTGGCCTATCCCTGGAGCACCCCTGGGCATTTGCTTTTGGCCTCCTAGGTAATACTCATCACAGATTTGAGATGCGTGTCCTTGAATTGCTACCTCCTGTGCTTGTACCAGCTCGTTTTTTCTTTTTCACTAGAAGCATATATATGATCGTTTTCTTACAATCGGTAGCCACTTAGTACGTGGGGTTCCACTTTGTGTCGATCACCGATCACAGCCGGTGCTAATTTGGATCATCAATCTATATATCTTTCTATTGATTGATTAATTTATCTAGTGCTAGCTAGTACGTACGGTATATATAGTAATGACATCATAGCGCACCAATAGCACAAATAAAAATAGTTATAAAGCGAATCGCGCGCCTATCTTTGTTGTTTGCAAATGAAGGCAAAGCTTAGGCAAACAGCAGATGTTACGTGTCTGGTTACCGCAGCCTATCAAGTTTGTTAACTTTTGAAACAACGCCTAATATTATCTTGGCGCCCTTCTTGCAGGCAACGTCATCTCCTTCGCGAGCTACCTGGCCCCAATGTAAGCGACTGCGCTGCTATGTTGTCACTTTTTGATTCATTTGAATATATGTTTCTTAGTTACGAATTTGTGTGCATGTAGACCGACCTTCTACCGTATCTACAAAAGCAAGTCGACGGAGGGTTTCCAGTCGGTGCCGTATGTGGTGGCGCTCTTCAGCGCCATGCTGTGGATCTACTACGCGCTGGTGAAATCCAACGAGAGCCTGCTCATCACCATCAACGCCGCCGGCTGCGTGATCGAGACGATCTACATCGTCATGTACCTGGCCTACGCTCCCAAGAAGGCAAAGCTTTTCACGGCCAAGATCCTTCTCCTCCTCAACGTGGGCGTCTTCGGGGCTATCCTCCTGCTTACCCTCCTCCTGGTTGACGGCGAGAAGCGCATCGTCTCCCTGGGCTGGGTTTGCGTCGGGTTCTCAGTCAGCGTCTTCGTCGCCCCGCTCAGCATCATCGTGAGCACTCCCACAACCTTTTAGTGTCTAGATACATCTACATTTAGACAAATGGAAGTCATCTATTTGTGAATGGAGGGAGTAGCTAGCTAGCTAACTTGTGATTATAAACAAACATCGCCCTCCCCCTCAGGGTTGTTAGTTGTGACAATTAAAGGTTAATTTGTGTTGCAGGGGCGTGTGATCCGAACGAGGAGCGTGGAGTACATGCCCTTCTCCCTCTCCCTCTCGCTCACCCTCAGTGCGGTGGTTTGGTTCCTCTACGGACTCCTCATCAAGGACAAATACGTGGCGGTAATTACACATTCAAATCTTAAACATATACATCCTCATCAAAGACTTGTAATTAACATTTTTGTTTGTTGCAGCTCCCCAACATCCTTGGCTTCTCCTTCGGGCTGGTCCAGATGGGTCTCTACATGTTCTACATGAACGCGACCCCGGTGTTGGCTGATGGGAAAGAAGGCAAGCAGCTGGAGGGGAAGCTGCCAGCTGAGGAACACGTTGTGGTCAACATCGCCAAGCTCACCGCGACCCCCGAGAAGAACTACAGCAATGAGGTGCACCCGGTAACGGAGATGGCCGCCAGGGCTGCCCCCAGAAGCTGCGCGGCCGACGTGCTGGCGGCGAAGGAGACCGTGGACGTTGCCCGTCCTGTCCAGGTGGTCGTCTAGATCCATCCACATTCGCGCGCCTACGTGCATGCATGGACCATGCATGCACCATTTACTATTTCCAAACTGAAGGTCGACGAGAATAACTTAATTAATTAATCTCGCTATAAGCTAAGCCGTTCGTGGATGCTTGCTTGCATCAGCAGTGGAACCTGAGGACGCGAGAAAAGAGAGAGGGAAGGAAGCTATATATATATATATACACGCATGTATAGGGGCGATCTCTCTCTTAGTGCTACTGTTGTATTCATTTCCAGCCATCCATGTATTCTTATTACATGCCCTAGTTCCTTTGTACGTGTAATGTTTTATAATAAAATCTGGAGTATTCATCTCTAATTAACTACTGTCTATTTTTATTTTTATTTTGCCGTCTTTAACTTGTGTGCGAGACGTTACACGGCCATGGAAAGCAGACAAGAGAGACGAACACAGCATATCCTAAGCGCGTGCGGTCCAGGTGATAGGCACGCCACACGCACCCGCCCAGCTTTTTGTTGTTTTAGAGCGCACCTATGCACTTCCTTTTACTTTTTCCTACTTTGGAAACGTCTCATCCGCAGCCATGTGGCATAGCTACATCTTAAATTTACTTTTGATTTAGAAGAAAGGTTAAACCGCTTTATCTATATTTCTGCGACAAAAGATTCAATTATTTCGTGTGGAAACAAGCAATAATGCTGGTGTCTCATCACCCCCATTCAAACCTATGCTGGCATGTCCTACTAGATCAGAGAATTGTCCCAAACTACTCCAGACTGAATCGATCGCCTCCTTTAGAGCGGGATCACATTCCTAGAAAATTTCACACAGCAAAAGAGTTTACCTCTAGGTTGCGTTCGAACTTCCTTAGCCACGTTAGGACGGTGCCAAATGGAGGTTTCTTAGTCCAATCTAGGCACCTTTTTTTTTTGAAACGGGTAACCGGCCAGCCTGTACATCTGGTTGATGCATACGGCTTTACATTGAATATAAAAGTTGCACAAAGCTTTAGTCCAATCTGGGCACCACCGCCTTTACAATTCACGGGTCAGGAAGCGTGGCCACATGAATAAGCCACCGGAACAAACAAGAAATACCTATATTACACATAGTTTAGTCTTCTAATTTGAAAATAGTCCGAACAACCACCATCAACTGAGTGCATCTAGAATCCAAACGTTGGCGTTGGTCTTCTGAAACAACGTGATACCACATGTGTATGCAGTACGATACTCGATGAACCACCACCTGAGAAAAACTCCCAACTCCCTCATTGTTAAAAACCACACCATTGCGGCAATTTTAAATTGACAAAACAAAAACACATACACCTATGCATAGTGACTCTTTAGTTTCTTTGTCAAAGCCATTAAGCTAATTACCAAACATGTTAGCAACAGAAGATGGAGGTGCAACACTAAAGGTGAAATGAAGTAGACATCACTTTTTTTTTGCAAAATCACAAGATATAAAAAGATGTTCTACCATCTTATGTGTCCCAAAATACACACTTAGGGTGTGTTCAGTTTCGGAACGAGGTAAAACGGAATAGAACCGTTCCACACCTAGAACCCATTCCTATGTTCGGTCGAAAAGTGAAATGGAATGAGGTTGTTCCCAGAAAGGAAATATTCCCTCTAGATCCGGAACGCACCGGTCCGGCCAAATCGGCCGGACGAGGTGGAACGAGGTGGAACGGGTGATAATTAATCGAGTTTAGGAACAAATTAAGCAAGTTTAAGAACAAACTAATCAAGTTTAGGAATAATTAATAGAGTTTAGGTTTAATTAATCAAGTTTAGTTATAATTAATCGATATTAGAAATAATTAAATAGGTGGCCCTAACCACTTTTAGCCAATCCATTCTCAACCCGTTCCAAAACCAACGGTTTTGTGACAATTTTTTTGTACAAACCGAACACGGGAATGGAACGGTTCCATTCTAGTGGAATGGAATGGTTCCATTCCATTCCACCTTGTTCCAAAACTGAACACACCCTTAGTACATGCATTCCACTTCCTCCTAGCTAAATTATCCTTGGTTAAAAGTTCTTTCCTTGAAAAGATACGCATAAAGTTTTTAATTTTGAGGGGCATGTTTAGCTTCCAAAGATGAGTACGAAGAAATCTGGTTGTTCCATTCATACAATCAGCATACAGAGATTTGACCGAGAAGGCACCCGAAGATGTTAATTTCCAGCAAACTCTATAATACTCATTTGTTAGAGTTACACCCATGAGTCTCTCTACCAAAAGTAACCAAGCCACCGACTTATCACTCACTAAAGAGTGTCTAAATTGCAGATTAGGATGAACATGATTAAGAACATCTGAAACTAATATATTTTTATGCCTAGCAATTGAGAATATAGTGGGATACTGGGATGCAAAAGACCTAGTCCCCAGCCATGTGTCTTTCCAAAATCTTATCCCATGCCCATTACCAAGAATAAACTCGATCCTACGAAATAACTCTTGTTTAACACACATAGTTCCTTTCCAAAAAGGAGAGTCAGTGGATTATGCCTCAAATTGGCCCAAAGTCTTACCGTGAATGTACTTATTGCATAACGATTCATGCGAGACGCCGTTTTCAGTTAACAATTTGAACAACCATTTACTAATACGTATTGCTGACATGGCACATTAATTAATGATGAGAGAGTGTGTGATTGTCCTTGTTGGATGCATGCCCAAGAGACAATAAAATACATCAGTTTCATGATTAATGTATCATGTTTTTATGTTATAACTGCTATGGTCACCATATATGAGATTCAGAGGAAAACTCCTACGCACGTGTAGAAACATAAACACACTGTTGTGACCTTTTCTCATGTCTCATAGAAAAACTCATTAATATTAGATGACCACGTTTTCCTGGTCACGGACATTTGTTATGCAAGTATTAATGGGAGCAGGATGACCCACAAGTTTAGGGGATCGCAATAGTCTTCGAGGGTAAATACAGCTCAATTTATTGATTTGACAAAAGGGGAGGCAAAGAATATTTATACGGCTTAACAACTAAGTTGTCAATTCAGCTACACCTGAAAAGTATCTTGCTTCACACAATTTATTAGTAGTAACGATGATATAATGGCAGCAGTGATTTAATAGTAACAGTAGCAGTAAAACATCAGTACCAATAGTAACAGCGAATGTAAATGGATTAAGTAGAAGTGCTAAAAACACCGTAGTCATAGGGATGGTTATACGGATGTTGCATGAATGAGATTAACCATGTAATAGAGGTAACAAATGGTAGCACAAATAAAAAAATGAGTATCAAAGTCACAAACTATCATTGGCATGTTTCCGTAGAATTGTCGTACGTGCTTGAAATAAGAACTTGCATGCCATCTTTTGTCCTACCATCCGTTGTTGCGGGGCCAAAAACAAACTAGTGGTAATTAAGTCACTTGTTCTACCAGGCACCAGAGCAAAGCATTAACATACAGTGGAAACATGTAATCCTCGAACTAGAGTCCATCCCCTTTGATATCCCAACCATTTCACCTTGGGGTCTCAGGTGTCGAACAATAATACGTGTATACAACTAGTATATATGATCCAAAACAACAATTATACTCGTGAAAACATAACATGTTTAGATCTGACATCATGGCACTCAGGTTTTGGGTGTCGATGGAGATGTGGATCATTTTTGGGAAAATGCTTCCGGGGTTCTGCGTTTAGGGGACGATGGAGTCTTTATGCTAAAGGGAACCCTGGGGGATGGTCTCAGTCACCCAGGGGGCCCCAGGAGCGATCAAAGGGGGCCACGGCTGGCACCACCGTGTAGGCCCACTGGCCCCCCTCCAGCTGCCCTTTGGGCTCCAGGAGTCCTTCGGGGAAAATAATTTTTGGATTTTTTCTGGAATTTTATGAGGAAATTGAATTTCTGCACAAAACTAGACACCAAGAGTAATTATGCTGAAAACAACATTAGTCGTGTTAGTTTGATCCAAATCATGCAAATGTGAGGAGAAAAAACAACAAAAGTGGTTGAAAAAGTAGATACGTTCGCAACGTCTCAAGTCTTCCAAACTTAGCTTATTGCTTGTTTCATTGAATTTGCTTCATTAATAGGCTCGCGATTCTACCTTGATCGTTATGGATTGGTACCAAGATCAAGTCATGTCCTCAAGCAATTCAGTTGACAAACTGAACGCGATAAAGAAAACTTTGACAAACACTTTTCAATTCATATGATGTGCATAAGGCTATTCCATGATCACTATTTAACAAGTACATGATCATTTCTATAAGGATAATAAATCTTACGAATTCATTATAGCTCAGGAAAAGTGAACAAATAACCAGAAGTAAATAGTATGAAATTATAATATCAACTAGGTTGCAATGATTGTAATAAAGCATGGTAAGATGGTAGCTCGCTTGCCCTTAATTGTGTAGCAAAACATAAATGCCAGGACACCTACCAAACTTAAGTGGTGACTAGATATAATAATTTCACGAGAAACAATATTGTAAACATGCGTTAGACAATAATATTTTGGGACAATGCACATTATACTGAGAATGAAAATCATGCTCTCCTAGACGATGCATTAAGAAGGTGGAAACTCAACATAAAGTAAAAGAAAGGCCCTTCGCTGAGGGAAGCATGGATTACTCATGTGCTAGAGATTTTTATTTAATAATACAGAGGTATTGATAATATAATTTTGAGAGAGGTGTATGTCTATGTCAACGAGTGGTAATGAAAAACTTATCATAACCCATGTCAAGCAAAGTTTTTAGACTTTTGAGAGCGGTTTCCATTAGCATTTTTTTCTTTCGGTTCACACTTCCTCCCACATTTCCTTTCATAAACCAGGGCTAACCGTCTCCACGGGTACCCATCAGCATTCATCAAACCATGGAGAAGTGCCTTTTTATTATTTGAGTTCATATATTTAGCACAAGCTCTTTGCAAATTTAGATGTGCACAAATTCCATACTCATCGGGTGAAATAAGGGATAAGAACCTTTCTTGACACAAACCATGATAAACTTTAAAATACTTCCTCGTGACCTAAAACAGGAACACAAAACAAGTTTAATAATTTTGAAGGTTTAAAGGTAGCACACGAGAAATTTAGTTGTAGTGGCGGTGAAATACCACATATAGGTAGGTATGGTGGAGACATTGGAAAAACTTTGGTTTTTGGAATTTTTTTTTTTGAAGCTTTTCTACTATGAGGCAAACTGCCTTCCAGCCTTTTATTCAAAAAACCAAGAGTTCGCTATACAAACAACCAAACCAAAGAGAAACTAAGGATCTTGAAAAGAAAAAACTAATACCCACCTAACTATACAAGAGAGGCAAGCCAGGCCAAGAAGCTATCTAAAACCTTAGCCTTTATCTTGTGCTTGAGAAGGGACATGTCATGCATGAAGCCTAGCATCCACTTAGACAAAGAAGGAGATCCCTGATTGAAAATTTTGTCATTTCTCTGCAACCAAATGTGCCAACAAGCCATGACAACTATCTCCATGAAGAAAGTGTTATTGAATTTTATTTTGGTTTCATCAAGGATCTCCTTAACCTCTTCACCAATATGCCAAGCAATCTTTAAGAACTTCCAGATCATTCTTCTAAAAGTACACACAAAGAATAGATGAACTCTGTCCTCATATATTATGTTGTCGTACAAAACACAATTCAAATCAGTGGTCACATTTTAGTGCCTCCTTTTCAACAGATCTTTGGTGTTAATCCTATCCTTGAGCAGCAACCAGGAAAACACCTTTGTTTTCATGATGGAACTAGATTCCCACAACCAGGGAAAGACATTGGGGACAACCAAGTGAGAATGAATGTGTCTATAAAATTTAGCAGCATAATAATTAGTCCCCCAAGAGTAGGACCAAATATCTTTTGAGTCCTCAGTTGGATTTTCAGCTAATAACTTCTTCAATTCCTCAAACTCAACAAAAGCTTCCTGAGATAAAGGAAGATAGAACAAGCCAGCCATATCAGAATGACCATAAACATGTGCTGCTAAGAATGACCATAAATATCTTTCGAGTCCCCAATTGGGTTTTGAAAGTTGCATGCACGAGTAGAGCTCATACTCAGTACAGTGCGAGGGCTAACAGTAGACGGGGAGCGACCAACTAAGAGAGCTACAACGGTCATAATCTTGCATTGCGACAAAACATCATTATAAAGCATGGATGTAACATTATAACCCTGAAAATAAGAGATCACCGAGGCTTAAATTGACCTTCTTCATAGTTTGACATACGTGAACATGTGCCAAGTTGATCCAAATAAGTTCTTCAGAGGGGAATACCATCAAACTATATTGTCTTATGAAAAAAAACAACACATGTGACATTCTAATAACACACTAAGCACTCCTAATCATTTGAGACTATTCATAAGAAAGCATAAACTACTAAAGCTATATTATACATAAAACTATCTATCATGATAAGCTAATATAAGATCATGTGAATAAACATATGTACAAAAATGAAGAGAAAATAGCTCATACCAGCTTTCTAATCTTGTCCATTTCATCATATATCGTCATTATTGCTTTGCCACTAGCACAACCGGATGATAGTAATAACAATAAAGCGCAAGCGCCACCGTGCACATGAGCTGAACTCTTCAAACAACTATACAATAATAAGAAGGAGAGAAAAATATTTTTGTTATATTCCAAAGTTGAACCAAAAAGAAAACGAGGAAATCTTTTTGTTGTTTTGGGTTTTTAAGAAACAACAAACAAAGAGGAGAGAAAACACAAATAAAGAGACACGAAAGGAAAAGAATGAGGGAAAACCTAGAAACAACTAAACATGAAAAAAAAAGAATGTGGAGAAAAGAAAAGAAAACAAAGAGAATAATAAATATTTCTGGTGTTTTCTGAATAAGCGAAGAAGCGATAAAAACAAGGAAACGACAAGTTACAAATATTTTTGGCTTTTTCAATAGGAAACACGGGAATATTAAGGAGAAAGAAAACAAAGAGAAACTGAAGAAAGCGAGAACACGAAGAGGGAAACAACTAAAAAGAGAAAACAAAACGAGAAACAAATACTAGTAGGTCTAAAATAATATACAAAGTTGTAGCGTTCCCACATTTAAATAATGTAAGGACACCTGTGTTATTGTGCTAGTCCCTGGATCAATTGCTAGCACCACAGTACAAAATGAAATATCATGCAAATGCATCAAATTCTATTACATCTGTCGAGACATCGTAGTAGTTTTCATAGACTGGGGTGCCATGAGACTACGGTAGAGACGTGGGGTAACGGGATAGCGTAGTAACACAGAACACGGGATTTTACCCAGGTTCGGTACGTCGCGACAGTACGGCGTACCTACTCCTGCACTTCTCACTATTGGGACTAAAGCCCGTATAATAAGGTTACAATGTAAAGGAATAGATCCAGCTACTCGTCGAGGATGAACTTCCCGGCGAGTTGCGCAAGGCTTGAGCTTGAACCTAGAACCTTGGAACTAAAAGAACTTATCAAATCTATCTCCCGTCCGGCTTTATATAATAGCCGGATTAGGGCTTACAGAACCAGAAACCTAGAAGACTACGTTTAACTTGTAACTTGGAAAGTAAGGAATCCGTCTTCTCCTCCAAGCCAGATCACGCGGACCGTGATCCGGGTTCTTCTAGAATCCGGCTTCTGCGTGTCGGACTACTGGGCCGCCCAATGGACCTAAGCCCATTACCTTGCAGGCCACCCTGGTAGTCCAGCTCTTTTGTCTACCATCTTCTATACCCCTATTCGGTATATATCCGACAGTAGCCCCCAGGAAGGATCAAAACTCTGAAACTCCGCCTTTCGTCAAATACATTTTGTCCGGGAAACTTGATTCAGCAGTCTTGATTCTTTCTTCTTTCCTTTTGAAGGAGATGGTAACACAAAACTCAGAACTATGAAAATCCGGCTTTTCTTCTCGCGATCCTTCGCGGAAAAGGAACACGTGACATCAGCGCTTTAATCATGCTGACGCAAGCGCCGCTTGGTTTCACGCGGGAAACCCTGCAACGTATCTCTGACAGATTCTCACGAGAAACGAGGAGATAGCCATCATTCCTCTGTCGTTCCGTTTCCCGGATTTTCCGGCGAGCGACACGCGTCGAACATCCAACGGTCAAAAGAGCCGTTGGCGCGTATCTAGAGGTTTTCAGGCTATAAATAGCCGTCCTCGTCGTCACCGGAAATCTTTCCTCACTCCCTCACTGCCAACGCCATTGACGCAAACGCGAGCACGAGAGCTAGAACGAAACCTTGCCCCGACGAGCCCTTTGCACGCCGGAGCGCTCCCTCACCACCGAAAACGATGGCCTCTCCGTCGTCCTCACCGGCTCGCGCCTCCATCGACGAGCTTTTGGGCGACCTAGATCCACAGCTGGGGTCGCCCAAGCATGCCGGCGGCGGGCCGGAAAAAGCCACGGCATCCGCGGCGGGCGGAGGAAATGCTTCCGCCGCCGCGGACGTAGCGGGCTCAAGCACCACAACATCCCCGCCGTTCGCACCGGAGACGGCGGAGGAGAAAATCGAGCTCCTTGGCAAAAAGCTTGCCGCCGCGAAGGCCGCCGCCGCCGCCGCCGGAGCAGAAGAGGAAGAGGAAACTGCAGGCAACTGGAGTGCCTGCAGTATTCCCCCGGCTCTCCTTCCCAACCTGGAGAAGGAGGGTTTGGTGCTGAAAAAGAAATGGCGGCTCCCGGAGGAGGAGACTGAACCCATGCCACAAGAGGGCGAAAGGGTGCTCCTTGCCTCCCACCTTCTTCGAGGTATGGGACTGCCACCTTCCTCTTTCTTCCTCCAGGTCCTGTCACACTACAACATCCAACCACATAATCTTCCTCCCAACTCTATTCTGTACATGGCCGGCTTCCAGGCCTTGTTCGAAGGTTACCTAGGAATAGAGCCTAGGTTAGATTTTTGGTTGTATTGCTTTGGGGTGAAGCGTAACTCTTCGGAGGGCGCGCTCCCAAATTGCGGGACCATTTCCTTTACTCTTCGGAGATTCCGAGAGGATTGGTTCCCCAAAATCAAAACCTCAGAATCCGTCAAATTTTGGACGGGTTCTTTTTTCTATCACCCCGACGTGCCTTTTCCTAAAAAGGCCGTCGGGGTTCCACCTTTTGTGAACTCCGCCGCTGTTCCCCAGGATAACTGGGTGACAGAGGCCGTCCAGGTTCTGCCTCCAGATCTACTAAGGATCAAGAGGCGCATCGCCAAGCTCACTTCCTCCAAACCTCCTTTGACCGGAATGGACACGGTCTTTTGCTGGCTGGATAGGCGGATTCAGCCGTTAGCAAACCACGGAGGCCGTCTCCTGTGTGAATACACAGGAGCCAAGGATCCAATGCGGACAACCGACAAGGATTGGCCCGCAAAGGAGCTTAGGCGGCGCATCAATCAGTTGGTCGCTTCGCGCGATCAATACACGGAGAGTCGGCCAATGTACACGGCCGACAACCCAGCTCCTAAGGTAATTTTTCCGTTATCTGGGTATAATCTCACATCTTGGATAATCTACCTTTTGAATCTGATTGGTTTTTCCAACAGCTTGTGGATCTTCCAGACTCGGAGTTAGCTTCCGAGGCCGAGCTGGATGCGCTGCGCACCGCCGCCGCGGGTGGGCGCAAACGCAAGAAGATAATTTCTTCGGATGAAATTATCGACCTTGACGGAATCCCCGTCGCCACTTCCAGATTATTTTCTTCGGGGTTTTTTCTTTTATGGGGTCTTTTTCGTCCATCTTCGGTGTTTTAACCTTTTCCGGGTTTTTGGTTTTTAGCTTACCCCCCTCCAACCTGAAGCCGAGAAAGTTGAAGAAACTCAGAGCTTCTTCCAACCGAGGCAGCCAACCATCTCCCGCCGTCGCCCCGGACACGCCGCAGACAATGGCGGAAGAGCCTACTGCGGCCACTACCACCAAGCCCCCAGAGCCCAGCCAGCCCGTTGTGTCCGAGTCGGACACGAGGGAAAGGGCGGCTCCAGAGGTGGGGAAATCTTCTCGGACTTTCGACGAGGAAATCCCCACCTTTGACAAGGATTTTAAGGCTATAAATGATGGCTTGAACGCGGCCGAAAATCACTTCGCGGAATACGCGAAAGAATTCCGAGAAAACTTAGCAGGTTTGCAACGCATGAGCCAGGTATGTAACTCTAGCCCCCAAGCATTAAACAAAAATGCATGCTTTTTTGCTTTGATGTTTTTTATTAACCATACTTTTCCTTGCTGTGTTTCAGCAAACCTCCGAGGCCATAAACCTTGAAGTTTTCAGGAAGCTCACTATCAAGAATAAAGAAGTTCGAAGTCTTCTTTCTATTCTTGAGGAGAGAGAGGCGGAGCTGGAATCATCTCAGCTCGCTTTGACGGAAACGAAAGGTAAGCTTTTTCGTTTTGAAATTTCCGATTTAAGACTTTGTCTAAGTTTTTTCCCGAGGAAAGTGATCAACTCGGATTTTCCCTTGCTTTTCAGCTGCTTTAGCTGAAGCTAAACAAGCAGCGGAAGATTCCGGCAACGCCGAGATTCTCCGCAATGAGAACATTGAGCTTCACAAGAATCTTGTGAAGGCTCAGCAAGACCTGGAAGCCAGCAACCTGGCCCTTGGGGTGGCTAACTCCAAGGCTTCCGAACAGGCGGAGAAAGACAAATCCACCATTCAGGATTTGACTGAAGCTCTGAACCTTCGCCTGGAGGAAGTTTCCGAGATCGATAAACTCATCGGTAAATTTCTTACCCTTGTCCTCATCTTTCCATGTTTTGTTTTCTCTGTTTGTCTCCTTAACCCTTTTGTATGTTTTATTGGATCAACCAGGAGACACCCCAGATGGCACTCGGGCTGCAGGCATCCGAGCTTTCGGGGAGACATGGAACTTGGTGAAGGCTGCTGCAACGCAGCTAGTAGGCAAGTTTCTTCCCGAAAAATCTGGGGAATGCTCGGAGGTTGAAAAACTTCCGGGTATCATCATGGAGGTGGCGGAGTCCAAGGAGTCTATTCTCCACTCCGCTGCACGGGGTGGTGCGCGCATGGCCTTAGGCCTTATGCGCATGCACTACCCTAGTGCCAAATCCTGGCGTGTGGCCACCGGTGTCCCTCAGGGATACACGGATGCGCAACAATCCACCATCTTTTGTGAAGTTAAGGGCCACGCCACCCAGATTGCCGCCATGGTAAATGTCGCCGTCAACTATCCAGAAGAAGAAGCTCCTCCAATCCCCGATGAAGAAAGCAGCGAAGAGGAGTCGGATTCTTGAAGGGTTACCTGGAACCTGGATAGAAAAATTAGACAATAGGAGCATTACTGTTCTTTCATTTGTAATCCGAAATGTAATGCTTCATATGTATTAATGAAAATTCCGCCTTTTGCAGTTTAAACTATGAAATTACTTTGCAAGTTGTTTGAATTTTACCATTCCTTTATCTTCTAAGTTCTCTGGTGTGTATGCTTTAACTGTCCTTAGTGTTTGAAATGGCTCAAATAGCATTATGAATCGTTATGCCGAGTAACTGGGGACGAACCAAGCAGTTTTGAAACTCGAAAACATGAATCATGCTAAAGGCATTTTTACTAACTAGTTCCAGTAACCCAGCACACGCACGATCAGATAAGACTTAGAGAAACAAGGAAAGTTTTAAGTGAAACTTGGGCACGCAGGCAATTCAAGTTTCCTTTAGCCGTTAAAAGGCTGAAAAATCATTCAGTTATGTAACGCCGAGTACGCAAGCACAATTCGGGTTAACATTGAGAAATTTGTAAGATCATTGGGAAATAGATGGGACGGAAACACTTTGCACTTATAAGAAATATGGATGACAGCATTCCGACAACTTTATTTCATGATCTCAAAAGATGTTTACATAGATTTGAACTAAGTACAGAAGGGGACATAACTTGCTAGGTGTTCCCAGGCTTCCGCAATCCACTTGACCTTGTCAAACTTCTCCAGCATTTTGCTAAATGGTAAGGTTTTAGCCCCCAGCCAACTAAGAAATCTTTTTATGGCTGTGGCAGAACCCGGCAATTCTGGGACATCTTTTTCACACGTAAGTTCTGAGATGTTCGAGACTGCCTTGATCTTGTCCGGGTTAACTTCTATTCCTCTGCGAGAAACGATGAAACCCAGAAGTTTTCCTGAGGGAACCCCGAATACGCACTTAGATGGATTCAACTTCATCTTGTAAGTGCGCAAATTTTCGAAAGTTTCTCGCAAATCCTCAAGGAGTGTATCTTTTTCCTTGGTTACGACAGCAATATCGTCCACGTAAACATGGACGTTTTTTCCAATCTGACTATGCAAACAACGTTGCATGCAACGCTGGTAGGTTGCACCTGCGTTCTTCAGGCCAAAAGGCATGGTTACGTAGTAATACGTCCCGTACGGGGTTATAAAAGAAGTCTTGATTTGATCTTCCTTTTTCATGCGTATTTGGTGGTACCCGGAGTATGCATCCAAAAAGCATAAAAGCTCAGAGCCTGCAGTGGCGTCTATTATTTGATCGATTCGCGGCAGCGCAAACCTATCTTTCGGACATAACTTGTTCAATCCTGTGTAATCTATACACATTCTGAGGGCAGTTGTGTCTTTCTTCGGTACTAGTACCGGATTTGCGGACCAGTGAGTATGGATTACCTCCTTGATGAAATCCGCTGCTAAAAGCCGGATAATTTCCTTGCCAATAGCCTTCCGTCTTCTTCCGTCAAATCGACAGAGACCTTGTTTGACGGGTTTTGATCCGGGAATAACCTTGAGTTGGTGCTCAGCAAGTTCCCTGGGTACGCCTGGCATGTCAGCTGGACACCAGGCAAAAATGTCCCAGTTCTCACGGAGGAACTTGATGAGCTCGCCTTCCTATTTGTCGGTCATCCCAGTCCCTACAACGACGAATTTTGTCGGATCTTTGGGATCTAGGATTACCTGTCTTCTATTCTCGGATGCCTTGAAGCTATCTGTTGGCTTCCGAGTTTCTTTTCCTGCCGGCATTTCTTTCGGCGATACCTCCTTGGCTAACTCCTTCAGTTCTTCCTGAGCTATAACTCTTTGAGCGCAAAGGGCGTTTTGCTTCTCCAACACGTTTGCCAGCTTGAAATCACCGGCAATGGTGATTACTCCTCCTTTGGGTCCTGGCATCTTCAGCTTGTTGTAGATGTAGCAAGATCTTGCCATAAACTTGGCGAAAGCCGGACGTCCGAGTATTGTGTGATACACGCTCTCGAACGGCACAACTTCGAAGGATACTTTTTCCTGCCGGAAGTGATCTTTATCTCCGAAGGTGACATCTAGGGAAATTTCTCCTAGGGATCGTGCTTGCCTGCCAGGAACGATGCCATGGAAGCGTATATTGCTGTAATTGAGCTGGGACTCGGATATCTTCAAGTGCTTCAGTGTATCCAGGTACATTATATTGATGCTGGATCCTCCGTCCATCAGCACTCTTCTTAGCCTAGTGTTTTGAACAATAGGGCTTACAACAAGAGCTTGTGTGCCGGGTTCAGGGATATTTCCGGGATGATCAGACTGATCCCAGATTATCGGTGTGTTGGAATACTTCAAGAATTTTGGGGTTGCAGGAACAACCGCGTTTATTTCTCGAAGTGTCCTTTTGGCCACCTTTGCTGACGGGGTTGCTAGGAAAGTTAGCATTGCTTCTCCGTCAACTCTCGGAAATTTAGGTTCGCCTTTTCGCTGTTGTTCCTGGATTTTATCATCAGTGTCCGATTCACTGTCTTCTTTTTCAGCTTCTGGCTTTTGTTTGGCAGGTTTCCTCTTGGAACCCTTCCCTTTATTTCCGGATCCTGCATTGCCTTTCATATGCTTGTTTAGCCGGCATTGCGCGTTCGTGTGGGTTGGTTTCCCAAACTGAGAGTGGTGGACGCAGGGTTCCGACTTAATTCTCTCCCATTCCTCAGGAGTGTAATTGATGGGATCCGGACTGCGGCCTTTCCACTTGTTCCCTTTTTCTCCTCCAAAGGCTAAGTTAACCTCCTTGGGCTTTGTTGTTGACTCCGGAGTTCCTTTTTTATCAGAACGAGGTGTTTTCTTGGCCAGTATTAGTGACTCAATATTGCCTCCTCTTGCTCTAATATCATCTTCGGCTGCAGCATGCTCATTAGCGGTTGTAAGCATAGATCCGAGATCTTTGTGCTTTTTAGAACCAACCATGAACGGTACAAGTCCGGGTTTTAGGCCATTGACGAAAGCATGCATTGCTTGTACGTCAGTTACTCCAGAGCAACTATTCTTCATTGCAGTCCATCTGGAGATGAAATCCACGTATGGTTCGTCTTCAAATTGGGTGCAACGGTTCAGCTGGTTGATGCTATTTGGGCGTTTGTATGTTCCCCTAAAATGCTGGGTAAATACTCTCGCCATATCATCCCAACTGTCGACAGTTCTTGATGGTAAACCATTAATCCAATCTCTGGCTCCGTCTAGCAACATTAGGGGAAGAAACTTGACAGCTTCCAGGTCTGTCCCGTTGTTGATCTGGACGGCTGTGTAATAATCTGAAAGCCAGGTATCCGGGTTTGTACTGCCGGTATATTTTTGGTAGGTTGGACCAACTTTGGCGAAGCCAGAATGCAGGGTTATCCTTCGGATCCTGTCAGTAAAACACTTAGGACCAAAGTATAGATCATCCTTTTCTGCTCTGTCAATGTGTGCAGAATATCTCCCGGCTGAATGGACAGAAGGGGATCTGCTCCTTTCTTTTCCATTGTTGCGCGGACGCGTTTTTCCGAGGTTATCTCTATCTCTTCCGTTGTCACGCCCTCTGGGATTAGGTGGAGTCCTGCTCCTATACCTTTCCTTATCTTTGGGCGGTGTCCGAGATCTTTCACGTCTGTGAGGCGTATCGTATCTTCCAGCTTTTTCAGCTGGGTTTCTCGGAGGTGGCATTATTTTGCCGTCATTCCGGTGTTTGTCTTCCCGATCGTGTGGTTTATATCCATCTTTCGGGAGATGAGGTCCGGTTCTAGACGCTGCGTCCCGGTTGTCGGGGTTTTTCTTGTTTTTTCTCGGATCCTCTTTTTTATCCGAATCTCCGGGTTCTTCCGGTCCAGGTGCTCCAGCAGCGCAAGTAACAGTTTTGCAGAGGGCGGAGTTATCATGCAGCCTCCCTGATCGCTCTTGTCCTCGCTGTTGCTGCTGTAATGCTTTTCCTAGGAAAGCATACACCCCTTGGAGTTTTTCCCCGTTGGAGTACAGATCATTGTTCAAGATGGCGAACGCTGCTTCCGCGTTTTCAGCTGCGGTTTTGTATATTGGTTCGCCCTTGGCATCTTTGCCGTTTAACTGCTTTTGCCAAGATGGGTTATAGAACCTTTCTTTCGGCGGCAGTTCTTCCGGTTTTGCAATTCCGGGTAACCTAGTAGGTTTTAAGGCAGATCTATGCTTTCTCTCGTACTCCTCAATTTCTTCCTTCATAATTTTGATGTCATTATGGGTTTGTTGGAGATGTTGCCGAGATCTAAGCAGTTGTTGCTGTTGCCGTTGGAAAGCTTGTCTCCTGGCTTCCAGCATCTCAGGGGGTTCATTGGGTCCCACTGGAGTTTGTAATAGTTCTTGCTCTTCCAGTTCTGTCATTGGCGGAGCAGTGATTTCCTTAGATTTCTTTTCCGTAGGCTTTGTGCCACTAATATCTCCAACTTCCAGGTTTTCATCAGCGAGATCAGCTGACTTTTTCTTCCGGAGTTTGTACTGGAGTTTTTTAGACGCACGGTGCTTTTTCTTGGAAGACGGAGGTTTTTTGACAGGTTCATCCCCTGTCATCTCCTTGACATTAGGAAATATCGGAGAAGTTTCTCCGTCTTCCCTCTCCTCTGCTGGCGGAGGGGTTTTAGGGCTTTCCTGGCTATCGGCACCCGTTGTATCAGCTGGTTTTGCCATTAGCACTTCATGGAATCCCTCTTGAAAGGACTTAACTTTTCTTACGAAGGCATCATCATCTTCGTCTTCGGATTCGAAGTTATCCGATCCGGTTTCCGACTCCAATCTCGCCTCAATGGCGGCAAGCACGGACTCTGTTTCCGAGTTCATCGTCTGGTTGACGGATGTCGGATCTTCCGTCTCTGTGACGGGTATTGGTTCTTCCGTCTCTGTGACGGGTGTATTGTTATCTGCCTCTTGCACAGGATTTCCGTCATCCGTGTTTTCGGCGATCTCGGATTGCACCATGCCGATAAAGTGTGTATCACCGTTTTGTCGGCGATCTGAGCAAAATCCGGCATCATAGTCGTCTTCGACTGGGTATAGGGCGGGTGGGAGATAATTGCTTTCACCGCAAAACCCCATTGCTTCCGCGGTTAACCCGATAAAGATATTAGCAGATCCAATCGGTAAAACGCAGGCACTTACCAGATGGTTTTGCGCCGGTATGTAGGATCCGTTGTCGAGGAAGCGCCCGACGTCGTCGTCGAATTCCAAGCTTCCGACAGTGATCGATCTTCCGATTCC
Organism: Alopecurus myosuroides; assembly: GCA_028641055.1. NCBI lineage: Eukaryota > Viridiplantae > Streptophyta > Magnoliopsida > Poales > Poaceae > Alopecurus > Alopecurus myosuroides. Next base: position 112,103,905 of record CM054063.1, on the reverse strand, counting down.
GCCTAATATCCCAGATCGGAACTTCACGCCTGACGTCGTTTGCCCCACGGTGGGCGCCAACTGTCGAGACATCGTAGTAGTTTTCATAGACTGGGGTGCCATGAGACTACGGTAGAGACGTGGGGTAACGGGATAGCGTAGTAACACAGAACACGGGATTTTACCCAGGTTCGGTACGTCGCGACAGTACGGCGTACCTACTCCTGCACTTCTCACTATTGGGACTAAAGCCCGTATAATAAGGTTACAATGTAAAGGAATAGATCCAGCTACTCGTCGAGGATGAACTTCCCGGCGAGTTGCGCAAGGCTTGAGCTTGAACCTAGAACCTTGGAACTAAAAGAACTTATCAAATCTATCTCCCGTCCGGCTTTATATAATAGCCGGATTAGGGCTTACAGAACCAGAAACCTAGAAGACTACGTTTAACTTGTAACTTGGAAAGTAAGGAATCCGTCTTCTCCTCCAAGCCAGATCACGCGGACCGTGATCCGGGTTCTTCTAGAATCCGGCTTCTGCGTGTCGGACTACTGGGCCGCCCAATGGACCTAAGCCCATTACCTTGCAGGCCACCCTGGTAGTCCAGCTCTTTTGTCTACCATCTTCTATACCCCTATTCGGTATATATCCGACAACATCGCATGATCCAGTGTTTACAAAATAGTATGACAACTTGCATAGTCTTAGAAGACCAGCAGAAAACAAAGATATACACCGGAAGACATAGTACAACATTGATCCCATCTTCTTCATGTGCCACAGGAAAAACATGTTGGCGATAGTATCGAGATCCTAAACGAAATCCTCACTCGTCTTCAGAAACATCTGCAATATGGAATATGCAGCCACAAGGGAGTCAATACAATTTAATGTATTGGCAAGTAACACTATGGTGGATATAAATGGCAAGAGTAATACTACATGCTTATTTGGCTGAGTGGAGTTTTGGCTAAGTTTGCATAAAGCCAGTTTTCTCCTATCACTTTTGTAAAACAAACTTTTCTTTTCAAAAGGGTGGCAACATTGTATTAAGATCCAAGCACCACAATACTGTTCACTTGTTCAAATTTTACTTATTGAAATTGGTGATGAGATTCTTCCGTCAATCCTTGTCCAGCTGCTCATAGTTGTCCATAACCGGGGACACGGCTAAGATCTTAGTTTGTTGACACTGCAGAGGTTGTGCACTTTCACCCTTTGTCTTCAATTAGCCCAAACATCCTATACACCCGGAGTGCATCATGGAAAGGAGAGAATTGAGACGAGATCTTTCAGAAGAAGAAGTCCAAACCCACCGGCAAGACCGTTCCACCTATAATTTTGCTACATCTGCTAGTCAAGCCTGGGCTGAATTCTCACAACTTAGCTGATCAAGACAGAGCCCATATGTCAAAAGGCTACACGGAAAGCTACTAAACTTAGAAGGACATAGTAATCTCTTTGTTCCTAGGTGGCCATCCTCAAGTGACAACCTCAAGTGGAATAACCCTTAGACAAGGGCCCTGAGGAAACACTAAACATAAACCAATCACATCCAAAATCCACCCAGGTGTTTCATTGAATATTATAATTAGAATTTTTCCTCAACATCTAATAAAACAATTTGTAACATTGCATAGCATCTACTAAGTTCAAAGGCTATCAAATATCAAGGTATAAAGGATGGCTACACACTACTAGGATAATAGCATAGCATAATATAACTTAGTAAAATTTCCTATCATGCATACTACTCAAAAATCAACTAATGCATATATAAAATAATGGGTAGTTGATGGTGTGTTACTTGCCTTGTTGAAGTTGGTGAAGATATCACACTCTCTTCACAAAAGATCGTTTCTCTCCGTACAATCTATTCATTGAAAACACAATAACAAAATAAACAAGCATCCTAGCAAACAAACATACAAGTGTAGAAAACATACAGAGCAACTATCATATCCAAAGGGGTTTAACCAAGTTGGCTAGGACAAGGTTAAGGTTTGAGTTCAATACTTGTTAAGAAAATTCCAAGTGTTTACTTGGGATGGACTAGGTTGAGTTTGTAGTGATCAAACTTTATTGGAAACATATTTATCTAAGAAGTTCCAAGAGTTCACCAAGGTGATCTCACTATCTCAACTAAAGCAACACATAACAATGTGCAACACTTAGTCATTTTCATCAAGACATTTGAGGGATCTAAGTTAGTCCTTCCATTTTGGTTTAGGGTAGGTTTAGGTTCAACTAACTTCATAACAATGGATATAACAAGTTAAAGTCTTGGGATTTTCCATTTGGGTCAATGGTTGGACAAAAACAACTTTCTAAATCTTCAACTTGTATGGATTTCTCCAAGTCTTCACATGCTTGTCTTCTTGATGATCATCTTCATGCTTCTATTGTAGTCTTTTCCTTGTATGGATTCTTCTCTTGATCTTGATAAATTCTTCATGACTTTTACTTCACTAATTGGTTTGGTATGGGATGGGCACAAATATCACTAAGTCAATTTGAAAGCAAGCAGGCAGAAAGGATAGAAAGAGAGAGGTAGATGTCTTCTCCTTGATTTTCTTCATACACTTGTACTTCTTTGAGTTGCTTCTAGTTGTGGAGTCCAAGTCTTCTCTTCAAAACTTCTTCTTTGATCTTCCTTGTAGCTCTTCATGTTGCCACCAAGTTGAAAGTGAAGTGCCTTCTTGTTCTTGAGTGTTGATTTCCATTTTGCTAAGTTGATGAATTCTTGAAGCAAGAATGGGGAGTGGAGGAGTAGATAGAAAACTATAGTACTAGTGTTTGAGGTTCACTACTTGGTCTCTTATATGGTTTACATACTAGGGACTTGGTCTTGGATTCAAAATGGCCACAACAAACAATGGTAGAAAGAATATAAACAAAATCTAAGGCATGATCAACTAGTGGTTCACTAAGATGGATTTTTGGTCCAACTTACAAGGAAATGGTTCAAGGTTGTCCAAACGGTTTAGGTACTGATGTCTCTAGTTCAAGGTTACCAAATTGAACAATTTTGCTTAAGGGAACATATTCTAATTATTTCTAGAATTAAATCTATGTAAAAAATACTCAAATACACAACTTAATTCTAAATTCAAATTTAATTTGATCAAAATTAATTTGGGACAGAGGATATTAAAGTACACATCCTAAGGTTTCCAAATATATTTTATTTGCAATATTTGGGTTTGTAGAATTTGAATTATGCCAAAATTCATCAAACAAGCATATTTAAATTTGAACCAATTTAAGTTTGTCAAATTTCAATTTGAACATTGCTAAAAGATTCTACACATTATGGGGATTTCAAAAAGTCCAATATTGCTAAATTTGGCCATATGTATAAAAAAGATATGATGTTTCTAGCTACTATTAAGATATGAAGGCACTAGCTGCTAAATGTTTCTAGCTGGGGGTTTTGATTAAATAAAATTTCAGGGACATTAAACATGTCAAATACTATTTTTTTGGATGTCATTTTTAAACCATTTTCATATTTTATATTTTTAGGATATGAAGGATTTACTAATAGTAACTTAATGCTATTTAATTTGTTGGTATCAAATAATTAATATTGTTGATCGATAAAATTTAGAATAAAACCACAAGTCATAATATTGTTTTCAAATCGCTCTTTTATGTTATTTTCAAGCAATGCATTTTATTTTCACACCTTTATGTTTAAAACTTGGAATAACAATTAAAAGTTATTATTAAAATATTTTATTCTCATCAAATATTTTTGAGGCTTAGAACTTTATTAAGGGTTATAAACCTTTGATTTTTTGTTGCCATAATACATTCTCAAAGTAATAGTTGATTTGAAATCATGTTATAAATTAAGGATTCCTAAGAGAAAACAATTTCTTTGAATAACAAAATTTTTGAATGGGCTTTTAGGGTTTAGGAAAATAGAGGCCTAATAGATTCTTAATTCCAATATCATTCAAATATGTATTTTTTCCTTTTGTTTCTTGCATCTAGCTTGGTTTTTGGTGATTGCATAACATGAAAACAAAAGGTTTCAATTTTTAGTGAATTTTGGACTTACCAAAAATCACGGATGTTACAAAAGTATCAAGTAGTATGCTAAATCATAAAACAAGTGTCAACGTATACGTACTCCCCCAAGCTTAGGATTATCGCCATCTGGTAGCGTTGATCCCATGGGTTGCATCCCGTAGATGGATGATGCTGCTGCATGTACACCGTGGCGGCGGCAACTCACCAGCAAGGCGGCGATTGTAGGTGGAAGGCGGCCGGCAGCGTGGCGATGGAACGGGTGTGCGGCCGGCATCGCGTGTCAATTGTGGACTCATGATTTATCTTTGAACGTGAGTGTTTTTTTTTCTTTCTTTCTTTCATGTATGTGAGTCGTGTGTGGTTGTCAGGGGTGTGGAAAATTGTACATAATTTAGCAAATCTGAAATGTAGGCTGTGATTAAACGGATGGCTATTGTTATTAGGATGGAACACCACTTCAGTCATTTTATATTAGTGGAGATATACATTCCACATGTATGTACATGATGGCATATTTTCCCATAGTATAGTGTGCTATTGATTAACCAAATGAGTTTTGAGTGTTTTAAGTTGCCGCAGAAAACACATTAATTGTACCTCATCATGGCATGCATTTTATCTCACTGGTCCCGTAATAAAAACATTTTGAAAGTGATGTTGTTTCTTCTTGTTGTTTCTGTCTTGGCTTTTGTCACGCATCGTAATATGTTGTAACTTGATAACTTGCTTATAATGTTGTTATTGAGTATTGGCACATGGTAATGAGCTAATGATCCAGTTTAATTTCTTCTTAAGCTTAACAAACTAAAACTTGACTACAGCTTGTAGAACTAAATTAATTTTGGTGGATAAGACTTGTGATAACCCTTCTACTCAGGTGTTATTTTGGTTGCGGGTGATTTCGACGAGTTGGGTGAGTATTGATTCAGCTCGTGGTCATTGAGTTTGGGGTTGATCTAGTTGGTTACACAGTGGGTTTTGTTATAAACGATAGCACAAATAAGCGATGAAAGAAAGAAATCGAAACACGAGGACATCAGATTTTCAACATGGAAAACCCTTCCAATGAGGAAGAGAAAAAATCACGAGCGCCAGCCAGCAGAATTTCACTCTTTCAGGTGTGTTACAAACGCCGGGGATTTACAACTTGCGACTTATCACAAACGGCGGCTTACATGAGGTATATAAAGCGGCAAACCCTAAACAATATAGAATTCGTATCCAAGTCGTCAACAACTCGTAGCGTCCCGGCTACGGTCCTCGCTTTGCTCCGTCCAAACTTTCATTTATCTTATAGGAATTTGGATCACCATAAAATAACACTCCACCTTGAGACAAATTCTTTCATGTAGCATAAAACAAATTATCACCCTGAAACAATAAAGAAAACACTTTTGGCGCCAAATAGCCTCTTGGGCTAAACAGTGATACCAACTAAGCTTGAGCAAAGCTCAAACTTACTAACAGGAACTAGCTTTGTCATCATATTAGTGGGATTATCGTGAGTGCTTATCTTTCCTACCTTCATCTTACCTTGTGCAACAACATCACGCACATAATGGTACTTGATATCAATGTGCTTTGTTCTCTCATGGAACATTTGATCCTTAGTAAGGTAAATAGCACTTTGATTGTGAGAAAACAAGTTAATGCAAGTATCATCTCCACAAAGCTCGGCAAATAAACCTGTCAACCAAACCAATTTCTTGCATGCTTGTGCAATAGCCTTGTATTTTGCTTCAGTGGTAGACCGGGCAACAACTGACTGTAACGTTACCCTCCAACTCTAGGCACAACTGCCTAGCGTGAACACATAACCTGTGAGGGATCTCCTCTTATCCAAATCGGCATCAAAATCTGAATCCACATATCCTTTGAGTCCCTCATCAAGTTTTCCAAACTTCAAGCAAGCGTCCGATCTGCCACGAAGGGACCTGAAAATCCACTAAACAGCCTTCCAATGTTCTTTGCCAGGGTTAGATATATATCTACTCACAAAACTCGTAGCATATGATAAATCAGAGCGAGAGCAAACAATGGCATACATCAAAGAACCAACAACACTAGAATATGGAACCCTAGACATGTACTCATAATCCTGATCATTGCTAGGACATTGTAATGCTGATAATTTAAAGTGAGGAGAAATGGGAGTACTAACAGACTTTGCATCATGCATATTAAAACGATGAAGAACTTTCCTAATGTAATTCTGTTGACTAAGAAATAACAATCCTGAATTTATTTCTCTAGTAATTTCCATACCGAGTGTCGGGGGGTTACCGCCGAGTAGGGTAAAGGCAAGTGGTAAAAGCAGCTAACAGAAGAGAGGTTTGGTCGAGTAGCCGACTACCCGGTACCCGCTACCCGGCAGACTGCTACTCGGTCTTACCTCAAGATGACCAGAAGGAGATATCAATCAAGTTCTATCCTTTTGAGTAGAGGAGTTGGCCCGAGTACAATTGGCGGGAACAATTGGCGGGAACCTACTCGGGCCAGAAAGTCAAAGGAGCCGTTCTGACACAGGATCCCGCGTATCCTGGGTCCGTACTTGGCAGCATTCGAACTACTGTTCATCTGGGACCGGCCTGCCTGACAGTGACAGCATGGAAGCAGGCCGTGGCAGGATAAGGGGGGCCTATTCTGTGCTTAGGTACAGTGATACCAGTCTGTCCCCTAGTTTTGCCCAACGACTTTCCAGATGAAGCCAAGGTTAGGAACCAAAGCTGTCAGCGGGAACCCGGAAGAAGGACGGTGTGCATACTATGTCGACACTTGTCCATGTTTGGACGTATCCGGCTGGGCACCAGGTATATAAGGTGCCCCGCCGCCTCCTGCGTGAGGATCGAACACATATCGCATACTGGGTCACGCATAAACCCTAGAAACCCTAAGTCCTTGACCTAGTTCCATTCGGGGAGAGGAGAGCGGCTACTCGGTAGCGATATCACTTGTACTGTGGCTACTCGGAGAGACATCATAATACATACAGAAAGGCAGGAGTAGGGGTTTTACCTCCTCACGAGGGCCCTGAACCTGGGTAGATCGTGTTGTTTGTGGTGTATTGTTCTTACCTCACGCGGCTACTCGTCGCGTGATCCCTCCCCGAGCACCTCCAGCGTCCTTCGTCCCCACATCTTTAGCCATCCCATGGCATCTGCCGTGACACCACCACGACAGTTGGCGCCCACCGTGGGGCAACCAGCGGCGCTGGCTGGAGTTTCTGTTCGGACGGGATCTTCTTCAGCGGAGCGCGTGGTCTGTGGCCTTGTCCACAGATTCGGCTCCTTCGACTTCGTCACCGACAACGCCGGCTGTTTCGGCGGCATGGCTATGCCTGAGGGCGGCTCAGTGATCTCCTTCGGCTCTCACCTCGTCTACGTCGCCACCGTCGCCAACCGCGCGTACCCCGAGATGGTGCATGACGCGGAGGATCCTCCCGCGGTGGTTGCTGCTCGCGGAAGGCCCGCATGCAGCTCTGCGAGCTGCGCTGAGGTGATGGTGACGGGCTTGGCGGCAAACACTGGCGCAGCCGCTACTGGCGCTGCGGCCGTCGTCGAGGAGGTTGACGAACCGCCTGCTGGTGGCAGGACTCACCGGCCCTACGAGAGGGAGAACAACTTGCCTCCTTCCACGTCTACGGTCATCCCCGCGTCTGCTACGCGACCTGGTATGCCCACTCCCACCGACGTCGAGCTCCTAGCCGCGAGGGAGCAGCTCGAGCGGCAACGCCAGGAGCTGCTTGCCGAGCAGGCGGAGTTGGACAAGATCAGGCTTGAGCTGAGTCTAGACCAGCTCGAGTACAACAAGGCTCACGGCTTCACGCCAGTCGCCAGGAGGCCTAGCAGGGTAGGCGCTATGCGGCGTAACTTGGGTGTCGAGATGGCAACGGTTGCGGAGGTGCCCGCTCAATCCGCCACCGCGAACACCTTCACAAGGCCAAGGTACAGCACACCCGCCAAGACGCTCAGGGCTGCAGAGGCCGTGGCTGCCGAGTTGCCGCGCCTGGATGGAGAGGCGCGTCTCAGGCAGCAGGAGAGGCTCAACGAGTTGGTGTTGGAGGCCGCTAGGCAGAACGAGGAGTTCCGGAAGGCCAACCCGGGTGCTGGAGCTTCGCAGGTGGTTCACTCGCACGCGGCTAGATCTAACGATCAGGCCTCATCTCCACATCCTAGCCGCGAGAAGAGCCGCAGCGGGCGTTCGGGCAGAGACAGGCAAATGCAGGTGTATGACCCGGCTGCTGCCGCGAAACAGGTTGCTGTGCCGCAGCAGCCCGGGCGGGAACACAACGCTGCAAGAGCAGGCTCTCAAGCCCATCAAGCTCAAAGCCGTGCCCGAGAAGCCGCACGTCCGGGTTCTTCTTGGCAACCCGCAGCTCAGCCTACTCGGCAGAGGCAGCAGCCGCGCCCAGTGGCACCAGTCGCCAACCCGGTGGAGCAGCCAGCAGCTGTGCAGGTGGACAGGTATGATGATGGCTACTCGGCTATGGAGATGGCGGGCTATGATATTCATGACCGTGTTGGTGAGCGCGTGCTGGCACCTAGAGATGCGAGGCATCAGTTGGACCGGATCAGCTTGTCGGCGCGGCTGGAGAGCACGGGTCCCCCTGGCCCCGAGTGCTTTGGCCCGCGCATCATGAACGAGCCGTCCGTGAAGAACTTCCAGCTTGCAAGAGGCACCAAGAGCTACAATGGCAGCACCAAGCCTGAAGATTGGCTCAATGATTATGTCACCGCGGTCCATATCGCGAATGGCAACAGGAGATGGGCGGTGCGCTATGTGCCGCAGATGCTAGAGGGTCCAGCTCGCACTTGGCTCAACAACTTGCCCAAGAACAGCATCAACTGCTGGCTGGACTTCTCAGATGCCTTCATCAGCAACTTCACGAGCACGTACAAGAGGCCGAATAGGCCACAGCAGCTGTCAGCTTGCAGGCAGCGAGAAGACGAGACGGACCGCGAGTACCTTACTCGGTGGAGCACGCTGAGGAACACCTGTGAGGGTGTGAATGAAGCACAGGCCATTACCTGGTTTGCGCAGGGTTGCCGACATGGCAGCATGCTTTGGCAGAGATTGCAGAGGGAGATGCCGAACACTCTGGCGGAGACCATCAAGATTGCGGATCAGTACGCACTCGGTGATCCTACTCAGCCACTGATGGACTCCTCGGAGCCGAGAAGAAACTTCAACAGCAGCAAGCGCAACGAGTTCCGCAACAAGCGCCGAGTAGATACTCGGTATGATCCTGAAGAGGTGAATGCAGTGAATGTCGGAGGCGGTGGTGGCCAAAGGCAGAAACCTGCTGGAGCCTACGGGCAGAACCAGAACCAGGGCCAGGGCAACAAGAAACCGTTCCGTACTGCTCAGTCGGGTAGCGGGAACTCCGAGCAGCCGAAGAAGTTTATCTTTGATGACATGAAAGATGGCCCATGCAGCTTTCACACTCACCACCCCTCGAGGCCTGCTAACCACACTACTCGGCAATGCGAATGGTGGGATGTGATCAAGAGTGATGGCCTGCCTCCTCCTCCTCCCCTGCCAGCCGCAAATGCTACTGTTCAGCCTACTCGCGCACCCGCAGCTCGGCCGCCAGTGTACCCGAGAAGAGAGAATGTGAACCAAGTGGCTTTAGGAGCCAACCAGAGCTTCAACAACGAGAGATACCGCAACAACAACAACAACTACAACCGCAACAACAACAACAGAGGCAACAACAACAACAACAACTATCAGGGCAACAACAGCAATGGCAACAATGGGGGAAATGGCTCCAATCAGTACCAAGAGCACCATGAGAGCTACATGATCTTCACTTCTGAGCCAGTCGACAAGCAATCACAGCACAGGCGGGCCATGGAGGTCAATGCAGTAATTCCTGCTGTTCCTCACTACATGTACTGGTGCGACCAGGAGATCAGGTGGTCCCGAGTAGATCATCCCAAGGTGATGCCCAACCCGGGTACATATGCCTTGGTGCTGGATCCTACCTTCCTGGGTCCCGAGAAGAATGTGAGGTTCAGCAAGGTGCTAATCGACAACGGCAGCAGCATCAACATTGTGTACAAGGACACACTCGAGAAGCTTGGCCTGGCCGAGAACATGATGCTGCCTAGCAAGACCACCTTCCATGGCATCGTGCCCGGGATCTCATGCAACCCGATTGGCCGAGTGTGGATTGATGTGCTATTCGGTACCCGGGAGAACTGCCGCACAGAGCGCCTGCAGTTTGAGGTGGTGGATCATCAGAGCCCCTATCATGCTCTACTCGGCAGGCCTGCTCTGAGCAAGTTCATGGCCTCTACTCATGTGGCTTACCTAAAGATGAAGATCCCTGGTCCCAATGGCATCATCACCATCTCGGGAGATTACAAGAAGTCCATGGAGTGTGCCTCTGCTAGCTCCCAGCTGGCAGAGTCGATGGTGATTGCTGCCGAGAAGAAGAAGATGTACGAGGTGGTGGCCATGGCTCAGTCCGCACAAGCTGGCGCACAAGGTGTGCCGAGTACACAGCATGGTACTGCCTTCCAAGCTGCCAAGGAGACCAAGACAGTCCAAGTCGACCCCGAGTTCCCCGACCGCGTAGCCATCATTGGTTCCGGGTTGGCGGAGAAATAGGAAAGCGAGCTCATCCACTTCCTCCGTGAGAATCGGGGTGTATTCGCCTGGACTAATGAAGATCTACCAGGAGTCCCGAGGGAGTTGGTTGAGCACTCTTTGCATGTGCGTCCTGACGCCAAACCAGTGAAGCAGGCTATGCGCCGTTTCGGAGATGAGAGAAGGAAGGCCATTGGTGACCAGATCACCAAGCTGCTGATAAGTAATTTCATCATGGAGGTGCTGCATCCGGATTGGCTAGCCAACCCGGTCATGGTCGAGAAGAAGAAGGAGGATCCCAAGGCTGCCACTGCATGGCGCATGTGCGTCGACTACACCGACTTGAACAAGGCATGCCCCAAGGATCCTTTCCCGCTACCTCGCATCGATCAGGTGATCGATTCCACTGCTGGTTGTGAACTGCTGTCTTTCATAGATGCCTACTCTGGTTTCCACCAGATTGCACTCAATCCTGCTGATCAAATAAAGATTGCTTTCATTACCCCGTATGGGGCTTATTGCTATCGTGTCATGTGTTTTGGCTTGAGGAATGCGGGTGCAACCTATCAGAGATGCATGCAGAAATGCTTGCACGACCAGCTCGGCAAGAATGTGCAGGTGTACGTAGATGACATTGTCATCAAAACGAATAAAACACATACTCTGCTTGCCGACCTGGAGGAAACCTTTGCTAACCTACGCAAGTACAAAATGAAACTGAATCCGAGTAAGTGCACCTTTGGTGTACCGGCTGGAAAGCTACTCGGTTTTCTAGTTTCTAGTCGGGGCATTGAAGCCAATCCCTCTAAGATAAAATCTATTGAGAGCATGTCTTTGCCGAGATCATTGAAGGATGTGCAGAAATTCATAGGTTGCTTGGCATCTCTGAGCCGGTTTCTGGGCCGAATGGGCGAGAAGGCCCTGCCTCTATACCAGCTGATGAAGAAAGGTGACAAGTTTGTCTGGACTCCGCAAGCGGACGTGGCATTCAATGAGCTGAAAGCAATGCTGGCTAGCGCTCCCGTCTTGGCTAGTCCGCTACCCAAGGAGCCTATGCTGCTGTATATTGCTGCGACTAACCGAGTAGTCAGCGTGGTGATAGTGGTGGAGCGAGAAGAAGAAGGCAAGAGTGTGCAGCGCCCAGTCTATTATCTCAGTGAAGTGCTGTCCAGCTCCAAGCAAAACTATCCGCACTACCAGAAGATGACATATGGTGTGTACCTGGGCGCCAGGAAGCTGAAACATTATTTCCAGGAGCACCCCATCACTGTTGTGAGTTCTGCTCCCATCTCGGATATCATGGGTAACAAGGAGGCGAGTGGCAGAGTAGCCAAATGGGCAATTGAGCTAGCAGTGTACGCTCCCGCGTACACGAGAAGAGAAGCCATCAAGTCTCAGGTCCTGGCGGAGTTTCTTGTGGACTGGGCCGAGATGCAGTATGAACCTCCTGCTCCAGTTTCCAACTATTGGAGGATGCATTTCGATGGCTCGAAAGTGAAGGAAGGCCTTGGTGCTGGTGTTGTGCTTACGTCACCCAAGCGAGATCAGCTCAAGTATGTGATGCAGATTCATTTCAAGGCATCCAACAATGTAGCAGAGTACGAGGCAGTGGTGCATGGTTTGCGAGTAGCGAAGGAGGTTGGTGTGCAGCGCATTATATGCTATGGTGATTCAGATCTGGTGGTGCAGCAAGTCTCGGGCACTTGGGATGCTTTGGATGCCAATATGGCATCGTATCGTTTCCTGGTGCAGTCTATGACTGGGTTCTTCGAAGGTTGCGAGTTCCAGCACATTCACCGAGCAGAGAACGAAGCAGCAGACGAGCTATCCAAGTTGGGATCTTCTCGGCAGTCCATCCCGGCAGGGATCGCCTTGGAGCATTTGAGGAAGCCATCCATCAAGCCTTCTCCAAACTCGGAGTCTATATTTGTCCCTTCTCTACCAAATGAAGAATCTGATCCAATGGAGATTGACTGGGAGAGTGCTGCAGGGAACCCGGGGACTGCCGTCCTCTACTCGGGGACTGCCACTCCCTACCCGGGGACTGCCGCTCCTTACTCGGGGACTGCCACTCCCTACTCGGGGACTGCCACTCCCTACCCGGGGACTGCCGCTCCTTACTCGGGGACTGCCACTCCCTACTCGGGGACTGCCACTCCCTACCCGGGGACTGCCACTCCTTACTCGGGGACTGCCGCCCTCAACCCAGAGGCTGTCGCATTCATTGAAGAAGTTCTCGCCAATCGATCTGGGCTGCAAAGAAGCGCTCCTACTCCTCCTGAGCAACCGCAAGAGCCTGCCCCAATGGAACTGGACGAACCAGTGTTTCCCATACGGGAGACACCGAGTTGGGCCATGCCCATATTATCCTTTCTAAGGGACGGCACTCTACCTGAAGATGAGGTGACTGCGAGGCAGATTCAGAGAAGGTCGAAGGGCTACACTATAGTCCGAGATGTGCTGCACAAGAGAAGTGCTACTGGCGTGCTGCAACGTTGTGTGAGCCCGGAAGAGGGAGAAGAAATTCTGGTGGAAATACATCAAGGGGAGTGTGGGCATCACGCCTCATCTCGAGCTTTGGTCAAGAAAGCTTTTCGGCATGGCTTCTACTGGCTCACTGCACTGCAGCAAGCTGAAGATATTGTGAGGAAGTGCAACGGCTGCCAGATGTTCGCAAGTAAGATTCACATGCCCGCTTCCGAGTTGAAGACAATTCCTATCACATGGCCGTTTGCTGTTTGGTGCTTGGATATGGTTGGCCCCTTCAAGGCGGCTAAAGGCAATATGACACATATCTTGGTCATGGTGGACAAGTTCACCAAGTGGATTGAAGTAAAGCCTATTCGGAAGTGCGATGGGGTCACAGCTGTGAAGTTCGTGAAGGATGTGATCATGAGATATGGCTACCCGCACAGCATCATCACCGACAACGGCACCAACTTTGCAGAGGGGGCAATGGTGCGATTCTGCAGAGATAAGCATATCCGACTAGACGTTGCGTCAGTCGCGCACCCTGCCTCCAATGGGCAAGTTGAGAGAGCAAATGGAATGGTACTGGCAGGCATAAAGCCAAGGCTGATTGAGCCATTGCTGAAAACACCTGGGTGTTGGCTAGAAGAGTTGCCAGCGGTGTTGTGGAGTCTAAGGACTACCCCTAACCGGTCAACCGGCTACACGCCATTCTTCTTGGTATACGGGGCTGAGGCCGTGTTGCCAATAGACTTAGAGCATGACTCCCCCCGAGTAGCCCTCTACACTGAGGTGGAGGCGAGAGAAGCTCGAGAAGACGACGTTGACCTGCTTGAAGAAGCAAGAGAGCTGACTCTGTCACGTTCGACTATCTACCAGCAAAACCTGCGGCGTTATCATAGCCGAAAGGTGAACCCAAGGGTTTTCCGAGAAGGAGACATGGTCCTTAGGCTTGTGCAGCGCACAGCCGGGATGCACAAATTGTCTCCTCCATGGGAAGGGCCTTTCATTGTGAGCAAAGCGCTGCACAATGATGCGTACTACCTTGTAGATGTGCGCCCATCGCAGGCGAACAGGGCAGACAAAGCTGGAGAGGAAACCAAGCGCCCTTGGAATGTAGCTCTACTTCGTCGTTTTCATTCGTGAGCAAATATGTGTATGTACCCTCTTATCCGAGTTGAAATTCTACTCTGCAATCTGAAATTGTTCTCGGGGACTGCCCTCGCCCAAAATTGCTCTAAGTGTTTTTACTCGGCTTTACTGTTTTCCTACTCGGTTGCTTCACTTCGAAACTCATAAGCGTATTGAGTACTGTGTTTAAACCTACATGCCAACTCTTCGACTCTGCTGCTGTCCGAAACCCGGCTTCATGGCAAGCAAGAGAACAAGCAAAAGGTCAATGAGCACAAGAAAATCGCTAAGGAAGAAAAAGTGCAGGAACCGAGTAGAGTGCTTGTTACTTTTATTTCCTGTTTCGTCTTCTCGGCTAAGTGGTGGGCTGCGTTACTATGATTGTTTCTAAGTGGCCAAATATTTGTAGCTCTACTCTTTGATTCTTGTGACTCGAATACCAAAAAAGCAACAAGTTGCAGGTAGAGCAGAGATGAAAAGATAGAGTGAATAAGAAACGCAACTCGGGGACTCGCATGGAAACGCAACTCGGCATTGAGCCAGTGTTGCTCAAATTGATTAATTTTGAAATAAACAAAGAGGGGATAAAAACTGCGTAGCAAGCATAAATAAGTCTGATACATATGCTCCCGGCATCCCGGGGATCTGATAAATGTGCAAGTGAAAAGTATGCAGGTAAAATCATGTGGAGGAGGCAATGTTGTCAATGCTGGCATTGGCTGCTGCATCTTCTGTGGTGGCCCTGGCTGCCGCATCTTCCTCGGCGCTGGCATGGGTGGCATCCGCCTCCGACTGGACGGTGGCGGACTCGTCCATCTCGACGTCCTG
Source organism: Alopecurus myosuroides (assembly GCA_028641055.1). NCBI lineage: Eukaryota > Viridiplantae > Streptophyta > Magnoliopsida > Poales > Poaceae > Alopecurus > Alopecurus myosuroides. The sequence continues at coordinate 112,088,866 of CM054063.1, read as the reverse complement.
CTCGGTGGCTGCCAGGTCAGAAGTGGCCGTGGCCACCGAGATGGGCCCTGCAGCAGAAGAAGAGCCAGAGGCTTGGCCAGGGGGACGGACCGTGTCATCGAGAGCAGCTCCTGATGAGGTGCCGAACTCAAGCGCGGCGGTGTCGATGTGCTCGGTCTCCTCATCGCTACTCGCGACGGCGACGTTCTTCCCCTTCCCGGCCTTGCTCCTGGGGGACTCGAAGAAACCCGACTCCAGATCAGAGTCTGTGTCATCATCTTCCTCCTCCTCGTCCTCCTCCACCTCGGTGTCGGGCTCGGGGAGGCCGTCGATGTAGATCTCCGTCTCAGCGCACTCCGCCACTTCATACGCGATCAATTTGCGCGCGGCCACGCAGTCGGGGTCTGTCTCCCACTTGGAGTTGTCGCGCTTCCCGCGGATGAGTTGCATGTTAAGATTTTCGTACCAGGAGGCGATGCAAAGAAGCATCAAGTCCGCGCCTGCCCGAGCTCCAGAAGCACGCCACTTCTTCAACTCGGCCTTCACATTCTGTAGCTTGAGTGCGAGGCCCCGGATGGTTGTTGGCTCAGGATCCTCAGGCCAGAAGAGTTTGTGAAGCTCAAAGCCCACGCGCACGAGGTCAGTACCAACGCCGGCTAGGCGTTCGAACTGGCCTCGCATCACCAGCATGCTGTCTTCAATTTCGGCCATGGTGTCTTCTGGCTCGCCATTCGCAGCACGTGCTGCTTGGGCCTTGGCCAGAGCGGGCACACAGGAAGAAATAATGGCAGGAAAGATCTCTGGGAAAACAAGTAAGAAATTCAGAATCAGAGAAGAAAAGAACCGGGTAGAGGAAGAACCGAGAAGAAATTCGACCGAGAAGAGAAAGATGCAGGGAAGAGAAAGCTTACTCTTAAGCTCGATGCGCAGCGCCTGCAGCTGGGTTTTCCAGGATTCTTCATTGGATATGTGCTTATCCTGGATCTGGCGCAGAGTATCCATCTGCGCGAAAATCCCAGCATTGGCCTCTGTCATTACTTCGCACTCCTGCTTGAGGGTCTCGATTTTGGCGTTGAAGGTTGTTTCGGCTTTGGCTTTTTCGGCGATTGCTCTGTCCCTCTCGGCGCCAAGAGTGATAGCATCCTGGAGTGCCTTCTGCAGCTGGAGTTGCAGTTCCGCCACCTCTGTGGTGTGGTTCTTCACCAACTCGACAGCCTGGTCGGACAGCTGCTTCTGCACCTCTTCCGATTTGACGCAGTCTTGATGTTCTTCAACAAACAACTTATGATCTTCTGCGGAGAGACAAACAAGGTTAGCAGAGAAGCAGAGAAGAAACAGAAACATAATCAAGCCGGGTAGACGGCAACTCACCTTCTAACTTCTTGATGGTGGCCTCGGCGTTCTCCACAAACGCACGGCACTTCTCGTGCTCCTCAGTTAAGGTCTTCAGGTTCTCTGCAGAGTAGGAATGGTTAGCGCAAAAGAAAGCAGAAGCGGGCGTAAACAGAAAACGCAAGAACCGCGTGGCTAAAAGCGTACCTTCCACTTCAGACAGCCTCTGAGTGCTGTCTTTCGCATCTTTCTTGGCTGCCTCCGCAGCTGCTTTCTCCCGTTCCAAAGCAGCAATTCGCCTCCGGGCGATAGCATGATTCCAGAGCAGCACGCGGTATAGGTTGGTCCTCTTCAGAACGCTATCCCGAGAAGCGAGAAGAAAACAAGTTAAACGCAGAAGTGAAAGATTCAACCCGAGAAGGCGGCTACTCGGAAGAGCATCCGCCTACTCGGCCAGAATCTCGGGGACTGGGTGATGGTAAAGGAAAGTAAAGGTGAATAGGAGAGAAGAAAAATTCAACTCGGAGAAGGACAAGTTGAAGCTTACTGCATAGGCTTGCTCGATGTCCTCGGCGTTCTTGCGGTGCAGGAACATCTTGGCAGCGAGAGTGGAGGTGTCGGTGGAGACGGTCATGGGCTTGTATCCCAGATCCACTTTGTTCCACTCGACGCGCATGTAGTCAATTGCGCCGAGACCAAGGTCGTGCCAGTTGTCCGTGCCGAGAACCTTGCTGTCCCATTTGGCGTCGATAAAGCCAATGGTATCCAGCACCTGCTCGAGGCTCTTCGTGGTTATCGTTGGATTTTGGACTCCCCGAGAAGCAATAGTGACGGACTGGTTCTGGTTTGGATCTGGGGGAGGGGAGTTCATGGCTACGGCCTTTCGTCCCCTCAGAAGGGCAAGCTGCTTGTCCTTGGGAGAGAAGCCAATTGTGTTTTGCTGGCTAACCTGAACCATGTAATCCGGGAAGCAAGGTTGGCCAGCGGCGATGGCGGCGGCAGCGGTCGCAGTGGCAACCGGGCCGGACTCTCGAATCACCAGCGCTCCGCCCAAGGTTGGTGGCGGCATCTGATCTCTGGCCCGTTTCTTTGCCTTCTCTTTTTCGGCTCTCTGCTTCTCGGGATCTTCGAGCTTCTTTCCCTCAGCTCTCGCCTTCGCCTTCTCGGCGGCTTCCTTCTCGGCTGCCTCTTTCTCAGCCTCGGTCTTCTCGGCAGCTTCTTTCTCGGCTGCTCTTCTGTCAACTTCATCCTTCAGAGCATCCAGGGCCTGTTGCCTGGTTACTCGCACGGCAGGAGGGCTGGCTGCGTCCTTGGTCTGCGACGCCGAGGAGGAATTTGGCGGTGTGGTGCCTTGAACGATTGGAGGCGCCACAGACCCATCACCTTGCGCAGTATCTGGCTGGGCGCTGGTCGGTGCGGCGCTTGTGTGCGCGTCGCTCAGTGGATAGGCATCGGTGATGGTGGCATCCGTGGCGGTGTCATCTTCTACCCGCTGCTCGGCAGCGGGATTCACTTGGTCTGCAGCATCTGTGGTGGGCTGCTCTTGCTCAGATTCTGGCCGCTCAAGGGCGGCGGTGTCCTGCATCTCCTGGTCCTGATTCTCCTCGGCATTGCTGGCCGGAGGAGAAGGCGCTCTTTCCTGATGAGCAGCAGTGTCCCGTGCTGCTGACGATGCACGGTTCTTCTGTTCTGTTTCTGCTCCTTGGGTGTTGGTGGCGTCATCCTCCTCATCGTCGAGATTGATCAGAGGTACTTGTGGTTTCTTGGCCTGATCGGGCGCGAGAACGGCATTCGCGTCCATGGGAGGTCTGCCGAGAAAGAAAGAATCAGAAATTAGAAGGAGATTGGGGAAAACAGCACAGCGCGAGAGGAGAGACGACCGAGAAGAAAACTTACGCAGTGGTGGAAGGGAGCTTTCGCCTCGGCTTCTTCGCGACCGCCTTGGTCGGCTTCTTCTTATCGGCTGGCTTCTTCTTCTTGGCTGGAGGCTCTTGGGCGTCACTGCCAGTCCGCTCGCGGGTGTTGGGGGCTGCGACGGACAGAGGTTTGACGACAAGGACCGCATCGTCCTTGCCCTCGTCATCGTCCTCGTCCTCGTTCTCGTCAGCAGCTTCATCTGCGGGTTCGAGAAAAGAAAAGAAGAAAATTAGGAACAGCAAGCAAGGGATTGACGCTTCTCGCAAGCAAGCAAAGTGAGTATGTTGTTACCTTCGAATTCGTCTTCAGACCAATTGCGAAGAGACGATTCGGCCTCGCGTTTCTCCGTCGTTGGGGAGCGTGGGAGATTGATCTGATCCGCGGCATCGAAGGAGGGCACATCGTCCTCCTCGCGATCGGGAAAGAAGTTGCCATCGAAGCGCTTGCAGCTTTCAATTTTCTGGCGAGTAAGGATCTGAAAAACAGAGAAGGGTCACAGATTAGCCGAGTATCAGGAAGGAATTCTACTCGGATAGGCGTGCAAGCACAAAGCACACTAAGCCTAGGCAGCTCACTAATTGTTTCTACCCGGATAGGCGTGCAAACACAAAGCATACGAGGCCTAAGCATGATTGCTGAATATCCTACACGGAAAGGCGTGCAGGCACAAAGCACACAAAGCCTAAGGATTGTTCCCGAGTAGGCAACCCGACAAGGCGTGCAAGCACAAAGCACGTTAAGCGTAGGCAATTCGGCTAAATATCCTACTCGGTGCAGAGGACAATGGCTACTCGCGGCAAGAAGAAGAATCATCTACTCGGAAAGCATATGCAAAAACAGAGTAAGGAGGACGTACCCGCTCAATCGGCTTCGTGCGTCTATACGGGACGAACCCGTACTGCCAGTTGTCGCCGAGGCTCGTCATCAAGATGGCCCTTGCGTGCCCGGGAACATCAATGTTGTCGATCTCGATGGTTGTCGTCCTGGTGCAGTCGCGGGGGCCTCCCATGTAGCACATGAGATGGCAGCGCTCCTGCAGAGGCAGCACTCGGCGCTGGATCCAGCAAGCCACCGGATCATCATTCTTGAGGCCTTGCTCTATCAGCCAGCCAAGCCTCTTCTCTATCTCGATGGCGATGTCGTCATTGGCGGGCTTCTCCTTCCAGTTCTTCCTGGTGGGAGCACGGAGGCTCCAGGCGGGAAGGTTGATCCTGTCATTTACCTGGGCTCCTTCGGTGGCGGGGATGTTCTTGACGTAGAAGAACGTCTTCTGCCACATTCGGACGGAGTCCAGCCCCTTGACACGGGGATGGTTCGTCCCGGACCGCTGCACCATCATGGCGCAGCCGGTGTCGGTGGCGCGGCCGACGCCCGCGGTGTCCTTCTTCCCGGTGGTCTGCTGGCGGAGGTGGAAGTACCTCAGCCAGGTATCCGTCGTCGGGTGGATGCCGAGGAAGGCCTCGCACACCACGGCGTGGTAGGCGAGGAAGACGACGGCATTGGGCGGCAGATGATGCATCTGAAGGCCGAAGTGGTCAAGGAACTTACGGAGGAAATCGGAGGCCGGCAGTCCGAAGCCGCGCTCGAAGTGCGACATGAACACAACGCGCTCACCCTCCCGTGGGGTTGGCACGAGTTCATTGTCAGGCGCCCGGCACTCCACGCCGGGAGGAACTCTCCTGGTATTCACGAGCCAGGCGAAATCTTCACTGGTGACGATTGAGCCCGCCCAGCCGGCTTTAGCCATCGTTGCAAGTAGGAGGAGTGGAAGAAATTGGACGGAGTTGGTTGGGCGAATTGAGTCCGCGGCGGCGTGAAAGCTTGCGCGGCGGCGGAGAGCTCGGTGGCGGAGAAGAACAGAGGACGAAAAAGGAATAGTGCGAAGGAAGAGGAAAAGAAAGTTACCGGCGGGGGTATTTATATCCTCCCCGCGGGTTTACCGTTACAATCGTGGAAGTGGGATCGATCCTGGCGTGTGGTGGGGCCTGTGGCCGGCTGGAAACGCACACACGCGTGGGGCGCGCGCGTAACGGCCGCAATTGATCCCACCACAGGATCGTGGCCTATAATTACGCTTGATGGGACATAACGAGCTGGTGGGCCCGCCCCGTGAAAACTGGGCACGTGGCACGTCGTGTCGTGGCAGCGAAACGACGGGGTCATGGATGCCTGACACGTGTTCAGTCGCCGCACGAAGGGCTGGATCGTGCTCTGCGCAGCAAGGGCTCAATTCAAGAAAATTCTCTAAGTCTTTTTACTCGGTTACAGAGTAGAAAGCAAGTGCTACTCGGCAGACATGAGACGCAAGATACTTTTCGGAGAGCTACTCGGATGCTTTACTCGGCATCTTGAGGTTCAAGGGCCATGAGGAAAAGATTAGTTTTAAGCTGGCAGAGCCTAGTGAACGAGTTCGCAAGACTCAACCAGCTTCGGGGACTGCTGTCGGGGGGTTACCCCCGAGTAGGGTAAAGGCAAGTGGTAAAAGCAGCTAACAGAAGAGAGGTTTGGTCGAGTAGCCGACTACCCGGTACCCGCTACCCGGCAGACTGCTACTCGGTCTTACCTCAAGATGACCAGAAGGAGATATCAATCAAGTTCTATCCTTTCGAGTAGAGGAGTTGGCCCGAGTACAATTGGCGGGAACCTACTCGGGCCAGAAAGTCAAAGGAGCCGTTCTGACACAGGATCCCGCGTATCCTGGGTCCGTACTTGGCAGCATTCGAACTACTGTTCATCTGGGACCGGCCTGCCTGACAGTGACAGCATGGAAGCAGGCCGTGGCAGGATAAGGGGGGCCTATTCTGTGCTTAGGTACAGTGATACCAGTCTGTCCCCTAGTTTTGCCCAACGACTTTCCAGATGAAGCCAAGGTTAGGAACCAAAGCTGTCAGCGGGAACCCGGAAGAAGGACGATGTGCACACTATGTCGACACTTGTCCATGTTTGGACGTATCCGGCTGGGCACCAGGTATATAAGGTGCCCCGCCGCCTCCTGCGTGAGGATCGAACACATATCGCATACTGGGTCACGCATAAACCCTAGAAACCCTAAGTCCTTGACCTAGTTCCATTCGGGGAGAGGAGAGCGGCTACTCGGTAGCGATATCACTTGTACTGTGGCTACTCGGAGAGACATCATAATACATACAGAAAGGCAGGAGTAGGGGTTTTACCTCCTCACGAGGGCCCTGAACCTGGGTAGATCGTGTTGTTTGTGGTGTATTGTTCTTACCTCACGCGGCTACTCGTCGCGTGATCCCTCCCCGAGCACCTCCAGCGTCCTTCGTCCCCACATCTTTAGCCATCCCATGGCATCTGCCGTGACACCACCACGACACCGAGTATTTTCTTAGCAGCACCAAGATCCTTCATCTCAAACTCACTACTCAAATGTTTCTTCAACGTAGTGATTTCTTTCTTGCTCTTGGCAGCAATCAACATATCATCAACATATAGCAGCAAGTATATAGGTGATTCATCAACAAACTTAATGTACACACAGCTATCAAATTCAGACCTCTTAAAGCCATGTGACAACATAAACGAATCAAACCTTTTATACCATTGACGAGGAGATTGTTTCAAACCATATAAGGACCTTTTCAACTTCTAAACATGATCCTCCGTACTAGGTACTATGAACCCTTCTTGCTGGTCCATGTATATCTCCTCCTCCAACTCTCCATGCATAAACGCAGTCTTCACATTTAACTGCTCAAGCTCACGATCACGCATAGCAACAATACCAAAAAAAATGTACGAATAGAACTATGCTTGACAACCGGAGAGAAAACATCATTATAATCAACACCTGTAATTTGACTGAAACCTCTTGCCACTAACCTTGCCTTAAACCTTGGAAATTCACTAGGAGATAAACCCTTCTTTCTCTTGAAGATCCACTTACAGCGAACGGCCTTCTTTTGTTTTGGCAAGCGAACACATTCCACATACCATTCTTCTCAAGTGATCGCATCTCCTCTTGCATAGCTGAGACCCACTTATCGCGGTCACCCAAACCAATGGCTTCAGTGTACGTGGATGGCTTATGATTGTTATCCACCTGTTCAGCACAATTAAAAGCATAATGAACAATATCACACTCCTCAATTAAACGTGTAGGAGGACGTGTATTCCTCTTTGGACGACCAGCAGCATGATACTGAGTTTCTTGCTGCAAAACAAGAGATGATTGTTGAACAGTATCATGAACTTCATCATCAGTTTCAGATTCCACATCATCCGCGTGCTCCACCAGCACGCTAACTTCCTACTCATCATCAGAACTAACAGGGAAAACATCTGTGGGTAAACTATTAGTGAACATAATAGACTCATTGAACACAACGCTTCTTCTCATGAGAAACTTCTTAGTCACATGATTCCAAAACTTATATCTTTTTACGCCAGAACCATATCGAATAAACATGCACTTAATAGCTCTAGGTTCTAGCTTTCCATTATCAACATGAGCATAAGCAGTGCAACCGAAAACTCTCATCAATGAATAATCAGCAGGTGTACCAGACCATACCTCAATGTGAGTTTTCTTATCGAGCAGGATAGAAGGCGACTTGTTTATCAAGTAGCACGTAGTGGAGGCTTCTTTAGCCCAAAAACGCTTACTCACACGAGCGTTGGATATCATGCAGCGTGTTCTCGAGATGATGGTTCTGTTCATGTGCTCGGCCACACCATTCTGTTGAGGTGTGTATGGGATGGTGTGGTGCCTCACGATTCCTTCTTCCCTGCAGAAATCATCAAAAGCATCCAAACAGAACTCTCCACCATTGTTAGTACGAAGTAAACCTTCCTTTCAGTTTGCCTCTCTATCATAGTTTTCCACTCTTTAAACGCAGCAAATGTTTCATCTTTAGTTTTCAGGAAATAAGGGAACACTTTTCTAGAGTAATCATCAATAATGGTAAGCATGTAACATATACCTTTGGTGGCATGAACGGAAACATTGAACTTTACTCTCTTGTGCTTACCAAACACGTAGTGCTGACAGGACGGTGTCTTACTCATTGTGCATCCCTTCAGTAGGTTTCTCTTCATCAATTCTTCCATATCAAGTTCACTCATAGGTCCAAGACTCATATGCCATAGGTTAGTATTACTTGGTTCATCATTAGAGACCGTATCAGCAGTAACCGAACTAGGTAATGACTACCTCTAAGCACATATAACTTAGCATAATTCATGTCACCAATCGTATGAATAGGATAACCTTTTGATACCTTCAGCACACGGTGCAAACCGTTGTGCTTATACCCCTCAACATCAAGAGTTCTAAGGGGGATCAGATTTCTGGTCATGGTAGGTATGTGCCTCACATCCGTTAGTGTACGGATCATACAATCGTGCATCCTGGTCTGAACGGAGCCTCTGCCCACAATGTCACATGGGTTATCATCTCCCATACGCACGACATCTCCACTCTGGATAAACTCATAAGAACTGAACCAATCTCGGTTAATGCAAATATGAAATGAGCATGCATAATCAAGAATCCCCTCATCATGTCCAACAACTGAACCAGCAAACACAACAAGAGCATCACCGGAATCAGAATCAGCATCGGCTGCAACAGAGGCCTTACCATCACCATCGGAGTTGTTTTCGGTTTATATGTACTAGATCTTTTCTCCTTATTCTACAACTTGCAACAGTCATTAATGACATAATTGTTTTTCTTACAATACCTGCAAAATTTATCCTTGCCCCTAGACTTCGAACGACCTCGACCGTTCTGGCTCTTGTCACGGTTGTTGTTGTCGTTGTAGGTTATCTGCTCGGGCCTGCCACCAACCTTCAAAGCTTATTCCTGCTCGTAGAGGTAAAACCCTTACTCCTGCTCTTGAGATCTGTATTATGGGTAGATCGATTACAAAGGGGGTGCCCAAGCCGGGAGATTGATCTCGAGCTTATGGCTATGGTGGTGAAAAGTAGATTGGATCCCCCTCGGTGGTTCTCCTAGCCTTTTATAGGTGGCTAGGTCTCAAACCGTGTCCGGGGGGTTACAAACCCTAGTTCTAGGTCGGTAGGAGTTTTCCTTCTTGACACGCAATTCTTGCAGGTGGGCTTATACTGGGCCTTCTAGAACGGCGGGATAGCACCTTGCTTTGGGCCTTGGTCTTGGGCCTTGGACTGGGTAGGCTCACCCGACAGGTCCAGGAGTCATCCCCACGTCAGTACCCCCGAGTGTTTATTCGACTAAGAGTAGTCGGGTAAGCACTCAAAGTTCGTTCTTGGATTTTGCGACTGGCCGTTCAATCGCCTGTCTTTAAGGGTGCATACCCTGCATGTGAGGTGCTTGCGTGCTCGAGAATCGAGTGGTAAATGCACCTTGCGTTGGCTATTTTCGCAGAAGGGTACGGCTCAGTCGCTTGGCTCTCCCGAAAGATCAGGGCCAATGAATTGCATCTAGGGCAAAACCAGTTCTGGCCTACAGGAATTCGAGACTTCCGACTAGAACTCGGCGAGGTGATCGTTGCGACTGGGCCGTGGAGGTCTTATCGAGTCAAACTTAACCTTTAAAAGGGGTACCTGGTGCATCCGCTAGGATTTTTCTTTGTGTTGTTGACACGGAATGTTTACTGGAGGACGCAGCTTGCGTGCGATTCTAGGCCCACAGGAGAGAATCTTGGGTCTTACCTTCGTACTCGAAAGAATACGGCATCCATATGTGCCTAGTCGGCTGAACGATCCGGGATTAAAATGATGTGTAATTACATCATGAGGTAGATTTGCGGGAGCCGCATACTCGCGATTTTACCTTAGTCGCACTATAACTCCTATCTTCTGCAACTCTTCGAGTGAGGTAATCTTCTTTTCCCTGATCTTGTGGGAAAGATATTTCGCGTTATGAAGTTTATACGAAAGAATTTCGTGTCCATGTATTTATATGAAAGAGATTTCGTGTTGAAATGCTCATACGAAAGAGATTTCATGCCAGGGTGTCCATGCGAAAGAAATTTTGCGTCCTATTGTTCATACGAAAGAGTTTTCGCGTGTCGTGAGGTACGCAGTGACGTCACCGCGCACTCGACTGCTCCCGATGGGACGTGACAAAGTGGGGCGGAGCGCGCGGGGCCCATCTTGTCATTTTTTTTACTGGAAACAAGCGTTCGTGTCCCGGTTATTCCGCTGGCCGCGCTATAAATACGCATGATACTTTCGTAAAGATCGTGCGGGGCTAACCGCCAACATCTCTTCGTTTCCGCTTCACACGTGGCGGTGGCGATGAGCGCCACGTTTGCTGATCAACGGCTCAGATCGGCCTGGCGCGGGTATAAGTATTGGGCCTTGGGGAAAAGTAATTTTCCCGGCTCTCATTCGTCTCCTTCCTCCCTTGCGCACACACCTTCTCTTCTGTGAGCATGAAGCGTCCTCCAATGGCAGGAGCCAAGAAGCGCGGCGCAGCGGCGTCCGACAAAGAGGTGGAGAGCGCCTCCGCAGTGGCCCCGACGAAGAATACGGGCGATTGGAGCCCGTCGAACACCACTAAGAAGAGCATCGCTGAGATGCAAAGGTAGGGGATGCTTCCTCCTGAGGGCTCCAAGCGCGTTCGGATGTCCGCAAAGAAGGAGGAGATGCCCAACCCCCTCTCCACTGAGCGCGTCGCAATCTCGGAGAACATTGCCCGAGGTTTGTCCTTCCCTCTCCATCCGTTTCTCGTCGAGCTGCTGTATGTCTATGGCATACAGCTGCACGATCTTCCTCCTAACGCGATACAACACATCTCGTGTTTTATCGTGCTCTGCAAGTGCTTCCTCGGCATTCGCCCGCACTAGGGGCTTTGGAAGGCCATCTTCAAGGTCTGGATCTTTCGGGAGAAGCCCAGCCAGGCGAGAAAACTGGGGAGCCGCTGAGGACTGGAGGCTTCGGAATCTAGGAGAACAAAGACGTCCCCTACCTGGAGATGAAATTCGTCGACTCGGCCCAGGGGTGGCGCCGAAAGTGGTTTTATGTCATGGGTGGCGTCCCAGAATTCCAGCCATTCGCCGTTTGAAGTGGCGAAAGTCCTGGACGCACTCGCTCTCAGCCTAAGAGGTAAAGGTCGTCACCCCTCTACTCGCAAAGGTGGCGCGCTTCCACGACAAGGAGGAGGGGACCCCGCTGAACGAGATTCACCTGACGAGCGTGTTTCTGCGCCGGAGGGTCCAGCCTCTTCAAGCGAGGCCGACCACCCTGTGCGAGTACACGGGCTCAACGGCCGGAGCCGCACGTGCGACGACCTTATTTGGAATGCCGAATTCGACAAGAAGATCGCGGCTATCACCAATTTGAAAAAGGGAGAGGGCTACTCGACGTGCCCCCTCACCCTGTTCGACGCAGAGAACCCCCCGACTGAGGTGAATTCCCTAATCTTCTTCTTTGCTTCGTACTTCTTCTTGTTTTAGGTTTTCGTCGACTGAAACTCTTTTTTTTCTTCTTTTTGCCTTTGTAGAACCAGGACGTGGCAACGAGCTACCCGCCAGTTTCTGCAGACGAAGGTGTCTCATATCTTCTAGCGAGCAACGCCGAAGCCCCTCCCGATGCTAACGTCACGGACGCTGAGTCGAGCTCCAAGCATGAGGAGGTGGACGAGGAGGAAGAGTCGGATGATGAGAAACTTTGTCGTCGCAAGTGCCGCAAGCCGGAGGAGGCTGAAGTCACTTCCAAGGATAACTCCTTGAGTGATGAGCATGTCAAGGAGGTCGAGCCTTGATACGTCCATTTTCCATCACTATGTTCTATCATAATTTTCTGTTATTCATCGATATATTTCATGTTATGATGCATCCCTTATGTTATTTTATCCTATTTTGCATGTTTCATAATTTTTGGAGAATAAACACCGGGACCCAGAACCTGATGGAAAAAGCACCACCGAGATACCATATTTCAGAAGATCAGATGAAGAAGAGGGACACCGGGGGTGTCTTAGAAGTTCAGAGGAGGAACCCAGCCAGAAGGAGAGCCAGGGGCCCACACCATGAGATGGCGCGCCCCCCGCCCCTTGGCCGCGCCACCTAGGGGTGTGGCCACCCTGGCCCACCTCTGGGGGGTATTTTTCGCGTGCTTGGCCCCCAGGGAACCCTAAGTCCTATAACATTGTCGAAGAATTATTCTGCCGCTGCCTCGGGCGAAAAACACCCGAGAGAGAAAAGCTCTCTGGCAGGGAGAAATCTTCCGGGGAAATTCCTCTCCGGAGAAGGGAAATCACCGCCATCGTCACCGTCATCGCTCCAGGCATCATCAAGATCGCCATCATCATCATCATCACCACCAGAACCATCACCCTCATCATCCACAGTCATCCCTCTGTAAAAATTAGGGGCCTCTATCGTTGGTTTCCATTAGATCTCTCTCCCGGTGTGGATTACTTGTTAGTAGTTGATGCTTGTGAGATTTATCGGTGTTTGCACTTTATGACCAGATTGTTATCATCCATTATATCACCTCTGATTATGATCCATATTATGTCTTGTGAGTAGTTCGTGTTGTTCTTGAGGACATGGGAGAAGTCAAGTTGTTAGTAGTGAATTAATGTTGAATAATATTTAATGTTTGATATTTAAGTTGTGGTGTTATTCTCCTAGTGGTGTCATGTGAACGTCGACTACATGATACTTCACCATTTATGGGCCTAGGGGGATGCATCGTGTATTTGTCTACTAATTGTGGGGTTGCCGGAGTGACATAAACCTAAACCCCCGTTAGGAAACCATTACACGAGGGAGCGTAGGATCCCGGAGTTTAAAGCTGTGGTTAGATTTATTTCTTAATTAGTTTCTTGTAGTTGCGGATGCTTGCAAGGGGTATAATCACAGGTATGTATTAGTCTTGGATGGGACGGTACATTAGCTAGGTTCGCCCACACAACACTTATCAAAACACCTAACATTATTCAGCTGCATGGAACAAAAGCACTTGACAGAAACCTCTTGTGTGTCCTCGAGAACGTTTGTTAATCATAAGTAAACCTACCGGATTGTCCTTTGTTGAAGAAAGGATTGGGCCACTTGCTGCAATTATTACTACTGCATTTTATGTACTCGCACTTTATTTATCTGCAATATCAAAAACCCCTACAAATCTATCTTTCAGTATTTACAGTTATTCCTTCATCGAAACTGCTTGTCAACACCTTCTGCTCCTCGTTGGGTTCGACACTCTTATTTATCAAAAGTACTACGATACACCCCCTATACTTGTGGGTCATCAAGACTATTTTCCGGCGCTGTTGCCGGGGAGTGAAGCGCTATTGGGAAGTGGACTTGATAAAGGAAGCTTCTGTTGTAAGTGTTGTTTTTATTACTCTCTACTGCTTTATTACGCTATGTTTGGGTCTCCTTTTGAGTCCTTATTTGCGGGCACTGCTGCAACTGCTAGGGTAGTAAGTGACCCACTGCCTGATAATTTGGATCCTTATAAAATACCTATAAAGATTATTAAGCATGTTAGGAATAACTGCTATTCAGGTGATGGAACTGTCCATCCTGGTGATCATTTGCTCTTTTTACATGAATTATGCGAGTTGTTCAAGTGTGAAGGTATTACAATGAACCATGTGAAGAGGAAATTATTCTCTATATCATTGACAGGCGGAGCTGTTGAATGGTTCAAACTGCTAAAAAATAGCCAGACTATTGGACGGGAGGAAATTGTGCCTCTCTTTTATTCTAAATTCTATCCTCCCAGTAAAATTCATAGAGATCGGAATTATATATATAATTTTTGGCCTCATGACGGAGAGAGTATTGCCCAAGCATGGGGGAGATTGAAGTTACTAATGCTGAAATGCCCCATTCATGAGCTCCCTAGTAGTATTGTTATTAATAATTTCTATGCAAGGCTTTCTCTTCATGATAAGGATTTATTGGATGCTTCTTGTTCTGGATCATTTACACGTATCAAAGATGAAGCTAAATGGGATCTTCTTGACCGTATTCAATAAAACAATGAAGGATGGGAGAATGACAAAGGTAGAAAGTCAGGTATAAATTATGACTATGAATGCATTAAAACTTTTATGGCATCCGATGATTTTCATAATGTTAGTATTGTTTATGGTCTTGATTCTCAAGTTGTTGCAAACTTATATAAGGCTTTTGCTTCCTATTTTGATATTCCAAAAAAGGAATGGGACAAGTACCATTCACCTTATAAACATACTGTTAGTTGCGTTCCTGCTAGAGATATAGAAGTTCACACTGTTGATTCTACTGTGCCTGAACCTTATATTGAGAAAATGCCTTTCCCTACTAAGGTAAAAGAACATTCTATGTTATCTAGTGTGGTTAATAAAAGTGCAAGGAAACCTGTAGAACCCGAGGAACAAATAACTGTAGAACCTACAGTATCAATAGTAAAAGACCTTGTTTCTGAAAATGTTGAAGAGGGACACATCATATTTTGTGAAGATGCTTCTAATATTGTCTCTCATCCTGGTAAATCTAGGAAACCTAGTGTTCCTGTGCTATCTATTAGGATAGGTGATCATTGCTATTATGGTTTGTGTGATATTGGTGCTAGTTCTAGTGCTATTCCTTATGAACTTTATAAATAAACCATGCATGAAATTGGTTCTTGTGAACTTGAAGACATTGATGTGATTATTCAACTTACTAATAGGGAAACTATTTATCCAATTGGTATTGTTAGAGATGTGGAGGTTTTATGTGGTAAAACTAAGTATCCTTCTAATTTTCTAGTATTAGGCACTTCTGCTAGTGATACTTGTCCTGTTATATTTTGTAGACCTTTCTTAAACACTTGTGGTGCTGTTATAGATTGTAAAAAGGAGAAAATCCTTACAAAGTTTGATGGACAATCTTATGAATTTAATTTCTCCAAATTTGCTAAAGCACCTTATGAAGCTGAATTACCTAATGAGAATTATAGAGTTGAACAATTAGCTTCTATTGCTCATGCTCCTAACAATCCTTTGCAGCAATACATGGAAGACCACGTAAGTGATGTATTTATGGAAGAAAGGAATGAAATTGACGAGATTTTCCTACATCAGCCAGCGATGCTGAAACATAATTTACCGGTGGAAGACTTGGGTACCACTTTGCAACCCAAGGAGGATCTTGTTTTTGATTTAAAACCCTTGCCTGGCAATCTTAAATATGCTCATATTGATGATAAGAAATTATATCCTGTTATTATTACTTCTAAACTTTCTGGTAAAGAAGAGGAGAGATTATTGCGAATATTGAAGAAACACAGAGGTGCTATTGGTTATACTCTTGATGATTTGAAGGGGATTTCTCCTACTATATGTCAGCATGCTATTAATATTGAACCTGATGCAAAGCCAGTTGTTGAGCATCAATGTCGTTTAAATCCTAAGATGAAGGATGTCGTCAGAAAGGAGGTATTAAAACTCCTTGATGCTGGCATTATTTATCCTATTGCTGATAGTAGATGGGTTAGCCATGTGCATTGTGTCCCTAAGAAAGGAGGGATGACTGTTGTGCCAAATGAAAATAATGAACTTATTCCTCAAAGAGTAGTGGTTGGTTATAGGATGTGCATTGATTTTAGGAAAGTTAATAAAGTTACTAAGAAAGATCATTATGCTTTGCCTTTTATTGATCAAATGTTAGCGAGGTTGTCTAAGAAAACTCATTTCTGCTTTCTTGATGGTTACTCTGGGTTCTCTTAAATTGCTGTTAGAAAGCCTGATCAAGAGAAAACAATTTTCACTTGTCCTTTTGGAACCTATGCTTATAGACGTATGCCTTTTGGTTTATGTAATGCTCCCGCTACTTTTCAAAGATGCATGTCTTCTATCTTTCATGGTTTTTGTGAAGAAATTGTGGAAGTCTTCATGGACGATTTCTCCGTCTACGGAACTTCTTTTGATAATTGTTTGCAGAATCTTGATAAAGTTTTGCAGAGATGTGAGGAGACTAATCTTGTTCTTAATTCGGAGAAATGCCATTTTATGGTTAATGAAGGAATTGTTCTTGGACATAAAATTTCTGAAAGAGGTATTGAAGTTTATAGAGCTAAAGTTGAAGCTATTGAGAAAATGCCCTGTCCTAGGGATGTCAAAGGTATTCGTAGTATTCTTGGTCATGTTGGTTTCTATAGAAGGTTTATTAAAGATTTCTCTAAAATATCAAAGCCTCTTACTAATCTTCTTCAAAAGGATGTACCTTTTGTTTTTTATGAAGATTGTAAATAAGCTTTTGACGTTTTAAAGAAGGCTTTAATATCTGCCCCTATTGTTCAACCCCCTATTTGGAATTTACCGTTTGAAATTATGTCTGATGCTAGTGATTATGTTGTAGGTGTTGTTCTTGGACAACGGATAGATAAGAAGGTAAATGTTATTCATTATGCTAGTAAAACTCTTGATGCTGCTCAAAAGAATTATGTTGTAGCCGTAGTTTTTGCTTGTGATAAATTTAGGCAGTATATTGTTGATTCTAACGTTACTATTCATACTGATCATGCTGCTATTAAGTACCTTATGGAAAAGAAAGAAGCTAAGCCTAGGCTTATTAGATGGGTGCTTCTTTTACAAGAATTTGATTTACACATTATGGATAGGAAGGGTGCTGAAAATCCTGTTGCCGATAATTTGTCTAGATTAGAAAATATCTCTAATGACCCTATTCCTATTAATGATAGTTTTCCTAATGAGCAGTTAGCTACAATAAAAGTGAGCTCTCAAGAGAGTCCATGGTATGTTGATTATGCTAACTTTATTGTTTCGAAGTATTTTCCTCCTACCTTTACAACTCAGCAAAGAAGAAAATACTTCTATGATGTGAGGCATTATTTTTGGGATGACCCACACTTATATAAAGAAGGTGTTGATGGTATTATGCGAAGATGTGTTCATGAGAATGAACAACGAGAGATGTTGAGAAAATGTCATAGTAGTGCTTATGGAGGACATCACGCTGGAGATAGAACTGCACATAAAGTTCTACAATCAAGTTTTTATTGGCCTAGTCTCTTTAAAGATGCTAGAAAGTATGTTTTATCTTGCGATCAATGTCAAAGGGTTGGAAATATTTCTAGACGTAATGAAATGCCTATGAATTATTCTCTTGTTATTGAATTGTTTGATTGTTGGGTATTTGACTTTATGGGTCCTTTCCCTCCTTCAAAAGGCTACACTCATATTCTTGTTGTTGTTGATTATGTTACTAAATGGGTAGAATCTATACCTACTAAAAGTGCTGATGTTGAAACCTCATTAAAAATGCTTAAAGACATTATTTTCCTTAGGTTTGGTGTGCCTAAATATCTTATGACTGATGGGGGTTCTCATTTTATTCATGGTGGTTTTAGAAAAACTCTTGTTAAATATGATGTTAATCATAGAATTGCCTTACCCTATCATCCTCAAATTAGTGGGCAAGTAGAATTATCAAATAGAGAAATCAAATCTATCTTGCAAAAGAATGTTTACAAATCTAGAAAAAATTGGGCTAAGAAATTAAATGATGCTCTGTGGGCTTATAGAACTGCTTACAAAAATCCCATGGGCATGTCTCCTTATAAGATGGTTTATGGAAAGGCTTATCACTTGCCCCTAGAATTAGAACACAAAGCTTACTGGGCAGTGAGAGAGCTAAATAGAGATTTTAAACTAGCTGGTGAAAAAAGGTTGCTTGATTTAAGCTCTTTAGATGAATGGAGGAGTGAAGCATATGAAAATGCTAAGCTCTTCAAAGAGAAAGTTAAAAGGTGGCACGATAAGAGAATTATTAAAAGAGAATTTCATGTTGGTGAGAAAGTGCTATTGTATAGGTCTCGTATTAGATTTTTTGCAGGAAAATTACTCTCGAGATGGGAAGGACCTTTTGTTATCAAAGAGGTATATCGTTCGGGGGCAATTAAAATTGTTTCCCTTGAAGACAACTCCTCACAAGTGGTGAATGGCCAAAGACTCAAGCATTATATTTCTGGAGATCCTTATAATGAAAATTTTGATTGTATTCGAGCCATGATCCCGGAGGAATTTATTAAGAAGCATATTTCAGAAACTACAGAGTCAGTTTTCGAATAGCTATCAGTTTTGGTAAGTAAACTTTCACGAAACATCTTCCAACTATTATTTTTACTGCTTTTGGAAAATATGAAAAAATTTGAGCCGGAAACGAGGCGGAGAAGGAGCCCGGAGGCTCCACACCATGGAGTGGCGCGGGCCCACCCCTAGTCGCGCCAACCCATGGAGTGGGCGGCCAGGAGCCCCTCTCCGACTCGTTTTTGAACTGGACTTTCCTTTCATTATGAAACTTTTTGCTATATAATCCCCCGGACCCCCTGAGGTCCATATATTGTTTTCTCGTCGTCTTTCTGTTTTGGGCTATTTCTGGCAAATTACATCTTCAGATCTAGAGCAACAATGTCCTCTCCTGGATCTCGCAAAGACAGTTTCTTTGACAACATCGTCAACCCGTACATGAATGAGTTGAAGATGCATCCCAAGGAATTGCTGCTCAAGGATGGGAAGGTGCAGATTGAAGATGTTCGGGGCCCTAGAAGAAAAGGCAGTCTGGAAGCTAGAATTGAAGAACTGGAGCAAGAAGTTTTTAGGTACAAGAAGATGGCGGAGCGTGAAGTTGAGATCATTGAGAGGATAAAGACAAAACAGATTGCTAAATACAAGAGGGAGAATTTGAAGATTTGGGAGGAGATTTTCTCACTCACCAAGTGCACCAATGATTTTCAAGCACAACTCTATGATGTGTAGAACCAGAACTGTGAGTATGAGAACAGGTTTAAACGTATAAGTTCTGCTGCTAGTTTCAGGATGTTGGAGACCAGGACATCATTTGTGGATGGAGAGCCTTTACCTTGGAAGACCGAGGATGAGAAGGATTCACCACCACCACCGAAGAATTGATTCCTCATTGGTTTTGGCATCCCCTCGGCTTGTTCCAAGCTTGGGGGAGTGTCGCGGTATCACATCACTATCTTTTTTTTTTACTTTTTCAGTAGAGTCATATCATGAGTAAAGAAGTTATCAGGATGGTTTGCAGTATGGAAGTATCTCTCCTTAGTTGGTTATTATTGTATCCGTTGGTGTGAGTTGCCAGTTTGAAATATTAATGAGAAGTTTTCATCATTTACTTTCTGTGCACATTATTTTAGTTTTAAATTTCTGTCATATGGTTGAGCTTGTTGTTAGTATTATGTATCACTCTGGAGATCATCAAGTTAATCTAGTTCGTTTTGGCAAACTTAGCTTGGGTCAATAGAAATAATAATTTGAGGTGCTAGCATAAGAAAGAGAAATTTTCCTATTAGCTCATAAACTTAGTATTCACAAGTTAAGATCGCTTGGAATTTCAATTAAGATTGTGTGAATGGTTTCATCATATGTATATTTGTTTGTTTTCCCTCAACTCTTATGCTTGCTACCCAGCCTTGCTAGCCAAAAACCCTGTACTGAGTATGAGCTCTACTCGTGCATCCAAACCCTGAACCAAAACCTTGCCATTTGTGTCCACCATACCTTCCTACATGTGGTATGTCACCGCCACTCCAAGTAAATTGCTCATGTGCTACCTTTAAAACTTTCAAATTATCCCTGATTTGTGTTCCTATTTTAGCTCATGAGGATGCAAATAGAGAATCTTTATATCACTTGTTGATTGGACTCACACACCTGGACTAGTGGCTTCATCCGCTTATCCAAATGCTAAAAGAGCTGGCAGCGGGGTGCGCAGCCCCAAATTAATACAAACAAATTCTCTTCACTATTTTTGCCCATGATTTATCAGTCAAAGCATAATTGTGTAAACAAAAGAGAAAGAGGGATGACCTTCTATACCAGTTGCGTCCTTCTATGGGAGCCGCTCTTGTGAGTGTAGTTGGCTTGTGATGTACTGTATTTTCTGTTTGCCATTCGTTGACATAAACATACAACTCTCAAAATTTAGACACTCCTCCACGGTTTATGATTGTTGGGAGGCACCCGAGGATTCGGTTAGCCATGGTTTGTGTAAGATGGATGGGAGGACTGTCATGCATTTTATACCTCTGTTTATTAAAATAAAAAGCTCTAGCACATGAGTGGTCAATGCTTCCCTCTGCGAAGTGCCGTTCTTTTACATTTATATTGAGTCAGTAAACCCATTATTTTCTGTCTCCAGCAAGCATTTGAGTTGTTGTGATCTCATCATCTATATGTTGATTTATTCAATCATGCTTTTTATCCTTCTTTGTTTAGAACATGCTTTATTATCTGGATGAATATTACTTTGAAAGCTATGAATCACTGTAAAAGAGTTGTATAATTAAACATGTTAAGCTCTACAACATAAACCTTGTTATAAAGACTTCACCTAAGATAATTATGATTTCATTAAGTGTTCTCTGACCAAGAACGAAGTTTGCCATCACCAATTTTGATTCTCTCTTTTGCATCTTTGTTTGTGGCTCCCTTTACTCGCTTCAAGTGTCGTGGTGATGAGAAGACAGATGCCATAGGGTGGCTAAAGTTTGGGGCCAATGGACGTTGTAGGTATTCGGGGAGGGATCGCACGTCCCGTAGACGTGCTCAGAAACAGTGCAAACACCAAGATCTACCCAGGTTCGGGGCCCTCGTGTGGAGGTAACACCCCTACTCCTGTCTACCTCTCTGTATATAGCTCAACCGGGTAGCCACAGTACAATTTCTACTCTCAGCCGGGTAGCCAACTGCTAGGTCTCACTCTGTGTAGCACTAAGACTCGTAATAAATGCTCTCTGGTCCAACGTCCCTCGCGCAGGTGGGGGCTGGCCACCTTATATACTGGTGGCCAGCGAGTAAACTACCATTAAAAGGACTTGAAGTGACAACACCACTGTGCAGAACGTCGCACGCCTCTGTGTTTCCGCTGACGCCGTGCCGAAAGTCACCGCGCCGTCCGCCTGACATGTCTTGTCCACCCTGTCAGGCCCTTTGGGTAGGTCGCTGACATGTCCTGTCTCCCTTGTCAGTGACAGGACTTGGCAGGCACCTACCCTCACTGTTCCCACGCCTCAACACAGATAATCATGCTCCTAGTAAGTTGAACCGCACGCATGTACGGCTGCGGGATGCGCGGGACCTCCCACAACGGCTCCATTGACTTTGTGCCCGAGTAGGATAGCTTCACATCTACTCGGACCACATGAGTTCTACCCGTTCGATCTAGAACTTCGCTTCTATCTTCTCTTGGCCTTCAGTACATATCACCGAGTAGCGTCCACCGGATACCGGATACCCGGGTAGCCGCCTACCCGGCAAACCGTACACTGAACACGGTTTTACCACCAGTATTTCCCCTACTCGGGGGTAGCCCCCCGACATTAGTCCCCGAAGTTGGTAGAGTCCGGCGAATTTGTTCGTTGGGCCCTGCCAGCTAAACCAAATTGCCTCTATGAAGAAGTGTGGCCGAGTTGCTCCTCAACTCGGATGCCCATAATCTCTTCTCGAACTTTTCTTATCATGGCCTTTGGAGTTTTCTTCTCGGCACCGAATAGACCATATGATGCTGGGTTCCACCGAGAACCCAATACTTAGTAAAAAAATTCGCAGTTTGCCGCTCAAACCAGAGCGGCTCTATCTTCTCGTGTCCAGGGCGCACACGTGTCACGCAGCCGTACTCCCGACGCCTCAGTTCTGGCGTTACTGCGTGGCACGCGTCCATCACTGCGCCTGGGCCCACTACCCGTCGTGTCACCTCGAGCGTGTACTCGCGAGCCCACGACGCACGTCGTGGGATTAACTGCGCCTGTTACGCGTGCATTTCGTGATGTGTGTGTTTCTAACGGGCAGTTAATCCCCACTTCGCACGATTTCGGCCACGATTGATCCCAACTGGTACCTGCAGCTGCGGCGAGATAAATACCCCCGCGCCGCCCTTCGCACTCTCTTCCTTGCACTTTCCCCCACCTTGCGCCTTCATCCTCGCCTTCGCCTTCGCCTCCGCAGCAGAACACAGCACCGCCGCGAGCTCGCAGCGCACCGCCGTGCCGCTCGCAGAGGGAGAGAGAGAACACTGCCGTGTGCCTCCGCCTCCGGCCTTCGACTCCATCCTCGACGCGCCCGCCTCTCCATTGATAGACCGCCATGGAGATCCAGAACGTTGCCGGAGACCAGCACGAGGAGGAGGTGGCGCCAGAGCGTGCCGGTTGGGAGGGCTCTGATATCCCGGCGGCGGACTGCCAGTGGCTGGTCAATACGCGCCGTGTCCCTCCCGGCGTCATCAGCCGCCCTCCCGGAAGAGAGCTCGTCCCCGCTCCCAAACCCGGTGAGTATGTGGTCTTCCTTTCCCACTTCAAGCATGGATTTTGACTCCCTATTTCCAAATTCATGCATAATTTCCTCCGCCATTTTGGCCTTCAACCTCACCACCTACCCGCCAATGCAATCGTTATGCTCTCCACCCATGCCGCAGTCTGTGAGGCCTTCCTGGGTGTTTGTCCCACTATCCATACCTAGGCCAAATTCTTTTTATTCCGCCAGCAGAGTGTCCCCAACCCTTCCAATCCTACTGCCCCGAAGGTGATGACCCAGACGGGTAGCGCAATGATACTCAAGCATTCAACTAGACACCACCCGCGGGTACTCGGCCTGGAGACCTGCCGCAAGTGGCAAAGGGGTTTTCTGTACGTGAAGAACGCCCCTGCCGCAGAAGGAGAAGAAGTTGTGGACAGGATCAAACTCCCCGAGTTCCGGAATGCTCCTCCCGTGGGACAGAATTGGGGTTACAATCCCAAGAAAACGGTGAGGGATGCCGTCCAGTGTGACGAACGCCTGCAGTAGCTGCTGGAGGAAGGACTCCTCCAAGATGACCAGGTGGCCTGCTGGGTGGAGCGCTGGGTACTCCCGCTCCAACACCGGGTACACAAGATGTGTTATATGGGCGGCCCCCGCGACTTCACCCGGACGACCACCTTAGAGCTTTCCAAAGCGGAGGTGGCGATCTGGACCAAGTCCATTCTCCGGACGACCCTCACCGACAACTGGTTCTACGGCTTTGTGCCGTATAGCCGCACCAAGCACATCCCTCAGGTTAGTTTTCCCCTCTGTACCCTTGCTGATCTCAGTACCTTGCTTCTTAGCCTTATACCTAGTAGAAATTGTCTTAGTCTTTTATCCACATCATGCTTTATGTTTGCATCCCACACCCGGTAGGGCTCCTCTGTTAGAATTTTCTCTTAATATGCTTTATGTTGGCACTCTATTCAGTGTAGATCTTTCACCAGTATACTTGCTTAGGACTCAGCCGCAAACACTCTCTGTTCGCTTGTCGGGCCGAGTAGAGCTTCTGCTTGCGTTCCTCTTCTAGGACTTAGCATTATGTGCTTTGTGTTTGCATGCTCGCCCGAGTAGAAAACCTACTTGGTTATCTCTTCTAGGCCTTTAGCATTGTGTGCTTTACGTTTGCACGCTAGACCGGGTAAAATATTCACTCATTTATCTCTGCTTAGCGTGCTTTATGTTTGCACTTTCAGCACATCGCTCGCCAAAAACTGGAAGACAACGCCATCTTCGAGAGGAACTGGAAGCCGGACCAGACCGAGGATGACGCAACAGCGTATGACATCTAGGATACGCTCTGTATCCCCCGTGCCGGTCAGGATGGTAAGTCCCGAGACTACGCCTCTATTTGGGACTGGTCGGATGATGAATAAGGTGACCGAATTCACCCGCTTGCTTGCTTGCAGCGCACCCTGACTTTCTCTTTTCTCATTTTGATCTTTGCTTCTTTCAATCACAGAAGAACCAGAACTGGAAGAGGGGGAGGAACCACTCGACGTGGCTCCTGTTTCTGTGGACGCCCCCACCGAGACCAGGAAGAGGACGGGTAGCGGGGCACTGGATCCCCCTGCCAAGAGGATAAGGAAGAAGGCAGGCAACAAGCAGACTGCCATGCGCAAGAAGCGCCCAACTGTTGACGGGTAAGAGCTTCTGAGTTGAACTCATTATTTGCCTTTCACAATTGTCAGCATGGCCGTGGCCTCCTCCAGCAGCACCCTAGCTGGCAAGCTGTTTTGCCTGCGCAAAACTGCTGAAGATCTTGAACAGACCTACGTGGTAAGTGCCTTTCCTCTTTTGATTTTTTCGAGTTTCTTTCCGAGTTGCCAGCTTTCTTCTTTACTTCTTTTCTTCTATACATTACCCAGTCCCCGAGATTCGGGCTGAGTAGGTAAAGCTCAACCGAGTTGCCATCTACTCGGGCCAAATCTTCCAAAATTACAAAATTCCCTTCTTCCCTGCAGGATAGCACTGAGGCCCGGACCAAGGTTTTCCGCTAGCTCCTGTGGTCGCACCGATCTATCAGAGATAGGAACCGGGTGCTGGAGTTTGAGAAGAGCGAGAGGGATGCTCTGGAGAAGAATGCCATGGAAAATACCATCAAGATGTCCGCTGTCGAAAGTAAGCATCTAGCATTTCGGTTTGTGCGTTTTTGCTTACACCCGTTTTCTGCTTTTTTGCTCAATCATTATCTTCTCTACAGGTGAGCTCAAGGCGCTCGTTGAGAGGCACCAAGATTGCGAGGTCATGGCTGCATCAGCGCAGAGCAAAATTTCCTCCTTGGAAGGTGAACACATCCTTCTCTTTTCTTCACTTATTTTTTGTTGCTTCTTCACTTTTCTAACTTGCGGCTCTCCTCGCAGAAGAGTACAAAACCTTCCGAGAGAAACACCAGGAGTGCCTCACTCTGGCTGAAGCGCACCATCAAGTGCAGGTCCGAGAAGCCCAACTGCAAAAGGAGCTGGATGCCGAGAGGGCGGAATTTGAGAAGCTCCAACTTGAACTTACCGATGCACTCAAGACTGCGATCACTGATGTGGATGAGAAGGTAGCAGTGAGTAATCGGGTTTCCGAAGAGAAGAGGGAGCTCGAGAGGGAGATCAACTCTCTGAAACAGAGAAATCAAGCTCTCGAGGGCATGCTCAACGATTCGCGCCGTGAACAAGACCGGCAAATCCGACTTGCTGACGACTGGAGGTCACGACTAGGGGCCCTCGTCTTGGAACTGAGCTGTAAGTTCTCACTATCCTTCATTATACTCGGTCTTTGCTTTTTTGATTTCTTTTACTTGGTTTTTCTTCTTCTCGGTTCTCTTCTCTGACTCAAACTAGCATGCCCTGACCCAGATACCTTCCCGGACCTCCATGAAGCCGCTGAGTCTGCTGTGGAGAAAGCCAGAAGGGCCAGGGTAGCATCTGATCTTGATACAGATCAGTCCGCCAGCATCGACGATCATATTCTGAACATCAAGACCCGGGTGACAGCCCTCAAAGGTCTGGGCACATCCATGGTATCCACTACCATGAATTTGCACAAATTATTCTGGCCAGAGCGCCAAGTTCCGGATACGATCAACGAGATGGCACCCAACTTGGACCATGTTAAGGAAGAATTAAAGAAGTGGCGTGCCTCTGCAGCCCGGGCTAGAGCTGATGAAGCCCTGCACTTCATATTATTTTGGTATGAAAACCTTGATCTTGACAGGATTGGCTCCCTCAGGAACGGCTCGAAGTGGACTGGTCGGGATGAGTGTGTCCTGCGCTGAAAAGAAGTGGCCTACGAGCTTGCCTCCTATGCTGAAACCAACCAGTATATTGACGGCCCCACCGAGCCGGATACTGACGTTGAAGAAGATGACGAGGAGGAGGAAGAAGCCGAGGGCGAAGGAGATGCTGGCGAAGACATCCACTTGAAGGACGAAGAGGCCAAGTACGAGGAGGCAGCGCACGAGGAAGATGAAGATGAAGGGACCGAGCATCACAACACCGCGGAGGAGTCCGGGATGGAGACTGACCCGGAAATCGTCAAGCCCGTAGCTGGCTCGGACGAGGCCCGAGTTGAGTCGCAGCCCGCCGCACAGGAGCAGATTGTCACCACCGAGATGGTGATCGACGATCCCGCTCCCGAGTTGGGCACGACCGGGGCCTCAACCGAGTACATCACCTCCGAGCTCTACCCTCTTCCCAGCGAATCCGCTGCTCAAGCCACCAACTCTGCATCCGAGCCAGCTTCCGCTACTCCAACTTCATCTACACCCGAGCCTGTTTCCACAACCGAGCCCGTGGCGCCTACCAGCACCGAGGCGGACACTACCTCATCCACTATAGTTTAAATTCCTGCAACTTTTATCCTCAAACACTTATCAGATCTCCGGGATGCCGGGCGCAGATGTAATAAATACGTTTATGGTTCCTCTTGCTACTCAGTGTTAAATGTTTCTTTTAGCAAGACTGGCTCAATGCCGGATTGCGTTGAAATGCAAGTCCCCGAGTTGCTTTTTTCATTCACTTAGTTCTTTTGTCTTTGCTCTTACCTGCCACTTGTGGATTTTTTGGTAGTCGAGTCACAAGATTTCAAAAACCAAGTTTCGGATACTTAACCACTTAAAAATTTGCATGTTAACACTGCCCACCACTTAGCCGAAAAGAGAACAGAGAAGTAAAAACACCCTACTCGGTTGTTGTGCTCTTCTTTCCTTAGTAGTTATTTCATGTGTTCATTGACCTTTGGCTTGTTATCTTGCTTGCCATGAAGCCGGGTTGCGGATAGCAAAAGAGTCGAAGAGTTGGCCCGTGGGTTTAAACACACTACTTAATGTACGCGTGAAATTTTGAGTAGAAGAACCGAGTAGGCAAAGGAAATAAAGTAAATGACATAGAGCAAGTTTAGCATAGGCAGTCCCCGAGTTCGAATTCGGAGTGCCAACTTGAATATAACTCGGTTAAGAAGATACATACAATGTTTTCTCATGAATGAAAATGTCGGAGTAGAGCTACATTCCAGGGGTATTTGGATTCCTCTCCGGGTTTATCCGCCCTGTTCTTCGGTGGTGCCTGTGCATCGATGAGATAATAGGCATCATTGTGCAGAGCCTTGCTCACAATGAAAGGCCCTTCCCATGGAGGGGATAGCTTGTGCATCCCGGCCGTGCGCGGCACGAGCCTAAGGACCATGTCTCCTTCTCGGAAAACCCTTGGGCTCACTTTCCGGCTATGATATCTCCTCAGATTTTGTTGATATACAGCTGAGCGGGACAGAGTTAACTCTCTTGCTTCCTCAAGCAGGTCCACATCATCTTCTCGGGCTTCTCTTGCCTATGCCTCAGTATAGAGGGTTACTCTGGGTGAGTCATGATCAAGGTCAGTGGGCAACACGGCCTCAGCTCCATATACCAGGAAGAATGGTGTGTATCCGGTTGATCGGTTAGGGGTAGTCCTTAGACTCCACAACACCGCCGGCAACTCGTCCAGCCAATAACCAGGGGTTCGCTGTAATGGCTCAATTAGCCTTGGCTTTATTCCGGATAGGACCATGCCATTTTCTCTTTCAACTTGCCCATTGGAAGCCGGATGGGCGACTGACGCAACGTCTAGTCGGATCCGCTTCTCTTTGCAGAACCTGGCGAAGGCTCCCTCAGCAAAATTTGTTCCATTGTCCGTGATGATTCCATGCGGGTAGCCGTATCTCAGGATGATATCTTTCAGAAAGCTCACAGCTGTGTTTCCATCACACTTCCGAATAGGCTTCACTTCAATCCACTTGGTGAATTTGTCCACCATGACCAAGATGTGAGTCATGTTGCCTCTAGCTGGCTTGAAAGGGCCCACCATATCCAAGCACCATATTGCAAAGGGCCAAGTGATAGGGATGGTCTTCAACTCGGAAGCTGGCATGTGAATCTTGCTTGCATATCTTTGGCACCGATTGCACTTTCTCACTAGATCTTCTGCTTGCTGCAAGGCAGTGAGCCAAAAGAATCCATGCCGGAACGCCTTCTTGACCAAAGCCCGAGATGAGGCATGATGCCCACACTCTTCTTGATGTATTTCTCTCAGGATCTCTTCTCCTTCTTCTGGTTCAACACAGCGTTGCAGCACGCCAGTAGGGCTTCTCTTGTGCAGCTCTTTGTTGATGATGGTATATCCATTAGATCTTCTCTATATTTGCCTGGCTGTGACCTCGTCGCTCGGCAATATGCCATCCATTAGAAAGGATAATATGGTCAGAGCCCAACTCGGTGTCTCCCGTATGGGAAACACTGTTTCGTCCACTTCCATTGGATCAACTTTCATGACTTGCTCCGAGTTGGAGACGAGTCCCCCAGTACTGAGAAATAATCCCCTCGGTGAATGTGACAGTCCCCGGGTTTGCAGAGGCAGTCCCCGGGTTGGATGGAGCAGTCCCCGGGTTCTCTTTTGAGCCTTCCCAATCGATCTCCATAGGAACAGTTTCTGAGTCCAGCAGACCTGGAATGTATATTGACTCCAAGTTGGGAGATGGCTTGATGGATGGCTTCCTCAAATGCTCCAAGGCAATCCCAGAAACCGATAGGATGCCATGTTGGCATCCAAGGCATCCCAAGTCCCCGAGACTTGTTGAACTACCAGGTCTGAATCACCTTAGCAAACAATACGCCGAACTACAATCTCCTTGGATACTCTCAGGCCGTGTACCAGTGCTTCATACTCGGCTACATTATTGGATGCCGAGAAGTGGATCTGAAGCACATATCTGAGTTGATCTCGCTTGGGCGAGGTGAGCATCACGGCAGCACTGAGCCCTTCTTTTACTTTGGAGCCATCAAAATGCATCTTCCAAAAATTGGTTTCCGGCAAGGGGGGCTCATACTCCATCTCGGCCCAATCCACTAAGAAATCCGCCAGGTTTTGTGACTTGATTGCTTCTCTTCTCGCGTACAAAGGGGTGTACGCGGCCAGCTCAATCGCCTACTTGGCAACTCGGCCACTCGCATCCTTGTTGCCCATGATCGCCGAGATGGGAGAGGTGCTCACCACCGCGATGGGACGCTCTTGGAAATAATTCTTGAGCTTCTTGGCACCCAGATAAACGCCATATGTCATCTTCTGGTAGTGTGGGTAATTCTGCTTGGAGATGGATAACACCTCGCTGAGATAATACACCGGCCTCTACACGGTCCTCTTCTCGTTCCACTACCACCACCACACTGACTACTCGGTTGGTGGCCGCAATGTACAGCAGCATTGGTTCCTTGGGCAAGGGGCTTGCCAGGATGGGAGCGCTACCTAGCATGGTCTTGAGTTCTTTGAAGGCCACATCAGCTTGTGGTGTCCAGACAAACTTGTCACTTTTCTTCATGAGATGATAAAGAGGCAGCGCCTTCTCGCCCATTCTTCCTAGGAAGCGGCTAAGAGAAGCCAGGCATCCGGTAAATTTCTGCGCATCCTTTAGTGATCTCGGCAAAGACATGCTCTCTATAGCTTTTATCTTTGAAGGACTGGCATCAATGCCCCGACTGGATACCAAGAAGCCGAGTAGCTTGCCAGCCGGGACGCCAAATGTGCACTTTGTTGAGTTTAATTTCATCCCGTATTTGCGCAAGCTGGCAAATGTTTCCTCAAGATCTCTTAGTAGAGTGTGTTTTTCTTTCGTTTTGATGACAATGTCATCTACGTGCACCTGCACATCCTTGCCTATCTGGTCATGCAAACACTTTTGCATGCACCTCTGATAAGTAGCCCCGGCATTTCTGAGCCCAAAACACATGACAACATAGCAATAAGCCCCGTACGGGGTAATGAAAGCAGTCTTTATTTGATCGGCCGGGTTCAGAGAAATCTGGTGAAAACCAGAGTAGGCATCAATGAAAGACAAAAGTTCGCACCCGGCAGTGGAATCGATCACCTGATCTATGCGGAGTAGCGGGAACGGGTTCTTGGGGCAGGCCTTGTTCAAGTCGGTGTAGTCCACGCACATGCGCCAGGCTATAGCGGCCTTGGGATCTTCCTTCTTCTTCTCCACCATGACCGGATTGGCCAACCAATCCGGATGCAGCACCTCCATGATAAATCCACTTGTCAGCAGCTTTGTGATCTCGTCACCAATAGCTTTCCTTCTCTCAGCCGCAAAGCGGCGCATTGCTTGCTTAACCGGCTTGGCTTCAGGGCGCACATGCAACGTGTGCTCAACCAATTCCCTCGAGACACCCGGCAAGTATGATTGGACCATGCGAAGACATCACGATTCTCACGGAGGAAGTGGATGAGCTCGCTTTCCTATTTCTCCTCCAACCCGGCACCAATGATGGCCACACACTCCGAGAACTCGGGGTAAATCTGCACTTTCTTCGTCTCCTGGGAGGCCTGGAAGGTAGCCCCATACTGAGAGCTCGGCATGCCAGGCATACCGACTTGAGCTGCTTGGGCCATAGCCACCACCTCGTGTATCTTCTTCTTCTCGGCAGCAATGACCATGGACTCGGCAAGCCGAGATCTAGCAGATGCACACTCCAAAGAGCGCTTGTAATCACCCGAGATGGTGATGATGCCGTTGGGACCAGGGATCTTCATCTTCAGGTAGGCCGCATGAGTAGACGCCATGAACTTGGTCAGAGCAGGCCTGCCGAGTAGAGCATGATAAGGGCTCTGAAGATCAACCACCTCAAACTGCAGACACTCGGTCCGGCAGTTCTCCCTGGTGCTGAAAAGCACATCCATCCACATGCAGCTGATTGGAGCACAAGATACTCCCGGCACAATGCCGTGGAATGTAGTCCGACTGGGTAGCAGCATGTTCTCGGCAAGGCCAAGCTTCTCCATGGTATCTCGGTACATGATGTTGATGTTGCTCCCGTTGTTGATCAGCACCTTTCTGAACTTCACGTTCTTCTTGGTCCCAAAGAAAGTGGGGTCCACTACCAGGGCATACGTACCCGGGTTGGGCATAATCTTGGGATGATCTGCTCTGGACCAGACTATCTCCTGGTCGCACCACTCCATGTAGTGAGGCACAGATGGCATCACGACATTTACTTCCATCGCGCGCCTGCGCTGAAACTGCTTGTCATTCGGCTCAGTGGTGAACACCATGTAGCTCTTGTGGTGCTCCTGGTACTGGTTCTGGTCCCCAGCACCACCATCATTGTTGTTGTTCTTGTTGGCATTGTTGTTATTGCGGTTGTTGTTGCGGGTGTAGTAGTTGTTGTGGCGGTTGTTGTTGTTGAAGTTGCGGTTGTAGTTGTTGTTTTTGTTGTTCCGGTTGGCTCCCTGAGCCACTTGTCTCACGTTCTCCCTCCTCTGGTTCTCGGCTGGCCTGGAGCAGCTGCCCGGATAGGCTGCACATTGGAGCCTGAGAGCGGAAGAGGAGGTGGAGGAGGCAACTGACCGAAAGCCTCTCTCTTGATCCTGTCCCACCAGCTGCACTGCCGGGTAGTGTGATTGGCCGGCCTACTCGGATGCCGAGTATGGAAGCTACACGGTCCATCCTTCATGTTCTCAAAGATAAACCTGGCAGGGTCTCTGGATTCCTGGGGAGCATTGGGCTGCTGAGGAGCATTGTACTGCTTCTTGAAGTTCTGGCCCTGATTCTGGTTTTGCCCGTATTGGGTTCCAGCAGTTTTTTGCCTTTGGTTGCTCCCGGCAGCACCCTGATCCTGAGTAACAGTAGCTACATGGTCAGACCCGTAGCGGATATCCTGATGGTCTTCTCTTCTCTTGTTGCCGAAATCCTGGCGGTCATGGCGCCGATATCCATCATGGTGCTTCCTCTTGGGCTCGAAGGAATCAAGCACAGGCTGAGTAGGGTCACCGAGAGCATACATATCAGCAATTTTGATTGTCTCGGCGAGGGTAGTCGGCATCTCCCTCCGCAGTTTCTGCCACGGCATGCTGCCATGTCGGCAGCCTTGCGCGAACCATGCAATGACCTGTGACTCATTCACACCTTCACAGGTGTTCCTCAGAGTACTCCACCGAGTAAGGTACTCCCGGTCAGTTTCCTCTTCTCTTTGCTTGCACGCCGAGAGCTGTTGCGGCCTGTTTGGCCTCTTGTAGGTGCTGGTGAAGTTGCTGATGAAGGCTTCGGAGAAGTCAAGCCAGCAGTTGATGCTGCCTTTCGGCAAATTATTGAGCCAGATCCGGGCAGGGCCCTCTAGCATCTGGGGCACATACCGAACAGCCCATCTTTTGTTGCCACCTGCAATGTACACGGCAGTCACATAATCATTCGGCCAGTCCTCTGGCTTGGTGCTTCCATCATAGGTCTTGGTCCCTCTAGCCAGCTGGAACTTGGACACGGGTGGCTCCCCTATGATCCTGGGACCCAAACAACCCGGTCCCGGTGGGCCTTTGCTTCTATCTCCTCAGACCGGTAGAGCCGGTCCAGCTTGTATCTTGCATCACTTGGTTCTAGCATTCTTCCTCCCAATCGGGTTGCGAGATCTCTTGGGTCGGCGTACCCGGCACGCTCCATGGCCGAGTACCTGTCGTTGTAGCGGTCTTGAGGCACATGTCCGGGCTGAGCAACCGGGTTGGCCATAGCAGCAACCACATTTGGCTGAGCAACATGTTGGACTAGGTTAGCAACATGATGCCGAGATGGGCCTTCTCGGTTACCCCCTTGCCCCTCTTGATGAACTCTGGCGGCCAGATGGCTAGTACCTGCAGCGTTGTGTTTTTGGCCGGGCTTCCGCACTACAGCGTGCTGTTTTCCGGCGACAGCCGGGTCATACACCTGCATCTGTTTGTTTCTCCCAGAGTTCATACTCTGGGCCCTCTCTCCCCCGGGAAGCGGCGATGAGGCCTGGTCCACGGATCTTGCCCCATGCGAGTGAACAACATGAGACGCACTGCCCCCCAGGTTGGCCTGCCGAAAGGCCTCAATCTGCCTACCCGCTTCCAGAACGAGCTCATTGAGCCGCTCCTACTGCCTGACACGTGCCTCGTCAGTGAGATGCGGAAACTCTGCAGCAACTTCCTCTGCAACCCTAAGTGTTTTTGCAGGAGAACTATATTTCGGCCTACCAGCTATGTTTTGACTGGCAGACTTGCTAGCAGTTCTACCATCTCTAGCTAGCTCAGCGCCTAAGTGGCGATGAATAGTTCCTATCTTGCTAGGATTTCTAGAAATTGGGGTAAAGCCATGCGCCCTATTGTACTCATTTTGGTCCAAGTTAAGCTCAAGCCTAACCTTCTCCAGCTCCTGGGCCTCTCGCAGCAAAGCGAGTTGCTGCTGCTCGAGCTACGCCTTCACCACAGCCGTATCCGCGTCCGTGGCGATAGGCATGTCGAGATGCTCGACACCAGCGCGAGCAGCCGGTATCACCGTTGACGTGGAAGGATCCACGTAGCCCGGCATGTTCCGGGGCATGTCATAGGGCTTGTGACCCCTGGGAGCAGCCGGCTCCTCGATGACTTCAGCCGCAGTGGCTGCGCCCTTCCCGGAGTTGATGACCGCGTCATCATCACCTCCACGCTGCCCACAGAGCAGCCAGCCGGCTTCCCGCGGACACCGAGAACAGCGGGGGGATCGTCAGCGACGCACACCACCTCGGGGTACTCGCGGATGACGGTGGTGGCAACGTACACCAAATGTGCACCGAAGGAAAGGATGGAGCCGCCTGCAGGCAAGGGCCTGCCGCCGAAATCGCCGGCGTTGTTGCTGACGAAGTCGAAGGAGCCGAATCTGTGAACAAGGCCACAAACCACGCGCTCCCCCAATGGAGAAACCGATCCCGTCCAAATATGCACCCAGCTAGCGCCGCTGCTGGCCCCACGGTGGGCACCAACAGTCGTGGTGATGACAAGACATATGCCATAGGGTGGCTAAAGTTTGGGGCCGATGGACGCTGTAGGTATTCGGGGAGGGATCGCACGTCACGTAGACGCGCTCAGAAACACTGCAAACACCAAGATCTACCCAGGTTCGGGGCCCTCGTGTGGAGGTAACACCCCTACTCCTGCCTGCCTCTCTGTATATAGATCAACCGGGTAGCCACAGTACAATTTCTACTCTCAGCCGGGTAGCCAACTGCTAGCTCTCACTCTGTGTAGTACTAAGACTCGTAATAAATGCTCTCTGGTCCAAGGTCCCTCGCGCAGGAGGGGGCTAGCCACCTTATATACTGGTGGCCAGCGAGTAAACTACCATTAAACGTAATCGAAGTGACAACACCACTGTGCAGAACATCGCACGCCTCCGTGTTTTTGCTGACGCCGTGCCAAAAGTCACCGCGCCGTCCGCCTGACATGTCTTGTCCACCCTGTCAGGCCTTAGGGTAGGTCGCTGACATGTCCTAGTCTCCCTTGTCAGTGACAGGACTTGACAGGCGCCTACCCTCACTGTTCCCACGCCTCAGCAAAGATAATCATGCTCCTAGTAAGTTGAACCGCACGCCTGTACGGCTGCGGGATATGCGGGATCTCCCACAACGGCTCCATTGACTTTGTGCCCGAGTAGGATAGCTTCACATCTACTCGGACCACATGAGTTCTACCCGGTCGATACAGAGCTTCGCTTGTATCTTCTCTTGGCCTTCAGTACATATCACCGAGCAGCGTCCACCGGATACCGGATACCCGGGTAGCCGCCTACCCGGCAAATCATACACTGAACACGGTTTACCACCAGTCTTTCCCCTACTCGGGGGTAGGCTCCCGACATCAAGTTAAGTTATATGAGAGGAAGTTGTTGTCTATAATGATTGGTGCATAGATAAATGTGATGCTTCTTGTCCGTATTTTATTTATCGACTCTTCACTCCATAAACCTGTGGTCGTGTTTACTGAGTTCAGTTTTGCTTGGGGACAAGCGAGGTCTAAGCTTGGGGGAGTTGATACGTCCATTTTGTATCACTATTTTATATCATAATTTTCTGTTATTCATTGATATATTTCATGTTATGATGCATCCCTTATGTTATTTTATCTTATTTTGCATGTTTCATAATATTTGGAGAATAAACACCAGGACCAGGAATCTGATGGAAAAATCACCGCCGAGATACCATATTTAAGAAGATCAGAATAAGAGGGACACCGGGGGTGTCCAAGAAGTTCAGAAGAGGAAACAAGCCAGAAGGAGAGCCAGAGGGGGCCACCAGGGGCCCACACCATGAGATGGCGCCCCCCTTGGCCACGCCACCTAGGGGTGTGGCCACCCTGGCCCACCTCTAGGGGGTATTTTTCGCGTGCTTGGCCCCCAGGAAACCCTAAGTCATATACCATCGTCGAAGAATTATCCCGCCGCCGCCTCGGGGCAGAAACCGCACGAGAGAGAAAAGCTCTCTAGCAGGGAGAAATCTTCCAGGGAAATCACCACCATCGCTCCGGGCATCATCAAGATTGTCATCATCATCATCACCACCAGCACCATCATTCTCATCATCCACAGTCATCCCGCTGTAACAATTAGGGGCATCTATCGTTGTTTTGCATTAGATCTCTCTCCCGGTGTGGATTACTTATTAGTAGTTGATGCTTGTGAGATTTATCAGTGTTTGCACTTTATGACCAGATTGTTATCATCCATTATATCACCTCTGATTATGATCCATATGATGTCTCGTGAGTAGTTCGTGTTGTTCTTAAGGAAATGGGAGAAGTCAAGTTGTTAGTAGTGAAGTAATGTTGAATAATATTTAATGTTTTATATTTAAGTTGTGGTGTTATTCTCCTAGTTGTGTCATGTGAACATCGACTTCATGATACTTCACCATTTATGGGCCTAGGGGGGATGCATCGTGTATTTGGCTACTAATTGTGGGGTTGCCGGAGTGACAGAAACCTAAACCCCCGTTAGGAAACCATTACACGAGGGAGTGTAGGATCCCGGAGTTTAAAGTTGTGGTTAGATTTATTTCTTAATTAGTTTCTTGTAGTTGCGGATGCTTGCAAGGGGTATAATCAAAAGTGTGTATTAGTCTTGGATGGGATGGTACATTAGCATAGGTTCACCCACACAACACTTATCAAAACACCTAACATTATTCAGCTGCATGGAACAAAAGCACTTGACAGAAACCTCCTGTGTGTCCTCGAGAACATTTGTTAATCATAAGTAAACTTGCCGCCTTGTCCTTTGCTGAAGAAAAGATTGGGCCACTTGCTGCAATTATTACTACTGCATTTTATTTACTCGCACTTTATTTATCTGCAATATCAAAAACCCTACAAATTTATCTTTCAGTATTTACAGTTATTCCTTCATTGAAACTGCTTGTCAACACCTTATGCTCCTCCTTGGGTTCGACACTCTTATTTATCGAAAGTACTACGATACACCCCCTATACTTGTGGGTCATCAAGCCTATCCGAGCGACTCCTCTCAGCGTGCTACCTCCTGTCATCCGCCAGTCGAGGATCTCCACCGCCTGGAATCTAGACAACCTTGACGATGATGACGAGGATGAGTGAGTTCCGTGTGCTCTCTTTTTTGTCACGAATTTGCTCGACTGCCTTTTCTGATTCTAGCTTTTGCAGCAGTCTTGCGACCATCAGCGCGGATCAGTTCGCTTCTTAGACTCTGTCCGTGAAGAGGAAGGAGGCCGCCGCGGACCCTGCTCCGACTGCAAATCCCACTCGAAGGCTTCCGAGCCCAGCGAAGGCAGTCAATGTTCCGAAGTACGGGAGGCCTAGCTTGGCGGGTGGACGGCCTGGAGATGTCGGGGCGTCAGCGAGCAGGGGGATCTCGGCTAGCACGGCTGATCCCTTGTCCACCGCGCAGGGCAAGGTAAAGTGTTCTCATTTTTCTTCCGTCTTGTCTTGCTCTTTTTCTTTTATCGGGTGCACGACAGTGCTCCCGATGGGAGTGGCCCCCGAGTCTATAGTCAATTGCTTGCAGTTGGCTATGGACTCAAGTCGAGACTTTCTTTTCTAGTATGTTTCTTGGTTTTGGTTTTCATCGGGTGCACGGCAGTGCTCCCGATGGGAGTAGCCCCCGAGGCTATACTCGACTGTGTACAGTCGTGTATAGGCTCAAGTGATATCTCTCTAATTCTGCAAGGAATTTTTGCAGACCGTTCTTGATTCCCTGGCTTCTTTTGGGTGTCGGCTTCTTTCGCCTGAGGCGGATTATGCTTCTCTTCGGGGAGAGCGCGACCAGCTTGTCCAGGATGGCCTCACCCTACAAAGTAAGCTGCCACACGCCTTTTGCCCTAGTTTTGTTTAGTTCTTGGACACAACTGTTATAGTAATTGCCCTCCGTACTACAGATGAGGTTAGCCGCCTGAAGTCCGAGAAGGCTCAGGCTATCTCTTGGGTGAAGGACCTTGAGAAGGAGCTGGAGTCTACTCGAAAGGAGTTGGAGTCCATGCGCAAGCAATCAGCTGATAGTCTCGCAGGAGCCCAGGATGCCTTGAAGCAGCTGGAGGAGGCGAGTGTGAAGCACGACAGTGATTTTGTCAGCATCCTTCGTCCTTGGGCCCATACTTTGGCCGGTGAGTCATGCTCGAAATTCTTTCGACTGCGGCTCGTCCTTTTCTCCTTCTGACGTTTATCTGTTCCGCCTTTGTTTAGGTGCTATCGGAGTTGGGATGGAGCTACCCGGAGGGATTCGGGTCGACGCCCTCACGGATGCGTGCACTCACCGGCAGGAGCATGGGAATAAGGCTTGCTTCCTCATCCGCGATGATGCCCAAGTGCTGACACAACTGCACCAACGCCTGCTCGTGGATGTGCGAGTTCCTCCAACTCTTGGTGGCCTCCTGCAAGTTTTTCTAGGCGAGGATGATCCCCTTCAGGAGAACTCCCTCGCGCAGACCGAGTGCGGAGCCAAGATGGCTATCCAGTTTGCCCTGGCGCACGACGTCTCGGGTGACCTGGAGAAGGTATACCCAGAGCTTCCTCGAGACGCGCTGGGCAAAAAGATAGCGTTTCGTCCTTTTGGCGATCGTGTGGAGAGGCTTGCGAAGACGCTCTCCGAGGTAGTTTCTCGCAGCCGTGGTCGAAAGCCTGCTGCGAGTGGAGCTACCTCCGTAGTTCCTTAGGTTGATTGTTGTTTCTATATATTTTTGTGTGTAATGAACTTTGGGTTGCATTCCCGTACTTTGTTTTATCAATCGAGATGTTTTTAAAGTGTCAGTGTTTTGTTATCGCGCCTTGCTTTCTATTCTCCCGATGGGAGTAGCCCCCGAGCACTCGAAGATTTTGTGTGGTACATCGTCGAGTGGGGTATGATATTGTCTCTAAAACTTTGTTGTTCTTTCCAGGTGGTGGATTCCAGGCGGAGGTTCGTCGGGTGGAGCGGCTTCTTCGACTGAGTCGTTGGTTGCGGCTGCCAGTATGCTTGCTTCACTTCGAGACTGTGTCGCCGATGGTGAGCGTAAGGTCAAAGCTCTGCGAGTCATGGCGGATGTTGCCAAGTCGAAGCAGAAACTTGCGGCGGATCGCGAACAATTTGTGATGGAGGAGCCGGCGAGCGTTGCAAAGGACATGCTTTGTAAGTTCCGCGAGCCCCCGAGTGCTTTTTGTTTATTCCTGCTTGTGTTTTGACGTGTTTGCTGTCCAATGCAGTTGTTGAGCCTGACGGGGTGTGTGAGGGTCACTGGGTGGACAATCGTATTGTTCATGAGTCAAGCAGCTCCAACCCTCACGCGAGCAATTTCTGGTCTGATCGCAACCGAGGTTTTGTCTTGGCTACCCTGCAGTACCGGGCGAGTCAGGCGCAGATTTTTGTGGAATCTTGCTGGGAGGACCTCTCTTCTATCCATCGGGCGTTTTACCCCTTCGGCGTTGTTCCGGATAGCTTGAGTGGCTTGCTGGGGCTATTTTGTGGAGTGGGGGGATGTTCGAGAGTGTGTGCGTTAGTAGCTCATTTGCGGTGCTCAGATGGCGCTTGCCTTCGTGCGCTTGTGGCACCCTGAGGTTAATTTCAATTCTGTGGCGCGACTCCTGGACACCCGAGGACCACCTGTAGATTTTGTCCCTCGTTATGAGGTTGTGCGTCCTTCGGCAGAGTGGGTTATTCGACTGACTACGGCGGATACCGAGCGAATGCTTCAAGAGGCGGCTGCTCGGCAATAGTTGTAGTTGATAAGGTGTATATACCTTGTATGTTGTAGTTTTAAGGTGTGTTAAGGTGTGTACCTTGTGACCTTATATTCTAATTCAATCGGCTAAGGTGTTTATAAGGTGTGTACTTTGTTACCTTCTAAGATTTTTGTCGTGTGCGAGCACTAGAAAGTTTGCTGATGCTAGTTTGGTGTAGCCCCCGTGTGTTGGGGTGTGACCTTTTGTTTAGCATATAAGGAAAAGAAAAAACTACAACTAGATAGTCTTTGTGGCTAGGGCTGAGAACCATTGTTTTTATTGCGATGGCTGAGAAGCCATGTATAATCTCGGGCTACAATGTGGCTAGTACAGCCTTATTTCTTACGAGTAGGGGATTAAATACTAAGGGTAGAACTTGCGGAGGTGTGCCACGTTCCACGGGTTGGAGTAGATGCCGCCTGTCTATGGGTTCTTCAAGCGGTAGGCGCCTCCTGGGATGCCTTTGTGTATGATGAAGGGCCCTTCCCACGGTCGCTCTAGCTTGTGTCCTTCTTTATGCTTGACTTCCAACACCAGGTCACCTATCACGAATGATTTGTGGAGTATGCGGCGACTATGGTGATTGTGCAGCGATTGCTGATAGACTGTGGATCTTGCGAGTGCAATGTCCCTAATCTCGTCAAGTGCGTCCATGTCTTCTGCGATTCTCTTGTTGGAGGTTTCTTCGATGTATGTGATGACTCGTGGGGCGCTGAACTTGACGTCCTCAGGTAGCACGGCTTCAGCTCCGTATACCATAAAGAATGGTGTGTAATTTGTCGATTGATTTGGAGTTGTTCGTAGGCTCCACAACACCGATGGTAGTTCGTCGGCCTAGTGTCGTGCTGTTGTGTGTAGTCGAGAGAGCATCCGCTTTTTGAGGCCAGCCAAGACCAATCTGTTGGATCATTCGACTTGGACATTGTTTGTGGGTGAGCCACAAACATGGGGATGAATCTTGGACCTATCGTGTGAACCTACCTGGTCCAAGGCCCAAGACCTAGGTCCAAAGACAGGTGATATCCCGCGGTTCTAGAAGGCCCAACAGAAGCCCACCCGCAAGACTTGCGGGTCAAGACAAGAACTCCTATACGTAGTCTACTAGGACTCATGTAACCCCCTCCTGGCTGCATATATAAAGCCAGGAGGGAGGAGAGGAAAAGGGAGGATCCAATCTAGAGAGAGGAATATACAAGCCACAACTAGACTAGGCAATACACGAGATACCCCGTACGCCTCACCATGGCATCGCCATTGTAAACAGCTCGACTATCTCGCCATAATACAGATCGGAAAAGCAGGAGTAAGGGTTTTACCTCTACGAGGGCCCCGAACCTAGGTAAATCTTGCTTCTTGTTAGCCGTTGAGATCACCAGCGCATACATCGTTCCTCTACTCGAAACCCTACCGGATCACCCAAGGGATTTTTTGACACGACTATTCGACAGCCACCGAGGTGAAGCTGAGAGTTATGCATTTTTCTTTGCAGAAGTCTTGGGATTCCTTGGTTGTGAAAATGGTCCCATTATCTGTGATGATATTATGTGGGATGCTGAACCTGCACACGATGGAATCGAGGAATCTCATGGCGCACTCGGCGTGTTGCGACGTGACTGGCATGGCCTCTATCCATTTAGTGAATTTGTCGACTGCGACTAGCAAGTGGATGTATCCTCCGGGTGTTGATTTCCGCAGCGGTCCTACCATGTCGAGCCCCCATTGACCAAAGGGCCAAGAGATGGGGATCATGTGGAGCTCTGTGGTCGGTCCGTGTGGCTTGGGTGCGAATCTTTGGCAGGTGTTGCACCTCTCGACGAGATCTTTGGCGTCTCTGGCTGCCGTGAGCTAGTAAAATCCTGCTCGAAAAGCCTTCCCCAAGATTTCTCTCCAGCTTGTGTGATGCCCGCAGTCGCCTTGGTGTATGTCGCGGAGCAGTTCTTTGCCGTCCTCGGGTGCGATGCACCTCTGGAGTACTCCTAATATGATTTGCTTGTATATCTCTCCCTTGATCAGCCGAAAGGATTTGTTGTGTCGTACTATCTGTCTAGCCTCGCAAATGTCTGCTGGGACCTTCCTGTTTGTCAGGTAGTCGAGGTATTTCTTTGTCCAGGTTGGCTCAACCAGGAAGACTTGCCTTGAGATGTTATGGGTGAGCTTGATCAGGGCGATTTGCTGGCTGACCTCCGTTTCTGTTACTGCTGGTGTCGCTGCTTGCTTTTTGACCTTGACTGATCGTTTGCTTATTCTCTCGAAGTAGATTCCTGGTGGAATAGGGGTGTTCGTTGACCCTATGTTCGCCAGACTGTCTGCTTCCTCGTTGCTTGATCGTGCGATGTGCTTCAGCTCGCACCCTTTGAAACTTCTTTCGAGTAGGTTGTACATGTCGCGATATGCGATCATGTTATCTGCGAC
Source organism: Alopecurus myosuroides (assembly GCA_028641055.1). Taxonomy (NCBI): domain Eukaryota; kingdom Viridiplantae; phylum Streptophyta; class Magnoliopsida; order Poales; family Poaceae; genus Alopecurus; species Alopecurus myosuroides. Next base: position 112,047,472 of record CM054063.1, on the reverse strand, counting down.
AGCATCGCACTCTTTCATCGTCTACTGCACGATAAGATTTGAGTCTCCGTATATCATCAATCGAGTGGCTCCGCAGGCAATCACCATCTTCATGCCCTGTAGGAGGGCCTCGTACTCTGCATCGTTGTTGGAAGCTGGATCGTCAGGGGGGAAGTCGAGTCGCAGGACATACTGGAGCTTGTCGCCCCTTGGCGATATGAGGATTACTCCGGCTCTGGCTCGCTCGTTTCTTTTTTAACCTTCAAAGTACATGATCCAGTTGCTCGTGTATTCTGGGGGTCCTGGAGTTTGCAGCTCCGTCTACTCGCTCAGGAACTCCACGACCACCTAGGATTTTACAGTGTTACGTCATGTGTATATTATATCCCAGGCACCTAGCTCGATGCTCCACTTTGCGATTCTTCCGGATGCTATGGGATTGTTCATGATAGTACTGAGTGATGCATCGTTTAGCACCGTGACGGTATGCTCCTGGAAGTAATGTTTGAGTTTGCGGGCTGTAAGGACCACTCCATACGCGAGTTTCTGGTAGTGGGGATATCGTTGTTTGCACAGCGAAAGTACCTCGCTGATATAGTACATTGGTCTCTGAACGTCATATGCCTTTCCGTCCTCAGGCCGCTCGACGACGATTACCGTGCTGACCACTTGATTTGTTGCGGCTAGGTAAAGGTAGAGGGGTTCCCTTTCCCGCGGTGTTGCCAATATGTGTCTGCTCTGCAGCCATCTTTTCATATCGATGAACGCCTTTTTTGCTTCTCGCGTCGACTCGAACTTATTCGTTTTCTTCAGCAACTTGTATAAAAGGAGCGCTTCCTTGCCTAACCTTGCGATGAACCTGCTGAGGGCTGCCAGTCGCCCTGCAAGCTGTTGCACGCCGTGAAGATTTGTCGGTTCTTTCGTCGTCAAGATCGCATGTATTTTCTCCGGGTTGGCTTCAATTCCTCGGGCAGAGACCAGATAGCCGAGGAGTTGTCCTGCAGGAACTCCGAAGACGCACTTTGTCGGGTTGAGTTTGATTCTGTACGCGTTGCGGGCGCCGAATCTCTCCATGATGTCCTCGAGGAGTGTGTCCTCCACTCGAGTCTTGATGACGATGTCGTCAACGTAAACTTGTACGTTCTTACCAATGAGCTTGGCGAGGCATTTTTGCATGCAGCACTGATATGATGCGTCTGCGTTTTTTAGCCCAAAGGGCATTGTCATGTAGGAGTATACAGCGTGTGGTGTGATGAATGGTGTCTTCTCCTCCTCCTCTTGCTTCATCCTGATTTGATTATAGCCCGAGTAGGCGTCCAGGAAGGAGAGGCGCTGACAGCCTGCTGTAGAATCCACGATCTGGTCGATCCGTGGTAATGGGAAGTTATCCTTCGGGCAGTGTTTGTTCAACGACGTGCATTCGATGCACACGTGAAGGATGTTAGTATTTTTCTTCGGTACTAACACCGGGTTTGCTAACCAGGTGGAAATCTTAATTTCCCTGATGAACTTGGCGGCTAACAATCTGTTCACCTCTTCTCCGAGTGCTCTCTGTTTCGGCTCGAAAAAACGTCGGGTGGTCTACTTAACTGGCTTTGCATCTTTAAACACTTCAAGTGAGTGCTCGGCGAAATCCCTGGGTATTCCTGGCATATGTGAGGGCTGCCAGGCGAAAATTTCCCAGTACTCGCGGAGGAGTTCGACGAGCGCGCTTTCCTATGCGGGTGATAGGGTGGTGGATACCATCGCCGTCTTCGCACATTCTGTCGGGTGCACTTGATGCTTTCGAGTGTCGCTGTTTGGGATGAACTCGAGTTCTCGGGCATTCTTTTTGGTGAGCGGCATTATAGAGTGATCCGTGGTTTTTGCCAGCTCCTCTTGCATCCTGAAAGATTTCGCGATTTCGTTGAACTCACTGTCGCATTTGTCTGACTTCTGGAAGTCGCCGTTTATGGTGATTGTGCCGTATTCTCCTGGAAGTTTGAGCTTTAGGTAGGCATAGTGGGGTACTGTCATGAATCTCGCGAACGATGTTCATCCGAGAATGGCGTGGTACTGTGATGGCCAGTCGACCACCTCAAAGTCGAGCAATTGTCTCCTGCAATTCTTCGGGTCTCCAAGTATCACCTCCAGGTTGATTGTTCCGAGTGGTCAGACGGCTTTCCCTGGTACTATCCCGTGGAAGGATGTTTCTGATTCTGCGAGTCCGTCCAAGTTCTTATTTATCTTGCGGAGTGTGTCCGCGTAGATGATGTTGATTTCGCTGCCACCATCCATGAACACCCGAGCTAGGTCGTAGTGTCCTATTTGCGCCTGGATGACGAGCGCGGCGTGCCCTGGTCGATACACTCGTGGAGGGTGGTCCTCTTTGGAGAAAGTTATCGGCTGCTCTGACATCTTCAGGTATTCAGTCTTAGACGGTGGGGCTTGTACTGCCATGTTGAATTGGCGTGTGTTCATTTTGTGGACTCTGCGGGGCGGGCAAACCTTCTGTATCATTCCGAGGAGCCCTTGTGAATTCGGGTATCCGTTAGCTCCTTGGGTTGCGGCGGGTAGTGCTGGTAGAGCGGCCAGCGCTGCGTTCTGGTGTACTGCGGGTGGAGGCAGGGTGGTGGCTGGTATCCTCTTGGCAATTGCGGGTATCCCTGGTTAATGGCGGCCCTGTGCTTCTTCGTGTATGCCTCGTGGATGTCCTGGAACTTTCGGCAGTCTTTGAGAAGGTGAGTGGCATTGGTTTTGCCCGTGCGCTTATCTCTGAACAGATGCTGAGAGCAGTATCCGTCAAGGTCCTCCTCGGGAGTTTTGTCGTCTCGCTTTGATTTCTAGTCGTGATTTCCGCGGGATCCGCTGTCGCGATTTCTCGTGAACTCCGCCGCCACTAGTTCCGATTGGTCATTCTGGTCATAGTGTTTTCTCTTCCTCTTCCGGCGATCACCGTTGCGGTCCTCCTCAGGCGCGGGTGAGGAAGTTTTTTCGTTGTGCAGGGACTCCTCGCCATTATCCCACCTGTCCGCTATCGCCATTAATTATCTGATCGTCTTGTGCACAGATCGTCCCAGTTCTTCTCGGAAGGCGGTGCGCCGAGCACCCTTGGTGAAAGCCTCGACCGTGACTTCTTCTGATATGTTTCCCGCCGTGTTCTTGAGTGTGGTCCATCTCTGGATATACTCGTGGGTAGAATCGTCGCTCTTCTGCCTGCATGCTCGCAGTTCCTCGATAGATGATGCCTGTTTGTACGTCGCCTAGAAGTTCTTCTCGAAGTCGCGGGTGAGATCGTCCCACGATCTATAATGCTCGCGCGGTCTTCCTTCAAGCCAACTACGGGCAGCGGCTACGAGGTGCAGGTTTAGGTACTGCATGGCTGTTGTCTTGTTCCCGTGCTGGCACTTCACCGCGGTAAGATAGTCTGAAAGCCACGACTTGGGTTCTTGCGAGCCGTCGTACTTTGGGACCTCCATTGTGAGCTTGAATCTTTTGGGCATCGGTGCCTCGCGGATGCTGTGACTGAAGCACATCGCACCGCAAGCTTCGTCGTCAGAGGAGGTAGATAGCGATTGGGCGCGGTTCCTGCGAGCTCGAGCCCTGTCGACCTTGCTCTGCGCGATCTCCGCACGTGCCTCGTGTTGAACGCGGTCGCGATTCTCCTCCTGCCGCGGTTCTCTGTTGTGATGTCGCGACCGGCTTCCATGGTGCCGTGGCCTGCTATTGCGGTCTCGCGGGATGTCGTCGTCCCTGTGCGGGCTGTCGTCACAGCGCCTGGCTTCTTTTCCTCTGGAGCGGCGAAGCGATCCCTTACCTCCTCTCTTTGGCGACGTACTCTCGCGTCTGCGGGGTGTTTTGTCCACCCGAGGGGTTTTGTCAGCTTCCGGGGTCGTCGCGTGCTTGCGATTCTGCGCGGCGATCGCTGCTCCGGCCATGCCTAGCCCCTTCTGGACTTGTCTGTGTTGTTGTGTGCGGGGGTCGTTTTCAGGCGGCTGGTTCGCCTGCAAGTACGTAGCGGCGGCCAGGATCGCGGCGGCTGGAGTTGTCGGGTATATGTTGCCTTCCTCATCGACGTGCATGAGGGAGGTCTCGAGTGATTTGCTGACTTTGCTGAGGGACCCTTGGTCCCGGCGAGCAGTTTTCGAGACGTACTTTTTCTTTGGAGGTTGGTTCCCTGCCAAGTGAGTCCTTGAGAGCGACGCGTGGCGCGCACTCGAAGCTTCCGCCGCTTCCTTCTGTGCGTCTAGGTCCTTGCGGGCGTCTGCAATCAGTCGGCCTGTCCGCAGCAGGTGGTAGTTATACGCGGTCAGATCTTCTCGAGAGGCTCCACCTTCTATCGGCTGGCTAGATTGTATCGCCGCTTTTGATTTGAGCCAAGAGGCTCGCGAGACTTTGATGCGTTACCGCTCCTCTCGACTTGCCTCCGTTTCTTCGGGTTGTTCGGTTCATCCTTCCATGCAGACTTGGGCCAGATATGGCTCGTGAGTCCTAGGCGTGGGCCGATGGCTTTAACCAAATTTGGAGGGTTCCTCAGTCGCGATGGTGTGAAAGTTCCGCGTGTTGCGGCGGATGGAGCCACCGCTGGGCGCTGGGTCGCGACCAACGTCATCAGATGGCGACTCGGGGGTCGCCGGCCTTGAAACGGATTCAGAGTCCGATTCGTCGAGCCCGATCTGGTCTGGGAAGTGCAGGATTCCCGCTTTGCTGGCGTGGAAGTGGAAGCTGCCGAACGTCAAGCTAACGCTTTTCTCGAGTCCGGTGAACGTCGGGCGCGATTCCGGCGAGTGGGGCGCGTAGATGAGCGACCCGGAGCGGATCGGCTCGGTTGGAGTCGATGATCCAGGGCTCTAGTTGAAGCTTGGGAAGATGAGGCCGAATATATCGTCGATCCAGTGTCTGTCATTCCCACAGACGGCACCAATTGTCAATTAGTCATCTCGACAAGTCCCTCGGATGATCTGGTAGGGTTTCGATTAAAAGAACGAATAGGCGCTAGTGACAATCGTCGGCTAACAGGGGGCACGATTTTACCCAGGTTCGGGGCCCTCGTAGAGGTAAAACCCTTACTCCTGCTCTTGAGATCTGTATTATGGGTAGATTGATTACAAAGGGGGTGTCCAAGCCGTGAGATTGATCTCGAGCTTATGGCTATGGTGGTGAAAAGTAGATTGGATCCCCCCTCGGTGGTTCTCCTAGCCTTTTATAGGTGGCTAGGTCTCAAACTGTGTCCGGGGGGTTACCAACCCTAGTTCTAGGTCGGTAGAAGTTTTCTTTCTTGACCTTCAAGTCTTGCGGGTGGGCTTACACAGGGCCTTCTAGAACAGTGGGATAGCACCTTGCTTTGGGCCTTGGTCTTGGGACTTGGACCGGGTAGGCTCACCCGACAGGTCCAGGAGTCATCCCCACGTCAACACCTTTTGCAAAATTTCATTAGATAAATGGAGTTAAAGCATAGACAAAGCCTTACGGTCTTTACCCTTGTCAGCGTCTGTCCACTTCTTCGGATCCGCTTCCTTGAATCCATCCAGCGCATCATCAAGATCTCCATAATTGGAGAGAATCGCCCACATCTTGACTTTCCACAACGAGAATCTCGTCTTGTAGTCCAGCAACGGTAGATCAAACTTCAACGCTGCTATCGCAAAACCCTAATCTGCAAATCAGGGCTCTGATACCACTTGTTATAAACGATGGCGCAAATAAGCGATGAAAGAAAGAGATCGAAACACGGGGACACGAGATTTTTAACGTGGAAAACACTTCCAATGAGGAAGAGAAAAAATCCACGGTGCCAGCCAGCAGAACTTCACTATTTTCGGGTGTGTTACAAACGCCGGGGGTTTACAACTTGCGACTTATCCCAAACGGCGGGTTACATGAGGTATATAAAGGGGGAAACCCTAAACAAGGTAGAATCTGTATCCAACCCGTCAACAACTCGTAGCCTCCCGGCGACGGGCCTCGTTTCGCTCCGTCCGAACTTTCCTTTATCTTTATATGAATTTGGATCACCACAAAATAACAGGTGTGGCTCCAACCTGACCACGTTGTTCCAGACATCTTATGGTCCTTTTACTTCTTCTTTGAACTTCTTTTTATTTGGCCGGTTGGCTCATATGTGAATTATTGGAGTTATGTAAACCACTGTATTTCTAAAACTCTGAACCTTGTAGCGGTACTGTTGTGATATCATGGTTAATATGTGTGGTGCCTATTTGTGTGCATGATCCTGGAAGGCATTACATATATAATGAGAGTTCCTGAAATTTAATTCAAGTTTATACATTGCAAAGTGTGGTGTATTGGCAAGATCTACCGCCAACAGCATCTTGTTGCATGCGTGAAGTTGAGTCAAATTCCGCAGACCCTGACAAACAGGGTGTTGAAGCTCATAATATTGATGCAACTCGATATTTGCTCAGGAAGCTGTTAACAAAGTTACGCCTAGTTGTGTGTGTCATTGCAAAGTTTCAAGGAAGATTAACAAAGTAATGGACGAGGAACTACGGCCACAACTGAATGCATGGTGAACTTGCATTTATGTATGAACTGCTATGCTACATCATGCTTTTGGTCTGTGCCTTCTCTATATTGTTTACAAATGTGCTGATATATATGGCACATGCTTTTTTTCTAGACCAATCGCTGGCATACACATGAACAACACCAATGTTGTGGAATATGGTGAACTCTGAGTGAGGTATATTCTATTTTCATTCTTTTTTTATATGTTGAGCTAACTTGTCGCATTCCTTATGTCTTATGTCTAAGCACTAATGACTTGTACTGTCTTTTCCTGTAACGGACTGATTAAAGGTATATTCCGATTACCTATGGGTAAATCTACTTGACTGCTACTTATATACTTTGGCAAAGTGCTCCTAAATGGTTGTTACCTATAGTGGTATTTTGTCAAAGTGACAAAATAAGCATGTCATGTAGTGGCACTTAGGCAAATTGCCTTACCTATAGTGGCACTTTGCCAAAGTGGCACAATAGGCATGTCATTTAGTGGCACTTTGCCAAACTGCCACTAAATGTCATGATATATATTGACAGTTTGGCAAAATGCCACTATAGGCACGACCTATTGTGGCACTTTGGATGGCACTTTGGCATAGTGCCACTATAGCCATGTCATTTAGTGGCACTTTGAAAAAGTACCATTATAGGTCATGCCTATAGTGCCACTTTTTTGAAGTGCCCCTAAATGTGTACTGTGGTGTAGTGCTCCTTCTTCTGCCTCAAGCACTTGTGGTAAAGTATCTTCAATGTTTTCTACTTGTTTCTCTTGTTTTCCAGCAGGTACTTGTTGTTTTCCAGTATGTCTTGAGGTCCTTCTCCACCAATGTTTGTGTTATCAATAACCTTACTAATACATAAATGCATAGGCTTAGCTAGTTTAACATTCTCATAAACACAAACATCACATTCAATTAAGAAAGAATTCACCTTATAATAATCATCAATTAATTCCAATATTTCCTTCCAGCTCAAGCATGCACAATCATCATATACCCCTATTATGTCCTCATCATTATGGTTTTCTGGCACTTCCACTAACCATATTTTCTAGCCTCTACGGTATTGTGCATTGCCCTTTCTCACTTCGAGAGTAGGCGCATACTTTGCCAGTACATCTAAACCCCTTGGGAGGACTTCACCATGTTTCCTACACATTAGTCATTATATCTTCCTCAAAATAGCCACTATACCTACCTACCACGGCATTTCCATAGCCGTTCCTAGATATATTTCCATAAAACAGCCATCTACATTATGTTACTTGATGTCCTGTTTCATTGTTATATTGCATTGAGTTTGATACATCCGAGTTATTTTATTATGTGTTATGAGTACTAAAAGTGTGATGATTCATTGTAATATAGAATGTTTTCCCTACTGGTGAGGATTTAGAAGAGTCTAAAGAGACCATCAAAAAATCTCGGACGACTCACCAAAGCACGAAAGCCAGTTAGAAAATGGATTCCTATTTGAAGAGTGCCTAACCGCATGGATAAGCTCACATTAATCCGTCAATTTTGGATTCAATTCGGGAGTTTTCTTGGGAAGGAGTCCAAAGTAGCCACCAAAAAGATCCCAAAGAGGAAAAATCAGAGAAAATATAAAAGAGCCACGGAGGCAACCATACAAAGAGAGAGGGGGGGCAATATTACTATCCTTGATTCCACACTTGTGCTTATATTCAGCACCTATACTTCAGTTTGAAGATGGTTTCATATTATTACTTGTATAACTATGTGGGGCTCCTTAGATTATAGAACTTGGTTTGTATATTCCAATGACGAGGCTCCTCAAAGTTGCTCTAGGTCTTCGTGAGCAAGTAATTTGGATGCACCCCCGCTAGTTCCATTGGAGAGGTTTCATACACTTATAACTCTATGTGCATTTGTTGTGTGGAAATCACTACTCCTCGCATAGCTTCGATTATAAGACTTCCTCTTGTCTAATGATCACTTTCAACTGTGTGATACTTTCTTCCATTGACCATCCAAACCCCCCATAATGTTATCTTAGCCCTAGAAGTCTTTTTCTCCGCCGGTCACTTGGCCGGCGTTTCCTTTTTGGTTTACCGATCTATGATCGGTTTGCATCGCCCGTCGCCATCGTCGATCCCCGCGCGCCGCCTCTACTCTAACACCGGCGCGACTACCGGTCTCTTCACCGACACGGCGGACTCACTTGCCACGCCGCAGCCAGTAACGGCCATTGTCCCCATGGCCTCTTTGCCGCCTCGGTGGCTTCTCGCGATCGTTCCGCGCGTCGGCCTGCACGTCTCCTTGTGCCGGTCGTCATGGCCCCTGCTCCGATCGGGACTCCTCCACCACCCCGCATTCACCGTGGTTTCCTCACGCACGGAGCTGCCTTCGCCGCTCAGGCGCCAGCGCTGCATTGACCACTTGGCCTCCACCACTCAACCTCACGTTGTCATCTTCACGTCGAGCGGCACATCCTCCACCTCGCGAGTAAGCGGATTGATCACCCGTCCGCCCGCGATCCGTTCCATCCAGGCTACACGGTTGACCCGTTCAGTCGTTTGTGTGCGCCTCCGTGGGTTCCCGTGAAGACCGTCCACGAGTGTGCGTCTATCACCGATCGAGCAAACGGGATGCCGCTCCGTCGCCCATCGTGATGAGGACATCCCTAGCTCTTCACCTATTGTTGAACATGAAGATCCTCCAAGCAAAGCTAATGAAGTTAGAATTGGTCCAATGACAAGATCAAGAACCAAGCTAATTCAACAACAGGTGAATTCACTCCTACTTGAGTATAATGTTTATAATTGTGAGAACTTTATACTACCTAAATCATTGCATCTGTGTGTTCTTAGGTTTATTGATAACACAAACATTAATGGATATCATGGAGAGAAGATACACATGGATGGAGATGAGCTAGAAGAGGAGATGGTGATCAAGTGCTAAGGATGGTGAAAACAAGCAATGCAATTATTATTTCACAAGGGGATGAGTGCCTCCACATGGTTAAATGCACTCATTAATGGACAAGCAAGAGGAGGGCGCCCACATAGAAGATCAATGCGCCATATTAGTGTTAGGTTTGGTTTCCATAACCAATGTGGTCGAATTCCTTGTGTGGGAATCGGTTTGTATCCATAATTGTGAGTTCTAGTCCTAGTAGGAGTCCTAGTCCTAGTAGGGAGAGGGATGCTTGCGCAAGGATACCTTGTGGCCGCACCCCCTCCACCTATATATGTTAGCCACCTGCGTGTGGATCAATTAAACTACGTTAAATCCAAAAACCCTAGACCTCTAGATTGAAACAGCCTTTAAGCCTTTCATCTGGAAGTTCATCTGCAAACCTTACGTGATACCTGCTGTTCCACTGGGAATAAGACGGTACAGTACCACTTGTAGTCGGTGGATTACTTGTGCAAGAGTGTGGAGTTGAGAATATCCATTGGGTTGCTATCTTTTGCATTGGCATCAGGGATCAGCCGGAGAGTTCTTAGTGGCGCACTAGTTATCATACAGAAGTTATCTGTGAGTTCACTGAGAAGATTGGGCCACCCCTTATCATCTTGGTATCAGATTTACAGGTTGCCTCGGTGAGCTATCATAATTTTCCCTTTAGATTTGAGTGTTTTTATTTCCTATCCAGAAAATTGCCCCACAAAAATAGTTCTAGTCATTGCCATAGCCTAGATATCACCTTAGTTTCATTACTTTTGCTGTCATTGTGTTAGCTTTTGTGTTGCTTTTTCTTGTTTTTAGATCTTTTGTTTTCGGATAGATCTAGGTTTCTTTGTTCATCTAGTCGAATTATATCAAAAACTACAAAAAAAAATCGCTTCCACTTGCCATATTCCATCCCTAATCCGAGCCCACCTCTTATCCTACCACGGCACAAAAGTTACCAAAAAGCTGCCGCAACCCACCCCCTAGTTGGACTCGGATCCACCCCACCCACCGCAAATCCACCCCACCGCTGCCGCGCCCTATTCGCTCTCGGACTCGCCCTTCCATCGCGCGCTTACAAAATCACCAATCCGCCCCGCAGCACCCTTACCAAAAGCCCACCCGCACTCGCTTACCCCACGGCAGAGAATCTCTGCCGTCGCTGCCGCCGCGCACTGGGAAAAACACCGTAACGCGCTTACCCGCAGCCGTAGCGCGAGCTCGCGCGCTGCCGCGGTACGAAAATCGTCGGTTTCTCTGCCGCGCGTTTCTGCTCACTGCTGTTTCTGCCGCGGTACGATTTTTCATCGTTTTGCTGCCAAAGTGTGCTGCCGCGGTACGAAATCCATCTGTTTTGCTGCCGTACGTGTTGGTTGCTGCCGTGAGTGTCCCAAAGCCATATTTTCACCTAGATTCTTTTGTGTTCTCTTTTATTTCCTGTTTTTCATCACTAGGATCATCATATCCATACCTTGTGAACCATAGCCACAGCCTTTCTACATCATCTTAATAGGAACTTGCCACAAGTATAGCTATTTTGTGCTCTGACAGGTTGCTCAATTTTCATCACCACCATTGTGTTCACTTGTGTTTGGTCAATTGTTGCTCCTAGCTTAGTGTAAGGCCATTGGAAAAATACAAAAAAAAATAGAAAAAGCAAAAAGTATAAAAAAAAGAGAAAAGAGAAAAGAGCAAAGTGCAAAAGGCCATATCATTACTATTGTTTACTAGTTGAGCTTGCCATTGTGACACTTGGTTTTTCATTGAGCAATCTTGTGCCTGTCATTAAGAGCCTAGCTAGTGACTTTCTAGTGCATTGCAAATTTCATTCACATATTGCTTTGCCACATTTGTCTCCATTGTGTGAGTTTCCTTGGGTATTTTATATCTTCACTAAGACAGCAAATAGGATTGTTACTTTGGTGATTGTTAGGTATCCATACCAAGCCCCACTAAATAACCTTGTTTGCCATTGTGAGACTTAAAAACCTGGGTATTCTCTCTTTCACACCAAAGCACTTTAATTGCCTCTACTTGTGGTGAGTATCTCTATTCACTTTGGAGTGGTAAGATATCCTATTGTTTTGCTAGATTCTTGAGTGAGTTGAGAGAGGCACCACAACCTATTCTTGTTTATTTTCACTAACCTTCTAATGGATCTTTCTAGTGGTGATCTTGTGCGGCAAAAGAAGGACCAATCCGAGGGAGTGAATTGGAGGGAGTATGAGGCATTAAGGGATGTGTTGAAACAAAAATTGGATGACAATGAGGAACACTACAAGAAATATGTTAATGAAGCTTGTGATCCCCTCTATGAGATGGTTACTACCATGGAGAAGAAAGTGGAGGAAACAAATAAAGTGGCCGAGACCAATACTGCTCAATTGAGAACTATGCAAGATTCTATTGATGCCATCAACAATACCATGACTGATCTTCAAAGATTAATTCAAACTCGGTTGCCACCTATTGATGATGAAAATGCTAGTGTCCATAGTGATGCAAATAATGAGGAGGAACCTAATTTTGGCCGTGGAGCTAGAGGAGAAAGAGGAAGAGGAGGTTTTCAAGGCCGAGCTAGGCGTGTGCCTTTGCCCAATGCTAATGACAATAGAGAAGATATATTGGGTAAACCCAAATTTTCTATTCCATCTTTCAGCTTTGATACTATGGATGTGGAAGAATTCTTGCTATGGGAGTTGAAAATTGAAAAGCTATGGAGATTGCATGATTATAATGAGGATAGAAAGATCAAGTTGGCATCTTCTGAGTTTGATGGATATGCTCTTAGATGGTGGGACAATTTAGTGAGAAAGAGACATAATGATGGTGAGTTACCCATTGCTACTTGGAACACCATGAAGAGGCTCATGAGGGAAAGATTTGTACCACCCAATTACATAAGGCAACAATTTGACAAATTACAACAATTGAAGCAAGGTCTTAAGACAGTTGATGCTTATTATCAAGAGATGGAATTAATTATGCAAAGAGGCCGTGTGGTAGAGCAAGAAGAGCAAACAATGCAAAGATTTCTTTCAGGATTACATTATAGAATCAAGGGCATTGTGAGGAATTATCAATATGCTAATATGCATGATTTACTCCATCATGCTAGGGAGGCCGAATCACATCTACTTGAGGAAGCACAAAATTCAGCTAGAACAAGGAGTAGATTCCCATTGAGATCATCTACTACTCCTAGTGTGCCACCACCACCACCTCCATCATCAAGTTTTCGAGGTGCTCCATCATCCAAAACCGAGCCTAGTGTGGCTAATACAAGGAAAACATCACAACCAGCAGCAAGTGCCTCGGGTTCTAGTGCTCCTACTACAAGGAATAGAGATATTACATGCCACACATGTGGAGGAAAAGGGCACTTCAAGAGGGATTGTCCAAATTCAAAAGTGATGATTATCAATGAGAACAATGAGTATGAGACAGGTGATGATGTTGATCCCAATGATCTTGATGATGATGATGGATATTTGAGTGATTCTCCTTTGGATGCTTATGCTACTACTATGCCTTCTATTATTTGCACCCAAAATTCATTGAGTGTGGTGCCTAGTCCTGAAAATCAAAGGTGCAATCTATTCCAAACAAAGGTTGTTATTGGTCCCAACATGGCTTGCAAAGTCATCATTGATGGAGGGAGTTGCAGAAATTTGGCTAGCAAAGATCTATGTGCAAAACTCAATTTGAAATATATGCCACATCCTTCTCCTTATCACATCCAATGGTTGAGTAGCACGGGACAAATGAAGGTTTCTCATATGGTGAGAGTAGAGTTCCAAATTGGACCTTATAAGGATATCATTGAGTTTGATGTGGTGCCCATGACAGTTTGCCACTTATTATTGGGAAGACCTTGGCAATTTGATAGAAGTGTGAAGCATGAAGGAAGAGCAAATACTTATGAGCTATATCATCATGGTAAGACAATTATTTTGAGACCTATGACTCCACAACAAATTGTAAATGAGTCCCAATCCAAAATTGCTATGAAAGTGGAAAAAGAGAGAGAGAGGGATGAGGGAACACCAAAAATACAAGCCATGGGGAGTGATAGCAAAACCAATTCGAGTGGTAAAAAGAGAGAGAACCTATTATGCATGTTAGCCACTAAAGAGGATTTGAGGGAATTTAAGGATGATCCTTCACTAGTCCCTATTGTGCTTATTCACAAGGGAGAGATTTTGGTTTCTAATGACATGACCCCTATTCCTCTTGGTGTTTCTAATGTTTTGCAGGACTTTGAGGATGTTTTTCCACAAGATGTGCCCTCGGGATTGCCACCATTGAGAGGAATTGAACATCAAATTGATTTGATCCCGGGAGCATCTCTCCCAAACCGAGCCCCTTATAGAACCAATCCACAAGAAACAAAGGAGATCCAAAAGAAAGTACAAGAACTATTGGACAAAGGTTATATTCGGGTTAGTCTTTCTCCTTGTGCCGTTCCCGTTATTTTGGTTCCTAAGAAAGATGGTACTTGGCGCATGTGTGTAGATTTTAGAGCAATTAATAACATCACTATTCGTTATCGTCATCCTATACCACGTTTAGATGACATGTTAGATGAATTAAGTGGTGCTACTCTTTTCTCTAAAATTGATTTGCGTAGTGGATACCATCAAATAAGAATGAAAGAGGGAGATGAATGGAAAACTGCTTTTAAGACAAAATTTGGTTTATATGAGTGGTTAGTAATGCCCTTTGGTTTAACTAATGCACCTAGTACTTTCATGAGATTAATGAACCATATTTTGAGAGACTTTATTGGTAGATTTGTGGTAGTTTATTTTGATGATATTCTCATATATAGCCACAATGAACATGACCACATGGATCATATTAGACAAGTTTTGCAAGTGCTAAGAACTAATAAATTGTATGGTAATCTTGAGAAGTGCACTTTTTGCAAAGATAAGGTTATATTTCTTGGTTATGTTGTTTCTAAGCATGGAATTGAGGTTGATCAATCTAAAATTGAAGCTATTCGAAATTGGCCAATTCCAACTAATGTGAGTCAAGTTAGAAGTTTTAATGGGCTTGCTAGTTTCTATAGAAGATTTGTGCCTAATTTTAGTACAATTGCTGCCCCATTAAATGATCTAACTAAAAAGGGTGTTAATTTTGAATGGGGTGTTTCTCAAGATATTGCTTTTGATACTTTGAAAGAGAAGTTGATTTCGGCCCCATTGCTTATGCTTCCAAATTTTGATAAACAATTTGAGATTGAATGTGATGCTAGTGGCATAGGTATTGGAGGTGTGCTCATGCAAGAAAAGAAACCTATTGCCTATTTTTCTGAAAAATTGAATGGTGCACAATTGAATTATTCTGTTTATGATAAGGAATTATATGCACTTGTGAGAGTTTTAGAGGTATGGAAACATTATTTGTGGCCTAAAGAATTTATTATACATAGTGATCATGAAGCATTGAAATTTTTAAAGTGCCAAAATAATTTGAATAAGAGGCATGCTAAGTGGGTTGAGTTTATTGAATCTTTTCCATACATCATAAAACATAAAAAGGGATTGGATAATGTAGTTGCTGATGCTTTGTCAAGGAAAAATATGTTACTCTCTAATTTAGAAATCAAGGTTTCGGGTTTGGAGGGTATTAGAGATTTATATGATGAAGATAATGAGTTTTCTATGCCATTTAATAAATGTGTTAATACTAAAGCATGGGAAAAATTTCATATACATGATGGGTACTTGTTTAGAGCTAACAAATTGTGTATTCCCGAGTGTTCCTTGCGTTTGTTTTTGATACAGGAATCTCATAGTGGAGGATTGATGGGACACTTTGGAAGAGAGAAGACTTTGTTAATGTTGGCTGAAAATTTCTATTGGGCACATATGAGAAGAGATGTGTATAGATTGGTGCAAAGATGCATTACTTGCAACAAATCCAAATCAAAATTGAAGCCCCATGGATTATATACACCATTGCCATCACCAAATACACCATGGGAGGATATTAGTATGGATTTTGTGTTGGGATTACCAAGGACTAAAAGAGGACAAGATGGCTCATTTTATTCCATGCCACAAGAGTGATGATGCTTCTCACATTGCCAATTTGTTCTTTAGAGAGATTGTGAGATTACATGGAGTTCCAAGGACTATAGTTTCAGATAGAGATGTCAAGTTCATGAGTTACTTTTGGAAGACACTTTGGGGTAAGCTTGGCACTAAGCTATTATTTTCTACCACTTGCCACCCCCAAACTGATGGACAAACTGAGGTGGTTAATAGAACATTGTCCACTTTGCTAAGAGGTATGATCAAGAAGAATTTGAAGGAGTGGGAGGAGTGTTTGCCACATGTGGAATTTGCTTAAAATAGAGCTGTGCATTCAACTACTCAATTATGTCCTTTTGAGGTGGTGTATGGTTTCAAGCCTATTACTCCTCTTGATTTATTACCACTTCCTTTACATGAGAGAGTTAATATGGAGGCTTCAAAGAGGGCTGATTTTGTGAAGAAGATTCATGAGAAAACAAAATAGGCCATTGAGAAGAAAGGAAAACATGTGGCTGAAAGAGTAAACAAGAAGAGGAAGGAGCTTATATTTCGGCCAGGAGACATGGTGTGGGTGCACTTTAGAAAAGATAGATTTCCCACATTGAGAAAGTCCAAGTTGATGCCTAGAGGAGCTGGTCCTTACAAAGTTATTTCAAGGATCAATGATAATGCATACAAGATTGACCTCCCAATTGATGAGTTTGGTGTTAGTAATTCTTTTAATGTGGCTGATTTGACACCTTACCATGGAGATGATTTAGCATCGAGGTCGATGCCTTTTCAAGAGGGGGAGGATGATGAGGACATCCCTAGCTCTTCACCTATTGTTGAACATGAAGATCCTCCAAGCAAAGCTAATGAAGTTAGAATTGGTCCAATGACAAGATCAAGAACCAAGCTAATTCAACAACAGGTGAATTCACTCCTACTTGAGTATAATGTTTATAATTGTGAGAACTTTATACTACCTAAATCATTGCATCTATGTGTTCTTAGGTTTATTGATAACACAAACATTAATGGATATCATGGAGAGAAGATACACATGGATGGAGATGAGCTAGAAGAGGAGATGGTGATCAAGTGCTAAGGATGGTGAAAACAAGCAATGCAATTATTATTTCACAAGGGGATGAGTGCCTCCACATGGTTAAATGCACTCATTAATGGACAAGCAAGAGGAGGGCGCCCACATAGAAGATCAATGCGCCATATTAGTGTTAGGTTTGGTTTCCATAACCAATGTGGCCGAATTCCTTGTGTGGGAATCGGTTTGTATCCATAATTGTGAGTTCTAGTCCTAGTAGGAGTCCTAGTCCTAGTAGGGAGAGGGATGCTTGCGCAAGGATACCTTGTGGCCGCACCCCCTCCACCTATATATGTTAGCCACCTGCGTGTGGATCAATTAGACTACGTTAAATCCAAAAACCCTAGACCTCTAGATTGAAACAGCTTGTAAGCCTTTCATCTGGAAGTTCATCTGCAAACCTTACGTGATACCTGCTGTTCCACTGGGAATAAGACGGTACAGTACCACTTGTAGTCGGTGGATTACTTGTGCAAGAGTGTGGAGTTGAGAATATCCATTGGGTTGCTATCTTTTGCATTGGCATCAGGGATCAGCCGGAGAGTTCTTAGTGGCGCACTAGTTATCATACAGAAGTTATCTGTGAGTTCACTGAGAAGATTGGGCCATCCCTTATCACATTGGGTCGCAGCGTCGCCGCCCCTTGGTTCTCACCGCGGCCCCGTGAGTCGCCGATGCGTAGCGTCGCGGCACGCGGTCCCGCCGTCGCTCCGAGGCCGTCCCCGTGGCTGCCCCGGTGGCTCGCTGCCGTTGTGTCTCCCCTTTGGGCCGTAGCGTCGCGGCATGCGGTCCACGCCGCCGCTCCGAGGACTTCCCCGCTGTCGCCCCGACACGCGCGTCTCCACTGCTCCGCTCCTTCGAGCCGTAGCGCCACGACGCGCAGTCCACTACGTCGTCCCCGCTTGTTGACCTCTTCGTGGTATGCGTCGCGTCACCTCCCTAGGCGCGGGAAAGCCACCATCCGTGCATGGTCTTTTTCGAGCTGTTGGGTTCTTCTTCGCCTACTTCGAGCATCACCGCCACGCTTCTACAGGTGATCGTCGTGGCCGTTCGGGGGCTACTGCCGCCATGTCGCTTCTAACGGCGACCGACGTGCCCCCCCCCCCAACGGGCTACCTCTGGTTCCGCCGACTACATCGCCGTCCACCTCTTCGTCTACGTCTAGCACCAGGTCAGCGCCAGCGTCACCTTCATCTTCCCCGACCACTTCATCTACTCCGACAACAATGGTTGCATCGGCACGTTCTAACCCCACACCGACCGACGCCGCAACCGTGGTCGAGTCCTTCTCTGTTGATCCCTCCGACATGGCAAATAGTTTGTGCTAGTTCCCGTCTACGCATGACCGATGCTGGCAACACCGACGCTTGCCTTCGTCCACGACGTGTCTCCGGGCCCGGCAAGCCTGGTGCGACGCCTCGTCAACATCGACTTCATCCGTCTATGCATACCTGGTGCTGGCAACACTGATGCATGCATTCATCCATGACGCCTCCACGGGCTTGGCAAACCTGGCACGACGGCTCGTCCACACCGTATTCTTCCCGGTGCACCACTACCTCAACACCACTGCACCCATGTCTAACTTGGCGCCTCCTTGCGCCTCGTGGCTCCACAGCGACTACCTCGACACCGGCTACCCCGACTCTTCATAGACCTCGGCGACCCTCGCAAGGCTACACCACTCTACTCTCTCGGATACCTCGACCTCGACAAAAAGGGTTATCATCTCACCTTGAGCACTCATCACCTTCCTTTACGGCCCAAGCTCGAGTGCCGAGACACCGTCCACGACGTCAGCCCACTGGATTCTACTTCTGTTTCTCTTCAGTCTAGTCGTCCGTGATGCTCATGTTGTTCGCGACGCTACCACTACGACTATGGGGGGATGTTAGAGATATATTTCGGTTACATGTATTTGGTAGTATAGAATTTGTAATCCATATCCTACTCTATCTCTACGAGGCTGCTTGCCCTCCAAGTTTATACCCTAATATATACTCGCTCATGAGTCTCAATAATACATCCAATATATTATGCCAATCTCATCCTTCTATATTTACATTTGTGCTCGAGTGACAGAAACATGACGGGTGGAAGATGTGTTGTTGCCACTAGGGAGAAAACGACGATGTTCTTGTCTACGGATGAGGATTGTTGCTTACATCACGCATTGTACTCAATGCATTTGCCTGTTGAACACAAGCAATCACTTCGTTGCTGCACTTTAATACCAACAAGATTTTTTGGATTGATGTCTCAAAGTGGACCTTTAGTATTAGATGATGTCGGATGGCGGTCTATTTATCTTGGCGTCATTTCTACAATGTTAGAACCCGTCAATTTTATCTTGTTATAATAGTATTGTTATACGTTCATGATTAGTCAATTGTCGAGCTGTAATTTGTTCATCTAACATGTTTATTGTTCTTAATAGAGACATCACTAATGAAACTATGACCACTACTCCTATTTTCCTCACTAATTACAACCTCGTTTACTTGCTTTTTTTTTATCATGATTTGCTCAATGTTCCACTTTCATTTAATATTCTCCAATCGTTCGATACAACTAATTCTCTAGTTTTCAGCAAGATGGTAAGATTGAAAACCTTCAGAGGCGGCCCGTTCTTAAAAAACGCCTGAGTGGCGGGTTTCCCAGTCGGGCCAGTGATTAAAAACCTTATGCTCCGAACTGTCGAAATAACGGCGCATGCCTATGCACGGAACCGGTTGAGATTGTTGCTATCCTGGTCCTGACTTGATCGAATCAACCCGATGCGCCGGATTCTTTTGAGGTGTTTACACGGGTTTCCCAGTTGGGCCCGTGGTTAAAAACCTTATGCTCCGGACCTAGAGCGGACAGCCGCCAGGGAAAAATAGTGCGCCGCCGCCGCTTCTTCCTCCTCCATAGTTGGTTCCCCTCTCCTCCGGTCGGCCTTGCCGGCGTCAGGAGGGATGGGGAACCTGATCTATGGGTCGAGTTTCCACTAAAATAAGGGTTTTCGACAGATTAGTTTAGCCTTTTTGTTAGTCGTCTTCTTCATCCATTGAGATGGAATCGTCTGCAATAAGTGATCTTTTACCCGTTGTCCGACGGCGAGATCTTCTTTTCGACGTTCATGGTGGTGTTGAAAGATTCAGTTTGTCTAGGTATGGTCTTTCAGATCTTGCTTCGCCGGATCGGTCTTGAATGTTTTCTCATGGTCGCCGCGAGGAGGATTGTCCTCGCAATATTTGTCCCGGCTGCTACGTCCTCGACAATGGTGATTCATTCTATCGGCTCCCAGCGACGATGATTAGGTTGTTCGGTTGTTTTTCCCTGCATTACTGGTGTTGGTACTCTTGCCGATGTTGGTTGATTACTTCAATGGCTGCTTGCGTGCTCGTAGCCTTGGCATTGCGGCTCAAAAAAATTATGGGAGAACCCACATTGGTGTTTACAGGTTTATGATATGGTCTCTATGTTCAATGGTCGCCTTCAGAAAAGTACAAGATTGTATCATGGAAGAAGAAAGAGGTTGAAGATTTCGAATATTTGCTAGTTTCTTTTAAACATTATTTTGTAATTGCTGTAATCAGCTCATGTATCCCTACCATGTATTATCTGCTACCTTAAATATATGTGGTATTGATTGTCAAAAAAAAAAAAACCTTATGCTCCGAACTGTCGAAAAAAAAACGGCGTATGCCTATGCACGGAACCGGCTGAGATTGTTGCTATCCTCGTCCTGACTTGATCGAATCAACCCGATGCGCCGGATTCTTTTGAGGTGTTTACACGGGAAGGGCTGGGCCGGGCCCATGAAATGCTGGATGGTATGCTATGCTACACCCGTGATTTTGAGCTCGGGCCGGAAGATGGTCGTGATGCGGCGCTGTGCGCAAGCCATGTGTTCTTTGTCTGCCTTTGGGCAGTGGGCCAGCTGGGGGTCTGCGGGACGATACAGAAGCCTACCGTGTGAATTGTGGCGGCCGGTAATGCTGCACTAGTTATGGGAATGCAAGTGCAGCTCACCGTTTTCCAACTTGTCACCTATCTGCCCAATTCCAATTCACCGTCAGCAGCATACAGTTTGTTTGGTTCCTTTCCAACTGTTGCTACGCGGTGGACGGTGGCACGCAGACTCAGCACAGGACATTTCAAGCCGTGACGCTTCCAGAATCCGCAATTCCGGCCGTCACGGGTTGAGCCCCAATCAAAGCCTGTGATCTTTGTTAAATGGTGGCACGGCTGCACAAGGCACGAAAGGGTCCAAACGCCCTTCACATGCGCTTGTTCCATGCGATGCGAGCATTCCCTACTCAAATTGCATGCCTAGCCTTGGATACTTGTTTTTTGTTTTGGAAGCAGGCCGTAGCCTTCGTCTCAATCATCTCCTAACAACTAGCTAAGGCTTTGGCTACCCGTATTCGGATACAAAGCAGACAGGAGTCGAGGCTTATCACAGCTTCTTCTCAGCTCCTAGGGGAGCATGAAGAAGACAATGTCGTCGCCTGCTCTTCTTCTCCTCCTCCTCCTCCTTCCTGGTGCGAAATGCCAGAGGTACCAAGGCGGAGGGGGAGCCAACCTCACGGTTACTGGCACGGTGTTCTGCGACGGCTGCTCCTCCAGCTCCTTCTCCAACCACAGCTACTTCTTGCCAGGTACTACTTGTGTTGCAGTGTGAGTAATCATACGCTGCTGCTGGTTAACTCCTTGATCTGGGAAAATCTCCCTCCATCCGTCAGGTGTCCAAGTCAGAATCGACTGCATGATCAGGGTGAACTCCACCAAGGAGGAGATCAAGGTAACGGCCCACAAGTCCACCAACACCTACGGCGCCTACCAGCTCGACATCCCCGCGATCGACGGCCTCGAGTGTAACACCGGCGGCGAGACCATCTCCTTCTGTCGGGCCACCCTTCTGGACAACCCCTCCGCGCTCTGCGACGTGCCGGCCGTCACCACCACCACCGGTCACATCACCTTCTCCACACGGGAGCCCAACGCTTGCCTCTACAACCTCAATTCCCTCTACTACCGACCGGGCAAGAGGTGCCAAGGCGCGGAGACGTCCACGGCGCCAGCCGCGCTCAACACGTCCTTGTTCTATTGCCCGCACTGGCCCTGGCCGCCCATCCCGTTCTGCACGCCGCGCCCATGGTTCCCGCCCATACCCTTCTTCACGCCGCCACCGCCAGCGTTCCCGTTCCCGCTGCCGCCGATACCCTTCTTCACACCACCTTCACCGCCACCGCCGGCTTTCCCTTTCCCCCTGCCGCCCTGGCCGTGGACGCCACCAGCCGCGGAACCTCCACCGGCTTTCCCGTTCCCTCATTTCCCACCAATTTTCTCAACGCCGTCTCCGCCGCCGCCACCTGTATCTGTATTCCCATTCCCTTTGCCACCCATTCCACACCTACCTCCTTTTCCGCCACTACCGTCCTTGTATTCCCCACCGCCTCCTCCGCCCCCGCCACCACCTCCGCCGCCTTCCTTTCCTTGGCCTTTCCCGCCACTACCTTTCTTCCCTCCAACTCCAACCCCTTCCATCCCATCTCCTCCACCTTCAAAGCATTATCGGAAAGATCCAACCACCTGGTCCTCTTCCCAAAAACAACCATAGCTAAGTATAAGCAAGTCCTAATAAGTGATCTATTCTGCTCGTGCAGGATGTTGCGCCAAAGCATATACGTACTCCTTTGTAAGTATAAAATCAGATCGTAAACCAACGACCTTTTCTTTGTGAAGATCTAAACAAACGATTTGCCTTCACGTAGCTATAGAAACCAATTTCACATGGAGTCTAATCTACGTGTAGTATGCGGCAGCGCAAGATGAAGCCTTCCTATGCAAGTTAGTGAATCCGGAAAAAGTTAATCCATATTCTATTATTATAGGAGACGATTTGAATTTGCTAAGGTTCTAGCATGAGAAAAGTAGAGATAGATTTGAGATCATTGGCTTTTAGTAAGATTCAACGATGCGGTTGACGGACTTGATTTAAGACAAGTTACAATGACTGCGAGGCAGCACACTTGGGCTAATAGCCTCCCGGGCCAACACACGAGAAGTTGCCATGGGCGGCGCCAGGGGTATGCACCCATGATATGCCATGGGCGGCGCCAGGGGTATGCACCCATGATATGCCCCTATACCATTAACCACTGGGACGCTCAAACAGTAATGTAAACGCCAATTCAACTTTGAATTGGGATTGTTACATCGGAACAATTTCTTTTATACCTGGTTTGCGCAAACAAACAGGTTGTTGGACTAGACATATAGTAGGCCAATTTAAAAAAAAATTATGTGGTCATGTATTATTGATAAATTAGAGGCTTTCACTAAGGTACCACCGCTGTCTACGCAGGAGATTGAATTAAAAAAAAATCCAATACGACGATCGATCTTCTTCGAGAAGAGGAGTTAAAATGCTATTAAATATCAAAAGCTCAATTCATTTCAGAGGGAGATTCGAATACGTGATACTTTTATAGCCTGCCTAATGAAAGAAATCGAAAACAAAACTTATTCGTTCTTGTGCTCAAGATGAGGGTACGATTGAAAGTCATGAGCAACTCAAATCAAACATCACAAAGTATTATAAAAATTTGTTCCGCGAGCTAGAAGAAAGAAATTTATCAATGGACGAAACCCGAATAAATGACATTCCGCAAGTTTATGACGAGGAGAACGCCCACCTTACTACACCTTACTCTGGGGAGGAAATAAAAAATACAATATTTCAAATGGAACACAACGAAGCCCCGACACCCGATGGTTTTCCACTTGAGTTCTATCAGACCTTATGTGAGATAATCAAAACGGGCTTTCTTGAGTTATTCAATGCTTTGCATATTGGACAACTTGAACTATTTTTCCTGAATTTAGGAGACATAGTTTTGTTGCCAAAGGTTATTGAACCAGAAAGGATCCAACAATATAGACCTATCTACCTTGTAAATGTTAGCTTCAATTTTTTTTTAATAAAAACACTACTATTAAGCTTAATTTGGTGGTCAATAATGTTGTGCGCCCGACACAGACTATTTTTCTGCGTTGTTGCAATATCCTTGATGGGGTTGTGATTTTACATGAAACGGTTCATGAGTTAAATCGGAAAAATACGGATGATGTATAAGTGAAAGTAGATTTTGAAAAGGCTTATGACAAAGTTAAGTGGTTTTTCCTCCAACAGACGCTTGGAATGAAACTTTTTCTGATGAGTGGTGCGCTATGATAAAAAAAAATCCGGAGGAAGTGTAGCCATCAAATTCAATGATAAAGAAAAAAAGATTAAGACAACACAATCAATTATCACCAATATTATTTAATGTAGTTACTGATATGTTAACATTAATCATAGAGCGTGCAAAACTGGATGGCTAAATTGAAGGTGTAGTCTCGCATCTTGTGGATCGCAAGTTATCTGTTCTTCAATATGCGGATAATATGATTCTTTTTATGGAACATGACGTGGAAAAGGTACGAAATCTGAAATTAATTTTATCAGCGTCCGAGCAGCTTTCAGGTATAAAGATTAATTTCCATAAAAGTGAAGCATTTTGTTTCAACGACGCCCAGGAAGATGTGTCCCTATACGCCGAGTTATTCGGTTGTACGCAGGGTCAGTTTCCAATAAATTATCTAGGTATTCCGATTCATTTCAGGAGGCTAACGATTGATCAATAGAAACATGTTGAGGAAAGGCTAAAAAAAGACTGTTTAGTTGGAAAAGAAAATTACTATCCTTGGATGGCATATTGGTTCTCATTAATTCAGTACTACCAATTACCTAAAGTCGTCTTGCATAGATTGGATTAGTGTCAAAATTATTTTCGAAATGAGATAGTGAGAAAAGGAAATATCGATTGGCTAAATAAATATAGTGTGTCGTCCCAAAGATCAGGGAGGTCTAGGGATCCATGACCTAGAGGTAATTATAGAGCCTTCCTCGGTAAATAGTTGTTTAACCTTCTTACCAGGGCTGGGATATGGCAAACTCTATTAGGATAAAGTATATTGGTTCAAGTACGGTATCAGAGGTTTCATGGAAACCAGATGATTCACACTTTGGGATGGACTTATAGCGATGAAGAAATTCTTCTTTCCATATGGTTCTTTCTCCATTAAGGATGGCTTAGAGGTAAGGTTCTCGGAGGATATACGGCTAGGTACTACCACGTTCCATGAATAATATGCGGATTTATGCAATATTTTGCTTGGACATCACAAAAGCAATATTATTGCTTAGGTGCTGGAAAATTCCCTACTAAATGTGACGTTTAGAAGAGATCTTGTGAGTCCCCGGCTAGCATCTTGGAATGAGGCGTATGGCTTTAGTCAAACTGACACATGGGACAAATGAGCTTTGATGGAATTTATACAAGGGTGGAAAATTCTCAGCGAACTCTATATACAAAGCTATAATCTAGCCGAATGTGTCATTTGATTACAAAAAAATGGAAGATGAAGATTCCACTCAAAAATAAAGTTTGTGTGTGGTACCTTCGTCGAGGGATAATTTTTCCTGAATGCGAAATGCAATTGGCATGGAAGCAAAAAAAAAAGTGTGTCTTCTATCATACGGAAGAGACTATTAAGAAACTATTCTATTCTTCTAGTGTAGATTTGTTGGTCCTATATGGTCATCCAGATAAGTCCTAACTTATACCCACTGCAAAGCATTGAAACTATATTTTGCAGATGGTTGAATAGTGTAGATAATAGGTTTAAACGACTTATTAGGGTGGCGGCACTTGCCGTTATATGGTTGCTTTGGCTGTGTAGAACCGATAATGTTGACAAGCTTGTTAATGATAAAAATTTGCCCCTCATGCAGTTTATCTACAAGAGTACAACTACGTCGCGTTGTGGTCACCGTTGCAACGTGTGGAGCATCGCGACCTGTTTACGGAGTTGTGTCTGGAGAGGCGTCCCTCCTCAGCCTTGGCGCACCTGTCGGCCATATCCACGAGCTTGACGGTGAAGGTGAGGTCGTCTCTGATGCCGAGCTCTTCGAGCATGCGCTCGTTGATGACTCCTTCCTGAAAGACGGAGATGATGTTCGGATCGGCGATACGGGCAGTCAGTTTGCCATGCACTTGTCGTCCCCCTTTGCATATCCTACGCTGAGGCTGATATAAAGGGGTGGCCCAATCTTCTCGTTGAGAACTCGATAACTTGATGATAGATAAATTGTGTCTCGCTGAAACCTCTCTGGCCGATCCCTGATGCCAATGCAACAGCTCTCAATCCCTTTGGATATTCTCAACTCCACACACTTGCACAACGTAATCAATGACTACGAGTGGTCATGTATCTACTAATTCCCAATGGAACAATGGATAGCATGCAGAATTTGCAAGGGGAAACTCCACCAAACCGGTGGGGATAATTTCATATGAACATGATTCAAGTATGGAATCTAGGGTTTATGTTTTAATTTGGTCTCACTATTCTAATTCGCAGCCTAGGGTATATATGAGGGGGTATGGGTGCGGCCAAGAGAGGGGGGTGCGCCCCCAACCAGCCTCAATGCGCCCGAACCTATCCCTACTCGGTTTGGTGCAACCAAAACCTTACAAACTGAACCCAACATGGGCTCAGCCCATTGAACCCGCAGGTCCCTAACAAACACATAAGTGGAACACGAATTGATCACTATTGAGTGCTCCCACTTCATCCTCGTATGCACTGGAATATTTCCCCATGTTCTTGTCCTTGTTTTCCACCTTGTTTTCGAGGTGCTCCAGCTTGTTTTCCAGCATGACAAGTTTGTTTTCCATCTTGTAATGGTTGTTTTCCATCAGGTACTTGTTGTTTTCCAGCATTCCTTGAGGTCCTCCTCCATCCATGTTTGTGTTATCAACAATCCTGCTAATACATAATGCATAGGCTTAGGTAGTATAACATTCTTATAAACAAAAAAAATATTTATTACGAGGAAAGAATTCACCTTATAATGAACAACAATGAGGCTCAATATTTCCTTCCAACTCAAGCATGAATAATCCTCATGGACCCCTATTATATCCATATCATCCTCCCTTTCTTCAAGACAAGACGTCCTCGGCTTGTGGTAACCTGAACATGGTGACGAGGGGGTGAATCCTGGACCTATCGGTGAGGATACCCGGTCCAAGGCCCAAACCTAAGCCCGAAGGGAGATGCCATAGACAGTTCTAGAAGGCCCAATCAAGACCCACCCGCAAGGCCTTGCGGGTCAAGAAAGGAAACTTGTAACCGACTTGAGGTTAGGGTTTGTATCCCCCTCCCCCCCCCCGGGTGCGGTTTGAGACCTGGCCACCGATATAAGGCCAGGAGAATCACCGGGAGGGGGAGGAAGCAATACCACATCGCCAAAGCCTTGAGATTGAGTCTTACTCTAGACTCGATCACCCCCCATTGTAACCGATCTATTGCTAATACAGATCGCGGAAGCAGGAGTAAGGGTTTTACCTCTACGAGGGCCCCGAACCTGGGTAAATCGTGCCCTCCTGTTTGCCGACGATTATCACCAGCTCCTGCATGTTCTCCTAATCAAAACCCTATCGGTTCACCCGAGGGACTTGTTGAGATGCATATTCGACAATTGGCGCCGTCTGTGGGAACGGCAGGCGCTTGATCTACGGCATCTTCGGCCTCATCATCGCTAACCTTCAGCTGGAGCCCCGGAGCTTCGACCTCGGCAGATCCGATCTGATTCGGGTCGATCATCGTCACGCCCTGCGTTCAGTGGATTGGAGAAAAGCGCCACCCTGACATTCGGGAGCTTGCACTTCCACGCCAACAAAGCAAGAATCCTGCACTTCCCCGAGCAAACCGATCTCGAAGGATCGGACTCCGAGTCGGTCTCGAGCCCGGAAACTCTCGACTCGCTGCCCAACTACGCTGGTTCCGACCGAGCAACCAGCGGCGGATCCGTCCGCCCCAGTACTCGCAACTTCCACACCGTCGCTGCAGAGGAACCTTCTCGGGTTGGAAAAACTCGGCAATCCACGCCTAGGACTCACGGGCTATATCTGGCTCAGGTCTGCATGGCGCGATCGAACGATCCACCCGAAGAAACGGATGAGAGCGCGACGGAACGAGAGATCATTAAAGTATCGCGAGAAGCTTGGGTCAAGGCAAAGACGGCCGTACACTCAGGCCAGCCGATTGAAGAAGGAGCCCCTCAGGAAGATCTAACCGCATACCACTACCATCTAGTGAAAGCAGCAGCGCTGATCAAAGAAGTTCGCAAGGATCTGGACGAGCGAAAAAGCTGGCGGACGAGTCAAGTCTACGTCGCGCGGCTCTATCCAAAACACACTCGGTGGGGAACAATCCTCCGAAGAAAAGATACATCTCGAAGACCGCGGCCCTGGACGGCGAGTCTCTTAGTGGGATCAGCAGAACACTTGAAACCTCCCTTATGCACGTCGATGACGACGACAACGTACACCCGACGACCCCCGCCGTCGTAGTCCTGGCTGCAGTCACATACCTGCAGGCGAACCGGCCAGGGGAGAACGACCCCCGCGTGGAGCAATACAGGCAAGTCCAGAAGGGGCTAGGCATGGCAGCCGCGAGACTCACAGCCCAAAGCCGCAAGAACGCGACTGCATAGGAGACTGAGAAAACCCCTCGGAAAGACAAAGAAACACCCCGCAGACGCGGGAGTACATCGCCCAGAAGGGAGAAGTCACCTCGTCACGCCCGAGGAAAAGAAGCACGGCGACACGGTGATATCCCGAGCAGCAGCGACGACAGCCCGAGGGATCGAGATCGCAGTCCACGGCATCATAGCAGCCGCTCGCGACACTGCAGCAAGGAGCCGCGGAAGGAGGTTGATCGCGACCAGCCTGGATACAACGCGCGATCTGACATCGCGCAGAACAAAATCAACAAGGCCCGAGCGGTTAGGAACCGCGCACGTTCCCCATCCACCTCCTCTGACGAAGAGGCCTGTGGCGCATTGTGCTTTACTCGCGAAATCCGCGAGGCACCAATGCCCAGGAGATTTAAGCTTACTACGGAAGTGCCAAAATATGACGGTTCATTGGAGCCCAAATCCTGGTTGTGGGATTACCTCACGGCAATAAAATGCCAACATGGGAACAAGACCACAGCTATGCAGTACCTTAACCTACATCTTGTAGGCGCTGCGCAGAGCTGGCTCGAAGGAAGAACGAGGGCGTGCTCCAGATCATGGGACGATCTAACCTTCGTGTCGTGGGATAATCACGGCAGACGTTACCGGGGGTAACTGATCTTGGGGCAAGACGACACAGGCGTTTGGGAGAGGGTTTAGCTCAGAGGAAAACATGATGGAACTCGATCTGGTAGCCGGCAATCAAGTCGCCGAGTATCCGATCTCAAGATATTAACTCAACTCTCGTGTTACACTGGATGCTCGATACCAAGCGATATTGCTAGGGCTCTTAGATCTCAATTAACCTAACTTAGGGGCCGGTTTATAAAGCACCCGACCCCCTGGCTTGCCCTCCAAGGCGCACCCTAAATCCTACCCGGACACTATGTACGAAACCCTAACTTTCCTTATCGTAACCCACAATCCGGGTTACGGGGCCTACAATCTTGGGCCTTCTAGAAGTTCTTTTATCCTTAGCCGGGTCTTGCGCAGCGTCCTTTGGGCCGAATTACACCTTGGAATTGGGCTACCGGGTTATCACCCCTCCATCAGTAGTCCCCAGAATAGCTTGGGCTTCACAAGATCCTCTTTGAAGCGCACGCTATTCCCTGCAAAAACTATCAAACTTACAAGTTCAATGGGGGCCGGGTTACGTTACTTTGATGAACAGCTAGGCCTAACTCTACGGCGGCCATATTGTAACCCGGCTTTCTCCAAGTCTTTACTTGTCTTCCCGGGTCAACACCCCGATAAGAATGTCAAAGATTCGGCTAACTTTACTCGATAATTGACCCCAATTTTGCGGAGAGGATCTAATTCTTGTTTCCATCCGGATGTCTTGTTTAGCACTCAAAGCACACCCCACGGAATCCAGGCAAATAGCCGTTTAACCCGAAATTTCCGGTTGCCAACCGTTGGGCTAGGTTTAGCCGCCCACACCCTTATAAATAGTCACTTAAGAGCGAATCCAACCCCAACGGCTCATTTTCCCCCTTCCTTCTTCCTCCTCGCCTCCGCGCCCAAGCTCTCAGAGCATCGCCACGGAGACCTCACGCGCATCACCAGAGCCAATCGGCCGCCGGCTGCGCTCCGCCACAGTTCGCCCCACGCCGCCGCCAAGATCCGCCGCCACACCCCCGACCTGCCCGCCGGGAATCGCAAAAGGACACCAAGCTTGCGCGATCTGCCTCCGTCGGGCTTCGATTCGATCTCCTCCAGTAAGTCTCTTACATCCATTAACTTGTGCTCGCAATTTCTCGATTTACCTCGGATCAGATCTGAGTCAACCCGCCGGCCGTTTCTCTGGTCACGCCGAATTAGGTCGCCCGAATTCATTCTAACTCATCCAATGACTTAAACATAGATTTCACTTTGCTCCCCTACTGCCCACAATCACTAATTTCACCACAAATCTAGAAATGGAATCTCCAATCTAGGCTCGGGCCGCCCAAAATATCCGCGCTTGCCACTGACACCCGGAAAATTCTCTTTTTCCGGCTCCTTTGTTTGCAGTAGACACATGGGTAACCATCCATCTTTCCCAAACGCCTGTCAACACATAAGCGCTTCATAGTTTTCGTAACGATGTTTGATACCCGGACAACTCGTAACCTTGCTCCATAGAATGATACCCGGATAACTCTTTTACTTCCATGTCTTCTTGATATTCTTCGCAAACGTTCGGATGACTCATGATTTCCGAGTCTCATTTCTTGTACTCTTCTATCTCGTTCTTTTGCAGGTTAATCTCATGGCTCCCAAGAGGCAGGGGAAACAACCGGCCAAGGCCAAGACCACCAACTCCATATCCGCCAACTGGGCGTGATCCACGGTTACGAAGGCCAAGTTAGAAGAACTGGCCGAATTAGGAGTCCTCCCTTCTCAAAAGGATATCCATTGGAGGGTGCCGGGTGATGAGACCCGGCCCACGCCCACCAATGATGAGGTAATATGCTTTGTAGAGCACGTGACCCGAGGGTTCCGTCCTCCGGGTCACCCTTTCTTTCGAGATGTTTTGAGCCACAACGGCCTCCGAATATTTGACATAGGGCCTAACTCTGTGTTAAATATTTCCCATTTCATCGTTCTTTCCGAGTCATACTTGTGCACACCGCCAAGTTTGGCTCTTTTTACCGAGCTTTTTCAGTGCAAACCGTGCCGCGAAAGCGGTGACGGGGCACTTCTCGCTTGCGGCGGGGTCTCTATCCAGCGCCGCAAGAATTCTTTGATGCCACCCCTCACTCTCAACTCCCACGTCAAACACTGGCAACTCTCATATTTCTATTGCCGACACACCTCCCCACCCGGCCAAAAGAAACTGCCGGGTTACTCGGAGGGCCTTCTCGATATCTCCGAAACTTTCAACGCCTTTGCCCCTGACTCGGACAGGGAGGCCATCCGGCCTTTACTAGCCAAAATCTCTGTTCTGTCGGCCCAAGGTCTCATTGGGCTTAACCTGGTGAAAACTTGGGTCGATTTCCGGATCCAACCCAATTCCATCCGCACTAAGTTAATGTGCGAGTATTCGGGACACACCACGGACTCGCTCCGGTACCCCACCCATAGCTTTGCAGCCG
This sequence comes from Alopecurus myosuroides, assembly GCA_028641055.1. NCBI lineage: Eukaryota > Viridiplantae > Streptophyta > Magnoliopsida > Poales > Poaceae > Alopecurus > Alopecurus myosuroides. The sequence goes on along the minus strand of CM054063.1, from coordinate 112,016,243 downwards.
AAGATACCAACAAGACTATCAAGAGCTTCTTGACAGAGAAGTTGGAGGTAATCCGGAATATAGCCGGGTTAGAACCCTTCACGCGTGAGAACCCGGCCCCCAAGGTAAAGACTCGGCTTTCATACTTTTATCTTCACACTTTCTGCTCGATATTACTAATAACCCTTATTCTTATATCTTCTTCTCAGGCTGATGATCCCTTTTGGAAGATTGAAACTCCTCCTAGCTCTGAAACTCCAGAGGAGAAAGAAGACGCCGCTAACTCGGATGAAGGTACATTCCGAGTTTCACTTAGCTTTTTTTTCTTTCTTTTTTGAAATCACTGTTGTTCATTCTTCCTTTTCCGATTGTAAATCCTGATAAGTTTCAGAACAAGAAGAGAAAGACGACGAAGAAGAAGAAACTGAAGGCAGGGTGGAGTCAGCGAGTGACGAGGACGACGCTGAGCCAACAGTCAAAGTCGGAACAAAGAGAAAACCCCAAGGGGTCGTCTTCAAGGTTCCATACCTTTTCCTTGCCTCTAAATCATACTTACTTCATATCATGCACAAACTAACCCGGGATCTGTCCTTCTGGTCATATCTGAAGGAACCGCTCGCGACCAAGCGCCGGATGACTCGGAACTTTCCAGGTGATGGTGCTCTTAACCCGGGCATTTCATCGTCTCCGGCTCAACGCACCGGTATATATCTAATCCTTTCTCGAATATCAAAGTTTTTCCAAACCATCTCCTTACAAGATAATTCCGTGTCTTACTTGATGTTTTTCAGCTTCATCCGGGTCCAGCAGTGAGCTCCCCTCGGACTTCGTGGTGAATCCCGGGTAAAGCTCCCTTCCTGATGCTTTATCACTGTTTCATCGCTTTTTTCCAGCCATACGCTAACTGCCTGCTTACATTGTCCATAGAGCCGCGGTCACTGTTAGCGATCAAGAAGATATGGAGACCGATGACCCGGATACGGAGAACCGGACTGATGATAGGCACGCCGCAGCTGGCGGGGAAGAACAACAAGTGTCACCAATAAACCCCGCCGACCGATAGGCCGAGTATCCCATAGCCTCTCATGTACTCGAGGAGGAAGACGCTGCAGACTTGGGCGCAGGAGAGAGGGCACCAGACTCCGATACTCAAACGACCCGGATACCCCCTCGCACCAAGAGGAGAGTCCCTCCTCCAAGTCCCCAAGGTCCCGGGTCTTCCAATTTGGGCGATAAAACTTTCGACCAGATGATGAGCACTCTCCTTGCTATGAAGGCCTCGGAGAAAGATGTGCTAGAGCGCATGGCAGCGGAGCACCAGGTAATGTTACCTAATATCTCTTCTTATCCATCTAGTCCCCAAGTGTCGAGTATAATTTGTTGAAATTGTGCTCGGTATTCTGCGCGATAATCGGCTTGCCATGATATCCGACTAATTCTCGTACTTTGATTTCTCATAGGCACAGGCCACCCGGTCCGATGAACTTTTGCTCAAGACCGAACAACTGCTGCTTGCCGAGGTAAAGCGGAGGGAGGCCCTTGAAGATGAAGTGGAAACTTTGAAGAAAAGTGTTTCCAAATATAAGAAAAGGTGTACCACTTCTCGAAGCGCACTGAAAAAGTTGTCGGAGCAAGTTACCGATACTTATCGTATCTTGCTTAGTAAGTTTCTTGATGCTGAATGCCTTCACGCCTCTATTTTGTTACATGATACTCGGGATTAATGATATGGCCTTTCTTTGTTTCAACTGCAGGTGCTAACCTTGCAACCCCAGAAGAAGATGTCGTTGCAAAGGCTAAAACCTTAAAGACTGTGCTCCGGACTTTCTTCGCCGGCACCAAGTATATACTAGATGCCGTGAAGTGGCCTACTGAGGTATATCCGGGTGAAGAAAACCTTATCCAAGCTTGCTCGACTGTGCCTGCATGGATCGAGATCTGGAAACGTTCGGCGTGCCGGATTGGTATGACCCGGGCCTTTGCGCTGGCGAAGGCTTATTTTCCTAAGCTTGAGCCGGCAAAAGTGATATCCGGGTTTCCAGAATTCAAAGCAGACGGCTCCAAGTTTGGGCCCAAGGACTTCAAGGCCGTACAATCCTCAGTGCGTCACTCGGCAACCGCTTTGGCCGATAGTATGGATCTGGGTACGTTAATGAGTTCGTATGATGCTGAAGGCAAGATCGTGAAGGAGGAAGCACCCCCACCCTTCGACATTTTGGAAAAATGGGCTGCTGATTCGGCCAGGAAGAGGGAAGAAACCGCGAAGAGGGAGGCCGAGTTAGGATCAGAGCCAACCACTTCTACACCGGCCGTCCTCCCGCCTGTCCGTCCTGATGCGAAGAACCCGGGTGATGATGCCGGGAGAGCCGCGGAGCAAGCCCAGGACCAAGACCCGGAGGGCAAGGGTAAGGGTGTGGATTCTACTCAAGAATCCGAGTAAACAAATGCTACCACGATACCTTGGCCGTTTTGCTGCTCTTGTTCGAAACTGATATTCTTTTGTCGGTGCATCTATGCACCTTTGATACTAGTACCAAGATTTGTAACATACTTTAATTCCTTGATATACCTCGTGCCTCTTCTGGCCTCTGGATGAACTTTATATTTATCTGGTTTTTTAAGCTTATTCTCGATATCCGGCTTTCCTTATGGTTCCTTTTGTGAGACTCGGTTTCCGAGCATCTTGGGTTCTGACAGGGGGACTTTTCTCTAAGTCCCCAAGTCCCCAAGACTCGGATGTTAGGGTTTGTTGGGCTTAGTAACAACTTGTTTCTGTTTCAAAATCCTCGGTCCCCAAGGCCCGAAATCCGAGTCTGGGATGTGCGGTCTTTTCCAGAGAACAAATTGTTTTTACTAAGCCCAAGCCCTAGAGCCGTTTCACGTGAGTATTGAAGTTATGCTTGATAAACGTTGAGTTTCCAGCTATTAGCCTTATACTCTGCATAACTTGTGGTTTAGATGACCCTTTTGACAATCTTGTACTATAAGCCGGCTTTCGCGTGGATATCATGTTGTTACATCTGTACGAAAACAGGGTCAGGCAAGTCCCATTGGGCTTCATGGCTGATTGTAATCGTAAGCGAGCAAATCATGCCACTTTAGTGCGAGTCACATCGAGCTTAAGTAAGAAAAGTCAAGAAAATTTGGCTCCTTTGTCCGGTTATAAGATTGCAGCCGTACTCGTTTGCGAGTAATCGGCCCTTATAACTCATAGGCATCAAGGCCGGGTCTTTGAGTTTGTAACTGTGATGTTCAAGCAATCAGCCCTCAAGACCTATATATATGCAACATACTTGATGATACTGATGTACTGATAGCGATAAATAATGCTTACCTGTAATCGAAGTAAAGACCATAAAATAAGGCTTGATAACCATCTCTTTATTGATACGAGAAAGTTTTGGGTCAGCAGGCCGCCTCATTAAAAACCTTCCAGTCCCCTTAGGTACCCTGGATAGGAAAAGAGTGCGTCTGAAACCTGCTGCCCGTTACATTGTTTAATTCTCCTTGGGAATCTGTCCGGAACTGTCATAATCGATACACATTCTCCACTTGTTGATATTTTTTACTATGAGTACCGGGCTTGCCAGCCAATCTGGATAAGGCGTTTCCATGACGCGGCTGGTTGTGAACGGCTGCGCAATTTCTTTTCTTGTGGTGGATTGTTTGAGGGAATCACCCTTTACGAAAGCCACCATATTGGTATCTCGTGCTGCCTTGAGTTTTGCCCTTTCGCCTTCAGTACTCGACTTTTTCAGGGCTGTTCTGTCATCCGAGTCTGTTTGAGCCCGGTAATACTTGAGTTCCTCTTTTCTACAAGCTTGTTCAGCCATTGCTGCATCTCCTTCCTCGCACTCAGCCGCTATGTCCCGGCTTCCATGTATGGTGATGGTCTGTTTAGGACCCGGGATTTTTAGCTGTAGATACACGTAACACGGCCTAGCCATGAATTTAGCATAAGCCGGCCTTCCGAATAGCGCGTGATAAGGACTGCGCAATTTGACCACTTCAAAAGTGAGCCACTCAACTCGATAGTTATCCTTTGATTCCCCAAAAGCTACCTCCAATGCGATTTTTCCCTCGGGGCACGCTGAATAACCCGGCACTATCCCATGAAAAATTGTTGAACTTTTTTGTAGCTGAGACTCCTTGAGACCCATGCGTAGGAAGGTTTCCCAATACAGTATATTGATGCTACTTCCACCGTCCATCAAAACCTTTTTCAGCTCATACCCATTGACCTGCGGTGCGACTACTAATGCTAAGACTCCCGGGTGTTCTATTCTTTCCGGGTGATCCCTTCTGCTCCATGTTACGTCCTGTTCTGACCATCTCAGTATCTCGGGACAGCCGAGGACACCGAGTTTACCGCCTGTTTTAATATCTTCTTGTCCTTGTTGGAACTTCCTGTAGTATGCACGTGATACTGACCCAATTGCTTGGGGTTGGCCTAGAAACCTCCTGCTCCCCCTTGGTTATTACCTTGATTTCCAGCTGCCGGGTTACCGGCTGGGGGTGGGCCGTTGCCCGAGTTTCCACCTGGACCCGGTCCTCCTCCCCGACCTGCACCTCGCATGGCTCTGTTCACTTCCTCATTCTTCCACCTTTGTAGGTCGGCGCACTGCTCCAAGGAGTGGTTAGCTGGCCTACCGTTCCTGCTGTGCTTCGGGCATGCCATTCGGAATATGTCCCAATTATTACTCGGCCTTGGTGGCCCTTGATAGTTTCCTCCGTTGTGATTCCCAGTATTGAAATTTCCTTCTGCCCTAGGTCTGGAAGATCCGGCTTCAGTGTTGACGACAAACTCAGAGCCTCCTTCAAACGGGCGCTTGTTCTGGCTGTTGTTACCCGGCGCTGATCCATTGCCGGTTCTTCCGTTATTACTTGTGTTTGCTTTTGCTTTTTTATCGTCAGTTTCCTCTTCTGTAGTGTCCGTTGCGGCATGTTTGTTGCATGCATCCATCAGTTCTCCCATTGTAACCTCCGAAGCATTCCGACTAGATTTCATGCGAGTTAACTTTTGTACTAAAGGTGTGTACTTGCAGGTCTTTGCCATAGCTTGCAGCGCATCCTTGGGCTGAATATCTGTAGATGAATGAAGTATTTCCATAACCCGGCGCACCCAGCTGCGCGCCGATTCTCCCTTCTTCTGAACACATCGCTCTAGGTCATCAATAGTGAATAACTTTCTGCACGTCCCGTGAAAGTGCTTGATAAACGCAGTTTTCAATTCTTCCCATGACTTGATAGATCCTTCCGGTAGATTGGTGAACCATAACTTTGCTGCTCCCTCTAACATCATTAGATACATGAATTTGGCTTGAAGATTCTCGGACGCATTGCGAATCGACATGGCCATCTCATAACTGCTCAACCATGTTTTCGGATCCATAGTCGGCTCGTAATTCACTACTTTACCCGGTTCTTTGAACTTTTCCGGGTAAGGCTCAGCCCTGATGCTATCTGAAAGACACTTAGGTCCTGCAAGAATGGTCGAAGCTGGTCTTACTCGGGAAACGTGTGATCCTGCAGGGGGTACAGCTGGACGCGGTACTGCTGGTATCCCATGTACCGCAGACCCGGCCACGGCTCTCCTGGCTCTGGAACTGTCCACGATGGCCTGTGCTGCTGATGCTGCTGGTACTGCCTGAATGCGTGGAGGAGGTGGCATTTGCTGCTGCTCTTCCCTCCGCCGTGCCGAACTTGTTTGGATGTTGCCAGCGTTACCTTGCTGTTGGCTGACATATGGTGTCCCATGCATTCCACTTCTGTGATCCGGGTAATTAACCTGTTGCGCCACCGCGGTGCGCAGCATATCTATCGCCCGCCGGGTCTCCTCTGCGTGGGGTGACTCTCTCACGGGGATTTGATTTAATGCAAGCGTTGCCGCGTACACGTTGTCCATGGGATTGTTGTAATGACCCGCTGGTGTGTGAAAACGTGATGGTGGTGGTGGTGGTGGCGGTGGTACAGTATTGCCGGTAGTAACTCCAGTCTGTGGTGCGGGTAACCCGGCCTGCGTGTCTACCGGTTGTACTCCTCCGGTTGTCGGCTGAGGGGCGGTTCCTTGATTTGCCGCTGGAATCGGCTGATCCTGAGGCGTGATAAATAGTGCGGCCGGGTTTATGACTCCTCCCAATGCTGGCAATCTGGTTTGGTGCCTTTGATGTATTCTAGTCGTTTCCTCTCGGAGCCGGGTTTCCAGTGCATCCAGCTCGCGTTGTCGTGTGGCCATCCCTTGTCTTTCTGCTTCTACTTGCCTCCTCTGCTGCTCCAATGCACGACGGGCTACGTCCAAATCCCTAACACGTTCCTCCGCGTTCTCTGGAGTGATAACTGTGGCAAGAACTGTCGGATCTAGGATCAGATTGTTGTCGAACAAGGCCGGATGTTGTGGATTGGAAGGACCCGCTCCTGGTGTCCGGTTTGCTAGGAATCCAAACGTGTTCGCGTGTAACTCGTTTTCTGGCGCTTGACTGGTAACCGATGCCGACTCTCCGTCAACCTGGGCCAAAACTGTGTTCCCGTTAGCCGGCCCTTGCTGCCGGGTTAATGCTTGTGCTGTCCCGGCTGCGGCCGCGGTTACGCTCTCTTGGTTGAGATTGGTCGCGGGAGCCGTGTAAACCGCAACCCGACGCACAATGCTTGGCGCGGATCCATACTGTTCCTCTTCGCTGCTATGTTCCTCGTACCGGTTCTCCAGTAGATGCAGGATAGATTCGGTATCATCTTCTTTCTCGTCCCGGCCACGCGGGGTCCATGCCGGCTCCTCCAGCTGTTCCCACTTCGTGGTGAGCTCTTCTGTCGGGTTTGTTGTCCCAACTGATTCTTCTCCATCTGATTGGATATAGCTGGTCTTCCCTGACACAGAATCAAACCCAAAGTCGTCAGGGATCGAACCGGAAGTACGTACCATACCGATGAAGACGCTGATCTGGCCGATTGTCATGATAGACCCGGATTCGAGGTGATCCGACTCTGGTCCCCAGCCGGAATCGTCCACCATCTTCTCTCCTTCGTGGTTGATGTAGATCTCGCCGATGACTAGTTTCTCCATATTCTTCCGAGCTTCTCCCGTGATGTAAACGCCTTTGGCCGCAGGCCCCACGGTGGGCGCCAACTGTCGTGGGATAATCACGGCAGACGTTACCGGGGTAACTGATCTTGGGGCAAGACGACACAGGCGTTTGGGAGAGGGTTTAGCTCAGAGGAAAACATGATGGAACTCGATCTGGTAGCCGGCAATCAAGTCGCCGAGTATCCGATCTCAAGATATTAACTCAACTCTCGTGTTACACTGGATGCTCGATACCAAGCGATATTGCTAGGGCTCTTAGATCTCAATTAACCTAACTTAGGGGCCGGTTTATAAAGCACCCGACCCCCTGGCTTGCCCTCCAAGGCGCACCCTGAATCCTACCCGGACACTATGTACGAAACCCTAACTTTCCTTATCGTAACCCACAATCCGGGTTACGGGGCCTACAATCTTGGGCCTTCTAGAAGTTCTTTTATCCTTAGCCGGGTCTTGCGCAGCGTCCTTTGTGCCGAATTACACCTTGGAATTGGGCTACCGGGTTATCACCCCTCCATCACTTCGACTTCCGCAAGAACTTCCAAGCAGCATATAAAAGACCCGCGTCAATCGAGGAGCTGTGGGCTTGCAAGCAGAAGAGTGGTGAGTCTACTCGCGAGTACATCCAGCGATGGACCACGCTCAGAAATACGGCGGGAAACATATCGGAAGAGGTCGTAGTTGAAGCTTTCACCAAAGGAGCTCGGCGAACCGCCTTCAGAGAAGAACTGGGGCGAGCCGCACCCAAAACGATCGGAGAGCTGATGGCTATAGCCGACAGATGGGCCAACGGTGAGGACTCGGTGCGCAATGAAAAGGCATCTTCGCCAGCACCTGAGGACGACCGTCATGGTCGAAAGAAAAGGAGAAAGCATTACGATCACGACGACCGAGAAGAACTGGTGGCGACAGAGTTTCGAGAAATCGTGACAGCGGACATCGTGGAAATCGTGAATGGAAGCCAAAGCCAGAGGATAAAAGTCCCGAGGAGGACGTTGACGGTTATTGCACGCTACATCTATTTACAGATAAGCGCAGAGGCAAGACTAAGGCAAGACACCTTCTCAAGGATTGCCGAAAGTTTCTCGACATCAGGGCTATCCACAGCTACCAGGGGGAGGACATCAGGGATTCCACCCGCCACAACCCCTACCTCCACCAGGACACCAAAACGCGGTGTTGGCCGCGCTCCCAGCGCCACCCGCCGCAAACCAAGGAGGAAATGGGTACCCGAACCCAGCAGGACTCCTTGGAATGATACAGAAAGTCTGCCCATCCCGCAGGGCCCAGAAAACAAACACACACCAAGTAGTCATGGCAGTCCAAGCTCCACCGTCCAAACCCGAATACCTGAAGATGGTTGACCAACCGATAACTTTCTCCAAAGAGGACCATCCCCCGCGAGGTTATCGACCAGGACACGCCGCGCTCGTCATCCAGGCGCAAATAGGCAACTACGAACTCGCCTGACCGTTCATGGACAGGGGCAGCGGGATCAACATCATTTACGCGGACACACTCTGTAGGATGAACAAGAACCTGGACGGACTCTTAGAATCAGAGACATCCTTCCACGGGATAATACCAGGAAAAGCCGTCCGACCACTCGGAACAATCAATTTGGAGGTGGTTCTCGGTAACTGAAGAAACTATAGACGAGGATTCCTTGACTTCGAAGTAGTCGACTGGCCCTCACAGTACCACGCCATTCTCGGTCGAACAGCGTTCGCGAGATTCATGGCAGTACCTCACTACGCCTACCTGAAACTCAAACTTCCTGGGGAATACGGCCCATCACCATAGATGGTGACTTCCAAAAATCTAACAAGTGCGACATCGAGTTCAACGAGATCGCGAAATCTTTTGGGATGCAGGAGGAACTGGAAGAATAGGCAAAAACCACGGATCACTATGTGATGCCTCTCACCAAAAAGGACGCTCCAGAACTCGAGTTCAGTGCAAACAGCGACACTCGAAAGCATCAAGTGCACCCAACGGAGCCCGCGAAGACGGCGATGGTGTCCACCCCCCTCTCGTCCGCATAGGAAGGTGCGCTCGTGGAACTCCTCCGTGAGTACTGGGAAATCTTCGCCTGGCAGCCTTCAGATATGCCAGGAATACCCAGGGAGTTCGCCGAGCACTCACTCAAAGTTTTCAAAGACGCCAAACCTATCAAGAAAACAACTCGACGGTTCTTAGAGCCAAAGCAAAAGACACTTGGAGAAAAAGTGAATAGACTGCTCGCCGCAAAATTCATCCGAGAGATAAAGATATCCACCTGGTTAGCAAACCCGGTGCTGGTCCCGAAGAAAAACACTGACATCCTCCGCGTGTGCATCGACTACACGTCATTGAACAAACACTGCCCCAAGGATAACTTACCCTTACTACGGATCGACCAGATCGTGGACTCTACTGCAGGCTGCCAGCGCCTCTCCTTCCTAGACGTCTACTCGGGCTATAATCAGATCAGGATGAAAAAGGACGATGAGGAGAAGACAGCGTTTATCACACCTCACGGTGTCTACTGCTACACGACGATTCCCTTCGGGCTAAAAAACGCAAGCGCAACATATCAGCGCTGCATGCAAAAATGCCTCGCCAAGCTCATTGGCAAGAACGTACAAGTGTACGTTGACGACGTCGTCATAAAAACTCGAGTGGAGGACACACTCCTCGAGGATATCAGGGAGACATTCGACGCACTCAACGCGTACAAGATCAAGCTTAACCCAACAAAATGCGTCTTTGGTGTCCCCGCGGGACAACTTCTCGGGTATCTGGTGTCCGCCCGAGGAATTGAAAGCAAACCCAGAGAAAATTCAAGCAATCCTAACAATGAAGGAACCAACCAATCTTCGAATGTACAGCAGCTCGCAGGACGGCTAGCTGCTCTAAGCAGATTCATCGCAAGATTAAGCGAGCAAGCATTGCCCTTCTACAAGTTGCTGAAGAAGACGGACAAGTTCGAGTGGACACTCGAAGCAAAAAAGGCGTTCGCAGACCTAAAGCGATCACTGCAGAGTGGTGTGTTCAGGCAATGCCACAAGAACAGGAGCCACTGTACTTATATCTATCCGCAACAAGTCAAGTCATCAGCACGGTTATCGTGGTTGAGCGGCCGGAGGATGGCAAGGCGTATGGAGTTAAACGACCAATTTATTACATCAGTGAGGTGCTCTCACCGTGCAAACAGCGATATCCCCACTACCAGAGGCTCGCATACGGGGTCGTACTCACAGCCCGAAAGCTCAAGCATTACTTCCAGGAACATACCGTCACGGTGCTAAACGACGCATCACTCGGTACTATCATGAACAACTCTATGGCATCCGGAAGAATCGCGAAGTGGAGCATCGAGCTAGGCGCCTGGGACATCATATACGCAGGACGCAACTCTGTAAAATCTCAGGTCGTTGCAGAATTCCTGAGCGAGTGGACGGAGCTGCAGACACCAGGACCCTCAGAGTACACGAGCAACTAGATCATGTACTTCGACGGGTCAAAAAGGAACGAAGGAGCCGGAGCCGGAGTTATTCTCATCTCCCCCAGCGGTGATAACCTACAATATGTTTTGCGATTGGACTTCCCACCCGAGGACCCAGCATCCATAAAACGACGCAGAATACGAAGCCCTCCTTCACGGCATGAAAATGGCGATCGCTTGTGGAGCCACCCGATTGATGATATATGGAGATTCCAACCTCATCGTACAACAGACGATGAAGGAGTGCGATGCTATCGCGAATAACAAGGTCGCCTACCGCGACATGTACAACCTACTCGAAGGAAGTTTCAAAGGGTGCAAACTGAAACACATTGCACGATCCAGCAACGAGCAAGGGGACAAGCTGGCAAACATGGGGTCCACAAACACACTCATACCGCCAGGAATTTACTTCGAAAGAATGATCAAGCGTTCAGTCAAGGTCAAGAAGCCAGCGGGAACACCCGCAGCAGCACAGACAGTAGTCAGCCCGCAAATTTCTACGATCGAGCTCATCCACAATATTTCAAGGCAAGTTTTTTTTGTCGAGTCAGTTTGGACGCAGAAATACCTCGACTACTTGTCAAACAAACAGCTCCCAGCAGACATTTGCAAGGCTCGGCAAATAGTGCGGCGAAGCAAATCCTTTCGGGTGATCAACGACGAGCTATACAATCAAAGCTTATCAGGGGTATTGCAGAGATGCATAGAACCTGAAGATGGCAGGAATTGCTCCGGGATATACACCAAGGAGACTGCGGCCACCACGCCAGCTGGAGAGCAATCGTGGATAAAGCCTTCAGGGCAAGATTTTATTGGCTCACAGTAGCCAGAGACGCCAAAGATCTAGTCGACAGATGCAACGCCTGCCAGAAGTTTGCACCCAAGCCACACGGCCATGCCACAGAACTACACATGATCCCCATCGCCTGGCCCTTTGCGCAATGGGGGCTAGACATGGTAGGGCCATTACGCAAGTCGACACCTGGAGGATATACGCACCTACTCGTAGCAGTTGACAAATTCACAAAGTGAATAGAGGCTATGACAGTCACCTCCACGCACGCCCAGTGCGCCGTGAAATTCCTCGACTCCATCGTGTGCAGATTTGGCATACCACACAACATCATCATTGACAACGGCAGCAACTTCACTGCCAAGGAAACACAAGAATTCTGCGAGGAAAAGGGAATCACCCTCAGCTTCGCCTCGGTAGCTCACCCGCAAACTAACAGTCAAGTCGAGCGATCTAACGGATTAGTCTCAGCTGGCCTAAAGAAGCGGCTACTCGATCGTCTGAATCCAGCAGCAGGGCATTGGGCCGAGGAATTACCATCAGTTATGTGGAGCCTCCACACAACGCCAAACCGGTCAACAAACTATACACCATTCTTCATGGTCTACGGAGCCGAGACCGTCCTACCCGAAGACGTCAAATTGAGTGCTCCACAAGTCGTTACATACAACGAAGAAACCTCAAACAGGGCACTCGCAGAAGACCTGGACGCACTCGACGAAATTCGAGACATTGCACTCACAAGATCCGCGGTATACCTGCAATCACTACACAACTACCACAGTCGTCGTATACGCCATAGATCCTTCGTGGTAGGAGACCTGGTGCTATGGCTCAAGCAAAAGGAAGGACACAAGCTCGAGCCACCATGGGATTGACCCTTCATAATACACGAAGTTATCCCAAGTGGCGCTTACCGATTGAAGAACCCGGAGACCAGTGGCATGTACTCCAACCCGTGGAACGTTGCGCATCTCCGCAATTTCTACCCTTAGGATTATTCTATTCGCAAGAAATAAGGCTGTACCAGCCATTCTATAGCTCGATCAAATACATGGCTTCTCAGCCATATCAATAAAACACATGATTCCTCAACCATAGCTATTCGCATCTTCCATTTTACATGCTAAAACAACAGGTATACACCCCAAACACACGGGGGCTATGCCTAACTAGCATAAATGCAATTTTTCAAATACAAGGTACAACAAGGTTCACACCTTATAAACACCTTAAAACGTATCGAGTGAGCTATACAGGGTTACATGATATCTACATACTACGATTACATCTGACGGTGAGCAGTCCTTTCCGCAGGCATTTGATCAATCTCCTCGGAAGTTAGTCGAATAATCTGCTCCGCCGCGGGCTGGACGACCACGTAATGAGGAGAAAAATCTACTGAAGAGTCGGGAAGCCGCGCCACCGAGTTAGAATTGATCTCAGGATGCCACACTCGAACAAAGGCGAGAGCTACCTGAGATCCACAGATAAGCTGTTGGCGAACGCACTCCCGAACCTATCCTACTCGACGAAAGATCCTTAGCAAACGGCTCCACCCTTCTGGAACGGTACCCAATGGATAAAACGTCTGATGCACAGAAGAAAGAGCCTCGCGGCAGGACTCAAGAAGAATCTTCGCCTGGCTCGCCCGATACTTCAAGGTGGCCAAAACGAAGCCTCGGCTACGGTCTGACCAAAAATTATTTGCATGTGGTCTTGAGCTACCCGCTTCATAGGAAATGTGGTTATCCACCCAGTGAGTCTCACAAGGTCCGTCGGGCTCAACAACTGCAAATTTAGCAAACAAGTCAAAACAGAAATGGAAGCAAGCAGCAAAGCACTCGGGGGCTTGCAGGCTTACAAAGCATGTCCTTCGCAACGGCCGCCAGCTCTTCCATCACAAAGTTTTCACGCTCAGCCGAAAGTTTCTCCTTCGATTTGGCAACATCAGCCACGCCCCATAGAGTTTTCAGTTTGCGCTCGCCATCCGCAACACGGTCACGGAGTGAGGCGAACGTACTAGCAGCAGCAACAAGGGGATTCACCCGCGCAGCAGACCCACTCGAAGACTCTTTGCTAGGATCCACTACCTAGAGAGAAACAAAGCAAGTTCAGAAAAATCACAAGACCCCACTCGAGAAACACACCACCTATTTCACAGGTGCTCGGGGGCTACTCCCATCGGGAGCACTCAACAGCAAGACGCAAAAATCAGACATTGCGGATTTCAAGAAACACTTCTATTACGCAACATAAATACGGGAATACATCCCAAGGTTCATTACATCAGCAAGCAAAAGAAAATATAAACTGTCCTAGGGGGTTGCAGAAGTGGTTCCACTCGCAGAAGGGTGCCCTTTGCTACTAGCACGAGCAAGCACCTCCAAGAGCTTCTTCGAGAGAGCTTCAGCACGAGCGCCAAAAGGACGGAGTGCTAACTTTTTGCCATGGGCGTCGTAGGGAACGCTCGAATACACCTTGTCTAGGTCATTCGAGACTCCATGCGCCAAAGAAAATTGGATAGCCATCCTGGCCCCGCACTCGGACTGGGCGGCTGAGTACTCCTGGAGAGGATCTCCTTCACCCAAGAACACCTTCAGAAGGCTGCCCAGCGTGGGAGGAACCGCCGCATCCACCATTAAGCGCTCGTGGAAATGCGTCAGCACTCGGGTGGCGTCACCAACAAGAGAGCAGATCCCACTCGCATGCTCCTCGAGCTGGGCTTAAGAGTCCATAAGGGCGTCCAGTCGCTGGCTCCCAGGAATCTCCAGTCCAACCCCAAGGACATCTACAAAAAGGACACCATAAATCTCCAAGACAGCAAATTAAGTTACATTGCAACAGAAGAATGGTCAAGTGTAGATTACCCGCAAACTTCTGAGCCAAGGGGCGGACGATGCCAACAAGATCACTATCATGCTTGGCACCTTCCTCCTCCAATTGCTTCAGCACCTCTTGAGCCTCGACGAGTTTCCCCTCAAAATCAGCTGAACGCTTGCGAGTGGACTCCAGCTTCTTTCGGGAAGACTCCAACTCAGCCTCAAGGTTTTTCACCCGAGCGACAGCTTCAGCTTTCTCGGCCTTCAGGCGGGTAACTTGATCTACAGAGCGACGAATACAGCTTAAGCAATTTTTTGATCAATGGAAACAGTAAAACGGAGTAGAATAACCTACCTTGAAGAGAACGGCCTTCCTCGACGAGTCGATCGCGATCCACCCGAAGGGAAACGCAATCCGCCTCAGCTGAAAGCACTCGACAACCAATGGAAGCAAGGGAGTCAAGGAGAGTCTGCAAAAGCGCAAGACAGAAATTCAGGTTAAGGACAAAATCTCTTGAGGCTATACACGACTGTACACAGTCGAATATAGCCTCGGGGGCTACTCCCATCGGGAGCACTGCCGTGCACCCGATAGAATAAAGGAAGACAAGGAAGAAAAGAGTTCAAATTGAGTCCGTGGCTAACCGCAAGCAATTAACCATGGCCTCAGGGGCTACTCCCATCGGGAGCACTGTCGTGCACCCGATAGAAATTACAACCAAACAACGCAAAATATGCAAGAAGGAGGGATAAACTTACTTGGCCTTGGGCAGTAGACACAGGATCCGCTGAGCTGCCCGAAACCTCCTTGTTTTCAGAAGCACCATCCGCAAAACCAGGTAGCCCGTACTCAGGAGTCATGGCTACCCTCGCAGGACTTGGAGACCTTCGGGTGGCTTCTGCGGCTGGAACGTCTCCCTCGGCTACTTCTTTCCTCTTCACAGAGGGAACCGAAGACGCATATTGGCCAGGGCTGACGGTTTGAAGGCTGCTATTGAAGAAAAAGTCAAACATGGACACAGAAAAAGGAAAAGATTCGTGACTAAAGGACAACACGCAAGAAAAACTTACTCATCCTCGTCGTCGTCATCCAGAATGTCCACATTCCAGGCGGTGGGAACCTTCGACTTGCGGCCTAGGGGAGGAAGCACATTCAGAGGCTCCACCTGGAGAGGCTCAGTCGCCTTGCCGGACCCATCACCCATGGAAATGTGCTTGGAAGTGAATTCATCATTCTCGTGCCGGCGGCGCTTGCGGTGATGGAGTTGGTCGCTACCCGAGTCTTCCACATCGTCCGAAGAGTCGTTCTCGGAGCTCGAGTCAGCTTCGGCAACGCTGGTTTCGAGAGGAGCCTCGATGTTGCTCGCCAGGAGGTCGGAGGCGTCTTCAGCCAAAACTGGCGGGTAACATGTTGCCACCTTCAACCTATACGAAAAAAGAAAAGGAAAAGGAGAAAAGAACTTCAGTCGATAAAACTTCAGACTACAAAGAGAACAAAGAAGAACAAGAGGAAACTTACATCAGCTGGAGAAGGTTTCGCTGCCTCCAATGGCTCGAGAGAACAGGCCGACAAGGCCTCTCCTTTCTTCAGCTTGGTGATGGCCGCAATCTTTTTCTCAAACTCGGCGTTCGAGAGAAGGTCTTCGCAGACGCGGCTTGGGTCCTGCATGCCTTGATACTCCCACATAGTCGAAGGCCTCTCTTGAAGGGGTTGGATCCTCCGCTGAAGAAAGACAGTCGCCAAGTGCAACCCATTCAGCGGAACCCCCATCGCCTTGTTGCGGAAGCTCCCCACATTCGCGACTAGAGGGGAGACGATCTTGCTGTCTTCGGCGGTGAGCTTATGCGCCCAGGACTTCCTACGCTTCAGAATCGCGAATGGGTGGAACTCAAGAGCTCCACCCGTGCTGTTGTCGATGACGTAGAACCACTTCTTCCGCCATCCTTGCACGGAGTCGACGAAGTACATCTCCGGGTAGGGGATGTTCGTCCTCGTCTGGATCCCGAACCCGCCGGTGCGCAGTGGCTCCCCCTGCTCGCCTAGTCGTGACTTCTCCCGGAAGTTACGCACCTTGAAGAGGGCCTTCCAGAGGCCCCAATGCGGGCGGATCCCCAGGTAGCACTCACAAAGCACGATAAAGCACCACATGTGCTGAATCTCGTTTGGAGGCAAGTCATGGAGCTGTATGCCATAGACATACAGCAATCCAAGAAGAAAGGGGTGGAGAGGAAGAGAGAGGCCGCGCGAGACGTGCTCCGTGAAGATCACACGCTCGTTTGCGAGAGAATTGGGTACCTCTTCTTTCTTGGGCAGGCGCACGCGCTTGTTGCCGTCGGGAGGCAGCAGCTCCTCCTGTTGCATCTCATTGAGGCTCTTCCTGATGGTGTTGGCGGAGCGCCAATCTCCCGATCTCACAGCGGGCGGCGCGGAAGCATCTCCAACCTCCTTCGATGACGATGCAGCGGCGCTGCGTTTCTTCCCTCCATCCATGAGAGCTCTTTGGTGCTTGCAGAACAGGAAGTGTGCGCGAGGAGGAAGAAAGGGAGAAAATGGCAGGGAAACTTACCCATCGCCTAAGGACGGATACTTATACACAGAGCGAGGTAATCTGAACCGTAGATCTGGTGATGTGGCGCTCATCGCGGCCGCCACGCGTGAAGTAGAAATGAGGCGGCGGTGAACAGTTATCTCTGCCAGGATCTTTCACTACTAGGGAAAAGGCTACCGCAGGCGCACCAAATTAGGCTACCGCAGGCGAATTGCAGTTCGCCTGGGACCACGTCGCCAGCGGTAATGGCTTACCCCAGGCGAATAACACAATGCGCCTGTGGTAAGTTCGCATACCCCAGGCGAATAAACCTTGTGCGCCTGGGGTAAAACTCTTACCTGTGGCGAACAAGCGCTGTGCGCCTGGGGTACAGATGCGTCTGGGGTACTGTGTACTGTTCGCCTGGGGTATGGTTTTGCTGTATCAAAAAATAAAAGAAAAACCAAAATAACAGAATAACAGGAAAATGACACAATTAAGTTTTATAACATAAATATTTTAACAAAAGAACCATCAACACATAGTCTCGATCATCAACACATAGTTTAACAAAATTACATAGTCTCGAAAAGAACCATGCTACTAATAAATCCAGGAGTTAGCTAGTGAGACGGAAATAATTATTTGTTCTAATTTAATTAAACTCGTCATCTACAGCTCTAGCGGGCTGATGTAGTGGATGACCATCATCATGTCCAAGTTGGGGACGTCACTATTCCTCATGGTGATCAGAATAGCTCGTCCAACCGCCATACCAACTCTTGCGGAATGGAACTGTCTCCATGCTTGAGAGTTGAGGATGACCCGACCATCAGCATTATCCCTGGTGATCGGAACTGCGGTGACATGTCCGGATTCTCCACGGCGTACTCCAATGGTACCGGGCTCCATGCCAGCACTGTCCGCTACCGCCATGGGTATTTTCTAGAACACAATTCCAAGATAGAATAAAAGCACAAAGTCACATACCGGCCACATTATAACATAAGCAACTACAGGAATAAGAAAGTGTTAAGAAACATACCATGACATGTCCATTGGAGATGTTAGTATTGGTGATGCGATGCACGAAAGGAAAACCGATGTAGCTATCTATCTCGGCAAGTTTCTGAAGGACACGGTCCTTCTCAATCTCGCTAAGATTCGCTCTTTGAGCGACCACCACATGTTTCCATGGGTCCTCCTCGTCCATATCATCCTCAGTGTCCATATCCTCGGTGTTCTCAGTTTCCTCCTCACTCCCGCCATGCTCGCTCGCAATCCCGCCCATATACACAATTTTGATGCGAGGTTGCGGTCCATCCATAGAGAAGTGAATGTAATCACCTCCGCTTAAATTGTACGTGGCGATGAGAGCCTGCAATGCTTGCCCGCAGAAGTAGGTCTTCGTTCTTTCTTTTTTCACTCGAAGAATGTAGGTGGTCCCGTGAACATTGAAATCCACGTTACTGCCAACTAACTCGTTGAATTCGTCGCGAATATTGCATGGTAGAATCTAAAAAAGAAATATAAAGAATATTTTGTTAATAAACACAAGTCTCAAGCTAGATAGTAAAACTGATAAGGGGTGGCCCAATCTTCTCAGTGAACTCACAGATAACTTCTGAATTGATAACTAGTGCGCCACTAAGAACTCTCCGGCTGATCCCTGATGCCAATGCAAAAGATAGCAACCCAATGGATATTCTCAACTCCACACTCTTGCACAAGTAATCCACCGACTACAAGTGGTTCTGTACCGTCTTATTCCCAGTGGAACAGCAGGTATCACGTAAAGTTTGCAGATGAACTTCCAGATGAAAGGCTTACAAGCAGTTTCAATCTAGAGGTCTAGGGTTTATGTTTTAACGTAGTCTGCCCTATTCCACACGTAGGTGGTAGCTATATATGAGGGAGGGGTGCGGCCACAAGCTCCTTGCGCAAGCAATCCCTCTCCTACTCGACTAGGACTCCTATTTCCTAACACATATGGATACAAACCGACCCCACACACAAAGGGGTGCGGCCATATTGGTATACAGACCAATTGGACTCGTTTTGGAAACTGGCAGAAAACTATTCGTGTCTTGTTTCGGTCACCACGGCTTGCACGAGTCGAATTTCTTGATGGGGCCGGATCCATTGGAAAGCCCATCAAATTCCCTATCCGTATTGTGCTCGTTTGCTGTATTTGGAGCCCGTATGAAGAATCCATGACTATTTCAAATTCGGGACTCCTGGCAGTCCGAACTGAAACATTTATTCCTTGTTGTTGTTTTCCACGCTTCCTCCTCTTGCTCCTTGCTTCCTCTTCTCCATCCATGTTTGTGTTATTAATAAACCTTATCATAAACATCAGTGAGGCTTAATATTTCTTTCCAACTCAAGCATGAATGAACTTCATGGACCTCTATTATGTCCCTATCATCCTCCCTTTCTTCAAGACAAGCCGTCCTCGGCTTGTAGTAAGCTGAAAGTGGGAGAAACAAAAAGAACAACGTGTATGCACAATACAAATATCTATAATGAGGTGCATGAGTTGTTATCATATCATAAAATTGTGCCCTGTCATAGCACTCCATAAAATAGCAATCACAATTGCAAATATAAGTGAAGCTCAATAAATCATGATCAAAATGAGAACCATATGTGTATATATTTTTATTGTTTAGTATCAATTCAAGTATTCTCACAGAAGATCTATGATCAAATTTATGTTTATTACTACACTCAAAGGTGGGAACATGCTTATTATTTTCATCATGAAAATTGCAACTTAATTTGCAAATATAAGTGAAGAACAATTTATTAGCACATGTATGTGACAAGTATTGTGGCAAACCAAACATATGTGTAAAATCATGCTCATATGTAGGAAGTTGTAGCTTAGTTACCCAAGGTAAAACAATGTTCAAATCGGCCACATGATCACAAGTTATGCATATATGATCCACCATAAAAATTTCACTCATGTTATAATCACCAATCAAGTTAAAAGTGAAAGAAGAAACATAATTGCTAGAATTGATTTCAGCAACCTTTTTCATAGCACTTTGCACATTAATTGATTCATTTAACATTATGTAATCCACAATATCATTAGGTGGTATTTTAGCAAGTACTTCCTTATGTGAAATCAAAACCACATGATTAAATTTCGAATTTAGCACATTATCACATGTAGATGGACTATCTATGCTTGTTAACTCACAAGAATCAACTAGCAATTTAGTGGGATCACATAAATCAATACTTGAGAGGGGTAATACGAAATCAGCACCTTTATCAATAGCAACCTCCTCAGAATTATTAGGTACCAATTCAACTATCTCAAGTGATGATGCAGGTTCTACTTGTTGTGGCTCCCTTTCTTCAAAAGTAACCTGCATATCACAAGAAACAAAACTAGGCACAATGGCATGCTCCTCCAATGGTTGTGGTGATGGTGGTGGTGGTGCAGTTTGTACTATAGGCTCCCTTTCTTCAAAAGCAACCTGCACATCACAAGACACAACACTAGGAGTAGACATTGTTACATTAGTAGACACCACCTCACATATCTTCTCAATTTCGGATCCCATGACTTGAGGATAACATAATGGTTGTTTTCTTACTTCCATACAATGTTCAAGTGAAACATGGTTTCTAGCAAAAAGAAACTGAAATTTGAGAATACATGATTTACTCAACAAAAGATGACAACTAGTAAATGCTCTAGGAATCACATTACAATAAATTCGCTCTGTATAACCACAAATGGTTAATGGAACAAAAGTACGTTGAGTAATTGGAATTTTATCATCATTAGTAATTAACATGTATGGATTTGTTGAAAAAGTTTCCAATTGCAATTGTTCAACCACATCAAGACTAATAAAGTTATATTGAGTATCCTTATCAAGAGTAATAGCAACAGGACAACCTTCGATGTCTAGAATCAAGTGGAACAAATTTTTTGCAGACATTCCACTAGAATCCTCCTCCCAGAAAGCATCACTGCACCAAGAAAAACTACGAAGCTCCATTGGTTAATTTGTTAGTAACAAAAAACAATGGGATGTGGTGTTCTCTCACAACTCACTCAAAAATCTAGCAAGACAATAGATTATCTTACCGTTCCAAAGTGAATAGAGATACTTACCAACAAGTAGTGGCAACTAATATGCTTTGATGTGAAGAAGAGAATACCCAGGGTGCTAACAATCACACGACAAACAAGGTATATGGTGGGGCTTGGTATGGATACCTAACAACACCAAAATAACAATCCTATTTGCTGTCCAATGTGATATAAAAAGCACGGGAAACACACACCAAGTATGGAGACAAATGTGGCAATGCAAATATATGGAGGAAATTTTGCAATGCACTGGAAAGACACTAGCTAAGCTCAAATAATATTCAGGCACAAGATTGCTCAATGGTGTGTCAATATAGCAATGATGAAAACAGCTCCACAAATATATCAATGTATCTCAAGGCCTTTTTGCTTTTTCTCAATTTTTTTTTTCTTTTTTTTTTTTTATACTTTTTACTGGCCAAATAACAACACTAGGAGCAATACTGTCAAGTGATAACAATGCTATGAACAATGTGACACAAATATATGATAATGAGCAGCCTGAAAACGAGCAAAATATAGCTAGTCTTTGGGTCGTGGTACCTAAAATTTGCTGTAGATAGGCTGTGGCTAGGCTTAACAAAGTTCAGCACAAGAATATATGGAGAAAACAGGAGAAAAACGCGGCACAGCAGCACACGGTAGCGGCTGCTGCCAGGTGGTTTCTGTTGGCTCCCTCGAGCGCGTGTGGTTGGCGTGGTATCGAGGCCGACAATATTATAGGAACAAACGCGCGCTTTTTGGTAGCTGTGCGAGCGGGGATCGAAACCGGGTGGAACGACACCAGCGGACGCCGCGCGGTGTTTTGGCGGTTAGCTGATTGCCGGTGCGATCGGATCCGAGCGCGTAGATAGCGACGAAACGCGTGGTGGCGGTCGACCTCCGACACAGTCCACCGCGTCCAAGAAAACTTGCGTGCGCGAATCGTTGCTGTATGCCCGTAGCGGCTCGGATACCAACACTGGATAGATCCGTGGGGATCGGTGCGGTTGGTGAACACAGATACGATGGCGCGGCTCGTTTGGCTTCTGGAATTCCGTGACGCGCGCGCGGAAAGGACAACGCGGAACGCGGCGTGATGTTGTTGTGGACAGCGATTATGGCGCGTGGGGAACGAGGCCAGCGATTGTGGCGATCGGTGATTTTGTCGGTAGCAGGATTGGACTCCGCGTGCGAGTAGTGGCCGGACCAATATCAAAGCACGCGTTACGCGGCTCCACTAGCCTGGAAGCGCGCGCAGGTGGACAAAAAGCGCGTGGATTGGTGCGGATAGGACAAAGACAACGCGTTTTTGCAACGCGGTTTCGCTAGATTCCCACAGCGACACAAATAGGACAAATAGGCGCAGCAGCAGCAGATCTAGACAAATATTTTTGGTGAGATTTTCTGGTATAGATCTAAACAAAAGATGAACTAGATGAACCCTAACCTTAACAGACAAAAACTAAAAAACAGAAAAAGGGAACGCAAATCAACAATAAACAGCAACTAGGTAGCAATTTGGTGTTGATCTAAGCTCTGGCACAAACTAAACAACTATTTTTGTGGGGCAATTTTCTGGATAGGAAATAAAAACACTCAAACTAAAGGGAAATTATGATAGCTCACCGAGGCAACCTGTAAATCTGATACCAAGATGATAAGGGGTGGCCCAATCTTCTCAGTGAACTCACAGATAACTTCTGAATTGATAACTAGTGCGCCACTAAGAACTCTCCGGCTGATCCCTGATGCCAATGCAAAAGATAGCAACCCAATGGATATTCTCAACTCCACACTCTTGCACAAGTAATCCACCGACTACAAGTGGTTCTGTACCGTCTTATTCCCAGTGGAACAGCAGGTATCACGTAAAGTTTGCAGATGAACTTCCAGATGAAAGGCTTACAAGCAGTTTCAATCTAGAGGTCTAGGGTTTATGTTTTAACGTAGTCTGCCCTATTCCACACGTAGGTGGTAGCTATATATGAGGGAGGGGTGCGGCCACAAGCTCCTTGCGCAAGCAATCCCTCTCCTACTCGACTAGGACTCCTATTTCCTAACACATATGGATACAAACCGACCCCACACACAAAGGGGTGCGGCCATATTGGTATACAGACCAATTGGACTCGTTTTGGAAACTGGCAGAAAACTATTCGTGTCTTGTTTCGGTCACCACGGCTTGCACGAGTCGAATTTCTTGATGGGGCCGGATCCATTGGAAAGCCCATCAAATTCCCTATCCGTATTGTGCTCGTTTGCTGTATTTGGAGCCCGTATGAAGAATCCATGACTATTTCAAATTCGGGACTCCTGGCAGTCCGAACTGAAACATTTATTCCTTGTTGTTGTTTTCCACGCTTCCTCCTCTTGCTCCTTGCTTCCTCTTCTCCATCCATGTTTGTGTTATTAATAAACCTTATCATAAACATCAGTGAGGCTTAATATTTCTTTCCAACTCAAGCATGAATGAACTTCATGGACCTCTATTATGTCCCTATCAAAAACGAAAGAACAAGTTAACATAAAAAGAATTGTTAATTACCAACGAATCAACGTCACCGTCGTGGAGCTGAAGCATAAAAGAAGTCCCACTGAATCGTCCTTCGGCACATCGGGACCGACATACGCCGCAAGCCATGTTCTATTAAATTAAGAAAGTGCACACATAGAGGTTAGAGGAGCATAGCTATCACAAAACAAAGACAAATGGCAGCACCTACCTCTAGTAGTATAATAAGGCAATTGACAGCAGTACAAACGAAATGGAACCTGTCGGAGAGTTTAGGTGATACTTCCAACAGTACAAACGAAATGGAACCTCTAGTAGTATAATAAGGCAATTGACAGCAGTACAAACGAAACGAATCCTGGAGATATAATGCACTACAAGTGGTGTTGCCGTTTGTAAGGAACCTGCTAAAACTATTTGCTGTTCGTGATTTCAATGAAATCGGGGGGCAGCCCCTTTTAGTCTAAAAAAATGCACAACGGCAGCCACGGGGTGTGACAATTTGGTATCAGAGCCAACGATTCCTTCAAAAATTCCGTCGCGCAGGTCGTGCAGCAGGGCCTGGGGCGCTGCGGGGATTCCGTCGCGCGGCAGATGGAGTTCATGCCGACTTCAAGCACGTCTTCCCACGATGACGTGAAACCGGAAACAACGATGGAGGCGAGACTAGCGGCTATCACGGCGAGCATCAACGAGTCGCGGGCGTTATTGGAGGGGGGATGGGAGGGAGAGGGGCTGACCTGGATCAACGACGACGACGACGACGGAGTGGGCGACGACGGAGTGGGCGACGACCTGCTCTGCTCCTCTCGACACTGGCGACGGCGGCGGCGTGTGTGGGTTCGTGTGGGTGCGGGTGAGATCTGGTCACTTAGAATACTAAAGAAGCACATTGGCACCGGTTTCTAATACAAACCGGTTCGAAAAGGATCTGGCCACTGGGCCCCCCTACCTGCAGCAAATGGCCGCAGGCCTTTAGGACCGGTTGGTATCACTCTGCCAGGATCTTTTTACAGCAGATCATGCGCATTTACAGCGCGTGGCTCGCGGAAAAACAGGAAACGACCCATCGTTTCCCGTCAAAAGCTGACAAGGTGGGCCATTGTGCTCTGCTCCGCTCGGTCACGTCCCATCGGGAGGAGTCAGAACGAACGAGTGCGCAATGACATCATTGCATACCTCATCAGACGCGAGAACTCTTTCGCAAAGCTCCCCAAACACGAAATTTCTTTCGTATGGGCATATGAAGACGCGAAAACTCTTTCGCATAAACTCCCTAACACAAAATTTCTTTCGTATGGGCATATCAAGACGCGAAAACTCTCTCGCATAAGCTCCCCAAACACGAAATTTCTTTCGTATGGGCATATTAAGACGCGAAAACTCTTTCGCATAAAATCCTTAACACGAAATTTCTTTCGTATGGGCATGTCAAGAGCGAAAAATATTTCGCATAACCACCTACACACGAAATCTCTTTCGTATAGGTACAACAAAGCCTCCAGACACGGAAACTCTTTCGTATGGGCAAAATATTACAAGTGCAATTTTTTTTGCATAAGTACAACAAGAAGGAAAATCTCATCACACGAAAACTCTCAAGATGATACTCGCGATTGTGCAGTTCCTGCCACTCTGACACACGATGTATTTACACATCCTTGCCCCGGATCATTCGGCCGACTAGGCACATCCGGATGCCGTATTCTTTCGAGTACGAAGGTAAGACCCAAAGATCTGTCTTATGGGCCTGGAATTGCACTCAAACTGCGTCCTCCGGTAAATTTCCGTGTCAACAACACGAAGAAAAATCCTAGCGGACGCGCCGGGTACCCCTATAGGTTAAGTTCGACTCGGTAAGACCTCCACGGCTCAGTCGCAATGATCACCTCACCGGATTCAAGTCGGAGGTCTCGAATTTGTGTA
This sequence comes from Alopecurus myosuroides, assembly GCA_028641055.1. Taxonomy (NCBI): domain Eukaryota; kingdom Viridiplantae; phylum Streptophyta; class Magnoliopsida; order Poales; family Poaceae; genus Alopecurus; species Alopecurus myosuroides. Next base: position 111,991,016 of record CM054063.1, on the reverse strand, counting down.
GGCTAGAACGTTTTTTTTGCCCTAGATGCAATTAATTGGCCTTGAGCTTTCGGGAGAGCCAAACAACCAAGCCATATCCTTCTCCGAAAATAGCCGAAACACAGGCACATTCATCGCTCGATGCTCGAGTACAAGAAGCGCATCGCGCATAGGGTATGCACTCTCTAAACGCCAAGCAGTTGAAGCAATCAATCGAAAGAAATCAAGACGAACTTTGAGCGTCTACCCGACAGATTCTCAATCGAGTAAACGCTCGGGGGCTACTGACGAGGGGATGAATCCTGGACCTGTCGGGTGAGGCTACCTGGTCCAAGGCCCAAGACCTAAGCCCGAAGGGAGATGCCATAGACAGTTCTAGAAGGCCCACCCGCAAGGCCTTGCGGGTCAAGAAAGGAAACTTGTAATCGACTTGTGGTTAGGGTTTGTATCCCCCCGGGTGCGGTTTGAGACCTGGCCACCTATATAAGGCCATGAGAACCACCGGGAGGGGGAGGAAGCAATACCACATCACCAAAGCCTTGAGATTGAGATCTTACTCTCGACTCGAGCACCCCCCCATTGTAACCGATGTATTGCTAATACAGATCGACATAAGCAGAAGTAAGGGTTTTACCTCTACGAGGGACCCAAACCTGGGTAAATCGTGCCCCCTGTTTGTCGACGATTGTCACCAGCGCCTACACGTTCTCCTAGTCAAAACCCTATCGGTTCACCCGAGGGACTTGTTGAGATGCATATTCGACACCTGGAAGAAACAAAAAGAACAACGTGTATGCACAGTACATGTATCTATAACGGGGTGCATTAGCTATGTGGACATTACATAAATTCTCATCTGACTGGAAGCAATGAAATTTGCATGTATGTATCAGAAAATTGTCACATGAAAACAAATAGAATCTCATCAAATAGCAATCACAATTGCAAATATAAGTGAAGCTCATAAAATTATGATCATAAGGAGAAACATCTATGCATAAATTCTTATTGTGTAATATCAAACCAAGTGTTCTCACAGAAGATCTATAATCAAAATTGGTGGTAGTAGTACACTCAATTATTTGAACATATTTATTATTATCATGATGCAAATTGCAACTCATTTTGCAAATATAAGTGAAGTACAAATCAGTAGCATATGTATTTATCAAATTTTGTGGCAAACCAAACATATGTGTAACATCATGCTCAGAGTTAGCAATTGGTAAACCATCCAACCGAGGTAACACAATGTTTAATTCAGCAATTCTATCACAAGTAACACATACTAGACGGACAGGCGCGCTTCGCCGCGCCGCCTAGATGGCGTTGTCCTATAGTCTGGCCTACCCGGTGCATTAGTGGGCAATCTGATGGGGAAGCTGCTATCGCTTGCTTTGGATAATCAAAGAACCAATACGGTGAGAAGGAAGAACATTTATTCGAAAAACATAAGGACCACGTCCCATATTTATACTGTCATCAAACATACTGCTGTAAGACCTAATCAAGCGCATAAATTTTCTCGACTCGCCACCTCCACCAAATTTCAACAGACGATCAAAAGGAGACGACCACTGCTTATACAGGTCTCCAGGTGAACTCCACCGCCCTTAGAACACTGCGTATGGCACATCCTCCTATGAGTTATGGCGCTCAGGCTGATAACCCGCTCGTCATACCAAAAAACAAAGGCCTTGCAGTAAGAACATGTGTATTGGGGACCACCAAGACACGATTTATCTCTGAAAGAAGCTGCACACAAACAAAAAGAACAAATGGGCAACAAAAGCCACAGAAATTGAGCCTAGCTAAGTAAAGCACAGACAAACCTTTCAGATAAGAAATCGAGACATCCTACCAGGACGTCCATCAACCAAAAACGGAGGCAGAACACCTCAAACAAATAGCACAAATCCGATCAACAAACGGGCGGGCAGCCCATCAGCAAGCACACACAAAGCAACAAAAGAAGACCAGAAACATCACCGAAAAGATAATCCCTCCTCCAAAGACGACGCCTCCTACGATTTCCGCGCGCCATGGTAGCAGATAGCTGAGGCAAAAAACAATCATCTACAACATACCACACCTGATGAAGTAACAGCGACGCAGCAAGGGGAAAACAAAACCGGAACAAAGGGGAGAACGAAGAGAAAATACCGCGTACCACGACGACGGCGAACAGCAGGACGGGACGCAGGCGCCTGCGAACAACACAAAAACAAAGGGCCGCCGCCCCGGCAATCAGTAGGGAAAGCAACAAACGTTGGAATAGAAGAGGTAACACGTGCTGAAGACGACGGCAGGCACGGTGCCACACGCCGTCACGACGCACCGCCCGAAGGCGCTATGAGCAAGAACGTCAAAATCAGACCACAGCAACAACACAAAACATCATGGTTGCACCTATCATTTTCTCTTTCTTCTTTTCACTCCGCTAACGCTTCCTCTCATCCTCCTCTTGATGTTGTTTCAATATTCCCCCATCCAAATTTGAAGAGAAGGCAAATGAGGTAATTTAAAATTTCAATCAACAACCTGATAGACAATATTGACGAATAAGATTGGAAATATGACATCCTATATGATGTTTCCGCATTGTAAAACCATAAGAGCAGAACGAAGAGTTGAACACAGAAAGATATGGAAGGTAACCATAAAAGCATTTGTCCACTGGCTTACACACACATATTTTCATGTTTCTGACAGACTAATGATTTCAAATCATTGCATGAACTTGGATCAACAGACAAGCTCTGATATTTAGCTTCTAGTCTTCTACACGCATAGACCTTCCCAATGCTCTCTGATTTGTCAAATGTTCAAACCACACAAAATTAAATTGAGTAGAGAAGTTTAACAGATCAACTGAACTGAAATAGGTTTTTCAGGTACTTGTGCTTCTTGCCATCATATGATCCAAATAATTAGTTGAATCTTTAATAACGTACTCACATACTGAACATATCCGGTCTGCCAGAATGTCGTTAAACTGAGAACAAACTTATATTGTGATTAAGAGAGCACTAAAAGCATCTAGTTAATTGGTGTTTGCATCATACTCAAATTCCAAAGCATTTAGTACCACCCAGCCACTGATGTTTACAGCCTCTCTCCGCTTAAACAAGAGGACGTTGATCCTTTTGATAGTAATTAGTCAGCTTGACATGCATATATAGGTTAATAACGATTGCTTATATTTAAAGAGTATTTACCAGCTCAAAGAGCATAGTGTCCAAGCCGGCTTATAACAAATACAACTGGGTTATAGAGTGTTAAGTCTCCGATATCTCGGATTGTTGTATTTACCAGCTGATGTCTATGTTCCAATTGACAGAAACAGGGGAAAACAGTACAAAAATATTATTCTATGTATCAAAGACGGAACAGTTTTGCCTCGTTTTCCATAGAAGATGAAATGCTTCTCCAATGATCGGTCACTGGCTTACAACAGAGCTACGGTGCATTTCCTGCCCATACATTCCGATTACAAACCATTATTTATATCTCTTGCTAACAGAGCCACGACACCGTGACCCGTTTGTTCTAAGTAAAATCAAGTTATATTCCCAAGAGATGCATCGAATACATATGTTGATTAAGACTACTTTTTTCTTGCAACCGATGAAACATGTAAGACGATATATTTATTGAAGATGAAATTCTTGTCAAACGATCACTCTCTTACAACAGAGTCAGATTTGTTCCAATGCTAAGAATCATCCCGCATAAACTACCAGGTATAGCTAGCATTTACGGATAGTTTTTCAAGTCCTGCGAGATTAATCCCCACTCTGCAGTTTTTCATCATCGTATCCCAGTTGCACTAACTTAGGATACAGTATACAACCAATGAACATTAAGATCATCCATATTGGCATTCCAGTATATCTAAGAACTAACAGAACATTAATTACTCAAGATCTCCAAATAAAAAATAATAACCAATATCTTGGTTAGGGAAAATGTTAATTGCAATTGGTTGCCGAAAAACAACAACAACACATTGTGTCTATAATAAGCATTTTATCTTACTGCAAAGAAAAGAAAAACAGAGAAAACAACATACAAGGATGGCGGCGCATATCATACCTCCAGCGGCAAAGGTTGACACAACCGAGTCATATAGCAAAGAAAGGTTTGTACGTAGTATATGCACCATAATATTGTGAGTCAACCAAAGAGCAATATTAAGAAGCAGCTTATTACCAGATGGTTTTAGCAATAATATCCTGGCCTTCTCCCTCAACAATAACAATAACCGAGTGTCTATTCTCTTTCAGCATCCTTTATATATATCGGAGCAACCCCTTCTCCATCCATATACAATGGGGACATAATGAAGCACCAATCCTGTGAAATGAATGCCAACAAAATGGGGACAAAATTAGATACATTTTGAGGAAAATTATTCCAGGACACATGAAATAGAGAGGATACATGAAATAGAGAAAGCCAACAAAATTTACCTTTTAACAAAAATATATACTTAGAAACAAAACGTGGCCAAATCCTTGGGGGCACCTTAAAAAACCTTTACATGAAGCAAGAAGTACTCACTGCAGCCTGTATACAAAGAGCAAAGAAAATTTGTTTGGTGGCTTCAATCTGGACAAAAATAAACAGAAAACAAGCGGTGAGAGAACCCAATATACTTCAACAGATATCATAACTCGAAAATCACAAACTTGCAAGTGCTTGAAACAATTTACCGCAGGCTAGCTAAACTATGACTAACCACGACTTTTACAACCAAAAGTATGTCCTTGCAAGATCAGAGAAACCAACAGCAAGCAGAGGAGACAACAGTATAAAATATTCTCCTATAGGAGTCAAAGTGGTGAATAGATAATCAATATTAGTATGCCACGAGCTGAATAAGAAAACTAAGCTGGAAAGGGGAAAGTAAAAAGCTATGAGCAAAGAGTAATGCAACTATAGACTTTCGTACTTAAAAAAAATGTCTGCCCAACAGAAAAGAAAGTAGGCATCATCATAAAGTCACAAGAATCCGAACAGTAAACGATTTCTTCAAAAACAAAGTGCAATTAGGCCAAGCCAATAACTACAGAAGTATTATATTGGGAGGCGGTTCATACAGGTTGTCAAAACATTTACTTCTTGCAACTAAGCCAAGCCAATAAGCAAAGATGTATAATCCAAGCCAATAAACCAACTGTTGTCCCCGTGTGCCATGTTGACGGACGGGAGCAGGATAATTAAAGAATAAGATAACATTGCTACTATTTTTTTTTTAGAGAAGTTCACCAATCTCTCACTAAGCCAGCAAATAATTAAAGAAGTATAAATAAAATACACATTGTAACTAAGCCAAGCCAATAAGTAAATTCACTCTCGCTGCTCTATGTTTACCAATCTGGTTTGATATGACCATATTTTCTTAACAATAGTTAGTCCATGCATGCCAGAAGTATTTGAAAGAATTTAACCTATAATAAATTTCTGACTAAAAATCAAACTCGTGTAGTAATACTGACTTAGTATGGAAGGTTAGGCAGTAATTTAATATTTCTAAGCTAAATCAGTTGAAGGTATATATAGATATACACAAACAGCACGGTTGATACTGGAAATTGAAAAGTATGCATAGATGTACACTGATAATGACATAATCATCATATAGAGCAGAGTGTGTGAAAGTCTGTAGGTGTGAACATTTAAGTTTACGGTCTCACTCAGAGATCACAGTATTATGGAAGCAAAGGCGAAGGTACCATTAGTCTGAGCTTGAGATTGTCAAACTCGGCATCTGACATGACGGGGTTGCCGGTGATGTAGGCTATCGACGCCTCCAGCAGACTCTGCTCATCGGCGCCTGAAAACATGGAGAAAATAGATGGTTTCAGATCAAGCAACAACTGGTGATTTAGATTTGTTAGGTGATCATTTGGTCAGCTAGCACGCTTAGTTACTTAGCACGACGACACTGCTCCCCTCCCACATGAGCTCCTCCTTGAGGTCCTCCAAATCCTCGCGGAACATGACGGTCTTCTGGTTGTAGTAGAATAAATGCAATGCCCTCAGGAATTCCTGATCCATCTATGGTCTTCTTCTGCTTCTTTTCCATGTTTGGTACTGGAGCACGTTGTCGTCCACCACCTTGGCACTTCCTCCTGCTGCACCTGGCCTGCAAGCTCCAAATTTAGCCATGAATCCATGGTTCGACATAAATATCAAACAAACAAGAAATAGGCAACCAAAGTCTCAGTGCGGAATTAGATCGAGCTTCAGGTCAAAAAAAGAGGGGGAATTCACCTATGATTTTGGCCGTCCTCCAAACAAGGACTTCACCGAAGAATTGGCCACAAATCTACATGCCCCTTCGTCAATCCAGCGCACGAACCCTCAAATCTCCATGTCAATCTCGCTCCACACCTAGGGTTTCGTCGATTTTGACGAACCGTGCCAGAGGAATAACACAAAATCTTCCATCACTGCCGCTACTGCCATACCGCTCGGCGACGGGCGCTCGCGCGTCTGCTCGCCCCAACCCCAGCATGTGGCCTGCGCGCCGGCGGCCTCCACCAGTAGGCGCTCCTCCAGCGCCTCCGACCTGCCGCCATCGCCGACCAGCGGACGCAGCGACGCAGAAGGCAGCTTTCATAGGCTGTTGACCACCACCCACGCCCCCGACGGCCCAACGTGTGCACTGGTCCAAGCGAGCAGTAATCACTACGGGCCACGCGTCAGCAAAAAGACGAAGGCCCACAGACAGACTCACAAACAAACGCAAAGCTCTGAGAGTGCTCGCTTTCCGTGGAGCTTATAGCTAAAGAGAATGTGATCCACCATAAAAATGTCATTCATGTTATAGTCACCAACCAAATTAAAAGCGAAACAAGTAGCATAGGTGCTAGAATTGACATATGAAATTTCAGCAATCCTATTCATAGCACATTGCACAGTAATTGGTTCATGTAACATGATGGAATACACAATATTAATAGGTGGTATTTTAACAAGCACTTCTTTATGTGTAATCAAGACCACATGGTCAAAATTTGAAATATTCAAACTATCACATGGTGGTGAACTATATGTGGTTATCAACTCACAAGAATTAACTAGCACATTAGTAGACTCACAAAAAGTTGTACTTGCAAGTGGCAGCTCCAAATCAGTACCAATGGCAATAATATCCTCCTCAGATATAGTAGGCACTGAATCATCTATCTCAAGTGGTGATGCAGGTTGTACTAATAATGGCTCCCTTTCTTCAAGAGTAAGCTACATATCACAAGAAACAATACTAGGCACAATGGTATGCTCCTCCAATGTATGGGATGGTGGTGGTGGTGCAGGTTGTACTACAGGCTCCCTTTCTTCAAAGGCAACCTGCACATCATGAGAAACAACACTAGAACTAGACAAGATTACATTAGTAGACACAGCCTCACATGTCTCTATAACCTCTATATTGTCAAACCATTGCATTTCAAGGATTTCAAGTCTTTCCTTTTCAAGGAATTGAGGAGACAAAAATAATGGTTGATGTCTAACCTCCTTAATTTTTTTAAACCATGCATGTATTATCCAATTTTTCTTATTGTTCCAAAAGAATTGTATACCAGGATAATGGCTGTCAAAATTAACCTTATATCTATTGCACCATTGTTGTCCCAACAAAAGATGAGAACAAGTAAAAGATCTAGGCATAACATAACATAAAATTTTCTCCTTATGGCCATGAATGGTTAAAGGAATAAAAACTATGTGAGTAATAATAAGTTCATCATCATAAGTAGGTAACCTAAATGATCACATGTGTTTGGAACCAGCTGCAATTGTTCAACAACCTCAAAACTAACAAAATTATACCGTGTACCCTTATCAAGGGTAATAGCAACATTACTACCTTTAATGTCTGCATTGAAGTGGAACAAATTTGATGCAGGTAACCACTAGAATCCTCCTCCCAGAATGTATCACTGCACACAGAAAAACTACGAAGCTCCATTGATTAATTTGTTAGTAACAAAATAACAATGGGTTGTGGTGTTCTCTCATAACTCACTCAAAACAGCAAATAATGGTGTATCTTACCGCTCCAAAGTGAATAGAAAACACTCACCAACAAGTAGGAGTATCACGTGTACGGATGTGAAGAAGAGAATACCCGGGAATTAAGCTATCACAAGACAAACAAGGTATATGGTGGGGCTTGGTTTGGATACCTAAGAACACCAAAATAACAACTCCTATTTGCTGTCCAATGTGATATAAAAAACACAGGAAACACACACGTGGAGAATAATGTGGCAAGCAACTACATGTATGGAATTGTTGCAATGCACTCGAAAGACACTAGCTACCGCTCTTACAAACAGGCACAAGATTGCTCAAAGAACTAGTGCAAAACAACATGTAAAACCGCTCCAAACTTGTGGCAAATATCACCAATTTTCAGGCCTCTTTCTCTCTTTTTTTTCTTTTTTTTCTCTTTTAAAACAGCCATCACCATTTTTTCTGTCTCCTCTTTTCGGCCACAATATGTCGCACCGCGGAGCAAAGTATTCCGGAAAAACAACACGATGAAACAATCAATTGAGCATCCTATGAGCACAAAATTGAGCTAGTCTTATGTGGGTATGCTCCTAAAATTATATTTAGATAGGCCGTGGCTATGGTTCACAAAGATACGGAGTGAAAATCCTAAGAATTTGGGAATAAAAACAGAACCAAAACTCACTAGAAGATGGGAAAAACACACGGCAGAGAATCACTCTTTTTTTCTGCCGCGGCGGCAGCAAAACACAGCGATTTTGTGCCCGCGGCAGCGCTCTCACGGCAGCGCGTATAGGCAAAGGTCCACGGCAGAGAATTGCTCTCTTTTGTGCCACGGCAGCGTGTGGAACTAGCGCGTGTGTACGCGCGCGTTGTGCGCTCTTATGCGCGGGTGTGAGAGATTCCGAGTGAAACAAGGGCGCGGCAGGGTGCGGATCCGGGTGCGGCTAGGAGGAACTCGCGACAGTGAATTTGAGTGTTTTGGTGCCATGGCAGGAACCGATTCCAACTCGAAAACAACAAGGAGAAACAACACCCAATTGGAACTCGAACACCACAAGATCAAACCCCACTCGGATTGGGGAATATGGAAGGTATTCGGTGGATTCTTTTTGGGATTTTTGGTGGACACTTGAAAAAGAAAACGAAGAACACGAAGAACCCTAAACCTAGACCGAAAACAAAAAGACTCACAAACACAAACGGAGAAAACAGGAACGCAAAAATCAACACGAACAACAACTAGGGATTACAAATTGGGGATGATCTATGGCTATGCCAATGATCTAAACACCTATTTTTATGTGGCTTTTTCTGGATAGGTAGAAAACAAAAACGAATATAGGGAATAAATTGCTCACCGAGTCAACCTAGTGCTCTGATACCATATGATATAAAGGGGTGGCCCGATCTTCTCATTGAGCACTCGATAACTTGATGATAGATAAATTGTGTCTCGCTAAAACCTCTCCGGCTGATCCCTGATGCCAACGCAACAGCTCTCAATCCCTTCGGATATTCTCAACTCCACACACTTGCACAACGTAATCAATGACTATGAGTGGTCCTGTATCTACTAATTCCCAATGGAACAGCGGATAGCACGCATAATTTGCAAGGGGTAACTCCACCAAACCGGTGGGGATAATTTCAGATGAACATGGTTCAAGTCTGGAATCTAGGGTTTATGTTTTAACTTGGTCTAACTATTCTAATCCGCAGCCTAGGGTATGTATGAGGGGGTATGGGTGCGTCCAAGAGAGGGGGGTGCGCCCCAACCAGCCTCAATGCACCCTAACCTATCCCTACTAGGTTTGGTGCAACCAAAACCTTACAAACTGAACCCAACATGGGCTCAGCCCATTGGACCCGCATATCCCTAACAAACACATAAGTGGAACACGAATTGATCACTATCGAGTGCTCCCACTTCATCCTCCTATGCACTGGAATATTTCCCCATGTTCTTGTCCTTGTTTTCCACCTTATTTTCCAGGTGCTCCAGCTTGTTTTCCAGCATGACAAGTTTGTTTTCCATCTTGTAATCGTTGTTTTCTAGCAGGTCCTTGTTGTTTTCCAGCATGCCTTAAGGTTCTCCTCCATCCATGTTTGTGTTATCAATAACCCTGCTAATACATAATGCATAGGCTTAGGTAGTATAACATTCTTATAAACACAAACAATATTTATTACTAGGAAAGAATTCATCTTATAATGAGCAACAGTGAGGCTCAGTATTTCCTTCCAACTCAAGCATGAATAATCCTCATGGACCCCTATTATATCCATATCAGAGGCAGTAGAGTTGCAGGAAGTTGAGGGGAGTAGTGTCGTCGTAGCGAGATGGCAGCGTCGGATTGAACTTCGGCGGCCAGGAGACCATGTGAAGTTGCTTGGTGAACGCGAGGGCGCCTCCGACATAGATCGTGGCGTGCGCGTCGAGGTCTGTCAGGTTGTTGGTGCAGCCAGCCTTGGCGAGGTCGCGGATGGTGCGTCGCTCGCGCTCGTGGCAGCGATCGATTTGTACGTGCGCATTTGGAGGAGTGCGCAAGATCTGGCAGCTGTTGCTGCTCTTCTCAAGCACCTTGTTGGTCGGTGCCTTGTCATGAAACTTGGTGCGGGGATCGCCTTGCATCGGCGAAGTTACACCGTGAGAAGGGGGCGGCATGTCATGAGCTGCCGCGCTCCTACGCTGGTCAGTGCTGCCTCCCAGCGGCTCCCGCGGGGGAGGGGGGTTTGCAGCGGTGGCGAGCTCCTAGAGGTGGGTGAGCCATGCGGCATGTCATTTCGGTGCGGGCGGGTGCGCAAGCAGTTCCCAGACCAGCAGCAGAGCTGCTGCGGGAGTGGGCTGCTCCAGGCGTCCCTGCGTTCCTAACAGCGGTGGTGGCGATGGCTGAGACACAGGCGCGTCTTGTTGCGGCGTGTGAGAGAAAGCCTCCTCCTTAGCGTCGTGTTCGCCGTCCACGCTAGTGGTGTTGCGTCGCGGCGCATCGTTATCGTTGTCGTTGCCGGTCAGCTCGACCTGCCCCCTGCGACGAGCGCGCTCAGATCGGGGGAGACGAGGGCTGGTCCGGATGGCAGGGGCCATGGCGACGAACAAGTGGAGGAGTGCCTTAGCCCCCTACCTGGCGCGCCAAATGTCGGAGAGTGGTATGTGAACGACAGGATCTCTTAAGAGGTTCGAACACTGTGGGCTAAACACACTTCCTTCACCTCTCGATGAGGTTTGACGAGGGAAGCTTGAGAACGACAGCAATTGCGACATAGAGAGTTTACCCAGGTTCAGGCCACCAGTGTGGTGTAAAACCCTACTTCTGCTTGTTTGACGGATTGCACTGCGGTGACTACAGTACAAATATGAGCTTGTGCTCGGGTCAGACTACTTGGGCTCTTAGGCGATTTGAGATCCCTTCCTACAAGGGACGAAGGGGCCCTTCTTATACTGGTGTTTGGAGTTTCTTCCCGCTCATTTGGCGGGAAAGGCTTCCCACAACGTGCCAAACTAGAGGACATCACGTACCCTGCGTCGCCTGTGCAGTCTTGGTCATCGAGGACAACTGCAGTGTCCATGGCAGAATGGTGGGGGCGCCTGGTGACGTTGCCTCCGTCTTTTAGCATAGTCTTGGTCTCCTTGCACCAAAGAGACAATCATGAGAAGACGCTTTGGCCGGGGCAGCTGTCCCCCAGGCTTTATACACAAGTATGGCAAATACAGCCAAAGCAGACATGCGTCCCTGCGCAACCTCCATCAGCGCACGGAGGCGCGATCGTCAGCCTTGTCTCCCGCCGAGCGGATGAGCTCCTTCGAGAGGAAATGATGGCGGTGTAAAGTTCCTCCCGAAGGGCGGGCCGACGAGGTTCGTATCCAGGAGCTTGGACAGGGACGACACTGTGGTCAGGAGCCCTTCGCGTTAGAAAGCACACTTACTCGATCTCGGGGATGCCTGCCGGGCCAGGCTACAGCAGAGGAGCCTGGATACCCCTGTATCCAGGGGCTCAACATCTGTATGGACTGGGGACCGGAGGTCATACCGTCCACATGGAAATTAAGAAGACCGGCTATGGGGCTAGCCGGTCACACACCAAGCGGCGCGATCAGTTCATCGACTGCCGAGGTGGAGCCGGTTGCCAGAAGTCAAGGGTGACAAGAGAGTATGGGCGGTATGCAGTATGGCGCCGCTCGTCGCACCCTACGTTGTCGGTACCACGGAAGACAGAAGCGAGGCTGCACGGCCGGAGGATCGGGTCTGCCACGGTACCGCCGTATCAGGCGGCAAATCCATGTATCCTTTGTCGGGCGGGGGCGCGGCGTTGTAGCAGGCGTCCATAGGGCCCATCCGGCTCCCTATAGCGCAATCGGGCCCACCTACAAGCGACATGTCGGCTCCTATATAAGGAAGATCGAGATCTCCGTAGTGGGGGTCGATCGATCATTCTCTCACAAGAACCCTAGAGGCTCCCATCGCTCTCTTCCTCAATACAGCTCCAGGAGCAACCGTGTAAATGCACCAGTATCATCTTTGCAGGAGTAGTGGTTTTATCTCACGGAGAGGGCCCTGAACCTGGGTACATCGTGTGTCAAGCTTGTGCCCAATCCCGCGCGAGCACCTTCGCCCCGTAGTAGTGTCCCGCTTGTAAACTCGATCATAGCAAACGCGTTTTGATGGCGATGTCGTGTTCTATGCCACGACAAGCATCTCCAGCGGGATCCATTTTATTTATGTCCAGCTTCCCAATGGTGCCCTTTTTTGAGGGCGTCGGACATGCGTCCGCCAATTTGGTGGGTATTGTCCAAAGCGGCGGCCCCCAAACAAAAATAAACCAAAAAAAAATTAACATGAAAATATAAATAAAATTTGCTGGTGTTGGTCACGGTGCTACGTGTCACTTTTTCTCCTTCCCCTAATGTTACTTTTGACGGTTGATTTTAGTGGAGGGTAATTTTGACGGGCAGACGGGTATATTTGTACAAAAATCAAGTCGCGCGGCCTTGTCCATGGTCGGGGCGTGGGTCCCGATGGGCGAGGGTGACTTGCCGCGTCTCTGCCTGTCTGTGTCAACTCTGCCTGTCCCTCTATCTCTCGATCAAAGTCGTCCAGCCGAGAGCCCGTCCCCCCTGTGGCTATAAGCTGCGTCGGTCCTTGTGCATCACAAGCTCATGGGCGGCAGCCTAGCACTGCCATGGCCAATGGCACACTGTTGGTACGACAGTATGAGACATAGTACTGCCTATGCATCGCAAGTCCGGCCGCGTGCAGCCTTCTGCTCCTGGGCGCTATCTTCTCGTTCAACAGGCCGCCTAGCTAGTAGCAACGCTGGGGAGAGAGAGTGAACGCGCATGTGGCGTGCATGGTTTCGCGCGTGCGACCTGATTGATGTGCTACTCGCCCCTCGTTAAGGATGGACCTTTGGCTGCCACAGCGGGAAAGGGTCCGAATGACGTTTTATTCAAGGCCTTAGGACATCTCCACCAGCACTCATCAAAGACGTGTTCGACACCCCTCAATTGGTCCTCCTTTCGAGGGTGTCGGACATGTGTCCGTCGATTTGATGGGACTGCTCCACAGCGGCACGCACCTATTCGAGTCCTTATCTAGCCGTCGTTGACACAAACACGTTGTAGGCAATTAGAAACTTTGATTTAAAACATTCATACGATTACATTTGAATTTAAACTACGGCGGAAACTTAAAACTAGCCTAACACTATCCTAGACGTCCTCCTCCTCGTCGTAGACCGCCATGTTGGAGGGGCCAGCCTCGTCGTCGTTCTCGGCGAAGGGCGATGGGTCGCTTGGCGATGGGTTCGCCACCGTAGCGGGCCAGCACCGCTCCGCTCTGCCTTGCATCCGCATCCGGTGCAACTGCGTCTGCTCCGAGCGATGGCGGTTGCGCCTCTCGGCACGAGCAGCAGCCTTGCGCCGTTCGGACTCGATCTGGTCCAACCGTCGCACCGCCTCCGCGTCCATCGCCATAGCTTCACGGGCCCGATGGAAGGCGTCCTCAACGCGGGCGCGGTGGGCGTTGGCCACGTCGCTCCGGGCAGTCTGCGTCGCCTCTCGGCTTGCCCGCGCGGCGTTCAACTCCTCCTGGGCAGCACGCCGGGCGCCATGATCGACGCAGACTCACCCTCGTACCGCGTGACGACGTCCTGCTGCTCATCGGACGCCGCATTCGCGTTAAGCTGCTGGTAGACCTGGCGCTCCACCTCTATGAAGCCGCGCACTTGCTCTTCCCTCCGGGCGGTCTCCAAGGATGCCCGAACAGCGGCAGCCTCGGCCACTGCCGCCGCGTCCTCGGCCAGCGCGGACCCGGCGGAACGCCTCCTCGTTGCGCCATGTGGCGAACGAGTTGTATGCGACGACCTGGTCGGGCCAGAGTGGACACGGCTGCTGCTCAGGCTCCGCCTCCTCCTGCGCCGGCTGCTGCTCGGCCTCCGCCTCCTCCTGCGCCGGCTGCTTCTCGTGCTCCGCCTACTCCTGCATCGGCTCCACCGGCTCCTCCTCGTAGTGGAACTCGTTGTCGCTGTCGTCGTCACTGTGGCCACGCGTCGCGGCCGCGGGTCGGCAGTACAGAGGCGAGTTGCGACAGGCCTGGAGCCGACGCGACATCGTCTCGGGTGTTTAGTTGGAGTGCGGCAATGGCGATGGGAGTGAGTGCGGCAATGGGGATGGGAGGTGACTTATATAGGCGGCTCTCTGGCGGAAAACAATGGCATGGGAAGCAGCGGGAGGGCGGGAAGCGGTGGGAGGCTGGGGACGCGTCGGTGCACGCGACAGAGCACACGTCCCGTCGGAGCAAATGGCGGCGACACGTCGTGGCCATAGTCGCCAGACACGTCGCTCAGTCGCCTGCCGGGCAGTCTCATCGAAGTAATTGGGTGGCGTGTGGATAGAGAAGCGTCGCTCGCCGCTCAGTCGCCTGCCGGGCAGTCGCGTCCCGTCGGCATTAACGCGGCCTCACCCGCCTCCTGCACGGCGCCTTAAACCGCCTTCGGGCCCGTGAGTGTCGCTGCCGGGCGGGGTCTGCCTATCGGGAGGGGTGAGCGGACGATGTCCGGCGTCCCCAGCTAGGCCCCCAAGTATGGCGGGTGGGCTGGGGGGGCCCGAACACAAATTTGGCGGGTGGACACCTTTGGGGGGTGCCGCTGCGGCGTTTTTTTTTGTCCGGACCCCCATTGGGCCTTTGGGGGGCCATTTGGAGGGTGCTGGTGGAGATGCTCTTAGGACATCTCCTACGGGACCGCTTACTCTCGATTTGAGCAGTCCGGCCGAAAGTAAGGCTCCTACGACGCTGCCTAAACGGACTGTGGTCCTTTTTTCTGTCCGGGGTGCTCATATCCGGCCCAATTTTGATCCAGATTTGAACATCATCCGGACACACGGGACAACACTCGTGTCCTGTATTTCTCGGACCTGGCCCTCCCAACAGAGGCACAAACCTCTCATTTCCCTTTGTCGTCCGTTCCTCTCCCACCCCCGACCCGAGCCGCCGCACCCTTGCCCTAGCCATGGCCGGCGCGGACGATACCACCCAAGTTGTGCCCGCAGCTGGACCTGCTTCGCTGGTCCCGGCGCCGTCGCAGACGACATCGAGGGCCCCGCCCCCGAGAGGGCAAAGAGACCCAAGGTCGTGCTCTCCGACGCGTAGAGGACCATGGAGTCGGCGAATAGGGCCGGTCGGAGGGCGCGGGTCAAGGCCGCCGCCGAGGCCGAACCGCGGGCCACGGAGGACGCGGTCGCCAGGGACGCCAGGATTGGCCTGGCTGCTGCGCAAGCCGCCATGATTATGATAGGCATGCAGGCCGGTGCCCCATGTTCCTTCCCCACGGCCCCGCCGCGAGCTCCAACGCCTCGGCGGCCCAGCCAAGCACAAATCCGGACGCGGCGTCGCCTTCTCTTGCGTCGACGTACGGTTTCTTGCCGGGACGCACGCCGTTGGCGCCCATCGATGTGCCGGACATGGGCAAGTCCACGCCGCTGGCCCCTAGGGCCCCTTTCGACTTCAACACCGCGCCGGTGTCTAGTGTGTCCGCCCACGAGCAAGGGAGCCCGCGCAATCCCTCCAGCCAACTTTCCTGCCACCCGCAACATGTTCGACGAAATGGTGTCGCCGACCCAGGGCCTCACCAGGGAGGACGAGGATGCCTACTTGACGGACATGATCAACGAGAGCGGCCAAGTGGAGTACGGCGTGGCGGGGGAGAGGAGGAAGAGGAGGGGGACGAGGCCCAGGGCGAGAACCATGCCGTTGTTCATGGACGAGCTGACCCAGCAAGCTTTGGCAGCCAAGAATATGCGTCCAAGAGGCATTGGGTACACCGAAGCGGAGGACATGTGCCTCTGCGACACATACATGGAGGTGGGAGAGAACACGATCGTCGAGGCCGAGATGAAGGGCAATGCGTACTGGGGACGCATGTACAAGAACCATGAAAGGGCACTACTCCCGCCCTACTCCATGGTCACAACACGGTCGGAGATGTCCATTCAAAATAGGTTTGGACTCGTCTCGGCCGAGTGCAGCAGGTTCACCAGGTCCTTCGAGCACGCGGCGGCGCGGCCGCAGAGTAGCCATGGGGTCGCAGACTTGGTGAGTCCCTGGTTCATACATGTCATTATCCCTGGTTCATGTGTGCCATTGTCCCTGGTTCATGCGTCCCAGCATCAACTTGCCCCATTATTTTTGTAGGCTTTCCAGGCGTTGGAGCTGTTCAAGGCCGAGCATGGGGGAAAGTCCTTCAACTTTGCCCATTGCTAAAACGTGATCAAGGACAACCAGATGTAGAAGGAGCTCCACAACCTCCTCAAGAAAGGCCGGGGACAACTATCGGTCCCTGGAATGACTCCCGGAAACGGGGACGGCACGACAACGGAAATGCCAAGGGGCCGGACCAACTCGAAGTTGAACTTGAAGCGCGGCGCCAGGACGATCGCGCTGCAAGAGACCCTCAAGGGCTTCATCATTCAGAAGGACAAGAGCAGCGAGAAGAAGGACGAGAGGGAGGAGAAGAAGCGCGGGAAGCGAGAGGAGATGACGAAGAATTTCTTCATCGTCCAATCCAAGAAGCTGGAGATAGAGGAGAACGCGAGGACAAGGGCCAAGGAGGCCGAGATCAAGCAGACGGAGCTCGAGAGCAAGAAGAAGGAGGTCGAGCTCGCGCTGGTCGCCCAAGAAGCCCAGATCATGACCATGGACTTGAGCTCGCTGACCCCGAGGAAGAAGGCCTACTCTGAGAGGAAGCAGCAGCGGTACATACATGGACGGCGAGGAGTGAACCATGGCCTCGTGCCCTTTTGTATGCCGGTCGACATGGCCTGAACCGTGGCCGGCATGGCCTTTGAAGCCGTGGCCTGCTTTTGTAATATTTTTTTGCCACCAAGTAAGCATCCCTGTAGGGAGCACTGCCCAGCAACGGGCGGACAGTGGCCCGGATGGCTGCTTATACGGATCAAAACGGGACAAATCCGGTCCGGATGTGAGCAGTCCCGTAGAAGATGTCCTGATCATGCTAGCAAGTTTTTTTTTAAAAAAAATCAAGTTTGGGTAACGTCGTGGCCGCATTCGGCCAATGTGTCTTAAAACCAGACATGTGCGCACTAAGAGCATCTCCATCGGCATCCATCAAATTCATGTCCGGCACCCCCAATTGAACCCCCTTTGGGGGGCGTCGAACCGGTGTCCGCGATTTTGGTGGGCGAGTGCCACAACGGCGCCCCTAAACCGGCGATCATCTTTTCTACGTTATAAATACAAGGACCTTGTGAACCGGCGATTAAAATTTGCAACTTCATCCGAATTTACAAATATTTTACATAATTTGAATAAAAATTGCAAATGCGGCGCCGCCGCAGACCTAACCCTAACCCTAGCCTACTCGTCGTCTCCCAGTCGAAGTCGTCGTCGTCGTCGTTGGCATCGAGCACGACGACTTTCCCCTTGGAGGAGGCGCCGGCGTGGCTGGAGGAGGGGCCAACGTCGCTGGGGGAGGGTGCGTAGCGTGCGCTGTGGGTGCCGGAGGTGGGCGTGGCCACGTTGCTGCAACCGCCACGACTACCGGATGCATACGCTGCAATAGATTGTATCGTCTGTATCCAACCCGGTGACTCTTGCTCCGGCGTGGCCACCGACATGGCCATGGCAGCGAGGAGGCCGGGGTAGTCGTCGTCCATCGGGTCGCGCAACGGCGATGGGAGGTTGTACCCCGCCTCGTCAAACTGTGGCTCCTCCTTCACGGTGGTGCACGACTGCGGCTCCGGGCGCTGTTGGCGGAGGAAAAGGCGTCCCAAAGGTGGAGAGCGCCGGTGGGGAGGATTGCGGCGGCGTGAACCGTCGTGGATGACGATGCATGGGGCTCCGCGCCTCTGCCTCTGCTCGATGGGGGTGCGCCGCGGCGGCGGCAGCGGGAACACCCGGAGCGGGAGGACGTTCCCCGTCACGGCGTGCTGCCTCACGGCTTCGATCGCGCTAGCCATGGTGTGGCCAGTCCGATCCCACTAGCGGCGGCGCCCGACGGCGTTCCACCGTGACACGAGGACGTCTGGGCCGTCGACGATGTTGATGACGGCCCGCCTCTCCTCCTCGAAGTGGTCGATCCAGCACCCCCAGCTGTGCTGGCTGTCGTCGTTCTCGGGGAGTGATACGTCTCCAACGCATCTATAATTTCTGATATTCCATGTTGATATTATGCCAATTGCTACATGTTTTTTCCCTTCATTATGTCATTTTTATCGATTTTCCGGACTAACCTATTGACAAGATGCCACAGAGCCAGTTCCCTGTTTTCTGCTTTTTTTTTTATTTTAGAAAAGTTGTTCTGGAAATATTCTCGGAATTGGACCCCACGAATCCCGAAGTTCCTATTTTCCCCGGAAGCATCCAGAAGTCCGGAAGAGCACCGGAGGGGGCCACAGGGTGGCCACACTATAGGGTGGCGCGGGTCCCCCTGGCCGCGCCACCTGGTGCTGTGGGCCCCCTGGCCACCCCTCGGCATCGCCCTTTCGCCTATTTATACTCCCCCGAGGGAAAACCCTAAAATAATCGACCTTTTCCACAAAATACATCCGTAGCTCTGCCGCCGCCGCCGACAAGTTTCGAGGGACAGATCTCTCTTCATGCACCCTACTGGGATGGGAAGTGCCCCCGGAAGCCATCTCCATCGACTCCACCGCCATCTCCATCGCCGTTGTTGTCTCCTATGATGAGGAGGGAGTAGTTCTCCCCCGAGGCTGAGGGTTCTACTGTAGCTATGTGGTTCATCTCTCTCTCCCATGGTGTGATCTATATGTGATCGTGAGCTTTGTAATCTAGTTGGATAAGTATAGGTTACTCTTCATCTTGTGCTACTCAAGTGTTTTATTAATATGAACTTTGAGTCACCTTGTCCCGCCGTGTGAAGGTGACAGTGTGCACATCGTGTGTGTCTCCTCTATGAGTTGTGGTGTTTGTCTAGTAACTTCTACGACGCTCATAGTGACAGCGTGGGGTTAACTAGACATAGAAATGCTTACTTTAAGGAATGCTTTTTGTAGCCCTACGCAATGATTAGTGTTCGTTATCCAACCGGAGAGGGTTAAGAGTAACATAGTGAAGAGAAGATATTTAGTTATTCAATTATGTGATCATTCTTGAGAGTGTCCACTAGTGAAAGTAGGATCCCTAGGCCCTGCTTCCAAGCATTGAAACACCGTTTTCCACTTGTTCTGCTACATGTTTGCTTGCTGCCATATTTATTTCATATTGCTATTATTACTTATAACCATCCATATTACTCGCATTTCACTATCTCTTCGCCGAACTAGTGCACCTATATACCTGACAAGTATATTGGGTGTGTTGGGGACACAAGTAACTTCTTGTATCTTACTTGCAGGGTTGCTTGAGAGGGATATCTTTGACCTCTACGTCCCTGAGTTCGATAAACCTTGGGTGATCCACTTAAGGGAAACTTGCTGCTGTTCTACAAACCTCTGCACTTGGAGGCCCAACACTGTCTACAAGAATAGAAGAGTGCGTACACATCAGGGAGGCGGCGCTCTGCCGGCGTCATCCAGCGGCGACGCTTGGCGATGTAGCGACGGACTTGCTCCACCGATCGGGGGACCGTTGGGATGACGAGGCCGCCGTCGGAGATGTGCCTCTCCTTCGGGATGCGGCAGTCCGTAGGGGCGAGGAGCCCGTACCGATAGAGCTCCCACGCGCCCTCCATGTTGATGGTGCATCCGCTCGTCAGGTTGGTACGGAGACCCCCCAGGTGTTGGCCATGGCGCTGGCGCAGAAGGCGAGGGGGAGGGGAGGCGATGTGCACGGCGAGGGGGAGGGATGGCGATGTGCACAACGAGGCTGGAGAATGCGCCTTTTATCCTTGGGGGAAGGCGGCAACGCCGTAAATGCCTCACGTGGAGAAGGCGCAACGCCAGCACTGGAAGCATCACGTCGTGTCGCTAGTGTAACTCGCTGGCGTGCTGCAGGCCGGCGCCCCGTCGCATTGAAAACTGGCGAGCGGCATTAACGCGCACCGGCCTCCTGCACGACGCCTTAACTCACGCCGGGGACGGTTTGTGTCGCTGACGGGCGGGGCGGCCTGTCGGGTGGGGTGACCGGACAATGTCCGGCGCCCCCAGGCAGGCCCCCAAGTTTGGCGGGTGGGCTGGGAGGGCCGAACAGAAACTTGGCAGGTGGACACCATTGAGGGGTGCCGCTGCGGCGGGTTTTTGGTCCGGACCCCCATTGGGCCTTTGGGGGGCGTTTGGTGGGGGGGTGCCGGTGGAGATGCTCTAACATTCTAAGTGGCAGCATCATTTGAAAAACTAAAAATGATCAATGTTCCTTTTTTGGATAACAGGAGATCTATTACTTAAAAGGTTTAAGCAAGCACACACTCGTCCTCTGCATAGCGGAGATGCACATAGCTGAAATTCGTCCAAAACATGAAAATAAAATAGGTGAATTACATATCAAGATGAGAAAGTGTAAAACGCCTAAGATGCCGGAGGGCCTATCTGCAAGTTATGTTGTCATCCATGCGGGATAAAAACACTTTCGTCGTAACCTCCAGATGCGTACACACCTCCGTAAATAGGTCTTGATGCTCCACACGCTGTAACAGAGACCACAAACGGGGAGTAGCTGTACTCCCGTAGATTACCTGCATGATAGAGGAATTTTTATCATAAAAAATCTTGTCATTTCTACAATACCATACCATATACAATACCAAATACCCTTTTTGTAGTAGGAAGAATGAAACCATATACAATACCGTATTAGATAGTACCGAATTTATGAAAACCAATCTTCCACCTAAGGATAGTAATTTTCATTTCCAACTACTCAATCTTTGTTGTAGTCTTTCCTCAACGTGTTTCCATTGAGCGATAGTAAGCCTTATGCAATGAATCGGAATGCCTAGATAGCTGATTAGAAACTGACCTTTCCCACAACCGAATACCTCAGCATAGAGGGCAGCGTCATTGTTGGCCTCACCGAAACAAAACAATTCTCTCTTATCGAAATTGATCTTAAACCCTGAAAGCTGCTCAAATGCTAATAAAATTAATGTTGGGTTTTTTGCTTTTTCCAAGTCATGCTCCATAAAAAGAATTGTGTCATCAGCATATTGAAGGATAGATATCCCACCGTCTACAAGATGTGGAACTACACCCTCAATACGACCATTCAGCTTTGTGCGCTCAATTATTATAGCTAACATATCAACAACTATATTAAATAATATAGCCGATAGTGGATCATCTTGTCTTGAACCTTTTTGGTTTGGAAGTAGCGGTCAACATCATCATTAACTTCTATGGCTACACTTCCTCTGGAAACAAAGTTATGGACCAGTTTACGCCACTCATCTGAATGTTTGATGAAGGAAAAACCACTTGACTTTATCATAAGCCTTTTCGGAGTCTATCTTTAATATAACTCCATTTAACTTTTTCCGATGTAACTAGTGCATAGTTTCATGTAAATTCACAACACCATCTAGGATATTGCACCCTTGCATAAAAGTTGTTTGCGTGGGGCGCACAACATGGCCAACCACCGAATTCAGTCTAATTGTAGCAGTTTTGGTGAATATTTTGAACCTAATGTTTAGAAGACAGATAGGTCTATATTGCTGAATCCTTTCTGTTTCATAAACTTTAGGCAATAAAATAATCTCACCAAAGTTTAGACGAAATAGTTCGAGTTGTCCAGCATGCAAAGCAGTGAAGAGGTTGAGTAGATCCGTTTTGATTAACTCCCAAAAGTTCTTATAGAACTCGTCTGGAAGTCCACCCGGACCGGGCCTTTGTTGCTCCATTTGGAATGCTGCCTTCTTTACTTCTTTCTCAGAAAAGGGAGCAGTAAGGTGGCCATTCTCCGCATCGGATACTTATGGGATATCATCTGTTCGATTCTCGTCTAATGTGAAATTACCCCCACGAGGCTCACCATACATATTTTTGTAATATTTCGTAATATATGATTTTAACTGCTCATGTCCTTCAATCATGCCCTCATCTTGGATAAAAGAGTGAATGAGTTTCTTTCTGTATCTGCCATTGGCCACACTATGAAAGTATTTCGTATTCGAGTCTCCCTCCAAAATGAATTGGGCTTTTGATTGTTGGTACCAACTGAGCTCCTCTTCCTGAAGCAGACTCGCCATATGCGCATAAGATTGGTTTTTAAGTTTAATCTGTTGCGCACATAACGGTCTCACTTCTGCAAAAGCCTCTTTTTTTGCGGGGCACTTATGCAAATACTCTAATTCATCAATAACCGATGACAATCAAAGGTTTTCTTTTTTTAGTTGACCAGCCACATTTCTAGCCCATCCACCTTTGGATGGGACTATTACCGGCCACCGGTCTTTCCGATATGTCCTTAATCATATCAAAGAAACCATCCCATTTAAGCCATCCCAATTCAAATTTAAACTGTTGCTTACGCATCGGTTTAGTTATCCCTGTGGTTATTAGGATGGAGCATGATCTGACAAAGCTTCAATACGTTCTAGGCCCCATACAAAAACCATTGGGTATTTAGATTCCCAGTCTTGGTCCATTAGTACCCAGTCCAATTTTTCGTATGTCGGCTCTGGGAGGCTATTAGTCCAAGTAAATTGTCTCCCAACCATTGTAACCTCTGACAAATCAAAACTGTCAATTACATCGTTGAATAACAGGGGCCAACAATTATTAAATCTGCCTATACTTTTGTCATGCGGTAACAAATTGAAATCCCATCCTGTTAGAATATGATATGGGTTATCTTTTGCTAGTTTTACCAACTCACAGAAAAAAGAAGTCTGATATTCATCCTAGGTTGCACCATAGACGGATACTAGACTCCAAGTAAAGTTATAAGCCTTATTACAGATATGAAACTTAGTATGAAAGTCTCCATCCAAAACAGCCAACACATATATGCTGTCATTTCTCACGCCTAACAGTAAAGCCCCCTGATCTGCCACGCGGTGGACGAGATATCCATGTGAAGTCTACATCGCCAGATATGTGACTGAGTAAACTCATAGAGAAATTGAAAGTAAAGTATAGGCACCTAGAGGGGGGGGGGTGAATAGGTGCTACGACTAATTTTAATTTTTCTTAAGATTTAGGCTTGACAAGAAGGTAAATTCTCTAGATTATGCAACTAGGGGTGAATTTACCTATATGACAAGGCAAGCAATTAAGGCAACTAGAACAACACTTAATACAACTAGTACAACAATAAATGTAACAAGTACTAGTAAGTAAATAGGGAGGAACGAGATAACCGATGGAAGCACACGGAGACACGATGTATTCCCGAGTTCCTCCTTGTTAAGGGAGTACGTCTCGTTGGAGGGGTGTGAGCTCGCCACAAAGGCCTACTCAACGCCACGAAGGTCTCACCCTATTCTCCGATGAACTCCGCCACAAAGGCCTAGTTCACCTTCCACTATAGAACCCCTTTGAGGCGGGGATCGAATCCTTTACAAACAAGTTTGGGGCACACACCCACAACTTAATTGGGGGCTCCCAACACTCACAAATCACCAAGAGTAGCAAGAAGCCTAGGTTCTCCACATGAGGAAACCCTAGGCCAAGATTCCTCAAGCAAAGGAGAGGGGAAATGAAATCCGGTTGGTGAAGACGTAGATCGGGGCCTTCTCCTTCAATCCACCAAAGATCTAGGCTTTTGGGTGGTTGGATTGGGAGATCTAGCAAGGTGGTTGAGGTCCAACAATGGTGTCTTTAAGTCTGGTCGAGCTGGCTAGAGGTAGGTGAAGGGGAGGGGGTATTTATACCCCCCATAAATGCAAAGAGCCGTTGGAGCAATACTGGCGAAAATAACACCGGAGACTCCGGTGTAAAGACCGGAGACTCCGGTCTGGGCCGGAGACTCCGGACAGTTTCCGGTGTCCCAAATCTTCAGAGATTATCCACTCCGGAGACTCCGGTCTGGTGGACCGGAGACTCCGGTCTTGGTGCTTCGCAAATGCACAGAGGGAGTCTGTGGTCTTGAGAATGAAGGAAAAAAGTACTCACACCGGAGACTCCGGTAAGTATCCGGTAAGTCTCCGGTGCGGGTACAGTGCGCGACACCACCAAGTCCTTAGCGAAATTCTTGGAAGAAAAGCCCACACCGGAGACTCCGGACAGTCTCCGGACACTCTCCGGTGTGGGTACAGTACGCGACACCAGAATTCCTTAGCGAAATCCCTGGAGCAAATATCCACACCGGAGACTCCGGTCTGGTGGACCGGAGACTCCGGCCTGGAGAAAATTCCAGAGAACAGAGAATTGGACAACAGCTCCTTTTTGTACCTCAGCACCACAAATGATAAAACGTTGAAGTAAAACCCCTGAAATACATCAACACCTATTAGATTACATGTGTTGTTAACAAACACCAAAACAAGATGATTTAAGCGCGTTTGCACTTTCAATCTCCCCCTTTTTGGTGTTTGATGACAACACACATAAATTGGCAATTAAATCATAGCTAGGCTAAGTTTGTAAAAGATAGAGCACTCACAGAGTGAGCTCCCCCTATTTTTCACAAACAAAGCCCCACTTGAACAAACATTAGTGAACAATTACAAGTAGTAGAGACAAGGATAAAGCATACTGAATAATGATAAATATAAGATAGCTTCACCACAAGGTCTCTCACAAATAACAACCATAGTTCACTAAGGACGTAAATCGAAATCAACTAAGATAGTGGGAACACAAGCCATAAGAGGCAAATCAAGTTCAACGACTTGTGTTCCGAAGCAAATAAAGCAAAGTGGAGAAGCCAAGCCAAAGCTACTTCTCCCCCTTTGGCATCGAGACACCAAAAAGGGGCGAAGAGAACAACGTGGTCCAACAAGCTCAGTCCTCATCCTCGTAGTCCTCATCATCATCCTCCCCTGGTTCTGTGTCACCATCATCATCATCAGCTCCACTCCCAGCATCATCATCATCATCACCGGAGGCAAAGTCACCAAGGTCCTCATCCTCTGGATCATCCTCAGGCTGATCATCAACAAAGTCTTCCTCAATCTCCGGGGTCCTAGCACGGTGAGTCGAGGTAGAAGGAGCCGAGGTGACATCCTCAAAGTCACCCCATGGAAACTGATCAATGTTCCACCCCTCATAGGACATAGTCACAGAAGCGGTGGGAGGGGTGGGTGGAGTAGTGGGAGGAGTGCCCATAGGAGGTGTAGCACCAAGGCCCGCATGGTCGTGCAGCTTGGTGATCATCTTCTTCAGCTCGCGTCTCTCCTTATAAGCAGCATGGTTCTCCTTGTGCACAGCCACAGTCATGCAAAGAATGTTACGCTGGAACCACGTGAGCTTCTTCATCTCATCCTGAGTCTCCTCCCTGCTAGAGCGGCGAGAGGGAGGATCGGCATTCTTCCTCCTAGAGCCAGAAGGTGCCTCAACATCCCCCATGGGAGTGTCATCATCATCACGAGAGCGTCCGGTCAGAATCTGGAGAGAGCCAACAGGGTGTACAGTATCGTGAGCTAAGCCAGGCAGCTGGTCAAGAATGAGCCTCATCACATATGAAGCATAGACAGGCACCTTCTTGATCTCAATCATAGCACAGTAAATCTCCTCCTTAATAAAGTGCATCACATCAATCTCAAACCCCTCTCCATCAGGGCCAGCAAGGTGACACTGGAAGGCCTGATAAAGGAGGTTCACTAGGCCACCACGAATAGCATCAACATTCCCCACCTTGGGAGCAATGTTGCAGCGAAAGAGACGAAGGCAAATGTTGTAGACCCTCTTCAGATTCTTGGCAGTGCCGCAGCTGGAGAGCTTGTCATACATAGGAGCCATGCGCTTCTTATCATAAGCAACTCCATGAACGTGCATACGCTCACCATTCCCTTCTCCCCAAGGGTAACCAAGAAGCTCAGCAAATCGTTCCATGGACGACTCGCACTCCACTGTCCCAGACATCCACTTCATAGTGACCTTCTCATCTTCAGCAAGAGTGACAGTGGCAAAGAACTGCTGAATAATAGGAGGGTTGTAGTTCTGCTGAATGCCCACAAGATGCTCGAGACCCAGCTTCCTAGTGATCCAGACTGCCTCCTCAAAGTACTCAGATCTGCCAAGTGCCTCTAAGTCAAGGACTTTCTGTGGACACACGGGCTGCCTGAACTGAGTATAGATCTCCTCCATGATCAACTCGGACTCCCTCCTCCAATAGTGGGCTGTATGAGCAGTGCGGGGCATCTCGAAGAAAGGACGACCCCTCATAAGCCTGTACTCCTTCTTGCTCAAGGATGCCACTGAGGATAAAGAATCATATCTTGCCTTCTTTGCAATTTCAGCATTCATTCTGCTCTCGTGCTTTTTCTTCTGACGCCTCTCACTCTCAAAGGCACCCCTCTGACCATAAAGACCGGTGGCTTCATCAATAACCATATAGTTGCGGGAGTGAGGACGAGAACTACGCTTGACCACGGCCTTCTGCTTTTTGCCTGAAAGCCAACACAAACAGAACAACAACAGAGAAAACAAAGAAAATGAGCATACATGTCCAACGAGGTGCAGAAACACTACAGATGCACCAGAAGACGCAGCTGAAAGAACCACACCGGAGTCTCCGGTCCGAGACACCGGAGTCTCCGGTCTGAGACACCGGAGTCTCCGGTCTGATAAACAGCAAAGTGCAGGGTTCTTGACAGGGGGTGCTACTGGTGAATCTAAGCATGTTCTGTACAAAAACTAGCCAGAGGAAGTTCTACCAACAGAAGGTGCATCATCCCCAAAGAAATCACCTAGTTTTTCAGATCTAGATGCAAAACAGAGAAAACACGGGCAGAGATGATGTACCCTTGCTTCCTTGGCCTGCCATTGTCCCTCCCACGGATGGGAGAGGCAAGAGGGAGGTTGGGGGCGGAGGAAATCGCCCGGGACGGCTCCTGGCGGTGGCGGCGGCGCAGCAGTGCTTTGGGGGGCGTGGGGGAAGTGGGGAATGAAACCCTAACTTCCCTCAGCCCCCAGCTTAAATAGCATCCGCAGCACACCGGAGTCTCCGGTGTTAACACCGGAGTCTCCGGTCTAGCCGGAGTCTCCGGTATGGTACACCGGAGTCTCCGGTCTTTCGCCAGAAACACGACCCAAAAGAACATGTAATGCTTGAAAACAACAAACATGAGTTTTTGGCACGAAAAACAGAAGCAACACAAGGAGGAAAAAATGTACTCAAAAAAAACGAGAAGGAAACGAAGAACATCAAATGGTGAGTACATCCCTTAACAAAAAATGCCAAAAGCTCGCAAATAAGAACCAATTCTTTACGGAAGAGGTTGGTGGCCTAGGCCACCATGTAAGAGTTTATGGTATGCAACCGCGAAGATATATCTTGGGGGCATTGCCATTACTCAACATTGAAGCTCACAATTCAACATTAGAAAAAGAGAGATTACAATGAATTTTTGCTTTGGGCATAATGGGGGGAGGAAGAACCCAATGTGTTAGGATAACACTCCCCCTATGTCCATGCCTACACCTAGACTCAAAAACGTTTCATCTATAGGGGTGTGTGCAAGATAGTCAAGTCAAGCTCCTTGAATCAATCACATTTAGCTCATTCCTCAAGAACAAGAATCTTGCATCATCAAGTGGCTTCGTGAAAATATCCGCAAGATTGTCCTTGGTGGGCACATAACTTAGTGCAATGTCTCCTCTTGCCACGTGATCACGGATGAAATGGTGGCGAATTTCAATGTGCTTCGTCCTTGTGTGTTGCACCGGGTTGTAAGCAATCTTGATGGCACTTTCATTGTCACATAAAAGAGGCACTTTGTCCAAATGGACACCATATTCCTTAAGAGTTTGCCTCATCCATAACAATTGGGTGCATGCACTAGCGGCGGCAACATACTCGGCTTCGGCGGTGGAGAGTGAAATGCAATTTTGTTTCTTCGAGGACCAACTTACAAGGGACCTACCAAGAAATTGGCAAGCCCCGAAAGTTGACTTCCTATCATCTTGATCACCCGCCCAATCGGAATCCGTATAACCATTGAGAGAGAATTGTGCCCCCTTTGGATACCACAAACCAAATCTTGGGGTATGAACCAAATAACAAAAGATTCTATGAACCGCCACTAAGTGGAAATCCTTAGGAGCCGCTTGATACCTTGCACACACACCTACACTCAAAACGATATCGGGTCTAGATGCACAAAGATAGAGCAAAGAACCAATCATAGAACGATAAAGTTTTTGATCCACATCCTTACTCCCTTTTGGATTGCGTGATAGATGACACTTGACTTGCATAGGAGTGGTTTTGATCTTTGCCTCTTGGAAGTTAAACCTCTTGAGCATGTCTTGAGTATACTTGGCTTGAGAAATGAAGGTACCACGGGCCAATTGCTTGATCTCAAAGCCAAGGAAGAATTTAAGCTCACCCATCATAGACATCTCGAACCTGTCAGTCATAAGCTTAGAGAACTCATTATTGAAAGCTTGGTTAGTTGAGCCAAAGATGATATCGTCCACATAGAGTTGGCATATGAAAATCTCTCCCTTTACTCTCTTGGTGAAGAGAGTGGGGTCAATCTTCCCAACTTCGAAACCACGATCATCTAACAACTCCCTAAGGTGCTCATACCAAGCACGAGGTGCTTGTTTGAGACCATAGAGAGCCTTGTCAAGTTTGTAAACGTGGTTAGGAAAGTTGAGATTCTCAAACCCCGGAGGTTGCTTGACATATACCTCCTCTTTTAGAGGACCATTCAAGAAAGCACTTTTCACATCCATTTGTTGCAATTTGAAATTATGTGAGGATGCATAAGCAAGGAGGATACGGATGGACTCAAGGCGAGCCACGGGCGCGTAGGTTTCATCAAAGTCAATGCCTTCAACTTGGGTGTAACCTTGAGCGACCAATCTTGCCTTGTTCCTAATGACAATGCCATTCTCATCTTGCTTGTTCTTGAAAATCCACTTGGTGCCAATAACATTGTGGCAATCCTTGGGTTTCTCAACCAATCTCCAAACTTTGTTGCGCTCAAAGTTATTGAGCTCATCATGCATAGCTTCAACCCAATCGGAGTCCTCAAGAGCTTCAAACACTTTCTTAGGCTCCACCATAGAGATATGAGCTTGATGTTCACAAAAATGAGCCAATTGCCTTCTAGTAGACCTTCTAGTTTGAACATCCTCCAAGACCTTGTCATCTTGGGCATCAATTTGCTTCAAAGCTCTTCTTATCCTTTTGATGCGACGGGCTTCGATCTCCTCATTATTGCGAGGAGGGATCACTTGATCATCTTGATCATTCGGGTCCCCATCTTGACCAACATGGCCTTGATCATCAACATCGTCATCAACAATATCTTCAATACTAGCTTCAACTTGAGAAGAGGAAGAAGAGGATGATTGATCTTGGCCTTGATCTTGACTCGCATTAGTGAGAGGAGTGGGTACGACTTGCGGAGTCACTTGATCAATGAGAGGAGGGTCTTGAATATGTTCTCGGATAGGTGTAGTGGTTGGCTCCTTGGCTTGATCTTCAAATGTAGAGGAGGGCTCCACTTGAGTAGAGCATAGTCCTTCTCGAGTCGCCATAAGGTGTCCCTCGATGGGGCGGAAGAATCCCACACCCATCCTTCCTATGGCTTCTTGAGGCATTTCAACATCTACATTTGAAACATGAAATTGCGCCACTTGGGAGCCGTCATTTTCCTCGAAAACCACACTACAAGATTCTATGACAATCCGTGAGGCTTTGTCATAGACTCTATAAGTGTGGGATTCGGCACCGTAACCAACAAAAATACCCTCAATAGTTTTGGATTGAAATTTCGACAACCTAATACCCTTGATCAAATAAAAACACTTACAACCGAATACACGGAAGTAGGATACGTTGGGCTTGTTGCCGGTGAGGATCTCATATGGGGTCTTGCACAAGCCTTTGCGGATGTAGAGGCGGTTGGAGGAGTGGCATGCGGTGGATATGGCCTCGGCCCATAAATATTGGGGAGAAGAGTACTCCGCCAACATGGTCCTTGCCATATCCAAGAGAGTGCGATTCTTCCTTTCGGCAACACCATTTTGTTGAGGAGTGTAAGTGGCGGAGTATTGGTGGCGAATGCCTTCTTCACTAAGAAATTCATTCAATGTATAGTTCTTGAACTCCGAACCATTATCACTCCTAATAGCCATGATTTGCACATTGTGTTGACGTTGCACTTCGTTGGAGAAATCGATGATGGTTTGTTGGGTCTCACTCTTGCACTTGAAGAAATAAACCCAAGTGTATCTTGAGTAATCATCGACAATCACCAAGAAATACTTCTTGCCGCCAAGACTTGCCTCGGGCACGGCACCAAAGAGATCAACATGGAGAAGCTCCAAGATCCTCTTTGAAGAAATAATAGTCTTGGCCTTGTGCACAATGTCATGCATCTTCCCTTCAACACACGACCTACAAACACGATCCTTTGCAAAGGAAACATTTTCTTTTAGTCCAACAATAAGGCCACTTTTGTGAAGACTTTGCAAAGTTCTCATGTTGACATGGGATAGGCGGCGATGCCACAACCATCCCAAGTCCGCCTTCCCGAAAAGACACATTGCTTGAGTGTTGGTTGACTTCGAAAAGTCCACCACATACAACTCGTTTTCAACATGTCCCACGTGAACGACGTCAAGAGTCTTGCTTCTCAAAAGGACCACAATATCACCATCAAAGAAGACGGAAAGACCCATCTTACTAAGAGAGCGGACGGAAAGTAAATTGTAACCAAGGGATTCGACAAGCATGACGTTCACGATAGTGATATCGGGAGCCACCACAACCTTGCCAAATCCGGATACCTTAGACATGGACGAGTCCCCATAGGTGACGGTTGCTTGGATGTCATTTGGTTGCAACTCCGTCACAAGTTCTTTGCTTCCGGTCATATGATTAGTGCATCCACTATCAAGAATCCATTTAGTCCCACCGGAAGCATAGTCCTGCAAGAGATCATTGACTAGAGTTAGGACCCAAGTTGGGTCCCTTCATGTTAGCAACAAGGGTCTTTGGAACCCATATAGTGTAGTCAATAAAACCCTCAATAGGACCAACATATTTAGCTTGCACAACACCATAATAATCAACTTATAAGAAATGGTGTGGGTTGTTAGTTCCCGCGGAGGTGCTACGAGTAGTGTTGTCCCTAATGACAATACCACCCGAAGCACCATGCTTGTTCTTCTTCTTGTTCTTCTTCTTCTTGTTCCTTTTCTTGGATACATAGACAAGACCTTGCTTGCCCACTTGTTGCCTTGGAGCACTCAATTGTGGTGTAGAAATGACCACATTAGAGCTTGGGGCAACCACTTGTGGGGTGGCAAGCACCACCTTTTCAACTTGAGTGCTTTTGCCCTTGAGCCTTGCTAGCTCATCCTTCAACCTAGCATTTTCTTCAATAATATTTGCATGCTCACAAGAAGAAGTAGAAGTGCTAGGATGGTTAGATTGAGTAAGTTGAGTTTGAAGTTGTTCATGCAACTCTTTGAGGGATGAGTGTTCGCTTTCCAAAGCTTTGTGAGCAATGGTTAGCTTTTCAAACTCCTCGGTTAGTTTACCATGACCAACCCCAAACTCTACTTTATCCTTTTTAGCCTTTTTATATTTAGCAATAGCAAGATCACGTTCCTTAATGATTTTAGAGACAAGTTCATTATGAGTAGTTTCAATAGTTTCAAGTTCATCCTCTAGAGAAACTCTACCATCATGCTCTTCTTCAAGAGTCATTGAGAGGGATGCAATTTCATCCGCATCCCTTCTCTCAATCTCACCTTTCTTCTCAAGGGCCTCTTGGGCCTCTCCCAATTGCCTCATGAGATGCTCAAAGTACTTCTTGGTCTCCCCTTGCATGTTAGACATAAATCGGTCCAAAGAGGCCCTTTCCTCTTCTTCTCTAAGACTAGCAATATGTTCTAGTTCACTAGGGGTCTTAGAGTTAGGAGAAGATGATACCTCCGTGGCCTTAGCCATGAAGCACTTGGCATTGCGTTGAGGAAGATTTTCATTGGGGGATTCAAAGAGAGATGATGAAGATGGAGTGGAAGCAATAGCTAGAGCGGCCACTTCACTTGTGGTTTCTTCTTCTTCATCACTCCCGGAATCATACTCCTCTTGAGTCAAGAGCACAAACTTGGTGGGGGTCTTCTTGTTGAAAGGTTTCTTCTTGAAGTGAGGTTTCTTGTATTCAACCTTGGACTTGTCCTTGCGGATGAGCTTGCCGCTATGGTTCTCTCTATTCTC
Source organism: Alopecurus myosuroides (assembly GCA_028641055.1). Taxonomy (NCBI): domain Eukaryota; kingdom Viridiplantae; phylum Streptophyta; class Magnoliopsida; order Poales; family Poaceae; genus Alopecurus; species Alopecurus myosuroides. Next base: position 111,958,251 of record CM054063.1, on the reverse strand, counting down.
ATAGGGGCACTCCGCAATGAAATGGTACTTGTCTTGGCAATTGAAACAAGATCTCACTTTTTGAGCCCCATCATTACCATAACGAGACTTGGTCTTTTCCTCAACAAATTTCTTGCCTTTTGGGGGATTGTTCCAAAACTTTTGCACAGTGAGAGCTATTAGATCCTTTAGAACGGGATCATATTCTTGTTCCTTCAAAGGAGGCAATGCTTCTTCACCATCTTCATCATTCTCAACTTCTCTTGCCAACACCTTGGCCTTCAAAGCAACGGAAGCTCCTTGATGCATCCCAATGGCCCTAGCACGGTTGTCAAGAGCATTCTTGGTTTGCACTTTGTAGGAGCTCAATTCTTGCATGACTTGGGTAGAGGTCATGGTGGAGAAATCATGTCTCCCTTGAATGCTCTTCATATCCGTGCCCTCAAAAGGCATCACGGCAATTATGAACTTCCTCTTGATCCAAGCATCATCAATATGTGTTGCACCCGCATTAGAGAAAGCGGTGGCAAGAGATTTGAGCCTCCGATACATGTCAACGTGATCTTCTCCATCACGCATGAAAAATCCTTCGGCCTCATTGGTCAAGGTGTCATAGCGATTTCTTTGCATGCTTTCATTCCCAACAAACATGATGACAAGTGCATCCCATGTTTCTTTGGCGGTGGAGAAGTGTTGAAGATGCGGCATGTGATTGGGTCCCACGGCTTGATGAAGGATGGATAAAGCGGTGTAATTGAGTTGGCAATCTACAACCTCTCTTCTTGTGAGATTCTTGGGATCATATGGCTTGTATCCATCACGAGTGATTCTCCAAAGATCTATACAAGAAGAGTTCAAGTGAGTCTCCATGTAGTATTGCCATTCACGAAAAGAATATGCATCAATTTTAGGTGGATCTCCCCTAGGAATTATATGAGGAAAAGGGATGGGAGGATCGGGAGAATATAGGCCTTCAACGGCATGATATCCTTCCATTCCACTCGCACCCTTCTTAGCGGATTGTTCGGCGGAAGCAGTTTTAAGTGGTTCACCATCAACCCCTTTGGCACCCTCCGTTTCCGGAGGGGATGAGTCAACCACCTCCGGTTCCTTGGCTTTGAGGAGTGTTGTCATGAGTAGACGCAACTCCTCAAATTTAGTGTCTATGGATGAGGTCAATGATTCTCTCAAAGCATTGAGATCATCCATGGTCACATTTCCTTCGGACGGAGCGTCATCCTCATCACCCATACTTAAACTCTTAGGCGGTTAAGCCCGATAGAAGAGCCGAGGCTCTGATACCAATTGAAAGTAAAGTATAGGCACCTAGAGGGGGGGGGGGGGGTGAATAGGTGCTACGACTAATTTTAATTTTTCTTAAGATTTAGGCTTGACAAGAAGGTAAATTCTCTAGATTATGCAACTAGGGGTGAATTTACCTATATGACAAGGCAAGCAATTAAGGCAACTAGAACAACACTTAATACAACTAGTACAACAATAAATGTAACAAGTACTAGTAAGTAAATAGGGAGGAACGAGATAACCGATGGAAGCACACGGAGACACGATGTATTCCCGAGTTCCTCCTTGTTAAGGGAGTACGTCTCGTTGGAGGGGTGTGAGCTCGCCACGAAGGCCTACTCAACGCCACGAAGGCCTCACCCTATTCTCCGATGAACTCCGCCACAAAGGCCTAGTTCACCTTCCACTATAGAACCCCTTTGAGGCGGGGATCGAATCCTTTACAAACAAGTTTGGGGCACACACCCACAACTTAATTGGGGGCTCCCAACACTCACAAATCACCAAGAGTAGCAAGAAGCCTAGGTTCTCCACATGAGGAAACCCTAGGCCAAGATTCCTCAAGCAAAGGAGAGGGGAAATGAAATCCGGTTGGTGAAGACGTAGATCGGGGCCTTCTCCTTCAATCCACCAAAGATCTAGGCTTTTGGGTGGTTGGATTGGGAGATCTAGCAAGGTGGTTGAGCTCCAACAATGGTGTCTTTAAGTCTGGTCGAGCTGGCTAGAGGTAGGTGAAGGGGAGGGGGTATTTATACCCCCCATAAATGCAAAGAGCCGTTGGAGCAATCCTGGCGAAAATCACACCGGAGACTCCGGTGTAAAGACCGGAGACTCCGGTCTGGGCCAGATACTCCGGACAGTTTCCGGTGTCCCAAATCTTCAGAGATTATCCACTCCGGAGACTCCGGTCTGGTGGACCGGAGACTCCGGTCTTGGTGCTTCGCAAATGCACAGAGGGAGTCTGTGGTCTTGAGAATGAAGGAAAAAAGTACTCACACCGGAGACTCCGGTAAGTATCCGGTAAGTCTCCGGTGCGGGTACAGTGCGCGACACCACCAAGTCCTTAGCGAAATTCTTGGAAGAAAAGCCCACACCGGAGACTCCGGACAGTCTCCGGACACTCTCCGGTGTGGGTACAGTACGCGACACCAGAATTCCTTAGCGAAATCCCTGGAGAAAATATCCACACCGGAGACTCCGGTCTGGTGGACCGGAGACTCCGGCCTGGAGAAAATTCCAGAGAACAGAGAATTGGACAACAGCTCCTTTTTGTACCTCAGCACCACAAATGATAAAACGTTGAAGTAAAACCCCTGAAATACATCAACACCTATTAGATTACATGTGTTGTTAACAAACACCAAAACAAGATGATTTAAGCGCGTTTGCACTTTCAGAAATCCCGTTTTCCGGTTTCTAAAATACCCACAAATCCAATTTATGATCCCGAATAGAATCAGCAATACGTACATGTTTAGCCAACTTTGAAAACATGTCATTCATCGAGAAACAATTGGAGATTTGGATACATTCACCTTTTTATGTGGCGATTTTCTTTTTTTCAGAGAGTCCGTCTTAGATTTATGGGCACACGCTTTTAGGTCAAATAATGAACTGAGCATCGCCTCATCTAAGCCAGCCTGTGATACATCACCGACCAGATGAGAGAGGAGTTGGACATCAATTGTGTCATGTAGCTCCTCATCTTCATGGCTGGGAGTAGTCCACTTGCACGAGACTTTTGGAGTGACTGTTAACTGGTCATATTCCAATCGTCTCAATGCAAGCAACCCAGACTGCATCTCCACCAGCCCGTCCGCGGGCACGATGGGTGGGGGATAAGCAGGTGTAGCCTCCTGCGCCAGCGAGTGTCCAAGCTTCCCCAGCGGGCCAATAGCTACCGGTGATGACGACCTAGAGCTAGTTCACTAGAGGGTGAGCAAGCCCACCCCCTCGGCCGCCAGACGCTGCTTCGAAGCTGGCAGCAGCTCCTCCTGTCGGACAAAAGACGACATGGGCTGGGCCAGCCCGCCGGAGTGAGAACCTCCGAGCTGCAGCCCAACACCGTCTACATAGGACACCGACTGGTCCACAACGACTGTCTCCGCCGAAGATGGGATCCTGTCCAGAAGACGCAGGTTCCGCTGAAGGTGCTCGATGAACCCGAGAGGAGATGGAGTAGATGTCGAGGATCCATACCCATGTAACCAATTAGAGAATATTGTGAAGCACGATCTTGAGCCAAAATTTCTTTTCGACGGGGTGTCTGCGGATTCGGGTTCAAAGGAATAACGGCAAAGCCACGCAACAAATCCACGGACAAAGCCAATTGAGAAGAAGGTGTTTCCGTCCCCTCCGTATTAGCCCGAGGCATTGGAACATCCTCATCCACCACCCCAGACGAGCTATGCACATTAGACCCATCACGACTCTTATCTTTGAGGCCTTTTCCATAATCAACCTTCTCCTGCCTCCTCCACAAAAAAGGCACAAAATCTGGCTGTGGCACAAAATCAGCCGCCTCCTTAGTGAATCGGAAAGTGTAGCCTTTTAACATAACGAAGGCATCAGCCATTACCACCTTAGAGGTTAACACATCCTGCACAATATTGCGTCGCCTAAGAGCAAAAAAATCCACATCCAGTGTCTTCCCAATTAGGGTCCCCACTGTCCATAAGCCGAGAAAGTGGAGGACAGTAGGTGGAACCCCTGTAACATGTACCCAAGTGGTGTGCAACTCCTGAGTATGCTTAATTTCCTCTTCTCTCCAAACCCCAAAAGATACATAGGATTTCTTTTGTGGCACCCTAAGCTCGAGCTCATCCACCCTCGCCAAGTCTTCCGCCGAAGGGAAATTAACCAGATAAGAATCCTCCCTATGCGGAAGTGCCTCCCAGTTCCATACATCTTGAAAGTGGGCACAACCTAGCCAAAAAAGTCTGAATCTCCTCCGTCGTAACTGGCTCACATGTCACTTTGACAATGGCAATCGGGCACTGAGTCAGCATAAGGTGCGGCTTGAAAACACTGTTTGGGAGGTGATTGAACATAGTATCATCACATCCACTGCCTCCCAACCCTGATACGGTTTCAACAACCTCAGCGTTGGACACCTAGCAGTACGGTGAACGACTCGATCACAAATATAGCAATATCGATCCACTGAACACATCGTTGTGTCATGCGTGTCCACCCTGCAATGCGCACACCTCTTCCTCTTGGTATTAGCTGCCTCTGAACTCACAACATCCGTGGTCTGGTCCATAGGAACAGCCGCGGACTGGGTCGTGGTTACGGCAGGCGGCAAACTCCCAGCTGCTACATTGGAATTGACCTTCTGTTTCTTTTTCTTCTTATGCTTGGGCTTAGAGCAACTCCAGTCGCGCCCCTCAAACACGCCCCCACGGCCTCTTCCCGTCCGGATGAGCCCGAGCGCCCGAGCGCGCCTAGTCGCGCCCCCAATCGGCCTTCCCGTCCGGACGCCCTCTTGTTCCCGTTTCTTCTCGTCTGGCGCCCCCACGGGAGGCCCTAGGAGGCGAGGTTCGGCTGGGTTTGCCGGACAGGAAGAAACCGTCAAAGCGGCGCCCGGTCTTCGTCTTCTCCCGAGACGGCGCAGAAGCGCAGGCGCCGCAGCGAGTCATCGCTTCGGCCAGTGAGACGGGCGCGCAGTCAAAGCGGCACCCGGTCTTCGTCTTCTCCCGAGACGGCGCTGCAGCGATTCATCGTTTCGGCCGGTCGTGCAGCGAACCGTCGCTTCGCCCAATCACGTCGGCCGCGCGTCTCGCCGCGCGGGCGCCGGTGTTAATGCGGGGGCGGCCTTTCGGCTTGCGCGGTATAAAAATTCCGCCCCCCTCCCGCCGCTCTCGCCGCACACCGCTCCCTCGCCGCTCTCTGCATCTCTCCCCCGCCCTACTCTGTCTCCCACCTCGGCTGCGCCTCCCCTGGCCGGTGCCCACCGTCTGGGAGGAGGGCTTCACCCTCGACGCCGTCCTCGACCACATCGAAGCCGGCAACAACCCGCGCCTCCCCTGGCCGACGTCCACCGTCTGGGGGCCAAGGCGAACGGCGGCCACCCCGACCTCCTATGTCTCGTGCCCGTGCTCGTCCTCCGCCGGCGGATCGTCTAGGCGCTCGGGCCCGCCGCTGCGCGTCCCCAAGACGGAGCCGGGGACCTCCACGCCGCCGCACCTGCGTCCGCGCTCCAGCGGCATCCGCATTGGCGGCATCCGCTTTGGCGGCAGAAGCGCCTCCTCCCGCCGTCGCCCTGCGCCGCCCCTCCTCGTGCCCAAAACGGAGCCAGGGCTGCGTGTGCCCAAGGAAGAGCCGGGGCTCGAGCGCCCACTCAGCCTTGCCGAACAGCTCCAAGCAGCGTCGGCGACGGAGGACGACCCCGAGGGCATCAAGGCCGCGGTCCTCGAGTCGTACAGCACGCCGTAGCCAATGTCCGACGTGGACGCGTCTGCGTGGTCCTTCAACGACACGACGGTGATGAAAGGCGTGCCGCTGATCGTCCTCGACCCACCGGTGGAGGCCAACGACAACGAGACGGGGCCGAGCCGCTTGGGCGACGACGACGACAAGGAGGACTGGGGCGACGACGACAACAGCTCCGACGGCGACTACGACGTGTTCAACGAGTGAACACGTCGTAGTTTAGTTTAAATTTTAGTTTTTAGTTTAAATTTCAGTTTTTAGTTTAAATTTTCATTCGAATGTTGTAATATGTCCTAAATATTTGAATGAAATCGTCGTTAAAAAAGTTTGAATTTTTTTGGGGGGGGGGGGCTCCAAGTGGGCTGCGACTGGGCAGCCGCGCCCCCGTCGGCGTCTTCCCGTCCGGACGAGCCCCCAAAGGGCCTCGCCGGGCGCCCATCCGGATGCCTATTGGGAGGCGCCACTGGAGATGCTCTTAGGTGCCGCTCCAGCCACAGACGGCACGGACGTGGAGGACCTCGGTGCCAGCACCACCCGCTCGGCGACGACCGGTGATAACGAGGCCGCAGCTCCCCCGAAAGACTGGCTGGACCCAGGCCCCACGAACCTCGCGAAGAGCAGCGGGGGTGTCGTCTCATCGTGTTGCACACCTTGCTGAATCCTCCCCTGGGCTCCCGGTTGGTGACCGACACTTCCCGCCGCCTGTGGGACAGCCTGCATGGGCAGCGAAGAAGCTACGACCTGAGAGAAGGACCGCCCCCCTCGCGGTCGACCCCTGGCAACGGACACGAGCGACGCCGCTGATCTGGTTAAGGCGGAAGAAGACCCAGACGAAGTTTCTAGGTCCGAACCAGGAACCCTAGGTCGCGATGAACCTGAACGCGAGAGAGCTGCCAATGACACTGTTCCTGTATTTTATATGACTAGATTGAAGAACTTATATGCCCGACACTTGGATCAAGGCTTTCTTTAGGGATTTTCAAATTGTGACATGTTCATAAATAACCATTATGAAGATTTCAACAAGTATTTTTGTGCTTATCATTGTACTTTTTTAACCGGCTTATCGTTGTACAGTACTTATCACACTCATAAGCATAAGCTATTTATCAAACTGAATGTGACAAGTACTTTCATGTTTGTCATCTCATTTATTTGCAGCTACAACAAAATTTTAGAGGCAAGAGAAATAAACATCCTATCTATGTTGAAGACTATATCCTTCAAATTAGCGCAGATAATTCACACTAAACAAAAAGATGCGGAGAAATGACCAAGTAAAATTTGGCCAAGGATAATATAGAAACTTAAAAATATATACCGAGCAGAGTTGAAACTTGATAGACATACAAGTGAAATTGATGCAAGCACAAATACTTGCCATTTTCAAAATACACTTAACATGGCAAGATAGAATTGTCCAAATATGACAGTTCACTATCCACTGAACTTTTAGAACAACATTCAGACTTAACTCAAGCGGAATTTTATTGGAAATCATTTCTCCGCAAGCAACTGGTCATAAATTTCAGAAATTACATTAACACAAAATCCCTGATCGGTAATGCAAGAAGAACATACATAAGTGCAGATGCATCTATTACAATGGCCAATCCGTTCTCTTTCTGTTACCTCCATCTCAATTCTTTGATGTTTGACTTTGCAATCCACTTCTTATTTTCCTTAATTATCTTCGCCACTGATTGAAGTCACGAACTTTAATGTCTGTTTTCAAAATCACTTATCCCACCATACTGAGCAATCTGGAATAGTTGCATTGTTCTTCCCAAATAAATGTTGATCTCTCTCTAGAAGGACACAAGTGCACACAAAAATAAGTTTCGTTTCACACAAAAACGCAAGTGCATCGACACTATGTGGGCAGTGAAGAACACAAGTGAGGAAAGCGCTAAATTAAGTTGTGGAAATTATTGGTTCAAGGTCCCAATCATAGCCACTCTCTGTTGCCGCCCTTGTCTCCGGCTCCACCATGACCAACACCAAGCTCTCCCTTGTAACTGTCCGCCTGCTGGCTCGATTCAATGACAGAACCATGTCCTACTCTCTTCCATGACTGGCACGTTGAAAGAGCATTTCTCCATAATTATGCTTTGATGTTTGTTGATAACATAATTAAGTACTGCTAGAAATCTTCTTACATTATTTCCATATATGCTTTCCATATGACCTTGTGATAGATCCCTTTGAGTTCATCATGAAGGAAGAAGCAGTTTGTGGGTTTTCTGTCAAAGGTGGTTGATAGGGATATAATAGAGGTCCATAGTGAATTTACATGCTTGAGTTGGAAGGAAATATTGAGCCTCACTGATGATTATTATAAGGTGAATTCTTTCCTATTAATAAATATTGTTGGTGTTTATAAGAATGTTATACTACCTAAGCTATTGCATATGTATTAGCAGGGTTATTGATAACACAAACATGAATGAAGGAAGACCTCAAGGCATACTGGAAAACAAAGATGGAGATGCTGGAAAACAAGAGTACAAATGGTGAAAACAATTATTCAAGTGATGAAAGCAAATGTGCAAGTGTGGAAAACAACTCCAGGAATGTTCTTCCACACTAAGGAATGGTGAAAACAAGAGGAAGGCGCCCCATTGAAGATCAATGCGCCATATAGAAAGTCCTAATTAAATTAGGCATAGCCTATATGCCATAATGGCCGAACCCCCTAAAGTTGGGTCGGTTTGTATCCCTTCCTAGTCCAAATAGGAGTCCTAGTAGAGTCCTCCTAGTCCAAGTAGGAGTCCTAGTTGAGTCCTAGTCCTAGCAGGAGAGGTGCTTGTACAAGGAGCCCTCCACCTATATATACTCCCCACCTGCGTGTGGAAGAGGGAGAACAAGTTTAAACCAAAAACTACAAGCCTCTAGATTGTCTTGCTATAAGCATTCATATGGAAGCCTATTACTACCATTGCAAAGTTGCGTGATATTTTGTTATTGCATTGGGAATAGGGGGATACATGACCACTTGTGATCTTGATTACTTGTGCAAAAGTGTATAGTTGAGAATATCCAAAGGGCTTGATTGTTGTTGCATCTGGCAACAGGGGTCAGCCAAGTGAGAGGTCTCAGTGTAGCACTAGTTATCATAAACCAGAAAATCCACAAAAAGAGAGAGAAGCTCATTGGGAAGATTGGGCCACCCCATATCATATTGGTATCATATTCCCAGATTTACTCGGTGAGCAAAGTTATCCCTAGTTTAGTTGTTTTTTCCTATCCAGAAAAAGCTCTACAAAAATATTAGGTTTAGTTTTTGCTAGAGCCTAAATCAACACTAATTTGCATCTACTAGTTGTTGTTTCCTGTTGATTTGCGTTCCTGTTTTTTTCTTTTTAGGGTTCATCGTGTTCATCTTTTGTTTCTATCTATACTACCGAAAATTTCTATAAAAAAATTTGCAAAGTGCTGACCGCACTTCCTTTCCACCCTCGGATTCAAATATGTTGTCCACCTGCACACCTAGCCACGCCGAGTGAATTAGATCCACCCCCACCCCGCGTCGCTCACCTATTCCTGACAACCAGTACGCGCCAAAACCTCTGCCGCGCTTCCAGGAATAAACCACGTCGAATCCCACCTGGTCCCAGCCGCGCGCGCTGACTCGTTCGCCTCGTTCGGTAACCAGGTCGCTCATCCTTTTGCGTAAACCGACATCGCGCTAAACGCGTCGCTCCGTCCGCGTAAAAAAACGTGTGGTTCACGTCACACTCGAGCGCTACCGGCCAACAGAGTCCCGGTCAGAGTCCGAGGGCGATCAATCGCTGCCGAGCGCTACCGACCACGCACTGTTGCGACTCGCGTGCCCCTCCTGGACTCGGTCCACCGGAGGACGCAGCAATCCGCTAACCGACCAAACGCGTGGTCACCATGCATCGAGTACCGGCCAAAACGCGCGCTGAGCGCTACCGCATCACGCCAAAACGCGCGCTGGCCAATCATAACCGCGTTTCTAACGCGTTGCAGGCCGTGTCGGATCGGAGTCCGACAGCTTCCAGGCTTCCGTTACGAGCCAAAATCCCACGCGCACTCCTGTTTTGCACCACACTCGCATACACACCTACTGTCTCTGTCATGGGCTATTCACAACACACATACGCATTGTCGGGTAGACTTTTGCCCCGTTTTCGCTGCCGTACGACACAGTTTCTAGTCCGATCTTTGATAAGCCTTAGCCACAGCCAATCTACAGCAAACTTTTAGGTCCATAACCCAAAGACTAGCTGTTTCTTGCTCTAACAGGCTGCTCATATCTTGGACATTTTTGTGGACATATTTAAACAATCTTGTGCCTGTTTTCATAGAGTATTTGCTAGTGTCTTTCTAGTGCTTGCAATAACTCTTCCATATAATTGCTAAGCCACATTTGTCTCCTAGAGTGAGTGTGTTTCTTTAGTGCTTTCATCACATTAAGCAGTGCATTGGAGTTGTTATTTTGGTGTTGTTAGGAATCCCAACCAAGCCCCACCAAATACCCTGTTTTGCATTGTGACACTTGAGAGCCTGGTTATTCTCTTCTCACACTTGACACAGTTTTCATTGGTTCTTGTGGTAAGTCAATCCTATTCACCTTGACACAGTAAGTGAAGCACTTCTTTGCTGGTTTGAGTGAGTTGTGAGAGATCACCACAACCCATTGATTATTGTTTTTACTAACCTACTAATGGATCTTTCTAGTGATGATATTGTGCAGAAAAATAAGGACCATGAAGGAGGAGTAAATTGGAGGAGGAAGTATGAGGCATTGCGTGATGTGTTGTCTAACCAAATGAGAGACATCAATAAACATCTACAGAAGTTAACATCACCACCACCACCACCACATATATTGGAGGAGCATGTCATTGTTCCTAGTGTTATTTCTTGTGATATGCATGTTACTTTTGAAGAAAGGGATCCACAACAAGAACAACCTGCATCACCACTTAAGATGAGTGAATTGGTACCGACTAAATCTAAGGAGGATGCTATTGATAAATGTGCTGATTTCGTGCTACAAAATTCAAGTTCTGAATTATGTGAGTCTACTAACTTGCTAGGTTATTCTTGTGAGTTAACAAGCATATATAGTCCACACCCATGTGTAATGTGATAAATTCGAAATTTAACCATGTGGTTTTGATTACACATAAGGAAATACTTGCTAAAATACCTCCTAATGATATTGTGTATTCCATCATGTTGAATGAACCAATTAATGTGCAATGTGCTGTGAAAAAGGTTGCTGAAATTTCATATGTGAATTTTAGCACCTATGCTACTTGTTTCACACATATGTTTGGTTTGCCACAAAACTTGTTAAATACAGGTGCTAATAAATTATACTTCACTTATATTTGCAAATTGAGTTGCAATTTTCATAATGAGAATAATAAACATGTTAACACCTTTGAGTGTACTATTAAAAACAAATTTGATCAGAGATCTTCTGTGAGAACACTTGATTTGATACTAAGCAATAAAAACTTCTACATAGATGTCGCTCCTTTTGATCATCATTTTGTGAGCTTCACTTATATTTGCAATTGTGAATGCTATTTTATGAGATGCTATGACAATTATGTGATGTTTTCATGCAAATTTCATGGTCACATGTCATGTGCAAAATTTTATGATATGCTAACAACTAATGCACCCTATTACAGATATATATATTATGCATACACGTTGTTCTTTTTGTTTCTTCCACTTTCAGTCACAAGCCGAGGACGTCTTGTCTTGAAGAAAGGGAGGATGATAGGGATATAATAGAGGTCCATGGTGAATTTACATGCTTGAGTTGGAAGGAAATATTGAGCCTCACTGATGATTATTATAAGGTGAATTCTTTCCTATTAATAAATATTGTTGGTGTTTATAAGAATGTTATACTACCTAAGCTATTGCATATGTATTAGCAGGTTTAATGATACCACAAACATGAATGAAGGAATACCTCAAGGCATACTGGAAAACAAAGATGGAGATGCTGGAAAACAAGAGTACAAATGGTGAAAACAATTATTCAAGTGATGAAAGCAAATGTGCAAGTGTGGAAAAAAACTCCAGGAATGTTCTTCCACACTAAGGAATGGTGAAAACAAGAGGAGGGCGCCCCATTGAAGATCAATGCGCCATATAGAAAGTCCTAATTCAATTAGGCATGGCCTGTATGCCATAATGGCCGAACCCCCTAAAGTTGGGTCGGTTTGTATCCCTTCCTAGTCCAAGTAGGAGTCCTAGTAGAGTCCTCCTAGTCCAACTAGGAGTCCTAGTCCTAGCAGGAGAGGTGCTTGTGCAAGGAGCCCTCCACCTATATATACTCCCCACCTGCGTGTGGAAGAGGGAGAACAAGTTTAAACCAAAAACCACAAGCCTCTAGATTGTCTTGCTATAAGCATTCATCTGGAAGCCTATTACTACCATTGCAAAGTTGTGTGATATCTTGTTATTCCATTGGGAATAGGGGGATACAGGACCACTTGTGATCTTTGATTACTTGTGCAAGAGTGTGTAGTTGAGAATATCCAAAGGGCTTGATTGTTGTTGCATCTGGCAACAGGGGTCAGCCAAGTGAGAGGTCTCAGTGTAGCACTAGTTATCATAAACTAGAAAATTCACAAAAAGAGAGAGAAGCTCATTGAGAAGATTGGGCCACCCCATATCAGTGGTACTACCGGGTGTCCCGCAGTAGTACCGGGATTTCTTATTTTTGGTACTAGAATCACAGTTTCGGAAGGTGCAAAATTTGGAACTACCGGACCTGCCCGGTAGTACCGCATGAATAAAATGTTCAAATTCCTTTGAAGCCGTTTTGCTGCAGTGGAGCGGTACAACCGGATGGCCCGGTAGTACCGGGGTCGCGGTACTGCCGCAGTGCTGCGGTAGCTCCGTAAAATTCAAGTTTAGCTACTGGACTCGCGAAGATTGGAGCGTGCAAAATTCGGCACTACCGCGCCCGTGCAGTAGTTCCGCCTGTGGAAGCGAGCTCTGCGGATCCAGCGTTGACCCCATGAAGACTAGAGGGGCCGGTACTACCGGACACCGTCCGATACTACCGGGGAGAGGAATAAGTGCTCATGACAGTCAGATCTGGGGAAGGGGTGTAAATAGCCCATCCCCTTCTTCTCCAAACGGTAGCTCGTCCACCGTTAATGTCCTCATTTATTGAGCTCCCTAAAATCTAGATTTCTCCCAATCCCTCCACGAAGACTCATTAATCTTTGGAGGATTGAAGGAGAAGGCCCCAATCTACGTCTTCACCAACCGGATTTCATTTCTCCCTCATTTTCTTAAGGGGAACTAGTCTTGGGATTCCTTGTGTGGAAAACCTAGACCTCATTGCTACTTGTGGTGATTCTTGGAGATTCTTGGGAGCCCCCAGTTGTGGGTGTGTGCCTCAAGCTTGTTGTAAAGGACTCGATTCCCACCTAAAAGGGGATCAATAGTGGAAGGTGAACTAGGCCTCTGTGGCGAGGGTCATCGTAGAATAGGGTGAGGCCTTTGTGGCGTTGAGTAGGCCTTTGTGGCAAGCTCACATCCCTCCAACGAGACGTATTCCCCTCAAAGGAAGGAACTCGGGATTGCATCCTTTTTTCCGCGTGCTTCCTCTATCGGTTACCTTGTTCCCTCTCCTTTACTTCTTATTTGTATCTTGTATCTTGTTGTTATTGTCATATAGGTAAATTCACCGTAGTTGCATATCTAGAGAATTTAACTTTGTGTCAAGCCTTAATTTGAAGAAAAATTTAAATTGGTCATAGCACCTATTCACCCCCCCCCCCTCTAGGTGCCCATACTAGTCGTTCAATTGGTATTAGAGCCTCGGCTCTTTTATTGGGCTTAACCGCTTAAGAGTTTTACTATGGCCACCGAAGGGGAAGCCGCCGCACTCGCGGCTAGTGTCACTATGGATGATCTCAAGTATTTGAAAGATTCTTTGACCTCATACATGGATGTCAAAATGAATGAGTTGCGAGAAATGATATTGCAACCTCATGAAAGCCAAGGGCCCAGACTCCACATCATCTATCCCTCTGGAAGATATTCCGAAGAATAAGGAGGACGAGGAGGAGGCTGGTGGACAATCTAAAAATGACTCCCACTCTAAGAACAAAACTTCTAAGGGGTCGGATGATAAGGGAAAGTACCACAATGTTGAAGGACGGTACTCCCCCGATCCTCCCATCCCACATCCTCATATTAACCCTAGAGGAGAACCTCCTAAAATTGATGCACATCCTTTTGATCATTGGCAATATCTTATGAAAACTCACTTGAACTCTTCTTGTATTGAGCTTTGGATGGTCAGTCAAGATGGATACAAGCCTCATGACCCCAAGAACTTGACAAGAAGAGAAGTGGTAGATTGCCAACTCAACTACACCGCCTTGTCGATCATTCAACAAATCGTGGGCCCAATCCACATGCCTCATCTTCAACAATATTCCACCACCAAGGAAACTTGGGATGCTCTCATCACCATGTTCGTGGGCAATGAGAGCATGCAAAGGAATAGGTATGATACCTTGTGCAATGAGGTCGAGGGATTCTATATGCTTGATGGTGAGAGCCATGAGGAGATGTACCGAAGACTCAAGACCCTAGCTACTTACTTTAGTGCTCTTGGCGCTAAATATGTTGATGATGCTTGGATCAAGAGGAAGTACATTGATGCCCTCTTTACATTTGAGCACGTGGATGTGAAGAAGGGAAGCACAACTTTGCTACAATGACCTAGACTAAGGTCATGCAAGAAATGGTCTCCTTCAAGGTGCAATCAAAGATAGCCCATGACACACGTTCTCGTGCTATTAGGATGCACAAAGGAGTCTTCGTTGCTTTGAAGGCCAAAGTGGTGAGCAAGATGATGGATCAACATGAAGAGGTTGCCTTGGAGGAAGATTTGTCCCAGCTCAAAGATCAAGAATATGATCCATGCTTAAGGATTGCATTGCTCTTGCAGTGCAATTTTTTGGAAGAATCCTCCCAAGGCCAAGGCATATGTTGAGGAGAAGACCAAGTCTAGTTGTGGAAAAGAAGGGATTCAAAAAGTGAGAGCTTGTTTCAGTTGTCAAGACAAGTATCACTTTGTTGCCGAATGCCCCTTCAAGAATAGGGAACACAATGGCGGAAATCTAATCCTCAAGGATAAGTCAAAGGCGCCCAACAAGAAACCTCAATTCAAGAATAAGCCTTTCAACAAGAATCCATCGTCTAGATATGTGCTTGTGACTCAAGAATAGTATGACACCGGTGATGAAGAGGAAGAAGAAACCACAAGTGAAGTGATTGCTATTGATATTACATCTTCATCATATTTCGTCACTCTTCGAACCCCCCAATAAGAATCTTCCTCAAACCTCCGCCAAGTGCTTCACGGCTAAGGCCACATAGGTATCATCTTATTTTTCCATTAAACTTGCTAGTTCTAGTGTTGAAGATGAAATTGCCTCCTTGAACATATAAATGACTAACTTGCAAGGGGAGAACAAAAAGTATTTCACCCTTCTCATGAGTCAATTGGGAGAGGCCCAAGAGGCTCTTGAGAAGAAATGTGAAACCGAGAGGAATTATTGCTTTGAGAAGAGTTCTCTCTCTAATGCTCTTGAGGAGGAACATGAGCTTCGAGTATCTCTTGAGGAGAGGCTTGAATCTATTGAAGAGTCACATAATGAGTCAATCTCTAAGATCACTAAAGAACGTGACCATGCATTTGCTAAATATAAGAACTAAAAAGAAGAAGGTTGAGTTTGGTGTTGGTTATGAAAAACTAACCGAGGAGCTAGAGAAGTTCGCCGAGGCTTGCAAGGCTTTGGATAGTGAACTCTCTACCCTCAACAAGTCTCGTGAACAACTTAAAACTCAACTTGATCAATTTAATGTGCCTAGTACTTCTACTTCTTCTTGTGATCATGCAAATATTATTGAGGAGAATGCTCGGTTCAAGGAAGAGCTAGCAAGAATCAAGCGCAAGGCCCTAGTGTTGAGAAGGTTGTGGCTTCAAAGCCACAAGTGGATCCCAAGCTACAAGTGGTTTCTCCTAGACCACAAGTTGGCAAGTGTAGCGCCCCGACCTCGGAACTATGCAAGATCCTGGGTGTCACCGGTTACGATACCCGACTGAAGGTTACTGGGGTTACCACTCCCAGGCTGAATCATATCAGCAGGAGCGGCTCGGACATGGATCATCGGCCCACAACCCCTCAGTCATTACATAACGTCGGGCCAAACTATATTTCATAATTAGGAGACCAAGACTCAGAACAACTCACACATCACAGTCTCTACGACACGGAACATATATATTTCAACTCTTAACAGAGAAATATAGCAAAATACAATCAGAGGTCACAGACCCAACATTACAACAAGCAGAAGCAGGTATTGTTGTTCTAAACAACAAAAACCAAATATGGCCTAAGAGGCCTATAAATAAACAAGTCATCGCCAGCTTGCTCCTAACCACCTCAGGCTTCCACATGGAAAACCCGGACTACTCGCCGACGTCCACGAAGAAACCACCTGACTTCTGGGAAGTCCTCAGCTGTAATAGAGTAAAGATTCAACAAAGCAACGGTGAGTACAGGAGGTATTCGCAAGGTTACTTGAGCTACTAGCTCGAATGAGGCTTTAGCAAGGCTATTTGGTAGTTGTTTTGCGAAAAGCTAGTTTTCTTTTAAAAGACTCAACTGGGCACGTCTATAAGAAGTTTTTGAAATGAGATAGAAAATGTAACTCTTCTTCAGCTTTTGATCATTGAATCTAACAATCTAGCATCACACATGTCTACTCAGAGATTATTGTTCGGGTTCTTTATGATCTCAACTGCTATTCCCAAGGATGTCCATAACCGTGGACACGACTTTTTGAAAAGATTTAACCCTGTAGGGGTGAACTATTTTAACCACCAGTACCGTCTGACTCCTTGTCGGATCATGCCTGATCATAAACCTCGTCCTCGGAGGCTGGCAGAGTGGGCACGATTACAACCTTTACCCCGCATGAATCTATCCTAGGATCATCAGTGTGCCATGGCCCAAGTCGGCCCAGCTAGCACCTGGCCCGCGGGCACATCCGAAACACCACCGTCCTTGTTCATCCTTCCATCTTTTCACGCACACGCAAATGGAAAGCTCAAACTAGAGGACCCTAGGCTACACCCTCACGAGTTAGTTGGTCGATAGGGCTCCCATAAGCCCACCAATGGAAGCACGCTCGGTCTTGGTTCAAGTCGAAGATAACTCGCTCCTAGGGGCATGAGTGAGGAAAAACACCACCATTCACCGATGGCAACTCATCCATGCATGTTAGCATTTTAATTGAAGACCACCAGTCCCCAATATATCCGACATGACATAGTATTTTCCAACCACGATCCATCCAACGGACCCAAGAACTCAACTAAGCATGTCTAAGCAATTAAGTAGCATATAGCAGTATCTCGGGCCACATAACAATACTATGGATAATAGGAAGGGAAACGGGTAATGGTAGCCAGAACAAAATGCAACTACTAGGATACTATAACAAATACATTTGAATCGAATGCAATATTACTGTGGAGAAAATACTTGAGGAAAACATAGGAGTAGAGAGATTCCCAAGAAGTGGATTTACGCTTTCCTTGGGGACAGGGGTGGTAGTACGACTCGTCAAGGTATTATGGTGGAACCTCGACTCCTGGATCTTCCGATACACAACAAGCAGAAAGAGCAAATAAATAACACGAATACATACAAGTGCAATGCACGCTCATGATGACATGACAAGTTAATGCAACTAAATATTTATTTTACAAGAGCAACAATTTAAATGGGGCTCCACAATTATTTAGGCAATAGTTGGAATAACACCCATATTTATCTTAATGATCTATTGTTGTTTTTCCTTAAGGACCTATACTGGATAATGGTGAAAACATGAATGCAAATGTTGTTTTCTGTTAGACTATTTTTTGAGAATTTTGATATATTGGTTGCAAATTTCTAAGCAATTAATAATATTTGGTGATTAATTCACAATGGCATTTAAATCTGCACTTTTAGGGAAATGTAGGGAACCATGTTAAATCAAATTTTATTTAGGTACAGAAAGGCCCAAAAATAGATAGCAATTGTTCCTCTGAACATTTTGACGTATTAAACATGATTTTCCAAAAATTATTTAATAAGTTATGAATTATTCAAATTGGTTTTAATTCTGCCACTTTGGTATTTTAATTAAACAGAGAATAAAATTACTTCAAACATGTTCAAATAAAGTATGGATGTGTAGAGTTTGTTAAGATGAACATTTTGACACCTTGTTTGCTCATTTTGGTAAAACAGAACAAAAGTTATTAAGTTTCAATTTTTAATAGCCATTTCTATAATTAATTAATAAGTGCACAATTAATTTGAATGGGCTTATTTTGATCATTTTTCGAATTTTATGGATAGACAATTTCAAAATGAAACCATAGAAATTTGAATGGGCTTATTTTGATCATATTTCGAATTTTTATGGATTTTACAAGTTGAGTTTTTATTCTGTTTTGTGGATTTCAGTTTTAAAAGAAAAACAACGGAAAGTTTTTCACTCGGGGGCGGGCTAGCCCCAGAGACTGATGTGTGGGTCCAAGGCCAAGTGTGCGACCATGTAGGCGCAAGGGGGGGGGGGCAGTGGTCGATTTGCCCACGGTCAGGCGCACGCCGCGTCACGGTGACGCCACAACGACGTCGCCCGCCAGCGGGGACTTCTCCGACGAGGCGTAATCGGACGATTCCGTGCGCGCCTGGACAAACCGAGGTAACCTACACATTCAGCACGGCGAGGGGAACCTAGAGGGGCCGGCAGATAGGCCAACCGGTCACCGGAGCGACGGCGCCGTGCGCGGGCGGCGGCGGCGAGTTCGGTCGACGGCGTTCTCGTCGAATCAGTGAGATAGGGAGGCGGAAAAGAGGCACGGGAGTGCGTGGTTCACCCTTGACGCATGCGTGTGCTCGACAGGGAGAGAGGAGGTCGGAGTCGACGCCGTCAACTCTCCGGAGAAGAAATTGGACGGCGCGGTCGATTCGCATTGTCCCGTCTTGATTCCTTTGGCGAGGGAGACGAGGAGGACACAGCGGAGCTTTTCCTGGTCTTCGATCCGCGCGTGGAGGCTCGAGTCGCCAGCGACGAGCTCGTCGAGCTTTGGTTAGGGATAGGGTTTCGGCCCGGGATATTTACAGCGAGAGAGAGAGCATGTGAGGGAGAGAGAGAGTGGAGGACAGGTGCAACGTCGTGGGGGTGGCTCCCCTGTTCTTAGCGTGGCAGAGGGCGGCGCGGCGTGGGCACATTGGCGATGCGACGATACCACTATCGCCATGACTGTTCTTCAACAGAGAAGAAAGGGCAGTTTATGAAAAACCCCTGTAATTTTTCCTTCTTATGTTTTCTTACTTTTCCATATCTGTAATTCAATTAAATGAGGCCCTTAAACCTTTCCAAAAATTCTGCAAAAAATCCCAAAATTCTTATTTGCAACAAAGAAGGTGTGGTCGAATTTTTAGGTCATTTGATGAAACTTTACAGAACAAAGTTGCTCAAATTTGCCTTAAGGCATTTTCAATAAATACATCATTAATTTTATTTGGTAAGTTCAATGACCTTGCAAATTTTATAATTTGAACATGTATTGTTTCCTTAACAGTTTGGTAAGCTATAAATAAATTTTGGTTCACAAATTTATTCAAAACACGTTTAAATTGAGTAATAGTAATTTTCGGGCTTTTCTCTTTATTAAACTTGTGGCATATGTTTTCTTATTCCAAAGTTTATCAAATTTATTATGGAGGCTCCCACCATCATGATAAAATACTCCATAGCCTCTGGTTTTGAATTTTGGGGAAGTTTTTGCAAGTAGTTGAAAACAACTTGAATGGAGCGAATTTTTAGTGCCTCATTTTTTTTATAAATTTTTTGGCATTTGTTAAAGTTGCCAAACTATCAAATTAATTCTTGGAACTTCCAGGACAAGTATGGAAGATCAAGAAATGGTTTTCTTTGTGGGTGGATTTGTTTTATCTTAAGGTTTTCCGGTTTTGCTTTATTTAGTTTTAGCAATTTAATATGGATGCCATGATGCATGAAGAAAAGCAAAAGTGAAAATTTGGCTCAAATTTTGGGGTGTCAATTTTGGGCGGTTACAAACTACCCCACTTTCAAGAATCTTGTCCCGAGATTCTTAGAGGAGAAAGAGAGAGGAGTGGAACATGAAAACACTTGTTGATATCGATATAATAGGGGTACATGAGGATTATTCATGCTTGAAAGTGGGGTACATGCTTGAAACATACTGATTTATACTTCACTTATATTTGAAAAATGAGTTGCGATTTACATGATCGTTATAATAAAAATGATAAGAAAATTGAGTGCACTTCTACCACCAATTTTGATAATAGATCTTCTGTGAGAACACTTGGTTTGATATTACACAATAAGAATTTATACATAGATGTTTATCCTTATGATCCTAATTTTACGAGCTTCGCTTATATTTGCAATTGTGATTTCTATTTGATGAGATGCTATTTGTTTTCGTGTGACAATTATGTGCTAAATACATGCAATTTTTGTTTCTTCATGTCATATGAGAATAATTATCATGTCCATAACAATGATGCACCCCATTATAGATACATGTATTGTGCATACACGTTGTTCTTTTTGTTTCTTCCACGTTCAGCTTACCACAAGCCGAGGACGTCTTGTCTTTAAGAAAGGGAGGATGGTATGTATATCATAGGGGTACATGAGGATTATTCATGCTTGAGTTGGAAGGAAATATTGAGCCTCACTGTTGTTCATTATAAGGTGAATTCCTTCCTAGTAATAAATATTGTTTGTGTTTACAAGAATGTTATACTAACTAAGTCTATGCATTATCTATTAGCAGGGTTATTGATAACACAAAATGGATGGAGGAGGACCTCAAGGCATGCTGGAAAACAACCATTACAAGATGGAAAACAAACTTCTCGTGCTGAAAAACAAGCTGGAACACCTGGAAAACAAGGTGAAAAAAAAGGAGAAAAACATGGGGAAATATTCCAGTGCATAGGAGGATGAAGCGGAAGCACTAAATAGGGGTTAAATCGTGTTCCACTTATATTTTTATTAGGGACCTGCGAGTCCAATGGGCTGAACCCATGTTGGGTTCAGTTTGTAAGGTTTTGGTTGCACCAAACCGAGTAGGGATAGGTTAGGGCGCATTGAGGTTGGTTGGGCGCACCCCCCTCTCTTGGCCACACCCATACCCCCTCATATATACCCTAGGCTGTGAATTAGAAAGGGAGACCAAGTTAAAGTTAGAACCCTAGATTTCTAGACTTGAACCATGTTCATCTGAAATTTATCCACCACCAATTTCGTATCGATATGGTGGTATTACCCCCCCTGCAAAGTTGTGTGTTATCCGTTGTTCCACTGGGAATAAGAGGGTACAGTACCACTCGTAGTCTTTGATTACGTTGTGCAAGAGTGTGGAGTTGAGAATATCCAAAGGGATCGAGAGCTGTTGCATTAGCATCAGGGTTCATCGAAGGAGAGTTTTCAGTGTAGCACTGGTTATCTATCAATTTATCGTGAGTGTTCATCGAGAAGATCGGGCAACCCCTTATCACTTGTCTTCAATGAGAAAGGGAGACCAAGTTCAAATTAGAACGCTAGATTTCGTGTG
Organism: Alopecurus myosuroides; assembly: GCA_028641055.1. NCBI lineage: Eukaryota > Viridiplantae > Streptophyta > Magnoliopsida > Poales > Poaceae > Alopecurus > Alopecurus myosuroides. The sequence goes on along the minus strand of CM054063.1, from coordinate 111,936,824 downwards.
GCTGGTGTAGCTGTTTTTTCTCTACCGTCGCCGCACGCGCAACTCTGCCGGGGGAGCGTTTCTCGCTGTTTCGCTGCCGCCGTGGTGTGCCTTAGGTGTGTTTCTCTGCCGTGGGTTTCTAGTAGGTTTTCCAATCCGTTTTCATTGCCAATTTGTAGTGATTCCACTCCATATCTTTGGGAACCATAGCCACGACCTATCTACATATCAAATTAGGAGCATACCCATATAAGACTAGCTCATTTTTGTGCTCACAGACTCCTCAATTGACTGTTTCATCGTGCTGTTTTTATGGAAAATTTTGCTTCGCGGTGCGACATATTGTGGCAAAAAAGAGGGCAAAAAAATTTAGTGTCCATACAGATTGCATAGTTTAGCCCAATAGAGTGAAAAAATCAAACAGAAAAACAGAAAAAAAGAGAGAAAGAGGCTTGAAAATTGGTGATATTTGCCACAAGTTTGGAGCTGTTTTACATATTGTTTTGCACTAGTTCTTTGAGAAATCCTGTGCCTGTTTCTAAGAGTTGTATCTAGTGTCTTTAAAGTGCATTGCAAAAATTCCACACATATAGTTGCTTGCCCACATTATTGTCCATGTGTGTGTTTCCCGTGCTTTTTATATCACATTGGACATCAAATAGGAGTTGTTATTTTGGTGTTGTTAGGTATCCAAACCAAGCCCCACCGTATACCTTGTTTGTATTGTGATAGCTAAAATCCCGGGTATTCTCTTCTTCACATCCGTACACGTGTTACTACTACTTGTTGGTGATTTTTTTCTATTCACTTTCGGGCGGTAAGATACACCATTATTTGTTGTTTTAAGTGAGTTGTGAGAGTGCCACCATATACACACTGCCATATATTTATATGTACTAACAATGGTTGATCCTTTCATGGATAAGCCATTATTATCCTTTTCTTGGTGCAGTGATACATTCTCGGAGGAGGATGCTAGTGAGATACCTGCGTCAGAATTGTTCCACTTCATCGCGGACATCAAAGGTTGCCCTGTTGCTATTACCCTTGATAAGGGTACTCGGTATAACTTTGTTAGTCTTGACATTGTTGATCAATTGCAATTAGAAACATATCTATGATATCCATATGTGTTACTTGCTAATGATGATAAAATTCGAATTACTCTACGTACTTTTGTTCCATTAAACATTAATGGTCATACGGAGCAAATTCATTGTAATGTGATTCCTAGAGCTTTAATTGTTGTCATGTTTTGCTGAGTGCACCATGTTCCTACAAATTTCGGTTTGATTTTGATAGATATTATCCTGACATAAAATTCCTTTGGAATAATAAGTACCATCGAAGAAGACATGCATCACTTGAAAATTTTCAGGAGGTTAGAAGGCAACCATTATGTTATCATCAAGTCATGGGATTTTAAGTTGAGAACACATGTGAGGTTGTGTCTACTAATGTAATCATGTCTACTTCTGGTGTTATTTCTCATGATGTGCAGGTTGCCATTTTAAGAAAGGGAGCCTATAGTACAACCTGCACCACCACCACCATCACATACATTGGAGGATCATACCATTGTGCCTAGTATTGTTTCTTGTGATATGCATGTTACTCTTGAAGAAAGGGAACCATTATTAGTACAACCTGCATCACCACTTGAGATAGATGATTTAGTGCCTACTATATCCGAGGAGGGTGTTATTGCCATTGGTGCTGATTTGGAGCTGCCACTTGCAAGTATAACTTTTTGTGAGTCTACTAATGTGCTAGTTAACTCTTGTGAGTTGATAACAACATATAGTTCACCACCATGTGATAGTTTGAATATTTCGAATTTTGAGCATGTGGTTTTGATTACACATAAAGAAGTGCTTGCTAAAATACCACCTATTAATATTGTGTATTCCATTTTGCTACATGAACCAATTACTATGCAATGTGCTATGAATAAGATTGCTGAAATTTCATATATCAATTCTAGCACCTATACTACTTGCTTCATTTTTAATTTGGTTGGTGACTATAACATGAATGAAACTTTTATGGTGGATCACATATGTATCACTTGTGATAAAATTTCTGAATTAAAAATTGTGTTACCTTGGTTGAATTGTTTAAACTTGCTAAATCTGAGCATGATCCTACGCATATGTTTGGTTTCCAACAACATTTGATAAGTACATATGCTACTGATTTATACTTCACTTATATTTGCAAAATGAGTTGCAATTTACATGATCGTTATAATAAAAATGATAAGACAATTGAGTGCACTTCTACCACCAATTTTGATAATAGATCTTCTGTGAGAACACTTGGTTTGATATTACACAATAAGAATTTATACATAGATGTTTCTCCTTATGATCGTAAAGCTTCACTTATATTTGCAATTGTGATTGCTATTTGATGAGATGCTATTTGTTTTCATGTGACAATTATGTGCTAAATACATGAATTTTTTGTTGCTTCATGTCATATGAGAATAATTATCATGTCCATAACAATGATGCACCCCATTATAGATACATGTATTGTGCATACACGTTGTTCTTTTTGTTTCTTCCACGTTCAGCTTACCACAAGCCGAGGACGTCTTGTCTTGAAGAAAGGGAGGATGGTATGTATATAATAGGGGTACATGAGGATTATTCATGCTTGAGTTGGAAGGAAATATTGAGACTCACTGTTGTTCATTATAAGGTGAATTTCTTCCTAGTAATAAATATTGTTTGTGTTTACAAGAATGTTATACTACTTAAGTCTATGCATTATGTATTAGCAGGGTTATTGATAACACAAACATGGATGGAGGAGTACCTCAAGGGATGCTAGAAAACAACCATTACAAGATGGAAAAAAAACTTCTCATGCTGGAAAACAAGCTGGAACACCTGGAAAACAAGGTGGAAAACAAGGACAAGAACAAGGGGAAATATTCCAATGCATAGGAGGATGAAGTGGAAGCACTCAATAGGGGTTAATTATTGTTTCACTTATGTGTTTATTAGGGACCTGCGAGTAAAATGGGCTGAACCCATGTTGGGTTCAGTTTGTAAGGTTTTGGTTGCACCAAACCGAGTAGGGATAGGTTAGGGCGCATTGTGGCTGGTTGGACGCACCCCCTCTCTTGGCCGCACCCATACCCCCTCATATATACCCTAGGATGCGAATTAGAAAGGGAGACCAAGTTAAAGTTAGAACCCTAGATTTCTAGACTTGAATCATGTTCATCTGAAATTTATCCACCACTAATTTTGTATCGATATGGTGGTATTACCCCCTGCAAAGTTGTGTGTTATCCGTTGTTCCACTTGGAATAAGAGGGTATAGTACCACTCGTAGTCTTTGATTATGTTGTGCAAGAGTGTGGAGTTCAGAATATCCAAAGGGATCGAGAGCTGTTGCATTAGCATCAGGGTTCATCGAAGGAGAGTTTTCAGTGTAGCATTGGTTATCTATCAAGTTATCGTGAGTGTTCATCGAGAAGTTCGGGCAACCCCTTATCACTTGTCTTCAACGATCTTCTCGATGCCACGATGATCTTCCTTGTTAGAGAGCATGAGATAGCACGCATGAAACATGCCCATGTAGCGGACGAAATAGAAGATAGTCTCATGTGATAGAAAGTTTGTCCAATGATCGGCAATATGAACTTTGCAGAAGACCATAAGCATTGGAAATATGAACTTTGCACAAGCCCATAAGTATTGAGGAATAAAACGAAACTACTTTGACACCGTGGGTTCAAGCAGGAGACCTAAATCAATAACCATGAGGAACGCCAACCATCGTTGCTGCTTGAGATTCATCTCTGGTTAGGCGGGATATTAGTTCATACTTAGAGTGTATGAGCATTGGGCTTTGAATGATGATCAACGAGGAATACTTCTAGATTCTCAAGATGCGGACTATTACGCTAGACTCTCAAAAGAGGAGAGAGACTAATGAACTCATGTATTGGCAGCTTGTTTTGGAGACATCTGCACCTACACGAATTACATGTCACATGACACAATTGAGTACTTCTAGCCCCAACAATAAGAATTGCTCAGAATAACAGATCACCACACCATTGCATCAGGAAGGCCATGAGATGCGACACAACCTCTTGATAATTGAGAGTGATGTTCCAAGGTAGAATAGAACAAAAGCTAACAAGGCATCTAAATCTGTGGATTTACAACACTTTGACCTGGTCCTAAAGATGGACAAGATACTGGAGTTTATTTCTCCTCACATCCCAAAGGAATGACTTGACGGACCACCCGAGCAACATGCATCCATAGAAACCAATGCACAACGTAACTGGGCTGCCCACTGGCAGACGAGGGTCGGAAAAAAACTTAAGGAAGAAACCTTCTCAAGAGAACCATGTGATGTGGAGGCATAAGTTAACATTCTTCTGAATGGTTCAACATGAAATCAGGAGTCAAAGGAAGGGTCTTGGTTTAAAGATCAACTTCAGGTACTGAGAATAACGAATCGAGTGAAGATCACAGGGTGAGAACCAAATGATCAACACGTCGTAATTCTAGTACAATCTGGGGCCTTCGGTTCAATACCTTGGGTTAAAACACAAGAAGGAGTAACTACTTAGATGGGAAACATCCAAGCAAGGAAAAAGGGATGTGTTTCTAAACATAGAAATTCTTCGGATCCTATAGAAGGAAATGACCTGACATATATACTAAAGGGGGAACCCAGCCTCGTGAACCTACATATTGGAAGTAATGGATGAGAAGAAAACATTTAAATCAAATAGAGGTAAGCTGACTCAGAGATAGAGCGATACCAGATAAGGAGTAAAATGGATCCTACGAGGGTTTTCATAACTCATTTGTAGGTTAGAAATAATTTTCACAAACACTAGACTTATCATCGGCCAATAGAAGGGTTTCCTACAGGCAGTCTTGCTCTGATACCAACTTGTAGCGCCCCGACCTCGGAACTATGCAATATGTTGGGTGTCACCGGTTATGATACCCGACTAAAGGTTACTGGGGTTACCACTCCGAGGCTGAATCACATCAACAGGCGCGGCTCAGACATAGATCATCAGCCCACAACCCATCAGTCATGACGTAACGTGGGGACCAACTATATTGCATAATTAGGAGATCAAGACTCAGAACAACTGGCACATCACAGTCACTACAACATAAAACATATATATTTTAACTCTTAACAGAGAAATATAGCAAAATAATATCAGAGGTCACAGACCCAACATTACAACAAGAGGAAGCAGGTATAGTTGTTCTAAACAACAAGAACCAAATATGGCCTAAGAGGCCTACAAATAAACAAGTCATCACCAGCTTTCTCCTAACCACCCTAGACTGCCACCTGGAAAACCCAGACTACTCGTCGACGTCCACGAAGAAACCACCTGATTTCTAGGAAGTCCTCAGCTGTAATAGAGTAAGGATTCAACAAAGCAACGGTCAGTACAGGAGGTACTCGCAAGGTTACTAGAGCTACTAGCTCGAATGAGGCTTTAGCATGGCTATTTGGTAGTTGTTTTGCGGAAAGCTAGTTTTCTTTTAAAAGACCCAACTAGGTAACGTCTATAAGAAGTTTTTGAAATGAGATAGAAATTGTAACTCTTTTTCAGCTTCTGATCATTGAATCCACCAATCTAGCATCACACCGGTCTACTCACATTTTATTGTTCAGGTTCGCTTTGATCTCAACTGCTATTCCCAAGGATGTCCATAACCGTGGACATGACTTTTCGAAAAGATCTAACCCTCCAGGGGTGTACTATTTTAAGATTTTAACCACCAGTACCGTCCGGCTCCTTCCCTGATCATGCCTCATCAAAGTCCTCGTCCTAGGAGGCCGACAGAGTGGGCGTGGTTACAACCTTTACCTCGCGTGAATCTATTCCAGGATCATCAGTGTGTCGTGGACCAAGTCGGCCCCGCCAGCTCCTAGCCCGCGGCCACATCCTAAACACCACCGTCCTCGTTCATCCGTCCATTTTTCACGCACACGCCAATAGAAAGCTCAAACTAGAGGACCCTGGGGTACACCCTCACGAGTTAGTTGGTCGATAGGGCTCCCATAAGCCCACCAATGGAAGCACGCTCGGTCTTGGTTCAAGTTTAAGAGAATTCGCTCCTAGGGGCATGAGTGGGGCAAAAAAAAACCTATTCACCAATTGCAACTCATCCATGCATGTTAGCATTTTAAGTGAACACCACCAGTCCCCAATATATCTGGCATGACATAGTATTTTCCAACCACGATCCATCCAACGGACCCAAGAAATCAACTAAGCATGGCTAAGAGATTAAGTAGCATATAGCAGTATCTCGGGCCACATAACAATACTATGGATAATAGGAAGGGAAACATGTAATGGTAGCCGAAACAAAATACAACTACTAGGATACTCTAACAAATAGCAGTAGAGAGATGCTCAAGAAGTGTATTTACGCTTGCCTTGGGGATAGGGTGGTAGTACGACTCGTCGAGGTATTATGGTGGAACCTCGACTCCTGGATCTACCAATACACAACAATCAGAAACAAGAAATAAATAACACGAATACATACAAGTGCAATGCACACTCATGATGACATGACAAGTTAATGAAACTAAATATTTATTTAACAAGAGAAAAAAATTAAATGGGGCTCCACAATTATTTAGGAATAGTTGGAATAACACCCATATTTATCTTAATTGACTATTGTTGTTTTTCCTTAAGGACCGGTACTGGAATATCGTGAAAACATGCATGCAAATGTTGTTTTCTGCTAGACATTTTCTTGCTGAACATTTTGATATATTGGTTGCAATTTTCTGAGCAATTAATAATATTTTGTGATTAATTCACAATGGCATTTAAATCTGCCCTTATAGGTAAATGCAGGGAACCATGTTAAATCAAATTTTATTTAGATGCAGCAAGGTTCAAAAAATAGATAGCAATTGTTCCTCTGAACATTTTGAGGTATTAAACATGATTTTCCAAAAATTATTTTAAAAGTTATGAATTATTCAAAATTGGTTTTAATTGTACCAGTTTGGTACTCCCTCCGTTTCTAAATATAAGATGTTTTAGCCATTTTCCACATTCACATATGTCTACATGTATCTGGACTACTTTTAGTATACATGTTCGCTCATATTAGTGTGTATCTAGTCACCACGAGAAATAGCTAGAACATCTTATATTTAGGAACGAAGGGAGAATTTAAATTAGACAGAGACAAACATTTTGACACCTTGTTTGCTCATTTTGGTAAAACAGAGCAAAAGTTATTAAGTTTCAATTTTTAATAGCCATTTCTGTAATTAATTAATAAGCGCAAAATTAATTACTTAATTCTTTAAACATAATTCCAACAAATAGACTATTTCAAAATGAAACCATATTAATTTGAATGGGCTCATTTGGATCATATTTTGATTTTTTATGGATTTTACAAGTTGAGTTTTTATTCTGTTTTCTGGATTTCAGTTTTAGAAGAAAAACGACGGAATGCACTCGGGGAGCAGGCTAACCCCATAGACTGACGCGCGGTCCTGAGACCACTGATGGCGTAGATCTTGCACACGTTGGGAAACCCCAAGAGTAAGGTATGATGAGGACAGCAACAGTTTTCCCTCAGTAAGAAACCAAGGTATAATCGACCATTAGGAGGAAGGAGTAACTTCAGAAGGTTGATGCAGCTGAGATGGCAGGGCGCACTACCTGTTCAGCAGCAACGTGGAACCTACACAACACAATCAAATCACTTTGCCCAACGAATCTGTGAGGTTGTCAATCTCACCGGTTTTGCTGAACACAAAGAGGTTAAATGTATGGTGTGGAAAACAGTATGAGAACAACATGAACGCAGTAGCAACAGTATGAAAACAGTGGAACAGTGTGAAAGAAGTGGAAGCAGTCTGTGTATTTTCAGAAGTAGAAAATGGACTGGGGTCCACAGTTCACTAGTGGTGTCTCTCCGTGAAAGATAAATAACATGTGTGGTGAACAAATTACAGCTGGGCAATTGACAGAAATGAAGGCTGCACCATAGTGCATATTCAAGACATAAACATTATTATGTGATTCATGCGGACTTTCCAACAAAATACATAGATCATCATCCAACTGCATTTATGACTAATAATCCACCCTCCGAATATCATCCGAAAAAACGTTGGGTATTAAGTTGCAAGCAACAGACTATCGCAGTAAGAAAAGTGTGTAATGTAAACTATGTAAACACCGTTGTTTTCTTCCTAATGGGAACATCACATCCTCCATTTGTCACGTTTCCATCACTCGATCACAGATGCAAAGGAGGCATGAACCCACTATCGAGCATAAATACTCCCTCTTGGAGTTACTAGCATTTACTTGGCCAGGGCATCTACTAATAACAAAGAGCATGCAAGATCATAAATAACATATGCATGAAGATAACATGTTAGATTGATAATCAGAAGACATAGCATTCAACATTCGTCAGATCCCAACAAACACAACATGTAGCATTATATAAATATGATCTCGATCATGTAGGGCAACTCACGAGATCTAGACATGAGGAACAAAGTTGAGAAGACAACCATCTAGCTACTGCTATGGACCCGTAGTCCAGGGATGAACTACTCACGCATCACTTCGGAGGAGGGCATGGTGGTGTAGACCCCTCCGGTGAGTAATTCCCCTCTCGGCAGGGTGCCGGGGAGAGCTCCAGAACCCTCCCGATCTCGGGATGACGATGACGGCAGCCTCGGGTGTTTCTCGGGACGAAGTGGTATGTTTTTAGGGTTGACGTATCGGGGGGTATAAATAGGAGAAAGGGTGATGGTGGTGGACGCTCGAGGGGCCCACACCACCCCCAGGCGTGGCCAGGGGCGCACCGCCTTATGGTGTGGCTCCCCCTCCGGGCCTCTTCGGGACTCCGTGGAGCCTTCGGGAATTCGATCACCTTAAAAGTTCACGAGGAAGACTAGAACAAATAATTAGAGAACAAACAATAAGACATCATGAATCAATTGATACTGTTTCTGGGACAAATGCACATAAAACTCAGAATGTCAACTATGCTCTCTCAACTGTGCATAAAATTAGAAGATGGAGACTCAACATAAAATTAAAAGAAAGGCCCTACGCAGAGTGATAAGGGGTGACCCAATCTTCTCGATGAAATCTCACAGATAACTTGAATTTATAACTCGTGTCTCACTGAAAACTCTCCGGCTGATCCCTGAAGCCAATGGAACAGTTTGCAACCCAATGGATATTCTCAACTCCACACGCTTGCAAAACGTAGCCATCGACTACGAGGTGGTCCTGTACCGTCTTATTCCCAATGGAACAGAAGGTAACACGCAAATTTTGCAATGGTATACTTTCAGATGAATGCTTACACACAGTTCTATCCAAAGTTCTAGGGTTTATGTTTAACATAGTCTAATCTCTCTAATCCGCGGCCTAGGGTATATATGAGGGGGTATGGGTGCGGCCACAAGACTCCTTGCGCAAGCACCCCTACTCCAACTCGGTTTGGACTCAATGGTTTCGGTTGGACTCCACCAACCCGACTCAACTTTATACAAACCGACCCCAAAAGGGTTCGGCCACCTGTGGACACGCAGGCCTAGCTAAGGCACAATAACAATGTGTTATGCGCCACATCTCCCACCATGTGCTGCCTCCCTCTCCTCCCTCAAGCACATGTTATTTTCCAGCTCTTGGGTCTTGTTTTCCACCATGTACATGTTGTTTTCCACAAGTGTAGACTTGTTTTCCAACAGCTCCTCTCTTGTTTTCAACTTGTACATGTTGTTTTCTCCAAGTATGATATTGTTTTCCAGCTCCTCTTGATGTTCTCCTCCAAGTATATTTATGTTATCAATAAACCTGATCATACATAGATGCATAGATTTGGGTAGTATAAACTTATCACAATTATAAATATCATACTCAAGTAGGAGTGAATTCACCTGTTGTTCTAATAGTTTGGTCCTTGATCTTGTCATTGGTCCAAGCCTCACACAATTATCTTGATCAGGAACATTATCATGTGTAACAATAGGTGAAGAGCTAGGGATGTCCTCATCATCCTCCCCCCTTGAAAAGGCGTCGAGCTCGACGCATCAAGGTCATCTCCATAGTATGGTGTCAAGTAAGCCACATTAAGATAATTGCTCACACCAAACTCATCAGCTGGAAGGTATATCTTGTATGCATTATAATTGATCCTCGAAATCACTCTATATGGACCAACACCTCTAGGCATCAACTTGGACTTGCGCAATGTGGGAAACCTATCCTTGCGGAAAGAACCCACACCATGTCTCCTGGCCGAAATATCACCTCCTTCCTCTTCTTGTTCACTCTTTCAGCCACATGTTTTCCTCTCTTCTCTATAGCTTCTTTTGTTTTCTCATGTATCTTTCTCACAAAATCAGCTCTCTTTGATGCCTCCATGTTGACTCTCTCTTGTATAGAAAGTGGTAGAAAATAAGTGGTCTTATTGGTTTGAAACCATACACCACCTCAAATGGGCATAACTGAGTAGTGGAGTGCACATCCCTATTATAAGAAAACTCAACATGTGGCAAGCACTCTTCCCACTCCCGCAGATTTTTCTTGATCATGGCTTGCAACAATGTAGATAATGTGCGATTCACCACCTCCGTCTGTCCATCAGTTTGGGGGTGGAAAGTAGTAGAAAATAGCAACTTTGTCCCCAGCTTCCCCCATAGTGTCTTCTAGAAATAGCTCATAAACTTCACATCACGATCAGAAACAATAGTCTTGGGTACTCCATGCAATCTCACTATGTCCCTGAAAAACAGATTAGCAATATGCAACGCATTGTCGCTCTTGTGGCAAAGTGTGACATCTTTGAAAACCTATCCACTACCAGAAATATAGAATCATGTCCTCGTTTAGTCCTTGGCAATACTAACACAAAATCTATACTGATATCTTCCCAAGGTGTAGTAGGTGCAGGAAGAGGAGTATACAAACCATGAGGATTCAATTTTGATTTAGCCTTGTTGCAAGTGATGCAACGTTGCACAAATCTATACACAACATGCCTCATGTGTGTCCAATAAAAATTATCCGCTAACATAAGCAATGTTTTCTCACGTCCAAAGTGTCCCATTAATCCTCCACCATGGGATTCCTGCAATAAGATCAAACGCAAAGAACACTCGGGGATATACAATTTGTTAGCTCGAAATAAGAACCCATCATGTATGTGAAAATTATCCCATGCCCTAACATTAGTACATTTAGAAAATGGCATTTTAAATTCACTATCCTCAGCATATAACTCCTTACTACCCTCCAAACCTGGAACTTGCACTTCCAATCTGGTGAGTAACATATTTTTCCTTGACAACGCATTAGCAACTACATTATCCAATCCCTTTTTGTGTTTAATGATGTATGGAAAAGACTCTATAAATTCAACCCATTTAGCATGTCTTTTATTCAAATTAGATTGGCTCGTTAAGAATTTTAAAGATTCATGATCAGAATGTATAATGAATTCTTTAGGCCACAGCTAATGTTTCCACGCCTCTAAAACACTCCCAAGGGCATATATTTCTTGATCATAGACTGAATAATTCAATTGAGCACCATGCAATTTTTCAGAAAAGTAAGCAATTGGTTTCTTCTCTTGCATTAAAACACCTCCAATGCCTATGCCACTAGCATCACATTCAATCTCAAATTGCTTATGAAAATTTGGAAGCATTAACAGTGGTGCTGAAATCAATTTATTTTCCAGTGTATCAAAAGCAATATCTTGGGCTACATCCCACTCGAAATCTACTCCCTTTTTTGTTAAATCATTCAATGGTGCTGCAATGGTACTAAAGTCCTTAAAAAGTCTTCTATAAAACCCAGCAAGCCCATTGAAACTTCTTACTTGAATCACATTAGTAGGGGTAGGCCAGTTTCGGATTGCTTCAATTTTTGATGTATCTACCTCAATTCCATTTTTAGAGACTACATATCCCGGAAATATGACCTTGTGTTTGCAAAAAGTTCACTTCTCAAGATTACCATACAATTGATTTGCTCTTAACACATGAAAGACTTGCCTAATATGATCAATATGTTCATGTTCATTGTGGCTATATATTAGAATGTCATCAAAATAAACTACCACAAATCTGCCAATAAACTCTCTCAAAACATGGTTCATTAATCTCATGAAAGTACTAGGTGCATTAGTTAAACCAAAAGGCATCACTAACCATTCATATAAACCAAATTTTGTTTTAAATGCAGTTTTCCATTCATCTCCCTCTTTCATCCTAATTTGATCATACCCACTACGCAAATCAATTTTATAGAAAACATCAAAACCACTTAATTCATCTAACATGTCTTCCAAACGAGGTATAGGATGACAATAACGAATAGTGATGTGGTTAATTTCTCTACAATCTACACACATGCGCCAAGTACCATCTTTCTTAGGAACTAAAATAACAGGAACAACACAAGGAGAAAGACTGCTTCGAATATACCCTTTGTCTAGTAGCTCTTGTACTTGTTTCTGTATCTCCTTTGTTTCTTGAGGGTTGGTTCTATAAGGAGCTCGGTTTGGCAAAGATGATCCAGGAATTAAATCAATTTGGTGCTCTAACCCTCTCAATGGTGGCAGCCCCGAGGGAATTTCTTCTGGAAAAACATCACCAAACTCTTGCAAAACATGAGAAACACCAAGAGAAATAGGGTGCATGTCATTAGAAACCAAGATCTCTCCCTTGTGAATAAGCACAACAGAGTGTAGGATCCTCTCTAAACTCCCTCAAATCCTCCTTAGTGGCTAACATGCATAATAGGTTCTCTCTCTTTTTATTTTTACCACTCCAATTGTTTTGACTACTACTACCCACAACTTGTGTATTTTGTTTTCCCTCATCCCTCTCACTCTCTTTTTCAACATTCACTTCAATTTTGGAATGAGACTCATTTACGATTTGATGTGGTGTCATAGGCCTCAAGATAATAGTCCTCCCATGGTAATTCAACTCATATGTATTTGCTCTCCCATCATGCTTCACACTTCTATTAAATTGCCATAGTCTTCCCAACAATAACTGGCAAACAGTCATAGGAACCACATCAAACTCAATAGTATCCTTATAAGGACCAATCTAAAATTCCACGCGCACCATATGGCTCACTTTCATCTCCCCAGTACTACTCAACCACCGAATATAATAAGGACTAGAGTGTGGTAAATATTTCAGATTCAACTTTGCACATAGATCTTTGCTAGCTAAATTCCTGCAAGTCCCTCCATCAATAATAACCTTTCAAGCCATATTAGGACGAATAATAGCTTTAGTTTGAAATAAATTGTAGCTTTGAGTTTCAGGACTTGGAATCGCACTCAAAGATTTCTGTGTGCAAACAATAGATGGCATAGAAGTAGCATAAGAATCTAATGGAGTATCACTAAAATAACCATCATCACCATTATCATTAGGATCAACATCATCTCAAGTCTCATACTCATTATTGTCATTCACAATCATAACTTTTGTATTAGGGAAAGCTCTCTTAAAGTGACCTTTACCTCCACATGTATGGCATGACATATCTTTGTTTATAGCAGTAGATACACTTGAACCCGTGGTACTAGCTGCTGGTTGTGATGTTCTCCTTGCATTGGATGCACTAGGCTCGGCCTTGGATGATGTACTACCACGAATATAAGGCTATGGTGGTGGTGCACTAGCAATACAAGGTGTTCTCAATGGAAATCTAGTCCTTGTACATGCTATCATTTTTACCTCCTCATTGATATGTGATTTGGCCTCTCTAGCATGGCGTAGCAACTCATGCATATCATGGTATTAATGATGCCTAACAATGCCCTTAATCTTGTAATTCAAACCTGAAAGAAAATGTTGCATTGTTTGCTCCAATTGCTCTCTCACACGTGCCCTTTGCATGATCAATTCCATCTCCTGAAAATAAGCATCAACAGTCATAGTACCTTGCCTCAATTGTTGCAGTTGATCATATTGAGAACGAATATAATTTGGAGGCACAAATCTGTCCCTCATAACTCTCTTCATAGTAGCCCAAGTGATAATGGATAATTCAGCAATTTCATGCCTTGTTCTCACAGTGTTATCCCACCAACTAAGAGCATATCCATCAAACTCATAAGAAGCCAATTTTATTTTTCTGTCCTTAGTGTACTCATGCAAATGCCATAATTTTTCAATCTTGAGCTCCCATAGCAAATACTCCTCAACATCCATGGTGTCAAAACTGAATGGTGGTATAGAAAATTTTGGTTTTTCCAAAGCATCATCATCTCTATTGTTTTCAGGGGGCATAGCATTGGGAACACGCCTTGCTGCCATGCATACATTGGCTTGGCCTTGGAAACCACCTCGGCCTCTCTCTCCTCTAACTCCACGGACTGCATTGTTATCCACTCCTCCATTGGCTGGAATTCCATTTCTAGCATCATGAACACTTTCATTATCATCATCAACAGCAGGGAGTCTTTGATCAAGAAAAGTCTTGAAATCACCAAGTTGAGTAGTCAATGCAGCAATTGAGTCTTGAATAGTAGTCACTTGTGTTTTATTGGTTGTGGCCAATTGAGTAAGATCCCTTATTTTAGTATCCACAGTTTGCATATCCACATAAAGAGGATCACAAGAATCAGCAACATAAGCTCTTAATTATTTATGGTTTGTTTCCATTTGATTTTTCAACACATCACACAATGCCTCATACTCCCTCCAATTCACTCCTTCCGTAAGGTCCTTCTTTTGCTGCACAAGATCATCACTAGAAGGATCCATTAGCAGGTTAGTGAAACCAGAAAACAAGAATCTACATGTGTTGTTCTCTCAGAACTCACTAAAAACCAGCAAGAAAAGATGTACCTTACCGTTCCAAAGTGAATAGAAAGACTTACCAACAAGTAGTGGCAACTAGTATGCTTTGATGTGAAGAAGAGAATACCCGGGGTTTGAACTCTCACAAGGCAAACAAGGTTATTTAGTGGGGCTTGGTATGGATACCTAATAATCACCAAAGTAACAAGTCCTATTTGTTGTTTTGTGATGATATAAAATAACCCGAGGAAACACACAGAAAATGGAGACAAAAGTGGCAAAGCAAATATATGGATGATTTTTTTTTTCAATGCATTAGAAAGTCAATAGCTAAAGGCTCACACTAGACAGGCACAAGATTGCTCAATGAAAGAAACCAAGTGTCACGGCGTGGTATAAAGCAAGCTCCACTAGTAAGCGATGATAACAATTCGACCTCTTTTCAATTTTCTGTTGTCTCTTTTTTTATATACTATTTCTCTTTTTCTATTTTTTTTGTATTTTCCAATGGCCTTAAGAACAACTAGGAGCAATATGAACCAAAACAGCAAGTGATCACAATGGTAGATGAAAATATGAGCAGCCTGTCAGAGCACAAAAATAGCTATACTTGTGGGTATGTTCCTATTAATAATGTTGTAGAAAGGATCTGTCTAGGTTCACAAAGCTCAGATATGCAAGTCCTAAGAAAAATAGAAAGGAAAAACAAAAGAAAACGGACTAAAAATAACCTAATAGCAGCTATAGCTCATGGTAGGAAAACGGGGAATTCTCTGCCGTGCCGGCAGCGAATTTGCGCAAAACGCTGCAGGCGGCAGGGCTCTCGCGCGGCTACGGCAGGGGTGGAACGCGTGGCAGCGATTTTCTGCCGTTTGTGTCACGGTTGTACGCGCATGTGTGCAATCTCGTAGGGCGCGGCAATGACGACAGATTTTCTTTGCCGTGGTTTGTATGGCACGCGCACGGCAGGGACTTAAGGTGCGGCAGCAAAACTCGCGAAACTGTGTCGTGGTAGGGTTCAGAGTATGGCTAGGGTTCAAAACCGAGAGAGAATATAGCACCCGCACGCAGCAGAAAATTGGTGATCCGATGCGTGGTAGAACTCACATTTAATCCGATTGCGAATAGGAACTCGGCAGCAACAACTCGCGAATCAAAACTAGTAGCTCCCGAATAGCAATCCGAGTAGGGATAG
Organism: Alopecurus myosuroides; assembly: GCA_028641055.1. Lineage (NCBI taxonomy): Eukaryota > Viridiplantae > Streptophyta > Magnoliopsida > Poales > Poaceae > Alopecurus > Alopecurus myosuroides. The sequence continues at coordinate 111,920,794 of CM054063.1, read as the reverse complement.
ACTAGTATGATCAAAGGAACCCGCAACTGTTTTTATTTTTTTGATGCGATTATTTGGTATAGACTCGGAACAAGAACTAAGAACCCTAAACCTAACCGAAACAAAAGACTCAAAAACAGAAAAAGGGACGCAAATCAAACACAAAAACAACAACTAGAAATTGAAACTAGGGATTAACTATAGCTATGGGAATGATCTAAAATATTTTTGTGGGGAAATTTTCTATATAGGAAATAAAAACTCGAAACTAAGGGGATGATCAACAGCTCACCAAGGCAACCTATAAATCTGATACCAAAATGATAAGGGGTGGCCCAATCTTCTCGATGAACTCTCATAGATAACTTGAATTGATAACTCGTGTCTCACTGAAAACTCTCCCGCTGATCCCTGAAGCCAATGCAACAGTTTGCAACCCAATGGATATTCTCAACTCCACACGCTTGCACAATGTAGCCACCGACTACGAGGTGGTCATGTACCGTCTTATTCCCAATGGTACAGTAGGTAACACACAAATTTTGCAATGGTATACTTTCAGATGAATGCTTATAAGCAGTTCTATCCAAAGGTCTAGGGTTTATGTTTAACATGGTCTAATCTCTCTAATCCGCGGCCTAGGGTATATATGAGGGGGTATGGGTGCGGCCACAAGCCTACTTGCACAAGCACCCCTACTCGAACTCGGTTTGGACTCAATGGTTTGGGTTGAACTCCACCAACCCGAATCAACTTGATACAAACCGACCCCAAAGGGGTTCGGCCACCTTTGGACACGCATGCCCACCTAGCTAAGGCACAATAACAATGTGTTATGCGCCACATCTTCCTCCATGTGCTCCCTCCCTCTCCTCCCCCAAGAACATGTTGTTTTCCAGCTCTTGGGTCTTGTTTTCCACCATGTACAGTTTTTTCCACAAGTGTAGACTTGTTTTCCAGCAGCTCCTCTCTTGTTTTCAACTCGTACATGTTATTTTCTCCAAGTATGATCTTGTTTTCTAGCTTCTCTTCCTTGTTTTCCAGCTCCTCTTGATGTTCTCTTCCAAGTATATTTGCGATATCAATAAACCTGATCATAGATAGATGCATAGATTTAGGTAGTATAAAGTTCTCACAGTTATAAATATCATACTCAAGTAGGAGTGAATTCACCTATTGTTCTAATTTTGGTCCTTGATCTTGTCATTGGTCCAAGCCTCACAGCATTATCTTGATCAGGAACATTATCATGTGTAGAAATAGGTGAAGAGCTAGGGATGTCCTCATCACAAAGGGAAGCATGGATCACTCATGTGCTAGAGCTTTTATTTTATTAACAGAGGTATAATTTTTTTAGAGTGGTTTATGCTTATGTCAACGAATGGTAAACAGAAATTATAGTATGTCACAAACCAACTAGAATTCACAAGAGCGACTCCCATATAAGGACGCATCTGGGTAGAAGGTCATCCCTCTTTCTCTTTTGTTTACACAATTATGCTTTGACTGATAAATCTGGGGCAAAAATAGTGAAGAGAATTTGTTGTTATTAATTTGGGGCTGGGCACCCTGCTGCCATCTCTTCCATCATTGGTTAAGCGGATGAAGCCACTAGTCCAGGGTGTGAAAGTCCAATCAACAAGTGAGATAAAGATTCTCTATTTACTTCCTCGTGAGCTAAAATAGGAGCACAAAACAGGAGTAATTTTGAAAGTTTTAAAGTAACATATGAGAATTTTACTTTGGAGTGGCGCTTAAATACCACATGTAGTTAGGCATGGTGGACACAATTTGGAAAACTTTGGTTTTTTTCCGAGTTGGATGGACGAGTAGAGCTCATACTCAGTACAGGTGGAGGCTAGCAAAAGACTGGGAGCGACAAATCAAGAGAGCATAAGAGCCATAATCATGCATAGCGACATAAACATCATTAATCAAAGCATAAGTGGTACCACAAGTTCAAAAACTAAATGATCATAGAGGCTATAAGTGACTGGTTTGTATTCATAAACATGGTGTGAGCATGCGCCAAGTCAACCAAATTAAACATTCAAAGGAGAACACCACAAATTTATGCTTCAATATGACAAGAACAATTCATGATTCTTTCAATGGAACATTAAACACTCTCAGATATTTGAGACTAATCATGCTACTAAATAACCACTAGGATTTAGAATTAAAAATAACATCTAGCATGATATGAAAAAGTCTAGCCACGGTCTATACAAACTTCTACTTGCACCGTTATAAATTCTACTTCAAGCAGCAGTTTCTTTTCCCAACAAGCACCATACAAAGTATGTTTTAACAAAAACTCTCTAAATGATACATAAAGAAAACATGAGAGTAATCACACAACACTACTAAAACTAACAGCTCTGAATAAGAGATGCAATGAAAACAAGAGCTAAACATGAATTTTTGCAGCAGCTAGATTAAAAACTAAGAATACGAGCATAACGAGTATTCAAACAAAAAAGTGGAGCGTGTCTCTATCCCAAACAAGGAATGCTAGGGTCCAACTATATTATTGAAGCAAGTAAAACAAAGGAAAACAAGATAAAACAAAATAAAAACAAACATATGCTCCAAGTAAACTTCATATGATGTGACCGAATAAAAATATAGTTTCATTAGAAGTGACCTGATAGATTGTTGATGAAGAACGGGATGACTTGGGCATCCCCAAGATTAGATGCTTGATCCTTCTTAGAATTTTATGGTATGAACCACGGGGGTATCCCCAAGCTTTGACCTTGCACTCTTCTTGATCACATATATCACCCTCTTCTCTTACCCTTGAAAACTTCCTTCACACCACATTCAAAGAGTAATTCACATTAGAAGGTTAGTGAAACAATAAAAAATCCATGGGTTCTGTATGGGAACAATTGATATTGATACTTTTAAACAATATCTACAACCACTGATGTTTCGTGAAGCAAAGAAATCCACTTGACATCGTAAAAGAGCAAATGCAAGAAAAATGGCAGAATGATGAGGACATCCCTAGCACTTCACCTATTATTACACATGATAAGGTGGCTGTCCAAGATAATGAAGTGAGGCTTGGTCCTATGACAAGATCAAGGACCAAATTATTAGAACAACAGGTGAATTCACTCCTACTTGAGTATAATGTTTATAATTGTGAGAACTTTATACTACCTAAATCTATGCATCTATGTATGATCATGTTTATTGATAACACAAATATACTTGGAGGAGAACATCAAGAGGAGCTGGAAAACAATGATGAGAAGCTGGAAAACAAGATCACCATGGAGAAAATAAACATACAAGGAGGTGAAAACAAGCATATCATGGTGAAAACAAGCATAGAAGATGGTGAAAACAAGAGCACAAGTGTGGAAAACAACTACTAGTTTGTTATTCCACACTAGGAGATGGTGAAAACAAGAGGAGGGCACCCACAATGGATATCAATGCGCCACATATAGTCATATTTGTGTTACATATGGTTTGTATACCATTATGGCCGCACCCCTTAATGGTGGGTCCGTTTGTATCTAGTTAGAGTCGGTTTGGTTGAGTCCAACTCAACCATAGAGTCCAACATTAAGTCCTATTCGGGTTAGGGGTGGGGGCTTGCGCAAGGAGGCTTGTGGCCGCACCATACCCCCCTTAGATAGTTAGGGTCCGAGCCATAGCTCCTTAGACTACGTTAAAACAAAAACCCAAGACCTCTAGATTAAAACAGCTTGTAAGCATTCATCTGGAATTTCATCTGCAAATTATGTTACCTGCTGTTCCATTGGGAATAAGACGGTACAGGACCACTTGTAGTCGGTGGATTACTTGTGCAAGAGTGTGGAGTTGAGAATATCCATAGGGTTGCAAACTGTTGCATTGGCATCAGGGATCAGCCAGGAGAGTTTTCAGTGAGACACTAGTTATCATATCATTTGCTATCTTGGAGTTCATCGAGAAGATTGGGCCACCCCATATCATCTTGGTATCATATTTACAGGTTGCCTCGGTGAGCTATTATCTATCCTTTATATTCGAGTGTTTTTATTCCTATACAGAAAATTTCCCCACAAAAATAGTTTAGATCATTGCCATAGCCTTAGTTTCAATTTCTAGTTGTTGTTTTTGTGTTTGATTTGCGTCTCCTTTTTATGTTTTTAGTATCTAGGTTTCGGTTAGGGTTAGGGTTCTTAGTGTTCTTCGAGTCAATATCAAAAAATCGCATCAAAAAATAGCTGCGGGTTCCCTTTGATCTTCCTAGTCTAGCCCTACTCGGATTTCTATTCGGGAGCTACTAGGGTTGATTCGTGTTCTAGCTGCACTCGGTTTCCTACCACGGCACAGATTCCACCGTTTTTGCTGCCGCCGTTCGCTGCTCTGTCGTGGCCTAGTCGTAGTCGGAGTCAATCCACAGCTTACCAAACACGTGCACCGTTACCCCGCTTACAAATCGCTTGCGCGCGCGTCCTCGCAGCACAGTCCTCCCGGCAGCGTTACTCTGTCGCCGTTGTCGCGCCCGCGTAGCACAACTTCCCACGAAAGCGATTCTCTTCCGCCGATGCCGTGGCTTCACTTCCACGCGCGCGCCCGACCCCAGACACATTCTGCGTTTTAGCGCGCACGTCTGCCGCGACAGCAATTCTCTGGCGCCGCTGCCAAACGTGTGTTTTTCTGTCGTGATCATGTGTGTGTCTGCCGTGGCACAGTTTTGAGACGTTTTTGCTGCCGTACGGCAGGATTTCGCCTATTTCCCTGCCGTGGGCACTTAGTCCCTTTAGGTTAGTTTCTTTTTGTTTTCTTCTTGTTTTTCTTTGGTTTTCCATATCTGATCTTGGTGAACCATAGCCATAGCCTTTCTACATCATATTAATAGGAACTTACCCATAAGTATAGCTATTTGTGCAATTGACAGGCTGCTCATTCTCACATATACCATTGTGATCACTTGTTGTTTTGGTTCACATTGCTCCTAGTTGTTGTTAAGGCCATTGAAAAAAAAATAGAAAACGAGAAAAAGTATAAAAAAAAGAAGAGAAAACAAAAAATTGAAAAGAGGTCGAGTTGATATTGTTGCTTACTAGTGGACCTTGCATTCTACCTTTGTGACACTTGGTTTTTCATATTGAGCAATCTTGTGCCCGTCTATTGTGAGCCTAGCTAGTGACTTTCTAGTGCATTGCAAAATCTCATCCATATATTTCCTTTGCCACATTTGTCTCCATATTTGGTGTGTGTTTCCTCGGGTATTTTTATATCATCACAAAACAACAAATAGGACTTGTTACTTTGGTGATTGTTAGGTATCCATACCAAGCCCTACTAAATAACCTTGTTTTCCTTTGTGAGAGTTAAAACCTGGGTATTCTCTTCTTCACATCAAGCACACTAGTTGCCACTACTTGTTGGTAAGTATTTCTATTCACTTTGGAACGGTAAGGTACTCATTTGTCTTGCTAGTTTTAAGTGAGTTGTGAGAGAACACCACATATAGATACTTGTTTCTGTTTTTACTAACACACTAATGGATCCTTCTAGTGATGATCTTGTACAACAAAAGAAGGACCAGGAAGGGGGAGTGAATTGGAGGGAGTATGAGGCATTGCGTGATGTGTTGACAAACCAAATGAAGGATGGCCATAAAGATCCAGAGAAATTTGTGATTGATGCTTGTGATCCCCTATATGAAGCAATGCAAGCCATGGAGAATAAAGTGGGGGAAACACATAAATTGGCCGAGGCCAATAATGATAGAGTGACTACTATACAAAATTCCATTGCTACATTGACTACTCAACTTGCTGATCTCCAGAATTTGAGTGGATGAAGACTGCCTATTCATTATGATGATAATGCTAGTGTGCATAGTGATGCTAATAATGGAGGTGATGGAGTGGAAAACATTGTAGGCCGTGGAGTTAGAGGAGAGAGAGGCCGAGGAGGTTTGCAAGGCCGAGCCAATTTTGCTCCAAGGCATGTGCCCATTAATGCACCACCTGAAAATAATAGAGAGGAGGATGCTTTGGGCAAACCAAAATTCTCTATACCAACTTTCAGTTTTGATGCCATGGATGTTGAAGAATATTTGCTATGGGAGCTAAAGATTGAAAAATTGTGGCGTTTGCATGAGTATACTGAGGACAGAAAAATAAAATTGGCTTCTTCTGAGTTTGATGGCTATGCTCTTTGTTGGTGGGATACTACTGTGAGAAACAGGCAGGAGGATGGTGAATTCCCATTATCACTTGGGATACTATGAAGAGAGTCATGAGGGACAGATTTGTACCACCAAATTATATAAGAACTCAGTTTGATCAATTGCAACAATTGAGACAGGGTTCTATGACTGTTGATGCTTATTATCAAGAGATGGAATTGATCATGCAAAGGGCACGTGTGAGAGAATAATTGGAGCAAACTATGCAATGTTTCCTTTCAGGTTTGAACTACAAAATTAAAGGCATTGTTAGGCATCACCAGTATCATGATTTGCATGAGTTATGACATCATGCTAGAGAGGCCGAATCACATATCAATGAGAAGGCCAAAATTTTAGCAAGAACAAGGGGCAGATTTCCGTTGAGAACACCTTCTGTGGCTAGTGCACCTCCTCCACAATCAGCTATTCGTGGTGTTTCTTCTTCCAAGGCTGATCCTAGTGTGTCCACTTCCAAGAAAACATCACAACCAGCAGCTAGTACCACGGGTTCCATTGCATTTACTGCTATAAACAGAGATATGTCATGTCATACATGTGGAGGAAAAGGCCACTTTAAGAGGGATTGCCCTAATACTAAAATCATGATTGTTAATGAGCACAATGAATATGAGACATGTGATGATGTTGATCCTAATGATGTTGGTTATTTGAGTGATACTCCATTGGATGCTTATGCTACTTCTATGCCATCTATTGTTTGCACACAAAAATCATTGAGTGTTATTCCAAGTCCTGAAACTCAGAGGTGCAATTTATTTCAAACCAAAGCTGTTATTGGTCCTAATATGGCTTGCAAAGTCATTATTGACGGAGGGAGTTGCAGGAATTTGGCTAGCAAAGATCTATGTGCAAAGCTAAATCTGAATATTTACCACACCCTAGTCCTTATTATATACATCGGTTGAGTAGCACTAGGGAGATGAAAGTGAATCATATGGTGCGTGTGGAATTTCAGATTGGTCCTTATAAGGATTCTATTGAGTTTGATGTGGTTCCTATGACTGTTTGCCACTTGTTATTGGGAAGACCATGGCAATTCGATAGGAGTGTGAAGCATGAAGGGATAGCTAATACATATGATTTGAATCATCATGGGAGAACTATTGTATTGAGGCCTATGACACCACAGCAAATTGTAAATGAGTCTCGTTCCAAAATAGAAGTGAATATTGAAAAAGAGAGTGAGAGGGATGAGGGAAAACAAAATTCACAAGCTGTGGGTAGTAGTAGTCAACACAACTCGAGTGGTCAAATTAAAAATAAGAGAGATAACCTATTATGCATGTTAGCCACTAAGGAGGTTTTGAGGGAATTTATAGAGGATCCTACACTAGTCCCTATTGGGATTATTCACAAGGGAGAGATTTCGGTTTCTAATGACATGACCCCTATTTCTCTTGGTATTTCTCATGTGTTGTAGGAATTTGATGATGTTTTTCCAGGAGAAATTCCCTCGGGGCTGCCACCATTGAGAGGGATTGAGCATCAAATTGATTTAATTCCTGGATCATCTTTACCAAACCGAGCACCTTATAGAACAAATCCCCAAGAAACAAAGAAGATACAGAAGCAAGTACAAGAGCTACTAGACAAAGGGTATATTCGAATCAGTCTTTCTCCTTGTGTTGTTCCTGTTATTTTAGTCCCTAAGAAAGATGGTACTTGGCGCATGTGTGTAGATTGTAGAGCAATTAACAACATCACTATTCGTTATCGTCATCCTATCCCACGTTTGGAAGACATGTTAGATGAATTAAGTGGTGCTGCTGTTTTCTCTAAAATTGATTTGCGTAGTGGTTACCATCGAATTAGGATGAAACAGGGGGATGAGTGGAAAACGGCATTTAAAACAAAATTTGGTTTATATGAATGGTTAGTGATGCCTTTTGGTTTAACTAATGCACCTAGTACTTTCATGAGACTAATGAACCATGTTTTGAGAGAATTTATTGGTAGATTTGTGGTAGTTTATTTTGATGATATTCTCATATATAGCCACAATGAACATGAACATATTGATCATATTAGACAAGTCTTGCATGTGCTAAGAGAAAATCAATTGTATGGTAATCTTGAGAAGTGCACTTTTTGCAAAGATAAGGTCATATTTCTAGGTTATGTGGTGTCTAAACATGGAATTGAAGTAGATACATCAAAAATTGAAGCAATTTGAATTTGGCCTATTCCTACTAATGTGAGTCAAGTTAGAAGTTTTGATGGTCTTGCTGGATTCTATAGGAGATTTGTGAAAGATTTTAGTACCATTGTTGCACCATTGAATGATTTAACTAAAAAGGGAATAGATTTCGAGTGGGGGGTTTCCAAAGATATTGCTTTTGATACATTGAAAGAGAAATTGATTTCTGTACCATTATTAATGCTTCCAAATTTTGATAAGCAATTTGAGATTGAATGTGATGCTAGTGGCATAGGTATTGGAGGTGTGTTAATGCAAAGAAGAAACCTATTGCTTACTTTTCTGAAAAATTGAATGGTGCTAATTGAATTATTGTGTCTATGATAAAGAATTATATGCCCTTGTGAGAGTTTTAGAGGTGTGGAAACATTATTTGTGGCCTAAAGAATTTATTATACATTCTGATCATGAAGCCTTAAAATTCTTAAAGTGCCAATCTAATTTGAATAAGAGACATGCTAAATGGTTTGAATTCATAGAATCTTTTCCATACATCATTAAACACAAAAAGGGATTGGATAATGTAGTTGCTGCTGCTTTATCAAGGAAAATATGCTACTCTCCACTTTAGAGGTCAAAGTTTCGGGTTTGGAGGGTATTAGAGAGTTATATGCTGAGGATAGTGAATTTTCCATGCCATTTGCTAAATGTACTAATGTTAAGGCGTGGGACAAATTTCACATACATGATGGGTTCCTATTTCGAGCTAAGTGTTCTTTGCGTTTGTTCTTATTGCAGAAATCTTATAGTGGAGGACTAATGGGACACTTTGGACATGAGAAAACATTGCTTATGTTAGCAGATAATTTTTATTGGTCACATATGAGGCGTGACGTGTATAGGTTTGTGCAAAGATGCATTACTTGCAACAAAGCTAAATCCAAATTGAAGCCTCATGCGTTATATACTCCTCTTCCTGCACCTACTACACCTTGGGAAGATATTAGTATGGATTTTGTTTTAGGATTTCCAAGGACAAAAAGAGGACATGATTCTATATTTGTGGTAGTGGATACATTTTCTAAGATGTCACATTTTATTGCTTGCCACAAGAGTGACAATGCGTCGCATATTGCTAATCTGTTTTTCAGGGAGATAGTGAGATTGCATGGAGTTCCAAGGACTATTGTTTCTGATCGTGATGTGAAGTTTATGAGCTATTTTTGGAAGACTCTATGGGGAAAACTAGGAACAAAGCTACTGTTTTCAACAACATGTCATCCCCAAACTGATGGACAGATGGTTAATAGGACATTGTCAACATTATTGAGAAGCATGATCAACAATATTTTGAGGGAGTGGGAAGACTGTTTGCCTCATGTGGAATTTGCATATACTAGAGTTGTGCACTCAACTACTCAACTTTGTCCATTTTAGGTGGTCTATGGTTTCAAACCCATTGCTCCACTTGATTTGCTTCCACTACCTATACAAGAGAGAACAAATATGGAGGCATCAAAGAGAGCTGATTTTGTGAAGAAAATCCATGAGAAACAAAAGAGGCAATTGAGAAGAGAGGACAACATGTGGATGAAAGAGTAAACAAGCAGAGGAAGGAGGTGATATTTCGGCCAGGTGATATGGTGTGGGTGCATTTTAGAAAGGAGAGATTTCCCACATTGCGCAAATCAAAGTTGATGCCTGGAGGTGCTGGTCCATATACAGTGATTTCGAGTACCAATGACAATGCATACAAGATAGAGCTTCCAATTGATGAGTTTGTTGTTAGTAATTCTTTTAATGTGGCTGATTTGACACCATAGTATGGAGATGATCTTGCTGCGTCGAGGTCGACGCCTTTTCAAGAGGGGAAGGATGATGAGGACATCCCTAGCTCTTCACCTATTATTACACATGATAAGGTGGCTGTCCAAGATAATGAAGTGAGGCTTGGTCCTATGAAAAGATCAAGGACCAAATTATTAGAACAACAGGTGAATTCACTCCTACTTGAGTATAATGTTTATAATTGTGAGAACTTTATTCTACCTAAATCTATGCATCTATGTATGATCAGGTTTATTGATAACACAAACATACCTGGAGGAGAACATCAAGAGGAGATGGAAAACAATGATGAGAAGCTAGAAAACAAGATCAGCATGGAGAAAACAAACATACAAGGAGGTCAAAACAAGCATAGAAGATGGTGAAAACAAGAGCACAAGTGTGGAAAACAACTACTAGTTTGTTATTCCACACTAGGAGATGGTGAAAACAAGAGGAGGGCGTCCACAATGAATATCAATGCGCCACATATAGTCATATTTGTGTTACACATGGTTTGTATACCATTATGGCCGCACCCCTTAATGGTGGGTCGGTTTGTATCTAGTTAGAGTCGGTTTGGTTGAGTCCAACTCAACCATAGAGTCCAACATTGAGTCACATTCGGGTTAGGGGCGGGGGCTTGTGCAAGGAGGCTTGTGGCCGCACCATACCCCCCCCTTAAATAACTAGGATCCGAGCCATAGCTCATTAGACTACGTTAAAACAAAAACCCTAGACCTCTAGATTGAAACAACTTGTAAGCATTCATCTTGAAGTTCATCTGCAAAATTTTCGTGTTACCTGCTGTTCCATTGGGAATAAGACGGTACAGGACCACTTGTAGTCGGTGGATTACTTGTGCAAGAGTGTGGAGTTGAGAATATCCATAGGGTTGCAAACTGTTGCATTGGCATCAGGGATCAGCCAGGAGAGTTTTCAGTGAGATACTGGTTATCATATCATTGCTATCTTGGAGTTCATCGAGAAGATTGGGCCACCCCTTATCACAGAATCTGTCAAAACCAGAACAGTGTGTAAGACAATTTTTTGGGGCACTTTAATTGCTCAGATCGAAAACCTTAAAGAACCAAAAATTTGCGGAATTAGCTGAGGAATAAGCACAAAAAACTGATTTTCCTGTGAATTATACGATTTTTTACGGTGGACAGCAGAAATCGTTTTCCTGCGTAGAAATCCAAAACCAACTCCAAATCTCATCAGAAACTTTACTTGGCACAACTAAAACATGAAAATAAAGATACAAAGGAGTTTCTACAGAAGTATAGAACCCCTTGACTCAAACAAAATAGACAAAAAGAAAGCAAAAATAAAACCATGGGTTATCTCCCAATAAGTGCTTTTCTTTAACGCCTTTTAGCTAGGCCCACAAAAGTGAAATCAAGTGTTTTCAAGTGAAGAAGCATCCAAATAAAGATTTGGTACTTCCTTAATATTGCATTGTATTTTATCTAAGTGAGTTTCAGAAGCTCATCTCTTAGAACTTTTAGCCTTACTATTCTCATCAAATAAATTCTCAGGAACAATCCAATCAAAATTCTTTTCTTGGGCTTCATGCAGTGCTACCAATTTGAAGGGGATTGGTATTTTATTCTCCTTTTCATTATTAGATTCAGTTTTTTCAAGAGCCCTAACAATATCTACACATGAGCCTAGCATATTGAAATTATCAAAGACTTTTCTAGCTTCTATAGCAACATCTCCAAATTCTTTAAGCATGGTTTCTAAGATAAAGTTTCTCTTTTCAATATCTTCAATATTATTCAAGTTGAGGAACATATGCTGCAGCATGGGATGAAGGTTAACAAACCTAGCTTCTAACATGTGAATTAAAGAAGTTGCAGCAGTTTCATAATTTGGAGCAAGTTCTACTATGGATTTTTCCTCAAAATTATCATGCTTACTAACCTGATCAAAGAATTCTTTAATGGTATCCTTTCCAAGTATAGAACCACTACCTACTGGCAGATCTTTCAAGGTAAACTTAGGGAACAACATGATGAAAAATAACAACGAGGTAACAAAAGTAACAACTAGAAAAGGAACTAATTTTTTTGTGTTTTTGATAAAGAGAAGCAAACAAGAAAAAATAAAGTAAACTAAGAAAAACTAAAACAAAGTAAAAAGAGTGGGCGTGAGAGACTCCCCTTGTAGAAATTATGTTCCTCCCCAGCAACGGCGCCAGAAAAACAGCTTGATGGTGCAGATCTTGCACTCGTTGGGAAACCCCAAGAGGAAGGTATGATGAGCACAGCAGCAGTTTTCCCTCAGTAAGAAACCAAGGTTTAATCGACCAGTAGGAGGAAGGAGTAACTTCAGAAGGTTGATGCAGCTAACATGGCAGGGCACACTACCGGTTCAACAACAACGTGGAACCTACACAACACAATAAAATCACTTTGCCCCAACGAATCAGTGAGGTTGTCAATCTCACCGGTTTTGCTGAACCCAAAGAGGTTAAATGTATGGTGTGCAAAACAGTATGAGACTAGCATGAAAGAAGTAGCAACAATTTGAAAACAATAGAACAGTGTGGAAGTAGTGGAAGCAGTGTGTGTATTTTCAGAATGAGAAAATGGACCGGGGTCCATAGCTCACTAGTGGTGTCTCTCTGTGAAAGATAAATAACATGTGTGGTGAATAAATTACAGCTAGGTAATTGACAGAAATGAAGGATGAACCGTATCCAACTACATACACATAATCCACCCTCCGAATATCATCCGAACAAATGTTGGGTATTAAGTTGCAAGAAACATATTATCGCAGTAAGCAAAGTGTGTAATGTAAACTAAGTAAACACCGTTGTTTTCTTCTGTCACTCGAGCGCAGATGCAAAGGAGACATGAACCCAATATCGAGCATAAATACTCCCTCTTGGAGTTACTAGCATCTACTTGGCCAGAGCATCTACTAATAACGTAGATCATGCAAGATCAAAAATAACATAAGCATGAAGATAATATGATAGATTGTTAATCAGAAGACATAGCATTCAACATTCATCAGATCCCAACAAACACAACACGTAGCATTACATAAAGATGATCTCGATCATGTGAGGCAGCTCACGAGATCTAAACATGAGGTACAAAGTGGAGAGAACAACCATCTAGCTACTACTATGGACACGTAGTCGAGGGATAAACTACTCACGCATCACTTCGGAGGAGGGCATGGTGGTGTAGACCCCTCCAGTGATGAATTGCCCTCCTGGCAGGGTGCCGGGGAGAGCTTCAGAACCCTCTTGATCCCGGGATGATGATGACGGCGGCCTCAGGTGTTTCTCAGGAGGAAGTGGTATATTTTTAGGGTTGACGTATGATATGTATCCAACGCATCTATAATTTCTGATGCTCCATGATAATATTATGCCAATTGCTACATGTTTTCTCCCTTCTTTATGTCATTTTTACACGTTTTCCGAGACAAACCTATTAACAAGATGCCAAGTGCCAGTTCCCTGTTTTCTGCTGTTTTTTATTTTAGAAAAGTTGTTCTGTAAATATTCTCGGAATTGGACCCCACAAATTCCGAAGTTCCTATTTTCCTCGGAAGCATCGAGAAGACCAAAGAGGAGTCGAAGACGGGCACCAGGGGACCCACACCATGGGGTGGCGCCCCCCTTGGCCGCGCCGGGGGTGGTGTGGGGCCCCCAGGGATCCACCGCCTTAGCCCTTTCGCCTATTTATTCCCCCCGGATGGAAAACCCTAGAGACCTGATCAAAAATCCCCAAAAAGTTCCGCAGCAGCCGTCGTCGTCAACCCTAGATCAGGGGGTTTCTGAAGCTGTCTCCCGGCACCCTGCCGGAGAGGAGATCATCACCGGAGGCCTCTTCGTCTCCATGCCTACCTCCGGAGTGATGTGTGAATAGTTCATCCTTGGACTACGGTCCATAGCAGTAGCTAGATGGTTGTCTTCTCCTCCTATGCCTCAATGTTTAGATCTTGTGAGCTGCCTAACATGATCGAGATTGTTCTTATGTAATTCTATGTGATGTGTTTGTTGGGATCCGATGAATATTGAACTTATGCCAAGTTGATTATAGTCTTTTATTGCATATGTTATTTGTGATCTTGCATGCTTTCCGTTGCTAGTGGTTGCTCTGGACAAGTAGCTGCTAGTGACTCCAAGAGAGAGTATTTATGTTGGGTTCATGCCTCCTTTTCGCCTGTGCTCGAGTGACAGAAACGTGACGGGGGAGGATGTGTTGTTGCCACTAGGGAGAAAACAGCTGTGTGAGTGCCCGCGTGTACAATCATTGCTTACATTATACACATTTCTTAATGCGATTATCTGTTGCTTGCAACTTAATACCTAAATGGGTTCGGATGATAACCTGAGGGTGGATTATTAGTCATAGATGCAGTTGGATTGCGGTCTATGTATATTGTTGTAATGCCCGCACTAAATATCATAGTAGTCATCATGTCATGAATGTGCACTACGGTGCAACCTTTATTTGTCAATTTCCTAGCTGTAATTTGTTCACCCAGCATGCTATCTTTTATGGAGAGACACCAATAGTGAACCTATGAACCCCGGTCCATTTTTCTACACTGTTAAACAAACCACTACAATTCCTGCTTTCTTTACTTACTGCAAGCATACACTATTTTCCACACTATACGTCTAATCTTTGTTTTCAGCAAGACCGGTGAGATTGACAACCTCACTGTACCGTTGGGACAAAGTATTTTGGTTGTGTTGTGTGCAAGTTCTGCGTTGTTGCTGACACCGGTGAGCCATCACCACCGTCAGTGGCATCAACCTTCCGAAGATCCTCTTTCTCCTGCTGGATTGATAACCTTGGTTCTTAAATGAGGGAAATTCTTACCGCTGCACTCATCACACCCTCCTCTTGGGGCTCCCAACACTAACGAATTTCTTCAAAGAATTTCTGTGGCCATTGCCAGCATCAACGTATCGGGGGGTATAAATAGGCGAAAGGGCGATTGCGGTGGACGCCCGAGAGGCCCACTCCGCCCCCAGACACGGCCAGGGGGCGCACCGCCCTATGGTGTGGCCCCCCTCCGGGCCTCTTCGGGACTCCGTGGAGCCTTCGGGAATTCTTAGACTTCCGGTCTTCGAATTTTCCAATTTCGAGAATATTTCCACAACAACTTTTCTGAAACTAAAAACAGCAGAAAGCGGTGTGGTATCTTGTCAATAGGTTAGTAAGGAAAATCAATGAAAAAGACATAAAGTGTATAGCAAACATGTAGGAAACAACATGGAACATCAGAAATTAAGGATACGTTTATGACGTATCAGCCACGTGTGCGACCACGTAGGTGCACAGGGGGCCCAGTGGTTGGTTTGACCACGGTCACGCGCGCACCGCGTCACGGTG
The DNA here is from genome assembly GCA_028641055.1 of Alopecurus myosuroides. Taxonomy (NCBI): domain Eukaryota; kingdom Viridiplantae; phylum Streptophyta; class Magnoliopsida; order Poales; family Poaceae; genus Alopecurus; species Alopecurus myosuroides. The sequence continues at coordinate 111,905,265 of CM054063.1, read as the reverse complement.
ATGCCACGACGACGTCACCCGCCGGCGGGGGACTTCTCCGGCGAAGCGCAATCGGCTGATTCCGCACGGGACCGGATAAACCGAGGCAACCTACACGTTTAGCGCGGCGAGGGGAACTTAGAGAGGGCGGCGGATGGCCAACCGGTCAACGGAGCAGCGGCGCCATGCGCGGGCGGCAGCGGCGAGTTCGGTCGACGGCGTCGATACATCATAAACGTATCCTTAATTTCTGATGTTCCATGTTGTTTTCTTATTGTTTCCCACATGTTTGCTATACACTTTGTGTCGTTTTTATCGATTTTCCGGACTAACCTATTAACACAATGCCTCAGATTAAGTTCCCTGTTTTCTGCTGTTTGTAGTTTCAGAAAATTTGTTCTGGAAATATTCTCGGAATTGCAAAATTCGAAGTCCGGAGGTCCTAGAATCCCCGATGGTTCCACGGAGTCCCAAAGAGACCCAGAGGGGGGCCACAGGGGGACACACCATAGGATGGCGCGCCCCCTGGCCGCGCCATGGGGTGGTCTGGGGCCTCCAGGCCTCCACCGCCTTTGCCTTTTCGCCTATTTATACCCCCGATACGTAAACCCTAAAGATATACCACTTCGTCCCAAAAAACACCCGAGGTCACCGTCATCGTCATCCCGAGATCGGAAGGATTCTGGAGCTCTCCCCGGCACCCTACCAGGAGAGGAATTCATCACCGAAGGGGTCTACACCAACATGCCCTCCTCCAAAGTGATGTGTGAGTAGTTCGTCCCTTGACTACGTGTCCATAGCAGTAGCTAGATGGTTGTTCTCTCCACTTTGTACCTCATGTTTAGATCTCGTGAGCTGCCTCACATGATCAAGATCATCTTTATGTAATGCTACATGTTGTGTTTGCTGGGATCCGATGAATGTTTAATGCTATGTCTTCTGATTAACAATCTATCATGTTATCTTCATGCTTATGTTATTTATGATCTTGCATGCTCTCCGTTATTAGTAGATGCTCTGGCCAAGTAGAAGCTAGTAACTCCAAGAGGGAGTTTTTAATCCTCGATAGTGGGTTCATGCCTCCTTTGCATCTGTGCTCGAGGGATACAAACGTGACGGATGGAGGATGTGTTGTGGCCTACGGCGATAATCTGTTGCTTGCAACCTAATACCCAACGTTTGTTTGGTTGATATTCGGAGGGTGGATTATTAGACATAGATGCATTTGAATGACGGTCTACGTATTTTGTTGTAATGCCCGCATGAATCACATAGTAATATTTATATCTTGCATATGCACTATGGTGCAGCCTTCATTTTTGTCAATTGCCCAACTGTAATTTGCTCTGTACGCCTGTTATTTATCCTTCACGGAGAGACACCACTAGTGAACTGTGGACCCCGGTCCTTTTTCCTCATACTGATAAAACACCTACTGCTTTTACACTGCTTTCATACTGCTGCTACTACTTTCCTACTGTTTTCCACACCATACGTTTAACCTCTTTCTGTTCAGCAAAACCGGTGAGATTGACAATCTCACTGCTACGTTGGGACAAAGTGATTTGATTGTGTGGTGTAGATTCCACGTTACTGCTGAATTGTTAATGCGCCCTACCACCTCAGCTGCATCAACCCTCAGAGATTGCTTGTCCTCCTACTGGTCGATTCAACCTTGGTTTCTTTTCTGAAGGAAAACTTGCTGCTACACTCTTCACACATTGCACTTGGGGTCTACCAACGTTAGTCATCAACAAAGTTTTGTGGCGTCGTTGCCGGGGAGGAAGAGAATTTCTGCAAGGGGTGTCTCTCACTTCCAATCTCTTTACTTTGTTTTTGTTTTGCTTAGTTTATTTTATTTTGTCTTGTTTGTTTCTCTTTATCAAAAATACACAAAAAAATTAGTTCTTATTCTATTTGTTATTTTTGCTTTATCATGCTTGCTATCAATGGTTGATGTCTTTGAAACTAGATCTTATAGGCAAGGTGGGTTCACAGATGAACAACAAAAATATTATAATGAACACCGCTTGTCACAAAAAGGAATACACTTATGGGAGCAAATTAATAAATTGCATGACTATTCTATAAACTTGTGATCTAGTTATAATGTTGCTTATTGCTTTGATAAATCTTGCTGCTGTAGGAGGTACAAACACCTCCCTTATCAATGTGAGTATAATGATGATGTTACCATATCTTCTTATGTTAAGGGAAATTATGAATTATATGATGTGGAACAAATTTAAGAATTTATTGCTTGGAAGGGTGCATTCGAAATTGCTTATTTACTTGAAAGTATTGATGATGCACCGTATAAATATGAGATTTATGCTATACTTGAATATTGGTTTGATAATTACAAGGATTGTAATTACTAGATGATGGAATATCTTAATAAATGCTCTCGCCCAAAGGGAGAGACTAATGCCTTGCAGGAATCTATGGAAGAAAAAACTGCTGAATCTGGAAGCTCATTAGATGAAAAAAAGGAGGAGAGTGATGATCAAGAGGAGGAAGGATGGAACCAATGTCTAACTCCCAATGATAGTAACTCTTTAAATCATACATTATTTGATGAAATTGATACTTGCTATACTTGTGACCTTGATACTACTATGAATGAAACTTCTGAGAATGATATTGCTACTGTTATTTATGATAATCCATGCTACTTGGATAAATCTTATGATAAAGATCTTGATGAGGGTCCTATGTTACTTGATGTTATAAATCATAATGCTACTCAAAATAGGATTTCTAGAATGTGTCCTATACCTTTTATGAATGATTAATTAACTTTTTTTTGCTGTTGCTAAAAGTGGGAAAGAAGAGGAGCTGATTTTAAATTTTGATCCCACTGTTTTTGAGTTTGTTATAAATTATGTGCTTTTATACCATAACAAACATGTTTTATGTGATAATTATATTTTTATCTTGTTCATGATGCTACTGAAAATTATTATGAGAGAGGAAAATATGATTGTAGGAATTTTCTTCTTGTTGAAAGTTTTGAAATTGCTCTTGTTCAACCTTTCCATGAGTTCTAGCCTGAGCTTCTTTAATTTATTTCTTTACAACATTCCTATTCATAAGAAGTGGGTTAGAGTTAAATTTGTTTTATACTTTTTCTTGATGCTCTCTTTTGCTCCAATTCATATTTCTTATGTGAGCATCTACTTGATTCCATTTTTCTGGGCCTCGCTAAAAGGCGTTAAAGAAAAGCACTTCTTGCGAGATAACCCATTGTTTTATTTTTGATTTGTTTTTCTCTGTTTTCTTCTATACTTCTGTAGCAACTCATTTGTATCTTTTTTTTCATGTTTTAGTAGTGCCAAGTAAGGTTCCTGACGAGAGTTGGAGTTGGTTTTCCGATTTTTGCACAGGAAACCGATTTCTGCTGTCCACCGTAAAAAATCGTATAAATCATAGAAAAATCAGATTGACCTGAAATTTCTTGTGCTTATTCCTCGGATAATTCTGCAAATTTTTAGTTCTTAAGTTTTTAGATCTAAGCAATGTAAGTTCCTCGAAAAAATCGTCTTTATAGACTGTTCTGGTTTTGACAGATTCTGCCATTTTTCTTGCATTTGCTCTTTTGTGATGTTAAGTGGATTTATTTGCTTCACGAAACATCAGTGGCTGTATATAATGTTTAAAAGTATCAATCACACTTGTTACATACAGAACCCTTGGATTTTTGATTGGTGCACTAACCATGTAATGTGGATTACTCTTTGAGTGTGGTGTGAAGGAAGTTTTCAAGGGTCAAGGGAAGAGGGTGATATATGTGATCAAGAAGAGTGCAAGTTCAAACCTTGGGGGTGCCCCCGTGGTTCATCCAAGCATATTTTAAGAATACTCAAGCATCTAATCTTGGGGATTCCCAAGGCATCCCCTTCTTCATCAAAAATCTATCAGGTCACTTCTAGTGAAACTATATTTTTATTCGGTCACATCATATGAAGTTTACTTGGAGCGTCTGTTTGTTTTTATTTTGTTTTCTTTGGTTTACTTTGTTTTATTTTGTTTTCCTTTCTGCAATAATATAGTTGGACCCTAGCATTCTTTGTTTGGGATAGAGACACGCTCCGCTTTTTTGTTTGAATACTCGTTATGCTCGTATTCTTAGTTTTTCTTCTAGTTGCTGCAAAATTTCCTCTTTAGCTCTTGTTTTCATTGCATCTATTGTTCAGAGATGTTAGTTTTAGTAGTGTTATGTGAGTAACCTCATGTTTTATTCCTGTAGAATTTAGAGAGTTTTTGTTAAAGCATGTCTTGTATGGTGCTTTTTGGGAAAAGAAACTACTGCTCGAGGTAGAATTTATAACGGTGCAAGTAGAAGCTTGTATAGACTTTCGCTAGAATTTTTCGTATCATGCTAGATGTTATTTTAATTCTAAATCCTTGTGTTTATTTAGTAGCATGATTAGACTCAAATAGCTGAGAGTTTTTAATGTGACATTGAAAAAATCAGGAGTTGTTCTTGTCATATTGAAGCATAAATTTGTGGTGTTCTCCTTTGAATGTTTTCTTTGAATGACTTGGCGCATGCTTATACCATTTTCATGACTATGAACCAGTCACTAATAGCCTCCATGATCATTTAGTTTTTGAACTTGTGGTACCACTTATGCTTTGATTAATGATGTTTATGTCTCTATGCATGATAATGGCTCTTGTGCTCTCTTGATTTGTCGCTCCTAGTCTTTTGCTAGACTCCACCTGTACTGAGTATGAGCTCTACTCGTGCATCCAACTCCAAAAAAAAAGTTTTCCCATTGTGTACACCATACCTACCTACATGTGGTATTTCTCAAAAGTAAATTTCTCATGTGTTACCTTTAAAACTTTCAAAATTACTCATGTTTTGTACTCCTGTTTTAGCTCATGAGGACGTAAATAGAGAATATTTATCTCACTTGTTGATTGGACTTTCACACCCTGGACTAGTGGCTTCATCCGCTTATCTAATGATAGAAGAGCTGGCAGCGGGGTGTCCAGCCCCAAATTAATAATAACAAATTCTCTTCACTATTTTTGTCCCTGAGTTATAAGTCAAATCATAATTGTGTAAACAAAAGAGAAAGAGGGATGACCTTCTACCCAGATGTGTCCTTCTATGGGAGCTTCTCTTGTGAATTCTAGTTGGTTTGTGACGTACTGGATTTTCTGTTTACCATTCGTTGACATAAGCATACACCTCTCTTAAAAATATAGATATTCCTCCACGGTATGTGATTGTTGACAGGCACCCGAGGATTCGGTTAGCCATGGTTTGTGTAAGATGGTTGGGATGAGTGTCAAGCTTTTTATATCTATGTTTAATAAAATAAAACCTCTAGCACATAAGTGATCCATGCTTCCCTCTACGAAGGGCCTTTCTTTTACTTTTATGTTGAGTCTCCATCTTCTTACTTTATGCATAGTTGAGAGAGCATAGTTTCCATTCTGAGTTTTATGTGCATTTGTCCCAGAAACATTATTAATTGATTCATGATCTGTTATTGCTTGTTCTCTAATTATTGGTTCTAGTCTTCCTCGTGAACTTTGAAGGTGTCCTGACATTTATGTTTTTCCCCACTCTTAAGGACTAGCGAAATATCACTTTGCCATGTTTTCTCTATACTTGAAACAAACGTATATGTTTTGTTACATTGTTATTCATGATATTTTATTTGTGTTACTTCTCATGATGCAAGGTGATTGCTATGCTTTATTATTAAAATTCTATTTATCATGCTTGTGTTTAAGTTCTATGATCTCAGCTTACTTATGCTTTTACATTATTGATGATCAAGTTTATGTTGGTAGCATGTCACCTCAGAAATTATGTGTTTTTATCGTTTACCTACTCGAGGACGAGTAGGAACTAAGCTTGGGGATGTTGATACGTCATAAACGTATCCTTAATTTCTGATGTTCCGTGTTATTTTCTTATTGTTTCCCACATGTTTGCTATACACTTTGTGTCATTTTTATCGATTTTCCGGACTAACCTATTGACAAGATGCCTTAGAGGCAGTTCTCTGTTTTCTTCTGTTTTTAGTTTCAGAAAAGTTGTTCTGGAAATATTCTCCGAATTAGAAAATTCGAAGTCCGGAGGTCCTAGAATTCTCGAAGGTTCCACGGAGTCCCTAAGAGACCCGAGGGGGGGCCACAGGGGCCCACACCATAGGACGGCGCGCCTCCTGGCCGCGCCATGGGGTGGTGTGGGCCCCCAGACTTCCATCGCCTTTGCCCTTCTGCGTATTTATACCCCCCGAGACGTAAACCCTAAAGATGTACCACTTCGTCCCGAAAAACACCCGAGGCCGCCGTCATCGTCATCCCGAGATCGAGAGGGTTCTCGAGCTCTCCCCGGCACCCTGCCGGGCGGGGAATTCATCACCGGAGGGGTCTACACCACCATGCCCTCCTCCGGAGTGATGCATGAGTAGTTCATCCCTGGACTACGTGTTCATAGTAGTAGCTAGATGGTTGTTCTCTCTACTTTGTACCTCATGTTTAGATCTCGTGAGCCGCCTCACATGATCGAGATCATCTTTATGTAATGCTACATGTTGTGCTTGCTGGGATCCTATGAATTTTGAATGCTATGTCTTCTTATTAACAATCTATCATGTTATCTTCATGCTTATGTTATTTATGATCTTGCATGCTCTCCGTTATTAGTAGATGCTCTAGCCAAGTAGTTGCTAGTATCTCAAAGAGGGAGTATTTATGCTCGATAGTGGGTTCATGCCTCCTTTGCATCTGTGCTCGAGTGACAAAAATGTGACGGATGGAGGATGTGCTATTGCCATTAAGGAGAAAACAACGGTGTTTATCTAGTTATTAGTAGATGCTCTGGCCAAGTAGTTGCTAGTATCTCAAAGAGGGAGTATTTATGCTCGATAGTGGGTTCATGCCTCCTTTGCATCTGTGCTCGAGTGACAAAAACGTGACGGATGGAGGATGTGCTATTGCCATTAAGGAGAAAACAACAGTGTTTATCTAGTTTACATTGTTTACATTACACACTTTGCTTACGGCGATAATCTATTGCTTGCAACTTAATACCCAACATTTGTTCGGATGATAATCGGAGGGTGGATTATTAGACATAGATGCATTTGGATGACGGTCTATGTATTTTGTTGTAATGCCCACATGAATCACATAGTAATCTTTATGTCTTGCATATGCACTACGGTGCAGCCTTCATTTCTGTCAATTTCCCAGTTGTAGTTTGTTCTCCATGTATGTTATTTATCTTTCACTGAGAGACACCACTAGTGGATTGTGGACCCCGGTCCTTTTTCCTCATACTGATAAAACACCTACTGCTTTCATACTGTTTTTCTACTGTTTTCCACACCATATGTTTAACCTCTTTGTGTTCAGCAAATACGGTGAGATTGACAACCTCACTGCTATGTTGGGACAAAGTGATTTGATTGTGTTGTGTAGGTTCCACGGATCTGCTGAATCAGTAGTGCGCCCTGCCACCTCACCTGCATCAACGTTCAGAGATTGCTTGTCCTCCTACTTGTCGATTAAACCTTGGTTTCTTTTCTGAGGGAAAACTTGTTGCTGCACTCTTCAGACCTTGCACTTGGGGTCTACCAACGTTAGTCATCAACAAATTTTCTAGCGCCATTGCCGGGGAGGAAGAGAATTTCTGCAAGGGGAGTCTCTCACTTCCAATCTCTTTACTTTGTTTTTGTTTTTCTTAGTTTATTTTATTTTGTCTTTTTTTTCTCTTTATCAAAAACACAAAAAAAATAGTTCTTAGTCTAGTTGTTATTTTTTGCTTTATCGTTGATGTCTTTGAAACTATATCTTATAAGCAAGGTGGGTTCACAGATGAACAACAAAAATATTAGAATGAACGCCACTTGTCACAAAAAGGAATACACTTATGAGAGTAAATTAATAAATTGCATGACTATGCTAAAAACTTGTGCTCTACTTATAATGTTACTTATTGCTTTGATAAATCTTGCTGTTGTAGGAGGTATAAACACCTCCCTTATCAATGTGAGTATAATGATGATGTTACCATGTCTTCTTATGTTAAGGGAAATTATGAATTATATGATGTGGAACAAATTGAAGAATTTATTGCTTGGAAGGGTGTATTCGAAATTGCCTATTTACCTGAAAGTATTGATGATGCACCTTATAAATATGAGATTTATGCTATAGTTGAATATTGCTTTGATAATTACTGGGATTGTAATTACTACATAATGGAATATCTTAAAAAATGCTCTCCCCCAAAGGGAGAGACTAATGCCTTGCAAGAACCTATGGAAGAAAAAACAATGGAACCCATGCCTACCTCCCAATGATAGTAACTCTTTAAATCATACATTATTTGATGAAATTGATACTTTCTATACTTGTGACCTTGATACTACTATGAATGAAACTTGTGAAAATGATATTGCTACTGTTATTTATGATAATCCATGCTACTTGGAGAGATCTTATGATAATGCTCTTGATGATGGTCCTATGTTACTTGATGTTATAAATCATAATACTACTGAAAATAGGATTGCTATAATGTGTCCTATACCGTTTATGAGTGATCAATTATCTTGTTTTGCTATTGCTAAAAGTGGGAAAGAAGAGGAGCTGATTTTAAATTTTGATCCCACTATTTTTGAGATTGATATAAATTATGTGCTTTTAGACAATGACAAACATGCTTTATGTGATAATTATATTGTTGATTTTGTTCATGATGCTACTGAACATTATTATTAGAGAGGAAAATATGGTTGTAGGAATTTTCATGTTACTAAAACACCTCTCTTTTTGTTGAAAGTTTTGAAATTGCTTTTGTTCTACCTTTCCATGATTTCTAGCCTGAGCTTCTCTAATTTATTTCTTTACAAGATTCCTATGCATAGGAAGTGGGTTAGACTTAAATTTGTTTTATACTTGCTTCTTGATGCTCTCTTTTGCTCCAATTCATATTTCTTATGTAATCATCTAATTGACTCCACTTTTATGGGCCAAGCTAAAAGGCGTTAAAGAAAAGCACTTCTTGGGGGATAACCCATGGTTTTATGTTTTGCTTTGTTTTTCTCTGTTTTCTTTGAGTCAAGGGGTTGTATACTTCTGTAGAAACTCCTTTGTATCTTTCTTTTCATTTTTGAGTTGTGCCAAGTAAGATTTCTGACGAGAGTTGGAGTTGGTTTTCCGATATCTGTGCAGAAAACAGATTTCTGTTGTCCATCGTAAACAATCGTATAAATCATAGAAAAATCAGAATAACCTGCAATTTCTTGTCCTTATTCCTCGGCTAATTCCGCAACGTAAGTGCATCGAAACAATTCGCGCGTGGAGGCTCGAGTCTCCGACGACGAGCTCGTCGAGCTTCGGCTAGGGTTAGGGTTTTAGCCCGGGATATTTACAGCCAGAGAGAGAGCATGTGAGGGAGAGAGAGAGTGGAGGACAGGTGCGGCATCGTGGGGGATCCCCTCTTCTTAGCGCGGAAGAGGGCGGTGCGGCGTGGGCACAGTGGCGATGTGACGACTCCACTGTCGCCATGACTGTTCTTCAACAGGGAAGAAAGGAAAATTTATGAAAACCCCCTGTAATTTTTTCCTTCTTCGGTTTTCTTCCGTTCATGTCTCTGTAATTCAATTAAATGAGGCCCTTAAACCTTTCCCAAAATTCTGCAAAAATTCCCAAAATTCTTATTTGCAACAAAGAAGGTGTGGTAGAATTTTTAGGTCATTTGATAGAACAAAGTTGCTTAAATTTGCATTAAGGCATTTTCAATAAATACATCATTAGTTTTATTTGGTAAGTTCAGTGACCTTGCAAATTTTATAATTTGAATATGTATTATTTCCTTAACATTTTGGTAAGCTCAAAATAAATTTTGGTTCACAAATTTATTCAAAACACATTTTAATTGGGTTATAGTAATTTTGGGGCTTTTCTCTTTATTAAAATTGTGGTATATGTTTTCTTATTCCAAAGTTTATCAAATTTATTATGGAGGCTCCCACCATCATGATGAAGTACTCCATAGCCTATGTTTTATATTTTGGGGAAGTTTTTGCAAGTAGTTGAAAACAACTTGAATGGAGCCAATTTTGAGTGCCTCATTTTTTTTATAAAACATTTGGCATTTCCTATAATTGCCAAACTATCAAATTAATTCTTGGATCTTCCTAGACAAATATGGAAGATCAAGAAATGGTTTTCTTTGTGGGTTCATTTGTTTTCTCTTAAGATTTTCCAGTTTTGCTTTATTGAATTTTAGCAATTTAATATGAATGCCATGATGCATGAAGAAAAGCAAAAGTGAAAATTTGGCTAGAATTTTGGTTGTCAATTTTGGGCTGTTATAGCAAGCAAGGTCTTGGCTATGTAGCCAAGAGTAAGAACAAGAAGAAGAATAAGAACAAGAACAAGGCCAACCCTGCACAAGCAAAGAAGAATCTTGGTGTGAGTGGCATTATCATTAGGGACAACACTATTTGTAGCACCTCCACAGGAACTAACAATCCGCACCATTTTCTATTTGTTGATTATTATGGTTTTGTGCAAGCTAAATATATTGGTCCTAGTGAGGGTTACATTGATTACTCTATTTGGGTTCCAAAGACCCTTGTTGCTAACATGAGAGGACCCTCCTCGGGTCCTAACCGAAGTCAATGTTTCCATGTAGGGCTATGCTTTGGGTACTTGATAGTGGGTGTATAAGTCACATGATCGGAAGCAAAGATAATGTGACGGAGTTGAAGCCAAATCTAAATCAAGAAACCGTCACTTATGGAGATAAGTCCAAGTTTGAGGTAATGGGGTTCGGTAAGGTGGTTGTTACTCCTAATATCACCCTTGAAAATGTCATGCTTGTCGAATCCCTTGGTTTCAATTTGATTTTAGTTCGTGCTTTAGGGAAGATGGGCTTTTTCCGTCTTCTTTTATCCTAACAAAGTGATCATCTTGTGCAGCAAGTCTCTTGATGTTGCTTACGTTGGGCATGTCAAAAATGAGTTGTATGTGGTGGACTTTTCGGAGTCTACCAACTCTCAAACGATGTGTCTCTTCGGTAAGGCTGACGTGGGGTGGTTGTGGCATCGCCGCTTATCCCATGTCAACATGAGAACTTTGCAAAGTCTCCACAAGGGTGGTCACATCCTCGAACTAAAACAAAATGTTTCCTTTTCCAAAGATCGTGTGTGTAGGGTTTGTGTTGAAGGAAAGATGCACGACATCGACCATAAAGCCAAGAGTATCATTTCATCAAAGAGGATTTTGGAGCTTCTCCATGTTGATCTCTTTGGTGTCGTCCCCGAGGCAATTCTTGGAGGCAAGAAGAATTGCTTGGTGATAGTGGATGACTATGGCCGCGTGCAGGCATCCAATCCTCATGGGAGGAGATTTTAACTTGCTTCGGCGGGAGGGGGGCGAAGATAAGAACGATGACAAAATTAACTTGCCCTATATTGAGATGTTTAACACTAGCATTATTGAGTGGGCTCTTACCGAAATACCTTGCACGGGCACGAGGTATACGTGGTCAAATAAGCAAAGGGCGCCGGTTATATGCGTGTTAGACAAGGTATTTCTTGCCTCCGTGCTTGATGCCATGTTCCCTCTTTCCACCCTCGCGGCTGAGAAGGGCTTGGGCTCGGATCCCACGCCTCTAGTGTTTAGTGATGACAGTGTGGCCCCAATCCGAGATAATCGATTGTTCTTTGAATTGGGGTGATTTGACATTGATTCTTTCCTAGGGGCATGATATCATGGATCTATAGAAACATATGTCGGGTGGACTAAGAAAATACCTCTGGGGCTGGAACTGTAACATGGGAAGGGAGGCCAGAACCCACAAGAAGGTGCTACTCACCCAGATTGCCGAGTTGGACTCTAAGATGGACTCTGATGGGTTGGAGGAGGAAGAGTGGGTCTTCCGCTACCACCTAGAGGAGCAACTTCTCAATATCTACCAGGTGGAGAGGAATACTGGCAGCAACAGGGAGGATTCCCTTGGTGCGGCAAGGGGATGTGAACACTGCCTATTTCAACGTTTTCGCCAATGGGTGTAGAAGAAAATGCATTATCTCCTCCCCGCAATCGCCGTCCGGGCCGATCAGTGATCCACATCAGATCCAGGAGCATTTTTATGGGTTCTATCAGGAGCTGTTGTGCATGGAGCCCCCTCCCCCCCACTTGGGTCTGGCTCTTGGTACTTCGTTCGAGAATGCTCGGGTCTCGGCTGCGGAAAACGAGTCCCTCATGCTTACCTTTTGTTAATCTGAGCTTGAGGAAGTGGTCAAGGACATGAAGACTAACACTATGCCAGGCCCAGATGGGTTTCCGGTGGCCTTCTTCAAAAATTGTTGGCCTATCTGTAAACTAGGAGTGCTCCACATACTCAACGACTTTGCCTTGGGCTGAATCGACGTGTCGAGGTTGAACTTTGGTGTGGTATCCCTGATTCCGAAAGTCCCGGTGGCAGATCTAATCTATCATTCATACCTATAGCCTTGATAAATGTAATCTTCAAAATCATCTCCAAAGCCTTTGTGTCCATACTTTACCCCGTTGCAAGTAGAATCACCAACCCCTCGCAGACTGCATTCTTGAAAGGGCAATTTATTGTACGGTGATCTTGCTCTACGGGAAGTGGTTCACGAGCTGAAGGTAAAGAACCTACAGGGCGTGCTCCTGAAATTAGACTTCGAGAAAGCTTACGATCAGGTGAGCTGGTCATTCCTGATTAAAGTCTCGCGTCAAAAAGGGTTCGACACCGGGTACATACATATAACTGGTCAGCTGATCTCGGGTGGTCAGGCTGCTATTTCCATTAACTGCGAGATTGGCGCATATTTTAGAAATAAGAGAGGAGTGCGTCAAGGGGACCCCCGCTCGCCGATCATGTTCAATTTTGTCGTTAAAGCGTTGTCAGCCATGCTCTCTGCGGCGGGCGAGGCTGGTCACATTAAAGGAGTCATTCCACAATTGGTTCCAAGGGGATTTCTCATCCGCAATACGCCGACGACACCCTGATTCTGATCGAAATAATGACTTAGAGATTGCAAATTTGAAATTTCTGCTGCTCTACTCCGAAATTAATTTCCACAAAAGCGAGGTGTTTGTCCTCGATCATCATCCTCAAGAGTAGAAACATGTGGCCAACATGCTGAATTGCAAATTAGGGACTTTCCCCTTCTTCTATTTAGGCCTTCCTATCTCTGACCGTAAGCTAATTGTGGAACAATGGAACTACCTAGTAAACAAGATGGCTTCTAAAGTGGACGTGTGGATGGACATGATGCTTGTCTAGATGCTTCTGGGGGAAGACTCACTCCGTCCAATGCTTGTCTAGATGCTCTGTCAACTTTTGTCATGAGGCTCTTTCTCCTACAAGACGGGGTATACGCGAAATTTGACTCAATCATGGGTCGTTTCTTCTGGAAGGAATCGGTTCCAAACGTAAATTTCATATGGTCAACTGGCCGCGGTGTGCATGCCTAAGGAATGCGGGGGTCTCAGACTGACTAACACCAAAAACATGAACAAAGCTCTCTTGCTCAAGTGGATCTGGAAGTTGTTTCAGTACGATGCCTCGCTTTGGCATAAAATAATTAGGGTTAAATATCCCGAATATGACAACATCATTCCCAATACGTTCCGTGAGGGTCGTAATTTTGGAAAGGATTGCACAAAATCAAACATCTATTTAGAGCATGTACAATGAACTTAGAATAATATTTTCGTGATGACATGGAAGAGAGAGAAGAGGAGTGGGCTCTCATGCAAGATCTAGCTGCAGCACGTGCTCCTAGCCACCTTGTGAGAGTGGGAGGTGGGCCATATATCAATAAAGTAACACATTTTCATAGCTCACTATTGTACATGTTGGCTGTATTGTTGACTATAGGTGACATGGCAATTTCTTGTAGCCCGCTGCTAGCTCTACAATTGAACTTACTCTTAACCTTAGAGCGAAGAACTTGGTGAAGAATAGAGCCCACAACTACTTCCGGGCCGATTGGTGGGTGGGCGAGGGCCCCTTGAAATACCCATGTAGCGCTACCCTCGCCTATTTGATATCTGCTAACATCTTCGTGTCCGAAAAAATACCGCTACACGTTAAGATACAATGCATTACTGAAGGTCTAACATAACCCAAAAAATATGAGTCTATAACCGTTATAGATACAGTAATATATGATTCTCCAAACATATTACTACTCATTGTGGCGAGTAGTAACATAGACTAGTATGATACTCCTAAGTGTGACTAGTCTAAGAGCCCACTTCTCTTTTTTTTTCTCTTCCACATTACAAGACTACCATTATACTCTCTCGGTCTCATACTAATTGCCTCAAAGTTTAAGTTCAATAAACGATAATATATCCAGCACTAAAATATATCTAAATATATGTATTTTTAGCCGACTTTGACACAATTAATATCCCCAGACAGCACCTCAACTGAAGCGGGCTGTGCATTCACAGTTGTACTAGTTAGGCTGGTGCCAGTGCGGTCGAGAGGGCCGGCGATATCGCCCCGGCCCGGGCGAGAGAGGGGCGGGAGGGCGTCGAGACGGTAGCCGCGGGCGGCGGCGCCATCGCCCAGCGGTAGCGCCCGCTACCGCCCGTCTACCGCCCGCGCTGGCGGGGAGAGAGGGGCGGGAGGGGGCGAGAGGGCGGGCGTGAGCGGGGGCGAGAGGGGGGAGCGGGGGGCGCGGTAACAGCTAGCTGACGTGGCGCGAGCTGATTCGTCCATGTCAGCTAGCCGTTGGGGTAGCCGTTGCTGGCTAAAAAAAAAAGCGAAAAAGCTTCCCCGGGTATTATACTCCTCCGGCACACCACCTCCGGGGCCATATGGTCCATACCCTCCGCCTCCGTATGCATACCCCCCACCACCTCCACATGCTCCACCTACAGGTAGCGGGAGTGGGACTGTACCTCAGTACCCACCACCTTCGTACGGTTCATACGCTCCACCTCCGTATCCATACGGGCCATATGGTCCGTACCCCCCACCACCTCCTGAAGCCAGTGCTCCAAGCTCCGGGTCAGATGCCGTGGAAACAATCCTACCAAAGCGTCCAAAGAGGCTTGAGTGGACAACTGCGGACGAGGAAAAACTGGTACTTTACTTACCCGTCACATATGTATTTCGGGGTTGGTTCTTGCTTGGATTTTTCACTAACAATATCTATTTCGGGGTAGGTTCATGCTTGGGTTTTTCACTCCAAGGACTCTGTCGCCGGTAATTGCAAGACCGGCGAAAGTTTTGGGGGTCAGATAGCTGCAACCTTCAACTCTACCTCCGATCCTGCCCGTAATCGGACCGCGAAGCAACTGAAGGATCATTGGAACGTCTACAACCGTGAGGTGTCCTTGTTCAATGCATACCATATCCAAGAAGAAGCGGTACGTCAGAGTGGAGCAGACGATGCAATGGTCATGAAGGCGGCAATGGCGAGGTACGCGAATGACACAAGAGTGACTCAGCCTTTCAGACGGCACCACTGGTGGGAAGCTGTTCGCAATGAAGCGAAGTGGAAAGGACAACATGGTCCTGGTAGTGGAACCGATTCCAGTTCCAAGAGAACCCGTCTGGGAGTTTCTGGTGAGTACAGCTCTAGCGAGGCGACGGAGGAGGAGGAGCGTCCACTGGGCCGCGATAGAGCCAAGGCCGCGGCACGTAAGGAGAAGGGAAAGAGGAAGGGAAAGGAATCCTCAAGCAGTTAGGTAGCAAGTAAATCCTTCGCGATGAAGACCATGTGGAATGGTTTAGTGAAGGCTAAACTACTCATGCAATGGAACAAAATGAAAGACCGATCAACCGCCGACATGAACGAAGCAGAAAAGCGCAAACATACGAAGGCCATCCAGATGGTGGAAAAAGAGATTGGGCTGGAAGATGATGACGACGAGGAGGAGGAGGATTAGAATTTGTTTTTTATTTATTATGTAATTTTATTTATTATTATGTAATCGGTAACATTTTAAGTTGAATAAAATAAGTTTGTTGCATTATTTTGATTGTTTAATCTGCAAAATATATGTTGATGTGGAGGAGAGAGAAATGTTGATTATAGGAGAGAGAGAAGTGAGAGTGGGGACTATAGCCCGTGCACTAGCACCGTGGGATGAGAGTGAGGTGAGAGTGGCGTGATAGTGAGAGGAAAAACTGACGTGGCGGGGATATAGCCCGTGGTGCACTGGCACCGGCCTTAATACCCAACCCGTGGACAAGGCATCGCCAGGCCCCTACCGCATTTACCAACAATCCTCTACAACGTGCACCCCCTTCGTATGACTCGCATCCCAAGGGAAAAGGAGTCCAATTAATATCCCGAACAAAGCTGTCAAAGCTCCCGTCGCATCAACCATCCATCGCGTGTCTGGCACACGGACTCATGGATAACCTAGGCGGAGAGGCAGAGGCTTTGCCTAGAAGGAACAACTCTCGCACGGTCACGCCGTTGTCATTCCCATAGCCAGCTATGGCTAGCTACACTACGCACGAGCGACACGGCGGAGCGGCAGGCCCATCGCATACACCCTTGTGCCTAGGCAAGATGGCATTCCATTAACATGACAGAGAACACACAAGGCCACCAAGAGAACTCGCCCAAAAGGAGAAAGTAGACAATGCACACGCGAAAAGTACTTCTCGCATTTACTTGACTTGCCAAAAGACGCTACAGAATTCATCGTTTCCTTGCCCAAAAGATTGCGCACCGATTCTATCACAGTTGAGGCATGCATGTTCACCGAATCGGACTATTTCCAATAAAGTAAAATAATTCTCTCTCTGTCTCTGCCTCAAAATAAGTATAGTTTGAAATGGTGTCTTTAAATGCATTTTAATTCTATATACATACATCTCATGGACACTTATTTTAAGACCGAGTGAGTATTTAATCCAAGGACTTATCAAAGGTTTAGATCGGTCAGGTCTTCGTACTCAAGATATCATATGGCAGTGAAATGCTGGCTCTGTACCAGAATGCAAGATGTTTAAGTGTTTTCTAGACCATGCATGTGTCTTAACGTGTTTTAGTGTATAGATTCACGTGTATTTTACACTAAAATATATCTAGATACATGAAGCCTACAAAATGTTGTGCGAGTCGGATTGGTATTCTCTATCCCATCCCATGACATGTGGAACTTAGTCATCATATCGATCACACATTCGTCTTGGTTGTGTCAGTCTATCCATAACTTCAAATGACTAAGGACGTATCAAATATGCATAACCTTAATTAGTATAAGGTTCTACATTTGAGTGACCCACTCAAAGACAACTACCTTGAGCATACACAACGGACAACTTATTAACACACTAGTTCGGCGAAGAGGTGATAAAATACCGGTAATATGCATGGAAATATCAAGTATTTATAATCTGGAATAAAAACTACAACAAGGTAACATGTGGTAATCGAGGAACTCTCATACCATGAGAGTTATGGCTCTCTCCCACCCCACCCACCCTAACGGCGAGCTCCATACAGATCTCCGCCAAAAATGAAGATCCCACAAGATGGCCACATCTCATCCCTATGGGGATCCTCACTCCATCTTGTACCAGCTAGATTTCACCCTGAACATTCCCTCCCGGCTAAGGTTCGTGAACTTTTCTCTACGCTGGTGAACCCTATCTCTTCCTCGCCTGATTTCTTTCTTATGGTCTCCTTTGGTCGATGAAACGTCCGATTATCATGTTTGAATGTGAGAATTTCACTCGCGGCTTGTCTTGGTGGTGGGTATGATGCATTTGAAGTCATTCATCTCTTTGGAACGATATTCTGTTTCTCTGTGAGTTCAAAGGCTATTGGCTTTCTTATTCAACAAAAATGGTTCTATGCTTGCAAATATTTCAAAGTTTTTTTTTCCATCACTAGGTATCGGGTGCACAAAATTGGATTAATGAAGAACAAAAATGGTATTATGTATCAGAACATGAATGGTCCTTTGTCAGCAAGAAAAAGTATCAACGTAGAAATGTTCAGAAGCAAACTTTTAAATATCGTATTCGTCGGGTTGAGCTAGTGGTAAATCCTCCCAACAATGATCAACTTATTGCTAGTCCATCTGCTGGAATCTCAACGCCGGTGAATCCTCATTGGAGTTTCGTCGAAGTTACATGATCCACGCATGCCAGCCATGCATATAATTCTCGGATCATGATGCGTTCATTCACTCGGGCCGTTGATGATCAAGTCACACCAAATTCAAATTGCTCTTTTTATCTTATTCATCCCACTCATGAGGCCCAACATAATGGTGATCCTCCTGCGTTTCTTGTTAATGGGTCAGTCCAACTATAGAGAAGTCGGAATTTTATTATGTGGGAGCATATTTCTCAGGATTTATATCAATGAAATAAAAGTGAAAATACTTTATATTCAAAATGCCTTGTTGATAATGATACCCACATATATTGCATCAATAGAATCAGATGTCGTGCTACGACCATATTGCCGAACAATGTCTATCTAAGAGGAATTTTTCTATCGGATTAAAGTTGTTACCGAAGCTCAATATAATCTGGACCAAAATACCCCTAACGACACAACTTCCCATCCTTCTCGTCCTAGCACTGTTACGCTATCCCCAATCATTCCATGGAGAATTACCTACGACCCATACCCCCACCTTCCACATGCTCCCATCGTGTGAAACGAAGCTATGTTGTGGTCGGTGGAGAGTTGCTGGTGATCTGTGATAAATGGACCATTTAGGTGTTGGTGCCGCCACCTGAAGATTACGAGCACCCTGCTTCGGTAGCTCTCATATCTCAATTCCTTAAAGGTAAAGGATGAGGTGTTCGTTCTACCTCGAGTTGGGGCCAGGGCATTGCGTTGATCCGATTTGTCAGCACTGAGAGAGATGCTCCAATCGGACAGAGCCCACACTTTACGTTGAATAGGAGAGGTATGCTTCCATTAAAATGAAGGTACGAATCACAGAGATGTAATATTTACTCATGAATGTTGGTTAATGTTGGTGAGCTATCCTCTAGAGTGCTAGGAACTAGAGACAGTTATCCATATCGTGGCTCCTTGTGGTCGTTTTGTGGTCTGGAACAGAGTTGCATCCAACAAAACTAGAAATTTGGTTAAGATTAGGCCATACAATATTGACACATACCCATTGAATATTTTTGTATTCCATAATAGTAACGGTCTGGAAAATGGTGATTCCTGGACTTTCCCTACGTACAATCTCAGGCGCACATGCCGGTGATGAAGATCCAATGCCACCTGGTGATTTAAATCATCACCTCACGTTTCTTCTCTTTGATGATGCTTGGGTTGGGGGACATGGACATATATAAGATCCCGATGTTATGCATGGAGCCGATGTTGAGCAACAGAACAACCAGGCGCCATAGAAACAAGAAGATGACCCTCTCCAAGATGTGCCTCATCAACAGGTGCATGGTGATGTGCCATATCTAAACCAACCTATCGTCCCAACTTTTGATGATACATAGAATAATGTACCTGAAAAAACTTGTTAGCATGATCCTATCTATGTAATTCATAGTATTATTGCATCTTTGTAGTAGCTGCCCCTCATATCTTCCTAGGCTTTGTGGTGATCACAATGTGGGTGCTAGCTATAACAATGTGGCTGAGAACAATGAAAGTGGCAATGTAATGATGTTTTTTTTTGCAAATCAACATTGTTGATGAGGTTCAAGAAAATAACAACCATATCGTAGCTCCAGTTAGATCTGATGAAAGTGTTGTTGAAATTGAGCAAGCCAAAGTGGCAAAGGCAGAACAATGCTAATCTGATGAAGACTGTCAGAAGGAGCAACAAACTTGCTCTGCTGAATGGTGGTTTCAAAAATGATGATAGTGCTATTGTTGTTGGTTACAAGGCTCATAATGGTATGAATCAAAATGGAACTCATGAGGGAAGCTCTAATCTCATGAACAAGAACTTGGGACAAGTTCTTTATGACGCTTCTATGGATGAAAATGCCCCACCACCACCTCCTCTGCCATTAGAAACAGTTCAAGCAATTGGCACTCTATTCTGCAAGATGCCCCTACGGCAGTGTCTGCCAGTGAATTGCCCTATGAGAACTCAAATGATAGTATCTCAATATGTTATTATGAAGGTTGTAAGCATGCCTATCGGTAGGAGAATACTTCTATTTGTTTCTCTCGTTTGAACTATAAATTATCTATGGTTACTATGTGTGTGCTTCAAATATGTGCGATTCCTTAATGATTTCTCCGGCTCTGGCTGATTACAAATATTGGGCACAATTTCAATCTGATATGTTGCATAAATCAGTAATTACACTAAGTATTGTATACTTACTTCGTGTTGAAATGACCAAACATTATTATAATGAATAGAAACAGACAATTATGCGTTTAGACTAGAACTAAAGAGTAATCAACTCCCCACTTAGATGGGATGATTTGAGCAGGAGAATAGATGAGAGTAATTGTAATGTTATTTGCCTTCAAGAAACAAAGAGAGAGGAATGTGATGTTTCTTACATAAGAAAATCCGCCCATGAAAATGTAATAAGTTTTCCTATGTTCCTTCTATTGGAAATTCTGATGGTCTTCTTGTGATGTGGATTGGTGCTCAACTATTAGGAATAACTCTCCATCAACATTAATTTGATATTATTATTCAATTTACTTACAATATGAACAATGGCACTTGGGTACTCACTAATGTCTACGGTCCTACATCTAATGAAGGTAGAGACTTGTTTACCAATTGGAATATGGAACTTGACCCCTATATCTATGATGTTTGGATAATTCTTGGTGATTTCACCCTAATGAGGTTCCTAGAAAATAGGAACAGGCCTGGAGGATATACAAAGAATATGATCCTTTTGAACAGCATTATTCAACATCTAGAGTTGTTCATCTCATGAGTACAAGTTAATAATGAAAATCTACATTAGGACTTCAAAATAAGAGTTATTTTGAGTTTGATCATTTGTAAAGAATATTTTATGTTCGTGAAGCTTGTTGAGTTTGAATAATAGGATATGAAGTTTGATAATTCAAAATTTATGATCTTCTTTATTGTATTATGTCATTGGGTTTTATTATTAAGTCTTGAATATTTTGATTCAATTTGTTATTTAAGTTTGAGTAATACATGTGATGGCACGTTAAATAAATTGGAGATAAGTGTTTTAATTATTTATCGAGTTTTAAGATTTTATCCAAGTTAATTTATAAAGCTAAAAATTCATAAAGTCCTAGGTACTTGTGAATTTCAAAATTCACATAAAGGATGGTTGTTTTTCCCAACTGCGTAAATTCCATTGAATACTTAATATGATAAGTTGATCATATTGATGAAGTGGAATAGATGAAATAATTTAAGTCTCAGTGTTTCATAAAAATAAGTGGGAGTACTATGAATCAAAACATGAGATCAAATAAAATTGATTGAAAACGAAAGGACTTAATAAAATTGTAACATATTTACGGAAAAAAGTTTTCTTAGTCAAATTACTCATGATGAATTTTGAGACACTAAAAATTATCATGATAGTAAAAAATCTTTGTGAGACAGGTATTTAAGCAATGTTGTAATAAGATTGTCAAAATATCTTGGTGTGATGTGTGAAGCATGGAACTAAATAATTCTCAACCCACTAAGTAATATTATGTTGTTTGTAAATATTGGAGCATTTTCATTAATTAAGTTAGAGTTATTTTAATGAAAGTTCCAAGTAATCAATATTGCACAAGTATGATGGATAATTAATTAAGTGGTTTTTGTATAAAACCTATATGATTGTTGGTAGTAAATTTCCACTTTATTCCAAGTGTATAACATGTTGGATTAAGGAGAAAAATGTCTTATCAGGACAGTGAGGTGGAAATTATATTAAGTTAAGATTGTGTATCTTTGGTGTAAAGTCAGAATGAAAGGGGCAACATGAAAATATTTCCAATTCATTACCTTATCGAGGAATTTTTGTATAAGATATATATAGTTCAAACTTAATAATATAAAAGGTCATATGAGAAATTTGATGTAATATATACTTTGTGATGTAGTCATCACAATTTTGAGATAGTGACTATGAAATGCAAAACAAAACAAACAAGATAGTAATGCTCATAAATGAAATTGAATTGTAATAGCGATCTATAAAAAGGAGATGTTCATGTTAACTCCAAGATTTCATCTTGAGAGTAGTTGAATTGATATTAAATCACGGGAACATGAATATTGAAAGGAAAACACATATGAATATATAATATTAATAAAATTGGTCTTCATTAAAATTGTTTTGTGAACGACAAATAAATGATACCGATGAGTAGCAAAAGTGATGGCTAAGAGTAATTAATTTTAGATTATTATAAGTGTTAAATCAGTCGTGATAATGAAACAAGAATTTATTGTTTTTCATTATATAAACGAAGGGACTTAAAAGCCAGTGGGAGCTGGATATACTATTAATTCGGCTAGGCCTAATTCAAAGAAGAATACCTCTTGAAATGATTTAAAAGAGTTTTAAATGAATTGTCGTGAAGTGTCTTGCTAAATTTAGATCTACGAGATAGATTAAGGAGTTCAATAAACATGACTATGATGAGTGTGCTAAATGCGATTCTGAAAGAAATTCTAAATTTTCAGAACCATGAGACAAAGCTATATGTTTCAAACGTAAGCATGATGTGATATTATGCAATAAACATGACATTCTTATTCATTGGTGAGCAAAAGAGAAAGGTTTGAATTCAAGTCAAAAAAATTGAGACTTGACCAATCTTGTTTTCATGAATAGGCACATAAGAACCGGTAAATTTCTGATGTGCTAAATTGTTTAGCCAACCGATATCAAGGAGAAAAACTTAAGTAAAAGGTTTTCTCATAAAGACAGTTATTTTTTAAATTAAACTATAAATATTATGAAGAGATGTTTCTCACATAATTATTTACGGTGGTATTACAAAGTGTAAAACGACTCAGTAGATTTTGTAAAGCTTCAAATAATATTATAATATGTTACTCACATATATATCTCTGGTGAAATTACAAAATCAAATATTTAATGATTTCAATTCGATTACGATTCTTCAATTGATAATATTGTATATTGCATAATTATCAACATTAGTGTATTATGAGTGTACTCTACAATATTTTTAAGGATAGTCGCAACACAATGTGTGACATTGTTGACTACAAGTTCACTACAGGACTAGCTCTATACGCCAACGGCCTGACCCCGTCGGCGTATACACCTTCCCCGTCGGCGTAGGGGTAGGCCGACGGTGTCCTTCGGCTTATGCCCCATCGGTGTCTACCCCTGTCGGCGTAGTCTAGTGGTCATCGGCGTATAAAAACCGTCGGCGTAAACTGGGCTACGCCGACGGGGAACTCGTCAGCGTACAGGTAGCCCAATTTTTTTTTTAAATCTAATTTTTCTGCAAATTTTTCATTTCACTTGTTTAACCACTTAATCACACTAGAGACACATTGAGTGGCGGAGCTCACAAAGAAAATTGGACGGGCCAGGCTTAAAAAGTACACAAAGGATGGGCTATAAGTGCAATTTTGGTGGGTTGAGCTATGAATACCCAAAGTATATTGGCTTCTTTCCTGAGTTCCTGGGTGGGCCGTGGCCCAGGCCTGAGCTCCGCCACTGGACACATTTATCTTTATATCTAACCATTTTAAATTTTAATCTAAATTACTTGCTTCTACTAAGACTTCATGACCGGTCACCCATCCTTAGATTGCTCCAGCCCCAGCACGCTTAACTTCGTAGTTCCTTCCCTGTGAGATGCCTAGGAACAACGGATGTTTTGATGACAATAGTATCCAATCAATCCTGTTAACCATTGGATCATCATGTCACACTCTTTTATTTTGTGAATTCGAACAATTATTTAAATAAAAAATAACTAATAATAATAATCTTGAATTCAAATAATTTTGAATTTAAATAATAATTAACATTTTTTACTTTTCTATTTAAAATTAAATAATTCATATCTATAAATCAGTAAATCGAAATTTGACAAATAATATGTGCATATCGATTAGAAAAATGAAGAATTCAAATATGACATCCATATAATGTTTTTCATCATGTATAAAATTTTACTAAGTGAGATGTTTAGTGTATGAGCTATGGTCACCCAACCAAATTAGGTGTCGAAACTAGGGTTCGTGGAAAAAACATGCCAAACTTGGGCAACAAATTAGCAAACCATGTTGGAATGTGCCAAGATATGGCAAAGTAGAGCACAATTGTATTGCAAAAAAACATAGACCTAGGTTTGTAAAGTTGCAAACAAACAAAAAATTTCCTTTTCATTGAAAAAAATTCATTTTCGATTTTCACGGTGCAAAAAATGGGTTTTTTGTGTAGGACCAACCACAAATATGTTGCAAAACTTAGAAGCTACAATTTTTGAAAATAAAATACCATGTTATATGGACAAATAACCAATTTGTTTCCTATGGAAAGGTTTCCATCCACCTCTTTTGAAAAACTCAAATTTCTGCCGATTCAGCTTGAGACAGGTCAAATTTGACCTACATGTGCCTCATAGCTTGCTCATGATTTTGGAAAAAAATCATTGTTTAGCCACACGACTACCTATTTAATCAGATATACACCAAAAGTTTTCAAGATTTAACCCCTAGCTACGAACGGTCATGCCCGTCGTCTTGACTTTTCCATGAAACCGGCTTAGAATATTCCAGAAAATTAAAAAAAAAAACAAAATGATGCAAGACCTTCGCTTGGTGTCATTATATATGTACTAGTATCCACAAAAAATAATAAACTTGGAATACAGCAATTGAGTTGAAAATATGTTCACAAAAATGAGTTATCTCCTCCGAACATTCTAGGGTTTCGGGCCAAATGACGGGTGTTATGGCCAAATCCATGGCATAGTTTGTTTAAATGTGCCCATATTCCACCTAAACCTGCATCTTGGAAGCACGGACAATGTTGATGGAGGAAGTTTTCCTTTTCATGGAATAAAAAAACCATTTTCTATTTTCCGAGTGTCAAAAATGGATTTTTTGTGAAGAACCTACCACAAATATGTTGCAAACCTTGGGAGATGCATTTTTTGAAAAGACTAGACCATGTTATAGGCACAAATAACCAATTTTTTCCTGTGAAAAGGTTTCCATCCACATCTTTTGAAAAACACAAGTTTCTGCCGATTCAGTTGGAAACAAGTCAAATTTGAACTACACGTGCCTCGTGGTTTGCTCATGATTTTTGGAAAAAAATAATTTTTAGGTATACACCTACCTATTTCATTAGAGATACACCAAGAGTTTCTCAATATTCAACCCCTAGCTAATAACGGTCATGCCCACCATCTTGACTTTTCCCTGAAACCGGCTTAGAAAATTCCAGAAAATTCAAAAAAAAAATGATGCAAGACCTTCGTGTGGTGTCATTATATATGTCCTAGTATCCACCAAAAATAAAAAACATGTAATACGATAGTTGTGTTGAAAATGTGTTCACAAAAAGAAGCTATCTCCTCCGAACATTCTAGGGTTTCGAGCCAAATAACGGGTGTTATGGCCAAATCCATGGCATAGTTTGTTTAAATGTGCCCATATTGTACACAAACATGCATCTTGGAAGCATAGACAATGTTGACACGGGAAGTTTTCCTTTTCATTGAATAAATAAACCATTTTCCATTTTCGAGTGTCAAACATGGATTTTTTAGTGAAACCCCTACCACAAATATGTTGCAAAACTTGGGAGATGCATTTTTTGAAAATACTACACCATGTTAAATTCACAAATAACCAATTTGTTTCTTATGAAAAGGTTTCCATCCACTTCTTTTGAAAAACACAAGTTTCTGCCGATTTAGTTGGAAACGGGTCAAATTTAAACTATAGGTGCCTCATAGTTTGTGATGAGGACATCCCTATCTCTTCACCTATTGTTACACATGATGATATTCCTACAAAGAATGATGAAGTGAGGATTGGTCCCATGACAAGATCAAGGACTAAACTATAACAACAACAGGTGAACTCACTCCTACTTGAGTATAACATTTGTAATCATGAGAGCTTTATACTACCTAAATCCATGCATGTTTGTATTCTTAGGTTTGTTGATAACACAAGCATTAAGGAGGAATAACAAGGAGAGAAGATACACATGGATGGTGATGGACTTGAAGAGGAGAGGGATAACAAATGCTAGAAGGATGACAAGAAGAAATAACAAGAAATAACAATTGTTATGCATAGCAACAATTATTATTATGATGATGACAAGGGGATGGTGCCTCCACAAGGTCAAATGCACTTAGTAGAAATCCTAACAATGTTAGGTATGGTTTGTATACCATCTAGGTCGCACCCTATCATGTGGGGTCGGTTTGTATCCATTGTGAGTCGGTTTGGGTTTGTGTCCAACCCAAACCAAGAGTCCTAGTTGGAGTAGGCTTGGTGCTTGCGCAAGGGTACCTCTTTGTGGCCGCACCCCCTCTCTTAAATAGCTAGAAACCGAGCCATAGCTCTTTAGACTACGTTAAAACAAAAACCCTAGACTTCTAGATTGTATTGCTTGAAGCATTCATCTTGAATCATATACCTTTGAAAATCTGAGTGTATTCTGCTGTTCCACTCGGAATAAGGAGAAACAGGACCACTTGTAGTCGGTGGCTACTTGTGCAAGAGTGTGGAGTCTCGAATATCCAAAGGGGTTAAGTGTTGTTGCAATTGGTGACAGGGTTTAGCCAAAGGAGAGAGCGAGGTATCACATTGGTTATCAAGTTATCAAAGAGTTCACTGAGAAGATCGGGCTACCCCTTATCATCTTGGTGTCAGATTACTGGGTTTACTCGGTGAGCTGTATCTATCACTTTAGATTCGAGTTGTTTTATTACCTATCCAGAAAAAGCCACAAAAAAATAGTATTAGTGTTTTCCATAGCCTTAGATAATTACTAGTTTTTAATTTCTAGTGTTGTTTTGTGTTTTGATTTTGTGTTCCTTTTCTTCTTTTGAGTCATTAGGTTTCGGTTAGGGTTAGGGTTCTTAGTTGTTCTTCAATTTCGAGTTGAGTCTATATCCAAAAATCCAAAAAAAATTAGCTATCCGCAACCTCCCTTGTGTTCCCAATCCGATTGGTACTTGTTTCCTCTCGGGTATTGGTTCCTAGTGCTACCCGAACTCGAGTTCTGCCGCCGCGCAAAAACAACCCAATTCGCTGCCGCGGTACACCTCCTAGCCGGACTCGGATTGCCACCAGTGCGCGCTTACAAAACCACCAAAAATCCCCGCAGCACCCTTACCAATTGGCTCGCCCGCAACTCACCCGCAGATCGCAGTCGCGCAGCACAATGCCGCCCCAATTTCCTCTGTCGCGAGCTCGTTTTTGCATTGTTTCGCTGCCGCCGCTGCCGTGGGCGTGTTTTTCTGCCGTGAGTCCTTCTACGGCAGGATTTTGCGCAGTTTTCTGCCGCCGTACTCTGTCGTGAGTCCAAAACCATTTGTTTCGCTGCCGTGGTGTATTTTTCCTGCCGTGAGTCGTCTAGTTAGCTATAGTTTATTTTCCTTTAGGTTTTTTCTTACATTTTGTTTAGGGTTTCAAGTCCAATCTTTGTGAACCTTAGACACAGCCTATCTATAGCAATAAACTAGGTACCTTGCCCACAAGACTAGCTATTTTCTTGCTCTTTTTCAGGTTGCTCACTATCATATTGTGTCACATTGATCTAGCTTGTATTTTCCGTTGCTCCTTTAGTTATTTTTCGGCCATAAAAGTATAAAAAAAGGAGAAAAACAGAAAATAGAAAAAGAGAAAAACAGAAAAAGCAAAAAGAAAGGCCATTGAGATACATTGCTATTACTACCATTTGGAGTTGTTTTCATTGCTACCATTGACACTACACTTTGAGCAATCTTGTGCCTGATTATCATTGAGCTTGGCTAGTGTCTTTCTAGAGCATTGCAAAAATTCCTACATATATTTGCATTGCCACATTTGTCTCCAATTTTGGTGTGTGTTTCCTAGGTGTTATTTTTGCATCATTCACAAACAACAATAGGACTTGTTAATTGGTGATTGTTAGGTATCCATACCAAGCCCCACCATATAACCTGTTTTACCTTTGTGAGAGCAAAAACCCCTGGGTATTCTATTCTTCACACCAAGTCACATTAGTTGCTATTACTTGTGGTAAGATTTTCTATTCACTTTGGAGCAGTAAGGATCACCTCTTTTGCTGGTTTTGAGTGAGTTGAGAGAGAGCACCACAACCCATAGCAATTTGTTTATTTCACTAACCTATTAATCATGGTTGCTCCTAGTGATGTTTCTACACAGGCTAAGAAGAATCATGGTGATGAACAAGTGCAGTGGACAGATTTGGAGGAGATGCATGAACAATTGAACTCCACTATTGCTTCTAAACATGCTGAATTAAATACTCTCATTGACAAGCATGGAGTGGACATGGATACACATGTTCAGAATTTGGGACTTCAAATTGGACAAGGTACTGATACATCTGCTGGTACACAAGAGCAAGTTAACAGAATGCAAGCTTCTCTTGATACATTGACTACTAGAATTGGTGCCTTGGCTACTTTATTGGATCAAAGACTTCCTGCCCGAGAGGATGGTGGGAGTGCTTTTGGTGATGCTGATGAGGAGGAGGAGGAGGCTAATTTTGTTCTTCCTAACCGTGGAGGTGGTAGAGCTAATCATGGTGCTGGCCGTGATTTCAAGCAAGGAGGGTTCCCGTCCATGAACCAAACCGTGAGGATGATGGTCTTGGTAAACACAAATTTATGTTACCCACCCTCAATTTTGATACTGATGATTTTGAAGAGTATCTCATGTGGGAGCTCAAGATGGAAAAATTATGGAGGATGCATGAGTATAATGAGGAGAGAAAAATAAAGCTTTCTTCTTCAAGTTTTGATGGCTATGCTTTGCTATGGTGGGATAATATTACAAGGACAAGGGCAAGAAATAGAGAACCTGATATTCTTACTTGGAGGGAGATGAAGCAAATTATGAGAGATAGATTTGTGCCCAAAAATTATTTGAGGTCTTTATATGACAAGTTGCAACAATTGAAGCAAGGTACAAAATCAGTGGATGCTTATTATAGAGAGATGGAGTTGATATTGCAAAGAGCTAGAGTGAGAGAAGATGTTGAGCACACTATGCAAAGGTTTCGTTCAGGTTTGCAATTCAAAATTAAGAGCATTGTGAGGCATACACAATATAATGATATGAATGAATTGTTGCACCAAGCAAGGGAGACTGAGAAGCAATTGGCCTAGGAGGCTCTTATGGCTCCAAGGAGACCTTTCACTAATAGGTCTTCCTTTTCTTCACCACCATTGCCACAACCTACCCCTAGCCGTGGGGTATCCACTACAAAAAAATGAAGGTACTACCTCTATGTCTAAGAGGCAAGCACAACCAGCAGGTAGTGCAAGTGGATCCACTTCTTCTACAGCTCGAAATAGGGACATGAGCTGCCATACATGTGGAGGTAAAGGTCACTTTAAGAAGGATTGCCCAAACAAGAAAATTATGCTCCTCAATGCTAATGATGAATATGAGACTGGAGATGATGCTGATCCTACTCAAGAGGATGATTATAATGATGATGATGGACATCTTGATGCATATCCTTCCACATATCCTACTTTTGTTTGCACACCAAGAACATTGAGTATTCTTCCAAGTCCTGAAAGTCAAAGATGCAACTTATTTCAAACAAGAGCAATTGTTGGTCCCCAATTGGCTTGCAAGGTTATTATTGATGGTGGTAGTTGCAGAAATTTGGCAAGCAAAGATTTGTGTGCAAAATTGAAGTTGAGATATATTACACACCCTCATCCTTATCATATACAATGGCTTAGTGATAAAGGAGAGATGAAGGTTACCCACATGGTGAGAGTTGAATTCCAAATTGGGCCTTATAAAGACACCATTGAGTGTGATGTGGTGCCCATGTCAGTTTGTCACATGTTACTTGGGAGGCCTTGGCAATTTGATAGGAGTGTGATAAATGATGGGAGAGCAAATACCTATCAACTCAAGTGGAAGGAGAAGGATATATTGTTGAGACCTATGACACCACAACAAATTGTAAATGAATCTAGACAAAAAATTGCTGAGAATGTTGAAAAGAGTGAGAGTGAAAATAAGAGTGTTGTGAGTGAAAATAGGACATCCAATTCGAGTGGTAAAAATAAAAGTGAGGGAGTGAACTTATTATGCATGTTAGCCACCAGAGAGGACTTGAGAGAATTTAGGGAGGATCCTACTATGCTTCCTATAGTGCTTATGCACAAGGGAGAAATTTTAGTTTCTAATGACATGACCCCTATTCCTCTTGGTGTTTCTAATGTTTTGCAGGATTTTGAGGATGTTTTTCCAGAAGAGGTGCCCTCGGGTTTGCCACCGTTGAGGGGTATTGAGCACCAAATTGATTTGATTCCTCGATCTTCATTGCCAAACCGAGCTCCCTATAGGACTAATCCCCAAGAAACAAAAGAGATTCATAAACAAGTGCAAGAGCTTCTTGACAAAGGTTACATTCGAATAATCCTTTCTCCTTGTGTTGTTCCTGTTATTTTAGTGCCTAAGAAAGATGGTACATGGCGCATGTGTGTAGATTGTAGAGCAATTAAAAATATCACTATTCGTTATCGTCATCCTATACCACGTTTGGAAGACATGTTAGATGAATTAAGTGGTAGTGCTATTTTCTCTAAAATTGATTTGCGTAGTGGTTATCATCAAATTAGGATGAAAGAGGGGGATGAGTGGAAAACAGCTTTTAAGACAAAATTTGGTTTATATGAGTGGTTAGTTATGCCTTTTGGATTGACTAATGCACCTAGTACTTTCATGAGATTAATGAACCATGTTTTGAGAAATTTTATTGGTAAATTTGTGGTGGTCTATTTTGATGATATTCTTATTTATAGCCACAATGAACATGAGCATATTGATCATATTAGACAAGTCTTGCATGTGCTAAGAGAACATAAATTGTATGGAAATTTAGAGAAGTGCACTTTTCGCAAAGATAAGGTCATATTTCTTGGTTATGTTGTTTCTAAACATGGGATTGAAGTAGATGAATCAAAAATTGAAGCTATTAAAAATTGGCCTAT
Organism: Alopecurus myosuroides; assembly: GCA_028641055.1. Classification (NCBI taxonomy): domain Eukaryota; kingdom Viridiplantae; phylum Streptophyta; class Magnoliopsida; order Poales; family Poaceae; genus Alopecurus; species Alopecurus myosuroides. Next base: position 111,874,132 of record CM054063.1, on the reverse strand, counting down.
TCCTAGTAATGTGAGTCAAGTAAGAAGTTTTAATGGATTAGCTGGTTTTTATAGAAGATTTGTCAAAGATTTTAGTACACTTGCTGCACCTTTGAATGAACTCACTAAAAAGCGTGTAGAATTTGTGTGGGGAGTTGAACAAGATATTGCTTTTGATGTTATTAAAGAGAAATTGGTTTCGGCCCCTTTGTTAATGCTTCCTAATTTTGACAAACAATTTGAGATTGAGTGTGATGCTAGTGGCATAGGTATTGGAGGAGTATTAATTCAAGAAAAGAACCCTATTGCCTATTTTTCTGAAAAACTACATGGTGCACAATTGAATTATTCTGTTTATGATAAGGAACTATATGCACTTGTGAGAGTTTTAGAGGTGTGGAAAAATTACTTATGGCCTAAAGAATTTATTATACATAGTGATCATGAATCATTGAAATTCTTAAAGTGCCAATCAAATTTGAACAAAAGACATGCTAAATGGGTTGAATTTATTGAGTCTTTTCCATACATAATAAAACATAAAAAGGGATTGGACAATGTAGTTGCTGATGCTTTATCAAGAAAGATCATGATACTCTCCAATTTAGAGATAAAGGTTTTGGGTTTGGAGGGTATTAGAGAGCTATATGCTAATGATAATGAATTTGCTATGCCATTTAATAAATGTACTAATGTTAAGGCATGGGATAAATTTCATATACATGATGGATACTTGTTTAGAGCTAACAAATTATGTATTCCCGAGTGTTCTTTGCGTTTATTCTTATTACAGTAATCTCATAGTGGAGGATTAATGGGACACTTTGGACGAGAGAAGACATTGCTTATGTTGGCTGAGAATTTTTATTGGGCACATATGAGAAGAGATGTGTATAGATTAGTGCAAAGATGCATTACTTGCTATAAGGCAAAATCCAAGTTGAAGCCCCACGGATTGTACACACCATTGCCATCACCTAGTACACCATGGGAGGATATTAGTATGGATTTCGTTTTGGGCTTGCCAAAGACAAAAAGAGGACATGATTCTATCTTTGTGGTTGTGGACAGATTTTCCAAGATGGCACACTTCATTGCTTGCCACAAGAGTGATGATGCTTCTCACATTTCAAATTTATTCTTTAGAGAAATTGTGAGATTACATGGAGTGCCAAGAACTATTGTTTCAGATAGAGATGTCAAGTTCATGAGCTACTTTTGGAAGACACTATGGGGGAAGCTTGGAACTAAATTGTTATTTTCCACTACTTGCCACCCCCAAACTGATGGGCAAACTGAAGTGGTGAATAGGACATTGTCCACATTGTTGAGAAGCATGATCAAGAAAAATTTGAAGGAGTGGGAAGAGTGCTTGCCACATGTGGAATTTGCATATAATAGGGCTGTGCATTCAACCACTAACTTTTGTCCCTTTGAGGTGGTTTATGGATTTCGGCCTACTACACCACTTGATTTGTTACCACTTCCTATTCAAGAGAGAATTAATATGGATGCATCCAAAAGGGCTGATTTTGTGAAGAAGATACATGAGAAAACAATGGATGCTATAGAGAAGAAAGGGAAGTATGTGGCTCAAAAGAGAAATCAAAAGAGAAAGGAAGTTATTTTTCAACAGGGAGATTTGGTGTGGGTACACTTTCGAAAGGATAGGTTCCCTAAGCTAAGGAAATCAAAATTATTGCCAAGAGGCGCTGGTCCTTACAAAGTGATTGCAAAAATAAATGACAATGCTTACAAGATAGATATTCCAATTGATGAGTTTGGAGTGAGTAATTCCTTCAATGTTTTTGATTTGACACGATATCATGGAGACAACCTTGATGTGGACATCAAGGCTTTTCAAGGGGGGGAGGTTGATGAGGACATCCCTAGCTCTTCACCTATTGTTACACATGATGATATTCCTACAAAGAATGATGAAGTGAGGATTGGTCCCATGACAACATCAAGGACTAAACTATTAAAACAACAGGTGAATTCACTCCTACTTGAGTATAACATTTGTAATCATGAGAGCTTTATACTACCTAAATCCATGCATGTTTGTATTCTTAGGTTTGTTGATAACACAAGCATTAAGGAGGAAGAACAAGGAGAGAAGATACACATGGATGGTGATGGACTTGAAGAGGAGAGGGATAACAAATGCTAGAAGGATGACAAGAAGAAATAACAATTGTTATGCATAGCAACAATTGTTATTATGATGATGACAAGGGGATGGTGCCTCCACAAGGTCAAATGCACTTAGTAGAAATCCTAACAATGTTAGGTATGGTTTGTATACCATCTAGGCCGCACCCTATCATGTGGGGTCGGTTTGTATCCATTGTGAGTCGGTTTGGGTTTGTGTCCAACCCAAACCAAGAGTCCTAGTTGGAGTAGGCTTGGTACTTGCGCAAGGGTACCTCTTTGTGGCCGCACCTCCTCTCTTAAATAGCTAGAAACCGAGCCATAGCTCTTTAGACTATGTTAAAACAAAAACCCTAGACTTCTAGATTGTATTGCTTGAAGGATTCATCTTGAATCATATACCTTTGCAAATCTGCGTGTATTCTGCAGTTCCACTGGGAATAAGGAGAAACAGGACCACTTGTAGTCGGTGGCTACTTGTGCAAGAGTGTGGAGTCTCGAATATCCAAAGGGGTTAGGTGATGTTGCAATTGGTGACAGGGTTTAGCCAAAGGAGAGAGCGAGGTATCACATTGGTTATCAAGTTATCAAAGAGTTCACTGATAAGATCGGGCTACCCCTTATCAGTTTGCTCATGATTTTTTGGCAAAAAAATCATTTTTTAGGTACACAAATACCTATTTCATCATAGATACACAAAGAGTTTCTCAATATTCAACCTCTATATACGAACGGCCATGCCCGCCGTCTTGGCTTCTCCTTGAAAACGGCTTAGAAAGTTCCATAAAATTCAAAAATAAAACTAAAATGATGCAAGACCTTCATGTGGTGTCATTATATATGTCCTAGTATCCACAAAAAATAATAAACTTGGAATACAATAGTTGTGTTGAAAATGTGTTCACAAAATTGAGCTATCTCCTCCGAACATTCTAGGGTTTCGGGCCAAATGACGGGTGTTATGGCCAAATCCATCGCCCATATTCCACACAAACATGCATCTTGAAATCACGTACAATGTTGATGGAGGAATGTTTCCATTTCATTGAATAAAAAAACATTTTCCATTTTTCGTGTGTCAAAAATGGTTTTTTTTGTGAAGGACCAACCACAATTATGTTGCAAAACTTGGGAGATGTAATTTTTTTAAAATAATATACCATGTTATATGCACAAATAACCATTTTGTTTCCTATGAAAAGGTTTCCATCCACCTCTTTTGAAAAACACAAGTTTCTGCTCATTCAGCTGGAAATGGGTTAAATTTGAACTACAGGTGCCTCGTAGTTTGCTCTTGATTTTTTAGCAAAAATCATTTTTAGGTACATAACTACCTATTTAATCATATATACACCAAGAGTTTATCAATATTCAACCCCTAGCTACGAACGGTCGTGCCCGCCGTCTTGACTTTTCCCTGAAACCGGCTTAAAAATTTCCAGAAATTCAAAAAAAAACCCAAAATGATGCAATACCTTCGCGTGGTGTCATTATATATGTCCTAGTATCCACCAAAAATAATAAACTTGGAATACGACATTTGTGGTGAAAATGTGTGCACAAAAATGAGCTATCTCCTTCCAACGTTCTAGGGTTTCGAGCCAAATAACGTGTGTTCTGGCCAAATCCATGGCACGGTTTGGTTAAATATGCCCATATTCCATATAAACATGCATCTTGGAAGCACAAACAATGTTGACGGAGTAAGTTTTCCTTTTCAATGAATAAAAAAATCATTTTTCATTTTCCGAGTGTCAAAATAATTTTTTTTGTGAAGGACCAACCACAAATATGTTGCAAAACTTAATAGATACAATTTAAAAAAATATTATATCATGTTATATGCACAAATAACAATTTGTTTCCTATGAAAAAGTTTCCATCCACCTCTTTTGAAAAACATAAGTTTCTGTCGAAATAGTTGGAAACGGGTCAAATTTGAACTACAGGTGTCTCGTAGTTTGCTCATGATTTTTGGAAAAATCCAGTTTTAGGTACAAAACTACCTATTTCATCATAGATACACCAAGATTTTATCAATATTCAACCCCTAGCTATGAACGGTCATGCCCCGGAACCCTTTCCGACGAAACCGTTGACCCTTTATTGTTAATTCCATTATTACTCATGATTTTGTTTTCAAGAAAGTAGGTTGAACAATATGCATGATAATTTATATATGTTTCTCCTTTTCTAAATGAGCTAAGGAACATCAAAATCCAAATTCAGATGCAAAAGTTATGCTCAAAATGGTGAATAGCTCAAAAAACATAGGCCGACGGCTTGCCGTCGGCGTAGTCCAAAAAAACCATATGTATAGGCCGGCGACATTGCCGTCGGCGTAGGTATTTTTTAGCATTTTAGATTAGCATCTCTTGATCTACGCCGACGGCCGTGACCTTTCCCCATCGGCGTAGTTTTTTCCCGTCGGCATATTTCGGCTCTCCCGTAGTGGTTATTGGATAAAAGTCAATCGACTTGGTGTGGTTTCAAAAGATGGTATGCCAATTTATTTGGAGACGATTGAATTATTAATGCTACTAAGGAACCATATTCACACAATTCCGAATCCTAATAAATACAATAAAAATTTATCACAAGTTGATTGGATCAAAAGGTGAAAGATAATGATCTAAGGAACCACATGCAAAATATGAGTAACATCGGAGTTCCATAGGTGTTATGACATGATACCAATTACACTGATATTGACTCTAGAGCAAGTGGGAGACTTTTGAAGATATGCCCTAGAGACAATAATATTCAGCTATTATTCTATCTCCAAATTCATTATTAAGTTTATATCATTATTCTCTAACCGCTATAGTACTTGTATAGTGAGTTTTCAAAAGAAAATCTTCGTGCAGGTGTGAAGATATAAACAAACAAGATTTCCTAATCTTGTCTCTACGATTAGCTTAGTTGTTGTGAGATGATCATGTTTTCCTGATCATGGGTTGTGATAAGTCTAGCAAACATAAGAGTTTATTGTGTACCAATAGTACTGAACTGGTCCAAGTATATGATCTTGCTAAGAGACTGACAATTGTAATGTATTTAGCAAAGTAAATATAGAGTTTTCATTGACTAAGATTCCTATACTATAAGAATATCTAGTGACCGCATGATCAAAAATTATGCATTGGATGTCTTAAAAAAGTATACCGTAAGAGGAGGTTATAACGTTGACATCTGTGTATAACCTAGAGCGTGTAATGGAACTGAGATCGTTCAAGAATAGTACTTAACTCCTCCAGATGATGGAGAGCTACATCCTCTGGGACCTCTCAGTATCACAGATGTCAGGCTATCGTCTGGCCAGCCACAGTGCGATCCATCACAAGGACATCGGGCATATGAATGAGAAAAGGAGAATATTATCGGTTCGGGTTTTATATTTGTTATGATCAAAGAGTTTGATCATACTATATCATATTGTATCACCTCATAGTATTGCTGGCATTGTGAATTTAAGTGAATAAGTTCAATCAGTAATCGTTCTTCACGGACACACAGGATCCATCGTGGGTGTTCATGGATCCAATGTTGATTATTGTTTGGTAAGTTGTCAAACATGTCTGTGTGTTACCGAAATTTTACGGGACACACAGATAAGATGTGTCAACCTTTTATTGAGAGTGATTTAGTATTATAAGTGGTTTTGATGAAGTTCAGTGTCGTTCCGATGTCACAAGAACAATTTTGGAGTCATTCGGAGGTGTTCTAGTGAAGTTACTATGAGAGACAAATAATGTCGGGGAAGACAGAATTATTTCGGAGAGATTACGGAGGACATGAGATCTCCTGGGGTGTTATAAATATGTTTCTGACATCATTATAGAAGGTCGATAGTTTATCTATAGGTTTTATAGGGTTCTAGAAGTGTTTCATAGAAAAACCCCAAAAGGGGGAGGGGAGTGCTGGAGGGGCAGAATTGCCCCCAAGGTGGCACCCATTATTGGGGAGCTGGCATGTGGGCCCAAGGGCCACACATGAGGCACAACAGCTCGCCTAGGATTATTCCTTATTTGGTTGAAGAGAGAAAATGAAAAAAACAATGGAAAAGGAAAAGGAAAGGTGGGAGGGAATTGAACTCCCAAAGGGAGTCCAATCCAAGTTTCCTTAAAAGGGGGGATGCGGCCAAGGCTTGGCTTCCCCAAACTGACCTCCCCCTATAGAAGGTTCTTCCTAGCTGCCCACTATATAAACTCACCCCACTCCTCCATTGAGGAAACCAATTAGCCTTCATGCATATTCTATCTCTCTCTAGTAGAATTAGAGTCTCTTCTAATTGGGTTTTCGAGGTTTCCTCTCCCAATTAGAGTGTGATCTAATCTCTAATTCCTTCCCATTTGTTGCGAATGCCACTCTCATATATCGCTAATCATGTTGATTAGATCTATCACTATAACTACGCCAAAATATTGTTCTCCCTTTGTTAGCGTCGATACCTCGACGACGGAGTGTTGATGGGTTGACGCAAGTGGATGCGTGGATACTAGAAGAGGGATTACACGTGTGATCCTTGACGAGGGAAGCTTAGCTACATCCTTGCAATTAGGCCTAGCTATGAGGATTTACGATTATTTAGAATATACTACGACTACACAGTTCCGCTGCTAGTAATCGTAAGTGCTCGATCAACGCATGTATCGGCATGCATTGTTATCTTCATATCTGAGCTTGGCGGTTACGTTGGATGTAAAATTTTAAATTATGCAAAATACGCCAGTACTAGGCACGCCAAACTTTCATAGGATTCAAGCTCTGTCGGTTTGCGAAACTCGACGACATGGTGCTAAGGGGTCTCGGTGTCGACCGCTCACGTGTAGGTGATCGAGCACCATGTTGGGGTCAATATGGATGGCCTAGTGAGGGTTTTTGCTTCGTTCTACAATCTGGAGATGGGTTGGCGGTTGATGCAGGGTCCTATTTTGGAGGGTGCTCGCATGAGGGGCTCTTTTAGAGTTTTGGATATTCATAGCAAATCCAAGCACCCCCCCCCCCCACACACACACACACCAAAAAAGCGGACATTTTTGTTTGTTTTGGTCTGCGGGTCGCGATTTGGGGAAACAATCCAACCCAAAAGGCGCCCCCTAACAAACCGAATGGGGAAAACCCGATTTTTCCCAAATGTGGCCCAAGTTTGGTCCATGTTTGGCGCGGTCCACGGACATGAATTTTCCCTCCCTGGCCTGCCCATTGGAGGCAATATGTCCTCCATCCACCCCAGTCGACGCGCCAGCGCCGCTTCCCGCGTCGTAGATTCTCCGTCCCTACATCACCAGTCGTAGATTCTCCGTCCCCACATACTCCGCCTTCCCAGCCGTCTTCCGGCCCTTTGTAGACATCCTCTCCAACGCAGTTGGCGGCCACGACAAAGCTCGACTGTGCGACCATCCTCGGCGATCTCTCTCGCCTTTGCCCGCGCTTACACCACTTACCACGTCCACTCCGATGTAGTGAGGTTTTGCAGCACCTGTCTGGCCTTGCTCATCGAGCCAGCACAGCTGAAAAAGGGCGGCAACGTTTCGCCCTTGCCGACGCAACATGCTGCCTGCCACCTGTTCGGCCATTTACCAAGATTAAGAAAGGTATAGCAAATACCTTCGTTTCGTTGCAACAGACATTTTCTTATCCCTTTTTAATCATGGTTTGTAATTTTTTTTTGTAGATGGATGGTTCCGACCTCTTCTTTTCCAACCATTTCATCGATACTTCTTATGATTCCTCGGACGATGAATTATCAAGGCTCGATGCGGGGTCATGCTGCGCCACTGGACCGGGAAATAGAAGGGGGCAATGAGCAACTATGGAAATATTATTTCCATCCCTACAATCGAACATATCGTGCAAATATTTTTCGCCGTCGGTTTCGTATGTTAAGGCCTTTGTTCGTGCATATTCTTGATGGCTTCAAGGATTATGACGATTACTTCGATTGCAAGACCGATGCCGCTAGTAATCTTGGCTTCTCTTCCTACCAGAAATGCACGGCAGCTATTCGGATTCTTGCATATGGTGTAGCAGGAGCTCTCGTCGATGAGTAGTTGCACATGAGTGCCGCCACTTGCATTGAGTCAATTCTCAGGTTCTGGAAAGCAATGGTTAGAGTCTTTGGCAAAGAGTACTTGAGAAAGCGAACTATTGAAGATAGTCAACGTTTAGTGTTGATCAACGAAGCAAGAAGCTTCCCTAGGTTGCTTGCCAGTATAGATTGCGTGCATTATGAGTGGAAGAACTGTCCCTTTGCTTAGTAGGGGCAATACAAGGGGCACTACCAAAAGTGTACAATTATTCTTGAAGCCATGGAGTCTCAAAATCTCTGGATTTCGCATTCATTCTTCGACATGGCAAGTACTCAAAATGACATCAATGTGCTTCAACGCTCTCCTGGTGTTTCATAGGCTTTTCGAGGGCAATTCTCCATAGGTCAGCTATCATGTGAATGGTCACCCATACACCAAGGGGTACTATCTTGCTGACGACATCTAACCTCCATGGCCTACATTTCTGAAGACAATCCGTGAGCCTGCAAAAGAGAAGGAGCGCAGGTTTGCTTAACAACAAGAAGCATGTAGAAAGGATGTGGAACGAGCATTTGGTGTGCTCTGGTCTTGTTGGCCTATTGTTCGGTACCCTGCTAGATCATGGGACAACAAGACGTTGTGCGATGTCATGATTACCTGTGTGATCATGCACACCATGATGGTGAGAACGTTGTGAGAACGAGCGTGACGCCGGGCTCTTGGACCAAGGGTTGGAATTTCAACGTGAATTGGTAGCGACATTGCCTGAATAATCAACTTTTCAGAGTACACGCATGTGCAGCCTGAGATCTGTGATCAAGGAACCCACCACGCTTTACAGGATGATTTGGTTGAGCATGTCGGAGATTTTTTAGAAATCGGTAGCATTTTAATCTGTATTTTATTTCATTTTATTACACAAACTACGTCGAACTACGTTGTTTATCTAATTTTAAACTATTTAAATTGTATCGTAATAATTTAGTTATATTATTGAGTTATTGATTTGTAAAAGAAGAGAAAGTAGAAAAAATACAAAATTCTCAACTGTCTGAGGAAGGAGGCGTCATGATGGACACATCTTAAACTTGTTGTCCCGCACAAATTCAGTCCACTGGCCTCCCCAAATGGAGAGAAACGGATAGAAATGGGTCCAGTTTTTTTATAAAGGGAGATTTTATTACTTAACGTAAGTATTACACCCAGCCTCTGCATATCGAAGATGCACACAACAGAAAATATCAAAACACAACAATTAAGGAGAATTACAGAAGAAAGTAAAAACGCCTAAGGTGCTGGGGGTCCAATCCGCAAATTGTGCTGCCACCCATGCTGGGATAAAAAATTCCCTCGCCGTATCCTCCAATCTGGTACACACCTCCAAGAAAAGATCCCGGTGCTCCATACGCTGCAGCGGTACCTAAGTGTGGAGGATAGCTATAGTCCTAAAGATAATCTGCATGAGAGAACCATTTTTATCATTAAAAACCTTGTTATTTCTACACAGCCACAACGACCAAATCACGGCAAGCGCTGCCACCCTAATAAGTGTTTTAAACCTTTTATCAACACCGTTAAGCCAGCTCCCAAAAATGTTTGCAATACTTGACGGTGGATATAAGGTAGAACCTATCTGAATGATCGTCAATATAAAATTAGCAACTGTACAATCGAAAAACAAGTGTTTTATTGTCTTGTATTTGTGACAGAACACGCACTGTGTACTCCCATGCCAGTTGTGTTTTGCAAGGTTATCTTTAGTTAATATTACAAAACAATGAAGATACCATGCAAAAACCTTAGTTTTTAGAGGTATCTTCATCTTCCATTTTTTTTTTATTGTCCATTGGCATATTCGGTTGTATTAGTGCCTCATACATCGAGCCAACCGTAAATTTACCATTTGAGTGTAAATTCCAACGGAACTCATCCACACCCTCTGTCAGTTTAACTACCATCAATCGATGAAGTAGTTCATTCCAAGCTAACAGGCGGGGACCAACTAGGTCTCTCCTGAACATCACATTTGGTGGGTAGGTTTCCAGCACCTTAGCGATAGTATCACTTTTGTGTCGCCCAAGCACAATGATGTATAAAGCTGGATATTGTTCCCGGGGTGTGTTATTACCTAACCACTTATCCTCCCAGAACCTTATCTCTAAACCAGTTTTAATGGGGAAGGATCCTAATGGGAATAAGTATTTCTTCATCGCCATTAGACCAGCCCAAAAGTGTGAGTCCCCTCATTTCCATGAAACCTAGGAAAGCGCTTTTGAGCCTATATACTTCCTGAGAATAGTTTGCCAAATCCCATCTTCAGTAAGCAGCTTAAACAACCACTTACCGAGGAGAGCTCTATTCTTGACCTTAAGGTCATGAATCCCCAGCCCACCATGGTCTTTAGGACGACATATTACATCCCATTTGGCCAATCGATACCTTTTTTTCTCACCATCCCCTTGCCAAAAAAAATTTGATCGAACATAATCTAGTCGGTGCAAGACCCCTTTTGATAGTTGGAAGGAGGAAATCATATACAATACCATATTACCTAGGACTGAATTTATGAGAACCAACCGCTCACCCAAGGATAGTAATTGCCCTTTCCAACTGCTCAACCTTGCTTGAAGTCTTTCCTCAACATGGTTCTATTGGGCAATCGTCAGCCTCCTGAAATGAATCGGTATGCCCAGATAACTAATAGGAAACTGACCCTGACCACATGTGAAAAGCTCGGCGTATTGGTCAATGCGCACCCTGGTTTCTAGGGGATACTCATCGGGCCGAACTGGATAGCAGATGCTTGGATTATGGGGCATAACTGCTCCCACGTCCCAGCTTCCTGGTAGGCCTGCGCTTATGCGCGACAACACAAGCCCTGCTATTCCATCGTCGATGTAAACTATCCACTAGAGACCATAGGCACTACTGTCGACGTACTTCATATCAATCACGCAGGGTACGTCCACAGCGTTAAAACGGAATGATACCACAGAATGTCTCTAAGACACAAAAGATTGAAATAAGGTTGCAAATAGCCTTCACTAAGGCAGAGATAGCAAATACAATCATCCAAAGGACACATGTCCCAACATAGCATTCATTACATCAGCGGAAGCAAACAAGGTGTCTGAGTACAGACAAAACCAACAGGCTTAAGAAGCCGGGGAAAATAAAAAAGACGAAGCCCATCCACGTAGTCGTCGGATCCTGCCCGGGTCCGCTATCTACTCGTCAACAGCGTCGTCGTACTCCACGTATTAGCCTCCATGGGAATCCTCGGAATCGTCGTCTGCATAAACCACAGCCCCAAAGGGGTCAGTACAACAACGTACTGGCAAGCAAGACTCACAGTTCACCAAAGTGTAACCCGTCAACACCAAGCACAGATGCCTTGGGTTCAACGGAAGAAAGGGGTTATAAAAGATGCTGCAACTGGCTGCGCTAACCAACTACAGAAACACTACCACTTCCAGCTAACAGAAAGGAGATAAGATAGCGTAACGTAACCAACTGAAAGTAAATCCAAACAAACCCATCCTGGATCTCGCCCCTTATCCAAAGAAGCAATCCGAGGATAACTCACACAGTTGGATTAGTGAATAATGGATCAAGTTGTTGTGTCATAAGTCTATTACTAGTCAAGTTAACATTAGTTAGGTGTAAGTTGTCTGAGTACTTGTTAGCCAGTACTTTCACCAAGTCGTCACATAACCGCGGACAACACGGCTTCTCGAGAAGATTTATCCCTGCAGGGTGTGCTCCAGTACCCGTACACACTCAAGCCACCAACTAAAACTCAGGTGGACTCGACACGACTCGAACCATCTCTACAACCTGTCCTAGGAGCCACGGAGCTATAAGGTCCCGGCCAGTCCGACCTAACCTAAGCGCAGGGGTGAAAACCACACCCCCCGGCACCACAGGCCTCGCCCTATATGCATCATCATCAACAGTAACCATGGGAGCGACCCATTCATGCGTATGCGCAAATGGAACTCCCGAACTAAGTGTGGCTCTTCGGACAAACTGCGGATCAGGTCAAAGTCGAGGGGGGTTCCATACCACCACCCGGATGCGGTGAGCACGCTCATCATGGATCAGTAGACAAGACCCTTTTCCTATTAGGGTCGACACTACAGGCCTCAAAACCACAAAGGTGCTCCTGCCGGTGCCTTATCAGCATATTATTAATAACAGGTTGATTGATTAACATCGAGCCCCCAGAACATAATAGTAGTAACAACATAAAGTAACGGGTAACAGACTCGAGCAAAGCAACCTAAGCATGCTAGTGAGACAAAGGCTCAACCAAAGGGGGTGATAGGAGTGGAGGTGAGGCAATATCAAGGTTAAGGGATTCATGTGATAGGTTCGTAACAGAAACAACTACTACTAATGGCTAGCAGAAAAGAACAACAGAAAGTATCGGTAACCAATGTTGAAAGGAACACAGTGGTTCATGTGAGTGATAACTTGCCTGCAAGCTCAGCAGCCTGGTACTGAGCTAAATCCTCAGAAGGGGTGTCGTAAGGATCGTCGGTCTCAACGTCGTCGTCTATTCGAGAAGAAGCAAACAAACAACGCAGAGAACAACAATCAATAACATGGCATAGTGCACAATCATGGGATGATGCATGACCATTTAATTGATGCATCAAAATGAACTAGTTGACATGGTAACACAAATTAAATGGCCACATATGCAATTTTGAGTTGCATATGAAAAGCCCATGAATTTTGGGTTAGATTATTTGTTTTCCAACTAATCAACAGATGAAGGTGAATTAGTATGATGCATGGATGAGGAAAACAACAAAATAACAACAATAGAACCAATTTAAAATAGGGTTTACCAATTTACAAATTTATTTATTAATTTAGGGGATTTTTGGTTCCTTAAAGGGGTTACACAAAATAGTTGTTGTTTTCACCAATTTACATTGTGCAAAACAAATAACAAAATTCATATTTGAAAAGTTTATACTTTTCTAGGTTGAAAACATATTTTGCATGTTCAAAAATAATTTAATTTTGAGCAAGTTATGATTTCATCAAATTTAAATGAATTAAACAAGTATTAAATTATTTAGGCAATTTAAATTATTCAAATCAGGAAACAAAATTTATATTTGAATTGGTGGTTCAAAATGGTTTGGAAAACATATTTTATTTGCATGATTTGGATTAATAATGAATTAGTTATGGATTTTAGCAAATTGCAAGTGAATTATTTGAATTCAAATTTGAATTGCATTTTGAAAACTCAAAACAGAAAACAAATTCTATAGATAGATAGAGAATTTAATTTGGTGCGGTGCACATATTTTATTTATTTTTGTTGGAGTTGGGATTTAAAAGTTATTTGGGTTTGAAGTTTAGGGACTAAACTGTAATAAAAACTGGACTTAAAATAAAGGAAAACGTGCAGAAAAGCAATTTGCACCACGCAGTGAGCAGACCCAGCCACTGACAGTGGGGCCAGGGCCTGCATGGCGCCTAGGTGGCCTGCAGGGCCACTGACAGTGGGCCCCGCGCGGGTGCGGGCAAGGGAAAAATTGGGGAGGCAAATGCCTCCCCTGGGATTTGATCCCGGGACCTCTCCCTTGGGCGCACGGGTCTGAACCAGATGGGCTGGGTGCGTTTGCTTGTCAGTACAGATGCAGGTTACGGGTTAAGGTGTGTTTTCCGTTTCAGATGCAAATTTTTAACTGAACTTTCTTTCTTGGCGTGCAGGTTCAGGCTTCAGGCACAGGCATCGATCGGAGGCGAGCGGGCCAGCGGCCGCGGCTACTCGCGGGCGCTGTCCGCGGTGGCGCGCGGTGGTCGGCCGGTGCTGCGGGCGGTTGGGTGCAGGGGAACGTGCGAGGCGGAGAGGGAAAGAGGCGAGGGAAGGAGGCGGGCGAAGGGAGAGGCCGACGCACCTTGCAGTCGACAGAGAAGGAGGGATCGGTGGGGTGCCGGTGGCGGAATCCGGCGATGGCGGCGGAGCTCCGGCGGTCGTCGAGGAAGATGGAGGGCACGGCGTGGAAGAGGGCAGCGGGCCGGTTCCGTTCCCGGCCCTAGCGCGGCCGGGCGGGCACCGTGGCGGCGGCGCCTCGCCGGAGAGGGAGGCGGTGATGGAGCTCTCGGTGGTGAGCGAGTACAGCGAGAGGGAGAGCAGCGGAAGAGAGAGGGCGGCTGTGCGAGGGAGAAGGAGGGAGGAGATTAGGGTTAGGAGGGGAGAGGTGCTCGAGGAGCTTAAGAGGAGGAGGTGGGCGTGCGGATCACCGTTTCCCTTCTCTGAACCTGGTACGTGGACACCATGGATGGTGCTCCGTACAGGAGGTAGGAGATACAGAGGGGGTACCAGGCCTTGGGCAACTGGGCTGGCCCAAGTGGGCTGGGTGCCTTTCCCCCCTCTCTCTCTCTTTTTATTTTTAGCTTTTCTGTTTTTTTTTTGTATTGTTTGGTTTTGGAAGAGAAAGGTAGGTTTTATCTTGGTAAAAATTATAGAAAAATTAGGTTAGACTTGTTAGACCAATAGCAACCAATTTCCAAGATTTGTTTTCAAAAGTGGTGATTTAAAATTGTTGTTTGTATTTGAAACCATAATTAAAGGAATTTTGATATTGTTTAAACATTATGAAAACAAGGTATTTTAATAGGGTGGCCCCTATGGATTAAGAGATTAAAAATAGTTGATTGAATTGATCATGTTTATAAACTTGTGCTAACTCATCTTGGGTGCTGTTTGATGAAATTGATTTGAAATGGTAGATGATTTGAATTAATTGATTGAAATAAAACCAACAATTTAATGAGTGATCAACATGGAATAAAATAGTTGTTTTCATTTGTTATTTTTATTCCAAAAGTTGTAACAGATCAAGTATGAAAATAATCATTTGAATTTGTTTGAGTTTGATTATGAAAACAAGATAAAACAGATGCAAAACAGATAGTAACAATTGCAAACAAATGATTAAACATGATGACATGATGCAAAACTTGAATTAAAACAAGAAACAAAACATTCTAAGGGATATTTTCATACTTCGGATGTTACAAAACGCCCCCCCTTGAAGGAATCGCGCCCCGAGATTCCTTACTGAGAAGTGAAAAGGTCCGGATACTTCTTGCGAAGATCCTCTTCGGTCTCCCACGTTGCCTCTTTATCGGAATGATGCGACCATTGCACTTTCAAGAACTTGGTGCTCTTGTTGCGAGTCTTACGCTCGGTCTCATAAGATTGCATCGTTGCCCTTCTTGGACTTTGGAAAACTAGTGACGAAGTCCATTTCAATCATGTCCCACTTCCACTCAGGGATTTTCAGCGGTTGGAGAAGACCGGCTGTTTTCTGATGAACTGCCTTAACACGTTGACAAACGTCGCATTCAGAAACGTATTGAGCAATTTCACGTTTCATGCCAGACCACCAATACAGTGTCTTGAGATCCTGGTACATCTTTGTACTTCCAGGGTGTATGGAGAGAGGAGTTTCATGAGCCTCCTTGAGAATAACATCTTTGAGACTTTGAACTTGAGGAACTGCAATGCGTCCTTCGAAGAACACCGTTCCTTTGTCATCAATTGAGAAGCACTCATACTTCACATTGCCTGCTTTGATGTTATTTGCGATCTTCTTGATCTCAGCATCACGAAGTTGTTCAGAACGAATCTTGTCCTCGAGAGTTGGAATGGCTGTCAAGTTTGCAAGATAGCCTTGAGGAAAAAGACCAAGGTTCAGCTTCTGGAATTCTTCATGAAGTGGAGGTTGGCTTTCCATGATCAAGAGATTATTGCAATACGACTTGCGACTGAGAGCATCGGCCATAACATTAGCCTTGCCTGGAGTGTAAGAAATGGTAAGATCGAAGTCTTTGATCTTTTCAATCCATCTCCTTTGCCTGAGGTTTAGATCTGGTTGAGTGAAGATGTATTTCAGACTCTTATGATCGGAAAAGATTTCAGTGCGATTACCCAACAAGTATTGCCTCCATTTCTTGAGGGCAAACACAACTGCTGCGAGTTCAAGATCATGAGTGGGATAGTTTTGCTCATGTGCATTCAACTGACGTGAAGCATAAGCCACCACTTGACGTTCTTGCATAAGAACTGCTCCTAGACCTTGGAGAGATGCATCACAGAATATCTGGAAAGGTTTGGTAGTATCTGGGCCAACCAGAACTGGTGTAGAAGTGAGTTTAGTCTTCAGGAGATTGAAACTTTCATCACATTGTGGAGACCAAACGAACTTCTTGTCCTTCTTTGTGAGATCAGTGAGAGGTTTGGCAATCTTGGAGAAGTTTTGGACGAAGCGACGACAATAGCTAGCCAAACCAAGAAAACTTCTGACTTGCTTCACCGTCTTAGGAGGTTTCTAATCAACAATTGCCTTAACCTTTTCTGGATCAATGGCTATGCCCTTGGCAGAGATGACATGACCAAGATAAGCAACTTCTGGAATCCAGAACTCACATTTGGAGAACTTGGCATATAGACGATGCTCGCGAAGTTTCATGAGAGTGAGACGAAGGTGTTCTCCATGCTCTTCCTCCGATTTTGAGTAGACAAGAATATCATCAAGATATACCACAACGAACTTGTCGAGGTATTCATGGAAGACAGAATTCATGAGTCTAGAGAATGTCGCCGGTGCATTGGTGAGACCAAAGGACATGACGGTGTATTCATATAGACCGTACCGAGTGGTGAAGGCTGTTTTTGGAATATCTTCCTTTCTGATCTTTATTTGATGGTAACCCATCCTCAAGTCCAGCTTGGAGAATATTGAGGCTCCAGCAAGTTGATCAAAAAGATCATCGATACGAGGAATTGGATACTTGTTCTTGATTGTTTTCTCGTTAAGAGGACGATAGTCAACAACAAGTCTCTTCGTTTGGTCCTTCTTGGCAACGAACAGAGTTGGGCAACCCCAAGCGGAGGAACTAGGCTGAATGTAGCCTTTGTCCATGTACATATCGATTTGCTCCTTCAACAACTTCAGTTCTGGAGGAGCTATCTTGTATGGATGCTTAGAGATTGGAGCAGTGCCTGGTTCAAGTTCGATCACGAACTCAACTGCTCTGTCAGGAGGCATTCCTGGCAATTCTTCCGGGAAGACGTCAGGGAATTCACAAACCACCGGAATAGTTTCAATAGATGGTAGAGGATTTGCATTGAGAGTGTAGAGTTGAACAACTGGATTTTCAGCATGGAAGTAGACTATCTGGCCAGAAGGGTGTGTGATTTTTACAGATTTAGCAGGACAATCAATGACTGCTTTGTTGACTACCAGCCAATCCATCCCAAGAATGACATCAATATCTGAAGAGTGGAGAGCTATCAGAGATGCTTGGAATGGAAGGTTTCCAATTGTGATCTCGATGTTCTGGCTAACTTTATTGCTTTGCCAGCTAGATCCCGGTGATTTCACTAGGAGAGGGATAGACAACTTTTCGAAGTTGACTCCACTGGTGTTTGCAAAGCATTGAGAGATGAAAGAGTGTGAAGCACCAAAATCGAACAAGACTTTAGCACGAAACGAGTTCACAAGAAGTGTGCCCATTACAACTTCCGGAGATTCTTCTGCTCCCTGGGCCTTGACATGGTTCACCTTAACGGTTCTCACGCCAAGGTCGTTGCTGTCGTAGCAACCCAACGGAGGACCACGTATTCTTGTCGGGGTCGACCTGTGGCGAGGTGGAGGTGGAAAGAGGTGCCTTTGCGGACACTTATCGGAATAGTGGCCCGACTGTCCACACTTGTAGCATGTAACAACAGAACGAGGAGTTGTTGGACCTGGCTGAGATGGAGCACGGGGAAGAATTTCTGCCGGATTTGGCAAGCAAATGGGCGGTGTTGTAGTGGTATATGGAACCCAAACTCTTCGTTTTTGTGGAGGCATGATAGCTTTCGAGAGATTAGCCTGTTCACGAGAGTGCTTACGAGATTCCTCAACCAACTTGCGCCCATGCTCTTCATTTAGAGCGATGTTGACGAGGTCCTCAAAATTCTTGGCCTTGACGTTGGTGAGAGCATACTTGAGTTCCGGGTTGAGACCCGTACGGAACTTTGCCATCTTTCTCGCTTCCGTGGAGATCTCATCTCCGGCGTAGCGAGCCAGACGATTGAACTCTCTTTGGTATTCGAGAACGTCCAAACTGCCTTGTGTGAAAGAATTGAATTCCTCACGCATTTTCTCCATGATCCCATCGGGAATGTGATGGCGCACGAAGGCTTGCTTGAAATCCTCCCATGTGATTGCCACACTAGAACCTCTCATTTCTTGGAAATTCTCCCACCAAGACATGGATTGTCCACGGAGAAGGTAGGTCACGTAAGGAACACGGTCCTCGTCAGCCACATGAGCTACCATAAGAGTACGGTTCATTTCACGGAGCCAGTCATCAGCATCCAATGGCTCGGAGGAGGTATCAAACGTGCGCGGATTTAGCTCAAGGAACTCCCGAATAGACACCCGGGCGTTGCCATTACTCCCAAGGTCTTGGTTCTGCTGCATCTGCTTTATAACTTGTGTCATCTGAGACAGCACTTTCCCCATCTCGGGTGGCAGTGTGGGTTCTTCGTCACCACTTTCCATCCTGAAGAGGATACCAAGATTAACACAGTAACCGGATAACAAAATCAAATATAAGTGCTTAAAAGGATTACTTCAGACGGTAAGTCGACAGCATAGAACAAGGATGGAGGTTAACAACGGATCAACAGATAAGTTGTTACAACGGAAGAGAAGATTTCTGAAGGACGATATCGAAGCAACAACTGGGAAACAGAGACCACAAACACCTGAGGTACTACGGAGAAAACCCATCCGGGCTTCTAAAGGATCAATATCTACTGCTTAAGGAATAGAGGATCTGCTTCCGGGGCTTATTTGCCACCGTTCTCAATCGTGAGTAGGCAACATGATAAATCATGTCACAACCACCTCCATTCCTATGGTCTAGTAGATATAACTATCCCAGAGAAACCAGGATTCGTGAAAACCTAACTTGAAAGTTTAGATAAGAAAGAGAAAACAACGTTGCACTTCCTTACCAGAAAAGGGAGGGTGGGTGGGGAAAGAAATAAAATGGCAGAATTCCTACTCTCACGTTTCATTTTTCCTATATAGCTACAAAATAGTTAATAGACTCAACTGCGACCAGTAAAAGGGATCCTACAGGCAGACAGGCTCTGATACCATTTGTCGCACCCTGGTTTCTAGGGGATACTAATCGGGCCGAACTGGATAGCAGATGCTTGGATTATGGGGCATAACTGCTCCCACGTCCCAGCTTCCTGGTAGGCCTGCGCTTATGCGCGACAACACAA
Organism: Alopecurus myosuroides; assembly: GCA_028641055.1. Taxonomy (NCBI): domain Eukaryota; kingdom Viridiplantae; phylum Streptophyta; class Magnoliopsida; order Poales; family Poaceae; genus Alopecurus; species Alopecurus myosuroides. The sequence goes on along the minus strand of CM054063.1, from coordinate 111,854,647 downwards.
GCCCTGCTATTCCATCGTCGATGTAAACTATCCACTAGAGACCATAGGCACTACTGTCTACGTACTTCATATCAATCACGCAGGGTACGTCCACAGCGTTAAAACGGAATGATACCACAGAATGTCTCTAAGACACAAAAGATTGAAATAAGGTTGCAAATAGCCTTCACTAAGGCAGAGATAGCAAATACAATCATCCAGAGGACACATGTCCCAACATAGCATTCATTACATCAGCGGAAGCAAACAAGGTGTCTGAGTACAGACAAAACCAACAGGCTTAAGAAGCCGGGGAAAATAAAAAAGACGAAGCCCATCCACGTACTCGTCGGATCCTGCCCGGGTCCGCTATCTACTCGTCAACAGCATCGTCGTACTCCACGTATTAGCCTCCATGGGAATCCTCGGAATCGTCGTCTGCGTAAACCACAGCCCCAAAGGGGTCAGTACAACAACGTACTGGCAAGCAAGACTCACAGTTCACCAAAGTGTAACCCGTCAACACCAAGCACAGATGCCTTGGGTTCAACGGAAGAAAGGGGTTATAAAAGATGCTGCAACTGGCTGCGCTAACCAACTACAGAAACACTACCACTTCCAGCTAACAGAAAGGAGATAAGATAGCGTAACGTAACCAACTGAAAGTAAATCCAAACAAACCCATCCTGGATCTCGCCCCTTATCCAAAGAAGCAATCCGAGGATAACTCACACAGTTGGATTAGTGAATAATGGATCAAGTTGTTGTGTCATAAGTCTATTACTAGTCAAGTTAACATTAGTTAGGTGTAAGTTGTCTGAGTACTTGTTAGCCAGTACTTTCACCAAGTCGTCACATAACCGCGGACAACACGGCTTCTCGAGAAGATTTATCCCTGCAGGGTGTGCTCCAGTACCCGTACACACTCAAGCCACCAACTAAAACTCAGGTGGACTCGACACGACTCGAACCATCTCTACAACCTGTCCTAGGAGCCACGGAGCTATAAGGTCCCGGCCAGTCCGACCTAACCTAAGCGCAGGGGTGAAAACCACACCCCCCGGCACCACAGGCCTCGCCCTATATGCATCATCATCAACAGTAACCATGGGAGCGACCCATTCATGCGTATGCGCAAATGGAACTCCCGAACTAAGTGTGGCTCTTCGGACAAACTGCGGATCAGGTCAAAGTCGAGGGGGGTTCCATACCACCACCCGGATGCGGTGAGCACGCTCATCATGGATCAGTAGACAAGACCCTTTTCCTATTAGGGTCGACACTAGCAGGCCTCAAAACCACAAAGGGCCTCCTGCCGGTGCCTTATCAGCATATTATTAATAACAGGTTGATTGATTAACATCGAGCCCCCAGAACATAATAGTAGTAACAACAGAAAGTAACGGGTAACAGACTCGAGCAAAGCAACCTAAGCATGCTAGTGAGACAAAGGCTCAACCAAAGGGGGTGATAGGAGTGGAGGTGAGGCAATATCAACGTTAAGGGATTCATGTGATAGGTTCGTAACAGAAACAACTACTACTAATGGCTAGCAGAAAAGAACAACGGAAAGTATCGGTAACCAATGTTGAAAGGAACACAGTGGTTCATGTGAGTGATAACTTGCCTGCAAGCTCAGCAGCCTGGTACTGAGCTAAATCCTCAGAAGGGGTGTCGTAAGGATCGTCGGTCTCAACGTCGTCGTCTATTCGAGAAGAAGCAAACAAACAACGCAGAGAACAACAATCAATAACATGGCATAGTGCACAATCATGGGATGATGCATGACCATTTAATTGATGCATCAAAATGAACTAGTTGACATGGTAACACAAATTAAATGGACACATATGCAATTGTGAGTTGCATATGAAAAGCCCATGAATTTTGGGTTAGATTATTTGTTTTCCAACTAATCAACAGATGAAGGTGAATTAGTATGATGCATGGATGAGGAAAAGAACAAAATAACAACAATAGAACCAATTTAAAATAGGGTTTACCAATTTAGAAATTTATTTATTAATTTAGGGGATTTTTGGTTCCTTAAAGGGATTACACAAAATAGTTGTTGTTTTCACCAATTTACATTGTGAAAAACAAATAACAAAATTCATATTTGAAAAGTTTATACTTTTCTAGGTTGAAAACATATTTTGCATGTTCAAAAATAATTTAATTTTGAGCAAGTTATGATTTCATCAAATTTAAATGAATTAAACAAGTATTAAATTATTTAGGCAATTTAAATTATTCAAATCAGGAAACAAAATTTATATTTGAATTGGTGGTTCAAAATGGTTTGGAAAACATATTTTATTTGCATGATTTGGATTAATAATGAATTAGTTATGGATTTTAGCAAATTGCAAGTGAATTATTTGAATTCAAATTTGAATTGCATTTTGAAAACTCAAAACAGAAAACAAATGCTATAGATAGATAGAGAATTTAATTTGGTGCGGTGCACATATTTTATTTATTTTTGTTGGAGTTGGGATTTAAAAGTTATTTGGGTTTGAAGTTTAGGGACTAAACTGTAATAAAAACTGGACTTAAAATAAAGGAAAACGTGCAGAAAAGCAATTTGCACCACGCAGTGAGCAGACCCAGCCACTGACAGTGGGGCCAGGGCCTGCGTGGCGCCTAGGTGGCCTGCAGGGCCACTGACAGTGGGCCCCGCGCGGGTGCGGGCAAGGGAAAAAATTGGGGAGGCAAATGCCTCCCCTGGGATTTGATCCCGGGACCTCTCCCTTGGGCGCACGGGTCTGAACCAGATGGGCTGGGTGCGTTTGCTTGTCAGTACAGATGCAGGTTACGGGTTAAGGTGTGTTTTCCGTTTCAGATGCAAATTTTTAACTGAACTTTCTTTCTTGGCGTGCAGGTTCAGGCTTCAGGCACAGGCATCGATCGGAGGCGAGCGGGCCAGCGGCCGCGGCTGCTCGCGGGCGCTGTCCGCGGTGGCGCGCGGTGGCCGGCCGGTGCTACGGGCGGTTGGGTGCAGGGGAACGTGCGAGGCGGAGAGGGAAAGAGGCGAGGGAAGGAGGCGGGCGAAGGGAGAGGCCGACGCACCTTGCAGTCGACAGAGAAGGAGGGATCGGTGGGGTGCCGGTGGCGGAATCCGGCGATGGCGGCGGAGCTCCGGCGGTCGTCGAGGAAGATGGAGGGCACGGCGTGGAAGAGGGCAGCGGGCCGGTTCCGTTCCCGGCCCTAGCGCGGCCGGGCGGGCACCGTGGCGGCGGCGCCTCGCCGGAGAGGGAGGCGGTGATGGAGCTCTCGGTGGTGAGCGAGTACAGCGAGAGGGAGAGCAGCGGAAGAGAGAGGGCGGCTGTGCGAGGGAGAAGGAGGGAGGAGATTAGGGTTAGGAGGGGAGAGGTGCTCGAGGAGCTTAAGAGGAGGAGGTGGGCGTGCGGATCACCGTTGCCCTTCTCTGAACCTGGTACGTGGACACCATGGATGGTGCTCCGTACAGGAGGTAGGAGATACAGAGGGGGTACCAGGCCTTGGGCAACTGGGCTGGCCCAAGTGGGCTGGGTGCCTTTCCCCCCTCTCTCTCTCTTTTTATTTTTAGCTTTTCTGTTTTTTTTTGTATTGTTTGGTTTTGGAAGAGAAAGGTAGGTTTTATCTTGGTAAAAATTATAGAAAAATTAGGTTAGACTTGTTAGACCAATAGCAACCAATTTCCAAGATTTGTTTTCAAAAGTGGTGATTTAAAATTGTTGTTTGTATTTGAAACCATAATTAAAGGAATTTTGATATTGTTTAAACATTATGAAAACAAGGTATTTTAATAGGGTGGCCCCTATGGATTAAGAGATTAAAAATAGTTGATTGAATTGATCATGTTTATAAACTTGTGCTAACTCATCTTGGGTGCTGTTTGATGAAATTGATTTGAAATGGTAGATGATTTGAATTAATTGATTGAAATAAAACCAACAATTTAATGAGTGATCAACATGGAATAAAATAGTTGTTTTCATTTGTTATTTTTATTCCAAAAGTTGTAACAAATCAAGTATGAAAATAATCATTTGAATTTGTTTGAGTTTGATTATGAAAACAAGATAAAACAGATGCAAAACAGATAGTAACAATTGCAAACAAATGATTAAACATGATGACATGATGCAAAACTTGAATTAAAACAAGAAACAAAACATTCTAAGGGATATTTTCATACTTGGGATGTTACAGTCAACATGATCTTGAGTGTCGCCGAAACAAAACAATTCACTTTTATGATAGTTGATCTTCAGACCAGAAAGCTATTCTAACACTGAAAGAATCAGTTCCAGGTTCATCGCTTTTTCCAAGTCATGATCTATAAAGAGAATCGTATTGTCTGCATATTGAATAATGGACAAACCCCCATCCACTAGATGAGGTATGACCCCTTCAATCTGACCCTCAAGTTTAGCACGCTCAATTATTACGACTAACATATCCGCTACTATATTAAATAATATAGGTGATAATGGATCGCCTTGTAGTAACCCTTTTTCGTTTGGAAGTATGTACCGATGTCATCATTGAATTTTATAGCCACACTTCCCCCCGAAACAAAGTTATGGATCAAAGAACGCCACTCATCGGGGAATCCTTTCATCCTAACAGTCTGCTGAAGGAAAGACCACTTGACTTTATCCTAAGCCTTTTCAAAATTTATCTTTAAGATCACTCCATTCATTTTCTTACGGTGCAACTCATGAACCGCTTCATGCAAGACAACCACCCCATCAAAGATGTTACGGCCTTGCATAAACGCACTCTGAGTCGTCCGTACCACATGGTCATCAACCGAATTCAGCCTTGATGTCGCGGATTTGGTGAAAATTCTGAAGCAAACGTTAAGAAGGCAAATATGTCTATATTGTTGAATCCTATCCGCCTCGTTAACTTTTGGCAAAAAAATTATCTCTCCGAAATTAATGCGAAATAGTTCCAGCTGTCCATCATGCAAATCATGGAACAACTTGAGCAAATCCGCTTTAATCAATTCCCAAAAATGCTGATAGACCTCAACTGGGAATCCATCTGGACCAAGGGCCTTATTATGCTCCATTAAGAAGACCGCCTTCTTAACCTCCTCCTCAGAATAAGGGGCGGTAAGATATGTGTTCTCCTCATCTGAAACCTCAGGAATATCATCTATCCGAGATTCGTCCAAAGAGAAATCACTCTCATCGGGCTCTCCGAAAAGATTTGATGAGGACATCCCTAGTGCTTCTACACTTTCTCCCATTGAAGATGTTGTTGTTCAAGAGAAACATGATGAAGTGAGAATTGGCCTAATGACAAGATCAAGAACTAAACTATTAGAACAACAAGTGAATTATCTCTTATTAGAATATGATGTTTGTTTTGATGAGAACTTTATACTACCTAAATCCATGCACTTATGTTTGCTCAGGGTTGTTGATAACACAAGCATGGATGGAGGTGCACATCAAGAGGACCTAGAAAACAAGTGCTACCTGGTAGAAAACAAACATAACCAGCTGGAAAACAAATGCTACCTGGTGGAAAACAAGCCTATACATAGAGAGGAACAAGAGGGAGATGTTTTCCACAAGAAGCATGAGAGAGGGGGCGCACAATGATACGTCCATTTTGCATCACTATTTTATATCATATCGATATATTTCATGTTATGATGCATCCCTTGTGTTATTTTAACTTATTTTGCATGTTTCATATTTTTTGGAGAATAAACACCAGGACCAGAAATCTGATGGAAAAGCACCATCGAGATACCATATTTCAGAACATCAGAAGAAGAAGGGGGACACCGGGGGTGTGTTAGAACTGCAGAGGAGGAGTCCAGTCATAAGGGAAGCCAGAGGGGGGCCACCAGGGGCCCACACCATGATGTGGCGCCCCCTGGCCACGCCACCAGGTGGTGTGGCCACCCTGGCCCACCTCTGGCGGAGGTCTTCCGCGTACTTGACCCCGAGGGAACCCTAAGCCTCATACCATCATCGAAGAATTATTCCGCTGCCTCCTCGGGGCGGAAAACACCCGAGAGAGAAAAGCTCTCTAGCAGGGAGAAATCTGGTGGGGAAATTCCTCTCCGGAGAGGGGAAATCATCGCCATCGTCACCGTCATCACTCCGGTCATCATCAAGATCGTCATCATAGTCATCCTCATCACCAGCACCATCACCCTCATCATCCACCATCATCCCGTTGTAACAATTAGGGGCCTCTATCGGTGTTTTACATTAGATCTCTCTCCCGGTGTGGATTACTTGTTAGTAGTTGATGCTTGTGAGATTTATTGGTGTTTGCACTTTATGACCAGATTGTTATCATCCATTATATCACCTCTGATTATGATCCATATGATGTCTTGTGAGTAGTTCGTGTTGTTCTTGAGTACATGGGAGAAGTCAAGTTGTTAGTAGTGAATTAATGTTGAGTAATATTTGATGGTTTGATATTTAAGTTGCGGTGTTATTCTTATAGTGGTGTCAAGTGAACATCGACTACATGATACTTCACCATTTATGGGCATAGGGGAATGCATTGTGTATTTGGCTACTAAATGTGGGGTTGCCGGAGTGACAGAAACCTAAACCCCCCGTTAGGAAACCATTACACGAGGGAGCGTAGGATCCCGGAGTTTAAAGTTGTGGTTAGATTTATTTATTAATTACTTTCTTGTAGTTGTGGATGCTTGCAAGAGGTATAATCACAAGTATGTATTAGTCTTGTATGGGACGGTACATTAGCATATGTTCACCCACACAACACTTATCAAAACACTGGAGATTATTCAGCGGCATGGAACAAAAGTACTTGACAGAAACCTCCCGTGTGTCATCGAGAACGTTTGTTAATCATAAGTAAACCCACCAGATTTTCCTTTGCTGAAGAAAGGATTGGGCCACTTCCTACAATTATTATTACTCAATTTTATTTACTCGCACTTTATTTATCCGCAATATCGAAAATACCCTACAAATCTATTATTTCGGTATTACAGTTATTCCTTCATCGAAACTGCTTGTCAACACCTTCTGCTCCTCGTTGGGTTCGACACTCTTATTTATCGAAAGTACTACGATACACCCCCTATACTTGTGGGTCATCAAGACTGTTTTCTAGTGCTGTTGCCGGGGAATGAAGCGCTATTGGGAAGTGGAATTGATAAAGGAAGCTTCTATTGTAAGTGCTATTTTTATTACTGTCTACTGCTTTATTACACTAAGTTTGGATCTCCTTTTGAGTCCTTATTTGCGGGCACTGCTGCCACTGCTAGGGTAGTAAGTGACCCACCGCCTGATTATTTGGATGCTTATAAAATATCTATAAAGATTGTTAAACATGTTAGGAATAACTGCTATTCACGCGATGGAACTGTCCATCCTGGTGATCATTTGCTCTTTGTACATGAATTATGCGAGTTGTTCAAGTGTGCAGGTATTACAATGGACCAAGTGAAGAGGAAATTATTCTCTATATCATTGACAGGCCGAGCCGTTGAATGGTTCAAACTACTAAAAAATAGCAGACTATTGAATGGGAGGAAATTGTGCCTCTCTTTTAATATAAATTTTATCCTCCCAGTGAAATTCATAGAGATCGGAATTATATATATAATTTTTGTCCTCATGACGGAAAGAGTATTGCCTAAGCATGGGGGATATTGAAGTTACTAATGCTCAAATGCCCCATTAATGAGCTCCCCGGTAATATTGATATTAATAATTTCTATGCAAGGCTTTCTCTTCATGATAAGGATTTATTGGATGCTTCTTGTTCTGGATCATTTACACGTATGAAGGATGAAGCAAAATGGGATCTTCTTGACCATATTCAAGAAAACACTGAAGAATGGGAGAATGCAAAAGGTAGAAAGTCAGGTATAAACCTTGATTATGAATGCATTAAAATGTTTATGTCATCCTATGATTTTCATAATGTTAGTATTGTTTATGGTCTTGATTCTCAAGTTGCTGCAAACTTATATAAGGATTTTGCTTCTTATATTGATATTCCCAAAAAGGAATGGGATAAGTACCATGCACCTTATAAAGATATTGTTAATTGTGTTCCTGCTAGAGATATAGAAGTTCATACCGTTGATTCTATTGTGCCTGAGCCTTATATTGAGAAAATGCCTTTCCCTGCTAAGGTAAAAGAACATTCTATGTTAGCTAGTGTGGTTAATAAATGTCGAGACATCGTAGTAGTTTTCATAGACTGGGGTGCCATGAGACTACGGTAGAGACGTGGGGTAACGGGATAGCGTAGTAACACAGAACACGGGATTTTACCCAGGTTCGGTACGTCGCGACAGTACGGCGTACCTACTCCTGCACTTCTCACTAATTGGGACTAAAGCCCGTATAACAGGGTTACAGTGTGAGAGAATAGATCTAGCTACTCGACGAGGATGAGCTTCTCGGCGAGTTGCGCAGAGCTTTAGCTGGTGAAACTTGAACCTAGAACCTCTCTAATCTATCTCCCGTCCGGCTTTATATAATAGCCGGATTAGGGCTTACAGAACAAGAAACCTAGAAGACTACGTTTAACTTGTAACTTGGAAAGTAAGGAATCCGTCTTCTCCTCCAAGCCAGATCACGTGGGCCGTGATCCGGGTTCTTCTAGAATCCGGCTTCTGCGCGTCGGACTACTGGGCCGCCCAATGGACCTAAGCCCACTACCTCTGAGGCCACCCTGGTAGTCCGGCTCTTTGTCTACCATCTTCTATACCCCTATTCAGTATATATCCGACAGTAGCCCCCAGGAAGGATCAAAACTCTGATTCTCCGTCTTTCGTCAAATGCATTTGTCCGGGAAATCTTGATTCAGCAGTCTTGATTCTTTCTACTTTCCTTTTGAAGGAGATGGTAACATAAAACTCGGAACTCTGAAAATCCGGCTTTTCTTCTCGCGATCCTTCGCGGAAAAGGAACTTCTGACGTCAGTGCTTTAATCATGCTGACGTAGGCGACGCTTGGTTTCACGCGGGAAACCCTGTAACGTATCTCTGACAGATTCTCACGGGAAACAAGGAGATAACCATCATTCCACTGTCGTTCCGTTTCCCGGATTTCTCGATGGTTGACACGCGTCAAACATCCAACGTTCGAAAGAGCCGTTAGCACGTATCTAGAGGTTTTCAGGCTATAAATAGCCGTCCTCGTCCCCATCGGCAATCTTCTTCACTCCCTCACTGCCCTCACCATTGTTGCGAACGCGAGCTTGAGAGCGAGAACGAGACCTTGCCCCGACGAGCTCTTCGCACGCCTGAGTGCACACACATCACCAAGGAAGATGGCCTCTCCGCAGTCCTCGCCGGCCCGCGCTTCCATCGACGATCTTTTGGGCGACCTAGATCCACAGCTAGGGTTGCCCAAGCACGCCGGCGGCGAGCCGGAAAAGACCACGGCATCCGCGGCGGGCGGAGGAAACGCTTCCGCCGCCGCGGACGTCGCGGGCCCAAGCGCCACAACAACTCCGCCGTTTGCACCTGAAACGGCGGAGGAAAAAATCGAGCTCCTCGGCGACAAACTCGCCGCCGCGAAGGCCGCCGCCGCCGCCGCCGGAGCAGACGAGGAAGAGGAAACTGCAGGCAACTGGAGTGCCTGCAGTATTCCCCCGGCTCTCCTTCCAAACTTGGAGAAGGAGGGTTTGGTGCTCAAAAAGAAATGGCGGCTCCCGGAAGAGGAGACCGAACCCATGCCACAAGAGGGCGAAAGGGTACTTCTTACCTCCCACCTTCTACGAGGTATGGGGCTCCCACCTTCCTCTTTCTTCCTCCAGGTTCTGTCCCATTACAATATCCAACCTCACAACCTTCCTCCCAATTCCATTCTGTACATGGCCGGCTTTCAGGCCTTGTTCGAAGGTTACCTAGGAATAGAGCCTAGGTTAGATTTTTGGATGTATTGCTTCCGGGTTAAGCGGAACTCCTCAGAGGGCGCACTCCCGAACTGCGGGACCATTTCCTTTACTCTTCGGAGATTCCGAGAGGATTGGTTCCCCAAAATCAAAACCTCAGAATCCGTCAAATTTTGGACGGGTTCTTTTTTCTATCATCCCGACGTGCCTTTTCCTAAAAAGGCCGTCGGGGTTCCACCTTTTGTGAATTCTGCCGCCGTTCCCCAGGATAACTGGGTAACAGAAGCCGTCCAAGTTCTGCCGCCTGATCTGCTAAAGATCAAGCGGCGCATCGCCAAGCTCACCTCCATGGATCCGCCTCTAACCGGCATGGACACGGTTCTATGCTGGCTGATTAGGCGGATCCAGCCACTAGCCAACCACAGCGGACGTTTCCTGTGTGAATACACGGGAATCAACGATCCGATGCGGACATCCACCAAGGATTGGCCCGCAAAGGAACTTAGGCGGCGCATCAACCAGTTGGTCGCATCGCGCGACCAATACACAGAGAGTCGGCCAATGTACACGGCCGAAAATCCGGTTCCCAAGGTAATTTTTCAGTCATTTGGGTACAGTTCTATTTTATCTCGGATTTCCTAGCTTCTGATTTTGGTTTTTGCTTGTTTGGCAGTTCGAGGATCTTTCAGACTCGGACTTGGTGTCTGAGGCTGAGCTGGACGCGCTGCGCACCGCCGCTACAGGTGGACGCAAGCGCAAGAAGATAACCTCCTCGGATGAAATTATCGACCTTGACGGGATCCCCGTCGCCACTTCCAGGTTCCTTCTTCTGGGTTCTTTTTCTTTCATGGGATCTTTTTCGTCCATTTTCGGTGTTTTTGACCTTTTCTGGGTTTTTGGTTTTTAGCCTACCTCCCTCCAACCTGAAGCCGAAGAAACTGAAGAAACACAGGGTTTCTTCCAGCCGAGGCAGCCAACCATCTCCCGCCGTCGCCCCGGACACGCCGCAGACAATGGCGGAAGAGCCTACTGCAGCCCCCACCACCAAGCCCCCAGAGCCCAGCCAGCCCGTTGTGTCCGAGTCGGATACGAGGGAAAGGGCGGCCCCAGAGGTGGGGAAATCTTCTCGGACTTTCGACGAGGAAATCCCCACCTTTGATAAGGATTTCAAGGTGATCAATGACGGCTTGGATGCAGCCGGGAATCTTTTTGCAGAATACGCAAAAGGATTCCAAGAAAACTTGGCAGGTTTGCAGCGTTTGAGCCAGGTATATAACTCTAGCCCCCAAACATTAAACAAAATGCATGCTTTTTTGCTTTGATGTTTTTTGTAACCATACTTTTCCTTGCTACGTTTCAGCAAACCTCCGAAGCCATAAACCTGGAAGTTTTCAGGAAGCTCACCATCAAGAATAAAGAAGTTCGAAGTCTTCTTTCTATTCTTGAGGAGAAGGAGGCGGAGCTGGAATCCTCTCAGCTCGCATTGACAGAAACGAAAGGTAGGCATTTTCGTTTTGAAATTTCTTATTTGAGTCTTTGTCTGAGTTTTTTCCCGAGGAAATTGACCAACTCGGATTTTCCCTTCCTTTTCAGCTGCCTTAGCTCAGGCTAAGCAGGCAGCGGAAGATTCTGGCAACGCCGAAATTCTCCGCAATGAGAACATTGAGCTTCACAAGGATCTTGTGAAAGCTCAACAAGACCTGGAAGCCAGCAACCTGGCTCTTGGAATGGCTAATTCCAAGGCTTCCGAACAGGCGGAGAAAGACAAATCCACCATTCAGGATTTGACCGAAGCTCTGAACCTTCGCCTGGAGGAAGTTTCCGAGATCGACAAGCTCATCGGTAAATTTCTTACCCTTTTCACATCTTTCCATGTTTTTCTTTCTCTGTTTGTCTGCCTAATCCTTTTGTACGTTTTATTGAATCGAACAGGAGACACCCCAGATGGAACTCGGATTGCAGGCATCCGAGCTTTCGGGGAAACATGGAATTTGATTAAGGCTGCCGGGATGTCGAGACATCGTAGTAGTTTTCATAGACTGGGGTGCCATGAGACTACGGTAGAGACGTGGGGTAACGGGATAGCGTAGTAACACAGAACACGGGATTTTACCCAGGTTCGGTACGTCGCGACAGTACGGCGTACCTACTCCTGCACTTCTCACTAATTGGGACTAAAGCCCGTATAACAGGGTTACAGTGTGAGAGAATAGATCTAGCTACTCGACGAGGATGAGCTTCTCGGCGAGTTGCGCAGAGCTTTAGCTGGTGAAACTTGAACCTAGAACCTATCTAATCTATCTCCCGTCCGGCTTTATATAATAGCCGGATTAGGGCTTACAGGACAAGAAACCTAGAAGACTACGTTTAACTTGTAACTTGGAAAGTAAGGAATCCGTCTTCTCCTCCAAGCCAGATCACGTGGGCCGTGATCCGGGTTCTTCTAGAATCCGGCTTCTGCGCGTCGGACTACTGGGCCGCCCAATGGACCTAAGCCCACTACCTCTGAGGCCACCCTGGTAGTCCGGCTCTTTGTCTACCATCTTCTATACCCCTATTCAGTATATATCCGACAGTAGCCCCCAGGAAGGATCAAAACTCTGATTCTCCGTCTTTCGTCAAATGCATTTGTCCGGGAAATCTTGATTCAGCAGTCTTGATTCTTTCTACTTTCCTTTTGAAGGAGGTGGTAACATAAAACTCGGAACTCTGAAAATCCGGCTTTTCTTCTCGCGATCCTTCGCGGAAAAGGAACTTCTGACGTCAGTGCTTTAATCATGCTGACGTAGGCGACGCTTGGTTTCACGCGGGAAACCCTGTAACGTATCTCTGACAGATTCTCACGGGAAACGAGGAGATAACCATCATTCCACTGTCGTTCCGTTTCCCGGATTTCTCGATGGTTGACACGCGTCAAACATCCAACGTTCGAAAGAGCCGTTAGCACGTATCTAGAGGTTTTCAGGCTATAAATAGCCGTCCTCGTCCCCATCGGCAATCTTCTTCACTCCCTCACTGCCCTCACCATTGTTGCGAACGCGAGCTTGAGAGCGAGAACGAGACCTTGCCCCGACGAGCTCTTCGCACGCCTGAGCGCACACACATCACCAAGGAAGATGGCCTCTCCGCAGTCCTCGCCGGCCCGCGCTTCCATCGACAATCTTTTGGGCGACCTAGATCCACAGCTAGGGTTGCCCAAGCACGCCGGCGGCGAGCCGGAAAAGACCACGGCATCCGCGGCGGGCGGAGGAAACGCTTCCGCCGCCGCGGACGTCGCGGGCCCAAGCGCCACAACAACTCCGCCGTTTGCACCTGAAACGGCGGAGGATAAAATCGAGCTCCTCGGCGACAAACTCGCCGCCGCGAAGGCCGCCGCCACCGCCGCCGCCGGAGCAGACGAGGAAGAGGAAACTGCAGGCAACTGGAGTGCCTGCAGTATTCCCCCGGCTCTCCTTCCAAACTTCGAGAAGGAGGGTTTGGTGCTCAAAAAGAAATGGCGGCTCCCGGAAGAGGAGACCGAACCCATGCCACAAGAGGGCGAAAGGGTACTTCTTACCTCCCACCTTCTACGAGGTATGGGGCTCCCACCTTCCTCTTTCTTCCTCCAGGTTCTGTCCCATTACAATATCCAACCTCACAACCTTCCTCCCAATTCCATTCTGTACATGGCCGGCTTTCAGGCCTTGTTCGAAGGTTACCTAGGAATAGAGCCTAGGTTAGATTTTTGGATGTATTGCTTCGGGGTTAAGCGGAACTCCTCAGAGGGCGCACTCCCGAACTGCGGGACCATTTCCTTTACTCTTCGGAGATTCCGAGAGGATTGGTTCCCCAAAATCAAAACCTCAGAATCCGTCAAATTTTGGACGGGTTCTTTTTTCTATCATCCCGACGTGCCTTTTCCTAAAAAGGCCGTCGGGGTTCCACCTTTTGTGAATTCTGCCGCCGTTCCCCAGGATAACTGGGTAACAGAAGCCGTCCAAGTTCTGCCGCCAGATCTGCTAAAGATCAAGCGGCGCATCGCCAAGCTCACCTCCATGGATCCGCCTCTAACCGGCATGGACACGGTTCTATGCTGGCTGATTAGGCGGATCCAGCCACTAGCCAACCACAGCGGACGTTTCCTGTGTGAATACACGGGAATCAACGATCCGATGCGGACATCCACCAAGGATTGGCCCGCAAAGGAACTTAGGCGGCGCATCAACCAGTTGGTCGCATCGCGCGACCAATACACAGAGAGTCGGCCAATGTACACGGCCGAAAATCCGGTTCCCAAGGTAATTTTTCAGTCATTTGGGTACAGTTCTATTTTATCTCGGATTTCCTAGCTTCTGATTTTGGTTTTTGCTTGTTTGGCAGTTCGAGGATCTTTCAGACTCGGACTTGGTGTCTGAGGCTGAGCTGGACGCGCTGCGCACCGCCGCTACAGGTGGACGCAAGCGCAAGAAGATAACCTCCTCGGATGAAATTATCGACCTTGACGGGATCCCCGTCGCCACTTCCAGGTTCCTTCTTCTGGGTTCTTTTTCTTTCATGGGATCTTTTTCGTCCATTTTCGGTGTTTTTGACCTTTTCTGGGTTTTTGGTTTTTAGCCTACCTCCCTCCAACCTGAAGCCGAAGAAACTGAAGAAACACAGGGTTTCTTCCAGCCGAGGCAGCCAACCATCTCCCGCCGTCGCCCCGGACACGCCGCAGACAATGGCGGAAGAGCCTACTGCAGCCCCCACCACCAAGCCCCCAGAGCCCAGCCAGCCCGTTGTGTCTGAGTCGGATACGAGGGAAAGGGCGGCCCCAGAGGTGGGGAAATCTTCTCGGACTTTCGACGAGGAAATCCCCACCTTTGATAAGGATTTCAAGGTGATCAATGACGGCTTGGATGCAGCCGGGAATCTTTTTGCAGAATACGCAAAAGGATTCCAAGAAAACTTGGCAGGTTTGCAGCGTTTGAGCCAGGTATATAACTCTAGCCCCCAAACATTAAACAAAATGGATGCTTTTTTGCTTTGATGTTTTTTGTAACCATACTTTTCCTTGCTACGTTTCAGCAAACCTCCGAAGCCATAAACCTGGAAGTTTTCAGGAAGCTCACCATCAAGAATAAAAAAGTTCGAAGTCTTCTTTCTATTCTTGAGGAGAAGGAGGCGGAGCTGGAATCCTCTCAGCTCGCATTGACAGAAACGAAAGGTAGGCATTTTCGTTTTGAAATTTCTTTTTTGAGTCTTTGTCTGAGTTTTTTCCCGAGGAAATTGACCAACTCGGATTTTCCCTTCCTTTTCAGCTGCCTTAGCTCAGGCTAAGCAGGCAGCGGAAGATTCTGGCAACGCCGAAATTCTCCGCAATGAGAACATTGAGCTTCACAAGGATCTTGTGAAAGCTCAACAAGACCTGGAAGCCAGCAACCTGGCTCTTGGAATGGCTAATTCCAAGGCTTCCGAACAGGCGGAGAAAGACAAATCCACCATTCAGGATTTGACCGAAGCTCTGAACCTTCGCCTGGAGGAAGTTTCCGAGATCGACAAGCTCATCGGTAAATTTCTTACCCTTTTCACATCTTTCCATGTTTTGCTTTCTCTGTTTGTCTGCCTAATCCTTTTGTACGTTTTATTGAATCGAACAGGAGACACCCCAGATGGAACTCGGATTGCAGGCATCCGAGCTTTCGGGGAAACATGGAATTTGATTAAGGCTGCCGGGACGCAGCTCATAGAGAAGTTCCTTCCCGATAAATCTGGGGAATGCTCGGAGGTTGAAAAACTTCCGAGTATCATCATGGAGGTGGCGGAGTCCAAGGAGTCTCTTCTCCGCTCCGCTGCACGGGGTGGTGCGCGCATGGCCTTAGGCCTGATGCGCATGCACTATCCTAGTGCCAAATCCTGGCGTGTGGCCACCGGTGTCCCTCAGGGATACACGGATGCGCAACGAACCACCATCTTTGGTGAAGTTAAGGGCCACGCCACCCAGATTGCCGCCATGGTAAATGTCGCCGTCAACTATCCAGAAGAGGAAGCTCCTCCAATCCCCGACGAAGAAAGCAGCGAGGAGGAGTCGGATTCTTGAAAGGTTACTTGGAACCTGGATAGAAAAAATAGACAATAGGAGCATTACTGTCCTTTTAATGTAATCTGAAATGTAATGCTTCTTTTATATTAATGAGAATTCTGCCTTTTGCAGTTTAAACTATGAAATTACTTTGCAAGTTGTTTGGATTTTACCATTCCTTTATCTTCTAAGTTCTCTGGTGTATATGCTTTAACTGTCCTTAGTGTTTGAAATGGCTCAAATAGCATTATGAATCGTTATGCCGAGTAACTGGGGACGAACCAATCAGTTTTGAAACTCGAAAACATGAATCATGCTAAAGGAATTTTTACTAACTAGTTCCAGTAACCCGGCACACACACAATCAGATAAGACTTAGAGAAACAAGGAAAGTTTTAAGTGAAACTTGGGCATGCAGGCAATTCAAGCTTCCTTTAGCCATTAAAAGGCTGAAAATCATTCAGTTATGTAACGCCGAGTACGCAAGCACAATTCGGGTTAACGTTGAGAAGTTTGCAAGATCATTGGGAAATAGATGAGGCGGAAACACTTTGCACTTTATAAAGAATATGGATGATAGTATCCCGACAACTTTATTTCATGATCTCAAAAGATGTTTACATAGAATTGAACTAAGTACAGAAGGGGACATAACTTGCTAGACGTTCCCAGGCTTCCGCAATCCACTTGACCTTGTCGAACTTCTCCAGCAGTTTGTGAAATAGTAAGGTTTTAGCCCCCAGCCAACTAAGAAATCTTTTTATGGCTGTGGCGGAACCCGTCAATCTTTGGACATCTTTTACGCACGTAGGTTTTGAGATGTTTAAGATTGCCTTGATCTTTTCCGGGTTAACTTCTATTCCTCTATGAGAAACGATAAAACCCAGAAGTTTTCCTGAGGGAACCCCGAATACGCACTTAGATGGATTCAACTTCATCTGGTAGTTGCGTAAGTTTTCGAAAGTTTCTCGCAAATCCTCAAGGAGTGTATCTTTTTCCTTGGTTACGACGGCAATATCGTCCACGTAAACATGGACATTTTTTCCAATCTGACTATGCAAACAACGTTGCATGCAACGCTGGTAGGTTGCACCTGCGTTCTTCAGGCCAAAAGGCATGGTTACGTAGTAATACGTCCCGTACGGGGTTATAAAAGAAGTCTTGATTTGATCTTCCTTTTTCATGCGTATTTGGTGGTACCCGGAGTATGCATCCAAAAAGCATAAAAGCTCGGAGCCTGCAGTGGCATCTATTATTTGATCGATTCGCGGCAGTGCGAACCTATCTTTCGGACATAACTTGTTCAATCCTGTGTAATCTATACACATTCTGAGGGCAGTTGTGTCTTTCTTCGGTACTAATACCGGATTTGCGGACCAGTCAGTATGGATTACCTCCTTGATGAAATCCGCTGCTAAAAGCCGGATAATTTCCTTGCCAATAGCCTTCCGTCTTCTTCCGTCAAATCGACGGAGACCTTGTTTGACGGGTTTTGATCCAGGAATAACCTTGAGTTGGTGCTCAGCAAGCTCCCTGGGTACGCCTGGCATGTCAGCTGGACACCAGGAAAAAATATCCCAGTTCTCACGGAGGAACTTGATGAGCTCGCCTTCCTATTTGTCGGTCATCCCAGTCCCTACAACGACGAATTTTGTCGGATCTTTGGGATCCAGGATTACCTATCTTGTATTCTCGGACGCCTTGAAGCTATCTGTTGGCTTCCGAGTTTCTTTTCCTGCCGGCATTTCTTTCGGCGATACCTCCTTGGCTAACTCCTTCAGTTCTTCCTGAGCTATAACTCTTTGAGCGCAAAGGGCGTTTTGCTTCTCCAACTCGTTTGCCAGTTTGAAATCACCGGCAATGGTGATTACTCCTCCTTTGGGTCCTGGCATCTTCAGCTTGTTGTAGATATAGCAAGATCTTGCCATAAATTTGGCGAAAGCCGGACGTCCGAGTATTGCGTGATACACGCTTTCGAACGGCACTACTTCGAAGGATACTTTTTCCTGCCGGAAGTGATCTTTATCTCCGAAGGTGACATCTAGGGAAATTTCTCCTAGGGATCATTCTTGCCTGCCAGGAACAATGCCGTGGAAGCGTATATTGCTGTAGTTGAGCTGGGACTCGGAGATCTTCAAGTGCTTCAGTGTATCCAGGTACATTATGTTGATGCTGGATCCTCCGTCCATCAGCACTCTTCTTAGCCTAGTGTTTTGAACAATAGGGCTTACAACAAGAGCTTGTGTGCCGGGTTCAGGGATATTTCCGGGATGATCTGACTGATCCCAGATTATCGGTGTGTTGGAATACTTCAAGAATTTTGGGGTTGCAGGAACAACCGCGTTTATTTCTCGAAGTGTCCTTTTGGCCACCTTTGCTGACGGGGTTGCTAGGAAAGTTAACATTGCTTCTCCGTCAACTCTCGGAAATTTAGGTTCGCCTTTTCGCTGCTGTTCCTGGATTTTGTCATCAGTGTCCGATTCACTGTCTTCTTTTTCAGCTTCTGGCTTTTGTTTGGCAGGTTTCCTCTTGGAACCCTTCCCTTTATTTCCGGATCCTGCATTGCCTTTCATATGCTTGTTTAGCCGGCATTGCGCGTTTGTGTGTGTTGGTTTCCCAAACTGAGAGTGGTGGACGCAGGGTTCCGACTTAATTCTCTCCCATTCTTCGGGAGTGTAATTGATTGGATCTGGACTGCGGCCTTTCCACTTGTTCACCTTTTCTCCTCCAAAGGCTATGTTAACCTCCTTGGGCTTTGTTGTTGACTCCGGAGTTCCTTTTTTATCAGAACGAGGTGTTTTCTTGGCCAGTATCAGTGACTCAATATTGCCTCCTCTTGCTCTGATATCGGCTTCGGCTGCAGCATGCTCATTAGCGGTTGTAAGCATAGATCCGAGATCTTTGTGCTTTTTAGAACCAACCATGAACGGTACAAGTCCGGGTTTTAGGCCATTGACGAAAGCATGCATTTCTTGTACGTCAGTTACTCCAGAGCAACTATTCTTCATTGCAGTCCATCTGGAGATGAAATCCACGTATGGTTCGTCTTCAAATTGGGTGCAACGGTTCAGCTGGTTGATGCTATTTGGGCGTTTGTATGTTCCCCGAAAATGCTGAGTAAATACTCTCGCCATATCATCCCAACTGTCGACAGTTCTTGATGGTAAACCATTGATCCAATCTCTGGCTCCGTCTAGCAACATTAGGGGAAGAAACTTGACAGCTTCCAGGTCTGTCCCGTTGTTGATTTGGACGGCTGTGTAATAATCTGAAAGCCAGGTATCCGGGTTTGTACTGCCGGTATATTTTTGGTAGGTTGGACCAACTTTGGCGAAGCCAGAATGCAGGGTTATCCTTCGGATCCTGTCAGTAAAACACTTAGGACCAAAGTATAGATCATCCTTTTCTGCTCTATCAATATGTGCAGAATATCTCCCGGCTGAATGGACAGAAGGGGATCTGCTCCTTTCTTTTCCATTGTTGCGCGGACGCGCTTTTCCGGGGTTATCTCTATCTCTTCCGTTGTCACGCCCCCTGGGATTAGGTGGAGTCCTGCTCCTGTACCTTTCCTTATCCTTAGGCGGTGTCCGAGATCTTTCACGTCTGTGAGGTGTATCATATCTTCCGGCTTTTTCAGCTGGGTTTCTCGGAGGTGGCATTATTTTGCCGTCATTCCTTTGTTTGTCTTCCCGATCGTGTGGTTTATATCCATCTTTCGGGAGATGAGGTCCGGTTCTAGACGCTGCGTCCCGGTTGTCGGGGTTTTTCTTGTCTTTTCTCGGATCCTCTTTTTTATCCGAATCTCCGGGTTCTTCCGGTCCAGGTGCTCCAGCAGCGCAAGTAACTGTTTTGCAGAGGGCGGAATTATCATGCAGCCTCCCTGATCGTTCTTGGCCTCGCTGTTGCTGCTGTAATGCTTTTCCTAGGAAAGCATACACCCCTTGGAGTTTTTCCCCGTTGGAGTACAGATCATTGTTTAGGATGGCGAACGCTGCTTCCGCGTTTTCTGCTGCGGTTTTGTATATTGGCTCGCCCTTGGCATCTTTGCCGTTTAACTGCTTTTGCCAAGATGGGTTATAGAACCTTTCTTTCGGCGGCAGTTCTTCCGGTTTTGCAATTCCGGGTAACCTAGTAGGTTTTAAGGCAGATCTATGCTTTCTCTCGTACTCCTCTATTTCTTCCTTCATGACTTTGATGTCATTATGGGTTTGTTGAAGGTGTTGCCGAGATCTGAGCAGATGTTGCTGTTGCCGTTGGAAAGCTTGTCTCCTGGCTTCCAGCATCTCAGGGGGTTCATTGGGTCCCACTGGAGTTTGTAATAGCTCTTGCTCTTCCAGTTCTGTCATTGGCGGAGCGGTGATTTCCTTAGATTTCTTTTCCGTAGGCTTTGTGCCACTAATATCTCCAACTTCCAGGTTTTCATCAGCGAGATCAGCTGACTTTTTCTTCCGGAGTTTGTACTGGAGTTTTTTAGAAGCACGATGCTTTTTCTTGGAAGAAGGAGGTTTTTTGACAGGTTCATCTTCTGTCATCTCCTTGACATTAGGGAATATCGGAGAAGTTTCTCCGTCTTCTCTCTCTTCCACTGGCGGAGGAGTTTTAGGGCTTTCCTGGCTATCGGCACCCGTTGTATCAGCTGGTTTTGCCATTAGCACTTCATGGAATCCCTCTTGAAAGGACTTAACTTTTCTTACGAAGGCATCATCGTCTTCGTCTTCGGAGTCGAAGTTATCCGATCCGGTTTCCGACTCCAATCTCGCCTCTATGGCGGCAAGCACGGACTCTGTTTCCGAGTTTATCGTCTGGTTGACGGATGTCGGATCTTCCGTCTCTGTGACGGGTATTGGTTCTTCCGTCTCTGTGACGGGTGTATTGTTATCTGCCTCTTGCACGGGATTTCCGTCATCCGTGTTTTCAGCGATTTCGGATTGCACCATGCCGATAAAGTGCGTATCACTGTTTTGTCGGCGATCTGAGCAAAATCCGGCATCATAGTCGTCTTCGACTGGGTATAGGGCGGGTGGGATAAATTTGCTTCCACCGCAAAACCCCATTGCCTCTGCAGTTAGTCCGATAAAGATGTTAGCAGATCCAATCGGTAACACGCAGGCACTTACCAGGTGGTTTTGCGCCGGTATGTAGGATCCGTTGTCGAGGAAGCGCCCGACGTCATCGTCGAATTCCAGGCTTCCGACAGTGATCGATCTTCCAATTCCGCCGAGTATCCCAGATCGGAATTTCACGCCTGACGTCGTTTGCCCCACGGTGGGCGCCAACTGTCGAGACATCGTAGTAGTTTTCATAGACTGGGGTGCCATGAGACTACGGTAGAGACGTGGGGTAACGGGATAGCGTAGTAACACAGAACACGGGATTTTACCCAGGTTCGGTACGTCGCGACAGTACGGCGTAACTACTCCTGCACTTCTCACTAATTGGGACTAAAGCCCGTATAACAGGGTTACAGTGTGAGAGAATAGATCTAGCTACTCGACGAGGATGAGCTTCTCGGCGAGTTGCGCAGAGCTTTAGCTGGTGAAACTTGAACCTAGAACCTATCTAATCTATCTCCCGTCCGGCTTTATATAATAGCCGGATTAGGGCTTACAGAACAAGAAACCTAGAAGACTACGTTTAACTTGTAACTTGGAAAGTAAGGAATCCGTCTTCTCCTCCAAGCCAGATCACGTGGGCCGTGATCCGGGTTCTTCTAGAATCCGGCTTCTGCGCGTCGGACTACTGGGCCGCCCAATGGACCTAAGCCCACTACCTCTGAGGCCACCCTGGTAGTCCGGCTCTTTGTCTATTATCTTCTATACCCCTATTCAGTATATATCCGACACGGGACGCAGCTCATAGAGAAGTTCCTTCCCGATAAATCTGGGGAATGCTTGGAGGTTGAAAAACTTCCGAGTATCATCATGGAGGTGGCGGAGTCCAAGGAGTCTCTTCTCCGCTCCGCTGCACGGGGTGGTGCGCGCATGGCCTTAGGCCTGATGCGCATGCACTATCCTAGTGCCAAATCCTGGCGTGTGGCCACCGGTGTCCCTCAGGGATACACGGATGCGCAACGAACCACCATCTTTGGTGAAGTTAAGGGCCACGCCACCCAGATTGCCGCCATGGTAAATGTCGCCGTCAACTATCCAGAAGAGGAAGCTCCTCCAATCCCCGACGAAGAAAGCAGCGAGGAGGAGTCGGATTCTTGAAAGGTTACTTGGAACCTGGATAGAAAAAATAGACAATAGGAGCATTACTGTCCTTTTAATGTAATCTGAAATGTAATGCTTCTTTTATATTAATGAGAATTCCGCCTTTTGCAGTTTAAACTATGAAATTACTTTGCAAGTTGTTTGGATTTACCATTCCTTTATCTTCTAAGTTCTCTGGTGTATATGCTTTAACTGTCCTTAGTGTTTGAAATGGCTCAAATAGCATTATGAATCGTTATGCCGAGTAACTGGGGACGAACCAATCAGTTTTGAAACTCGAAAACATGAATCATGCTAAAGGCATTTTTACTAACTAGTTCCAGTAACCCGGCACACACACAATCAGATAAGACTTAGAGAAACAAGGAAAGTTTTAAGTGAAACTTGGGCACGCAGGCAATTCAAGCTTCCTTTAGCCATTAAAAGGCTGAAAATCATTCAGTTATGTAACGCCGAGTACGCAAGCACAATTCGGGTTATCGTTGAGAAGTTTGCAAGATCATTGGGAAATAGATGAGGCGGAAACACTTTGCACTTTATAAAGAATATGGATGATAGTATTCCGACAACTTTATTTCATGATCTCAAAAGATGTTTACATAGAATTGAACTAAGTACAGAAGGGGACATAACTTGCTAGACGTTCCCAGGCTTCCGCAATCCACTTGACCTTGTCGAACTTCTCCAGCAGTTTGTGAAATAGTAAGGTTTTAGCCCCCAGCCAACTAAGAAATCTTTTTATGGTTGTGGCGGAACCCGTCAATCTTTGGACATCTTTTACGCACGTAGGTTTTGAGATGTTTAAGATTGCCTTGATCTTTTCCGGGTTAACTTCTATTCCTCTATGAGAAACGATAAAACCCAGAAGTTTTCCTGAGGGAACCCCGAATACGCACTTAGATGGATTCAACTTCATCTGGTAGGTGCGTAAGTTTTCGAAAGTTTCTCGCAAATCCTCAAGGAGTGTATCTTTTTCCTTGGTTACAACGGCAATATCGTCCACGTAAACATGGACATTTTTTCCAATCTGACTATGCAAACAACGTTGCATGCAACGCTGGTAGGTTGCACCTGCGTTCTTCAGGCCAAAAGGCATGGTTACGTAGTAATACGTCCCGTACGGGGTTATAAAAGAAGTCTTGATTTGATCTTCCTTTTTCATGCGTATTTGGTGGTACCCGGAGTATGCATCCAAAAAGCATAAAAGCTCGGAGCCTGCAGTGGCATCTATTATTTGATCGATTCGCGGCAGTGCGAACCTATCTTTCGGACATAACTTGTTCAATCCTGTGTAATCTATACACATTCTGAGGGCAGTTGTGTCTTTCTTCGGTACTAATACCGGATTTGCGGACCAGTCAGTATGGATTACCTCCTTGATGAAATCCGCTGCTAAAAGCCGGATAATTTCCTTGCCAATAGCCTTCCGTCTTCTTCCGTCAAATCGACGGAGACCTTGTTTGACGGGTTTTGATCCAGGAATAACCTTGAGTTGGTGCTCAGCAAGCTCCCTGGGTACGCCTGGCATGTCAGCTGGACACCAGGCAAAAATATCCCAGTTCTCACGGAGGAACTTGATGAGCTCGCCTTCCTATTTGTCGGTCATCCCAGTCCCTACAACGACGAATTTTGTCGGATCTTTGGGATCCAGGATTACCTGTCTTGTATTCTCGGACGCCTTGAAGCTATCTATTGGCTTCCGAGTTTCTTTTCCTGCCGGCATTTCTTTCGGCGATACCTCCTTGGCTAACTCCTTCAGTTCTTCCTGAGCTATAACTCTTTGAGCGCAAAGGGCGTTTTGCTTCTCCAACTCGTTTGCCAGTTTGAAATCACCGGCAATGGTGATTACTCCTCCTTTGGGTCCTGGCATCTTCAGCTTGTTGTAGATATAGCAAGATCTTGCCATAAATTTGGCGAAAGCCGGACGTCCGAGTATTGCGTGATACACGCTTTCGAACGGCACTACTTCGAAGGATACTTTTTCCTGCCGGAAGTGATCTTTATCTCCGAAGGTGACATCTAGGGAAATTTCTCCTAGGGATCGTGCTTGCCTGCCAGGAACAATGCCGTGGAAGCGTATATTGCTGTAGTTGAGCTGGGACTCGGAGATCTTCAAGTGCTTCAGTGTATCCAGGTACATTATGTTGATGCTGGATCCTCCGTCCATCAGCACTCTTCTTAGCCTAGTGTTTTGAACAATAGGGCTTACAACAAGAGCTTGTGTGCCGGGTTCAGGGATATTTCCGGGATGATCTGACTGATCCCAGATTATCGGTGTGTTGGAATACTTCAAGAATTTTGGGGTTGCAGGAACAACCGCGTTTATTTCTCGAAGTGTCCTTTTTGGCCACCTTTGCTGACGGGGTTGCTAGGAAAGTTAACATTGCTTCTCCGTCAACTCTCGGAAATTTAGGTTCGCCTTTTCGCTGCTGTTCCTGGATTTTGTCATCAGTGTCCGATTCACTGTCTTCTTTTTCAGCTTCTGGCTTTTGTTTGGCAGGTTTCCTCTTGGAACCCTTCCCTTTATTTCCGGATCCTGCATTGCCTTTCATATGCTTGTTTAGCCGGCATTGCGCGTTTGTGTGGGTTGGTTTCCCAAACTGAGAGTGGTGGACGCAGGGTTCCGACTTAATTCTCTCCCATTCTTCGGGAGTGTAATTGATTGGATCTGGACTGCGGCCTTTCCACTTGTTCACCTTTTCTCCTCCAAAGGCTATGTTAACCTCCTTGGGCTTTGTTGTTGACTCCGGAGTTCCTTTTTTATCAGAACGAGGTGTTTTCTTGGCCAGTATCAGTGACTCAATATTGCCTCCTCTTGCTCTGATATCGTCTTCGGCTGCAGCATGCTCATTAGCGGTTGTAAGCATAGATCCGAGATCTTTGTGCTTTTTAGAACCAACCATGAACGGTACAAGTCCGGGTTTTAGGCCATTGACGAAAGCATGCATTGCTTGTACGTCAGTTACTCCAGAGCAACTATTCTTCATTGCAGTCCATCTGGAGATGAAATCCACGTATGGTTCGTCTTCAAATTGGGTGCAACGGTTCAGCTGGTTGATGCTATTTGGGCGTTTGTATGTTCCCCGAAAATGCTGAGTAAATACTCTCGCCATATCATCCCAACTGTCGACAGTTCTTGATGGTAAACCATTGATCCAATCTCTGGCTCCGTCTAGCAACATTAGGGGAAGAAACTTGACAGCTTCCAGGTATGTCCCGTTGTTGATTTGGACGGCTGTGTAATAATCTGAAAGCCAGGTATCCGGGTTTGTACTGCCGGTATATTTTTGGTAGGTTGGACCAACTTTGGCGAAGCCAGAATGCAGGGTTATCCTTCGGATCCTGTCAGTAAAACACTTAGGACCAAAGTATAGATCATCCTTTTCTGCTCTATCAATATGTGCAGAATATCTCCCGGCTGAATGGACAGAAGGGGATCTGCTCCTTTCTTTTCCATTGTTGCGCGGACGCGCTTTTCCGGGGTTATCTCTATCTCTTCCGTTGTCACGCCCCCTGGGATTAGGTGGAGTCCTGCTCCTGTACCTTTCCTTATCCTTAGGCGGTGTCCGAGATCTTTCACGTCTGTGAGGTGTATCATATCTTCCGGCTTTTTCAGCTGGGTTTCTCGGAGGTGGCATTATTTTGCCGTCATTCCTTTGTTTGTCTTCCCGATCGTGTGGTTTATATCCATCTTTCGGGAGATGAGGTCCGGTTCTAGACGCTGCGTCCCGGTTGTCGGGGTTTTTCTTGTCTTTTCTCGGATCCTCTTTTTTATCCGAATCTCCGGGTTCTTCCGGTCCAGGTGCTCCAGCAGCGCAAGTAACTGTTTTGCAGAGGGCGGAATTATCATGCAGCCTCCCTGATCGTTCTTGGCCTCGCTGTTGCTGTTGTAATGCTTTTCCTAGGAAAGCATACACCCCTTGGAGTTTTTCCCCGTTGGAGTACAGATCATTGTTTAGGATGGCGAACGCTGCTTCCGCGTTTTCTGCTGCGGTTTTGTATATTGGCTCGCCCTTGGCATCTTTGCCGTTTAACTGCTTTTGCCAAGATGGGTTATAGAACCTTTCTTTCGGCGGCAGTTCTTCCGGTTTTGCAATTCCGGGTAACCTAGTAGGTTTTAAGGCAGATCTATGCTTTCTCTCGTACTCCTCTATTTCTTCCTTCATGACTTTGATGTCATTATGGGTTTGTTGAAGGTGTTGCCGATATCTGAGCAGATGTTGTTGTTGCCGTTGGAAAGCTTGTCTCCTGGCTTCCAGCATCTCAGGGGGTTCATTGGGTCCCACTGGAGTTTGTAATAGCTCTTGCTCTTCCAGTTCTGTCATTGGCGGAGCGGTGATTTCCTTAGATTTCTTTTCCGTAGGCTTTGTGCCACTAATATCTCCAACTTCCAGGTTTTCATCAGCGAGATCAGCTGACTTTTTCTTCCGGAGTTTGTACTGGAGTTTTTTAGAAGCACGATGCTTTTTCTTGGAAGAAGGAGGTTTTTTGACAGGTTCATCTTCTGTCATCTCCTTGACATTAGGGAATATCGGAGAAGTTTCTCCGTCTTCTCTCTCTTCCACTGGCGGAGGAGTTTTAGGGCTTTCCTGGCTATCGGCACCCGTTGTATCAGCTGGTTTTGCCATTAGCACTTCATGGAATCCCTCTTGAAAGGACTTAACTTTTCTTACGAAGGCATCATCGTCTTCGTCTTCGTCTTCGGAGTCGAAGTTATCCGATCCGGTTTCCGACTCTAATCTCGCCTCTATGGCGGCAAGCACGGACTCTGTTTCCGAGTTTATCGTCTGGTTGACGGATGTCGGATCTTCCGTCTCTGTGACGGGTATTGGTTCTTCCGTCTCTGTGACGGGTGTATTGTTATCTGCCTCTTGCACGGGATTTCCGTCATCCGTGTTTTCAGCGATTTTGGATTGCACCATGCCGATAAAGTGCGTATCACTGTTTTGTCGGCGATCTGAGCAAAATCCGGCATCATAGTCGTCTTCGACTGGGTATAGGGCGGGTGGGATAAATTTGCTTCCACCGCAAAACCCCATTGCCTCTGCAGTTAGTCCGATAAAGATGTTAGCAGATCCAATCGGTAACACGCAGGCACTTACCAGGTGGTTTTGCGCCGGTATGTAGGATCCGTTGTCGAGGAAGCGCCCGACGTCGTCGTCGAATTCCAGGCTTCCGACAGTGATCGATCTTCCAATTCCGCCGAGTATCCCAGATCGGAATTTCACGCCTGACGTCGTTTGCCCCACGGTGGGCGCCAACTGTCGAGACATCATAGTAGTTTTCATAGACTGGGGTGCCATGAGACTACGGTAGAGACGTGGGGTAACGGGATAGCGTAGTAACACAGAACACGGGATTTTACCCAGGTTCGGTACGTCGCGACAGTACGGCGTACCTACTCCTGCACTTCTCACTAATTGGGACTAAAGCCCGTATAACAGGGTTACAGTGTGAGAGAATAGATCTAGCTACTCGACGAGGATGAGCTTCTCGGCGAGTTGCGCAGAGCTTTAGCTGGTGAAACTTGAACCTAGAACCTCTCTAATCTATCTCCCGTACGGCTTTATATAATAGCCGGATTAGGGCTTACAGAACAAGAAACCTAGAAGACTACGTTTAACTTGTAACTTGGAAAGTAAGGAATCCGTCTTCTCCTCCAAGCCAGATCACGTGGGCCGTGATCCGGGTTCTTCTAGAATCCGGCTTCTGCGCGTCGGACTACTGGGCCGCCCAATGGACCTAAGCCCACTACCTCTGAGGCCACCCTGGTAGTCCGGCTCTTTGTCTACCATCTTCTATACCCCTATTCAGTATATATCCGACAATAAAAGTGCAAGGAAACTGTAGAACCCGAGGAACAAATAACTGTAGAACCTACAGTAGCAATAGTAAAGGACCTTGTTTCTGAATATGTAGAAGATGGACACATTATATTTTGTGAAGATGCTTTGAATATTGTCTCTCATCCTAGTAAATCCTGGAAACCTAGTGTTCCTGTGCTATCTGTTAGGATAGGTGATCATTGCTATTATGGTTTGTGTGATATTGGTGCCAGTTCTAGTGCTATTCCTTATGAGCTTTATACAAAAATCATGCATGAAATTGGTTCTTGTGAACTTGAAGACATTGATGTGATTAGTGAACTTGCTAATATGGAAACTATTTCTCCAATTGGTATTGTTAGAGATGCGGAGGTCTTATGTGGTAAAACTAAATAGCATGCTGATTTTCTAGTACTAGGCACTTCTGCTAGTGATACTTGTCCTATTATATTTGGTAGACCTTTCTTAAACACTTGTGGTGCTGTTATAGATTGTAAAAAGGAGAAAATCCTTACAAAGTTTGATGGAGAGTCTTATGAATTTCATTTCTCCAAATTTGCTAAAGCACCTTATGAAGTTGAATTACGTAATGAGAATTATAGAGTTGAACAATTAGCTGCTATTGCTCTTGATCCTAACAATCATTTGCAGCAATACATGGAAGACCATGAAAGTGATGTCTTTATGGGAGAAAGAAATGAAATTGACGAGATCTTCCTACATCAGCCAGCAATGCTGAAACATAATTTACCTGTGGAAGACTTGGGTACCACATTACCACCCAAGGAGGATCTTGTTTTTGATATAAAGCCTTTGCCTGACAATCTTAAATATGCTCATATTGATGATAAGAAATTCTATCCTATTATTAGTTCTAAACTTTCTGGTAAATAAGAGGAGAGATTATTGGGAATGTTGAGGAAACACATAGGTACTATTGGTTATACTCTTGATGATTCGAAGGGGATCTCTCCTGCTATATGTCAGCATGCTATTAATATTCAACCTGATGCAAAGCCAGTTGTTGAACATCAACGCTGTCTAAATCCTAAGATGAAGGATGTGGTAAGAAATGAGGTATTGAAACTCCTTGATGCTGGTTTTATTTATCCTATTGCTGATAGTAGATGGGTTAGTCTTGTGCACTATGTCCCTAAGAAAGGAGGGATGACTGTTGTGCCAGATGAAAATAATGAACTTATTCCTCAAAGAGTAGTGGTTGGTTATAGGATGTGTATTGATTTTAGGAAAGTTAATAACGTTACTAAGAAATATCATTATCCTTTGCCTTTTATTGATTAAATGGTAGAGAGGTTGTCTAAGAAAACTCATTTTTGCTTTCTTGATGGTTATTCTGGGTTCTCTCAAATTGCTGTTAGGAAACCTGATCAAGAGAAAACAACTTTCACCTGTCCTTATGGAACCTTATAGACGTATGCCTTTTGGTTTATGTAATGCTCCTGCTACTTTTGAAAGTTGCATGTCTGCTATCTTTCATGGTTTTTGTGAAGAAATTGTGCAAGTCTTCATGGATGATTTCTTTGTCAACTTCTTTTGATAATTGTTTGCATAATCTTGATAAAGTTTTGCAGAGATGTGAGGAGACTAATCTTGTTCTTAATTTGGAGAAATGCCATTTTATGGTTAATGAAGGAATTGTTCTTGGACATAAAATTTCTGAAAGTTGTATTGAAGTTGATAGAGCTAAAGTTGAAGCCATTGAGAAAATGCCCTGTCCCAGTGATGTCAAAGGTATTCGTAGTATTCTTGGTCATGCTGGTTTCTATAGAAGGTTTATTAAAGATTTATCTAAAATATCAAAGCCTCTTACTAATCTTCTTCAAAAGGATGTACCTTTTGTTTTTTATGAAGATTGTAAAGAAGCTTTTGAAATTTTAAAGAAGGCTTTAATATCTGCCCCTATTGTTCAACCCCCTGATTGGAATTTACCATTTGAAATTATGTGTGATGCTAGTGATTATGTTGTAGGTGTTGTTCTTGGATAGCGGGTAGATAAGAAGTTAAATGTTATTCATTATGCTAGTAAAAATCTTGATGCTGCTCAAAAGAATTATGCTACTACTGAGAAATAGTTCCTAGCTGTAGTTTTTGCTTGTGATAAAATTAGGCAGTATATTTTTTATTCTAAAGTTTCTATTCATACTGATCATGCTGCTATTAAGTACCGTATGGAAAAGAAAGATGCTAAGCCTAGGCTTATTAGATGGGTGCTTCTCTTACAAGAGTTTGATTTACATACTGTGGATAGGAAGGGTGCTGAAAATCCTATTGCTGATGATTTGTCTAGATTAGAAAATATCTCTGATGACCCTATTCCTGTTAATGATAGTTTTCCTAATGAACAGTTGGCTGCAATAAAAGTGAGCTCTCAAGAGAGTCCATGCTATGCTGATTATGCTAACTTTATTGTTTCCAAGTATTTGCCTCCTACCTTTACAGCTCAGCAAAGAAAAAAATTCTTCTATGATTTGAGGCATTATTTTTGGGATGACCCACACTTATATAAAGAAGGTGTTGATGGTATCATGCGAAGATGTGTTCCTGAAAATGAACGACGAGATATATTGAGAAAATGTCATAGTAGTGCTTATGGAGGACATCACGCTGGAGATAAAACTGCACATTAGGTTCTACAATCAGGTTTTTATTGGCCTACTCTCTTTAAAGATGCTAGAAAGTTTATTTTATCTTGTGATCAATGTCTAAGGGTTGGAAATATTTCTAGACGTAATGAAATGTCTATGAATTATTCTCTTGTTATTGAACCATTTGATTGTTGGGGATTTGACTTTATGGGTCCTTTCCCTCCTTCACAAGGCTACACTCATATTCTTGTTGCTGTCGATTATGTGACTAAATGGGTAGAAGCTATACCTACTAAAAGTGTTGATGGTGAAACCTCATTAAAAATGCTTAAAGACATTATTTTCTCTAGGTTTGGTGTGCCTAGATATCTTATGACTGATGGGGGTTCTCATTTTATTCATGGTGGTTTTAGAAATACTCTTGCTAAATATGATGTTAATCATAGAATTGCCTCACCTTATCATCCTCAAACTAGTGGGCAAGTAGAATTATCAAATAGAGAAATCAAATCTATCTTGCAAAAGACTGTTAACAAATCTAGAAAAAATTGGGCTAAGAAATTGAAAGATGCTCTGTGGGCTTATAGAACTGCTTATAAAAATCCCATGGGCATGTCTCCTTATAAAATGGTCTATGGAAAAGCTTGTCACTTGCCCCTAGAATTAGAACACAATGCTTATTGGGCACTGAGAGACCTAAATAGGGATTTTAAACTTGCTGGTGAGAAAAGGTTGCTTGACTTAAGTTCTTTAGATGAATGGAGGAGTGAAGCATATGAAAATGCTAAGATCTTTAAAGAGAAAGTTAAAAGGTGGCACGATAAGATAATTATTAAAAGAGAATTTCATGTTGGTGAGAAAGTGATATTGTATAGGTCTCGTCTCAGATTTTTTGCAGGAAAATTATTCTCGAGATGGGAAGGACCTTTTGTTATCGAAGAGGTATATCGTTCGGGGGCAATCAAAATTGTTTCCCTTGAAGATAACATTTCACAAGTGGTGAATGTCCAAAGACTCAAGCATTATATTTCTGGAGATCCTTATAATGAAAATGTTGATTGTATTCGAGCCATGATCCCGGAGGAATTTATTAGGAAGCATATTTCAGAAACTACAGAGTCAGTTTTCGAATAGGTATCAGTTTTGGTACGAAAACATTCGCGAAACATCTTCCAACTTTTAGTTTTACTGTTTTTGGAAAATATGAAAAATTACGAGCCGGAAACGAGGCGGAGACGGAACCCGAAGGCTCCACACCATGGGGTGATGCGGGCCCACCCCTGGCCGTGCCAGCCTATGGTGTGGGCGCCCCAGAGCCCCTCTCCGACTCATTGTCGACCTGGACTTTCCTTTCATTATGAAACTTTTTGCTATATAATCCCCCGGACCCCCCGAGGTCCGTATACCGTTTTCTCGTCGTGTTTCTGTTTCGAGTTGTTTCTGCCCGGATCTGTTTTCATGGTCTCCACCAACAACAATAAGGGGAATGGACCAAATGAAGATGATCCCCAAGACCTGGGCCCGAAGGAGGAGATCGAGAGTGGAGCTGAAGGAGATGTAGCAGAAAACCCACGAGTGCATCCACGCGCCACCAGCGCAAGCATTGGAGTGGTTGCAAAACCTCGCAAGCAAACGGCAAGGATGAGCAACGGAGGGAAGGCCCCACGTCACTGCTTAGCTTCAAGGACACCCCTTTCAGGCATAAAGAAACCTTTCTGTATTTTAATTCATGAGTATCAATCTAGGAGGGTACCCGAGGCATATTTGCCTTCTTGCTGGGATATGGATCGTTCTAACCGTGCAGATGAAGGAAGCTCTCAACCTAAGGTAGAGTGGGGGAAAATCTTGGTGGCTGGGATTCACAGTCTGACAGGCATGCAAACTGTATTGATCGCAATACGGAGGTGATGCGTATGCTTATGTTCGCAATTGAAGTTCTGAAGAAATCAAATGATAAGCTCATCGAGAAGGATTCACCACCACCACCAAAGAATTGATTCGTCATTGATTTTGGCATCCCCTTCGCTTGTTCCAAGTTTGGGGGGAGTGCTGCGATATCACATCACTATATTTTATCTTTTTACCTTTTCAGTAGAGTCATATCATGAGTAGAGAAGTTATCATATAGGATGGTTTGCAGTATGGAAGTATCTCTCCTTAGTTGGTTATCGTTGTATCCGTTGGTGTGAGTTGTCGGTTTGAAATATTAATGAGAAGTTTCATCATTTACTTCTTGTACACCTTATTTTAGTTTTCAATTTATGTCATATGGTTGAGCTTGTTGTTAGTATTTGGTGTCACTCTGGAGATCATTAAGTTAATCTAGTTGGTTTTGGCAAACTTAGCTTGGGTCAGTAGAAATAATATTTTGAGATGCTAGTATAAGAAAGAGGAATTTTCCTGTTAGCTCATAAACTTAGTATTCACAAGTTAAGATCGCATGGGCTTTCAATGAAGATTGCATGATTGGTTTCATCATATGTATATTTGTTTGTTTTCCCTCAACTCTTATGCTTGCTACCCAGCCTTGCTAGCCAAAAACCCAGTACTGAGAGGGAATGCTTCTCGTGCATCCAAACCTTCAGCCCCAAAACCTTATCATTTGTGTCCATCATACCTTCCTATATGTGGTACTTCACCGCCACTCCAAGTAAATTGCTCATGTGTTACCTTTAAAACCTTCAAAATTATCCCTGTTTTGTGTTCCTGTTTTAGCTCATGAGGACGCAAATAGAGAATCTTTATCTCACTTGTTGATTGGACTCACACACCTGGACTAGTGGCTTCATCCGCTTATCCAAATGGTAGAAGAGCTGGCAGCAGGGTTCCCGGCCCCAAATAATAATACAAATTCTCTTCACTCTTTTTGCCCATGATTTATCAGTCAAAGCATAATTGTGTAAACAAAAGAGAGAGGGATGACCTTCAATACTAGTTGCGTCCTTCAATGGGAGCCGCTCTTGTGAAGTCTAGTTGGCTTATGACGTACTGTATTTTCTGTTTGCCATTCGTTGACATAAGCATACACCTCTCTGAAAATTAGACACTCCTCCATGGTTTGTGATTGTTGGAAGGCACCCGAGGTTTCGATAACATGGATGGGACGAGTGTCATGCATTTTATACCTCTGTTTATTAAAAGAAAAGCTCTAGCACATGAGTGATCCTTGCTTCCATCTATGAAGGGCCTATCTTTTACATTTATGTTGAGTCAGTAAACCCATTCTTTCTGTCTCCAGCAAGCATTCGAGTTGTTGTGATCTCACCATTTATATGTTGATTTATTCAATCATGTATTGTATCCTTCTTTGTTTAGCACATGCTTTATTATCTCAATGAATATTACTTTGAAAGCTATGAATCACTTTAAAAGGATTGTTATAATTAAACATGTTAAGCTCTACAATATAAGACTTGTTATAAATACTTCACCTAAGATAAGTATGATATCATTAAATGTTCACTGACCAAGAACGAAGTTTTCCATCACCAATTTTGATTCTCTCTTTTACATCTTTGTTTGTGACTCCCATTACTCGTTTCAAGTTTGAGAGGAAGTTGTTGTCTATAATGATTGGTGCATAGATAAATGTGATGCTTCTTGTCCCTATTTTATTTATTGACTCTTCACTCCATAAACCTGTGGTCATGTTTACTGAGTTCAGTTTCGCTTGGGGACAAGCGGGGTCTAATCTTGGGGGGAGATGATACGTCCATTTTGCATCACTATTTTATATCATAATTTGTTGTTATTCATCGATATATTTCATGTTATGCTGCATCCCTTATGTTATTTTATCTTATTTTGCATGTTTCATATTTTTTGGAGAATAAACACCGGGACCAGAAATCTGATGGAAAAAAGCACCGCCGAGATATCATATTTCAGAAGATTAGAAGAAGAAGGGGGACACCGGAGGTGTCTTAGAAGTGCAGGGGAGGAGTCCAGCCAGAAGGGGAGCCAGAGGGGGGCCACCAGGGGCCCACACCAAGAGGTGGCGCGCCCCCTGGCCGCGCCACCAGGTGGTGTGGCTACCCTGGACCACCTCTGGTGGAGGTCTTCCGCGTACTGGACCGAACCCTAAGCCTCATACCATCATAGACGAATTATTCCGGCACCGCCTCGGGGCGGAAAACACCCAAGAGAGAAAAGCTCTCTGGCAGGGAGAAATCTGGCGGGGAAATTCCTTTCCGGAGAGAGGAAATCATCGCCACCGTCACCATCATCACTCCGAGCATCATCAAGATCGTCATGATAATCATCCTCATCGCCAGCACCATCACCCTCATCATCCACCATCATCCCGTTGTAACAATTAGGGGCCTCTATCGGTGTTTTACATTAGATCTCTCTCCCGGTGTGGATTACTTGTTAGTAGTTGATGCTTGTGAGATTTATTGGTGTTTGCACTTTATGACCAGATTGTTATCATCCATTATATCACGTCTGATTATGATCCATATGATCTCTTGTGAGTAGTTCGTGTTGTTCTTGAGGACATGGGAGAAGTCAAGTTGTTAGTAGTGAAGTAATGTTGAGTAATATTTGATGGTTTGATATTTAAGTTGTGGTGTTATTCTTCTAGTGGTGTCATGTGAACATCGACTACATGATACTTCACCATTTATGGGCATAGGGGAATGCATTGTGTATTTGGCTACTAATTGTGGGGTTGCCGGAGTGACAGAAACCTAAACCCCCGTTAGGAAACCATTACACGAGGGAGCGTAGGATTCCAGAGTTTTAAGTTGTGGTTAGATTTATTAATTAATTACTTTCTTGTAGTTGTGGATGCTTGCAAGAGGTATAATCACAAGTATGTATTAGTCTTGGATGGGACGGTACATTAGCATAGGTTCACCCACATAGCACTTATCAAAACACTGGAGATTATTCAGCGGCATGGAATAAAAGCACTTGACAGAAACCTCCCGTGTGTCCTCGAGAACGTTTGTTAATCATAAGTAAACCCACCGGATTTTCCTTTGCTGAAGAAAGGATTGGGCCACTTGCTGCAATTATTATTACTCCATTTTATTTACTCGCACTTTATTTATCCGCAGTATCGAAAATACCCTACAAATCTATTATTTCAGTATTTACAGTTATTCCTTCATCGAAACTGCTTGTCAACACCTTCTGCTCCTCGTTGGGTTCTACACTCTTATTTATCAAAAGTACTACGATACACCCCATATACGTGTGGGTCATCACACAACACAATGTTGTTGCGTCTATTAGAGAGTCCTATGATGAATAGGAGTGGGTCCTGCGTGTCCCTATGGACGCACCCTTTCATGGGTCGGTTTGTATCAAGTTGGTTCGAGTCCAAACTTCATTGAGTCAAGTCCTAGTTGGTTTGGTTGGTACTTGTGCAATGACATTGTGGCCGCACCCCCATAACCCTCATAAAACACTCCAACCTGCGAGTTGAGAGGTTAGACTACCTTTAAACATAAACACTCCAACCTGGTATTCATCAGGAATAATACATCTGCAAGTTTTGTGTGCTATCTGTTGTTCCATTGGGAATTAGTCCGTGGCTACTCGTGCAAGTGTGTGGATTTGCGAATATCCAAGGGATTGGTTGTTGCTGCGATTCGCATCAGGAATTAGCCGGAGAGTTCGTGAAGAGACACAAGTTATCATATTGTTATCATCGTGTGAGTTCATCGAGAAGATCGGGCATCCCCTTATCATCTTGGTGTCAGATTACTGGGTTTACACGGTGAGCTGTTTCTTGTCCAATAGATTCGAGTGTTTTATTTTTCCTATCCAGAAAAAGCCTTAAAGAATAGTGTTAGTCCGTGCCATCACCTTAGATAATCACCATTGTCAAGTTTTAGTTGTTGTTTTTGTGTTTGATTTTGTGTTTCTTTTCTCCCTTTGAGTCTTTCTAGTTCGGTCTAGGGTTAGTGTTCTTGTGTTCATCGAGTTGTGCCTTTTGAGTCCCCCCCCCCCCCGAAAACTTCCAATTTTCCAATCCGGGTGGTGGTTGTTCTTGTTGGGTTCGAGTTCTAATCGGATCACACACCACGGCACAAAGTTTCCTTGTTCTCTACCGTGGATACACTAGGTTGCACAAGTTCTACTTGCTCTCTGATTTCCTATCGTGCGCATATACCAATTCCATATCGGTATCACTCGGATCTGTTTCCATATCGCACACCTAGTTGCACTCAGAGTTGATCCCTGCCTCGGTACAAAATTGTGGAGTTTCGCTGCCATGCCCTGTTCATTGCTGCGGTGATCACGCTGCCACGG
The DNA here is from genome assembly GCA_028641055.1 of Alopecurus myosuroides. Classification (NCBI taxonomy): domain Eukaryota; kingdom Viridiplantae; phylum Streptophyta; class Magnoliopsida; order Poales; family Poaceae; genus Alopecurus; species Alopecurus myosuroides. Next base: position 111,817,869 of record CM054063.1, on the reverse strand, counting down.
CACAAGAATCGCTAAAAAACGCTGCCACACTCCCCTTCGCCAACAGCACAAGCGCGCGCTGCCGCGGTACCGAATTGAGTCGTTTTGTTGCCGCCACAGCAGAAACACGCGCAGTTTCCTGCCATGAGTCCTAAGTACCTTTAGGTGTTTTCGGTTAGTTTTCTTTTCTAGTTTTCTTAGGTATTTCAAGTCCAATCCTTGTGAACCTTAGACACTGCCTATATACAGCAATAAATTAGGTACCTTGCCACAAGACTAGCTACTTTGTTGCTCATTTTTCAGGCTGCTCTATCTCATATTATTGTGTCACGTTGATCATATTGTGCTTATTTTTGCTCCTAGTTGTTTTCTGCCAGTCATAAAAGTATAAAAAACAGAAAAACAGATAATAGAAAAGAGAAAAACAGAATTGAAAAAAAAAACAAAAGAGGCCTAGAGATACATTGCTATATATTGTTAATGGAGTTGTTTCATCACTATTATATTGACACTATTTCCAATCTTGTGCATGTGATATCATTGAGCCTAGCTAGTGTCTTTCGAGTGCACTGCAGTATTTTCATCCATATAATTGCATTTCCACATTTTTCTCCACTTTGGTGTGTGTTTCCTAGGTGTTATTTTTATATCATCATATACAGCAAATAGGACTTGTTCATTGGTGATTGTTAGATATCCATACGAAGCCCCACCATATATCCTGTTTTGCCCTGTGAGTGCTAAAATCCCTGGGTATTCTCTTATTCACACCGATACATAGTAGTGTTGTTTACTTGTGGTAAGTTTTTGCTATTCACTTTGGAACAGTAAGGTACACCATTATTTGCTGTTTTTGAGTGAGTTGTGAGAGAGCACCACATCCCATATTATTTTATTTCACTAACACATTAATCCATGGAGTCTTCTGCTAGCGATAATGTGCAGGTTGATAAAATTGTTGGGAAACTGCTGAGGCATCTACTAAGAAGAATGTTGATGATTTGCTCACATGGGGAGAATTTACAAAATTCAGAGATGTGGTCGAAAACAGAATTGAACATAGAATTGATGCTTATGATAATACACTGAGGAAAGATTTGCAAGAGATGGATCTGAAAATTACTCAAGTTTCTACTACAGAATCTGTTGAGGTTATGGAAGAATCTATCACAAATTTGACTAGGCAAATTGTTCAATTGTCTACTCAATTACAACAGAGGGCTACTGAAGTGCATGATGATGATGATTGAGAACCAGGCCGAGCACATGCTCATAATGGCCGTGGAGGTTTCAATGCAAGGAGGGTGCAACCTCATCATAATAGTAGAGAATATGATGGGTTGGGCAAGCCTAAATTTTCTATTCCTCCTTTCACCTTTGATCATGATGATGTAGAAGAGTATTTGATGTGGGAGCTGAAAATTGAGAAGCTATGGAGATTGCATGACTATAATGAAGATGGAAAATTTAAATTGGCTTCTTCTGGGTTTGATCGCTATGCTCTTTTGTGGTGGGATAATATTACACAATTGAGGGCTAAAAATGGTTATCCATAAATTGTTACATGGGCTACTATGAAGCAACTCATGAAGGAAAGATTTGTGCCCAAAAATTATGTGAGAACTTTGTATGAAAAATTACAACAATCGAGGCAAGTCACGATGTCAGTAGATGCTTATTATAGAGAGATGGAGTTGATACTTCAGAGGGATCCAGTTAGGGAGGAACCAGAACACACCATGCAACATTTTCTCTCAGGTTTGCAATTTAAAATCAGAAGTATTGTGAGGCATCTTCGGTATAGTGATATGAATGAATTGCTACCTCATGCTGGAGAGGAAGAATCACAGTTGGCTGAGGAGGCAAAGTTGAGTGCTAGGAGGGTGTTCACCCCTCGTAATTCTTAATTTTCATCACCTTCACCACAACCAGCCCCAACCCGTGGGGTTTATACTACCAAATCCGAGAGAACCCCCTCTACTTATAGGACGCAAGTTCAACAAGCAGCTAGTGCTAGTGCATCCACATGTTCTACAGCTAGAAATAGAGATATGAGCTGCCACACATGTGGAGGAAAGGGCCACTTCAAGAGAGAATGTCCCAATAAGAAAACTTTGCTTGTTGATGAGAACAATGAATATGAGACTGGTGATGATGCTGATCCTAATGAGGAGGATGATTGTGATGAACAAGGAGGTCCCCTTGATTCTTATGCTTCTCATTATCCCACTATTGTTTGCACACAAAATGCTACTGCCTTGAGTGTAGTTCCTTGTCCAGAAAATCAGAGGTTTAATCTATTTCAAACCAAGGCAATTGTAGGCCCTCAAATGGATTTCAAGGTTATAATTGATGGAGGAAGTTGCAGAAATCTTGCTAGCAAAGAGCTATGTGCAAAGCTGAAATTGAAATATATTCCACACCCCCATCCTTATTATATACAATGGATGAGTGATAAAGGAGAGATGAAGGTGAGATACATGGTGAGAGTGGAGTTCCAAATTGGGCCATATTGTGATACTATTGAGTGTGATGTTGTGCCCATGTTTGTTTGTCCCATGTTGCTTGGAAGACCATGGCAGTTTGATAGGAATGTTACACATAATGGGAGAGCTAACACATACCAGTTGAATTGGCATGGTAAGGCCATTGTTTTGAGACCTATGACACCACAGCAAATTGTAAATGAGTCTCGTCAAAAATATGAAGTGATTGTAGGGAAGGAGAGTGAGAGAGTAGAAAAACAAGAGAGTACTCCTTCTATGAGTGATAGTAGTAAAAACAAGTTGAGTGGTAAAAATAAAAGTGAGGGAGTCAGCCTATTATGCATGCTAGCCACTAAAGAGGACTTGAGAGAATTTCGATAGGATCCTATATAGTTCTTATGCACAAGGGAGAAATATTGGTTTCTACTGACATGACCCCTATTCCTCTTGGTGTTTCTCATGTTTTACAGGAGTTCGATGATGTTTTTTCACAGGAGGTACCAGCAGGGCTGCCACCATTGCGTGGCATTGAGCATCAAATTGATTTGATTCCTGGAGCTACATTACCAAACTAAGCCCCTTACAGGACCAATCCCCAAGAAACCAAGGAAATTCATAAACAAGTGTTGGAGGTTCTTGATAAAGGGTATATTCGAATAAGCTTATATCGATGTGTTGTTCCTGTTATTTTAGTTCCTAATAAAGATGGTACTTGGCGCATGTGTGTAGATTGTAGAGCAATTAACAACATCACTATCCGTTATCGTCATCCTATAACTCATTTGGAGGACATGTTAGATGAAATAAGTGGTGCTTCTATTTTCTCTAAAATTGATTTGTGTAGTGGTTATCATCAAATTAGGATGAAAGAGGGGGATGAATGGAAAACAGATTTCAAAACAAAATTTGGTTTATATGAATGGTTAGTGATGCCTTTTGGTTTGACTAATCCACCTAGTACTTTCATGAGACTTATGAACCATGTTTTGAGAGAGTTTATTGGTAGATTTGTGGTAGTCTATTTTGATGATATTCTCATATATAGCCACAATGCACATGAACATGTTGATCATATTAGAAAAGTCTTGCATGTGTTAAGAGCAAATAAATTATATGGTAATCTCGCTAAGTGCACCTTTTGCAAAGAATAGGTCATTTTCTAGGATATGTTGTTTCTAAACATGGAATTGAAGTGGATGAATCTAAAATTGCAGCTATTAAAAATTGGCCTATTCCTATAAATGTTAGTCAAGTGAGAAGTTTTAATGGATTGACTGGTTTCTATAGAAGATTTGTCAAAGATTTTAGTACACTTGCTGCACCTTTAAATGAGTTAACTAAAAATGGTGTTGATTTCGAATGGGGGGGTTGAACGGGATATTGCTTTTGATGCTATTAAGAACAAGTTGATTTTGGCCCCATTGCTCATTCTTCCAAATTGTAACAAAAAATTCGAAATAGAATGTGATGCAAGTGGTATTGGTATTGGAGGAGTGCTTATGCAAGAAAACAAACCTATAGCTTATTTTTCTGAGAAATTGCATGGTGCTCAATTGAATTATTCTGTGTATGATAAGGAGTTGTATGCACTTGTTAGGGTCCTTGAAGTGTGGAAATATTACTTGTGGCCTAAAGAATTTATAATAGACTCTGATCATGAAGCTTTGAAATTTTTAAAGAGCCAATCTAGCCTTAATAAAAGACATGCTAAGTGGGTTGAATTTATTGAATCATTCTCATACATCATTAAATATAAGAAAGGCTAAGATAATGTTGTTGTTGATGCTCTCTCTAGGAAAAGTATGCTTTTAACTCAATTCGATGTGAAAATTCCTGGTTTGGAGAGTGTGAAAGATTTTTATGCTAAGGATAATGATTTTAAACATGATATGCAAATTGTACTAATGTGAAAGCATGGGATAAATTTCATTTGCATGATGGCTATCTGTTTAGAGCTAACAAACTATGTGTTCCCAAGTCGTCCTTGCGTTTGTTATTGTTGCAGGAATCACACAGTGGTGGATTGATGGGACACTTTGGGAGGGAGAAAACATTGCTCATGTTGGCTGATCACTTCTACTGGCCACGAATGAGAAGAGATGTGGAGAGGTTTGTGAGACGTTGCATCACTTGCAACAAGCCTAAGTCTAAACTAAAACCTCATGGTTTATATACTCCTCTTCCTTCACCTAATACACCTTGGGAAGATATTAGTATGGATTTTGTGTTAGGTTTGCCAAGGACTAAAAGAGGACATGATTCTATATTTGTGGTAGTGGACAGATTCTCTAAAATGTCACATTTTATTGCATGCCACAAGAGCGATGATGCCTCACACATTGCTAATATGTTTTTCAGGGACATGGTGAGATTGCATGGAGTACCCAAGACTATTGTTTCTGATCGTGATGTGAAGTTCATGAGCTATTTTTGGAAGACACTATGGGGGAAGCTGGGGACAAAGCTTTTTTTTTCAACTACTTGTCACCCCCAAACTGATGGACAAACAGAGGTGGTGAATTGCACATTATCCACATTATTGCGAACCATGATTAAAAAGAACCTGCAAGAGTGGGAGGAGTGTTTGCCACATGTTGAGTTTGCATACAACAGAGGGATATACATTCTACTACTCAACTATGCCCATTTGAGGTGGTGTATGGTTTCAAGCCAATAACACCACTTGATTTGCTGCCACTTCCTATACAAGAGAGAGTCAATATGGAGGCTTCAAAACGATCTGATTTTGTGAGGAAGATCCATGAGAAGACCAAACAAGCAATTGAGAAAACAGGAAGACATGTAGCTGAGAGAATTAACAAGAGGAAGGAGGTACTGTTTCGGCCAGGAGATTTCGTGTGGATGCATTTTCGCAAGGATAGGTTTCCCACATTGTGCAAGTCCAAGTTGATGCCAAGAGGTGCTGGTCCATATAAAGTGCTTCAGAAGATTAATGATAATGCCTACAAGATTGATCTTCCTAATGATGAGTTTGGTGTGAGTAATTCTTTCAATGTTGGTGATTTATCACCATACCATGGGGAGGACCTTGATGCGTCGAGTTCGACGCCTTTTCAAGGGGGGAGGATGATGACGACATAACTTGTGCTTCTACACTTTCTCCCATTGAAGATGTTGTTGTTCAAGAGAAACATGATGAAGTGAGAATTGGACCAATGACAAGATCAAGAACTAAACTATTAGAACAGCAGGTGAATTCTCTCTTTTTAGAATATGATGTTTGTTTTCATGAGAACTTTATACTACCTAATTCCATGTACTTATGTTTACTCAGGGTTGTTGATAACACAAGCATGGATGGAGATGCATATCAAGAGGAGGTGGAAAACAAGTGCTACCTAGTGGAAAACAAACATAACCAACTGGAAAACAAATGCTACATGGTGGCAAACAAGCCTATACATAGAGAGGAACAAGAGGGAGATGTTTTCCACTGGAAGCATGAGAGAGGGGGCGCACAAAGCAATGTTGATGCGTCTATTAGAGAGTCCTATGATGAATAGGAGTGGGTCATGCGTATCCCTATGGATGCACCCTTTCATGGGTCGCTTTGTATCAAGTTGGTTCGAGTCCAAAACTTCATTGAGTCGAGTCCTAGTCGGTTTGGTTGGTGCTTGCGCAATGCCATTGTGGCCGCACCCCATACCCCTCATAAAACCCTCCAACCTGCGAGTTGAGAGGTTAGACTACCTTTAAACATAAACCCTAGAACTCCATTGTTGATTGCTCGAAACATTCATCAGGAATAATACATCTGCAAGTTTTGCGTGCTATCTGCTGTTCCACGGGGAATTAGTTGATACATGACCACTAGTAGTCGGTGTCTACTCGTGCAAGTGTGTGGATTCGCGAATATCCAAGGGATTGGTTGCTGCTGAAATTAGCATCAGGAATTAGCCGGAGGGTTCATGGAGAGACACAAGTTATGATATTGTTATCATCGTGTGAGTACATCGAGAAGTTCGGGCATCCCCTTATCAAGATTTTTATAATACCTCGTAATATAATTTTTTAGCTGTTCATGGCCTTCAATCATGCCCTCCTCCTGGTCCAGAGAATGAATAAATTTCTTCCTATGTCTTCTATTAGCAAGACTATGGAAGTATCTCATATTTGAATCTCCCTCCGGTGTGAATTGAGCTTTTGATCTTTGGTACCACTTAATCTCCTCTTCATGGAGGATACCCACCATCTCCGCATTTGATCTTTTTTTAATTCAGTCTCATCCAGAGACAGAGGTATCCATTCCGCTAGAGACTCTAGTTCATCAATAATCGATGAAAGCTGGAGTTTTTTTTCTTTTTTAAGCAGTCCAACCAAATGTTTTGCCCATCCCCTTAGGTGTTTACGCAAAGCGCGTATTTTATTGTTCCAGCTGTCTAAAGGAGTGGCTCCATTGAATCGACGTGCCCATACCATCTTAACCATGTCCTCAAACCCGTCACGATTTTGCCATCCCAGTTCAAATTTAAACTCGTGGCTACGATGGATGTTTTGAGACCCTATGGTTATTAATATGGAAGCATGATCTAATAATGCTTCAATACATTCTAGAACCCTTACTGAGGCCATTGGGAATTTAGATTCCCAATCAGAATCCATCAGCACACGGTCCAATTTCTCGTATGCGGCTTTGGGAGGTTATTAGCCCAAGTGTACTGCCTCCCAGGCATTGATACCTCTTTTAAATTAAGACTGTCAATTACAACATTGAATAAAAGAGACCAGTGATTATCTAATCTGCCTCTACTCTTCTCATGTGGAAACCGCAGCAAATTAAAAACCCCTCCTATAAGTATAGGATATGGGTTATCTTTTGCTAAGTTTACCAGCTCACGGAGAAAAGCAGGTTTATGAGCATCCTGGGCAGCACCATACAGGGCGACAAGACTCCATTTAAAGTTATCATCTTTGTTACAGATGTGAAACTTAATATGAAAGTCACCCTCCGACGAAGCTAACAACTCCATGGTATCCTTTCTGACACCGAGTAGAATGCCCCCTGATCTTCCCCGAGGTGGACATGAAACCAATATAAAATCCACACCACCAGATAGGAGGTTACGTAGACTTGGTGAGAAATCACGCTTACCGGTCTCGAAAATGCCCACGAAATCCAAGTTATGATCCCGAACAAAATCAGCAATAAGAGTATGTTTAGCCAAGTCACGAGGACCTCTGCTATTCGAGAATATGCCATTCATCGGGAAACAATTGGAGAAGTGGGAAACTTAGCCTTTTTCTTAGGCGGTTTTTTCTTTCTCAAAGAGTCGGCTTTAGACTTACGGCTTGACGCTTTTAGATCATAAGCTGAGCTAAGCATCGCCTTGTCCAAAAAACCCTCCGAGACGTCACCAACCAGATGAGAGAGGAGCTGGACATCAATCGTGTCATGCAGCTCATCCTCATCCAACTGGGAAGAAGAAAACTTAGCCGAAACTTTTGGGATGACTGTTAACCGATCATATTCCATATGTTTCAAGGCCTTAGTCGAGATATCTATCTTATCATTATCATTGCCTAGACAAAAACCAACAGTAGACAACTTGGCAGAAATGGAAGAAGATGATAAAGAAAGAAAAGATTTATTGCACACTTCCGTACATGTGTAGTCGTTGTACATCTCGGCCTTCCGCCTCATAGCCCTCGTCATCGCATCCTCGTCCGTGCAAGAGGAACCGTCATGGGCGACGGTGTGCCTCTTGGTCCTCCTCAACGTATACGGGGCAGGGGTCAGAAGAGTCGATGTCGAGTCCGACCCTCCCCCCCCCCCCGTCCCTGCCGTAGAGGGCAGTATCATGAAGTCGCTGCTGCACCGGCATAGCTCCTCCAACTCCCATGCTGGGCTGGTCTACCTGTAGCCCAAGAGCCAACCGAGCAGCAGTGGGCGACGACCAGCTATCCGCAGCAGCGGAAACCGGCGACGTCTCCCGTCCGCGCGACAACACTTGTCGGCACACCAGAGAAGCAACCTGCGGCGTGGCTTGGGAAGCCACCGTCCGCTGCAGCCCATTTGCCGCCCCAGGTTGAGTGTGCGGCGAAGAACTCCCTGCCGCAGCGGGCGTCACCGACGGCTCCCAAACCGGCGCGCAGACTTGAGGAGAATCTGGCCGGCCTGCCAGCGGCGGCCCACTCTTCCCCAGCGGCCGACTGTGCCGTGGAGAGACCCCAGGACCGCTGCTTGGGCTAGCAGCTGGCGCCACCGAAGTATGCAGCCCACCAATGCCCGGAGCAGAAAAAACCTCGCCAGAGCACTTCACCTTCGAGAAATCAGCAGCCATCACCGTAGTAGCATTCAGCTCACCATGTTTTCCTGACCGTGATAGTTGCAGCTGCCTAGCAATAGCCACAATTTCCTTTCCACTCGGAGTTTGAGGATTTGGATTCAAAGGTGTCACAACATATCCACTAGGAACCACCACCGGTGATAGCATACTAACTGACGATGTCCCCGGTCCAGAAGTAGACTCTGCTTGAGGCATAGAAGTATCACCATCAGCAGCATCAGACTCATGAACCCCAGGATCATTCTGAGTGTCCTCCTCCAACCCATGAGCATCATCCTCCTTAACATCCCCCCTCCACATAAACGGAAAGAAGTCCGGCTCTAGCACATAATCATCAGCCTCCTTGTCAAAACGAAAACTGTAACCCTTTAGGAGAAGAAAAGCATCTGATTTCACCACTTTAGATCGGAAGATACGAACATCTCTCATAGCCACTCGAATACGGACAACATTGCGGCGACGTAGTGCTAAAAGATCCACATCAAGCGTCTTACAATGAGTGTACCCACAACCCAAATCCATTGGAAGTGTCACAGCGTATGAGGCACCCCCGACACATGGACCCAAGTGGTTCCAAGCTCATCAGTATGCATCACCTCCTCCTGTATCCAAGCCTTGAAGGTAACCCTGGACTGACTATTAGGCACACGCAGCTCAAAGTCATCAACACTCTCCAATTCAGCCATCGACGGGAAATTTATTAGAAAAGAATTCTCCTCCTAAGGTATAGCCTCCCATCTCCAAGCAGCCTAAACCGGACATAGCCTAGTCACGAGGCTCTAAATCACCTCCGCAGACACAGTAGGCCCAGTAACCGTCACTCTAGCAATGGGCGAAGAACTTGGAGCCAGGTGAGCTTTGAATAGGCTATCAGGCAGATGGCTAAACATGGTTTCTTCACTCCCAATACCTCCTAAACCCGCATACGATTTCGGTAACTGATACGTCTCCACCGTATCTATAATTTCTGATGCTCCATGATAATATTATGCCAATTGCTACATGTTTTCTTCCTTCTTTATGTCATTTTTACACGTTTTCCGGGACTAACCTATTAACATGATTCCAAGTGCCAGTTCCCTGTTTTCTGCTGTTTTTTATTTCAGAAAAGTTGTTCTGGAAATATTCTCGAAATTGGACCCCACAAATCCCGAAGTTCCTATTTTCCCCGGAAGCATCCAGAAGACCGAAGAGGAGTCGAAGACGGGCACCAGGGGTCCCACACCATGGGGTGGCGCCCCCCCTTGGCCGCGCCAGGGGGTGCTGTGGGTCCCCAGGGTTCCACCGCCTTTGCTCTTTTGCCTATTTATTCCCCCGGATGGAAAACACTAGAGACCTGATAAAAAAAATCCCCGAAAAGTTCCGCAGCCGCCGTCGTCGTCAACCCTAGATCAGGGGGTTCTGAAGCTGTCTCCCGGCACCCTGCCGGAGAGAAGATCGTCATCGGAGGCCTCTTCATCACCATGCCTGCCTCCGGAGTGATGCCTGAGTAGTTCATCCTTGGACTATGGGTCCATAGCAGTAGCTAGATGGTTGTCTTCTCCTCCTATGCCTCAATGTTTAGATCTCGTGAGCTGCCTAACATGATCGAGATTGTTCTTATGTAAATCTATGTGCTGTGTTTGCTGGGATCCGATGAATATTGAACTTATGCCAAGTTGATTATAGTCTTTTATTGCATATGTTATTTTTGATCTTGCATGCTTTACGGTGCTAGTGGTTGCTCTGGCCAAGTAGTTGCTAGTGACTCCAAGAGGGAGTATTTATGCTCGATAATGGGTTCATGCCTCCTTTTCGCATGTGCTCGAGTGACAGAAACGTGAAGGGGGAGGATGTGTTGTTGCCACTAGGGAGAAAACAGCGGTGTGAGTGCCTGCGTGCACAATCATTGATTACATTACACACATTGTTTAATGCGATTATCTGTTGCTTGAGCCTTAATACCTAAGAGGGTTCAGATGATAACGTGAGGGTGGATTATTAGTCATAGATGCAGTTGGATTACGGTCTATGTATATTGTTGTAATGCCCGCACTAAATATCATAGTAGTCATCATGTCATGAATGTGCACTACGGTGAAACCTTTATTTGTCAATTGCCTAGCTGTAATTTGTTCACCCAGCATGCTATCTTTTATGGAGAGACACCACTAGTGAACCTATGAACCCCGGTCCATTTTCCTACACTGTTAAAGAAACCACTACAATTTCATGCTTTCTTTACTTACTGCAAGCATACGTTATTTTCCACACTATACGTCTAATCTTCATTTTCAGCAAGACTAGTGAGATTGACAACCTCACTGTACCGTTGGGACAAAGTATTTTGGTTGTGTTGTGTGCAGGTTCCGCGTTGTTGCTGACACCGCTGAGCCATCACCACCGTCAGTGGCATCAACCTTCCGAAGATCCTCTTTCTCCTACTGGATTGATAACCTTGGTTCTTAACTGAGGGAAATTCTTACCGCTACACCCATCACACCCTCCTCTTGGGGTTCCCAACACACAGGAATTTCTGCAAGGAATTTCTGTGGCCATTGCCATCATCAAGGAATTTCTGGCACCGTTGCCGAGGAGAAAGAAGTATTCTAGCAAGGGGAGTCTCTCACTCTCAACCTCTTTATTTTGTTTATTGTCTTATTTTATTTTTGTCTTGTTTTGCTTCTTTATATCAAAAACACAAAAAAAATTAGTTTACTTCATAGCTGTTATTTTTTGCTTTTCTGCTCTTTGTTTAATGTCTAATCATGATTCTACCCAAGTTTACCTTGAAAGATGTACCAATAGGTAGCGGTGATATAATTGGGAAATATAATATTGGAGAGTTCTTTAATTATGTTAGTAAGCACAAAGAATTTGAGGATAGATCCTTAGCTGAACTTGCTCCAGATTATGAAACCGATGCAACATCTCTAGTGCGTATGCTGGAAGCTAGGTTTGTTAACTTTAATCCCATAATGCAACAAATGTTCCTCAACCTTGATAACATTAAGGATAGCGAAAAAAGAGAGTTTATTCTAGAAACTTTGTTTGAAGAATTTGGTGATGTTGCCATTGAGGCTACGAAAGTTTTTAACCGATTTGAGATGTCAGGCTCATGTGTAGATGTTAATAGAACACCGGGTAAAGCTAATGATAAGGAAATTAAAATACCAATGCCCTTTAAAATTTGGTAGGAATGCATGAAGCTCTAGAAAAGAATTTTGATTGATTGTTCCTGCAAACCCATTTGATGAAAATAGTGTGCCTAAAAGCGCTGATAAAGGGACATCTAAAATTTCTATAGATAAAATACAATTCATTGTTGAGGAGATTTCTAAGCTTAAATTTGATGCTTCACTTGAAAACACTTGATTTGCTTTCTATGCCTAGCTGAAAGGAGTTAAAGAAAAGCGCTACCGAGAGACAACCCGTTTTATTTCTCCGTTTTCAACCCGTTTTCCTTCGTTTTATTTTGTTTTCTTTGGAAATGGGTGTTGTCTATTTCCTTAGCAACCCTGCTGTATCTTTTCTTTTTTGTTTTTGTTGAGCCAAATAAATTCTCTAGTGGAAAATTGAGGCTATATTTCGGATTTCAGCTCAGGAAACAGATTTCTGCTTTCCACTGTTATTTTTGTATAAAATCACAGAAAATTCAAATTGATCTGAGTTTTTTTTTGGCGTAATCCTGGGCTATATATGCAACTTTTCTTAGTTGACCACTTTTGAGCAACAGAAGATTTTCGAAAAAAATCATTTTTACCTATTGTCCTGTTTTGACACATTTCTGCCAATAATTGCATTTGCATCTTAATCTCTTTCTTTGGGTGTTATTTTGAGAAAAAGAGTTTTAAAAGAAGTTTTGACAGTAGCTAATGTGTTTTTTAGTGTTAGGCTTGTGTTGAAACTGAACCATGTGAATTTATTATTTTGATTGCACTAACGTTGCTAATGAAGATTGTGAGAAGTTTGATGTGAAGGAAGTTTTCAAGGATCAAGAGAAGAGGATGATATGATGTGATCAAGAAGAGTGAAGAGGATAAGCTTGGGATGCCCCGGTAGTACATCCCAGCAAATTCCAAGAAGACTCAAGCGTCTAAGCTTGGGGTTGCCGAAGGCATCCCCGTCTTCATCAACAAATTATCAGGTCACTTTTAGTGAAACTATATTTTTATTCGGTCACATCTTATGTGATTTACTTGGAGCGTCTTTTATTTTTTGCTGTCGGTTTGTTTTTATTTTTGCAATAAGCTTGGTTGGGCCCCAGCATTCTTTTATTGGAGAGTGACATGCTCCGCTTTTTCATGGGAATACTTTGTATTCTTAATCTTTGTCTGGCGGCTGCATTTATTTAGTTCATGTTTTGCATGCATCTCTTATCTAAGAGCTGTTAGTTTTAGTAGTGTTATGTGAGTGCTCTCATGTTTGCTTGTTGTATCATGAAGAGTATTTTTTTTAAACATATCTTGTATGGTGCTTGTTGGGAGAAGAAACTGTTGCTTGAAATAGAATTTTTAATGGTGCAAGTAGAATCTCGTATAGACTGTGGCTAGAACTTTTTCGTATCATGCTAGATGTTATTTTAGTTTTAAAGCCTTGTGGTATTGTGTAGCATGATTAGCCTGAAATAGCTGAGAGTGTTTAATGTGTCATTGAAAGATTCATGAGTTGTTCTTGTCATATTAAAGCATAAATTTATGGTATTCTCTTTCGAATGTTTTATTTGGTTGACTTGGCTAATGCTCAGACCATGTTTATGACTATGAACCAGTTACTAATAGCCTCTTTGATCATTTAGTTTTTGAACTTGTGATACCGCTTATGCTTTAATTAATGATGTTTATGTCGCTATGCATGATTATGTCTCTTGTGCTCTCTTGATTTGTCGCTCCGAGTCTTTTGCTAGCCTCCACCTGTACTGAGTATGAGCTCTACTCGTGCATCCAACTCACTAATACCAAGTTTTTTCATTGTGTCCATCATACCTACCTACATGTGGTATTTAACTGCCACTCCAAGTAAATTGCTCATGTGTTACCTTTAAAACCTTCAAAATAACTGCTGTGTGTTCCTGTTTTTGCTCATGAGGACGTAAATAGAGAATCTTTATCTTACTTGTTGATTGGATTTCACACCCTGAACTAGTGGCTTCATTCGCTTATCCAAATGATAGAAGATCTGGCAGCGGGGTGCCCAGCCCCAAATTAATACACACAAAATATCTTAACTATTTTGCCCCTGATTTATCAGTCAAAACATAATTGTGTAAACAAAAGAGAAAAAGGGATGACCTTCTACCAAGATGCGTCCTTCATATGGGAGCCGCTCTTGTGAATCCAGTTGGCTTGTGACGTACTGTATTTTCTGTTTACCATTCGTTGACATTAGTATACATCTCCCAAAATATAGACACTCAGTGTCAAACTTTTAATACCTGTGTTTAATAAAATAAAAAGCTTTAGCACATGAGTGATCCCTGCTTCCCTCTGTGAAGGGCCTTTCTTTTACTTTTATGTTGAGTCTCCATCTTCTAACTTTATGCACAGTTGAGAGAGCATTTTTGCCATTCTGAGTTTTATGTGCATTTGTCCCAGAAACATTATTAATTGATTCATGATGTGTTATTACTTATTATCAAATTATTTGTTCTAGTCTTCCTCATAAACTTTGAAGATGTCCTGGAATTTATGTTTTGCCAGGACTAGCGAAATATCACTTTGCCATGCTTTCTTTAGACTTGAAACAAACATATATCTTTCTTTACATTGTTATTCATGATCTTTTATTTGAGATACTTTTTATGATGCAAAGTGATTGCTATGCTTTATTATTAAAGGTCTATTATCATGTTTGTGTTAAAAGTTCTATGATCTCAGCTCGCATATGCTTTTACATTTTTATGATCAAGTTTACGTTAGTAGCATGTCACCTCAAAAATTAATGTGTTTTATCGTTTACCTACTCGAGGACGAGTAGGACTAAACTTGGGGATGCTTGATACGTCTCCAACGTATCTATAATTTCTGATGCTCCATGGTAATATTATGCCAATTGCTACATGTTTTCTCCCTTTTTTATGTCATTTTTACAAGTTTTCCAGGACTAACCTATTAACAAGATGCCAAGTGCTAGTTCCCTGTTTTCTGCTGTTTTTTATTTCAGAAAAATTGTTCTGAAAATATTCTCGGAATTGGACCCCACAAATCTATATGTTGTGGGGTGGTGTGGGGTCCCCCCTTGGCCGCGCCAGGGGGTGGTGTGGGGCCCCCAGCGCTCCACCGCCTTTGCCATTTCGCCTATTTATTCCCCCCGGATGGAAAACCCTAGAGACTTGATAAAAAATCCCCAAAAAGTTTCGCAGCCGCCATCGTCGTCAACCCTAGATCAGGGGGTTCTGAAGCTTTCTCCCGGCACCCTGTCGGAGAGGATATCATCACCGGAGGCCTCTTCATCACCATGCCTGCCTCCGGAGTGATGCGTGAGTAGTTCATCCTTGGACTACGGGTCCATAGCAGTAGCTAGATGGTTGTCTTCTCCTCTTATGCCTCATTGTTTAGATCTCGTGAGCTGCCTAACATGATCGAGATTGTTCTTATGTAAATCTTGTGCTGTGTTTGCTGGGATCTGATGAATATTGAACTTATGCCAAGTTGATTATATTCTTTTATTGCATATGTTATTTGTGATCTTGCATGCTTTCCGTTGCTAGTGGTTGCTCTGGCCAAGTAGTTGCTAGTGACTCCAAGAGAGAGTATTTATGCTCGATAGTGGGTTCATGTCTTCTTTTCGCCTATGCTCGAGTGATAGAAACGTGACGAGGGAGGATGTGTTGTTGTCACTAGGGAGAAAACAACGGTGTGAGTGCCCACGTGCACAATCATTGCTTACATTACACACACTATTTAATGCGATTATTTGTTGCTTACAACTTAATACCTATGGGGGTTCGGATGATAACCTGAGGGTGGATTATTAGTCATAGATGCAGTTGGATTACGGTCTATGTATATTCTTGTAATGCCCGCACTAAATATCATAGTAGTCATCATGTCATGAATGTGCACTACAGTGCAACCTTTATTTGTCAATTTTCTAGATGTAATTTGTTCAGCAAGCATGCTATCTTTTATGGAGAGACACCACTAGTTAACCTATAAACTCCGGTCTATTTTCCTACACTGTTAAACAAACCACTATAATTTCCTGTTTTCTTTACTTACTGCAAGCATATATTATTTTCCACACTATACGTCTAATCTTTGTTTTCAGCAAGACCATTGAGATTGACAACCTCACTGTACCGTTGGGACAAAGTATTTTGGTTGTGTTGTGTGCAGGTTCCGCATTGTTGCTTACACCGGTGAGCCATCACCACCGTCAGTGGAATCAACCTTCCGAAGATCCTCTTTCTCCTACTGGATTGATAACCTTGATTCTTAACTGAGGGAAACTATTACCGCTGCACCCATCACATCCTCCTCTTGGGGTTCCCAACACGCAGGAATTTCTCCAAGGAATTTTGTGGGCATTGCCAGCATCGGTAACCTGAGGACGGGGAATCGAAACGTGGGATGAAAAATCCTGTCACATATGAGGCAATAGTGATCCACCTTACACTCCTTGGTATCATGCGAATCCTCCTTACAGAACACACATTTTTTCTTCTTCAGCCGCATCGTCCCTACACTAGCACCCAAAACAGCTGGAGTTGCCGTAGCATGCGCCAAAACCGATGCCACTACCTTAGTCGCAGCAACTGATGGGGGAGCAGCCACCGACGAAACAGCCTCAACCGGCTGGGTTGCCTTCTTTTTTTTCGGTTTTCGCTTGTTATTCTTCGGCGCCGGAACAGCAGCTCCCGAGGTGAATGGCACCGTGACCACCGGGGTTTGGTTCGCCGCTGGCTGATTGATCTGAGCCGCCAACGGAACAGGTGCAGCAGCCAATGCCGGTCCAGATCCGGCCGCCCGGCCAAATAACATAGCTGGCCGCATAACAGCGGTAACCCCAGTCGTGGGCGGTGCAGCCCCCGTTGCCGGGATATTCCCTCGAGCAATATTCTGCGGATTGTGGGGCGGCTGACCCCCTGCCATAGCTCTTGATGATGTCGCGACCACTTGCGCGTACGAGATCGCAAAACCAGTCCCAGAGAGCTTCACCGGCGATGCAGATTGGTCACGTACGCTGATGGATGCGTATCGACTGAGCACGGATCCCTCTTGTCCTCCTTCAAACCGGACTTCCAAAGCCCTGCAAAACAGCGGCCCAGATAGGTCCAGGGAGAGCATCCGCCCCGCTCATGCTCCACGATGGTCCCAACACACGAATTTTGAACCGGTGCGCAATTAGCGTGATCTGGATTCACCTTCCACGACTAAAACAGCTCCGGTGGCGACTCAACAGTGGCCGGAACAAAACCTGCGCCCTCCGACGATCTCGGGAAGAAATGACCCAAGACCAGCGACGGCGTGATACGCGGCGGCGGCAAGGGGCCACGCCAACCCAGACGAACATGTCTCGTCACACCAAATCTCACGGGCTGTGCCGACTGCCGTGACGTCGGCACCGCCAGCGCTCCCTTGCTCTGCGCCTGCAACTCCGGGCTGGTCCAACTTGGCCGCGACGACGACCAGCCTTGCTCCTAAACCCTAGACGCCGACGTCGGATAGCCGTATCAACCCAAAACTCAGCTGCGATGCCCTCCGAGGACCTCAACGACGAAATCCCCACCTCCGGCGATCCGGCAGCATCCGGTTCCTCGAGCACCATGAGCGCCGCATCGAAGGGAGTTTGTGAGGAACACCCATCATCACCCAAGGACTACTCCTCAAGACAAGAGAACCTGGATCCCGTGGAACCGCACTCCGGCGAGCCTCCCAGATCCACAGGTGACACAAGGTCTTGTGGCGGCAGCGTTAGTCGCCGGCGCCGCCCACCCCGAGTCCATCCTCTCCTCTCAGGGGCGCCCTCCTTGCCATAACCAATCAGGGCGACAAACCATTAGCTTCTGTTCAAAGCAAAAGATCATCAAAATTCTCTTTCGTCTCCTGCCTACGGTGGGTGTAAGTGGGCAAGACCACTTAGCCCACTTACGTCCACTTAAATATATGTAGTTCAATTTATTGAACTACAACTTAGCCCACTACACCGTATTGAACTACACCGTAAGTGAATTGAACTACATATATTTAAGTGGACGTAAGTGGGCTAAGTGGTCTTGCCCACTACACCGTATTGAATCGTTCCGACGTGTAGAGCAGTGTACTTTTGCCAGCATTTGCTGAATAAATGAAGGAATACAAAAATTAGGACGCCGGGGTCTCAAACCTCCATTGGCAGGAGAGAAAAAAAGGTAGGACGAGCGATGTGTCTCTGTTTCGAATCCCAGTGCAACAAAATTTGCTACCAGTTACTTACAATTTCTGGTGGCGAGACATGATCCAAAAAGCTACTACCAGTAGTATATGTGGGGGTTTATATGTAGTCTGACGTGCTACCTAGCTCCTCCCTGTGCTGAGTAGTGTTGCTGGGGCGGCTACGGTGAGCTGACCGCGGACGGGTCGACGCAGGTGGCGACGGCGACGGAGAGCTGGTAGGGGAAGGAGTTGGAGTACTCAAAGGAGAGGGTCTCTCCGGCGAGGAGCGGCTGGCCGTCGTTGATGAGGCAGTCGTCGTGGGCGAGCCGCCGGAACTTGCGCGGGTCCACGAGGCTGACGGAGCTGAACCAGCCGCAACGGACGTGGATGCCAGCGATCGCACAGTCGCCGTCGCCGGCGGAGCACCGGTTCATGACGTCCACCGTGTACGCCGGTATCCCGTTGGGTAGCGTCGTCCCCCGGCCCTGGTAGATTGCGATGTCCTCGACGCCGGCGCACCCATCGTCCACGCGGTGCGGCCGGACTTGTGTGCCTGCAAAATGGTCTCATTCACTGGTACTCTAGGACAGAATGAGAGGTTTGAAAACAGTAATGGCCAACTGGCTTCCTACGGAGAAAGAAGGGAGATGGGCCACAGCCACCCCTGCGCGCGCAGAACCAGGGTCCACGGGCGCAGACGCTGGTCGGAGAAAGAAGGACTCTGGGCCCAACGCAAACGCATCGTGGACTGTACGATCCAACGGTGTTCGGGGATACGCGCGAGAAGAGGGGTGCTTTAATTACCTGCCGGGCGGAGGACCTTGCGGGGAAGGACGGTTTGAGGTGGCGGGTGCGGAGGAGCCGCCGAGGGGGCGGGGATGGGAGCGGCCAGCGTCGGCGAGAATCCTGCAGCAACAGACGGAGCCGGAAACGCCGTTAGCCTCGGAATTCGAGAAGGATTTTTGCAACAAGCAAAAAAATCAACAACAAACTTGGATGCGAGACCAAAAGAGACTAGCCAGGTAGGGCCCACTTGGCATCTCCGTGGCCTTGTTTGTATCCTAAACTTGGAAAGTCCAAGTGAACACGAAGATCCATCTTTCGAACAAACGAACCCAAATGAAATCTCAGGATCTTAAATTAAAGCTGGGGAACATTTCAGCACAACACATGTGTACGAGGATGAGGAAATTTGTTCAAACCAAAACGACCACAAAGCGCGTTTCCTTTGCAGTTGGGGAACATTCCAGACGAATATATACTAGTGTAGAACATCCGAGCCCTGCGGCTAGCACGCAGAGAGACAAGCTTTAGCTACCTGCGGAGGCGGAGGCGGAGGCGGAGGCGGAGGCGAGAGAGACGGGGACGAGCGCCGCGAGTAGTACGACCGCCCACGCTTTGGCCGACGAAGAAGCCCTCATCTCGCTGATGACCCTGCGGTGAGGCGAAGAGAAGCACGGAGATGAGATCTAGGAACTCGAGATAAACACCAAAAAGAGGCGGAGTGGTAGAGATGGGGTGGTGAAATAGCAAGCAGCAGCGTCGCTTGGCCGGGCCCTACGCTCCTCGCCGGAGAGGGGCCAACCCACAAGCGCGCGGCGGCGAGACCTCGGAACTCAGGCGAAACGGCACCACATGGGTAGGGAGGAGGGAGATGGGGGAGCGGGGGCGCATGCGTACCAGGAAATTGACGGTGTGGTGGTCGCCGCTGTACGCGGCGGCTGCTTCGGTGGCCGGCCGGTACGTGCGGTGCGTAGTAGTAGCAGTAGTAGTAGGGTTGGGTCGCCTCCGAAATCTGTCTTGCACGTGCGGCGCAATCGGGCGTGGAAGGGAATGTGGGTGCGATGATGAGGCGGTGAGATAGAGACCTCTGCAGCCAGCGTGCTTATAACAAGAGGAGAGGACCCAGCCATGGTTTGGGGTTTGGGCGCGGCGCGGTGGTGGTGGATGGGAAGGGACCCGACAGCGGTCAGACAGAGCGAAAGCGATCCGGTCTGGCCCACTTCTGCTCAAGCCAAAGTGTGGTCGGGGTTGGAATCGCCTGTGCAAAAGCTCTGCGGTTTTTTGGCGCCTTTGCTGCTGCGTCCAGCCCTCTTTTGGACTCCAATCCTGCTTTTTTTTCCTCTTTTGTTGTTTTCTTCCCTTGTTTGAACTGGAGTTTGGTTTTTCAAACCTTGTGGACGGCAGCACGGATGTTCGTAGAATCACCATGTGTGAATTCATTCATGTGTGAATCCTTCGTACTCCCTCCGTCTCATATTAATTGTCTTAAAGTTGGATCAAAATGGATGGCAACAAGATAAGGGTACAAAGGGTGTGTTCGGTTCTACTCCCTCCTATTCCTAAATATAAGATATTCTAACTGTTGCTCATATTGTCTAGATGCAAATTAATATGAGTGAACATATGCACTAAAATTTGTCTAGATACATTTAGACATGTGTGAATGTGAAAAAAAGCTAAAACATATTACATTTAGAAACGGAGGGAGTACAATTTTCCGCATCCATATCCCCTCAATATGCGGAATACACTGTTCGCCGAATCGACCGGACCAAGTGGAACGATTCTATGCGTGTCTCTAATTTAATCAAGTTTAGGTATAATTAATCAAGATTAGGAATAATTAATCAAGTTTAGGAATGATTAATCGAGTTTATGAATAATTAATAGAGTTTAACAATAATTAATCAAGTTTAGAAATAATTTCATTCTCACCCTATCGGATATATACCAATTAGGGGTATATCACATGGTGTCCTAAAGTGTCGGATTAGCAGGGTGGCCTGAATGTTAATGGATTACGGTCCATTAGGCGGTCCAGTAAGCTGACGCGCAGAAACCGGATTCTAGAAGAACCCGGACCACGGCCCACGTGGTACGGCTTGGAGTAGAAGGCGGATTCTTGCCTTCCAAGTTAAAACATACCGTAGTCTTCCGGGTTTCCTATTCTGTAAGCCCTAACCCGACTATTATATAAAGCCGGGCGGGAGATAAGAGATATAGACAAGAAGCTAGAGGCTAACTCGCCGAGAGGTTGATCCTTGTCGAGTAGCTAAACCTAACTCACATTGTACTTTGTATACTTCAGGGTTCAGCCCTGATTTAGTGAGATTGCAGGAGTAGGAACGCCGCCTAGTTGCGACGTACCGAACCTGGGTAACACCCTGGTGTCATTGTTCGTCATACGACCACGTCCCCCCCACAATCTCTATCAGTAGTCTCATGGCACCCCCGTCTATGAATTCTACTACGATGTCTCGATAGTTGGCGCCCACCGTGGGGCCAGCGACGTCAGGAGTTATGTTTCGATCGGGGATACTCGACGGAATTGGCAGTACCATAACTGTCGGAAGTCTGGAATTCGACAAAGACGTCGGGCGCTTCCTCGACAACGGATCGTACATGCCAGCACGAAATCATCTGGTAAGTGCCTGCGTTTTACCGATTGGATCTGCAAACATCTTTATCGGATTAACTGCAGAGGCAATAGGATTCTGTGGTGGAAACAAATTTATCCCACCCGCCCTATACCCAGTCGAAGAAGACTATGACGCCGGATTTTGCTCAGATCACTGATACTCTGCTGAATCGCAATTTATCGGTATGGTGCAATCCGAGATCAAGAGGTAGAAAACAACAATCCCACAATAGAGGTGGAAGATCCGACATCCGTCAATCTGACGACGAAATCGGAAGCTGACTCTGTGTTAGCCGCCATTGAGGCGAGATTAGAGTCGGAACCAGGATCGGACCAGTTCGATTTCGAAGACGAAGATGTAGACTCTTTCAAAAAAAAACACAAAGTACTGATGGCAAAACCGGCTGAAAACACGGATACTGAAAGTCAGGAAAGCCCTAGAACACCTCCGCCAGATGAGAAAAGAGAGGATGGGGAAGCCAGTCCAACATAACCGGATGTCAAGGAATTGACAAAGAAAGAACCTTGTAAAAAAAACCTCCCTCTTCCAAGAAAAAACACAAAGCTTCCAAGAAACTCCAGTACCAGCTCCGGAAGAAAAAGGTGGCTGACCCAGCCAATGAAAACCTGGAAGCAGGAGGAGGAAGTGGAGTTAAGCCTGCGGAGAAGAAAACGAAGGAAATCTCTGTTCCGCCAATGTCAGAACAAGACGAACAAGATCTACTTCAAACACCAGTGGGACCTCATGAACCCCCTGAAGTGCTGGAAGCCAGGAGACAAGTTCTCCAAAGGCAAAAACAACATCTATTCCGAACTCGGGAACATCTCCCAAAAACCCAAGCTGACATTAAATTAAAGCAGGAAGAAATCGAGAAGTATGAGAGAAGGAATAGATCTGGCATTAAACCTACACGGTTACCCGGAATCGTAAGACCGGAAGTACTGCCGCCAAAGGAAAGGTTTCAAAACCCGGCCTGGTAAAAGCAAGTAAACGGCATAGACGCCAGGGGCGAACCTATATACAAAACCGCAGCAGAAAACCCGGAGGCCGCATTCGCCATCCTCAACAACGATCTGTACTCCTATGGCGAAAAACTTCAAGGGGTGTATGCTTTCTTAGGAAAAGCATTATAACAGCAACAACGAGGGAAAGCAAGATCAGAGAAGTTGCATGACGACTCGGCCCTATGCAAAACAGATACATGCGCCGCTGGAGCACCTGGACCTGAAGAACCTGGAGATTAAAATAATTCGAAAGAGAAGAAAGCAGATCCGAGAAAGGACAAGAAAAAACCCGATAACAAGGATGCATCTTCCAGAACCGGATCCCATCTGCCGAAAGATGGAATTAATCCCCGAGATCGGGAAGAACAAAACCGGAAGGACGGAAAAGCAATGCCGCCTCTGAGATGCCCTGCTGAAAAATCCGAAAGATACGACATTCCTCACAGGCGTGAGAGATCCCGTACGCCCCACAGGAATAAGGAAAGACACAGGAGTAGAAATCCACCTTATCCCAAAGGGCACAATAACGGAGGAAATAGAGACAACCCCGGAAAGGCGCATTCGCGCAACAATGGAAAAGAAAGAAGCAGATCCCCTTCTATCCATTCAGCCGGTAGATACTCCGCACACATTGATAGAGCGGAAAGAGATGATCTATACTTCGGGCCTAAGTGTTTCACTGACAGGATCCGAAGAATAACTCTACATTCTGGCTTCGCCAAAGTTGGTCCAACATATCAGAAATATACCGGCAGTACAAATCTGGATACCTGGCTCTCAGACTATTACACAACCGTCCAGATTAATAATGGGACAGACCTAGAGGCAATAAAATTCCTCCCCCTTATGTTACTGGATGGAGAAAGAGATTGGATCAATGGGCTTCCGTCAAGAACTGTCGATAGCTGGGATGATATGGCTAGAGTATTTACTCAGCATTTTCGGGGAACGTATAAACGCCCCAACAACATCAACAAGTTAAACCGCTGCACCCAGTTTGAAGATGAGCCCTACGTGGACTTTATCTCAAGGTGGACTGCAATGAAAAACAGCTGCTCTGGAGTAACTGACGTACAAGCAATGCATGCTTTCGTCAATGGCTTAAAACTCGGACTCGTACGTTCATGATCGGTTCCAAAAAGCGCAAAGATCTCGGATCTATGCTTACAACCGCAAACGAGCACGCAGCGGCCGAAGATGACATCAGAGCGAGAGGTGGCAATACTAACACTTTGATTGAAGCCAAAAAGACCCCTCGTCCTGAGAAAAAAGCAACTCCAGAAACACAGAAAAAACCCAATGAAGTTAACATAGCCTTTGGAAGAGAAAATGGGAGCAAATGGAAAGGACGAAGCACAGAACCGATCAACTACACAAAAGAAGAGTGGGAAAGAATAAAGTCGGAAAAACTGTGTCCACCATTCGCAATTTGGGAAACCCACCCATACGAACGCACAATGCCGGCTTAATAAGCATATGAAAGGCAGTGCAGGATCCGGAAGCAAAGGGAAAAATTCCAAGAGGAAATTCTCCAAGCAAAAGCTAGAAGCTGAAAAAGAAGACAGTGAATCGGACACTGATGAAAAAATCCAGGAACAACAGCGAAAATGCGAGCCTAAGTTTCCGAGGGTTGATGGAGAGTGCAATTTAACTTTCCTGGCAACTCCATCAGCAAAGGTTCCAAAGAGAACACTTCGAGAAATAAACGCGGTTGTCCCACCAACCCCGAAATTCTTGAAGTACTCAAATACGCCAATTACCTGGGATCAGTCTGATCATCCCGGAAATATCCCAGAACCCGACACACAAGCTCTAGTTGTAAGTCCTATTGTTCAAAACACTAGGCTAAAAAGAGTGCTGATGGATGGAGGATCCAGCATTAACATAATGTACCTGGGCACACTGAAGCATCTGCGAATCTCCGAGACCCAGCTCAATCATAGAAACATACGTTTTCACGGCATCGTCCCAGGCAGGCAAGCACGATCCCTAGGAGAAATTTCCCTAGACGTAACCTTCAGAGAGAAAGAACATTTCCGGCAGAAAAAAGTATCCTTCGAGGTTGTGCCATTCGAAAGCGTGTATCACGCAATACTCGGACGTCCAGCTTTCGCCAAGTTCATGGCAAGATCATGTTATATCTATAACAAGCTGAAGATGCCAGGGCCAAAAGGAAGAGTAATCACCATAAATGGAGACTTCAAATTGGCCAACAAGCTAAAAAAAGAAAACGCCCTTTGCGCAGAAAAGGTGATAGAAAAGGAGGAACTGAAGGAGCTGGCAAAAGAAGTATCGCCGACAGAAATGCCGGCAGGAAAAGAAAGCCGGAAGCCGGCAGACAGCTTCAAATCTTCCGAGAATACAAGACAGGTTATCCTAGATCCCAAAGATCCGACAAAGTTTTTCGTAGTGGGAACTAGCATGACCGACAAATAGGAAAGCGAGCTCATCAAGTTCCTCTGTGGTAACTGGGATATTTTTGCATGGTGTCCATCGGACAGGCCAGGCGTACCCAGAGAACTTGCTGAGAACCAACTCAAGGTTGTTCCAGATCTAAACCCGTCAAACAATGTCTCCGTCGATTTGATGGAAGAAGACGGAAGGCTATTGGCAAGGAAATTATCCGGCTATTGGCAGCTGATTTTATCCGGGAAGTTATACATACTGAATGGTCTGCAAACCCAGTATTAGTCCCGAAGAAAGATAATACTGTTCTTAGGATGTGTATAGATTATACCGGCCTAAACAAATTGTGTCCAAAAGATAGATTTTTGCATTACCGCGAATCGATCAAATAATAGATTCCACTGATGGCTCTGAGCTTTTATGCTTTTTGGACGCTTATTCCGGGTATCATCAAATACTTATGAAGAAAGAGGACCAAATCAAAACCTCCTTCATAACCCCATATGGAACATACTACTACATAACCATGCCTTTTGGCCTGAAGAACGCAGGTGCAACTTACCAGCGTTGCATGCAATAATGTTTGCATAGTCAGATTGGAAAAAATGTTCACGTTTACGTGGACGACATTGCCGCCGTTTCCAAGGAAAAGGACACGCTCCTTGAAGATTTGCGAGAAACCTTCGAAAATTTACGCGCTTACAAAATGAAGTTGAACCCATTACAGTGCGTATTCGGGGTTCCCTCAGGAAAACTTCTGGGTTTCATCGTTTCTCACAGAGAAATATAAGTAAACCCGAAAAAGATCAAGGCAATCCTAAACATCTCAAGGACGTGCTTAAAAGATGTACAAAGATTGACGGGTTCTGCAGTTGCCGTCAGCAGGTTTATAAGCCGGCTAGGAGACAAAGCTCTGCCATTATACAAATTGTTGAAGAAATCCGACAAATTTGAATGGACAGAAGAAGCGGACAAAGCATTAACCCAGTTAAAAGAAACCTTGATGAAAGCTACGATTTTGGCATCGCCAAAAGACGAAGAACCCATGTTGTCGTACCTCACAGCAACAAACAGAGTTATCAGCGCGGTGATAGTTGTGGAAAGAAGGAAAGATGAGCAAACCATACCAGATCAACATCCGGTGTATTATGTAAGCGAAGTTTTTTTCGAGTCCAAACAAAGATACCCGCACTATCAAAAATTGGCATATGGCGTATTTTTCGCATCTCGAAAACTACGTCGTTACTTCCAAGGACGATCCATAACAGTGGTATGCAAAGCACCACTAGGGGATATAATCAAAAATGGGACGCAACAGGCCGAGTAGCCAAATGGGGCATCGAGTTAGCTGCGTTCGACATTAAGTACCAACCCCGGACGGCAATAAAATCCCAGGTGTTGGCAGATTTCGTCGCTGATTGGACAGAAGCAATGGAAAACACACCAATGTCGGAGTCGGAATACTGGGTCATGCACTTTGATGGATCCAAGATGAAGGAAGGCGCTGGAGCTAGTGTAGTTCTAAAATTCCCTAAGGGAGATACAATGGAGTATGTATTACAAATACACTTCAACGCCAGCAATAATGTGGCAGAATACGAAGCTTTGCTTCATGGGTTGCACATTGCAAAAGAAATAGGTGTCAAACGCATCTTATGCTATGGTGACTCAGATTTGGCACAACATCAGCTCAACCAAACATGGGACGCTAAAAGCCCCATCATGGACGAATACCGGAGAATGGTGGACGAGTTTGCAACTTGCTTCCTGAGATTTGAAGTACTTCATGTCAAAAGGGAAGAAAATTGGAACACGGACGCATTAGCCCGCATGGGCTCGGGAAGAGTGAAAACCCTACCACCAGGTGTGTTTGTCCAACATTTGCACGAACCGTCCATAAAAGGTGGAGATGTCGACTATCCTCTAGTTTCCGAGTCAATCGAAGTTCTGCTCGTTAACCCGGATTGGACAATTCCATATCTCAACTTCTTAGAAGATCAGAAGTACCCGGATGGAGCAGACGAAATCTTGCAAAGACAAATAAAACATCGATGCAAAGAATACACGGTAATCAATGGTTGCTTGTATAAACGCAACACTACCGGAATTTTTCTGCGATGTATTTCGCCAGAAGAAGGCCGAGAAATTCTACAAGAAATCCATGCTGGAGATTGCGGACATCATGCTCAATCAAAAAGCATAGTTAAGAAAGCAATTTGTGCAGGATTTTTCTGGCTAACAGCCAAGACAGATGCCAAACACATAGTCAATACATGTGCCGGATGTCAGTATTACGCCAAGCAGACAAATATGCCAGCCCAAGCACTCAAAACTATCCCTATTACATGGCCGTTTGCGGTCTGGGGCTAGATATGATGGGACCATTCAAAACTGCAAGAGGTGGACTTACACATCTACTCGTTGCAGTAGATAAGTATACCAAGTGGGTGGAGGCAAAACCCATCAAAAAGCTTGATGGAGTAACAGCCAGAAATTTCATCATTGACGTAGTCATGAGATACGGCATTTCACACAACATAATAACCGACAACGGGATAAATTTCTCTATTAGAGAGTTGGCAAAATATTACCGACAAACGGGAATACGCCTAGATCTTGCATCTGTGGCATACCCACAATCCAATGGACAGGTTGAAAGAATGAACAGTTCAATCCTGCAAGGAATACGCCCAAGACTCGAATCTCCTCTTCATAGAGAAACTGGAGCATGGGTGGAAGAGCTACCCTCTGTGCTTTGGAGTATTCGAACGACACCAAACAGGTCAACAGAGCAAACCCCGTTTTCCTATTTTACGGCGCGGAAGCAGTCCTTCCAACGGACCTGATCCATGATAGCCCAAGGGTGCAGGCTTTCGATGACTCGGATGCCGAAAGCGCGCGACAGGATGCCGTCGGTCTCCTAGAAGAAGAACGAGAACTTGTGCTTCAAAGATCTGTCATTTATCAGCAAGGTTTACGACGTTACCATTGTCTGAAAATCAGGCATCGTTCTTTTAAAGAAGGTGACCTAGTGCTAAGATTGGTACAACAAAGAAAGCATAAATTGGCCCCAGTTTGGGAAGCACCATTCGTCATCAGCAAAGCTATGAAAAATGGATCATATTATCTTGTAGATATTTGAGACACGGAAGATGATTCCGAAAAGCCGAATCGCAAAAGAAAGAGGAAGATAGATGACGAACTAGGGGAGACCAAAAGACCCTGGAGCATCCAACAGTTACGTCCCTTCTATACTTAGTTCAATTTCTATGTAAACATCTTTGAGATCATGAAATAAAGTTGCCGGAATTCATACATCTATGTTTTTTACATGTTTATTGTAGTTTAAAACATAATTCCATTTTATCTATTTCCCAATGATCTTTCAAAATACTCAATGTTAACCCGAATTGTGCCTGCGTGCTCGGTGTTAAAAAACTGAATGATTTTCAGCCTAAAAATGGCATAAGGAAACCCAGATTGTGCCCGCGTGCCTGAGTTTCATTCAAAAAATTCCTTGTTTTTCTCTAAGTATTATCGGATTGTTTTTATGCTGGGTTGCTGGAGCTAGTAAGTAAAAATGCATTTAGTATGATCCATGTTTTCGAGTTTCGACTGATTGGTTATACCCAGTCACTTGGCATGAAGATTAAAATACTATCGAGCCATTTCAAACATTAAGGATAGTTACAGTATATAAACCAGAGAACTTGGAAGATAAAGGAATAAAAACCCGGAAAACTTGCAAAAGACTTAATAAATATTGCTGCAAAAGCGGAGTACTTGTTTATACAAAGGAATAGAAAGCATTACAATAAGTTTACATTGTAAGATCAGTAATGCTCCTACTTCCTATCTTCTACCCAGGACAAGGCATCTTCCTTCAGGCATCCGAGTCGTCTTCACTGCTGGATTCCTCGGGAATATCAGGAATAGTTTCCGCCGGGTAGAAGGTGGAGATGTTGACCATGGTGGCGATCTTGGTGGCGTGACCTTTGATAGCTTCAAAGATGTTGGCCCGCTGCGCCTCCGTGTATCCTTGCAGAATGCCGGATGCCACGCGCCAAGATTTGGCGTCAGTGTAATGCATGCGCATGAGCCCTAGAGCCATGCGCGCACCACCACGCGCCGCGGAGCGTAGGATGGACTCCCTGGACTCCGCCACCTCCACGATAGCTTCCGAAAGTTTTTCAACTTCCGAGAACTCCCCAGTCCTGGCAGGAAGGCACTTGTTGACCAGCAACATCCCCGCAGCCTTGATTGCGGTGAACACCTTCCCAAAAGCTCGGATTTTCACAATCCGAGTAAGTTGGGGGCTATCTCCTGTTTCAGTAAAACACAAAAAGTGTTAGCAAAAAACAGAGAAAGATGTAAACAGGAAAAATCCGGTAAAAGATAAAAACTTACCGAGAATTTTGTCCATCTCGGCGCCTTCCTCCAAGCGCTGATTCAAGGCATTCTCCAAATCTCAGATGGTGTCCTTGTCCTTGGCTGCTTGGTTGGAGGCATTGGACTCGGCAATGCCAACGGCCAATTGGCTGGCCTATAGGTCCTGTTGCAACTTCATATTGAGCTTATGAAGGTCCAGGTTTTCCCGACGCAGTTTCTCGGCATTGCCGGCATCTTCAGCAATCTGTTTGGCTTTCGCCAAAGAAGCTGAAAAGGAAGTAACAGAGACGATTTTG
Source organism: Alopecurus myosuroides (assembly GCA_028641055.1). NCBI lineage: Eukaryota > Viridiplantae > Streptophyta > Magnoliopsida > Poales > Poaceae > Alopecurus > Alopecurus myosuroides. Next base: position 111,788,244 of record CM054063.1, on the reverse strand, counting down.
AAAACTCGGAAAAATACTTAGAAAAAATTACACAACTGGAAGCAAAGAAATACTTTACCTGCTGTTTCCTTCAGCTGCTACTGAGCGGATACCAGTTCTGCCTCCTTACCATCAAGAATCGAAACAAGGGATTTCACCTCCTTATTCTTGATTGTAAGTTTGTTGAAAACTTCCATGTTTATGGTCTCAGCGGTTTGCGGAAACACGGAAAAGAGATAAAAAAATGCTTAAGTTAAAAACAAGCATAAAAGCAAAAAAAAATCATCAAGGCAAAAGCATGCATTTGACTTATTGCTTGGGGGCTGGAGGTATTACCTGGCTCATCCGCTGTAAACCTGACAAGTTTTCGGTGAACTCTTTTGCAAACTCTGCAAAAAGAGTCCCGACATTGTTGAGGCCTTCATGGATAACCTTGAAATCCTTATCAAAGGTGGGAATGGGATCCTCCTCAGCAGTCCAAGAAGGACCTCCCATTTCCGGGGCCGCCCGTTCCCTCGTGTCCGTTTTCGGCACAATAGGATGGCTGGTCTGCTGGGTCTCCTTGTTCGTAGCAGCAGCATGTTCTTCTGTAGCTGCAACTGGAGTATCTGGGCAGTTGCAGGAGAAGGATGTGGACCATTTTTTGCCACATACTTAAGCCTTTTTAGGTTTTTAGGCTTCAAGGTTGAGGAAGCCAAGATAAAAAGATAAGTACCGGAGAATTAAAAACCCGAGATAAAAGAGGAAAAGTTCCGACAAAAATAGAAAAGCCGGATGTCAAACCTGGAGGTAGCGACGGGGACACCGTCAAGATCGATTACTTCCTGGGAGGCGGAAACGTTCTTGCACTTCCGCCCACCTGCGAAGTTGGCACGCAATGCGTCCAAATCAGCATCAGTTGCAAGGTCCGACTCAGGAAGATCGAAGATCTGTTAAAAAAGACAAAGTCCGGGTTAAGACAATTATCCGAGAAAGAAAATAACGTGAAACCCAAAATGTAAAAGACGTACCTTTGGAGCCAGGTTAATCGCTGTGTTGTGACCAACTGATTCACGCGCTTCCGCAAATCCTTCGCCGTCAAGGATTTGTCCATCGTCCGCATGGCGTCCGCAGTCTCGTGTAGTCACATAAGAGCCGGGGACCGTGGTTAGACAAAGGCTGGATTCGCCTCTCTAACCAGCATAGAACTGTATCCATGCCGGTCAGAGGTGGTTCGGAAGTGACGAGTTCGGCGATGCGTCGCTTAATTCTAAGAAGATCTGGCGGCAGGGTTTGCACTGCTTCAGTCACCCAGTTTTCCTAGGGAGTGGCGGCAGTGTTGGCGAAAGGTGGAATCCCAGTTGCCTTTCCGGGAAACGGGACGTCTGGATGGTAGAAGAAGGAAACCGTCCAGAATTTGACGGATTCCGAAGTTTTAATCTTGGGGAACCAATCTTCCCTGAATCTACGCAGGGTGAAAGAAATGGTTCCGCAAGTCGGGAGTGCACCCTCTGAGGGGTTTCGCTTAACCTACATCCAGAAATCTAACCTAGGGGCTATTCCTAAATACCCTTCGAAGAGGGCCTGGAAACCGGCTAAGTAGAGAATGGAATTAGGTGGCAAGTTGTGAGGCTGGATATTGTAGTGATTAAGTACCTAGAGGAAGAAGGCGGATGGCGGAAATCCCATACCTCGTAAGATATGAGATGTGAGAAAAACCCGCTCTCCGGCCCCGGGTAATGGCTCGGACTCTTCCTCCTCGCACCGCCATTTTCCTTTCTCTATCAACCCCTCCTTCTCCATTGTCGGAAGAAGAGAGGGAGGAATATTGCACCGACTCCAATTGTCGGAAGTTTCGCCTTCTTCTTCGACTCCGGCGGCCGCGGCCACGGCGGCAAGCTCCTCTCCGACGAGAGTGGTCTTTTCCTCCGTCGTTTCGGGAGTGAAAGGCGGAGGCGAAGCAGAGGAAGACCCGGCAACGTTATCGGCCGCGAGATGTGGATCCTCGTGGGAATGGCCGCCGGAGATATTTTCTGGCACGTCGACGGTGGCGCGGCTCGGCGAATCGAGCAGCGGATCCATCGAGTTGATGATGTCATCGATATCCGTGGCGACGGAGAGCTCCTGAGATGCGCGTGGTGAGTCCATTTTTTGGCGGCGCGACAAGGATCTCGAGCTCTCCGACGAAAAGTCCGGGAACGGTGCGGCGCGAGCACGGGCTCTGTTTTGCTCTCACTGAACTGAAGCTCGGGGGCTATGGTGCTGGAGCTGGAAGGTGAGAGGAGAGCGAAAGGATTGCCGGAGGGGATGAAGTGGGCTATTTATAGCCGGAAATCCTTTACGATGCGTGCTAGCGGCACTTTTGACCGTTGGATGATCAACACGTGTCACTCGCCGGAAAATCCGGGAAATGAATCGACGGGTGATAATGGCTATCTCCTCGCTTCCCGTGAGAATCTGTCAGAGATACGTTTCAGGGTTTCACACTCGAAACCCAAACGTCCCTGACGTTAGCATGATTTTATCGCTGACGTAGGAAGTTCCTTCTCCACGAAGGCTCGTGGAAGAAAAAAGGCGGATTTCCCTAAATCCGAGTTTCGCGTTAAAGCATGATTTGAAGGAAAAGAAGAATCAAGACGAAAAGCTGACATTTCTCGGAAAGAATGCGAACTTGACGGAAGACGGCGAATTCAAGTCTTAATCCTTCTTGGGGGCTACTGTCGGATATATACCAATTAGGGGTATATCAGATGGTGTCCTAAAGTGCCGGATTACCAGGGTGGCCTGAATGTTAATGGATTACGGTCCATTAGGCGGCCCAGTAAGCTCACGCGCAGAAGCCGGATTCTAGAAGAACCCAGACCACGGCCCACGTGGTACGGCTTGGATTAGAAGGCGGATTCTTTCCTTCCAAGTTAGAACATACCGTAGTCTTCCGGGTTTCCTATTCTGTAAGCCCTAACCCGGCTATTATATAAAGCCGGGCGGGAGATAAGAGATATAGACAAGAAGCTAGAGGCTAACTCGCCGAGAGGTTGATCCTTGTCGAGTAGCTAAACCTAACTCACATTATACTTTGTATACTTCAGGCTTCAACCCTGATTTAGTGAGATTGCAGGAGTAGGAACGCCGCCTAGTTGCGACGTACCGAACCTGGGTAAAACCCTGGTGTCATTGTTCGTCATTCGACCACATCCCCCCACAATCTCTATCAGTAGTCTCATGGCACCCCCGTCTATGAATTCTACTACCATGTCTCGACACACCCATTCCATTCCATCCTCGTCCCATTCCAAAACCAAACGCAAGAATGGAACAGTTCCATGACAGATTTTTCGTCCAGACCGAACACAAGAACGGTTCCATTCTATTCCACCTCATTTCAAAACCTAACACACCCAAAGAGAATTAGAATTTGGAGAAGGTTTTAGAGCAAACCCCAACGCCCCAAAACGGATATCTCTCTCGGTTTTGGTCCGCGGACCGACGATTTGGGAAATGTTGGGAATATGCCTAGAGCCAATCATGTATGTTGTAATTCTCAATATATTCATAAAGTTATTAAGTTATCCTTGTTTTGAACATCTCATATATATCATTGAATATGTGATTCGATTGTGGAACTATGTATTCATGTTGATTCATACTAAAATTGTCCTTGGTCATTTAGGTTGTGTTGGACACACGTACTAATGTGAAGGTTGGTTGATGACTCGGTTCCACTTGTCATGGGCATCTCGATGCCATTCCAACTTACACAGACTCCACTAAAGAGTTTAGCAAATCGGACTGACACATATCAAGATGCAACGAGTAAGTCGTCATTTGCATGTCTCAATCAATGTAATCCTTAGATCTGAGATTGTCGCACAATCCGAGTTGTGGATCACCGACTTAGGTTCTATCAACATTGTCCGGTCACAGGGCAGTTATAAAGGCAGAGTTCGGGTCGAATGAGAATCAGACTACGCGACGTGGATAATCAAGATAGGATTTTGCCCCTCCGACTGGAGAGATATTCTATGGGCCCTCTCGACTGATATGATTCCAGAAGTATGGTCATGCGCGATTCAGTTAAGTGTTAATTGGGTCGATTGACTAAGAGTTAGTCGGATGAATCATATATTACAAATCGAGAAGAGAGTTGAGCTATTTAAGGGATGACAATAATTCTATAGTTTGACAAGATATATCATGAGGCAAAAGAGATTCAGATGAAAGTCACATTGGAAGGTATGTTGTCATGACTCTATGACACTTAGGAGTCAGGACGTTCTGCTAGGAGCCGCTACCGATTGAAAGATTGGGAGTAGGACTCCAATTGTGTCCAAGGCGCCATAAGCCTGCGGGGTCACACACTTAAGAGCGGGAGCAAGTATTTTGGTCGGGTTGGAGCCGAACCGGAAATGGACCGAATTAGCGAGTTGGACTCACGGAGTGAATGGGCTACAAGCGTTGTGCATCCCACTCGCACTCGCTATATAATAAGGGGCGCAGGTTGTCCAACGGGCATAGGTTTCCACTCCCATGCATTGGGAACCGTAGCCCCACTCAGTCCAGCCGTCGCAACGGACCTAGAAGTCCGCCGTCGGAGCTCCTTCTCGTACGTGTGGATACCGGCAGAGGTGTTGTACATTCAGCACTTCGACGATCGCGAGATTGGATCGGATCGTGAGACTACACTGCATCGACGTGCTTCACCGATAATCCGCACATGCGCGTCTAGTGGTAATCCTCGTGGCCTTCTACCTCGGCCAGATCTTGGGAGTTTCGCGTAGAAAAGTTTTGTTTATCTCTACGCGCTCCTAGAAGAAAACCCTTTTGCATAAATAACCTTTTGGCGCAAAAAATTCACACTCTAACACATCGAACTAGAAAATTCGGAAAATAACCCTTTTATTTAACACCCCCACGAGGGCGTTATGCTCCATAGCTCAACGCCGCAGGCCCAGAGCATTATGGACCGTGCCACCGTGGAGCTGGAATCCGACATGGCAGGGAGCTTAATGCCCCCGATGAAGGAGTTATGCTTCTTAACGCCTTCCCTCAGGGCGTCGTGCTTCTTAACGCCCCGAACGGTGGCGTTAAGCCCTGTGACTTAGCACATGCGCACGGCCCCCTCCCGAACCAGTTTCTTTTTCCCCTTTCTCTTGTTCTTGAGGAAGAACAGGAACTACACTGTCGCCCCACCCCTTTTCTCTCCAAAATTCGTCGACTTTTGGGAAGATCGGAGGCCATTTGTTAGGGATTTGGTTCCCAAAGGTATTGCCCCAATTTTCCCCTCATTCTATTGGTTGAAACTCTCACATCTCATTCTCTAGGTTTTCCCGATCCCTAATCTATCTAGTTTCTTAGCTATTAAGTTTGTTAGTACTAGGTTGCTAGTAGTGGATTAGTGTGTTTCTAAGTAGTTATAATGATATTTGTACTACCATTTTTGAAACCCTAGGTTTTAGTACTAGATTAGTTGATTTATAGTAATAAGTTACTATTAGTATTACTAGTTTAAATTAGTAATAGTAGAATGCCATTATTAGATTGTTAGGTTACTATTAGTAATAGTAGTTGAAAATTTAGTACATTGTAAGTTCATATTATTGTGAAATTTATTTCATTCTAAATTATAACTCATTATAATTTTGATGTGGTTTTAGTAGTAGATTGGTAACCTTAATAGTTTTGATGCGGCCATTTTGGTTGAAATGTTTGGCACATTATATTTGAACAAGGTAATAAGACTTTGGTTTTTGTATTGTTAGATGACAAGGAGCAAAAAACGCAAGGATGATGCCTCCGGTAGTAGCAAGGGCAACACTGTGAGGACCAAACCAATGAAGGCAACTAGTTCAAAGGGAGATAAGGTGAAGGATAAAGATTACATGACCATCGGTTTGCACGAATGATAAGTGGTCAGGATGAAGGTAGACCCTTATTTGACACCGAGAGAGAAGCTAGCCGATGCCCGGTTTTGGAACAAACAACAAGCTAAAGTGTTTGAAGTTGTCATTCAAAACAAGAGCACGGAGATTGTGAGCCAGAGGCACGTTGATTTTGAGTACATCAGGGGCTACGAATATCAGTTTGGGAATCTCATTTCCGTCTGTGAAAACATTGGTGTTAAGAAGATCATGGAATTTCAACAAGCCAATAATGCTGATATGGTGAAACAATTTTATGCAACCTTGTTCTTCGTGAAAGATAAGCACAAGACTGTAAAGTGGATGTGCGGTGAAGACATGCATAGTGCCCCCTTCCTCGACTTTGTCAAAGTAATGGACTATGAGGAGCAATATAGAAGGGGGAGATCAGTTGAATTCTATGGTTAGGGTGCTCCGCCAAGCAAGACATGCCTTAAGTTTCATTACCCCGATGGCACATCCTCAAAAAAGATTGGTAACATTGCTGGACTGAACGCAAGGTATTACTATTTGACGAAGCTCCTGAACGTGACAATTTGTCCCAAGGCCGGCAATCTAGGCGAAGTTAGCGGTCATGTCATCTAGCTATTGTTCCATACTCGTAATTCCAATGCTCCGATAGATGTGATGCAGTAGATGTACGAGACGATGAAGCATGTGGTCAAGAATCGGCGGTCTCTTTGTCATGCACCATACATCTATGCATTCATCAAGTACGTGAGGGCCAAGAGGTACAGTGTGTTGGAGATATGCCCGAGAGACAATCATAGAGATGATGATATATATATGTATCCATGATTTGTAATAATGTGTCTTGAATAATATCTTTGTATTGATCGGCAAGTATGTGACTTGTTTGTGAAACTCTTTACTTACATGGTTATTCTAAATATGTCCCTAGTCGGAGTTCATGTGAGGACAAATCTGAACATTAGACTAGCACATGTATTATTTGATGGCTATGTTTCGCAAGTCATAAACATGGTGATGTCAAAATAATAATGTGAACTCATGTTACGAACATGGTGTTGGACTGACCCAGTTTGAGACACTACAACAATGCTAATAGTTCTCTCTCTACACGTTGTGCTTGCTGTGTCCTTAGACCTGAGATTGTCGTATGTTCTTGAGATGTGAATCGACCTACTTTGGGGCTATAAAACGCTACACCGTGACAGGTTAGTTATAAAGGTAGCTTTCGGGTTTGTCATGAAGCATGCTGCAAGGCATGGTCAGTCAAGATGAGATTTGCCCGTCTCTTCACTAGAGAAGATATTTTCTGGGCCCCTCGAGTAATCGGATCCAGAAATACATAGTCATGCTGAATAAGGTTAATAGTTAACCTAGAAAGGGATTCCGATTCACAAGATCGAGAAAGAGTGATCAGCTAAGAGCATGATCAAATATCGTGAAGCAAAAGGAATAGCATAAACATGTGATGGTTCGTTCGATGTGATCTTTATGCACGATTGGGAGTTGGCACGTTTTTCTAGAAGCCGCTACCAACTATTGACCGAGTAGGTGTACTCGTGTCATGCCTAAACGTGCGTGAACCTATAGGGTCGCACACTTAAGGCAGAAGAAGCAGAATTCGGATTGGATCCGAAATGGGCTGGAAATGGACTCTAGAGTGGGTTGTTTTAGTGGCAGCCCATTATGGGGATGTATATATAAAGGAGAGGAGGTTGTGTGTTTTAGGGTTGCTAATTCCACACCACATTCCACCGCAGCCACCGTCTCTCCACGCCCCTGCCTCCCGCGCGGACCTAGAAGTCCGGCGAGCGGTGCTTCCACGCCACACGTGTGGATACCGATAGAGGTGATGCATCTGTGGCACTTGGACGAGCCGCCAAGAGGAGCTGTTCATGGGAGAGACGGGATCCGGAGGATTCGTACGACTACCCTGCCCCGACCCGCTTCACCGAGATCGGCCCAACGCGTCTAGTGGTAATTTCGTGATCTATATCTTGCAACAGATCTTGGTTGACGCGGTAGAAATTTTGATTTGCGCTAGTGTAGCCTACCCCGTTTTTCAACAGCGGTATCAGAGCCGTTGTTGCGTATTATAGATTCGAATCGTTTTCATATGTGATATGTAGATGGGGTATGATCGATGTGATCGATTGTATGGAGTAGATGTGTCGATCTGTGATTTGGATTCCGTGATCGTGATGCGAGAGGTCGTGGAACGACATACCCCTACCGGTCGGTTTCCGCCATCGGGGTAGACTATGACATGTAAATCCAATTACAGCATGCGAAGATCAATATGATTGGTCGAATTGGAGTCTAGATCATATACGATGTGCATGAGATGCGCGGGATGACAGATTGGATCTGCCGCCGGTTTCGGGGAATTCGCAGAAATGATCAGTCCCGGTAAAACGGCTGTAACTTTTGCATACGACGTCGGATCGAAAAAGTTTCAACTGGAAAAAGATGCGCAAAAAATTTTTGTTTTGGAAATCTTCCGCTAGTTGATTGAGATCCGATCGATTTTAAGGTTTTGGCTAATTCTACTTCTAAGACAGCCTTTTAGGCCCTGCAAGTTTCGGCGTTAGAACGTCTAACTCGTTTTTGCAGATTTTGTGACAGGTATGGCCCTATGTGTATGTGATGCATGTGTGTAATATTTTCATGACCTGTGTGTCGTGAGTATGTCAACACGGCTGGAGCCATATTGTGTTGTCACTTATTGTATTAACGGCCTGCGTGCCGACTTGTGATGATTCCCTCTATCCATGTAATCTTCTTTTCTAGCTATTAGTAGTAATAGCTTGTAGAAGTTTTTTGGAGGACTTGTCGTGGGATAATCACGGCAGATGTTACCAGGGGTAACTGATCTTGGGGCAAGTCGACACAGGCGTTCGGGAGAGGGTTTAGCTCAAAGGAAGACATGATGCAACTTGATCTGACAGCCGGCAATCGAAGTCGCCGGATCTCTATTCTCGATACAATAACTCGACTAGGGTTTACACTGGATACTCGATACCACACGATATTACTAGGATTCTTAGGTCTCTGTCTCAAACTATACCCGGGGGTCGGTTTATATAACTCCCGTACCCCCTAACTTACTTTACAAGGCACGCCCGGGTCCTACCCAGACACGGCATGCTAACCTTAACTTTCCTTTACAACACCCACAATCCGGGTCACTAGGCCCACGAACTTGGGCCTCCACGAACATCTTTATCCCTAGCCGTATCCTGCTCACTGTCTCTGGGCCGGGTTATTCCTCGGATCTTGACATACCGGGTTAGCATCCCCCCATCAGTAGTCCCCAGAATAGCTTGGGCTTCACAGATCTCCTTGAAGCGCTTGCTATTCCCTGCAAAGATACCGATCATACGGGCGTACGAAAACTGAGTTAAGATATCGCGATATTCAGCTAGGCCTCACTCCATGGTGGCCATACAGTAACCCGGACCTTTCCTCCATATGCTTGGGTCCAAATTCCTAAGTCCAAACCACAATAAGGAATGACAAGATCTCATGCTTGATAACCAGTCCTGTCATTACGGACGAACCCTTTCCTTCCTCTGTCACGATGCCTTGCCCAACACTTAACGCACATCTTGCGAAATCTTCGTGGATAACCATTACCCCGCGGTTCCCGGCTCCTAGCCGTTAAGATAAGCTCCCCCTTGCCTTATAAATAGCGCTTAGAGGGTAACCCTAAGCCCATCACCACGCCGCAACGTCTCCTCTCCCTCATTGCTCCTAGCACCTTCGCAGCACCATCGTGAAGAACTCGCGCCTGTTACTGACGCAAGATTAACAGCGGCCGCGCCTGCCCTTGAATCGCCTCGCGCCGCCGTCAAGCGCCACCTTTGTACCTCCATTCCTCCCATTCGAGCCGCACCGCTCGTCGCCATCACATTAAGCCCCAATCTTCTCGGTAAGCTCTTCGCAACCAATTAATTCAGCCCCGCAGCTTTTAATCCATCCAATATCAGATCTAGGTCATCCCGCGAGTTACTTGTCCGATTACACCAGATTAGATCGATTCAATGCTCGCCAACCCCTTTAATTGCCTGCCTGATAGTCACAAATGATCCTCCAACCATTACTGATCACCAATTTTACTTAAAAGCCATCCGCGAACCTTTCCATCTAGATCCGCTCCTCCGCTGTTTTCCGCTTATTGCATTAACACCCGGAAAAACCCTCCTTTTCCAGCTATTTCATTTGCGGTATAAATATGGGCAACCATCCGTCATCCCAAATACCTTTTCCTCCGTAAGTGACCAACAATTTCCACAAGTGTGCTCAATACCCGGACAGTTCTCAACTTCGTACCTTCTTGATACCTTATACTCGGATATTTCAACTTTCCCGGGTCTTATTTCATACATCTTTTTCTTTTTGTGTTTCGCAGGCTGACCCCATGGCTCCCAAGCGACAAGGAAAACATCCGGCTCAAGCAAGGACCACCCAAGCCATATCCGCCAATTGGGGGCGCTCCACAACCACTAAGGCCAAGTTGGACGAACTAACCGAGTTAGGCACCCTCCCCTCTCAGAAAGACATCCACTGGAGGGTGCCAGGTAACGAAACTCATCCCACACCCGCAGAAGACGAGGTAATCTGCTTTGTAGAGCACGTGACCCGAGGATTTCGCCCTCCGGGTCACCCTTTCTTTAGGGAGGTCTTAGATCATTACGGACTCCGGGTGTTCGACATAGGGCCTAACTCTATGTTGAACATCACCCACTTCATAGTTCTGTCTGAGTCGTATTTGTGCATGCCACCAAACCTGACTCTTTTCACTGAATTATTCCAATGCAAACCGTGCCGCGAAAGCGCCGACGGGGCGCTTCTCACTTGCGGCGGGGTATCCATCCAACGCCGTAGGAATTCCTTAATGCCAACCCTCAACCTGCAATCCTGTGCCAAACATTGGCAGCTATCCTTTTTTTATTGCCGCGATACCTCCTCCGACAGCGAAAAGAAGCTGCCGGGTTACTCAGAGACCCCCCTCAAACCCTCCGAGTCTTTCAGTGCCTTCGCACCAGACTCGGACAGGGAAGCAATCCTTCCTGCACTAGCCAAAATAGCCATTCTCTCAGCCCAAGGCCTCCTAGGGCTCAACTTGATAAAGACATGGGTCGACTTCCGAATCCAACCTAATTCCATCCGCACCAAATTGATGTGCGAATATTCGGGTCACACTACAGATGCACTTCGCTATTCCTCCAAAAGCTTTGCGACCGGTGACACTATCAAGACCATCAAGAGCCTCTTGGCAGAGAAGCTGGAGGTGATAAAGGGCATCTCCGGGTTACCTCCGTTTACTCGGGAGAATCCAGCTCCAGCGGTAACACCCGGCACTCATAACTTGTTTCCACATTTCAACTCGATACTGCTTCTAAACCTTAACTTTATCTTTTTACTTTAGGCTGATGACCCCTTCTGGAGAGTGGACCCACTCCCCCCCTCCAGAGACCCGGAAGAGGAGGACGAGACGACTGACGACAGCGAAGGTACCCACCCAGGATCTGCATACTTTTGCTTGTATTACTTTCCTTTCGTCTGTCTTTTTCCCAATGAATACACATCTGGTTCGCAGGGCTGGAGGACGAAGGTGGAAACAACGAGGATGACCCAGAGGCAACAGCCGGGGCCAAGAGGAAAAGCAGGGGGACGGTATCCAAGGTTCCTTTTTCCTCACTATCTTCTGAATCTTACTCCTTTGGCGCCATGCGAAGACTTAACCATCAATTATCAAATTCGCCGTGCTTGAAGGAATCCTTCCCCGCCAAACGCAGGGTGACTCGGAGCTCCCCGGGTGAAGATCCCCTTAACCCGGGCATCTCCGCCCCTTTAGTCCCTCGTGGCAGTGCTCCTCCATCTCGTTCTTCCAACTCTCCTCAGCGCCACCCTTCTCCTAACCACCCACGTGCCGGGCAATTCCGGGTTCCATTAGTGGTTCCTGCGAATACCTCATCTACTTCAAGTGGCGAGCTCCCATCGGATTACACCGTAAATGCCGGGTAAGTTTTTGCCTTACTATTTCTTTTTGCCTCTAGCGAACTTTCAACCGAGACACCATCATCATTAATAACTGCCTTTTTTTTTCATCTTTCTTTCAGTGCTCAGGTCACCGTCAGTGACCCGGAAAACACAGAAACGGATAACCTCCAGGTGAAGAAGCCGACTGACGACGCAGACGCCGCAACTGGTGGTGATGCGGCCGCTAACCGGGAACAAGGCCCTCTGAACAATCCACTTTCCCAAACCGTCGGATCTCCTTCCTTATCGGAACCAGTAGACGAAGAGATAGAAATTCTAGATACAAAGATGGGCCCTCCCAACCCGGACACTCAGACTGTCCGGGTCTCTACTCCAAATGCAAGGGGAACCCCCCTACCAGATGATCAAGCTGCCGGCTCTTCCGGGACTCGCTCCGAGGAGTTAACTTTTGCCCAGATGCTAGAGACCCTGCGCGCCTTAAGGGCTAACGAGGAAAATATCTTGGGGTCTTTGATAACCAAACACGAGGTAAGTTTGATTAATGTTGCTCGTACCTTTGTCCAGTCCCCAAGTTCCGAGGGAGTTCATTCATGACTTGCTCGGTACTTTTATTATACCAATGACTGATAACCGTGGTCTTCTATCCGACTAACACTACTTAACATCCACGCAGTCTTTCGTGACTCAATATGAGGAGAAACTTGCAGACGCCGCCAAGCTCATTGAAAAAGAGATATCTTTACGCGAAGCGGCCGAGACTGAAGCCAGAAGGAATAGGCAATTAATGAAGAAGTACCGAAGGAGGGCTCACCGAGCCGAAGACGACCTGACAAGCCTTTCTGTCGAAATTTCTGATACCTATCGTTCTTTGCTTGGTATGCTTCCTTCTCCGGGTTTATCCTTTTGACCAACAGCAAAAAATGCTTAGCTTATATATTCATTTTACTCCAGGCCCGGACGAAACCATGCCGGATGAGGATGATATTGCCAAGCTGAAGACTATGAAGAATGTGATCCGGCAGCTGTGTGCCGGAACCAGATGGATCTTGGAAGAGTTACGGTGGCCAGGTAGAGGACATGTTGACCTGAAGAGGATGTTGGACGCCTTTTCCACGATTCCTGAGTGGATTTGGCACTGGAAGCGCTCGTCCTGCCGGGTTGGAATGACCCGGGGGCTATCACTCGCCAAGGCTTACTTCCCCAAGCTCGATCTGGCAAAGCTCATGGGAGGCTTCCCCGAATTCAAGCTTGATGGTTCAAAATTCTCGCGGGAGGATTTTCAGGCTGTGCAGAGAGAGGTCCGTTACCCGGCTAGCGTGATCGCTGATGAACTGGACGTCAATACTCTTGTCCCCGCTTATGATGCTGCTGGTGTGGCAATTAAGTCAGATCTTCCCGAACCGTATGACATGATGGCTCGGTGGAAGGAGGAAGCTGCTGCGATAAGAGCGGAGGCTGCCAAGAAACAAGCTGAAGCCGGCTCTGCTCCTGCTGCCTCAACATCAGTCGTTCCGCCCCCTGCGGGGGCTGGCGCCGCCGATCCGGGTGTTGCTGCTACCACCAATGATGGCAAGGGTAAGGCCAAGATGGGCGCCGAGTGATATATGGTTTCCGATGCCTCTTCTTAAGCGTCAGTCGGTCGACATACTTTTTGAAACAGTCATTCTTTAGGCGGTGCGCCTGTGCACCTTTGATATTTTTTCACCAGTATTTTGTAATGCACACTTAGGCCTTGATATACTCGATGCCTGTTCCGCCTTTTGTAAGTTTAAGCTCATCTGTTCTCGATATCTGGTTTTATTTATTGTTCCTTTTGTGAAAACTCAATTTCCGGGTCTCATGGGTATTGACAAGCGGATTTTGCTTCGACGTCCCCAAGTCCCCAAGACTCGGATTATTGGATTTTTGCAACTATACAAGTAAGCCAGTTCTTTTCAAGATTCCAAGCTACCGGGCCCGGATTGCCGAGCCTAGGACACTTGATCTTGAAAAGGCAACAAAATGCTCATTGCTATTTTCACAAAGATCCATGAGTTGTTTCACATCGGATTTGAAGTTATGCTTAATAGTCATTGAGTTTCCAGCTATTCAGCCTTGTACTCTGCATAACTTGTGGTTTAGATGACCCTTTTGACTGTCTTGTACTGTAAGCCGGCTTTCGCGTGGATACCATGTTGTTACATCAATACGAAGACGTAGCCAGCCAATCCCCGTCGGGTTTCATGACTAACTGCCATCGTAAGCGAACAAATCATGCCACTTTAATGCGAGTCACATCGAGCTTAAGTAAGAGTAGCCAAGAAATTTGGACTTCTTTGTCCGGTTATAAGATTGTAGCCGTACTCGTTTGCGAGTAATCGGCCCTTATAACTCATAGGCATCATGGCCGGGTCTTTGAGTTTGTAACTGTGCTATTTAAGCGATCAGCCCCCAAGACCTAGATATACGCATCGTACTGAGAATACATAACCTGATAACAACCATCTCTTTTCTTGATAACCATCTCTTTACTTGATATGAAAAACTGATAACAACCATCTCTTTTCTTGATAACCATCTCTTTACTTGATATGAAAAACTGATAACAACCATCTCTTTTCTTGATAACCATCTCTTTACTTGATATGAAAAATGTAGGTCAGCAAGCCGCCTCATTAAAAACCCGTCCAGTCCCCAAAGGTGCCCTAGATAGGAAAAGAGTACGCCAGAAAACCTGCTGCCTATTACATCGTGCAATTCCACTTGCCAATATAGTCTTTACTAAGTATAATACGGACGCAGCTGAGCCACGTTCCATGGTCTATCTCTTTCTTGCATAGATGAAGTGGTGTGCGCGGTGTCATTGACTGTAGCCGACTCTTCCCTTGCATCTATCAAATAATATGATCCGTTATGTAGGCTCCGGCTTATGATAAATGGTCCTTCCCATGGTGGTGATAATTTGTGTTTTCCTTCGTTTGACTGTACCAGACGCAGAACCAAATCTCCTTCCTGGAATACCCGGGTCTTCACACGCCGGCTATGATACCTCCGTAGATCTTGCTGATATATAGCTGATCTTTCCAGGGCTTGTTCTCTTTGTTCTTCTAACATATCTACGGCGTCCTGCCGGGTTTTTTCGTTCTCTACTTCGACGTAAGCTGATACTCTGGGCGAATCGTGAATAATATCACTTGGTAACACTGCTTCCGCACCATAAACCATGAAGAAGGGTGTCATCTGGGTAGACCTGTTAGGTGTAGTGTTGATACCCCAAACCACAGAAGGTAGTTCTTCGACCCATGCGCCAGCAGCCCTAACACAGGGGACTCGCAACCGTGGTTTTAACCCACGAAGCAATTCTTGGTTTGCTCTTTCCACTTGCCCATTGGCCTGCGGGTGAGCCACTGATGCAACATCAAGCCGGATGCCATTGTTGCCACAGAATTTCTCCATCTCGCCGAGAGACATGTTAGTTCCGTTGTCGGTGATTATGCTGTGGGGATACCCAAACCGGTAGATAATCCTTTTCAGGAACTTGACTGCTGTAGCCGCTTCGCAATTAGTAACTGGCATAACCTCAACCCACTTGGTAAACTTATCAATAGCCACCAAAAGATGTGTCTTCTTGCATGGTGACATATGGAAGGGACCAACCATGTCCATACCCCAGACGGCGAACGGCCAAGTTAATGGGATGGTCCTTAATTCCATAGCCGGTACGTGTGTTTGGCGAGCGTACCTTTGACATCCGTCACATCTCGCTACCAAACGTTCTGCATCTGCTAGAGCTGTAAGCCAGAAAAATCCGTGTCGATAAGCTTTAGCCACCAGAGACCTTGTAGATGCATGATGCCCACAGTCGCCTTCGTGTATTTCCTTGAGGATCTGTCGGCCTTCTTCTGGCGCTACGCAGCGCAAGAAGACTCCTGTTGCGCTTCTCTTGTATAATTCTCCATTGATGATAGAATACCCCTTTGCTCGCCTCAGAATTTGCCTTGCTAATACCTCCTGTTCTGGTAACTCGCCCCGTGATAGGTAGGCCAGGTATGGCTCTGTCCACTCGGGGATGGCATGTACTGCGGCCACGTACTCCAAATCCGGGTCTTGATTTGCCAGTTCTTCCTCGGACTCGGTTTTAACTGATGGTCGCCACAACTCGTCCAGGAACACATTAGGTGGAACCGGCTCTCTACGCGAGCCGAGTCTGGCGAGTGCGTCTGCTGCCTCGTTTTTTCTTCTGTCTATGTGCTCCACCTCATACCCGGAAAAGCACCCGGCAACCCTGTCGACCTCCCTGCGATATGCTGCCATAGTTGCATCCTTTCTGTCCCAAGTTCCCGATACCTGTTGCACCACAAGATCCGAATCTCCGAAGCATCGTATCCTTTTAATGTTCATTTCCTTGGCTACCTTTAAACCATGCAACAGGGCCTCATACTCGGCCACGTTGTTTGAGCAATCGAAGTGAATTTGCAGTACGTAACTCAATTTGTCTCCCTTGGGCGATGTCAGCACTACTCCAGCTCCTGATCCCTCATATTGCTTTGACCCATCGAAGTGCATGGTCCATGACTCGGATTTTGGAACTGTGGTAGCCATACCTGTATGTGTCCAGTCGTTAACGAAATCAATTAAAGCTTGGGACTTGATTGCTGACCTGGGTTCGTAGTTTATGTGATAATCTCCCATCTCTATTGCCCACTTGCCTATTCTTCCCGTCGCGTCCGAGTTTCTGATAATATCCGACATTGGTATTGAGCTGACCACCGTTATAGGATGTTCTTGGAAATACGGCTTCAACTTCCTGCTGGCCATGAAGACTCCGAACACCAACTTTTGCCAATGTGGATAGCGCTGCTTTGCTTCTGATAATACTTCACTGACGTAATAAACCGGCCTCTGAACCGGGTAACCTTTCCCGTCCTCTTTGCGTTCCACGACAACCACTGCGCTAACGGCTCGGGGGCCAGCTGCCACGTATAGCAACATAGGCTCTTTAGGACCCGGCGCCGCTAGTACTGGTGCTTCAGATAATTGCTTCTTTAGTGCTTCAAACGCTTCATCTGCCTCTTCGTCCCATACGAATTTATCCGATTTTCGCAAGAGCCGATACAAGGGTATTGCTTTTTCTCCGAGTCTAGATATGAACCGGCTCAAGGCTGCTACACAGCCCGTGAGCTTTTGAACAGGCTTCAAGTTCTCCGGCTTTTTCAAACTCTGGATTGCCTTGATTTTATCTGGATTTGCCTCAATTCCTCTCTCGGAAACTATGAAGCCGAGTAATTTCCCAGCCGGAACTCCGAACACGCACTTCGTTGGATTAAGTTTCATCTGGTACCTCCTCAGGTTTTTGAATGTCTCCTTTAGATCATCGATAAATGTCTCCGCCTTCCTGGTCTTGATGACCACGTCATCCACATAAGCATGGACGTTACGCCCGATTTGGTCCTCAAAGCACTTTTGAATACACCGTTGGTAAGTTGCGCCAGCGTTCTTCAACCCAAATGTCATAGTCTTATAACAAAAGGCCCCAAACGGGGTTATGAATGATGTTTTCTCCCAATCCTCCCTTTTGAGCTTAATCTGATGATACCCGGAATATGCATCCAGGAAGCATAACAGATCGCTTCCAGCTACTGCGTCTATAATCTGATCTATCCTTGGGAGCGCGAACGGATCCTTTGGGCAATGCTTGTTAAGACTAGTGAAGTCAATACACATCCTCCACTCGTTGGTCTTTTTCATCACCAGAACCGGGTTAGCCAACCAATCCGGGTGAAATACTTCCATGATAAAGCCGGCTGCCAGTAGCCGAGCGATCTCTTCGCCTATAGCTTTCCTTCTTTCCTCATTCATTTTCCTCAAACCTTGTTTCACGGGCCTGGACTTGGGATCCACATGCAAACTGTGCTCAGCCAATTCGGTAGGGATACCCGGCATGTCGCTGGGTGTCCAGGCAAACACATCTGCATTCGAGCGAATGAACTCCACGAGCGCTCCCTCCTGCTCTTTTCCCAGGTTAGACCCTATAGTAAACTGCTTAGTAGAATCCCCTTCGACAAAATCTATCTTCTTGGTGTCTTGCGCTGCCTTGAATTTTGCTCTCTCATCCTCAGTATTCGGCTTTTTCAAGGCTGTTCTATCGTCCGGGTTTACTTGAGACCGGTAATATTCGAGCTCTTCCTTCCTGCATGCCTGCTCGGCCATAACTGAATCTCCTTCGTCGCACTCGGCCGCTATATCCCGGTTCCCATGTATAGTGATGGTCCGTTTAGGACCCGGGATTTTCAGCTGTAAATACACGTAACACGGCCTAGCCATGAATTGGGCGTAAGCCGGCCTCCCCAACAGCGCGTGGTAAGGACTGCGCAGCTTGACCACCTCGAACGTGAGCCACTCCACTCGATAATTATCCGTCGATTCTCCAAAAGCAACTTCCAAGGTGATCCTTCCCTCGGGGCTCGCCGAGTGACCCGGTACGATCCCGTGAAAGATTGTTGAACTTTTCTGCAGCTGGGACTCTTTGAGACTCATCCGTAAGAAGGTCTCCCAGTAAAGGATATTGATGCTACTTCCACCGTCCATCAGGACCTTCTTCAGCTCGTAACCATTGACCTGTGGAGCGACCACCAACGCCAAGATTCCTGGACGCTCCACCTTTTCCGGATGATCTCTTCTACTCCACGTTATCTCTTGTTCTGCCCATCTAAGGTATCCCGGCGCGGCTGATGAAACCGAATTTGCCGCTTGCTTTGATGTCTCTTTGTTCCTGCTAGAAGTTCCTGTAGTATGCACATGATATTGTCCTTTTAAGTTAGCCGTTCGTACCGTGTCGACGAAGATATTGATCCGGCCGATCGTCAATATGAATCCGGACTCGAGGTGATCCGATTCTGGCCCCCGGCCGGGATCGTCCACCGACTTTTCTTCTTCGTGGTCGATGTAGATTTCGCCAATGACAAGATCCTCCATGCCCTTCCGAGCTTCTCCCGTGATGTAAACACCTTTGGACGCAGGCCCCACGGTGGGCGCCAACTGTCGTGGGATAATCACGGCAGATGTTACCAGGGGTAACTGATCTTGGGGCAAGTCGACACAGGCGTTCGGGAGAGGGTTTAGCTCAAAGGAAGACATGATGCAACTTGATCTGACAGCCGGCAATCGAAGTCGCCGGATCTCTATTCTCGATACAATAACTCGACTAGGGTTTACACTGGATACTCGATACCACACGATATTACTAGGATTCTTAGGTCTCTGTCTCAAACTATACCCGGGGGTCGGTTTATATAACTCCCGTACCCCCTAACTTACTTTACAAGGCACGCCCGGGTCCTACCCAGACACGGCATGCTAACCTTAACTTTCCTTTACAACACCCACAATCCGGGTCACTAGGCCCACGAACTTGGGCCTCCACGAACATCTTTATCCCTAGCCGTATCCTGCTCACTGTCTCTGGGCCGGGTTATTCCTCGGATCTTGACATACCGGGTTAGCATCCCCCCATCAGGACTCATCACCCGGAGGGATGGCGCACATGGACCATGGAGATGGAGATCATCATGGTGGACAGGTTCCATGGAGATGGAGATCACCATGTGAAACGGGCCATACGGTGTCACAACCATTTGTGAATTCATTCATGCTCACAACCGCTATTATTGTTGTTATTATTGCAATCCTCCATATTTGGCAACAAGATAAGGGTACAAAGGGTGTGTTCGGTTTTACAATTTTCCGCATCCATATCCCCTCAAAATGTGGAATACACTGTTCGGCCAAATCGGCCGGACGAAGTGGAACGACTCTCCGTGTCTCTCTAATTTAATCAAGTTTAGTTATAACTAATCAAGTTTAGGTATAATTAATCAAGATTAGGAATAATTAATCAAGTTTAGGAATGATTAATCGAGTTTATAAATAATTAATCGAGATTAGGAATAATTAATCGAGTTTAACAATAATTAAGCAAGTTTAGAAATAATTTCATTCTCACTCGTTCCATTCCATCCTCGTCCCATTCCAAAACTGAACACAAGAATGGAACAGCTCCATGACAGATTTTTTGTCCAAACCGAACACAAGAACGGTTCCATTCTGGTGGAATGAAATGGTTCCATTCCATTCCACCTCATTTCAAAACCGAGCACAGCCAAAGAGAAATAGAATTTAGAGAAAGTTTTAGAGCAAACTCAACGCCCCCAAACGGATATCTCTGTCGGTTTTGGTCCGCGGACCGGCGATTTAGGAAATGTTGGGAATATGCCTAGAGCCAATCATGTATGATGTAATTCTCAATATATTCATAAATTTATTAAGTTATCCTTCTTTTGAACATCTGATATATATCATTAAATATGTGATTCGATTGTGCAACTATGTATTCATGATGATTCATACTAAATTTGTCCTTGGTCATTTAGGTTGTGCTAGACACACGGACTAATGTGAAGGTTGGTTAATGACTCGGTTCCACTTGTCATGGGCATGTCGATGTCATTCCAATTTACACAGACTCGGCTAAAGAGTTCGGCAAATCGGACTGATCCATATTAAGATGCAACTAGTAAGTCGTCATTTTCATGTCTCAATCAATGTAATCCTTAGATCTAAGATTGTCGCACAATCCGAGTTGTGGATCACCGACTTAGCTTCTGTCAACGTTGTCCGCTGATAGGGCAATTATAAAGGCAGAGTTCGGGTCCAATGAGAATCAAACTGCGTGATGTGGATAATCAAGATAGGATTTTTCCCCTCCGACTGGAGAGATATTCTCTGTGCCCTCTCGACTGATATGATTCCGGAAGCATGGCCAAGCGCGATTGAGTTAAGTGTTAAGCGGGTCAATTGACTAAGAGTTAGTCGGATGAATAATATATCACAAATCGAGAAGAAAGTTGAGCTATTTATGGGATGACGGCAATTCGCCTATAGTTCGACAAGGTATATTGTGAGGAAAAAGGGATTCAGATGAAACTCACATTGGAAGATGTATTGTCATGACTCTATGGCACTCAGGAGTCAAGACGTTTTGCTAGGAGCCGCTACCGATTGATCGATTGGGAGTAGGACTCCAATCGTGTCCAAGGCGCCATGAGCCTACGGGGTCACACACTTAAGAGCAGGAGCAAGTATTTTGGTCGGGTTGGAGCCGAACCGAAAATGGACTGAATTAGTGAGTTGGACTCACGGAGTGAATGGGCCACAAGCTTTGTGCAGCCCACTCGCACTCGCTACATAAGAAGGGGCGCAGGTTGCCCAACGGACACAAGTTTCCACTCCCATGCATTGGGAACCCTAGCCCCACTCAATCCAGCCGTCGCAACGGACCTAGCAGTCCGTCCTCGGAGCTCCTTCTCATACGTGTGGATACCGGTAGATGTGTTGTACATTCAGCACTTCGACGATCGAGGGATTGGATCGGATCGTGGGACTATACTGCATCGATGTTCTTCACCGATAATCCGCACCTGCGCGTCTAGTGGTAATCCTCGTGGCCTTCTACCTAAGCTAGATCTTGGGAGTTTTGCGTAGAAAAGTTTTGTTTATCTCTATGCTTTCCTACAAGAAAAACCCATAGCAACGCCCCCTGACAAACGGGGAGAGGGCAGCCCGATTTGCCCCCAAACATGGTCCAAATTTGATTCATTTTTCAGGCGGTCCGCAGACACACGCTCGTCCTCCTTGACCCGTGCGTCAGATGCTTGCTGTCGCCCCTCCACGTCCCGGCCCCACATAGCAACAACCCGCTTGTCGATTCGGCTGTGATAAGGGGTAGCCCGATCTTCTCAGTGAACTTTTGATAACCAATGTGATACCTCGCTCTCTCCTTTGGCTAAACCCTGTCACCAATTGCAACAGCACTTAACCCCTTCGGATATTCGAGACTCCACACTCTTGCACACGTAGCCACCGACTACAAGTGGTCCTGTTTCTCCTTATTCCCAGTGGAACAGCAGAATACACTCAGATTTGCAAAGGTATATGATTCAAGATGAATGCTTCAAGCAATACAATCTAGAAGTCTAGGGTTTTTGTTTTAACGTAGTCTAACCTAACCTATGCGCCCCAAGGGGTATATATGAGGGGTGGGGTGCGGCCACAAGGTAGCTTGCGCAAGCAAAACCCACCAACCCGAATAGGAACCCAATTGGACCTAGTTTTGGACTTTGGACTCAACCACAATAGATACAAACCGACCCAAACTAGGGGGTGCGGCCATAATGGTATACAAACCATGTTTAATACTACTTGGACTCTATATGGCGCATTGATAGACTTTGTGGGCGCCCTCCTCTTGTTATGTCCCTCCATGAGTGTGGAATAACAATCTAGCACTTGTTTTCCACACTTGTAGAATTGTTTTCACCATGATCAACACTTGTTTTCAGCTCCTCTCCATCCATGTGCATCATCTCTCCTTGATCTCCCTCCTTAATGCTTGTGTTATCAACAAACCTAAGAATACAAACATGCATGGATTTAGGTAGTATAAAATTCTCATAATCACAAATGTTATACTCAAGTAGGAGTGAATTCACCTGTTGTTGTAATAGTTTAGTCCTTGATCTTGTCATGGGACCAAGCCTCACTTCATCATGTTTTATAGGAATATCATCATGTGAAATAATAGGTGAAACACTAGGGATGTCCTCATCATCCTCCCCCCCTTGAAAAGCCTTGATGTCCTCATCAAGAGCATCACCATGATATGGTGTCAAATCAGCAACATTGAAGGAATTGCTCACTCCAAACTCATCAATGGGAAGATCTATCTTGTATGCATTATCATTTATTTTTGCAATCACTTTGTAAGGACCAGCACCTCTTGGTAACAATTTCGATTTCCTTAGCTTAGGGAACCTATCCTTCCGAAAGTGCACCCATACTAAATCTCCCTCTTGAAAAATAACTTCCTTCCTCTTTTGATTTCTCTTTTGAGCTACATATTTTCCCTTCTTCTCAATAGCATCCATTGTCTTCTCATGTATCTTCCTCACAAAATCAGCCCTCTTAGAAGCATCCATATTAATTCTCTCTTGAATTGGAAGTGGTAACAAGTCTAGGGGTGTAGTAGGCCGAAATCCATAAACCACCTCAAAGGGACAAAAATTTGTGGTTGAATGCACAGCCCTATTATAAGCAAACTCCACATGTGGCAAACAATCTTCCCATTCCCTCAAATTCTTCTTGATCATGCTTCTCAACAATGTAGACAATGTCCTATTCACAACTTCAGTTTGTCCATCAGTTTGGGGGTGGCAAGTAGTGGAGAATAATAATTTGGTGCCAAGCTTCCCCCATAGTGTCTTTCAAAAATAGCTCATAAACTTGACATCTCAATCAGAAACAATTGTTCTTGGCACACCATGTAGTCTCACAATTTCTCTAAAGAACAAATTGGCAATGTGAGAGGCATCATCACTCTTATGACAAGCAATGAAGTGTGCCATCTTGGAAAATCTGTCCACCACTACAAAGATGGAATCATGGCCTCTTTTTGTTCTTGGCAAACCCAATACGAAATCCATACTAATATCCTCCCATGGTGTACTTGGGGATGGCAATGGGGTGTACAAACCGTGGGGCTTCAACTTGGATTTTGCCTTATTGCATGTAATGCATCTTTGCACCAATCTATACACATCCCTTCTCATATGTGCCCAATAAAAATTTTCAGCCAACATAAGCAATGTTTTCTCTCTTCCAAAGTGTCCCATCAACCCTCCACTATGAGATTCCTGTAATAAGAATAAACGCAAAGAACACTCGGGAATACATAATTTGTTAGCTCTAAACAAGTATCCATCATGTATATGAAATTTATCCCATACCTTAACATTAGAACATTTATTAAATGGCATAGAAAATTCCTTATCATTAGCATATAGCTCTCTAATACCCTCCAAACCCGAGACCTTGATCTCTAAATTAGAAAGTAACATGTTTTTCCTTGACAAAGCATCAGCAACTACATTATCCAATCCCTTTTTATGTTTAATTATGTATGGAAAAGACTCAATAAATTCAACCCATTTAGCATGTCTTTTATTCAAATTTGTTTGGCACTTTAAGAATTTCAATGCTTCATGATCACTATGGATAATAAATTCTTTAGGCCACA
Source organism: Alopecurus myosuroides (assembly GCA_028641055.1). NCBI lineage: Eukaryota > Viridiplantae > Streptophyta > Magnoliopsida > Poales > Poaceae > Alopecurus > Alopecurus myosuroides. The sequence continues at coordinate 111,764,283 of CM054063.1, read as the reverse complement.
AGTAATGTTTCCACACCTCTAAAACTCTCACAAGTGCATATAATTCTTTATCATAAACAGAATAATTCAATTGTGCACCATGTAATTTTTCAGAAAAATAGGCAATAGGTTTCTTTTCTTGCATTAATACTCCTCCAATACCTATGCCACTAGCATCACACTCAATCTCAAATTGTTTGTCAAAATTAGGAAGCATTAATAAAGGGGCCGAAATCAACTTCTCTTTAATAGCATCAAAAGCAATATCTTGTTCAACTCCCCACACAAATTCTACACCCTTTTTAGTGAGTTCATTCAAAGGTGCAGCAAGTGTACTAAAATCTTTGACAAATCTTCTATAAAAACCAGCTAATCCATTAAAACTTCTTACTTGACTCACATTAGTAGGAATAGGCCAATTTTTAATAGCTTCAATTTTTGATTCATCTACTTCAATCCCATGTTTAGAAACAACATAACCAAGAAATATGACCTTATCTTTGCCAAAAGTGCACTTTTCCAAATTACCATACAATTGATGTTCTCTTAGCACTTGCAAAACTTGTCTAATATGATCAACATGTTCATGCTCATTGTGGCTATAAATAAGAATATCATCAAAATATACTACCACAAATTTACCAATAAAATTCCTCAAAACATGGTTCATTAATCTCATGAAAGTACTAGGTGCATTAGTCAATCCAAAAGGCATAACTAACCACTCATATAAACCAAATTTTGTTTTAAAAGATGTTTTCCATTCATCCCCCTCTTTCATCCTAATTTGATGATAACCACTACGCAAATCAATTTTAGAGAAAATAGCACTACCACTTAATTCATCTAACATGTCTTCCAAACGTGGGATAGGATGACGATAACGAATAGTGATATTGTTAATTGCTCTACAATCTACACACATGCGCCATGTACCATCTTTTTTAGGCACTAAAATAACAGGAACAACACAAGGAGAAAGGCTTATCCGAATGTAACCTTTATCAAGAAGCTCTTGTACTTGTTTCTGAATCTCCTTTGTTTCTTGGGGATTAGTTCTATAGGGAGCTCGGTTTGGTAATGAGGATCCTGGAATCAAATCAATTTGGTGCTCAATACCCCTCAATGGTGGCAAACCCGAGGGCACCTCCTTAGGAAAAACATCCTCAAAATCCTGCAAAACATGAGAAACACCAAGAGGAATAGGGGTCATGTCATTAGAAACTAAAATTTCTCCCTTGTGCATAAGCACTATAGGAAGCCTAGTAGGATCCTCCCTAAATTCTCTCAAGTCCTCTCTAGTAGCTAGCATGCATAATGAGCTCACTCCCTCACTTATATTTTTTTCACTCAAATTGGATGCCCTATTTTCACTCACAACACTCAAAGTTTCACTCTCTTTCTTTTCAACACTCTCAGGAATTTTTTGTCTAGATTCATTTACAATTTGTTGTGGTGTCATAGGTCTCAACACTATATCCTTCTCCTTCCACTTGAGTTGATAGGTATTTGCTCTCCCATCATGTATCACACTCCTATCAAATTGCCAAGGCCTCCCAAGCAACATGTGACAAACTGACATAGGCACCACATCACATTCAATGGTATCTTTATAAGGCCCAATTTGGAATTCAACTCTCACCATGTGGGTAACCTTCATCTCTCCTTTGTCACTAAGCCATTGTATATGATAAGGATGAGGATGTGTAATGTATCTCAACTTCAATTTTGCACACAAATCTTTGCTTGCCAAATTTCTGCAACTACCACCATCAATAATAACCTTGCAAGCCAATTGGGGACCAACAATTGCTCTTGTTTGAAATAAATTGCATCTTTGACTTTCAGGACTTGGAAGAATACTCAATGTTCTAGGTGTGCAAACAAAAGTAGGATATGTGGAAGGATATGCATCAAGAGGACCATCATCATCATCATAAGCATCCTCTTGAGAAGGATCAGCATCATCACCAGTCTCATATTCACCATTGTCCTCATTAATAAGCATAACCTTTTTATTTGGACAATCCCTCTTGAAGTGGCCTTTACCTCCACATGTATGGCAGCTCATGTCCCTATTTCGAGCTGTAGAAGAAGTAGACCCACTTGCACTAGCTGCTGGTTGTGCTTGCTTCTTAGAAACAGAAGTAGTACTCTCGGATTTTGCAGTAGATACCCCACGGCTAGGGGTAGATTGTGACAATGGTGGTGAAGAAAAAGAAGACCTATTAGGGAAAGGTCTCCTTGGAGCCATAAGTGCCTCCTCGGCCAATTGATTTTCTGTCTCCCTTGCTTGGTGCAACAATTCATTCATATCATTATATTGTGTATGCCTCACAATGCTCTTAATTTTGAATTGCAAACCTGAAAGGAACCTTTGCATAGTATGCTCAACATCCTCCTTTACTCTAGCTCTTTGCAATATCAACTCCATCTCTCTAAAATAAGCATCCACTGATTTTGTACCTTGCTTCAATTGTTGCAACTTGTCATATAAAGACCTCAAATAGTTCTTGGGCACAAATCTATCTCTCATAATTTGCTTCATCTCCCTCCAAGTGAGAACATCTGGTTCCCTATTTCTTGCCCTTGTTCTTGTAATATTATCCCACCATAGCAAAGCATAGCCATCAAAACTAGAGGAAGCAAGCTTGATTTTTCTCTCCTCATGATAATCATGCATCCTCCATAATTTCTCCATCTTGAGCTCCCACATGAGGTACTCCTCAACATCATCAGTATCAAAGTTGAGAGTAGGTAACATAAACTTGGGTTTACCAAGACCATCATCCTCACGGTTTGGCTCATGAACAGGGACCCTCCTGGCTTGGAACCCACGGCCAGCCCCATGATTTCCTCTTCCTCTACCTCGGCCTTGTTGGACATAATCATTATCCTCCTCTTCTTCCTCCTCGGCATCACCAAAAGCACTCCCACCATCCTCTCGGGCAGGAATTCTTTGATCCAATAAAGTGGCCAAAGCACCAATTCTAGTAGTCAATGTATCAATAGAGGCTTGCAATGTGGTAACTTGCTCTTGAGTAGCAGCAGCTGTTTCAGTCACAGTATCAATTTGAAGGCCCAAATTCTGAACATGTGTATCCATGTCCACTCCATGCTTATCAATAAGAGAATGCAACTCAGAATTTTTTGTAGCAATAGATGTAGTGATTTGTTCTTGCATCTCCTCCAAATCTGTCCACTTCACTTGTTCATCACCATGCTTCTTCTTAGCCTGTGTAGAAACATCACTAGGAGCAACCATGATTAATAGGTTAGTGAAATAAACAAAATATGGGTTGTGGTGCTCTCTCCCAACTCACTCAAAACCAGCAAAAGAGGTGATCCTTACTGATCCAAAGTGAATAGAAAATCTTACCACAAGTAATAGTAACTAATGTGACTTGGTGTGAAGAATAGAATACCCAGGGGTTTTGCTATCACAAAGGTAAAACAGGTTATATGGTGGGGCTTGGTATGGATACCTAACAATCACCAATTAACAAGTCCTATTGCTGTTTGTGAATGATACAAAATAACACCTAGGAAACACACACCAAAATTGGAGACAATTGTGGCAAAGCAAATATATGGAGGAAATTTTGCAATGCTCTAGAAAGACACTAGCCAAGCTCAATGATAATCAGGCACAAGATTGCTCAATGTGTGGTGTCAATGATAGCAATGAAAACAGCTCCAAATGATAGTAATAGCAATGTGTCTCAATGGCCTTTTCTTTTTGCTTTTTCTGTTTTTTTCTCTTTTTCTATTTTCTGTTTTTCACTTTTTTTTTAATACTTTTATGGCCGAAAACAACTAAAGGAGCAAATGAAAAATAACAGCTAGATCAATGTGACACAATATAAAAATGAGCAACCTGAATAGAGCAACAAAATAGCTAGTCTTGTGGGCAAGGTACCTAGTTTATTTGCTTTAGAAAGGCTTTGTCTAGGGTTCACAATGATAAGACTTGAAATCCTAAGGAAAAGGACAAAGAAAAACAAAGAAAAACAACCTAAACTAGCTAAGACAACCCACGGCAGAAGATGAATACCACGGCAGCAAAACAGGAGCTTTTGAGCTCACGGCAGCCTACCGCGGCAGAAAACAGATCGTTTCTGTGCCGTACGGCAGCAGCGAGGCGCTCACGGCAGCGGCGGCAGCGAAATCGCGCAAAAACGAGCCCGCGGCAGAGAAAATCGGCGCAGTTTTGTGCAGCACGCGCGGGCGATTGGTGTATTGCGGGAAAACGGATTGGTAACGATGCTGCGGTGGGATTTGGTGGATTTGTAAGCGCGCAATGGGGGTAATCCGAGTCCAACTAGAACCGTACCGCGGCAGCAAATTGGATGGTTTTCGAGCTGCGGCAGGAAACGAAACCGAAAGCAAATAGAAACCAAAACCCGAGAGAAACAATGTACTATTCGGATTGGAATCACAAAGCCTTGCGGGTAGCTAATTTTTTTGGAGTTTTTGGATATTGACTCGACTCAAAATTGAAGAACAACGAAGAACCCTAACCCTAACCGAAACCTAAGGACTCAAAAAGAGAAAAAGGAACACAAAATCAAAACACAAAACAGCACTAGAAATTGAAAACTAGCAATTATCTATGGCTATGGCAATCAACTAACACTATTTTTTGTGGCTTTTTCTGGATAGGTATAAAAACAACTCGAAACTAAAAGGATAGATACAGCTCACCGAGTAAACCCAGTAATCTGATACCAAGATGATAAGGGGTAGCCCGATCTTCTCAGTGAACTTTTGATAACCAATGTGATACCTCGCTCTCTCCTTTGGCTAAACCCTGTCACCAATTGCAACAGCACTTAACCCCTTCGGATATTCGAGACTCCACACTCTTGCACACGTAGCCACCGACTACAAGTGGTCCTGTTTCTCCTTATTCCCAGTGGAACAGCAGAATACACTCAGATTTGCAAAGGTATATGATTCAAGATGAATGCTTCAAGCAATACAATCTAGAAGTCTAGGGTTTTTGTTTTAACGTAGTCTAACCTAACCTATGCGCCCCAAGGGGTATATATGAGGGGTGGGGTGCGGCCACAAGGTAGCTTGCGCAAGCAAAACCCACCAACCCGAATAGGAACCCAATTGGACCTAGTTTTGGACTTTGGACTCAACCACAATAGATACAAACCGACCCAAACTAGGGGGTGCGGCCATAATGGTATACAAACCATGTTTAATACTACTTGGACTCTATATGGCGCATTGATAGACTTTGTGGGCGCCCTCCTCTTGTTATGTCCCTCCATGAGTGTGGAATAACAATCTAGCACTTGTTTTCCACACTTGTAGAATTGTTTTCACCATGATCAACACTTGTTTTCAGCTCCTCTCCATCCATGTGCATCATCTCTCCTTGATCTCCCTCCTTAATGCTTGTGTTATCAACAAACCTAAGAATACAAACATGCATGGATTTAGGTAGTATAAAATTCTCATAATCACAAATGTTATACTCAAGTAGGAGTGAATTCACCTGTTGTTGTAATAGTTTAGTCCTTGATCTTGTCATGGGACCAAGCCTCACTTCATCATGTTTTATAGGAATATCATCATGTGAAATAATAGGTGAAACACTAGGGATGTCCTCATCAGGCTGCTTTTGACCGGTCCTTTTTAATGGCACCACGTCAGCGCTACCCACAGCCCCACTCCTCTGTCCCTACTCCCCAACGACCAAACCCTAACTCGTCGGGGCCATGGTGAAAAAGGAGACAGACCCCTTCGGTCCAGCAGCGAACAACTACGAGGCCGACTCGTCGTGCATCTGCAACCGCCACCGAGTCACCTTCGATGAGGCGACATAGTATTGGCAGCGCAAAAAGCTAGTTCCACGGCCCAATGTTAAGATGTCGGAGGAATGGCATATAAATGCCCGACGGGTCCCGGTGCCTCCTGTGCCGACATACGGGGCGGTGCGGGGGCGGTAGATCCAATGGCGGTGGGAACTCCTCCCGACCGATCTGCACAACGACTCCGCAACTCGTGGGCACAGGCAACGAGCGCAGCAGCAAGCGCCACCGGAGGAGCAAACAACGTCGTATGCCTCGGCGGGTCCCGGGAGCTGCCACCGCAGGAGCCACTGGCGCACCTCTACGAATGCAGCCCAACATGATCTTAGATTAAGGGCGGGCGGCGAGCGCGACGACGGCCGGGGTGCAAGGTGGCGACGGCCAGGGCAGCGACGAAGCCGCCCAGTAGGGCTTTTTCTGTTAATACTTAATTTTATTTTGGCCCTATAATATGTAAGTATTCCTCTATATATGAATTCTACTATTCTACTGAATTTAACTTGAATTTTTATTTTAAATTTGAATTATTTTTTTATTTAAGGGGGAGGGCAGTTGGGTTGGGCGCATCCCAAACCTTTGGTCCGCGGACTGCCCCAAATGGACAAAGAGCGGACCAAAATCGGTCTGATTTGGGGGCGTTGGGTTTGCTCTTAGAGCATCTCCACTGGCACCCATTTAATTTGTGTCCGACATCCTGTTTGGGGGCGCCGGACATGTATTCGCCGCGATAGGGTGATGCCCCTAAAAAAATGAAAAAAAATAACACACAAATAAGGAAATGTTTTCAATTTTGTTCAACTTTTGCATATATATTATATTTTTTGAATGCAATAACATACTGGGCACCATAGCTAACCCTAACTACTCCTAATCCTTGTTGTTGATGCCCTCCTTGTCGCTGCCCTTAGCTTCCATGAGCTCGTTCTCGTCGTCACTGTTTTCTTGGCAGCACGACCACCGAAGCAAGGTGTCGTTGTACATATTGATCCGGAGCATGCCTTCCCCATCGTAGAGGAAGGTGAGCAACCAGCTTACCTGTAGCTAAGGCATGCAGTGAACGTTGCCCACCCGTTTCCCTGGAACAGATCGGCACCGTTTCTGACCACATCGGCCTCAACACGGTTGGGACAGTTATCCATTTGCATAATATAGGAGTCGGGCTCGTGGCCTACGAGCAGCTCCAAGATTATTTCCAATAGCCTCAAAAATTTGCCCAATGGCTCGTGTAGGAGTAGGAAGAACTCGGGGAGGGCGAATCCCTCGTCGTTAGCACCACCGTTGCCTCCACCATGGCGCCGCGTCCTCCATGGCCAACTCGCCCACGCTTGGTGCCCCTTCCTGCACCACCCCCACGCCCACAGCATTCGCCCCTTAGAGCTCTCGCCATCGCCGCTTGCGATATGGAAGAAGTGGGGGCACAGAGGGCAGAGGTGATACCCTCTCCGGCGAGAGGGTATTTTATAGCCCGTGTGGTGAAGTGGGGGTAGTGGCGGGTGATGAGGACATCCCTAGTGCTTCTACACTTTCTCCCATTGAAGATGTTGCTGTTCAAGAGAAACATGATGAAGTGAGAATTGGACCAAGGACAAGATCAAGATCTAAACTATTAGAACAGCAGGTGAATTCTCTCTTATTAGAATATGAAGTTTGTTTTCATGAGAACTTTATACTACCAAAATCCATGCACTTATGTCTACTCATGGTTGTTGATAACACAAGCATGGATGGAGGTAAGAAAAAGAATGAAAAGGTGCTTTCGTTCTTGTGGAATAAGAAGCCCTCGTACCTTAATGAAAGGGAAATCGTAATTTTTCGTTAGGTATTTGACCAAATAGGATCGTCCAGTTCCTATAGAACCTATCACTAAAATACCCGATAGGGATAAGCGGAACGAGGAGCTGGAAAACAAGTGCTACAAGGTGGAAAACAAACATAGCAAGCTGGAAAACAAGTGCTACAGTGTGGAAAATAAACATAACCAGCTGGAAAACAAATGCTACATGGTGGAAAACGAGCCTATACATAGAGAGGAACAAGAGAGAGATGTTTTCCACAAGAGGCATGAGAGAGGGGACGCACAACACAATGTTGATGCGCCTATTAGAGAGTCCTATGATGAATAGGAGTGGGTCCCGCGTGTCCCTATGGCCGCACCCTTTCATGGGTCGGTTTGTATCAAGTTGGTTCGAGTCCAAACTCAATTGAGTCGAGTCCTAGTCGGTTTGGTTGGTGCTTGCGCAATGCCATTGTGGCCGCACCCCTACCCCTCATAAAACCGTCCAACATGTGAGTTGAGAGGTTAGACTACATTATACATTAAACCCTAGAACCTCTTGTTGATTGGTTGTAAGCATTCATCTGGAAGTAATACATCTACAAGTTCTGCGTGCTATTTGCTGTTCCACTGGGAATTAGTCGATACAAGACCACTAGTAGTCGGTGGTTGCTCGTGCAAGTGTGTGGATTTGCGAATATCCAAAGGATTGGTTGTTGCTGCAATTGGAATCATGAATTAGCCGGAGAGTTCGTGGAGAGACACAAGTTATAAAACCATTGTTATCGTGTGAGTTCATCGAGAAGATCAGGCATCCCCTTATCATCTTTGTATCATATTACTGGGTTTACTCGGTGAGCTGTTTCTTGTCCATTAGATTCGAGTGTTTTAATTTTCCTATCCAGAAAAAGCCTCAAAAAAATAGTTTGTGTTCGTGCCATAGCCTTAGATAATCACCATTGTTCAAGTTTTAGTTACTGTCCTAGGTTTGATTTGTGTTTATTTTATCCTTTTGTGTCTTTTTAGTTCGGTCTAGGGTTAGGGTTCTTGTGTTCATCGAGTTGTTCCTTGTGAGTCCACCGAAAATTCCCAAAGTTCCAATTAGAGTGGTTATTGTTTTTCCTTGTTGTGTTCGAGCTGCACTCGGTTTCCTACCACGGCACCAAAACGAAGCAATTCCCTGCCGCAGTTCTGATCCCTGTCGTGCCTAGTCCCTCTTGGATTGGTATCCACCCGCGCATAAGAGTAGCACACGCGCCTGCGTCCATGCTGCGATCCCACAGGCTGCCCCCATGCACAACCCCTGTCGCGCGAGATTTGGCAGAGATTTGGCGCATTTGCTGCCGCGGGCACAAAAACGCATCGTTTCGCTGCCGCAACGGCAGAAAAACGAGCCGTTTCCTCGTGTGAATCCTTAGTGGTTTTAGGTGTTCTCTGTTAATAATTTTTTTATTATGTTAATAAGATACCATGAGTGAATTGCTCATATGTTTAAACATTTTTAAAGGGCATAGAAAACAATAATTTGAACCATAGAAATATTTTCTAAAATCATTTAAATCATATTTCTACAATTAACCCTCTTTTTCTTTTTATAACTATTCATGTTTTCATCGTATTTTAAAAATTATAAAAGAAGAACACATTTTGAATTGGTTTTGGAAAATAGTTTTTGATCATTATAAAGCTACTGAAATTTTATTTGACAAATATTTATATTTTATAATTTTGTAAATTAGAAAACAAATTAATCACTATTAAGGGATTAATTCAATTTACAAAATTCAAAAATAAAATATGTTGGAATCTTTACAAAAATGATATTCTTGGAAAGGTATTGAAATGGCAAGATTTTAGAATTTTAAATGAGGTCAATTGGAACTTTTAAACAGAAGTTATTAAAGAAAAGGAAACAGAAAAAAAGGGGAATTACGTCATGATGACGTCATGTCACCATCAACCTCCCTCCTTCTGTTTCTACCCGAATTGAAGCAAAATCAATTCCTTGATTGCGGCAGTTTTCGGTCATCAAATGATGCCCCGTTTGTTTCCCCTTATAGACCTTCCTCCCATCTTCGATTCCCCTCTCTTTCCACTCTCAATAATGCTCCCGAGGCTAACACAATATCTCGCCGGAGATCCATGGTGTAGTCGACCATCTTCGTATTTTCCAGCGATTCCAAGTCGTCCACGAGCACGAGACCTTCCCCATCCTCTTTCCCTTAACCCCGTGGTTCCCTCTGACCACTTGGTCATTTGTTTTCGCAGAGATTTTGGTCGCGTCGTGGACTTCCGTGCATCGCCGGAGCTCGAGGATCGTCCAACTGCACCGCGCCCTTGTTTAGGGAAGAGATAGGAGCAACCACCGCCACCATCTTCCTCGTCGTGTCGCGCTGTGCGCCGTCGTCCCCTTCGCCGTGCCCGGAACCCCCTAGATCACCGCCGTCATCAAATTTCGGACCGCCGGCCGCCGTTGCTCCATTTTCCGGTGACCTAAGTCCTCCCCGTCGGTGAGAAATTTTTCCTTTAGATCTAGTTCGTTGGATTCATATCCAAGCGCTGGGATAGAATCTCTTACCGAAGAGGTATCCGCGAGTAAAATCACGCCACGTGGCATGCCAAGTCAGTTGCGCGTTATTCTTTTATCCGTCGCTCAGCGCAGCGTGAAACCGGCCCAAGCCCAATCCTTATCTGCCGCCAAGAGCAGTGCATAGCACCCCCAACAGTTTTCTGGTTTTATTCCAGAATAAAATTAAATGGCAGTTTTGCAGAAAAGTCTCTGCATCTTAGAATATTCATAACTTTTGATCCACTTAGCCAAATTTAGAAATCTTGGATTTTTTGAAATCCCCTGAATGCGTATAATCTTTTAGCACTCTTCAAATTCAAAATTGACAAACTGAAATTGGTTCAAATTCAAATATGCGTGTTTGATGAATTTTGGCATAATTTAAATTCTACAAATCAAAAAATTGTAAATAAAATATATTTAGAAACCTTAGGATGTGTACTTTCATATCCTCTGTTCCAAAATAATTTTTGAACAAGTAAAATTTGAATTTAGAATTAAGTGGTCCATTTGATTATTTTTTATATAGATTTAATTCTATAAATATTTTCAATATAGTTCCTTTGGCAAAATTGCTCCATTTGGAAATCATGAACCAGATACATCATAGCCTAAACATTTTGGACACCCCTAGACCATGAACATGTAATTTTAGCAAAACATCCATCATAGTAGTCCACCAAGTAGTTTATGGCTTAGAGTTTGTTTCTACCCCTTTTTACCTTTGTTGTGGTAGCTATTTTGAAGCCAACACTAAGTCCTTAGTATGTGTCAATCACATATAAGACCAAGTAGTGAACCTTAAACACTAGTACCATGCTTTCTATCTACTTCCCCACTCCCCCATTCTTGCTTCAAGAATTCACCAAGTCAGCAAAATGGAGATCAAGACTCAAGCACAAGAAGGAAACTTCATTATCAACTTGGTGGCAACATGAAGAGTTGTGAGGAATATCATTGAAGAAATTGAAGGAAGTACTTAGACTCCACAACAACTAGAAGAAACTCAAGGAAGCACAAGTGTGTGAAGAAATCAAGAAGAAAACATTTTCCTCTCTATTTCTATCATTGTTATTTCCTTTCTGTTCAAATTGACTTAGTGGTATTTTGTGCCCATCGTACCTTGGATCAACTAGTGATAAGCCATGAAGAATCTACTAAGACCAAGAGAAGAATCCATCCAAGGAACAATTCTACAATAGAAGCATGAAGATGATCTTCAAGAAGACAAGCATGTGAAGACTTGGAGCAATCTACACAAGTTGAAGATTAACAAGTTGTTTTTGTCCAACCATTGACCCAAATGGAAAATCCCTAGACATTATCTTGTTATCTCTATTGTTATGAAGTTAGTTGAACCTAGACCTACCTTAACCCAAAATGGAAAGACTAACCTTAGATCACTCAAATGTTTTGTGGAAAACAACTAAGTGTTACACTTTGTTATGTGTTGCTTTAATTGAAATAGTGAGATCACCTTGGTGAACTCTTGGAACTTCCTCGACAAGTATGGTTATAATAAAGTTTGATCACTTCAAACTCAACCTTGTCCAACCTAAGTGTTTTCTTGGAACTCACTTATGGATCCATCACAGTATGAATCTTTTCAAACTCCAGCTTTAACCAACCCATGCCATAGTAGCTAATAATAAACCATTTTTCTAGGGTGGTTACTTTGTATGTTTACTTCATTTGATTGTATGATTTCTAGGATGCTTGTTTATTTTGTTATTGAGTTTTCAACGTATAGATTGTACAGAGAGCAACAATCTTTTGTGAAGACAGTCTGATTTCTTCACCAACTTCAACAAGGCAAGTAACACATCATTCAACTACCCATTATTTTCTATATGAATTAGTTGATTTTGAGTAGTACACATGATAGGAAATTTTACTAAGTTATATTATGATATGCTATATCCTAGTAGTGTGTAGTGATGCACTTTGTTGGGAACCCCAAGAGGAGGGTATGATGAGCACAGCGGTAGGAGTTTTCCCCTTAGTTAAGAACCAGGGTTATCAATCCAGTAGGAGAAAGAGGACCTTCGGAAGGTTGATGCCACTAACGGTGGTGCTGGCGCTTCACCGGTGTCAGCAACAACGTGGAACCTGCACACAACACAACCAAAATACTTTGCCCCAACGGTATAGTGAGGTTGTCAATCTCACTGGTCTTGCTGAAAACAAAGATTAGACGTATAGTGTGGAAAACTGTGTATGCTTGCAGTAAGTAAAGAAAACATGAAATTTTTGTGGTTGTTTAACAGTGTGGAAAAATGGACCGGGGTTCATAGTTTCACTAGTGGTGTCTCTCCATAAAAGATAGCATGCTGGGTGAACAAATTACAGCTGGGCAATTGACAAATAGTGGTTGCACCGTAGGGCACAATATGACATGAAGATTACTATGATATTTAGTGCAGGCATTACAACAAGATACATAGACCGACATCCATATGCATCTATGACTAATAATCCACCCTCAGGTTATCATACGAACCCCCTTAGGTATTAAGTTGCAAGCAACAGATAATTGCATTAAACAAAGTGTGTAATGTAAGCAATGATTATGCACGCGGGCACTCTCGCCGCTGTTTTCTCCCTAATGGCAACAACACATTCTCCCCCTTCACGTTTCTGTCACTCGAGCAAGGCGAAAAGGAGGCATGAACCCACTATCGAGTATAAATACTCCCTCTTGGAGTCACTAGCAACTACTTGGCCAGAGTAACCACTAGCAACGGAAAGCATGCAAGATCACAAATAGCATATGCAAATAAAGACTATAAGAGCATCTCTAACAGATCCCTCAAAACGCGCGGAACCGTATAATAGCTGCCAAACATGGTTCGAAAACCTTAAAAACGACGATAGCAGAGCCCTCAAATTTCGCGAGCCCGTAAAAATTTTTGAGGTCGCCCGGGAAATTGCCCGTCCAACCTGGGAAAGTGGCGTTTTGGCATCCGAACTGTAGGGTGAACCCTATCCCTTTCACGCATTGGCGGGAGTGAAACTTCAGCCCACGCAATCCCACCTTCCACAGCCTCTGCCGCCGATTCTCCTTCTCCCCTTGCTCCGGCGAGCCAAGACCACCGCCGTCGGGCCGCCATGGAGGGCGCCGATGCGTCTCTGGTCACTGTCCTTGTTGAGACGGCCAAGGTGACAGATCCAGATCCCGCCACCGCCCAGCAACCGCCGCCGGCCCCGCGTCCCCGCTCCCGCCCCACGGCGGCCACTACCGTCGCCCAGCCACCGCCGCCGCCCCCCGCGGCCGACTGATTACTCCCAAGTGTAGGAGATCAATTGTAGTACCTTTCGATAAGTATTTGAGTGTCGAACCCACGAGGATCTGAAGGTAATCTATCTATTCTCTAAATCCCTATAACCCTCTTATATGGCTGTTTATGCAAAGCAATAAGTTTGACTAAAAGGAACTAACTAATTAAAAGCAAGTGACATGGAGTGTGGTTTGTCTAGTAACTAGTGAAGCAAGTTTAAAATGCAAAAAATCCTAGAGCAAGTTTCTAAAGCAAGTTTCTAAGCAAGTGTCACAAGTAGCAAGCAGCAAATATCTCAAGTATCTCAAGGGAGCAAGTGTTCTAGCAATAGGTGTTTCGTTCGTGTGGTTGTCACAATTAGTGAAGCACATGTTTTAGTCTTAGTTGTTTCTTCTAGGAAGGAGCCATGAATAGGTATAGTCAAGTAAATGATCTACAACCCCTTACGATGGATCATGTGGCCAAGTAAATGACTGCACAAGATTGATTAAGACATAAAGTCCCACCATAGCCTTACGTTCTAAGGTCCCCTATATATATCCCCCAATAACTTATCTTTGTGGCTCGGTCTCAGGTTACTGTCACTCCCAAGTCACCACCACTCCATTATGCTACCGGTGATAACCTTACATGCATTCCCCAACATAAGCGTGCACTCATATATTGTACATAAAGACAATCATAGAAGATAACAAACTTGTATGCAACCAATCAACAAACTATTTCACCATTGCCAAGAACAATTCACTACTCAAACATAGACGGGGAGACACAATACATCAAGGGAATATAGTATTGCATCATACATCGTGTTTGACAAGAAATTACAGTGGAGAGATGGAGCTGATCTTGCTGTAGATGTTGATGATGAACACGCCGGAGGGGGGTGGAGCCCTCCGGGGGTGATCCCGGTGGCGTTCCCCCCCTCCGATTTTATCCGGTGGCAGTCTTCTGTCTCTCTGTTTTGTGGTTTCGTCTCTCGGCGCCGCCTCCTCCTCGAAAAGGCCAGGGGACCCTTTATATAGTCGTTTTTAGGTCACAAGACACTCGGGAGAAGAAAGATCGACGGCATCGGAGCCACGGGGGCAAAAAGGGGGCCTCTCACGCGGCCAAGGAATCTGGCCGCGTGGAGGGTCCTCGTTGCCACCTGGTGGGCCTTTTGGCCCTCTACTTTAGCCCATGGTCTTCGTCTCGAAAATTCTGAACCGTGCTCTTTGGCCTTGCCCTTTTTGGAGTCCCGAAGCTCCCGGAAAGTGTGAAACACTAAAAAGTACGTTTTCTGGAAAAACAGGGTTAGAACCAAAAGAAGGGGGATTGTTTAGAAAATCCACCAAATCATTATAAAACATGAATATAAGTTGCTAATATGTAGGAAAAACAAGTAATAACATGCAAAGTTCATGTATGCATTTTACATCCATCAACATCGCCAAGCTTAACCCATGCTCGTCCTCGAGTATGAAGGTGATAAAACTAACATGGACTTTGCATATTGAAACAATCATGGGATATCAAGGAGGATTATTCATGCTACATATAATCAAATGATTAATACTAGAAATGAGTAGCAATATACAATTCATGTTGTAAGAAATATCAAATATGCAAGCAAAGATGCTTCATGAAAGTTCACAAAGTGTATAATGAAATAAAAGCACTATGGACCAAATGCATACACAAAATGAAAAATAAAATCCTATATTGGTCAAAGAATAGCATAATGGAAAATAGAAAATATGGTGGACACTTTGGAGAAAATTGAGTAGAGGTAAAACATGAACAAGTCTTATTTAGCCTCTAAATTATTCAACTAAAATTACTAATTGAAATGTGGTATCCGTTGATCTAGGACTCTCATTGCCCCTTTATCACTAGCATCTTAAATGGTGAATGTTGAAGTAATGTGAATGACAAGGTGGTTGAAAGCCTCATGCCCCATGAGTGTGAAAACCTACTCCATGATTACTCAACTTAAGATTCCTAATAAGCTTTGTACAATCATAATAAGTATTAATGACATCATAGAGAACCGCAAAGAGGTACCTCTTGCCCCATGACATGGAAACAAGCCCATGTCACAATGACAAGACAAACAAACGGAGTAGACTCATCATCCTTTTTATTTTCATTCACTATTATGCATAGCTTCTTATTTTATTGTAGGATGTGTTGTAGAGTCACTCAAGCTGTAAGTAAATTTCCACCATGATAAAGCATGGCTTGGGTTAGCGGCCCAATGCGTTTCTCTAGTCATATAGATACTTACTCATCAAAACTTACTATTCCTCTATTTCATTTCGGCATGGCAGGAGTCCAAAAACAAAAGTACATGATATCAACCAAATGTAAATTTTTGTGCAATGTTGAAAGCTTTCCGGTGATACACGTTTATAGCTAGCTCCCAACCACACACTTGTCAAACACAAAACTTGTGGCTCCCATTATTGGGTCATGTTTATTAGATGCATAAAAAGTAAAGTGTGCCTACAAAGTTCGTGAGAGTCCTATCCCAAGTTCAACCCATGACAATTAATAAAGTGAATATCTTAATTTAGAACATAAATAACACAATAACATGGTGAACATACTCGGAATAGCAATAAAGCTAATGGGAAAATATGGTGGACTCACTGGAAATACTTGGCTAAGGAGTGTTGGAAACAAGTTTTTACTTGTTAGAATTTTTAAATTTTTGGCTAGCAAGAGGGAGATAGTTGACCAGCTACTATGCATGCATATGTCCATAGAACTACTCATTTCATGACAAACTAAATAAACCAGCAATTAACATCAAGGACATGAATAAGAGATATCTCAAGACAACATTATTGCAAATTTCTACACATAAAAAGCCTATAAATCATGCAAACATATGTAGCTCCTCAAATCAACCATGGAATACCTATTCCAATTCATAATACTAGCATACAATACATTCCAACCCCAAACTCCAGTAGCTCAATCTCATATAAAATGATGGGTGTGGTCTTATCAAAACAAAAATAAAAACAAAAACTAGACGCTTCAAGTCTCTACGATAAATGATTTGCTTAGAAAAACAGAAAGTAGACATGTGCTAACAAAAAGAGTGTAGCTCCAGTGGGGTGTTGATCACATCCCCAAGCTTATGGCTTTCACCATTCTTGGATGTCTTGAGGCGCAGCTCCTCTATTCCCTGTGAAAAAACTTCACAAAACATGTTTCTCCCATTCTTTTTCTGTGGGGTGAGATTAGCAAGGACAAACAAATCACATGCTTGCTGTGCAAAATTCCAGATCAAATGCTCCAGTAGATAGACAATAAGGTTAATTATGTTGTATGTTCACTCTCTTGCTTGAAAGAATCATGGAAATTCGATTCCCTAGCCCAAAGAGTGCATAAAACAAAAGAAGGCAGAATCTGTCCAGAAAAGCAACAAAAGCAAAACGAACGTTTTTCCCTAAGCTAGACTCGTCAAAAAATTAAGCCAATTTTTGTGGTTACAGAGGACGAAAAGTTGCAGAACATACTAAATCATTAGCTCAATCTGACATACTAATAAAAAACGTAAAATCATACGGTGAGCAGACTCTTGCTGAAACAGAAATTTCATGGGTTTGACTTGACTCTTTATTGAAAACTCCATAATTAAAACAAAAAAAAGTAATATCTTGAGACAGCAAGAGGACACTAGGAAAATCCAAACAAAAACAACGTTGCCTCCCGTAAAGCGCTTTCTTTATAGCCATATAGCTAGGCTTTACTTACTTAACATCATGATGGTTGGAGTGAGGTGGCTCGGAATCCCCAAGCTTGGATTCTTGTAATTATTTGATACATATAGGGTTAGCCCAGGGGTACATTCCCAAGCTTGATTGGTTGTCCCTCTTGATCTTTGTTCATCTCACTCAACTCTTCCTCCTGAAAAATTCTTCTTACACAAATCTCAACATAAAACTTGATTAGAGGGGTTAGTGCCTCCATAAATAAAATCCACATAGGTACAGCAAAGACACATCATGAGTTGATTATAAATATTAACTAATGTTACTACAGTTGTGCATTGCTCCTTGATCAAAAGAACCACACAAAACACAAGTAATGAGAGCAATGCAAAATAAAGACATAATCTGCCAAAAACTGAACAGCCCGTAAAGAGTGAATTTTTAGAGGCACTTAAGTTGCTCAAATCAGAAAACTTAAAACTAATGAAATATGTAGTGATAACTAAATATTTCTGTCGTAAATTACCAGGTCAAAATTCCACTTCTGTGATTTTAAACATTTTTCGCAGTGAAGTTCAGGAATCTGTTTTCTTGACAGCTAATTACTATTGTTTAGTCCTATCTCTCATATAAGATTATTCTTGCCATTTAAGATGAGAAATAAGACAGAAATGTGATGTTACAGTAGTGAACTAATATTTTATTGTTTTTAGCTTTGGAAAAAGTTTTAATGATAGACACTTTGCAATGGTTTCATTGGCATGAACAACACATGTTCAAGGTCGACCCCAACTTCTCCATTACTCATCCTTCTCATTTACTTTCCCAAATTTTTTATAAAATGAAAATCTTAAACTAAATGATACATAACAGTAGGTAAAGGCATTTTACATGTTGTAAAGATATAAATGTGTTCTCAAACCGAATAGGAAATTAAAGCATAAGGAACACACCAAAAAAATATTAAACAATTTATTTTTAAGTCTAACTCATTTCCTATGCATTGGCATTTTGTAATGAAACAAATAAAAGAAGCACATAATAGCAAGCATAGAAAGGTAGATCAAGTGCAACTTCAATACTTTCAGCATAAAGAGGGGAAACTTAATATTGTTGAAATATGTGTAACCATGTTTCCCTCTCTCATAATAATTTTCAATGGCATCATGAATAGATTCAACAATATGAATATCACATAAAACATTCTTATCATGAGCCACATGCATAAAAGAATCACTACTCTCCACATAAGTAAAATCCTCATTAGTGATAGTGGGAGTTAAACATTCATAATTTTCATTGCAATCATCATATATAGGAGGCATCGTATCATCAAAGTGAATTTTCTCCTCCAAGCTTGGGGAACTAGAAATATCATGCTCATCAAAACCAACTTCCCCAAGCTTAAAACTTTCCATAGAATCAACAAGTATATCATTTTTATCCTCAATAGTAGGGGGACTAAAAATATCATATTCATCAAGACAAACTTCCCCAAGCTCAAGGTTTTCCTTAGCAATAAAGGTGTTCAAAGAATTAGTACTACCACAAATATGATTGTTGTGCAAATAATTTTTCAATTTCTCCTCAAACACTTCATGTCCTAATTCAAGGTAGATATTATACAGTTCTAAAATTATTTGGTTGTTTTCCATTTTATAATTTTTTTTTGTTTTAGGTTTATATGTTAGTATGCAATGCAAACAAGAATAAAAGAATAGCACAACGCTCCCCGGCAACGGCGCCAGAAAAGTGCTTGATGACTCCCAAGTGTAGGAGATCAATTGTAGTACCTTTCGATAAGTATTTGAGTGTCGAACCCACGAGGAGCTGAAGGTAAGCTATCTATTCTCTAAAGCCCTATAACCCTCTTATATGGCTGTTTATGCTAAGCAATAAGTTTGACTAAAAGGAACTAACTAATTAAAAGCAAGTGACGTGGAGTGTGGTTTGTCTAGTAACTAGTGGAGCAAGTTTAAAATGCAAGTAATCCTAGAGCAAGTTCCTAAAGCAAGTTTCTAAGCAAGTTTCACAAGTAGCAAGCAGCAAATATCTCAAGGGAGCAAGTGTTCTAGCAATAGGTGTTTCGTTCGTGTGGTTGTCACAATTAGTGAAGCACATGTTTTAGACGGGGAGACACAATACATCAAGGGAATATAGTATTGCATCATACATCGTGTTTGCCAAGAGATTACAGTGGAGAGATGGAGCTGATCTTGCTGTAGATGTTGATGATGAACACGCCGGAGGGGGTGGAGCCCTCCGGGGGTGATCCCGGCAGCGTTTCCCCCCTCCGATCTTCTCCGGCGGCAGCCTTCTGTCTCTCTGTTTCGTGTTTTCGTCTCTCGGCGCCGCCTCCTCCTCGAAAAGGCCAAGGGACCCTTTATATAGTCGTTTTTAGGTCAGGAGACACTCGGGAGAAGAAAGATCGACGGCATCGGAGCCACGGGGGCAAAAAGGGGGCCTCTCACGCGGCCAAGGAATATGGCCGCGTGGAGGGTCCTCTTTGCCAACTGGTTGGAGTTTTGGCCCTCTACTTTAGCCCATGGTCTTCGTCTCAAAAATTCTGAACCGTGCTCTTTGGCCTTGCCCTTTTTGGAGTCCCGAAGCTCCCGGAAAGTCTGAAACACTAAAAAGTACGTTTTCTGGAAAAACAGGGTTAGAACCAAAAGAAGGGGGATTGTTTAGAAAATCCCCCAAATCATTATAAAACATGAATATAAGTTGCTAATATGTAGGAAAAACAAGTAATAACATGCAAAGTTCATGTATGCATTTTACATGCATCACCGACGCCACCGGCAAGAAGCGGAGGCGGCTCGGGACCGCGGGCCAAGCCCTGGCCGCTAGCGCCGCCGCTGCCGCTGGCGCCGCCGCTGCCGATTCCCCATCCGTGAAGAAGAGGGCTGTTGTGCAGAAGGTGAGGCGACATGCCGCCAAAGCCGCTGATTTGGCCGCCGCTGCCACCGCTGCCCAGGGTCCGCCGCCATCTACGAACCCGAGGTATGAACTCGTCCGATTTTTCCGATTATGTGATTCCTTCGATTCCAGCGAGTTTGATAGGATTCTGCCTGATTCGTTTGTAGCATTCCGTCGGACGACGGCAGCAACTCCTTCGTGGTGGAGGTGCCGGTGGTGGTGGTGGTGGTGGTGGAGGTGCCGGTGGTGGTGGAGGTGCCGGTGGTGATTCCGGTCATGGAGATGATGTGTAGGTTAGCGGTGGGCTTTCGTATGCAAGTTTTTGGTCATGTGGATTCAGATGTTCAATATTTTGATGTTCAAAACTATGGTATTCGCTATAAACTACTTTTGAAATTCTGAACATTGTGACATATTTTGCTGCATAATTATTTTTAAGGTTTGCGCGAAAACGAGTTTTAAGGTTCCGCTTTACGGGTACTGCTACGCGGCTCGTTTTCGCGCAAAAAACGCACACTTTCCGACCCTTAAAACGCGTTTACAGTTCGGCGTTTTGAGGGCTCTGTTAGAGATGCTCTAATCAACTTGGCATAAGTTCAATATTCATTGGATCCCAGCAAACACAACTTATAGAATTACATAAGATCAATCTCGATCTTGATAGGCAGCTCACGAGATCTAAACTTGGAGTCATATGAGGAGAAGACAACCATCTAGCTACAGCTATGAACCCGTAGTCCAAGGATGAACTACTCACGCATCACTCCGGAGGCAGGCATGGTGATGTAGAAGCCTCCGGTGATGATCTCCTCTCCGGCAGGGTGCCGGAAACAGGTTCAGAACCCCCCCGATCTAGGTTTGACGGTGACGGCGGCTACGGAACTTTTCGGGCATTTTTTATCAGGTGTTTAGGGTTTTCCATCCGGGGGTCTTAAATAGGCGAAAGGGCAAAGGCAGTGGAGCTCCAGGGGCCCCACACCTATAGGTGGCGCGACCAAGGGGGTGCGGCGCCACCCTATGGTGTGGCCCCCCTGTTGCCCCTCTTCGACTCCTCTTCGGTGTTCTGGATGCTTCCGGGGAAAATAGGAACTTCAGGCTTTGTGGGGTCCAATTTCGAGAATGTTTGCAGAACCACTTTTCTGAAACCAAAAACAGCAGAAAACAGGGAACTGGAACAAATAATGCCAAAGTGATATTTTGATAGTCCTTAAGAGTGGGGCAAAACATAAATGCCAGGACACCTTCGAATTTCACGAGGAGAACTAGAACAAATAATATCACATCATGAAGTAATTATTGTTGGTTATGGGACAAATGCACATAGAACTCAAAATGGCAAAAATGCTCTCTCAACTGTGCATAAAGTTGGAAGATGGAGACTCAACATAAAAGTAAAAGAAAGGCCCTTCGCAGAGGGAAGAAGGGATCACTCATGTGCTAGTGCTTTTATTTTATTAAACAGAGGTATTAAAGTTTGACACTCCTCCCATCCATCTTTCACAAACCATGGCTAACTGAATCCTCGGGTGTCTGCCAACAATCACATACCGTGGAGGAGTATCTATATTTTAGGAGATGTATGCTGATGTCAACGAATGGTAAACAGAAAATACAGTACGTCACAAGCCAACTGGATTCACAAGAGCGGCTCCCATGGTGAAGGACGCAACTGGTGTAGAAGGTCATCCCTCTTTCTCTTTTGTTTACACAATTATGCTTTGACTGATAAATCAGGGGCAAAATAGTGAAGATAATTTGTTTGCATTAATTTGGGGCTGGGTACCCCGCTGCCAGCTCTTCTATCATTTGGATAAGCGGATAAAGCCACTAGTCCAGGGTGTGAAATCCAATCAACAAGTGAAATAAAGATTCTCTATTTGCGTCCTCATGAGAAAAAACAGGAACATAAGGCAGGAGTAATTTTGAAGGTTTTAAAGGTAACACATGAGCAATTTACTTTGGAATGGCAGTTAAATACCACATGTAGGTAGGTATGATGGACACAATGGGAAAAACTTTGGTTTAAGAGAGTTTGGATGCACGAGTAGAGCTCATACTCAGTACAGGTGGAGGCTAGCAAAAAACTGGGAGCGACAAATCAAGAGAGCATAAGAGCCATAATCATGCATAGCGACATAAGCATCATTAATTAAAACACTAGCAGCTAGACCCGTGCATTTCTACGAGTTTCTTTCTATGAGTAAAATTATTTAGAACCAACCTATGAATCCAACACACGATGCAACGATGCCTGACCGGACCGAACGAAGCGAACCCCTGATAGAACTTCAGGGCACAATTCTTTCATCATTGCATCATCAAACTGCCCTCCTCCCTCAAGGACCCTTTTCCTACTCGGTGACGTTGTCCTCCAATACCCTTGCTTCTCCTCTCAGACAATACCCTCCCCTTCCCGAAAACCCCTCGCTTGCCACCTAGCTCGGTTACCTATTGGCATCACCCTGTTATGCATTTGCATGGTTCACCACCGGCATTCAGTCTGCTTCTCCCTACCTCGGGATCTTGGTGGCATTCACCCGCAACGCCCAGGTCGTATCCCTTGCGGGCCGCACAATGCACCGTACTACCCCAGGAACCGACGGCATTCACCCACACAACCGCCCTGGCTCTATTTTCTGAAAATGCTTCCATACGCGTGTCACGGGCTCCTCACGTCCCGAGGTTACCTCTAGCCCAATCCGCCTCGTGCTGGAGAGAGGGTCGTGCGCCACCTAGGTGCGAACGAGGTGGCAGCTAGAGAGACGATGGGGAGCCGTGGTGCATTCGAGACTTCTTTTTGAATGTATACCAACTGTGTTGAACGAATATTTAACTTTGAACAAAAATAAAGCTAGGCCTAACAAAAAATTAGTTAGCAAAATCACATCATATTCGGACTACAGATTTCATTGAAGTCCACTTGAAAGATTTCCAATGAGATTTTACCACAGTGGGCAATGCTCCTTTATATTTTCTTTTTATGCAGACTGTGCAAATATATCCAGATGATACATTTTTCTGATCAGCACCCCGGAGACGATGGCACTTTGTCTTTTAACACAACGTGCATTGCATGCTTTTGTTTTTTTTAGCAGAACATGAAGTGCACCTGGGTGGTGGCTCTTGCTGGGCCGGCCCATACCAAACGTTCAATTTGATTTGTGCGGAAACAAAATCGTATGCGCACATCAACAATCGATCGGAACAAAAAAAAACACGAGAGCAAACCTTGCGTACACACGCGCTCGACGTACGACTTGCGCGATGTACCATCACAGCATTAAGCCGCTTTATAGTAGAGATAAGAAGTATCACAAGTTCAAAAACTATGTGGTCATGGAGGCTATTCTTGACTGGTTTGTAGTCATAAACATGGTGTGAGCATGTGCCAAGTCAACCAAATAAAACATTCGAAAGAGAATACCATATATTGATGCTTTACTATGACAAGAACAACTCATGAATCTTTCAATACATATTAAACACTCTCAGCTATTTGAGGCTAATCATTCTACTCAATAACCACAAGGCTTTAAAACTAAAATAACATTTAGCATGGCATGAAACAGTCCTAGCCACAGTCTATACAAGCTTCTACTAGTACTGTTATAAATTCTACTTCAAGAAGCAGTTTTCTTTCTCCCAACAAGCACCAAACAAAACATGCTTTAACAAAAATACTCTTTACGATACAGCAAGCAAACATGAGAGTACTCACATAACACTACTAAAACTAACAGCTCTAATAAGAGATGCATGCAAAACAGGAGCTAAATAAATGTAGCAGCTAGACAGAGATTAAGAGTACAAAGTATTCTCATGAAAAAGCGGAGCGTGTCACTCTCCAATGAAAGAATGCTGGGGTCCAACCAAGCTTATTGAAAAAGTAAAAACCAAACTGAAAGAAAAAGCAAAAGAAAACTGAAAACAAAAATAAAAGACGCTCCAAGTAAAGCACATAAGATGAGACCGAATAAAAATATAGTTTCACTAGAAGTGACCTGATAATTTGTTGATGAAGAATGGGATGCCCACCACCAGGGCATCCCCAAGGTTAGGCTTTTCACTCTTCTTAATCAAATCATATCATTCTTTTCTCTTGACCCTTGAAAACTTCCTTCACATCAAAATTCTCACAATCTTCATTAGCAACGTTAGTGCAATTGAAATAATAAATTCACATGGTTCAGTTTAAATACAAGTCTAACACTCAAAAACACATTAGCTACTGTCACAACTTCTTTCAAAACTCTTTTTCTAAAAATAACACCAAAAGAAAGAGATTAAGATGCAAATGCGATAAATGGCAGAAATTTGTCAAAACAGAACAACAGGTAAAGATCGATTTTTTCAAAATTCTTCTCGTGCTCAAATCAAAAAGTGGTCTTCTAACAAAAGTTGATTATATAACTCAGGATTAGGCACAAAAACGCTCAGGTCATTTTGAATTTTCTGTGATTTTTAACGGAATTAACAGTGGACAGAAGAAATCCGAAATATAGGCTCAACTTTCCACTAGAGGCTTTACTTGGCTCAACAAAAACTCAAAAGAAAAGATAACAGCGGGGTTTCTCAGGAAGTAGACAACACCCAGGTGCAAAGCACACCAAAGAAAACGAAATAAAATGGGTTGAAAACAACGAAATAAAACGGGTTTTCTCCCGGTAGCGCTTTTCTTTAACGCCTTTCAGCTTGGCATAAAAGGGAAACTCAAGTATTTTCAAGTGAAGAAGCATCAACATTGTTACTGGGCTTACATTTACCTTTCTTACCCTTATTCTTTTTAGGGAACTTATGGTCCAAGCATGATTTTGGAGTGAAAGTCATGTTACCTTTTCCCATATCAATAGTTGCTCCTAAGAGCTTCAGCAGAGATCTTCCAAGGGTAATTTGTCCTCCTTCTGCACATTCAATAACAAGATAAGAAGTGGAGACTTTTTTTCCTTGGAGTTTCGTGAACACTCCCTCAGCTATCCCAATGGGAAATATAGTGCTGTTATTAATGAGAGTAATTTCTTCTCCTCCATCAGCTAGCCCCCAAAGGTTCAAAGATTCATAAATTTCCTTAGGTATAAGACAAGATTCAGACATGATATCACAACGAGAATGAAATGTTTCACCATTTATAACAACTTTAACCAAAGGGATCATATTTGTTGACTCAAAATTTATTGGGACATGATCAAGATGTTCACGAATTTGGCTATATCCCTCTTTTAAGATAGAAATATGTGACTCAAGAGTATTTAATCTAGCATAAATATCTGTAAAGGCTTTATCTGAACTACTAGGTAAGTTGTAGGTTGCTATTAATTTTTTTATAGCATTGAAAGCTGGATCTTTATCACAATTAAGGAAATCACCTCCTACCACAGTATCCAAAGCATATTTATAACAAAGAACAAGACCAAAGTAAAAGCTACGAAGAAACAGTTTTAGGGTCACTTTAGGTTCAACTTTTCAATAGGAATCAAAATCTCTAGACCAAGCTTCTTTGAAGTTCTCATCATTCCCTTGTTTGAAAGTAAAGATTGTTTCTTCTGGTGACATAATGACAGGAACAAAACTAGACATAAAAGCAAGCAAATAAATAACAGCTATGAAGTAAACTAATTTTTTTATGTTTTCAATAAAGATAAGAAAAACAAGAAAAAAAATAAAAACAAGACAATAAACAAAATAAAGAGGTTGAGAGTGAGAGACTACTCTTGCCAGAAGACTTCCTTCTCCCTCGCAACGGCGCCAGAAAAAGCCTTGATGCACTTTGTTGGGAACCCCAAGAGGAGGGTATGATGAGCATAGCGGTAGGAGTTTTCCCCTTAGTTAAGAACCAGGGTTATCAATCCAGTAGGAGAAAGAGGACCTTCGGAAGGTTGATGCCACTTACGGTGGTGCCGGCGCTTCACCGGTGTCAGCAACAACATGGAACCTGCACACAACACAACCAAAATACTTTGCCCCAACGGTACAGTGAGGTTGTCAATCTCACTAGTCTTGCTGAAAACAAAGATTAGACGTATAGTGTGGAAAATAGTGTATGCTTGCAGTAAGTAAAGAAAACAGGAAATTGTTGTGGTTTGTTTAACAGTGTGGAAAAATGGACCGGGGTTCATAGTTTCACTAGTGGTGTCTCTCCATAAAAGATAACATGATGGGTGAACAAATTACAGCTGGGCAATTGACAAATAGAGGTTGCACCGTAGTGCACAATATGACATGAAGATTACAATGATATTTAGTGCGGGCATTACAACAATATACATAGACTGACATCCATCTGCATCTATGACTAATAATCCACCCTCAGGTTATCATCCGAACCCCCTTAGGTATTAAGTTGCAAGCAACAGATAATTGCATTAAACAAAGTGTGTAATGTAAGAAATGATTATGCACGCGGGCACTCTCACCGTTGTTTTCTCCCTAATGGCAACAGCACATCCTCTCCCTTCACGTTTCTGTCACTCGAGCAAGCCGAAAAGGAGGCATGAACCCACTATCGAGCATAAATACTCCCTCTTG
This sequence comes from Alopecurus myosuroides, assembly GCA_028641055.1. NCBI lineage: Eukaryota > Viridiplantae > Streptophyta > Magnoliopsida > Poales > Poaceae > Alopecurus > Alopecurus myosuroides. Next base: position 111,737,713 of record CM054063.1, on the reverse strand, counting down.
GAGTCACTAGCAACTACTTGGCCAGAGTAACCACTAGAAATGGAATGCATGCAAGATCACAAATAGCATATGCAAATAAAGACTATAATCAACTTGGCATAAGTTCAATATTCATCGGATCCCAGCAAACACAGCATATAGAATTACATAACATCAATCTCGATCATGATAGGCAGCTCACGAGATCTAAACATCAAGGGATATGAGGAGAAGACAACCATCTAGATACAGCTACGGACCCATAGTCCAAGGATAAACTACTCATGCATCACTCTGGAGGCAGGCATGGTGATGTAGAAGCCTCCGGTGATGATCTCCTCTCTGGCAGGGTGCCGGAAACAGCTTCAGAACCCCCCTGATCTAGGTTTGATGGTGACGGCGGCTGCGGAACTTTTTGGGGATTTTTTTATCACGTTATTAGGGTTTTCCATCCGGGGGGATTAAATAGGCGAAAGGGCAAAGGCGGTGGAGCTCCAGGGGCCCCACACCTATAGGTGGCGCGGCCAAGGGAGGGCGCGCCACCCTATGGTGTGGCCCCCCTGTTGCCCCTCTTCGACTCCTCTTCGGTGTTCTGGATGCTTCTGGCGAAAATAGGATCTTCGGGCTTTGTGGGGTCCAATTCCGAGAATGTTTGCTGAACAACTTTTCTGAAACCAAAAACAGAAGAAAACAGGGAACTGGCACTTGGCATCTTGTTAATAGGTTAGTCCCGGAAAACGTATAAAAATGCTATAAATAAGGGAGATAACAAGTGGCAATTGGCAAAATATGATCATGAAGCATTAGAAATTATAGATACGTTGGAGACGTATCATGTAGCCATCCTTATACTTGCTATTTTGAAGCCTTGGTACTTAGTTGATGCTTATACTTGCTACAAAAATTGTTTTACTTGATGTTGTGGAAAAATTCCAAGTAACAACTTCAATGAACCACCTGGGTCGATTGGTAGTGCTTGGCTGTTGATAGTTGAGTGTCTCCCCGAGGGGAGTTCACTTGAAGGAATGCCACCCAGGAACAAAGTGATTATGATGTTCCCCAATTTTAGATTGCTTCCAGTGCAGCCTTTAGTCATATGGGCTTTGTCTTGATCAACTAAGTTGTGAGGGTTCAGCGTGGGTTTGACAAGCAGATGTAGCATAATTATAGGTGGAACGGGTCTTGCCACTGGGTTGAATTCTTGCTTCTGAAAGATCTCGTCTCAATATTCTCCTTTCCTTAATGCACTCAGGGTGTATAGGATGTTTGGGCTGATTTGAGTCTGAAGGTGAAAGTGCACAAACTCTACAGAGTCAACAAACTAAGATCTTAGCCGTGTCCCCGGTTATGGACAACTATGAGCAGCTGGACAAGGATGGACGAAAGAATCACATCACCATTTTCAATAAGTAAAATTTTGATCAAGTGAACAGTAGTGGTGGTGCTTGTATCTTAATCCAATGTTGCCACCCCTTGAAAAGAAAAGTTTATTTTAAAAAAGAGATAGTATAAAACTGGCTTTATGCAAACTTAGCCAAAGCTCCACTCAGCCAAATAAGCATGTAGTATTAGTCTTGCCATTTATATCCACCATAGTGTTACTTTCCAATACATTAAATTGTATTGACTCCCTTGTGGCTGCATATTCCATCCTGCAGATGATTCTGAAGACGAGTGACGATTTCGTTAGGATCTCGAGTCTACTGCCAACATGTTTTTCCTGTGGCACATGAAGAATATGGGCTCAATGATGTACTATGGTTTCCGCTGTATTTCTTTGTTTTCTGCTAGTCTTCTAAGACTATGCAAGTTGTAATACTATTTTGTAAAGACTGGATCATGGGATGTAATCGAATTTGATGCATTTGCATGACATTTCATCTTGTACCGTGGTGCTAGCAATTAATCCAGGGACTAGCACAATAACACAGATTGATGGAGGGATGATAACCCGGTAGGCCAACACCAAGGTGTAACTCGGCCCAATGGACGCTGCGCAAGATCCGGCTAAGGATAAAGGAGCTTCTGGAAGGCCCAAGTTCGTAGGCCTCGTAACCCGGATTGTGGGTTACGGTAAGGAAAGTTATGGTTTTTCATATGCGGTGTCCGGGTAGGGTTCAGGGTGCGCCTTGGAGGGCAAGCCAGGGGGTCCGGGTGCTTTATAAACCGGCCCCTCGGTTTAGTTTAGAGATCCAAGAGTTCTAGATATATCGCTTGATATCGAGCATCCAGTGTAACACGAGAGTTGAGTTAATATTTCGAGATCGGAGACTCGGCGACTTGATTGCCGGCTACCAGATCGAGTACGATCATGTTTTCCTCTGAGCTAAACCCTCTCCCAAACGCCTGTGTCGTCTTGCCCCAAGATCAGTTACCCCGGTAACGTCTGCCGTGATTATCCCACGACAGTTGGCGCCCACCGTGGGGCCTGCGTCCAAAGGTGTTTACATCACGGGAGAAGCTCGGAAGAACATGGAGAATCTAGTCATCGGCGAGATCTACATCGACCACGAAGGAGAGAAGATGGTGGACGATTCCGGCTGGGGGCCAGAGTCGGATCACCTCGAATCCGGATCTATCATGACAATCGGCCAGATCAGCGTCTTCATCGGTATGGTACGTACTTCCGGTTCGATACCTGACGACTTTGGGTTTGATTCTGTGTCAGGGAAGACCACCTATATCCAATCAGATGGAGAAGAATCAGTTGGGACAACAAACCCGACAGAAGAGCCCACCACGAAGTGGGAACAGTCGGAGGAGCCGGCATGGACCCCGCGTGGCCGGGTCGAGAAAGAAGATGATACCGAATCTATCCTGCATCTACTGGAGAACCGGTACGAGGAAAATAGCAGCAAAAAGGAACAGTATGAATTCACGCCAAGCATTGTGCGCCGGGTTGCGGTTTACACGGCTCCCGCGACCAATCTCAACCAGGAGAACGTAACTGCGGCCGCAGCCGGGGCAGCACAAGCGTTGACCCGGCAGCAGGGACCGGCTAACGGAAACCCGGTTTTGGCCTAGGTTGACGGAGAGTCGGCATCGGTTACCAGTCAAGCGGGGGAAAACGAGTTACACGCAAACACGTTTGGATTCCTAGCAAACCGGACACCAGGAGCGGGTCCTTCCAACCCTCAACACCCGGCCCTGTTTGACAACAATCTGATTCTAGACCCCACAGTTCTCGCCACCGTTATTACTCCAGAAAACGCGGCGAAACGTGTTAGGGATCTGGACGTATCCCGTCGCGCATTGGAGCAGCAGAGAAGGCAAGTAGAAGCAGAAAGGCAAGGGATGGCCACACGCCAACGTGAGCTGGATGCACTGGAAACCCGGCTCCAAGAGGAAACAACTAGAATACATCAAAGGCATCAGACCAGATTACCAGCGTTAGGCGGAGTTATAAATCCGGCTACACTGTTTATTACACCTCAAGACCAGCCGATTCCACCGGTGAACCAAGGAACTGCATCTCAACCAGCAATTGCGGGAACACAGCCGGCGAACGTGCAGGCCGGGTTACCCTTACCACAAACTGGAGTTACAACAGGCAATGCAGTACCCCCGCCACCACCGTCACGGTTTCACACACCGGCGGGTCATTACAACAATCCCATGGACAACGTGTACGCGGCAACGCTTGCGTTGAATCAAATCCCCGTGAGAGAGTGACCCCACGCAGAGGAGACCCGGCGGGCGATAGATATGCTGCGCACTGCGGTAGCACAACAAGTTAATTACCCGGATCGCAGAAGTGGAATGCATGGGACACCATATGTCAGGCAACAGCGAGGCAATACCGGCAATATCCAGACAAGCTCGGCACGGCGGAGGGAAGAGCAGCAGCAAATGCCGCCTCCTCCACACATTCAGGCAGTACCAGCAGCATCAGCAGCGCAGGCCATCGTGGACAGTTCTAGAGCCAGGAGAGTTGTGGCCGGGTCTGCGGTACATGGGCCACCAGCAGTACCGCGTCCTGCCGTGCCCCCTGCAGGATCACATGTTTCCCGAGTAAGACCAGCTTCGACCATTCTTGCAGGACCTAAGTGTCTTTCGGATAGCATCAGGGCAGAACCTTACCCGGAAAAGTTCAAAGAACCGGGTAAAGTAGTGAATTATGAGCCGACTATGGATCCGGAAACATGGTTGAGCAGTTATGAGATGGCCATGTCGATTCGCAATGCGTCCGAGAATCTTCAAGCCAAATTCATGTATCTAATGATGTCAGAGGGAGCAGCAAAGTTATGGTTCACCAATCTACCGGAAGGATCTATCAAGTCATGGGGAGAATTGAAAACTGCGTTTATCAAGCACTTTCATGGGACATGCAGAAAGTTATTCACTATTGATGACCTAGAGCGATGTGTTCAGAAGAAGGGAGAATCGGCGCGCAGCTGGGTGCGCCGGGTTATGGAGATACTTCATTCATCCACAGATATTCAGCCCAAGGATGCGCTGCAAGCTATGGCAAAGACCTGCAAATACACACCTTTAGTACAAAAGCTAACTCGCATGAAATCTAGTCGGAACGCTCAGAAGTTACGATAGGAGAACTGATGGATGCATGCAATAAACACGCTTCGACCGATACTACGGAAGAGGATGTTGATGACAAGAAAGGAAAAGCAAACACAAGTAACGGAAGAACCGGCAATGGATCAGCGCCGTGTAACAATGGAGGTAACAACGGGAACAATCAGAACAAGCGCTCGTTTGATGGAGGCTCAGAGTTTGTCGCTAGCACAGAGGCCGGGTCTTCAAGACCTAGGGCAGATGGAAACTTCAATACTGGAAATCACAATGGAGGAAACTATCAAGGGCCACCAAGGCCGAGTAATAATTGGGACATCTTCAGAATGGCATGCCCGAAGCACAGCAGGAACGGTAGGCCAGCTAACCACTCCTTAGAGCAGTGCGCCGACCTACAGAGGTGGAAGAATGAGGAAGTGAACAGAGCCATGCGAGGTGCAGGTCGGGGAGGAGGACCGGGTCCAGGTGGAAACCCGGGCAACGGCCCACCCCCAGCCGGTAACCCGGCAGCCGGAAATCAAGGTAACAACCAAGGGGGAGCTGGAGGTTTCCAGGCCAACCCCAAGAAGTTGGGTCAATATCACGTGCATACTACAGGAAGTTCCAACAAGGACAAGAAGATACTGAAACAGGCGGTAAACTCGGTGTCCTCGGCTGTTCCAAGATACCTGAGGTGGTCAGAACAGGACGTAACATGGAGCAGAAGGGATCACCCGGAAAGAATAGAACACCCGGGAGTTTTAGCATTGGTAGTTGCGCCGCAGGTCAATGGGTATGAGCTGAAAAAGGTCCTGATGGACGGTGGAAGTAGCATCAATATACTATATTGGGAAACCTTTCTACGCATGGGTCTCAAGGAGTCTCAGCTACAAAAAAGCTCAACAATTTTTCATGGGATAGTGCCGGGTCACTCAGCGTGCCCCGAGGGAAAAATCGCATTGGAGGTAGCTTTTGGGGAATCAAAGGATAATTATCGAGTTGAGTGGCTCACTTTCGAGGTGGCCAAATTGCGCAGTCCTTATCACGCGCTATTCGGAAGGCCGGCTTATGCTAAATTCATGGCTAGGCCGTGTTATGTGTATCTACAGCTAAAAATCCCGGGTCCTAAATAGACCATCACCATACATGGAAGCCGGGACATAGCGGCTGAGTGCGATGAAGGAGATGCAGCAATGGTTGAACAAGCTTGTAGAAAAGAGGAACTCAAATATTACCGGTCTCAAACAGACCCGGATGACAGAACAGCATCGAAAAGGCAGAGTACTGAAGATGAAAAAGCAAAGTTCAAGGCAGCACAAGACACCAAGATGGTGGCTTTCATCAAACATGATCCCCCCAAACAATCTGCCACAGGAGAAGAAATCGCACGGCCGTTCACAGCCAGCCGCATCATGGAAACACCTCACCCGGATTGGCTAGCAAACCCAGTACTCATAATAAAAAAGGCCAACAAGTGGAGAGTGTGTATCGATTACGTCAGTTCCGGACAGACTCCCAAGAAGAACTAAAACAATGTAACGGGCAGCAGGTTCCAGACGCACTCTTTTCCTATCCAGGGTACCTAAGGGGACTGGAAGGTTTTTAATGAGGCGGCCTGCTGACCCAAAACTTTCTCGTATCAATAAAGAGAGGGTTATCAAGTCTTATTTTGTTATGATCTTCACTCCGGTTACAATAAGTATTATTTATTGCTACCAGTACATCAGTATCATCAAGTATGTTGCATATATATAGGTCTTGAGGGCTGATTGCTTGAATAGCACAGTTACAAACTCAAAGACCCGGCCTTGACGCCTATGAGTTATAAGGGCCGATTACTCGCAAACGAGTACGGCTGCAATCTTATAACCGGACAAAGGAGCCAAATTTTCTTGACTTTTCTTACTTAAGCTCGATGTGACTCGCACTAAAGTGGCATGATTTGCTCGCTTACGATTACAATCAGCCATGAAGCCCAATGGGACTTGCCTGACCCTGTTTTCGTATAGATGTAACAACATGGTATCCACGCGAAAGCCGGCTTACAGTACAAGATAGTCAAAAGGGTCATCTAAACCACAAGTTATGCAGAGTACAGGGCTAATAGCCGGAAACTCAACGTTTATCAAGCATAACTTCAATACCTATGTGAAACGGCTCTGGGCTTGGGCTTAGCAGCAAACAGCTTGTTCCCTTGGAAAAACCATACATCCCAGACTCGGCATTTTGGGTCTTGGGGACTGGGGATTTTGAAAAAAGGAAAAGTTGCTTAGTTGCTAAAACTCAAAAAACCCAAACATCCGAGTCTTGGGGACTTGGGGACTTAGAGAAAAGTCCCCTTGTCAAAATCCATGAAACTCGGAAACCGAGTCTCACAAAAGGAACCATAAAGAAAGTCGGATATCAAGAATAAACTCAAAAACCAGATAAATATCAAGTTCATCCAGAGGCCAGAAGAGGCACGAGGTATATCAAGGAATTAAAGTACGTTACAAATCTTGGTACTAATATCAAAGGTGCATAGGTGCACCGACAAAAGAATATCTGTTTCGAACAAGAGCATCGAAACGACCAAGGTATCGTGATGACATTTGTTTACTCGGCTTCTTGAATAGGGTCCACACCCTTGCCCTTGCCTCCGGGTCTTGGTCCTGGGCTTGCTCTACAGCTCTCCCGGCATCGTCACCCGGATTCTTCGCATCAGGACGGACAGGCGGGAGGACAGCCGGTGTAGAGGTGGTTGGCTTTGATCCTAACTCGGCCTCCCTCTTCGCGGTTTCTTCCCTCTTCCTGGCCGAATCGGCAGCCCATTTCTCTAAAATGTCGAAGGGTGGGGGTGCTTCCTCCTTCACGATTTTGTCTTCAGCATCGTACGAACTCATAAGCGTACGCAGATCCATACTATCGGCCAAAGTGGTTGCCGAGTGACGCACCGCGAATTGTACGGCCTTGAAGTCCTTGGGCCCAAACTTGGAGCCATCCGCTTTGAATTCTGGAAACCCGGATATAACCTTTGCCGGCTCAAGCTTAGGGAAGTAAGCCTTAGCTAGCGCAAAGGCCCGGGTCATACCAATCCGGCATGCCGAGCGTTTCCAGATCTCGATCCATGCAGGCACAGTGGAGCAAGCTTGGATAAGATTTTCTTCACCCGGATATACCTCAGTTGGCCACTTCACGGCATCCAATATCCACTTGGTGCCGGCAAAGAAAGTCCGGAGCACAGTTTTTAAAGTTTTAGCCTTTGCAACAGCATCTTCTTCTGGAGTTGCAAGGTTAGCACCTGCAGTTGAAATAAAGAAAGGCCATATCAGTAATTCCGAGTATCATGTAGCAAAATAGAGGCATGAAGGCAGCCAGCAGCAAGAAACTTACTAAGCAAGATACGATAAGTATCGGTAATTTGCTCCGACAACTTTTTCAGGGCGGTCCAAGCAGTGGTGCACCTTTTCTTATATTTGGAAACATTTTTCTTCAAAGTTTCCACTTCATCCTCAAGGGCCTCTCTCCGCTTTACCTCGGCAAGCAGCAGTTGTTCGGTCTTGAGCAAAAGTTCATCAGACCGGGTGGCCTGTGCCTGTGAGAAACCAAAGTATGAGAATTAGTCGGGTATCATGGCAAGCCGATTATCGCGCAGAATACCGAGCACAATTTCAACAAATTATACTCAGCACTTGGGGACTAGATGGATAAGAAGAGATATTAGGTAACATTACCTGGTGCTCCGCTGCCATGCGCTCTAGCACATCTCTCTCCGAGGCCTTCATAGAAAGGAGAGTGCTCATCATCTGGTCAAAGTATCATTGCCCAAATTGGAAGACCCGGGACCTTGGGGACTTGGAGAAGGGACTCTCCTCTTGGTGAGAGAGGGTATCCGGGTCGTCCGAGTATCGGAGTCTGGCGCCCTTTCTCCCGCGCCCAAGTCTGCAGCTTTTTCCTCCTCGAGTACGTGAGAGGCCATGGGATACTCGGCCTCTCGGTCGGCTGGGTTTATTGGTGGCACTTGTTGTTCTTCTTTGCCAGCTGCGGCATGCATATCATCAGTCAGGTTCTCCTTACCTGGGTCGTCAGTTTCCATATCATCTTGGTCGCTGATAGTGATCGTGGCCCTACGGGCAGTATAAGTGAAGCAGTTAGCGTACAACTGGAAAAAAGTGATGAAAAAACGGTAAAGCATCAGGAAAGGAATTTTACCCGGGATTCACCATATAGTCCGAGGGGAACTCGCTGCTGGACCCGGATGAAACTGAAAAACATCGAGCAAGACGTGGAATTGTCCCGTAAGGGGATGGTTCGGGAAGACTTTGATACTTAAGAAAGGATTAAGAGAATACCAGCGCGTCGAGCCGGAGACGACGAAATACCCGGATTAAGAGTGCCATCACCTGGAAAGTTCCGAGTTATTCGACGCTTGGTCACGAGCGGTTCCTTCAAATACGACCAAGTGGATAATTTCCGGTTTAGCTCGTGCATGTTATCAAAGAAATATGGTTTAGAGGCAAGGAAAAGGTATGGAACCTTGAAGACGACCCCTTGGGGTTTTCTCTTTGCTCCGACCTTGACTGTTGGCTCAGCGTCGTCCTCGTCACTCGCTGACTCCACCTTGCCTTCAGTTTCTTTTTCGTCGTCCTTCTCTTCTTGTTCTGAAAGTTATCAGGATTTACAATCGGAAAATGAAGAACGAGCAACAGCGATTTCAAAAAAGCTAAGTGAAACTCGGAATGTACCTTCATCCGAGTTAACGGCGTCTTCTTTCTCCTCTGGAGTTTCAGAGCTAGGAGGAGTTTTAATCTTCCAAAAAGGATCATCGGCCTGAGATGAAGATATAAGAATAAGGGTTATTGGCCATATCGAGTGGAAAGTGTCAAGGTAAAGATATGGAAGTCGAGTCTTTACTTTGGGGGCCGGGTTCTCACGCGTGAAGGGTTCTAACCCGGCTATATTCCGGATTACCTCCAACTTCTCTGTCAAGAAGATCTTGATAGTCTTGTTGGTGTCTCCGGCTGCAAAGCTATTGGTGGAGTATCGGAGCGAGTCCGTGGTATGCCCCGAATACTCGCACATTAACTTTGTGCGGATGGAGTTGGGTTGGATCCGGAAATCGACCCAAGTCTTTACCAGGTTGAGCCCAATGAGACCTTGGGCCGAGAGAATAGTTATTTTGGCCAATAAAGGTTGAATTGCCTCCCTGTCCGAGTCAGGGGCAAAGGCGTTGAAGGTCTCGGAGATATCGAGGAGGCCCTCTGAGTAACCCGGCAACCTCTTTTCGCCGGGTGGGGAGGTGTCCCGGCAATAAAAGTATGAGAGTTGCCAGTGTTTGACGTGGGAGTTAAGAGTAAGGGGTGGCATTGGAGAATTCTTGCGGCGCTGGATAGAGACCCCGCCGCAAGCAAGAAGTGCTCTGTCACCGCTTTCGCGGCACGGTTTGCACTGGAAAAGTTCGATGAAGAGAGCCAAACTTGGCGGAGTGCACAAGTATGACTCGGAAAGAACAATGAAGTGGGAAATATTCAACACATAGTTAGGCCCTATGTCAAATATCCGGAGGCCATAGTGGCTTAGAATATCTCGAAAGAAAGGGTGACCCGGAGGACGGAACCCCCGGGTCACGTGCTCCACGAAACATATTACCTTATCATCGGCAGGTGTGGGCCGGGTCTCGTTACCCGGCACCCTCCAATGGATATCTTGTTGGGAGGGGAGAACCCCTAACTCGGCCAGCTCTTCCAACTTGGCCTTTGTAACAGTGGATCGCGCCCAGTTGGCGGATATGGAATTGGTGGTCTTGGCCTTGGCTGACTGCTTCCCCTGCTTTTTAGGAGCCATGAGATCAATCTGCGAAACACGAGATCAAAGGGTACAAGAAGTAAGACTCGGAAACCATGAGTTGTCCGGATATTTGTGAAGCGGTATCGAGAAAACATGGAAGCTAGGAGTTATCCGGGTATCAAGCATCATTATAGAAACTATGGGGTATTTACGTATTGAAAGGTGTTTGAAGAAGACGGGTGGTTGCTCGTGTATCTATCGCAAGTAAAAGAACCGGAAGAAGAGGATTTTCCGGGTATCGGAGGCAAGCGCGGAAAATTGGGGCGGCCCGAGCTTAGATTGGAGATTTCGTTTCCAGATTTACGGTGAAATTAATGATTTAGGCGATAGGGAGATGAAGTGGAGTCTATATTCAATCCATTGGATGAGCTAGAATGAATTTGAGCGACCTAATTCGGCGTGACAAGAAAAAAACGACCGGCGGGTTGACTCAGATCCAATCTGAAATAGATCGAGAAATTGCAAGGTCAAGTTGATGGATAAAGGAAACTTACTGGAGGAGATTGGAGTAAAGCCCGGCGGAGGCAAATGGCGCAGTCTTGGTGCCCCTTTGCGACTCCCGGTGGGCGGGTCGGGGGCGCGACGGCGGGTTCTGGCGGCGGCGCGGGGCGAACCGTGGCGGAGCGCAGCCGGCGGCGGATTGGCTCCGGTGACGCGCGTGAGGTCTCCGTGATGGTGCTCTGTGAACTTGAGTGCGGAAGCGAAGAGAAAGAGGAAAGGGGGGAAATGAGTCGTTGGGGTTAGGTTTGCCCCTAAGCACTTATTTATAAGGGTGTGGGTGGATAAACCTGGCTCAACGAGCGGGAACCGAAAATTTCGGAGTAGCGGCCGTCTGCACGGATTTTGCGAGATATGCTTTAAGTGCTCGACGAGATATCCGGACAGAGATAAGAAGGAGATCTTCTCCGCAACATTAGGGGCAATTATCGAGTAAAGAAAATCGGATCTTTAACATTCTTATTAGGGCGTTGACCCGGAAAGCTAAGTAAAGGACTTGGAGAAAGCCGGGTCATTATATGGCCACCGTGGAGTTAGGCCTAGCTGTTTATCAAAGCAATTTAACCCGGCCTCCATTGAGTTTGTAAGTTTGATAAATTTGCAGGGAATAGCGTGCGCTTCGAAGAGGACCTCGTGAAGCCCAAGCTATTCTGGGGACTACTGATGGAGGGATGATAACCCGGTAGGCCAACACCAAGGTGTAACTCGGCCCAATGGACGCTGCGCAAGATCCGGCTAAGGATAAAGGAGCTTCTGGAAGGCCCAAGTTCGTAGGCCTCGTAACCCGGATTGTGGGTTACGGTAAGGAAAGTTAGGGTTTTTCGTATGCAGTGTCCGGGTAGGGTTCAGGGTGCGCCTTGGAGGGCAAGCCAGGGGGTCCGGGTGCTTTATAAACCGCCCCCTCGGTTTAGTTTAGAGATCCAAGAGTTCTAGCAATATCGCTTGATATCGAGCATCCAGTGTAACACGAGAGTTGAGTTAATATTTCGAGATCGGAGACTCGGCGACTTGATTGCCGGCTACCAGATCGAGTACGATCATGTTTTCCTCTGAGCTAAACCCTCTCCCAAACGCCTGTGTCGTCTTGCGCCAAGATCAGTTACCCCCGGTAACGTCTGCCGTGATTATCCCACGACACAGATGTTCTTACATTATTTAAATGTAGGAACGCTACAATATATGGACATGTCTTGAACACCTTCCGGTCAAAAATCTGGATATAGCTCCCTCATGTCTATGAAGATCTTTATCGTGTGAATCTTTAGTATTCTTAGTTGCATTTTTGCTTTACCGATACTATACACAACCCAAGCTGACACTTTAGCGGTAACTGGGATCATTACCTAATTAATCTACTCAGGGTGTATAGGATGTTAGGGCACAAATTGAAGATTGGAGCCCTACTACTTGTTATATGGTACTTGTATATTTATGCTAGCTTCCGCCATGCAATTTGTAAAGAATTTTGTACTCTTGATTATTCGCTATATATGAGATACATTTGCTTCTTTGGATATTGACGAAGGCATGGATCCTGGACCCTGCGAGTAAGGACACCCCCTCTCAAGCCTTCTGGTCAAGGCCCAACAGGAAGCGCCCTTGGAGTACTCTAGAAGGCCCATGAGAAGCCCACCCGCATCAACTTGCGGGTTAAGTTAGGGAATTTGTAACCGACCTAAGCTAGGGTTTGTGTCCTCTCCGGGTTGAACTCGAGACCTGGCTATCTATATAAAGCCAGGAGAGCCCCCAAGGAGAGGACCAAGTATTACCGCACGACCACAAAAGCCTTGAAACTCGAGATCTACTCTCGATTCGAGCATCCTGTAACCGATCTAATCATCTAATACAGATCGACAGAAGGCAGGAGTAAGGGTTTTACCTCTACGAGGGCCCCGAACCTGGGTAAATCTCGCCCCCCTGTCAAGCCGACGATTTCACCAGCGCCTATGACGTCTCCTAGTCGAAACCTGATAGGGTCACCCGAGGGATTTGTGGAGCCAGAGCTTCGACAATTGGCGCCGACCGTGGGGACCGCGGCTGGATCACCGGCATCTTCGGCTTCATCGACATCCAACTCCCGTTGGAAACCATCGACTACGGCTCCGAACAATCCCGTACGGATCGGATCCGTCATAGTCACACCTCACTCGCCGGAATCACGCCCGGTATTCGAGGATCTGGAGAAGAGCGTCACCCTGACGTTCGGAAGTTTCAACTTCATGGCGAACAGAGACGGAATCCTCCACTTCTCGGATGAATCTGAACCCGAATCTGGAGCCGTCAACTCACGCTTCCCTATGGAGAAAAGCGGCGAGTCCATCCGCTTCAACATGACCGACTACCACGCACTCTCGACAGAGGAACCCTCTCGGGTGCGAGGAGCTTCCCGATCTGCGCCTAGGACACACGGACCACGACTGGCCCAAGTCTGCATGGCAGGGTCGGAACAGCCCTCGGAAACTGAATATAGCGCAACCGAGCGCGATCTAATCGGCGTTTCGCGGGAAGCCTGGAAAAGAGCCAAGGAATCCATGCGAAAGAGTCAGCCACCTGCAGCAGGCGCCACGCAGGAAGACCTAACCGCCTACCACTATCACCTAGTGAGAGCGGCCTCAAACATCAAGGATGCCCGAGCAGATCTAGCCCGTCGCAGGAGAGCGGCGGATGAATCAAGCCTACGTCGAGCCGAGCTATCCCTTGCACCTTCGGTCGGTACCCGACCCGGGGGAAAAGGACCCGCAGCGTCGACGAGGGACCACGAATCTATGGCTGGGACCAACAGGTCTACCACCTCTTCTTTCATGAGGGTTGATGACGATGGCAACGTCTACCCGCAAACTCCAGCCGCTGCAATTCTAGCCGCAGCAACCTACATGCAAATGAACCAGCCGACGGACAGCGATCCTCGGGTGGAACAATATAAGCATATCCGCAAGGGTCTAGGGCTGGCAGCCGCGAAATTCGCCTCCCACGATCGCAAGGAACAACTGGAGAAGGCGCAACAGGAGAAGGACAAAGCAAGGGCTTCACGATATCGCGAGCGCTCCTCATCCGGGTCTTCGGACGACGAAACCTGCGGAGCACTTTGTTTTGCTCGCAGTATTCGTGAAGCACCTCTACCCAAGAGATTCAAGCTCAGCTCGGAGGTGACAAAATACGATGGCTCACTCGAGCCCTCCCAGTGGTTAAGCGACTACCTCACGGCAGTAAAATGCCAACGTGGTAACAAGAACACGGCCATGCAATACATCAATTTGCACCTAGCCGGAGCGGCCCGCAGCTGGCTGGAGAGGAGACCACGATCTTGCTACGCATCGTGGGACGACCTGCATCGCGATTTCTGCAAAAACTTCCAGTCGACCTACAAGAGGCCAGCTACAATCGAAGAACTACGAGCTTGCAAACAGAAAAGTGGTGAATCCACACGAGAATACATCCAGCGGTTGAACACGCTCAGGAACACCGCAGGGACAATCTCTGAAGAAGTGGCGATTGAGGCCTTCGCCAAAGGAGCAAGAAGAACCGCGTTTCGAGAAGAACTCGGCAGAGCTGCGCCCAAAACCATAGGGGAGCTCATGGTCATAGCCGAAAAATGGGCCAATGGAGAAGACGCAGTACGCAATGAAAGAACATCATCGCCCACGCACGACGAAGACCGTCATGGGCGAAGAAAGAGAAGAAAATATTACGACCACGAGGATAGAGAAGAACTAGTGGCAGCAGAATTCACGCGAAGTCGCGACTCCGGTCGTCGTGGAAGTCGCGAATGGAGACCAAAGGCAGAAGAAAAATCACCCGAGGAAGACCTCGATGCGTACTGCTCGCTACATCTGTTCACAGACAAGCGCACGGGCAAGACTAAGGCAACACACCTTCTCAAGGATTGCCGAAAGTTCATCGAAATCTCGGACGCGCTCGCCAAGAAAAGATTCGCTTCCACCCAAAACTATCCACCACTACCAGGAGGCGGACAACAATTCCAGCTACCACCGCCACCACCTCCACCGGCCAACCCAAACATGGCGCTCGCCGCATTGCCAGCGCCACCACAACAAAACACGGGAGCAAATACATACCCGACTCCGCACGGACAACTCCTCGGGATGATACAGAAGGTATGCCACTCTCGCAGAGCTCAAAAAACTAATTCGAGACAAATATGCATGGCAGTGCAGACGCCACCAACGAAGCCCGAGTACCTGAAGATGGACGAGCAGCCAATCACGTTCTCAAAAGAAGACCACCCGCCACGAGTCTATCGACCAGGACACGCCGCCCTTGTCATTCAAGCTCAAATTGGCAACTATGACCTGGCCCGCGTATTCATGGACGGTGGCAGCGGCATCAACATCATCTACGCGGATACACTCCGTCGAATGAACAAAAATCTGGACGGCCTAACGGAATCAGAAACATCCTTCCACGGGATAGTTCCGGGCAAGGCAATACGTCCACTCGGAACAATCAACCTTGAAGTTGTACTGGGCTCCCCACGCAACTACAGAAGGGAATTCCTGGACTTCGAAGTCGTCGACTGGCCCTCACAGTACCACGCCATTCTTGGTCGAACAGCGTTCGCCAGATTTATGGCCGTACCACATTACGCATACTTGAAGCTCAAGCTACCCGGCGAATACGGTGTGATCACCATTGACGGAGACTTCCAGAAATCGGATAAGTGCGACATAGAATTTAATGAGATCGCGAAATCTTTCGGGATGCAAGAAGAACTACAAGAGCTGGCAAAAACAACGGACCACTCCGTCATGCCCCTCACGAAGAAAAACGCGCCTGAACTGGAATTCAGCGCCAACAGCGACACTCGCAAGCACCAAGTGCACCCGACGGATTCCGCCAAAACCGCGATGGTTTCCACAACCCTCTCGCCAGCATAGGAAAGCGCGCTTGTCAAACTCCTCCGTGAGTACTGGGAGATTTTTGCCTGGCAGCCCTCAGATATGCCAGGTATACCCAGGGAGTTTGCCGAGCACTCACTCGAAGTCTTTCCTAACGCCAAGCCCATCAAACAGACGACTCGACGATTTTCAGAACCCAAGCAAAAGGCGCTGGGAGAAGAAGTAAATAGGCTGCTAGCCGCCAACTTTATTAGAGAGATCAAGATATCCACCTGGTTGGCAAATCCGGTGCTGGTCCCCAAGAAGAACACGGATATCCTTCGGGTGTGCATCGACTACACGTCATTAAACAAGCACTGCCCCAAGGACAACTTTCCTCTACCACGAATCGACCAGATCGTGGATTCCACAGCAGGTTGCCAACGTCTCTCCTTCCTGGACGCCTACTCGGGATATAATCAGATCCGAATGAAAAAGGAAGACGAAGAGAAGACGGCATTCATCACACCACACGGTGTATACTGCTACACGACAATGCCCTTCGGGCTGAAGAACGCAGGCGCAACATATCAACATTGCATGGAGAGATGCCTTGCCAATCTCATTGGCAAGAACGTACAAGTATACGTCGACGACATCGTCATCAAAACTCGAGTAGAGAACACACTCCTCGAAGACATTAAAGAAACATTCGACGCCCTTAATGCATATCGGATCAAGCTCAACCCGACCAAATGCGTTTTCGGCGTCCCCGCAGGAAAACTCCTCGGATACCTGGTATCCGCCAGAGGCATTGAGGCCAATCCGGAGAAAATACAAGCCATCCTCACCATGAAGGAGCCTACCAATCTACGCGGAGTCCAGCAGCTCGCAGGGCGATTGGCCGCCCTAAGCAGGTTCATCGCACGATTGGGAGAGCAGGCGTTACCCTTCTACAAGCTACTGAAAAAGACGGACAAATTCGAGTGGACACCCGAAGCCAAACAAGCATTCGCAGACTTGAAACGGTCGCTGCAAAGCAGGCGCATTCTCGCAACACCACAAGAAAGGGAGCCGCTTTTTCTCTATTTAGCCGCCACAAACCAGGTCATCAGCACTGCAATCGTAGTCGAACGACCTGAAGATGGCAAGGCATACGGAGTCCAGCGCCCAATATATTACATCAGCGAAGTGCTCTCGCCATGCAAGCAGCGATATCCTCATTACCAGAAGCTTGCATATGGAGTTGTCCTCACAGCCCGAAAGCTCAAACATTACTTCCAGGAACACGCCATCACAGTGGTTAATGATGCGTCACTCGGGACAATCATGAACAACCCTATGGCATCCGGAAGAATAGCGAAGTGGAGCATCGAGCTGGGCGCTTGGGATATCACCTATGCAGGACGCAATGCAGTCAAATCCCAAGTTCTCGTGGAATTCATCAGCGAATGGACAGAGCTACAAACACCCGGGCCACCCGAGTATACGAGCAATTGGATCATGTACTTTGACGGGTCCAAAAGAAACGAAGGAGCAGGAGCTGGAATCGTTCTTATTTCACCTCCTGGAGACAAACTGCAATACGTCCTGCGACTAGACTTTCCACCAGATGATCCAGCATCGAACAACGACGCAGAATATGAAGCACTGTTGCACGGGATGAAGATGGCGATTGCTTGTGGAGCTACCTGATTGATGATTTATGGCGATTCCAATCTCATAGTGCAACAAACAATGAAAGAATGTGATGCCATTGCTGAAAACATGATCGCGTACCGCGACATGTATAATCTACTCGAAGGAAGCTTCAAAGGATGCGAGTTGAAGCATATTGCAAGATCCAGTAACGAAGAGGCGGATAGACTGGCCAACATGGGTTCCACGAATACACCCATACCGCCAGGGATATATTTCGAGCGGATGATTAAGAGACCAGTCAAAGTGAAGAAAGCCGTAGAGACACCCGCAGCACAAGAAACAGAGGTCAGCCCGCAAATCGCGCTTCTCGAGCTAACTCATAACATATCACGGCAGGTTTTTCTGGTCGAGCCAATCTGGACGCAGAAATATCTCGACTACCTGCTCAACAAACAGCTCCCGGCCGATCCACGTGAGGCTCGACAGCTAATCAGGCGTAGCAAATCCTTTCGGGTGGTTAATGGAGAATTATACAAACAAAGCATCTCGGGCATACTCCAACGCTGCATCGCACCCGAAGACGGCAAGGAATTACTCCGAGACATACACCAGGGTGATTGCGGACATCATGCTAGCTGGAAAGCAATACTGGGAAAAGCCTTTCGAGCAGGTTTCTACTGGCTAACAGCAGCCAACGATGCAAAAAACCTGGTCGATAGATGCGACGCCTGCCAGCGGTTCTCACCAAAGCCGCACGCACCCGCCACGGAGCTGCATATGATACCCATCGCCTGGCCCTTTGCGCAATGGGGGCTAGACATGGTTGGACCACTACGCAAATCCACACCAGGACGATACACACATTTGCTGGTCGCAGTCGACAAATTTACCAAATGGATCGAAGCTATGCCAGTGACTTCGGCTAGCGCCCAATGCGCCATCAAGTTCCTCGACTCCATAGTATGCAGATTCGGTGTACCACATGACATCATTACAGACAATGGTACAAACTTCACCGCAAAAGAAACACAACAGTTCTGCGAGGAGAAAGGAATCAATTTCAAGTTTGCTTCGGTTGCCCATCCGCAAACAAACGGCCAAGTCGAAAGATCCAACGGCTTAGTTTCGGCTGGCATCAAAAAGAGATTGCTAGATCGTCTACATCCCGCTGCGGGACATTGGGCAGAGGAGTTACCCTCCGCACTTTGGAGCCTCCGCACAACTCCCAATCGATCAACGCAATACACACCATTTTTTATGGTATACGGGGCAGAAGCCGTCCTTCCCGAGGAGGTTCGATTCAGCGCCCCACGAGTTGTAGCCTACAGCGAAGAAACCTCCAACAAAGCACTTGCAGAAGATATGGATGCACTCGACGAAATTCGGGACATTGCACTCGCAAGATCCGCGGTCTATCAACAATCACTACGCAATTACCACAGTCGACGCATACGCCACAGGTCATTCGTGGTAGGCGACTTGGTGTTGCGGCTGAAGCAAAAAGAAGGACACAAGCTCGAACCACCTTGGGAAGGACCCTTCATCGTACACGAAGTGATCCCAGGAGGAGCCTATCGATTGAAGAATCCAGAGACTGGAGGCATCTATTCCAATCCATGGAATATCGCGCAACTGCGCAAATTCTACCCCTAGGTTTACTTGTTTTGCAACAATAAGGCTATGCTAGCCAATCTTGTAGCTCGAACACATGACTTCTCAGTCATCGCAGTGAAATACATGATTTCCTCATCATATTTACCCGACAGACTTCCAGTCGATTACATGCTAAAAAGTTACAGGTACACACCCCATAAAATACACGGGGGCTACACCTAAAACTAAGCATCACAAAGAAATATCATCAAAAACAAGGTTACACACCTTACAAACAGTTTTTACAAACTATAAACAGTTTACAGGATATTCACATCCGATAATCAGTCAAACCGCTGAGCATTCTCAGTCGCTAAGATCCTGTCTACCTCTTCAGAGGTCATTTGGATAATCTCCTCGGCTGCAGGGCGTACAGCATCATAAAACGGTGTGATGTCTTCGATTGCATAATCTGGGCGCCGAGCTACGGAGTTCAAATCTATCTCAGGATGCCATATTCGGACAAACGAGAGAACCACAACCGCGCCGCACATCATTTGTTTGCGTACGCACGTGCGAACCTCCCCTTCTCGTCCAAACAACCTGAGAAGATAACTCCAGTCTTCGGGACCCCTCTCGAGTGGATAAAAAGCAGCATTTACCGCAACCAGGACTTCGTGGAAAGAACTCACGAGAATTCTCGCCTGGCGGACTCGAAATTTCAAGGTAGCCATCACAAAACCTCGACTGCGATCAGACCAGAAATTACTCGCATGAGGTTTTGTGCTGTTAGCTTCTTGATGAATGAGGTTTTCCACCCACTGCTTCTCCTCTCTGTCATCTGGTCTCACAACTAGAGAGCAAACACACTTAGTCAGATAAGAAGCAGAGGGGAGAAAAATAGCAGGGGGCTACACTACTTACATAGTAACTCCCTTGCAATCGAAGACAGTTCATCCATCAGAAATTGCTCGCGCTCAGCTGCCAATCTCTGTTTGGATATCGCCACATCAGCTACCCCGCGCAGCGCTTTCAGTCTACGCTCACCCTCATGAACCTTATCACGAAGGCCAGCAAAAGTGCCAACGGCAGCCACAAGTGGATTTACTGGATTACCACGTCCACCCGATGACTCCGCGGCACACACAGTCGCCTGGAAGAAGTACAAGGAAAGGAGTGAGATGCCCTATTCGAGTTGTTTCTAGTCGAACATCTGACTAGACGCTTGGGGGCTACTCCCATCGGGAGACAGAGTTCAAACAAAGGGATTAAATTCCAAAAGCACAATGCTTCGATTAAGACCAACAAAAGTACGGGAATACATCACAAGGTTCATTACATTCAAGGAAGGAAATAAAAAAGCTACGAGGCTACATTGGTGCTCCCACTAGCAGCAGTCGACCCTCCCTTCTTCCGAGCAAAAATCTCAGAAAGCTTCCGAGCAAGAATGGCGGCTTGCTCGCCAAAACGAGAAAGCCGTACCTTTTTACCCGTCGAGGGATCGACTGGAATGGACGAGTAAGCCTCCTCCAACCCTTCGACTCCGTGCGCCAGAGCAAATTGGATCGCAGTCTTCGCGCCAGCCTCCGATTGAGCGACTGCAAAGGAATCCAGAAGTTTTCCTTCTGAGAACACCTTTAACATATCATCTAGCGCGGGTGCAGGAGTGGCGCTGGCAAGGAGGCGACCGTACAGTTGCCCCAGCACTTGGGTGGCATCATTGACCATGGAGAAAACCCCATCAGCGTGCCTTTTAAGCTGGGCAAGAGCATCGGTTACCGCATCCACCCGCTGGAGTCCAGGGATTTCTAGAGGAACATCTAGAATACCTGTGAAGGAAGAAAATAATACTTAGAAAGATATAGCAAAATGAAGAATCAAATCGCGAAGTTCCAACGCGCTTACCCGCAAAGCGCTCAGCAAGGGGACGGAGGAACCCGACAAGCTCGCTGTCAGCCTTACTGCCATTTTTCTCTAACTCCTTCAAGGACTTCCGCGCGTCCGCAAGCTGTCGACTGAAGTCTTCCGACTGCATGCGGGAAGTCTCTAGCTCTTGTCGAATGGCCGTCAAGTCAGCTTCTCGAGCAGTTACCTGCTCAGAGAATTTGACCTTTTCGTATTCTGCAAATTCAAGTCGAGCTGCAAAGAGACGCTTGTCAAAAACTCTAGAATGAATGGAGTGTGGAAGACAGGGGAACGATAGAGCTCACCCTTGAGAAGATCGTTTTCAGTCCGGAGTCGGTTGCGGTCTGCTCGAAGAGACTTGCAATCCGATTCAGCGAGAACGACGCGGCGACCAATCGCCGCAAGAGAATCAACGAGTGACTGCAAAAGCGCGAAGACGGAAGAGTTAAAAAAATCAAATTTGAGCCTGTACCCGATTATTTACAATCGACTACAGCCTCGGGGGCTACTCCCATCGGGAGCACTGCCGTGCACCCGATAAAAATTAAAAGCACGAAGATAGAAGAATTAGAAGGATTACATTGGAGCCTGTACCCGATTATTTACAATCGACTACAGCCTCGGGGGCTACTCCCATCGGGAGCACTGCCGTGCACCCGAGAAAAGCAAAATCATGAAGAAAAGATGAACAGAACTTTGAGCCTGCAGCCGATCGCACGCGATCGACTACAGCCTCGGGGGCTACTCCCATCGGGAGCACTGCCGTGCACCCGATAAAGAAATTCTTGAAGGCCAAGAGATATAAGTTTACCTGTCCGGTGGCGCGGGAGAGAGGATCCGCAGAACTGTCCGTCGCCTCCTTCGAGACCGAAGTCCTAGCGGCGGAGCTGGGGATTTCTCGCTCCACAGTCGCAGCATCAGGCGCTGCCCTGGGAGAGTTCTGGACGGTGCCTGCAGTGGGGGTTTCACCCGCGTCCTTTGCTTTGTTCCTCTTTTCGGGAGGAACGTTAGCAGCAAACCTACGCGGGCTGATCGCCTGCAGACTGCAGTGAAAGATAGAAAAACATCAATATCGGAATTTAGAGGTTGGTCGACTGGCATTACAAAAGAACATGGAAGAAAACACTTACTCATCATCTTCTTCATCATCGTCCAGAGCATCCGCATTCCAAGCGGTTGCTATCACTGGAAACAAAGCCGAAGGAGGAAGAGATTGGAGTGGAGTGACATGGATAGGAGCTTGACTAGGCGATGCTTCCAAGGATTTGTCCTTTGAAGTAGCTTCGTCTTCATCTACCCGACGACGTTTCGGGAGGACGCCATTCGAGTCTTCGACGTCATCCGAAGAATCGTGCTCCGAGCTCGAGGAAGCATTGGCGACACTGGTATCAACCGCGCCGTCCTGGTGACTAGACACTTGCTCCGAAGCAGCTCCCCCCGTAGCTGGCGGGTAGCAGTCCGCCATGGCTAGACTCTACGAAGACAAGAAAACAAGAAAGATCTTATCGACTAAAAATTCAGAAGATGAAAGTAACTCAAAGACAAGAAACTAACCTCAGCCGGAGGAGGATTTGAAGCAGAAAAAGCTTCGACTGAGCAATTGGGGAATTGCTCCCCTACCTTCAGTCGAGTGATGACCGCGATCTTCTTCTCGAATTCCACATTCGAAAGTTCTTCGCGACTCACTCGGCTGGGATCTTCTGCACCTTGATACTCCCACATAGTGGAAGGCCTTTGCTGCAGAGGCTGGATCCTGCGCTTCAAGAAGAGGCTCGCCAGATGGAGCCCGTTGAGCACTACTCCCGAGGTTTGGTCTCGAAGAGCGGCTACTCTTGCGAGTAAGGGCGTAACCGTCTGAATTTCCTCGGCTGACATCTTGTGGCTCCAAGACTTGCGCCTCGACAGAACTGCGAATGGGTGAAACTCTACGAGCCCACCCGAGCTATTGTCGACGATGTAGAACCACTTCTTCCGCCAGCCTTGGGCGGAGTCGATGAAGTGCATGTTGAAGTACGCGTTCTCCTGGCGCGCCTGGATCCCGAAACCACCCGTGCGAAGTGGCTCGCCAGGCTCGGACTCCACCCGCGGCCTCTCGCGGAAGATCCGGATCTTGAACAGCGCTTTCCAGAGCGCCCAATGCGGGCGAATGCCGAGGTAGCACTCGCAAAGCACGATGAAGCACGAAATGTGCTGCATCGCGTTCGGAGGAAGGTCGTGAAGCTGTATGCCGTAGGCACACAGCAGCCCGATGAAGAAAGGGTGAAGGGGGAAAGAAAGACCTCGAGTCACGTGGTCCACGAAGACCACGCGCTCACTCGACTGAGGGTTGGGTACCTCTTCTCTTTTCCCGAGGCGGACGCGCTTCTCCGCCTCCGCCGGTAGCAATCCCTCCCGCTGCATCTCTTTGATGCTTTTTGCGGTGGTGTTGGGGGAGCGCCAGTCGCCGGCGCGAGGAGCGGGTGGCGCAGAAGGCTCGCCAGACGCCAGAGTACCAGCGCCACGCTTCCTTCCGCCAGCCATTGTTCGCAGCGAGAGCTTGAGCGCGAGGAAGATGAAGATGGGCGCAAGGAAGAAGACGAAGACAGAGAGCAGGGAAAATTTTACTGCGGCGCTAACACCCCTACTTATACACGGGGCAAAGCAATCTCAGCCGTACTATGCGCTACGTGGCACCTATCACGGCTGCCACGCGTGAGGATGAAACGAAGCGGCGGCCTGCGCTGTTTCGTGCCACGATCTTAACAGAAGATCGTGTGCATTTACTGCGCGTTTCGCGTAGAAAACGGGAGCGACGTCTCGTTTCCCGGTCAAAAAGCTGACAAGGTGGGCCACCATCTGCTACCACTCCGTCACGTCCCATCGGGAGAAGAGGAGTGCGCCATGACGTCATGACGTTCGTCATTCAAAATTGAGATATTTTCGAATGGAAGTTCAAACGCGAAATTATCTTCGTACGAATATCGATTCCTTCGGATGAAACCAACTTTTCCATGAACAGTTCATAAAGCAAGACCTCTTCGAACAGAGAGGAAAATACCCTATGCACGAAAAACTCTTTCGTATGGGCACAGCGTCCCGAACATGAAAACTCTTTCATACGGGCTTGGTTTTTTCCAACGCGAAATTTCTTTCGTATGGAGCTCAAATGAATCCATCGGGTGGGAAAAGCCTACCTCTCCTACACGTGATAATTCTACATCATAAGAACCTGGATTGTTCAGCCGACTAGGCACATCTGGATGCCGTATTCTTCGAGTACGAAGGTAAGACCCAGAAAGATCTTTCTTTTGGGCCTGGAATCGCACTCGAAAGCTGCGTCCTCCGGCATAGTTCCGTGTCAACAACACGAAGAAAAATCCTAGCGGACGCGCCGGGTACCCTCTTAGGTTAAGTTCGACTCGATAAGTCCACAACGGCCCAGTCGCAACAATCACCTCATCGGGTTCGAGTCGGAGGTCTCGAATCTGTGTAGGCCAGGAGTGTTTTTGCCCTAGTCGCAATTAATTGGCCCTGATCTCTCGGGAGAGCCAAGCTACTGCGCCACATCCTTCTGCAAATAAAAGCCGTAAAACAGGCGCCAGTACTACTCGTAACTTATAATACAGGGGACACACCCTTCAAAAACAACAACTGTCAAGCTGAACTTCCGAGAGGGGATTAAAAAAGTTCTGACCGTCTACTCGACTGAAAGTAAATCCCAGTCGAGCACACGCTCGGGGGCTACTGACGAAGGCATGGATCCTGGACCCTGCGAGTAAGGACACCCCCTCTCAAGCCTTCTGGTCAAGGCCCAACAGGAAGCGCCCTTGGAGTACTCATAGTCCCATGAGAAGCCCACCCGCATCAACTTGCGGGTTAAGTTAGGGAATTTGTAACCGACCTAAGCTAGGGTTTGTGTCCTCTCCGGGTTGAACTCGAGACCTGGCTATCTATATAAAGCCAGGAGAGCCCCCAAGGAGAGGACCAAGTATTACCGCACGACCACAAAAGCCTTGAAACTCGAGATCTACTCTCGATTCGAGCATCCTGTAACCGATCTAATCATCTAATACAGATCGACAGAAGGCAGGAGTAAGGGTTTTACCTCTACGAGGGCCCCGAACCTGGGTAAATCTCGCCCCCCTGTCAAGCCGACGATTTCACCAGCGCCTATGACGTCTCCTAGTCGAAACCCGATAGGGTCACCCGAGAGATTTGTGGAGCCAGAGCTTCGACAGATATCTATCTACTTGTGTGTGTGTGTGCTGGTGAACGGTCGAGGGGCCAGTACTACACACAACAGTATAGCCTATGTTGAGTTGTACTACTAGAATGCCACCCCGGAACAAAGTGATTATGATGTCCTCTAAGTTTAGTAGGTTCCCGTGCAGCCTTTAGTCATATGGGTTCTGTCTTGATCGACTAAGTTGAATGAACTCGCTAAGCTTACAAGAAGATGTAGCATAATTATAGGTGGAACGGGTAAGCCAAACAGTGATGGAATTTCTTCTGAAAGATCTCTTCTCGATCTTCTCCTTTCCTTAATGCACTCAGGGTGTATAGGATGTTTGGGTTGATTTGAGTCTGAAGGTGAAAGTGCACAAACTCTACAGAGTCAGCAAACTAAGATCTTAGCCGTGTCCCCGGGTATAGACAACTTCGAGCAGCTAGACAAGGATGGCTGGAAGAATCACATCACCATTTTCCAATAAGTAAAATTTTGACTAAGTGAAAAGTAGTTGTGGTGCTTGGATTTCAATCCAATGATGCCACCCTTTGAAAAGAAAAGTTTGTTTTACAAAAGATATAGGAGAAAACTGGCATTATGCAAACCCAGCCAAAACTCCACACAGCCAAATAAGCATGTATTATTAGTCTTGTCATTTATGTGCACCATAGTGTTACTTGCCAATACATTAAATTGTATTGGCTCCCTTGTGGCTGCATATTCCAACGTGCAGGTTATTCTGATGACGAGTGAGGATTTCTTTTGAGATCTCGAGTCTACAACCAACATGTTTTGCCAGTGGCACATGAAAAAGATGAGGTTCAATGATCTACTATGTTTTCCATTGTAAATTATAAGTTTCCTGCTAGTCTTTTGAGACTATGCAAGTTGTAATAATATTGATGTAACGAGTGGACCATGTGATGTAATAGAATTTGACGCATTTGGATGATATTTCATCTTGTACTGTGGTGCTAGCAATTGATCCAGGTACTAGCACAGTAACGGAGATGTTTTTACATTACTTCAAATATGGGAACGCTACAAATCCTAAGATCACGCGGCCATCCGTGTGGGATAAAAGTATCTGTTGCCACCTTTTTCAGTCGTGCATAAGCCTCCATAAAAAGGAATTAATACTCCGCCCATTGTAATGTGGAGCACGAATGGAGAATACATGTGCATCGGAAAAGAACATGCAAACGAGAGAAATTCTTATGAATCAAAATCTTGTCATTCCTACTTAGCCAGAGCGACCATATAATTGCCAGCTCTCCTATCCTAAAAATATTTTCAAACCTTTTATCTATCCCATTTAACCAATTGCCAAAATTATTAGCAATGAATGTGGGTGGATACAGGTTCAAAGCCATTTGGATAGCCGACCAAATAGAACACGCGAACTTGCACTCGAAAAATAAATGTCTAATTGTTTCATCTTGAGGACACGATACGCACTTCGTACTCCCATGCCAACTACACTTGACAAGATTATTCTAAGTTAATATGGCACCCTTACAAAGGTACCATGCGAATATCTTCAGCTTCAGTGGTACCTTCATTTGCCATATTTTTTGTTGATATTATCGACTGGAATATCTGAGTGGACCATCGTACTATACATGGAATCAACTGAAAATTTCCCGTTTCCTGTTAAGCTCCAACGAAACTCATTGGTCCCCTGTGATAGTTAGACCAATGCCAATCTGTCCAAAAAAAGCATTCCAAAACCGGAGTCTCGGTCCAATGATGTCTCGCCTGAAGGTCACATTGGGAGGAGAGGTTTGCATAACTGTAGCCAGTGTATCACCCTTATGACGTATAATATTGTATACGGCCGGGTAATATTATTAGAGAGTGGTATTTCCTAGCCATGTATCTTCCCAAAACCTTATCTTTGATCCATCGTTAATTTTAAACACCCTATGGCAAAAAAAATGTTTCTTAGTTGCCATCAGGCCAGCCCAAAAGTGTGAAGCACTAGGTTTCCAAATAACCTGTGATAACATTTTTGTGCCAATGTATTTTTTCTAAGTTGAGTTTGTCAGACACCATCTTCGGTAAGCAATTTAAAAAGTCATTTACCTAGAAGAGCTAAATGCTTGACCTGAAGGTCATGAATCCCTAGCCCTCTCTGATCTTTTGTCGGGCAAACCGCATCCCTTCTAACCAGTCGATATTTTTTTCATTGTATTCTTACCAAAAGAATCTCGATCAGAAATAATACAATTTCTTCAAGACTCGTTTGGGTAGCTGGAGAAGGATATCATATATAGTACCATATTAGTTAGTACCGAATTTATGAGAACCAATCTTCCCACTAGATATAGTAATTTTCCTTACCAACTTGCAAGACTTTTTTTGTAGAATTCTTCAACATGTTTCCATTCTGCATTAGTCAATCATCTATAGTGAATTGGTATGCCCAAATACTTAATAGATAATTGACCTTGCTCACACCCGAATAATTCGGAATACCGAGCAGCTAAATACCCGAACAATTAACTTTTATAAAAAAAATCTTTAACCCAGATAATTGTTCAAAAGATGATAAATTTTGTTTTAGATTTGTAGCTTTATCTAGATCATGATTGATAAAAAGAATCGTATCCTTTATATATTGAAGGATTGATAGTCCCCCATCCACTATATGTGGAAAACCCCTTCCATTTGGCCATGTTCTTTCGCCCGTTCAATCATCATGGCTAACATATTAGTCATAATATTAAATAATATGGGAGATAAGGGATCACTTGCCTTAATCCCTTCTGTGTTTGGAAGTATCGGCCGTCGTCATTATTTACATTGACAACAACACTACCCACAGACACAAAATTATGGATCAAAAGGCGCCACTTTTCTAAGAAACCTTTCATTCTTAGAGTGTGTTGGAGGAACGACCAATTCACTTTATCATAGTCCTTCTCAAAGTCAATCTAGAAGATTACACCATTAACCTTTTTAGTATGCATCTCATGCACGGTTTCATGTAGAACCACGACACTGTCTAGGATATTCCTACCCTGCATAAAAGCAGTTTATGTAGGTTTTACCACATGATCCGCTACCGCATTTAGCCCTATGATTGCAACCTTCGTATTTTTTTTGAAACTAACATTAAGGAGGAAGATTGTTTTGTACTATTGTATCCTTTCTGCATCCAAAATTTTAGGCAATAAAACAATTTCCCCAAAGTTAAGGTGAAAGAGATCAAGTTATCCATCATGGAAGCACCCAAACAGATCTAGTAGATCATTTTTAATGACATCCCAGAAATGCTGGTAGAACTCTGCATGACATCCCTTTGGACTCGGTGCCTTATCATGCTCCATTGTGAAGACTACCTTCTTAATCTCTTCTTTATTGAAGGGAGCAGTAAGAAAGGTATTCTCATCGTTAGAGACTTAGGGGGATATCATCCGTTCACGACTCATCCATGGTAAGATTGTTTTCTTCCGGATCCCCAAACATACCTTTATAATACTTTGTAATATAGGTTTTAAGCTGATCCTGTCCTTCGATCAGGCCTGCCTCCTGATTAAGAGAGTGTATATGTTTTTTTCTATGTCGCCCATTGGCAACATTATGGAAATATCTCTTATTTGAGTTTCCTTCAAGAATGAATTTTTTCTTAGATCGTTGGTACCATTTGAGGTCTTCTTCTCGCAACATACAGGCTACATGCGTATTGGACTAGATTTTGAGCTCAATCTCTCGGGGTGTTAATAACGGTATCTCTGCAATCTGGTCGAGCTCATCGATAATGGAACACATGCGCTCTTTTTATTTTTTAATAATCCAACAATGTGTCTCATCCACCCCCTAAGATATTTACACAAATTGCGCATTTTATTATTCCATTTTCGGATAGGGTATCTCCAACCACTGGTTTATACTATACCTTCTTACAGCTCATCAAAATCATCACGCAACAGCCAACCTAATTCAAACTTGAACTGTGGTTGTGCATTCAGGTTTAACGTGCCAGTAGATAGCAGGATGGGGGCACGATCAGATAGTGCCTCAATACATTTTAGAGCATGTACCGTGACTAATGGGTATTTATCTTCCTAATATGTGCTCGTTAGTACATGATCCAGCTTCTCGTAAGTTGGCACCGGGAAGCTATTTTCCCAAGTGAACTACCTCCCGGTCATATGAAACTCTCTTACATCTAATATTGTCAATGACAACATTAAATAAGAATGACCAATGTCTATCAAATCTTCCCTTACTTTTCTAATGTGAGAATCTTGGCATATTAAAATCTCCACCTATTAGAATAGGATATGTATTATCATTACCCAGGTTGACCAATTCACGAAGAAAAGTTGTTTTATGTTCTTCTTGGGCGGCACCATACACGGCTACCAGACTACATGTGAAATTGTCAGCTTTATTATGGACGTGGAATTTTATATAAAAATCACCGTCTGTAAATGCTAACACTTCCATGGAGTCCGATTTGACACCAAGTAATATACCATCCGACCTTCCACCTGGAGTAATAGAATTCCAAACGAAGTCCAGACCACCAGATAGGGGATCCAATACGCTCAATGGAAAATCTCTTCTCCTAGTTTCGGAAATAGCCATAAACTCCAGCTTATGATCCCGTACATACCGAGC
Organism: Alopecurus myosuroides; assembly: GCA_028641055.1. Taxonomy (NCBI): domain Eukaryota; kingdom Viridiplantae; phylum Streptophyta; class Magnoliopsida; order Poales; family Poaceae; genus Alopecurus; species Alopecurus myosuroides. The sequence goes on along the minus strand of CM054063.1, from coordinate 111,708,091 downwards.
AATGTTCAACTGTTTATCCAAGTCACCAAGACTTCTGCTATTAGTGGATATGCCGTTCATCGAGAAACAGTTGCGGATTTAAACTTTTTCGCGTTTTTCCGTGTATTTTTCTTTCTTAACAGGTTTGGATTTTCGGTCGGAAGAATACAGATCATAAATAGACCATAGCCCGTCCTCCTCCAACCCCACTTATGTCACCTCACCTACAAGATGTGATAAAATCTATCCATCAAAAGTGGCATTCGCCTCATCATCATCTACGACTGTGGTGACCGACTTATTAGAAACACCTACATAGACTTTTAAAGGATCAAACTCCACATGTTCCAAAGCGTTAGCCGACACTAAAATTTATTCCTCTTTACTACCCAAGCTAACTCTAATATTAAATAAATTAGATGAAAGCTTAGACGTTGAATAGGAAAGAAATGATTTCTGAGCTCAAGACCTACCCATAGGGGGAGGAGTGAACGTCTCCGCCTTTCAACGCAAAGCCTTGGATAATATTTTTTAAATAATATTTTCAAAAATATTTATTTGGATAACGGTACGTATTTTGAGCCATTTTGGAAAATAGTGTGGTGTCGTTATTGGCTGTGCCAAAAGTCCAACTTTTGGCATAGCCCATGCTGAAACAGCTCGACATGCATGCTTATGCGCCCGTGCGCGGCGTGTCCTACACCTTTCGTCGTGGCGTGAGCTGAAACCTCCTTTTGGCATGGCCCATGCCGAAACCTGGGCAACCACTGGTTCTTCTTTGCTTTGTTCTTCCGTTTGAAAGAAAAAGACCACCGATTCTTGCCCCTAAAAAGTCCCTATAAGCTCACAGGCTGCAACCATGTGTGTTAGGAACAGAAAAAAGAAGGCCTAAGCATCTATTTCAGCTAGTTTCGGCCGGGTCCATGACAAAAAATATTGTGGGCTGCGCCACCACGCGAAACGCCGACCGCCATGCAGGTTTCGACAGAAGACATGACGAAAGCAGGTTTCGGCAGGAGCCACGACAAAGCTTCTGCTTTCGGCCCTGGCGGTGAGGATAGCGCGCTACTTTTCAAATTTGTCCAAAATACGTGCTATGATTCAAATAAATGTTTGAAATAATATTATTTAAAAAATTCTCGTGTCCTCTTCCGTGGCTGAAGCTACGTCAGCCGAAGTGTGATGATGTGCACTATGCCTAGGTGTCTCCATAGGACACGCACCACATCCCGGCGCCGGTAACACTGCGGAAAGGGGCGGTGTTGGACTAGATGTCCCCCTCGACCGAGTATCCAGCGTTCGCACCTTCCCTCCTTCTGAACAACACAACCGTCTCCCATCGGACGCGAAAGCGCAGGAGGCGACGATGTCACGCTGACAGTAGGGGTCGTCCCCACCCCGCCCCCTCCCTTGGACGCCTCCTTGTCACGGACCGGAACCGCGGCGATGGTGCTCGTGGGCCGGCCTGCCATCGTCTTCTTCTTCCTTGGCATGCAGGCGTAGGTGATGACCGCACTGCCTCTCGTAGCTGACAACCCAGCGGGCTGCGGCATGTGCGCGGCTGCAGCCAACAGACCAGCGGGCTGCGTAGAATGCGCGGCCACCAGCTTTCATGTCGCCGCCAGGAACAGTGTTCGTGCTGGGCTAGCCCTCGCACGCGCCCTCGGAGCTGGACGGTCTGCCAGCCTACACGGCAGCAAGGTACGCCCCACAGTGAGCAACCATATGCGAGGCAGTCCGCGGATCCAGCACCCTAGCCGGTAGAAACATCGTCCGAACAAAGGTGACTTGCGATGGTAGTTTTTCGCATGACGTCGCCATCAACCCCCCGGTCATGACTGCATCGGGACTGGGAAGCTCTGACTCACATACTGAAAATGTGGCCTCCACATGATCTTGCCCAACCGACCCATGCACCTCCGTCTCCTCATGTACGCACGCTGAAGACCAGAGCACTCAATCCTACAGACTTTCGCATCTACATAACAATTTGTAACCCTCTCGGTATCCTTGGGTTGGGGTTGATGGGCACCATTCCTCTCAATGTCTGCGCCATCGATGCACCATGAAGCCAAGTCACAGTAGTAGCTGGTGTCGGATCAATAACCATACTAGTTACCCCATCACTCTAATTCCTCATAGAACTCCCATTGCCTTGCTGCCCATTATCATCCTCTTGACCTTTATCTGTCGAGTCATCTTTATCCTTTCTCTCCCGTAGAAAAGGCACAAAGCCCGGCTCCGGAATATACCCCTCGGGTTCTAGACGGAACGTAAACCGGTACCCCTTCAATAGCAGCACCCCATCAGTTTTAATGTACAGTCCCAAGGCATCCACTTTTTTGAAACAATCGTCTGCCGATAAGCCTACCAGAATGCGGAACACACCTCTATCCCGAGAGCTAGCAGATCTACAACCACCAGCCTCCCAATCAAAGTGCCCACAGATCACAGCCCCAAAAAGTGCCTCGTAGGATGAGGTACTCCTGTAACATGTACCCAGGCTTGATGCAACTCCAGCCTTGGTTCAATCTCCTCCAGCTTCCACTGACTGAAAATAACCATGGAAGACTAACCTCGGGATGCCAAGTTGGATACCATCAAATCTCAGCAGATCTTCCATCGAGGGAAAATTGATCGTGAATGATCTATCCCCGTTTTACCTGAGCCTCCACTTGCTCCGTTGAAGCAACTGTGTTGTCAACCTTGACGAGTGCAATAAGCCCAGCACTCCGAGCCAACTCCTCCTTGTACATACTACTCGGGAACTGGGTAAACATGGTCTCCCGGTTACCCATCCCAACAACATACACATAGGTCTTTGGGAGCTTCACAATCAGACACTTCTTCATTGGATGTTTGGAATTATCGCAAATGTAACAGTATTGGCTCACAGAGCAATCTTTTGTCGCATGCGTGTCAACCTCGCACTTCCAACAACAGGTTTTTACCTTCTTCACAACCTAAGCCGCTGGTAGACCCACTGGCACGTTCTGAGCTTCTGACACCTGCACGGTATGCACCACTATCTGCACCGGGGCTCCCTAGCCGGGGTTTCTGACATAAGCTCTAATACATGTTGTTGCACAACTCCGTTTGTCGCATTGACCTTCTTCTTTTTATTCTTCCTCTTCTGGCCCGTAGCCGGTGTCGTGGGGAGCGCAATGCCAAAGGGAAACCCCGCCGGCGACTTTTTCACCCATGTTGATGCAGCACATCCCATTCCACCAAGCCTGACATCGATACTAGACAAGGTGAACCCACCCCTATATCTATATGCCTTCGGTGTCTTGGTGAATGGTGCGCTACCTCATGGATTACCTCTATACGTGCCTAGGTTTGATACCACCATGAAGCCCAAGACGATGCCCAAGATGCTCAAGATCATGCCCAAGACGGTGGCCAAAAAGCTATGGAAGAAGTTGGAGAAGATTGGATCGAAGAAGGAGAAGAGACGGAGAAGGGAGGAGGAAAACTGGGAGGCCGGCCTAAAACCCCGGCCAGGCCGGCTCCCCTTCCCTCCCTAGGCCGGACCCCAAGCAGAAGGAGCCGACCTCCACCCCGGCCTCGGGCCGTCCCTCCTATGCGCCAGGCCGGCTGCCCGCCGGAAGGGGCCGACCTCCACCCTGGCCTCTGGCCGGCTCCCCTGTGCCCCCAGACCGGCTCCCGATCTGCTGCGCCCACCCCGGCCTAAAGACCTGGCCAGGCCGTCCCTTGAGGCCGGCTGCCCTAAAGACACACAAATGAAGGGTTTTCTCTCCTTTTCCACCTCCACCTACTCCCTTAGCTATAAAAGGACTTCACTGGGCTAGATCTAGGGTTAGAGGTAAATTTAGACTTATGATGTCGCACCCGGACTTCTAGAGGATACTCACCGTACGAACTGAACAGTATTTTGATTGGATTACGGGGCTTACCGGCACCCGCATCTCTTACGAGTAGGCCAACACTTATGTGTGACAACCAATCTTTACTATTCACCGTCGATGTAAACTATCCCGTAGAAATCAGGACACTACCATTGACGTACTTCATACCATACACACATGGTACGTCAACGGCTTTGAACAAGATGATAACACAACAAATCTCTAAGACACAACAGATTGAAATAAGTTGCAGATGGCCCTCACTAGGGCAGAGATAGCAAATACAATCATCCAGAGGACACATGTCCCAACATAACATCATTACATCTCAGCGGAAGCGTTCAAAGGGTCTGAGTACAGACAAATCCAAATAGGCTTAAGAAGCCGGGAATAAAAAGAAAACGGAGCCCATCCACGAGGTCTCGGATCCTGCCCGGGTCCGCTACCTACTCGTCAGCAGCCTCGTCAAACTCCACGTAGTAGCCGTCACGGGGATCCTCGTAAGCGTAGTCTGCGGAAACCACAGCCCCAAAGGGGTCAGTACATAAACGTACTGGCAAGCAAGACTCACAGTTCACCAAAATGTAGCCCGTCAACACCAAGCACAGATGCCTTGGGTTCAACGGAAGAAAAGGATATAACAGATGCTGCAACTGGCTGCACTAACCAACTACAGAACAAACTACAACTTCCGGCTATCAGAAAGGGGATAAGATAGCGTATCGTAACCAACTATAACTAACCACCAAACAAACCCATCCTGGATCTCGCCCCTTATCCAAAGAAGCAATCCGAGGATAACTCACCCAGTTGGATTAATGATGGATCCAATTGTTGTGTCAATAAGCCTATTACTAGTCAAGTTATCATTAGTTAGGTGTAAGTTGTTATGAGTACTTGTTAGCCAGTACTTTCACCAAGTCAACCATAACCGCGGAAAACACGGCTTCTCGAGAAGATTTATCCCTGCAGGGGTGCACCAATTTGGCCGTACACGTAAGAATAACCCGCCAGATGGGAAGGCCTTTCCCACCAAGCGGGGCACTCAACACAACTCAACTCTTCTTCGCATCAAGCCCAAAGCACCATGTGCTGTGCGTGCGTGGCTAATCGAGCCCCACGAAGAAAAGGGGACCCTCATAGCACTGGAAGACCACGCCGCCCTAAATGCCGACTACAAAAGTTCCACCCTGGCCTCGGGTTCGTACCTGCATATGCGTGCATCAAATGGAAAGCCCGAACTAAGTGTGGTGATTTGGACGAGATGCGAATCGAATCAAATTGAGGGGGGCGCCCATACACGCTTCCCACATGCGGATAGTGCGCTCATCATGGATCAGTAGACAAGACCCTTTTCCTATTAGGGTCGACACTAGCAGGCCTCAAAACCACGCCGGGCCTCCTGCTGGTGCCTTATCAGCAAATTATTATTACCTCAAGATTAACAGGTTGTTGTTTAACATCGAGCCCCAGAACATAATAGAATATGATAACAGAAAGTAACGGGTAACAGACTCGAGCAAAAACAACCCTAAGCATGCTAGTAAGACACGAGCCCAAGCAACGGGGTTATAGGACTGGATGTGAGGCAATATCAGGGTTCAGGGGATCATGTGATAGGTTCGTAACAGAAGCAACGATACATATGGCTAGCAGAAATAGACAACGGAAAGTATCGGTAACCAATGTTGAAAGGAACACAATGGTTCATGTGAGTGATAACTTGCCTGCAAACTCAGTAGCCGGGTACTGGGCTAGATCCTCAGAAGGGGTGTCGTAAAGATCGTCGGTCTCAACGTCGTCGTCTATCCGGGAAGAAGCAAACAAACAATGCAGAAGGATAAACAATCAATATCATGGCATAGTGCACAATCATGGGATGATGCATGTCAAGTTAATGGATGCATCAAAATAAACTATTTGATATGGTAACACAATTTAAATGGACACATATGCAATTTTGAGTTGCATATGAAAAGCCCATGAATTTTGGTTGGATTATTTGTTTTCCAACTAACCAACAGGTGAAAGTGGTTTAGTATGATGCATGCATGAGGAAAACAACAAAATAACAACAATAGAACCAAATGGAAAAGAGGTTTAACAATTTAGAAATTTAGTTATTAATTTAGGGAAATTTTTTTGGTTCCTTAAAGGTATTACACAAATAGTTGTTGTTTTCACCAATTTAATTTGTGCAAAATAAATAACAGAATACATATTTGAAAAGATCATAAAAATTTGGGTGGATTACATGTTTCAAATATTGAAAAAGGTATTAGGATGAATTTATTATGACTTAGACAATATTAAACAAGTTTTAAATGAATTTAAAACAAGTTTGAATATTATTTGAATTTTATTTATTCCAATCATAAATTCAAACTCATATTTGAAAAGTTTATACTTTTCTAGTTTGAAAACATATTTTGCATGTTCAAAAATAATTTAAATTGAGCAAGTTATGATTTTAGCAATTTTAAATGATTTAAATAAGGTTTAAATTATTTAAGCAATTTAAATTATTCAAACCATGAAACAAAATTTATATTGGAATAGGTTATTTGAAATATCATGGAAAACATATTTTATTTGCATTATTTGGATCAAGAATGAAATAGTTATGAAATTTAGCAAATTGCAATTGAATTATTTGAATTCAAATTTGAAGTGCATTTGAAAAATTCAAAACAGGAAACAAGTGGCATAATTGGGTAGAGAATTAAATTTGGAACAACACACATATTTTATTTTCATTAATTAGAGTTATATTTTAAAAGTTATTAACAATTTAAGTTTTAGGACTAATCTGTAAATTAGGAGGACTAGTTTTGAATGAAACATGCTGGCAAAACTTTTGTTACCGCGCAGTAAACCAACCCCACCCACTGCCCGTGGGCCTGGGGCCAGCGTGGCGTGCCTGCGCGTGCGTGGCAGTGAGGCCCGCTGACGGGTGGGGCATGGTTGTCAGCCACGCGCGCAAAAAGTGTGGGTTTTTATCCCGCGGAGCCGCGGCTCGAACCCGTGACCTGACGCGCTAGCGCTTGCACTGCAACCACTACGGTGAGTTCAGTTCGTTGACAGGTTCAGATTCGCAGAGAGGTTCTATTTCAACTGCGCTTATCTGAATTTTCTGACAGCGCGCGCTAACTGAACCGTGACAGAGACATGGTCGTTGCTCGCCGGCGGGGATCAACGTGGCCGTGCTCGTACTGCCCGCGGTGAAACGTGTGCTGGACGATGCAGTGATGATGTGCACGGGTGCGGTGGGGATTCCGAACAACAGAGAGGGAGGAGGCACGGTGGAGGCTCACCGGGAGGGCAGCAGGGGCTCGGGGGCGACGGCTCGACGGCGACAAGTCCGTGGACGGCGGCGAGGCTACAGAAGCTCTCCGAGGTGGCTCGGGTGTTTAAAAGAACGAGGGAGAGGTGGAGGTTTAGTTCCCGGTTAGCCAGCGAGGAATCGAGCGGTGACGGTGGCGTTCATCGTCGAGGTTCAGAGAGGTTCTTCTCCGGCGAGGGGGACAGGGAGATGGGAGGTGGCCGCGAGAGGGGTAGACGGCGGCGGGAGCTCGAGGGAGAGGGGAACTAGGGCTTAGGGCACGCCAGAGGGGGTCTAGGGGGTTTTATAGGGCCATGGGGCACGGATCGCCGTCGGAGATCGCCGATGCCGCCGTGGCGCTACGGATGCGACGCCGTACTGCGACAAGACGGGGAAAAAAACGAATCGTTACATGGTTTAAGTGATTGGGCTGGGAGCGAGAGGAAAGGGCCGGGCTGGCGCGGAAGAAAAAGATAGGTGGGCTGGGAGCAGCCCACTCCCCCTTTGGCGCCAGAAATTTTATTTTTAAAATTTGTTCTCCTGTTTTTTTTTTGCTGAAAAAGGAAATGGATGAATTTGATAGGTTTTAAGTTAGTAAATTTTTTGGAAAAATTAGGGTAAGCTATTTAGGTCAAAAGCAAACAAATGCTAAGTTTTATTTTCAAAAAGTTTGAAATTTGCTTGCTGTTTGTATTTAAACCAAATTTGAATTAAATGGCTTATTAAGTGATTATATTTGAAACCAAACTTTTAATAGGGTGAACCCTAGGTTAATTATAAACCATTGATTAAAATTGTTGTATAATTTGCATGAATTCAAATTGGTTGCTGTTGATGCTTTGATTTGAATTTTAAATGTGATTTGGAATTTAAATGATTGATTAAAACCATCAATTTAATAAGTGAGCATTATGGAGTAAAATGAAACAAATGGTTGGTTGTATTTGAAATTTTATTTGAACAAAAAGTGTAACATGACAAGTATGAAATAAATGCTTGAATGAAGTTTAAATTTGAATTGTGAAAACAGGGAAAAACAGATGCAAACTAAATGAGAACAAATGGAAACAATATGATGACATGATGCAATACTTTAATAAACATGAAACAAACATTCTAAAGGGAGTTTTCATACTTGGGATGTTACAAAACGCCCCCCCTTGAAGGAATCGCGCCCCGAGATTCCTACTGAGAAAGGAAAAGGTCCGGATACTTCTTGCGAAGATCCTCTTCGGTCTCCCACGTTGCCTCTTTATCGGAATGATGCGACCACTGCACTTTCAAGAACTTTGTGCTCTTGTTGCGAGTCTTACGCTCGATCTCACCGAGAATACGAACAGGGTGCTCCTCATAAGATAGATCATCTTGCAGTTCAATGGAATCATGATCAACTGCACGATCTGGATCTTTGAAACACTTCTTGAGCTGTGACACGTGGAACACATCGTGCACCTTGGATAGCTTTTCTGGAAGTTCAAGATGATAGGCATTTTCCGCACGCCTTGAGAGAATGTTGAAAGGACCAATGTATCTTGGTGCAAGCTTTCCTTTCACACCAAAACGATGAGTGCCTCTGAGGGGAGTTACACGGAGATATGCCCTGTCACCAGGTGCATAGATCATATCCCTGTGCTTGCTGTCATAGTAACTTTTCTGACGAGACTGAGCAATCTTGAGATTGTCACGAATGATACGAACTTTCTCCTCGGCTTCCTTAACAATGTCAGGGCCTAAGAGTGAACATTCACCAGCTCCAGACCAATTGATTGGACTCCTGCATCTGCGGCCATAGAGTGCTTCAAATGGTGCCATGCCTAGGCTTGCCTGGAAGCTGTTGTTGTAGGAGAATTCAGCATATGGAAGGCAATCCTCCCATTTCATGCCAAAGGATAGACCACATGCTCTGAGCATATCCTCGAGAATCTGATTGACTCTTTCGACTTGCCCTTGAGACTGAGGGTGATAAGTTGTGCTGAACAGAAGTTTGGTGCCCAATGCTTCTTGAAAGCTTTTCCAGAAATGAGAAGTGAATATGCTTCCACGGTCTGAGCTTATTTCCAATGGAACACCATGAAGAGGAACAATCTTTGCTGTGTAGAGTTCTGCTAACTGGCTAGCTGAGATTGTTTCTTTGACAGCAAAGAAGTGAGCTACTTTAGTGAGACGATCAATAACAACGAAGATTGCATCGTTGCCCTTTTTGGACTTTGGAAAACCAGTGACGAAGTCCATTTCAATCATGTCCCACTTCCACTCAGGAATTTTTAGAGGTTGGAGTAGGCCGACTGTTTTCTGATGGACTGCCTTAACACGTTGACAAACGTCGCATTCAGAAACGTATTGAGCAATTTCACGTTTCATGCCAGGCCACCAATACAGTGTCTTAAGATCCTGGTACATCTTTGTACTTCCAGGGTGAATGGAAAGAGGAGTTTCATGAGCCTCCTTGAGAATAACATCTTTGAGACTTTGAACTTGAGGAACTGCAATGCGTCCTTCGAAGAACACAGTTCCTTTGTCATCAATCGAGAAGGACTTGAATTTCTCCTTGCCTTCTTTGATGTGTTCTACCATCTTCTTGATTTCAGCATCACGAAGTTTTTCAGAACGAATCTTGTCCTCGAGAGTTGGACTGGCTGTCAAGTTTGCAAGATAGCCTTGAGGAACAAGACCAAAGTTCAGCTTCTGGAATTCTTCATGAAGAGGAGGTTGGCTTTCCATGATCATGAGATTATTGCAATATGACTTGCGACTGAGAGCATCGGCCATAACATTAGCCTTGCCTGGAGTGTAAGAAATGGTAAGATCGAAGTCTTTGATCTTTTCAATCCATCTCCTTTGCCTGAGGTTTAGATCTGGTTGAGTGAAGATGTATTTGAGACTCTTATGATCGGAAAAGATTTCAGTGTGATTACCCAACAAGTATTGCCTCCATTTCTTGAGGGCAAACACAACTGCTGCGAGTTCAAGATCATGAGTGGGATAGTTTTGCTCATGTGCATTCAACTGACGTGAAGCATAAGCCACAACTTGACGTTTCTGCATAAGAACTGCACCTAGACCTTGGAGAGAAGCATCATAGAATATCTGGAAAGGTTTGGTAGTATCTGGGCCAACCAGAACTGGGGTGGAAGTGAGTTTAGTCTTCAAGAGATTGAAACTTTCATCACACTGTGGAGACAAAACGAACTTCTTGTCCTTCTTTGTGAGATCAGTGAGAGGTTTGGCAATCTTGGAAAAGTTTTGGACGAAACGACGGCAATAGCTAGCCAAGCCAAGAAAACTTCTTACTTGCTTCACCGTCTTCGGAGGTTTCCAATCAACAATTGCTTTAACCTTTTCTGGATCAATGGCTATGCCCTTGGCGGAGATGACATGACCAAGGTAAACAACTTCTGGAATCCAGAACTCACATTTGGAGAACTTGGCATACAGACGATGCTCGCGAAGTTTCATGAGAGTGAGACGAAGGTGTTCTCCATGCTCTTCCTCAGATTTTGAGTAGACCAGGATGTCATCGAGATATACCACAACGAACTTGTCGAGGTATTCATGGAAGACGGAATTCATGAGTCTTGAGAACGTCGCCGGTGCATTGGTGAGACCAAAGGAGATGACGGTGTATTCATATAGACCGTACCGAGTGGTGAAAGCTGTTTTTGGAATATCTTCCTTTCTGATCTTTATTTGATGGTAACCCATCCTCAAGTCCAACTTGGAGAATATTGAGGCTCCAGCAAGTTGATCAAAAAGATCATCGATACGAGGAATTGGATACTTGTTTTTGATGGTTTTCTCGTTAAGAGGACGATAGTCAACAACGAGTCTCTTTGTGTGATCCTTCTTCGCAACGAACAGAGTTGGGCAACCCAAAGCCGAGGAACTAGGTTGAATGTAACCTTTTTCCATGTACATATCAATTTGTTCCTTTAACAACTTCAGCTCGGGAGTTCCTATCTTATAGGGATGCTTAGAGATTGGAGCAGTACCTGGCTCAAGTTCGATCACGAACTCAACAGCTCTGTCCGGAGGCATCCCTGGCAACTCTTCTGGAAAGACGTCAGGGAATTCACAAACCACCGGAACATTTTCGAGTAGAGGTAGAGGTTTAGCATCGAGGGTGTATAGCTGAACAGAACTTGATTCATTTGGAGAATAGACTATCTGGCCAGAAGGGTGGAACAGAGTTATTGACTTCTGAGCACAATCAATCGTAGCTTTATTGGCCTTTAACCAATCCATGCCAAGAATGACATCAATGTCAGAATTGCCAAGCAGAATGAGGGAAGCAAGGAATATGTGACCTCCAATTAGAATCTGATTCTCATGACTGATCTTGGAAGTTTGCATAGTTGCTCCAGGGGAGTTTACTACTAGCGGGGAACCCAAACCAACAAAAGGGAGTTTAATTGCTGTCGCAAAGATCTTTGACACGAAAGAGTGTGATGCTCCGGTATCAAACAACACTTTAGCTGGAATAGAGTTTACGGGAAATGTACCGAGAACGACGTCAGGAGCTTCCTCAGCTTTGTCGATCTTGACATGATTCACCCTCGCGGTCCTCCCGACAGGCCTGTTGTTGGAGTTGAAGGCCTTAGGCGGGGGAGCGCGCACCATTGCCTGGTTTGTGTTGGGACGAGGTGGTGGTGGAGGTAGCTGCCTCTGCGTGCACTTGTCAGCATAGTGTCCAGTCTGCTTGCATTTGTAGCAAGTGACGACACGAGGTGCATCTGGCCTTGGCTGCCCCATTGAGAACCTCTGAGCTTGCATCTGAGCTGGGTTGGGTGGGCGGGAAGCGAAGCCTGGAGAAGCTTGGGCATATGGAGCCCTAGTGACAGCACCATTTGGCACCCAGATGCGGCGCTTCTGCGGAGGGGTGGTCATGTTGGAGGAGGAACCACCCTCACGCGAGTGCTTGCGGGACTCTTCGAACGCCTTGCACCCATTTTCCTCATTGAGCGCGGTGTTCACGAGCTCCTCGAAGTCTTTGCACTTGATGTTGGTGAGGGCGTACTTGAGCTCCGGGTTAAAACCTCGGCGGAACCTTGCCATCTTCTTGGCCTCAGTGGACACCTCATCACCAGCATAACGAGCGAGGTGATTGAACTCATTCTGGTAGCCAATGACGTCCAGCTTTCCCTGCTTAAGAGAGCAGAACTCTTCATGCATCCTTTCCATGAGACCATCTGGGATGTGGTGCTTCAGGAAGGCATCCTTGAAACAGCCCCAGGTGATTGGGTATCCAGCTCTCATGGTCTGGTAGTTCTCCCACCAGGTAGCTGCCTGACCCTTCAGTAAGTAGGTGGCATACTTGACTTTGTCTTCCTCAGCAACGTGAGCAATGTCTAGAGCTCTAGCCATCTCCCGGATCCAGTCATCAGCATCCAGAGGCTCGCGTGTTGCCACGAAAGGTCTCGGCCCCAGACTCAGAAACTCCTTGATGCTGACTCGCGGAGCATTCTGGTTGTTGTGCTGGTTAGCCTGGATCTGGGCCATCTGCGTCACGACCTGAGTCATCTGAGTCAACAGCTCCGTGATCGGAGGTGGCTCAGGCGGGTTGCTCCTTGTTGGCGGCATCCTGAATAGACATGCATTTTAGCGCAACAACAGAAACAGATAGACTTGGAAACCGAAAGAGAGATTATTCCGATGCATGAATAGATAACCAACAGGTACATCATCACATGTTCAAATACATCAGAATATCCAACACACCATTACATGGTTCGAAAACCAAAGGATCACTAAACATAGCTATGAATGGATACATCGGTACTCCCATGCTCATCACGCAGGACGGCGGTGAGTAGTACGACGAGGGGTACGATGAGGAGGAGGCCCACGAAAGTAGGTCGAACGACGATCCACATAGATCTGACGTGGCCTGAGAGCGACTCTAGGTGTGGTGAAGTACATAGCGTCAGCTCCCTGTGCTCCAAAGCGTGGAATCCCAGTGTATCCAGCTCCGAGGTTGAGAAGTGGACCTCTGATCGGCTCGTAACCTCCAGCATCTGGCAGACGACGACCAACTGGCTGATCGAAACGTGCAAAGCGCTCATCTCCAACAAAGTCTGTGGTGTACGTCGCCAGACGAGTCAAAGCAAGGTAGAGCTGCTCTCTGACTGAAGCCAACTCCTGAGAAAGTGTGGTGGCAACGGCGTCACTGTGCCTCACAAACTGAGCGGTGGTGTGCAGCCTGGTGTTATCATGCTCGTAGACATCCAGGTTGTCGTAGAGAGTGAAGTGAGCTCCCTCCGAAGTGATGTAACCACGGGGGATGTGGCGATAGATAGAATCGTCAAATCCCCAATAGTCAGCACGAAGGACGGTGAGACTCACGTAAGCTGCCTGCTGCACAGCCATATCCACTGTGGAACCTACTGCCTCGTAGCGGTGGACAACGCTCATGCCATCATCTGACAGAATGTAGACGATAGCCTGGTAGTAGGTCTGGTCAAACTCTCGCTGCTGCTCGTAGACCTGGTACTCTGGTGCCCAACGGAACCCCAGATAAGTGACCATGTCTCTCAGCATCTCCGGATAACCGGCAGTGCTCTCGCAACGAGTCATCCGAACCACCTGCGGGAAGAACCTGAGATCCATCTGCAGATGATCGGGGAAGTTTGATTAGACGCCGGTAGAGAACTGAAGTGGAAAGCAACAACAAGCTTTCAACGGACGATAAGGATGTTGAGAAAAACAGGATATCGAAGCAACAACGGGAAACACGAGACCAAAACTCCTGAGGTACTACGGAAAAACCCATCCGGGCTTCTAAAGGATCAATATCTACTGCTTAAGGGGAAGTTTGATTAGACGCCGGTAGAGAACTGAAGTGGAAAGCAACAACAAGCTTTCAACGGACGATAAGGATGTTGAGAAAAACAGGATATCGAAGCAACAACGGGAAACACGAGACCAAAACTCCTGAGGTACTACGGAAAAACCCATCCGGGCTTCTAAAGGATCAATATCTACTGCTTAAGGGATAGAGGATTTGCTTCCGGGGCTTACACGCCTCCATTCTCAATCATGAGTAGGCAACATGATAAATCACGTCACAACCACCTCCATTCCTATGGTCTAGTAGATATAACTATCCTAGAGAAACCAGGATTCGTGAAAACCTAACTTGAAAGTTTAGGTGAGGAGGGAAAACAACGTTGCACTTCCTTACCAGAAAAGGGTGGGTGGGTGGGGAAAGAAGAAAAATGGCAGAATTCCTACTCTCACGTTTCATTTTTCCTATATAGCTACAAAAATAGTTTCTAGACTCAACTGTGACCAGTAAAAGGGATCCTACAGGCAGACAGGCTCTGATACCATTTGCCGCACCCGGACTTCTAGAGGATACTCACCGTACGAACTGAACAGTATTTTGATTGGATTACGGGGCTTACGGGCACCCGCATCTCTTACGAGTAGGCCAACACTTATGTGTGACAACCAATCTTTACTATTCACCGTCGATGTAAACTATCCCGTAGAAATCAGGACACTACCATTGACGTACTTCATACCATACACACATGGTACGTCAACGGCTTTGAACAAGATGATAACACAACAAATCTCTAAGACACAACAGATTGAAATAAGTTGCAAATGGCCCTCACTAGGGCAGAGATAGCAAATACAATCATCCAGAGGACACATGTCCCAACATAACATCATTACATCTCAGCAGAAGCGTTCAAAGGGTCTGAGTACAGACAAATCCAAATAGGCTTAAGAAGCCGGGAATGAAAAGAAAACGGAGCCCATCCACGAGGTCTCGGATCCTGCCCGGGTCCGCTACCTACTCGTCAGCAGCCTCGTCAAACTCCACGTAGTAGCCGTCACGGGGATCCTCGTAAGCGTAGTCTGCGGAAACCACAGCCCCAAAGGGGTCAGTACATAAACGTACTGGCAAGCAAGACTCACAGTTCACCAAAATGTAGCCCGTCAACACCAAGCACAGATGCCTTGGGTTCAACGGAAGAAAAGGATATAACAGATGCTGCAACTGGCTGCACTAACCAACTACAGAACAAACTACAACTTCCGGCTATCAGAAAGGGGATAAGATAGCGTATCGTAACCAACTATAACTAACCACCAAACAAACCCATCCTGGATCTCGCCCCTTATCCAAAGAAGCAATCCGAGGATAACTCACCCAGTTGGATTAATGATGGATCCAATTGTTGTGTCAATAAGCCTATTACTAGTCAAGTTATCATTAGTTAGGTGTAAGTTATTCTGAGTACTTGTTAGCCAGTACTTTCACCAAGTCAACCATAACCGCGGAAAACACGGCTTCTCGAGAAGATTTATCCCTGCAGGGGTGCACCAATTTGGCCGTACACGTAAGAATAACCCGCCAGATGGGAAGGCCTTTCCCACCAAGCGGGGCACTCAACACAACTCAACTCTTCTTCGCATCAAGCCCAAAGCACCATGTGCTGTGCGTGCGCGGCTAATCCAGCCCCACGAAGAAAAGGGGACCCTCATAGCACTGGAAGACCACGCCGCCCTAAATGCCGACTACAAAAGTTCCACCCTGGCCTCGGGTTCGTACCTGCATATGCGTGCATCAAATGGAAAGCCCGAACTAAGTGTGGTGATTTGGACGAGATGCGAATCGAATCAAATTGAGGGGGGCGCCCATACACGCTTCCCACATGCGGATAGTGCGCTCATCATGGATCAGTAGACAAGACCCTTTTCCTATTAGGGTCGACACTAGCAGGCCTCAAAACCACGCCGGGCCTCCTGTCGGTGCCTTATCAGCAAATTATTATTACCCCAAGATTAACAGGTTGTTGTTTAACATCGAGCCCCAGAACATAATAGAATATGAAAACAGAAAGTAACGGGTAACAGACTCGAGCAAAAACAACCCTAAGCATGCTAGTAAGACACGGGCCCAAGCAACGGGGTTATAGGACTGGATGTGAGGCAATATCAGGGTTCAGGGGATCATGTGATAGGTTCGTAACAGAAGCAACGATACATATGGCTAGCAGAAATAGACAACGGAAAGTATCGGTAACCAATGTTGAAAGGAACACAATGGTTCATGTGAGTGATAACTTGCCTGCAAACTCAGTAGCCGGGTACTGGGCTAGATCCTCAGAAGGGGTGTCGTAAAGATCGTCGGTCTCAACGTCGTCGTCTATCCGGGAAGAAGCAAACAAACAATGCAGAAGGATAAACAATCAATATCATGGCATAGTGCACAATCATGGGATGATGCATGTCAAGTTAATGGATGCATCAAAATAAACTATTTGATATGGTAACACAATTTAAATGGACACATATGCAATTTTGAGTTGCATATGAAAAGCCCATGAATTTTGGTTGGATTATTTGTTTTCCAACTAACCAACAGGTGAAAGTGGTTTAGTATGATGCATGCATGAGGAAAACAACAAAATAACAACAATAGAACCAAATGGAAAAGAGGTTTAACAATTTAGAAATTTATTTATTAATTTAGGGAATTTTTTTGGTTCCTTAAAGGTATTACACAAATAGTTGTTGTTTTCACCAATTTAATTTGTGCAAAATAAATAACAGAATTCATATTTGAAAAGATCATAAAATTTTGGGTGGATTACATGTTTCAAATATTGAAAAAGGTATTAGGATGAATTTATTATGACTTAGACAATATTAAACAAGTTTTAAATGAATTTAAAACAAGTTTGAATTTTATTTGTCCCAATCATAAATTCAAACTCATATTTGAAAAGTTTATACTTTTCTAGTTTGAAAACATATTTTGCATGTTCAAAAATAATTTAAATTGAGCAAGTTATGATTTTAGCAATTTTAAATGATTTAAATAAGGTTTAAATTATTTAAGCAATTTAAATTATTCAAACCATGAAACAAAATTTATATTGGAATAGGTTATTTGAAATAGCATGGAAAACATATTTTATTTGCATTATTTGGATCAAGAATGAAATAGTTATGAAATTTAGCAAATTGCAATTGAATTATTTGAATTCAAATTTGAAGTGCATTTGAAAAATTCAAAACAGGAAACAAGTGGCATAATTGGGTAGAGAATTAAATTTGGAACAACACACATATTTTATTTTCATTAATTAGAGTTATATTTTAAAAGTTATTAACAATTTAAGTTTTAGGACTAATCTGTAAATTAGGAGGACTAGTTTTGAATGAAACATGCTGGCAAAACTTTTGTTACCGCGCAGTAAACCAACCCCAGCCACTGCCCGTGGGCCTGGGGCCAGCGTGGCGTGCCTGCGCGTGCGTGGCAGTGAGGCCCGCTGACGGGTGGGGCATGGTTGTCAGCCACGCGCGCAAAAAGTGTGGGTTTTTATCCCGCGGAGCCGCGGCTCGAACCCATGACCTGACGCGCTAGCGCTTGCACTGCAACCACTACGGTGAGTTCAGTTCGTTGACAGGTTCAGATTCGCAGAGAGGTTGTATTTCAACTGCGCTTATCTGAATTTTCTGACAGCGCGCGCTAACTGAACCGTGACAGAGACATGGTCGTTTCTCGCCGGCGGGGATCAACGTGGCCGTGCTCGTACTGCCCGTGGTGAAACGTGTGCTGGACGATGCAGTGATGATGTGCACGGGTGCGGTGGGGATTGCGAACAACAGAGAGGGAGGAGGCACGGTGGAGGCTCACCGGGAGGGCAGCAGGGGCTCGGGGGCGACGGCTCGACGGCGACAAGTCCGTGGACGGCGGCGAGGCTACAGAAGCTCTCCGAGGTGGCTCGGGTGTTTAAAAGAACGAGGGAGAGGTGGAGGTTTAGTTCCCGGTTAGCCAGCGAGGAATCGAGCGGTGACGGTGGCGTTCATCGTCGAGGTTCAGAGAGGTTCTTCTCCGGCGAGGGGGACAGGGAGATGGGAGGTGGCCGCGAGAGGGGTAGACGGCGGCGGGAGCTCGAGGGAGAGGGGAACTAGGGCTTAGGGCACGCCAGAGGGGGTCTAGGGGGTTTTATAGGGCCATGGGGCACGGATCGCCGTCGGAGATCGCCGATGCCGCCGTGGCGCTACGGATGCGACGCCGTACTGCGACAAGACGGGGAAAAAAACGAATCGTTACATGGTTTAAGTGATTGGGCTGGGAGCGAGAGGAAAGGGCCGGGCTGGCGCGGAAGAAAAAGATAGGTGGGCTGGGAGCAGCCCACTCCCCCTTTGGCGCCAGAAATTTTATTTTTAAAATTTGTTCTCCTGTTTTTTTTTTGCTGAAAAAGGAAATGGATGAATTTGATAGGTTTTAAGTTAGTAAAATTTTTGGAAAAATTAGGGTAAGCTATTTAGGTCAAAAGCAAACAAATGCTAAGTTTTATTTTCAAAAAGTTTGAAATTTGCTTGCTGTTTGTATTTAAACCAAATTTGAATTAAATGGCTTATTAAGTGATTATATTTGAAACCAAACTTTTAATAGGGTGAACCCTAGGTTAATTATAAACCATTGATTAAAATTGTTGTATAATTTGCATGAATTCAAATTGGTTGCTGTTGATGCTTTGATTTGAATTTTCAATGTGATTTGGAATTTAAATGATTGATTAAAACCATCAATTTAATAAGTGAGCATTATGGAGTAAAATGAAACAAATGGTTGGTTGTATTTGAAATTTTATTTGAACAAAAAGTGTAACATGACAAGTATGAAATAAATGCTTGAATAAAGTTTAAATTTGAATTGTGAAAACAGGGAAAAACAGATGCAAACTAAATGAGAACAAATGGAAACAATATGATGACATGATGCAATACTTTAATAAACATGAAACAAACATTCTAAAGGGAGTTTTCATACTTGGGATGTTACATATGAGCTTTGCTATTGTACCCCTCGTGTGAGGCTACTCCTATGGTTGTACCTAGGACCGTATCAAGGGTACTCCTATGATGTGTATCTAGAATCGTATCAAGATTCATCGGGTTACCTATCCTTTTTCTTGGGATTCACTCAGGGACTTCCCAATCTTCCTCAACTAAGTTCTATTGGCGTGGTGGACCGGCCACGGGTGTGAAGCGGATTCCGATAAGGTAAGTTCGGTTGGATCAATCATCCCGTAGGCGGCAGTTGAGGCTTAGTTCACTGGAGATTTGGGTCTTTCAGTCCCCGCTAGTTATCTCCCTTTTGTTTGCCCATGTTTCCCCTCGATTTCCCTCTCGTGTTCATCGTTCGTTCTTCATGTTCTTGGTCGATTCGTGAAGATCGGGCCACCCAAGAGGTTAAACCCTCCATCATCTGGTATCAGCAGCTAAATTGAGACGAATTCGACCCCCACAATCCTCCTTTTCCACCCAAAATTTTCTTCCCCCACCTTAAATTCGAAAATTTCACCAAAAATAACCAAAAAGGGATTTCGACCGATCTATGGATCTGTTGAGTTTTTCGTGGATTTGTTGCTTGAGACCATTCCCCACCTTTCTATTTAGCCACTTTCCTCGAATTTGTCCAAAAAAATTCTTGGATTTGAAGGAATTTCGAATTTGAGCAAAAATCACGAAAAAATCCTGCTCTTCGATTCTCGAATAGATATTCGAACATGTTTTTCTTTGTCGTTGTTGGTCCGATTTGAGTGATTCAATTTTCCACGCAAAGCCCACAACATCATATATGCATATACACTAACGGATCGACACGACATCGACAACCTCCGGCCGCAAGTCCGTGATCATCCACAAGATAGGTATAACTTGCTTCCGCTTCAACTAACCCATTGTTCGTGTACCTTGCCTATTCGGACTAGCTCTTTTACATCGCTTGTCATTGCACTAGTCGCACCGAGAGTGCGTGTTTGTCACTTGTGATAGTGTAGTTTTGAGTAGGCATTGGCATTTTGGAATCATCAAAAATCAAAAAATAAAAAAAGAAGCAAAAGATCGATGCTAATTGCTATCACTTGTAGGAACGTGTAGCTTCGCGTCGCAAAAGAGAAGAGAGTGACCGGTTGCCACGGTGCGAATCTTGTTGCCTCTTATAGTTTGTTGTTTGAGCTAGCGTCCTCCCTGCATTGGTGTGGCATTGAGCTTAGTCTTCGATAGGAACATTTCATCTCCGCTCGTCCATTGGCCGCACTAACCTCATTTATCCCTTATGTGTGTGTGTGTTCAATTTGTTTCCTACATATTTTGGTTATTTTGCTAACATTTCATTTTGGTTCTTCTCTACGTTTGACAACAAACTTTTCTTCGAATTTGTTGATTTTATTTGCCACTTTTCTCACCCATTTGCCTTCCACATAAAGCGTGTGTGTTGTCCTTTGAGGGTTGTCGTGGTGGTGTCACGGCAGATGCCATGGGATGGCTAAAGATGTGGGGACGAAGGACGCTGGAGGTGCTCGGGGAGGGATCACGCGACGAGTAGCCGCGTGAGGTACAAAGTAAACACTGCAAACAACGCGATCTACCCAGGTTCAGGGCCCTCGTGAGGAGGTAAAACCCCTACTCCTGCCTTTCTGTATGTATTATGATGTTTCTCCGAGTAGCCACAGTACAAATGATATCGCTACCGAGTAGCCACTCTCCTCTCTCCGGATGGAACTAGGTCAAGGACTTAGGGTTTCTAGGGTTTATGCGTGACCCAGTATGCGATGCCTCACGCAGGAGGCGGCGGGGCACCTTATATACCTGGTGCCCAGCCGGATACGTCCAAACATGGACAAGTGTCGACATAATGTGCACATCGTCCTTCTTCCGGGTTCCCGCTGACAGCTTTGGTTCCTAATCTTGGCTTCATCTGGAAAGTCGTTGGGCAAAACTAGGGGACAGACTGGTATCACTGTACCTAAGCACAGAGTAGGCCCCCCTTATCCTGCCACGGCCTGCTTCCATGCTGTCACTGTCAGGCAGGCCGGTCCCAGATGAACAGTAGTTCGAATGCTGCCAAGTACGGACCCAGGATACGCGGGATCCTATGTCAGAACGGCTCCTTTGACTTTCTGGCCCGAGTAGGTTCCCGCCAATTGTTCCCGCCAATTGTACTCGGGCCACCTCTTCTACTCGAAGAGACAGAACTTGCTTGACATCTCCTTCTGGTCATCTTGAGGTGAGACCGAGTAGCAGTCTACCGGGTAGCGAGTACCAGGTAGTCGGCTACTCGACCAAACCTCTCTTCCGTAAGACGCCTTTACCACTTGCCTTTACCCTACTCGGGGGTAACCCCCCGACAGCAGTCCCCGAAGCTGGTTGAGTCTTGCGAACTCGTTCACCTAGGCTCTGCCAGCTTAAAACCAACCTTTGCAACTCAGCCCTTGAACCTCAAGATGCCGAGTAAAAGGCCTCCGAGTAGTACTCTGACAATTATCTTGTGTCTCTTGTCTTCCGAGTAACGCCAGCCTTTTACTCGGCGACCGAGTAGAAAGACTTAGAGAATTTTCTTGAATTGAGCCCTCGCGGCGCAGAGCACCATCCAGCCGTCCGTGCCGCAACCGGACGCGTGTCAAGAATCCACGACCCTGTCGTTTCGCTGCCCACGACACATCGTGCCACGCGCCCAGTTTTCACGGGGCGGGCCCACCGGCTCGTTATGTCCCATCAATCGTAATAATAGGCCTCGATTTGGTCGTGGGATCCACTGTGGCCGTTACGCGCGCGTTCCGCGCTTGCGTGCGTTTCTATCCGGCCACAGGCCCCACCACACAGCGATCATGGCCACGATTGATCCCACTACGCCGATGGTAACGGTAAACCCGTGGAGAGGGTATAAATACCCCCGCCGGTAACTTCCTTTTCCCCTTCCCTTGCACTATTCCTCTTTCGTCCTCTGCTTTCCTCCGCCACCGAGCTCTCCGCCGCCGCGTAAGCTTTCACGCCGCCGCGGACTCAATTCGCCCAACCAACTCCGTCCAATTTCTTCCACTCCTCCTACTTGCAACGATGGCTAAAGCCGGCTGGGCGGGCTCAATCGTCACCAGTGAAGATTTTGCCTGGCTCGTGAATACCAGGAGAGTTCCTCCCGGCGTGGAGTGCCGGGCGCCTGACGATGAACTCGTGCCAACCCCACGGGAGGGTGAGCGCGTCGTGTTCATGTCGCACTTCGAGCGCGGCTTCGGACTGCCGGCCTCCGATTTCCTCCGTAAGTTCCTTGACCACTTCGGCCTTCAGATGCATCATCTGCCGCCCAATGCCGTCGTCTTCCTCGCCTACCACGCCGTGGTGTGCGAGGCCTTCCTCGGCATCCACCCGACGACGGATACCTGGCTGAGGTACTTCCACCTCCGCCAGCAGACCACCAGGAAGAAGGACACCGCGGGCGTCGGCCGCGCCACCGACACCGGCTGCGCCATGATGGTGCAGCGGTCCGGGACGAACCATCCCCGTGTCAAGGGGCTGGACTCCGTCCGAATGTGGCAGAAGACGTTCTTCTACGTCAAGAACATCCCCGCCACCGAAGGAGCCCAGGTAAATGACAGGATCAACCTCCCCGCCTGGAGCCTCCGTGCTCCCACCGGGAAGAACTGGAAGGAGAAGCCCACCAATGACGACAATGCCATCGAGATAGAGAAGAGGCTGGACTGGCTGATAGAGCAAGGCCTCAAGAATGATGATCCGGTGGCTTGCTGGATCCAGCGCCGAGTGCTGCCTCTGCAGGAGCGCTGCCATCTCATGTGCTACATGGGAGGCCCCCGCGACTGCACCAGGACGACAACCATCGAGATCGACAACATTGATGTTCCCGGGCACGCAAGGGCCATCTTGATGACGAGCCTCGGCGACAATTGGCAGTACGGGTTCGTCCCGTATAGCCGCACGAAGCCGATTGAGCGGGTTCGTCCTCCTTACTCTGTTTTTGCGTATGCTTTCCGAGTAGATGATTCTTCTTCTTGGCGCGAGTAGCCATTGTCTTCTGCACCGAGTAGGATATTTAGCCGAATTGCCTAGGCTTAATGTGCTTTTGTGCTTGCACGCCTTGTCGGGTAGCCTACTCGGGAACCATCCTTAGGCTTTGTGTGCTTTGTGCCTGCACGCCTTTCCGTGTAGGATATTCAGCAATCATGCCTAGGCCTCGTATGCTTTGTGTTTGCACGCCTATCCGGGTAGAAACAATTAGTGAGCTGCCTAGGCTTAGTGTGCTTTGTGTTTGCACGCCTATCTGAGTAGAATTCCCTCCTGATACTCGGCTAATCTGTGACCCTTCTCTGTTTTTCAGATCCTTACTCGCCAGAAAATTGAAAGCTGCGAGCGCTTCGATGGCAACTTCTTTCCCGATCGCGAGGAGGACGATGTGCCCTCCTTCGATGCCGCGGATCAGATCAATCTCCCACGCTCCTCAACAAGGGAGAAACGCGAGGCCGAGTCATCTCTTCACAACTGGTCTGACGATGAATTCGACGGTAATAACGCATTCACTCTGTTTGCTCCCGAGAAGCACCAATCCTTTGTTTGCTGTTTCTGATTCGCTCCTCTTTTCTTTTGAATCCACAGATGAGGTCGCTGAGGAGAATGATGGTGAGGATGAAGATGGGAACGAGGGCAAAACGGCCCTTGTCGTCAAGCCTCTGTCCGTTGCCGCTCCTGACACCCGCAAGCGTACTGGCAGTGGGGCCCAAGAGCCTCCAGCCAAGAAGAAGAAGCTAGCCGAGAAGAAGAAGCCGACCAAGGCGGTCGCGAATAAGCCGAGGCGAAAGCTCCCTTCCACCACTGCGTAAGTTTCCTTCTCGGTCGTCTCTCCTCTCGCGCTGTGCTGTTTTCCACAATCTCCTTCTAATTTCTGATTCTTTCTTTCTCGGCAGACCTCCCATGGACGGGAATGCCGTTCTCGCGCCCGACCATGCCAAGAAACCACCAGTACCCCTGATCAATCTCGACGATGAGGAGGATGACGCCACCAACACCCAAGGAGCAGAAGCAGAGCAGCAGAACCGTGCATCGTCAGCAGCACGGGACACTACTGCTCATCAGGACAGAGCGCCTTCTCCTCCGGCCAGCAATGCCAAGGAGAATCAGGACCAGGAGATGCAGGACACCGCCGCCCACGAGCGGCCAGACGCAGAGCAAGAGCAGCCCACCACAGGGGCTGCCGCACAAGAGAATCCCGCTGCCGAGCAGCGGGTAGAGGACGCAACCACCACGGATGCCACCATGGCGGACGCCTACCCACTGAGCGACGTGCAGTCAGGCGCCACACCGAGTAGCGCCCAGCCAGATACTGCGCAAGGTGATGGGTCCGTGGCGTCTCCAATCGTTCAAGGCACCACACCGCCAAATTCTTCCTCGGCGTCGCAGACCAAGGACGCAGCCAGCCCTCCTGCCGGGCGAGTAACCAGGCAACAGGCCCTGGATGCTTTGAAGGATGAAGTTGACAGAAGAGCAGCCGAGAAAGAAGCTGCCGAGAAGACCGAGGCTGAGAAGAGGCAGCCGAGAAGGAAGCCGCCGAGAAGGTGAAGGCGAGAGCTGAGGGAAAGAAGCTCGAAGATCCCGAGAAGCAGAGAGCCGAAAAAGAGAAGGCAAAGAAACGGGCCAGAGATCAGATGCCGCCACCAACCTTGGGCGGAGCGCTGGTGATTCGAGAGTCCGGCCCGGTTGCCACTGCGACCGCTGCCGCCGCCATCGCCGCTGGCCAACCTTGCTTCCCGGATTACATGGTTCAGGTTAGCCAGCAAAACACAATTGGCTTCTCTCCCAAGGACAAGCAGCTTGCCCTTCTGAGGGGACGAAAGGCCGTAGCCATGAACTCCCCTCCCCTAGATCCAAACCAAAACCAGTCCGTCACTATTGCTTCTCGGGGAGTCCAAAATCCAACGATAACCACGAAGAGCCTCGAGCAGGTGCTGGATACCATTGGCTTTATCGACGCCAAATGGGACAGCAAGGTTCTCGGCACGGACAACTGGCACGGCCTTGGTCTCGGCGCAATTGACTACATGCGCGTCGAGTGGAACAAAGTGGATCTGGGATACAAGCCCATGACCGTCTCCACCGACACCGCCACTCTTGCTGCCAAGATGTTCCTGCACCGCAAGAACGCCGAGGACATCGAGCAAGCCTATGCAGTAAGCTTCAACTTGTCCTTCTCCGAGTTGAATTTTTCTTCTCTCCTATTCGCCTTTACTTTCCTTTACCATCACCCAGTCCCCGAGATTCTGGCCGAGTAGGCGGATGCTCTTCCGAGTAGCCGCCTTCTCGGGTTGAATCTTTCACTTCTGCGTTTAACTTGTTTTCTTCTCGCTTCTCAGGATAGCGTTCTGAAGAGGACCAACCTATACCGCGTGCTGCTCTGGAATCATGCTATCGCCAGGAGGCGAATTGCTGCTTTGGAACGGGAGAAAGCAGCTGCGGAGGCAGCCAAGAAAGATGCGAAAGACAGCACTCAGAGGCTGTCTGAAGTGGAAGGTACGCTTTTAGCCACGCGGTTCTTGCGTTTTCTGTTTACGCCCGCTTCTACTTTCTTTTGCGCTAACCATTCCTACTCTGCAGAGAACCTGAAGACCTTAACTGAGGAGCACGAGAAGTGCCGTGCGTTTGTGGAGAACGCCGAGGCCACCATCAAGAAGTTAGAAGGTGAGTTGCCGTCTACCCGGCTTGATTATGTTTCTGTTTCTTCTCTGCTTCTCTGCTAACCTTGTTTGTCTCTCCGCAGAAGATCATAAGTTGTTTGTTGAAGAACATCAAGACTGCGTCAAACCGGAAGAGGTGCAGAAGCAGCTGTCCGACCAGGCTGTCGAGTTGGTGAAGAACCACACCACAGAGGTGGCGGAACTGCAACTCCAGCTGCAGAAGGCACTCCAGGATGCTATCACTCTTGGCGCCGAGAGGGACAGAGCAATAGCCGAGAAGGCCAAAGCCGAGACAACCTTCAATGCCAGAATCAATACCCTCAAGCAGGAGTGCGAGGTACTGACAAAGGCCAATGCTGGGCTCTTCGCACAGATGGATACTCTGCGCCAGATCCAGGAGAAGCACATATCCAATGAAGAATCCTAGAAGACCCAGCTGCAGGCGCTGCGCATCGAGCTTAAGAGTAAGCTTTCTCTTCTCTGCATCTTTCTCTTCTCGGTCGAATTTCTTCTCGGTTCTTCCTCTACCCGGTTCTTTTCTTCTCTGATTCTGAATTTCTTACTTGTTTTCCCAGAGATCTTTCCTGCCATTATTTCTTCCTGTGTGCCCGCTCTGGCCAAGGCCCAAGCAGCACGTGCTGCGAATGGCGAGCCAGAGGACACCAGGGCCGAAATTGAAGACAGCATGCTGGTGATGCGAGGCCAGTTCGAACGCCTAGCCGGCGTTGGTACTGACCTCGTGCGCGTGGGCTTTGAGCTTCACAAGCTCTTCTGGCCTGAGGATCCTGAGCCAACAACCATCCGGGGCCTCGCACTCAAGCTACAGAATGTGAAGGCCGAGTTGAAGAAGTGGCGTGCTTCTGGAGCTCGGGCAGGCGCGGACTTGATGCTTCTTTGCATCGCCTCCTGGTACGAAAATCTTAACATGCAACTCATCCGCGGGAAGCGCGACAACTCCAAGTGGGAGACAGACCCCGACTGCGTGGCCGCGCGCAAATTGATCGCGTATGAAGTGGCGGAGTGCGCTGAGACGGAGATCTACATCGACGGCCTCCCCGAGCCCGACACCGAGGTGGAGGAGGACGAGGAGGAGGAAGATGATGACACAGACTCCGAACTGGAGTCGGGTTTCTTCGATTCCCCCAGGAGCAAGGCCGGGAAGGGGAAGGCCACGGCCGTCGCGAGTAGCGATGAGGAGGCCGAGCACATCGACACCGCCCCACTCGACTTCGGCACCTCTTCAGGAGCCGCTCTTGACGATACGATACTCGCCCCCAGCCGAGCCTCCGGTTCCTCTACAGCTCCAGGGCCCATCTCGGTGGCCACAGCCACTTCTGACCTGACAGCCACCGAGCAGGACGCCGAGATGGAAGAGTCCGCCACCGTCCAGTCGGAGGCGGATGCCACCCATGCCAGCGCCGAGGAAGATGCGGCAGCCAGGGCCACCACAGAAGATGCAGCAGCCAATGCCAGCACTGACAACACTGCCTCCTCCACATGATTTTACCTGCATACTTTTCACTTGCACATTTATCAAATCCCCGGGATGCCGGGAGCATATGTATCAGACTTATTTATGCTTTTCTTGCTACTCAATTTTATTTCCATCCATTATCTTTAATTTAATCATTTTGAGCAGCCTTGGCTCAATGCCGGGTTGCGTTTCCATGCGAGTCCCCGAGTTGCATTTCTTATTCACCCTATCTTTTCATCTCTGCTCTACCCGCAACTTGTTGCTTTTTTGGTATTCGAGTCACAAGAATCGAAGAGTAGAGCTGCAAATACTTAGCCGCTTAGAAACAAACATAACAACGCAGCCCACCACTTAGACGAAAAGACGAACAGAGAACAAAAGTAACAAGCACTCTACTCGGTTCCTGCACTTTTTCTTCCTTAGCGATTTTCTTGTGCTCATTGACCTTTTGCTTGTTCTCTTGCTTGCCATGAAGCCGGGTTTCGGACAGCAGCAGAGTCGAAGAGTTGGCATGTAGGTTTAGACACAGTACTCAATACGCTTATGAGTTTCGAAGTGAAGCAACCGAGTAGGAAAACAGTAAAGCCGAGTAAAAACACTTAGAGCAATTTTTGGACGAGGGCAGTCCCCGAGAACGATTTCAGATTGCAGAGTAGAATTTCAACTCGGATAAGAGGGTACATACACATCTTTGCTTACGAATGAAAACGACGGAGTAGAGCTAAATTCCAAGGGCGCTTGGTTTCCTCTCCAGCTTTATCTGCCCTGTTCGCCTGTGATGGGCGCACATCTACAAGGTAGTACGCATCATTGTGTAGCGCTTTGCTCACAATGAAAGGCCCTTCCCATGGAGGAGACAATTTGTGCATCCCGGCTGTGCGCTGCACAAGCCTAAGGACCATGTCTCCTTCTCGGAAAACCCTTGGGTTCACCTTTCGGCTATGATAACGCCGCAGGTTTTGCTGGTAGATAGCCGAACGTGACAGAGTCAGCTCTCTTGCTTCTTCAAGCAGGTCAACGTCGTCTTCTCGAGCTTCTCTCGCTTCCACCTCAGTGTAGAGGGCTACTCGGGGGGAGTCATGCTCTAAGTCTATTGGCAACACGGCCTCAGCCCCGTATACCAAGAAGAATGGCGTGTAGCCGGTTGACCGGTTAGGGGTAGTCCTTAGACTCCACAACACCGCTGGCAACTCTTCTAGCCAACACCCAGGTGTTTTCAGCAATGGCTCAATCAGCCTTGGCTTTATGCCTGCCAGTACCATTCCATTTGCTCTCTCAACTTGTCCATTGGAGGCAGGGTGCGCGACTGACGCAACGTCTAGTCGGATATGCTTATCTCTGCAGAATCGCACCATTGCCCCCTCTGCAAAGTTGGTGCCGTTGTCGGTGATGATACTGTGCGGGTAGCCATATCTCATGATCACATCCTTCACGAATTTCACAGCTGTGACCCCATCGCATTTCCGAATAGGCTTCACTTCAATCCCCTTAGTGAACTTGTCCACCATGACCAAGATATGTGTCATATTGCCTTTAGCCGGCTTGAAGGGGCCAACCATATCCAAGCACCAAACAGCAAACGGCCATGTGATAGGAATTGTCTTCAACTCGGAAGCGGGCATGTGAATCTTACTCGCGAACATCTGGCAGCCATTGCACTTCCTCACAATATCTTCAGCTTGCTGCAGTGCAGTGAGCCAGTAGAAGCCATGCCGAAAAGCTTTCTTGACCAAAGCCCGAGATGAGGCGTGATGCCCACACTCCCCTTGATGTATCTCCACCAGAATTTCTTCTCCCTCTTCTGGGCTCACACAACGTTGCAGCACGCTAGTGGCACTTCTCTTGTGCAGCACATCTCTGACTATGGTGTAGCCCTTGGACCTTCTTTAAATCTGCCTCGCAGTCAATTCATCTTCAGGTAGTGTGCCGTCCCTTAGAAATGATAATATGGGCATAGCCCAACTCGGTGTCTCCCGTATGGGAAACACTAGTTCGTCCAGTTCCATTGGGGCAGGCTCTTGCGGTTGCTCAGGAGGAGCAGGAGCGCTTCTTTGCAGCCCAGATCGATTGGCGAGAACTTCTTCAATAAATGCGACAGCCTCTGGGTTGAGGGCGGCAGTCCCCGAGTAAGGAGTGGCAGTCCCCGGGTAGGGAGTGGCAGTCCCCGAGTAAGGAGCGGCAGTCCTCGGGTAAGGAATGGCAGTCCCCGAGTAAGGAGTGGCAGTCCCCGGGTAGGGAATGGCAGTCCCCGAGTAGGGGGTGACAGTCCCCGAGTAGGGAGCGGCAGTCCCCGAGTAGGGAGGGGCAGTCCCCGAGTAGAGGACGGCAGTCCCCGGGTTCCCTGCAGTACTCTCCCAGTCAATCTCCATTGGGTCAGATTCTTCACTTGGCAGAGAAGGGACAAATATAGACTCCGAGTTGGGAGAAGGCTTGATGGATGGCTTCCTCAAGTGCTCCAAGGCGATTCCCGCCGGGATGGACTGCCGAGAAGATCCCAACTTGGACAACTCATCTGCTGCTTCGTTCTCTGCTCGGTGAATGTGCTGGAACTCACAACCCTCGAAGAACCCAGTCATAGACTGCACCAGGAAGCGATACGATGCCATGTTGGCATCCAAAGCATCCCAGGTGCCCGAGACTTGCTGCACCACCAGATCTGAATCACCATAGCATACAATGCGCTGCACACCAACCTCCTTTGCTACTCGCAAACCATGCACCACTGCCTCGTACTCTGCTACATTGTTGGATGCCTTGAAATGAATCTGCAGCACATACTTGAGCTGATCTCGCTTGGGTGAGGTAAGCACAACACCAGCGCCAAGACCTTCTTTCACCTTCGAGCCATCAAAGTGCATCTTCCAGTAATTTGAAATTGGAGCAGGAGGTTCATACTGCACCTCGGCCCAGTCCACAAGAAATTCCGCCAGGATCTGCGACTTGATGGCGTCTCTTCTCGCATACGCGGGAGCGTACGCAGCTAGCTCAATCGCCCACTTGGCTACTCTGCCACTCGCCTCCTTGTTGCCCATGATATCCGAGATGGGAGCAGAGCTTACGACTGTGATAGGGTGCTCCTGGAAATAATGCTTCAGCTTCCTGGCGCCCAGGTACACACCATATGTCATCTTCTGGTAATGCGGATAGTTTTGCTTGGAGCTGGACAACACTTCACTGAGATAATATACTGGGCGCTGCACACTCTTGCCTTCTTCTTCTCGCTCCACCACAATCACCACGCTGACTACTCGGTTAGTCGCAGCAATGTACAGCAGCATTGGCTCCTTGGGTAACGGACTAGCCAAGATGGGAGCACTCGCTAGCATTGCTTTCAGCTCATTGAATGCCACATCCGCTTGCGGAGTCCAGACAAACTTGTCACTTTTCTTCATTAGCTGGTACAGAGGCAGGGCCTTCTCGCCCATTCGGCCCAGGAAACGGCTCAGAGATGCCAAACAACCTGTGAACTTCTGCACATCTTTCAGTGATCTCGGTAAAGACATGCTCTCAATAGCTTTTATCTTAGAAGGATTGGCTTCAATGCCCCGACTAGAAACCAGAAAACCGAGTAGCTTTCCAGCCGGTACACCAAAGGTGCACTTACTCGGATTCAGTTTCATTTTGTACTTGCGTAGGTTAGCAAAGGTTTCCTCCAGGTCGGCAAGCAGAGTATGTGTTTTATTCGTTTTGATGACAATGTCATCTACGTACACCTGCACATTCTTGCCGAGCTGGTCGTGCAAGCATTTCTGCATGCATCTCTGATAGGTTGCACCCGCATTCCTCAAGCCAAAACACATGACACGATAGCAATAAGCCCCGTACGGGGTAATGAAAGCAGTCTTTATTTGATCAGCAGGATTGAGTGCAATCTGGTGGAAACCAGAGTAGGCATCTATGAAAGACAACAGTTCACAACCAGCAGTGGAATCGATCACCTGATCGATGCGAGGTAGCGGGAAAGGATCCTTGGGGCAAGCCTTGTTCAAGTCGGTGTAGTCGACGCACATGCGCCATGCAGTGGCAGCCTTGGGATCCTCCTTCTTCTTCTCGACCATGACCGGGTTGGCTAGCCAATCCGGATGTAGCACCTCCATGATGAAGTTGCTTATCAGTAACTTGGTGATCTGGTCACCAATGACCTTCCTTCTCTCATCTCCGAAACGGCGCATAGCCTGCTTCACTGGTTTGGCGTCAGGGCGCACATGCAAAGAGTGCTCAACCAACTCCCTCGGGACTCCTGGTAGATCTTCATTGGACCAGGCGAATACATCCCGATTCTCACAGAGGAAGTGGATGAGCTCGCTTTCCTATTTCTCCGCCAACCCGGAGCCAATGATGGCTACGCGGTCGGGGAACTCAGGGTCGACCTGGACCTTCTTTGTCTCCTTGGCAGCTTGGAAAGCAGTACCATGCTGGGTACTCGGCACACCTTGTGCGCCAGCCTGTGCGGACTGAGCCATGGCTACCACCTCGTACATCTTCTTCTTCTCGGCAGCAATCACCATCGACTCCGCCAACTGGGAGCTAGCAGAGGCACACTCCATGGACTTCTTGTAATCTCCAGAGATGGTGATGATGCCATTGGGACCAGGGATCTTCATCTTCAGATAAGCCACATGAGTAGAGGCCATGAACTTGCTCAGAGCAGGCCTGCCGAGTAGAGCATGATAGGGGCTCTGATGATCCACCACCTCGAACTGCAAGCGCTCTGTGCGGCAGTTCTCCCGGGTACCGAATAGCACATCGATCCACACTCGGCCAATCGGGTTGCATGAGATCCCGGGCACAATGCCATGGAAGGTGGTCTTTCTAGGCAGCATCATGTTCTCGGCCAGGCCAAGCTTCTCGAGTGTGTCCTTGTACACAATGTTGATGCTGCTGCCGTTGTCGATTAGCACCTTGCTGAACCTCACATTCTTCTCGGGACCCAGGAAGGTAGGATCCAGCACCAAGGCATAGCTACCCGGATTGGGCATCACCTTGGGATGATCTGCTCGGGTCCACCTGATCTCCTGGTCACACCAATACATGTAGTGAGGGACAGCAGGAATCACTGCATTGACCTCCATGGCCCGCCTGTGCTGTGATTGCTTGTCGACTGGCTCAGAAGTGAAGATCATGGTGCTCTTGGTACTGATTGGAGCCATTGCCCCCATTGTTGCCATTGTTGTTGTTGCCCTGATAGTTGTTGTTGTTGCCTCTGTTGTTGTTGTTGCGGTTGTAGTTGTTGTTGTTGTTGCGGTATCTCTCGTTGTTGAAGTTCTGGTTGGCTCCTAAAGCCACTTGGTTCACATTCTCTCTTCTCGGGTACACTGGCGGCCGAGCTGCGGGTGCGCGAGTAGACTGAACAGTAGCATTGGCGGCTGGCAGGGGAGGAGGAGGAGGCAAGCCATCACTCTTGATCACATCCCACCATTCGCATTGTCGAGTAGTGTGGTTAGCAGGCCTCGAGGGGTGGTGAGTGTGAAAGCTGCATGGACCATCCTTCATGTCATCAAAGACAAACTTCTTCGGCTGCTCGGAGTTCCCGCTACCCGACTGAGCAGTACGGAACGGTTTCTTGTTGCCCTGGCCCTGGTTCTGGTTCTGCCCGTAGGCTCCAGCAGGTTTCTGCCTTTGGCCACCACCGCCTCCGACATTCACTGCATTCACCTCTTCAGGATCGTACCGAGTATCTACTCGGCGCTTGTTGCGGAACTCGTTGCGCTTGCTGCTGTTGAAGTTTCTTCTCGGCTCAGAGGAGTCCATCAGCGGCTGAGTAGGATCACCGAGTGCATACTGATCCGCAATCTTGATGGTCTCCGCCAGAGTGTTCGGCATCTCCCTCTGCAATCTCTGCCAAAGCATGCTGCCATGTCGGCAACCCTGCGCAAACCAGGTGATGGCCTGTGCTTCATTCACACCCTCACAGGTGTTCCTCAGAGTGCTCCACCGAGTAAGGTACTCGCGGTCCGTCTCGTCTTCTCGCTGCCTGCAAGCTGACAGCTGCTGTGGCCTATTCGGTCTCTTGTATGTACTCGTGAAGTTGCTGATGAAGGCATCCGAGAAGTCCAGCCAGCAGTTGATGCTGTTCTTGGGCAAGTTGTTGAGCCAAGTACGAGCCGGACCCTCTAGCATCTGCGGCACATAGCGCACCGCCCATCTCCTGTTGCCATTCGCGATATGGACCGCGGTGACGTAGTCATTGAGCCAATCTTCAGGCTTGGTGCTGCCATTGTAGCTCTTGGTGCCTCTTGCAAGCTGGAAGTTCTTCACGGACGGCTCGTTCATGATGCGCGGGCCAAAGCACTCGGGGCCAGGAGGACCCGTGCTCTCCAGCCGCGCCGACAAGCTGATCCGGTCCAACTGATGCCTCGCATCTCCCGGCGCCAGCACGCGCTCACCAACACGGTCATGAATATCATAGCCAGCCATCTCCATAGCCGAGTAGCCATCATCATACCTGTCCACCTGCACAGCTGCAGGCTGCTCCACCGGGTTGGCGACTGGTGCCACTGGGCGCGGCTGCTGCCTCTGCCGAGTAGGCTGAGCTGCGGGTTGCCGAGAAGAACCCGGACGCGCGGCATCTCGGGCACGGCTTTGAGCTTGATGGGCTTGAGAGCCTGCTCTTGCAGCGTTGTGTTCCCGCCCGGGCTGCTGCGGCACAGCAACCTGTTTCGCGGCAACAGCCGGGTCATACACCTGCATTTGCCTGTCTCTACCCGAGCGCCCGCTGCGGCTCTTCTCGCGGCTAGGATGCGGAGACGAGGCCTGATCGTTAGATCTAGCCGCGTGCGAGTGAACCACCTGCGAAGCTCCAGCACCCGGGTTGGCCTTCCGGAACTCCTCGTTCTGCCTAGCGGCCTCCAACACCAACTCGTTGAGCCTCTCCTGCTGCCTGAGACGCGCCTCTCCATCCAGGCGCGGAAACTCGGCAGCCACGGCCTCTGCAGCCCTGAGCGTCTTGGCGGGTGTGCTGTACCTTGGCCTTGTGAAGGTGTTCGCGGTGGCGGACTGAGCGGGCACCTCCGCAACCGTTGCCATCTCGACACCCAAGTTACGCCGCGTAGCGCCTACTCTGCTAGGCCTTCTGGCGACTGGCGTGAAGCCGTGAGCCTTGTTGTACTCGAGCTGGTCTAGACTCAGCTCAAGCCTGATCTTGTCCAACTCCGCCTGCTCGGCAAGCAGCTCCTGGCGTTGCCACTCGAGCTGCTCCCTCGCGGCTAGGAGCTCGATGTCGGTGGGAGTGGGCATACCAGGTCGCGTAGCAGACGCGGGGATGACCGTAGACGTGGAAGGCGGCAAGTTGCTCTCCCTCTCGTAGGGCCGGTGAGTCCTGCCACCAGCAGGCGGTTCGTCAACCTCCTCGACGACGGCCGCAGCGCCCGTAGCGGCTGCGCCCGTGTTTGCCGCCAAGCCCGTCACCATCACCTCAGCGTAGCTCGCGGAGCTGCATGCGGGCCTTCCGCGAGCAGCAATCACCGCGGGAGGATCCTCCGCGTCATGCACCAGCTCGGGGTACGCGCTGTTGGCGACGGTGGCGACGTAGACGAGGTGAGAGCCGAAGGAGATCACCGTGCCGCCCTCAGGCATGGCCATGCCGCCGAAACAGCCGGCGTTGTCGGTGACGAAGTCGAAGGAGCCGAATCTGTGGACAAGGCCACAGACCACGCGCTCCGCTGAAGAAGATCCCGTCCGAACAGAAACTCCAACCAGCGCCGCTGGTTGCCCCACGGTGGGCGCCAACTATCGTGGTGGTGTCACGGCAGATGCCATGGGATGGCTAAAGATGTGGGGACGAAGGACGCTGGAGGTGCTCGGGGAGGGATCACGCGACGAGTAGCCGCGTGAGGTACAAAGTAAACACTGCAAACAACGCGATCTACCCAGGTTCAGGGCCCTCGTGAGGAGGTAAAACCCCTACTCCTGCCTTTCTGTATGTATTATGATGTTTCTCCGAGTAGCCACAGTACAAATGATATCGCTACCGAGTAGCCACTCTCCTCTCTCCGGATGGAACTAGGTCAAGGACTTAGGGTTTCTAGGGTTTATGCGTGACCCAGTATGCGATGCCTCACGCAGGAGGCGGCGGGGCACCTTATATACCTGGTGCCCAGCCGGATACGTCCAAACATGGACAAGTGTCGACATAATGTGCACATCGTCCTTCTTCCGGGTTCCCGCTGACAGCTTTGGTTCCTAACCTTGGCTTCATCTGGAAAGTCGTTGGGCAAAACTAGGGGACAGACTGGTATCACTGTACCTAAGCACAGAGTAGGCCCCCCTTATCCTGCCACGGCCTGCTTCCATGCTGTCACTGTCAGGCAGGCCGGTCCCAGATGAACAGTAGTTCGAATGCTGCCAAGTACGGACCCAGGATACGCGGGATCCTGTGTCAGAACGGCTCCTTTGACTTTCTGGCCCGAGTAGGTTCCCGCCAATTGTTCCCGCCAATTGTACTCGGGCCACCTCTTCTACTCGAAGAGACAGAACTTGCTTGACATCTCCTTCTGGTCATCTTGAGGTGAGACCGAGTAGCAGTCTACCGGGTAGCGAGTACCAGGTAGTCGGCTACTCGACCAAACCTCTCTTCCGTAAGACGCCTTTACCACTTGCCTTTACCCTACTCGGGGGTAACCCCCCGACACGGGTTTCTTTCGATCTTTTTGGACTCACTTTGGACATACCACCCTACACCTAGGCTCGTCCACTAGCCTCAATACGACCAAGAAAGGTAACGTTGGGTAAGTGAGACATCCATTTCTTCATATAACCCTTGTGTGTTTTTGAGATGGCTAGTCAAGGAGTGTTCACAAATCCGAGCTCGGAAGATGAAGGCAACCCGTTCTTCAACGACAACCACCGCGGCTACTTCATCATCAACAACTACCTCTCCAACGACAACGCCCACAGCTTTGTCAACCGCCACAAGCATTTTCATGTTTGCCAACTTGATCGTGACGGATTGGAGCGCTTGGATCATCGACTACAAGCTCATCATACTAGATTCAATGATCGCATGGCGTGTATCGACATCAACTTGGCCAAACTTGCCAACCGCCATGGATCATCGTCATCCTCCAAGTCGAGACGTTCAAGACACCAACCCCAAGCTCATCACCAAGATCATCGCCATGATCATCACCTCGACATGGAAGAGGTTGGTAAACCTGGCTCTGATACCACATAACCACCTCCACCTCTGCCAAGCTCAACTCATGACTATGGTCTACATGACTTCATGGATGGTGATCGCCCACATCCAAGGCTTCCAAGGAAAAATGCGCGTAACCACCACAATAACCGCCAAGAGCAAGAACTTCTTCAAGCTCACCCTCTACAACCGGATCTTCACCAACATTATCACCCACCTCCGCCAAGCTCCACTCATGACTATGGTCTACATGACATCATGGATGGTGCTCGCCCACATCCAAGGCTTCCAAGGCAAAATGCGCGTCACCACCACAATGACCACCAAGACCAGGACCCTTATCAAGAAGGTGACCATGACAATGATGCTAGTGGATTCTGCGAAGCATGCCTCCAACAACTTCATCATAATTACCACCAACTCCATCCTCTCCATCATGACCGCCAACGCCAAGCCAATGAGGATGACCCACATGACCTTCCACCTCCTCTCTTTGATGAAGACCCAAATGAGAGACCTCCTCAACAACAAGCAAGTGACGATGTTCCGCATGGCATGTCATTCCCTATCTTTGATGAAGACCCCAATGAATACCCCCATTGACAACAACCACGTGAGGATGCTCCACATGATATTTCACTTCCTCTCTTTGATGAAGACACAAATGAGCGCCCCCATCGACAACAACCAAGTGGGGATTCTCGACATGATATTTCACTCCATATCTTTGATGAAGACCCCAATGAGCGCCTCCATCAGAAACAACCAAGTAGGGATGCTCCACATGATATGTCACTCCCTATATTTGATGAAGACCCGCATGAGAGACACCATTAACAACAAGCAAGTGAGGATGCTCCACATGGCCTTTCACTTCCTATCTTTGATGAGAACCATGAGCGACCCCATCAACAACAAGCAAAGGAAGATGCTCCCAATAATCTTTCACCTGCCATATTGGATGAAGAACCACATGAGCGACCCCATCAACAACATGAAGACAACACTTTGAGCGCCCTTTGCCTAAATGTTCGAAGGTTCAAGGGCCATGAGCGCCATCATCCTCACGAGGAGTGGGAGCCTCCACCTCATCGTCACCAAGAATGTACTTTCACGTCGCGCCCCGCCATCGACAAGGATCAAGGCCAACCTCGCCATGGATATCATGATCCTCCTCTTTCATCAAGGCAAGAGGCGAGAGGCACTTCACCACCAACAACGCTCCACAACCTCCATGTGCGACATCCCTTTAGGAAGGACTATGTACTTCATGATCAAGCACATGAGCAAGGCCTACCTCACCATGGATGTCATGATCCTACTCCTTCATCAAGGCATGAGGCGAGATTCCCCTCACCACCAACAACAATCTACAACCTTCATGTGCGACATCCTATGAGGAAGGACTATGAACTTCATGATCAAAAGCATGAGCATCCTTAATCACAACAAGCGCAACAACAACATCAAGGGTGCGAAGTTACTCCTCCAACGCCACAAGGTCGTCATCACCATGAGCATGAGGAGGCAACTCCACCAATCTATGAGGAAGATCCACAAATCTATGATGAAGACTTTGATGCATGTGACCTTGTGAAAGATGCATCCCTTTCCAACCTCTCCAAGGCCTTCTTCTCCGTCTCCAATGACACAAGTAACACCACCGACCAACACCAAGAGCACTTCGAGAGATCCCAATGCTACCAACAAAACTCCGCAACCGTTCAAGAAACAAGCGTCTCCTACCACCACCTCTAATGCTCCTAAAGTCAAATCAAGCACAATTACTTGCTTAAAATTTGGTGGAAGTGGACACAAGTCTTTCGAGTGTTCCAACAAGATGATCATGATTGTCAACCAACATGGTGAACGCGCCTCCATGAGTGAAGGCGAATACTATACTTTGCACCAAGTTGCTCTTAATTCCTTGGACGGACAAAGTGATAAAGAAGAGAGTGTCTATTGCAATGAGGACAAGAATCCATCGCTAGTGGTGACACGAGTTCTTACCACCTCTCCTCAATATGAACATGACTAATTATGCAACCTATTTCAAACTAGAGCCGGCATCAATGGCAAAAAAAAGGTTATCATCGATGGAGGTAGCAAAAAACTTTGTGAAAAACTCCACTTCACTTACAGGCAACTCATTCCAACCTCCACAAGGCCATGTCCTCGTCACGATTCTCACCAAGAACATCATCTTCACCATCATGAACCACTTGAGGATGCTATAAGGCATGGTCTACACTACGACATCACGGAGATGATCGAGTCTTCTTCGACACAAGCCATGACACTACCAACTCCTTCAAGCAAGCCCAAAATTCCACCATTTGAGGTCAACCTAAGAGACGACATAATCGAGCCTTCTTCGACACAAGCCATGACACTACCGCCTCCTCCAAGCAATGCAACAACTTCGACAAACCCGCACACCTCAAGTGCCAAGAATTTGGAGCCTTCTAGTGTTTCCTCGCAAGCGTCTAGTGAGATGAGTGGTGAGAGAAAGATCCATCATTCCATGAGTGAGAGCCACAAGCCTATAATGAGTGGGAAAAGCATGAGTGTTCCTCGAGGCATTGCCTTGATTGCCACCAAAAGTGAGATGAGAGTTGAGAACAAAATCCCATTTGTGCTTATGCACACTAACGGCTTAGCAACTCTCTCTCCATCTTTGTTGTCTCTTTTGCAGAAATTTGGTGACCCTCTCAAGCATGCTATCCCTCATGGATTATTCACCATACATGTCTCTCCACACCGCATGAACATCAATACCGACTTGAAGATTTGGAAGGAGTACATTTCGCTCGTCAAGATCTACATGGACTTTGACAAGCGCATCCACGACAATGCATTCTCTGCCCACATCCCACAAGTCAAGATCTACATGGAGCTTGCCAAGCGCATCACCAACACCGCGTTCTCCATCTACATCCCAGTCAATATGCACGTGGAGTTCGACAAGCGCATCAACTACAACACATTATCCGTCTACATCCCACACGTCAAGATGTGCATGGAGTTCGACAAGCGCATCAACGACAACGCATTCTCTGTCTACATCCCACACGTCAAGATGTACTTGGAGTTCGACAAGCGCATCAACGACAACGACCCCCACGACTACATACCAACCGTCAAGATGTACATGGACTTCGACAGGCAAATCAACGATAATGCAAGCAATGGAGTGGCGTGCTACCAATACGTCAAGTTCATCTACACTCAACCGTTTCCGCAAGCAATGGAGCAACCACCTCTTGAGATCCTCGACGATTACTACACCGCCATTCGCGATACTCATCTACCAACCAAAGAGGACCATTTCAAGATCGTCAACGCCTTTCCACTATCCCCACTACGAGCATACCTTTGTATGCCCTTCGATAAGCGGCTCAACTTCAACGACATCTTCGTCGTCAACATTCCTTCTCCCTCTCATGGTTACACACGCGGAAGGATGGATCAAGAGTCGAGGACGACTCTTTTCCAAGGGGGGATATGATGCAGCACACCCTATTCCACCAAGCCCGACATCAATACTAGACAAGGTGAACTCACCCCTATCTAAATATGTCTTCGGTGTCTTCGTGAATGGTGCGCTACCTTATGGATTACATGTATACGTGCCTAGGTTTGATCCCACCATGGAGCCCAAGACGATGCCCAAGATGCTCAAGATCATGTCCAAGACGGAGGCCAAGAAGCTATGGAAGAAGTCGGAGAAGATTGCATCGAAGAAGGAGAAGAGATGGATAAGGGAGGAGGAAACTGGGAGGCATGCCTCAAACCCCGGCCAGGCCGGCTCCCCTTCCCTCCCAAGCCGGATCCCAAGAAGAAGGAGCCGGCCTCCACCCCGGCCCCGGGCCGGCCCTCCTATGCGCCAGGCCGGCTACCCACCCGAAGGAGCCGGCCTCCACCCCAGCCTCTGGCTCGCTCCCCCGCGCCCCTAGGCCGGCTCCCGATCTGCTGCGCCCACCCCGGCCAGGCCGGCCCTTGAGGCCGGCTGCCCCGAAGACACACAAATGAAGGGTTTTTGTCCCCTTTTCCACCTCCACCTAC
This sequence comes from Alopecurus myosuroides, assembly GCA_028641055.1. NCBI lineage: Eukaryota > Viridiplantae > Streptophyta > Magnoliopsida > Poales > Poaceae > Alopecurus > Alopecurus myosuroides. The sequence goes on along the minus strand of CM054063.1, from coordinate 111,667,758 downwards.
CCCCCTTGGCTATAAAAGGACTTCCCCGGGCTAGATCTAGGGTTAGAGATGAATTTAGACTTGTGAGCTTTGGTCTTGTACCCCTCTTGTGAGTCTACTCCTATGGTTGTACCTAGGACCATATCAAGGCTACTCCTATGATATGTATCTAGGATCGTATCAAGATTCATCAGGTTACCTGTCCTTTCCCCTTGGGATTCAGTTAGGGACTTCCCAATCTTCCTCAACTAACCCTTGAGGTTCTATTGGCATGGTGGACCGGCCACGAGTGTGAAGCGGTTTCCGAAAGGTGAGTTCGGTTGGATCGATCGTCCCATAGGCGGCCTTTGTGGCTTAGTTGACGGGAGATTTGGGTCTTTCAGTTCCCGCTAGTTATCTCCCTTTTGTTTGCCCATGTTTCCCCTTGATTCCGCTCTCGTGTTCATCGTTCGTTCTTCGTGTTCTTGGTCAATTCATGAAGATCGGGCCACCCAAGAGGTTAACCCCTCCATCACCTTCCATCACCGAAGCTGCACCCTGCATCATCTGCCCAGCGACATGTGAGCGAACGTCGGTGGCCCATCTGAGTTGCCAAACCCAGCAACCACGGAACGACCTTGAGTCGCCCCTCTCCTTTGTCCACCTACCGCAGGTGCAATCGGCTGCATCCTCGGAGGCCCGCCCGGACGCAATGGCGCAGCTATGAAAGAAGGCGGCATGACCACGTCGGTGAAAGATCGTCGGTCAGTAGTCCTCCCGACCCACTTGCAGCAGCAATCATGGATGGCGTTCCCAATCGTTGCGACGACGAGAGCACAAGCAGAGGTTGCTGCGACGACAATCGAGGTGTGGTCGGGGACGAAGGCGATGTCGAAGGCGGAGGCGTGATCGAAGGCAACGACGACAACGATATAGATGGGACGGTTGAAGGGGAATGCTGATTCATGCTAGGGAAAGAAGTCATCGGCTTCCACACTCCTTCGAATTGAAGGCCCAGATTCTCCCAAAGAGATCGACGACCAATATGCTCATGCACCTCGGGCCTACCCTTCAGCGAGATAGGATTTTGAATCCCACTATCTGCTTCTCCGCGCGGCAATTCTGGCTCCCCGTCAGCAGAAATCGCTCTGGCCACTTTCTTAAATGACTCCACGAAGAAATCCCCCAGGCATGGTGGTGGCGTGATCCGTGGCCGAGGAATAGGACATGCCACCCCATCCGCACCTTGGGCACTTGGAGGACCTTACCGTGAGTGGTCGCCATCTTCTCCATGTCTGATCCACTCCGCACTGGTGACGCCTCCGAGCAAGGCTCCTCCGACGATCTTCGATCCGACGACCCGCAACCAGACGACACTCACCTTGTGGCGAAGCAGATCTGGACGACGACGCATCGTTCTCCCAAAATCTTGATGCTGGCGTCAGGAAACCTATGTCTTCCCGAAACTCCTAGGCCAACACCTCATCCGATTTTGCCGGCCGGCGGATGTTGTCGCAGGAAACGACACGGTCCTCAATCAGAACCTCTGATGCACCCACCGCCACCCTCTCTGCCTCAGCATCAAGATCCCCGTCCCCTTCCTCTGCCATCATCCAGCACCATGTATCTCGATCCGCTACCAGTGCTAGCAGAGAGCGCCGGTGAATAACCCAACGGACAGGAGAGTTGGCCCGGCGCGAGAGTGAGCCGACGGCGGCATCCGACCATTAACATCGGCGATGGCGGCGTGAGTCTCTCCCCCTTTCGGCTTTCCCTAAGTTAAAGAATATGAGATTGAGAGATGCCGAATCTGGAAGTACATCACTACCACGTACTGTAAAAAAAAGATAGTAGTAACTGAGAGAGTTCACGTGTATCTATCTGTCGTCGTAGAGGAGGAATTCCGTCTTTGCCCACGATGGGAGGGCACATGGCAAGCATGTGAAAATTAGCCGATTGTGAGGTGCGATCCGTTCATCCGCTGGGCGACATTTTGCAAAATCCGAAAAGAAAAAGGTAAATACTACACATCAGGGTCTGATGCAGAGAAAAACGTTAAACCAATCCCACGCCGTCCATTTAACCCCCATCGAAAAACCCTATTTACCCTATACTGGCACTTCCCACGGGAAAAAAAGGTTTGGCCCGTTAACCACACAAACTTAATTAAATCCTATAGTTTCCCGTAGATAAGGTCTCCACCAAATAGATCTGATGCTTAGTACCTCTCATCTCCGCACGCCGCACATTACAATCCATGTCGTGACGTCCACCTCCACTGAGAACGACTCGGACGCCAGCAGGTATGTCGTTCCAACTTGGGGAATCATGGCAGGGTATCCGGCTTTCTGTTTCTTCGCTTAGTGTTCTGCTCCGACGAGTCTCCGTCCCCATCTCCAAGCTCCTCAAAAAAAAAACGTGGCCAACGGGGGAATGATCCCTCCCTTGGTTTTACGTTGTTAGGTAGATGAGACTCCCGGTTTATTCGAGCGCACGCAGCCAAAGCTGGGACTCGAACCCGGGCGGCTTGGCGCGCACTCGCAGCCTCTAGCCACTGAGCTAGCACTCAGTTCTCCCATCTCCAAGCTCCTCGCAGGCGGAAATCCCCACAACCAGGTTCTTAGTGTGACGTGGATACTGCAGCTCGCATCATACGCGAGCATATCTTGGATCGGGTTGCAACAGGTGCAGCACACTCTTCCAACCTTCTGCTAATATCCTTAATTTGTCGTGGATTTCAGTTTATATGGGATCTTGAATTACAAACCTCCAGACTTAGCACTTGATCCTTTAACACTGCATAGGTAGTAAATATTAGATTATGAAGCTGCTACTGCTAGTAGTATATTTTGAGAAACTCCATGACTACATCTTTACTTGCCAACAAGCTAATTTAGTTTATGAATTTATATGCCTCTACTAGGTATCGCATCTGTTGTAATAGCATTTTGATAGAGAGATTTCATGCTTCACATATATCAATATGTGACGCTAATGACTATACGACCATGCTTCTTAAGTTTGAATTGGTGCTTCTACTATATCAAACACATGCTTTACATTCTAGAAATGAAACAATGCATGCTTCCTAAGAATATCGTGCTTCATATCTATGCATATCATGATTCATATCTATGTCTACATCCTTCTTAATCTCTTATTATATATTATCCATGCTTATTTTGACTCCGGTGCATGCCTCTACTGTATAGAAGTTTTGCTTCGTGCGGTCAATATCATGATTCTTTGTTTCTCACATATGTTTATACTATACCAGAAATATATGTCATGGTCGTTCGCCGCATATGATGGACGCAGAACAAGGAACGGCGCAGTTGCCAGCGACAAGGAGCTAGACCAATACATGTTGTCGTCGGCGTGCTAACAATCTTGGGCATGGTGAATTGTTTGGCAAGTGACCACCAAGAGACACACATGGTGTATCCTTACTGGTCGAGGGCGGGGCAGTGGTGACTCAAACTGCACCAATCTTGCGTGTTGTTGCTTGGTTGTTCAATTGCCACGAGCACGACGTCTAGCTTCTACGTCAACATAGCTGATGCGAACAATTGTAATACTCTATGATTAAGCGAATAAAATGAACAATAGAAAACCCATGTCGTTACCAATTTGATCATGGAATTGGGTTCTCGATTGGATAGAGCAAAACTTTAGTTGTTCCAAAACACTAGTTGGCATGTACGTGCAACGCACGTGTGAATTGCCCTTTTTTGTTGAACAGCGTGCATAACATCAGAGAGAGTAAGAGAACTGGTGTTCCGGTAGTAGTGATAGATGTGGAAAGTGTTTTTGACCCCCGATCACCACTACTCCTTTCAATTTAAGAAAATTGAAAAAAAAATATACGTTTCAAAAAATTCTGAAAATAAATCTGGTTGTAGTCAATGCTATATCCAACAAAGGTGCAAAATTTGAATTTGAAATATAGATAACACGGTCTACACAAAAATGACAAAATATTAAAATTTATAGATTTGAAAATAGGCATTATCGAGATCAACACTTTTGTCATTTTTGTGTAATTCGGAATACAAAGTATTTGAAGTTGATTTTTTTTTCAAGTTTGTAGTATACACCACTGGCTACTTACGGATTTTTTCAGAATTTTTTGAAACTTATAAATACATTTTTCGATTTTCTTTTTTGAAATGGCAGGAGCACTGGTACCTAGGTGCACCAAATCTTCACTCTGATAAATGCAGCTATTCATCTATAAGATTTGTTCTTTTTCCTGATTTTTTCTGCTATATCTATAAGGATGTTCATCTGTAAGACACTGAGCTGCGGCCATACTGGTGGATTTTTTTTTTGCACGACATACTGGCTGAAAATGACCATATGTGAAATCGCTCCGAAACATATACCTCTTGACATAACAAAGTATATAGGAAAACCGTGAATTATAGGAGATTTTTAGTAATGTTACCACCGGTGCACGGCACTTGTGATCACCTCACCACACTGCAGACATACGTAGCATAGCAGAATACGACATCGATGCTTTGCCGCCTTGCATCTGCCTATGACGCGCCTCGTACAGATCCCGAAGTCCTGAACCCCCGAAAACGCGGAGGTGATGCTCTAGCGGTGACGCACGTGTCCTTTGGCCCGTGCGCAAGGAGCCAGCGTACGCGTTGACACCGAAGGCAAAGACAGTCCCGACCATGGCGGTAGACATGTCTCAGACCTGCAGCCACACACACAAATCGGAACCGAAGGACACAACGGAGAAGCAACCGGCGATGGACACGTAGACGTAGTATTGGTGATCACCACAGCATGCCGCAGGCATAGGTAGCATAGCAGAATACGAACTCCATGTTTTGCCGCTTTCAACCGCCTATGACGCGCCATGTACAGATCCTGAAGCCCTAAATCAGCGCCCGGTATGAGGAGGCGTCCGAACACGAGGCCGGAGGTCATGCTTGAGCGGTGACGCGCCTGTCCTTTGACCGATGTGCAAGGAGCGAGCGTACGCATCGGCACCAAAGGCAAAGACATTCACGCCACACACACAAATCGGTACCGAAGAACACGATGGAGAAGCAACCTGCGGCGGACACGTTGACCTCTGAGGTGTGCGTATGCATCGGCACTAATGGACACAATGAAGATGGTTAAGGTCATGCGTTGCAATATTTTAGGAAAAACAATGGTGAAATAAAGGCCACGTTTAAGAAGCTGTGCCTAATCAATTTTCATTGCCCACGTTTCTGAACAACGGACGGATCCGGAGTTTTTTTATTCAATAGTAGTGGCTAATCAATTTTTATTGCCCACGTCTCTCAATAAGGCCCGATCAGATCTTTTGCAATAGTAGCTCCCTTGAATCAGGAATTATGTGGTAGGTACGTTCGGTGCTCGACATTGAAACAATCTTGATCGTTCATCTAAGTCAATCGAACGCGCGGGATCGATTGTATCTACGAAGTTTGCTCTTTTATAAGTAGTTTAGATTATCCAATTTTTTTGAAGCAACTCTCAATTTCGGTGATGATGTTCATCTTGATCTCGAAAAAAAAATCTTATTTGGATTGAATCAAATTTGTAGTGTATGGAAGCAATATTGTGATGCTTTCGAAACAACATCGCCGCATAAGACACATATTTGTGTTAAGATGAAACAACCTTCACTCACCTTGAAGCAAGTACCTTAGAAGCGAAATGTGCTTTAGAACAAAGCAAAGTACAAGATCATTTCTATAATTATAAATATTTCTATAGTTTTTTGACCGGGAATCAAAAATCATTTGTTTGAAGCAAATTTTGGTTGTATAGAAAGAAAAGTTAGCTAACTTTGGAAATATGTTAAAATGGAGCTAGAAAGCATGTAAAATTTTGTTGTGTTTGAACTTTGAAGCAAAATTCAGTTTGGTAGGATGCAAAGTATAATAACCATGAAAACAAAGCGTGCTGCATAATGTAACTGAGCTGAAGTATTAGTTACTTTCCTTAAAATTAAGAATTAGTTTTCTATAAATCAGTAATTAGTTTCTAAAGATCAGCAATTAGGAGTGTTTAGAGAAGGAAGTCAAACCCACGTAAGACTAGTCACACTGGAAGTATTATAGCTAGTATCATGCATACCATGTTGGCAAAAAGTTGACGTGGCACTGCGATTAATGATGAGAGAGACGTAACATAACGTATTCCAGTATAGAATGAGTCTATAAATCTAATAAATGTTATATGCATGATACTACATATATGTTAGAGCATCTCCAGTCGCGCCCCCCAATGGCCACCCCAACATCCTTCTTGTCCGTACGGCCCCGAGTGCGCCCACTCGCGCGCCCCATTGGGCCTTCCCGTACGGACGCTCCCTTGTTCCCGTCCGGCAAACCCAGCCCAACCCCGCTGATGAGGACATCCCTAGCTCTTCACCTATTGTTACACATGATGATGTTGTTGTCCAAGATAATGGAGTGAGACTTGGTCCCATGACAAGATCAAGGACAAAGCTATTAGAACAACAGGTGAATTCACTTCTACTTGAGTATGATATTTATAATTGTGAGAGCTTTATACTACCTAAATCTACGCATCTATGTATGATCAGGTTTATTGCTAACACAAACATGCTTGGAGGAGAACATCAAGAGGAGCTGGAAAAGAAGGAAGAGAAGCTGGAAAACAAGATCATACTTGGGGAAAACAACATGTACAAGTTGAAAACAAGAGAGGAGCTGCTGGAAAACAAGTCTACACTTGTGGAAAACAACATGTACAAGGTGGAAAACAAGACCGAATAGTTGGAAAACAACATGTGCTTGAGGGAGGAGAGGGAGGCAGCACATGGAGGGTGTTTTGGTGCATAACACAATGTTATTGAGCCATAGTCATGTGGGCCTACGCGTCGAAAGTGGCTGAACCCATATGTGGGTCGGTTTGTATCCATAGGGTTAGGTTGAGTCCAAACATTGAGTCCTATTAGGGTTGGACATGGGTGCTTGCGCAACCCCTTGTGGCCGCACCCATACCCCCTCTTAAATACCTAGGATCCGAGCTAAAGAGGTTTAGACTACGTTAAACATAAACCCTAGAACCTCTGGATAGAACTGCTTGTAAGCACTCATCTGGAAGTATTGTTATCATTGCAAAATTGCGTGTTACCTGCTGTTCCATTGGGAATAAGACGGTATAGGACCACCTCGTAGTCGGTGGCTAGGTTGTGCAAGCGTGTGGAGTTGAGAATATCCATTGGGTTGCAAACTGTTGCATTGGCATCAGGGATCAGCCGGAGAGTTTTTAGTGAGACACGAGTTATCAATCAAGTTACCAGTGAGAGTTCATTGAGAAGATTGGGCCACCCCTTATCATCTTGGTATCAGATTTACAGGTTGCCTCGGTGAGCTGTTTATCATTCCCTTAGATTCGAGTTTTATTTCCTGTATAGAAAATTGCCCCACAAAAATAGTTTAGATCATTGCCATAGCCATAGTTAATCCCTAGTTTCAATTTCTAGTTGTTGTTTTTGTTTTTGATTTCCGTCCCTTTTCTGTTTTTGAGTCTTTAGTTTTCGGCTAGTGTTAGGGTTCTTAGTTGTTGTTCCGAGTCTATACCAAAAAATCGCATCAAAAAATAGTTGCGGGTTCCTTTGATCATACTAGTCTAGCCCTACTCGGATTGCTATTCGGGAGCTACTAGTTTTGATCCGTGCGAATTGATGTGTGCGGTTCGTATTTCTGTTCGGTTCCAATCCGATCCTAGCACGACTCGGAATTGCGTGAGGTTGCTGCTACATTCCTCTTCTATTTCCACTTGGAATCCGATCGCTGCCATGAGCAAACCGCAGCACAAAAGGCAGAGATTTGCTGCCGTGGCTCTCCTACTTCAAACGCGCGCACACACACCCGCGGCACAGACGGCAGAGTTTCACTACCGCGACCATACGCGTTGTCGTGTGCTTTGTTTCTGCCGCGCACACACACTTGCTGTCGCGACGACAGCGTTTTGCGCTTGTTTCGCTGCCGCCACGGCAGGGTTTTGAGCGTTTTCCTGCCGCGAATTTGTAGCTGCTGTTAGGTTAGTTTTAGTCCGTTCTCTTTTGTTTTCCTTTGTATTTTCTTAGGACTTCCATATCTGAGCTCTGTGAACCTAGACACGGCCTTTCTACAGCATTATTAATAGGAACATACCCACAGGTATAGCTATTTTTGTGCTCTGAAAGTCTGCTCTTATTTTCATACACCATTGTGATCACTTGCTGTTTTGGTTCGTACTGCTCCTAGTTGTTCTTAAGGCCATTGGAAAAATACAACAGAAAAAGAAAAGGAGTAAAAGTAAAAAAAGAAGAGAAAACAGAAAACTGAAAAGAGGTTGAATTGTTATCATTGCTTACTAGTGGAGCTTGCTTTATACCACATTGTGACACTTGGTTTCTTTCCTTGAGAAATCTTGTGCCTGTCTACTGTGAGCTTTTAGCTAGTGAATTTCTAGTGCATTGCAAAAACTCATCCATATATTTGCTTTGCCACATTTGTCTCCATTTGGTGTGTTTTTCCTCGGGTTATTTTATATCATCACAAAACAGCAAATATGACTTGTTACTTTGGTGATTGTTAGGTATCCATACCAAGCCCCACTAAATAACCTTGTTTGCCTTGTGAGAGTTAAAACCCCGGGTATTCTCTTCTTCACATCAAAGCATTCTAGTTGCCCCTACTTGTTGGTAAGTCTTTATATTCACTTTGGAACGGTAAGGTACATCTTTTCTTGCTGTTTTGAGTGAGTTGTGAGAGAACACCACATATAGATACTTGCCTTTTGTTTTCACTAACCTACTAATAGATCCTTCTAGTGATGAACTTGTGCAGCAAAAGAAGGACCATGGATAAGGTGTGAATTGGAGGGAGTATGAGGCATTGAGGGATGTGTTGACAAATCAAATGGAAACAAATCATAAGGACTTGAGGGCATTTGTGACTGATGCTTGTGATCCTCTTTATGTGGAGAGCTATGGGTACTAAAGCAGGTGATGTATCTAAATTAGCCACGGTCAACCAAGCACAAGTCACCACTATCCAAGACTCCATTGCTACATTGACTACTCAACTTGCTGATTTCAAGAATTTTATTGATCAAAGGCTTCCTCCTCTTGATGATGATAATGATAGTGTGCATAGTGATGCCAATAATGGTTTTCAGGCTAATGAGGGAGTGGAAAACAATGTAGGCTGAGGAGCAAGAGGAGAGAGGGGCCGAGGAGGATTTCAAGGCCGAGCGAATGTGCACATGGGTGCAAGGCGTGTTCCTCATGTTGCACCTCCTGAAAACAATAGATGATGATGCTTTGGGCAACCCAAATTTTCTATACCACCATTCAGTTTTGACACCATGGATGTTGAGGAGTATTTGCTATGGGAGCTCAAGATTGAAAAATTATGGCGTTTGCATGAGTACACTGAGGACAGAAAAATAAAAATGGCTTCTTCTAAGTTTGATGGATATGCTCTTCGTTGGTGGGATAACACTGTGAGAACAAGGCATGAAATTAGTGAATTACCCATTATCACTTGGGCTACTATGAAGAGAGTTATGAGGGACATATTTGTGCCTCCAAATTATATTCGTTCTCAATATGATTGCAACAATTGAGGCAAGGTATTATGACTGTTGATGCTTATTTTCAAGAGATGGAATTGATCATGCAAAGGGCACGTGTGAGAGAGCAATTGGAACAAACAATGCAACGTTTTCTTTCGGGTTTGAATTACAAGATTAAGGGCATTGTTAGGCATCATCAATACCATGATATGCATGAGTTGCTACACCATGCTAGAGAGGCCGAATCACATATCAATGAGGAGGCCAAAATTACAGCACATGCAAGGAGTAGATTTCCATTGAGAACACCTTCTATTGCTAGTGTACCACCACCACAACCTTCAATTCATGGTAGTACATCATCCTAGGCCGAGCCTAGTGCATCCAATGCAAGGAGAACATCACAACCAGCAGCTAGTACCGCGGGTTCAAGTGCATCTACAGCTAGAAACAGAGATATGCCATGCCATACATGTGGAGGTAAAGGTCATTTTAAGAGAGATTGACCTAATACAAAAGTTATGAATATGAATGACAACAATGAGTATGAGACTGGAGATGATGCTGATCCTAATGATGATGGTGATTATAGTGATACTCCATTGGATGCTTATGCCACTTCTATGCCATCTATTGTGTGCACACAGAAATCTTTGAGTGTGATTCCAAGTCACGAAACTCAACGCTGCAACTTATTTCAAACTAAAGGTATTATTGGTCCTAATATGGGTTGCAAGGTTATTATTGATGGAGGGAGTTGCAGGAATTTAGCTAGCAAAGATCTATGTGCAAAGCTAAATATGAAATATTTGCCACACCCTAGTCCTTATTATATTCAGTCGTTGAGTAGTACTGGAGAGATGAAAGTGAGCCATATGGTGCGTGTGGAATTTCATATCGGATCTTATAAGGATACTATTGAGTTTTATGTGGTTCCTATGACTGTTTGCCACTTATTGTTGGGAAGACCATGGCAATTTGACAGGAGTATGAAGCATGAAGGGAGAGCGAATACATATGAGTTGAATTACCATGGGAGGACTATTATCTTGAGGCGTATGACACCACATCAAATTGTAAATGAGTCTCGTTCCAAAATTGAAGTGAATGTTTAAAAAGAGAGTGAGAGGGATGAGGGAAAACAAAATACACAAGTTGTGGGTAGTAGTAGTCAAAACAATTCGAGTGGTAAAAATAAAAAGAGAGAGAGCCTATTATGCATGTTAGCCACTAAGGAGGATTTGAGGGAGTTTAGAGAGGATCCTACACTAGTCCCTATTGTGCTTATTCAGAAGAGAGAGGTCTTGGTTTCTAATGACATGACCCCTATTTCTCTTGGTGTTTCTCATGTTTTGCGGGAGTTTGATGATGTGTTTCCAGAAGAAATTCCCTCGGGGCTGCCACCATTGATAGGGATAGAACAGCAAATTGATTTAATTCCTGTATCATCTTTGCCAAAACGAGCTCCTTATAGAACCAACCCTCAAGAAACAAAGGAGATACAGAAACAAGTGTAAGAGCTACTAGACAAAGGGTATATTCGAACCAGTCTTTCTCCTTGTGTTGTTCCTGTTATTTTAGTTCCTAAGAAAGATGGTACTTGGCGCATGTGTGTAGATTGTAGAGAAATTAACAACATCACTATTCGTTATCGTCATCCTATACCTCGTTTGGAAGACATGTTAGATGAATTAAGTGGTGCTGCTGTGTTCTCTAAAATCGATTTGCGTAGTGGGTATCATCAAATTAGGATGAAAGAGGGAGATGAATGGAAAACTGCATTTAAAACAAAATTTGGTTTATATGAATGGTTAGTGATGCCTTTTGGTTTAGCTAATGCACCTAGTACTTTCACGAGATTAATGAACCATGTTTTGAGAGAGTTTATTGGCAGATTTGTGGTAGTTTATTTTGATGACATTCTCATATATAGCCACAATGAACATGACCATATTGATCATATTAGACAAGTCTTGCATGTGCTAAGAGAAAATAAATTGTATGGTAATCTTGAGAAGTGCAGTTTTTACAAAGACAAGGTCATATTTCTAGGATATGTAGTCTCTAAAAATGGAATTGAGGTTGATACATCTAAATTGAAGCAATACTAAAATGGCCTACCCCTACTAATGTGAGTCAAGTAAGAAGTTTCAATGGGCTTGCTGGGTTTTATAGAATATTTGTTAAGGACTTTAGTACCATTGCAGCACCATTGAATGATTTAACAAAAAAAGGGAGAAGATTTCGAGTGGGGAGTAGCCCAAGATATTGCTTTTGATACACTAAAAAATAAATTGATTTCGGCACCATTGTTAATGCTTACAAATTTTAATAAGAAATTTGAGATTGAATGTGATGCTAGTGGCATAGATATTGGAGGTGTTTTAATGCAAGAGAAGAAACATATTGCTTACTTTTCTGAAAAATTACATGGTTCTCAATGGAATTATTCAGTCTATGATAAGGAATTATATGCCCTTGTGAGAGTGTTAGAAGTGTGGAAACACTATTTGTGGCCTAAAGAATTCATTTACATTCTGATCATCAAGCTTTAAAATTCTTAAAGAGCCAATCTAATTTGAATAAAAGACATGCTAAATGGGTTGAATTTATAGAATCTTTTACATACATCATTAAACATAAAAAGGTATTAGATAATGTGGTTGCCGATGCTTTGTCAAGGAAAAATATGTTACTCACCAAATTGGAAGTGCAAGTTTCGGGTTTGGAGGGTATTAAGGAGTTATATGCTGAGGATAGTGAATTTAAAATGTCTTTTGCTAAATGTACTAATGTTAAGGCATGGGACAAATATAACATCCATGATGGGTTCTTATTTCAAGCTAACAAATTGTGTATCCCCGAGTGTTCTTTGCGTTTGTTCTTATTGCAGGAATCCCATAGTGGAGGATTAATGGGACACTTTGGACGTGAGAAAACATTGCTTATGTTAGCAGATAATTTTTATTGGACACACATGAGGCGTGATGTGTATAGGTTTGTGCAACGTTGCATCACTAGCAACAAGGCTAAATCAAAATTGAAGACTCATGGTTTGTATACTCCTCTTCCTGCACCTAGTACACCTTGGAAAGATATTAGTATGGATTTTGTGTTAGGATTGCCAAGGACTAAAAGAGGACATGATTCTATATTTGTGGTAGTGGATAGGTTTTCAAAGATGTCACACTTTATTGCATGCCACAAGAGCGACGATGCGTCGCATATTGCTAATCTGTTTTTCATGGACATAGTGAGATTGCATGGAGTACCCAAGACTATTGTTTCTGATTGTAATGTGAAGTTTATGAGCTATTTCTGGAACACACTATGGGGGAAGCTGGGGGACAAAGTTGTTGTTTTCTACTACTTTTCACCCCCAAACCGATGGACAAACGGAGGTGGTGAATCGCACATTATCTATATTGTTGCGAGCCATGATCAAGAAAAATCTGCGGGAGTGGGAAGAGTGCTTGCCTCATGTTGAGTTTGCTTATAATAGGGTGGTGCACTCCACTACTCAGTTCTGCCCGTTTGAGGTGGTGTATGGTTTCAAACTAGTAACACCACTTGATTTGCTGCCACTTCCTATACAAGAGAGAGTCAACATGGAGGCATCAAAGAGAGCTGATTTTGTGAGGAAAATACATGAGAAAACAAAAGAAGGTATAGAGAAGAGAGGAAAACATGTGGCTGAAAGAATGAACAAGAAGAGGAAGGAGGTGATATTTCGGCCAGGAGACATGGTGTGGGTTCATTTTTGCAAGGATAGGTTTCCCATGTTGCGCAAGTCCAAGTTGATGCTTAGATGTGCTGATCCATATAGAGTGATTTCGAGGATCAATGATAATGCATACAAGATAGACCGTCCAGCTTATAAGTTTGGCGTGAGCAATTCTTTTAATGTGGCTGATTTGATACCATACTATGGAGATGACCTTGATGCGTCGAGGTCGACGCCTTTTCAAGGGGGAGAGGATGATGAGGACATCCCTAGCTCTTCACCTATTGTTACACATGATGATGTTGATGTCCAAGATAATGGAGTGAGACTTGGTCCCATGACAAGATCAAGGACAAAACTATTAAAACAACAGGTGAATTCACTCCTACTTGAGTATGATATTTATAATTGTGAGAACTTTATACTACCTAAATCTATACATCTATGTATGATCAGGTTTGTTGATAACACAAACATACTTGGAGGAGAACATCAAGAGGAGCTGGAAAACAAGGATGAGAAGCTGGAAAACAAGATCATACTTGGGGAAAACAACATGGACAAGTTGAAAACAAGAGAGGAGCTGCTGGAAAACAAGTATACACTTGTGGAAAACAACATGTACAAGGTGGAAAACAAGACCCAAGAGTTGGAAAAACATGTGCTTGAGGGAGGAGAGGGAGGCAGCACATGGAGGGTCACTACAAGAAATATGTTGATACATGACCCTTTTATAATGACCGTGGATGAACTGGTCATAGATTCATGACCATTTTTAATCTGTTGGTCATGACATATTTGGGAGGGACTAAACCCCTATATTCATATGACTTGTTTGGCAAAAAAGGCATGATTTTCAAGATGGTCATAGCACATGATACCTAGTGTATGACTTTTTTTTGCTTAACTAAGACCAATTGAATTGGTCATGCGTTTGTTGGCTATGATGCTTTGTATTACTTGGCAGCCACCTCAGTGGGTGGGACGCACTAACTTGTGGGACCTACTGACACGTGGCAATATTGATTTGTTGATTGGTCTGACAAGTGGGCCATGGTCTCATGTTTTTTTCTCTCCCAGCTGACTGCTATTACATGTGTGGCACATCCCACAGCCCAGAGCCAGCCCACAGCCAGCGCCACGCCCAGCCCAGCGCACATAGCGCACAACCCAGCCCAGCGCCCAACGATTTATAACAAAAATAAGCGCTCGCGGGGACTCGAACCCCGACCACACTGCTTCCATCGCATGTGCATTACCACTGAGGTGTAGACGCCATTCTGTTAACTTATCCACTACCTTTCAGTTAAAGACCGAGTTAAGTTGTCTAAATCCTAGATCGAGGCAACTTGTCTGAATTCTACAACGGGGACACGAGTTCGGAGGCGGGAGAGGCTACCGAAGGCGGGTGAGCCTACCGGCGGCGGAGGCGGGGGAGGCTACTGGCGGCGACCTGCCGGAGCACCTCGGTGCTTACTGGCGGGGGGGAAGGCGGCCGGAAAAGGCAGAGCCAAGGGCAGGAGCTGCCCTGGTTGACCTCGCCAGGACAGGAGCGCCTCGCCCTGCTGCGGCTCGAAGAACGGCAGTGCGCCTCGCCTCTCTCTGTGACCTGCTGGTGTCACCCCTCTTCTCTCTCTGGTTCTGCTCATGCTCGAAGAACAGTAGGATATGCACCCCTCTCCTCTCTCTGGTCCTGTTGATGCTGCTTTGCATCTCTGCTGTAATGTAGTGTAGATGTAAATCTACTGTCTAGCTAGAGCCCCCACCTGCTACTCTGCTGTAATATTAGGAAATTTAAATGTAACCACAAGCATAGATGAAAGTAATCTAGTGTAATTAAGTAATTAGAGATTTATGGCATAGCTAGGTTTTTTTTTCTTGAGTAATTGATGTAAGTGAAATAACTGAATAATAAAAAATGGTATTGATGTGTTAACTGAAGAATAAAGTAACAGATTTTCATGCTTCTATTGCCGCTAGATTTTATTGATGCATTATAATTTGCTAGAATAAAGTAATAGATTTTCATGCTCATGTTACCGTGTTACTTACCGTTAAATTTGCATCATTTTGTGGTCTTTGGCAGATGGACAAAAGTTGGATTAAAAAAGGGGTTAGAAAGCTTTCCACTGAACATATCAAGGGAGTGCAAGATTTCATGCAATTTTTCCGCGCAAGATTTGCCAACGATGCTGCCATTATTTGTCCATGTTGTTGATGCTTGAACCGTAAAGAATAGACCCAAGGAAGAGTGGAAGATCATCTGCTTCTTAATGGGATGGCCGACACATATGATAGGTGGGTCCACCATGGAGAAACTTTTCTTGAAGAACCTCAACATGGTGAAGATGATGAAGAGACACACCATGGTGGTGATGATGACTTTGACTTTATGGAAAATGTTTTGCAAGATGATGATGGTTTGGAGAAAGAGGATGGATATGAAGATGATAGGATTCCTGACCTATTGAGAGATCTGTACAATTATGAACACCATGTTGATGGACAGAAGTCATTATTTGCCTAGTTATTAGAGGAGGCTAAGCGTGTAGCTGTTGTAGGGGGGAATTTTCAAGATTTACCTTCACCGTGAAGTTACTCCACGTAAAGTCTTACTACCGAATTAGCAATGCTGCATTCAACGCAATACTCAATCTTTTGACCTTGCAATTCCCTAATAGCGGTGTCCCAAGAGTTATGATGAAGCCTTAAGCATAATGCGCAAGTTGGGTCTAGGTTATGTTTCAATACATGTCTGCCCAAATAATTGTGTCTTGTTTCGGAAGGATTATGCCCTGTGTGACAACTGCCCCAAATGCAATGTCTCAAGGTGGAAAGATGCCGATGGGAAAAGATCGATACCACAGAAGGTTTTGAGGTACTTTCCTTTGAAAGCAAGGCTGAAGCAGATGTTTCTCTCGGAGAAATCATCAGATGATGTACAATGGCACAAGCTCAAGCAGCAACCTGTGGAAGATGAGTTGAGCCATCCAGCTGACGGAGAAGCATGGACAGATTTTGACGAGAAATATCCAAAGTTTGCAGAAGACCCAAGTAACATAAGACTCGGCCTTGCCACGGATGGCTTTAATCCGTTCGGAAACTAGAGGACGTCATATAGCATGTGGCCAGTTTTTGTGGTGCCCTACAACATGCCCCCATGGGCATGCATGGATCAGTCCAACATTATGCTGGCGTTGCTTATACCGGGTCCAGAGTCTCCAGGAAAGGATTTCGATGTCTTTATGGAGCCTCTCGTAGAAGAATTGCTCGATCTTTGGAATGGTGTACCTAATACGTATGACGCCTTAACTCCTGACAAGAAGTTCACTCTGCGTGCTGCAGTCATATGGTGCATCCATGATTTTCAACACTGCACACTTTGTCGAGGAGGATCACGGCGGGTTATCAGGCATGTGTGCGTTGTGACAAAAACCCTTGCTCAATGAGTATAAGGAACAAGATTTGCTTTGTTGGTCATCGCCGTTTTCTTCCTCGAAACCATCGGTGATGAAGAAGTACAGAGTTTAATGGTAAGACTGAAACCCGCGACCAGCCGGCAGAATTCAGTAAATAAGAGTTGAAGCAGCGACTTGAAAAGGTCAAAGATGTGAGACCGGGAAAGCTTGTAAAGAAAAGAAAGCGTGAGGAAGGTCAATGTTGGGACCGAAGGTCATGTTTGTGGGACTTGGAATACTGGCCTGATCTCAAATTGAGGAATAATCTCGACGTAATGCACATAGAGAAAAATATATGTGATAATCTGCTTGGGACATTCCTCAACATTGAAGGAAAGACAAAGGACACTTTGAACTCCAGGCTTGATCTTGAAGACATGGGCATAAGGGAAGAGTTTCATCTAAGGCCTGAAGGCAAAGATTCATTTGAAATGCCACCGGCACAGTATACAATGAGTAAAGAAGAAAAACGTGCATTCTGTGAGTTCATCAGAGCCGTTAGATTTCCCGATGGTTATGCTGCTAACCTAGCAAATTGTGTTTCCCCCGATGGATGCAAGCTCCATGGGCTAAAAACTCATGATTGTCACATCCTTCTCCAAAGGATTTTGCCGGCCGGCCTCCGAGGAATCATGCATGATGATATATATGAAGCAGTTGCTGAGCTGGGAAATTTCTTCAAACAACCGTGCTGCAAAACAGTAAAGTTATCTGTGCTGAAAAGACTTGAAAAGTAAATCCCAATAATTCTTTGCAAGCTTGAGAAGATCTTCCCTCCGGCCTACTTCACCGTTATGGTCCATTTGACCGTGCATTTACCAAAAGAAGCAATGCTTAGAGGCACTGTGCAATATGGCTGGATGTTCCCAGTCAAAAGAAGGTTGCTTACTTGTAAGCGTTTCGTGCGAAACACGGCGAGACCTAAAGGTTCGATTGTTGAAGCCTATGTCGTCGATGAGTGCTTGAAATTTTGTTCAAGATACTTTGATGATCTGGAAACGAGATGGAATCGCCCAAGTAGAAATAGTGAGAGGGATGATTCGCACATTGGTGATGTGTCAGTTTTCAAGCACGGTGTGAAATTTATTGGAGGGTCAAAGTACTTGGAGGTTGACGATGAATATGACAAGATGGTGTGGTTTGTGCTCAGCAGTTGCGTTGAGGTGCAACCATATATATAGTAAGTTATATTTTGTGCACTCGTTATATTATCTCCTTGAGTTGGAAGGAACCCAATTTTTATCACCCACCTGATGTTTTAACTTACTACTCTTTCCTTGGGTTGCAGGATTTGCAAGGAAGAGTTGAATCAGCAAGAAAGCCGCATGATATGCAACCTGCACATTACATGAAACAACACTAGGAGTAGACATGATTATGTTAGTAGAAACAACCTCACATGTTTTCTCAACTTCGGATCCCATGACTTGAGGATAACATAATGGTTGCTTCCTAACCTCCATACAATTTTCAAGTGAAACATGTTTTCTTAGATGATATTTATGATTCCAAAGTAATTTTATGTTAGGATAATATCTAGCGAAATCAAACCGAAATTTGACTAAACATGATGAACCCAACAAAAGATGACAACTAGTAAATGTTGTAGGAATCACATGACAATAAATTTTCTCTGTATGACCATGAATGGTTAATGGAACAAAAGTACGTTGAGTAATTCTAATTTTATCATCATTAGTCATTAACATGTATGGATTTGCTTGAAAAGTTTCCAATTGCAATTTCTCAACAACATCAAGACTAATAAAATTAGAATTAGTATCCTTATCAAGAGTTATAGCAACATGGCAACCCTGGATGTCTGCAATGAGGTGGAACAAATTTGCTGCAGGTATTCCAGTAGACTCCTCCTCCCAGAAAGCATCACTGCACATAGAAAAACTACAAAGCTCCATTGATTAACTTGTTAGTAACAAAATATCAATGGGTTGTGGTGTTCTCTCACAACTCTCTCAAAACAGCAAAGAAAACATGTATCTTACCGCTCCAAGGAGAATAGAAAACACTCACCACAAGTAGTATGAACACGTGTACTGATGTGAATATGAGAATACCCGGGAGTTTAGCTATCACAAGACAAACAAGGGATATGGTGGGGCTTGGTATGGATACCTAACAACACCAATAACAAGTCCTATTTGCTGCTTGTGATGATATGAAAAGCACAGGAAACACACACGTGGAGAATAATGTGGCAAGCAACTATATGGATGGAATTGTTGCAATGCACTCGAAAGACACTAGCTACAGTTCTTATAAACAGGCACAAGATTGCTCAAAGAACTAGTGCAAAACAACATGTAAACAGCTCCCAAACATGTGGCAATGATCAATAATTTGTAGGCCTCTTTTTCTCTTTTATTTTTCTGTTTTTCCTCTCTGATTTTTCCACTCTTTTGGCCCAAAATGTCCAATTTGTACGGACTGTACGGACACCAAAAAAAAAGCTTTTTTCTCTCTCCTCTTTTTGGCCACAATATGTCGCACCGCGGAGCAAAAATTTCCAGAAAAACAGCACTGTGAAACAACGAACTGAGCAGCCTGTGAGCACCAAATTGAGCTAGTCTTATGTGGGTATGCTCCTAAATTGATATGTAGATAGGCCGTGGCTATGGTTCTCAAAGATATGGCGTGGAAACTACAAAATTGGCAATGAAAACCGAATAGAAAACCTACTAGAAAACCCACGGCAGAAATATGAGTGAATGTGTACCGTGGCGGCAGAGAAACGGTGAGTATTGTGCTCACTGCAGCCTGCCGTGGCACAAAAACGGGCCAAAACGCTGTTGTACGGCAGCACTTGCGCGCAGTGCAGCGAAACGGCGCGCGGCAGAGAAACGAGGTGTTTCTGTACCGCGGCAGCGCGCGGAGGGGCCTGCTGGTGCCCGCGTTACGGTGATGCGGTAGGGTTTTGTAAGGGCGCTGCGGGCCGAATCCGACTGCGAGTAGATCACCACGGCGGCAGGAAAGCTGCGAATTTTGTGCCGCGGCAGAACCGAGTTCGGCTAGGGCACGGCTATGGTGGGGAATCCGAGTGCAGCAGGGAGATGATCGGCGGCAGTTTTGTGAGGATTTGTGTGCCGCGGCAGAAGATCGACTCCAACTCAAAAAGGAAAACAAAAAGGCACTCGGATTGGAAGGTGTAAGGGATTTTCGGTGGACTCTTTTTGGGATTTTTTCGGTGGACCACAAGATGAACTCGACGAACACACTAAGAACCCTAAACCTAGACCGAGAAGAACAAGACTCAAAAGAAGAAAAGGGACACGAAATCAAACACAAACAACAACTAAAACTCGAAAGTGGTGATGATCTAAGGCGATGGCAATGAACTACTCCTGATTTTTGTGGGGCTTTTTCGTGGATAGGTAAGAAAAACAAAACGAATCTAAGGGGATAAATTGCTCACCGAGTCAACCTGGAGCTCTGATACCATATGATAAGGGGTTGCCCGATCTTCTCGATGAACACTCACGATAACTTGATGGATAAATTGTGTCTTGCTGAAACCTCTCCGGCTGATCCCTGATGCCAATGCAACAGCTCTCAATCCCTTTGGATATTCTCAACTCCACACACTTGCACAACGTAATCAAAGACTACGAGTGGTCCTGTATCTACTAATTCCCAATGGAACAACAGATAACACGCAGAATTTGCAAGGGGTAACTCCACCAAACTGGTGGGGATAAATTCAGATGAACATAGTTCAATTCTGGAATCTAGGGTTTATGTTTAACTTGGTCTAACCTCTAATTTCGTGGGAAGAGGTATTTATGAGGGGGTGGCGGCTAAGAGAGGGGGGATGCGCCCCCTAACCTAATCCTACACGGTTTGGTGCACCCAAAACAATACAATCCGACCCCAAGGAGGGGGTGCGGCCAACCAGCCACACAGGGCTTTATTAGACTCGGGTGGGACTCTCTCCCAACCAAAGACAGCCTCTTATGTTTGGAGGGAACCATCCTTGAGCGCAGGGGCTTCTCTCCTAACCATAGACAGCCTCTTATGTTTGGAGAGAACACAAAACAATTATTCTGCCTCCTCTTCTTCCATGAGTTCTCCAATGCTTTGCTCCATGATTCCATGCTCATTGCCTCCAATAATGTTTGTGTTATAAATAAACCTATCATACATAAATACATATGCTTAGGTAGTATAACATTCTTATAAATACAAATAACATGCATTACTAGGAAAGAATTCACCTTATCATGAACAGTAGTGAGGCTCAATATTTCCTTCCAATTAAAGCATGGAAAATCCTCATGGAGACGTCTTGTCATGAAGAAAGGGAGGATGATATGGATATAATAGGGGTCCATGAGGATTTTCCATGCTTTAATTGGAAGGAAATATTGAGCCTCAGTACTGTTCATGATAAGGTGAATTCTTTCCTAGTAATGCATGTTATTTGTGTTTATAAGAATGTTATACTACCTAAGCATATGTATTTATGTATGATAGGTTTATTTATAACACAAACATTATTGGCGGCAAGGAGCATGGAATCATGGAGCAAAGCATTGGAGAACTCATGGAAGAAGATGATCATGCAAGTCCAAGGGAGAAGGAGGAGGCAGAATAATTGTTTTGTGTTCTCTCCAAACATAAGAGGCTGTCTATGGTTAGGAGAGAAGCCCCTGCTCTCAAGGATGGTTCCCTCCAAACATAAGAGGCTGTCTTTGGTTGGGAGAGAGTCCCACCCGAGTCTAATAAAGCCCTGTGTGGCTGGTTGGCCGCACCCCCTCCTTGGGGTCGGTTTGTATTGGTTTGGGTGCACCAAACCGTGTAGGATTAGGTTAGGGGGCGCACCCCCTCTCTCTTAGCCGCCACCCCCTCATAAATACCTCTTCCCACGAAATTAGAGAATAGACCAAGTTAAACATAAACCCTAGATTCCAGAATTGAACTATGTTCATCTAAATTTATCCCCACCAGTTTGGTGGAGTTATCCCTTGCAAATTCTGCGTGTTATCCGCTGTTCCATTGGGAATTAGTAGATACAGGACCACTCGTAGTCTTTGATTACGTTGTGCAAGTGTGTGGAGTTGAGAATATCCAAAGGGATTGAGAGCTGTTGCATTGGCATCAGGGATCAGCCGGAGAGGTTTCAGCAAGACACAATTTATCCATCAAGTTATCGTGAGTGTTCATCGAGAAGATCGGGCAACCCCTATTGATAAAAGGCTTGCCAAGGGATTTGCTAAATGGTTTAAGAATAATGTGAGATCTTTAGCCATGGAATCCATTGTGACACGATCTTCTTTTTGTGGGTTACTCACCCTAATTTATTTTGTGCAGATTGGCAAGTTGCATGAGGAGAAGAAGGTCATTGATGATCTCTTTGCTTTGGCATGCGAGCCGGATAAGCGAGTAAGAGTGTATTCAGCATGTATCATTGACGGTGTCCGGTACCACACTCTTGACCGTGAGAAAAACGGAAAGACACAGAATAGTGGAATAGTCACCGAGGGAGATCGCGATGGTGAGCCTTTTGACTTCTATGGTCAGCTTAGAAGCATCATTCATTTGAAGTACAACTCCATCGGAGGCATAGACCGTTCAATTGTCTTATTTCAGTGTGACTGGTTCGATCTTGGTGGCAAGAAGAATGCCGGATTGAGAGATGATGGACACTTCAAAAGCATCAACACTGCAAGGTTCTGGTTTAAGAATGATCCATTTATTCTGACAACACAAGCAACAAAGGTATTCTATGTGCCAGACACCGATTTGCAGGGAAGTTGGCAAGTTGTGCAAAAGTTCCAGCATAGACACTTGTGGAGTATTAAGGAAACTGAAGTGGAAAAGGGTCCAGGTGGTGGTGGCCTAAGATATCAGGATGATGATTGTACGGAAGTTCCGGTGCAGACACGTGAAGCCAATGTCCAAACCAGAATGCGAAGGGAACGACAAGAACCTGTGCTTGTAGATGTTGCAGTTGTAGAAGGCATTAAGAAAAAAAGGTTGTTGTCAATGAACATGAAAGCGAGGCTGAAGGAGATGATACTATGTTGCAGTATGCTAGTGATGATGAGGAAAATAGGACTGGGCATAGAATTCCTGGTTTTGGCATCAATGACGATGAGCAGCAGATGGTCATGAAGGTAAAAACATAACTATGCTTATGGAATTTACATAGTACTAACCTACTGGAATTTCATTGATGTTAGATAGTACTAACCTTTTGGAATTGTATTGCAACCTGATGCATCTTGTAGTTGCTTGATGTCTCCAAGCTTCCTGTTGCAAGATGTCTCCAAGATGGATGCCTGTTGCACAAGATGTCTCCAAGATGCCTGTTGCTTGATGTCTCCAAGATGTTTGTTGCTTGTTGTCTCCAAGTTGCATGTTGCTGAATTTATGGATGAAACTTTGTAGTTGAATTTGTAGGGTGTTGCTTGATGAATTTGTAGCATGTTGTTGAAACTGAATTTGTATTGAATTTGTGCTTGCTGCTGTTAAGAAATGACCAAGATGGATCTTGTAGTTGCACAAGATGGATGTTGTTGTATGTTGCACAAGATGGATGTTGCTTGATGAATTGTTGTTGAAACTGAATTTATGCTTGCTGTTGAGAAATGACCAAAAAAAGGTTGAGCCTAGGACTCGAACCCAGGACCTCAGGTTCCTGCCGATAGTGTCTTGCCATAAGGATGCATTAGTGATATTGGTATATAGTGATGTATAACAAATGTTATATATAACTTGCATATTCTATGAACTAGAACAAATAGTTCAGGACTGGGACTATAATGGAAAATAGAGGGTTGAGGCCTGGGACTCGAACCCAGGACCTCTAGTTTGAATAGATAGTTCAATACCACTGGGAGAGATATGTGATCTTGTAATAGTAGGATGTTTACCTCATTTTATATATAACATTTTTGTGTGCCAATTCACTTAAAATTAAGTGAAATTTAACTGGAGGTTAACAAAATGTAATACTGGAGCTTGCTGGAACACATTCCATAACCTGACATAGCATGTTCAAACACAGAATTTCACACACATTGCTAGAACACATTCCATAACCTGACATAAAGCAAACATAGGTTCTTCTTAAGTTAAAAATCATAAGACTCTAGCTTGACAAACTGACATAGGTTCCATAACCTGACAGACACATCACATAAGTTCTGACACAAACATTGCTAACATGACTCTAGCTTGACAACCTGACATAAACATCTTGTCAGTTCAAAAGCATCGGACACCCTCTAATTAGAGCATCAGACTGGCTTAAGCTTCTTCACACAGCCCTCCACATGGCTTCAACTTCTTCACAACCACCTTGAGACCTGAAGTGATCTTGAGGGTGCGGCGAAACCAGAAGAGTATGATATCTCCCACTTTGTACTCCTTGCCCCATTTGTTCACCATTGACATCCATTGCATCGTCGTCATGGCCATGTTGTCACCTTTGGCTTTCCCAAGCAGGATCCTTACATCACTTTCGTCATTTTTGTGGCGATAGACCTTAATGGTAGCTTCATTGTAAGGCAGGTGCCTTAGGTGCTTGCTGAGGTGATCCTTGGTATATTTTGTGGTGAAATACTGCAAGGAAAATGTAAGCAATTAGTCACTATGCAAACGGAAACCAACATAGATGAAGAAAGTGTGGTACAGGTCAATACAATTTTTCCTTTGATTTTGATGATGTGTGACTTCTGCAAAGTGCAGATGTAGAATGGCTTGTTTGGTTTGTTGTTGGCACAGAACTCCTTGAGCAAAGCTGTCGCACCCTGATTTCTAGGGGATACTCACCGTACGAACTGGATAGCAGATGCTTGGATTATGGGGCATAACTGCTCCCACGTCCCAGCTTCCTGGTAGGCCTGCGCTTATGCGCGACAACACAAGCCCTGCTATTCCATCGTCGATGTAAACTATCCACTAGAGATCAAAGGCACTTCCGTCGACGTACTTCAAACCATACACACATGGTACGTCAACGGTGTTGAACAGCTGATATCACAACAGATCTCTACGACACAAAAGATTGTAATAAGTTGCAAATGGCTCTCATTAGAGCAGAGATAGCAAATACAATCATTCAGAGGACACATGTCCCAACAATACATCATTACATCACAGCGGAAGCATTCAACATGTCTGAGTACAGACAAGAACCAAATAGGCCTAAGAGGCCGGAAACGAAAAGACGGAGCCCATCCACGAAGTCTCGGATCCTGCCCGGGTCCGCTATCTACTCGTCAGCAGTCTCGTCGTCATACTCCACGTAGTAGCCACCATGTAGATCCTCGAAAACGTCGTCTGCGTAAACCACAGCCCCAAAGGGGTCAGTACATAAACGTACTGGCAAGCAAGACTCACAGTTCACCAAAGTGTAACCCGTCAACACCAAGTACAGATGCCTTGGGTTCAACGGAAGAGAGGGGATATAAAAGATGCTGCAACTGGCTGCGCTAACCAACTACAGAGATTCTACCACTTCCGGCTAACAGAAAGGAGATAAGATCGAGGATTGTAACCAACTGAAAGCTAACTTCAAACAAACCCATCCTGGATCTCGCCCCTTATCCAAAGAAGCAATCCGAGGATAACTCACACAGTTGTAATAATGATGGTTCAAATTATTGTGACAATAAGCCTATTACTAGTCAAGTTGTTAATCATTGGGTGTAAGGTTGTTAATCATTAGGTTTAAGTTGTCCTGAGTACTTGTTAGCCAGTACTTTCACCAAGTAATCCATAACCGCGGAAAACACGGCTTCTCGAGAAGATTATCCCTGCAGGGTTGCACCAATTTGGCCGTACACTCATGAATAACCCGCCAGATGGAAAGGCCCTTCCACCAAGCGGGGTACTCAACACAACCCACCATTCTTCGCATCAAGCCCAAAGCACCTTGGGCGCACGGCTAATCGAGCCCAGAAGAAAATGGACCCTCATAGCACTCTAAGAACGTGTCCCCCTATATGCCGACTACGAAAGTTCCACCCTGGCCTGGGCTCGCAAAAACATGCATGCGGCAAATGGAAAACACGAACTAAATGAGGCGATTTGGACGAGATGCGAATCAGGTCAAGTTGAGGGGGGCGCCCATACTCGCTTCCCAAATGCGGGTAGTGCGCTCATCATGGATCAGTAGACAAGACCCTTTTCCTATTAGGGTCGACACTAGCAGGCCTCAAAACCACACAGGGCCTCCTGCCGGTGCCTTATCATCAAATTTATTATTAATAGTAACATTAGCATGATTGATTGATTAAACATCGAGCCCCCAGAACGATAATAAAGTAGTAACAGAAAGTAACGGGTAACAGACTCGAGCAAAACAACCTAAGCATGCTAGTAAGACACTGGCTCAAACAATGAGTTGTAGGAAGGGAGATGAGGCAATATCAGGGTTAAGGGATTCATGTGGTAGGTTCGTAACAGAACAACTACTACTAAGGCTAGCAGAAAAGAACAACGGAAAGTATCGGTAACCAATGTTGAAAGGAACACAGTGGTTCATGTGAGTGATAACTTGCCTGCAAAACCCAGTAGCCTGGTACTGAGCTAAATCCTTAGAAGGGGTGTCGTAAGTATCGGCGGTCTCAACGTCGTCGTTTATCCGAGAAGAAGCAAACGAACAAGGCAGAAAGATAAACAATCATTATCATGGCATAGGTGCACAAACACGGGATGATGCATGTCATGTTAATAGATGCATCAGAATAAACTACTTGACAAGATAACACAATTTAATTGGACCCATATGCAATGTGAATTGCATATGGATGCAAATGGTTAAGGTGGGAGCAATTATCTACATTTGATTAACAAGTGTAAGTGGTTAAACATGATGCATGCATGATGATAACAGCAAAATAACAACAAATAACAGTGATAGATGCAAAGGAAAAAGGAATAGAACAAGTTTTGGAAATCATTGATTAAGTTTGGAATGTTTGGTTACTTAAACATGTCACACAAGTAATTGTTGTTTTCAACAAGTTAAAGTGTTCAAAACAAATAACAAAGTTTATATTTGATAAGAACACACAATTTTAGGTGGATTGCATGTTTCACTTGTTGAAAAAGGATTTCAAATGATTTATTTATGAATTAAACAAGTTTAAGCAAGAATTAAATGAATTTAATTCAAACATGAACTTATTTGAATTTTTATTTGTTCAAAGCATTAAACCAAATTCATATTGGAAAAGTTTATACTTTTAGGGTTGGAAAACATATTTTATATGTTCCAAAAGAATTTGTTTTGATCAAGTTATGAATTTAACAATATTAAATGAATTAAATAAGGTTTAAATTATTTAACCACTTTTAATTATTCAAAACATGAAACAAATTTTATATTTGAAAAGGTGGTTTAATTTTGCATGGAAAACATATTTCATTTGTGGAAATTGGATTTAAAATGAGCAAGTTATTATTTTGGCAATTTTAAATGCAATAAACAAGAAACAGTTGTTTTCAGCAATTTAAATTATTCAAAACAGCAAACAAAATTTATATTTGGAAAGTACATGAAAAATTGATTGGAAAACATATTTGGTTTGTGAAATTTGGAATTTTTATGAACAAGTTATGATTTTTGCAAGTTTAAGTGAATTTAACAAGAATTCAAATATTTCACCAATTTAAAATATTCAAAACAGTAAACAAATTTTATATTTGGGTAGAGCATTTAATTTGGGTTGGAAAACATATTTAAAATGTTGAAATTGGAGTTAAAATGATTTTATTATGCATTTTAGAAGTTTAGGATGCAATCTGCCATTTTAATTAATATCCAGGGATTTAGAAATTAATAGCGGGGACTTAGAGATAATTAGCAGGGGTCTAGAAAATAATAGCAAGGACCTGGGTGTGATTTGCAGTTTGTGCTGGATTGGAAAAATAGAAAAGAAAAAGTGGGATTAATCCCGTGGGGGGTGGGATTCGAACCCACCCCCTCTGCTGCGCTCGCAAGGCACTGGACCAGGTGGGCTGCTCGTGTGTTTGTGACAGGTACAGAGCAGTGTTTGGGTTGAGGTTCAGTTTGCGGGTTTCCTTTCTGAACTTAGCGCACGCAACAGGTGACGCTGCAGGTAACAGGGACAGCCATCGTCGCCGGCGGGGCAGCGATCACCACGGCTCGATGCAAACGCGTTTCGGGGGGGCTGCTGATGCGTGCGTACGCGGGTGCCGTTGGAGGGGAAACAGGAGAGAGGGAAGGAAGGGGTAGCGATCGATCACCTGCTCTGTAGTCGTTCAGTCGATGGCAGAAACGGAGGAGTTCTCCGGCGACGGCGTGGCGCCCTCGGTCGATCCCAGCTCGAGGCGAGGGGACGGGGCGGTCCAGGACGGCGGCGCGGGTCCATTCCCGGGGAGAGGAGCTCCCCGAGGTGACCAGGTAGTCGACGCGGTGAGGGGGCCGTGGCTCTGACGGTGGTGCAAGTGGTTCAGAGAAGGACTTTGGCGATTGCGGCAGAGATATTCAGAGGCCGAGCTCGTGTCGAGGGAGAGGGAGGTGGCGGCGGAATCGAGGGTAGAGGGGAGTAGGGCTTGGAGCTAGGGTTTGATGGGAATTGGGGTAGATATAGTCGCTTTGGGGAGCAGGTGGAGCTCGTTGCTGTCGTGTGCTGACCTCAGCTGTACGGAGGTGGAAGAAAATAGGCTGGCAGGCCTATTGCGCGAGTGGGTGCTGGGTGGTGGGCTTCAAGGAGGTGGGCTTGGGGTAGATTAGAAGAGAGATGGGCTGGCTGGCTTTCTCCCTCTCTCTTTTGGTATTTTTTTTGTTTGTTTTTTTTTGTAGCAAAAGCAAAAGGAGGCATTGGATAGGGTTTTAGTTTTTTAAAAAAATTAGAGAAGAATCATGGGTAAATATTAGCTCAAAATCTATCAGTTGGTAAATTGGATTTTTGGAATTTCAAATTTGTATTAGCTGTTTGGAAAATAACCCAAATTAGATGATTTTGAATAGTTAAGATGATTATTAAAACCAACACTTTAATAGATTGATCCAAATGTTTTTAATTGGAAACAAGAGGGTAGAAAATGGTTTTGGTTATCATTTTTATAATTTCAAATTGGGTTATGTTTGAATGTTTTGGTTTGAATTTAAGTAACTTGCAACTTAATTGAGTAATAAAGAAAACAACAAAGATAATAGGGTGAACCCTATTATTAAAGTGATTAAAAAGAGTTTGATTGTTTTGGAGATTTGTTATAAACTCAAATTGATTGATGTTTTGAAGATTTTATTTGAATTTGCAATTAATTGATTGAATTAATTGTTTGATTAAAACCAACAATTTAAGGAGTGAGCATTATGGAATAAAAGAAAACAATTTGGTTGTTTTTATTTGAAATAACATTTTGGAAATTGTAACATCACAAGGATGAAACAAAGGGTTTGAATTTTGGTTTGAAATTCAAATAGAAAACAAAGGAAAACAAATGGAAAACAAACAAAACAAATGCAATCAACATGATGCCATGATGCAAAACATAAAATAACAGGGAGCAAACATTCTAAAGGCTATTTTCAGACTTGGGATGTTACAAAACGCCCCCCTTGAAGGAATCGCGCCCCGAGATTCCTACTGAGAAAAGAAAAGGTCCGGATACTTCTTGGGAAGATCCACTTGAGCTGTGACACGTGAAACACATCGTGCACATTGGATAGACGTCAGGGAATTTGCAAACCACCGGAACATTTCCAAATAAAGGGAGAGGTTTTGTATGGAGGGTGTATAGCTGGATAGAATTTGATTCATTGGGAGAGTAGATTATCTGGCTAGAATGGTTGAACAGGGTTATTGACATCAATGCAACACCAAGAATAATCATCAATGTCAGAATCATCAACATGAGAGTAACGAGGAATATGTGGCCTCTCATTAGAATTGGATTGTTCTTACTTATCTTGGAAGTCAACATTTGAGATCCCGGGGAGTGAACAGAGTTTTGATTGCTTAGTGGAACCAGAATTGGGTTGTATGTTGTGGAAAAGATTGTTGACACAAAGGAATGTGATGCTCCGGTATCAAATAACACTTTAACTGGATAAGAGTTTACGAGGAAGTTTTGATTAGACGCCGGTAGAAGATCTGAAGTGGAAAACAACAACAAGATTTCAACGGACGAAAAGGATGTTTGAGAAGAACAGGATAACGAAGCAACACCGGGAAAAACGAGACCAAAACTCCTGAGGTACTACGGAAAACCCATCCGGGCTTCTAAAGGATCAATATCTACTGCTTAAGGAATAGAGGATCTGCTTCCGGGGCCTATTTGCCACCGTTCTCAATCGTGAGTAGGCAACATGATAAATCATGTCACAACCACCTCCATTCCTATGGACTAGTAGATATAACTATCCCAGAGAAACCAGGATTCGTGAAATCCTAACTTGAAAGTTTAGATGAGAAGGGAAAACAACGATACACTTCCTTACCAGAAAAAGGGAGGGAGGGTGGGGAAAGAAGAAAAAGAACAGAATTCCTACTCTCACGTTTTGTTTTTGCCTATATAGCTACAAAATAATTTCTAGACTCAACTGCGACCAGTAAAAAGGGATCCTACAGGCAGACAGGCTCTGATACCATTTGTCGCACCCTGATTTCTAGGGGATACTCACCGTACGAACTGGATAGCAGATGCTTGGATTATGGGGCATAACTGCTCCCACGTCCCAGCTTCCTGGTAGGCCTGCGCTTATGCGCGACAACACAAGCCCTGCTATTCCATCGTCGATGTAAACTATCCACTAGAGATCAAAGGCACTTCCGTCGACGTACTTCAAACCATACACACATGGTACGTCAACGGTGTTGAACAGCTGATATCACAACAGATCTCTACGACACAAAAGATTGAAATAAGTTGCAAATGGCTCTCATTAGAGCAGAGATAGCAAATACAATCATTCAGAGGACACATGTCCCAACAATACATCATTACATCACAGCGGAAGCATTCAACATGTCTGAGTACAGACAAGAACCAAATAGGCCTAAGAGGCCGGAAACGAAAAGACGGAGCCCATCCACGAAGTCTCGGATCCTGCCCGGGTCCGCTATCTACTCGTCAGCAGTCTCGTCGTCATACTCCACGTAGTAGCCACCATGTAGATCCTCGGAAACGTCGTCTGCGTAAACCACAGCCCCAAAGGGGTCAGTACATAAACGTACTGGCAAGCAAGACTCACAGTTCACCAAAGTGTAACCCGTCAACACCAAGCACAGATGCCTTGGGTTCAACGGAAGAGAGGGGATATAAAAGATGCTGGAACTGGCTGCGCTAACCAACTACAGAGATTCTACCACTTCCGGCTAACAGAAAGGAGATAAGATCGAGGATTGTAACCAACTGAAAGCTAACTTCAAACAAACCCATCCTGGATCTCGCCCCTTATCCAAAGAAGCAATCCGAGGATAACTCACACAGTTGTAATAATGATGGTTCAAATTATTGTGACAATAAGCCTATTACTAGTCAAGTTGTTAATCATTGGGTGTAAGGTTGTTAATCATTAGGTTTAAGTTGTCCTGAGTACTTGTTAGCCAGTCCTTTCACCAAGTAATCCATAACCGCGGAAAACACGGCTTCTCGAGAAGATTATCCCTGCAGGGTTGCACCAATTTGGCCGTACACTCATGAATAACCCGCCAGATGGAAAGGCCCTTCCACCAAGCGGGGTACTCAACACAACCCACCATTCTTCGCATCAAGCCCAAAGCACCTTGGGCGCACGGCTAATCGAGCCCAGAAGAAAATGGACCCTCATAGCACTCTAAGAACGTGTCCCCCTATATGCCGACTACGAAAGTTCCACCCTGGCCTGGGCTCGCAAAAACATGCATGCGGCAAATGGAAAACACGAACTAAATGAGGCGATTTGGACGAGATGCGAATCAGGTCAAGTTGAGGGGGGCGCCCATACTCGCTTCCCAAATGCGGGTAGTGCGCTCATCATGGATCAGTAGACAAGACCCTTTTCCTATTAGGGTCGACACTAGCAGGCCTCAAAACCACACAGGGCCTCCTGCCGGTGCCTTATCATCAAATTTATTATTAATAGTAACATTAGCATGATTGATTGATTAAACATCGAGCCCCCAGAACGATAATAAAGTAGTAACAGAAAGTAACGGGTAACAGACTCGAGCAAAACAACCTAAGCATGCTAGTAAGACACTGGCTCAAACAATGAGTTGTAGGAAGGGAGATGAGGCAATATCGGGGTTAAGGGATTCATGTGGTAGGTTCGTAACAGAACAACTACTACTAAGGCTAGCAGAAAAGAACAACGGAAAGTATCGGTAACCAATGTTGAAAGGAACACAGTGGTTCATGTGAGTGATAACTTGCCTGCAAAACCCAGTAGCCTGGTACTGAGCTAAATCCTTAGAAGGGGTGTCGTAAGTATCGGCGGTCTCAACGTCGTCGTTTATCCGAGAAGAAGCAAACGAACAAGGCAGAAAGATAAACAATCATTATCATGGCATAGGTGCACAAACACGGGATGATGCATGTCATGTTAATAGATGCATCAGAATAAACTACTTGACAAGATAACACAATTTAATTGGACCCATATGCAATGTGAATTGCATATGGATGCAAATGGTTAAGGTGGGAGCAATTATCTACATTTGATTAACAAGTGTAAGTGGTTAAACATGATGCATGCATGATGATAACAGCAAAATAACAACAAATAACAGTGATAGATGCAAAGGAAAAAGGAATAGAACAAGTTTTGGAAATCATTGATTAAGTTTGGAATGTTTGGTTACTTAAACATGTCACACAAGTAATTTTTGTTTTCAACAAGTTAAAGTGTTCAAAACAAATAACAAAGTTTATATTTGATAAGAACACACAATTTTAGGTGGATTGCATGTTTCACTTGTTGAAAAAGGATTTCAAATGATTTATTTATGAATTAAACAAGTTTAAGCAAGAATTAAATGAATTTAATTCAAACATGAACTTATTTGAATTTTTATTTGTTCAAAGCATTAAACCAAATTCATATTGGAAAAGTTTATACTTTTAGGGTTGGAAAACATATTTTATATGTTCCAAAAGAATTTGTTTTGATCAAGTTATGAATTTAACAATATTAAATGAATTAAATAAGGTTTAAATTATTTAACCACTTTTAATTATTCAAAACATGAAACAAATTTTATATTTGAAAAGGTGGTTTAATTTTGCATGGAAAACATATTTCATTTGTGGAAATTGGATTTAAAATGAGCAAGTTATTATTTTGGCAATTTTA
Source organism: Alopecurus myosuroides (assembly GCA_028641055.1). Taxonomy (NCBI): domain Eukaryota; kingdom Viridiplantae; phylum Streptophyta; class Magnoliopsida; order Poales; family Poaceae; genus Alopecurus; species Alopecurus myosuroides. The sequence continues at coordinate 111,634,778 of CM054063.1, read as the reverse complement.
AATGCAATAAACAAGAAACAGTTGTTTTCAGCAATTTAAATTATTCAAAACAGCAAACAAAATTTATATTTGGAAAGTACATGAAAAATTGATTGGAAAACATATTTGGTTTGTGAAATTTGGAATTTTTATGAACAAGTTATGATTTTTGCAAGTTTAAGTGAATTTAACAAGAATTCAAATATTTCACCAATTTAAAATATTCAAAACAGTAAACAAATTTTATATTTGGGTAGAGCATTTAATTTGGGTTGGAAAACATATTTAAAATGTTGAAATTGGAGTTAAAATGATTTTATTATGCATTTTAGAAGTTTAGGATGCAATCTGCCATTTTAATTAATATCCAGGGATTTAGAAATTAATAGCAGGGACTTAGAGATAATTAGCAGGGGTCTAGAAAATAATAGCAAGGACCTGGGTGTGATTTGCAGTTTGTGCTGGATTGGAAAAATAGAAAAGAAAAGGTGGGATTAATCCCGTGGGGGGTGGGATTCGAACCCACCCCCTCTGATGCGCTCGCAAGGCACTGGACCAGGTGGGCTGCTCGTGTGTTTGTGACAGGTACAGAGCAGTGTTTGGGTTGAGGTTCAGTTTGCGGGTTTCCTTTCTGAACTTAGCGCACGCAACAGGTGACGCTGCAGGTAACAGGGACAGCCATCGTCGCCGGCGGGGCAGCGATCACCACGGCTCGATGCAAACGCGTTTCGGGGGGGGGCTGCTGATGCGTGCGTACGCGGGTGCCGTTGGAGGGGAAACAGGAGAGAGGGAAGGAAGGGGTAGCGATCGATCACCTGCTCTGTAGTCGTTCAGTCGATGGCAGAAACGGAGGAGTTCTCCGGCGACGGCGTGGCGCCCTCGGTCGATCCCAGCTCGAGGCGAGGGGACGGGGCGGTCCAGGACGGCGGCGCGGGTCCATTCCCGGGGAGAGGAGCTCCCCGAGGTGACCAGGTAGTCGACGCGGTGAGGGGGCCGTGGCTCTGACGGTGGTGCAAGTGGTTCAGAGAAGGACTTTGGCGATTGCGGCAGAGATATTCAGAGGCCGAGCTCGTGTCGAGGGAGAGGGAGGTGGCGGCGGAATCGAGGGTAGAGGGGAGTAGGGCTTGGAGCTAGGGTTTGATGGGGATTGGGGTAGATATAGTCGCTTTGGGGAGCAGGTGGAGCTCGTTGCTGTCGTGTGCTGACCTCAGCTGTACGGAGGTGGAAGAAAATAGGCTGGCAGGCCTATTGCGCGAGTGGGTGCTGGGTGGTGGGCTTCAAGGAGGTGGGCTTGGGGTAGATTAGAAGAGAGATGGGCTGGCTGGCTTTCTCCCTCTCTCTTTTGGTATTTTTTTTGTTTTTTTTTTGTAGCAAAAGCAAAAGGAGGCATTGGATAGGGTTTTAGTTTTTTAAAAAAATTAGAGAAGAATCATGGGTAAATATTAGCTCAAAATCTATCAGTTGGTAAATTGGATTTTTGGAATTTCAAATTTGTATTAGCTGTTTGGAAAATAACCCAAATTAGATGATTTTGAATAGTTAAGATGATTATTAAAACCAACACTTTAATAGATTGATCCAAATGTTTTTAATTGGAAACAAGAGGGTAGAAAATGGTTTTGGTTATCATTTTTATAATTTCAAATTGGGTTATGTTTGAATGTTTTGGTTTGAATTTAAGTAACTTGCAACTTAATTGAGTAATAAAGAAAACAACAAAGATAATAGGGTGAACCCTATTATTAAAGTGATTAAAAAGAGTTTGATTGTTTTGGAGATTTGTTATAAACTCAAATTGATTGATGTTTTGAAGATTTGATTTGAATTTGCAATTAATTGATTGAATTAATTGTTTGATTAAAACCAACAATTTAAGGAGTGAGCATTATGGAATAAAAGAAAACAATTTGGTTGTTTTTATTTGAAATAACATTTTGGAAATTGTAACATCACAAGGATGAAACAAAGGGTTTGAATTTTGGTTTGAAATTCAAATAGAAAACAAAGGAAAACAAATGGAAAACAAACAAAACAAATGCAATCAACATGATGCCATGATGCAAAACATAAAATAACAGGGAGCAAACATTCTAAAGGCTATTTTCAGACTTGGGATGTTACAAAACGCCCCCCTTGAAGGAATCGCGCCCCGAGATTCCTACTGAGAAAAGAAAAGGTCCGGATACTTCTTGGGAAGATCCACTTGAGCTGTGACACGTGAAACACATCGTGCACATTGGATAGACGTCAGGGAATTTGCAAACCACCGGAACATTTCCAAATAAAGGGAGAGGTTTTGTATGGAGGGTGTATAGCTGGATAGAATTTGATTCATTTGGAGAGTAGATTATCTGGCTAGAATGGTTGAACAGGGTTATTGACATCAATGCAACACCAAGAATAATCATCAATGTCAGAATCATCAACATGAGAGTAACGAGGAATATGTGGCCTCTCATTAGAATTGGATTGTTCTTACTTATCTTGGAAGTCAACATTTGAGATCCCGGGGAGTGAACAGAGTTTTGATTGCTTAGTGGAACCAGAATTGGGTTGTATGTTGTGGAAAAGATTGTTGACACAAAGGAATGTGATGCTCCGGTATCAAATAACACTTTAACTGGATAAGAGTTTACGAGGAAGTTTTGATTAGACGCCGGTAGAAGATCTGAAGTGGAAAACAACAACAAGATTTCAACGGACGAAAAGGATGTTTGAGAAGAACAGGATAACGAAGCAACACCGGGAAAAACGAGACCAAAACTCCTGAGGTACTACGGAAAACCCATCCGGGCTTCTAAAGGATCAATATCTACTGCTTAAGGAATAGAGGATCTTCTTCCGGGGCCTATTTGCCACCGTTCTCAATCGTGAGTAGGCAACATGATAAATCATGTCACAACCACCTCCATTCCTATGGACTAGTAGATATAACTATCCCAGAGAAACCAGGATTCGTGAAATCCTAACTTGAAAGTTTAGATGAGAAGGGAAAACAACGATACACTTCCTTACCAGAAAAAGGGAGGGAGGGTGGGGAAAGAAGAAAAAGAACAGAATTCCTACTCTCACGTTTTGTTTTTGCCTATATAGCTACAAAATAATTTCTAGACTCAACTGCGACCAGTAAAAAGGGATCCTACAGGCAGACAGGCTCTGATACCATTTGTCGCACCCTGATTTCTAGGGGATACTCACCGTACGAACTGGATAGCAGATGCTTGGATTATGGGGCATAACTGCTCCCACGTCCCAGCTTCCTGGTAGGCCTGCGCTTATGCGCGACAACACAAGCCCTGCTATTCCATCGTCGATGTAAACTATCCACTAGAGATCAAAGGCACTTCCGTCGACGTACTTCAAACCATACACACATGGTACGTCAACGGTGTTGAACAGCTGATATCACAACAGATCTCTACGACACAAAAGATTGAAATAAGTTGCAAATGGCTCTCATTAGAGCAGAGATAGCAAATACAATCATTCAGAGGACACATGTCCCAACAATACATCATTACATCACAGCGGAAGCATTCAACATGTCTGAGTACAGACAAGAACCAAATAGGCCTAAGAGGCCGGAAACGAAAAGACGGAGCCCATCCACGAAGTCTCGGATCCTGCCCGGGTCCGCTATCTACTCGTCAGCAGTCTCGTCGTCATACTCCACGTAGTAGCCACCATGTAGATCCTCGGAAACGTCGTCTGCGTAAACCACAGCCCCAAAGGGGTCAGTACATAAACGTACTGGCAAGCAAGACTCACAGTTCACCAAAGTGTAACCCGTCAACACCAAGCACAAATGCCTTGGGTTCAACGGAAGAGAGGGGATATAAAAGATGCTGCAACTGGCTGCGCTAACCAACTACAGAGATTCTACCACTTCCGGCTAACAGAAAGGAGATAAGATCGAGGATTGTAACCAACTGAAAGCTAACTTCAAACAAACCCATCCTGGATCTCGCCCCTTATCCAAAGAAGCAATCCGAGGATAACTCACACAGTTGTAATAATGATGGTTCAAATTATTGTGACAATAAGCCTATTACTAGTCAAGTTGTTAATCATTGGGTGTAAGGTTGTTAATCATTAGGTTTAAGTTGTCCTGAGTACTTGTTAGCCAGTACTTTCACCAAGTAATCCATAACCGCGGAAAACACGGCTTCTCGAGAAGATTATCCCTGCAGGGTTGCACCAATTTGGCCGTACACTCATGAATAACCCGCCAGATGGAAAGGCCCTTCCACCAAGCGGGGTACTCAACACAACCCACCATTCTTCGCATCAAGCCCAAAGCACCTTGGGCGCACGGCTAATCGAGCCCAGAAGAAAATGGACCCTCATAGCACTCTAAGAACGTGTCCCCCTATATGCCGACTACGAAAGTTCCACCCTGGCCTGGGCTCGCAAAAACATGCATGCGGCAAATGGAAAACACGAACTAAATGAGGCGATTTGGACGAGATGCGAATCAGGTCAAGTTGAGGGGGGCGCCCATACTCGCTTCCCAAATGCGGGTAGTGCGCTCATCATGGATCAGTAGACAAGACCCTTTTCCTATTAGGGTCGACACTAGCAGGCCTCAAAACCACACAGGGCCTCCTGCCGGTGCCTTATCATCAAATTTATTATTAATAGTAACATTAGCATGATTGATTGATTAAACATCGAGCCCCCAGAACGATAATAAAGTAGTAACAGAAAGTAACGGGTAACAGACTCGAGCAAAACAACCTAAGCATGCTAGTAAGACACTGGCTCAAACAATGAGTTGTAGGAAGGGAGATGAGGCAATATCAGGGTTAAGGGATTCATGTGGTAGGTTCGTAACAGAACAACTACTACTAAGGCTAGCAGAAAAGAACAACGGAAAGTATCGGTAACCAATGTTGAAAGGAACACAGTGGTTCATGTGAGTGATAACTTGCCTGCAAAACCCAGTAGCCTGGTACTGAGCTAAATCCTTAGAAGGGGTGTCGTAAGTATCGGCGGTCTCAACGTCGTCGTTTATCCGAGAAGAAGCAAACGAACAAGGCAGAAAGATAAACAATCATTATCATGGCATAGGTGCACAAACACGGGATGATGCATGTCATGTTAATAGATGCATCAGAATAAACTACTTGACAAGATAACACAATTTAATTGGACCCATATGCAATGTGAATTGCATATGGATGCAAATGGTTAAGGTGGTAGCAATTATCTACATTTGATTAACAAGTGTAAGTGGTTAAACATGATGCATGCATGATGATAACAGCAAAATAACAACAAATAACAGTGATAGATGCAAAGGAAAAAGGAATAGAACAAGTTTTGGAAATCATTGATTAAGTTTGGAATGTTTGGTTACTTAAACATGTCACACAAGTAATTGTTGTTTTCAACAAGTTAAAGTGTTCAAAACAAATAACAAAGTTTATATTTTATAAGAACACACAATTTTAGGTGGATTGCATGTTTCACTTGTTGAAAAAGGATTTCAAATGATTTATTTATGAATTAAACAAGTTTAAGCAAGAATTAAATGAATTTAATTCAAACATGAACTTATTTGAATTTTTATTTGTTCAAAGCATTAAACCAAATTCATATTGGAAAAGTTTATACTTTTAGGGTTGGAAAACATATTTTATATGTTCCAAAAGAATTTGTTTTGATCAAGTTATGAATTTAACAATATTAAATGAATTAAATAAGGTTTAAATTATTTAACCACTTTTAATTATTCAAAACATGAAACAAATTTTATATTTGAAAAGGTGGTTTAATTTTGCATGGAAAACATATTTCATTTGTGGAAATTGGATTTAAAATGAGCAAGTTATTATTTTGGCAATTTTAAATGCAATAAACAAGAAACAGTTGTTTTCAGCAATTTAAATTATTCAAAACAGCAAACAAAATTTATATTTGGAAAGTACATGAAAAATTGATTGGAAAACATATTTGGTTTGTGAAATTTGGAATTTTTATGAACAAGTTATGATTTTTGCAAGTTTAAGTGAATTTAACAAGAATTCAAATATTTCACCAATTTAAAATATTCAAAACAGTAAACAAATTTTATATTTGGGTAGAGCATTTAATTTGGGTTGGAAAACATATTTAAAATGTTGAAATTGGAGTTAAAATGATTTTATTATGCATTTTAGAAGTTTAGGATGCAATCTGCCATTTTAATTAATATCCAGGGATTTAGAAATTAATAGCAGGGACTTAGAGATAATTAGCAGGGGTCTAGAAAATAATAGCAAGGACCTGGGTGTGATTTGCAGTTTGTGCTGGATTGGAAAAATAGAAAAGAAAAAGTGGGATTAATCCCGTGGGGGGTGGGATTCGAACCCACCCCCTCTGCTGCGCTCGCAAGGCACTGGACCAGGTGGGCTGCTCGTGTGTTTGTGACAGGTACAGAGCAGTGTTTGGGTTGAGGTTCAGTTTGCGGGTTTCCTTTCTGAACTTAGCGCACGCAACAGGTGACGCTGCAGGTAACAGGGACAACCATCGTCGCCGGCGGGGCAGCGATCACCACGGCTCGATGCAAACGCGTTTCGGGGGGGCTGCTGATGCGTGCGTACGCGGGTGCCGTTGGAGGGGAAACAGGAGAGAGGGAAGGAAGGGGTAGCGATCGATCACCTGCTCTGTAGTCGTTCAGTCGATGGCAGAAACGGAGGAGTTCTCCGGCGACGGCGTGGCGCCCTCGGTCGATCCCAGCTCGAGGCGAGGGGACGGGGCGGTCCAGGACGGCGGCGCGGGTCCATTCCCGGGGAGAGGAGCTCCCCGAGGTGACCAGGTAGTCGACGCGGTGAGGGGGCCGTGGCTCTGACGGTGGTGCAAGTGGTTCAGAGAAGGACTTTGGCGATTGCGGCAGAGATATTCAGAGGCCGAGCTCGTGTCGAGGGAGAGGGAGGTGGCGGCGGAATCGAGGGTAGAGGGGAGTAGGGCTTGGAGCTAGGGTTTGATGGGGATTGGGGTAGATATAGTCGCTTTGGGGAGCAGGTGGAGCTCGTTGCTGTCGTGTGCTGACCTCAGCTGTACGGAGGTGGAAGAAAATAGGCTGGCGGGCCTATTGCGCGAGTGGGTGCTGGGTGGTGGGCTTCAAGGAGGTGGGCTTGGGGTAGATTAGAAGAGAGATGGGCTGGCTGGCTTTCTCCCTCTCTCTTTTGGTATTTTTTTTTGTTTGTTTTTTTTTTGTAGCAAAAGCAAAAGGAGGCATTGGATAGGGTTTTAGTTTTTTAAAAAAATTAGAGAAGAATCATGGGTAAATATTAGCTCAAAATCTATCAGTTGGTAAATTGGATTTTTGGAATTTCAAATTTGTATTAGCTGTTTGGAAAATAACCCAAATTAGATGATTTTGAATAGTTAAGATGATTATTAAAACCAACACTTTAATAGATTGATCCAAATGTTTTTAATTGGAAACAAGAGGGTAGAAAATGGTTTTGGTTATCATTTTTATAATTTCAAATTGGGTTATGTTTGAATGTTTTGGTTTGAATTTAAGTAACTTGCAACTTAATTGAGTAATAAAGAAAACAACAAAGATAATAGGGTGAACCCTATTATTAAAGTGATTAAAAAGAGTTTGATTGTTTTGGAGATTTGTTATAAACTCAAATTGATTGATGTTTTGAAGATTTGATTTGAATTTGCAATTAATTGATTGAATTAATTGTTTGATTAAAACCAACAATTTAAGGAGTGAGCATTATGGAATAAAAGAAAACAATTTGGTTGTTTTTATTTGAAATAATATTTTGGAAATTGTAACATCACAAGGATGAAACAAAGGGTTTGAATTTTGGTTTGGAATTCAAATAGAAAACAAAGGAAAACAAATGGAAAACAAACAAAACAAATGCAATCAACATGATGCCATGATGCAAAACATAAAATAACAGGGAGCAAACATTCTAAAGGCTATTTTCAGACTTGGGATGTTACAAAAGCCACCTGTCGGTGGTCCATTGCAACTTTGTTGCCAAACTCGCAATGTGGTGCATAGGTGTCATGGCCCTTATTACCGGGGCCTACATACAAGGATTAAGAAATGTAAATACAAAATTGGTTGGCACTAAAAGAAATCAGAAGCAAGAGTACAAGCCATACCTCTGATGGTCTTGGTCCTAGGGCACACTTCATCGTCACTGTTGGCAATTGCGTCAACTTCCTCCTATTTCACATCCATTGTGGCGTAATAAAAAAAGATAACAATAATTATATAGTGCACATGGCCACAGAAATGTTTCCAAAATTAACAGATTCAATAATTAGATACTACTTTCACATGTATTTCAACTACCATATAGTGCATATGGCCACAGAAATGTATACAAGAAGCATATATTTCACATGTACTATAACTAACCAACAAAGGTAGCACAAAGATTATTTTATCATGTCTGAACACAAGCTTCACTACAAATATTGACTTATGATGGTTCAACTACAACACTTGACTTATAATGGATTGAAAGAAACAAGGGAAGCAACCTTTTTCTTCTTCTTTTTCACCAAAGTAACAACAAGCATAATAATCTGACCAGGTGCAGCAAGTATAATAATCTGACCAGCTACAACTACCAATCAAGACATGTTCACATCAGTGCTGAAATGTGCACTATTACCTCTAACAGCTACCAACAAAAACCACTAAATGTGCATTGTTACCTCTAACAGATACCAGTCAAGACATGCATCAGTGCTAAAATATTCAACTTCCAATCACAAGGTTCACCAACAACTTCCAATCAGAAAGTGCACAAAGTTACACAGGTAACATCTTCCTACAAACTACACAGCAGAAGTGCACAAAGGTAATATCATCCTACAAACTACAGAGCAACAACAGTAGTGCAAATTTTTGATCTATCTATACCACTAGACGCAAAATCCACCATCTTGTTCGGACTGAGAGCCTAGTGCTCTCTCCTGTGATTACTCGAAAAAAAGGAGATAGGGAGAGGCAAATCCACACGCGAAAGAATCGGTGGGACACGAGGAAACGGCGGCGATGGTCGTCATTGCTCTAAATCTAGTAGAAACGGCGTCGGAGGAGGGACACGAGGATACGGCGGGGATGGTCGTCGTTGCCCTAAATCTAGCAGAAACGGCGGTGGAGGAGGGACACGAGGAGGGACATGAGATATCACCTTGAGTGGGGGGGTTTCCGCCGGTGCGGGCGACAGAATCGATGGCCGGCGCGGGCGACGAAATCGGTGGTCGGCTCTTCGTGTACTCGGAACTGACGAGGGGGCTGGAGGAGGCGAAGTGGCGAGGGAGAGTGGTGGGTGGGGGGAATTGAAGTGGGAGGTGGACTCGAGGAGCTCGACTCCTGTCTGCCCTACGAGGCCTCACTGACATGTGGGTCCCATGGACAGGAGCCCACATGTAAGCGCCAAAACTTTACTGGAGGTGGATTTGAGTGGTGTTGTGGGGGGGGGGATTTTGCTTAATCACAATTGAATAAAGGAAAATTTCAAAAAAGAACCATTTTCTCAGCGCTCAAAACGGTTGTTTTCTGTGAAGCAGCTGCCGAGACCATCGTCTGAAATGGCATCGATCCATTTTTCCCTCGAAGTAGACCTCATTATAGGCTACATCACCAAAAATCCCGCGTTTCCGGAAATTCTGCCTATTTTAGCCCATTTAAACAGTTTCCTGCCCATTCAGCTCGAAACTGCCCGATTTTGAACTGCAGCTCCTTCACAGATCGCCCGTTTTTTTTTTGAATACTAGGAAATATATAATGATACCACGCGAAGGTGTTGCATCATTTCGAGTTTTTTTTTTGAATTTTTTGGAATTTTCTATGCCGGTTTTAGGAAAAAGTCAAGACGACGGGCATTACCTTTCGTAGCTAGATGACGAATATTGTGAAACTCTTGGTGTATCTCTAAAGAAATAGGAGCTTGCGTATCTAAAAATGATTTTTACAAAAAATCATGAGCAAACTACGAGGCACCTGTAGTTCAAATTTGGCCCAGTTTCAACTGAATCGACATAAATTTTTCTTTTTCAAAAGTGGTGTATTTAGAGCTAATGAGAGGTAGGAATTTGGTTATTTGTAGATAAAATATGACATATTTTCTTTAAAAAAAATCTTTGTACATTTTTGTGTCATATTTTGTGTATGTGCTTCACAAAAAAACCTTTTTTGACACTCCGAAAATGGAAAATGATGTTTTTATTCAAAGAAAAATAATACTTTCTTCGTCAACATTGTAGTTGTTCCAATATGCATCTTTGTGTGGAATATGGGCACATTTTAAAAAACTATGCCGTGAAAGTGGCCATAACATCCGTCATTTGGCCCGAAACCCAATAATCTTCGTAGATGATAGCTCATTTCTGTGAACACGTTTTCAACCCAATTGTCGTACTCCAAGTTTATTAATTTTGGTGGATACTAGGACATATATAATGACACCACGCGAAGGTGTTGCATCATTTCGAGTTTTTCTTAATTTTTAGGAATTTTCTATGCCGGTTTTAGGAAAGAGTCAAGACGGCGGGCATTACCTTTCGTAGCTAGGGGATTAATATTGTGAAACTCTTGCTGTATCTCTAAATAAATAGGTATTTTATTATCTAAAAATGATTTTTACAAAAGATCATGAGGAAACTATGAGGCACATGTAGTTCATATTTGGCCCGGTTTCAACTCAATTGGTAGAAATTTGTCTTTTTCAAAAGAGGTGTATTTAGAGGTACCGAGAGGTAGGAATTTGGTTATTTGTAGATCAAATATGAAATATTTTCTTTATAATTTTACTTTGTACATTTTTGTGTCATATTTTGTGTATGTGCTTAAAAAAAATCAATTTTTGGCACTCTTGAAATGTAAAATGATGTTTTTATTCAAAGAAAAATAATACTTTCTTCGTCAACATTGTTAGTTGTTCCAATATGCATCTTTGTGTGGAATATGAGCACATTTAAACAAACTATGCCATGAAAGTAGCCATAACATCCGTCATTTGGCCCGAAACCCAATGATCTTCGTAGATGATAGCTCATTTCTCTGAACACCTTTTCAACCCAATTGTCGTATTCCAAGTTTATTATTTTTGGTGTATACTAGGACATATATAATAACACCACGCGAAGGTGTTGCATCATTAAGAGTTTTTTTTGAATTTTTTTGAATTTTCTATGCCGGTTTTAGGAAAAAGTCAAGACGGCGGATATTACCTTTCTTAGCTAGGGGATGAATATTGTGAAACTCTTGGTGTATCTCTAAAGAAATAGGTACTTTCATATCTACAAAAAATCATGAGCAAACTATGAAGCACATGTAGTTCAAATTTGGCCCGATTTCAACTGAATCGGCAGAAATTTGTGTTTTCCAAAAGAGGTGTATTTAGAGCTACTGAGAGGTAGGAATTTGGTTATTTGTAGATCAAATATGACATATTTGTTTTATAATTTTACTTTTTACATTTTTGTGTCATATTTTGTGTATGTGCTTCACAAAAAAAACCATTTTTGACACTCCGAAAATGGAAAATGATGTTTTTATTCAAAGAAAAATAATACTTTTTCGTCAACATTGTTAGTTGTTCCAATATGCATCTTTGTGTGGAATATGGGCACATTTAAACAAACTATGCCATGAAAGTGGCCATAACATCCGTTATTTGGCCCGAAACCCAATAATCTTCGTAGATGATAGCTCATTTCTGTGAACACATTTTCAACCCAATTGTCGTATTCCAAGTTTATTATTTTTGGTGGATACTAGGACATATATAATGACACCACGCGAAGGTGTTGCATTTTTTTGTTTTTTTAAACCTTTTATGCCGATTTCGGAAAACGTTCAAAATGGGGGACGTGACCGTTCATATCTAGGTATTGAACCTTTTTAGAGGGGACAATTTGGTTATTTGTAGATCAAATATAACACATTATAGGTTACGTCGCCAAAATGCACGCGTTTTCGGGATTCCTGGCTATTTTCGCCAATTTAAACGGATTATTGCTGATATAGCTGGATAATGCCCGATTTTGAACTACAGGTCCCTCACTGGTCACCCGTTATTTTTCACAAAAAATATTTATAGTTTTGCAAGTACCCATTTCATCAAAGATATGGAAAGATCCATGCATGATTCAACCCTGAGACGCGAACGGTGACCGCGGCGATTTCGAACGGGTCTAGAAACACGTGTTAGAAATTCGAAAAAATCCAAAAAAAAATGATAAATTTATTCATGTTATGTGACATAGCAACCAAAATAGTTGGTTTGAATTAATCAACACCCTATTATTTTTCCAAAGTTTCAAATGTGAGGCCGAATATAGAAAACCATCTTCAAAATTTAGTCTCCAACTTAATTCTCGCATGTCTGAAACATTTCCCATCCGACCAATTCATTTCCCACCCCCGACCAATTCATTTCCCACACAACTCCCCACCGCTCAGATCCAATCCCCACCTCTCCCCTCTCCGCACACCCCACCTCTCTCCCGACGACGGCATAGGAGGCACACCGCACTGCACCACCGCACCCCACCTCTCCCCACCGCACCGCACCACTATCCCCTCTACCCTCTCCCCACCGCACCGCACCACCACACATCACCACTATCCCGACAACAGAGGCAGGAGGCGGGACATGAGGTGCGCAAGGAACCACGACGACGGCGGCACGAGGCGGGACATGAGGTGCGACAAGAACGACGACGACGACCGCGACACCATCGATCTAAAACTCGTCGACGGTGAGTTCTCCCGTCCATCTCCCTTAGGTCCTTGTTCTAGGTTTAGGGTTCCACCTCACCTACATCATCCCCTGCATGATTTGATCCATCTCCATAGCTCCTCCTTCTAGGTCTAGGGTTCTGAATCCTAGTTAGCAGGATGTTGCCCCTGTTGATGCTAGGATTTAGGATTATGCTGCCCATGTTGATGCTAGGATTTAGGATTATTGCTACTCCTAGATTATGTTGCTCCTCCTTCTAGGGTTAGCAGATGGAGAACAGACACCAATCAGGACAGTGTTTTTGCTGCCCCTATTGATGCTAGGATTTTTGATTATTGCTCCTACTTCCAGGTTGATGCTAGGATTCTTGCTGCCCCTGTTGATGCTAGGATTCTTTCTGCCTCTGTTGATTTATCTCAAATTAGCCCTATTTATTCTAGTGATGGCTAGTAATTCTATCTTACTATGTTGATTCTTGTTATTCTTGTTTATCTAATCTTTAATGCCAAATGTTAAGAATTATTTTGTTAGCTGGTTTAGGGATCATTGATGCTACTGCTGTTTAGTTTTACAATAACTCTGATATGAAATCATATTTGCTAAGAAGGAATGCTATATTTGCTAAGAAGTTAATTTCCTGTGACATAAAATTTTCCCGTGAACTAATTCTTTTCATTATAATTTTTTACTAACCAGATCAAAACCCCCTGTTGAGATCAGCAATGGCAAAGATGTCAAGGAAGAACCTGCTGGCTGGTATGTATCCATGTTCCTTATGCTTATCCTGCTACCTTGTCTATGTTTGCTTCCATGTATCTCTAGCTTATTACATGTTGTTCTGGTAATATATGGTTAAATTTTTTCATTGTATTGCATGTTGTTATGTGCTTTTCTTGCAATATATGGTCATATTTTTTCTTGTGCTTGTTAAGGTACCAGAAATAAGTATAAATAAAACATGATAGGATTTTGAATTGCCTAGAATGGGGTTGTTTAGTAGTTGCTAATGAATTAACTGTACTCAATACCATGTTTCAAAGATACAACTTACTTGTTTTTGTTGTCTTGCTTCTCAATGCAATTCAACCAAATCAAACTCATGGTTACTTAATTTTATTTTTCAAAAAGAAGCACATGCCACATAGTACGAGAAGATTAGGGTTCAACAAATGTTGAGGAACAATCGTATATTCCTGTCCCTTGGCATCAGTGCACTAGTATTCATGGTTAGGAATTCAAACAATGTTGTTACTCAAGCTAGTGCAATTACAACCGATGATTCAACATCTGTCATAACTTAAGACTCAAGCTCAAAGTACAGTCCTAAGGACGATGAAGTGATTGGTCAAGATGAAAGTGATGACACCGTAGTGAAGAAGCAAGTTAAGGTCGGTGTGGTGGTGGGCAGGGGGAGGGGGCTTAATTTGTGTGCTCTTTGTATCATGTTTGCCTTAATCTATGCAAACAATTTTCTTACTCATGATCTAATGCCATTGTCTTTGTTGTTTCTACGAGGGACCCAAGGTTTCTAGAAGGAACAAGTGTGTTGTTAAGAAGGTAAGCAGCAGAAGGACAACCACACAGATACACACACTTGATTCAACTCCATCTTCTGCAATGCCTCCTGGAAGGGTGGTGGCTCCAGATCTAGAAGAAACTAAAAGAATGCTAGCTGATACCAAACCTGATCAATATGAAAACAGTCGCTTCAAAAGGCAGAAGAAGGCGATGGCTCCAACCAGCATGGAAGAAACCACACCACACCTGCATGTGGACGAAGGAAGCACATGGAACATGGATGGAGAAAGGACAATGCACAATGATGGTGGAAGCTTGCTATGCAACAATTTACAAGGCCCGCTGCATGTGGATGAAGGAAGCACATGGAACATGGATGGAGAAAGGACAATGCAAGTCACAAAGCAATCGTCATTGACAGTTGCTGGTTCTACTGAACATAATCAACATACTTCTGATGGAGGCAAGTTACTCCTATGCCATTCCTACATTTTGTTTGATGTATCCGTAGGTAGAACATGCCATCTTACTAGTGTATTCTGTTAACCAATGGCATGCATGTATATATGACATTCTGCTATGTTTACCTTTTCAGATGAGACTGCTTTGGTTAAACACAAGAGAAGGGGAACAGGGCTAGAGCGGTTAACCAAGGGATTGGGTGAGAAGGTCACCATCCGAATTTCTCAAGGGATGAAACGTCCAGAGAAGCCGATGCAGGCTGCATTGCTTGCACCAGAGTGTGGCTGTATTGCAAGATCTATTCTGCCGGTGCTGCCTCACTTTAAGGAGTACCAGAGGGACCCCAACATTGTCAAGAACTTCATTGCGAAAGTTTCTGTAAGCTCACTACTTTGAACCTGAATCTCATGTTCTTGCTGTGGATACCCCTGGCAATATGATTATCTGACTGTCCCATTGCCTTGTTTGCTATTTTGGTAGGACAATTTTCACATTGACGCTACTGAAGAGACTCTTGAGAAGACTTGCAAAGACATCTTGAAGAAAGTATCAAAGAATAGACGCCACTTGATCAAGAAGGATTTCTTCAATGACATGGCAGCTAATGAAGTTAGCGCCAAGTCCCCGGTGGAAGGCTTGTCAGACAATGACCGGCAAAAGCTGGTAGAACTGTGGTCTACCCCAAAACACAAGGTATGTATGTTCACGCGCTCTAGGTTTTGTTAATGCTTGTTGTGATGTGTCTGATGTTGTTCTTGATTGTACTTTGCTCATTTTTCTATTGTAGAAAACCCGTGAAAGTGCCAGGAAAAACCAAAGTAAAGTCAAGTTTCAGCAAAGGACAGGTTCTCGATGCGACGCTGCCCACGTCTATCAAACTGTAAGAAAACTCATGTTTTTCAATTGTCCTAAGAAACTTTTGCCTTGAAAGCTTATAGTCTGACTGCCATCTTGATGGAAAATGTTTCAGAAGGAGGATCGTAAGGGCGAAACCTTGACTACGGTAGACCTGTTCAAGGCTACCCATAACAGCAAGAAAGAGGCTTTCTCCCAGGAGGTGCAGGCATCTATAGCAAGTTACTTGTGCCCCATAAAACTTATGTATTGTCTCTCCCAGGAATTTTTCAAGGCATACTTGATGTTCGATGATCTATTAAATGTGTTTAAAACAGATTGTATTAGATTATATTGATAGGTTTAGATGGATTTTTTTATCAAGTATAGTTAATACAGTTCTGCACTATGCTTCTACATGACCTGCTTGTGATCTTGGTTGATGCCCAGCAATTCTCTCAAGCTTGTTATATGGTGGTATACATGTTGCCTGTTATATGATATTTTCAGATGTGTTGCCTGGTAAGGTAGCTCCAATTTGCTATAACCGAATTTTAATATGTGTATGTGTGTTGTGCATCTGTAATTGCAGAAGGACATGTAGACTATATTGGATGGTCCAACACAAGAAGGCCAACAAAAGTCTGATGTCGCTGTTGTTGCTGATGTGCTTACCAAGAAATGCCCTTCAAGAACATTCCTCAAGAATGTCGGTCTTCAATCAAGCTCATCCAGGAAATTCAGTATATCAGATCCTGCTATGGCTGCGCATGTCATTGAGCTAGAGGAGAAACTTGAGAGGGAGCAAGTCCAAAATGAAGCGATGCTGGCAGAGCTAGCTGAAATGAAGAAGAGGACCGAAGAAGCAGAAATTGCACAAGTTGTACGTGACAAGGAGCGTCTTCTGCTACAACAAAAGACGGACAAAACTCATGCGCAACTAGATCACCTGATGGCGTTGTTTGGAGCCAAGGCTCTATGATGGTAAGTTCCTCTGTGTGTTTGACAGGTTCTTTCTCCTGTGAGCATCATGCATTAGTATAGCCAGATGTGGAATTTTACATCACTTATGCCTGTGGCTGTTGGATGTCCTAAAGATTTTCTAAACTGTGAAGCTTTTATGATTTTAAACTGTGAAGCTCTCTGTTTGGCTGTGAAGCTCATTGCTCTAGCTGAAATGATTCCAGTTTCAGTGCATAGTGGAGTTCTTTTCTATATTGCTCAATGCATAGTGTATTGCAGTTTCTGTCAGGTTTTCTGAAGCTCATTGCTCATGCATTAGTATAGCATTGCTGAAATGTACCATAGGTAGATGTGCCTTATTTTCTGTATTGCACTTTCTGTCAGGTTTTCTGAAGTTTCTGTTGTGTTCCTTTTTTCAGGTCAAATACCAGGAAGTGGAGTGAAGGTAGAAGTGGAGTTGAAGATAGAAGTGGAGTTGAACATAGAAGTGGTAATGCATTCTGTTTTACTTTTTTGTCGTTGGTACATGGTGGTATCAGTTTTGCCTTGAATGAGTTATGGCTCTAGATGATTTGAAACCTGAGTGTTGTGAACCTGGTGGTATCAGTTTTGCCTTGAATTATGTGAACCTGAGTTATGTGAACTTGCAATGTTGTGAACCTTGAATGTATTGGTAATTCAAATTTGCATTCTTGCAATGATGTGCCTTGGATATGAGTTATGTGATGATTTGCATTCTGGAATGAGTTGTAATTCAAATTTACTGGAATTCAAATATGTTTGTATGGATTTGAATTTGACTTATCTATTTGCAATTGGGATTAACAGTAAAAAGCCCATGGCACCAGCCAACTACTAGTGGGTTGTATTCAATTATAAAAACAAAAAAAATCGAATTTAAATGGACCAAAAATAGTCAACAGCCAGGAAATATATTGGACTATGAATAGGCCAAGGCCCAGATTCGAAATGGACGAAAAAGGCCTAGGCCCAGACGAAATTTCACATGATCCTTTTAAGCTGACAACAAATTAAAGGAAAAAAATTAACGGGCTAAAACAATGGGCTGGCCCATTTTTTTTTTGATAATGGGCTTTATTACTTAAAAGGTTTAAGTATTACACCCGGCTTCTGCATAACAAGATGCACACGGCCGAAGAAAGAAAATAAAAGGTAGCAACAAAACGATTACAATCCGAGATGAATCAATAATGTCGCCTATGGCGCAGCAATCCGTAGATCATGCCGCCACCCATGTGGGATAAAAATATCCCTCGCCACCCTTTCCAGTCGTACACATGCCTCCATAAAAAGGCCTCGAAACTCCGCCCGCTGTAATGTGCACCACGAACGGAGAATATCTGTGCATCGGAATAGAACCTGCAAACGAGAGAAAATTTTATCATCGAAAATCTTATCATTCCTACATAGCCAGAGCGACCATATAACGGCTAGCGCTCCTACCCTGAAAATAGTTTTAAACCTCTTATCTATGCCATTCAACCAATTGCCAAAAATATTTGCAACGGATGTTGGCGGATATAGGTTCGAAGCCATTTGGATAGCTGACCATATAGAACGCGCAAATTCACACTCGAAGAATAAGTGTCTTATAGTCTCATCATTAGAGCACGAAACACACTTTGTACTCCCATGCCAATTGCGCTTGGTAAGATTATCTTTAGTTAAAATGACACCCTTACGAAGATACCATGCAAATTTTTTCATTTTCAGTGGTATCTTCATCTGCCATATTTTCTTATTATTATCGACCGGCACATCAGAATGAACCAATGCATTATACATGGAATTGACTGAGGATTTTCCATTCTTAGTCAAACTCCAGCGAAACTCATCAGTGCCTGGTGATAGTTGGATCAAAGCCAACCTATCTACCAAAGCATTCCAAGACAGAAGTCTTGGTCCAATGACATCTCTCCTGAATGTCACGTTTGGAGGAAACGTTTGCATCACCGTGGCTAACGTATCTCCTTTATGACGAACAATATTGTATAAAGCTGGATACTGTTCTCGGAGGGTGGCGTTACCTAGCCATTTATCCTCCCAAAACCGTATCTGAGATCCATCTTTAATGCTAAATACACCATAGCGAAAGAAAAGATTCTTAGTCGCCATTAGTCCAGCCCAAAAATGAGAATCACCTGGTTTCCAAATAACCTGTGATAACGTTTTTGTGCCGATGTATTTTCTCTTGAGGAGTGTCTGCCAAACACCATTATCCGTAAGTAGCTTAAAAAGCCATTTGCCTAGGAGGGCTGAGTTTTTAACCTGGAGGTCATGAATCCCCAGCCCTCCCTGATTTTTGGGTCGGCACACCACGTCCCATCTTGCCAATCGATATTTTTTCTTTTCACTATCCCCTTGCCAAAAGAATCTCGATCTGAAGTAATCTAACTTCTTCAAGATTCCTTTGGGTAACTGGAAAAAGGATATCATATACAGTACCATATTCGACAGCACTGAATTAATGAGAACCAATCTTCCACCTAGGGATAGTAATTTTCCTTTCCAACTTGCTAGTCTCTTCCGCAGACGGTCTTCAACGTGTTTCCATTCAGCATTGGTCAATCTTCTATAATGTATCGGAATCCCCAAATACTGTATAGGAAATTGACCTTGCTCGCATCCAAAAAGTTCGGAGTATTGAGAAACTACTTCTTGGGCATCGCCAAAACAGAACAACTCACTTTTATGGAAATTAATTTTTAATCCAGATAACTGCTCAAATGCTGACAGAATTAACTTCAGATTTGTCGCTTTCTCTAGATCATGTTCCATAAAAAGAATCTCTTCCATGACCTAGCCAGTTGGTCAAAATTTTGCCACGTAGGATTGGCCACGTAGGATCTGACGTGGCTATGGCAGGATATCACATGACCAAATCAATTGGTCATAGGGTTATGACCCCTCTGATTGGGTCATAGAGGCTATGAAAATTCCATTAAATTAGTCATTGACGATCAAATAAGATGCTCGGTATGTGACTTTCCATTTTTGGTCAAAAAGGGGTCATGAATGAAACTACGTGACCTTCTAGTGACAAAAATTGAGGGTCATGTATCAACATATTTCTTGTAGTGGGTGTTTTGGCGCATAACACAATGTTATTGCGCCATAGTCATGTGCGCCTGCGTGTCCAAAGTGGCCGAACCCATATGTGGGTCGGTTTGTATCCATAGGGTTAGGTTGAGTCCAATTGAGTCCAAACATTGAGTCCTATTCGGGTTGGACATGGGTGCTTGCGCAACCCCTTGTGGCCGCACCCATACCCCCTCTTAAATACCTAGGAATCGAGCTAGAGAGGTTTAGACTACGTTAAACATAAACCCTAAAACCTCTGGATAGAACTGCTTGTAAGCATTCATCTGGAAGTATTGTTACCATTGCAAAATTGCGTGTTACCTACTGTTCTACTGGGAATAAGACGATACAGGACCACCTCTTAGTCGGTGGCTACATTGTGTAAGCGTGTGGAGTTGAGAATATCCATTGGGTTGCAAACTGTTGCATTGGCATCAGGGATCAGCCGGAGAGTTTTCAGTGAGACACGAGTTATCAATCAAGTTATCAGTGAGAGTTCAACGAGAAGATTGGGCCACCCCTTATCACCCGCCTCCCAGGGGCTCCCTTGGGGGCGCCGGACGAGTCGTTCCGCGCCGCGGGCCCGTCCTGCCAGTGACACAAAACGCCCACAAAGTGGTCCACGCCGCCTCGTCCGCTTGCGCCCCGTCCGCCCCGCCTCGCCCTCCGTCGTCTCCCTCTGCCTCGCGACGCTGTTCACTCCGCCGCTCTTTCGCCCACCGGCGCCGCCCGCAACCCCCTCTTCCGGCGCCGCTTCCGGCCCTGCTCCCGCCGTCGCCTCCGCCCCCACCGGCGCCGCCTCCGGCGACCAGAGGTAACCACCTAGCCCCCAAGGTGTTCGGCAATTTTCCCGGTCGGGCACCGGCCGTTGTTTTTGTCAATATTTTGAAGCTATTTTCATTTCTACAGACGGACATCGACGATGAGATGATGGTGAACTTTCTCCTGGAGGATGAAGCCGATATCGACGACGAAGAAGATGAGAACTTGCTTGTTCTTGCTTGTCTGGCACAACTCCTCTCCGAGGATGAAGCCAATAGCGAACCAAAGCGATGAGGCTCCAAGTTTCGGAGGAGAAATACGAAACCGAGGATGAGAATAGAGGGCCACTGCATGCTCTTCGCCGACTATTTTGCCGAAGAGCTAAGATTCGATGTAAAGGATTTTCGATGGAGATTTCGGATGAGCCGAAGTGTCGTGGTGGTGTCACGGCAGATGCCATGGGATGGCTAAAGATGTGGGGACGATGGACGCTGGAGGTGTCCGGGGAGGGATCACGCGACGAGTAGCCGCGTGAGGTAAGATCCACACAACACAAACAACACGATGTACCCAGGTTCAGGGCCCTCGTGAGGAGGTAAAACCCCTACTCCTGCCTTCCTCTATGTATTACGATGCCTCTCCGAGTAGGTACAATACAAATGATATCGCTACCGAGTAGCCCCTTGCTCCTCTCCGAGTAGAGCTAGGGCAAGAACTTAGGGTTTCTAGGGTTCACTACGAGCCTAGAATGAGATCGTCCGTGTGCCTCTGGGAGCATGCCTCGCGCAGGAGGCGGCGGGGCACCTTATATACATGGTGCCCAGCCGGATACGTCCAAATCCTAGACAAGTGTCGACATAGTGTGCACACTGTCCTTTCTCCGAGTACCCGCTGACACCTTTGGTCGTTGGTCTTGGCTGCTTCTATAAAGTCGTTGGGCAAAACTAGGGGACAGACTGGTATCACTGTACCTAGTCACAGAGTAGGCCCCCCTTATCCTGCCACCGACTGCTTCCATGCTGTCACTGTCAGGCAGGCCGTCCCCACGTGAACAGTAGTTCGAATGCTGCCAAGTACGGACCCAGGATACGCGGGATCCTGTGTCAGAACGGCTCCTTTGACTTCCTGCCCGAGTAGTTTCCCGCCAAATATTCCCGCCAATTGTACTCGGGCCAAACCTTCTACTCGACAGGGTAGAAACTGACCGATATCTCCTTCTGGTCATCTTGAGGTGAGACCGGGTAGCAGTCGACCGGGTAGAGAGTACCCGGTAGTCGGCTACTCGACCAAACCTCTCTTCTGTAAGCGGCCTTTACCACCTGCCTTTACCCTACTCGGGGGTAACCCCCCGACAGCAGTCCCCGAAGCTGGTTGAGTCTTGCGAACTTGTTCACTAGGCTCTGCCAGCTTAACACCAGCCTTTGTATCTCAGCCATCGAACCTCAGGATGACCGATTAGGTCCTCCGAGTAGCTATCCGGAAAGTATCTTGGGTTTCCTCTTCCGAGTAGCAGTTGCTTTCTACTCTGTATCCGAGTAAAAAGACTTAGCGAAAATTCGCAAACTGAGCCTCTGCAGCGCAGAGCCACATCCAGCCCTTCACGCAGGCACTGCCTACGTGTCAAGCATCCACGACCTTGTCGTTTGGTTGCCCAGGACACGACGCCACGTGTCCAGTTTTCACGCCGTGGGCCCACCGGCCGTCATGTCCCATCACGCGCAATTACTGGCCACGATCTGAAGGTGGGATCAAATGCGGCCGTTACGCGCGCAGCCCGCGCTTGTGTGCGTTTCTAGCCGGCCACAGGACCCACCACACGCCACAGTCGATCCCACTACCGCGGTGGTAACGGTAATACCGCGAGGGAGATATAAATACCCCCGCGGTAACTTCCTTTTCTTCTTCCCTGCTCTTTTCCCCTTCTGCCTCCTGTTCTTCTTCTCCACCGAGCCCTCCGCCGCCGCGCAAGCTTCCGCGCCGCCGCGGACTCTGTCCACCGAGGAACTCCACTCGAAAATCATCCACTCCTCCCACTCGCAAGGATGGCCAAGGCTAGCTGGGCGGGTTCCTCCGTCACCCAGGCCAATCTCGCCTGGCTCGTGTCCAGCAGGAGGGTTCCCCCCGGCGTGGAGTGTCGGGCACCTGACGACGAGGTCGTGCCAACTCCGCGAGACGGCGAGCGGGTGGTCTTCATGTCGCACTTCGAGCGCGGCTTTGGACTGCCCGCCTCGGACTTCTTGCGCAAGTTCCTCGATCACTTCGGGCTGCAGATGCATCATCTGCCGCCCAACGCGGTCGTCTTCCTCGCCTACCACGTCGTCGTCTGTGAAGCTTTTCTCGGCATCAGGCCCACGACTGATACGTGGCTCAGGTACTTCAATCTCCGCCAACAATCAGTCGGGAAGAAAGAAGGTGCAGGTATCGGCCGCGCCACCGACACGGGCTGTGCCATGATGGTGCAGCGGACGGGTACAAACCATCCCCGCATCCAGGGGCTGGATTCCTGCCGAATGTGGCAACAGACATTCTTCTATGTCAAGAATGTCCCCGCCACGGTAGGAGGTGTGGTTGATGACCGAATCAACCTGCCCGCCTGGAGGAACCGTGCTCCACTCGGGTCGAACTGGAAGGAGAAGCCCAACATCGACGAAATCGCCGTCGAGATAGAAGATAGGCTCGGCGAGTTGAAGAAGCTGGGCCTCAAGAATGACGACCCGGTGATATGCTGGATCAAGCGCCGAGTACTCCCACTGCAGGAGCGCTGCCATCTCATGTGTTACATGGGAGGCACGCGCGACTGCACCAGGACCACCACCATCGAAATCGACGACGTGGATGTTGCCTATCATGCCAGGAACATGCTGAAGACAAGCCTCACCGAGAGGTGGCGGTATGGCTTCGCTCCGTACAGCCGCACGCTACCGATTGCCCGGGTACGTTCTTCCTTCTCTGTTTTCGCCTCTGCTTTCCGAGTAGACAACTTCCCTTTCCGCCCCGACTAGCAATCGTCTGTTGCACCGAGTAGAACACTTAGTCTACTCGAGCTTAGGCTTAGCATGCTTTGTGTTTACACGCCTATCCGGGTAGAACACTTGGAAAACTGCATAGGCTTAGTGTGCTTTGTGCCTGCACGCCTGTCCGAGTAGTATACTTTAGAAAACTGCATAGGCTTAGTGTGCTTTGTGTTTGCACGCCTGCCCGAGTAGAGTTCCATCCTGCTACTCGGTTAACTTACGATCCTTCTCTGTCTTTCAGACTCTTACTCGACAGTTGATTGAGAGTCGCGAGGTTTTTGAGGAGAACTGGTTCGCCGATCGCGAGGAGGATGACATGTTGCCCTCTGATGACGCGGGACAGAGCAGCCCCGCTCCTGACAAGCGCGATGCTCTCCGCACTTGGTCAGATGAAGGCTCTCACGGTATTGTTATTTTTATCTTGTTTGCTTCCGAGAAACACCAACCCCTTGCATTGCTGTTCCTGATTCTTCCTTCCTTTCTTTTGAATTTCTCAGATGAGGCCGCTGCGGAGAAGGACGACGAGGATGAGGGCGAGAACGAGGGCGATGCGCCTCTTGTCGTCCAACCTCTGTCTACTGCCCCTCCCGAGACTCGCAAGCGAACCGGCAGCGAAGCGCAGGCACCTCCTGTCAAGAAAAGGAAACCCGCCGAGAAGGAGGAGGAGGCCGCCGAGAAGAAGAGGAAGGTTACTGTCAAGAAACCCCGACGACAGCTTAAATCCACCACTGCGTGAGTTCTCTTCTCGTTTGCCCTCTTTCTCGCGTAATACTGTTTTCCTCCAAACCTTCTTCCAATCCTTAATTCCTTTCTTCTCTGCAGTCCTGCCATGGATGCGAACGCAGCCCTCGCATCCGACCCAGCCCAGAAGAAACCAGTACCTCTGGTCAACCTGGACGATGATGATGAGGACCGCGACGCCAATGCCGCTGCTGCCAACCCAGCACAAGGAGCAGCGTCTGAACCAGCAGCACATGACACCGCCGTCCACGACGAGAGACCCCCTTCTCCTCCGGCTAGCAACGCCGAGGAGAATCAAGAGCAAGAAAAGCAAGACGCCGCCGCCCTTGAGCGGCCAGAGGCAGAGCATCCCACCACCGAGGCTGCCGCACAAGAGAACGTTGCTGCCGAGCAGCTGGTGACAGATGACCCCGCCGCGGATGCTACCGTAGCAGATGTCTACCCACTGCCAGGTGGTGGATCTGCGGCGCCACCAACTGCGCAAGGCCCTACGCCACCAACTGCGCAAGGCCTTACACCACCGACTTCCTCCTCGTCTCCACAGAGCAAGGACACATCCAGCTCTCCTGGGCGAGCAGCCAAGCAACAGGCCCTTGATGCTCTGAGGGATTACTGTTCCAAGAAAGGTCTATCCGAGAAGGAGACTGCCGATAAGGTGGCTGCCGAGGAGGCCAAGGCCAAGGAGGAAGCCGCCGAGAAGGCCAAAGCCGAGAAAGAAACTGCTGAGAGAGCCAAGGCCGAGCGGAAGAAGGCCAGGGCTGAACAGAAAAAGACCGAGAAGCGAGCTGCCGAGGAAACAGTCGCCGAGAAGGCAAAGACCAAGACTGAGGGGAAGAAACCCGAGGATCTCGAGAAGCAGAAGATCGAGAAGGAGCAGACGAAGAAAAGGGCCAGAGAGCAAGGCGCATCTGCAGGCGGAGCACTCGCGATCCGCGACTCCGGCCCGATTCCTGCTGCACTCTCTGCGGGCGCTCGCGCTGCTGGCCAGCCTTGCTACCCGGAATATATGATTGAGGTTAGCCACCAACATAGCATCGGCTTCCCTCCCCAAGATAAAGCTGTAGCTATTCAGAAGGGGAGGAAAGCAGTAGCCAGGAATACTCCTCCCTTCGATCCAGCCCAGAATAAACCCGTCAATATTGCTTCTCGGGGACCCCAAGACAAGCCAATAACCTCCAAGGGTCTTGAGCAGGTACTGGATACCGTCGGCTACATCAGCGCCAAGTGGGACAGCGGGGTTCTCGGAGAGGAGAAGTGGCACGGCTTGACCCTTGGCTCCGTCGACCACTACCGCGTGGAGTGGAACAAGATCGACCTGGGACACCAGCCCATGTCCGTCTCCACCGATACCGCAACCCTCGCAGCCAAGATGTTCTTGCACCGCAAGAACGCCGAAGATATCGAACAGAGTTACGCAGTAAGTCTTTTTGCCTTTTCCGAGTTGAATTTTCTTCTCTTCTACTCGCCCTTCTTCTTTCTCACCATCACTCCCAGTCCCCGAGATTTGGGTCGAGTAGGTGGATACTCTCCGAGTAGCCTCCTACTCGGGCCGAATCTTCTCTGCATTGCCTGACTCATTTTCTTCTCGGTTTTCAGGATAGCGTTCTTAAGCGGACCAACTTGTACCGCATCCTTCTCTGGAATCACTCCATCGCCAGGAGGCGTATTACTGCGCTGGAGAAGGAGAAGTTAGCTGCTGAGGTCGCGAGCAAAAATGCAAACGACAGCACCCAACAGCTGGCCGAAGTGCAAGGTACGCCTTTAGCCACGCGGTTCCTGCGTTTTATGGTTACGCCCGCTTCTGCTTTTTCACGCATTAACCTTTCCTTCTCTGCAGAGAAACTGAAAGCCTTGGCCGACGAGCATGAAAAATGCCGTAGCTTCGTGGAGAACGCCGAGGCCACGATAAAGAAACTTGAAGGTGAGTTTGCTGTTTACTCGGTGTGACTTTGAGTTTGGTTCTTCTCTGCCCATTTACTGACCTCATCTTATCTTTTCGCAGAAGATTATAAGTCATTTGCTGAGGCGCACCAAGATTGCGTCCAGCCAGCAGAGGTGGAGAAACAGCTGTCCGACCAGGCCATTACTCTGATTAAGGACCACACCACCGAGATGGAGAAGCTGCAGGTCCAGCTTCAGAACGCGCTCCAAGACGCCGTGAAGATTGGCGCCGAGAGGGACGCGGCCATCGCCGAGAAAGCCAAGGCCGAGACTACTTTCAAGGCCAAGGAAAGGGCCCTCGAGGCTGAGTGCGAGACTCTGAAGAAGACCAATGCTGATCTTTTCGCTCAGATGGACACCCTGCGCCAGGTTCAATCAAAGCAGATTAACAACGAGGAATCCTGGAGAACCAAGCTGCAGCAGCTGCGCCGCCAACTGATCGGTAAGTTCTTTTCTTCATTGCATCTTTTCTTCTCGGTCCTATTCCTTCTCGGCTTCCTCTTTTCTTTCTCGGTTTTTGATCTTGCCACTTGCTATTTCAGATATTTGGCCTCGTCTTGAGTCTACCTCTGCGCCCACGATAGCCAAGGCCCGAGCGGTTCGCCTCTCGCTGGGTGAGCCGATTGACACCAGGGCTGATATCGAGGACAGCTTGGTGGTGCTCAAAGGTTACTTCGAACAGCTGGCCGGCTGCGGGACTGATTTGATGCACGCGGGCTTTGAGCTCCACCGGCTGTTCTGGCCCCATGATCCTGAGCCAAAAAGCATGCGGGCGCTCGCCCTCAAGCTGGAAGGCGTGAAGGCCGAGTTGAAGAAGTGGCGAGCCTCCGGAGCCCGTGCTGGTGCGGACGTGATGCTTCTCTGCATTGCGTCCTGGTATGAAAACTTGGATATGCAGCTCATCCGCGGGAAGCGCAATGACTCCAAGTGGGAGACTGATGCCGATAGCGTGGCCTTGCGCAAGCAGATTGCATATGATGTCGCAGAATGCGCCGAGACGGAGGTCTACATCGATGGCGTCCCCGAACCCGACACCGAGTACGAGGACGAAGAAGATGATGACGAGGCGGAAGAGCTTGGTGATTTCTTCGAATCTCCCAAGGGCAAGGCCGGGAAGGGAAAAGCCACTGTCGTCGCGAGTAGCGATGAAGACGAAGAAGCGCACATCGACTCCGAGCCACTCGACTTCGGCACTTCCTCAGGTGCTGCTCTCGACGACACGGTGCCTCCTCCTGGCCATGCTTCAGGCTCCTCCTCGACTCCAGGACCCGTCTCGGTGGCCACGGCCACTTCCGAGCAGGCGGTCACCCAGGAAGACGCCGAGATGGAGGAATCCGCCGCCGTGCAGACGGGGGCGGATGCCACTCAAGCCGGCACCGAAGAAGCAGCTACCGCCAGCGCCACTGAAGAAACTGCTGCCAAGGCCGCCGCCGAGGAAACATCAGCCAAGGCCAGCGCCGAGAACATCTCCTCTTCAACTTGAAGCAACCTGCAATCTTTTCTTTCACTTGAACATTTTATCAGATTCCCGGGATGCCGGGAGCAGATGTAACAGACTACCTTTATCTTGCTTGCTACTCAGTTTTTATGCCCACTCGGTTTATGTTGACATTAATCAATTTGAACGACACTGGCTTAATGCCGAGTTGTGTTTCCATGCGAGTCCCCGAGTAGCTTTTCTCATTCACCCTGTCTTTTCATCTCTGCTCTACCTGCGACTTGTCGCTTGTTTGGTATTCGAGTCACAAGAATCAAAGAACAAGGCTGCAAATACTTAGCCGCTAGAAAACAATCATGATAACGCAGTCCACCATCTAGCCGAGAAGACGAAAACAGGGAACAAAAAGTAACCGACAATCTACTCGGTTCCTGCACTCTTTCTTCCTTAGTGATTTTCGTGTGCTCATTGACCTTTTGCTTGTTCTCTTGCTTGCCATGAAGCCGGGTTTCGGACAGCAGCGGAGTCGAAGAGTTGGCATATAGGTTTAAACACAGTACTCAATGCACTTTTGAGTTCTGAAGTGAAGCAACCGAATAGACAAAAGAACAAGCCGAGCAAAAACACTTAGAGCAATTTTGGACGAGGGCAGTCCCCGAGAACAATTTTAGATTGCAGAGTAGAATTTCAACTCGGATGAAAGGGTACATACACATCTTTGCTTACGAATGAAAACGACGAAGTAGAGCTACATTCCAGGGGCGCTTGGTTTCCTCTCCAGCTTTATCTGCCCTGTTCGCCTGCGACGGGCGCATATCTACAAGATAGTACGCGTCATTGTGCAGCGCTTTGCTGACAATGAAAGGCCCTTCCCATGGAGGAGACAACTTGTGCATCCCGGCTGTGCGCTGCACAAGCCTAAGGACCATGTCTCCTTCTCGGAAAACCCTTGGGTTCACCTTTCGGCTATGATAGCGCCGCAGGTTTTGCTGGTAGATAGCCGAACGTGACAGAGTCAGCTCTCTTGCTTCTTCAAGCAGGTCAACGTCGTCTTCTCGAGCTTCTCTCGCCTCCACCTCAGTGTAGAGGGCTACTCGGGGGGAGTCATGCTCTAAGTCTATTGGCAACACGGCCTCAGCCCCGTATACCAAGAAGAATGGCGTGTAGCCGGTTGACCGGTTAGGGGTAGTCCTTAGACTCCACAACACCGCTGGCAACTCTTCTAGCCAACACCCAGGTGTTTTCAGCAGTGGCTCAATCAGCCTCGGCTTGATGCCTGCCAGTACCATTCCATTTGCCCTCTCAACTTGCCCATTGGAGGCAGGGTGCGCGACTGACGCAACGTCTAGTCGGATATGCTTATCTCTGCAGAATCGCACCATTGCCCCCTCTGCAAAGTTGGTGCCGTTGTCGGTGATGATACTGTGCGGGTAGCCATATCTCATGATCACATCCTTCACAAACTTCACAGCTGTGACTCCATCGCACTTCCGAACAGGTTTCACCTCGATCCACTTGGTGAACTTGTCCACCATGACCAAGATATGTGTCATGTTGCCCTTAGCCGGCTTGAAAGGACCAACCATATCCAAGCACCAAACAGCAAACGGCCATGTGATAGGAATTGTTTTCAACTCGGATGCTGGCATGTGAATCTTACTTGCGAACATCTGGCAGCCGGCGCACTTCCTCACAATGTCCTCAGCTTGCTGCAATGCGGTGAGCCAGTAGAAGCCATGCCGAAAAGCTTTCTTGACTAAAGCCCGAGAAGAGGCGTGATGCCCACATTCCCCTTGATGTATCTCCACCAGGATTTCTTCTCCTTCCTCTGGGCTCACACAGCGTTGCAGCACACCAGTGGCACTTCTCTTGTGCAGCACATCTCGGACTAAGGCGTAGCCCTTGGATCTTCTCTGAATCTGCCTCGCGGTCACCTCATCTTCAGGTAAAGTACCGTCCCTTAGAAAGGATAATATGGGCATTGCCCAACTCGGTGTCTCCCGCACGGGAAACACTGGTTCGTCCATTTCCATTGGGACAGGCTCTGGTGGTTGCACAGGAGGAGTAGGAGCGCTTCTCTGCAGCCCAGATCGATTGGCGAGAACTTCTTCAATGAGTGCAACAGCTTCTGGGTTGAGGGCGGCAGTCCCCGAGTAAGGAGCGGCAGTCCCCGAGTAGGGAACGGCAGTCCCCGAGTTCCCTGCAGCACTCTCCCAATCAATCTCCATTGGGTCAGATTCCTCACTTGGCAGAGAAGGGACAAAGATGGATTCCGAGTTGGGGGAAGGCTTGATGGATGGCTTCCTCAAATGCTCCAAGGCAATCCCTGCCGGGATGGACTGCCGAGAAGATCCCAACTTGGACAGCTCGTCTGCAGCTTCGTTCTCTGCTCGGTGAATATGCTGGAACTCACAGCCTTCGAAAAACCCAGTCATTGACTGCACCAGGAAACGATATGATGCCATGTTGGCATCCAAAGCATCCCAGGTACCTGAGACTTGCTGCACCACTAGATCTGAGTCACCATAGCATATAATGCGCTGCACGCCAACCTCCTTTGCTACTCGCAAGCCATGCACCACTGCCTCATACTCGGCTACATTGTTGGATGCCTTGAAGTGAATCTGCAACACATACTTGAGTTGATCCCGCTTGGGTGACGTAAGCACAACGCCAGCCCCAAGGCCTTCTTTCACCTTTGAGCCATCAAAGTGCATCTTCCAATAGTTGGAAACTGGAGCGGGAGGTTCATACTGCATCTCGGCCCAGTCCACAAGAAATTCCGCCAGTACCTAAGACTTGATTGCTTCTCTTCTCGTATACGCGGGAGCGTGCGCGGCTAGCTCGATCGCCCACTTGGCTACTCTGCCACTCGCCTCCTTGTTACCCATGATATCCGAGATGGGAGCTGAGCTCACAACAGTGACGGGATGCTCCTGGAAGTAATGCTTTAGCTTCCTGGCGCCCAGGTACACACCATATGTCATCTTCTGGTAGTGAGGATAGTTTTGCTTGGAACTGGACAGCACTTCACTGAGATAATAGACCGGGCGTTGCACACTCTTGCCTTCTTCTTCTCGCTCTACCACAATCACCACGCTGACTACTCGGTTAGTCGCGGCAATGTATAGCAGCATAGGCTCCTTGGGTAGCGGACTAGCCAAGACAGGAGCGCTAGCCAACATTGCTTTCAGCTCATTGAATGCCACATCCGCTTGCGGAGTCCAGACAAACTTGTCGCTCTTCTTCATCAGCTGGTACAGAGGCAGAGCCTTCTCGCCCATTCGGCCCAAGAAACGGCTCAGAGATGCCAAACAACCCGTGAACTTCTGCACATCTTTCAATGATCTCGGCAAAGACATGCTTTCAATAGCTTTTATCTTAGACGGATTGGCTTCAATGCCCCGACTAGAAACGAGAAATCCGAGTAGCTTTCCCGCTGGTACACCAAAGGTGCACTTACTCGGATTCAGTTTCATTTTGTACCTGCGTAGGTTAGCAAAGGTTTCCTCCAAGTCGGCAAGCAGAGTATGTGTTTTATTCGTTTTGATGACAATGTCATCTACGTACACCTGCACATTCTTGCCGAGTTGGTCATGCAAGCATTTCTGCATGCATCTCTGATAGGTTGCACCCGCATTCCTCAGGCCAAAACACATGACACGATAGCAATAAGCCCCGTACGGGGTAATGAAAGCAGTCTTTATTTGATCAGCAGGGTTGAGTGCAATCTGGTGGAAACCAGAGTAGGCATCTATGAAAGACAACAGCTCACAGCCGGCAGTGGAATCGATCACCTGATCGATGCGAGGTAGCGGGAAAGGATCCTTGGGGCATGCCTTGTTCAAGTCGGTGTAGTCGACACACATGCGCCATGCGGTGGCAGCCTTGGGATCTTCCTTTTTCTTCTCGACCATGACCGGGTTGGCCAACCAGTCCGGGTGCAGCACCTCCATGATGAAGTTACTGATCAGCAGCTTGGTGATTTGATCACCGATGGCCTTCCTTCTCTCATCCCCGAAACGGCGTAAAGCCTGCTTCACGGGCTTGGCGTCAGGACGCACATGCAAAGAGTGCTCAACCAACTCCCTCGGGACCCCTGGTAGATCTTCATTGGTCCAGGCGAACACGTCCCGATTCTCACGGAGGAAGTGGATGAGCGCGCTTTCCTATTTCTCGGCCAACCCGGCACCAATGATGGCCACGCGCTCCGGGAACTCGGGGTCAACCTGGACAGTCTTGGTCTCCTTGGCCGCTTGGAAAGCAGTACCATGCTGAGTACTCGGCACACCTTGTGCGCCAGCTTGTGCGGACTGAGCCATGGCCACCACCTCGTACATCTTCTTCTTCTCGGCAGCAATCACCATCGATTCCGCCAGCTGAGAGCTAGCAGAGGCACACTCCATGGACTTCTTGTAATCTCCCGAGATGGTGATGATGCCATTGGGCCCGGGGATCTTCATCTTCAGGTAAGCCACATGAGTGGAGGCCATGAACTTGCTCAGAGCGGGCCTGCCGAGTAGAGCATGATAGGGGCTCTGATGATCCACCACTTCAAACTGCAGGCGCTCAGTGCGGCAGTTCTCCCGAGTACCGAATAGCACATCAATCCACACTCGGCCAATCGGGTTGCATGAGATCCCGGGCACAATGCCATGGAAAGTGGTCTTGCTAGGTAGCATCATGTTCTCGGCCAGGCCAAGCTTCTCGAGTGTGTCCTTGTACACAATGTTGATGCTGCTGCCGTTGTCGATCAGCACTTTGCTGAACCTCACATTCTTCTCGGGGCCCAGGAAGGTAGGATCCAGCACCAAAGCATAAGTACCCGGATTGGGCATCACCTTGGGGTGATCTGCCCGAGTCCACCTGATCTCCTGGTCGCACCAGTACATGTAGTGGGGGACAGCAGGAATCACTGCATTGACCTCCATGGCCCGCCTGTGCTGTGACTGCTTGTCGACTGCCTCAGAAGTGAAGATCATATAGCTCTCATGGTGCTCTTGGTACTGGTTAGGGCCATTGCCCCCGTTGTTGCCATTGTTGCCATTGTTGTTGCCCTGATAGTTGTTGTTGCCTCTGTTGTTGTTGTTGCGGTTGTAGTTGTTGTTGTTGCGGTATCTCTCGTTGTTGAAGTTCTGGTTGGCTCCTAGAGCCACCTGGTTGACATTTTCTCTTCTCGGGTACACTGGCGGCCGAGCTGCAGGAGCGCGAGTAGGCTGAACAGTGGCATTCGCGGCTGGCAGAGGAGGTGGAGGAGGCAAGCCATCACTCTTGATCACATCCCACCATTCGCATTGCCGAGTAGTATGGTTCGCAGGCCTTGAGGGGTGGTGAGTGTGAAAGCTGCATGGGCCATCCTTCATGTCATCGAAGACAAACTTCTTCGGCTGCTCGGAGTTCCCGCTACTCGGCTGTGCAGTGCGGAACGGTTTCTTGTTGCCCTGGCCCTGGTTCTGGTTCTGCCCGTAGGCTCCAGCAGGTTTCTGCCTTTGGCCACCACCGCCTCCGACATTCACTGCATTCACCTCCTCGGGATCATACCGAGTATCTACTCGGCGCTTATTGCGGAACTCGTTGCGCTTGCTGCTGTTGAAGTTTCTTCTCGGCTCAGAGGAATCCATCAGTGGCTGAGTGGGATCGCCGAGTGCGTACTGATCCGCGATCTTGATGGTCTCGGCCAGGGTGTTGGGCATCTCCCTCTGCAATCTTTGCCAAAGCATGCTGCCATGTCGGCAACCCTGCGCAAACCAAGTGATGGCCTGCGCTTCATTCACACCCTCACAGGTGTTCCTCAAGGTGCTCCACCGAGTAAGGTACTCGCGGTCCGTCTCGTCTTCTCGCTGCCGGCAAGCCGACAACTGCTGTGGCCTATTCGGCCTCTTGTAGGTGCTGGTGAAGTTGCTGATGAAGGCATCCGAGAAGTCCAGCCAGCAGTTAATGCTGTTCTTGGGCAAGTTGTTGAGCCAAGTGCGAGCTGGACCCTCTAGCATCTGCGGTACATAGCGTACCGCCCATCTCCTGTTGCCATTCGCGATATGGACCGCGGTGACGTAGTCGTTGAGCCAATCTTCAGGCTTGGTGCTACCATTGTAGCTCTTGGTGCCTCTCGCGAGCTGAAAGCCCTTCACGGACGGCTCATTCATGATGCGCGGGCCAAAGCACTCGGGGCCAGGAGGACCCGTGTTCTCAAGCCGCGCCGACAAGCTGATACGGTCCAGCTGGTGCCTTGCATCTCCAGGCGCCAACACGCGCTCACCCACACGGTCATGGATGTCATAACCAGCCATCTCCATAGCCGAGTAGCCATCATCATACCTATCCACCTGCATTGCAGCAGGCTGCTCCACCGGGTTGGCGACTGGCGCCACTGGGCGCGGCTGCTGCCTCTGCCGAGTAGGCGGAGCTGCGGGTTGCCGAGAAGTACCCGGACGTGCGGCTTCTCGGACACGGCTTTGAGCTTGGTGGGCTTGAGAGCCTGCTCTTGCAGCGTTGTGTTCCTGCCCGGGCTGCTGCGGCACAGCAACCTGTTTCGCGGCAGCAGCCGGGTCATACACCTGCATTTGCCTATCTCTACCCGTACGCCCGCTGCGGCTCTTCTCGCGGCTAGGATGCGGAGATGAGGCTTGATCGTTAGATCTGGCCGCGTGCGAGTGAACCACCTGCGAAGCTCCAGCTCCCGGGTTGGCCTTCCGGAACTCCTCGTTCTGCCTGGCGGCCTCCAGCACCAGCTCGCCTAGCCTCTCCTGCTGCCTGCGACGCGCCTCTCCCTCTAGGCGCGGCAACTCGGCAGCCACAGCCTCCGCAGCTCGCAGCGTCTTGGCGGGTGTGCTGTACCTTGGCCTTGTGAAGGTGTTCGCGGTGGCGGACTGCGCGGGCTCCTCCGCAACAGTCGCCATCTCGGCGCCTAGGTTGCGCCGCGTAGCGCCTACCCTGCTGGGCCTCCTGGCCACCGGCGTGAAGCCGTGAGCCTTGTTGTACTCGAGCTGGTCCAGGCTCAGCTCCAACCTGATCTTCTCCAACTCCGCCTGCTCGGCGAGCAGCTCCTGGCGTTGCCGCTCGAGCTGCTCCCTCTCGGCTAGGAGCTCGAGGTCGGTGGGAGTGGGCATCCCGGTTCGCGCAGCTGACGCGGGGATGACCGTAGACGTGGAAGGCGGCAGGTTGCACTCCTTCTCGTAGGGCCGGCGTGTCCTGCCACCCGCGGGCGGGTCGTCGACCTCCTCGACGATGGCCGCAGCGCCAGTAGCAGCTGCGCCAGCGTTTGCCGCCAAGCCAGTCACCATCACCTCAGCGCAGCGTGCAGAGCTGCGCACGGGCCTTCCACGAGCAGCAACAACCGCGGGAGGATCCTCCGCGTCGTGCACCAGCTCGGGGTAGGTGTCGTTGGCGACGGTGGCGACGTAGACGAGGTGAGAGCCGAAGGAGATCACCGAGCCGCCCTCCGGCATGGCCTTGCCGCCGAAACAGCCAGCGTTGTCGGTGACGAAGTCGAAGGAGCCGAATCTGTGGACAAGGCCACAAACTACGCGCTCCACTGATGAAGATCCCGTCCGAACAGAAACTCCAGCCAGCGCCGCTGGTAGCCCCACGGTGGGCGCCAACTGTCGTGGTGGTGTCACGGCAGATGCCATGGGATGGCTAAAGATGTGGGGACGATGGACGCTGGAGGTGTCCGGGGAGGGATCACGCGACGAGTAGCCGCGTGAGGTAAGATCCACACAACACAAACAACACGATGTACCCAGGTTCAGGGCCCTCGTGAGGAGGTAAAACCCCTACTCCTGCCTTCCTCTATGTATTACGATGCCTCTCCGAGTAGGTACAATACAAATGATATCGCTACCGAGTAGCCCCTTGCTCCTCTCCGAGTAGAGCTAGGGCAAGAACTTAGGGTTTCTAGGGTTCACTACGAGCCTAGAATGAGATCGTCCGTGTGCCTCTGGGAGCATGCCTCGCGCAGGAGGCGGCGGGGCACCTTATATACATGGTGCCCAGCCGGATACGTCCAAATCCTAGACAAGTGTCGACATAGTGTGCACACTGTCCTTTCTCCGAGTACCCGCTGACACCTTTGGTCGTTGGTCTTGGCTGCTTCTATAAAGTCGTTGGGCAAAACTAGGGGACAGACTGGTATCACTGTACCTAGTCACAGAGTAGGCCCCCCTTATCCTGCCACCGACTGCTTCCATGCTGTCACTGTCAGGCAGGCCGTCCCCACGTGAACAGTAGTTCGAATGCTGCCAAGTACGGACCCAGGATACGCGGGATCCTGTGTCAGAACGGCTCCTTTGACTTCCTGCCCGAGTAGTTTCCCGCCAAATATTCCCGCCAATTGTACTCGGGCCAAACCTTCTACTCGACAGGGTAGAAACTGACCGATATCTCCTTCTGGTCATCTTGAGGTGAGACCGGGTAGCAGTCGACCGGGTAGAGAGTACCCGGTAGTCGGCTACTCGACCAAACCTCTCTTCTGTAAGCGGCCTTTACCACCTGCCTTTACCCTACTCGGGGGTAACCCCCCGACACGAAGGTTGTTCAACACATTGGTGCAACATGTGAGGGAGCACGACCCCTGGTTCAAGATGAAGAAAAACGCCGTGGTGATGATAGGTTTCTCCTCAATTCAGAAGTGCACTTCTCCTATGAGAATGCTTGCATATGGAGCCCCTGCAGATGGTCAGGACGACTATCTCCGCATGTTTGAGTCGTCGGCTATCAAAGCCATGTACAGGTCTTGCAGTGCGATAGTGGAAGTGTTTGGCCCAAACTACTTGAGAGGACCAAACAAGGAGGAAACTGTTCGGATCCTAGCAACAAATGAAGCAAAAGATTTTCTTGGTATGCTTGGAAGCATTGATTGCATGCACGGAGCTGGAAGAACTGTACATTTGGATGACAAGGACTGTACAAATGGGGTCATCAAGTAGTTTGTAGCGTGGTCCTTGAGGCAGTGGCAGATCACGAGACTTGGATTTGACACGCGTTCTTCGGAATGGCAGGATCTCACAATGACATCAACGTGTTGCAGAGTTCCCATGTGTTCGCGAAACTTGTTGAAGACCATGCTCCGCCAGTGAACTATGTTGTCAATGGCCACAAGTACAATAAGGGGTACTACCTAGCGGATAGTATCTATCCAAGATGGTCAACATTTGTGAAGACAATTTCCAATCTTCTAGGCAACAAGAAATCCTGATTTGCCTCGGTACAAGAGAGCACAAGAAAGGATGTCGAGCGTGCATTTGAAGTGCTCCAGAAGAGGTTTGCCATTGTGCAGTAGTCTGCTCTCACTTGGTCGTCCGAGCAGATGGGAGAGATCATGAATGCATGTGTGATCATGTATAACATGATCATTGAGGATGAGCGTGCAAATCGAGTGCATGATCATCTTCCATATGAGTTTCAGAGTCCTCTCGCCAATGTGGATCATAATGTGCCAGCAGATTGGACCGAGTACATCGCTATGCATATGGAGATCCGAGACGAGGCCACTCATAATCAGCTCCAATATGATCTAGTGGAGCATTTGTGGGCTCGCAAAAAATTAACGGCGGCACAATGCACTTCGAATTTACTTTTAATTATATAAATATTTTATTTTTATTTTTAGCCATTCGTGAACTATATATGTAGTAATTTGAATCTAGAACATAAATATTTTTAAGTATTTTTGAAACGCCAAAATAACAAAAATAGGCAAAATAATGCTTTTAGGGTTTTCTTTGGGTACGCCGACTGGAGTCTGGAGAAGGGGCGTCGTCATACTCCTGGGTGGGATTGGCCGCGTCATTCAATCATGCCGGCACGCATCCAACGTACGTCCAGTCTGTTTCAAATCGTATGATTAAAAGTTGGTCCGATGGAAAGGCCCATATCGGACGCCGATTCCTAGTGGCTGAGAAAAAAAAAGAGGAGCTCTCGCTTTCTGTTTGATTACTAGATAACGGTCCCCTTCCTCGAAACAGAAAGCGCAGTCTCCGCCGTTTCTCTCCAGTTCACTGCCTGCCGCTTCCTAGTTGCAACTCTCCGCCGTCTGGACTCTGGACGTACCGCCGCTCGGGAAGGAGCGAAAATGACGGAGGCATCCGCGGACATCCTCCTCCACAACGCGTATGTCGTTACCATGGACGGCGCCCTCGTGGTCCCCCGGAACGGCGCCATCGCCGTCGTGGGCGACCGCATCGCCGCCGTGGGCCCTTCGGCCGACGTCCTCGCGGCCTTCCCCGGCGCCGCTCGGACCCTCGACCTCGCGGGCCGCATCCTCCTACCCGGTTGGTGCCTGCGCGACTCCTCCCAAATCTCAGGCCAATTTTGGGCCATGTTTTCATTCTTGTTGCTTGATTATTGGATTGGTAGGGTTCGTCAACACGCACGTGCACACGTCGCAGCAGCTCGCGCGGGGGATCGCCGACGACGTCGACCTCATGACGTGGCTGCACGGTAGGATCTGGCCCTACGAGTCCCACATGACAGAGGAGGACTCCTACGCCTCCACGCTCCTCTGCGGCATCGAGCTCATCCGGTCTGGGGTGAGCCAATCGTCCATTAGCATCAGTTTTTACGTAGGAGTAATTACTATAGTTTTGCAATGGACTGTGATGTGCTATCGATGTGTCTGCTGATGCCTGGAATCAGTAATTTCGCTTCCTGATTCGATCGAGTGTATTCCTTAGTGATGGACTACTGATTTCGAATGTTGCTTTTACAGTGAGGAAATTGGATACTGTTTGGTTGTACAGCTCCAGCGCTCGATGGCTAGGTGGAGTATCTTTTCACGGGCTGTAACGTTTTGGAGCATAATAGGCATGATTTGTCAGGAATAGATATAGAGCTGGGTCCCAAAATCTGCAAATCAAGCTCGGTTTGCCGCTTACTTGTATGATCTCTGCATAGTATCTGCAAGAAAGGCATCGTTATTTCCTAGTGTTGCATTGTGCTCTTTTTTTAAAGGAAATCTTGCAATGTGCTGTTTTGGACAAAGGTTGGTTCCATGTGAACCAAGGGTGGTTCCATTCCACCAGCAAATGGTATGGGGTTTGTGGTGTCAGCTCTAAGAACCCCGGCAGACGTTTGACACATCGGCAAATTTGGAGCACCCTGCCACCTAATGATTGCTTACTGTGTGATCTGTACGCCCTTAGTATGTCGAAGTGAACTATGCTATGTTGGACTAAGGGTTTCGACTTCTCATTATTTAGAGAATATTGGCTGTTTCATCTTATATTATGGGACGAAGGGAGGTTGAGAAGAATGCACAAGTTCATTCATTGATCTAAAAGTCTCATTTTGCTTGTACTCAGTGGCACTAAAAGATTAAAGAATAAGTAGAAATCACTTTCTAGGCTGATGAAGTTCAATTTCTTTTGTGCTGTCAATCGTTAAAAAACCCGATCTAATGCTTCAGGCTTGTTTAATCGGGTAGTATATCCTGTTTGTATCTTCATGGGTATATAGTTGGTTCCTTGTGTAGGTTTCGGTGTGGGGTAAGTAGTATTTGTGTTGATTTTGGAATCATGTCATGTCTTTCTTGTGTGGTATAGGGATTGCTCTGCAATGTAAAGGTTTGCAAATTAGATAGAGGTATTTTTTTCTAAGAGATGAGAATGCATTGAGGCGATACCGAGCACAATTGATTTTTTATATTGTTAAAGTCGGTATTTTGTGTTGTGTTCATCTAAAGCTAATTCATTCACAAATGACAAAGTCATATGTGTTTTCGGAAAAAAATGAGCGTCACATGTGTTCTTTATAGTATTTCATATTATCTGTTGAATATGGTTGGCATGTACTCAGATGCTTAAACTATTTGCCACCTGATGATTTCCACTGTCCCTAGATACCTGAACCTTTTTTCTTTGTTCATTTAATGGCAGGTAACATGCTTTGCCGAAGCAGGTGGGCAGTATGTTTCAGAAATGGCACGGGCAGTGGAATTGCTCGGATTGCGTGCATGCTTGACAAAGTCAACAATGGATTGTGGTGATGGGTTACCTCCAAATTGGAGTTCTTGTTCCACTGATGACTGTATTCAGGTTTTTTTCCTGCCCTCCTGACCACTTTCTTGAACATTGTCACCTGCTGCTTAACCCTTTCTTTTGCTTTCAATAAATTCCATTGACTCAAGTCTTTGTACTAAACACTTAGCACCTCCGGTTCCATTATTCTTCCATAATTTGCAATGGTCTGATTCATATATGTAGTGTACATGGGGACAGGTTTTCACTTTATCATTCTTGTAGGCATGTGCATGTGCAATATGACAGAGTCATTCGTAACACGGCATGCAAAGTAGTAGCATCAGCTTGGTCGTTGAAGCAGCAGCCACTTCAAGAGGCCCTGCAGCTAGCTGGCACGTCAATTGGAGCACAGAAGCCATGTTGATCACATGTAGCATCTGATGTGTTTATCTAGTCGTGAAGTGCATCTCATATATTAGTTAGCATTACTTTGCTAAGGCTGGCCCTATTTTAGATGGCACAGCCGGTGAATATCCACAACAACAACAACAACCAAGTCTTCCGGTCCCAAAAAAGTTGGGGTAGGCTAGAGTTGAAACCCATAAGATCTCAAAGCCAAATCATGGTTTTGGAACATGGATAGCTAACTTCCACGCACTATCCATGGCTAAATCTTTGGCGATATTTCAAACCTTCAGATCTCTCTCTTAACGGACTCCTCCCATGTCAAGTTTGGTCTACCATTGACAAGCCCAAGTCCAGGAAGTTCAGAGAAAAGGAGCAGAACACGGAAAGAAATCTAGCGAATTGGGGATGATTTCAGATACGCGATTACCAACCAGGAACACTGGTGGTCTAGGGTTTACCCCGTCATTACAAGATGGAGCTCGAAGGCTCTGGAATCCACTAGATATAGAGCTATTACAGGGGCAGGAACGTAATACACTAGCGGGAGTGGTTGGAGAAGACAGCTTTCTGCCGGGAGGCTACATCGACGCGCGGATAGAAGAGGACCCTTCGATGCCTTCGAAGCGGTATCTGCTGATCGTGGCCGTTGATGCGAACTTGCAGTTACTTCCCGCCATCGGCTTCATTTGAAAGAGCACGCTGAAGGCTTGGTCCTGACAATTCCCCCCGATAGCATCAGACCTGTCCTCAGGGATGAAATTGGGGAATACCTTTTGGATGATGTGGCATCTTCCCAAGTTGCTGCCTCGACTGGTAAATTGATCCATTTGATAAGCCACCTCACCACTGGGACTTGGATATCTCCTTGAGACCTCGGAATGAGTTTCCTATCAAGCAATTGTTCAGGCTCTAGCAGGATTGTTCCATCATCATTGAGCAGGGGAAGGTTAGGGTTGGCTACTGCTTGGGGGCCAATGTGTTTCTTGAGCTGACTAATGTGGAAGGTGGGGTGCAGTTTGCAGCTATCTGGTAGCAATATTTTGTAAGACACGTTTCCTATTTTCTGCAACACCGGTAGCAATATTTTGTAAGACACGTTTCCTATTTTCTGCAACACCCTGAAAGGCCCGTAGTATTTGGAGTGCAGTTTGAGATGTCTGTGGATGCTCAAAGATGTGTGCATGTAAGGTTGGAGCTTGAGGTACACCATGTCACCTACTTCCGATGTTCTTTCAGCTTGGACTTTCATTCTGTTCTAAGCCTTGAGGAGGTTGTCCTTTACGAGAGCAGCTGTTTGTTCAGCAGTTAAGACTGAAGCAAAATCAGCAGTGAGATCACTAGGGTACAGAGCAGCTTCAGCAATCATATTTGGCTGTCTGTTGTAGAGGGCTTGGAATGGTGTTATCTTGAGGGCAGTGTGGTAGCTAGTGTTATACCACCATTCAGCAAGGGACAACCATTTTGCCCATTTCTTTGGTTGCAGAAAAGCCAAACATCTCAAGTAATTCTGCATACACTGATTGACCCTTTCAGTCTGGCCATCAGTTTGAGGGTGGTATGATGTGCTGAAATGGAGTTTAACTCCCAGTTGTTTGAATAACTCCTGCCAGAAGTGGCTAGTGAATATTTTGTCCCAGTCAGTAACAATTACCAAGGGAGGACCATGCAGTTTAAATATATTGTCAGCAAAGGCAGAAACCACTGTGCTGACAGTAATAGGGTGTTTGAGTGCTATGAAGTGGCTATATTTAGTGAATCTATCCACTACTACTAGCACCATGTCTTTGTTGCAAGAAGTAGGGAGTCCTTCCACGAAATCCATGCTTATATGAGCCCAGACAAAATCAGAAACAGGCAATGGTTGTAGAAGGCTAGGATACTTGGAATGCTCTAGTTTGTTAATTTGACATACATGGCATTCCTTGATGTAATCAATGATGAATTTCTTCATAGCATGCCAATGGAACAATAGTTTGACTCTGTGATATGTGGCCCTGTGCCCAGAATGTCCCCCTTACTCAGAATTTTGCATAGCAGCAACCAGTTTCTTCTGTAATATGGTATCATTGCCAATGATTATCCTGTTTTTGGACATGAGGATACCATGTTTGAGTGTGTGGTTTTTGAGGGCTTGAGGATCAATAGCAAGTTGAGGCAGCATATTCTTGCATTTTTCATCCTGTTGGTACGAGCAATAGCAGAGGCAGATAGGGCATGCACTTTGTATTGGCCTCTAGATAGGGCATCTACCACTTTGTTTGTTTTCCCTTGCTTGTATTCCACATAGAAATTGTAGCCCAACAATTTTATAAGTAATTTGTGCTGGATACCTTCAGTGAGTTTTTGCTCTTGGATGTATTTAAGGCTTTCTTGGTATGTCCTTATGACAATAGCTGATGCAGCAAAGTAATGTTTCCAGTGTTTTAATGCTTCAATAATGGCTAGTGCCTCTTTGTCATATGTAGAATACCCAGCTGCCTTAGGTCCTATAGCTTTGCTAAAAAAGGAGATTGGTCTGCCAAATTGCAATAGCAATGCTCCAATGCCATATCCACAAGCATCAGTTTCCAAAATGAAAGGCTCAGCAAAATTAGGCAAAGCCAATACAGGTGCCATGGTCAACTTGTTTTTGATGGTGTTGAAGGCATCCATTTGGTCTTGTCCCCAAGTGAAGTTGTCCTTTTTCAAGCTCATGAACAGGGGCTTACAAATAATGCCATAGTTTTTGATAAACCTTCTGTAGTAGCCAGCTAGGCCTAGGAAACTTCTTAGATCAGATACATTGGCAGGTGTTGGCCACTTGGCACCTGCAGCAATTTTGATAGGATCAGTAGCAACACCATTAGCAGTGATGACATGGCCCAGATATTCCACCTGTTTTTGTGCAAACACACATTTGCTCTGCTTGGCATATAATTTGTTTTCAATTAATGTCTGAAAGATTTGAGTCAAGTGGTGAATATGCTCAGTCATGCTCTTGCTGTAGACCAAGATGTCATCAAAGAAGACTAGGGCAAATTTTCTCAGGAATGGAGCCAAAACAGTGTTCATAAGTAACTGAAAAGTGGATGGAGCATTTGTCAGGCCAAAAGGCATTACCAAATATTCATAGTGGCCAAAGTGAGTACTGAATGCAGTCTTCTCAATGTCTTTCTCTTGCATTCTAATCTGGTGGTAGCCACTCCTCAGATCCAATTTGGAGAATACAATAGCTCCCTGTAATTCATCAAGAAGGTCTTCAATTACTAGGATGGGATATTTGTTTTTGATTGTTTGGCTATTGAGTTTCGTGAAATCATTAACCACCCTCCAGGTACAATCCTTCTTTTTCACCAGTAGAGCAGGGGAGGAGTAAGGACTCACACAGTCTTTAATTATCTTGTTCTTAATCATTTCCTAAATGATTTTCTCCATGGCATCCTTCTGATGGAAAGGCAATCTATAAGATCTTTGGTTGACTACTTTGGCCTCAGGGATTAGTGGTATAGCATGGTCCATAGCTCTTTGAGGTGGCAGTTCTGTTGGGGTGGAGAACAACATTTGAAACTTGTTGAGTAATGCTTGTATAAGAGGGTTAGAATGATCTTTGTCAGGAGTATCCTCTACTATCTGGTGTAGCAATATAACAACACCACAAATAGGTTCTCCATACAATTCTTCAGAATTGTCCAGTTCAGATACAGGTACAGTTGAGAGGCTCTCATCCTTGAAAGTTATTTTGGTGCCTTGTGGTGTAGTCGCTTGCACTTGCATTTCCTGGAAATCTAATTCCACTGGGCTATAGCAAGACATCCAATCAGCCCCTAGTATGGCATCATATCCATGCAATTTCAATATTCTAAAATCAGTGGAAAATTCATGCCCTTGGATAGTAAAGGGGCAATTTTTGGCCATGAGTTCAGTCCATAGTGTTCCACCATTTGCCACTTGGACTTTTCTCCTAGTTGTTGGAGAAAGTGAGCAGTTTGCTCTGTTTGCCATGCCAGGAGTAATAAAAGTGGTTGTGCTTCCACTGTCAATTAGTGCTGTTGCAGGGTGCTTCCCAATGAAAAGGGTGACTGTGAAAGTATATCTAGATGACCCTATGCCCATAAGAGCATGCATTGATATTTGTAACTCAGGATCCTGTTTCACTTGCATGATAACTGGTTCTTTTTCCTCCACTGTCTCTGTAAAATAGAGCAATTCAGCCCCATCAGGGATTTCCTCTTGCAGAGCATGAATTTGTGCTTGGTTTGCCATTTTGCAAACTTTTTTATGGCCAGGGACCACTTTTCTTTGCATTTGTAGCAGTTTCCAGCTAATTTGGCTTGTTCATTTGGACCATTGGTTTTCATTGGTTCAAACTGGACCTGTATTCTTGCAGAGGGAATGTAATTGCTCAAGTTTTTCGAACTGGTTGTGCTTGTTCCATACGTCTGGCTAACCAAATTGCTTTCTGTAAATCTTGGGGCTCATGACATTGCACATAGTGTTGGATGCTATCTTGTAGTCCTGCTATGAAACCTTTTCTGTAATATTCCACAGGAATAGCAGGATTATCTCGGCGCATTAGATTCATGGCTTGCTCAAATTTTAGGACATAGTCATTCACTGTTCCAGTTTGCTGCAGAGCATGAAAAACTCTAACATTGTCACACTCAGATGCTTCAGAAAATCTGTCTTCCACATATCTGCACAAACGATACCAGGGTAAATTAGGTGCTGAAACTCGAGTTCCCCTCCACCATTCCATTGCTGGTCCTTTCAAGTAAGTGACTGCTATCTCAGTCTTTTGCTCAGCTGGTGTTCTAGCAGCTTCAAAATACATTTCC
Source organism: Alopecurus myosuroides (assembly GCA_028641055.1). Taxonomy (NCBI): domain Eukaryota; kingdom Viridiplantae; phylum Streptophyta; class Magnoliopsida; order Poales; family Poaceae; genus Alopecurus; species Alopecurus myosuroides. Next base: position 111,590,132 of record CM054063.1, on the reverse strand, counting down.
ATTGTCTGAATCCAAGAAGTGGTGTTGTTTCCATCGAACTCAGGGATGTTATACTTAGCTGGTTTTACTATAGCCATTGTTCTTCTGCGTTCCATGTGATTTTCCCTCTGAGTATTAGCACCTCCAGTGCCCTCCAAGTTAATAATTTGCAAGGTATTGTGATTTGCTTCAAGGTTTGATGGTCCTGCTTTCATGTACATAGCCACCTATTGTGATTTATTTCCAAAATGTGGATGGCGATAAGGGATTTTGACTGTCCCATCCAGATTTAGTTCCTTGCCCGTTGCATTGTCCTGCAAGGTAGCTGAGCCCACTGTGGCAGGAGAACTTTGTAAGTCCATGGCCTTTTTTCCAGGTCCTTGAGGTGTAGCATTTTGTGCAGTCATACCCATGTCAGTGGTGATAGGATGGTTATCACCCTTGTGGGGAGGGAATGTTGTCATGAAATTTGTCAGAGATGAATGCAGTTCAGTCAATGTTTTCTGCACTGTCTGAAAATTTGTGGCGACGGTATCACGAAAAGCATAGAATTCAGTCTTGTCCTCTTCTCTAGCACGTTGGAGTGTCTTAACATCGAGCTGGAGTGACTGGAGCTCGAGCAACTCCGTGGATTCTGAATTCTCGGTGTTTACCATGTTTCTGTTGGAGATTCTGAAGAGCAAGGAGGGTTTTTGAGTCAGGCTGGTACCTGAACCTCGCTGCTCCAAGAATTGTGTCGCAAGGGGGGGATTTTACGACAGCTTAAGCTGCAACCAGACCTTGGGGACAGTTTCTACCGTCGCCTACACCGCCGTCGTCGCCCTTCGCCGGAGTACACCCGATCTGGGAGGGTGGGTGGGATTTTACGACAGAGACGTTGTGTCCTTGCAACCTCCAACCAAACCCAAACCTGTACCGAACTTATCACCGCCACCAACGCCGTCTTGCGCCGCCGCCGGGATCGGGTGGGAAGGGGAGAATTTTATGGCTCCTCCAACTCCGCCTCGGCACCCAGATCCAAACGCCTCCAAGGAAGGATTGGCTCCTGATACCAATTGACAAGCCCAAGTCCAGGAAATACTGTAAAGTTCAGAGAAAAGGAGCAGAACAGGGCAAGAAATCTAGCGAATTGGGGATGATTTCAGGTACGCGATTACCAACCAGGAACACTGGTGGTCTAGGGTTTACCCCGTCATTACAAGATAGAGCTCGAGGGCTCTGGAATCCACTAGATATAGAGCTATTACAGGGGCAGGAACGTAATACACTAGCGGGAGTGGTTGGAGAAGACAGCTTTCTGCCGGGAGGCTACAGCGACGTGCGGATAGAGGACCGTTCGATGCCTTCGAAGCGGTATCTGCTGATCGTGGCCGTTGATGCGAACTTGCAGTTACTTCCCGCCATCGGCTTCATTTGAAAGAGCACGCTGAAGGCTTGGTCCTGACAACCATGACGCCTCTTAACATTCTCAGCACGCTTTATCCGTCCACTATGCACAGGCGCTTCCGGAGGCATCCGTTGAATATGTCCAAACCATCTTAGATGATGTTGGACAAGCTTCTCTTCAATCGGTGCTACCCCAACTCTCACGTATATCGTCATTTCGGGCCCGGTCCTTTCTTGTGTGACCACATATCCGTCTCAACATGCGCATCTCTGCTACACCTAACTGTTGGATATGTCGTCTCTTGGTTGGCCAACATTCCGTGCCATACAACATTGCAGGTATGATAGCTATCCTATAAAATCCGTCTTTTAGCTTTTGTGGCATTCTCCTATCATAGAGGACGTTAGAAGCTTGGCGTCACTTCATCCAACTAGTCTTGATTGATTCGGTGGCCCACATCTTCATCGATATCCTCATCCTTCTGCAGCATAGACCCCAAATATCGAAACGTGTCTCTCAGGTACCACCTGCCCATCAAGGCCCTCCTCGTGCCTGAGACCGCATCTCATATACTCAGTTTTAGTTCTACTAATCCTAAAGCCTTTCGATTCTAGAGTCTGTCTCCACAACTCTTAACTTTCTATTAAACCCCCTTCGGCTATCATCCACTAGCACCAGATCATCCACAAAAAGCATACACCATGGGATATCTCCTTGTATATATCCCTTGTGACCTCATCCATCACCAAATCAAAAAGATAAGGGCTCAAAGTTGGTCCTTGATGCAGTCAGAAAGTCATCGGTGTCACTATCACTTGTTCGAACACTTGTCACAACATTATCGTACATATCCTTAATTAGGGTAATGTACTATATTGGGATTTTGTGTTTCTCCAAGGCCCACCACATGCCATTTTGTGGTATCTTATCATAGGCCTTCTCCAAATCAATGAACACCATATGAAGGTGCTTCTTTTGCTCCATGTATCTCCCCATCAGTTGTCGTACCAAGAAGATGGCTTCCATGGTAGACTTCCCAGACATGAAACCAAATTGGTTTTTGGTCACGCTTGTCAATCTTCTTAAGCGGTGCTCAATGACTCTCTCCCGTAGCTTTATAGTATCATCAGCTTGATTCCACGGTAATTAGTACAACTTTGAACATCCCCTTCTTGAAGATTGGTACTAAAATACTCTGCCTCCATTCTTCGGGCATCTTGTTTGACCGAAAAATGATGTTGAAAAGCTTAGTTAGCCATACTATCGCTATGTCTCCAAGGCCTCTCCACGCCTCAATGGGGATACCATCGGGACCCATCGCCTTGCCTCCTTTCACGCTCTTTAACGCCTCCCTAACCTTAGTCTCCTGGATACATCGCACAAAACGCCTGCTGGTATCATCAAAGGAGACGTCTAGCTCAATGGTAGAGCTCACGTCCTCTCCATTGTAAAGGTTGTCGAAGTACTCCCGCCATCTACGCTTGATCTCTTCATCCTTCACACGAAGCTGATCATGTCCGTCCTTGATGCATTTGACTTGGTTGACATCCCTCGTCTTCCTCTCCTGGATCTTGGCCATCTTATAGATGCCCCTTTCGCCTTCCTTCGTGTTAAAACGTTGGTAGAGGTCCTCATACGCCCAACCCCTTGCTTCACTCACCGCCCGCTTTGCGGCCTTCTCATGTTAGCCGCACTCATGTCCAGATATAGGCATCTGAAACAGTCCTTCTCCCTTATAACCTTCTGGACCTCATCGTTCCACCACCGGGTATCCTTAGCTTCCCTTCTACTTCCCCTAGTCACCCCAAACTCCTCTACAACCACCTTCCGAAAGCAGGTTGCCATCCTCGTCCACATCATGTTTGCATCGCCTCCTTCCTCCCAAGGGAACTCCTTAATAAACCTCTCCTTGAAAGACTGGGATGCCTCCCCTTGAGCTTCCACCACTTCGTTGCACGACTTTGGCACGCATATCCCGCTGGACACGGATCCGAAAGAGGAAATCAGCCACCACAAGCTTATGTTGAGGGACAACATTCTCTCCGTCTTCTCTTCTAGAGAGGACAAAATCAATCTGGCTGGAGTGTTGCCCACCGTTGAACGTCACTAGATGGGATTCTCTCTTTCTAAGGAGGGTGTTAGCTACGACCATGTCATAGGCTAGAGCGAAGCTCAGGATGTCTCTCCTTCTTGGTTCCTGATGCCATAGCCAAAGCCCCCATGCACCCTTTCAAAACCTGTGTTAGATGTACCCACATGGCCATTGAGGTCTCCTCTTATGAAGAGCTTCTCACCTCTAGGTACCCTTATAACCAAGTTCTCCAGGACTTCCAAGAACTCCCTCTTGGTGCTCTCATTGTGGCCTACTTGCGTGGCAGACGCACTAATAACATTGAGGACTAAGTCCCCAACAACCAGCTTGACAAGGATAATCCGGTCCCATTGCCTCTTGACGTACACAACTCCATCCCTTAAGGCTCTTGTTGATCAAGATGCCTACTCCATTTTCGTTTGAAGTTGTCCCCGTGTACCACAACTTGCAGCCGAGACCCTCCACCTCCTTCCCCTTATGTCCCTTCCATTTGGTCTCATGGACACATAGGACATCAACACGCCTCCTCATCGCTGTATCAACTAACTCTTGTAACTTACCCACCAGGGACCCTACGTTCCAGCTACCTAAGCGTATCCTCCTAGGCTCGGCTAACTTCCTTACCCTCCACACTCGTCGAGTCAAATGCGAAGACCCTTGCTCACTTTTCACTACACCGGGGCGTCGGTGCAGCGTGCCACTGAGGATGCGGCGACCCGACCCTTGCTCACTTGTCACCGTATCCAGATCAAGATACGGCGCTCCACCAAGGGGGTGACGGCCCAACCCTTGCCCATTTCACACCACACCCGGGTTTCAATATGGCGCGTCGCTAAGAGGGTTACGCCCCACCGAGGTTCCTTTGGGTTTCATCTCATAAGAGTGGCTGTGTTTTTCCATTGGCTCGCCATGCCTATCACAACCCTCCTCCTTTACCCGGGCTTGGGACCGGCTATGTTGGGACAACATAGGCAGAGTTAGCCGGTGAATATCCGGTAAGCATAAATAATTAAGCAAAATTAGCCCCTAATGTCCTACTGTGATCTTCGCCTTGATCGGCTATTCTAAATTAATTCCTCCGCTAACCTGTGTCCTCATTCGCCCACCACAGATCTTCAATAGGAAAACCTTATGGAGCAGATTCCATTGTATCAATATCTGCATACTGATACACTATTAGTACACTAGTCTTCATTTAGGAACAAAGTAACTCTAAGTACATTAGATACTATGTTTAGTTGTTATTGCTGAAGTTAGAGATGTGCTGGTACCTAATGGAAAATCCATGTCCATTAAAAGTTTGCGAGGAAATAATCGAACAATTTCTAAGTTTGGAAAAAGCAACAGAGAAGGCATGATTCAAGTAGAGTACAAGGTTTAGCACTATTGCAGGTACAAAACAGATTAGGGAAGGAATAAAACAGGTTACTAAAAATTGTTACCTCCTGTATCATTTATTGATCAATGTTCCTTGTTTTTCCTGTGGTACAGATATTGGGGATTGATCGTTACCACTTACCACAATAAGGCTAATTCATATTTGATTGGTTTACGTTTTCCCAAAATAAGATCCATCTAGATACAAATAAGTACTCCCTCCGTTCCATATTAGATGACTCCCACCTAGATGTATCTAGTACTAAAATATGTCTAGATACATCTAGGTGGGAGTCATCTAATATGGAACGGAGGGAGTATGTGATTGCTCTTGGCATATTTGACTTTTATGTGATGTGAATGACTTTGCATTTCTTTTATGCAGTCACAGAAGGATCTGTATGGAAAGCATCATGACACAGCTGATGGACGTATCAGGATATGGTTTGGGTTGAGACAGATCATGAATGCGACAGACCAATTACTGCTTGAAACAAGGGATGCCGCACAGGAATTGAATACTGGAATCCATATGGTATTACATAAAGAAATTTATTTTTGCGACAAAGTTTACATCCTCTTTCTCTCTCTCATATCCCTTCCGTCGACAAGTCGCAGCTTGTTTTTGATTCTTACAGAGATTAGAATCCGATTGAGTACTCTCAATCAGAAAACCAGGGATAATATGAAAGCAAAGGAAGAACATTCAATGCTAAAAGCATCTTTTGCGCATAAATGCAGTTAGCCATTTGCTTCTCTCCGTAGACACTGAACTTGAAACCGTAGAACGATGAGATCAGTTATCTGTCTCTTGTTTTTAGACTATGATTTGAGTTCTTCAGATTTTCTTTCTAATTTAGCGGTAACTGTTTCTGAGGGTCTGAACCTGAAACAAGTATAGTGTTTTACTTTTGAGCGGAAGTTTGCTGCCTAGCTGTAGTAAATTGCTTTAACCTTTGGTTTTCATTATTTTGGCAGCATATCGCGGAAATACCATATGAAAATCAGCTTGTAATGCGGACCAAGGAAATTGATCATGGGACAGTTACATATTTAGAGAAAATTGATTTTCTGAGGAGCAATTTGCTGGCTGCGCACTCTGTTTGGTTGAATGAGCCTGAGGCGAGTAAGCTTTTAAAAAATTGAACGATACCTTTCACATCATGTACCCTGATTGTACTCTGAGAACGTATGGAATACCTTCAGACTAGATTAAACTGTATGACTGTTAACTATAGGAAGGTTGCCCCTGTGTATGCTCAGTTATGCTAGAATCATCACTATACAGAATCACCGTATAACCTTTTGCCACAGCTATACATGCTTCTTTTCCTACCTGTTAATTTGTTAGTTTAAACTCCTTACCATGTGCTTTCTACCTTGGCAAACTTTTCATTTGAGGTTCTCACATGCAGATAAGTCATTTTTCAAAGGCTGGTGTCAAGGTTTCTCATTGCCCAGCATCTGCCATGCGGATGCTGGGGTTTGCTCCTATTAAGGAAATGCTGGATTCTGGTGTTTGTGTCTCTCTTGGTACTGATGGAGCACCAAGCAATAACAGAATGAGCATTGGTCTGCTTAAAATTTCTCCACAAACCTTATTATGAGTCTGTCTAGCTTTCCTCTTTGTTTTCTACACCTATGATATTTGATACCCACATCAACAGCGACTTACTGAGTGGGGGTTCTTTTTTTTTCTGCGGGGGGGCGGGGGGGGGGGGGGGGGGTGCCGCTTTAGTTCTTTCATAATTCTTTTAAACACTTAAATTTTTCTTTGCATGGTACACATGTATTATTTATAATGCTGTGCCTAAGGCATATCCATGTATTCTCTGAAAAGTAGTCGTGCTATAATTTTTTGCTACTATGTTTCTGTGCCCATCATGGTTTTTAAGGCATCCATGAGGCGCCAGAGCGTCCCCCTCCGCCTTAGAAAAACGACCGCTAGGCGCCCAAAGCGTCCGCTTAGTCGTCGCCTAGGCGTCAAAGCGCCCTCCTCCCCCCTCCACACCTTTAAAACCATATGGTGTCCATAGCATCCGTCGAACATGTATGGTTTTGATGATAGTTGTGCAGATTCTATGCCTAAAAGGATGTAGTCCACTCGATAATTTACAGCATTTTTACTCTGTGCTATACAGTTGATGAGATGTACCTAGCCTCCCTTATTAACAAAGGGCGTGAGACCTTCATCAGTGGTACAACAAACCCAACCGCACTTCCTGCTGAGACTGTGCTGACGATGGCTACTATTAATGGTGCAAAAGCGGTTCTGTGGGATAATGAAATAGGATCGCTGGAGGTTGGCAAAAAGGTGCTGCCCTTAGCTGCTATTTTTGTCATATGCGGCGTTTGATAACTTTGGTTCTTGCATTCACTTTGAAGTGGATTCATCTCTACTGGATCGATCATCTTAAATTTAAAATCATTGTTAATATCTTGTTTAGCACATTCCCTGATATAACATATTGCCATACATAGCTACATAAGAATCTAAGTCCAGATTATGGTTTCCTAGTATAATCAAATGGTCTGGATCTCTCAGTTTCTTATTTTACACTTGAGATCTTTTTCACAGGCAGACTTGATAGTGGTGAATCCGTTTAAGTGGTCCATGCTCCCGTTACATGACAGGTATGCACTAGTGCTATTTACTCCCTCCGTCCGGAATTAAATGTCACAAACTTTGACAAAAGTGGATGTATCTATACATAATTTAGTGTTAGATACATCCACTTTTGTCAAACTTTGTGACATTTAATTCCGGACGGAGGGAGTATTTGTCTTTCTCAAACTTAAACTACTACTCCCTCCGTTCCTAAATATAAGATGTTTTAGCCCTTTTCCACATTCACATATGTCTACATGTATCTAGACAACTTTTAGTATACATGTTCACTCATATTAGTGTGTATCTAGTCACCATAAGAAATAGCTAGAACATCTTATATTTAGGAACGGAGGGAGTATATTTTTTTTAGCGAGCTCACACAGTTCTATTTTAACTCATTGACCAAGCATCCTTTGTGTGCAATCCATGTTTAGAACATTGCAATAGGTTTTGTTCATATTCTTCAATGAAGAATTATTTACTCTTAACTTTTTACTTACAGGATTGTCATAATACATATGGCTTTGTTACTTTATACTCCGTACATTCTAGTTCTATGGCCTACCTACAATAATGAACTTCAACTCTGTATTCTGGAATAAGAACTTACGCATACTCAACCTAAGATTTTGTTGTAAACAAAATGTGGCAGTAAGGAATGCAATTTGAAATCGTGACATTTAATTTTCTGCTATTACAGCATTGCCAACATTGTTTATTGCATGCGGTCAGAAAATATTGAATCTGTTATGTGCAATGGTCAATGGATTATGAAGGATCAGAAGATTATGAATTTAAATGAGGTAATTCAGTCCCTCTCTTTACCTAATTAATATTGAGATGGAGGCAAAACGTTCCAAGATTATTTGTACTACTTGAAACCTTCCACTTTGCAAGAAAAAAAAAAGCTAGGAGGCTGGAGAGCTGCAGTTTCATGCCACATTTCTCTGTCAATGCCTCAATGGCACTCGTTTCGAAAGAATACTTTCTTTATTTTCTTTTGATGCCGTTGTACACTGCTTCTCCTTTCAGACATGTACCCCCTCCGTTCCATATTATAGGGCCTACGGAAATTAATTGCTTGAGTTGACCGAAACGGCAAGCTGCACGATTAGGAGTTGGGTGCTATTGCGGGGGCATTTTGGGAAGAAAATCGCTCGTGAAGTTTATACGCCTAAAATTGTGTAACAAACACGAAAAAATTTATGTGTCCTATAATATGGAACGGAGGGAGCATCAACTCTGGTTTCGGTTTGTAATGCAATGGAAGCAGGGCTCCGGCTGGACTGTTCTCATAAAAGAAGTTGGTTCAAAGACTCGCATCATTTATAATAACAAGCATTTCATTTTTCTTTTGGACAATCGTATCATAGTTAAAGTCTTAAAGATGAGCAAGCAGAGCAGTTTTGACAATAGATGCCGTGTTGCCCCCTTGGGGCTCAGCAGATCAGCAAGTAGTTATACCAGGAAAAAGAAAACTTGGAATATTCATGTGTTGGAAAACTGCGATTTTCGAATGGTTGCGGAAATGGACGTGGTAACCAGATTCATTTGCCAAGGACCAGGCAATGTCTATATCCCATAAGCATAGCTAGGATACAACACTGGTGGTGCTTCCAGCTTTCACTCCTAATTTTATATTTCTGTGGTCTAGGAGGAGGTAATTTCGTCGGCGCTGAAAAGAGCAACCGTCCTCCTGGCGCGAGCTGGCATCAACCTCCCTGAAAGGATGAACCACTTGTGATGTATGATATTTCCTCATGCATAGCCTCTTGTGGTTGGCAACAACGGCTGCAGCAAGACCTACTTTATGTATGGACTCTCAAAATAATGTGCTCTATCTTGTCCGGACTATGGAATAAAAGTTGCCATGGAGGTTTGTGATATCCTGTCGCTGCCATGAGTTGAGGTGGTAAAGGGTTGCTTGTGCAAGATAACCAAACAAGCCTGTTGCTTGTGGATCCCTGCTCACTGGCTTTCCTTTGCTGCTAAGGGCGTGTTTGGTAGCCTGCATTAGCTTGGTCCTGGCACCCCGTCGCTGCCATGAGTTGAGGTGGTAAAGGGTTGCTTGTGCAAGATAACCAAACAAGCCTGTTGCTTGTGGATCCCTGCTCACTGGCTTTCCTTTGCTGCTAAGGGCGTGTTTGGTAGCCTGCATTAGCTTGGTCCAGGCCCATGGGGTGCCAGGACGGACCGTTGTTTGGTTCCATGCGGGCCAAAATTTGCATCGCACGCTGATTACAACACCGTTATTGTCATCTCAGTGATGCAAAATCGCCCCCACTGTGCGCTGAGCTCGGAGATAGCAAGAGCTCTCGCGCTGTCGCGAAAAGGGGGGCAGGAGAAATTCGGTCACCTCCCGCCGAAACCCCCCACGTATTTCACCCTCTCTATTCTCACCGCTCCACCAATCCCGCCATTTCCATTTGTCGACCTCCTCTCTCTTCATTAACCAGGTAAGCGGCGACGATGAGCTACCCTACTCCGGCTGGCGACTATGGAGGATGCGGCGGCGACATGTCTTCATCGTCCACGGCTCACTTCGTTCGAAGCAAGCACCATCGATGGTTGTAAGTGGTCAAACCCTAGGCTTAATCGGGTGCCCAATAGATCTATGATGCTAGGATTATGTAGATCTGTTGAACCTTGTGTGCTTCATGCTTCTGATTCGTGGATCTGCATAGTTATCTATCCTAGTTTGTGTTTGCTTATTGTAGATCATAGTTCAGCTCTCCATTTTGCCTCATCTTTGGTTCCGATCATCTTGAATTGTCATTTTGCTACATCGTTATGCACATGCCGTGGTCTTCTTTCCACCCTATCGTTTGTGTGGTCGATGTAGGAGATGTACCACGACGAGTTTAGTATGTCCTTGGTTCCGATGGGGGACTCGCAGATCCCTTCCTATGTGGATGACTCTCAGCCTTTGTCTGACACACCGATGACCGATTCGTCGCCAAGCCTCGTTGTTCATCACTTCCTGAACAACGCTGTTGCTGCGGCGAACGCAAGGACTCCGAAGGTCAAGGGAACTATGAAATGGCTTGCACACATGTCCAACTTCGTCATGAGGCACATGTCCACTCTAGTTAAGTCTAGGACCAGGACTGACAAAGGGTTCAAGGAGGTGCATCTGACTGGTTGCGCGAAGGCGCTCTTTGAGCATTGTGGAGCAGAGGTGACCTCCACCCAGGTGTACAATCACCTGAGAAAGTGGAGACTCCGATGGATCCAGGTTGTGAAGTTTCGTGACCTCGGTGGGGCGCAATGGTTTGAGGAAACTCACACCATCATCCTGGAACAAGTCCACTACGTTGGCCACATCTCGGTTAGCACACTGCCCCTTCAAACTTTTCCTTGAGCTAACTATGATCATGTAGACACGTCTAACTAACAATCCATCCAATTTTGGGCGCACCCTAAAGATGTCGAGTTCCTGAACAAGCCCATCGAGAACTTGTGCACATGCATGTCATCTTCTCCTTCGGCTTGGCCACCGGCAAGTTCGCCATGGGCTCAGGTGATCCTCTCGGCGTGCCTCTCCCGGAGGATGCCAACACATAGGATTCAGAGCCGGTGATCCTTGATGGCCCTCCACAAAAGCAGGGTGAGGGACCCGAACATGTCCACGACGTCAAGCGTTAGAGGGGAGCACTTGGGGACGACGAGATCCAGGCATTCGCCAGCATGACCGAGGCTATGAAGGATGTCGCCTCGGCCATCCGCGAGACCAAGCAAGTGGACGTGCACCCTGACCTCTACTCGGCTACGATGGACCAAATTGGGTTCACCGACGAGAACCTCATGGTGGCTCTCGGCCACCTCGTCGACCACAGGGCTCAGGGGGTGAACTTCGTCGGCATGTCGGGGCGCACAGAACCCTTTGGCTCAGGACCTTCCTTGCGAGGTACCACATGGGCTGAGCCAGTGCCGTGGTCCTGGAGGTGGCAGCAGCAGCATGTCGACGAAGATGAACTGATCATGATGTGATGATGCATATTTTGGGTTAGCTAGGGCTTAAAAACTTCTCTTATGGTCTGTATATTTTGATGAAGTGGTATTTACTAACCCCTCAGATGATGGTGAATTTGCTGGTCGTGGTGGTGGTATGATGACACCCACTTTTGATGTGGTGGTAGGTTAACACCATACTCAGATGATGAACTTGTGATCCTCTTTTTCTTACGAACTTGCAAGCTGTTGTAGTTCTATGCGTACTGAAAATGTGATGTTTCATCTCATGTTGGTTCATCCTTGGTGCGTGCATCATCTTGCTATCCTCTTTTTCAGATGTTTGTGGTGTTGCAGATGAACTGTTATGTCGTGTACAGAGGGAGGCGTCCTGGAGTGTACAGTTCCTGGAGGAGTGATGCGTCTTCAACGTATCTATAATTTCTGATGCTCCATATGATGATATTATGCCAATCGCTACATGTTTTCTCATTTTTATGTCATTTTTACACGTTTTCCGGGACTAACCTATTAACAAGATGCCAAGTGCCAGTTCCCTGTTTTCTGTTGTTTTTTATTTTAGAAAAGTTGTTCTGGAAATATTCTCGGAATTGGACCCCACAAATCCCGAAGTTCATATTTTCCCCGGAAGCATCCAGAAGACCAAAGAGGAGTCGAAGACGGGCACCAGGGGGCCCACACCATCGGGTGGCGACCCCCTTAGCCACGCCGGGGGTGGTGTGGGCCCCTAGGGCTCCACCACATTTGCCCTTTCGCCTATTTAATCCCCCCGGATGGAAAACCCTAGACATCTGATCAAATATCCCCGAAAAGTTTCGTAGCCGCCATCATCGTCAACCCTAGATTAGTGGTTTTTAAAGCTGTCTTCCGGCACACTGCCGGAGAGGAGATCATCACCGGAGGCCTCTTCATCACCATGCATGTCTCCGAAGTGATGCGTGAGTAGTTCATCCTTGGACTACGGGTCCATTGCAGTAGCTATATGGTTGTCTTCTCCACCTATGCCTCCATGTTTAGATCTTGTGAGCTGCCTAACATGATCGATATTGTTCTTATGTAATTCTATATGCTGTGTTTGCTAGGATCCGATGAATATTGAACTTATGTCAAGTTGATTATAGTCTTCATTGCATATGTTATTTGTAATCTTGCATGTTTTCCGTTGCTAGTGGATGCTTTGGCCAAGTAGTTGCTATTGACTCCAAGAGGGAGTATTTATGCTCGATAGTGGGTTCATGCCTCCTTTTCGCCTGTGCTCGAGTGGCAGAAACATGATGGGGGAGGATGAGTTGTTGCCACTAGGGAGAAAACAGCGGTGTGAGTGGCCGCGTGTACAATCATTGCTTACATTACACATATTGCTTAATGCGATTATCTGTTGTTTGCAATTTAATACCTAAGGGGTTTCGGATGATAACTTGAGGGTGGATTATTAGTCATAGATGGAGTTGGATTACGGTCTATGTATATTGTTGTAATGCCCGCACTAAATATCATAGTAGTCATCATGTCATGAATGTCCACTACGGTGCAACCTCTATTTGTCAATTGCTTAGCTGTAATTTGTTCACCCATCATGCTATCTTTTATGGAGAGACACCACTAGTGAACCTATGAACTCCGGTCCATTTTCCTACACTGTTAAACAAACCAATATAATTGTCTGTTTTCTTTATTTACTGCAAGCATACACCATTTTCCACACTATACGTCTAAACTTTGTTTTCAGCAAGACCGGTGAGATTGACAACCTCAATGTACCGTTGGGACAAAGTATTTTGGTTGTGTTGTGTGCAGGTTCCACGTTGTTGCTGACACCGGTGAGGCGCCATCACCACCGTCAGTGGCATCAACCTTCTGAAGATCATCTTTCTCTTACTGGATTGATAACCTTGGTTCTTAATTAAGGGGAATTTCCTACCGCTGTGCTAATCACACCCTCCTCTTGGGGTTCCCAACGCACCACCAAGGTGAAGCATCAAGGAAATTTCTGGCGCCATTGACGGGGAGAAAGAAGTCTTCTGGCAATGGGGGTTTCTCACTCTCAAGCTCTTTATTTTGTTTAATGTCTTGTTTTTATTTTTTGTCTTGTCTTGTTTCTTTATATCAAAAACTCAAAAAAAAATTAGTTTACTTTATAGCGATTATTTATTTGCTTTGCTTTTATTTTGCTAAAATGAGTTCCTCTGAGGATACTAAGTTGTGTGACTTCACTAGCACAAAAAACAATGATTTTATTTGCACACCTATTGCTCCACCTGCTCCTACTACTGCTTTCTATGAAATTAAACCTGCTTTATTAAATCTTGTTATGAAAGAGCAATTTTCTGGTGATAGTACTGATGATGCTGTTGCCCACCTTAATAATTTTGTTGAACTATGTGAGATGGAGATATTATTAAACTGAAGAGCTAAAAAATGGTTGCTATCTTTGCCTAGAAATAGTATTGATTCATGGACTAAGTGTAAAGATGCTTTCATTGGAAAATAGTATCCTCCTGCTAAGATTGTATCTCTAAGAAGTGACATAATGAATTTCAAACAATTTGATAATGAACATGTTGCTAAAGTTTGGGAAAGAATGAAAACTATGGTGAAGAATTGTCCCACTCATGGACTGACTACTTGGATGATTATACAAGCCTTTTATGCAGGATTGAATTTCTCCTCAAGGAACCTATTCGATTCAGCTGCTGGAGGTACCTTTATGTCCATCACTTTGGGCAATGCAACAAAACTTCTTGATGATATGATGATAAATTATTCAGAGTAGCACATTGAGAGAGCTCCACAAGGTAAGAAAGTAAATTATGTTGAGGAAACCTCCTCTTTGAGTGAAAGACTTGATGCTATTATGTCTATGCTCGTTAATGGTAAAGCTCAAATTGATCCAAATAATGTTTTTTTAGCCTCTTTGGTTGCTCAAGAAGAGCATGTTGATGTGAAATTTATTAGAAATAATAATTTTAACAACAATGCTTATAGAAATAATTTTGGTGAAAACAATTATAAGCCATATCCTCCTAATAATAGTTATGGTAATTCTTATGGCAATTCCTACAATAATAATAAAAGCTCTACCTCTGGTCTTGAAAACATGCTTAGACACACTGTTTTTAATAAATCTGTTGAGAAAAATCTTGGTAAAATTGATGTTCTGGTCTCTAAATTAGATAGCCTAGCTATTGATGTTGATTTTGTAAAACTGCAGATTTTGCCACATGATGTTAAAGAAAGTAAAACTTTGAATGCTATCCAAGTTCAAATTGATAATAATGTTAGGTTAATGGCTGAATTACGTGCTAGGTGGGAAAGAGAAGATGAATTGCCTAAAAAGAATAATATTGCTAGAGTTTGCACTATCACCACCACTAGTAAAACTGAAACTCCAAGTGCCAGTAAACCTCCTACTATCAATGGTAAAGTAGTTGGTGTTAACAAAGTCTCCACCCCTTCGGTGAAACGTGCTAAATTGCCTCAAATTGCTGAATTTGCTTATGATAAAAGTGCTGAAATTTTTAGAGATGTGGGAGATAATGATCTCATTACTTTTGATGATAGTAATTTTGATTTTGATGATTGCAATACCTCTGAAGTTATTATGTTTCTACAAAAGCTTGCTAGAAGTCCTAATGCTAGTGCCATGAATATGGCCTTTACTAAATTATCAATGCTCTCATGAAAGTTAGAGAGAAAAATCTGAAACTTGAAACATCTATCCCTAGAAAATTAGATGATGGTCGGGAGCCCATCATTAAGATAAAAGTAAATGATTTTGATTGCAATGTTTTGTGTGATCTTGGTGCTAGTATGTAACACCCGGGGGTTTTCCCCATTTAGTCTTGCTTGTTTTTTTTTTGTTTTTTGTGCATCATCATGACATCCTCATGCATCCTCATGCATTTGAAATTTGAAAACTGTTTAAACTTCATCATCTCTTAACCTTCTAAAGTTTGTTTGATGCAAAAATCTATTTTAATAGTGCCAAAACAATTTCTGAAGAAAATAAATAAAACAAACAAAAAATAAAATTTGAGTGAGAGAGAGAGAGCAGCCCACCCAAACCAGCCCATCTCCTCTCTCCCTTCTAGCCCACCATCGAGCCCAACTTACCTCTTCGCACGCTTTGTCGTCTTCCTCGGGAGAAAGGACAGGTACAGAAACGTGACCATGGCATCCCCAATCGAGGTCCCCTCTCCCCACCTGCTCCTCCCCTCCTTTATCTACCCCGGAAGCGCCCCAGAAACCCTAGCTCCCTCTCCCTCCTTCCTCCTCCCTTTCTCCACCGCCGCCGTTTCCCCCTCCCTCTCTACTCCTTCTCTGCCCCAAATTTTTTTCTCTGAACTTCGAAGGGAGCCACCATGGCTGCAAGTTGGAGGGCTTGGCACCGTGGCCACGCTCGCCGTCGGACCCCGTTCCCCGCGGGAATGGAAACGGGGGACGTTCCTCTTCCACCTCGCGTCCTCGACCAGCGTCCCCGAGGCGCAAAGCCACCCTTTTTCTTCTCCATTTTTCTTTTATCCTCGAAATCCAGAAAAACAGAACTGAGTCTTTATTTGTAAAATCAATAACAAATTGAAAAATGCTCCAATTTCAATGATTCAAATTTCTATGGATTCAGCATATTGTGCTCTTTCTGTTAGTAACAAAGTTGCAACATGTTTCTGTAATAAATTTTGCACTAAATAATTAAATACAGAAATGGCTATTAAAATTTGAAACTTTGGAAATTCATAACTTGAGTTCTGTTCACCCAAATTGAGCAAAATTGGGCTCTAAAATTTTGTCTTAACAAACTCTACATAGTGGTATTTTATTTGGTCACAATTGAATTAAATTTGAACATGTTTCCTTCTGTTTACTAAAAAGGGCAGAATAAAAATGCTTATGGAAAAATGCATAATAAATTCAATAATGATCCAAAAATTATGTTTAATAGCTCAAAACGTTCACTGAAACATTTGACACATATTTTCAACCTTTTCAATACAATTTGTTTACTGTTTTTCCTAATTAAAAGTGGTGCAATAATTCAATGCTTTAATTAAACCTTTTAAATTGCAAAAATTCATAATTAAATATTTAAAATTCCAAATTTGGCAAATGAGGTATCAAATTGAAGCTAATGTTGTTTACCTTCTGTTTTCATCAATTATGTTGCATTTAATCCACTTTAACTCAATGTTTATTTGTAGTTCAATTAATCAACTATTAATGCATATGGGATTTTCCAAATGCAATTCAAATTGCATATGGGCCCATTTAAATTGTTTCTTGTGTCCTTTAGTTTATTTTGATGCACCCTTTAACTTGTCATGCATATAAAATAGGATCATGCTGGATTTTTTGCCGTAGTAGTAATTGCTGCATCCGGTGTTTGTTCTAGTTCGTTGCTTCTTCGCGGATAGGACGTTGAGATGATGTGAGCAACGACAAGTTCTGCGGATGTACCTCTACTTGCTGGATTCCAGGCAAGTATACTCACTTGCTACCCATGGCTGCCTTTCATCACTTGTTACCGATTCTTTCCGTTATCTTTATGCTAGCCTTATGATTCGATGCTTGTGTCTCGATCCTATCATATGTTTTCCTTGCAACCATGATATAGCCTTCCTTCCACTTCCTATTAACTGTTGTTTGTTTACCCCGTTGGCCCTCGTGTCGTAGTTGCATGCTTAGGTTTGTTTGCGCTCGAGTCCTGTTGTCCTTTGTCCTATCATCTGTTTAGTCGATAGTTGGGTTTCAATTCAATCAACGACATGTTAATGTTTTGGGTAATATTAATTTGATGATAAGGCATCGGCAGGAGGCCCGGCGTGGTTTTGAGGCCTGCTAGTGTCGAACTTAATTAGGAAAAGGGTCTTGTCCTCCGATCCATGATGAGCGCACTAACCGCATGTGGGAAGCGAGTATGGGCGCCCCCCGCAATTCTGATTCGATTCGCATCTCGTCCAAATCGCCACACTTAGTTCGGGCTTTCCATTTGATGCATGCATATGCAGGTGCGAACCCTTGGCGCCAGCGTGGAACTTTTGTAGTCGGCATTTAGGGCGGCGTGGTCTTAGAGTGCTATGAGGGTCCCCCTTTTCTTCGTGGGGGCTCGATTAGCCGCGCACGCACAACACGTGGTTCTTTGGGCTTGATGCGAAGAAGAGTTGGGTTGTGTTGAGTGTCTCGCTTGGTGGAAGTGCATTTCCATCTGGCGGGTCATTCTTACGTGTACGGCCAAATTGGTGCATCCCTGCAGGGTTAATCTTCTCGAGAAGCCGTGTTGTCCGCGGTTATGGATGACTTGGTGAAAGTGCTGGCTAACAAGTACTCAGACAACTTACACTTAACGATGATAACTTGACTAGTAATATAGGTTACCTCCACCATAAAAATGAATGTCACCTTAATCAACAGTGTGAGTTTCCTTGGGTTGCTTCCTTAGTAGGGGGTAACACTGGATGGGTATTGTTTGGTGAGTAGTTATAGTTGGTTTTGTCGCGCTATCTTATCCCTTTCTTTTAGCCGGATGTTGTAGCGCGTCTCTGTAGTTAGTTAGTGCAGCCCGCTGCCGCTTCTTTGCAATAATCCCTTCCTTCCGTTCTACCCAAAGTATTTGTATCTGGTGATGATTGGTTACGCTGGTATCTTGTGAGTATGGTTTATCCACTTGCCAGTACTTAATAGTACTGACCCACGAATCCATTTCGTGGCTGCATATTCCACATTGCAGTCAACAGGTTTGAAGTCTGACGACGTTAGCTTGGGAATCCCTCCGGCTTGGCCTGGGCAGGGATTGGACGCCATCGGTTATCTTCAGGACTCTTAGTCCAATTTGTATCTTGTCCGTAGCCTGACACTATGTTGTTTCTTCCGCTGTTATTTGGATCTTTGTATTGTATCAGTTGTATCCTTGACTCGTTTGAGTCGTCTTGTATATATCTCTTCTGTTGTTGTTGCGGAATATTCGTGAATTGTTGTAATGTTATCACAAGTGGCAACCTGGAATCGGTTATTATGTGGATTTTGGCGGAAATGCTGAAATCTGCATAGTGCCCGATCTCGGGGCGTCACAAATGGTATCAGAGCATGGTTTTCGATTCCCTATATTGTTTCGATACGAATGGTTATCGAAGCAACGGGTCCGCAAAGCCTGTAGGATAACCTAGCTAACGGTCGTTGTTTCTAAGTGTCAAAGACTATTTCTGCTAAACTATTTTGGAAACATCTCAATAGGATTCTTGTTTTCTCCTTATCTCTATTCTATTTCCCCTCCTACCTTATTTGTTTTGGAGTCTCTCTTCTTCTCAATCTTTCAAAGTTTAGGATCCTACGTGGGTGGACGTTTCCTTAGCCTTTAAACCTAATAGGTACGATCTCAGGAAGATCTCTCAACGGAAGAACATCGTCATCGACGTGAGCTAGAATCTCTTGTTAGTGGTGTCGAGAAGATCAACAAGGTGACCGAAGATTCGATAGCTCCCACCTCTTCTCTCTTACCGGTTTGGAGCGGATTGCGAGGGCGCAATCCCTTGTTAGTGGTGTCGGCTGTAACACCCGGGGGTTTTCCCCATTTAGTCTTGCTTGTTGTTTCTTTTTTTTTTGTGCATCATCATGACATCCTCATGCATCCTCATGCATTTGAAATTTGAAAACTGTTTAAACTTCATCATCTCTTAACCTTCTAAAGTTTGTTTGATGCAAAAATCTATTTTAATAGTGCCAAAACAATTTCTGAAGAAAATAAATAAAACAAACAAAAAACTAAAATTTGAGTGAGAGAGAGAGCAGCCCACCCAAACCAGCCCATCTCCTCTCTCCCTTCTAGCCCACCATCGAGCCCAACTTACCTCTTCGCACGCTTTGTCATCGTCCTCGGGAGAAAGGACAGGTACAGAAACGTGACCATGGCATCCACCATCGAGGTCCCCTCTCCCCACCTGCTCCTCCCCTCCTTTATCTACCCCGGAAGCGCCCCAGAAACCCTAGCTCCCTCTCCCTCCTTCCTCCTCCCTTTCTCCACCGCCGCCGTTTCCCCTCCCTCTCTACTCCTTCTCTGCCCCAAAATTTATTCTCTGAACTTCGAAGGGAGCCACCATGGCTGCAAGTTGGAGGGCTTGACACCGTGGCCACGCTCGCCGTCGGACCCCGTTCCCCGCGGGAATGGAAACGGGGGACGTTCCTCTTCCACCTCGCGTCCTCGACCAGCGTGGAGGGCCACCAGGAGCGCCACGCCGTCGACCTCTTCTTCCCCGGCGCCAATTGCTGCTGGCCGCGTGGAACGCCGTCAGCTTCCGCAACGCACGTCGTCGCCATCCTCGCTTCGCCGCGACGCCGAGCCGTGGTGAGCCCCTGGCCTCTTCTCGTCCTCCTTTTCTCCCCCTTGCTCTGTGCGCTCGCCGTCGTGCGATGCTGGCCGCTGCCATGGACAAGCTCGTCCGTGTCCTGAAGTCTGCATCTGTACGTGTTTCCGATCTGGAAATTCAGTTAACCGCGAAAAGGTTGCCTCATATTCGGTCGCGCCCTATATCTATCACCAACGCACAGCCAGCCCAGTGGCTGCGCACCCCGTCCGCACGCCCTGGAGCCCCGGGTTCGAATCCCCCCCCCCCGAGGCGCAAAGCCACCCTTTTTCTTCTCCATTTTTCTTTTATCCTCGAAATCCAGAAAAACAAACTGAGTCTTTATTTGTAAAATCAATAACAAATTGAAAAATGCTCCAATTTCAATGATTCAAATTTCTATGGATTCAGCATCTTGTGCTCTTTCTGTTAGTAACAAAGTTGCAACATGTTTCTGTAATAAATTTTGCACTAAATAATTAAATACAGAAATGGCTATTAAAATTTAAAACTATTGAAATTCATAACTTGAGTTCTGTTCACCCAAATTGAGCAAACTTGGGCTCTAAAATTTTGTCTTAACAAACTCTACACAGTGGTATTTTATTTGGTCACAATTGAATTAAATTTGAACATGTTTTCTTCTGTTTACTAAAAAGGGCAGAATAAAAATGCTTATGGAAAAATGCATAATAAATTCAATAATGATCCAAAAATTATGTTTAATAGCTCAAAACGTTCAGTGAAACATTTGCTACATGTTTTCAACCTTTTCAATACAATTTGTTTACTGTTTTTCCTAATTAAAAGTGGTGCAATAATTCAATGCTTTAATTAAACCTTTTAAATTGCAAAAATTCATAATTAAATATTTAAATTTCCAAATTTGGCAAACGAGGTATCAAATTGAAACTAATGTTGTTTACCTTCTGTTTTCATCAATTATGTTGCATTTAATCCACTTTAACTCAATGTTTATTTGTAGTTCAATTAATCAACTATTAATGCATATGGGATTTTCCAAATGCAATTCAAATTGCATATGGGCCCATTTAAATTGTTTCTTGTGTCCTTTAGTTTATTTTGATGCACCCTTTAACTTGTCATGCATGTAAAATAGGATCATGCTGGATCTTTTGCCGTAGTAGTAATTGCTGCATCCGGTGTTTGTTCTAGTTCGTTGCTTCTTCGCGGATAGGACGTTGAGATGATGTGAGCAACGACAAGTTCTGCGGATGTACCTCTACTTGCTGGATTCCAGGCAAGTATACTCACTTGCTACCTATGGCTGCCTTTCATCACTTGTTACCGATTCTTTCCGTTATCTTTATGCTAGCCTTATGATTCGATGCTTGTGTCTCGATCCTATCATATGTTTTCCTTGCAACCATGATATAGCCTTCCTTCCACTTCCTATTAACTGTTGTTTGTTTACCCCGTTGGCCCTCGTGTCGTAGTTGCATGCTTAGGTTTGTTTGCGCTCGAGTCCTGTTGTCCTTTGTCCTATCATCTGTTTAGTCGATAGTTGGGTTTCAATTCAATCAACGACATGTTAATGTTTTGGGTAATACTAATTTGATGATAAGGCACCGGCAGGAGGCCCGGCGTGGTTTTGCGGCCTGGTAGTGTCGAACTTAATTAGGAAAAGGGTCTTGTCCTCCGATCCATGATGAGCGCACTAACCGCATGTGGGAAGCGAGTATGGGCGCCCCCCGCAATTCTGATTCGATTCGCATCTCGTCCAAATCGCCACACTTAGTTCGGGCTTTCCATTTGATGCATGCATATGCAGGTGCGAACCCTTGGCGCCAGCATGGAACTTTTGTAGTCGGCATTTAGGGCGGCGTGGTCTTAGAGTGCTATGAGGGTCCCCCTTTTCTTCGTGGGGGCTCGATTAGCCGCGCACGCACAGCACGTGGTTCTTTGGGCTTGATGCGAAGAAGAGTTGGGTTGTGTTGAGTGTCTCGCTTGGTGGAAGTGCATTTCCATCTGGCGGGTCATTCTTACGTGTACGGCCAAATTGGTGCATCCCTGCAGGGTTAATCTTCTCGAGAAGCCGTGTTGTCCGCGGTTATGGATGACTTGGTGAAAGTGCTGGCTAACAAGTACTCAGACAACTTACACTTAACGATGATAACTTGACTAGTAATATAGGTTACCTCCACCATAAAAATGAATGTCACCTTAATCAACAGTGTGAGTTTCCTTGGGTTGCTTCCTTAGTAGGGGCTAACACTGGATGAGTATTGTTTGGTGAGTAGTTATAGTTGGTTTTGTCGCGCTATCTTATCCCTTTCTTTTAGCCGGATGTTGTAGCGCGTCTCTGTAGTTAGTTAGTGCAGCCCGCTGCCGCTTCTTTGCAATAATCCCTTCCTTCCGTTCTACCCAAAGTATTTGTATCTGGTGATGATTGGTTACGCTGGTATCTTGTGAGTATGGTTTATCCACTTGCCAGTACTTAATAGTACTGACCCACGAATCCATTTCGTGGCTGCATATTCCACATTGCAGTCAACAGGTTTGAAGTCTGACGACGTTAGCTTGGCAATCCCTCCGGCTTGGCCTGGGCAGGGATTGGACGCCATCGGTTATCTTCAGGACTCTTAGTCCAATTTGTATCTTGTCCGTAGCCTGACACTATGTTGTTTCTTCCGCTGTTATTTGGATCTTTGTATTGTATCAGTTGTATCCTTGACTCGTTTGAGTCGTCTTGTATATATCTCTTCTGTTGTTGTTGCGGAATATTCGTGAACTGTTGTAATGTTATCACAAGTGGCAACCTGGAATCGGTTATTATGTGGATTTTGGCGGAAATGCTGAAATCTGCGTAGTGCCCGATCTCGGGGCGTCACAAATGGTATCAGAGCATGGTTTTCGATTCCCTATATTGTTTCGATACGAATGGTTATCGAAGCAACGGGTCCGCAAAGCCTGTAGGATAACCTAGCTAACGGTCGTTGTTTCTTAGTTGAGCACTTTTCGATTTGAGCAATAAAATATTTTCGAAAAAAATCATCTTTACATGTTGTCCCGTTTTGATAGATTTCTGCCAATAATTGCATTTGCGTCTTAATCTTTTTCTTTTGGTGTTCTTTTGAGAAAAAGAGTTTTAAAAGAAGTTCTGACAGTAGCTAATGAGTTTTTGAGTGTTAGGCTTGTGTTGAAACTGAACCATGTGAATTTATTATTTCGATTGCACTAACATTGCTAATGAAAATCGTGAGAAGTTATGTGTGAAGAAAGTTTTCAAATGTCAAGAGAAGAGGATGAAAATATGTGATCAAGAAGGGTGAAAAGCCTAACCTTGGGATGCCCCGGTGGTACATCCCAGGAAATTCCAAGAAGACTCAAGCATCCCCTTCTCCATCAACAAATTATCAGGTCACTTCTAGTGAAACTATATTTTTATTCGGTCACATCTAATGTGCTTTACTTGGAGCGTCTTTTATTTTTTTCTTTCAGTTTGTTTTTATTTTTGCAATAAGCTTGGTTGGACCCCATCATTCTTTTATTGGAGCTGTTAGTTTTAGTAGTGTTATGTGAGTACTCTCATTCTTTGCACTAGTGGCTTCATCCGCTTATCCAAATGATAGAAGAGCTGGCAGCGGGGTGCCCAGCCCCAAATTAATGCAAACAAATTCTTTTCACTATTTTTGCCCCTGATTTATCAGTCAAATCATAATTGTGTAAACAAAAGAGAAAGAGGGATGACCTTCTACCCAGATGCGTCCTTCATATGGAAGCCGCTCTTGTGAATCTAGTTGGCTTGTGACATACTGTATTTTCTGTTTACCATTCGTTGACATTAGCATACATCTCCCAAAATAGACACTCCTCCATGGTACGTGATTGTTTGCAGGCACCCGACGATTCGGTTAGCCATGGTTTGTGAAAGATGGATGGCAGGAGTGTCAAACTTTTAATATATCTGTTTAACAAAATAAAAAGCTCTAGAACATGAGTGATCCCTGCTTCCCTCCGTGAAGGGTCTTTATTTTACTTTTATGTTGAGTCTCCATCTTCTAATATTATCCATAGTTGAGAGAGCATTTTTGCCATTCTGAGTTATATGTGCATCTGTCCCATAAACATCATTAGTTGATTCATGAAGTGTTATTACTTGTTCTCCAACTATTTGTTCTAGTCTTTCTCATAAACTTTGAAGGTGTCCTCGTATTTATGTATTATCCTACTCTTAAGGACTAGCGAAATACCACTTTGCTATGATTTCTCTATACCTGAAACAAACATTCATCTTTCTTTGCATTATTATTCATGATCTTTTATTTTGAGATACTTCTCATGATACAAAGTCATTACTATGCTTTATTATTAAGATTCTATTTATCATGTTTGTGTTTAAAGTTCTATGATCTTAGCTTGCATATACTTTTACATTACAATGATCAAGATTATGTTAGTAGCATGTCACCTCAGAAATTAATTTGTTTTATCGTTTCCTACTCGAGGACGAGTAGGAAACTAAGCTTGGGGATGCTTGATACGTCTCCAATGTATCTATAATTTTTTATGCTCCGTGATGATATTATGTCAATTTCTACATGTTTTCTCTCTTCTTTATGTTATTTTTACAGGTTTTCCGTGACTAACCTATTAACAAGATGCCAAGTGCCAGTTCCGTGTTTTCTGCTGTTTTTATTTCAGAAAAAAATGTTCTAGAAATATTCTCGGAATTGGACCCCACAAATCCAGAAGTTCCTATTTTCTCCGGAAGCATCCAGAAGACCAAAGAGGAGTCGAAGACGGGCACCAGGGGGCCCACACCATGGGGTGGCGCGCCCCCCGGTCGCGCCAGGGCGTGGTGTGGGGCCCTCGGGGCTCCACCGCCTTTGCCCTTTCGCCTATTTAATCCCCCCGGATGGAAACCCTAGACACCTTATCAAATATCCCCGAAAAGCTCCGCAGCCGCCGTCATCGTCAACCCTAGATCAGGGGGTTCTGAAGCTGTCTCCCGGCA
This sequence comes from Alopecurus myosuroides, assembly GCA_028641055.1. Lineage (NCBI taxonomy): Eukaryota > Viridiplantae > Streptophyta > Magnoliopsida > Poales > Poaceae > Alopecurus > Alopecurus myosuroides. Next base: position 111,565,406 of record CM054063.1, on the reverse strand, counting down.
CCCTGCCGAAGAGAAGATCGTCACCGGAGGCCTCTTCGTCACCATTCCTGCCTCCTGTGTGATGTGTGAATAATTCATCCTTGGACTACGGGTCCATAGCAGTAGCTAGATGGTTGTCTTCTCCTCATATGCCTCGATGTTTAGATCTCGTGAGCTGCCTAACGTGATCGAGATTGTTCTTATGTAATTCTATATGTTGTGTTTGCTGGGATCCGATAAATATTAAACTTATGCCAAGTTTATTGTAGTCTTTATTGCATATGTTATTTGTGATCTTGCATGCTTTCCGTTGCTAGTGGTTCATGCCTCGTTTTCGCCTCTGCTCGAGTGACAGAAACGTGACGGGGGAGGATGTGCTGCTGCCACTAGGGAGAAAACAACGGTGTGAGTGTCCGCGTGTACAATCATTGCTTACATTACACACATTGCTTAATGCGATTATCTGTTGCCTGCAACTTAATACCTAAGGGAGTTCGGATGATAACCTGAGGGTGGATTATTAGTCATAGATGCAGTTGGATTACGGCCTATGTATATTGTTGTAATGCCCGCACTAAATATCATAGTAGTCATCATGTCATGAATGCGCACTACAGTGCAACCTCTATTTGTCAATTGCCCAACTGTAATTTGTTCACCCAGCATTCTATCTTTTATGGAGAGACACCACTAGTGAACCTGTGAACCCCGGTCCATTTTCCTACACTGTTAAACAAATCACTATAATTTCCTGTTTTCTTTACTTACTGCAAGCATACACCATTTTCCACACTATACGTCTAATCTTTGTTTTCAGCAAGACCGGTGAGATTGTCAACCTCACTGTACCGTTGGGACAAAGTATTTTGGTTGTGTGGTGTGCATGTTCCACGTTGTTGCTGACACCGGTGAGGCGCCATCACCACTGTCAGTGGCATCAACCTTCTTAAGATCATCTTTCTCCTATTTGATTGATAACATTGGTTCTTAACTAAGGGGAATTTCCTACTGCTGTGCTAATCACACCCTCCTCTTGGGGTTCCCAACGCACCACCAAGGTGAGGCATCAAGGAGTTGCCAGGAACAAGTGACCGACTTCTCCAACAACAGCTATCAAGGATTCGAGACATTGGAGGAGTCACGACTGAACTATTACAACTTCCTGAACACCATTGATGAGGGAGCTCATGACGCGGTAGCCGTAGCCGATGAAGTGATCGATCATGAGCTGATAGCACCAGCGCCAACTGAGATGCAGGGTAGTAGGATGAAAGACTTCATCATCGCCATGCTGGTGGTGGTGATTGTGAAGCTCATGTTCTTCTAGATCGTCTATGATCATGGAGGCGGGGTAAGCTCACCATATTCGAACCTAAGTTACCTTAGCGTGGCTCTTGCATTGTACCAAACACGGTGCGACCATGTGAACTAAGGCCCAAAGAATGGTATGCAGTGCACCAAACAAAGTCCACTTGAAATCTCAACTCATGCCACTAACTCCGGGGCAGGCTATCTAACAACATGCACAATACGTCTTAGGTGCGTATGAGTGTGGCCATGCCCTCGGGCCTGCCCCCAGCCGGCCCCAAAAATGATGCAGCCTACCAAACGCGACCTAATAGTCTCTGAAGTGTCAAACGATTCAAGAGAAGACAACATTCTCTTTATTCTTTGTGTTCAACTCAACAAAAATTACACATGGCGCCTCTAAGAAAAGTTCAACATCGCACGTTGTTGCATAAGTCCTTTACTGTTATAACCTCGAAAAGAACGAATAAAAGTCTTACACTTCCTCCAATCTCATTTGCCTGCCATTTTGGACTTCTTCGTTCTCTACCAAAAAGAATATACCAGAGCATCTCTTGCCGTGACCCCCATTCCGACCCCCAAACGTACGCACAGCCCGGGCACGGTTTGGGCCAAAATCATCCACCCAACCACGGCCCCCAAAATCCATCCCATTCTGGCCCCAAATATTGCCTTGACGCACAACCCGAGCACGGTTTGGGCCAAAATTATCCACCCAACCACGACTCCCAAATTCAGCCCATTCGAAAATTGTGCAGCTTGTGATGAACTCCGGGCGGGTTTAGGGCCGGCCAAAACCATCCACTCAACCACGGCCCCCAAACCCAGCCCATTCGAAAACCATTCCAGCCCCAAACGTTGTCCGGACGCACGGCCTGGGCACGGTTTGGGCCAAAATCATCCACCCAACCACGACTCTCAAACCTAGCCCATTCGAAAATCGTGCAGCTTGCCATGAACCCCGGGCGGGTTTGGGGCCGCCTAGGGCGCGCCCGACACCAAGTGGCTGACATCGTGGTCCCACGCAGGCGGCCATGCGGCGAAATCTGAATCGGCGTCCACACGGCGAAAACTAAACTGGCGTCGCTTGCATTCATGGCACACCGCCCGGTGCGCCGGAAGCCCTCTCCGGCTATAAAAGGGCCCAAAGCAAAACCCTAGCCGCACTTCACGACATCCGAGATCTAGATCCAGCCTCCGCTGGCTTTCTCACCACTTTCGAACCGTAGCAACTTTCTTCGGCCAGCACCATGCCGCGCCGGCTTCCTACACCTTATCCGATGATGACCCCTGAAAAATGGGCGGAGTACTATCGGGAGACGGTCGCACAAGCTGTGGCGGAGGCGCAGGCGGAAGCTCCAGCGGCCAGAGCTCCTCCAAGTTCCACCCGTCATCGCGGGGCTGACGGGTCAGCAGCTCGTCGAACTCATGGCGGAGGATCATGCTACCGAACAGCAGCTGTAGCGGAGGCGGATGACCGTCTCTTCACCGGTCAGTTGTCCCGCTCCTCCGAGTTCCAGCAGTTCGGCTAGGAGCGTCACGTTTAGCGAACCCGCATCGAAGCCGCCACCGTGGACGACTGGACCAGCAAGGTCAGCAACTTCGACGAGGGCGACTTCAACTACACTGACGACGAGGAGTAAAGTAGATCGACTTAGTAGCACTTTGCATGATTCGTACTCCCTCCGTATCAAAATATAAGATGTTTTACCTTTTTCTAGACAAAATATATCTAGACATGTTTTAGTGTGTAGATTTAAATGTATCTTACACCAAAACATGTCTAGATACGTGTTGTCTCGAAAATGCTAAAACATCTTACATTTCGATACAAAAGGAATAGTATTTTGCCTCAACAAATTTGAAAATCCTGGTTGTAGAAGTGCTTTTCTGGTGTTTGCCCACACACTGTCAGTGAACAGTTTGATGCCCCCACATAGCAACCGTGGTTAGAGATGCTCTCAACTCTCTCAACAACTTGTGATTGCAGGGAAACTTCCATAATCAAGTTGAATCTGGTAGAATAATGATGACTAGTATTCCAAAACTGGTAAGGCTTCACGTAAATATTGAAATCCAAATTGAATCCGCAATTCAATTCAATCTCCTTAGTAAGAGCCGAGGCTCTGATACCAATTGAAAGTGCACTATGGTCAACTAGAGGGGGGGGGTGAATAGGTTGACTACCAATTTTTCTTTTCTTTTCCTTTTAAGGGGCTTAGTAAGATAAGATACGATTCTCTAGATGTGCAACTAAGTGAACAACCTATGTGAAGAGAGTAGTATGCGCAACGGAAGTAAAGCGTAAGGTAGTAAAGCAAACAACAAGTGTAAACAAGGAGACAAGGATATGTTTCACCGTAGTTCCTTCTCAAAGAGAAGTACGTCTACGTTGGAGAGGTGGGGAGCCACCTAGGCGCTCCTCAATAGCACGGTTGTGCACACCTTGTTCTCCTTGAGCTTCTCCGGTGAGGGAGATGCTCGTTTCCACTATGAGGTCGACTTGAAGGCGTTGACCAAACCTTTACAAGGGCTTGAGGTCACTCCACAAGGATGGAGGCTCTCAAGCAATCCGTAGCTTCTTGCAACAAGGTGGAAACTACAAGCACGAGATCTACTAAGGTTTCTAGGCCTCAAGTAGGATTCTAGATCTACTAGGTTGTGGTGGATGGATTTGAAATTCCTTTGGTGGAAGTGTGGATCTAGGTCTCCTCTAGCTCTCCACCAAGTTTGGGAGTGTTTGGGTGGACGGAGAGGGAGATCTAGGAGGTTGAAGCTTTCATTGATGGCTAGGAGAGAGAGTGGGAAAAGCTTAGCATTTATGAGGTAGGGGAAGGGGTATTTATACCCCTTCCCACGAAATGGCCGTTTGCAGTCCAGGCCACCGGAGGCTCCGGTGGTTTCACCGGAGGCTCCGGTGGGTCTTCTTTGCACTGCGCAGTTGCGCAGTGCCTTATCCCTTTTTCGCAGCTGAGGAGGCCGGAGGCTCCGGTGGATTGAGCGGAGGTTCCGCCCACCGGACCCGCACCGGAGGTTCCGGTGGAACCTCCGCCACTTTCCAACAGAAGGGGTGCCGAGCGGAGCTAGCACCGGACCCTTCACCGGAGGCCATTTGCCCTAGCGCCAGGGGGCCACCGGATGTCCACCGGAGGCTCCGGTGGAACCTCCGCCACTTTCCAACAGAAGGGTGTTTGAGCGGAGGGACCACCGGATGCACACCGGACCCTTTTTGCACATAGGCTGATTGGCAGCAGCGGGCTGAGCCTCCGGTGGATTCACCGGAGCCTCCGGTGGATTTACCGGAGCCTCCGGTGGATTCACCGGAGCTTCCGCCCCTTCATATTTTGGCTTCCTGGGATCCTTTCTCTTAGCCCTTTTCGAATATATTAAGCATTAGCCCCATAGATATAGTGAACCTAATAACCTGGGCATTTTCATCATTTGAACAAACATTAGATCCAACAATTATGTTGTCATATAATTACCAAAACGGACGATGATCTTTCACCGAGCTCTTCCGCCCAGGCTGCAGCTGCTGTCCGCTGTCACCGCACAGGTCGCCGTCCGGCTTCAGGGCTGCAGTCTGCCATCCACGCACAGGCAGCGGTGGCCGTCCGATCTCGTCGCCGTCAGACCCGGCTCCTCATCTCCACCTGCTGCCTCTGCGCCTCATCTCGGACCGCCGCCGCCACGCCGTCTGTCTCGGGCTGCCGCCGCCGTGCTCTCTGTCTTGGGCCGCCGCTCTGTCTTCCCACGCTGCCGCGGCCCTGTCCGCCCAGGCAGCCGTCCGCCCCAAGGCCGGCGCAGCCCCGTCAGCCGCGGCCCTGTCCGCCCAGGCCGCCGTCCGCCCAAGGCCGCCGCAGCCCCGTTAGCCCAGGCCGCCGCTGACCTCGACAGGGCGTTGTGTTTCCGTGCGTTTGCTTCTGGCTCGCTCGATCCAATCTGGATCGTGAGTGAGCGTTGACCAGTATAAAAAACAAGAGTAAAAAAAAGAATGTATCCGTCCTGTGATGATTCTTAGGTGCTCGGTGCTCCTCCACAGTCCTTGTTGCATGTTTCGATGTCTCCTCTGATGGCACTTGCATGTTGCTCTCCATCATCTTTCACGCCATTTGTGTGTGGTTGTGGCCGCTCTACTTCGTCTCCGTCGCCTCGCGGCTCTACGTCGTCTTCATCTATGTCGACTCGCCGCCATACGTCGACTCTTGCGGCTTCTGTCCGTGGTTGTGGTCGCTCTCCGTCGACTCCATCTATGTCGACACGCCGCTCTACGTCGATTCTCGCGGCTTCTGCCTGCGGTTGTGACCGCTCTACGTCGACTTTGTCTGTGTCGACTCGCCGCTCTACGTCGACTCTCGCGGCTTCAGCCCGCGGTTGTGGCCGCTCTACGTCAACTCCGTGTGTGTTGTCTCGCCGCTCTACGTCAACTCTCGCGGCTTCTGCGTCCAGGCCGCTTTTTGTCGACTCCTCGTGTGGCTTGTGCACAATCTTGTGACCGCTCTCCGTCGACTCCCCGCGTGACTACCACGCATGCTGGTGATTGGTCCTCCTTGGTCGACGTGTCTACGTCGAGCTCTTGAGTTGCGTCTTTGACCGCGCATGAGATTGCGCAACTTTGATGCATGCTTGCTACTTGAGACTCTTCACTGACAGGTACTGCTGATTCTGCGGCTGACTTTTCTGGCATTGAGAGACCACCTTCTTCTCATTCAGGTACATCCTCTTGGATTCTTGATACCAGAGCATGTTTTCATATGACTTATGATTCTTCCGCTTTGAGCTCTGTTCTACCTGTCGAATCTCCTGTCTCTGTCTCTGTTTGTACTGTTGATGGTACTCCTATCCCTGTTGCTAGTCGAGGCACTCTTAGTAGTTTCGCATTTCATGTTCCTTCTGTTGTTCATATTCCTCGACTCACCATGCATCTCTTCTCTGGTAGTCAGATTGTTGATTCTCGTTGTAGGGTCACTCTAGATTTTGATTCCTGTTCTGTTCAGGATCGTTGCACGGGTGCTTTGCTTGGTGCTGGCCCCCGACGCCATGATGGCCTATGGGAGCTTGACTGGCTTCATGTTCCTTCCGCTGCCACCGCCACCCCTCTCTCGTTCCCTGTTGTCGCAGCCACCAGCTCTTTTTAGCGGTGGCATCATCGTCTAGGCCACTTATGTGGTTCTCGTCTCTCGTCTCTTGTTCATCGTGGTGTTCTGGGGTTTGTCTCCGGAAATACTTCTTTGGATTGTATGGGTTATAGGCTTGGTAAGCAGATTCAACTACCATATCCTCATAGTGATTCTGTGTCTAAGCGTCCTTTTGATCTCATTCATTCAGATGTTTGGGGTCCGGCTCCCTTCACTTCGAAAGGGGGGTAGCGAGGTTCTCGCTATCTATAAGCGCTTTGCTGCCATGGTTCACACTCAGTTCTCTACACCTATTCGTGTGTTCCGTGCTGATTCTGCTGGTGAGTACATCTCCAAGCATATACGTGGTTTTCTTGCTGAGCAGGGCACTCTCGCTCAGTTCTCTTGTCCCACGTTGATGAGCGTAAGCATCGTCATCTTCTTGAGACTGCTCGTGCGATGATGATCACTTCTTCTCTCCCGCCTCATTTTTGGGCCAAGGCTGTCTCTACCTCGGCCTATCTCATTAACATTCAGCCTTCTGCCGCCCTTCAGGGTGGCATTCCTCTTCAGCGAATTTGTGATCGCTCTCCTGGCTATTCTGTGTTGCGTCTGTTTGGTTGTGTTTGCTATGTTCTCCTCGCTCCTCGTGAACGCACCAAACTAACCGCTCAGTCTGTTGAGTGTGTTTTTCTCGGATATAGTGATGAGCATAAGGGCTATCGTTGTTGGGATCTCGTGGCTCGTCGTATGCATATTTCTCGGGATGTCACTTTTGATGAGTCTCGACCTTTCTATCCGCGATCGACCTCCTCGTCCTCCACTATAGAGGATCTCTTTTTTCTTACTCTTCCTAATTCTCCTCCCTTGGTTCCTACTATTTCTTATCCTCCTTCTCATCCTGTTACTCCGGAGCCATCTACACCGACACTATCCTCTTCTCCTTCATCGCCACATTCCTCACCATCTTCACCGGTGTCTTCTCCCTCTCCATCTCCTCCTACCATTCCCTCTCATCCTACTTTTCCCTTTTACTATACTCGTCGTCCACGTGTTGTGAACAAGTCTTCCGATGCACCCTCTACTTCTGGTGCACCGTCTCAGCCGACTTATTCTCTTCGCATTCGGCCTTGTACTACACCCTATTCATAACAAGTAGCACCACAAAACATACAGAGAAAACAAAAACATATCTTACTACAAAACTGCATGATGTAGAGCAAGGAACTTTAGCATGACTTTTTTGTCCAGAAATGTAAAAGTGGCAAGCAGATACCTTCCCACTATCAACGGTAGTCATCAGAGCAACATGTTGTTTGTCAAATCGAAATTCGTAGAAGTAATATGTCCTGCAAAACATTTCTCTCATGAAAAAATGAAACTACAGGAGTTGTTGCCTATTGTCATATTCCCTTTAAAGTTAACAGAAATAACCTAATGTCCTCCTGATCCTTTACTTTAATTGTTCGAGCTGAGTATATTTTTGCACCACCTATGAAATGAACAAAAAACCATTATTACCAAATCTGGACATGCTTAACAGATTCACTTCATAATTTCTTCATCAAATCTGCAAGTGTAAGGAACAAATTTGTTAACCAAAGTTTTTCAATTCATATGTTCAGCAAGGAGCACAACTATGTTGAAAACTGTTGCATTAGCCAATTAAAAAATTATATAATGTCAAAGATCTAAAAAAGAAAGCATAATGCCAAACAGAAGACAAAATAAGAGAATGTAACCACATTTCACAACTCACCGAAGCAGTTAGCCCTGTTATCTATTTATTTTCCAAAACTTTGATGCATAGTACAATAAAACTTAATATCACACCAGGGTTATTATTATCATAATCGATTTCAGTTGTAAACATGATGTGTTGCACATGTAGAAAAAATGGTGCAGCTTTCAAATTAAGATGATAGAAATCACCAGGTACAAATAACTTTGATGCCTCCTTGAGAGTACCCAACTCCGTTATATCTTTGGCCTGTGAACAAATATCAGTGTAAGAGCATGATGATTTTTTCTATTTCTGTAATGTCTTAGAAAAGTGCGGGATTTCCATATAAGGATATGGTGATACAGAACAGCGCAATCAACAGCAACACAGTTAGCATCTGTAGATAAAAAAACGTTTTAACCCACAATTTATTTCATATATGCATAGAAGAATGTTATAGCTATTTCTATGCGCCTTTGTTGTCAAATACTTCCATTTCCATTTGTTATCAGTTGCCAATATTCACTTTAGCTGGTTGCCATGTGGAGCCACCGCTACTTCTGTGACAAAGAACAAGATGAGCCGACAGTGAAGGCTTAACGATAAACCCTATTACTTTTCTAGTTTCATTCCTTATCAACTTGGAAGATCTACTTCACAACTATAAGATAAGTTGGTTAGTCAAGCCTGAGACTGATCCAAAAAAATAAAAAATAGGAAAGATATTTTATGTGAGTCAACATATAACTTGTGGGTCGGGTCAGGGTGTTGACCTATATAAATGGGACGAGGACAAGAATGGCTCTGCGGCTAAAGATGGCGCCAAGAAGGTCAATGAGGGAGGCAGAACTCCTGATTCCACAAGCCTGAGTTTCTGAACTTCAACGCAAGGAAGAAGCATTCCTTGGTTGACTCGAGTTGGTTAATTTCTCAAGGGGTAGGATAGAAGACCATGAGCTGGGGACTGAATGTGGTGGCGGCCTCCCTGGGAGGATTTTGCTAAGGACATCAACTAGCACCACTTCCGAGACCAGTGTGTGCAACCTGTGGCGACGGGAAATGGTAGATGAGTACGAGGAGCAGGTTCTCACCCTCATCTATCGCTGCACTGACCAAACAGAGACGGACATGGTCAAGTCTACGTCGTTGGCTTGCTGAATCCCATCAGCACCAACGTTGAGCTCAGCCGAACACGCCATGGAGCACATGTGTGACTACAAGTAGCACGACTAGCAAGATCAACATGATCAGGAAGACACACTGTGGGCAGCATTGTGGCCCTGAGCTAGCAACAGCCAAGCTAATCAAGCCCTCCACACTAATACCCGTGTCATCCCCAAAGGCTACACCAACTGGAAAGCAAGATGAGGGCACCTGCAACAAGGGCAAGAGGACCTTCAACAACTTGACAATGACTAAGATGGAGGACCTACAACAACTGGGACGAGAAGTTTCAAATGGCTTTTCCACTTGCTGTATCAAGTTTCATTGGCTCTGATACACTTCCCCGAATCATCTGGGAAACCTCACATGTGGAAACCTCCCTGAATCATCTGGGACACGCCACACAGGACTCGAACTCAATACCTTGGCTCTGATACCGTGTTAAGCTTCATGCGCTAACCAACTATTCCAAAAGACCGATCTGATGAAAAGGGCTAGACAATCCACTTATACACTTCAACAGGCAAGAGTACAGAGTGGAGGCAATGATGACCGCATGAACAGTTGAAGCATCAACCATGGCATCCGTGTCAATCCCATTGCAGAAACATCTTATATCAACTGTTACACTTAGGGGACTTCAAAACTGTGCTATAGTACATCAAATGGCTTGATTCATTGCAACTCATCATTAGGGCTTCACCATGCGCACAATATTCTTGTGACAGAGCCACCTTGATGGGGAGGCCATAGAGGGCACACACATGACCTCCAAGAACTTATTCGCCGTGTCAGACAAGCTGCCACCATGAGCACCCTGGTGCGACCACAGCATCCATCTCATACTGGGCGCGACACCTGTAGTGCTCCTCTGTGCCTCCCTCCCTCTCTTTTGCGGGGCGTGAGGACTAACAACATGTTCTAGACAACTAACCCACCATGATTATCTCCTTGCAAAGTGTTAAGGAGTATTAGTATAGGTCTAGGAGTCCAATTCGTATTAGTCTATACTTATGTCCCAAGTCATGTGTAATATATATATGCCTATTGGGCTATCAATATAGACAAGTTGCCTATTCATAACATGGTATCAGAGCAGTTTCGCTCCTTCGCCTAGGTTTCTCCGCCCGCTTCCACAAAGAGCCGCCATCGGAGAAAATTATTCTCCTCTCTCCAGGGGCGCGGCACCCTTTCCTTAGTTCGGTCTACCGCACGCTGCAACTCGTGCTGCGATTGGAAATTTTTTTTTTCCGGTCTGTTTCGGTCGCTAGATCGATTCTTTCTCCACCTTGTACTGATCGACCTCCAGATCGGTCTCTTTGTCAGATCCATCGAGCGTCCGCCGTTCGCTGGCCAGTCCTCCGGTTGGTCGCCGTCATCTCCCTAAGATCGCCGCCAGCTTCCCGGATCGCTCCGCTGCTGCCTCAGGCTGTCACCGCCAGCACAGGCCGGCCACGTCCAGGCCGCTGCCGGTTTCGCTTTTTCGGTCGCAGCCTCGCAGGCTTCTCATCCAGGCCCGCGGCCCCGCGATCTTCTCCGCCAGCGTCGCTTTCTCCAGGCCAGCGGCCCGCAATCTTCTCCGCTGGCCGTGATCTCATTTGTTGGCCGCTGCCTCGAGTACGACGAGGATTTGGTCGCCGCCTCGAGTACGACGAGGATTTGGTCGCCGCCGTCTTCCACTGCCGCCCTCTACCCTTCCTCAGGCTGGCTGGTTCCCGTGCTGCTGTGCTGTCCAGCCTGTGTGCCGGTTGGTTCCTAGGTCCACTGCTGGGTTCCTAGGTCCACTGCTGGTTTGCATCGTGTTCGGTTGACTTAATTGGGGACTGTTCAGCTGTGAGGCGGTTGGTTCCCTCCTTCCGCAGATTGGATTATTAAAAAAAAAGTGCAGAAAAAAAAATCATGTGGCTCTTCCTCACTCTCGGGTGATCTTCATCGGTGTTGTATCGACTCTATTTTTGCACATGTCCCTTTTAGTTTTTTATATTTCCGTTGCGTCCACCGGATCCGTTGTTTCTTTTCGTGTTTCTTATGTCATGAAAGTCCACCATACCTTCATTTTGTCAGCCTCTTTTTCTCGGTCCGGGTCCTTTTATAGGATTTTTGTGGCCTACTTATCTTGGTCCTGGTCCTTTTATTGGATCTTTTGTGGCCTCCTTATACCGGTCCTGATCCTTTTAAAGGATTTTTTGTGGCCTCCTTGTCCAGGTCCTTTCTGTAGGATTTTTGTGGCCTCTTTTCCTCGGTCCTGGTCCTTTTTGTAGGATTTTTGTGGCCTCCTTTTCTCGGTCCTGGTCCTTTCTATAGGATTTTTGTGGCCTCATTTTCTCGGTCCTACTCCTTTCTATGGGATTTTTGTGGCCTCATTTTGCATTGTCATTGATCTACGCACGTTCTTCGCCATTGGACTTCTTATGTCGTGGGCTTCTTGTGCTATGATCGTTTGTGACATGCTCTTCTTTTGATCGAATATCGGTCTGTGTCGGTCTCATTCTTCGATCGACTCTGTTCGCTCTTCATTCTGGCTCTACAGGTTTTGAAGACTCTTCATGCTACAAGATACTTTCAAGACGTGGATTCTGGATTATTATTTTGTTTTCTAGTGTACACTTCTTCAAATGCAATGCTATTGCATACGCTTTGCATTTGAGGGGGGGTGTTAAGGAGTATTAGTATAGGTCTAGGAGTCCAGTTCGTATTAGTCTAGATTACTTATGTCCCAAGTCATGTGTAATATATATATGCCTATTGGGCTATCAATATAGACAAGTTGCCTATTCATAACACAAAGAACCACCATGATTAAGCCCTTGGGAATTTGTCTAGTGACACTAGTGCAACCACTGAATACTGAAGCATGATCAGTACTGCCCGATGCATGTACATTCTCACAAACATGAGAATGTAAGCTCCGTTTTCCAGGATACTACTAGAAATGAACAAATAGACACGTGCAGTCAAAGATTGAATCACACAATTAATTCTCCAGCCCAAATATGATATACCATGATTTCACTGTCACACAGGAGTTTTTTTTTTTAGGAACATAGGAGAAATGTTGTAGCGTTGTACATATAATCAAACCCAATGTTAAGTATGAGCAATAAAAGTAGCTTATGAAAATTGGCAAATTCTTCCACATACCTCTAGGAATGTGATCTTGAGCTGATTCGATGGCTTGATTACCACGCTTACAAGCTCTGACCTACATAAGAACAGGAAGAGGGCCGCCACATTAAGCATATCTCTTATATAGTAAAATTACATGACATGTTAACAAAAAAAAGGCATCCTAGAAATCTCACAAAAAAAGCAAAACATCTGGTCAATGGATCACAACCGGCAAATCTTTGAAACAGTCACTTAACATACGATATGAGACAAATTACCCACCAACGTAGGGTTGAAAACGATAAGTAAACTTTCTGATTGTTTCCGTAGAAAAAGAAAATGAATAGCAAAATATGGAAATGATAATGTGGATTCCGACTGAAATGGAAACAAAATGGAATTTCCGCAAATATTAATTCAAAAAGTTTCCGTATACATGTCATACATGCTGGTCCCTAGATGCAATCATGCAAGGCCAAGGTCAAATGCAAAACAAGGCCTGGCTCTGTGGCTAGTTAGGTCCATTAAACCATTAATACTAAACCTTAATTAATCTAATTACATACATGCAGTGTGCGATCACACGCCTAGGTTAAACTATGTGCGTGGTACTTCATGTTAAATTGTCGCTGGTCGAGGTTGTGAACAATTCTTTGTCTTGTTAGCTACTTATTTATACGTCTTTTAGGGTATGAACCATCATATTATACAACTATTATGTTCCGACAAATGTTTGCTTTCGTATCGTATCCGTTCCATATTCATTTCCGGGGATTTCCGATTCCGTATTCGTTTCCGAGGTTTCCGGTTTCATTTCCGAGTCCGACGAGAGAAACGGAAACAAAAACGATAATACATGTTTCATTCCGTTTCCGGTCCGTTTTCAACCCTACACTAACGCTGTCAACTAATTTTCCATATACCTCCTTGATCCACTCTACAATGGAGACAATGGGGCTCACCATCCTCGCGTCACCATCACGCCCATGAAATAGAGTTTGGATGTGTTGCAATCCAACATGCACATCATCTGGTGAAAGAAAGAATACTAAATCAACAATCAATTTCATTGACGCTGAAAGCACCGATCGATTTCGCTAGCCGGCCCCACAACCACGGACACATATAGGATTAACTTGCTCTCTTCCGCTCACATGCTTCCAATGCTGCATCTTCTGTGACGAGTCCCAATGCACAAAGAGCATCGGTGGCATGATGATCACGAGCTGGACGTGCACTTCTATTCAGCATGGTAAGCAGCTGGATGCCTTCATATAGGCGCAGATGCGGTCCAGCAGAACTCCGGAAGATTTTAACACAACATATTGACCAGCAATATGTATTAAATATTCGGTTTGCCAATTCTCTGTTGTTTGGAATTTTCGCATATTTTTAGTCCCAGAGTTGCACACCTTTTAGCCTAAAATTAGTAGAGTATCAGAATAGAAGTGTGCAATTTTAATAACATGTAACTGAGAATTAAAGTATGTACTATATGTAGACCACATAAAATGAGATTGACGGATACTGATCTAAGAACTCATAAATTTTATTGAGATGTAAACAAATGGCATGCAACATAGAAATAGACAACCTCTGGGTTATTCGATTTTCCCTCTGGGGCTCAGTCTATCACATTCTGTATCCACACAACAGCTATTAATCCTGCGACCTTATAAGGCTCGCCTTCTCAAAATATATGTGAAGTGAAGATTTTGCAACTTTTGGTGCGGTTGACTTTTTTTTTGACAATGTACGCCGGAAGGCATATACATTACTTGTATTCATAATAATAGTAAGGATATAGATTTGGTACGCATACAAGTAACATAAAATTAGGAGGATACAACCGGTTGTACTGCTGCATACTGCCCTCGCCACAACTATCAAGCACCCGAATCCCTCGCCGTCGCCGGAGAAGAAGAGCACCAGTAGTTGGTCCACATCTTGATGCCGAAGAAAACCCTAGCCATGAGGCGTTAACGAGCCGCAATAACCACCAGCCCCGTCAGACTGCATCTAGTTGGATAAATAACATCGGCTGGAGGATCCCTCCAAGCCTCTTCAACGCCGGATCCGGTGCCAGCGCCACCCCACCCTTTACCACCCCACCCTTTATCAGGCGGCCGAATCCTCCACCATCTTCCGCAGATCCGCAGCAGTCACCACCGCCGGACTCCAAGAACAACTCATCGCCGCCGTCACGCCAAGACGCAACGACATATCCAAATCGCTCCAACAGCTTGGACTCCACAAGCCTCTCGCTCCAGCAACACCTCCAGCGAGCATGAGCATGGGCTGGGCGACCATTATTCCTACTAGCACCACCAGCATCCGCTCCACCATGACGCTGATAGAGGAGACTCGAAAACGTAGAAAAATTAGGACTAAACACACGCACAGACGAGAACCAAGTCTCCCCTCCCCCTCACGACGCCAAGACGGCGATCGGAGGGGAAGGAGAGCGGTGGAGTAACTTGATCCGGAAGCGGAACCGCCGCCTCGTGCGGTATGGGAGAGTGACTTTAACATATTTAGTTTGAGTTACATGAAAATTATAGTTGTTGATTCCTCTAACTAAACCAACAACCAAGCCTTTCAATCCCAAGCAAGTTGGGATAGGCTAATGTTGATTCCTCTAAGGTCCTTAGAAATATGATGTTATATTGATTTTTACAATATATTGCAGCGTAAAATTAGTGCCCAAATGGCAGTTAGACATAGTTTATATCAAAACTGACACAGTTTAGAGCTGCTCATCCTGCGAACGGGATGCTCGTGCTCGGTTTTGCACTGCCCTTACCACACCTTCTCAGCTTTTATAATGTTCATACGTAGCTAACAAGATCCATCTACAGATTTTAGGTATTAAATTTTCTTCTTTGCTCTCATTTCTACGTTGTGCCCTTTTTCATTATTCTTGGGAAAGGTAAGGAAGTAAAAATATATATGTTATGCTTTGCCATTCACATGTTTGTACAACCAAACTTCAGTTGGGCGGGATGTAAGGGGTATTTATAATGCATATTATATTTCAAAATAAAAATAAAAATTAATGAAAGATGGTGCCCGTGCAGTTTATGCTAGTTTTTTTTAATAGAGGTAACACTAAAATAGTTCGTGTTGTCCTGCGGTTACTTCCTTAATTTGTCGAATAAAGATAATACTGTCTAAGATTAATCCCTAAAATCGAAATGATATAGGTCTGTAGGTTGTCAAGTCGAAATGGACCTTACTTACCTACCTATCTGGAGATGCGAACCGAGCTGCGTACGCCCTGATCTTTGCCTTGTCGCCATAGTAGGTCATCGCGGCGTTGAAGTCCTGAAAAATCTCGAGATAATATCTTGAGCTCGGCCCCATAATTATTAAGGAAACCCAGACTAGGGGAAAGAAGTGGGAATGAGACCGGACACCCACCTCGGGCTCCAAGATGTCATCGAAGGACGGCGGCACGCGGATGGAGAAGCCGCTGCCGTAGTACTGCGACCACGACCTCGTGTTCGCGATGCCGCCCAACAAAGAGGAAGCCCTGCCGTTTAGAGAGGGGGGTGTCGGTGTGGGTGCCAACAAAAGGGGCGACTCCTCGGCCGCAGCAGCGGCGACGCGGTTCATTGCGCCGGAGGCAGCGGCGGCGACGGCTGTGTGGATGGTGAAGTCGCGGCGTGAGGCAGCGCACCGGGAGAGCGAGCGCGCGGGGCTTTCGTTGCGGTGCGGCAGCGGTGGCTTTGGATGAGGAGGTGAGGGGAGGAGGGCGGGGGCCATGGGAACGGTCTATCCGTGACGAGAAAGAACGCACGCCGTTTTGTGTTACACCGACTGTTTGTTCTTTATAGTTCGTTTGTTGGATTTTTCAGTTTAACCAGAAATACATAGTGATGCCTAAATAATTCATTACAACCACTCAACTGTTCACCCTCAATAGTACTCCCTCGTCCGGAATTAAATGTCACAAACTTTGACAAAAGTGGATGTATCTATATGTCTAGATACATCCACTTTTGTCAAACTTTGTGACATTTAATTCCGGACGGAGGGAGTAAGGGCATCTCCAGTCGTTCTGCCCCCCCAGGTTTCAGATCAGCGCTTTTTAGCGTTAGCGCCGCCCCGCACCAAAACCTGGGGGGGCGATTTCACCAGCCGTTCGGCGGCCCATAAAAGAGAACGGCGATATTGTTTGAAACTTCATCTTCCCGCCCCAAAATATAGAGCCCTAGTTCGGCGATCACGACAGCCATGGTTTGGGCAATAATATTACAAAAAACGCCACAGGTGGGCGATCAAATAGAGTCTAGATCGGACAGACGGGCGCGCGCGGCGTGGGCAAAACGGAGGCGATCAGGCAGACGCGTCAGCCGGCGTCGGAGCAGGCGGCGAGATCGGCGCAGGATCCTCCAGGTCGATGACGGCGTCCGAGCAGGCGACGTGCTCGGCATCCTCCAGGTCGACGACGGGCTCGGCATCCTTCTCGACGACGGTCGCGGCATCCTCCAGGTCGACGTGCGCGCTCGTCGGCGCGGTGGTGTAGCTGGTGCCACCGGACGACGTGGTCGGGGCCGGGGGCGCGCTGATGTCGGTCAGGATGAGGTTGCACTGCGCCAGGAACCAAGCTCTCACCTCGGGGGTCATCGCGGCCGGGTCGCCGCCCGTGAGGAAGGCGAGGTCATTGTTCCTCTTCTTCGCCGCGGTGCCAATCCTGAGGAGGTCGATCTTGACCTGCGAGTTGGCCATGAGCGCTGCCCATCGCTTTGTGGAGACCTCGTCCCTCTTGACGGCGTGGGCCTGGGCGTCGGCGATGCAGGTCTCGATCGACGCCTGGAGCTTTGCCACTGCCGGCGCACCGTCCCTCGCCAACTTGGCTTTCTTGTGGACCATCGGCGGACGCCCTTCGGACGCACCTGCAACCACAGCGTCGGGAACGTACTCCTTGCCCTTGCCAATCGACCGCCGCACCTCCTCCCACTTCTCGCACTTCTCGATGAGGACGAAGACGTGGAGGAACTTGAAGTCGGAGCCCTCGTCGTTCTTGTACGCCTCCAGCATCCGGACGATCTCCATCTCGGGGTTGGCGCCGCTCTGCGGCCTCATCGAGATCTCCTCCTGGATGCCGTGCCATTTGTTGCAGGACGCCTGGATGTTCGCCCAGTGGTTCGCCATGGCCTTCTGGCCGCGGTCGGTGATGCAGCACGTGTAGTGGGGGTCGATCATGCGGCGCTCGTCGTACGCCGTTTTCACCCGCTTCCAGTAGTTGTCGGCGTGCTGGTTCGCGCCGACGATCGGGTCGTGACTCACCGTCTTCCAAGCCTCGGCGAGGAGTGCGTCCTCCCTGGTCAGCCACTTGATGCGGGGCTCGGCGGGGGGCAGTGGCACCTTCGGTTCCTTGCGAGGACGGCCAGGGCCCCGGCGCTTTCGGCCACCGCCGGCCTGTTCTGTCTCCTCGGGAACCACCGGCGTCTCGTCCTCCTCGTCCTCTTCGCCCTGCTCCTCCGTCGCCTGCGTGCCGGAACCTTCGCCGTAGTCACCACCGCCCTGCGCGAAGAACTCCCCGCTGTGCTCGAGGAAGCCCGGGCTCGCCGCAGCCGCCATGGAGCCGGACGCGATGATCTCCTCCATGTAGTTGTCCTGGGGCTGAAGCCCGACGAGAATCGCACGGCGGTGGGACGGGGAAGCTGCGTAGCCCGGCGCGGCACCATACATCATCGGCGGGTGGTAGGGGAAGGTGAGGTTGGGGTTGAAACCTCCCAGGGAGTCGCCTTCGACGAACCAGGCAGGCGGCGGGTGCGGTGACATGCGTGGTGACGGCGACGGCGACTGCTTCCAGCCGGCGAACCTTGGGCCGAGAGGGCTCTTCTTCTTGGCGAGCGACGCCGCGGAAGCGACCGGCGTAGGTGGCTCGTCCGGCGCGGTCTCCTCCTCCTCGTCCTCCAGCTCGTCTTCCTCGGCGGCGGCCTGCTCCTCCGCCTGCAGCTGCGCCATCAGCTGCCTCTGCCGCTGCGCTGCCTCCCTCCCCCGGCGCTTCATGTTGGCCGTCTCCAGGCGCGACCTCTCGGCGATCCACTCCTTGTTCGACATGCCGGGCGGCCGCTCCTTCGGCGCCCTCGGTTTGCGCGGTTTCTTGGCCGGCTCGGATGCCGCGGGAATGGATACGGCGGTGGCGGCGGCGCGGGGACCTGTAAATCGGGCGGGAGCCATAGCGTCTACATCTCGGGGGCGGGGGGAAATGGCGGGAATGGACCGGGGGAGGAGGTAGTTGTGGAGGGAAAGTGGAGGGAGGCGTCGAAAAAAGGGAGGGAAATCGTCTTCCGTCGCCGACAGGCGTGGCCCACGCGCGCATTTCGCCCCCCCAAGCCGAACCCAGCGCGCTGGGTTCGGCCTGGGTTCGGCGGCGCCAAACGGCGCGAAAAACGGCGGAACGCGGCGCTAAATCGGTTCCTGGGGGGGGCGACTGGTGCGAAGCGGCGCCAAACGGCGCGAAAAACGCCTCTTGGGGGGCTCTGGGGGGACGACTGGAGATGCCCTAACACAATACTGAAATGTCAAGAGCAAAGTGCACAGGGCAGCCGAAATGTCGTTTGTTTACGAAATTTGACATGTATGTAAAACACATGCTCATGTCTGCGAGTGATTTTTTAAGAATATTTAATTTTTTTCTATCTCTTGAATTTTTTATCCTAACAGGAGCACGTGCTCGAGAGCCAAGTTGAATTTCCGTTAGAAACTATCAAAGATAGTAGTTAAAAAAATATAAAATGGGACAATTGTTATAAAACAATGGACCATTCTTCTTTACTCTTACCATCTCATTGTTCACATCGCTAGCAAATGGGAGGAGAAATTATCTTGGCCCGTTTGACTATAATAAGCTCACGAAAACTATCTCATTCAGGTTTCATCTCACATTCTTCGTTTGAATAAAATCACCCTAGACCATTCAAAATTAATTTGAAAAAGTCACCTTAGATCATTCATGCTTAATCTAACATTTTCTTGTAGCGTCCCCACATTTAAATAATGTAATGACACCTGTGTTATTGTGAATCAATTGCTAGCACAACAGTACATAATCAAATATCATGAAAATGCGCCAAATTCTATTACATCGCACGATCCAGTCTTTACAAAAAAAACATTACAACTTGCATAGTCTTAGAAGACTAGCAAGAAATAAAATATTATAGCAGAAAACATAGAATAACATTGAGCCTCATCTTCTCCATGTGGCACAGACAAAACATGTTGGCGGTAGACTCGAGATCCTAACGAAATCCTCACTCGTCTTCAGATTCATCTGCAGGATGGAATATGCAGCCACAAGGGGGTCAATACAATTTAATGTATTGGCAAGTAACACTATGCTGGATATAAAATGGCAAAACTAATACTACATGCTTATTTGGCTGAGTGGAGATTTGCCTAAGTTTGCATAAAGCCAATTTTCTCCTATCTCTTCTCATAAAATATTTTCATCTATAAAAGGTATCACTGATAGAAATCAGTGAAACAGAACTACATTAAGGAGTACCACTGATAAAAATCAGGGAAAACTCCTACCCATGTTCACTCATCAAAATTTTATTATGAAGTTGGCATGATGAGATTCTTTCATCAGTCCTTGTCCAGCTGCTCAATTTATCCATAACCGGGGACACAACTAGGATCTTAGTTTGTTGAGTCTGCAGAGTTTGTGCACTTTCACCTTCAGACTCAAATCAGCCCAAACATCCTATACACCCTGAGGGCTCCTTTGATTTATAGGATAGGAAAAATACAGGAATAGGAATCCTATAGGATTGGAATGACATGTCAACTTGAATCCTATAGGAAGAGTGGTTCTCTTTGATTGTGTAAAGGAATTTTTCCATGAGGTTGAACCTCATGTTAGTTTCCTATAGGATTTGCACTACAGAATTCCTATAGGAATATTTCCTATAGGGTACAATCCTATGGATCAAACATGCTCTAAAGGAAAATTTTCTATAGGATTTTACCCTACAAAAATCCTATGACATTCCTTTAAATCAAATGGGCCCTGAGTGTATTAAGGAAATGAGAAGATTGAGGCGAGATCTTTCAGAAGAAATTCCACCACCGTCTGGCTTGTCAAGCACTGATGAGTTTATTCAATTTAGTTGATCAAGATAGAGCCCATATGACTAAATGATGCACTAGAAGTATCAAAACTTAGAAGGACTTATTAATCTCTTTGTTCCTGGGTGGCCATCCACAAGTGTACTCCTTCAGTGAAAACACCATATAAATGGGCCTAGGGACCCACTCAACATAAACCAATCCTTCCACTTGCACCCAGGTGATTCATTAAACTTAGTAGTTTTTATCCTTAACATCTAAATAAAACATTTGAAGAGCATAACAATTCTACTAAGTTCAATGGCTTCTATACTAGCAGGATATAAAAGGGTGGCTACACACTACTTGGGAAATTAGCATAGCATAATACTTAGATAAATTTACTATCATGTATACTACTCAAAACTCTAGTAATGCATAGAAAAATAATATTTAGTTGATGGCATGTTACTTGCCTTTGAAGTTGGTGAAGAAATCTCAATCTCTTCACAAAAGGACGTTGCTCTCCGTATAATCTATACATTGAAAACACAAACACAAAATAAACAAGCATTCTAACATTCATCAAACAATTGAAGGGAACATAACAAACAATTTAAGTGCAAAATAAATATGGAAAAGGGGGTTTTGGGCTAGCTACTAGGGCATGGGTTTGTCAAAGCTTGAGTTTGAAAGATTCATGCTATGATGGATCCATAAGTAAATTTCAGGAAAACATTTAGGTTGAACCAAGATTGAGTTTGATGTGATCCAACTTTATTATAACCATATTTGTCGAGGAAGTTCCAAGAGTTCATCAAGGTGATCTCACTATTTCAACTAAAGTAACACATAACAAAGTGTAACTCTTAGTTATTTTCATCAAGACATTTAAGTGATCTAAGTTAGCCTTCCCATTTTGGTTAGTGTAAGTCTAGATTTCACTAATTTCGTAACAATAAGATAAAGTCTTGGGATTTTCCGTTTGGGTCAATGGCTGGACAAAAACAACTTGTATAGATTTTCTCCAAGTCTTCACATGCTTGTTTTCTTGAAGTTCATCTTCATGATTCCATTGTAGTCTTGTTCCTTGGGGGTGGTGCTTCTCTTGGTCTTGATAGATTTCTTCATGGCTTTATCACTATTTGATCCAAAGTGGGATGGGCACAAAATTCCACTAAGTCAAATAGAAAAGAAAGTAAATAATAAAAAAGATAGAAAGAAAGAGGTAGATGTTTTCTCCTTGATTTCTTCATACACTTGTACTTCCTTGAGTTGCTTCTAGTTTGTTGTGGAGTCTAAGTACTTTCTTCAATTTCTTCAATGATCTTCCTTGTAGTTCTTCATGTTGCCACCAAGTTGATAATGAAGTTCCTTCTTGTGCTTGAGTCTTAATTTCTATTTTGCTAACATGATGAATTCTTGAAGCAAGAATAGGGGAGTTGATAAGTAGATAGAAAATAATGGTACTATTGTTTTGGGGTTCACTAGTTGGCAATGTATAAGTTTGAACCTATAGCCACACCATCAAAGATAAAAAGATGGAAACAATTAACATGGCATGATCAACTAGGTGGTTCACTATGATGGATTTTTGGCCAAACATACATGGATATGGTTCAAGGGTGTCCAAGAGGTTTAGTTACTGGCCTCTCTGGTCCAAGGTTACCATATGGAGCAATTTTTCTTAAGAAATAATTTTTGAATTATTTATAGAATCTAAATTAGGTCCAATTGCTCAAATGGCCATCTAAAAACCAAAATAATTATTAAATAATTCAATCATGATTTTGGGTAGTGGGTACTATTAGTACACATTACAAGGGCCCCAAAAATATTTGGTTTGCTAAAAATGGATTTCTAGAATTTAAACTATGTCAAATTTCATTGAACAAGCACATTTGAATTTGAACAAATTTTTAATTGTCAAATTTAAATTTGGCTAGTGCTAAAAGTTTCTAAATGTCTTGGGCTTTTCAAAAAGTCCAAATTTGCTAAATTTGGCCTTATGGTTAAAACGATATGATAGTTCTAAGTTGTCGGGTTTTTCTACAACTGTTACAATCATTTTCTATTTCGGAATAATAACCAGAAAAGGGTTGCCACGTGGCGGCTTTCTAGTGGCTGGGCTGGCTGACGCGGATGCCGACTAATCGCTGATTGGACGCTGACGAGGCATACACGTGGCGCGTTTCTAATGGCGGGTATCTCTTCGATTAGTGATGTGTTTACGCGCGTCGGATCCTGATCTAACGGTTGGAGAGAAGGGCTTACCTCGGGCCGCCGGAGTAGTGGCCGGAAATGGAGGTTGCAGCGGCGCGGGCTCTCGGGGAAAGACGGCGACGATGCTACGGGGGTCCTCGGGCATGGAGGAGGTGACCACAAGGCGCAGTGGTTCACGAAGAGGTCGATGGTGGTGGTTGCTGGCCTTGCAGGGTCCTCTGTCGACGACGGCGTGCGGTTGCTGCTATGCGGGCTCCCACGAGCTCGGTCGTTGTTGTTACTCTGCGAAATAAATCAGAAAAAACTTTCAATAGATGCGCACGGACGAGGGGAAGCACACGAACCAAAAATGAATGATGTTGCTTTACAGAGGTGGCCGGAAGCGACGAAAAATGGCGATGGACAACCTCAACTCTCGCGAGCAGATTCGGTAGCGAGGGGGCACTATCCGAATGGATTCCATAGGGGAATTGGAGCGGCTGGGGAGGTCTTTAATGGGGAGGAAACTGAAGATCAAAGGGAGGTATTAAACACGCGGATTGAAGAGGATTCAATCGAAAGTTTTCTGCCGTTTCGAGAGATTGAAGACGGCTGACGTTAGCAATTTTTTCTCTTCTTTTTCTTTTATTTCCTGTTTTTAATATCTTTAGTTTTAATAATCCAAATGACCTCAAAATAATTTCTGAAAATTTGTAAAAATAATATCTCTCTGTTAATAACATTTTTGTAAACATTTGAACACATTTCAAATTTGAAAATATGATTAGAACACTAATAGTGACTTAATGCTATTTTAATTTTGAAACTAATTAAATGAAAATACTGGTCAAATAAAATTGCAGAGACATACTATAAGTAAAATATTATTTTTGAAAGTCATCTCAACTTATCTTCATATTTTATATTTTTTTAAATATAAGTAATTACTAATAGCAACTTTGTGCCATTTAAAATAGAACATATCATGTAATTAATATCGTTGACAAATAAAATTTCAGAGAGTTACCACTATTGAAAATGTTGTTTCCCGAAGTGTGTAATTCATTTTCCTATCGAAATAATTTACTTGGAAAACATTTTATGGATTAATACTTGATAATAGTGGAAAATGTTTATAATTTAATTTGGCTTCTAAAATAATTTTAAATAACTAAAAGTCGACAAATGAAATATTATTATTAGTTATAAGTTTAAACCACCATTTGGAAAAACATATGGCTAAGAAAACCATTTTATACTCTTAGGTTGGATAAAACATTTTGTAGTGAGTTAACTATTTTCAAAATCATAAAATATTTAAAGATGGTGAAAAATATTCTTGGGGTTTGTAATCCTCAAGTTTGTAATGTTATGAAATCATTTTCAAAGTAATATTATAGTTGGAAACATTTTAGGTAAAAATGTTTGCTAAGAAGAAAATATTCCCTTTATATAAAGAAACTTATTTTTGGATAAGGTTTTAGGGTTTAAGGAACAGAGGCATAATTGGATTTCCATTTCCAATAACATTGGATTAATATGTTATATTGCTTTGTCTTTTAATTTTATTGAGTTTTGGTGGCTTGCATTAACGTGAAAACAAAAGTTTCAATTTTTTGTGATTTTTGAACATTTCAAAAATCAGGGATTTTACATTTCCGTTTGAAATGAACCACCCTATACCACATTACAGTCAACATGATATGTTTGTGAGTTATTTTGCGAGTGGTGAGAAACACACGCCAATTGAGTATCTGAAGCCAAATAATAAAGAAGGATCATTTGCTACCGCATATTTCATGGAAAATAGTAGTTATAGGCTTTGCATTTCCATCATGGCATCATTAAGATAACTTTTGAGTCTTTATGAAATACCTGCCAAATTTAAGGACTATTCAGTAGTGGCTTTGTAGAATTATTTATTCGAAAGGGGATTTTCTAATTGAGAGGAAAAGGAAAAGGGAACAATAGGTTCAAACCAAGATATATGAAGTATATGATAAATGTCCAAATTCACAGAAAATAGTCATGATGCGAAAAAGGAAGATAGACACACCTCTTACTTATGGCTAGAGGGGAGGCTAGATTCAATGGAGTTTGTTGCCGTCGAAGGCAACCAATTCGCTGGGGTGTTGGGTGGTAAATATTAATCATAAATGAAAATAAACTCACCGATAAATTTCACCAAGGAGAAATCATGATACACATAGGGATTGTGCAAGTCAACACTGAGTAGTCTTATATTAGTTAGGCTAGTTATAAAACCAGTCTCCCACCCTGGCGCTCCGGGGGAAACCCTAGATCCGGCTATCCCGGATCGGACGATGAGAGCGCTTTCTGTGTCGTTCAGCCTCTTGGGGTATCGTTCTGGAGCACGCTTTGGCTGGAGGGGTCTAGAGGTGGAGCGGTGTTTCTTCTACTGCTTCGACAACGACGAGTCTTAGCGGCGTGGCGCCGCGGAGTCTCGGAGATGGACGCAGAATGATGGATGCGCGCATGGAGGTGGTGTTGTTTGGCGCCATGGCGGCATCGATGGCAGGCCTGGCATATGGGCTGCAATGATCTCTCCAGAAGATGGTTTTGCGGATATCGGCGGCAACGACTTCCGCGTGTTGGCGGCAGCGGCTTCCGAGTGTGCACATCAGTGTATACTACAGGCCAGCTGAACCGGATTTGTGCTCTCAGTTCGCTATCGGACGACTTGGTGGAAGCAACCGGATTAGATGATGCGCGTTGGTGTGTTAGCTCAGAGTATCGGCCCCGATTCTGACTACCCCTTCATCAAAAGTTTGTAGGTGCGACGATATTCGTCAAGCAGGTGGCTTTTGGTTGATCCGTGTAACTCCTTGTAAGGCTTTGTGGTACGTTTTTATTATTAGTAAAAAAACGGCTGTGTGCATCATTTTGATGCAGATGCTAGGGGCAGAACCTCCATTTCTAATAAAAAAATGAAACTAGCACCGATGGCATGTATAGCTTGTCTATTATTTCACCAAACTTAATTTCTACACAAAATAATGGAATATTGCATGGTGGCTTTTTCGAAGAAGCCATCTTATAGGAGAAGGCTAAGAATTATGTTAACATAAATTGGATTCCTATTTCCTGTCAAAAGCATGGAATTTTGAAATCCTTTGATGTTTATACGTGAAGATGGCTATGTTATACATAAGGAAAACCACCAAAAGTTTCTATTGAAATATGTGAAAAGAATCCTTGATGTAGTGCATCCGCCATCTTCTGAATTTTTTTGATGTGACAGAACGCGGCTAGGCATCCTAGCTATATAATGTTGCCACAAAATAAAAACATAAAACCGTTATATAAGAGAAAAGTAAAAATAAATATGGCAAAACTCAGAATATGCAAACAAACAGTAAAGGCCAAGAGTTTGTGGAGCCCCAAGGATACATCACTTATCACCGAGTGCCGAGACTTGCACATATCACTCATTTTGTTAGGACTCTTAAAAGATAAGACCCATAAACCATGTGTGAGGCGGTTCCGCTAGATTAAGTTCAAATCTTCATTTAGTAATAACATCTCACTCGAATATATGTTGGTTTTTTCAATAGTAAAAAGACAACATAAATAGAGCAGTTTAACCAAGTCGATTGCACTGTAAATCTAGTGTCTACATTATGATTGTCTTGCCAAAAAAATAAATTTGATAAACCTTTCAAATGTTTGGTGCTTGATCTGTGCAAGATATTTTTTGAATGATAGAACAACATGAAATGTTTGGCCCGACGAGGTAGATGAGGAGTGTTGGCCCGTTAGATTAGTTAACGAGATCATCTCGTTCAAGCGTCCTCCGTCGAGCACGGACACAGTCGAGCGACGCAACCCTCCGCATCCACGCGATGCCGCCGCTGCCCATCGTTGTTCACAATATTTTTTAGAATTAATTTTGATTGATTTGGTGCTCAATTTCTATAGCTAATGAGTAGTAAAAACTGAAAAATGTGTTTGTCTATTGGTAGGACATGTCCTGGGTGTCTTTTGCTCATGTGCGCTTTACTCCACTCGTTGCTCGTACAATGTTTGAAACACACTCCAGCAAAAAAAAATGTTTGAAACACACGGAAAATTACCAACATATAACGTCGGATGCGTACTCGTAGACAACCAAGAAGATATTTCAACGGCTTGTCTCACCGTGCTACTCCTTTAAGACCTAGGTTAGATATATTTTCTTATTTTTTTTTTCATGCGGATCAAATTGTTCAATCGCTGTCAGATGGGACCAGGTCATCGACGCACCACATGTTAGAGAATCCCGCCTGCTTAGATAATGGAGAGATGTGCATAGAAATCTGACAAAACAATATAGTGATATTACTCATATTGTCCTTACTCACCGTGCATCCTCCAACTCTTTGGATCCGAAATAATTCTTACATCATCATGCATTTCATCTTTTCAAAACCAAAATGGGTACAAAACATTAGTCCAAATGTTTGGTAGCTAGTAGTAGTACCATTTTTAACACCTTTGTCCTTTTTTTCTAATATAGTTGCATTTACTAATTCATTTTTGGAATATTAAAATGCAACATATTGACCAAGCAAAAAATCATTAATCACAAGACCCTTACAAAGATTGAGATAGTCACCTCACAAAAACCTTTCAATATAAATTCAGTTAATTATATATGTCCTACACATAAGAGGAAGAGGTAAATTACCAATGTAATTTAGTTATATCGTTATCTAAGCCTAAAATAGTCCGGAAGGCTGCTATCCATTATAGACGCGGATACAACCAAGTATTGATGTGGACATCTAGTGGTTAACACGTTAGGACAATAAACAATCTTTACTATTAAATGGGAGTTGGACGTAGGTTGGTACGTCCAACTCCTATCGTCCGCTCGCCTCGCACGTCTGGGCAATCAGGCTATCACGCGCATGGGCCAAGGGCAAGGCCCAAACTAAACCACTCTTTATACAGGAGAGAAACAAAATTCATCCCGTGCAAACCCTTGCCCTATCAACTTTGGTCGCTTAGCGCGCCGACGGCCGCCACGCTGCTCTCCTTCGCTCGGCGTCCCCGCCCTCCTCCCCAGGCTCACGGCGCCCGCAACAGCACCCCACCGCGTCCATGGCGTCCACGCCCTCGTCTGCCGCGGGGGCTATTGACATTGAGGGAAGGCGGACGGTCCTCGTCACTGAGAAGATCGGCACCACGGAGCTCGCAAATCGCAATGCCCATACAGCCTCTTCCCCGAGGATCTCTGGCTCGAGATATCGCAGTGGGATCCGCTCATCATGTGCTCCGGGAACGCGGTTGGGCGCAGCGTATTGGACGTCTTTGAGGGAAGGCTTCCGCTTCGTGGGCAGAGCAGGGGTCAGGATCGACAATGTCCTTGCCTCTGCCACACCTAGCATGGACACCTCGTTGTTCCCACCACCAGCACTATCACCGCCCCCGCGCACGGGATCACCCAGCTTGGTGGCATGGCCAGCAACATAACTAATGACGACAACAAACTCAAGACCAGCGAGTACGCCACAATCTGAATTGGGCAATACGTTCTCTTCTCTGGTGAGTACAGTAGGTTCATCGTTACTTTGTTTCTACCATGTATACGTGCAATCATGTCTTGTCTCAGAGTTGTTAATTAAGACACGTATTGTTTTTTTAGATGCCAAATCTTAAAAAATTTCAGAAGAAATTAGTATTGTGACAAATTAAGCAGAAAATACCTCAGGCCGGATCCAGATCTGAGATTTTGCAAATGGGGAACCGTTGGGATTAAATGTACATCCTATACGTTAAACAATAGATTGAACATTATTCACAAACATAAAAATATGGTCTGTTGAAATCCAACTTCGTTAAAGTTCTAACACATTGTAGCTGTAACGATCATCATCTCATCACTATTACGGATGCATTTTGTTTTGTTTACAAAATATGCAATTTCTCATTGATGGATTAGTGGCGAGGGAGGTTGGCCGGCATCGCCCGCAAGGAAGAAGGCCATCCGGCCATATTGGAGGAAGCAAGCCATATCGAATTTATCGCACATTGCATTGCCAGCGGGTTACCCTCATCCATGGCAGTCAGTTCGCCCTCCACTGCAGCAGAACATTATTTTATTACTACTGGGGGAATGGCACTTCCTCTCTATTTTTACCCAGGTCCTGAGCAAGTTGAGTGGATTCCCATTTAATAGTAACGATTTATTTTACCTTCACGGTCTTGAGTTATGACTCATGAAAGTAGCAAATTATTTCACAGGGCGTGGAATTGCCATCCAGGCTAAATATTTTATTACTACTGGGGGAATGGCACTTCCTCTCTATTTTTATCCGAGGTTCTAAGCAAGTTGAGTGGATTCCCATTTAATAGTAACGATTTATTTTACCTTCACAGTCTTGAGTTATGACTCATGAAAGTAGCAAATTATTTCACAGGGCACGGAATTGCCATCCAGGCTAAATATTTTATTACTACTGGGGGAATGGTACTTCCGCTCTATTTTTATCCGAGGTTATGAACAAGGTGAGTGGAGTCCCATTTAATAGTAACGATTTATTTTACCTTCACAGTCTTGAGTTATGACTCATGAAAGTAGCAAATTATTTCACAAGGGCGTAGAATTGCCATCCAGGCTGAATCCAGATGCAAATATGTGTATTTCCAAGAAAGAGAAGGTAATATCATCCAAAGAGTTTCTCCTCGAGATTTAGTGTCTGATGCCTTTCATCTTATAATAGATTTATACAAGATGCACTGGCCTCCCTAGATTTGTTTTCAGATCGTAGTTCTTTCTAGATATGGTGATATGTATCTTCGGTTATATTATATAGCATTTCCAGTGGTTTTTTATGTACGGTTTTTACTGTTTGAATAATATTGTCCCAAATAATCTGGTCAAAGAATAGTGGGAATGAATACATGTATAATTAAAAATAATTGACCTTGCACCGGATGATTGAAAAAAATGCATCAGCTAGCTCATAAGGTCTTTGACAGAACTGCTTAGTGATGTTGTTTTTAGGATCTATTTTGTAGAGTAAAGCACATGGAATTATGATTTTGTCACATATTTTGTCTTGATATCTTATGCACATCGTGCCAGAGTTTTTGAGAAGGACGATGAAAATGGCAAGAGCTCACTCATTGGCTGCCAGTGCATGTGACACAGAGGTAGTGATGTATTTTTTCGTTTTTGTGAACTGGTATCCCATGAATCACAGGATGATCTTTCAGTATGATTTATCCATCTCTTACAGTTGCCTATTTATGTCCAACTCTCAATTCCTATTTGCATTAAAATTGTTTAACCTCTACACGCCAGCCAAGTGACATACATATAAAAATGTTCACTGTATTTCGTGGTGAGGTAAAGGTGGAGGGATGAGGGTGGCATTGTCATCGGGTACAAGGAGTTGATCTAACTCTTCATCATCTCATGAGGTCAGTATCCAACTATCTTATTAGCCATGGCATGCTGCTCACATGTAGGCTGCAATGGGGCCTCTGTGGCATTGTACATCACTTATTTTGTGAACATAAGATCAATTAGTACAAATATACTAAATGAATAAATGCAAATTGTGAGGAAAACTGGCCGATAAATACTTCGCGGTGTATAACTAAACACTGCCTTGCAGCTGTCTACACAAGTACAGAGCATTTGAAAAATGCAACTCCAATGTTCTAGACAGGACACTTGCCCTCTACCATGATCAAGTTTGACTTTAGAAATTTGTTTGAATTGATGTTCAACCAATATCTTTGCAGCCTGTTTGATATTATGCTAACCTTATATTTTAGCTTTGTCATGCAAAACAGATAAATACATGCATAGCTGAGAACTACATAACTATTTAACTATTTGATGAATTTAAGCAGGTGCTAACCTGGAATCTGTGCCACTACAAAAGCCAGTAACAATGTGAATGCTGCCACAGCGGGCAGTCTGGTTGCGTTCAGTTCATTTCCTAGGAGTGACAGGATATGCAAATCAAGCTGATCAAGCGCGGCAAGGTTTGCTTCTTTTGCTAACTATGGTTGTGATGTGGTTATGGACCAGTTCTTGCACATGAGAGTTTGCATATTTAAGGAGTTCTCGTGAAGCAAAAATCATAGCAACTTTGAAAATGATCGCAAGAAATATTTGACGACATAATTTGGTGTACCTAACATTTGACACCATGAAGTTGGTGTGCCTGCAAAGCATGATTTCCCCTGGATAAAGTTACGTGATTTCTAAGGACATGCTAAATCTATTTGCTTTTCTATTTGTAGTCTGAATTAATATTTGGGACTACCAAGCTTGTGACGCGCCATAAATATGTACCTGGACAAGACCTTGAACTCTTCGCCCTAGGAAAAGTTTCGTTATTGATTAATTGCAATAAGAAGAAATTCGAGTGTGAGTTCAGTTGTGCTCCCGAATCATTGTATATTTTTTTTTGTTCTTCTCTTATTGATGATCAGACTGTTTTTTTTTTGGCAATATATTTGTACACACAATAATTCTTATAAATTGATTTAATCTACTGTATATTGGAAACTCAACTTGTTTATTGGAAAAATCTGAAGCTTATTGTGCAAGATTTTAGGTATTGAATGACTAACCTATGCACACATGTATGTACGCATAGTTCTTCACTTTTCTTTTGGGCCATTGGAATTGGTGAGACACCACTCGATTATTTTCCTTCTCTCTGGTTTTTTTATGAACATTAATGACATAGCAATTGCATGAATTTCCCTTCACTAGAAGCATAAAGGTCTCATTTGTTTGCAACTCTATGTTTTGAGGGAGGGAGATGGTCGAGGGAAGCGGAGAGAGTGAGAGCAATGTGAAATAGAAGCATGTCCTTCAAATTATTGTGGTGAACAATATTTATAGAGTGACCATGTGGTTTGAGTAACCCAGGTTCAAGCTCGACCATATGTTGCCGTTCAAACTCCACATCAGGAGTATTCAAAATGCAATAAGTTTACATGTGTGGAGGGAAAGAAACTCGAGACCCCCGTAGCAACGCACGGGCATTCAACTAGTGATGTGTAATGTCTAATGTGCGAGCCACATGTTTTGGCCGAGCATCTACACGGGCCAGTTCGAGTCCAATTAGGTTAGGTGTCGGTTTGGGGTTGTCCAACTGATTAGGGTTGACCTCCTATAAAAAGAAACCAACGATTAGGATTTTAGAGAGAGTTGAAAATTATGTAGAACGTTTAGTTCAGGTTATCACCGTCCCTAGAGGATCGGCGTGTAAACAACATCTCAAACGTTCATCGATTATCTTTGAAATAAATGCATGAGCGTTCTTGGATCTGCTAAGTGTTATCGTGCATGGAGACAAAGGCTATTGGATCTACCAAGAGTTGTCGAGCTTGGCGTGAGGCGTGGTGTTCGTCACCTTGTTGCTCGCCTAAATCTATCCAGATTCTTCGGGTTACGTGTATTGCCCATGTGGTTGTGAGAATAGTTATCGGTGGTTCTTGCGGTGAAACATCGGGCAAACAACTACATCAATTATCATCCGAACTGATATCCATTCATTGAGATTTTGGCGAGCCCCTAAATCTGTGTCCTAACTAAGACAATGCTAGGAAACTACAGAGAACAGTATGTATCCCCACATCACATCCGTCTACCAGCCCACGTCGAGGTCTCCCTCCGACCGGCGCTGGAATGTAGTTGGAACGCCTCTGCCCTCCTTGATCGCGGCGGCTCCTCAGGCCCCGTGTGCACCATTTCCCAACAGCTCATGCGTATGCGGCCTACTCCCTACCCAGAACGAGCTCCCTGTTTGCCGTTGTCAGATATCTTCAACAGATTTATTGCTTCTATCGATTTTGCCGCTCCCGTCCAAATCGTCTCAACCTGCGCCATGATAAAAGCAAAGCCAGTTACGCCCTTAATATCTGATACCACATTTTGCATACTGAATTGATAACACAAGATGGATTGAAAAAACGCTGGGCCAAGTAATTAAATCTAAACCTGGATTCACCATGTATTGTAAGTGTGACTAGAATGTTGGCAAAAATCATTTGTTGAAGTGCACGCCTAAATAGCATAACCTACAAACAAAAGAGAACCGAGTGTATATGTAATATGTTCATCTTAGAAGCATTTAATGAAACACCTTGCCTACACAAAGAAAACTACAATACCCCTACAGCACAGGCCTATAGCTAGTGGCATAATTTACAGATTTAGTGGGCAAGCGGTGTGACCATGGGGGAATTACACATGTAAAAAATGGCATCTAAATGCTTGATTACACTTATATTTCTATACCCAAAGCTTACTCGTCATGGTTTCAACAGATATAACAATAAAGTCTGCGCCATTCAAAACTGCGGGTCCAAGGAACTGCTAGGAACTAACCACAATAACTAGTTTTCCTTCTCTTTGGAAATTATAACCAGATAAAAATTGGTTGCCATCATATCCAGGCATCGATCAATCCAACCAAGGAACCGCGTACGTATTTTCTGGTTACATCCAGCCGGCCTCGTCGCAATAAAGAAAAAGTATCGGGAAGGCAATCGAGCGACCAGCATGAGGGCTAAACCTCAGCATTCCAGCTACCCGTGCCTATACATAATGTTAGAGGAGAGTGTATGCATCGATAACTTGGATTGATCGTGCACGTAGCACGTATATAGGTACAAGGGGTATGACCGGGTCCAATCTCCTAATACGTACAAAGGGAGATGGACTCTACAGGTACAACATGCAAACCCTATTTGAAAGACTATGGAAATTAAAATTAAAATCTTGCAAACAAATTAAATTCAATAATGTTTTGAACTTAATAAATAAAATTTGTTTATTTCCAAAAGTCCAAACCAAACCCTATTTGAAAGACTATGGAAATTCAAATAACCACTTAAAAACTCAACTGAATCTTTCAAACTTTTGGACCTAATATTCACAATTACTTTAATTATTGTTTTGCAAATTAATAAAATTTAATTATCAAATAAACACCCTCAAACCCTCTTTGAAAATTTCAACTAACAACTTTAAATCAATTAGAATTTCAATCTTGTGAAAAATAATGTTAACATTTGCTTTAATCTCTGTTTTGAAAATTAACACAAATAATGCATAAAAGAAATAAAAACCCCAAGCCATTCTTTCTTTCTTTCCTATCCTTTTCTTACAAGCAAAAAAAAAGAGAAGGAAAAAAAATAGAAAAGGGAGAGGTGAGCAGGAGACAGCCCACAGCCCATTTCTTTTTCCCCCAGCCCACCTTTCCTTCTGGCCCATCCCCCTTCTGCTTGTCGTCTTCCTCCCCCCGACGTCACCACGGTACGACTGCATCGCCACCGTGAGTTTTCCCCCTCCCCCTCCTCGATGCCTTGCCGTACCTAGCTCCTCTCCTCCATAAAGCACCAACCTCCTCCCCCTCTGCCTAACCTAAACCCTAGTCCCCTCGCCCTACCGCCGCCGATCTCCTTCTTCCTCCCTGCTTCCCCCTGTCTTTTCTGAACCCAATCGACAACGAACCTCCGCGGTCAGACATCGCCGCCGCCCCGACCACCACGGACACCTCGAGGCTGCCCCGTTGTGGGGAATGGAACCGCCACGGTCCGGGCTTCCTCCTCGTGTCCAGGGAGGGACACGAGACGCCATCGATCGCCGCCCCGCTTCCACGACATCGCCGTCGGCCTCCATCGCCCTCTGCTCCATCGACAGCAGCCGGTGAGCGATCACCGTCCCCTTCCTCTCCCTTCCCTCGTTTTCCCTTTCGCATGTCCACACGCCCACTAGGCCACTGCGTCACCGCACTCCT
This sequence comes from Alopecurus myosuroides, assembly GCA_028641055.1. Classification (NCBI taxonomy): domain Eukaryota; kingdom Viridiplantae; phylum Streptophyta; class Magnoliopsida; order Poales; family Poaceae; genus Alopecurus; species Alopecurus myosuroides. Next base: position 111,530,961 of record CM054063.1, on the reverse strand, counting down.
CCACGGCACACGTGAGCAGCACAGCGAGACCCCACCGCCGGCGATCACTGCCTAGTTGCAGCAGGTTCAGCGAACAAGCTGTTCTAAAATTCAGTTAACCCCGTGCACTACCTTTTCTTCTGTCAGTTTACGTTGTATCACCAAAGTTCAGAGCAGCGCATTGGTTCAGTGTCTGTGCGCGCACCGCGAGGGCGGGGGATCGAGTCCCCGCTCGGGGAATAAACCCCATCTTTTTTTTCCCGCGCGCAGGGGCAGGCCACACGGGTCAGTGGCCCTGTTGCCACCTCAGAGCTCACACACGCACACGTGGGTGCCAACTGTGCACGACCCCACTGGTCATAGGCACTGGGTAGGGGTGCCCTGCGTGACACAAGTTCCAGGCCCTTTTCTGTTTTTCCAAAAATTCCAGAAAATGAGTGTACCTTCTATAAATCATAACTTTTATTTCCCAAACTCAAATAATGTAAATAAAATATGTTTTCTGCCCCAAATTTAATACTCTATCTAACTGCAGCATTTGTTTTCTGTTTTGCACATTTCAAATTGTTTCAAATTTCAAATTCAAACAATTCATTTCCAATTTGGTTAATTCCATAAGTAATTCACACCTAATTCAAATAACACAAATAAATTATGTTTTCAGTCAAAATTCAATGTACTTTCTGTTTATCAACTTTGTTTTGCATTTTGGGCAATTAAAATTAATGTTATTTAATAATCCTTAAATTGGTTAATTAAATGGCATAATTAATAACTTTCAAATGGTTGCTCCAAATTAAATACTCAAAACATGTTTTCCAACCAAAATTTCATGCTCTTTCCAAATATGACATTTGTTTTCTGTTTTGGATAATTAAAATTGCTTGAATAAATTAAACCTTGTTTAAATCATTTAAATTTGCTAAATTCATAACTTGCTCAAATTAAATTATTTTTGAACTTATAAAATATGTTTTCAAACTAGAAAAGTATAACCTTTTCAATTATGAATTTGAATTTATGTTTTGAACAACTAAAATTCAAATAATATTCACACTTGAATTAAATTCAATTAAAACTTGTTTAATCTTGTTTAATTCATAATTAAATCATTGAAATTCCTTTTTCAATAATTGAAACATGTAATCCACCTAAAATCTTGTGTTATAATCAAATATGAACCTTGTTATCTGTTTGGAACAATTTAACTTGATGAAAACAACAACTGCTTGTGTGACACCTTTAAGTAACCAAAAATTCCAAAACTTAATAAGTGAATTTCAAAATGGGTAAACCTTATTTCCAATTGGTTCTATTGTTGTTATTTTGTTGTTTTTCTCATCCATGCATCATGCTAATCCACTTTCACATATTGGTTAGTTGTAAAACAACTATTTCAACCATATATCATGGGCTTTTCATATGCAACTCAAATTGCATGTGGGTCCATTTAATTATGTTATGTTATCTTGTCAACTAGATTATTTCTATGCATCCATTAAATTGTCATGCATCCATATCTTGATCATGCTGGATCTTTTGCCGTAGTAGTAATTGTTGCATCCGGTGTTTGTTCGAGGTTCATTGCTTCTTCCCGGATAGGACGTTGAGATGATGTGAGCAACGACAAGTTCTGTGGATGTACCTCTACTTGCTGGATCTCAGGCAAGTATACTCACTTGCTGCCAAAAGGCTTCCTTTCATCACTTGTTACCGATTCTTTCCGTTGTTCTTATTCTAGCCTGTTGATACGATGCTGGTGTCTCGATCCTATTATATGTTTACCTTGCAGCCATGATATAGCCTTTTCCTTCCACTTCCTATTAACTGTTGTTTGTTTACCTTGTTGGCCCTCGTGTCGTAGTTGCATGCTTAGTGTTGTTTGCGCTCAAGTCTTGTTGTCCGTCTTATCACCTGTTTAGTTTGATAGTTGGGTTTCAATTCAATCAACAACATGTTAATGTTTTGGGTAATAATAATTTGATGTTAAGGCACCGGCAGGAGGCCCGGCGTGGTTTTGAAGCCTGCTAGTGTCGACCCTAATTAGGAAAAGGGTCTTGTCTACTGATCCATGATGAGCGCACTAACCGCATGTGGGAAGCGAGTATGGGCGCCCCCCTCAATTTGACTCGATTCGCATCTCGTCCAAATCACCACACTTAGTTCGGGCTTTCCATTTGATGCACGCATATGCAGGTACGAACCCTTGGCGCCAGGGTGGAACTTTTGTAGTCGGTATTTAGGGCGGCGTGGTCTTCCAGTGCTATGAGGGTCCCCCTTTTCTTCGTGGGGGCTCGATTAGCCGCGCACGCACAGCACGTGGTGCTTTGGGCTTGATGCGAAGCAGAGTTGGGTTGTGTTGAGTACCTCGCTTGGTGGGTTGATCCCCCGTCTGGCGGGTTATTCTTACGTGTACGGCCAAATTGGTGCATCCCTGCAGGGTTAAATCTTCTCGAGAAGCCGTGTTTTCCGCGGTTATGGTTGACTTAGTGAAAGTACTGGCTAACAAGTACTCAGAACAACTTACACCTAACTAATGATAACTTGACTAGTAATAGTCTTATTGACACAATAACTTGATCCATCCTTAATCCAACAGTGTGAGTTATCCTTGGGTTGCTTCCTTAGTAGGGGGTAACATTGGATGGGTTTGTTTGGTGAGTAGTTGTAGTTGGTTTCGATACGCTATCTTATCCCCCTCTTTTAGCCGGATGTTGTAGTGAGTTTCTGTAGTTGGTTAGTGCAGCCCGCTGCCGCTTATTTGCAAAAATCCCTTCCTTTCCGTTGAACCCAAAGTATTTGTACCTTGTGATGACTGGCTACGCCGGTAACTTGTGAGTATGGTTTATCCACTTGCCAGTACTTAACCGTACTGACCCACGAATCCCTTTCGTGGCTGCATATTCAACATTGCAGTCAACAGGTTTGAAGTCTGACGACGTTAGCTTGGGAATCCCTCTGGCTTGGCCTGGGCAGGGATTGGAAGCTCTCGGTTATCTTCAGGACTCTTAGTCCAATTTGTATCTTGTCCGTAGCCGGACGCTATGTTGTTTCTCCCGCTGTTATTTGGATCTTTGTATTGTATCAGTTGTATCCCTGACTCGTTTGAGTCATCTTGTATATATCTTTTCTGTTGTTGTTGTGGATTATTCGTGAACTGTTGTAATGTTATCACAAGTGGCAACCTGGAATCGGTTATTATGTGGATTTTGGCGGGAATGCTGAAATCTGCATAGTGCCCGATCTCGGGGCGTCACAATATAGTTGTACAAAGTTCATCTTTCCACCTTATCTTAGTAGTAGCTACTGGTAGGTCCACGAATCTTCAGTTTGGTCTTGTTTGTATGTATGGAGATCCCTACCACCATCAATCTGCAGTTATTTGGGATCAGGTTGCCAATTTTGCCCACTCCCACGGCAACTTGCCCATGATTTGTATGGGTGATCTTAATGATGTATTATATGACTCTGATAAGAGCTTCCCTATTACTAATCGTGCTCACTTGTATGCTTTTCGTGATCGTATTAAATCATGTGGTTTCTTTGATCTCGGTTTCAGTGGTCCTGCTTATACTTGGATTAACAGGCGCTTTTCTTCTCAACATATCTTCCAAAGACTCGATCGTTACCTTGCTAACCAGGAATGGTGTGTTGTTTTCCCTGTTACTAATGTTTACAATCTGCCTTTTCTTCACTGCTTTAGTGATCATGCTCCAATTTTATGCTCCACAGATGGTAAGATTCAGAAGATAAAAAAGCCTTTCAAATTCGAAAACTTGTGGTTAAAAGAGGAAGACTTGTCTGACTATGCAAAATCATGTTGGACCTCTATTCAGAATAAAATGTTTCATAACATAACTAATCATCTTGCATCCAATTTAAAGGTTTGGTGCAGAAGGAGGAGCTGCAGGAGATACAACAGAAGGTCAATGACATACAAAACCAACCACTGCATCTGCAGAACCACAATCAAGAAGCAAATCTTATTGCCAGGTATGAGCATTTGACTTCTAATCTGAATGATTTTTACATCAGCGAGCGAACAAAACACTAGATCAAAGATGGAGACAAGAATACAAAGTTCTTCCATAGAGCTGTTACAAAAAGGAGGAAACGAAACACTATTATGTCTGTCAAAGATGAGCAAGATGTGTTACAACACATGCCAGACAAAATTTCTTCTACTTTCACTAGTTATTTCAGATTGATTTTTACTTCTTCTTGCTCAGGTTCTTCTTCATTTTCTTATGATGACAGGACTCTTCCTCCAGACGATCCGACGTACTCCATTCCAGATAAAGAAGAGTTACTAGCCACCCTCGAAGCCATGAAAAGAAATGCTTCCCCGGGACCGGATGGTTTTAATGTTGAATTTTATCTCGCTACTTGGGAGTGCATTGCAGATGATGTTGTAAATCTTGTCAAATCCTTTTTTTCTCACTGCAAATCTCTCAGCTCATCTCAATGACACTCACATAGCTCTCATACCCAAAAAGCTTGTTCCTCTAGTCCCAGCAAATTATCGTCCCATCAGCCTTTGCAATGTTATTTACAAGCTTATTTCTAAATGCATTGCAAATAGACTCAAGCCCCATCTTCCTGATTACATCCTTCCCTCCCAACAAGCTTTCATCAAAGGCCATAGGATTAGCGACAATGTCATCATAGCTCAAGAGATTACTCATTCCTTCCAGCTCTCTTCTTGGAAGCAGCAGGCCTTCATGCTCAAGATCGATCTTGCAAAAGCCTTCGATAAACTTGAGTGGAACTTGTCGAGACATCGTAGTAGAATTCATAGACGGGGGTGCCATGAGACTACGGGTAGAGACGTGGGGAAACGTTGTTGCGCTAAGGACAAAAACACAGGTTTTACCCAGGTTTGGTACGTCGTAATAATACGACGTTCCTACTCCTGCAAACTCACTATTCAGGTCTAAAGTCTGTGTATACAAAGTATAGCGTGAGGTTCTGTTTGGCTATTCGTCGAGGATCAACCTCTCGGCGAGTTAGCTAGTAGCTTCTTGTCTATCTATCATATCTCCCGTCCGGCTTTATATAATAGCCGGGATAGGGCATACAGAGTAGGAAACCTAGAAGACTACGACAACTATTAACTTGGAAAGTAAGGAATCCGCCTTCTACTCCAAGCCAGATCACGTGGGCCGTGATCCGGGTTCTTCTAGAATCCGGCTTCTGTGCGTCAGCTTACTGGGCCGCCCAATGGACCGTGGCCCACTACCATTTGGGCCACCCGGGTAATCCGGCACTTTAGACTACCATCTGATATACCCCTATTCGGTATATATCCGACAGTAGCCCCCAAGGAGGATCGAGACTCCGTTTTCGCCGTCTTTCGCCAAATGCATCTTTTCCGAGAAATATCGGCCTGCAGTCTTGATTCTTCTTTTTTCTCCTTAAAGGAGGTGGTAACGTACAACTCGGAATACAGAAAATCCGGCTTTTCTCGCACGATCCTTCGCGGAGAAGGAACTTCCTACGTCAGCGCTTAAAACTTGCTGACGTAAGGGACGTTTGGGTTACATGTGGGAAACCCAGAAACATATCTCTGACAGATTCTCGCGGGAAACGAGGAGATAGCAATAATCATCCTGTCGTTTCATTTCCCGGATTTTCCGGCGAGTGACACGCGTTGGACATCCAACGGTCAAAAGAGCCGTTAGCACGCATCGTGACGGAATTCCGGCTATAAATAGCCGTCTTCGTCCACCGTGAAAACCTTCCGCTCTTCACTTCGCACGCCATTTCCCAGCGCCCAAGCTCACAGCAAGCAGCTCCCGAGCGCACCACCGCGTCCAAGACCTCACCGGAACGACCAAATCGCCGCCACTCGATGGCATCACCGTCGTCCTCCCTGGCCCGCACCGTCGCGAAAGATATCGACGAAATCATCGACACAATGGACCCGCAACTGGATTCTCCGGTGCGGGTCTCCGGCGACGAGCTGACGAAGGCCACGGACGGCGCGGAGGGCGAGGAAAGTTCTCTCGCCTCCGCGGATCTTGTGGGATCTTCATCCGTGCCCACTCCACCGTTCGCTCCCGAGACGGTGGAGGAAAAGATTGCGCTCGTCGGCGACGAGCTCACGGCCGTGGAGGCCGCAGCCTCCGCCGCCGCCGGAGCCGAAGAAGAGACGGAATCTGCCGGCAACTGGAGTGCCTGCAGTATTCCGTCGTCCCTCCTTCCGACAATGGAGAAGGAGGGGTTTGCTCTGAAGGGAAAATGGCGGCTCCCGGAGGACGAGACTGAACCCATGCCGAACGACGGAGAACGGGTTCTTCTCTCCTCCCACCTTCTTAGAGGTATGGGTATTCCACCATCTGCCTTCTTCCTCCAGATCCTGTCCCACTATAACATCCAGCCACACAACCTTCCACCAAATTCCATCCTTTACTTAGCCGAATTTCAGGCCCTTTTCGAGGGTTATCTAGGTATAGCGCCTAGACTAGATTTCTGGCTTTACTGTTTCGGGGTTAAGCGAAACTCTTCAGAGGGCGCACTCCCAACTTGCGGAACCATTTCTTTCACTCTCCGGAGATTCCGAGAGGATTGGTTCCCCAAGATTAAAACATCGGAATCCGTCAAGTTTTGGACGGGTTACTTCTTTTATCATCCCGACGTTTACTTTCCTGGAAAAACGTTCGGGGTTCCACCTTTCTCGAACACCGCCGCTGTTCCCCAAGAAAATTGGGGAACTGAGGCAGTTCACACCCTGCCGCCGGATCTTCTAAGGATCAAGCGGCGCATCGCAAAACTCGTCACTTTTGATCCGCCTTTAACCGGCATGGACACGGTCCTTTGCTGGTTGAATAGGCGGATCCAGCCCTTGGCTAATCATGGTGCTCGCCTTCTCTGCGAGTACAAGGGAGCCGATGACGAAATATGGACAACCAGCAAGGACTGGTCCGCAAAAGATTTGCGGCGGCGTGTGAATCAGTTGGTCGCATCACGCGACCAATATGAAGAAAGCCGGCCAATGTACACGGTCGAGAATCCGGCTCCCAAGGTATAATTCTTCGCCTTTTGGGGTTTAAATTCTTTCTCGTTTACTCGGTTTTTGTGCTTTTAACTCAGCTTTTTCTTTTTAACAGATTGCTGAACTTCCTGAGTCGGAACTTGCTTCCGACGCCGATCTGGAGGCATTGCGCGCCACCTTTGCCGGTGGGCGAAAGCGCAAGAAGATCTCCTCTTCCCAGGAAGTCATCGATCTTGACGGAATTCCCGTCGCCACCTCCAGGTTTGAACATCTGGGTTACTTTCCTTTGTCGGAGTTTTTCTTTCACTTTCGGAGTTTTAACTTTTCCGGCATTTTGCTTTGTTTTTAGCCTACCTCCATCTACTCTAAAGCCAAAAAAGCTGAAGAGGCATAAGGCTGTGGCCAGCAGAGGCCCTCATCCTTCCCCTGCCACCTCTCCGACCACGCCGATCATAGTAATAGAAGAGCATGCCGCAGCCCCCACCACCGAGTCTCTAGAGACCAGCCAGCCCGTTGTGCCAGAAACGGACACGAGGGAAAGGGCGGCTCCTGAGGTGGGAGGTCCTTCTTGGATAACTGAGGAGAAGATCCCCACCTTTGACAAGGACTTCAAGAACATCAGCGATGGCCTTAGCGCGGCCGGGACTCTTTTTGCTGAGTATGCAAAAGAGTTCACTGAGAACTTAACAGGGTTACAGCGGATGAGCCAGGTATTATCCTTAGCCCCCAAGCATTAAGTAAAATGTCTACTTTTCACTTGATGCTTTTCGATATCATGATTTTTTCATTTCCGTGTTCCAGCAAACTTCTGAAACCATTAACATGGAAGTTTTCAACAAACTTTCCGTCAAGAATAAGGAGGTTAGAAACCTTCTTTCTATTCTTGACGTGAAAGAAGCAGAGCTGGCATCATCTCAGCTACAGCTGTCGGAAACGACAGGTATATTTTGATTCTCTGAAGTTTTTTATCTATTTTTTGTCTAAGTACTCTCCCAAATTTTTCTAAACTCGGAATTGTGTTCCTTGCTTTCCAGCTGCTTTGGCTAAGACCAAGGAAATAGCTGAAGATGCCGGCAATGCCGCGATTCTCCGATAGGAGAATTTGGACCTTCATAAGGATCTTATGAAGGCTCAAAAGGATCTGGAGGCCAGCAACATGGCCCTTGGGATTGCTCAGTCCAAGGCCTCTCAGCAGGCAGAGAAGCACAAGGCCACTATCCAGGACTTGGAGAATGCCTTAACCCTGCGCCTTGAGGAAGGCTCCGAGATAGACAAGATTCTCGATAAGTTGTCAACATTTACCGGTTTTTCCATGTCTTGATTTCCTTCTCTGCTTTTTCGCTAACCTTTTGGTTGTTTGTATGAAAAAGCAGGAGATAACCCAAATCTCACTCGGATTGAGAAAATCCGAGCTTTTGGGAAGGTAGGGACTGCGATCAGGGCTGCAGGCATGCAGCTGGTCAACAAGTTCCTTCCCTCAAGAACTGGGGAATTCTCGGAAGTTGAAAAACTTCCGGAAGCTATTCTGGAGGTGGCGGCATCTAAGGAGTCCACCTTGCGCTCCGCAGCACGGGGTGGTGCACGCATGGCCTTAGGCCTTATGCGTATGCATTACCCTAGTGCCAAATCTTGGCGCGTGGCGTCCGGTATCCCCCTTGGATACTCGGAGACCCAGCGGACCACCATCTTCGACGAGATCAAGGGTCACGCCACCAAGATCGCCTCCATGGTGAACATCTCCATCACCTACCCGGAAGAAGAGATTCCCGCAGCCCCCGAGAACGATAGGAGCGATGAAGACTCGGATGCCTGAAGGATTCTTCTTAACCTAGATGGTGGAAGTAGAAAATAGGAGCATTACTACACTTTACAATGTAACCTTATATTGTAATGCTTCTATTCTTTTATATAAACAAGTACTCCGCCTTTTGCAGTTAATTATGAAATTCTTTGCAAGTTTTTCCGGGTTTGATATTCCTTTATCTTCTAAGTTCTCTGGCTTATGTGCTTTAACTGTCCTTAGTATTTGAAATGGCTCAATAGTAGTATGAATCTTCATGCCGAGTTACTGGGTAAAACCAATCAGTTTGAACTCAAAAACATGGATCATACTAAGGGCATTTTTACTAACTAGCTCCAGTGACCCAACAGATAAACAATCAGATAATGCTTAGAGAATAGTAAGGAATTTTTTGAATGAAACTTGGGCACGCAGGCACAATCCGAGTTTCCTTTAGCCTTTAATAGGCTGAAAATCATTCAGTTTTTAAACACCGAGCACGCAGGCACAATTCGGGTTAACGTTGAGTATTTTGTAAGATCATTGGGAAATAGATAAGGTGGAATCATGTTTTGAACTATAATAAACTTGTAAAAAACATGGATATAAGAATTCCGACAAATTTATTTCATGATCTCAAAGATGTTTACATAGAATTGAACTAAGTATAGAAGGGACGTAACTGCTGGATACTCCAGGGCCTTTTTGTCTCTCCTAGTTCATCATCTATCTCTCTCTTTCTTTTGCGATTCGGCTTCTCGGGATCATCTTCCGTATCGCGAATGTCGACAAGATAATATGATCCATTCTTCATGGCTTTACTAATGACAAATGGTCCTTTCCATACTGGGGCCAGTTTGTGCTTTCTTTGTTGCACCAATCTTAGCACTAGGTCACCTTCTTTAAAAGAACGATGCCTGATTTTCCGACTATGATAACGTCGTAAACCTTGCTGGTAGATGGCGGATCTTTGAAGCACAAGTTCTCGTTCCTCTTCTAAGAGATCGACGACATCCTGTCGTGCTTTTTTGGCATCCGAGTCGTCGAAATCTTGCACTCTTGGGCTATCATGGATCATGTCCGTTGGAAGGATTGCTTCCGCACCATAAACTAGGAAAAACGGGGTTTGCCCAGTTGACCTGTTTGGTGTCATTCGAATACTCCAAAGCACGGAAGGTAACTCTTCTACCCATGCTCCAGCTGCTCTATGAAGAGGAGATTCGAGTCTTGGACGTATTCCTTGCAGGATTGAGCTATTCATTCTTTCAACCTGTCCATTGGATTGCGGGTGTGCCACAGATGCGAGATCGAGGCGAATTCCCGTTTGTTGGCAATATTTTGCCAACTCTCCAATGGAGAAATTTGTCCTGTTGTCGGTTATTATGCTGTGTGGAACGCCGTATCTCATGACTACGTCAATGATGAAATTTCTGGCAGTTACACCGTCAAGTTTTTTGATGGGTTTAGCCTCCACCCACTTGGTATATTTGTCCACAGCTATAAGTAGATGTGTGAGTCCGCCTCGTGCAGTTTTGAATGGTCCCATCATATCTAGCCCCCAGACCGCAAAGGGCCATGTAATGGGGATAGTTTTGAGTGCTTGGGCTGGCATATTAGTCTGCTTGGCGTAATACTGACATCCTGCACATGTATTTACTATGTGCTCAGCATCTGTCTTGGCTGTTAGCTAGAAAAACCCGACACGGAATGCTTTTTTGACTATGCTTTTTGATTGAGCATGATGTCCGCAATCTCCGGCATGGATTTCTTGCAGGATTTCTCGTCCTTCTTCTGGTGAAATACATCGCAGAAAAATTCCGGAAGTACTGCGTTTATACAGGCAATTGTTAATTACCGTGTATCCTTTGCATCGACGCTGGATCTGTCTTTGCAAGACTTCGTCTCCTCCTTCCGGGTACTTCTGATTAACTAAGAAGTTTATATATGGGATTGTCCAATCCGGGTTAACGAGCATAACTTCAATTGACTCGGAAGCCAGAGGATAATCAACATCTCCACCTTTTATCGATGGTTCGTACAAATGTTGAACGAAAACACCTGGCGGTAGGATTTTTACCCTTTCCGATCCCATGCGGGCTAACGCATCCGCGTTCCAATTTTTTTCCCTTTTAACATGGAGCACTTCGAATCCGAAGAAACAAATGGCGAACTTGTCCACCGTTCTCCGATATTCGGCCATTATAGGGCTTTTTGCGTCCCAAGTTTGGTTGAGCTGGTGCTTACCAAATCTGAGTCGCCGTAGCACAAAATGCGCTTGACGCCTATTTCTTTTGCAATATGCAAGCCATGAAGCAGAGCTTCGTATTCTACCACGTTGTTGCTGGCATTGAAGTGTATTTGTAATACATACTCCATTGTATCTCCTTTAGGGGATTTTAAAACTACACCAGCTTCAGCGCCCTCCTTCATCTTGGATCCGTCAAAGTGCATGATCCAGTACTCGGACTCCGGCATTGGTGTTTTCTCCATTGCTTCCGTCCCGTCGGCGACAAAATCTGCCAAAACCTGTGATTTTATTGCCGTCCTGGGCTGATACTTAATGTCGAAGGCTGCTAGCTCGATGCCCCATTTGGCTACTCGGCCAGTCGCCTCCGCATTGTTTATTATATCCCCTAGTGGTGCTTTACATACCACTGTTATGGAATGTCCTTGGAAGTAATGGCGAAGTTTTCTGGATGCGAAAAATACGCCATATGCAAGTTTTTTATAGTGTGGATACCTTTGTTTGGACTCGGAGAAAACTTCGCTTATATAATATACCGGATGCTGGTCTGGTATGCTCTGTTCGTCTTTCTTTCGTTCCACAACAATTACTGCACTGATAACCCGGTTTGTAGCCGTAAGGTACAATAACATAGGTTCTTCGTCTTTTGGGGATGCCAAAATCGGAGGTTTCATCAAAGTTTCCTTTAACTGGGTTAACGCTGCATCTGCCTCTTCGGTCCACTCGAATTTGTCGGATTTTTTCAGCAACTTGTAGAGTGGTAAGGCTTTATCCCCCAGCCAACTGATAAATCTGCTGACGGCTGCAGCGGAACCCGTCAATCTTTGGATATCTTTTACACACGTAGGTTTGGAGATGTTTAAGATTGCTTTGATCTTTTCTGGGTTTACTTCTATTTCTATATGAGAAACCATGAAACCCAGAAGTTTCCCTGAGGGAACCCCGAATACGCATTTTAACGGATTTAACTTCATCTTGTAAGTGCGCAAATTTTCGAAGGTTTCTCGTAAATCCTCAAGGAGAGTATCTTTTTCCTTGGTTACGACAGCAATGTCGTCCACGTAAACGTGGACATTTTTGCCAATCTGACTATGCAAACAACGTTGCATGCAACGCTGGTAGGTTGCACCTGCGTTCTTCAGACCAAATGGCATGGTTATGTAATAGTACGTCCCATAAGGGGTTATAAAAGAAGTCTTAATTCGATCTTCCTTTTTCATGCGTATTTGATGGTACCCGGAATATGCATCCAAAAAGCATAAGAGCTCAGAGCCTGCAGTGGCATCTATTATTTGATCAATTCATGGTAACGCGAACCTATCTTTTGTACACAGTTTGTTTAAGCCGGTGTAATCTATACACATCCTGAGGGCGGTAGTATTTTTCTTCGGTACTAATACCGGATTTGCAGACCATTCGGTGTGTATAACTTCCTCGATAAAGTCTGCTGCTAAAAGCCGGATAATTTCCTTGCCGATAGCCTTCCGTCTTCTTCCGTCAAATCGACGGAGACCTTGTTTGACGGGTTTGGAGCCTGGAATCACCTTAAATTGATGCTCAGCAAGTTCCCTGGGTACGCCTGGCATGTCAGCTAGACACCAGGCGAAAATATCCCAGTTCTCACGGAGGAACTTGATGAGCTCGCTTTCCTATTTGTCGGTCATCCCAGTTCCCACTACGACAAATTTTGTCGGTTCTTTGGGATCTAGGATTACCTGTCTTGTGTTCTCGGAGGCCTTGAAGCTATCTGCTGGCTTCCGGGTTTCTTTTCCTGCCGGCATTTCTGTCGGCGATACCTCTTTGGCTAGCTCCTTCAACTCTTCCTTTGCTATGATTTTCTCAGCGCAAAGGGCGTTTTCTTTTTCCAGCTTGTTTGCCAACTTGAAGTCTCCTGATATGGTGATTACTCCTCCTTTTGGCCCTGGCATCTTCAGCTTGTTACAGATATAACATGATCTTGCCATGAATTTGGCGAAAGCTGGACGTCCGAGTATCGCGTGGTATACGCTTTCGAACGGCACCTCTTCGAAGGATACTTTTTTCTGACGGAAATGATCTTTTTCTCCGAAAGTGACTTCTAGGGAAATTTCTCCTAGGGATCGTGCTTGCCTGTCAGGAACAATGCCATGAAAACGTATGTTTCTGTGGTTGAGCTGGGTCTCGGAGATTTTCAGATGCCTCAGTGTATCCAGGTACATTATGTTAATGCTGCATCCTCCATCCATCAACACTCTTTTTAGCCTTGTGTTTTGGACAATAGTGCTTACAACAAGAGCTTGCGTGCCGGGTTCAGCGATATTCCCGGGATGATCAGACTGATCCCAGGTGATTGGTGTGTTTGAATACTTCAAGAATTTCGGGGTTGCCGGAACAACCGCGTTCATTTCTCGAAGCGTTCTTTTTGCCACCTTTGCTGATGGAGTTGCCAGGAAAGTTAGGGCACACTCTTCATCAACCCTCGGAAACTTGGGCTCGCCTTTTCGCTGCTGTTTCTGAATTTTTTCGTCAGTGTACGATTCACTGTCTTCTTTCTCAGCTTCTGGCTTTTGCTTGGAAAACTTCCTTTTGGAATTTTTCCCCTTGTTTCCGGATCCTGCACTGCCTTTCATATGCTTGTTCAGCCGGCATTGTGCGTTAGTGTGGTTGGGTTTCCGAATTGCGAATGGTGGACGCAGGGTTCTGACTTAATCTTTTCCCATTCTTCCTGCGTCCTTTCCAGCTATTCCCTTTTTCACTTCCAAAGGCTATGTTAACTTCTTTGGGATTTTGTGTTGCGTCTGGAGTTCCTTTTTTCTCAGGGTGAGGATTCGTTTTGGCCTGTATCAGTGTATCGATATTGCTTCCTCTAGCTCTGATGTCGTCTTCGGCTGCAGCGTGTTCATTGGCGGTTGTAAGCATAGATCCGAGATCTTTGTGCTGTTTTGGAACCAACCATGAACGGTACAAGTCCGGGTTTTAGGCCATTGACGAAAGCATGCATTGCTTGTACGTCAGTTACTCCAGAGCAGCTATTCTTCATTGCAGTCCATCTTGAGATGAAATCCACGTATGGTTCGTCCTCAGATTGGGTGCAACGGTTTAGCTGGTTGATGCTATTCGGGCGTTTGTAGGTTCCCCGGAAATGCTGAGTAAATACTCGAGCCATATCATCCCAGCTGTCGACAGTTCTGGAAGGTAATCCGTTAATCCAATCTCTGGCTCCATCCAGTAACATTAGGGGAAGAAACTTTACAGCTTCCAGGTCTGTCCCATTGTTAATCTGGACGTCTGTATAATAGTCTGAGAGCCAGGTATCCGGGTTTGTACTACCGGTGTATTTTTGGTATGTTGGACCAACTTTGGCAAAACCATAATGCAGGGTTATCCTTCGGATCCTATCTGTGAAGCACTTAGGTCCAAAGTATAGATCGTCTATTTTCGCCCTATCCATGTGTGCGGAGTACCTGCCGGCTGAATGGACAGAAGGGGATCTACTCCTTTCTTTTCCATTGTTGCGCGGACGCGCTTTTCCGGGATCATCTCTATTTCTTCCGGTATCACGCCCCTTTGGATGAAGTGGAGTTCTACTCCTGTATCTTTCCTTGTCCTTGGGGGGTGTCCGAGATCTCTCACGTCTGTGAGGTATACCCTGTCTTCCGGCTTTTTCAGCTGGGTTTCTCGGAGGTGGCATTGCTTTGCCGTCATTCCGGTGTTTTTCTTCCCGATCGTGGAGGCTAAGTCCACCTTTCGGGAGATGGGATCCGGTTCTAGACGCTTCATCCTTGTTATGGGGATTTTTCTTGTCTTTTCTCGGATCCGTTTTCCTCTCTTTTGAGTTGTTTGAATTTCTCGGCTCCTCCGGTCCAGGTGCTCCAGCGGCGCAAGTAGCTGTTTTGCATAGGGCGGAGTCGTCATGCAGCCTCCCTGATCGCTCGCCCTATCCATGTGTGCGGAGTACCTGCCGGCTGAATGGACAGAAGGGGATCTACTCCTTTCTTTTCCATTGTTGCGCGGACGCGCTTTTCCGGGATCATCTCTATTTCTTCCGGTATCACGCCCCTTTGGATGAAGTGGAGTTCTACTCCTGTATCTTTCCTTGTCCTTGGGGGGTGTCCGAGATCTCTCACGTCTGTGAGGTATACCCTGTCTTCCGGCTTTTTCAGCTGGGTTTCTCGGAGGTGGCATTGCTTTGCCGTCATTCCGGTGTTTTTCTTCCCGATCGTGGAGGCTAAGTCCACCTTTCGGGAGATGGGATCCGGTTCTAGACGCTTCATCCTTGTTATGGGGATTTTTCTTGTCTTTTCTCGGATCCGTTTTCCTCTCTTTTGAGTTGTTTGAATTTCTCGGCTCCTCCGGTCCAGGTGCTCCAGCGGCGCAAGTAGCTGTTTTGCATAGGGCGGAGTCGTCATGCAGCCTCCCTGATCGCTCTTGCCCCCGCTGTTGTTGTTGCAATGCTTTTCCGAGGAAAGCATACACCCTTTGAAGTTGTTCACCGTTTGAGTACATATCGTTGTTGAGGATGGCGAACGCTGCTTTCGCGTTTTCTGCTGCGGTTTTGTATATTGGTTCGCCTCTGTCATCTTTGCCGTTTACCTGCTTTTGCCAAGATGGGTTGTGAAACCTTTCTTTTGGCGGCAGTACTTCCGGTCTTACGATTCCGGGTAACCTTGTAGGTTTTAAGGCAGATCTTTTTTTTTCTCGTACTCCTCGATTTCTTCCTTCATGAGCTTGATGTCATCCTGGGTTTTTTGGAGGTGTTCACGAGTTCTGAATAAATGTTGTTGTTACCTTTGGAGAGCTTGTCTCCTGGCTTCTAGCACTTCAGGGGGTTCATCCAATCCCACTGGTGTTTGTAGCAATTCTTGTTCTTCTTGTTCCGTCATTGGCAGGACAAGGATTTCTTTTGTTTTCTTCTCCGCAGGTTTTATTCCGCTTGCATCTCCTACTTCCGGGCTTTCATCAGCTGGATCAGCCGATTTCTTCTTCCGGAGTTTGTATTGGAGTTTTTTAGCGGCTTTGTGCTTTTTCTTGGAAGAGGGAGGTTTTTTGACAAGTTCTTCCTCTGTCAGTTCTTTGACATTGGGAAATATTGGAGAGGTTTCTCCGTCTTCTCTCTCTTCCTCTGGCGGAGGAGTTCTAGGGCTTCCCTGACTGCCGGCATCCGTGTTTTCAGCTAGTTTTTCCATTAGTACTTCATGGAATCCCTCCTGAAAATATTTGACCTTTCTTTCGAAAGCGTCCTCGTCTTCGTCTTCGAAATCAAAGTCATCTGATCCGGTTTCTGACTCTAATCTCGCCTCAATGGCGGCTAGCACAGAGTCAGCTTCCGAGTTCATCGCTATATTGGCGGATGTCGGATCTTCCACCTCTGTAGTGGGTTTGCTGTTTTTTGCCTCTTGCACGGGATTACTTTCATCCGTGTTTTCGGCGACCTCGGATTGCACCATACCGATAAAGTGTGAATCACTTTTTTGTCGGCGATCTGAGCAAAACCCGGTATCATAGTCATCTTCGACTGGGTATAGGGCGGGTGGGAAAAATTTGCTTCCACCGCAAAACCCCATGGCCTCTGCAGTTAGTCCGATAAAGATATTTGTAGATCCAATCGGTAACACGCAGGCACTTACCAGATGATTTTGCGCCGGTATGTAAGATCCATTGTCGAGGAAGCGTCCAACATCGTCGTCGAACTCCAGGCTTCCGATAGTTATGGAACTGCCGATTCCGCCAAGTATCCCAGATCGAAATTTAACGCCTGACGCCGTTTGCCCCACGGTGGGCGCCAACTGTCGAGACATCGTAGTATAATTCATAGACGGGGGTGCCATGAGAATACGGGTAGACACGTGGTTGCGCTAAGGACAAAAACACAGGTTTTACCCAGGTTCGGTACGTCGTAATAATACGCTGCAAACTCACTATTCAGGTCTAAAGCCTGTGTATATAAAGTACAGCGTGAGGTTCTGTTTTGCTATTCGTCGAGGATCAACCTCTCGGCGAGTTAGCTAGTAGCTTCTTGTCTATCTATCATATCTCCCGTCCGGCTTTATATAATAGCCGGGTTAGGGCATACAGAGTAGGAAACCTAGAAGACTACGACAACTATTAACTTGGAAAGAAAGGAATCCACCTTCTACTCCAAGCCAAATCACGTGGGCCGTGATCCGGGTTCTTCTAGAATCCGGCTTCTGTGCGTCAGCTTACTGGGCCGCCCAATGGACCGTAGCCCACTACCATTTGGGCCACCCGGGTAATCCGGCACTTTAGACTACCATCTGATATACCCATATTCGGTATATATCCGACATCACTTCATTCTGGCCTCTCTCTCACGTAAAGGGCTTCATGGTCATTTCATAAAACTGGTTCAGGCCTTTATTTCCTCGCCCACCTTTGCAGTCATTCTTAATGGCCAACCAACTAACACCTTTGTCGCTTCTAGAGGCATAAGACAAGGTTGCCCTTTATCACCTACTCTTTTTGTCCTTGCTATAAATGAATTATCTATCACCCTGCAGGAAGCACTACAGAATCAACAGTTGACAGGTATCAAACTAGGGCCACACTGTCCCCTATACATTATTTATTGTTTGCAGATGATCTGCTTATCTGTGGAGAGGCCACCTTATCTGAAGCTGCAAAAATAAAACAAATAGTACACATATTCTGTCAGGCATCAGGGCAGCTACCAAACTGGAATGAATTTGGAATCCTCTTCAGCAAAACTGTATCTGATCAAGTGATGCACCAAATCAGGTCTGTTTTTCTTGTTTATCTTATGGATGATGCTTTCATTCATCTTGATCACCCTCTTATTCTTCCAGCTAAAAACAGATCTGAAGCTTACAACTTCATCATTCAAAAGTTCAAGAATAAATTAAACACTTACAAAGCTGACCCCCTCTCTCATGTTGCCAGACTAGAGCTTATTAACTCTGTTTTTGCTTCAATACATGTTTACTATATGTCTAACATTATCTTCTCCAAGAAGTTCATTGCCAAAATTACAGGTATTATTAGAACTTTCTGGTGGCAAGGTGCTAGCTCTGAACAATCAAAGAAACCAATCTGTCTCACGGCATGGAGTAACATCGCTACACCGAAAAAGGAAGGGGGTCTAGGAATCAAGAATCTCAGGGCAGTAAATCAAAGCCTCATCCCAGCATCGGTATTGAGGATGGCTGAACAGCCAGGAAGTCACATTCACAAAGTACTCAAAGCCAAATATTTTCATGATTCATCTATTTGGAGACCAAAACCCAATGTGGCCAAATCTGCCTTCTGGGACTCTGTTCTTAAGGTAATGCCCATGCTCCAAATGAACTTGTTTTATCAAATTACTACAGGAAATGTTTTAATCTGGAGTACCCCATGGTGTGAAGCATGGACACATATGATGATCTAATCCTCCAGGATCATCCTTACACATACCCTGCTGTTGTAAACCAACTTTAGAACCCAGGTACCCTGAATTGGAATGTGTAGTTGATAGACTCACTTTTCGCAAGTCGTACAGCACAAATCATCAAAAACACTAAAATTATCGACTCTACTGAGGAAGATATTCTTTGTTGGAAGCCAGCCACAAATGGTAAATGTTGTTCAAAACCTGTCTATTCTGTTGCTCTCATGAACTTACAGGGAATAGGACCTCCTCTTACCACTGGTCCAGATGAGATAACTCTTCAGTCTGGAAGAACAAGGACATGATCCCTAGAGTCAAGACTTTTGCTTGGAGACTTCTTCGTAAATCTATCCCTGCAGGAACTAGAATGGCTAGGAGATCCAAGTATATTGATGGTCTTTGTTGCAGGTGTGGTCAGCAAGAGGATGACAGGCATCTGTTCTTTACTTGTCCCTTCGCAAGATCCGTCTGGTTTCATTCTCCTTGGTTCACTAGACCTGATGTTCTAACCGATAATCTGCCCTCCATAGGTCATATTATAAAAAGTTTTCTATGTCTGAACCACCCTTTTATTAACATAACAAATATCATGACCTTCCTTTGGTGCCTATGAAAATCCAGGAACGATGCTCTGTTTTGTAGGAAGAATGGACACCCCCTTCAGGTCTCCATGACGATGAATGCTATGCTAGCAGACTACAGCAATCAAGCCCTCCCTACTCGCAACGGCCAACAAATTCAGAAAACACCAACAACTCCACAGATAAAAAACAACTCTTATGTGTTTTTGGATGCAGCATGGAAAGCTCCACAAGATCACTCTTCAACTCAGGCAGGCGTGGGAATCTACATTTGCTGGAAGCAGGAACACCTTTCTTCAGACATCTTTTTGCAGGCTCGAGTTTGTGAAGTTTCTTCGGCTCTTTAGACAGAAGCGGAAAGCCTCCAACTTGCAGCAAGAATTATCTCTACACTTCAAATTTCACCGGTGCAGATCTTTTCAGACAACCTCACCCTCATTAAGGCAACACAGGCTGATGTAGCCCACCCAACTCCACCAAGTGCACCGATGACAAGATCACGCGCAAAGGCTATCAAAGATAAGGTGAACTCGCTCCTCTCATCCTATGCTTTCGGTCATGTGGAGAATGGTGCGCTACCTCATGGTTCCACACTTTGCGTACTCAGGTTCAAACCCACCACGGAGGCCCCGGAAAGCACCCAAAATGATGCGCAAGAAGATACGAAGGAGGGCGGAAGAAACGGCATCGCAATCGGAGTCCCGACGGAGAAGATAGGGGGAAAGGAGCCCCTCCCGGCCTCGGGGGCCGGCCAGGCCGGCCTCATCCCCCCCCCCCCCTAGGCCGGACCCCCTCCAGAGGAGGCCGGCCTCCAACCCGGCCTGCCCTCCTCCCACCCCGGCCCCAGGCCGGGCCACCACCCGAAGCAGCCGGCCTGGGGGCCGGCCTGCCTCCACCCCACCCCGGCCCCAGGCCGGCCAGCCTCTCCAGGCGCCCACCCTGGCCCCAGGCCGGGTTCCAGGCCGGCCAGGCCGGCCCCTAGGCCGGGGTGGAACCGAAAATGCCCGGAAATGCACTGTTTTCGCTCCAGTTTCCACCTACTTCGACCCCCGGCTATATAAGGACACCCCCAAGCTAGATCTAGGGTTTAGAGTTGAATTTAGAACATTTGGAGCTCAGCTCTCTTGTATCCCTCTTTGAGGAACCATCCCTCCGACATCGTCGAGGATTGTATCAAGGCACATCCAACTACTTGATCTCTCCCTTTGGGTTTCTATCAAGTACTTGACCAATCTTCCTCTCGATTATCTTGAGGTTCTATTGGCGTAGTGGACCGGCTACGGGTGTAAAGCGGTTTCAATCAAGGTGAGCTCAGTTGAATCAATCGTTCCGTAGGCGGCCCTCGGGGTTAGTTGACGGAAGATTTGGGGTTCTTCGGTTCTTACTAGTTATCCTTGTGTTTGTTTGCGTTGCCCTCGATTTCCCCCTCGTTTCCCCCTCGTGTGTTCATCGAGTTCTTCGTGTTCTTCGTGTTCTCCGTCGATTCGTGAAGATCGGGCCAATCTAGGAGTAACCCTCCGCATCATCTGGTATCCAGAGCTAGATTGACACGAATCCGACACCCATACCCCTCCCCATCCACCAATTTTTCTTTTTCCACCAAGAATTTCGAAAATCCTCAAAAAAATAGCCAAAAGGGAATTTGACCGATCTGTTGACTCGTTGAGTTTTTCGTGGTTTTTCTTCATAGATTTGTTGCCAAACACCTTTCCACACCTTTCCATTCAGCCAATTTTTCCAATTTCGCCCAAAATTTTCTTGATTTTGTGGGAATTTCGAATTTGAGCCAAAAACTCAGAAAATTTCAGCTCTTCGATTCTCCGGCAGATTTTGGAACTTGTTTTTCTTTGTCGTTTGTGATCCAAATTGAGTGCAACGAGTTGCGACGCGACGCCCACGACATCACCTACGCTTCCACATCATCGGATCGCCACGACATCGACTCCCCCACGGCCGCAAGTCCGTGATCGTCAAATAAGAGAGGTATAACTTGCTTCCGCTTGCACCACCCCATCCCATTGTGTTACTTACCTATCGGACTAGTTCTTTTTACACCGCTTGGCATCGCATTTGTGGCATCGAGAGTGCGAGGTTAGCGCTTGTGAGAGATTAGCTACCGAGTAGGCATTGGCACTTTGGAATCCATCAAAAAGAGAAAATCAAAAAAAAAAAAAAGCAAAAGGATCGGTGCCAATTGCTTTCCATTGTAGGAACGTGTAGCTTTGCGTCGCAAAAGAGAAAGAGTGACCGATTGCCACGGTGCGAATCTTGTTGCCTTTTCAACTTTGCGGTTTGAGCTAGCGTCCTCCTTGTGTTAGTGTGGCATTGAGCATTAGTCTACGTTAGGGCCATTTCGTTCTTCGCTCGTCCATTGGTCGCACTAACCCCATTGTTCCCTTGCGTGTGTGTGTTCCACCATATTTCCATCCTATAGGTTTGGTTTTTGTGCTAACTTTTCTTTGAATTTTCTCCACGATTGACAACAAACTTTTCTTCGGTTTTGGTCGATTTTTCCTCGCCACTTTCCTAACCTATTTGCCTTCCATATAAAGTGTGTGTGTTGCCGTTTGCGGTTTCTTTCGATCTTTTGGATTCGCTCTTGACATACCGCCCTACACCTAGGCTCGTCCACTAGCCTCAATACGACCAAGAAAGGTAACGTTGGGTAAGTGAGGCGTCCATTTCTTCCATATCACCCTTGTGTGTGTTTTTGAGATGGCTAGGGAAGGAGTATTCACAAGTCCGAGCTCGGAAGACGAAGGCAATCCATTCTACAACGACAATGATTACGCCAACTTCGTCACCCACAATGACCACTTTCAACTCCGCGAACTCGTCAAGGACGGGTTGCAACGCTATGAGCGTCGACTCCAAGAGCAAGAGGCTCGATTGAATGATCAAATGACGCGCATCAACATCAACTTGGCTAATCTTGCCAATCGCCGTCATTCATCATCGTCCTCAAGGTCTCGTCGCTCGAGCCACCGCAATCAAGATCCTCACCAACCTCGTCGCCATGATCGCCATGATCGCCACTACGGGGAGGAGGGTGGACAACCTCAACAACCACCACCACCTCCTCCACAACATCAACAACCTCCGCGACGCAATCGGTATGAGGATAGCTCGCCATCACCACCACCTCGACATCGCCAAGGCCGTGGTGACCCTCTTCAACAACCGCAACGCCCGGACCTTCGACAACACCATCATCCTCCACCTCCACAAGGCCACGCTCAAGACTATGGCCACAATGATTTCGTGGAAGATGCTCGTCAACATCGAAGGCCACCTAGGCGCCATGCGCGTCCCAACAACAATGACCGCCAAGAACATGATCATCCTCAACAACCTCTCCAAGAACAAGAACGTCCTCAACAACATCACAATGGCCATGATGATAGTGAACGCCGTGAAGCTAGGCTCCGTCACCACCAACCACCACCACCTAATGACCACCGGCGTCATCCTCCCCATCATGATCGCCACCGCCAAGACAATGAGGATGACCCCTATGAGGATTCACCTCCCATGTATGATGAAGACCCCCATGAGCGCCAACAAGCGCGCCCCCATCGTCCGCAAGAGGACAACAACATGAGTGCTCTTCGTTTCAATGTCCCCAAGTTCAATGGTGAGAATGATCCCGAAGACTATCTTGCTTGGGCTCTCAAGGTTGACAAGATCTTTGGCATTCACAACTTCACCGACAAAAAGATGGTTGCTCTAGCATCTTTGGAATTCGAAGGCTATGCACTCTTATGGTGGGATCGTCTACAAGCCGAACGAGTCCGCAATCGCGTTGCTCCTATTGCCACTTGGAATGAGATGAAGCAATTCATGCATGCTCGATTCGTTCCTCCTCACTACAAGCGTGACCTCTTCAAGAAGCTTCAAGAACTTCGTCAAGGTGTGAAGTCCGTTGATGAGTACTACAAGGAAATGGAGACATATTTGATCCGCGCTCATGTGATAGAATCTCAAGAGCAAACAATGGCCCGCTTCCTCAATGGCCTCAACTATCCTATAAGAAAGATCGTCGAGTATCAACCGTATGACAACATTGTGGCCCTTGTCCACCAAGCTCTCAAGGCGGAACGCCAAATTGCGGAAGATCTCAAATATAGCAAGCAAAAGGCTTTCTTCAACTCAAGACCATCATCCTCAACTACAATGACACAAGTTCCTCCTCCAACTACCACCAAGAGCAACACGCGAGCCTCTAGTGCTCCCAACAAGTCTTCCCAACCATTCAAGAAGCAAGCTACTCCAACCTCATCCTCAAGTGCTCCTCAAGTCAAGTCAAGCACTATTACTTGCTTCAAGTGTGGTGGTAGTGGACACAAGTCCTTTGAATGTTCCAAAAGGATGATCATGATTGTCAACCAAGACGGTGAACGTGATTCTATGAGCGAAGGTGAATACTATGCCTTGCATCAAGTTGCTCTCAACCCTTTGGACGTCTCCAACGATGATGAAGAAAGTGTGTATTGCGATGAGGACAAGAACCCATCACTAGTGGTCACAAGAGTCCTAACTTCTTCTCCTCAAGATGAGCAAGATCAACGGTGCAATCTCTTTCAAACAAGAGCCGGTATTGATGGCAAGTCAATCAAGGTCATCATCGACGGTGGAAGTTGCCACAACTTGGCTAGCAAAGAGCTTTGCGACAAACTCAAATTGCCTTACAAGCAACATCCTCACCCATACCATGTCCAATGGCTTAGTGACTCCGGCACCTTCAAGATTCAACACATGGTCTCCGTGACTTTCAAGATTGGTCCTTATGAAGACACGGTAGATTGTGACGTTGTTCCTATGACCGTGTGTCATCTTCTTCTTGGCCGACCTTGGCAATACGACAAGAGTGCTATCCATGATGGGCGTACCAATCACTATAGCTTCAAGTGGAATAACAAGACATTTGTTCTTCGTCCCATGTCTCCTAGCCAAGTGATCGTCGACAACGCCAAGACTCTTGCACGTCGACAAGAAGAGCTCAAATCTCGTGAGATGAGTGGTGAGAGAGTGATCCACCAAAAAGTGAGTGAGAGCCACAAGCCAAATATGAGTGGAAAAATTACGAGTGATGCCAAAGGCTTTGCCTTACTTGCCACCAAAAGAGAGATGCGAGCGCTAAGAGAGGACCCAACCATACTTCACTTTGTCCTATTGTGCAAAGGGGAAGCACTTGAAACTAACGACACGACAAATCTACCTCCCTCTTTGTTGCCTTTGTTGCAGGAATTTGAAGACGTCTTTCCCGATGAGCTCCCTCCGGGCCTTCCTCCCCTTCGAGGAATCGAGCACCGTATTGACCTCATTCCGGGCGCGCCCCTTCCAAACCGCGCTCCTTACCGCACCAATCCCGAGGAGACTAAGGAGATTGAGCGCCAAATCCAAGAGCTACTCGAAAAAGGTTTTATTCGCGAATCCCTTAGTCCTTGTGCCGTGCCGGTTATCCTTGTTCCAAAGCAAGATTCTACTTCCCGCATGTGTATGGATTGTCGCCCTATCAATGCTATCACCGTTAGATATAGACATCCTATTCCTAGGCTCGATGACATGCTTGATGAATTGAGTGGTGCTACTATCTTTTCAAAAATTGATCTTAAAAGTGGTTACCATCAAATTCGTATGAGTATAGGTGATGAATGGAAAACGGCTTTCAAAACAAAACTTGGTTTGTATGAATGGCTTGTTATGCCCTTTGGTCTTTCGAATGCCCCATCTACCTTCATGCGTCTCATGAATGAAGTTCTACGTCCTTTCATTGGCAAATTTGTTGTGGTTTATTTCGACGATATTCTCATTTATAGCAAATCTTTGGAAGATCACCTTGATCATGTTTCACAAGTATTGTTGGCTCTTCGCAATGCAAAACTTTTCGCCAATCTTTCCAAATGCAATTTTTGCACCAACAAGCTTGTTTTCTTGGGTTTTGTGATCTCGTCCAATGGTATTGAAGTAGATAACAAGAAGATTGAGGCAATTAGGAATTGGCCCAACCCTACTTCCGTGGGTGAGATAAGGCGCTTTCATGGCCTTGCCGGTTTCTATCGCCGCTTTGTCAAAGATTTTTCAACTATTGCTTGCCCTTTGAATGAACTTACCAAAAAGAATGTACCTTTTGTTTGGGGCAATGCGCAACAAAAAGCTTTCGACACACTTAAGAAATGCCTAACCGAAGCTCCTTTGCGTGTCTTACCGGATTTCGAGAAAACTTTTGAGATTGAATGTGATGCTAGTGGTATAGGAATTGGTGGCGTTCTCATGCAAAACGGACGCCCCGTTGCTTACCATAGTGAAAAACTTGATGGTGCTAAACTCAATTACCCCATCTATGATAAGGAACTCTTTGCTTTGGTTAGAGTGCTAGAAGTTTGGCAACACTACCTTTGGCCAAAAGAATTTGTCATTCATTCCGATCACGAATCATTGAAATACTTAAAAAGCCAAACCAATTTGAACAAAAGGCATGCTAAGTGGGTTGAATTCATTGAATCTTTTCCTTATGTCATTAAGTACAAGAAAGGTAAAGAGAATGTGGTAGCCGATGCCTTGTCTAGGAAATAATGCCTTCTTACACGTCTTGACATCAATGTGATTGGTTTGGATGAAATCAAAGACTTATATGCTTCCGATGCTTTCTTTGGTCCTATATTTGAGAAGTGCTTGCCTAACCGAGGTTTCGATGATTACTATCTTCACAAAGGTTTCTTGTTTAAGGCTAACAAATTGTGTATCCCCGAGTCTTCTCTTCGTTTGTTGTTATTGAAGGAATCACATGAAGGAGACCTCATGGGACACTTTGGACGCGACAAGACCTATGCCATGCTCTCCACCAACTACTATTGGCCCAAGATGAAGCATCACGTTGAGAGACACGTCAAGAGATGTTCCACATGCCTCCGAGCTAAGTCCACTTCCAACCCTCATGGTCTTTACATGCCATTACCTATCCCACATGCACCTTGGAGTGATATTAGCATGGACTTTGTGTTAGGCCTTCCACGAACTAAAACCAACATGGATTCAATCTTTGTAGTTGTGGATCGTTTCTCTAAGATGGCACATTTCATTCCTTGTAACCGAACCGACGATGCTTCACATGTTGCTACTTTGTTTTTCAGGGAAATTGTGCGTTTACATGGTGTACCTACTTCAATTGTCTCGGACCGCGACGTCAAGTTCACCTCCTACTTTTGGAAGACATTGATGGCCAAGCTCGGCGTCAAGCTGCTATTCTCCACCGCCTATCACCCACAAACGGACGGACAAACCGAGGTCGTCAACCGCACACTCTCTTCACTACTTCGAGCATTGATCAAGCCCAACTTGAAGAATTGGGAGGAATGCATCCCACACGCCGAGTTCGCCTACAACCGTGCTCTCCATCAAGCTACCAAGAAGAGTCCTTTCGAGATCGTCTACGGCTTCAACCCCAACACCGCCCTCGACATACTCCCTTTGCCTCTACACGAGCGAGCAAACATGGACATCGACAAGCGCACCGACTACATCAAGAAGCTACACGACTCCACAAGGGCTACGCTTGAGAAGCATTCCGAGCACCGAGCCTCTATCATGAACAAGAACAAGAAACCCATGGTGTTCCAAGAAGGTGACCTCGTGTGGCTACACTTGCGCAAGGACCGGTTCCCCGAAGAGCGCAACTCCAAGCTCAAGCCAAGAGGTGACGGTCCCTTCAAGGTCATCAAGCGCATCAACAACAACGCCTACAAGCTCGACTTACCGCAATCCAAGTACCTCGTCCACAACTCCTTCAATGTCAAGGACCTCTCTCCCTTCCATGGATACCCAAGTGATGAAGACGACGCCGAGTCGAGGTCGACTCTTTTTCAAGGGGGGGAGATGATGTAGCCCACCCAACTCCACCAAGTGCACCGATGACAAGATCACGCGCAAAGGCTATCAAAGATAAGGTGAACTCGCTCCTCTCATCCTATGCCTTCGGTCATGTGGAGAATGGTGCGCTACCTCATGGTTCCACACTTTGCGTACTCAGGTTCAAACCCACCACGGAGGCCCCGGAAAGCACCCAAAATGATGCGCAAGAAGATACGAAGGAGTGCGGAAGAAACGGCATCGCAATCGGAGTCCCGGCGGAGAAGATAGGGGGAAAGGAGCCCCTCCCGGCCTCGGGGGCCGGCCAGGCCGGCCTCATCCCCCCCCTAGGCCGGACCCCCTCCAGAGGAGGCCGGCCTCCAACCCGGCCTGCCCTCCTCCCACCCCGGCCCCAGGCCGGGCCACCACCCGAAGCAGCCGGCCTGGGGGCCGGCCTGCCTCCACCCCACCCCGGCCCCAGGCCGGCCAGCCTCTCCAGGCGCCCACCCTGGCCCCAGGCCGGGTTCCAGGCCGGCCAGGCCGGCCCCTAGGCCGGGGTGGAACCGAAAATGCCCGGAAATGCACTGTTTTCGCTCCAGTTTCCACCTACTTCGACCCCCGGCTATATAAGGACACCCCCAAGCTAGATCTAGGGTTTAGAGTTGAATTTAGAACATTTGGAGCTCAGCTCTCTTGTATCCCTCTTTGAGGAACCATCCCTCCGACATCGTCGAGGATTGTATCAAGGCACATCCAACTACTTGATCTCTCCCTTTGGGTTTCTATCAAGTACTTGACCAATCTTCCTCTCGATTATCTTGAGGTTCTATTGGCGTAGTGGACCGGCTACGGGTGTAAAGCGGTTTCAATCAAGGTGAGCTCAGTTGAATCGATCGTTCCGTAGGCGGCCCTCGGGGTTAGTTGACGGAAGATTTGGGGTTCTTCGGTTCTTACTAGTTATCCTTGTGTTTGTTTGCGTTGCCCTCGATTTCCCCCTCGTTTCCCCCTCGTGTGTTCATCGAGTTCTTCGTGTTCTTCGTGTTCTCCGTCGATTCGTGAAGATCGGGCCAATCTAGGAGTAACCCTCCGCATCACAGGCCGTCTCAACAACCCATGATTCAATTCCCTGGAGCATCAGAATGCACATTGCAGAGTACAAAAAATTTACTTCCCAGGTCTTATGCTCCACTCATCATATCTCCAGGGATTTAATTGGCATAGCCCATGATTGTGCTGAGCAAGCTCTCAAATCCAACGGGCCAGAGCTTATTAGTTCATGCAGGAACCTAGCTCATGGCAACAATGTCAGCCCTGTCATCTCTGCTGTCAACGCACTGAGAAGGCACGGCACTGTAATCACCGTTGTATACTGTCTTTGAGCTAATGAAATCTCGGCACCTTGGTGCCTCCTCTTGTTCAAAAAAAAACGAAAAGGTGACATGGCCACGAGCGCACGTGAGACGAAAGCAAATGCGCATGGCCAATCCTATCGAGCGCAGCGGCACTCGCTCAGCTCAGTTGGCAGCCCAACTTACGGAAGAGTATTTTGGTCCACCATTGAAAACGCTGATGGAAGATGTAACAGAACCAAACGGTAGTGTCATGTGAGGCAAAAAATTTACACCAAATGTCATATAGGGAAAAAAATATTTTCCAGTGCCAAATAAGGAACGGGATTTTAAGCCAGTGTCAAATAAGGAATTTTTATTGAGATAGTCAAATAAGGAATTATCTCATCAACATTAGACCACAGCGATGGCTTTAAGGCTCCACAGCACACAACCTTATCGGTAATGGTTGCGGCTTCCCTCTGCCAAGGGCAAAACCACGTGTGCCATCGGGCATGCGTGGTCCGAGAGGTTGTTTGCCGGCCACAGGTAGTAGCTGCTCAGGTTTGATGGGCTGCTTGTTTGGCGGTGTACTGACCGGATGAGTGCCACCACGGTTGATAACCTGGTGATGGTTGCTGCCATTGTGATTTTGATTGTTGTTTTGTTGATGGTACGCTCGCCCTCGGCCTCTGCCGCCATGACCACGGCCTTTGCCGCTCTTTGGACCTTCTTTGCCATTGGAGTTCTCATCAAACTGTACAATATCAGGGTGGTAAGGTACATGTGATTAAATCCAGAACATGCACTAAAACCCTATTCTTAGAACAGACTGTATATCCTTGGAATAGAAATTCAATAACAGTTCCTATAGCATGAAACGGCAATTTCCAGAGGTTCAAGCTTTTCTGGAAAAATATTATGTCTGGGCTGCTTCAGATCCAAGTAGGATTTAAATTTAAAGTAAGCTTGGGCTGTGTTAGCTAAGCAACAACAAGAGTCCTTACCAAGTGCTCTGGCAATACATCTGAAAGTTGAAAGGATCCTTCAAGTTGTCTCTCATTTGATTGGTTTGAAGTCGAGACATCCTCCTCACTATTTCCATCACCTTCATGTGCTCCTTTTTTCCCTTTTACCGGCCCCTTTGTCTACACCCAAATCATAAAAAAAATATTAGTACCGAAAGCAGAAGACATTATATTTGGGAATGGCATAGAAGGATACCAATTCGCTACATACATACAATCCATTTAATGTGATTTTTTTTTTTTTTTTTGCAACAGACACCATATAGATTTTAGGACAGACTAAACATCAAATATATTGATATGCACACCCAATAGAAAGCATAAATTATTATGGATGGTGAAAAGATCGTTGCCACAACAGAAAGTCATTGGCAATACTCGATACCACTACTGCACTCCGTATTTACATGTTAGCGGCAGGAAAGGGTAAAGACGAAAAGTGAGCTAACAGACTAGTGGCATTTGCATAAATAGCAGAAGAGCAGTGCCAAATTTATAGTTCTGAAATGAAGAGTGCATTGACATAAATTTCCCTACTTATATGGTCAATACAAACGAGTGTGTGCATTTAAATTAAACATATTCATTGGGCAACAACTGACGAAAGATAATAGCATTGGTTGCTGACCATGCAAGTATTCAGGAGCCGTACTCTAAGCCCATTTCTCCAGTTCTTTTCATCATTTAGCTCCAGAATCTGCAAGAATTCAATCAACATCAAGACAAAACACGGTGCAAACATTATGTTGAGTAATTCAAAACCATGTAGCACATACTGCCTTCTCAGCATCTTCATGAGTCTCGTACTCCACAAAAGCATGCAGCTAGTTTCAAGGGAGAAAACAATTTGTTAGCAAAGGAATGAACATGAACTATTGCCTACTGTAAACACAGAAGTATACAGCAAAATTATTGGAAAAACAAAGGTTAAATTAGGAGTAAGCCTAGGCACGCATAAGCGTTCTTAATCGCTGAGCGATGGCCTAGGTGGAGCTAGGCGGAGCGCTTAGGCCTGCGCGCATAGATGTGGAACACTAGGCACGAGGAAAGCTGCTCCAGTATGCCGGGAGGCCAGCCGACGGGAGAAGAAAAATTGGGCATCAAGGGGGAAATAGAGCACCTGGCCCTTAAAAAACCCTGGAAAACAGGAGAATTTTCAAATACAAATATTTGCGCCTTTTTCAATAATAACTATTGAACATATTCAAACAACAAACATGGATAATGTTAAGGGGTATTAGTATAGGTCTAGGAGTCCAATCCATATTAATCTAGATTACTTATGTTCCAAGTCATGTGTAATATATATATGCCCATTGGTCTATCAATATAGACAAGTTGCCTATTCATAACATGGTATCAGAGCTAGGTTAGGGTTTCCGTGGACGCGCAACTCGTCCGGGTCGGGGGTTTTTTTTCCCGTCATCACACAATTCCGTCGCCGGCTGATTCCCTCTGTTCTCGTCCGCGCGGACTGCTGTACGCTGCCTCCCCCACATGGATGGATCGCGCCCAAACTGCCATCTGGTCGTCACTGGTGGCCGCAGGTCCTCCGTCCTGCCGCCCGGCCGTCCAGGATTTCGCTGGCGGCTGCTGGCTGCTGGTTCCGCTACGTACCTGCCGTTCGTCAGGACTGCTAACACTAAACGTGCGCCCCTCCGCTCCAGATCGAAGGCGGCCCTGCTCCATCCTGGATGGATCAACATCCTACTGTGTGCGCGAGTGGAGCCTTGATTGGTGGTGCGTGCTTCTGCTGCCTCTTTTTTATTTTATTTTTCTCTTCCTTTTTTTTATCTGCCAAGTCGATCGTGACTTGGTGAGTAAAAAAAGAAGTGCCACCACCGTCTCTTTCTCTCGTCCTTTGGCGGTTTCCGACTGTGTCAGTTTCAAGCGTGTCTTGCACCTGCGCCTTTTTGGTGCTCCGTGTTACCTATTTTCCGTTGCGTCCACCAGATCCGTCGTTTCTTTTTGTGTTTCTTATGTCTTGAGAGTCCACCATATTTTTACTTGTCAGCCTCTTTTACCGGTCCTCGTCATTTATAGGATTTTTGTGGCCTCCTTATCTTGGCCCTGATCCTTTCTGTAGGATTTTTGTGGCGTCTTTTCCTCGGTCCTGATCCTTTCTGTAGGATTTCTGTGGCCTCTTTTCCTCGGTCCTGGTCCTTTCTGTAGGATTTTTGTGGCCTCTTTTCCTCGGTCCTGATCCTTTCTGTAGGATTTTCGTGGCTTCTTTTCCTCGGTCCTGGTCCTTTTAGTAGGATTTTTGTGGCCTCATTTTCTTGGTCCTACTGCTTTCTATGGGATTTTTGTGGCCTCATTTTGCATTGTCATTGATTACGCACATTCTTTCGCCGTTGGACTTCTTATGTCGTGGGCTTCTTGTGCTATGATCGTTTGTGACATGCCTACAGGTTTTGAAGACTCTTCATGCTGCAACGGCACTTTCAAGACGCGGATTTTGGATTATCATTTTTTTTTCTAGTGTTGCACTTCTTCAAATGCAATGCTATTGCATAAGCTTTGCATTTGAGAGGGGGGGGGGGTGTTAAGGAGTATTAGTATAGGTCTAGGAGTCCAATCCATATTAGTCTAGATTACTTATGTTCGAAGTCATGTGTAATATATATATGCCCATTGGTCTATCAATATAGACAAGTTGCCTATTCATAACAGATAAATCTTTATATGGCTATGTCAACCCCTTCATGATCCAATTAGAAGATCTCATAGCTTAGTAGTATTGTTAATTTGTGGGGCGTGCAAGGGGAATACATGAATCACTGTTTGTTCAGATTACTCTGTTATCATAGTATTTGCAAATACAGACAAGTGTATTCCCTTACACCCAATGGAGAACTTATTCCCTATATATTCAAATAGCAATGACAATTTCAACTGAAATTTCTAACTTAAAACCACCTTTATATCATTTGAGGAACAGCGCCTAATGTGTATGGATTATGATTTTTCCATTCTCTACATGCATCCCTGCTTAGTGGCTTTATGAAGGGGCAAAACTCTGATTTTAATAGCAATGGTAGCACTAAGAGGACTTGGATGTTTTATGCATGGAAACATGGATGCTCATAGGGGTTGCATAGCAGAATAGCACAGTAAAATTCATGATCAATGCTAACGCATTTATCTTCTGTGAATAGAGCAATTTTCAAAATCTTCAATAAGCTCACTGCCCAAACAAGTTATGATTCAGTAACTATTGTGCTCCACAGATTCACGAGACATGTTCAGGACACATTAATTTTAGCCCTTACAGCAGGCTCATCTACTAGAACAAAATAGATTAAATGCTGAGTTTCTTGCAGAGATTCTCAAAAACATAAGAGCATGTACCTGTTACAACATTCGAAGACAATGCAAAAAGGGAAAAAACAAAGGAGTCCTTAGGTGTGTAAGGGTCTAATCTCCATCCTTACACTTTTTTGTGTAAATTATTTTGTATTAAGGCAGGACCTAAAGTTACAGAATAGAATATGGGATCAACTCTAATGCATTAAGAATAATTCCATGAGAACATGCAAGTTAATAGTACTGAATTCCCCACAAAAATATAAAAGAAGCATTCAAATCATGATTACCTTGTTGGCAAAAAGCATATCTAGCTTGGCAGATCTATTAGTAGCAGGACCAGGGCCATTTGGAGTCTGAGGATAGCATGTACGAATTGTTTTCACACTGATACACGGAAAAAACAAAATATTTTAATATTTATCTTGTCCTTTCTTTGGGGAAGGGGGGGGGATAAATGCTGGCATGATTCCTACCTGCCAACAACTGAAAATATCTTCATAAGATTCTGGTAAGAAGGATCACCAGGAAGATTTTCTGCGACAACAATTCGGGACTACAAGAGAGAGAGGGAGCCAAATGATCCAGCGTCCCTTATCTAAAATTACAAATGGAACAACAAATGTGCAAAGACAGTCATGAATACCTGTAACTCCTGCATATCAGATTCAGTAAATGGATGCCGCCGCTTTACTCTTTTTCCATCACCACTTACAATCTACAATGTAAAGGTTGTAAGTAGATACACGTACGTATTTTGAGCAAAGAATATAAGTAAATACTTACTATAACTTAACTCTTTTTCGAACAAAAAGAAGCTATCACTACAGAAAACAACCTATATGTATCTATCTTGCCACATAAAAAAAAAACTTACAAGTTTTGACGAGGTACGAAGAGCTGCAGCAAGCATTGTGTTATTATGCACTAAAGCTTTTATTTTCTTGAAGCCAGCAATAACCGATATTGGCACTGCATTCAGGGAGAAAACATGTTACTCACCACACATACGTCAGATGGAAGATCCTAAACAAATTCTTAAGATTTGAACCAAAGACGAAAACATGAAAGCCACCTTACAACCAGCTATAGGTACCAGATAAGTTCAACATCAACATCAAAGCCTTTTAAGTTTGGGTAGGCTAGATATGACATCCAACAGAAAAACCTTATCACTGCATCTGGGCGATGATGTAGTGCGCCCCTTGCTCACTAAACACCATACCAGGGGTTCCATTATGGTGCGTCACTAAGAGGGTTAGCGCCCAACGGCATTCTATTCGGTTTCATAAACCATAGGAATGGCTGGTTTTTATGTTGGCTCACTAAGCCTATCACAACCCTCCTTTACCCGGGCTTGGGACCAGCTATTCCTAAAAGGCATAGGAGTATGAGTACCAGATAAGTTAAACAAACAAAAACACGTTCTCACTTAGCAAATATGAAAAGCATAAGGTGCATCTAGATGGAACAGAATGAGCATCTATGACTTCTCACTTTCTGGTAAGCAAATTAACATATGATGAATACAATGCCATATTACAGTAAACCTTGCAAATAAAATGTGTGTACTCCCAACAACTGTGATTGGTTTTGAAGGAACAAATTACAGGCATAAACATGTCAACAGATCCATCTAAATTCGAATCCGAAGTTACCGAAAAAAGAAGATCAAATGTAAATATGCAGCTTACCATATCCCTGAGGATCCTTGCTAATAAATCTCATCAGATGTTCCGTAGTAGCCAGGTTTATGTCACTGTAATAATACTCCACCTACAAAATTCCAACTATGAAGGTAAGAACAGGTATAAGCAAAATAAAAGGGAACAGAACACGTGAGAGAATATTATTGGATCATTACCCTGGTGTTATTTACCTATAATTGTTGCCAAAACTTAATTTCAAATTACAATGCGTTCCAGAAAACTCCACCTGATGTACCATTTCCAGATACAGTAATTTGTTAACTGGTTACATAAATAACTTTTTTTTTTGCACGTGGAATGGCCCTGAAGGGCCTGGAACTGCATTAACTTTGCAGCACGTACAAAGTTACATTGAGGACCCTAAAACAGAAAGAAATAACGACTAAGTCCTCAGAAATTGCAAACAGGACCCTACAGAGAAAAAGCAATCAGGTCCTTGGCCATGGCTGACGTAACAGCTCGACCTCCAGGCACAGGCACCAGCAGCGCCGCTACCACTTGGGGCACTGCCGCCGATGGATTCCACGGCAAGGTTGTCGAAGGAGATCGGAATGACCAGAAATCTGAGTGTGGGGTGGCCTCTCTGGCAAGGGTTACCCCAGCGCAATGCAGCCATCGTGCGCACTCCACCTTCCCGCAACACCGATGAAGCAAGAGCTACAGACTCACCTTTGTCCTTCACCCCCTCACCAAGAAGGTGCAGAGGACGACAATGGAGCCTGAGATCTCGTCGCAGGCCGAGCTTATTCGGAGGGGCGTCCTCAGATCTGCCTCGAAGCTTCGCCTTCCACCATGGGAAGAGACCTCCAGAGGCCATCACCGAGTCCAGGCCACCACTTGATAGCAATCTAGACACGCAACACAGAAGCTGCATAGCACCAGTCCGCCGTTCCGGCGTGAAACAAAGTAATATACATACAACCTAACTGCTGAGGAGGGCCGGCAGCCCCTCTCCTCCCTGCTCTTGCCGGCAAGGCCGGCGGAGAAGGGTAGAGGCCCCAGGGTGGCAGAGGCAAGGGGAAAGAGAGAGCCTGCGGAAAATAGCATGTATTTCCATAAATCCATACAAGGAAATTATCTCCAATATCGACATTCCGCCACCTAAAACTACCTACAAGCCGAAATAGAAGTCCTATCAAACTATGAACCGGTAACCATTCAGCACAGATGCAAGAACATTGCCAAGAGAAAGAACCACTGTATCATTTCAACCTTCTTAAGGGTCCGTTTGGTTCTGCTTCCAGAACCTGCTTCTGCTGTGAAAAAGTAGAAAGCTAACCAAACGGGTTTAAAGCCAAAGCAGATTTTACGAATCTAACAGATTCTACCAATACGTTTTTCACAGCAGCTCTACCCTTGCTTCTACCGCGTTACGTTCAGAAGTTGGTGCAAATTACCCGCCTTACCACCGATAAGAGGCATACCGGTTCGATAATTTATCGTGCCCCACGTGACCCAGCTCCTCATCGTCTTTTTTTCACCGTTCCGCGTCGGGAAGAGAAAAGGCCACCTAGTATTCGCCGCCACCTCTGCCCGCCGCCCAACAGCTCCTTTTTCTCATCCCGAACTCCCCCCGGGCCAACTGGTATGGGGAGTGGCTGCGGCAGTAGGCATGTAGCGACAGCTGACATGCAAGAATCAAGGGGGACAGAGGCAGAGCAGGTGAGACGGTCACCGCGCGAGACCTTGGTCGTTTCTGCGCGCTACAAGCCAAGCAGCATAGGAGAGCACAGACAAGCACCACGTAGATCCATCCTCACTCTACCATGGAGTTGAAACACATCGAGTCCTATTTTTTTGCTAGCATCTATTCTGCACGTACGAGTCCAGCCCAACACAGCGTGGAGACAAAACTTTCTAGGGATCCGGCGCCGCTCACTCCG
This sequence comes from Alopecurus myosuroides, assembly GCA_028641055.1. NCBI lineage: Eukaryota > Viridiplantae > Streptophyta > Magnoliopsida > Poales > Poaceae > Alopecurus > Alopecurus myosuroides. The sequence continues at coordinate 111,494,896 of CM054063.1, read as the reverse complement.
GCCGCCCGATTCCGGCGTGTCGCCGCCTCTTCCCGATGTCCTTCCACATCGTTCCGGCCTCTCCCGTCCTATCCCTCCCCGTACCGTCCCGGTCTCCTTGCATGCTGCCGGTCTACGAGTACTTGTGACGACGTGCGTACAAGCTAGCTTGACTAGAACGAGTAGATCTATCGGACTAGGAAACGAATTGGTTGATCACGCAGCTTGCTAACACACGCACGCGCACATGTACACGGAAATGTGATCTAGGAGTAGCTAGCTTGAACATAGGAGTCTTGCAGGTGTTGTTGCCTTATAAACCCAAGTACCTATTATCAGAGTCAGCATTATCACTTACATGCCAATTCGTGTAAAACGGGAGTTTAATTATAACTTACAATATAAACAGTCTCTTGAAGGTATTCCAGATAGTTTTTACGAAGGTATTCCAGATAGTTTTTACGAACACTACAGTTCCACAGTTATTTTAACCAAACAACTTCCAGCTTCCTCACAGTTCTCTGCTCACAGCAGGTTTGTCACAACTCACAGCAGATTTTTCAGAATCCACAGCAGAACCAAACAGACCCTAAACCAAGGTAGGATAGTGTAATTTTTCACAGTAGGCAAGATCCCTAAATGTGTTGCGCACAAAAGAAAATATACATGTTGGGCATTCTCCTAGTGCTAAAAGATAAAATAAAAGGGGTTTTGTTATCTACCAACCAATCACTCAATGGTGCCTGCTTTTGTAAATCTGCCACTGATAGTCTGAAAGATGCAGTATAATGGAAAGGTTCCAAGTTTTACCAATATACCACTCTGTCTCCTCCCATGAATCCAGCATATTTTATCAGGATGCCAAATGCCGTGTATCTATTTCTGAAGTCACACAAATGAACCTATTGTCTTAAAAATATTCTCCCATCTCAACTATGTCTGCCTAATGCCCTAATCCCATGCAGCCATGCAGTCTGGCTATCTTTAGTATGGCAGGTATCCTGCTATTACGGTTCACAGCACATATTGATAGATCGATTTGCATTTTTTTTATTATTGAGGTGAATATCAAAGTAATCTTTAAGATAAATTGGTACATGTGAACTTTGTTTCCTTTTTCTTACTGTCATATCTTGAACTTATTCTGCACACTACAAAAACAATCAGAGAGGTTCAACCAATTCTAGTAAAACTGATGCCAAGAAACTAACTAGGAATGCTTTAACACAATCGGAAATACACAGTAACTATAAAATCGAGCTGATCCAAGAAAATAGATTGAGCAGAAAGGGCACGTTATGGTGCACTGAAATGTTCCTAAATCACTCCCACGTTTGTACTTAATGAAGATGAAAGAACCTTTCTTGGTTACTCGGAAAAAAGTCACTCCCAAGCAAAATTTAGCAGGTATGTATTCCTAACGCTGAGCTCACGGCCGAATACAATTCATTTGATGTCCTGGCTTAACCAAGACATATCCATCTCCAAAACAACATTATTCCCCACAGATAACTGGACACACTGCTGCCATGAAACATCAACTCGATCTTAATGTTTGCGTTTGATCAAAATCCCAATTGCATCTACCCAAGAAAAAAGCTACACCCACCTGCTTGGCAATCTTCTCGGCCACCTCATCGGCAAGCCCGTCCATCGTGGACGGCTCAGCCGCCGCTGGTGCCGAGCGCTCCAATTCCGGCTCCGGCTCCTTGGCAGCAAATCCACCACCAACCCTCACCGGCGCGAAGAACTCGAACGGCGGGGGCGCCGCAAAGGAAGCCGCGCGAGGCGGCTGTGGAGGCGCTGCGAACACGCGGACCACCGCCCGCGGTGGTGGCACCACCGCAGCGACCCGCGGCACGAACTCCGGCGCCTGCGCATTGAGGCGGCTGTTAGAGCCGCTCCTCTGCAGGCTTCCAGGCCGCTCCGGCGCCTCAACCGCGAACCACCCGGCGGCGATCTGGTCGGGCACCTCTTGCTGCGGCATCAGGGTTAGGGTTTAGGAGGCTGCGGCGGCTGAGTAGCACGATGGCAACCACTAGCTAGAGAGCAAGAGGCAACAGTTGAAGCTTCCTCTAGTAGTATCGGCTGTGGTGGTGCGACGAGAGATTGGATAGTGGCGGAGAAAGGGTTCCTCGAAGGTAGGGTTCCGGTGAGCATCCGCGGTCTTGGAAACTCTACAATAAGGTCATCTCCAGCGGGGCTGCTCAAATGCGGACCAGTTTGGTCCGCATTTTGTCTGTTTGAGCAGCCGTCCGCTGTCCTCGGACACGGCCCGGACCAGGTGCCCCCAGTGGGGCTGCTCATATCAAAAGAGGACATTCGATAGATTTAGTAGGGCCCACAGGGGCCCATAGATTTACAACCTAAAAATAATAAAAAAAAACATAAAATAAACGTCTAGCTAGGGCTAGACGGCCACTGGCCAGTGGCATGGCGGCGCCGGAGTTGGCCCCGGAGCTCCTAGTCATCCAGGATGACGTAGTCGGGAGTCTCGGGGGCGAGGTGGGGTGGCAGCGGGGCGGCCCTGGCCGCCTGCGGCGTGGGGGGCTGGGTCCGCGGTGGCGGCGTGGCAGGCCGGGGCGGCGGCACGAGGTGCTCTGGTGGTGGCGCCTCCCACCTCCAGCGCATGCCCACAAGGGGCTCGAACCAGGCCGGCACCGGGGCGTTCTCATCGCGCCCGTCGTCGTCTACCTCCTCGTCGTAGGGGTAGTCGTCGACGCGGTTCGCGTGGATGGCCGCCACGGCCTCGTCCACAGCCCGCGCGCCGGCTGCGCGGGCCTCTGCCGCCTCCGCCGCCTGCTGCGCGGCCACCGCCGCGAGCGCGTCCTCCAGCGCGCGGGCCTCCGCCTCGGCCGCTGCTTCCGCCTCCCTCCTGGAGGCCTCGATGGCCATGGCCAGCTGGAGCTCCTCGTTGGGCTCGGGCTCGGCCATGTCGACGTCCTGGTCGTCCTCCTCCTCGAACCATTGAGGAGGTTCCTCCTCTGGTTCGTCCTTGACGACCGGGGCGCGGCCGCCAATGCGGAGGGGACGTTGGGGGGCGGCTCCACGCCTCGCCTGGCGTGGAGGTGACGGCGGCGGGAACTGGGGCTCCCCGCGGGCGCGGCGCGCACCGAAGTACGACCTGCGGCGCAGGTCGTGTTCGTCGGTGAACCAAGTGTCCCAGTGGGGACTGTTCACCGCGAACGCCGGGTGGGCGCGCAGGTCCGGTGGCAGCTCATCGCGCCGGCGGTGGATCTCCACCTCCCGCGCCGCGCCGGACCGCGGCACCGGCGGCACAGGGATCCTGTCCCTGTTCAGATGCCACCCGTCGGGGAGGTGGACATCTGGCCATGGCACTGGGATCGCACGGTCCCAGTACCATTGGCACCTCCTCTTATTGAGGTAGGGCCGGTCGCGGACCCTGGCGGGCACCAGGCGGAACGGCGCCTGAGAAGGAGGAGGGGGAGAGGGCGGCGGCGAGCGCACCTGCTCGGATTGGGCGCGCTGGAGGCGGGTCAGAGGCGGTGGAGGAGGGAGGGAAGGAGGGGGAGAGGGCTCGCGGCGGCGTCGTGAGCCGCCGGCCTCGTGGTCGTTCTTTCCACGGCCCCAGTTTAGCCAGCTGCGGCCCATGGCCGGCGGCGAGGAAGGCGAGGGGAGGAGGCGGTGGTGACTGCGAGGGCAGTGAAGTGGGTGGTGACTGCGAGGAGGCGGTGCGCGTGGGGAGGGACGCGTGGCCGCGGGTCCCATTTAAATAGGACCCCGTGGGTAGCCGAGCCGTCGCCGCGGTCACTGGCCGGCGGGCCACCCCTTTGACCGAAAAATGGACACGACCGAGCGCGCGCGTCCGTTTCGTGTCCGCGGGCTGCTCAAATCTGACCCAAATTTGGGTCGGATTTGAGCATCCGCGGACTGAAAAGTGACCAGGCCGTGGGTTGAGCAGCCCCGCTGGGGCCTGGTTTTGGGCCAGGCTGCTCAAAACGGACCAGTCCGGGGCAAATGAGCAGCCCCGCTGGAGATGACCTAACTGCAAGAGGATTTATCTTTTTAGAGCCCGCAAAATCGGTCTCGTGCCCTTCCTCTCTAGTTTTCCATGTTTTGTCCAAATTTTCGGCCGGGGCTTCCAAATTAAACCCAGCCCAAGGGGATACGCCCACCGCCGCTATTATTAACAACAAGTAAGTGCGAGTAGAAAGTGGGCCATCTACGCCTACCCACGTGGCGGAGGCTGGTTCGGTCGCTCGTTCTCGATTCTTATTGGTAGACCTCGTGTTTGTGTATGTCACGCGATGTGGGATTGGGCGTTGAGCGAGGGGAAAGGGTCGCCGATATGGCTGCTTGCGCTCGTATCGTTTTCTCCACCGTTTTTTCTTCTCTTTCTCTTCCCCTCACGTCTCTCATGGCCAGAAGTCCAAAAGCTAGGGTTCCCCCACCCTGCCACCGCTGCCACCACCACCAGTCCCACCTCGCCTCCATCGTCGGGCCGGACGAGGGCGATTTCACCAGCCTTCCGTTCTCCCTATGGATGGCAGTGGCAGCGGTAAGGGAGGAGTAACAGGAGCGGCATGCGACCTCTTTGTCGCCATCGATCCTCCTTGCCTACTTCCGCGCGGCGGCTCCCTTCCCTCTCTAGGAGGAGCGTTGTCGACGCCATGGACGAGGAGGAGCGCATACGTGCAAGGACGAGGAGGAACGCGGATGGCTCTATGTGCATCGAGCCCCATACCGCGTCTCATTTCCGTTCTCCATGTGTGCCTCCTAACAGATCGTCTTGTTGCCTTCCTCCCCACCACCTCCTCTCTGCTCGGCTCCTCTCTTGGCGATGGCGGCCGGAGGACGTGGCAGCGGTCTTCGGCGTCTACAAGCGGTAAAGAGTTTGCAGGTAGCGTACTCTTCTCATGTGGATTCCTTCTTTAATCTTGTTGTACATCTTATTTTCATTCGATTTAATCTTACCCGCTTTCAGATCGGCTGACTGGGGGTTGTCACTAAGTCTAAGTCTCTCACTTTCCTGTTTCTCTATACATAGTTGATCAATTCTCCAAATCTCTAATTTTGTTTCCAATTAAAACAGGTTAAATGGCCCGTTAGGTAGGCATAATACAATAATCTCAGTTTTCTCTAAAATTACTGAAATCCCGCGTCATTATACTGCTACATGATTAATTTATTTGATTCCTCTACCATGGCAGGCTTCATGCTTAGGTGCTTAATCACATTGACGTGTGTTGTTTTCTGCGGTGCTCCAGTGTTATGATCGCCAGTCAGGTTCAGTGTCAAAATTTGTACATTTGTGGAAAACTATTCCTCCATCTGACAGGTTGAACGTTCCAATTCTAAAGGTGAATTTTCTTGATTTATTATTGTGTCTTTGATTTCCAGTAACAGAGCCATATTAACTTGATAGGAACAAATATCTGCTTGCAATGCTTATCGTGCTTCTGGATAATGATGTCTAAAAATCTAATTTCAAGTAAATGAGAACCACATTTTAGATACTATTCAATATTCATCTTAAACATGTATATATGTTAGATAGTGAATACTTTGATAGCTAAAGTTGGAGTAAGATCTGTAAAATAAATTGTCTATATCAGTTTGCATTTGTACTTTGTAGTGCATAAAATCATTAAGTTCTACACTTCCAGGACATTCAGAATTTGGAGCTATAAAAGGGGCAATGTAACAATGAAGAAATTCAGAAGTGCATGTTTCTCTATAAATTTCTGTTTTTTCAGTCAATCGTAGTCATCGGGCATTTTTATGCTACGGAAATTGCCCTTCTACCAGGCACTTACTGTGCCTAAGAAGCCAATGCCTTTTTATAAACATGAAGCCTTCTTTTTTCTGGATGTAAATGTTGTTTTATTTTCACAAGTTCATAATATAAATTGCATGGCTGCACCGATTACATCGTCTTTAAATATTTTTGCTAGATGTAACGTTTTTTTTATATAGTTTCCGGTTGAGTGCACTTCGTCGCCCTCGACGGCGGTTTGAGATGCATTTTATGAACTCAGGAGATAGTTATTGTCTAGATGCAGTGATATTGTAGTTTGAAAACTATACATTTGGAATACAGTTCCTAGAAATTTGGTAGGTAGGAATAATTTAATTTCTACCAAGACAGGTTTGTGTATACTGTTGTATATGTGCTCCATAAAAGACTATGTTTTTTACTTATGAGGGAAAATGGAATTTCCCTCCATTGAATTATGTCGCTTTTCCAACAAGTATAGATGTACATATATCAAGATATTTTTCTAGCGTTTTGAGTTTGAGAAAATAGCCATGCATCAGTCTTTAGTGTTTTTCCTGTTGTTTAGTTATGGGTTTACGTCTACTGTCATATTTGTTTGCGATGTAGACTTCCAGCTTACATGGATTCTTTCTTTCTGCAGGGTCGAGGGGTTTCTTCACGGCCGTGCTTGCATGCCACTTGATCTTTCCAACAAGTTGGTTGTACTGGTTTTCTCTTCTATTGTGTCGGCCATCCTCTTCCAAGGATTTCACGGCTCTGATTTATGAAAGCACTGGATCGAACGCTTGAGGATTTATTATCTTTAATTTGACTCTTGATCTCCTTGTCTTTATATTTTAAAGTAAATTTTCTTTCAGTTATTTTGGACTAGATATAAGGGCTTTGATGCTAGGGACAAGGCAAATCAGAAAGAGTAGGAGATTTCCGCGTTCAGACATCAGGCCCAGAAATATCTAAGGTCAAGATGAAGTCATTGGAGGAGTTGCAGAAACAATTCACCGTGTTCAGGCAACCAAAATACGCCACCTCTTGCTTCATTTTGTAGTTTCCATGTGTTAGAACTTCCTCAACCAAGAAGTGTTGTGGACGTATGTGTTGCTTGCACATGCCTGAGAGTGATACTGGTACTTATGATATTATTTCTAGATCGGCTATGATTCCAATATTGATTTTCAAGTTGTATCCTTCTAACTGTATGTGTGTTAATCTGGATCTTATATTCTAGGTTACGCTTTAATTGTTTTTATTGTTGTAACCTAGGATACAAAGATTATTTGATGATTCACTGGTCATTACGAGCATGCGAATGTACTTTTTTCATTGGTGTGTCTTTCTCTTCACATAATTTTGTGCCCTGTTGTGGTGTTCTTCTTCAATTCTTTGTTTCTGGCTTAGTTGGTCGCTGCTCGGTGCTTGCTGATACGTCTCCAACGTATCTGTAATTTCTGGTGCTTCATGATGTTATTATGTCAATTGCTACATGTTTTCTCCCTTATTTATAACATTTTTACACGTTTTCTGGGACTAACCTATTAACAAGATGCCACAGAGCCACTTCCCAGTTTTCTGTTGTTTTTAGTTTCAGAAAAGTTGTTCTGAAAATATTCTCGGAATTGGAAAATTCGAAAGACAGAAGTCTTAGAAGTCTCAGAAGCTTCCAGAAGTCCCGAAGAGCCCCGGAGGGGGGCCACAGGGTGGCCACACCATGGGGTGGCGCGGGTCTCCCCTGGCCGCGCCACCTAGGGGTGTGGGCCCCCTGGCCACCACCCGACATCGCCCTTTCGCCCATATATACTCCCCGAGGCATAAACCCTAGGAGAATTGACCTTTTTCACAAATTACATCCGTAGCTCCGCCACCGCCGCCGACAAGTTTCAGGGGACGGATCTCTGTTCTGGCACCCTGCCGGGACGGGAAAGTGCCCCCGGAAGCCATCTCCATCGTCGTTGATGTTTCCTATGATGAGGAGGGAGTAGTTCTCCCCCGGGGCTGAGGGCTCTACCGGTAGCTATGTGGTTCATCTCTCTCTCCCATGGTGTGATCTTTATGTGATCATGAGCTTTGTGATCAAGTTGAATATGTAGATGTGATCTTCATCTGTTATGCTACTCAACTAGTTTTGTTATCTCCGTAAACACTTTGATTGCGGTGTAAAGGTGATAGTGTGTGCACCATGTGGTTTAGCATGATATTTATATCTTGTGTTGGAAGATGAACCTATAAAATTGTGGCGTTTGTTTAGTACTAATTTAGGGCGCTCATAGTGATAGCGTGGGGTGCCCTAGAGAGGGAATATAGACTTGAGGAGTGTTGTTACAGCCCTACGCAATGATTGGTGTTTGTTATTCGACCGGAGAGTGGTTCGGAGTAGCATAGTGAAGAAATGATATTTATGCATTCAATTATGTTTTCATTGTTGAGAGTGTCCACTAGTGAAAGTAGGAGCCCTAGGCCTTACTTCCAAGGGTTGAAACACTGTTTTCCGCCTGTTCTGCTACATGTTTGCTTGCTGTCATTTTTATTTCAGATTGCTATTATCACTTATTATCATCCATATTACTTGCATTTCACTCTCTCTTCGCCGAACTAGTGCACCTATACAACTGACAATTGTATTAGGTGTGTTGGGGACACAAGAGACTTCTTGTATCTTGATTGCAGGGTTGTTTGAGAGGGATATCTTTGACCTCTACCTCCCTGAGTTCGATAAACCTTGGGTAATCCACTTAAGGGAAACTTGTTGCTGTTCTACAAACCTCTGAACTTGGAGGCCCAACACTGTCTACAAGAATAGAAGCGTGTGTAGACATCAAGCTCCTTTCTGGCGCCGTTGCCGGTGAGGTAAGGTAAAAGGTACTCACATCCTCGGGTGTGAGTGCTTGAAGTTATTTCCTTTTGATTCTGCAATTATATCTTTTTGTTTCTTGTTTTCACTAGTTAGTCTTATTTTTTACTTATTGCTTGTTTTTTACTTTTACTAGTTAGTCTTAATGGAAAACAACAAAAATATGAGAGAGATTTATTTGCATTCTAGTAGCAATTTATTAGCATTAATTATTTGGATGCCATTATTTCTAGTACTATGGAAAAGTCTAAGCTTGGGGAAGCTAGTTTCTATAAACTTTTTATTTCCCCAGCTTTAGAGGAGAAAATTTGCTCTGATGATACTTTATCTCCCATGTGTGATAAACCTAATGATGCTTGTGATATTTTAAATCCTCCTACTGAAAGCATTCCTTTTAAAATACCCAAGAAAATCGTTTAACTTGTCATAGATAACCGTTATTTTGGAGATGGAACTGTCCATCCTCGTGATCATTTACTCTTTATACATGAATTATGCGGGTTGTTCAAGTGTGCAGATATTTCAGCGGACCAAGTTAATAAGAGGTTATTCTCTTTGTGTCTTAAGGACAAAGCAAGGTAGTGGTATGAGCTTCTAGATGATCCTCATCATTTGGAGTGGAAGGAGCTCGAATCTCTATTTCATTCTAAATTTTATTCTTCTTATGAACTGTATTTAGATAGGAATTACATTTATAATTTTTGGCCTTGTGCTGGAGAAAGCATTTCTCAAGCTTGGGGAAGACTGAAAACATTAATACTTAAATGTCCTAACCATGAGCTTCCTAAGGAAATAATTGTTACTAATTTTTATGCAAGGCTTTCAGGACATTACAAGGATTATCTAGATGCATGTTCAGAGGGTTCTTTCTCAAGTAAGAAGGTTGAAGATAAATGGGATCTTCTTGAAACAATTTAAACCATAGTGAAGGTTGGAATAATGACAAAGGTAAAGAATCAGGTATAAACTATGAGTATGATTGCATTAAGTCTTTCGCTGAAATCGCTGATTTTCAAGAGCTTAGTGCTAAATATGGTCTTGATCCTCAAATTATTATTGGTTAGTATTTATCCTTTGCTTCTTATATTAATGTTCCTAAATCAAATGGGGACATATATCATGAACCTTTTAAAGACACTTGCATGAAACATAAAACTGTTATTAATGACTGTAATGAACATGCTCAAACTTCTGAAAGTACTATTTCTTATAAGCATGTTAATTTCTGTGGAGCACTTAGACCTTGTGAAAAGAATCAAATCGAAGAAGAATAGTGTATCCATCATAGGAATGAAAAAACTAGAAAGTGGGATAGGGCTCTAAATGGTCTTGGTGAAAAAGTTTGTGCCCTCTCTCCTTTTATTTGTGAACTTCGCTGTAAAGTGGGTCATTTTAATTTTCAATGCTCAAGCCATGATAGTAGTCTTTCGAATCCTATGAGTACTGCAAGTTTGTATTGTGATGACATGATCACCCCTAATGAGCATGATGAACTTACATTATTTTTGGGGTGTGAAGAGTTATTAAGAAAAACTTCTTTGATTGATATGAGTGCCTTTGATATGAATAGTGTCTTGCATGAATGCCATCTTTATTGTGTTGAAAATTTCCATGCAAATACTTACATACAAAATATTCTAAAAGAGGACACTTTACCAAAATATGACAGGTCTAATATTTGTTTTAATCTTATTAATGGAGAGGAGGAATCCTCCAGGGTTTGTTCTATTGTTTCTGACAATAAACCGGGGTATGTGGAGAAGCTTCCTTTCAAGCCTCTCCCTCCTATAGAGAGTAAGAAGAAGAAGAAGAAGAAGAAGAAGAAGACGACGAAGAAGAAGAGGAGCAAAAAGAGAGAGGTAACAGTATCTCTCCCTAAGCATGTTTCTTATATTACAGCTTTTGTTGATGAGTCTGAACTCGATGATTTTCCTATGCCTGTTATTTATGAAAGTGACCATGATTGGGAGAAACACACTACTTGTGATATTGAAAATCTCTTTGGTACCAATTCTGAAAATGATGATAATTGTTGTACTATTAGTACCATCCATGTTCCTTCCAATGATAATAAAGAAAGCTCTGAGCTTGTGGATGATGTGTTTGAAAATCCTTTTGCTATTGATGATATGCTTGATACGTCTCTTTATAGTAAAAATGATGATATGTTTACAAATGAATGCACTTTAAAAGATAACTATTCTATTGCCTATGATGATATTATGCCTCAAGTCTTTGATAATTATTATAAAAGATGCTATAACATAGGCTATGATTACAATTATCCTTATGAAACTTGTCATAGTTATGGAGGGATTACTCAAAACCATCTCCCTAATATACAACTTGTCTATCATGTTGGAGTTCTTTATGATGATTGCATTGATAAATATGATATTTTCAGTACACCTACTATTGAGGAGAAAATTAATAATGATTACAATAAGCCTCCTATGTTTGATGATTATGGTGATGAGATTGATAATGATAGCCATTTTGTTGAATTTGCTCCCACTGCTATTAATAAGAATGACTATGCTTATGTGGAGAGTGTTAATTCTTTTATGCATGTGGCTCGTGATAAGAATGATTTATGTGATAGCTATATTGTTAATTTTATTCATGATGCTAATGAAAGTTATTATGAGAGAGGGAAACATGGTTTTATGCATCTCAACGATATTAAGTTTCCCCTCTTTATGTTGAAATTTTTGAAGTTGCACTTATTTCCTGTTCCTATGCTAGTCACTTTGTGCTTCATTGAATTGTTCTTCTACAAAATTCTTTTTCATAGGAAGTGGGTTATACTTAAATGTGTTTTATATTTTCTTCTTGATTATCTCGTATTATGCTTCAACTCTTATTCTTATGTGAGCATCTTTTAAAAATCATTGTGCCTAGCTGAAAGGCATTAAAATAAAAGCGCTTCCGGGAGACAACCCGTTTTATTTCTCCGTTTTCAACCCGTTTTCCTTCGTTTTCTTTTGTATGTTTTGCACCTGGGTGTTGTCTATTTCCTTAGAAACCCTTCTGTATCTTTTCTTTTGTGTCTTTGTTGAGCCAAGTAAAGCCTCTAGTGGAAAGTTGAGACTATATTTCGGATTTCTGCGTAAGAAACAGATTTCTGCTGCCCACTGTTAAAATCGTATAAAATCACAGAAAATTCAAAATGACCTGAGTTTTTTTTTGCGTAATCCTGGGCTATATACGCATCTTTTCTTAGTTGACCACTTTTTGATTTGAGCAACAAAAGATTTTCGAAAAAAACCCATCTTTACCTGTTGTTCTGTTTTGACAGATTCCTGCCAATAATTGCATTTGCATCTTAATCTCTTTCTTTTGGTGTTCTTTTGCGAAAAAGAGTTTTATAAGAAGTTGTGAAAGTAACTAATGTGTTTTTAGTGTTAGGATTGTGTTTAAATTGAACCATGTAAATTTATTATTTCGAATGCACTAACGTTGCTAATGAAGATTGTGAGAAGTTTGGTGTGAAGGAAGTTTTCAAGGGTCAAGAGAAGAGGATGATATGATATGATCAAGAAGAGTGAAAAGCCTAAGCTTGGGGATTCCCCGGTGGTACATCGCAGCAAATTCCAAGAAGACTCAAGCCTCTAAGCTTGGGGGGCATCCTCTTCTTCATCGACAAATTATCATGTCACTTCTAGTGAAACTATATTTTATTCAGTCACATCTTATGTGCTTTACTTGGAGAGTCTTTTATTTTTGTTTTCGGTTTGTTTGGTTTTCTTTGCTGTAATAAATGGTTGGATCTTATCATACTTGTGTGGGAGAAAGAAACTGATGCTTAAAGTAGAATTTATAACGGTGCAAGTAGAAGCTCGTATAGACTGTTGCTAGAACTTTTTCATGCCATGCTAAATGTTATTTTATTTCTAAAGCCATGTGATGTTGAGTATCATGAATAGCCTCAAATAGCTGAGAGTGTTTAATATGCCATTTAAAGATTCATGAGTTGTTCTTTTCATAAGGAAGCATAAATTTTTGGTAATCTCTTTCGAATGTTTTATTTGGTTGACTTGGCGCATGCTCAGACCATGTTTATGACTATGAACCCGTTACAAATAGCCTCCATGACCACTTAGTTTTTGAACTATGATACCGATTATGCTTTAATTAATGATGTTTATGTCGCTATGCATGGTTATGGCTCTTATGCTCTCTTGATTTGTCGCTCCCTGTCGAATCCCTAACTCAACAAATCCCTTCGGTGAACCTGTCGGGTTTCGATTAGGAGAACCCATGAGCGCTGGTAGAATCGTCGGCTAGACAGGGGGCGAGATTTACCTAGGTTCGGGGCCCTCATAGAGGTAAAACCCTGACTCCTGCCTCTTGTGATCTGTATTGAAGATTAGATCGGTTACAATGGTGTGCTCGAATCGAGAGTAGGTCTCGAGTTCAAGGCTTTTGGGTCGTGCGGTAATTGCTTGGTCCCTCTCCTAGGGGGCTGTCCTGGCCTTATATAGATGGCCAGGTCTCGAGTCCTACCCGGAGAGGATTCGAACTCTATCTAGGTCGGTTACAGATTTCCTAGCTTAACCCGCAAGTTAGTGCGGGTGGGCTTCACATGGGCCTTCTAGAGTACTTCAAGGGCGCCTCTTCCTGGGCTTTGGCCTTGGGCCTGAGAGGGGGTTCCTTACCCGCAGGGTCCAGGATCCATATCTTCGTCAGTAGCCCCCGAGCGTTTGCTCGATTGGGATTTTTCCAGTCGAGTAGACGGTCAAACCTTTCTCGATCTTTTTTGGAGGACCATCTCGACAGTTACTGTTTTAAAGGGTGTGTTCCCTGTACCATAAGTCATCATGCTCGAGCATCGAGCAACACAAGTGCCTGTTTTTACGGCTTTTTTCACAGAAGGATGTGGCACAGTAGCTTGGCTCTCCCGAGAGATCAGGGCCAATTAATTGCGACTAGGGCAAAAACATTCATGGCCTACACAGATTCGAGACCTCCGACTCGAACCCGATGAGGTGATCGTTACGACTGGGCCGTTGTGGACTTATCAAGTCGAACTTAACCTAAGGGCGTACCCGGCGCGTCCGCTGGGATTTTTCTTCGTGTTGTTGACACGGAATTATACCGGAGGACGCAGCTTTCGAGTGCGATTCCAGGCCCAAAAGAGAGATCTTTTTGGGTCTTACCTTCATATTCGAAGAATATGGCATCCGGATGTGCCTAGTCGGCTTGAAAGATCCAGGTTTTTATGATGTAAAATTATCATGTGTAAGAGAGGTAGGTTCTTCCTACCCGATCGATTTGTTTGAGTTCCACACGAAAGAAGTTTCGTGCTGGAAGAAAAGTTATGTCCATATGAAAGAGTTTTCATGTTTGGAATGCTGTGCCCATACGAAAGAGTTTTCGTGTATAGGGTATTTTTCTCTCGTTCGAAGAGGTTTTGCTTCATGAATTGTTCACGGAAAAGTTGCTTTTATCCGAAGGAATTGTTGTTCGTACGAAGATACTTTCGCGTTTGAACTTCCAATCGAAAGATCTTGATTTTGAATGATGTATGCCATGACGTCATGGCGCACTCCTCTTCTCCCGATGGGACGTGACAGAGTGGCAGCAGATGGTGGCCCACCTGGTCAGCTTTTTGACCGGGAAACGAGACGTCGTTCCCGGTTTTTACGCGAGACGCGCAGTAAATGCGCACGATCTTCTGTTAAGATCGTGGCACGAAACAGCGCTGGCCGCCGCTTCGTTTCATTTTCACGCGTGGCGGCCGTGATAAGCGCCACGTAGCGCATCGTACGGCTGAGATCGTCTCGCTCCGTGTATAAGTACGGGTCTTAGCGCTACGGTGAAATTTTCCCAGCTCCTTGCCTTCATCTTCTTCCTCGCGCCCATCTCCATCTTCCTCGCGCTCGAGCTCGTGCTGTCACTTCTGCGTCCGGGGAACCCTCTGCGCAACCTATGCCCCGTGCTGGCGAGTGGCGCTCCCCCAACACCACCGCGAAGAGCATCAAGGAGATGCAGCGGGAGGGGTTGCTGCCGGCGGAAACGGAGAAGCGGGTTCGCCTCGGAAAGAAGGAGGAGGTGCCTAACCCGCAATCGAACGAGCGCGTGGTCTTTGTGGACCATGTGTCTCGGGGTCTTTCCTTTCCTCTCCACCCTTTCTTCCTCGGGCTGTTGTATGTCTATGGCATACAGCTTCACGATCTTCCTCCGAACGCGGTGCAGCACATATCGTGCTTCATCGTGTTCTGCGAGTGCTTTCTCGGCATTCGCCCACACTGGGCGCTCTGGAAGGCGCTTTTCAAAGTCCGGATCTTCCGCGAGAGATCGCGGGTGGAATCTGAGCCCGGCGAACCGCTTCGCACGGGCGGCTTCGGGATCCAAGCTCGACAGGAAGGCAGCTACTTCAACATGCATTTTGTCGACTCCGCCCAAAGCTGGCGGAAGAGGTGGTTCTACGTCATCGACAACAGCTCGGGTGGGATCGTAGAGTTCCACCCGTTCGCTGTTCTGACAAGGCGAAAGTCCTGGGGGCTCAAGATGTCAGCCGAGGAGAATCAGACCGTTGCGCCCTTACTCGCAAGAGTAACCGCTCTCCGGGATCAGACTGCGGGAGTCGTGCTCAACGGGATGCATTTGGCGAGCATCTTCTTGAAGCGCAGGATCCAACCTCTTCAGCAAATGCCCTCCGCTATGTGGGAGTATCAAGGCTCAGAAGACCCCAGCCGAGTAAGCCGCGAGGAACTTTCGAATGTGGAATTCGAGAAGAAAATCGCGGGTATCACTCGACTGAAGGTTGGGGAGAAATTCCCCGATTGTTCAGTTGAAGCCTTTGCCGCTTCAAATCCTCCTCCAGCTACGGTTAGTTTCTTCCTTCTTGTCTTTGAGTTGTTTCCTTTTTGTTCTGAGTCCTAGTCGACAAGGTTTTTTCTCGTCTTCTCTGTCTGTAGAGCCTGGCTATGGCAGACTGCTACCCGCCAGTTACGGGAGAGGAGGCTTCAGAGCTACTGGCGAGCCACCAGGATGGTGCGGTTGACACCAGCGTTGCCAACGCTTCTTCGAGTTCTGAGCGTGATTCTTCGGATGACGCTGACGACTCGAATGGTGTCCCTCCCAAGCGTCGTCGGGTGGATGATGACGAGGCTACTTCCAAGGACAATTCCTTGGAAGCATCGCCCGGTCAGGCCCCCGTCCTAGTGACTCCACTTCGTTCACTCGCCCCTTCGCCTTCGTTTCCGGTGATGGCAACCGCCTGGAACGCGGACTTGCTGGATGACGACGAAGATGACGAGTAGGTCCTTTTCCTTGTTCTTGGTCGAACATTCTTTGCACTTCAATTCCGACGTTTTTTATCTTTTGTTGCAGTCTGCAGACTATCAGTCCTCGCAGGTATTCTTCTGCCGTTCCTCCCGAAAAGAGGAAAAAGGCAAGGGACGCGGGTGAAACTCCCACTGCGGGTACCGTCCAAAATTCTCCCAGAGCAGCCCCTAAAGCTGCGACTTTGGAACGTGAAGCCCCCAGCTTTGCCGCCAGGACTTCAGCTTCTAAAGAAGTGACAGACAGCTCCGTGGATCCGCTCTCTCGCGCCACCGGCCAGGTAAACTTCATCTTCTGTCTTCAAATTTTTATCGGGTGCACGACAGTGCTCCCGATGGGAGTAGCCCCCGAGGCTGTAGTCGATCGCAAGCGATCGGCTACAGGCTCTAAGTCTGGTTTATTTCTTCTTCGTGATTTCATTTTTATCGGGTGCACGGCAGTGCTCCCGATGGGAGTAGCCCTCGAGGCTGTAGTCGATTGTAAATAATCGTGTACAGGCTCCAATTTAATCTTTTTAACTCTTCTATCTTTGTGCTTTTGCAGTCGCTCATTGATTCTCTTGCGGCGATTGGTCGCCGCGTCGTTCTCGCCGAGTCGGATTGCGAGTCACTTCGAACGGACCGTAGCCGACTTCAAACTGAGAACGACCTTCTCAAGGGTATCATCTCCTTGTCTTCAGTATTCCGTGCATTCTTGATTTTTGACAAGGATCTCTTTGCAGCTCGACTTGAATTCTCGGAGTCCGAAAAGGTCAAACTCTCTGAGCAGGTAACTGCTCGGGAGGCTGACCTGACGGCCATTCGACAAGAGCTGGAGGCTTCCCGCATGCAATCGGAAGATTTTAGTCGACAGCTTGCGGATGCGCGGAAGGCCTTGAAGGAGATAGAGGAAGCTGGCAGTAAGGCCGATAACGACGTTGTCGCGTTCCTCCGTCCCCTCGCTGAGCGTTTCGCGGGTAAGTGTTTTGGACTCTTGCGACTTTGATCCTTCAATTTGCTGAACTTTGCTAAGTATTATTTTCTTCTTTTGTAGGTCTTCTGGATGTCCCTCTAGAGATCCCTGGGCTCCAGCGGGTAGATGTGGTAACCGACACACTTGCCCAGCTTAGGAGGCATGCTGATGGAGTTTTCTCCTTGATTAGCGATGCTACTCAAGTGCTAGTGCAACTGCACGGTCGCCTCATCGCCAACGCCACTCCTGCGCCTGCGCTAGATGATCTGTTGAAGGTCTTCTCAGAAGGCAAACTTCTGGATGCCTTTGCGGTCGCTCAGTCGGAGTCTGGTGCGAAGACCGCGATCCAATTTGCTTTGGCGCACGGAGTCGAAGGTTTGGAGGAGGCCTACTCATCTCTTCCAGTCGACCCCTCCACGGGCAAAAAGGTACGGCTCTCTCGTTTTGGCGAGCAAGCCGCCATTCTTGCTCGGAAAGCTGTCTGAGATATTTGCTCGGCTGAAAGGAGGGGCGACTGCCGCTAGCGGAAGCACCAATGTAGCCTCATAGGTTTTTCTTTTTCTTCCTTGAATGTAATGAACCTTGGGATGTATTCTCGTACCTTTGTTGTCTTTAATTGAAGAATTCGTCTTGAAATTTATTCCCCTTGTTTGTGCGTTGTCTCCCGATGGGAGTAGCCCCCGAGCGACTAGAAATGACTTGAGTAGGGCATCTTACTTCTTTCCTTGTATTCTTCCAGGCTACTGGGTTTGCCGCGGAAACTTCGGGTGGACGTGGTACTCCAGTAAATCCACTTGTTGCCGCTGTTGGCACTTTTGCGGGCCTTCGTGATAAGGTCCAGAAGGGTGAGCGCAAGCTAAAAGCTCTGCGCGGGGTAGCCAATGTGGCGAAGTCCAAGCAGAAATTAGCGGCTGAACGCGAACAATTTCTGATGGATGAGTTGGCTGCAGTCGCAAGAGATTTGATATGTAAGTAGCGCAGCCCCCGTGCCTTCTTCTTCTATGTTTTCCTTAGCTGACTAAGTACGTATGCTCTTCAGTTGTTAAACCGGATGACAGGGAAGAAAAGCAGTGGGTAGAAAACCACATCCATCAAGAGGCTAGCAGCTCAAAACCTCATGCAAACAATTTTTGGTCTGACCGCAGTCGAGGTTTTGTGATGGCCACCTTGAAATTCCGAGTCCTCCAGGCGAGAATTCTCGTGAGCTCTTTTCACGAGGTCTTGGTTGCGATGAACGCTGCATTTTACCCACTTGAAAAAGGTCCCGAAGACTGGAGCTATCTTCTCAGGTTGTTTGGACGTGAAGGAGAAGTTCGCGCGTGTGTGCGCAATCAAATGACATGCGGCGCGGTTGTAGCTCTCTCTTTTGTCCGAATATGGCATCCTGAGATAGACGTTAACTCTGTAGCTCGGCGCCCAGATTATGCAATCGAGGATATCTCGCCGTACTATGATGCTGTACGCCCTGCAGCGGAGAAAATTATCCGATTGACCTCTGAAGAGGTAGATAGAGTTTTATCGACTGAGAATGCTCAGCGCTTTGATTGATTGTCGGATGTAAATATCCTGTAATCTGTTTATAGTTTGTAAAAACTGTTGTAAGGTGTACAACCTTGTTTGTATGATGTTTTTCTGTGATGCTTAGTTGTAGGTGTAGCCCCCGTGTGTTTTATGGGGTGTGTACCTGTAACTTTTAGCATGTAAAGAACGAGAAGCTTCGAGTGAATATGATGAAAGAATCATGTCTTTATTGCAATGACTGAGAAGCCATGTATTCGAGCTACAGGACTGGCTAGTATAGCCTTATTTTGTTGCGATAACAAGTGAACCTATGGATAAAATTTGCGGAGGTGTGCGATGTTCCACGGATTGGAATAGATCCCTCCAGTCGCCGGATTCTTTAGCCTGTAGGCTCCACCTGGGATGACTTCGTGTATGATGAAGGGTCCTTCCCAAGGTGGTTCGAGCTTGTGTCCTTCCTTCTGTTTGAGCCGCAGCACCAGGTCCCCAACCGCGAATGCTCTGTGGCGTATGCGGCGACTATGATAGTTGCGCAAGGATTGCTGATATACTGCGGATCTTGCGAGTGCGATGTCACGCATTTCGTCGAGTGCATCCATATCTTCTGCGAGTGCCTTGTTGGAAGTTTCTTCGCTGTAGGCTACAACTCGTGGGGCGCTGAATCGAACGTCCTCGGGAAGTACTGCTTTTGCCCCGTATACCATGAAGAATGGCGTGTACTTCGTCGATCGATTAGGAGTTGTGCGGAGGCTCCAGAGTACGGAGGGTAGCTCTTCTGCCCAATGTCCTGCAGCGGGGTGTAGACGATCGAGTAATCGCTTCTTGAAGCCAGCCGAAACTAAGCCGTTGGATCTTTCGACTTGTCCGTTCGTTTGCGGGTGAGCAACTGAAGAAAACTTGAAATTGATGCCTTTTTCCTCGCAGAACTGTTGTGTTTCCTTTGCTGTGAAGTTTGTACCATTGTCTGTAATGATGTCATGTGGCACACCAAATCTGCATACAATGGAGTCGAGGAACTTGACGGCGCATTGGGCGCTAGCCGAAGTTACTGGCGTAGCCTCGATCCATTTGGTAAACTTGTCGACTGCGACCAGCAAGTGTGTGTATCCGCCTGGTGTGGACTTGCGTAGTGGTCCAACCATGTCTAGCCCCCATTGTGCAAAGGGCCAGGCTATTGGTATCATGTGCAATTCTGTAGCAGGTGCGTGTGGTCTTGGTGCGAATCGCTGGCAGACGTCGCATCGTTCGACCAGGCTTTTTGCATCGCTGGCTGCTGTTAGCCAGTAAAATCCTGCTCGAAAAGCTTTTCCCATTATTGTTTTCCAGCTAGCATGATGTCCGCAATCTCCTTGGTGTATGTCCTGGAGTAATTCCTTGCCATCTTCGGGTGCGATGCATCGCTGAAGTATTCCCGAGATGCTTTGCTTGTATAATTCTCCATTGACCACTCGAAAGGACTTGCTGCGCCTGAGTATCTGTCGAGCTTCACGTGGATCGGCCGGGAGCTGTTTATTGAGCAGGTAGTCGAGATATTTCTGCGTCCAGACTGGCTCGACCAGAAAGACCTGTCGTGATATATTATGAATAAGCTCGATAAGCGCGACCTGCGGGCTGTCCTCTGTTTCTGGCGCTGCTGGTGTTTCTGCAGCTTTCTTCAATTTGACCGATCGCTTGACCATCCGTTCGAAGTATATTCCTGGCGGTATGGGTGTATTCGTGGAACCCATGTTTGCCAGTCTATCTGCTTCTTCGTTGCTAGATCTTGCAATGTGCCTCAGCTCGCACCCTTTAAAGCTTCCTTCGAGTAGATTGTACATGTCACGATATGCGACCATGTTTTCAGCAATGGCGTCACATTCTTTCATTGTCTGTTGCACTATGAGATTGGAATCGCCGTAGATCATTAATCGGGTAGCTCTACAGGCGATTGCCATCTTCATCCCATGCAGCAGGGCTTCATATTCTGCGTCGTTGTTCGATGCTGGATCATCTTGTGGAAAGTCCAGTCGTAGGACGTATTGCAGCTTGTCTCCACGAGGTGAAATAAGAACGATTCCAGCTCCTGCTCCTTCGTTTCTCTTGGATCCATCGAAGTACATTATCCAATTGCTCGTGTACTCAGGCGGCCCGGGCGTTTGTAGCTCTGTCCATTCGTTGAGGAATTCCACGAGGACTTGAGATTTGACTGTGTTGCGTCCTGTATAGGTGATGTCCCAGGCGCCCAACTCGATGCTCCATTTTGCTATTCTTCCGGATGCCATAGGGTTGTTCATGATTGTCCCGAGTGACGCATCATTAACCACTGTGATGGCGTGTTCCTGGAAATAATGTTTGAGCTTTCGGGCCGTGAGAACAACTCCATATGCGAGCTTCTGATAATGAGGGTATCGTTGCTTGCATGGCGAGAGCACTTCGCTGATGTAATATATTGGTCGTTGGACTCCGTATGCTTTGCCGTCTTCAGGTCGTTCGACTACGATTGCTGTGCTGATGACCTGGTTTGTAGTGGCTAAGTATAGGAAAAGTGGCTCGCTTTCTTGCGGTGTTGCAAGGACGCGCCTGCTTTGCAACGATCGCTTCAAGTCTGCGAACGCTTGTTTAGCTTCGGGTGTCCACTCGAATTTGTCCGTCTTCTTCAGTAATTTGTAGAAGGGTAACGCTTGCTCTCCCAATCGTGCGATGAACCTGCTTAGGGCGGCTAGTCGTCCTGCGAGCTGCTGGACTCCGCGTAGATTGGTTGGCTCCTTCATAGTCAGGATGGCTTGTATTTTTTCCGGGTTGGCTTCAATGCCTCTGGCGGATACCAGGTACCCGAGGAGTTTTCCTGCAGGGACGCCGAAAACGCATTTGGTCGGATTGAGCTTGATCCGATATGCATTAAGGGCGTCGAATGTTTCTCTAATGTCCTCGAGGAGTGTGTCCTCTACTCGAGTTTTGATGACAATGTCGTCAATGTACACATGTACGTTCTTGCCAATGAGATTGGCGAGGCATCTTTGCATGCAGCGCTGATATGTTGCGCCTGCGTTCTTCAGCCCGAAGGGCATTGTCGTGTAGCAGTAGACACCGTGGGGTGTGATGAATGCCGTCTTCTCTTCGTCTTCCCTTTTCATTCGGATCTGATTATATCCCGAATAGGCGTCCAGGAAGGAGAGGCGTTGGCAGCCTGCCGTAGAGTCCACGATCTGGTCGATTCGTGGTAGGGGAAAATTGTCCTTGGGGCAGTGCTTATTCAACGACGTGTAGTCGATGCACACCCGAAGGATATCCGTGTTCTTCTTGGGGACCAACACCGGGTTTGCTAACCAGGTGGATATCTTGATCTCCCTAATGAAATTTGCGGCTAGCAATCTGTTTACTTCTTCTCCAAGCGCCTTCTGCTTGGGTTCTGAAAATCGTCGAGTCGTCTGTTTGATGGGTTTGGCGTCAGGAAAAACTTCGAGTGAGTGCTCGGCAAACTCCCTGGGTATTCCTGGCATATCTGAGGGCTGCCAGGCGAAAATCTCCCAGTACTCACGGAGGAGTTTGACGAGCGCGTCTTCCTATGCTGGCGAGAGGGTTGTTGAAACCATCGCTGTTTTTGCAGAATCCGTCGGGTGCACTTGATGCTTGCGAGTGTCGCTGTTGGCGCTGAATTCCAGTTCAGGCGCGTTTTTCTTTGTGAGGGGCATAACAGAGTGATCCGTGGTTTTTGCCAGCTCTTGAAGTTCTTCTTGCATCCCGAAAGATTTTGCGATCTCATTAAATTCTATGTCGCACTTGTCCGATTTCTGGAAGTCTCCGTCGATGGTGATCACACCGTATTCGCCGGGTAGCTTGAGCTTCAAGTACGCGTAATGTGGTACGGCCATGAATCCGGCGAATGCTGTTCGACCAAGAATGGCGTGGTACTGTGAGGGCCAGTCGACGACTTCGAAGTCCAGGAATTCCCTTCTGTAGTTGCTTGGAGAGCCCAATACGACTTCTAGGTTGATTGTTCCGAGTGGACGGATTGCCTTGCCCGGAACTATCCCGTGGAAGGATGTTTCTGATTCCGTTAAGCCGTCCAGATTCTTGTTCATTCGACGGAGTATATCCGCGTAGATGATGTTAATGCCACTGCCACCGTCCATGAATACGCGGGCCAGGTCATAATTACCAATTTGAGCTTGGATGACAAGGGCGGCGTGTCCTGGTCGATAGACTCGTGGCGGATGGTCTTTCATCGAGAACGTGATTGGCTGATCCGCCATTTTCAGGTACTCGGTCTTTGTCGGTGGTGTCTGCACTGCCATACACAATTGCCTCGTGTTAGTCTTTTGAGCTCTGCGAGAGGGGCATACCTTCTGTATCATCGCGAGTTGTCCTGCCGGGTTCGGGTATGCATTGGCTCCAGTGTTTTGTGGCGGTGGCGCAGGTAGTGCGGCTAGCGCCATGTTTGGATTTGCTGGTGGAGGTGGTGGTGGTGGCGGCTGGAATTGTTGTCCTCCTCCTGGCAGCGGCGGGTAGTTTTGGGTGGATGCAAATCTTTTCCTGGCGAGTGCATCCGAGATGTCATGAAACTTTCGGCAGTCTTTAAGAAGATGTGTTGCCTTAGTTTTGCCCGTGCGCTTATCTGTAAATAGATGTAGCGAGCAGTATGCATCAAGGTCCTCCTCGGGGGATTTTTCTTCTGCCTTTGGTTTCCACTCGCGGCTTCCTCGGCGACCAGAGTCGCGACTTCGCGTGAATTCTGCCGCCACTAATTCCTCCCTATCCTCGTGGTCATAGTATTTCCTTCTTTTTCTTCGCCCATGGCGGTCGTCTTCGTGTGCGGGTGATGACCCTCTTTCGTTGTGCACTGCGTCTTCTCCATTAGCCCATTTTTCGGCTATGATCATTAGCTCCCCGATAGTTTTAGGCGCTGCTCTGCCTAGTTCTTCCCGAAAGGCAGTTCTTCTCGCGCCTTTAGCGAAGGCCTCGATCGCTACTTCTTCCGAGATGGTTCCTGCGGTGTTCTTGAGTGTGGTCCACCGCTGGATGTATTCTCGGGTAGACTCGCCGCTTTTCTGTTTACAGGCTCGTAGTTCTTCGATTGTAGCTGGCCTCTTGTACGTCGACTGGAAGTTTTTGCAGAAATCTCGGTGCAAGTCATCCCACGATGCGTAGCAAGATCTTGGTCTCCTCTCCAGCCAACTGCGGGCCGCTCCGACTAGATGCAAATTGAGGTATTGCATAGCCGTGTTCTTGTTCCCACGTTGGCACTTTACTGCCGTGAGGTAGTCGCTTAACCATTGAGAAGGCTCGAGCGAGCCGTCGTACTTTGTCACTTCCGTGCTGAGTTTGAATCGTTTGGGTAGGGGCGCTTCGTGAATACTGCGGTCGAAACAGAGCGCGCCGCAGGTTTCGTCATCCGAAGAGCCGGATGATGATCGGTCGCGATACCTCGACGCCCTTGCCCTGTCTACTTTGTTCTGCGCAATGTCGGATCGTGCGTCGCGTCCGGGCCGATCGCGGTCAGCGTCCTTCCGTGGCTCCTTGCTTCGTTTTCGCGAGCGGCTGCTGTGGTGCCGTGAGCTTTTCTCTCTCGGACTGTCGTCGCTGCTGCTTCGACTGTCACCGCGGCGGCGGGATTCTTTTCCTCGACCACGACGTGGCGATTTGTCTTTTCTTGGGGAGGAGCTTCTGTGCCTGCGGGGCGTTTCCTTATCTTTGTCCTTCTCCTGTCGCTCCTTCTCCAATTGTTCTTCAGTCTTCTTGCGATCGTGAGAGGCGAGCCTTGCAGCCGCCAATCCTAGCCCCTTGCGAATTTGCTTGTACTGTTCCGCCCGAGGATCGCTTTCCGTCGGTTGGTTCATCTGCATGTAAGTTGCTGCGGCTAGGACTGCAGCAGCGGGGGTTTTCGGGTAGACGTTGCCGTCGTCATCGACCCTCATGAAGGAAGATGTGGTCGACCTGCTGGTCCCAGCCATGGATTCGTAGTCCCTGGACGATGCTGCATGTCCCTTCCTTGCGGGCCGGGTACCGACCGAGGGCGCAAGGGACTGCTCGGCCCGTCGTAGGCTTGATTCGTCCGCTGCTCTTCTGCGACGGGCTAGATCTGCTCGGGCGTCCTGGATGGTCGAGGCCGCTCTCACTAGATGGTAGTGGTAGGAGGTTAGATCTTCCTGTGGCGCTCCTGCCGCGGGTGGCTGACTCCTTCGCATGGCCTCTTTGGCTCTGTTCCAGGCCTCCCGCGAGACGCCGATTATATTGCGCTCGGTTGCGCTGAATTCGGTTTCCGGGGGTGGTTCCGATCCAGCCATGCAGACTTGGGCCAATCGCTGCCCGTGCGTCCTAGGCGCAGATTGGAAAGCTTCCCGTACCCGAGATGGTTCCTCTGTCGAGAGGGCGTGGTAGTCGACTGCGTTGAATCGGATGGACTCGCCACTTTTCTCCATAGGAAAGCGCGAGTTGACGGCTCGAGATTCGTTGTCAGATTCATCCGTGAAGTGGAGGATTCCGTCTCGGTTCGTCACGAAGTTGAAGCTCCCGAACGTCAGGGTGACGCTCTTCTCCAGATCCTCGAATACCGGGCGTGATTCCGGCGAGTGAGGTGTGACCACGACAGATCCGATCCGTATAGGATTGCTCGGAGCCGTAGTCGTTGGTTTCCAACGGGAGTTGGATGTCGATGAAGCCGAAGATGCCGGTGATCCAGCGCCCGCGATCCCCACGGTCGGCGCCAATTGTCGAATCCCTAACTCAACAAATCCCTTCGGTGAACCTGTCGGGTTTCGATTAGGAGAACCCATGAGCGCTGGTAGAATCGTCGGCTAGACAGGGGGCGAGATTTACCCAGGTTCGGGGCCCTCGTAGAGGTAAAACCCTTACTCCTGCCTCTTGTCGATCTGTATTGAAGATTAGATCGGTTACAATGGTGTGCTCGAATCAAGAGTAGGTCTCGAGTTCAAGGCTTTTGGGTCGTGCGGTAATTGCTTGGTCCCTCTCCTAGGGGGCTCTCCTGGCCTTATATAGACTAGTAAAATGCCCGTGCGTTGCAACGGGAGAGACAATATCTATGGCAAAGAGGTGCACGAAGTAGTTTTGTTGGTTCTTCTATATTTATATTCTAACTCATGTCTCAAAACATCAACAAAACAATGCAAAATTTTAGAAATCTGCTTTGTGTTTACATTTGCATGTACATCTCAAACATAGAAATACGATCCCATGTTAATATCAAGCCTGCCTATTTACAATGCTAATTTTTATCTTAAACTGAATCACCACATCAGAGAGAATTTACTTAACCTCCTAAAATTATAGAGCTTACCATACTGACCAAAACAAAAGCACTATAAGAAATTTGGCCATAAACACAGAAAATAAGATGGAAAGGCAAACACACGGTTTTTAATACATGCCTTCTAAACAAGAAAAGAAATGCCTGAAAGAGCATGGGAGGCGTCTCCGAAGAATTGTTAAGGTCGATTTTAGTGCAAAATTCAAGTGTTTCAAAACTACAATATGCAGGCCCAAATTATTTGCAAATGAATTTGTATCTCACTGCCTATATCAAAATACAAATGAGCAATCAAAATGAACACAGGTGAGAGAGCGATGACTTAGCTGGCCAAGAGGCGGTGGAGTTGCTGCTGCATAAACTGCAGGGATTTAAACTACTCAAGGATTTCCTTTTAACACCAAAATATGTATACGTAGGAAATCAACAATTAGACCAATTATTGGAGGAAACCAACATGGCAACATCATCAGAAGGCATCATGGACTCCGATTGTGCCGAGCTTCACGTTGTTCATCTCAATGAAGTAGCAGCTGCAACATCACTCGAGTCTAGCACTCTAGCTGTAGCCACTCACAGACATCAAAACCAACAACGGAAGATCAAATTAGTCGAGGCAACTTTTGTAAGAGAATTGAAGAGAAATTTCGCAAGTCATTATCACCTCCACATCAAGAAGCACAGATCAAAATTGCCGACACATGCCTCTTCAACTCGGCCTTCTTGAGGCTCTGTCCGATGATATCACACTCCTGGAACGTGAGCAGGGAGTCCAAGAGAACCGCATGGTTTCGACGACGATGCAGTCTGACTTGGTGGAACGATAGATTGCATGGTAATACGAAGATAGCTAGCATGGCACCGTGTTGTGCTTCAGATCGGCCGAAATTATATCATGAAAAGCTTCTTGAGACCAGGCGGGCCGGCTCCTTCCGCTGCTAATTAATATCAATATATCTGGGACAGGTTCCGTGTAATTGCCAAACAGATTAAGCACAGCCTAGGCGAGGTATCCATGAACATAATTTTTGGAAGCATGCTGACCACAACAAGTAAACCATATGCAGGTCATTAATCCAGTTGTGCAAGGTGCCGAATAGGTATCCATCATGGAAGCGCGATGGTACCTGCACGAGCGTCAGATGTCCGATGCATTGGCCAATCTGCAAATTGCGGCGCGCTCTCCTCCCGTATAGCCATCTAGGCTGTGTCTGTGCCAAAACAGTGTGTCGCGAGGGCTGCCAGACCCCCTTCTGCCCGGCTCGAGCTCCACCACAACGGCGGCAGCAACCACAACTCTACGGTAGACATAGATGCTCCTATCGTGCCGGCGTCATCGTCGTGCACCACAGTTCTGCTCGCGTGAGGACTATTTGAGTAGCCGCCGCCATCGTGCTCGTGAAAGCAATTTCTCCCATTGTCAGGAACGCCGCCGCTTTCTCTAGGGTTCCTTCCATCGAGCCGGAATCCCGTTGAATCGAAATACTACCGGGCCGTTTGCTCGTGGTCTCTATTTTTTTAGAGAGTTGGTAGTCATCACGGCTGGGGGATGACCAAGCACAGGATACGACCGGGGCAAGAGCACGCAGGAGCAACAAGTGTTTGGTATAGGATTCTGATTTAGTATAAAGATCGGTATTATGTTTCAGTTTTGACTGATAAATCTCGAACTGTGTATGTTTCGGTAAGTTCTTTTTTCCTTTTGGATCGGAAACTGTATGGTCTGGGCCGTGATGGCAGGTGGTTTTTTTTTAGCGATTGCCTGCGTGCCATGTATCCCGGTCCTTTTTTAGTTCAGATAAACCCATCAATCAATCGCTACCCTAAGACGTACCCGTACGCCTACGTAACGTACCTTAGCAGAAACTATATAGTAGAGATGGCCAGGTCTCGAGTCCTACCCGGAGAGGATTCGAACTCTATCTAGGTCGGTTACAGATTTCCTAGCTTAACCCGCAAGTTAGTGCGGGTGGGCTTCACATGGGCCTTCTAGAGTACTTCAAGGGCGCCTCTTCTTGGGCTTTGGCCTTGGGCCTGAGAGGGGGTGTCCTTACCCGCAGGGTCCAGGATCCATATCTTCGTCACTCCCAGTCTTTTGCTAGCCTCCACCTGTACTGAGTATGAGCTCTACTCGTGCATCCAACTCCCTTAAACCAAAAAAATTCCCATTGTGTCCACCATACCTACATGCATGTGGTATTTATCTGCCACTCAAAGTAAATTGCTCATGTGTTACCTTTAAAACCTTCAAAATTATTCCTGCTTTATGTTCCTGTTTTTGCTCATGAGGACGTAAATAGAGAATCTTTATCTCACTTGTTGATTGGATTTCACACCCTGGACTAGTGGCTTCATCCGCTTATCCAAATGATAGAAGCCGTCACCCACCATGCGTACAACATGGTCAAGATGCCTGGGAGCAGCGGGCCCCTCGCCGTTCATGGAGACGTGAAGGACGCCGTGCGCTCCATGGAAGACGCCTACAAGGAGGCGGCAACGTCACACCCCATCGACGAGGACAGCCTCGGGGACGATGTCGAGCCTCCGAAGAAGAAGCAGTTGTTCTCTCAGGAGAGGGCGGCCACGAAGAAGGTCCTCATGAACCCTGATGGCACGGGGCCTACCCTCGCCATCGGAGCCGGGTTGCCTCCCAAATAGGAAAGCACGCTCGTCGCCTTCCTTCGGGCAAACGCGAACATGTTCGCGCGAACATCGTCCGATATGCCCGGTGTACCAAGGGAGGTGACGGAGCACCATCTAGCCGTGTGCCCAGGCGCACGGCCGGTCAAGCAGAAGGCCCGTCGCCAGGATCCTGAGAAGCAGGAATTCATCGTCCACGAAGTAGAGAAGCTGCTAGACGCCAAGATTATCCGCGAGATCATTTACGCTGAGTGGATCTCCAACCCCGTCGTGGTCTCCAAGCACACGGGCGGAGGACGGCTCTGCGTGGACTTCACATACCTCAACAAGGCCCGCCCCAAGGATCCATATCCTCTCCCGAGAATTGATCAGATAGTGGACTCCACCGCCAGGTGTGACCTCCTCTGCTTTCTGGACGCTTTCTCGGGCTACCACCAGATCAAGATGGCCAAGGAGGACGAAGAGAAGACCGCCTTAATGACTCCCTGTGGGGTGTTCTGCTACGTGTGCATGCCCTTCGTCTTGAAGAACGCCGGACTACCTTCCAGCGGCTAATGCGCATCGCCCTGGGGACGAAGATAGGGAGAATGCGGAGGCCTACGAAGATTACATCATCGTCAAAACTCGTGAGGAGCGCACGCTCATCGACGACCTCGCGGAGACCTTCCAGAATCTCTGCAGGGTCAACATCATGCTCAACCCCAACAAATGCGTATTCGGAGTTGCAGCAGGAAAGCTGCTAGGCTTCCTGGTGTCCCACCGCGGCATCGAGGCTAACCCCGACAAGATTCGAGCCATCGAAGAAATGCAGCCCCCACGACGGCTGAAAGACATGCATCGCCTCGCGGGATGCGTGGCGGCGCTGGGACACTTCATCTCTAGGTTCGATGACAAGGCTCTGCCATTCTTTAAACTCCTAAAGCGATCGGGTCCGTTCAAATGGACTACTAAGGCGAGAGGTGCATTTGAGGAGCTCAAGAGATATCTGGCAAGCCCTCCTATACTGGTCGCACCGCGACCGCGGGAGCCGCTGCGCCTGTACCTTGCGGCCAGTCCTCAGACAGTCAGCGCCGCTCTCGTCGCGGAAAGGCCAGCTGGCAAGGAAAGAGCGTCCCTGCCCAACCTGGAGCTCACACCTGCTTCTCTCCGAGAGGACTCCGCTGCATGACAAGACCTCCACATGGAGGACACCCTCGAGCTTCAGGAGAGCCCCAATCCGTCAGGACAACTCAGTGCTGGTACTTCTACAGTCGCTCCCGTTGAACACCCTATCTAGTTTGTTAGCATCGTGCTTCGAGATGCCCTGTACGCGCTCCTTGTGGCTTTGAGGAAGCTTCTCCACTACTTTGAGTGACACCCCATAACGGTGGTATCCGCGTTCCCTCTCGAGCAGATTCTGCGCAATTCCAACGCCACGGGGCGTGTCGCTGAGTGGGCTGTCGAGCTCCAACACTTCGAGCTCCAGTTCCCCACGACCAAGACAATGAAAGGAGGAGCTCTGGAGGAGTTCAACGTAGAATGGACCAACCCAACGCCAGAGGAAGACCCCGAAGAGGAGACAGCCATTCCCGGCAAGCTGACCCCTGGAGAATGGACCATGCACTTCAACGACGCTTTCTCCTCCAAGGGCTCGGGGGCTGGCGTCGTGCTAACTCCCCAACCTGCGACAAGCTACACTATGCCGTCCAGCTCCACTTCGGCCACAAGGCCAAAGTCTCCAACAACATCGCCGAGTACGAGGGCCTCCTCGCTGGAATCAGGGCCGCTATAGCCCTGGGCGTCAAACGCCTCATTATCAAAGGAGACTCCCAACTCTGGGTGAACTTCTCCAACAAGAGTTACACGGCCAAGGACAAGCATATGGCCCTGTACCTCGAGGAGGTTCGCAAGTTCGAGAAGCGTTTCCTCGGGATGGAACTGCAGCATGTTCCCCGAGGGGACAACAAAGAAGTTGATGACATCGCCAAGCGGGCATCAAGGAACTGGGCACAAGAACCAGGCGTCTTTGAAGAGAGGCTCGGCAAGCCAGCCATCATACCCCCAGCCGACGACGGCGAGCCACAAGGGCACCAGCACCTCGAGGAGGAGCTCGCACCCACTCCCTCCCAAGGCGCACCGGACTGCGGGATTCCCTCGGGATACCGCCTGGTGCTTTCCTTCACCCACGAGGAAGCATGCTGGAACAAGAGCATCATCGACTACATCCAGAAGGGGGATCTCCCCGAGGACGAAGCAGAAGCAGAGCGTGTCGCTCGCTGAGCCAAGATCTACTGTGTCATCGATAAAAAGGTGTACCGAAGGCGCCCCAATGGCGTGGCACTGCTATGCGTCCCCCTGGACGATAGCATGGAGCTCCTCAAGGACATCCCCCAAGGTGATTGCGGCCACCACTCTTCATCGCGCACGCTCGTCGACAAGGCCTTCCGCTACGGCTTCTACTTGCCTATAGCCCTCAAGGACATCACCGAGCTAGTCAAGACCAGCGAGGCGTGCCAGTTCCACGCCAAGCAAACGCACGAGCCCGCGCATGGGTTGCAAACAATCCCCCTCTTGTGGCCGTTCGCGATCTGGGGCTGGATATCCTGGGACCATTCCCACGAGCGCTCGGGGGCTGCCCCTACCTCTACGTCGCCATCGACAAATTCACCAAGTGGGCGGAGGTGGAACCAGTCCGGGACATCCCGGCAAGGATGACGGTGAAGTTCATCAACGGATTGGTCTGCCGTTTCGGCGTACCCAACCGTATCATCACCGACAACGGTGCGCAATTCACAAGAGGCCTCTTCAAGTCCTACCGTGCCAACTTGGGAATCAAGACCTTCTACGCCTCCGTCGCACACCCGCGCAATAATTGCTAGGCAGAACACGCCAACGACGAGGTCCTCAAGGGCCTCAAGACAAGGATCTTCAACAAGCTCAAGGCTCACGGGAAGAAGTGGATCGACGAGCTCCCGTTGGTCCTGTGGTCTATCCGCACCATCGCAACCAAGCCCACGGGGGAAACGCCTTTCTTCCTAGTCTACGGGGCCGAGGCCGTTCTCCCTGCTGAACTCAAGCATGGCTCTCCCCGAGCCTTAGCCTTCAATGAGGATAATAAGGGGGAACTCCACGCCGAAGACCTGCTGCTCCTCGAGGAGGCAAGAACCCGAGCTGTCGTCCGCGCGTCTCGGTACCAGCAAGGCCTCCAGCGCTACCACAACAGCAACATCAGACCACACACACTAGAGGTGAGCGACCTGGTCCTGAGGAGGATTCTCTCTAGGGAAGGCTTTCACAAGCTCTTTCCCACATGGGTGGGATCATACCGGGTAACGCACGTCGCGCGTACTGGGGTGGTGATACGTCTCAAACGTATCTATAATTTCTGATGTTCCATGTTGATATTATGTCAATTGCTACATGTTTTCCGTATGTTTTCCTACTCTTTCTTATGTTTTCCGGGACTAACCTATTAACAAGATGCCACAGAGCCAGTTCCTTGTTTTCAGCTGTTTTTAGTTTCAGAAAAGTTGTTTTGGAAATATTCTCGGAATTGGAAAATTCGAAAGCAAGAAGTCCTAAAAGTCCCGGAAGCTTCTAGAAGTTCTGAAGATCCCCGGAGGGGGGCCACGGGGTGGCCACACCATGGGGTGGCGCGGGTCCCTCGGCCGTGCCACTTAGGGGTGTGGGCCCTCTGGGCACCTCCCGGCATCGCCCTTTCGCCCATATATACTCCCCGAGGCATAAACCCTAGAACAATCGACCTTTTACGCAAAATACATATGTAGCTCCGCCGCCGCCACCGACAAGTTTCAGGGACAGATCTCTGTTCTAGCACCCTATCAGGACGGGGAAGTGCCCCCGGAAGCCATCTCCTTCGACTCCACCGCCATCTCCAGCATCGTTGCTGTCTCCTATGATGAGGAGGGAGTAGTTCTCCCCCGAGGCTGTGGGCTCTACCGGTAGCTATGTGGTTCATCTCTCTCTCCCATGGTTTGATCTTTATGTGATCATGAGCTTTGTAATCTAGTTGAATCTGTAGATTGATCTTCATCTGTTATGCTACTCAAGTGTTTTTTTATCTCCGTAAACACTTTGATCACGGGGCAAAGGTGACAGTGTGTGCTCCGTGTGGTTTAGCATGATATTTATATCTTGTGTTGGAAGGTGAACCTATGAAATTGTGGCGTTTGTTTACTAATTTATGGCGCTCGTAGTGACATTGGGGTGCCATAGAGAGGGAATATAGACTTGAGGAGTGTTGTTAAAGCGCTACGCAATGATTAGTGTTCGTTATTCGACCAGAGAGTGGTTCGGAGTAGCATAGTGAAGAAATGATATTTATGCATTCCATTATGTGATCATTGTTGAGAGTGTCCACAAGTGAAAGTAGGAGCCCTAGGCCTTATTTCCAAGCATTGAAACACCGTTTTCCGCCTGTTCTGCTACATGTTTGCTTGCTGCCATTTTTTATTTCAGATTGCTATTATCACTTATTATCATCCATATTACTTGCATTTTACTCTCTCTTCACCGAACTAGTATACCTATACAACTGACAATTGTATTAGGTGTGTTGGGGACACAAGAGACTTCGTGTATCTTGATTGCAGGGTTGCTTGAGAGGGATATCTTTGACCTCTACCTCCCTGAGTTCGATAAAACTTGGGTGATCCACTTAAGGGAAACTTGTTGTTGTTCTACAAACCTCTGCACTTGGAGGCCCAACACTGTCTACAAGAATAGAAGCGTGCGTAGACATCAAGCTCTTTTCTAGCGCCGTTGCCGGGGAGGTAAGGTAAAAGGTACTCACATCCCCGGGTGTGAGTGCTCAAAGTTATTTCCTTTAGATTCTGCAATTATATCTTTTTGTTTCTTGTTTTCACTAGTTAGGCTTAATGGAAAACAACAAAAATATGAGAGAGCTTTATAATCTTTATCTTGAGTTAGGCATGAAGTGTTTGAAGAGAAAATTTAAAAACCTATGGAGCTTTATTTGCATGCTAATAGCAATGTTATTAGTATGAATTATTTGAACATCATTATTGCTAATGCTATGGAAAAGTCTAAGCTTGGGGAAGCTAGTTTTGATGGATATGATATTTTTAGTCCACCAAGTTTTGAGGAGGAAAGTTTCTTTGATGATACCTTGCCTCCATATATGATGATTATAATGATTGTGGTATTCTAATTCCACCTGTTTACAATGATGAATATGATATTTTCATTCAACCTACTATTGAGGAGAAAATTTAATTTGATGATACTATGCTTCCTATATTTAATGATTATGGTGATGAGAATAATAATGATAGCTATTTTGTTGAATTTGCTCCCACTACTATTAATAAGAATGACTATGCTTATGTGGAGAGTATTAATTCTTTTATGCATGTGGCTCGTGATAAGAATGTTATATGTGATAGTTATATTGTTAATTTTATTCATGATGCTACTGAAAGTTATTATGAGAGAGGGAAACATGGTTTTATGCATCTCAACAATATTAAGTTTCCCCTCTTTATGTTGAAATTTTTGAAGTTGCACTTATTTTGTCTTCCTATGCTAGTCACTTTGTGTTTTGTTGACTTGTTTTTCTACAAGATTCTTTTTTCATAGGAAGTGGGTTAGACTTAAATTTGTTTCATACTTGCTTCTTGATGCTCACTTTTACTTAATTCATATGTCTTGTGTGATCATCTACTTGATTCCACCTTTCTATGCCTAGGTGAAAGGCGTTAAAGAAAAGCGCTACCGGGAGACAACTCGTTTTATTTCGCTGTTTTCAACCCGTTTTCTTTGGTGTACTTTGCACCTGGGTGTTGTCTATTTCCTTAGAAACCCCGATATATCTTTTCTTTTGTGTTTTTGTTGAGCCAAGTAAAGCCTCTAGTGGAAAGTTGAGGCTATATTTCGGATTTCTACACAAGAAACAGATTTCTTTGCTGTAATAAATAGTTGGATCCTAGCATACTTGTTTGGGAGAGATACACGCTCCGCTTTTTCGTTAGAATACTCTTGTGCTTCACTTATATTTGTTGAGTATTCATGCTTAGATATTTTAGTGCTTCTAGCTCTTGTTTTGCATGCATGCTTTGTTCAGAGTTGTTAGCTTTTGTAGTTAGATAGTTCTCATATGCGTGTTTTCTTGGAAATATAAATGCTATTGTGTTAGTTGGTATAGTAGAAAAATTCGCATGGTCTTGTAGATCACTAAACTGCTTCACTTCAATCACTTCTGTTGTTTTGAGATATTAATTTGCTTAATGGATAAACGAGAAGGACTAGTAAGTATAAACTTTTAATGGTTGGTCTAAGAAACTTGAAACTATGCCACACTTAAATTACCAGCTGATAGAAACAATGGTATATGATTGCTACGAGTGATACATTTCTGATCGACCTTTTGTTACGCGCTACGCTCGGGGTAGCTAACAGTGACTTGTCACTGCCACGGACCCTCTTGAAGTGATTTGCAATGTGCCTTGTAAGATGATTTGCTTGTTGTAATCTTTTAAATTGTGAGTCTATGTCGCGGTTCCTGGCACTTCCACCATCCATATTTGATAGCCTCTTCGGTACTGTGCATTGCCCTTTCTCACATTGAGAGTTGGTGCAAACTTCGCCAGTGCATCCAAATCCCGTGGGAGGACTTTGTTCTCCTACACATAAGCCCATATATTATCCCTCAAAACAGCCACCATACCTACCTATCATGGCATTTCCATAGACATTCTGAGATATATTGCTGCACAACATCCACCTCCATTATGTTACTTGATGATGAGCTTCATGGTTATTTATGCATACTGCTACACTGGCAGTAGCATGCAGTTGGATACATCAGAGATATTCCATTATGAGTTTTGAGTATTAAAAGTGTGACAATTCATTGTAATATAGGATGTTTCCCCCCGGTGAGGATATATAAAAAAATGAAAAATCCCAAAAAGAAAAGAAAAAGGCCAAAGAGAGAATAAAGGGAGAGGGGGCGCATCACTATCCTTTATACCACACCTGTGCTTCATGTTTAGCACGAATACTTCAGTTTGGAGAGAGTTTTCATATTATTATCATTCATAACTATTTGGGGAACTTTACATTATAGAACTTGGCTTGTATATTCCAATGATGAGCCTCCTCAAATGAGCTCTAGGTCTTCGTGAGCAAGCAAGTTGGATGCACCCTACTAGTTCCATTGGAGAGCTTTTATACACTTATAGCTCTATGTGCATCCATTGTGTGGCAATCCCTACTCCTTGCATAGCTTCGGTTGTAAGAGTTTCTCTTGCCTAATGACCACTTTCAGCTTTGTGAGCCTTTCTTCCATTGACCTTCCAAACCCCCCATAATGTTCTCTTTGCCATAACATCCGGGTGCCAGGGACCAACACAGAAGACTTGCTTGTTTAGTGCGCAAATTGTGACGCCCCGGGATCGGGCACTATGCAGATTTCAGCATTCCCGCCAAAATCCACATAATAACCGATTCCAGGTTGCCACTTGTGATAACATTACAATAGTTCACGAATAATCCACAATTACAACAGAAACAGATAGATACAAGATGACTCAAACGAGCCAGGGTTACAACTGATACATTACAAAGATCCAAATAACAGCGGAAGAAACAAACGTCCGGCTACGGACAAGATACAAATTGGACTAAGAGTCCGGAAGATAACCGAAGGCGTCCAATCCCTGCCCAGGCCAAGCCGGAGGGATTCCCAAGCTAACGTCGTCAGACTTCAAACCTGCTGACTGCAAGTTGGAATTTGCAGCCACGAAAGAGATTCGTGGGTCAGTACGGTTAAGTACTGGCAAGGGGGATAAAACCCATACTCACAAGTTACCGGCGTAGCCAGTCATCACAAGATACAAATACTTTAGGATCAACGGAAAGGAAGGGGGTTATTGCAAATAAGCGACAGCAGGCTGCACTAACCAACTATAGAGATTCTATTACTTCCAACTATCAGAAAGGAGATAAGATCGAGGATTGTAACCAACTGAAAGTAAATCCAAACAAACCCATCCTGGATCTCGCCCCTTATCCAAAGAAGCAATCCGAGGATAACTCACACAGTTGGATTAATGAATAATGGATCAGGTTGTTGTGTCAATAAGACTATTACTAGTCAAGTTATTATCATTAGGTGTAAGTTGTCTGAGTACTTGTTAGCCAGTACTTTCACCAAGTAATCCATAACCGCGGAAAACACGGCTTCTCGAGAAGATTTATCCCTGCAGGGTGTGCTCCAGTACCCGTACACACTCAAGCCACCAACTAAAACTTAGGTGGACTTGACACGACCCAAACCATCTCTACAACCCATCCTAGGAGCCACGGAGCTATAAGGTCCCAGCCACGCAGCCGAATACTCAGCGCAGGTGTGCAAAACTCCCGCAGGACACAACACCCCGGCACTACAGGCCTCGCCCTATATGCATCAACATCACCAGTAACCAATGGGGGTACCTCCCATTATGCAAGGAGCAAATGGAACACCCGAACTAAGTGTGGCTCTTCGGACAAGCTGCAGATCAGGTCTAAGTCGAGGGGGGTCCCATACTACCACCCGGATGCGGTGAGCACGCTCATCATGGATCAGTAGACAAGACCCTTTTCCTAATTAAGTTCGACACTAGCAGGCCTCAAAACCACAAAGGGCCTCCTGCCGGTGCCTTATCAGCATATTATTAATAACAGGTTGATTGATTAACATCGAGCCCCCAGAACAATAAAAGTGATCTAGTAACGGAAAGTAACGGGTAACAGACTCGAGCAAAACAACCTAAGCATGCTAGTAAGACACGGGCACAAGCAATGGTTATAGGTGTGGAGGTGAGGCATTATCAGGGTTAAAGGATTCATGTGATAGGTTCGTAACAGAAACCACTACTACTAAGGCTAGCAGAAAAGAACAACGGAAAGAATCGGTAACAAGTGATGAAAGGCAGCCATATGGCAGCAAGTGAGTATACTTGCCTGAGATCCCGCAAGGTAGCAGAACTTGTCGTTGCTCACATCATCTCAACGTCCTATCCGCGAAGAAGCAACGAACCTCGAACAAACACCGGATGCAACAATTACTACTACGGCAAAAGATCCAGCATGATCAAGATATGGATGCATGACAAGTTTAAAGATGCATCAAGGTAAACTAGTTGACAAGATAAACAAATTTAAAGGGACCCATATGCAATTTTGAGTTGCATATGAAAAGCCCATGAATTATGGTTGAAACAATTGTTTTCCAACTAACCAATAGGTGAAAGTGGATTAGCATGATGCATGGATGAGGAAAACAGCAAAATAACAACATTAGAAACAATTTAAGATAGGGTGTAGCAATTTAGAATTTTATTATTAACTTAGGGAATTTTGGGTGCCTTAAAGGGAACACACAAGTATTTGTTGTTTTCAACCATTTAAAATGTTCAAAACAAATAACAAAGTTGATATTTGAAAAGAACATCAAATTTTAGTTGGATTACATGTTTCACATTTTGAAATTGGACTTAGGATTATTTAATTATGAATTAAACAATATTAAACAATTGTTAATTGAATTAAACAAGATTTAAATTGTTTGGGCAATTTAAATTGTTCAAACCAGAAAACAAATTTTATATTTGAAAATGTTATTCAAAATGGTACGGAAAACATATTTTATTTGCATTTATTGGATTAATAATGAATTAGTTATTGATTTTAGAAATTTGCAATTGATTTGTTTGAATTCAAATTTAAATTGCATTTTGGAATTTCAAAACAGTGAACAAATGTGATATTTGAAAAGTTCATGATTTTTCTGATTGGGATACATATTTTGTTTGTGCAAAACAGAGTTGAAATGGCAAAGATATGATTTATGCAAGTTATTTAGGGTTATTAAACATTTCCTGGAAAAGAAAAACAAGGAATTGGTCATTTGCACCGTGGGTGGGCATACCCACGCTGGATGACATGCGGGGCCCGCGCCCACGTGGCGCTGACGAGGCGTGCGGAGGCCACGCCTGCACACAGAGACGATGGCAAGTGGGGCCAGGGTCCTCGCGGTGGAAAAAAGCCAAAAGGTGGAATATTGCCTCCACGAGGAGTCGATCCAGGGACCTCCTGGATGGCAGCGCGGCAGCCAACCACTAGGCTAGGCGGATTTTCGTGTCAGGATACCGCTCGGTGGGAGGAAGAGGTGTAGCTCTCGGGCAGATTTTTCAGAATCGGTAATTGACTGTTAATGAACCCATCGAGCGGACAGGAAACGGGCGGGTGGCCGCCAGCGATCTCGACTCGCGGTGGCGCTGGGCGGTTGGGCGTGGGGGTGCGGTGCCTGGGAGGAGGAGGGAGGAGCGGTGCGGGGGAAGAGGAAGGAAGGGGAAGGCGAGCTCACCTCGAGGCGGTTGATGGAGGCGAGATCGGGGCAGGCGAGGCTGCTGTCCGATGGAGAAGAGGTGGCGACAGTGGCGCCGTCGACGGCGCGGAGGGAGGCGTCCGGTGCGTCTCCGGCCCGGTGGAGGCGACGAGGAGGGAGGCCGGGCCCTCAAGGCTCCATTCCCGGCCACGGTTGGCACCGATGGTGGCCGGGGCGCAGGCGCCATGCCCGCCAACTATGGTCCTGCTGCTGTCCAATGGGGGGGTTCAGAGCAGAACAGAAAAAAAGAGGGGAGGGTGGAAGAGAGGAAGGTGGCGGCGGCAAGGAAGAAAGGCTAGGGTTGGAGAGGCGCATCGAGGGGGGAGATATAGGGGAGGGGAGCAGGGCACATGGGGGGAGGCGCTCGGTGACAGCGACCTCTCCCCCCAGCGTCCGTACGAAGAAGACAGTGGTGGTGGGCTGGGCTAGGGGAGAGGGGAAAAAGGTATGGGCTTAGGTGGGGAAATAGATGGGCTGGGGAGGAAAGGGTTGCTCCCTCTCTCCTTGCTGTGCTTCTTTTTATTTATTTATTTTTCATTATATTTTTTTTGTAAGGGATAAAGAGAGAGAAAGATAGGGATAGGGTGGGGGGTGTTTTTAGTTTTTATGAACTGTTTTAATAGTTGGCAAACAGTAGATCAAGCAATGTTACCAACATTTTCATGAATTTTGAGATGTTAACTTAATTTTAAATTGTTAGTCGAATTTTCAAATAGGGATTCACTTGGGATTTGAAATAACCAATTGTTGATCTAATAAAATCAACACTAAGAATTTGGTGAGTTTTAAAAATGTTTGGAAGATTTTAAATTGTTACACCACCATTGGATTATGACATATAAGAATGATTGATTAGAAATTTAATTTGCCATTAGGGTTTTAACAAAAAAGGAAATTTTAACAGCAAGCAATTGGATTAAAACAAATTCAACTATTCAAAACAAATAAGGGGTTTAGTTTGCAATTTTGAAATTGGAAATTTTGAGCAAGGTGTGGAAGTTTAAAATTGTTTTGAATTTTCAGTTGTGATGCAAACATGGGCAATGCAATGTGATGCATATGATGCAATGCAACCACCAACTTTCTATCTAGGGTAACACCCCAGGTGTTACACAAATAGTTTAAGATTCAAGCATTGCATTGTGTGGAAAGCTTAACTTGATCCTAACAGGGGTTGTGAAGATAGTTTGACGTTCATGATATTGTTGTTCTTGAAAGCTTAAATGATCTCTAATAAACTTTGCACGGTTGATAGTCTTTTAGTATTGATTCATTAAAAGTTTTACTTCTTTATTCTTTGTTTATGCATTACTTGTTGATATCAAATATAGATCATAGCTTTAGTTCATTTGATCCTAGTTTACATGTTCTACTTTACATATTATGATCAAGATTGTGTGGTAGCATGTCACCTCAGAAATTATTTTGTTTTATCGTTTACCTACTCGAGGACGTGTAGGAACTAAGCTTGGGGATGCTTGATACGTCTCAAACGTATCTATAATTTATGATGTTCCATGTTGATATTATGCCAATTGCTACATGTTTTCCGTATGTTTTCCTACGTTTTCTTATGTTTTCCAGGACTAACCTATTAAAAAGATGCCACAGAGCCAGTTCCTTATTTTCTGCTGTTTTTAGTTTCAGAAAAGTTGTTCTGGAAATATTCTCGGAATTGGAAAATTCGAAAGCCAGAAGTCCTAAAAGCCCCGGAAGCTTCCAGAAATCCCGAAGAGCCCCGGAGGGGGGCCACAGGGTGGCCACACCATGGGGTTGCGCGGGCCCCCTGGTCGTGCCACCTAGGGGTGTGGGTCCCCTGGGCACCTCCCGGCATCGCTCTTTCGCCCATATATACTCCCCGAGGCATAAAACCTAGAACAATCGACCTTTTTCGCAAAATACATCTATAGCTCCGCCGCCGCCACCGACTAGTTTCGGGGGACTGATCTATGTTCTGGCACCCTGTCGGGACGAGGAAATTCCCCGGAAGCCAACTCCTTCGACTCCACCGCCATCTCCATCGCCGTTGCTGTCTCCTATGATGAGGAGGGTGTAGTTCTTCCCCGAGGCTGAGGGCTCTACCGGTAGCTATGTGGTTCATCTCTCTCTCCCATGGTGTGATCTTTATGTGATCATGAGCTTTGTAATCTAGTTGAATCTGTAGATTGATCTTCATCTGTTATGCTACTCAAGTGGTTTTCTTATCTCCGTAAACACTTTGATCACGAGACAAAGGTGACAGTGTATACTCCGTGTGGTTTAGCATGATACTTATATTTTTTTGGAAGGTGATACTATGAAATTGTGGCATTTGTTTACTAATTTATGGCGCTCGTAGTGACATTGGGGTTCCCTAGAGAGGGAATATAAACTTGAGGAGTGTTGTTAAAGCCCTACGCAATGATTAGTGTTCGTTATCGACCGGAGAGTGGTTCGGAGTAGCATAGTGAAGAAATGATATTTATGCATTCAATTATGTGATCATTGTTGAGAGTGTCCACTAGTGAAAGTAGGAGCCCTAGGCCTTATTTCCAAGCATTCAAACACCGTTTTCCGCCTGTTCTGCTACATGTTTGCTTGCTGTCATTTTTATTTCAGATTACTGTTATCACTTATGATCATCCATATTACTTGCATTTTACTCTCTCTTCGCCGAACTAGTGCACCTATACAACTGACAATTGTATTAGTTGTGTTGGGGACACAAGAGACTTCTTGTATCTTGATTGCAGGGTTGCTTGAGAGGGATATCTTTGACCTCTACCTCCTTGAGTTCGATAAACCTTGGGTGATCCACTTAAGGGAAACTTGCTGCTGTTCTACAAACCTCTGCACTTGGAGGCCCAACACCGTCTATAAGAATAGAAGCGTGCGTAGACATCAGGTGGCTCGCCTGGAGATTGAAGACGACACACATGTGCCAGACCCGTGGAACATACAACACCTATGGAAGTTCTACCCTTAGCTCTTGCTCGCTCCACGTGCATCTCCTAGGCCGTGGTGACGGACCCTCGAGGGGACCCCGTGATGCCACGGTAAAAACAACGCCAGGACCTCTCTCCGTGAGGGTCTTAGGGGGCTCTCACCAGGCGTGCCGCCTGGCCGCGAGAGCCTCTACCCACACAAGTGGGAAGCCGCATGGAAAACCTTTGCACCTGAACTCGCGCGAGTATCAGCCCCATGATGATGGGAGTCCCGTGTCCGCACGGTGACGTCAAGTACTTCTTGGGGGACCGCAGGGTCATGACATCCCCAAGCGTTGTAATAGAAAGCCTCACCCTAGCTGGTAAAGTTCCTTTTTGCTAACTACACTTGTTGCCTTGACAAGCCCCTTTTCTTTCCTCGGGAGCACGCATATGTTACTTCTTCTCGAGGACACCTCGCGAGCGGGGGCTGGGATCGGTACCCGTGCACGGGTGAGACCCAATCGGAATAAACCCAAGTGGCAGAGCTCTGTCTAAACGGGTCGCTACCGTGCACGACACCTCATCCAAGTCCTTGGTGCTGGCTTCCTCCCGAGGTATCCACGAGAAGAGCACCAGACACGCACCCTCGCTCACTGCAGAGACAACCACCCGCCTCGCAGAGCAACCAGGCAGGAACTTCCACAAGGGAGACATGGGGCACCTCAACAAGGGGCAACCACGAGGACACTCACAGGCACAATATCCACACAAATGACATCAAACCTCTAGAGCTAAGTCTAACTCCACCTCACTTACTCTCCAAAGGATTCACTTGCAAAAAATAGTAGGAAAAAAGAGCACATTTCCTTCATATTTCATGCATAAGATACATTCGGATACATAAGTGTGCTGCATAGCTACTACGAAGACCAAAAAGAGGCAAGAAACCTGGAGGGAGCTATTCCCCTCCACGACCATCGAAGAAGAAAAAACTGCAACCAACCGCGGCTGAACCGGTCTCGCCACAACTACGAAATATGGTCGGTCGAGGAAGGAGGCGCCAAGGATAAGGAGGAAGAAGAGGAGTCTAGACGAAGGCAGAGAACCCAGAGAAAAAGGAAGGCTGACTGATCAGGATCATCAGACCTTCCCTTTGGGCGAAGAAACCCAAAGGCCCTCAAGCCTCCGCCGAGTCCGACTCGTCGCCCTCCACCTTGCCAGCCGACAAATCTTCTTTGTCCTCCTCTTCAGCGACATCATCTTTATCATTTCCGCCGCTCTCGTCGCTGCTCCCACTCTCGACATAGCACTCCTTGCGCAAGCCACGACGCCCGAAGACCTTCACGAAGAGTCTGTCTCCTTCGTCCAATATAAGATGGAGTACCTAGCTCTCATCCAGCTTCTGGGCGTGAGCGAAGATTTTCCACC
The DNA here is from genome assembly GCA_028641055.1 of Alopecurus myosuroides. Lineage (NCBI taxonomy): Eukaryota > Viridiplantae > Streptophyta > Magnoliopsida > Poales > Poaceae > Alopecurus > Alopecurus myosuroides. Next base: position 111,451,960 of record CM054063.1, on the reverse strand, counting down.
ACTCGACAACATAGGTGGCCATCGGAGCAAAACTCTGCAGAAGCCCACCAGGGTCCATTGATGCAACCCACCACATGGAGCCAGAATCCACGGGGCGGGTTTCGTCCGATGGACCTCGCGAAGGAATCTGGGAGCCTTAGGCGGCTGCGGAGGAGGCCATGATGTCTACGCACGCTTCTATTCTTGTAGACAGTGTTGGGCCTCCAAGTGCAGAGGTTTGTAGAACAACAGCAAGTTTCCCTTAAGTGGATCACCCAAGGTTTATTGAACTCAGGGAGGTAGACGTCAAAGATATCCCTCTCGAGCAACCCTGCAATTTAAGATACAAGAAGTCTCTTGTGTCTCCAACACACCCAATATACTTGTCAGGTATATAGGTGCACTAGTTTGGCGAAGAGATAGTGAAATGCGAGTAAAATGGATGGTTATAAGTAATAATAGCAATCTGAAATAAATATAGCAGCAAGCAAACATGTAGCAGAACAGACGGAAAACGGTGTTTCAATGCTTGGAAACAAGGCCTAGGGATCCTACTTTCACTAGTGGACACTCTCAACAATGATCACATAATATAAATAACTAAATATCTTCTCTTCACTATGCTACTCTTAACCCCCTCCGGTTGGATAACGGACACTAATCATTGCGTAGGGATGCAAAAAGCATTCCTTAAAGTAAGCATTCCCATGTCTAGTTAACCCCATGCTGTCACTATGAGCGCCCTAGAAGGTACTAGACAAACACCACAATTCATAGAGGAGACACACACGATGTGCACACTGTCACCCTCACACCACAGGACAAGGTGACTCCAAATTTCATATTAATAAAACACTTGAATAGCACAATAGATGAAGAGTAACATCTACTTATTCAACTAGATTACAAAGCTCATGATCACATATAGATCACACCATGGGAGAGAGAGATGAACCACATAGCTAACGGTAGAGCCCTCAGCCTCGGGGGAGAACTACTTCCTCTTCATCATAGGAGATAGGAACGGTGATGGAGATGAAGGTGGAGTCGATGGAGATGGCTTCCGGGGGGCACTTCCCAGTCCCGGCAGGGTGCCAGAACAGAGATATGTCCCCGAAACTTGGGTTGATGATGACGGCGAATGCGGAAGGTTTCATGGAATTTTGCCGATTCCCTTAGGGTTTTCCCTCGGAGGAGTATAAATAGGTGAAAGGGCGATGTCGGGGGCTGGCCAGGGGTCCCACACCAGTAGGTGGCGCGGTCGGGGGGGACACGCGCCACCCTATGGTGTGGCCACCCTGTGGCCCTCCTCCGGGGCTCTTCGGGACTTCTGGATGCTTCCGGGGAAAATAGGAACTTCGGGATTCGTGGGGTCCAATTCCAAGAATATTTCCAGAACAACTTTTTTGAAATAAAAAACAGCAGAAAACAGGGAACTGACACTTGGTGTCTTGTCAATAGGTTAGTCCCGGAAAACGTGTAAAAATGCTATAAAGAAGGGAGAAAACATGTAGCAATTGGCATAATATCAACATGGAACATTAGAAATTATAGATACGTTGGAGACGTATCAAGCATCCCCAAGCTTAGTTCCTACTCGTCCTCGAGTAGGTAAACGATAAAACAAAATAATTTCTGAGGTGACATGCTACCACACAATATTGATCGTAATATGTAAAGCAGAGCATGTAAACTAGGATCAAATGAACTAAAGGTGTGATCTATATTTGATATCAACAAGTAATGCATAAACAAATAAGAAGAAAGAAGCAAAACTTTTAACGAATCAATACTAAAAGACTATCAACCTTGCAAAGTTTACTAGAGATGATTTAAGCTTTCAAGAACAACAATATCATGCACGTCAAACGATATTCACAACCCCTGTTAGGTTCAAGTCAAGCTTTCCACATGATGCAATGCTTGAATCTTAAACTATTTGCGCACTAAAAACAAGCAAGTGTTTTGCATTGGTTCCTGGCACCGGGATGTTATGGCAAAGAGAACATTATGGGGGTTTGGAAGGTCAATGGAAGAAAGGATCACAAACTGAAAGTGGTCATTAGACAAGAAAAATTCTTACAACCAAAGCTATGCAAGGAGTAGAGATTGCCACACAACGGATGCACATAGAGCTATTGGTGTCTGAAAGCTCTCCAATGGAACTAGTGGGGGTGCATCCAACTTGCTTGCTCACGAAGACCTAGAGCTCATTTGAGGAGGCTCATCATTGGAATATACAAGCCAAGTTTTATAATGTAAAGTTCCCCGCATAGTTATGAATGAATGATAATATGAAAATTCTCTCCAAACTGAAGTATTGGTGATAAACATGAAGCACAAGTGTGGTATAAAGAAAGGTGATGCGCCCCCTCTCTCTTTATTCTCTCTTTGCCCCCCCTTTTTTGGCTTTTTCATTTATTTTTTTTATTTTTTTTGTATATCCTCACCGGTAGGGGCAACACCCTATATTACAATGAATCATCACATTTTTAGTACTCATAACTCATAATGGAATATCTTTGATGTATCCAACTGCATGCCTGCCAGTGTAGCAGTATGCATAAATAACCATGAAGCTCGTCATCAAGTAACATAATGGAGGTGGATGTTGTGCAACAATATATCTAGGAATGGCTACGGAAATGCCATGATAGGTAGGTATGGTGGCTGTTCTGACGAAGAATATATGGGCTTATGCGTAGGAGAACAAAGTCCTCCCACGAGATTTGGATGCCCTGGCGAAGTTTTCACCAACTCTCAATGTGAGAAAGGGCAATGCACAATACCGAAGAGGCTAGCAAATATGGATGGTGGAAGTGCCAGGAAACACAACATAGACTTACGAGTTAAAAGGTTCAAGCAAGCAAATCATCTTTACAAGGCACAATGCAAATCACTCCAAGAGGGTCCGTGGCAGTGACAAGTCACTGTTAGCTACCCCGACCGTAGCGCGTAACAAAAGGCCGATCAGAAATGTATCAATATTGTGTAGGGCTGCAAAAAGCATTCCTTAAAGTAAGCATTCCCATGTCTAGTTAACCCCACGTTGTCACTATGAGCACCCTAGAAGGTACTAGACAAACACCACAATTCATAGAGGAGACACACATGATGTGCACACTGTCACCTTCACACCGCGGGAAAAGGTGACTCCAAAGTTCATATTAATAAAACACTTGAGTAGCACAATAGATGAAGAGTAACATCTATTTATTCAACTAGATTACAAAGTTCACGATCACATATAGATCACACCATGGGAGAGAGTGATGAACCACATAGCTACCGGTAGAGCCCTCAGCCTCGGGGGAGAACTACTTCCTCCTCATCATAGGAGACATCAACGGCGACGGAGATGGAGGCGGAGTGAATGGAGATGGATTTCGGGGGCACTTCCCCGTCTTGGTAGGGTGCCAGAACAGAGATATGTCCCCCGAAACTTGGGTTGACGATGACGGCGGCTGCGGAAGGTTTCGTGTAATTTCGCCAATTCCCTTAGGGTTTTCCCTCGGGGGAGTATAAATAGGCAAAACGGCGATGCCGGGGGGTGGCCAGAGGGCCCACACCACCAGGTGGCGCGGCCAGGGGGACCCGCGCCACCCTTTGGCCCCCCTCCGGGGCTCTTCGGGACTTCTGGATGCTTCCGGGGAAATAGGAACTTCGGGATTCGTGGGGTCCAATTCCGAGAATATTTCGAGAACAAATTTTCTGAAATAAAAAACAGCAGAAAACAGGGAACTGGCACTTGGCATCTTGACAATAGATTAGTCCCGGAAAACGTGTAAAAATGCTATAAAGAAGGGAGAAAACATGTAGCAATTGGCATAATATAAACATGGAACTTTAGAAATTATATATACGTTGGAGACGTATCAAGCATCCCCAAGCTTAGTTCCTACTCGTCCTCGAGTAGGTAAACAATAAAACAAAATAATTTCTGAGGTGACATGCTACCAAGTTCTATAATGTAAAGTTCCCCGCATAGTTATGAATGAATGATAATATGAAAACTTTCTCCAAACTGAAGTATTGGTGCTAAACATGGAGCAAAAGTGTGGTATAAAGGAAAGTGATGCGCCCCCTCTCTCTTTATTCTCTCTTTGGCCCCCTCCCTTTTTTTGGTGGGGGGCTTTTTCATTTATTTTATTTTATATTTTTATATATCCTCACTGGTAGGGGCAACATCCTATATTACAATGAATCATCACGCTTTTAGTACTCATAAGTCATAATGGAATATCTCTGATGTATCCAACTGCATGCTCCTGCCAGTGTAGCAGTATGCATAAATAACCATGAAGCTCATCATCAAGTAACATAATGGAGGTGGATGTTGTGCAGCAATATATCTCGGAATGGATATGGAAATGCCATGATAGGTAGGTATGGTGGCTGTTTTGAGGAAGAATATATGGGCTTATGCGTAGGAGAACAAAGTCGTCCCACGGGATTTGGATTCACTGGTGAAATTTGCACCAACTCTCCATGTGAGAAAGGGCAATGCACAATACCAAAGATGCTAGCAAATATGGATGGTGGAAGTGCCAGGAACCGCAGCATAGAGTCACAAGTTAAAAGGTTGCAGCAAGCAAATCATCTTTACAAGGAACAATGCAAATCACTCCAAGAGGTTTTGTGGCAGTGACAAGTCACTGTTAGCTACCCCGACCGTAGCGCGTAACAAAAGGCCGATCAGAAATGTATCACTCGTAACAATCATATACCATTGTTTCTATCAGCTGGTAATTTAAGTGTGGCACAGTTTCAAGTTTCTTAGACCACCATTAAAAGTTTCTACTTAATAGTCCTTCCCGTTTATCCATAAAGCAAATTAATATCTCAAAACAACAGCAATGATTAAAGTGAAGCAGTTTAGTGATCTACAAGACCATGCGATTTTTTCCACTATACCAACTAACACAATAACATTTATATTTCCAAGCAAACACGCATATGAGAACTACCTAACTACCAAAGCTAACAGCTCTGAACAAAGCATGCATGCAAAACAAGAGCTGGAAGCACTAAAATATCTAAGCATGAATACTCAACAAATATAAGTGAAGCCCAAGAGTATTCTAACGAAAAAGCGGAGCGTGTATCTCTCCCAAACAAGTATGCTAGGATCCAACTATTTATTACAAGAAATAAAACCAAACAAACTGAAAACAAAAATAAAAGACGCTCCAAGTAAAGCACATAAGATATGACCAAGTAAAAATATAGTTTCACTAGAAGTGACCTGATAATTTGTCGGTGAAGAAGGGGATGCCTTGGGCATCCCCAAGCTTAGATGCTTGAGTCTTCTTGGAATTTTCTAGGATGTACCACCGGGGCATCCCCAAGCTTAGGATTTTCACTCTTCTTGATCACATCATATCATCCTCTTCTCTTGACCCTTGAAAACTTCCTTCACACCAAACTTCTCACAATCTTCATTAGCAACGATAGTGCAAATCGAAATAATAAATTCACATGGTTCAGTTTCAACACAAGCCTAACACTCATAAACACATTATCTACTGTCACAACTTCTTTTAAAACTCTTTTTCTCAAAAGACCACCAAAAGAAAGAGATTAAGAGGCAAATGCAATTATTGGCATGTCAAAACAGAACAACAGGTAAAGATAAATTTTTTCGAAAATCTTCTGTTGCTCAAATCAAAAAGTGTTCAACTAAGAAAAGTTGCGTATATAGACCAGGATTACGCACAAAAAAACTCAGGTCATTTTGAATTTTCTGTGATTTTATACGATTTTAACATTGGACAGAAGAAATCTGTTTCCTGCGTAGAAATCCCAAATATAGTCTCAACTTCCCACTAGAGGCTTTACTTGGCTCAACTAATACATGAAAATAGAGATACAAAGGAGTTGCTACAGAAGTATACAACTCCTTGACTCAAACAAAATAGAGAAAAACAATGCAAAAATAAAAACATGGGTTATCTCCCAAGAAGTGCTTTTCTTTAAAGCCTTTTAGCTAGGCATGATAGTTTGAGAAGATGCTCACATGAGAAATAAGAGTTGAAGCACAATAAGAGAGAATCAAGAAGCAATATAAAACACATTTAAGTCTAACCCAGTTACTAGGAAAAAGAATCTTGTAGAAAAAACAAGTCAACGAAGCACAAAGTGACTAGCATAGGAAGACAAAATAAGTGCAACTTCAAAAATTTCAACATAAAGAGGGGTAACTTCATATTGTTGAGATGCATAAAACCATGTTTCCCTCTCTCATAATAACTTTCAGTAGCATCATGAATAAAATTAACAATATATCTATCACATAAAATATTCTTATCGCGAGCCACATGCATAAAAGAATTAATACTCTCCACACAAGCATAGTCATTCTTATTACTAGTAGTGGGAGCAAATTCAACAAAATAGCCATCATTATTATTCTCATCACCATAATCATCAAATATAGTAGGCATAGTATCATTAAAATAAATTTTCTCCTCAATAGTAGGTGGACTGAAAAAATATCATATTCATCATTGTAATCATCATATATAGGAAGAATAATATCATCATAAGCAATAGAATAGTTATCCTCCAAAATGTGTTCATTTGTAAACATATTGTCATTTTTACTAGGAGGAGATGTATCAAGCATATAATCATCAGTAGCAAAAGTATTTTCAAACACATCATCCACAAGTTTAGAGCTTTCTATATCATCATTTTCAATATCAAAAGTAGTGTGCTTTTCCCAATCATGATCACTACTATATGTAACAGGCATAGGCTCATCATCAAAGCAAATTTTCTCCTCCGTGCTTGGGGAACTAAAATTATCATTTTCATATAAACTAGCTTCCCCAAGCTTAGACTTTTCCATAGCATTAGCAATAATGGTGTTCAAAGAATTCATACTAATAACTTTGCTATTAGCATGCAAATAAATCTCCATAGGTTTTTTAATTTTCTCTTCAAACACTTCATGTCCTAACTCAAGATAAATATAATAAATATCTCTCATTTTTTTGTTGTTTTCAATTAAGTCTAACTAGTAAATATAAAAACAATGAATAAGTAAAAAATAAGCCTAACTAGCGAAAACAAGAAACAAAAAAATATAACTGCAGAATCTAAAGGAAATAACTTCGAGCACTCATACCCGAGGATGTGAGTACCTTTTACCTTACCTCCCCGGCAACGGCGCCAGAAAAGAGCTTGATGTCTACGCACACTTCTTTTCTTGTAGACATTGTTGGGCCTCCAAGTGCAGAGGTTTGTAGAACAGCAGCAAGTTTCCCTTAAGTGGATCACCCAAGGTTTATCGAACTCAGGGAGGTAGAGGTCAAAGATATCCCTCTCAAGCAACCCTGCAATTTAAGATACAAGAAGTCTCTTGTGTCCCCAACACACCCAATACACTTGTCAGATATATAGGTGCACTAGTTCGGCGAAGAGATAGTGAAATGAGAGTAATATGAATGGTTATAAGTAATAATAGCAATCTGAAATAAATATGGCAGCAAGAAAACATGTAGCAGAACAGGCGGAAAACGGTGTTTCAATGCTTGGAAACAAGGCCTAGGGATCCTACTTTCGCTAGTGGACACTCTCAACAATGATCACATAATTGAATAACTAAATATCTTCTCTTCAGTATGCTACTCTTAACCCTCTACGGTTGGATAACAAACACTAATCATTCTATAGGGCTGCAAAAAGCATTCCTTAAAGTATGCATTCCCATGTCTAGTTAACCCCACGCTGTCACTATGAGTGCCCTATAAGGTACTAGACAAACACCACAACTCATAGAGGAGACACACACGATGTGCACACTGTCACCTTCACACCGCGGGACAAGGGGACTCCAAAGTTCATATTAATAAAACACTTGAGTAGCACAATAGAAGAGTAACATCTACTTATTCAACTAGATTACAAAGCTCACGATCACATATAGATCACACCATGGGAGAGAGAGATGAATCACATAGCTACCGGTAGATCCCTCAGCCTCGGGGGAGAATTACTTCCTCCTCATCATAGGAGACGGCAACGGCGATGGAGATGGCGGTGGAGTCGATGGAGATGGCTTCCAGGGGCAATTCCCCGTCCCGGCAGGGTGCCAGAACAGAGATCTGTCCCCCGAAACTTGGGTTGACGATGACGGCGACTACGGAAGGTTTCATGGAATTTTGCCGATTCCCTTAGGGTTTTCCCTCAGGGGAGTATAAATAGGCGAAAGGGCGATGCCGGGGGGTGGCTAGGGGGGCCCACACCACAAGGTGGCGCGGCCAGGGGGCCCGCGCCACCCTATGGTGTGGACACCCTATGGCCCCCCTCCGGGGCTCTTCGGGACTTCTAGATGCTTCCGGGGAAAATAGGAAATTTGGGATTCGTGGGGTCCAATTTCGAGAATATTTCCAGAACAACTTTTCTAAAATAAAAAACAGCAGAAAACAGGGAACTCGCACTTGGCATCTTGTCAATAGGTTAGTCCCGGAAAACGTGTAAAAATGCTATAAAGAAGGGAGAAAACATGTAGCAATTGGCATAATATCAACATGGAACATCAGAAATTATAGATACGTTGGAGACGTATCAGGCCATAGAGGGAAACCAGGAACTCGTGCGCAAGCACACGGGTGTCCTCCGCCCAGCGGGGTAGAGGGCTCCCCATCATGCCGTGACCACGCGAAGTTCGGCCACCACGATCGCGTTGGCCCCTAGCGCTCGCTACTACTCGAGCTGACGACCCCTTAGGCTCATTCGCGACCACCAAGGCACGCCGCGCTACGCCGTGGGGCAGCCCCAGAGTCCAGCTGTGCGCCTCAACCGCCTCACCCTCCGCGAGCCATGTGGAACCCCCTTTCTTTTTCTCTCTCTCTTCGCAGGTGAGGAACGGGAAGTGGAAGGGAGTGAAGACGATGCTGGGAAAGAAGGGCCCCCCTATTTTTGCACGAGCTGATGAACGTCAGAGCGCCTGTTCCGTCTTCTCACTGGCCCGTGCATCGAAGCAAGAGGTCGCGTCCCGAGGGAAGACATGATCGGACGCGCAGGCAATTACGGCCCTGTGGCGCCCCACCAGAGCAGTCATTACGATGGGACGTTTCCGCCATGTGTGAGAGATCGTGGGATTTCCCCACGAATCGTCGCGCCATGTGTCGTGTCTGGCCTTGCAGCTTAAGGGCCCAGGCCGCTTCGCCTCCTCCCGACACGCGCGCGTCACGGTCTCGGGGGCTACTAGGACCCGCGAATACTAGGGTATCCTAGGCCGTCCGCTGCTGGCCCATCCTACATAGTATGGAAGGTGTCCGCACTGGCCCACTGCGGGAGATAGGCACGTCGAGCCTGTTCTCGCTAAGGATGATTCCCTAGCGAGGAGCCATCTTCGGGTGTATCCCCGTTCATCGTCAGAGAGGAGCCCTACTTCGCCTACTCTCTGATGTAGCCCATCCAACTCCACCAAGTGCACCGATGACAAGATCACGCGCAAAGGCCATCCAGGATAAGGTGAACTCGCTCCTCTCGTTCTATACTTTCGGTCATGTGGAGAATGGTGCGCTACCTCATGGTTCCACACTTTGCGTGCTCAGGTTCAAACCCACCACGGAGGCCCCGGAAAGCACCCAAAATGATGCGCAAGAAGATACGAAGGAGGGCGGAAGAAACGGCATCGCAATCGGAGTCCCGGCGGAGAAGATAGGGGGAAAAGAGCCCCTCCCGGCCTCGGGAGCCGGCCAGGCCGGCCTCCTTCCCCCCCAGGCCGGACCCCCAACAGAAGCAGCCGGCCTGGAGGACGGCCTGCCTCCTCCCCACCCCGGCCCCAGGCCAGGCACCCAACAGAAGCAGCCGGCCTGCCTCCTCCCCACCCCGGCCCCAGGCCGGCCTCCCCCTCCAGGCAGCCTCCTGCGCTGCGCCCACCCTGGCCCCAGGCCGGCCAGACCGGCCCCCAGGCCGGGGTGGACCCGAAAATGCCCGCAAATGACTCGTTTTCGCCCCCGTTTTCACCTACTTCGACCCCCGGCTATATAAGAACGACCCCGAGCTAGATCTAGGGTTTTAGAGTTGAATTTAGAACATTTGGAGCTCAGCTCTCTTGTATCCCTCTTTGAGGAACTACTCCTCCGGTGTGTACCGAGGAACGTATCAAGGCTATTCCTCCGAATTCGTCGAGGATCGTATCAAGGCACATCCCAACTAGTTGTCCTCTCCCTATCGGGTTTCAGTCAAGAGTTGTCCAATCTTCCTCTCGTTATCTTGAGGTTCTATTGGCGTAGTGGTACCGGCTACGGGTGTGAGACGTTTTGTATCAAGGTGAGTTCAGTTGGATCGATTGTTCCGTAGGCGGCCCTCGGGGCTTAGTTGACGGGAAGTTGGATCTTTCGGTTCTTGCGATTTATCCCGATTTGTGTGTTGCCCCGCGTTTCCCCATGTTTCCCCTCGATCTCCCATCTCGTGTTCTTACCGTTCTTCGTGTTCTTCGTTCGTTCTTCGTCGATTCGTGAAGATCGGGCCAATCTAGGAGTCCAACTCCATATCATCTGGTATCCAGAGCTAGATTGACACGAATTCGACACCCCATCCCCTCCCCTACCACCAATTTTTCTTGTATCCACTATAAATTCGAAAATTTCACAAAAATAGCCACAAAGGGATTTCGACCGATCTATTGATTCGATGAGTTTTTCGTGGTTTTGCTTCACATATTTGTTGCCAAATACCATTCCCCATCTTTCCATTCAGCCACTTTTCCCAAATTCGCCCAAAAATTTTCTTGATTTTGAAGGAATTTCGAATTTGAGCCAAAATCTCAGAAAATCTCAGCTCTTCGATTTCCCGACAGATTTTGAAACTTGTTTTTCTTTGTAGTTTTTTATCCGAATTGAGTGCAACAAAGTGCTACGCGACGCCCACGACATCACCTACGCTTCCACATCAACGGATCGCCACGACATCGACTCCCCCACAGCCGCAAGTCCGTGATCATCAATAAGAGAGGTATAACTTGCTTCCGCTTGCACCACCCCACCCCATTGTGTTACTTACCTATCGGACTAGTTCTCTTTACACCGCTTGGCATCGCATTTGTGGCATCGAGAGTGCGAGGTTAGCGCTTGTGAGAAATTAGCTACGAGTAGGCATTGGCACTTTGGAATCCATCAAAAAGAGAAAATCAAAATAAAATAAAATAGAAAAAGAGAAAATAGAAAAAGAAGCAAAAGGATCGGTGCCAATTGCTTTCCATTGTAGGAACGTGTAGCATTGCGTCGCAAAAGAGAAAGAGTGACCGATTGCCACGGTGCGAATCTTGTTGCCTTTTCAAATTTGCGGTTTGAGCTAGCGTCCTCTTTGAGTTAGTGTGGCATTGAGCATTAGTCTACATTAGGTCCATTTCGTTCTTCGCTCGTCCATTGGTCGCACTAACCCCATTTTTCCCTTGCGTGTGTGTGTTCCACCATATTTCCATCCTATAGGTTTGGTTTTATGTTGTACTATGTTTTCCGCTGTATTTCTTTGATTTCTGCTAGTCTTCTAAGACTATGCAAGTTGTAATCCTATTTTGTAAAGACTGGATCATGCGATGTAATAGAATTTGATGCATTTGCATGATATTTAATTTTGTACTGTGGTGCTAGCAATTGATCCAGGGACTAGCACAATAACACAGGTATTCCATCTTTATTAAAAGTTGGGATGCTACAAAATGGTATCAGAGCATTGTGTTGCCTGTAGGATTCGAGACCCTAGGTTTGGATTAGAATAGGAAAATCCATAGGAATAAAATTTTACTATCTTGCAACTACTCCACAAAGAAATCTTTTATATCTTCATTTCTCCTCGTACTCCTTTCCATGATACATTTCTAATAATCACTCTTATCTGTAGATGGCCAGTATCATCCAATCACTCAAGAAAGGACCAATGATGACCATGACCCTGGAGTGCGACACTGAGTTCCCAAGAGCACTGAAGGATCTCATGTTAATCATGGGATTTGAAGGACCAGCAGTCTATTGGGGTTTTCCCTACATAGATGAGGAGGATGGTTTCGAATATTGGTGGGTGCAGATTCATCTGTACAGAAACAAGGAGTACGACCACAAGATGGGAGGAGATTGCATGTTCACCAATAGGATAATGCATTTTTCATTCCTCGATTCAGCAAGAAGTGCTGCATGGAGTGCTATTAAAGAACTTACAGAGAGACTCAAGTGGAGACTTCACAACACTAAGAAGAGTCTCAAAGAAGCCGAAGAAGAGATCAACACTCTTGAAAAACAGATTACAATGTACAAGAACGCGGAGATCATCGTGAAGACTGAGTATTGAAGACCTATCATGAGGAATAAAGCAAGAAAGTTGTTACCCTGCCTTAAATAGTAGACCACCATGAGATGTAACAAAGTTGTGAGACACGAAACACGATTAGAGTATTGATCATACTAATGAGTGTGGTATGACAATACTAGATGTTTTCCTAAAACTATGTTGTTTGGTGTGAATATTGTTTGTTATGTGTTGTTTGTAAGATGAGTTTCCTTGATCTGCTGTGTTTGGATAGGAACCTTCTTAGATCCTTTCTAACCTTTACTCATCTTCCCGAAAACCTCAAAACAGATGCCTAGCCATAATGCCAACAACCCGGAGAACTCAATAGCAATGCAGATGCTACTGGAAGCTCAAACTCAGCTGATACAACTGATGACCCAGAACCAAGCCAGCAACCCCAATCCTGTCTATAGAGACATCAGCCAAGTGACATGCTTCAAATGCAGAGATAAAGGACACTATGCAAATGGATGCCCTCAAAGGGAGAAGAAAGGAAACATGACTTTCCGAAAGAAGGAATCTTATGCAAAGTTTTATGTTGAAAATAAATTTATTTTCCCTAGAAGTTCTTCCAGTGTAATAAACCCCAATGAATGTCTGAGAAATGTGTTCCCATTATAATGAGATGGTGTTGTGAAATCCTCTCAACTTGATCTTTTGATTGACCCAAAGAGTGACCCCTCGGTGTCAAAGGTAGTTCAACATGCCTAGGTTGGTCTACAGCTCTACCGCGAAAGAAAGTTCTACTCAAGCCAATGTGGAATCCATCTACACTCTAATCTAATGAAAATAGACTACCCACCAAAGCTTCTTTTAAGGGTGGTAGCCCACCCAGTTGTTTTGAAATCCAGTTAGCCAAATCTTTCTTTCTATCCTTCCCAAATCTCAGGAAGAGATTTCTTTTAAGGGTGGTAGTTTGTAACATCCCTGATTTTTGGAAAGTCCAAAAATCACTAAAATTTGAAACTTTTTGTTTTCATGTTATGCAAGTCACCAAAAAACAAATGAGATGCAAGAAACAAAAGAAAACAATACATATTTCAATGAAATTGAGTTTACCAATCCAATTATGCCTTGTTCCTTAAACCCTAAAACCTTATTCAAAAATAAATTTCTTAATTATATAAAGGGAATATCTTTTCATCAACAAACCTTTAACTAAAAGGTTTACAACTCCAACATTATTTGAAGATATTGGATGGCAACAAAAATCAAAGATTTGTAACCCTTAATAAAGTTCTAGGCCTTAAAAGTATTTGAGGAGAATAAAATTATTAATAATAACCTTTAGTTGTTATTCCAAGTTTTAAACATGAAGGTGTGAAAATAAAAATGCATTGTTTGGAAAATAACATAAAAACGGTTTTGGAAAACAATATCATGACTTGTGGTTTTATTCTAAAATTTATTGATCAACAATATTTATTAATTGATATGAACTAATTAAATAACATTAAGTTACTATTAGTAAATCCTTCATACCCTAAAATTATAAAATGTGAAAATAGTTTAAAAATGGCTCTTCAAAGATAATATATGACATGTAAAATGTCTCTAAAATTTTATTTAGACAATAACATAAATTTATTATTTTCTAAATTTTAAAATGGCCTTAAAGTATTATTAGTGTTTTATTTATTTTTCCAAATATAAAATTTGTGAAAACTTGATGAAATGACTTTCAAAACTTGGTTTTCAAAATTTAGAATGTCATTAAAATTGTAATTGGCCCATAACCATATTTTATAAATTTTTGAATTAAAAATCACATTAAGTGACTATTAAAGAATTATTCAAATTTCCAAAATATCAAAAATAAAATATGTTGAATTGTTCTCAAAAATGATATTGTTGGAAAGCAATTGAAATTTTAGGAATTTAGAAATTTGTTTCATGTTAATTGGATTTATAAAACAGAAGATATAATTAAAACAATTAAATAGGAATAAAAGAAAAAATTTGATGACGTCATGATGACGTCATCGTCTTCAATCTTTGTTATGGAAGGAAACGACCGTTTCGGCCATTGATTTCTCGCCGTGATTACGACCGAATGAAGGCCCCATTTGATGCCCCGTTTCCTCCTTCTTAAAGCCCCCTGCCTCCTCTCCGTTTCCCCTCTCCTCCCTCTCATAATCATACCCCGAGGCCGTAGTATTTGCTCACCGGAGTTGAGGTTGTCCGCGGCCGCGATTTGGAATTCCGGCAAACCTCGTGAGTCTCCGCCATTCTCGTTTGATCCTGTAGGATCCCCGTGACCGTGCACACCCTGTAATGGTTTTTTGTTGCTTTTGTCGCAGTAGAACACCGCCGCCGTGTGCACCCGAGGAAGACCGGATCAACGCCGCCATCTCCCGCACCGCGTCGTCACCAGAAGCCACCCGAGGCATCCACGTCATCACCATCCTTCTCGCCGTGCTCTTCTGAGCATCGCGGTGGTCTCCCCCGAGCCCGAGGACCTCCGTAGCGCCATCGCTGTCCAGGATCTTCAACTCCGGCCGCCGCACGACATTTTCGGCGAGATCCCGCCGCCCAGTGAGCTCTCTCTCCCCTCCCTTTTGTTTCTGGCCGTTAGATCTAGATCTAGAGGCCCAGATTAGATTGTTTTAACGAAGAGGTACGGTGGATCCAGAGCGTTGATCTTCACTTAGATCTGACGGTTTTTGAGCCACGATCCACGCGAATAGATTTTGACCAATCAGGAGCCACCATTCGATACCCCTCGGATTGCCAGTATTTTTCCGGAAAACAATTTAAATGACAGTTTTGCAGAATAGTCCCTGTAACTTGCAACCATCATAAATTTTTAACCACTTGGCCAAATTTGGCAATCTTGGACTTTTTGAAAAGCCCTGGACATATAGAAACTTTTGGCATTGGCCAAATTC
Source organism: Alopecurus myosuroides (assembly GCA_028641055.1). NCBI lineage: Eukaryota > Viridiplantae > Streptophyta > Magnoliopsida > Poales > Poaceae > Alopecurus > Alopecurus myosuroides. Next base: position 111,436,790 of record CM054063.1, on the reverse strand, counting down.
AAATTTGACAAACTTAAATTTGATCAAATTCAAATATGCTTGTTTGATGAAATTTGGCATAATTCAAATTCTACGAATTCAAAAATTGTAAATAAAATATATTTGGAAACCTTAGGTTGTGTACTTTCATACCCTCTGTCCCAAAATAATTTTTGAACAAAGTAAATTGAATTTAAAATTAAGTTGTCTATTTGAGTATTTTGACATAGAATTATTTCTATAAATAATTAGAAAATGTTTTCTTACGCAAAGTTGATCCTTTTGGTAGCCTTGAACCAGAGACATCATTTCCCAAACATTTTGGACACCCTTGGACCATGGCCATGATTTATTTGACCAAAAACCCAACATAGTGATACATCCATTTTCACCATGTCTTAGAAATTGTTTTCAACTGTTATTCCTTGATGTTATGCCTATTTGGAGCCAAGCCAAGTCCTTAGAATGTGCCAATCACATATATTACCAAGTAGTGAACCTCAAACACTAGCACCCTAGTATTCTATCTACTTCTCCATTCCCCTACTCTTGCTTCAAGAAATCATCAAGTTAGCAAAATGGAGAACAAGACTCAAGCAATAGAAGGCTCTTCACTTTCAACTTGGTGGCAACATGAAGGGCTACAAGGAGGATCAATGAAGAAATTTTGAAGAAAAGACTCCACCACTAGAAGCAACTCAAGGAAGTACAAGTGTGAAGAAATCCAGAAGAAAACATCTCCCTCTCTCTTCTAATCTTTCTTCCTATTTTCTTTCTCTTGACTTAGTGGTATTCTGTGCCCATCCCATACCCAAACCAAATTAGTGAAGTGAAAGCCATGAAGAAATCTATCAAGACCAAGAGAAGCACCACACCAAGGAAGGAAACAACTTAGATGGCATGATGATGATCTTCAAGAAGGCAATCACATGAGGACTAGAAGAAATCCATACAAGTTGAAGAATAACAAGTTATTTTTGTCCAACCATTGACCCAAATGGAGAACCCAAGACTTAGTAATATTTTCCCTTTGATGATGTAGTTAGTAGACCTACCCTAACCACAATGGAAAATACTAACATAGTCACTCAAATATTTTTGAAGGTGAATATGACCAAGTGTTTGCAATGTATTACTTTAGTTGAAGAAGTAATATGTCTATTCTAAGTGAACTCTTGGAACTTCCTCGACAAGTATGGTTATAATAAAGTTAGTTTCTATAAAACTCAACCTAGTCCTTTCCAAGTAAACCCTTGGAAACTCCTTAACAATGTATTGAACCATTATAGAATGAATCTTTCAAAACTCAAACCTTGATCTTGTCCTAGCCAACTTGGTTACATCCCTTTTTCCATGATTGTTGCTTTGTATGTTTCTTCACTTGTATGATTGTTGATAGAATGTTTGTTTATTTTGTTATTGTGTTTTCAATGAATAGATTGTACGGAGAGCAACGATCTTTTGTGAAGAGAGTGTGAATTCTTCACCAACTTCAACAAGGCAAGTAACACACCATCAACTACCCATTATTTTCTATATGCATTAGTTGATTTTGAGTAGTATGCATGATAGGGATTTTTAATAAGTTATATTATGCTATGCTATATCCTAGTAGTGTGTAGCCATCCTTATACCTTGTTATTTGATGCCTTGGTACTTATTTAGATGCTTAGCCATGCTACAAAAATTGTTTTACTAGATGTTGAGGAAAAATCCTAAGTATAACTAATGAATGAACCACCTAGGTGGAAGTGGTAAGACTGGTTTATGTCGAGTGTTGCCTCAGGGCCCTTTTCTAAGGGTTATTCCACTTGAGGTTGTCACTTGCGGTTGGCCACCCAGGAACAAAGAGATTACTATGTCCCTCTAAATCTAGTAGCTTCCCGTGCAGCCTTTTGACATATGGGCTCTGTCTTGATCAACTAAGTTGTGAGAGTTCAGCCCAGGCTTGACTAGCAGATGTAGCAAAATTATAGGTGGAACGGTCTTGCCGGTGGGTTTGGACTTCTTCTTCTGAAAGATCTCGTCTCAATTCTTTCATTTCCATGATGCACTCCGAGTGTATAGGATGTTTGGGCTAATTGAAGACAAAGGGTGAAAGTGCACAACCTCTGCAGAGTCAACAAACTAAGATCTTAGCTGTGTCCCCGATTATGGACAACTATGAGCAGCTGGACAAGGATTGACGGAAGAATCTCATCATAAATTTCAATAAGTAAAATTTTGACCAAGTGAACAGTATTGTGGTGCTTGGATCTTAATCCAATGTTGCCACCCTTTTGAAAAGAAAAGTTTATTTTTACAAAAGTGATAGGAGAAAACTGGCTTTATGCAAACTTAGCCAAAACTCCACTCAGCCAAATAAGCATGTAGTATTAGTCTTGCCATTTATATCCACCATAGTGTTACTTGCCAATACATTAAATTGTATTGACTCCCTTGTGGCTGCATATTCCATATTGCAGATGTTTCTGAAGACGAGTGAGGATTTCGTTTAGGATCTCGAGACTATCGCCAACATGTTTTGCCTGTGGCACATGAAGAAGATGGGCTCAATGTTGTACTATGTTTTCCGCTGTATTTCTTTGTTTTCTGCTAGTCTTCTAAGACTATGCAAGTTGTAATCCTATTTTGTAAAGACTGGATCATGCGATGTAATAGAATTTGATGCATTTGCATGATATTTCATTTTGTACTGTGGTGCTAGCAATTGATCCAGGGACTAGCACAATAACACAGGTATTCCATCTTTATTAAAAGTTGGGATGCTACACAAAATGTTGCTGCTTTGAGTGTTATTCCTTCTCCAGAAAATCTGAGGTGCAATCTTTTCCAAACCAAATCAATTGTAGGTCCTAAAATGGCTTGCAAAGTTATTATTTATGGAGGGAGTTGCAGAAATCTTGCTAGTAAAGAGCTATGTGCAAAGCTGAAATTAAAATATATTCCACACCCTCATCCTTATTATATACAGTGGCTGAGTGATGAAGGAGAGATGAAGGTGAGCTACATGGTGAGAGTGGAGTTCCAAATTGGGCCATATACTGATACCATTGAGTGTGATGTTGTGCCCATTACTGTTTGTTACATGTTGCTTGGAAGACCATGGCAGTTTGATAGGAATGTTGCACATAATGGGAGAGCTAATACATACCAGTTGAATTGGCATGGGAAGGATATTATTTTGAGACCTATGACACCACAGAAAATTGTAAATGAGTCTCGTCAAAAAACTTAAGTGAATTTAGAGGAGGAGAGTGAGAGAGAAAAACAAGAGAGTAATCCTTCTATGAGTGTAAAAAATAAGCTGAGTGGTAAAAATAAAAGTGAGGGAGTGAGCCTATTCTCTATGCTAGCCACCAAAGAGGACTTGAGAGAATTTAGTGAGGACCCTACTATGCTTTGTATAGTGCTTATGCACAAGGGAGAAATTTTGGTTTCTTCTGACATGACCCCTATTGCTCTTGGTGTTTCTCATGTGTTACAGGAATTTGATGATGTTTTTTCAGAGGAAGTACCAGCAGGGCTGCCACCATTGCGTGGCATTGAGCACCAGATTGACTTGATCCCTGGAGCAACATTACCAACCCGAGCCCCTTACAGGACAAATCCCCAAGAAACCAAGGAAATTCAGAAACAAGTGCAGGAGCTTCTCGACAAAGGTTATATTCGAATTAGCTTATCTCCATGTGTTGTTCCTGTTATTTTAGTCCCTAAGAAAGATGGTACTTGGCGCATGTGTGTAGATTGTAGAGCAATTAACAACATCACTATTCGGTATCGTCATCCTATACCTCGTTTGGAGGACATGTTAGATGAATTAAGTGGTGATGTTGTTTTCTCTAAAATTGATTTGCGTAGTGACTACCATCAAATTAGGATGAAAGAGGGGGATGAATTGAAAACTGCTTTCAAAACTAAATTTGGTTTATATGAATGGTTAGTAATGCCTTTTGGTTTAACTAATGCACCTAGTACTTTCATGAGACTTATGAACCATGTTTTGAGAGACTTTATTGGTAGATTTGTGGTAGTTTATCTTGATGATATTCTCATATATAGCCACAATGAACATGAGCATGTTGATCACATTAGACAAGTCTTGCATGTATTAGGAGCAAATCAATCATATGGTAATCTTGCTAAGTGTACTTTTTGCAAAGACAAGGTCATTTTTCTGGGATACGTTGTATCTAAGCATGGCATTGAAGTAGATGAATCTAAAATTGAAGCTATTAAAAATTGGCCTATTCCAATGTAGCATCCCAACTTTGAATAAAGATGGAATACCTGTGTTAGTGTGCTAGTCCCTGGATCAATTGCTAGCACCATAGTACAAAATGAAATATCATGCAAATGCATAAAATTCTATTACATCGCATGATCCAGTGTTTACAAAATAGTATTACAACTTGCATAGTCTTAGAAGACTAGCAGAAAACAAAGAAATACAACGGAAAACATAAAACAACATTGAGCCCATCTTCTTCATGTGCCACAGGCAAAACATGTTGGCGATAGTCTCGAGATCCTAAACGAAATCCTCACTCGTCTTCAAAAACATCTGCAATATGGAATATGCAACCACAAGGGAGTCAATACAATTTAATGTATTGGCAAGTAACACTATGGTGGATATAAATGGCAAGACTAATACTACATGCTTATTTGGCTGAGTGGAGTTTAGGCTAAGTTTGCATAAAGCCAGTTTTCTCCTATCACTTCTGTAAAACAAACTTTTCTTTTCAAAAGGGTGGCAACATTGGATTAAGATCCAAGCACCACAATATTGTTCACTTGGTCAAAATTTTACTTATTGAAATTGGTGATGAGATTCTTCCGTCCATCCTTGTCCAGCCGCTCATAGTTGTCCATAACCGGGGACACGGCTATGAATATAGTTTCTAACTCTGCAGAGGTTGTGCACTTTCACCCTTTGTCTTCAATTAGCCCAAACATCCTATACACCCGGAGTGCATCATGGAAAGGAGAGAATTGTGACGAGATCTTTCAGAAGAAGAAGTCCAAACCCACCGGCAAGACCGTTCCACCTATAATTTTGCTACATCTGCTAGTCAAGCCTGGGCTGAACTCTCACAACTTAGTTGATCAAGACAGAGCCCATATGTCAAAAGGCTGCACGGTAAGCTACTAGACTTAGAGGGACTTATTAATCTCTTTGTTCCTGGGTGGCCATCCACAAGTGATAACCTCAAGTGAAATAACCCTTAAACAAGGGCCCTTAGGAAACACTCAACATAATCAATCACATCCAAAATCCACCCAGGTGTTTCATTGAATGTTATACTTAGAATTTTTCCTCAACAACTATTAAAACAATTTATAACATTGCATAGCATCTACTAAGTTCAAAGGCTATCAAAATAACAAGGTATAAGGATGGCTACACGCTACTAGGATAATAGCATAGCATAATATAACTTATTAAAAATCCCTATCATGCATACTACTCAAAATCAACTAATGCATATAGAAAATAATGGGTAGTTGATGGTGTGTTACTTGCCTTGTTGAAGTTGGTGAAGATATCAAACTCTCTTCACAAAAGATCGTTACTCTCCGTACAATCTATTCATTGAAAACACAATAACAAAATAAACAAACATGCTAGCAAGCAAACACATAAGTGGAGAAAACAAACAAAACAAATAACATAACAAAGGTGTTGTACCAAGTTTACTAGGACAAGGTCAAAGTTTGAGTTTGAAAGATTCATTCCCTAATTGTTCAACACTTGTTAAGGGGTTTCCAAGAGTTTACTTGGGATGTACTAGGTTGAGTTTGTAGTGATCAAACTTTATTATAACCATACTTGTCGAGGAAGTTCCAAGAGTTCACCAAGGTGATCTAACTATCTCAACTATTGTAACACATAACCATGTGTAACACTTAGTCATTTTCATCAAGACATTTGAGTACTCTAAGTTAGTCTTTCCATTTTGGTTTAGGGTAGGTCTAGGTTCAACTAACTTCTTAACAATAGATAAAACAAGATAAAGTCTTGGGATTTTCCATTTGGGTCAATGGTTGGGCAAAAACAACTTGTTATTCTTCAACGTGTGTGGATGACTCCAAGTCTTCACATGCTTGTCTTCTTGAAGTTCATCTTCATGATTCTATTGTAGTTTCCTCCTTGTTGTGAAGCTTCTCTTGTTCTTGATAAATCTTCATGATCTTCAATTCACTACTTGGTTTAGGTATGGGATGGGCACAAATACCACTAAGTCAAATTAGAAAGAATATAAGAAGAAAGGAGATGTCTTCTTCTGAATTTCTTCACACTTGTACTTCTTGAGTTGCTTCTAGTTGATGTGGAGTCTAAGTCTTCTCTTCAAAACTTCTTCATTGATCTTCCTTGTAGCTCTTCATGTTGCCACCAAGTTGAAGATGGAGTTCCTTCTTGTGGTTGAGTCTTGTCTTCCATTTTGCTAACTTGATGGATTCTTGAAGCAAGAATAGGGGAATGGATAAGTATATAGAAAACTTTGGTACTAGTGTTTGAGGTTTACTAATATGGTTGACATACTAGGGACTTGGTCTTGGCTCCAAAAATGGCCACAACAAACAATGGTACAAAGAATAGAAACAAAATCTAAGGCCTAAACAACTAGGTGGACTACTATGTTGGTTTTTTTTGTCAAAAACACATTTTCATGGTCTAAGAATGTCCAAAATGGTTGGGTAATGATGTCTCTGGTTCAAGGCTACAAAAAGGAACAAATTTGCAAAAGGAACTATATTGAGATTATTTATAGAATTAAATCTATGTCAAAAATACTCAATTATACCACTTAATTCTAAATTCCATTTAAACTTGTTCAAAAACTATTTTTGAACAGAGTGTATGAAAGTACACATCCTAAGGTTTCCAAATATATTTTATTTTCAATTTTTGGATTTGTAGAATTTGCATTATGCCAAAATTCATCAAACAAGCATATTTAAATTTGAACCAATTTAAGTTTGCCAAATTTGAATTTGGCTAGTGCCAAAAGTTTCTAAATGTCAAGGGATTTTCGAAAAGTCCAAGTTTGCCAAATTTGGCCTTATGGTTAAAAAGTTATGAAGATTCTAATTTCCAGGAGCCTTTCTGCAAACGCTACATTTAAATTCTATTCCGGCAAAATCCTGGCAATCCGAGGGGCATCGAATGGTGGCTTCTGATTGGTCAAGCTCTATTCGCGTGGATCGTGGCTCAAAACCGTCAGATCTAAGTGAAGATCAACGCTCAGGATCCACCGTACCTCTTCGTTAAAACAATCTAATCGAGGCCTTCTACTACAGATCCGACTGCTAAGATAAAAGAGGGAGCTCACCTCGCCGGCGCAAGTGATCGGAAATGTCGAAGACGGTGGTCGGCGGCGCAGAAATCGATGGCAGTGGCGGCTCCGGTGATCTCCTCGGCTCGGGAAGACCACGGGGAGATTCTGGGCAGCACGGCGAGGAAGATGGTGACGACGGGACGACTCCATGGGCTCAGTAGCAGCGGCGGCGGGGTTATCCCGAGGCGGACGTGCGGGTTCGGCTTCGGCGAGCTCGCCCTCGTAGCTCCGCTGCACCAAAAGAAGAGCAATGGATTCAAAATGTGCGAAAGGACACGAGGATCCTACAGGATCAAACGAGAATGGCGGAGACTCACGAGGTTTGCCGGAATTCCAAATCGTGGCCGCAGACAACCTCAACTCCGGCGAGCAAATACTACAGCCTCGGGGCACGATTATGAGAGGGAGGATAGGGGAAACGGAGAGGAGGCAGGGGCTTTAAGAAGGAGGAAACAAGGCGGAGATTAAAGCTCTTAATCACGCGAATTGAATCGACGAAAATCAAGGCCAGAACTGCCGGCGGTTTCCTCTTCGGGTTCAAGATGACAATGTCATCGCTGACGTCACTGGGTGGTCCCACTTGCCAGCGGCAGAGGGGGAGGAGAGAGGCCACGGCAGCTGCTAGGCTACGGTTGGGCTCCGCGTGTGTCGCGCGTGCAGCAGATAAGGGATGGGCTTCGGCCCAGGTTGTTGTTGCGCGTGCGGAAAATAAAGGTCACGGGGAGAGAGTGGGCTGGGCTACTCTGGCTCTTTCTCTCCTTTAGTTTTTTTTGTGCTATTTTCTTTTTCCTTTTTCTTTTCCTGATTTCTTCAAATAACCATAACTTTTTATTGAAAAGTCCAAATGACCTCAAAACAGATTCTGTAATCTTGTAATTTTAATACCCTTCAAAAGGTAGCAATTATATGTTGTTTTAAACACATTTTCAAATTTTATATTTTGTGATTATAATTAAATCACTAATAGTACTTAATGTTAATTTTAAATTTATAATAGTAAAATGAGATTTTTTATTAAATAAAATTTCAGAAACATTAAACATGTCAAGTAATATTATCTCCTTTTCATATTTTATATTTTTAATATGTGAGTGATTTATACATTTGAAAACATTGTTTACCAAGTCATTACAACCTATTTTTGTAGTTTTAAATTAGGGGTAAACCCTGATAGAAACTTCATGCCATATCCAAAATAGCAAAATAATTTAATTGAAAGTATGTCAAATATTATTTAGTGGAATAACACATTTGAAATAGTGTTCCTCATAGTCATTTTAACTTAATTTCATAAACAAAAGGACTTCATGCAAACACTTTATTGGTTTGAGCTTGATATTAAAATATGATATAGTTATATTTGGCTTTGAAAATGTTTTTATTAACCAATTAATTGAGAGATGAATTATTATTGATTGATAGAAGTTGAAACAATAATTGGGAAAACATATTGTTAAGGAAAACATTTTATACAATAGGATTTGCTAAGGAGAAACTATCACTTTGAAATACAAAGACTTAGTTGAAAGAGGTTTAGAGATTATTTAAAATAGAGGCATAAAGGATTTTTAATTTCAAAAAACATTGGAATAACATTATTATTTGCTTTGTGTTTGGGTTTTATTCGTTTTTGGTGGCTTGCTTTAATAGAAAACAAAAAGGTTTTAATTTTTGTGATTTTTGGCACTTTGCAAAAACCAAGGATGTTACATCCAACTAATGTTAGTCAAGTGAGAAGTTTTAATGGATTAGCTGGTTTCTAAAGAAGATTTGTCAAGGATTTTAGTACTCTTGCTGCACCATTAAATGAGTTAACTAAGAAGGGTGTTGATTTTACATGGGGGGCTGAACAAGATATTGCTTTTGATGGGATAAAGAACAAATTGATTTCGGCCCCATTGTTAATACTGCCTAATTTCAACAAACAATTCGAAATTGAGTGTGATGCAAGTGGTATTGGTATTGGTGGAGTGCTTATGCAAGAAAACAAACCTGTTGCTTATTTTTCTGAGAAATTGCATGGTGCCCAATTGAACTATTCTGTCTATGATAAAGAATTGTATGCACTTGTTAGAGTTCTTGAGGTTTGGAAACATTATTTGTGGCCAAAAGAATTTATCATACATTTTGATCATGAAGCATTGAGATTTTTAAAGAGACAATCTAGCCTTAATAAAAGACATTCTAAGTGGGTTGAATTCATTGAATCTTTCCCATACATAATTAAATACAATAAAGGCAAAGATATTGTTGTTGTTGATGCTCTCTCTAGGAAAAGTATGCTTTTAACTCAATTGGATGCGAAAATTCATGGTTTGGAGAGTGTGAAAGATTTGTATGCTCAAGATAATGATTTTAAACATGCATATGTGAATTGTTCTACCGTGAAAGCATGGGATAAATTTAATTTGCATGATGGATATTTGTTTAGAGCTAACAAATTATGTGTGCCCGAGTCGTCCTTGCGTTTGTTATTGTTGCAGGAATCACATAGTGGTGGATCACTTTGGGAGGGAGAAAACATTGCTGATGTTGTCTGATCACTTTTATTAGCCACGAATGAGAAGAGATGTGGAGAGGTTTGTGAGATGTTGCATCACTTGCAATAAGGCTAAGTCTAAACTTAAAGCTTATGGATTATATACTCCTCTTCCCGCACCTACTACACCATGGCAAGACATTAGTATGGATTTTGTATTAGGATTGCCTAGGACTAAAAGAGGACATGATTTAATATTTGTGGTAGTTGATAGATTCTCTAAAATGTCACGTTTTATTGCATGCCACAAGAGAGACGATGCGTCTCACATTGCTAATCTGTTTTCCAGGGACATAGTGATATTACATGGAGTACCCAAGACTATTGTTTCTGATCGTGATGTCAAGTTCATGAGCTATTTTTGGAAGACACTATGGGGTAAGATGGGGGCAAAACTGCTATTTTCTACTACTTGTCACCCCCAAACTGATGGACAAACAGAGGTGGTGAATCGCACATTATCCACATTGTTGCGAGCCATGATAAAGAAGAATCTACGGGAGTGGGAAGAGTGTTTGCCACATGTTGAATTCGCATACAACATGGCTGTTCATTCTACTACTCAGTTATGCCCGTTTGAGGAGGTGTGTGGTTTCAAGCCAATAACACCATTTGATTTGCTGCCACTTCCTATGCAATAATATGGAGGCTTCAAAATGAGTTGATTATGTGAGGAAGATCCATGAGAAGACAAAGGAAGCAATTGAAAGAACATGAAGACATGTTGATGAGAGAGTTAACAAGAAGAGGAAGGAAGTACTATTTCGGCTAGGTGATTTGGTGAAAGCGCATGGTGCCCCCATATGTGATTTTGTAATTAATGACAATCCTTATGGACTAATTTTTGCATTGAGTTATCCTTGTAGATCTTGTCCATAGGAAATAATGGAGTTGAGATTATTGCTAGTGTGTCTTGAAGAAAAGGAATAGGTGATCTTTCATTAATATCTTCAAGACATCATCATTTGAAGTGAGAAGAAAAGATACAAGGTTGATCAAGCAAGTGATCAACACACAAAGCTACAAGATATACCAAGTGGGATTATGTATCTCATGGTATGGTAAGAAATTGTCAATATAGCTTTGTGAACTAACCCATGATATGTGTGTATGGCATCTGTATGCATGGTTAGGTATCTTTCCATGGGAATGAACCAAAAGGAAGATTTCATATAGCCCATGGTCTATGTTGTTGTCAAGCGGTGTTCGTCATCTAGCTTGACGTGGAAGCTCAAGTGAAGCATCTAGAAGAAATCCTATGCTTGATGCTTGCCACCCTTTTGGATATTCTGGCCTTGTGAATATTTTCCGACAAGGGTCGCTCCCATAATGGTGTATGGGGGAGCTAGTCTCTCCCATAATGGTGTATGGGGGAGAAACTTGCAAGTCTTCATCAAGCGGAGCTTGTGCTAGCAAGCACGATCAAGAAAGAAGATCCAACTTGAGAGAGTCAAGATCATCATCATCTAGCTCAAGTGGAATTCTCAAGGCAAAGGTATAATATTGATAGGTTTTCTATTTTACCGGTCTCGTGTCTTTAGGAGACCGAGTTATAGGATAGATAGTCATTCTATCAAGAGGGGCTCTCAAGTGAGTAACGTGATCGAATTGTTGTGGAGAGCTCAAACCTTTGCATACTTGCATATAATATTTCTTGGTTATTATTTTGCTTTTATCTCCTTTGGGTTTTGGTGCTTGTCGTGATCTTCATGGCAAGCCAAGGTTTATCGAAAAAGGTTTTGGTAAGAAAAACTTGTTGCGTTTTCGGTGGTGAAAATTTCCGGTTCAGCTTTGAGAATGTTTCCACACCTTCCATGGTTGGTAACTTCTCCATTCCTTTTTTTTGTTATCCCTTTTTATTACCTTTCCAACCCATTTGGATTCACCTAATTCGCAGTTCTTTCGCAAAAGTTATGTGTTTTTTTTGTGTTGGAGGTTTTACCGTTTGTTCCTATTTGAGAGGTCAAAACCTTTACCCATTTGGTTTTATCTTACATTGCTGGACAATGATTTTTCTATGCATATTCTTGTAGTGCTCGTCGTTGCAATTTCAATGAGCCCAAGAACATCAAAAACAGAGTTCGTATGCAAAAGTTATAGCATTTCTCGTATCGGTGTTCAGTCATTCTAGTGCAATCCAGAATTATTCCGGATCATTCCGGAAGGATTCCGACTTGGCCGCAAATTTCTTTTTTACAATCCGTAATTATTCCGGGTGATTCCGGGGTCCGGAATTATTCCGACTGGGCCGTTTTTGGGCAAAAAACGGCTAGTTTTTTAGCACCTATTTAAGGGGCTTTCTTCCCAAAGTCCCTAAGTCTTTCCCAGCCCGTTTTTCCTCTCTCTCTATCTCCACCATTGTTGACTTTGGAAAGCTTTCCCCTCTCTCAATCCCTCCAATGATTCTTGCATATCTTTGAGGGAGAAGTTAGAGGAGATCTAGATCCAGATTTCCACCAATCCATCTCTCCTCTTAGTGAGGGGAACTTAGTGAATCTAAATCTTGGAGTTCTTTGTGTTTCTCCTCCTTTGTTCTTGCTCTCTTATTCCCCCATAAGCATTTGTTGCTTTGCTGGAATTTGAGAGTGGAGGATTTGAGCACTTGTGCTCTTGCCATTTGCATCAGTTGCATCGGTTTGCTCTCTCCACGAGGATTCGTGGAAGTGAAAGTTTGTGAGCTTGTTACTCTTGGGTCTTGGACCCTAGACGACTTTTGGTGTTCTTGGGAGCCTCCAATTGAGTTGTGGATGTGTGCCCCAAGATTGTGGTGACATCGAAAGCTTCCAATTAAGTTGTGGATGTGTGCCTCGATCGAAGGTTGCCAATAGTGGAAGGTGAACTAGGCCTTTGTGGCGAGGTTCATCGGAGAATAGGGTGAGGCCTTTGTGGCGTTGAGTAGGCCTTTGTGGCAAGCTCACACCCCTCCAACGAGACGTACTCCCCTTGTGGGAGGAACTCGGGAATACATCATCGTCTCCGTGTGCCTCGGTTATTTCTATACCCGAGCTTTTTACTTATGCAATTTACATTGTGATAGCCTTCGAGCTTGAAGTCATATATCTTGCTATCACCCTGTTACTTGTCTTGCTTAGCATAAGTTGTTGGTGCACCTAGTCGACCCTAGAATATTTAGGTTGTGTTCTTGTTAATTTAAACACCTAGTTTATTTCCGCATTTAGCAGGCCTTAACCGGAAAAGTTTTAACCACCTATTCACCCCCTCTCTAGGCGACATCGTTGTCCGTTCAATTGGTATCAGAGCCTCGTCTCTCTTATTAGTCTTTGCATCCTAGAGAGTACGATGTTGTTTAGGGAAATAGAGCACGATCCCGCTTTTATATTCTATGGTAGAAATTATGATGTTTGGAAAATTCGCATTCTTAATTTTCTTACGGACATGGGTCCAAAGTATGTAAGGATAATTGTAGATATGGATTTTCCTCCTCCAAAGAATTCTCAAGATTTATGTTTAGAGGATGAGGAAAACTCTTATCTCGATACTCTTGTATCTAATGTTCTCTTGTGTGTTTTGAGCGATGTAGTTATTGAATCAATCATGCCTTTTCGGAACGCTCATGAGTTATGGACAAAACTTCAAGATATATATGATGTGTCCAACATTATTGAGGATGATTGTTCTCCATCCACTTCCGGCTGTGATGAGTTCACATTGTTCTCCACTCCACCAACATGTGATTTGTCACAAGGTAATGATATGGTGATAAAAATTTCATTATGGATAGTGAATTTACTATTGACTATACTTCATCTCTATCCCATTGCAATGTTCTATCTTTGGACTTAATATCTTCTAGCACTCAAAATTCCATACATGCTAGTGTTGATAGTCCTTGCATATCTTGTAATAGTTTTTTAACTAAATCTCATGATGATATGCTTCCTATGTCTTGTTTTCATAAAAACAAGCTTCCATTTCCTCTAGTACTTGTGTGGCTAACAATGTAGAGGAATCCCATATTTTGGTGGAACAAGAAATAGACCTTATTGGTGCTTCAATTCAATCTTCATCATTGTTATCCATTTCTCATGTGTGCCTTATGGCTGATGATTCAAAGGTATCTCCACCTTTGGAACCCTCTACATCTTGTGATGATGAGGATGAGGATTTCTTTTATGGAGAGTATGAAGATGAGGTCTCTTTAATGGATAAATGTGAGTTGGTTCTTCTTGATCTCCCTAAAGGTAGTAAAGATATCACTCCTTTGGGTGAAATTTTGCCTTTTGCTATTAATAGCACTAAAATCATTGAGAAGAAAGGTGAGATTGAAAGAAGTGATGTCGATGAGAAGGCGTCCCTCACAATGTATCTTGAGGAAGAGTATGAGCTCCGACTTACTCTTGAGGAGAAACTTGAGTCTATTGAGGAGCTCCATAATGAACAAATAGCCTATCTCACTAAAGATGGTGACCATACTATTGTTAAATATAAAGTGCTTAAAAAGGAAAAGGTTGAATTTGTTGTTGGCAATGCTTTATTAATTGAGGAAAACACTAGGTTAAATAATGAGCTTGCCAAGTTGTCTTCTTCCATTTCTAATGATGCTTGTGCTACTAACTCCACATCTTATGAAGCATCTATCTTGAAGGAGAATGTTGAGCTAAGGGCTCAACTTGAGTTGATGACTAGCAAGTGTGGGAAATTGGAAGAAATCCATGAAAAGCTATGTAGCTCTCATGAGGATCTTCTAGCATCCCATTCTAAGCTAAAATTAGCTCTTGAGGCTATCACTACAAAGGTAACATCTTGTGAGCCTCATGTGGTTACTAGCATAATCTCTTCTAGTAATGCTATATTTCCTTGTGCTAGTGTTAGTAATTCATCCTCTCATAATGCTTCTACATCTTGTGATGAATTCCATTCCTTTCCTTGTTCCTCTAACAATGAAGCATCTACTTCCTCTAGCTCTTGTGTTGATTCTAACCATGTAGAGGAAATTAAAGAGCTCAAGGCCCAAGTCACTTCTTTGAAGAAAGACTTGGAAAAGTGTCATGAAGGGAGTTCCACCCTTAACAAGATGTTGATGGTGCGAAGTCTTCCCAATGACAAGAGTGGACTTGGATTCAACTCCAATATCAAGAAAAAGTCCAAGGTTGACAAGAAGAAGGGCCAAGAACAATTAAAAGATCTGGCCAAGATTATTTGCTTCAAGTGCAAGATTGAAGGGCACCATGTTAGATCTTTCCCTTTGAAGAAGAAGACTATTAGTGAGAAGCAACTAGGGAATCGACCTCTTGTTCAATCTTGTGCTCAACCACGAGTTGAACAAAAACCACCTCCTAAGAAGACTCAAGCCAATGCTCCTCAAGTTGAGGAGCCTATTAAGAAGAAAGAGAAGAGTCGATGTTGCTACCTTCGTAGTGAGAAGGGACACCTTGCTTCTTCATGCACCAATGGTACATTATCCAACCCTATCCTTGTTGATGATGTGTATTCCATTCCGAAGGATAATGTGGGAAATGTGTTTGCCAAGTATGTTGGTACTCCAAGTGGTGTCAAGAAAAGAACCATTTGGGTTTCCAAACTTATTGTGACTAACCTCTTAGGACCCAACGTCGTTGGGGACCAACAAGCTCAAACTTGATCAATAGGTGTTGTTGGAGGGCATTGGAGACTTGGCTATCTCATGAAAAATTAAGGGATCTTCATCAATTATATTTCCTAAAGCCAAGTCACTTGGATTATATATATCTCTTACCCAATGTTCCTCCTTGCGGTAACTTGTATTTAATTCATATATACATTGAAAGTTGCTTGCCCCCTGGCATGTGTTGGTTTTGTTTCTAGAATGTGTTGGTATATGGTGTGCCTACTACTTACCTACCTTGAGTAATCCAGTTTATGTTTGTTGGTTTGCACTCCATGTACTTGTGTGTTCTGTGTTGAGCCTTCATTGCTATTGTTGCCTATTTTAGTTGGCTCTTTGGGAGATTAATGGACTATCCCATTTTGAGGGACTAATATGCTTTGCACTTTACTATCCTAAAATGTGTGTACATGAGGAATACCACTTAGTGTTGATATATCAATATTATCTAGTCTCTATGTGGTATGTCATTCTCATGAGAAATTCAATTTCTAAATGTCCATTAACTTTATCTAGTTGGATTTATTTTTGCCTCTTGTTGTTTTCAATGGATTATCACATTATGGGGGAGTAATAAGCTGTGTGCATAGTACAAGCCTGTAAAATGTGAGCATGTGAGGTATTCCACCTAGAGTTGATATTATTAATTATCTTGTTCCTATGTGGCACGTTGCTCCAACAAGCTCCATATTTGCTTAAAATATCTTTTGTCCCTTTTATTTTGGTATCTTGTTATTGAGAGTTTCTTGGTGCTTTGCATTTTTCGGTTCTTATTAGAAGCCTTTAAGAATCTCTATCTAAGCATGTTTTTCTATTCCTATCTTTTGTCACATGCTTATGTTTTGTGAATATGATTGTGAACAAATCTACCACCGAGAAATATCTCCATACATCTATTGTCTTCGAAAAGTGATAATAATTTGTGGTAAGTTTATTGATCATATTTACTTTGGCCTTTGCTCTCAAAAATTCCTTGTTTGTTGCCAAGGATTTGTTTTGGTTCAAACTCCTTTGTGTCTTCCTTTTGTTTTATTCAAAATTTGTTTTATGCTTTCTTGTGTTAGGAAAAGCAATGATCCCATTATTGTGCACTTTGATTCAAATTTATACTTCTTTGTGTTGCACCATTTCTTGGGGAAGCTATCCTACATTGAGTAGAACACAATTCTTTAATTTGTATAACATCTTATTGTTTTTATTTTAACATGACTAGTGTTTGAATAATATTTATGGAGAGTAATGATTCCATAGTGTGCATTTTGTATTCAAATACAAGATCAAAAATAAATGCACTATTTTTGGAAGAGCTCTCCTATATGCGTTTGGACTCTTGTTGTCTTAAAATTGATTTTTATCCCAATGACTTGTCTCTTTGGAAGACGAACATTTTTCATCTTGGTACTTTGTGTGCCATCATGAAAAGTGTAGAGGGTTTGTTTATTCTTTGATTTTTTTTGTATCTTATCTATTTGGTTTCCTCAATCATGTGTTGATTTGGGTTTTGATATAATTTGGACAATTCTCGTGTTTTTCACTCGTGTGAGTGCCTTCTTGGTTTAATTGGTGTTTTTTCCAATTTGTATCTTGTTTGGTTCTTGAAAGTTTTGTGCATGTGTATTTACTATGTATATATTTTGGCATGCTTACTTTCGTTGATCCAATATATAGGATAAACTCCATCCAATTCTAAACGGCTAAGATGTGCATGAAATTCAAATTCATATTAATATGCACATATTTATGTGGAGTTTGTCCTATTTATTGTAGTTGTTCTAACTACTTTGGACCCAATAAGTTTGGGAACCATTTTTTACTTGAATTTTGTTTTTAGGTACAATGGAGATACATTGGTTGCTTGCTCCATTCATAAGGAAGGTGTTCTCACCATGGTATTATAGGAGTCAAGCTACGATGATTATCAAACTCGCATCCTCTTCATCACCAATGTCGTCTCGGTAACAAGTATCTATTCCATGCATACATTTCTATCTTTCAACCTTGTGTAGGTTGCATCTTTGCATGAATTCCATTTGTTGCATTTCATTTGGTTCTTGCAAATGTCTTATCAAAAGCATCTTTATTAATATGAGTAAGCCGGGATGATTACATATCAAGGGGATATTGATAATCATTTTCATGATTCACCAATCCCAAGTATGTTAATCTAGCATCTTCTACTCGATGTCTCTCATATGCAATATTTATATTTTCTCAAAACCATTTGCCTTTTTGTGATACGTGTTACCTTTCTCGAAGCATTTCAACTATCACTTTTCCCTTGTGACATTTGTGATGCTTTGATGAGTTTGTTGACTTGTTCATATATATCCCTTTAAGATAAAACTAAGCTTAGCGCTTTGCTTTCAAGCAAAAATCTTATTGGTATATTTATGAACCTCTCTTGGATATCATGTTCTTCACCTTTGTACCTATTTTGTGTGTGCATGTTTCTTTGTGGATATATATCTTTGTGATTGGTGTCCACTTAGAAACTTATACACACGAGAATAGTTACATCTTTAATTGATATTCTATTTCTTTAGTGACCACGGTTTTTCTTCTTCTTTATATTCCTTGGTGGTTCCTAAAAGGCACAAGCTTGCTTTTCATTTGGTATTCCTTTTGCGTCTTAATAAGCTTGTGGACCTATGAGTTTTATCCTTTGTTGGTTTGTGTGTATGGGAAAGACATGATATGCACTATGTGCCTCATATATTGAAAGACTATGTTGATGACTTTATCATCCTATTAGTCTCCTAAAAATGTTTTTCCTTGTCACACCCATCTATTTCGATTGAGTAAGTCTTTATTTGTCGCTTCTTGATCTTAATTCCTCAACTTTTGTTTGTTTGCAAGTTGCTTTGCTTCATTTCCAATCTATTCTTTTGCTCTTGTTTGTGTTCAAAATTATCTAGAAGGGAGTGATTATTCCATGTTGTTCACATTATATAGTAATTCAAATCTAACATTGTGCATGTACCTTGGGGAGTTCCCTCTTGATTTTCTAGAACACTTGGTTGATCTTATCATAATATTGATTTTTGTCAATCGGTTTTTCGAATCCTTTGGTTGGTTGCTTCTTTGTGAAAGTATCCTTCAATTTGACTTTGCTTGTAAATCTTTGGATCCTCAATATAGTTTGATCTTCCTCCATCTATTCGTAGTTGGATATATGCACTTTATTTCACTCATATCATGAGGAATGCATACACTATGGGGGAGCTCTTACTATATTGGCCTTCTAATCTTTTTGCCCATTTCGGCAATGGATGCCAATGGGGGAGAAGTTTAGAGGGTCTAAGGGAATTTGGTTTTATGCTTAAGTTTCGTTCTTAAGCATTTGCCTTCCATGCTATTGCATCCTTGCTCTTTGTTTTGCATGGTTGCTTATTTCATCATATAAACCCTCGTAAAAAGGGATTGCCATCAATTACCAAAATGGGGGAGATTGAAAGCACATGGTGCCCCATATGTGGTTTTGGTAATTAATGACAATCCTTATGGACTAATGTTTGCATTGAGTTATCCTTGTAGATCTTGTCCATAGGAAATAATGGAGTTCATGTGTTGAACTCTATTAGCTTCCTTGATGGCCATTGTTATATTCAAGGATTTATACGAAGAATGGTCATGGTTTGAGTTGAGCTTATTGCTAGTGTGTCTTGAAGAAAAGGAATAGGTGATCTTTCATTATTATCTTCAATACATCATCATTTGAAGTGAGAAGAAAAGATACAAGGTTGATCAAGCAAGTGATCAACACACAAAGCTACAAGATATACCAAGTGGGATTATGTATCTCATGGTATGGTAAGCAATTGTCAATATAGTTTTGTGAACTAACCCATAATATGTGTGTATGGCATCTCTATGCGTGGTTAGGTATCTTTCCATGGGCATGAACCAAAAGGAATATTTCATATAGCCCATGGTCTATGCTCTTGTCAAGCGGTGTTCGGCATATAGCTTGACGTGGAATCTCAAGTGAAGCATCTAGAAGAAATCCTATGCTTGATTCTTGCCACCCTTTTGGAGATTGTGGCCTTGTGGAGATTTTCCTACAAGGGTCTCTCCCATAATGGTGTATGGGGTAGCTAGTCTCTCCCATAATGGTGTATGGGGGGAGCAACTTGCAAGTCTTCATCAAGCGGAGCTTGTGCTAGCAAGCACGATCAAGAAAGAAGATCCAACTTGAGAGAGTCAAGATCGTCATCATCTAGCTCAAGTGGAATGCTCAAGGCAAAGGTATAATCTTGATAGGTTTTCTATTTTACCGGTCTCATTTCTTTGGGAGACCGGGTTATAGGATAGATAGTCGTTCTATCAAGAGGGGCTCTCAAGTGAGAGCGTGATCGAATTGTTGTGGAGAGCTCAGACCTTTGCATACTTGCATATCATCTTTCTTTGTTCTTATTTGTCTTTTATCTCCTTGGGGTTTTGGTTCTTGTTGTGATCTTCATGGCAAGCCAAGGTTTATCGAAAACGGTTTTGGTAAGAAAAACTTATTGCGTTTTTGGTGGTGAAAATATCCGGTTCAGCTTTGAGAATGTTTCCACACCTTCCATGTGTGGTAACTTCTCCATTCCTTTTTTTAGTACTTGTTATTACCTTTCCAACCCATTTGGATTCACCTAATTCGGAGTTCTTTTGCAAAAGTTATATGTGTTTTCGTGTTGGAGGTTTTACCGTTTGTTCCTATTTGAGAGGTCAAAACCTTTACCCATTTGGTTTTATCTTCCATTGCTGGATAATGGTGTTTCTCTGCATATTCTTGTATTGCTCGTCGTTGTGATTTCAACGAGCCCAAGAACATCGAAAATGGAGTCCATATGGAAAAGTTACAGCATTTCTCGTATCGGTATTCAGTCATTCTAGTTCAGTCCGGAATTATTCCGGATCATTCCGGAAGGATTCCGACTTGGCCGAGAATTTCTCTATTGCAATCCATAATTATTCCGGGTGATTCCGGGGTCCGGATTGATTCAGGAATTATTTCGACTGGGCCGTTTTTGGGCGAAAAAACGGCTAGTTTTTTAGCACCTATTTAAGGGGCTTTCTTCCCCAAAGTCCCTAAGTCTTTCCCAGCCTATTTTTCCTCTCTCTCTCTCTCCACCATTGTTGACTTTGGAAATCTTGCCCCTCTCTCAATCCCTCCAATGATTCTTGCGTATCTTTGAGGTAGAAGTTAGAGGAGATCTAGATCCACATTTCCACCAATCCATCTCTCCTGTTAGTGAGGGGAACTTAGTGAATCTAGATCTTGGAGTTCTTTGTGTTTCTCCTCCTTTGTTCTTCCTCTCTTATTCCCCCATAAGCATTTGTTGCTTTGTTGGAATTTGAGAGTGGAGGATTTGAGCACTTGTGCTCTTGCCATTTGCATCGGTTGCATCGGTTTTCTCTCTCCACGAGGATTCGTGGAAGTGAAAGTTTGTGAGCTTGTTACTCTTGGGTCTTGGACCCTAGACTACTTGTGGTGTTCTTGGGAGCCTCCAATTGAGTTGTGGATGTGTGCCCCAAGATTGTGGTGACATCGAGAGCCTCCAATTAAGTTGTGGATGCGTGCCTCGATCGAAGGTTTCCAATAGTGGAAGGTGAACTAGGCCTTTGTGGCGAGGTTCATCGGAGAATAAGGTGAGGCCTTTGTGGCGTTGAGTAGGCCTTTGTGGCAAGCTCACACCCCTCCAACGAGACGTACTCCCCTTGTGGGAGGAACTCGGGAATACATCATCGTCTCCGTGTGCCTCGGTTATTTTTATACCCGAGCTTTTTACTTATGCAGTTTACATTGTGATAGCCTTCGAGCTTGAAGTCATATATCTTGCTATCACCTTGTTACTTGTCTTTCTTAGCATAAGTTGTTTGTGCACCTAGTTGACCCTAGAATATTTAGGTTGTGTGCTTGTTAATTTAAACACCTAGTTTATTTCCGCATTTAGCAAGTCTTAACCGGAAAAGTTTTAATCGCCTATTCACCCCCATCTAGGCGACATCGTTGTATGTTCATTTGGTGTGGGTGCATTTTCGTAAGGACAGATTCCCCACATTGCGCAAGTCCAAGTAGATGCCACAAGGTGCTGGTCCATATAAAGTGCTTCAGAAGATTAATGATAATGCCTACAACATTGATCTTCCTAGTGATGAGTTTGGTGTGAGTAATTCTTTCAATGTTGCTGATCTATCACCATACCATGGAAGGACCTTGATGCGTCGAGGTCGACGCCTTTTCAAGGGGGGGATGATGAGGACATCCCTAGTGCATCTATTATTTCTCCCATTGATGATGACGATGTTATTCAAGAGAAGAATGATGAAGTGAGAATTGGACCAATGACTAGATCAAGAACTAAACTACTTGAACAACATGTGAATTCTCTGTTATTAGAATATAATGTTTGTTTTCATGAGAACTTTATACTACCTAAATCCATGCACTTAATGTATACTCAGGTTTGTTGATAGCACAAGCATGGATGGAGATGGACATGAAGAGGAGCTAGAAAACAAACAAGACAAGGTGGAAAACAAGGAATAACAATTGTTATTTGCTGGAATAACAAGGAATAACAAGACATAACAATTGTTATCTAGTGGAATAACAAGAGGAGGGCGCCCCATTGGAGACCTATGCGCCATATAGAAGTCCTATTACTAATAGGCATGGTTTGTATACCATCTAGGCCGAACCCCGTAATGTTTGGGTCGGTTTGTATCAAGTGGTTCGAGTCCAAACTATTAGTAGGTCGAGTCCTAGTCGGTTTGGGTGTGCTTGCGCAATACCAATGTGGCCGCACCCCATACCCCCCTTATAACCCTTCAACCTGCGAGTTGAATAGGTTAGACTACCTTTAAACATAAACCCGAGACTCCATTGTTGATTGCTTGAAGCATTCATCAGGAATTGATCATATCGCAAGTTTTGCGTGTTATCTGCTATTCCACTGGGAATTAGTTGATACAGGACCACTAGTAGTCAGTGGATGCTCGTGCAAGTGTGTGGATTTGCGATCTATCCAAGGGATTGGTTGCTGCTGCAATTTGCATCAGGAATTAGCCGGAGAGTTCGTGGAAAGACACAAGTTATCAGATCCTTGTTATCGTGTGAGTTCATCGAGAAGATCGGGCATCCCCTTATCACATTGCATCATTAAGTTTTTGTCGGCATCGTCGTGTCAATTTGCTAGTCTTAGCGTCTACTTCCGTAGAGTTTCGAGTTCTTTGCATAGCTCGTCATCGCCGTTGCCGCATCACCTCACACGCTTGTAGATCACCACTGCCTCCCACCACCACAAATTCCACCACCACCATCCACCACAAACAGTCGCCGCCATCACACCATTGCTATTGTTCAACAAGCTATCCATAGCGCCGCTGCCTTGCCGCCACCCCATTGCACGCAATAGGTTCCATCCGCACACGTGCATCTCCACTTGTCCTTGCGCGCCGCCTCCAAGCTACTAGTTAGGGTTAGGGTTTTTCTATTTGCTTCCATCTTTGTTTCTATCAGTAGATTAGATTTCTAATAAGTTTGGGACTCCAAATACACGACCTACTGTAGTAGGGGGAAAATTCTGAAAAAAAAAGTCGGGATCTCGCCTGACCTCAGACATAGTTTGTGGTTGGGAGAGAGCAAAACACCTCACCACAGACAACGTTTGTCCTTTCGCGAAAATTTCATCCAAATTTTCACTCTCTCTTTGTAACACCCGGGGGATTTCCCCCCAAAGTAGAATTGCTTGTTTTCCCTTTTGCATTGCATTGCATCATGCATCCTATGCATTGCACCTTGTTTTCAAAACAACTTAAAAAGTTCAAACCAATTTAAACTTTCAAACATGTCCAAAGTTTCCAATTAAAAATTGCAAACTAAACAACTCAATTTGGTTTCAATAGTTTTGAATTTGAATCAATTAAATTGCTTGTTAATAAAATCCCCTTTTATTAACACCCTAATGGTAGATTCAAGTTCAAATTAAAATCAATGTCACAATTTGAAATTTTCAAAAACTAAATATCATGCACTTGGGCATTTGAAGTGGTTAATCCATTAAAATTGAGTTCATGTTTTTAACCCATCAAAATCCCTTTCTTTTCTTACCTTTTCTATCTCAAAAAAAAGGGGAAAGAAAAAGAATAAAACAGCAGCTGGGGGAGGCAGGCCTGTTAAGGCCCACCTACCACCCCAGCGATCCAGCCCACCCCAGCCTTCTCCTTCCTTCGTCCGTACAGGCACGAGGAGGACGTGCCCCCCCTCATGTCGATTTCCAGCAGGGCACCACCCACCTGCTCCCCTCTCCTCCCCCTTATAGCCCCCCTTTCTCTCCGAACCCTAGTCCCTCTCCCCTCTCCCTCCTAGAGCCGCCGCCGCTATGCTTTTCCTCTCCCTCCATCTCTCTGTTCCTACTCCACACAAACAGAGCACTTACACGTACCCTCGCCTTGGCGCCACTGCTACGGGCACTTTCGCGCCAGTACAAGGACGCCAGGAGCTCCGCCTCATCGAGCAGGTGATCCACGTAGAAGGAATCATGCCGGGAGCTCCTCAATCATCGCCGGCGTCCTCGACAAGTTCTCCGGCCGGCGACCTTCTCCGGCGAAATTCCGGCGACCCAGACCTTCTCGAGCATGATCGACTCCTCCGAGCACCTCCCGGTGAGAACCTCGTCCGGTTCCCCTCCTCCATGGGCTCGTTAAGTGGCCATAGCGCCGCCGCCATGGGCGTCCATCTGCCGCTCCGCCATGGCCGAGCACCGCGCTCGTGCCCGTGCGCTTCTGCTGCACGCCTTGTGCCTCTGTGTGTACAACATCCACGTCCGCGGTGCAGCAAACACCCCCTGACACGCACGCACATACTCCCCTGCACCTCAGACTCACCCGGAGCGCCGCCAGTTCGAGGTCGTCACCGTCGTTTCCGTTCGCCGTGGTCGATCGGGAGCAGAACGCACGACTGAAACTTCTTCAGTTTCGTCAGTTATAAACAGGGATGGTTTGCCTCTTATTCGGCCACGCACAGATTTGATCAACAACCGAGCAGCTAGCCCAGTGGCTTGGCCCTTGCTGCGCTAGCGCGCGGGTTCGAGTCCCGGCCGGCGCAAAAGGCCTCCCTTTTTTCGTTTATTCCGCGCGCGCAGCGGGCCCACCGGTCAGCGACCGTGGTGGTTGACGTGGATCCACCCATGCCTCGCTGGCGCCCTCGGGCCCGCGCGTCAGCCGCAGGGGCTGGCTCAGTCCCCGGTGAGAAAACTCTCCAGATCCAGATCTGGATCCGCTCTTTGCACCCGGGCCCCCTAGCCTTTTCTGGTTCTGCACAGAAGCCCCTCCACGCACTGTTTCCATCAAAGCAGGCCCCTGTATTTTGGCAGAATAGCCCCTAAACTTCTTTTGCCCATATCTTTCAAACCACAACTCCAAATAATTCAAACTTTATATGTATTCCATGCTAAATTAAATTCTCTACATGTTTAAACCATTTCTAGACTGTTTTGAACATTTCAAATGGTTTCAAAAATTCAAATTCAAACAACTCTTTCAAAGTTGGTCAAATTCATAACTAATTCAAATTTAATTCAATGGCACATATAAAATATGTTTTCCATTCAAAATTTCCTGTACTTTTCAAATATGCAATTTGTTCACTGTTTTTCCTAATTAAAATTGGAGTAATAATTCAATACTTTAATTACACCTTTTAAATTGCAAAATTCATAACTTGGGCAATTCAAATCCAATTCCAACATGTAAAATATGTTTTCCATCCCATTTTTCATGAAATTTGCAAATATCAACTTTGTTTTCTGTTTTAAATAAGTTAAATTGCTGAAAACAACTAATTATTTATTTAATGCATTTAAAATTGCTAATTTGATAACTTGCTCATTTTAATTCCAAATCCAACAAATAAAATATGTTTTCATACCAGAAAAATGCACTTAATCTGTTCATGCCATCCATGCCTTTGTTTGCATCTTCCATATTGCATTTTACTAGGGTTATGCATGTTCACCTAAATAACAAACATGGAATGTGTTGGGGTGCTCAATTAAATTGATCCCTATTCCATTTAATTTGGTTTAGCTCATCTATTATTTGTTTTCCATGCTAATCAACATCTAAATTGATGGTTAGATAAATAACTTAAACCTTCCTAATTAAATACTGGGATTTTGTCTCAACTTAAATTGGTTAAGTTGCATCCCCGCATGTCATGCAGCTATATCTTGATCATGCTGGATCTTTTGCCGTAGAAGTAATTGTTGCATCCGGTGTTTGTTCTAGTTCGTTGCTTATTCACGGATAGGACGTTGAGATGATGTGAGCATCGACAAGTTCTGCGGATGTACCTCTACTTGCTGGATCTCAGGCAAGTATACTCACTTGCTACCTATGGCTGCCTTTCATCACTTGTTACCGATTCTTTCCGTTATCTTTATGCTAGCCTTATGATTCGATGCTTGTGTCTCGATCCTATCATATGTTTACCTTGCAGCCCTGATATAGCCTTCCCTCCACTTCCTATTAACTGTTGCGTGTTTACCTTGTCGGCCCTCGTGTCGTAGTTGCATGCTTAGGGTTTGTTTGTGTTCTAGTCCTGTTGTCCTTTGTTCTATCACCTGTTTAGTTGATAGTTGGGCTTGTCTTAATCAACAACATGTTAATGTGTTGGGTAATAATACTTTGATGGTAAGGCACTTGCAGGCGGCCCGGCGTGGTTTTGAGGCCTGCTAGTGTCGACCCTAATTAGGAAAAGGGTCTTGTCCTCCGATCCATGATGAGCGCACTAACCGCATGTGGGAAGCGAGTATGGGTGCCCCCGCAACTTTGATTCGATTCGCATCTCGTCCAAATCGCCACACTTAGTTCGGGCTTTCCATTTGATGCATGCATATGCAGGTGCGAACCCTTGGCGCCAGGGTGGAACTTTTGTAGTCGGCATTTAGGGCGGCGTGGTCTTCCAATGCTATGAGGGTCCCCCTTTTCTTCGTGGGGGCTCGATTAGCCGCGCACGCACAACACGTGGTTCTTTGGGCTTGATGCAAAGAAGAGTTGGGTTGTGTTGAGTGGCCTGCTTGGTGGGTTTGCTCCCCGCCTGGCGGGTCATTCTTACGTGTACGGCCAAATTGGTGCATCCCTGCAGGGTTAAATCTTCTCGAGAAGCCGTGTTGTCCGCGGTTATGGATGACTTGGTGAAAGTGCTGGCTAACAAGTACTCAGACAACTTACACTTAACGATGATAACTTGACTAGTAATATAGATTACCTCCACCATAAAAATGAATGTCACCTTAATCAACAGTGTGAGTTTCCTTGGGTTGCTTCCTTAGTAGGGGGTAACACTGGATGGGTATTGTTTGGTGAGTAGTTATAGTTAGTTTTGTCGCGCTATCTTATCCCTTTCTTTTAGCCGGATGTTGTAGCGCGTCTCTATAGTTAGTTAGCGCAGCCCGCTGCCGCTTCTTTGCAATAATCCCTTCCTTTCCGTTGTACCCAAAGTATTTGTATCTTGTGATGATTGGTTACGCGAGTATCTTGTGAGTATGGTTTATCCACTTGCCAGTACTTAATAGTACTGACCCACGAATCCTTTTCGTGGCTGCATATTCCACATTGCAGTCAACAGGTTTGAAGTCTGACGATGTTAGCTTGGGAATCCCTCCGGCTTGGCCTGGGCAGGGATTGGACGCCATCGGTTATCTTCAGGACTCTTAGTCCAATTTGTATCTTGTCCGTAGGCGGACACTATGTTGCTTCTTCCGTTGTTATTTGGACCTTTGTATTGTATCAGTTGTATCCTTGACTCGTTTGAGTCGTCTTGTATATACCTCCTCTGTTGTTGTTGTGGATTATTCGTGAACTGTTGTAATGTTATCACAAGTGGCAACATGGAATCGGTTATTATGTGGATTTTGGCGGGAATGCTGAAATCTGCATAGTGCCCGATCTCGGGGCGTCACAAATGGTATCAGAGCATGGTTTCCGATTCCCAATGTTGTTTCGATACGAATGGTTATCGAAGCAACGGGTCCACAAAGCCTGTAGGATAACCTCGCTAACGGTCGTGTTTCTAGAGTGTCAAAAACTATTTGTGCAAAACTTGTTTTGGAAACCTCTCGATAGGATTCTTGTTTATTCCTTTCCTCTATTCTATTTCTCCTCCTACCTTATTTGCTTTGGAGTCTCCCCTCTTGTCTATCTTCAAAAGTTCTAGGATTCTACGTGGGTGGACGTTTTCTGAGCCTTTAACCTAATAGGTTCGATCATCGGAAGATTCCTGGTGGAAGGACATCGTCGTCAATCCGAGCAAGAATCTCTTGTTAGTGGTGTCGAGAAGCCTTGTTAGTGGTGTCGAGGAGATCAACTGGAATCATGAAGAATCGATAGTCGAACTTCTTTCCCCTCCCGGGTTAGTGGGTGGATTGCGAGGGCGCAATCCCTTGTTAGTGGTGTCGTCTGTAACACCCGGGGGATTTCCCCCCAAAGTAGAATTGCTTGTTTTCCCTTTTGCATTGCATTGCATCATGCATCCTATGCATTGCACCTTGTTTTCAAAACAATTTAAAAAGTTCAAACCAATTTAAACTTTCAAACATGTTAAAAGTTTCCAATTAAAAATTACAAACTAAAGAACTCAATTTGGTTTCAATAGTTTTGAATTTGAATCAATTAAATTGCTTGTTAATATAATCCCCTTTTATTAACACCCTAATGGTAGATTCAAGTTCAAATTCAAATCAATGTCACAATTTGAAATTTTCAAAAACTAAATAGCATGCACTTGGGCATTTGAAGTGGTTAATCCATTAAAATTGAGTTCATGTTTTTGACCCATCAAAATCCCTTTCTTTTCTTACCTTTTCTATCTCAAAAAAAGGGAAAGAAAAAGAATAAAACAGCAGCTGGGGGAGGCAGGCCTGTTAAGGCCCACCTACCACCCCAGCGATCCAGCCCACCCCAGCCTTCTCCTTCCTTCGTCCGTACAGGCACGAGGAGGACGTGCCCCCCTCATGTCGCTTTCCAGCAGGGCACCACCCACCTGCTCCCCTCTCCTCCCCCCTTATAGCCCCCCTTTCTCTCCGAACCCTAGTCCCTCTCCCCTCTCCCTCCTAGAGCCGCCGCCGCTATGCTTTTCCTCTCCCTCCATCTCTCTGTTCCTACTCCACACAAACAGAGCACTTACACGTACCCTCGCCATGGCGCCACTGCTACGGGCACTTTCGCGCCAGTACAAGGACGCCAGGAGCTCCGCCTCATCGAGCAGGTGCTCCACGTAGAAGGAATCATGCCGGGAGCTCCTCAATCATCGCCGGCGTCCTCGACAAGTTCTCCGGCCGGCGACCTTCTCCGGCGAAATTCCGGCGACCCAGACCTTCTCGAGCATGATCGACTCCTCCGAGCACCTCCCGGTGAGAACCTCGTCCGGTTCCCCTCCTCCATGGGCTCGTTAAGTGGCCATAGCGCCGCCGCCATGGGCGTCCATCTGCCGCTCCGCCATGGTCGAGCACCGCGCTCGTGCCCGTGCGCTTCTGCTGCATGCCTTGTGCCTCTGTGTGTACAACATCCACGTCCGCGGTGCAGCAAACACCCCCTGACACGCACGCACATACTCCCCTGCACCTCAGACTCACCTGGAGCGCCGCCAGTTCGAGGTCGTCACCGTCGTTTCCGTTCGCCGTGGTCGATCGGGAGCAGAACGCACGACTGAAACTTCTTCAGTTTCGTCAGTTATAAACAGGGATGGTTTGCCTCTTATTCGGCCACGCACAGATTTGATCAACAACCGAGCAGCTAGCCCAGTGGCTTGGCCCTTGCTGCGCGCAGCGCTAGCGCGCGGGTTCGAGTCCCGGCCGGCGCAAAAGCCCTCTCTTTTTTCGTTTATTCCGCGCGCGCAGCGGCCCCACCGGTCAGCAACCGTGGTAGTTGACGTGGATCCACCCATGCCTCGCTGGCGCCCTCGGGCCCGCGCGTTAGCCGCAGGGGCTGGCTCAGTCCCCGGTGAGAAAACTCTCCAGATCCAGATCTGGATCCGCACTTTGCACCCGGGCCCTGATGAGTACATCCCTAGTGTTTCACCTATTATTTCACATAATATTCCCACAAAGAATGATGAAGTGAGGATTGGTCCTATGACAAGATCAAGGACTAAATTATTACAACAACAGGTGAATTCACTCCTACTTGAGTACAACATTTGTGATTATGAGAATTTTATACTACCTAAATCCTTGCATGTTTTAATTCTTAGGTTTGTTGATAACACAAGCATTAAGGAGGGAGAACAAGGAGAGATGATGCACATGGATGGAGAGGAGCTACAAACAAATGTTGATCATGGTGAAAACAATTCTACAAGTGTGGAAAACAAGTGCTAGATTGTTATTCCACACTAATGGAGGGACATAACAAGAGGAGGGCGCCCACAAGGAAGTACCTATGCGCCATATAGAGTCCAATTATAGTTAAACATGGTTTGTATACCATTATGGCCGAATCCCCTAGCATGGGTCGGTTTGTATCTATTGTGGTTGAGTCCAAGTCCAAAACTAGACCCATGTTGGGTTCCTATTCGGGTTGGTGGGTGTTGCTTGCGCAAGGCACCTTTGTGGCCGCACCCCACCCCTCATATATACCCCTTGGGGCGCATAGATTAGGTCAGACTACGTTAAAACAAAAACACTAGACTTCTAGATTGTATTGCTTGAAGCATTCATCTTGAATCATATACCTTTGCAAATCTGAGTGTATTCTGCTGTTCCATTGGGAATAAGGAGAAACAGGACCACTTGTAGTCGGTGGCTACGTGTGCAAGAGTGTGGAGTCTCGAATATCCGAAGGGGTTAAGTGCTGTTGCAATGGGTAACAGGGTTTAGCCAAAGGAGAGAGCGAGGTATCACACTGGTTATCAAAAGTTCACTGAGAAGATCGGGCTACCCCTTATCATCTTGGTATCAGATTACTGGGTTTACTCGGTGAGCTGTATCTATCCCTTTAGTTTCGAGTTGTTTTTATTACCTATCCAGAAAAAGCCACAAAAAATAGTAGTAGTGTTTGCCATAGCCTTAGATAATTGCTAGTTTTCAATTTCTAGTGATGTTTTGTGTTTTGATTTTGTGTTTCTTTTTCTCCTTTTGAGTCATTAGGTTTCGGTTAGGGTTAGGGTTCTTAGTTGTTCTTATTTTTCGAGTTGAGTCTATATCAAAAATCCCAAAAAAATTAGCTACCCGTAAGATCCACTGAGTTCTAATCCGAGTAGGGCTTCTTTTTCATACACGGTACAATTTCTAGCAAGTTTCTGCCGTGGTGTGTTTGTTTTTCCTCGGGATCACGTGGTTCTAATCTTAGTCGAAATCGAGTTGCTGCTGTGGTTCTTGTTCCACACAAAATCGCTGCCGTGAGGTGTTGATCCGCACCGTGTTTCTGCCGCCGCTGCCGTGGGGAGTTGGTTTCCGAGTCGGTTTTGCTCTGCCGCGGTGCGTTTTTGCGATAAAATCGCTGCCGCCGCTGCCGTACGACCGCGCGCAACCACAGCCATCCTCTGCCCTCGTGCGCGCGCCCGCAGCTCTGCCGTACGGCACAGAAACGGGCAGTTTTCTGCCGTGATCGCCTGCCGCGAACGCAAAACGAGCTGTTTCTCTGCCGCCGGCAGGAAAACGGTCAGTTCTCTGCCGTGGGTTTCTAGCTAGTTTTAGGTTGTTTTTCTTTGTTTTTCTTTGATCTTTTCATTAGGTTTTCAAGTCCAATCATTGTGAACCCTAGACAAAGCCTTTCTACAGCAAATAAATTAGGTACCTTGCCCACAAGACTAGCTATTTTATTGCTCTTTTCAGGCTGCTCAGTATCATATTGTGTCACTTTGATCTAGCTGTTATTTTTATTTGCTCCTTTAGTTGTTTTCGGCCATAAAAAGTATAAAAAAAGAAGAGAAAAACAGAAAATAGAAAAACAGAAAAACAGAAAAAGCAAAAAGAAAGGCCATTGAGATACATTGCTATTACTATCATTTGGAGCTGTTTTCATTGCTATCATTGACACCACACATTGAGAAATCTTGTGCCTGATTATCATTGAGCTTGGCTAGTGTCTTTCTAGAGCATTGCAAAATTTCCTCCATATATTTGCTTTGCCACAATTGTCTCCAATTTATGTGTGTGTTTCCTAGGTGTTATTTTTGTATCATTCACAAACAGCAATAGGACTTGTTAATTGGTCATTGTTAGGTATCCATACCAAGCCCCACCATATAACCTGTTTTACCTTTGTGAGAGCAAAAACCCCTGGGTATTCTATTCTTCACACCAAGTCACATTAGTTGCTATTACTTGTGGTAAGATTTTCTATTCACTTTGGAACAGTAAGGATCACCTCTTTTGCTGGTTTTTAGTGAGTTGAGAGAGAACACCACAACCCATAGCACTTTGTTTATTTCACTAACCCATTAATCATGGTTGCTCCTAGTGATGTTTCTACACAGGCTAAGAAGAAACATGGTGATGAACAAGTGGAGTGGACAGATTTGGAGGAGATGAAGGAACAATTGACTTCCACTATTGCTTCTAAACATGCTGAATTAAATACTCTCATTGACAAGCATGGAGTGGATATGGATACACATGTTCAAAATTTGGGCCTTCAAATTGGACAAGTGACTGATACAGCTGCTGGTACACAAGAGCAAGTTAATAGAATGCAAGCTTCTCTTGACACATTGACTACTAGAATTGGTGCCTTGGCTACTTTATTGGACCAAAGATTGCCTGCCCGAGAGGATGGTGGGAGTGCTCTTGGTGATGCCGAGGAGGAGGAGGAGGGGGAGGTTAATTTTGTGCCCCCTAACCATGGAGGTGGTAGAGCTAATCATGTTGCTGGCCGTGGCTTTCAAGCAGCAAGGGTTCCTGTCAATGAACCAAACCGAGAGCATGATGGACTTGGTAAACCAAAATTTATGCTACCTACCTTCAATTTTGATACTGATGATGTTGAAGAGTACCTTATGTGGGAGCTCAAGATAGAAAAATTATGGAGGATGCATGAGTATAATGAGGAGAGAAAAATCAAGCTTGCTTCCTCTAGTTTTGATGGCTATGCTTTGCTATGGTGGGATAATATTACAAGGACAAGGGCAAGAAATAGAGAGCCTGATGTTCTTACTTGGAGGGAGATGAAGCAAGTCATGAGAGATAGGTTTGTGCCCAAGAATTATTTAAGGTCTTTATATGATAAATTGCAACAATTGAAACAAGGTACAAAATCTGTGGATGCTTATTATAGAGAGATGGAGTTGATATTGCAAAGAGCTAGAGTGAGAGAGGATATTGAGCACACTATGCAAAGGTTCCTTCAGGTTTGCAATTCAAAATTAAGAGCATTGTGAGGCATACACAATATAATGATATGAATGAGTTGTTGCACCAAGCAAGGGAGACAGAAAAACAATTGGCCGAGGAGGCTCTTATGGCTCCAAGGAGACCTTTTCCTAATAGGTCTTCATTTTCTCACCACCATTGCCACAACATACCCCTAGCCGTGGGGTTTCCACTACAAAAAGTTAAGGTACTACCTCTATGTCTAAGAGGCAAGCACAACCAGCAGCTAGTGCAAGTGGATCCACTTCTTCTACAGCTCGAAATAGGGACATGAGCTGCCATACATGTGGAGGTAAAGGCCACTTCAAGAGGGATTGTCCAAATAAAAAGATTATGCTTATTAATGAGGACAATGGTGAGTATGAGACTGGTGATGATGCTGATCCTTCTCAAGAGGATGCTTATGATGATGATGATGTTCCTCTTGATGCATATCCTTCCACATATCCTACTTTTGTTTGCACACCTAGAACATTGAGTATTCTTCCAAGTCCCGAAAGTCAAAGATGCAACTTATTTCAAACAAGAGCAATTGTTGGTCCCCAATTGGCTTGCAAGGTTATTATTGATGGTGGTAGTTGCAGAAATTTGGCAAGCAAAGATTTGTGTGCAAAATTGAAGTTGAGATACATTACACATCCTCATCCTTATCATATACAATGGCTTAGTGATAAAGGAGAGATGAAGGTGACCCACATGGTGAGAGTTGAGTTCCAAATTGGGCCTTATAAAGACACCATTGAGTGTGATGTGGTGCCCATGTCAGTTTGTCACATATTGCTTGGGAGGCCTTGGCAATTTGATAGGAGTGTGATACATGATGGGAGAGCAAATACCTATCAACTCAAGTGGAAGGAGAAGGATATAGTGTTGAGACCTATGACACCACAACAAATTGTAAATGAATCTAGACAAAAAATTCCTGAGAGTGTTGAAAAGAAAGAGAGTGAAAATTTGAGTGTTGTGAGTGAAAATAGGGCATCCAATTCGAGTGGAAAAAATAATAGTGAGGGAGTGAGCTTATTATGCATGCTAGCTACTAGAGAGGACTTGAGAGAATTTAGGGAGGATCCTACTATGCTTCCTATAGTGCTTATGCACAAGGGAGAAATTTTAGTTTCTAATGACATGACCCCTATTCCTCTTGGTGTTTCTCATGTGTTGCAGGATTTTGAGGATGTTTTTCCCAAGGAGGTGCCCTCGGGTTTGCCACCATTGAGGGGTATTTGAGCACCAAATTGATTTGATTCCAGGATCCTCATTACCAAACCAAGCTCCCTATAGAACTAATCCCCAAGAAACAAAGGAGATTCAGAAACAAGTACAAGAGCTTCTTGATAAAGGTTACATTCAGATAAGCCTTTCTCCTTGTGCTGTTCCTGTTATTTTAGTGCCTAAAAAAGATGGTACATGGCGCATGTGTGTAGATTGTAGAGCAATTAACAATATCACTATTCGTTATCGTCATCCTATACCACGTTTGGAAGACATGTTAGATGAATTAAGTGGTAGTGCTATTTTCTCTAAAATTGATTTGCGTAGTGGTTATCATCAAATTAGGATGAAAGAGGGGGATGAGTGGAAAACAGCTTTTAAAACAAAATTTGGTTTATATGAGTGGTTAGTTATGCCTTTTGGATTGACTAATGCACCTAGTACTTTCATGAGATTAATGAACCATGTTTTGAGAAATTTTATTGGTAAATTTGTGGTAGTCTATTTTGATGATATTCTTATTTATAGCCACAATGAACATGAGCATATTGATCATATTAGACAAGTTTTGCAAGTGCTAAGAGAACATAAATTGTATGGTAATTTGGAAAAGTGCACTTTTGGCAAAGATAAGGTCATATTTCTTGGTTATGTTGTTTCTAAACATGGGATTGAAGTAGATGAATCAAAAATTGAAGCTATTAAAAATTGGCCTATTCCTACTAATGTGAGTCAAGTAAGAAGTTTTAATGGACTAGCTGGTTTTTATAGAAGATTTGTCAAAGATTTTAGTACACTTGCTGCACCTTTGAATGAACTCACTAAAAAGGGTGTAGAATTTGTGTGGGGAGTTGAACAAGATATTGCTTTTGATGCTATTAAAGAGAAGTTGATTTTGGCCCCTTTGTTAATGCTTCCTAATTTTGACAAACAATTTGAGATTGAGTGTGATGCTAGTGGCATAGGTATTGGAGGAGTGTTAATGCAAGAAAAGAAACCTATTGCCTATTTTTCTGAAAAATTACATGGTGCACAATTGAATTATTCTGTTTATGATAAGGAATTATATGCACTTGTGAGAGTTTTAGAGGTGTGGAAACATTACTTGTGGCCTAAAGAATTTATTATACATAGTGATCATGAAGCATTGAAATTCTTAAAGTGCCAAACAAATTTGAATAAAAGACATGCTAAATGGGTTGAATTTATTGAGTCTTTTCCATACATAATTAAACATAAAAAGGGATTGGACAATGTAGTTGTTGATGCTTTGTCAAGGAAAAACATGTTACTTTCTAATTTAGAGATCAAGGTCTCGGGTTTGGAGGGTATTAGAGAGCTATATGCTAATGATAAGGAATTTTCTATGCCATTTAATAAATGTTCTAATGTTAAGGCATGGGATAAATTTCATATACATGATGGATACTTGTTTAGAGCTAACAAATTATGTATTCCCGAGTGTTCTTTGCGTTTATTCTTATTACAGGGATCTCAGAGTGGAGGTTTGATGGGACACTTTGGAAGAGAGAAAACATTGCTTATGTTGGCTGAAATTTTTTATTGGGCACATATGAGAAGAGATGTGTATAGATTGGTGCAAAGATGCATTACATGCAATAAGGCAAAATCCAAGTTGAAGCCCCACGGTTTGTACACACCATTGCCATCACCAAGTACACCATGGGAGGATATTAGTATGGATTTCGTGTTGGGTTTGCCAAGAACAAAGAGAGGCCATGATTCCATCTTTGTAGTTGTGGACAGATTTTCCAAGATGGCACACTTCATTGCTTGTCATAAGAGTGATGATGCTTCTCACATTGCCAATTTGTTCTTTAGAGAAATTGTGAGATTACATGGTGTGCCAAGAACAATTGTTTCTGATAGAGATGTCAAGTTTATGAGCTACTTTTGGAAGACACTATGGGGGAAGCTTGGCACTAAATTATTATTCTCCACTACTTGTCACCCTCAAACTGATGGGCAAACTGAAGTTGTGAATAGGACATTGTCTACATTGTTGAGAAGCATGATCAAGAAGAATTTGAGGGAGTGGGAAGATTGTTTGCCACATGTGGAGTTTGCTTATAATAGGGCTGTGCATTCAACCACTAATTTTTGTCCCTTTGAGGTGGTTTATGGATTTCGGCCTACTACACCCCTAGACTTGTTACCACTTCCAATTCAAGAGAGAACTAATATGGATGCATCTAAAAGGGCTGATTTTGTGAGGAAGATACATGAGAAGACAATGGATGCTATTGAGAAGAAAGGGAAATAAGTAGCTCAAAAGAGAAATCAAAAGAGGAAGGAAGTTATTTTTCAAGAGGGAGATTTAGTATGGGTGCACTTTCGGAAGGATAGGTTCCCTAAGCTAAGGAAATCAAAATTATTGCCAAGAGGTGCTGGTCCTTACAAAGTGATTGCAAAAATAAATGACAATGCCTACAAGATAGATCTTCCAATTGATGAGTTTGGAGTGAGTAATTCCTTCAATGTTGCTGATTTGACACCATATCATGGTGATGACCTTGATGAGGACATCAAGGCTTTTCAAGGAGGGGAGGATGATGAGGACATCCCTAGTGTTTCACCTATTATTTCACATAATATTCCTACAAAGAATGATGAAGTGAGGATTGGTCCTATGACAAGATCAAGGACTAAATTATTACAACAACAGGTGAATTCACTCCTACTTGAGTACAACATTTGTGATTATGAGAATTTTATACTACCTAAATCCTTGCATGTTTTAATTCTTAGGTTTGTTGATAACACAAGCATTAAGGAGGGAGAACAAGGAGAGATGATGCACATGGATGGAGAGGAGCTACAAACAAATGTTGATCATGGTGAAAACAATTCTACAAGTGTGGAAAACAAGTGCTAGATTGTTATTCCACACTAATGGAGGGACATAACAAGAGGAGGGCGCCCACAAGGAAGTACCTATGCGCCATATAGAGTCCAATTATAGTTAAACATGGTTTGTATACCATTATGGCCGAATCCCCTAGCATGGGTCGGTTTGTATCTATTGTGGTTGAGTCCAAGTCCAAAACTAGACCCATGTTGGGTTCCTATTCGGGTTGGTGGGTGTTGCTTGCACAAGGCACCTTTGTGGCCGCACCCCACCCCTCATATATACCCCTTGGGGCGCATAGATTAGGTCAGACTACGTTAAAACAAAAACCGTAGACTTCTAGATTGTATTGCTTGAAGCATTCATCTTGAATCATATACCTTTGCAAATCTGAGTGTATTATGCTGTTCCATTGGGAATAAGGAGAAACAGGACCACTTGTAGTCGGTGGCTACGTGTGCAAGAGTGTGGAGTCTCGAATATCCGAAGGGGTTAAGTGCTGTTGCAATGGGTAACAGGGTTTAGCCAAAGGAGAGAGCGAGGTATCACACTGGTTATCA
Source organism: Alopecurus myosuroides (assembly GCA_028641055.1). Classification (NCBI taxonomy): domain Eukaryota; kingdom Viridiplantae; phylum Streptophyta; class Magnoliopsida; order Poales; family Poaceae; genus Alopecurus; species Alopecurus myosuroides. The sequence goes on along the minus strand of CM054063.1, from coordinate 111,399,326 downwards.
AAAGTTCACTGAGAAGATCGGGCTACCCCTTATCAGGCCCCCTAGCCTTTTCTGATTCTGCACAGAAGCCCCTCCACGCACTGTTTCCTTCAAAGCAGGCCCCTGTATTTTGGCAGAATAGCCCCTAAACTTCTTTTGCCCATATCTTTCAAACCACAACTCCAAATAACTCAAACTTTATATGTATTCCATGCTAAATTAAATTCTCTACATGTTTAAACCATTTGTAGACTGTTTTGAACATTTCAAATGGTTTCAAAAATTCAAATTCAAACAACTCTTTCAAAGTTGGTCAAATTCATAACTAATTCAAATTTAATTCAATGGCACATATAAAATATGTTTTCCATTCAAAATTTCCTGTACTTTTCAAATATGCAATTTGTTCACTATTTTTCCTAATTAAAATTGGAGTAATAATTCAATACTTTAATTACACCTTTTAAATTGCAAAATTCATAACTTGGGCAATTCAAATCCAATTCCAACATGTAAAATATGTTTTCCATCCCATTTTTCATGAAATTTGCAAATATCAACTTCGTTTTCTGTTTTAAATAAGTTAAATTGCTGAAAACAACTAATTATTTATTTAATGCATTTAAAATTGCTAATTTGATAACTTGCTCATTTTAATTCCAAATCCAACAAATAAAATATGTTTTCATACTAGAAAAATGCACTTAATCTGTTCATGCCATCCATGCCTTTGTTTGCATCTTCCATATTGCATTTTACTAGGGTTATGCATGTTCACCTAAATAACAAACATGGAATGTGTTGGGGTGCTCAATTAAATTGATCCCTATTCCATTTAATTTGGTTTAGCTCATCTATTATTTGTTTTCCATGCTAATCAGCATCTAAATTGATGGCTAGATAAATAACTTAAACCTTCCTAATTAAATGCTGGGCTTTTGTCTCAACTTAAATTGGTTAAGTTAAATCCCTGCATGTCATGCATCCATATCTTGATCATGCTGGATCTTTTGCCGTAGAAGTAATTGTTGCATCCGGTGTTTGTTCTAGTTCGTTGATTCTTCACGGATAGGATGTTGAGATGATGTGAGCATCGACAAGTTCTGCGGATGTACCTCTACTTGCTGGATCTCAGGCAAGTATACTCACTTGCTACCAATGGCTGCCTTTCATCACTTGTTACCGATTCTTTCCGTTATCTTTATGATAGCGTTATGATTCGATGCTTGTGTCTCGATCCTATCATATGTTTACCTTGCAGCCCTGATATAACCTTCCCTCCACTTCCTATTAACTGTTGCTTGTTTACCTTGTCGGCCCTCGTGTCGTAGTTGCATGCTTACGGTTTGTTTGTGCTCTACTCCTGTTGTCCTTTGTTCTATCACCTGTTTAGTTGATAGTTGGGCTTGTCTTAATCAACAACATGTTAATGTGTTGGGTAATAATAATTTGATGATAAGGCATCGGCAGGAGGCCCGGCGTGGTTTTGAGACCTGCTAGTGTCGACCCTAATTAGGAAAAGGGTCTTGTCCTCCGATCCATGATGAGCGCACTAACCGCATGTGGGAAGCGAGTATGGGCGCCCCCGCAACTTTGATTCGATTCGCATCTCGTCCAAATCGCCACACTTAGTTCGGGCTTTCCATTTGATGCATGCATATGCAGGTGCGAACCCTTGGCGCCAGAGTGGAACTTTTGTAGTCGGCATTTAGGGCGGCGTGGTCTTCCAGTGCTATGAGGGTCCCCCTTTTCTTCGTGGGGGCTCGATTAGCCGCGCACGCACAACACGTGGTTCTTTGGGCTTGATGCGAAGAAGAGTTGGGTTGTGTTGAGTGGCCTGCTTGGTGGGTTTGCTCCCCGCCTGGCGGGTCATTCTTACGTGTACGGCCAAATTGGTGCATCCCTGCAGGGTTAAATCTTCTCGAGAAGCCGTGTTGTCCGCGGTTATGGATGACTTGGTGAAAGTGCTGGCTAACAAGTACTCAGACAACTTACACTTAACGATGATAACTTGACTAGTAATATAGATTACCTCCACCATAAAAATGAATGTCACCTTAATCAACAGTGTGAGTTTCCTTGGGTTGCTTCCTTAGTAGGGGGTAACACTGGATGGGTATTGTTTGGTGAGTAGTTATAGTTGGTTTTGTCGCGCTATCTTATCCCTTTCTTTTAGCCGGATGTTGTAGCGCGTCTCTATAGTTGGTTAGCGCAGCCCGCTGCCGCTTCTTTGCAATAATCCCTTCCTTTCCGTTGTACCCAAAGTATTTGTATCTTGTGATGATTGGTTACGCTGGTATCTTGTGAGTATGGTTTATCCACTTGCCAGTACTTAATAGTACTGACCCACGAATCCTCTTCGTGGTTGCATATTCCACATTGCAGTCAACAGGTTTGAAGTCTGACGACGTTAGCTTGGGAATCCCTCCGGCTTGGCCTGGGCAGGGATTGGACGCCATCAGTTATCTTTAGGACTCTTAGTCCAATTTGTATCTTGTCCGTAGGCGGACACTATGTTGCTTCTTCCGCTGTTATTTGGATCTTTGTATTGTATCAGTTGTATCCTTGACTCGTTTGAGTCGTCTTGTATATACCTCCTCTGTTGTTGTTGTGGATTATTCGTGAACTGTTGTAATGTTATCACAAGTGGCAACCTGGAATCGGTTATTATGTGGATTTTGGCGGGAATGCTGAAATCTGCATAGTGCCCGATCTCGGGGCGTCACACTCTTATTCTTCTTCTTTGGTGTTCTAGTGCAGTTATTTGCCACGGTTGATCCTATTTTGCTTGTTGTTGCCGCGTCGTGACCTTGTTGGTGCTATAGGCCCACGTCTCTAAAACGGTCTAGCCTAGGACCAGCACAGTACCGTCTTTGAGCGTTTATTCAACTTGCTTTCCTGATTTGATTATTGCTCATCCTTGCTACCATATTTAAACCTACCTAAAGCTCCACGGATTCTACATCGTGTGTTGTGATTTTCACCTGGCAATCGCTCCATCTAATCTTCAGTTAGACTTCACATCATTCATTGTCGATCACCTCCTGTTGTTGGGTGAGAACTTGTAAGAGCTTTTTTTTGGTTTGACAGATTAGGCATTTTTCTACCACCACCTAGTAGTTGATAGGACTATATACTCGTGATTTGTTTTTTTGTCCACTAACCATGCCAGGATCTGATGATGAACGGGAAAGCTTGACGGACAAAGAGTTGCACACGAAGTTCGCGAAGCTTGTGACAGATCACACAGAGGACATCGTCTCCAAACTTGGAGAGGCTCTTGAGAATATAACATGCCTCAAGAAAGCTTTTGACACCAAGCTCGACACCAAGTTCAACGAGTTTCTCGCTCGTCTACTACCTCCGCGCTTTGGTCCACTCCTACCTGCGAATGTTGGCAACATGTTCCACTTGAGCAAGGTGTTGCTGTAGGTGCTCACGAAGCTAATGTTGATGAGTATGAGGGTGAAGACGAGTACGTGGGAGATGAGGTTCCGATGCGTCCCACGGGTAGGCCGCGCCCCTACGTACGTAATGGTAATGCTAGACCACTCCCTCGGGTATTGCACGATGATGACTATGTAGCCAAATTAAAATTACATCTTTCACCATTTGCGGGTAGATATGATCCTGGTGTTTATCTTACATGAGAATTAGAAACTGAAAAAGGTTTTGCATGCTTACACTATCCTGATGATAGACGTGTTAAATCTGTTGTTTGTGAATTCACCGGTTTTGCTTCTATTTGGTGGTGTGAATATTGTAGAGTAAATCATAATGACATTCCCACCACTTGGACTGATTTAAAGAATGCTATGAGTATGCGTTGGTGCCTCCATATTATCAACGTGATTTGCTTAAAAACTTACAACACCTAAAACAAGGCAAAAATTCCGTAGAGGAGTACTACCAGGAATTGCAAACTGGGTTAATTCGATGTGGTGTTATTGAGGATACTGAACCTATGCTTGCACGTTCTAGGGGTGGGTTAAACATAGAAATTCAAACCATTTTGGAATATAAGGAATATCATACCATCACTCGTTTGTTCCATCTTGCTTGTATTGTTGAATATGAAGTGTAGGATCCGCAAGCTGCATAGACTAATTTTTTTGGAGGTCGTGTTGCATCATGGACTACTCGTGCACGTCCTACACGCACCACGGCTCCTTCTTCAAGTCCCGCTGCCACGACCAGCAGAGAACCGTCAAGCAAGGAACCACTACCATCACCTAAGATTGCCCCTAATAGTTCTACACAGTCTTCATCTTCCATGGCTTCTACAGGACACACAAGTAAAATTCAGTGTCGCTGTTGTGATGGTTTGGGTCATTATGCTGATGAGTGTACAAACAAGCGTGTGATGATAGCTCATGAAAATGTCGGGTATGATTCCGCTAGTGACTATTGTGAGGATACTTTGGTTCTTATTGCACAAGAGGATCACGATGACACTGAATGAGATCAGTATGTACAATGTATGGCTGTCGAAGCCGCTGAGAGGTATGCGTCTTTAATTGTTCAACGAGCTTTGAGTGTGCAGGTGACCGAAGAAGAACATGACCAAAGGAAGAATATGTTCCATACAAAAGGGGTTGTCAAAGAACGATGTATACGCATCATTATTGATGGAGGGAGATGCAACAATTTAGCAAGCGTTGAGACGGTAGAGAAGCTCTCACTTCAAACAAAGCCATGTCCTCGTCCTTACTACATACAATGATTCAACAACAGCGGTAAGGTTTAAATATCGCGTACCATTCGTGTGCATTTTACTATTGCTACATACAATGATTTTGTTGATTGTGATATGGTACCTATGTAAGCATGCTCTCTATTACTCGGTAGACCATGAAAATTTGATAAAAATTCTATACATCATGGTAGTACAAATCAATATACTCTTGTTGATAAGGATAAAAAATTTCTTTGCTTCCTATGTCTCCTGAACTTTTTAATTTTGAAAGATGACATTGCTATATCTAGTAAGGTAAAGAAACAGGAGATTAACAAGAGTGAAAATCGGATTGTGGCTAAAGAATTGGCGCAACAACATAACACTAATACAAATTCGTCACCTTCACTTGAGATTAAATTGACAAGTCCATGTTTCTTAGCTAGCAAATCTGATATTACTAATTTGGATATTCCCAATACTGTTTGCTATGCTATTGTGTGCAAAGAGGTGTTATTTTCATTTGAGGATTTGTCTCCCTCTTTGCCCTCATCTATCACTAACATTTTGCACGAGTATGTGGACATTTTTCCACGAGATGTACCACCGGGGTTACCACCTATTAGAGGGATTGAGCATTAGATTGATTTAATTCCCGATGGTTCACTACCAAACAGGGCGCCATACCGTACCAACCCCGAGGAGACAAAAGAGATTCAACGTCACATACATGACCTATTTGCGAAAGGTTATATATGTGAATCCCTTAGTCCTTTTGTTGTCCCTGTTTTGTTGGTGCCAAAAAAGGATGGACATCTCGTTTTGTTGTTGATTGCCGAGCCATTAATAATATTAAGATTCGATATCGTCATTCCATTCCTAGATTAGAGGATATGCTTGATGAATTAAGTGGCTCTATTCTATTTTTCAAAGTTGATTTACATAGTGGATACCATCAAATTCGTATGAAATTGGGAGATGAATGAAAAACAACATTTAAAACCAAGTTCGGTATATATGAGTGGTTAGTCATGCCTTTTGGGTTAACTAATGCACCTAGCACTTTCATGTGATTAATGAACGAAGTTTTACGTGCTTTCATTGGACGATTTGTGGTAGTCTATTTTGATATTATATTGATTTATAGCAAATCTTTTGGATGATCATTTGGAACATTTGCGTGTTGTTTTTAATGCAATGCGATATGCGCATTTGTTTGGTAACCTTGGAAAGTGCACCTTTTGCATAGACCGTGTATCTTTTCTTGGCTATGTTGTTACCCCATAGGGTATTGAAATTGATAAAGCCAAGATTGAAGCTATTGAGAGTTGGCTGCAGTCCAAAACAGTCACACAAGTACGGATTTTTTCTTTTCCTTGCATGATTTTATAGGTATTTTGTGAAAGATTTCAGCACCATTGCTGCCCTTCTCAATGAATTGACCAAGAAAGATGTTCCTTGTGTGTGGGGTACACCACAAAATGAGGCCTTCAAGTTATCAAAGGATAAGTTAACACATGCTCCTTTGCTACAACTTCCTGATTTAAGTAAGACTTTTGAGCTTGAATGCGATGCTAGTGCTATTGGTTTGTGAGGTGTGTTATTACAAGATGGTAAACCTATTGCATACTTTTCTTAAAAAATGAGTGGGCCTAGTCTCAACTATTCTACTTATGATAACGAATTATATGCTCCTTTCGAACTTTAGAAACTTGGCAACATTATTTATGGCACAAAGAATTTGTTATCCATTCTGATCATGAATCCTTTAAACATATTCAGAGGCAAGCAAAACTGAACCGTAGACATGCTAAGAGGGTTGAATTCACTAAGTCTTTTCCTTATGTTATAAAACACAAGAAGGGTAAAGATAATTTTATTGCTGATGCTTTGTCTCGTTGTTACATTATGCTTTTTCAACTTGATTTCAAAATATTTGGGTTGGAGACCATCAAAGATTTGTATATGCATGATGCTGAATTTAAGGACGTAATGCAGAATTTTAAGGATGGTAGAACATGAAACAAATTCGTCCTCAATGATATATTTGTGTTTCGTGCTAACAAGCTATGCATTCCAGATAGCTCGATTTGTCTTTTGTTGTTACAGGAAGCGCATGGAGGAGGACTAATGGGTCACTTTGGAGTGAAGAAGACTGAGGACATACTTGTTGCACACTTTTTTTGGCCACGTATGCGAGCGATTTTGAGAGGTTTGTTGGCCACTACACGACATGTCAAAAAGCTAAGTCTCCTTGAATCCACATGGTTTATATATGCCTCTTCCTGTTGCTAGTGTGTCTTGGGAGGAAATTTCTATGGATTTTGTTTTGGCATTGCCTCGCACATAGAAGGGGAGGGATAGCATTTTTGTTGTTGTGGGTCGTTTTTCAAAGATGGCACACTTTATTCCTTGTCACAAGACTGATGATACTACACATGTTGCTGATTTATTCTTTCGTGAAACTGTTCGTTTACATGGTGTGCCGAATACTATTGTTTCAGATCGTGATACTAAGTTTCTTAGTCTTTTTTGGCGCTGCTTATGGGCTAAGTTTGGGACTAAATTACTGTTTAATATTATATGTCATCCCCAACTGATGAACAAACTAAAGTAGTTAATAAAAAAATTTCTACTATGTTAAGGGTTGTGTTAAAACATAATTTAAAAAAGTGGGAAGAATTTATAATCGTTCGCTGCATTCTACTACTAAGTTGTGCCCTTTTGAGATGGTGTATGGTTTTATTCCTCATGCAGCTATTGATTTATTGCCTCTTCCATCTTCGGTGCAACATAATTTAGATGCTACACAACGTGTTAATTTGATCTTAAAGTTGCACGTCATTGTTAAACAGAACATTGAACGCATGGATTCTAAATATGAAATGTATGGTGATACGGGATGGAAGGAACTTATATTTGAACCTGGGGATCTTGTTTGGTTGCATTTGCGCAAAGACCGTTTTCCTGATTTGTGCAAGTCCAAATTAATGCTACGAGTTGATGGTCCTTTTAAGGTGTTAGATAGGATAAATGATAATACATATAAACTTGAATTACCTGCAGATTTTGGGGTTAGTCCCGTATTTAACATTGCAGATTTGAAGCCATATTTAGGAGATAATGATGACATAGCATCAAGGACGACTTCAATTCAAGAAGGGGAGGATGATGAGGACATCTCTACTATTGATGCAACCACAACTACTACACCGCTTCCATTACAAGGACCTATGACTAAAGCTCGTGCACGTCAACTTAATCAACAGGTATTATCATTTCTGCGAGTTGTTCCTAATATACATGAGAATATGATACTGCCTAAATCAAATGTGTTTGTTTCTCTCGGGAATAATGGACCTAGCATGGATGAGGGGACAAACTATGGAGCATGTTTGAGGATGGAGCTGGCAGCAGGAGCGCCAGTGGTGAAGATGACACTGCCATGGAGGGAGATTACTGCAGCATGAAGTCAACGTAATGTTAAATGAAGCCTTGGACGAATAATACTAGTTACCACTTTATTATTTTCGTCCAAGTTCTTTTACAGGTTCCGCGCCACCTCATTATTGGGCCAGGCCCATGTATTTTCATCATAACCCTTGGTGGGCAGTTTTTAGAGTCCGTATTCATGGGGAAAAGAGGTTTAGTCTGGATTTCGTGGTCCCACCCATGGGAGCACGAATTTCCCCTCTTTTCCCCTCATAAATATAGCCCCTAGGGTATCTTTTAGACCTAGGTTTTGTTTAGTTAAAGGTTAGCCGTCGTTGCAACTTCGCCGTACTTTATTTGTGTTAGATCGACCAGAATAAGACCGCTTTAGGAACCCCACTTTAAGCTATAATCATACATCTATATTCACAATATCTTGATTCCCAAATCGTACTTCTTGCTTGTTCTTGATTGATTGCAGGATCTAGACCTAAGTGGTTGGGTCGACTGTGCTACGGTGCTGTCAAAAACCTCCAGAGTTGGTGTAGAGATTGCTAAGGAGCAGCGCCCTCGTATGTTTGTAGTCGGATCATCAACGTCGAGCGCCACCCGAATTGTAGTTATCATCTCATGGAAAGATTGGACACCTTTGCCTCTATCAGTTCGATCTAGGTAAAAACACGTCGGTCAATCAGGGATAGCTAGCTATGGACGCCCAAGATCTTTTTGGACAGGCAGTCGGACGTAGCTGAGGAGCGGGCTAGCTCCCCCAAGGATGTATCCTTTAGATAAGGTAAGAGAGACTAAGCGGAAGCAAAAAGTGTTGGAGGTATGCCCTAGAGACAATAATATTTATTTATTATTCTATCTCCAATTTCAGAATTAAGTTTATCTCGTCATGCTACAAATGCTATGTAACATCCCTGATTTTTGCAAAGTGCCAAAAATCACAAAAATTGAAACTTTTTGTTTTCATTTTATGCAAGTCACCAAAAATCAAATAAAAGGAGGAAATAAAAGGAAACAATACATAACTCAATGAAAAATTAAATTAAGAATCCATTATACCTCTATCCCATAAACCCTAAAAGCCCATTCAGAATAAATATTCATTATTCAAAGAAATTGTTTTCTTTTATAAAATCTTATTTTATAACATGTTTTCAAATGAACTATTACTTTGAAAATGTTTTATATAGCCTTTGAAACCAAAGAATTATTACCTCTTAATAGTTTATATGCCTCAAAATTATTTTATGGGCATAACAACTATTTATATCGATATACAAATGATACTCCAAGTTTTAAACATAAAGGAGTGAATATAAAATGCTTTGCTTTATAAATAACATAAAATAATACTTAGAAAACAATATTATAACTTTTGCGATTTTTCCAAATTTTATTAAGCCACTTTTGTATTATTTAATTTTCTATTTTAAAATGGCATTAATTGCTATTAGTAAATCACTCATATCTTAAAAATATAAAATATAAAAATGATGTGAAATGACTTTCAAAAATTATATATGACATGTATAATGTCTCTGAAATTTTATCTAGACAATAACATCAATTTATTATTTTCTAAATTATTAAAATGACATTAAGTACTATTAATGTTTTATTTATAATTGCAAAATAATAATAATTCAAAAGTGTTGAAAAGTTTACAAAAAATTTATCATCTAATAGGTTTTTATTTTATGAGTCAAATGCAATTGGTTTTAGATGAATTGGGATTATGAAACAAAAGATATTGAATAAATAATAAAACAGGAAAAAAGAAAAAAAATGATGACATCAGCTAATGTCATGTCATCTTCAACGTCCTGAACAGAAACATATCCGTTTCTAGTGAATTTTTCACCAATTGATTGCTGACGTTTTAGTGCATGATTAATTCCCCCCGAGCACACCATTTAAAAGCCATAGCCGGCCTCTCTGTTACCCCTCTCCTCGCCTCCCATTTCATGCCCCGAGCCTTTGTAAATTTCTCGCCGGAGTTGGATCCTCCCGTGGCCATTCTTCGTTGCTCCCGGCAAGATAAGTAGATTCCCGACCCTGTTTTCCCTCTCCTCCTTCCTCTCCATCTCTGGCGCTTCCTCTCACGTCGTCATTTTTTTGAAGCAGTAGATAAAGCGCGACGAGCTCGCCAGAAGGTCGCGGATAATCCCGCGCCTCCGTTGGCTTGGCGCAAGTGCTCCAGGAAGCGAGCAACCGCACCGTGGCCACCCGCGAGTCCGCCGTGACACGCTGATCCTCGTGGTGCCATCCCCGTGCCCAGAGCACCACGGGAACGTCGCCGACGTCCACCACCGTGCAGCAGCGGCGCCACCATCACTGTTTCCGGTGACCGGTGAGGTCCATTTCCCCTATTTTTATTTTCCAACCGTTGGATCAGATCTGGGCGGCCTAGATTAGATCCCCTATTCGAAGAGGTACCGACCAATTAGGAAACGCCAAGGGGCAGTCCAGTCAGCAGCGCGTTAAACATTTATCCGTCGCTCAGCGCAGCGCGTAAACGACCCAAGACCAATTACTGTACATCGCTCTGCGCGACAGATAAGCCGTTTTGGGCCCAGCCTGTCTCTAGAATTATTTTCTAATAGAAAATAAAAAGTAGTTTTTGCAGAAAAGCCCCTCAAACTTTGAAAACCTCATAAGTTTTTAACCACTTGGCCAAATTTGATAAACTTGGACTTTTTGAAATCCCTAGAATGTGTAGAATCCTTTGGAACTATTTAAATTCAAAATTGACAAACTTAAATTGGCTCAATTTCAAATGTACTTGTTTGATGAATTTTGACATAATTAATATTCTGTAAATCCAATTTAATCAAACCAAATTTATTTGGGTTCCTCAGAATGTGTACTAACAGTACCCACTGCCCAAAATCTTATTTGAATTATTTTTGAAGTGTTTTAGATTTTAGATGGCCATTTGGGTACATAGACATAATTTAAATTCTATAAATAATTAGAAAATGGTTCCTTAACCAAAATTGCTCCATTTGGTAACCTTGAACTAGATACATTAGTGCCTAACCATTTTGGACACCCTTGGACCATGGCCATGTGTTTTTTACCAAAAAGCCAACATAGTGATACATCCATTTTCACCATATCTTAGAAATTATTTCCATCATTTATTCTTTGATGTTATGACTATTTGGAGCCAAGCCAAGTCCTTAGAATGTGTCAATCACATATGGAACCAAGTAGTGAACCTTAAACACTAGTTCCATTGTTGTCCATCTACTCCTCCACTCCCCTATTCTTGCTTCAAGAAATTCAACAAGTTAGCAAATTGGAGATCAAGACTCAAGCACAAGAAGGGAAACTTCATTATCAACTTGGTGGAAACATGAAGAGCTACAAGGAAGATCAATGAAGAAATTTTGAAGGAAAGACTTGGACTACACAATTAGAAGCAACTCAATGAAGTGCAAATTCATGAAGAAATCAAGAAGAAGACAAACCCCTTTCTCTTTCTATCTTTCTTACTTTCTTTCTCTCTTATTAGACGTAGTGGTATATTGTGCCCCTCCTACCTTGGACCAACTAGTGAGAAAACCATGAAGAAGCCACCAAGACAAAGAGAAGAATCCATCCAAGGAACAAGACTACAATAGAGGCATGAAGATGATCTTCAAGAAGACACGCATGTGAAGACCTGGAGCAATCCACACTAGTTGAAGAATATTAAGTAGTTTATGTCCAACCATTGACCCAAATGGAAAATCCCGAGACATTATCTTGTTATCTCTATTGTTATGAAGTTAGTTGAACCTAGACCTACCTTAACCCAATATGGAAATACTAACTTAGATCACTCAAATGTCCTGATGAAAATGACTAAGTGCTACACATTGTTATGTGTTACTTAGTTGAAATAGTGAGATTACCTTGGTGAACTCTTGGAACTTCCTCGACAAGTATGGTTACAATAAAGTTTGATTACATCAAACTCAACCTAGTCCATTTCAAGTAAACCCTTGGAAACTCCATAACAAGTATTGAACCATTAGAGAATGAATCTTTTAAAAATCAAACCTTTATCTTGTCGTAACTAACTTGGTTAAACCCCTTTTTCCATGATTGTTGTTTTGTATGTTTCTTCACTTGTATATTGTTTGGTACAATGTTTGTTTATTTTGTTATTGTGTTTTCATTGAATAGATTGTACGGAGAGAAACGATCTTTTGTGAAGAGAGTGTAAATTCTTCACCAACTTCAACAAGGCAAGTAACACACCATTCAACTACCCATTATTTTCTATATGCATTAGTTGATTTTGAGTAGTATGCATGATAGGAAATTTTACTAAGTTATATTATGCTATGTTATATACTAGTAGTGTGTAGCCATCCTTATACATTGTTACTTTTGAAGACTTGGTACTTAGTGGATGCTTAGTCTTGCTACAAAAATTGTTTTACTTGATGTTGTGGAAAATTCTAAGTAGCAACTTCAATGAACCACCTGGGTGGATTGGTAATGTGGGGCTGCTGATAGTTGAGTGTCTCCCCGAGGGGAGTTCACTTGAAGGAATGCCACCCAGGAACAAAGTGATTATGATGTTCCCCAATTTTAGATTGCTTCTAGTGCAACCTTTAGTCATATGGGCTCTGTCTTGATCAACTAAGTTGTGAGGGTTCAGCCTGAGCTTGACAAGCATATGTAGCATAATTATAGGTGGAACGGGTCTTGCCATTGGGTTGAATTCTTGCTTCTGAAAGATCTCATCTTGATTCTTCTCCTTTCCTTAATGCACTCAGGGTGTATAGGATGTTTGGGTTGAATTGATTCTGAAGGTGAAAGTGCACAAACTCTGCAGAGTCAACAAACTAAGATCTTAGTCGTGTCCCCGGTTATGGAAAACTATGAGCAGCTGGACTAGGATGGACGGAAGAATCACATCACCATTTTCTATAAGTATTTTTTTTTCAAGTGAATAGTAGTTGTGGTGCTTGGATTTCAGTCCAATGATGCCACCCTTTGGAAGGAAAAGTTTGTTTTACAAAAGAGATAGGAGAAAACTAGATTTATGCAAAACTTAGCCAAAACTCCACTCAGCCAAATAAGCATGTAGTATTAGTATTGCCATTTATATCCACCATAGTGTTACTTTCCAATACATTAAATTGTATTGACTCCCTTTTGGCTGCATATTCCATCCTGTAGATGATTCTGAAGACGAGTGAGGATTTCGTTTAGGACCTCGAGACTATCGCCAACATGTTTTGCCTGTGGCACATGGAGAAGATGGGCTCAATGTTGTTCTATTTTTCTGCTATATTTATTTGTTTTCTTCTAGTCTTCTAAGACTATGCAAGTTGTAATACTATTTTGTAAAGACTGTATGATGCGATGTAATAGAATTTGATGCATTTGCATGATATTTCATTTTGTACTGTGGTGTTAGCAATTGATCCAGGGACTAGCACACTAACACAAATGTTCTTACATTATTTAAATGTGGGAACACTACACAATGGTATCAGAGCATTGTGTTGCCTGTAGAATTCGAGACCCTAAGTTTGGAAAAGACCCTAGGATTGAAATTTTACTATGTTCAAACTTTCTAGAAACAAAACAACCATCTTAATTCTTCTCGTATCATCTCATCTATTATTCACCTTCAAAATTTTCTAGATGACCTACCTATTCAATACCATCAAGACAGGAATGTTGATGATCATACCATGAAGTACAAGAAGTATTTTCACCACCTGAAGACCTACACTCAAGATTTTGAAGAAAAACATAGACTTCACAATAATCAAAAATACCCCAAGACATTGAGAGGAGGTTTTGAAGAAACTCACGAAGATATAGATGAGACCACCAATCTAGTTAGTTCGTTAGAACAACGTTAACGTGTTAGTGTATTGATCATACCAATGAGTGTGGTATGACAATATTAGAGTTTTCTAAAAACCATGTTGTTTGGTGTGATGAATGTGTTTCTATATGTTTGTTATGTGTTGTTTGTAAGATGAGTTTCCTTGATCTGTTATGTTTGAGTAGGAAGATCGCTTATCTATCCTTCTAAATTCTACTCATCTTCCCCTAAAACCCCAAAACAGATGCCTAGCCAGAATGCCAACAACCCTGAGAACTCAATAGCAATGAAGATGCTACTAGAAGCTCAAACTCAGATGATACAACTGGTGACCCAGAATCAAGCCAGCAACCCCAATATGGCGTTAGCACCAGGAATGCAGCAAGTGTTAGATACCCAATCTCAGATAGTGCACATGATGTCCCAAAGCTTGGCCAATAGTGAAAATAATCAACCCTTGATAGCTAGAGATAACCAGGAGGCAGAAGAATAATGGTGGTCAACATTCAAAGCATGCAAAGTTTGTGGAGAGATAGGAAACTATTCCAAAGATTGTCCTGATGAGTGGCCCCATGGTGATGCAAACAACTCAACTGAAGAATACTTCACTCAATTTACTTGTTTTCTGTGTGGAGGAACAACACATGTTCCAACACAATGTCCACTTTACCCCATGGTACAACAAGTTGGACAACAAGACAAAGTGGGAATGCTTAGTGCAATCCAAGAGAACTTAGGAAAACCAGAAGTGAAGGGAAAACACAAGTTAGATACTAATAAGATGGACCATGTCAAGATGGATAATGTAGCCAAGACTACACCACATCCATATTCATCCAAACCCTCCACCAAGAATTGTTATTCTTGTGAAGAAGATGAACTTTTATCTAGAAATTGTCCCAACAAGCAGCCTAGACTATCTACCATTATAGTGGAGTACTCTGGACAACACTATGAAGATATTGCCTACCATGAGAGTTTCCTTAGAAATTGTATGGTGGTTGCCTTCAAGGATGAAAACAAGAAGGAAGAATACTACAGACATCAAAAGACCAAGTTGAGAGTAACCCAAAGACTTTTGATTGGCCCAAAGAGTGACCCCTTAGTGTCAAAGGTAGTTCAACATAATTATGTTGGTTTGTAACTCTACCATGAGGGAAAGTTCTACTCAAACCATCTTAAGTAAAACCACACTACAAGCTATGTGAATGGACACATCCTATTGGAAGAGAGTATTAACCCACAGAACCCTAAAGGTTTAAAAAAATGGATTTAAGACCCCAATACCAACAAGGAGTTGATAATTTCTATACAATAGCACCATGGTAGATGAAGTATGACTCCAGCTGAAGATATAGTCAAAAACTAGCAACCAGTTAGACAAGAGTTCTAGACTATCCACAAAAGTTTCTTTTAAGGGTGGTAGCCCACCCAGTTTTTCTAGAACCCAGTTAACCAAACCTAATCTTTATTTCTAGCTTTCCCAAATCTCGGGACGAGATTTCTTTTAAGGGTGGTAGTCTGTAACATCCCTGATTTTTGCAAAGTGCCTAAAATCACAAAAATTTAAAACTTTTTGTTTTCATGTTATGCAAGTCACCAAAAACCAAATAAAAGGAAACAATACATAACTCAATGAAAATTTAAATTAAGAATCCGTTATACCTCTATGTCATAAACCCTAAAAGCCCATTCAGAATAAATATTCATTATTCAAAGAAATTGTTTTCTCTTAGAAAATCTTATTTTATAACATGTTTTCAAATCAACTAGTACTTTGAAAATGTTTTAAAGCCTTTGAAACCAGAGAATTATTACGTCTTAACAGTTTATATGCCTCAAAATTATTTTATGGGCATAACAACTATTTATATTGATATACAAATGATACTCCAAGTTTTAAACGCAAAGGAGTGAATATAAAATGCTTTGCTTTGTAAATAACATAAAATAAGACTTCGAAAAATATATTATGACTTGTGGGATTTTTCCAAATTTTATTAAGCCACTTTTGTATTTATTTAATTTTTTATTTTAAATGGCATTAATTTCTATTAGTAAATCACTCATATCTAAAAAATATAAAATATAAAAATGATGTGAAATGACTTTCAAAAATTATATATGACATGTATAATGTCTCTGAAATTTTATGCAGACAATAACATCAATTTATAATTTTCTAAATTATTAAAATGACATTAAGTACTATTAATGTTTTATTTATAATTGCAAAAAACTAATAATTCAAAAGTGTTGAAAAGTTTACAAAAAATTTATCATCTAATAGGTTTTTATTTTATGAGTCAAATGCAATTGGTTTGAGGTGAATTGGGATTATGAAACAAAAGATATTGAATAACTAATAAAACAGGAAAAAAAGAAAAAAAAATGATGACGTCAGTTGACGGCATGTCATCATCAACGTCCTGAACAGAAACGTATCTGTTTCTAGTGAATTTTTCACCGATTGATTGCTGGCGTGTTAGTGCACGATTAATTCCCCCGAGCACACCATTTAAAAGCCATAGCTGGCCTCTCTGTTACCCCTCTCCTCGCCTCCCATTTCATGCCCCGAGCCTTTGTAAATTTCTCGCCGGAGTTGGATCCTCCCGTGGCGAATCTTTGTTTTTCCTGTCAATATAAGTGGATCTCGGTCCCGTTTTCCCTCTCCTCCTTTCTCTCCATCTCTGGCGCTTCCTCTCACGTCGTCATTGTTTTTTTTGAAGCAGCAGATCAAGCGCGACGAGCTCGCCCGAATGTCGCCGATAATCCCGCGCCTCCGTCCGCTTGGCGCCAGTGATCTAGGAAGTGAGCAATCGCACCGTGGCCACCCGCGAGTCCGCCGTGACACGTTGATCCTCGTGGTGCCATCCCTGTGCCCGGAGCACCACGGGAACGTCGCCGACGTCTACCACCGTGCAGCAGCGCCGCCGCCATCTCTGTTTCCGGTGACCGGTGAGGTCCCTTCCCCCTCTTTTTATTTTCCAACCGTTGGATCAGATCTGGGCGGCCTAGATTAGATCCCCTGTTTGAAGAGGTACCGGCCAATTAGGAAACGCCAAGTGGCAGTCCAGTCAGCAGAGCGTTAAACATTTATCCGTCGCTCAGCACAGCGCGTAAACGGCCCAAGCCCAATTCCATTCCATCGCCCTGCGCGACTGATAAGACGTTTTCGGCCCAGCCTGTCTCTGGAATTATTTCCGAATAGAAAATAAAAAGTAGTTTTTGCAGAAAAGCCCCTCAAACTTTGAAACCTCACAACTTTTTAACTAATTGGCCAAATTTGATAAACTTGGACCTTTTGAAATCCCAGAATGTGTAGAATCTTTTGGCACGGTTCAAATTCAAAATTGACAAACTTAAATTGGCTCAAATTTAAATATACTTGTTTGATGAATTTTAATATAATTCAAATTCTGTAAATCCAATTTAAGCAAACCAAATTTCTTTGGGTTCCTTAGAATGTGTACTAACAGTACCCACTGCCCAAAATTTTATTTGGATTATTTTTGAAGTGTTTTAGATTTTAGATGGCCATTTGGGTACTTAGACATAATTTAAATCCTATAAATAATTAGAAAATGGTTCCTTAACCAAAATTTCTCCATTTGATAATCTTGAACCAGAGACATTAGTGCCTAACCATTTTGGACACCCTTGGACCATAGCCATGTGTTTTTACCAAAAACCCAACATAGTGATACATCCATTTTCACCTTGTCTTAGAAATTATTTCCATCATTTATTCTTTGATGTTATGACTATTTGGAGCCAAGCCAAGTCCTTAGAATGTGTCAATCACATATGGTACCAAGTAGTGAACCTTAAACACTAGTACCATTGTTTTCCATCTACTCCTCCACTCCCCTATTCTTGCTTCAAGAAATTCAACAAGTTAGCAAATTGGAGATCAAGACTCAAGCACAAGAAGGGAAACTTCATTATCAACTTGGTGGCAACATGAAGATCTACAAGGAAGATCAATGAAGAAATTTGAAGGAAAGACTTGGACTACACAATTAGAAGCAACTCAAGGAAGTGCAAATTCATGAAGAAATCAAGAAGAAGACAAACCCCTTTCTCTTTCTATCTTTCTTACTTTCTTTCTCTCTTATTAGACCTAGTGGTATATTGTGCCCCTCCTACCTTGGACAAACTAGTGAGAAAATCATGAAGAATCCACCAAGAGAAAGAGAAGAATCCATCCAAGGAACAAGACTACAATAGAGGCATGAAGATGATCTTCAAGAAGACACGCATGTGAAGACTTGGAGCAATCCACACTAGTTGAAGAATATTAAGTTGTTTATGTCCAACCATTGACCCAAATGGAAAACCCCAAGACATTATCTTGTTATCTCTATTGTTATGAAGTTAGTTGAACCTAGACCTACCTTAACCCAATATGGAAATACTAACTTAGATCACTCAAATGTCCTGATGAAAATGACTAAGTGATACACATTGTTATGTGTTACTTAGTTGAAATAGTGAGATCACCTTGGTGAACTCTTGGAACTTCCTCGACAAGTATGGTTATAATAAAGTTTGATTACATCAAACTCAACATAGTCCATTTCAAGTAAACCCTTGGAAACTCCATAACAAGTATTGAACCATTGGAGAATGAATCTTTTGAAAATCAAACCTTGACCTTGTCCTAGCCAACTTGGTTAAACCCCTTTTTCCATGATTGTTGTTTTGTATGTTTCTTCACTTGTATATTGTTTGGTAGAATGTTTGTTTATTTTGTAATTGTGTTTTCATTGAATAGATTGTACGGAGAGCAACGATCTTTTGTGAAGAGAGTGTAAATTCTTCACCAACTTCAACAAGGCAAGTAACACACCATTCAACTACCCATTATTTTCTATATGCATTAGTTGGTTTTGAGTAGTATGCATGATAGGAAATTTTAATAAGTTATATTATGCTATGATATATCCTAGTAGTGTGTATCCATCCTTATACATTGTTACTTTGGAAGACTTGGTACTTAGTGGATGCTTAGTCTTGCTACAAAAATTGTTTTACTTGATGTTGTGGAAAATTCTAAGTAAGAACTTCAATGAACCACCTAGGTGGATTGCTAATGCGGGGTTGTTGATAGTTGAGTGTCTCCCCGAGGGGAGTTCACTTGAAGGAATGCCACCCAAGAACAAAGTGATTATGATGTTCCCCAAGTTTAGATTGCTTCTAGTGCAGCGTTTAGTCATATGGGCTCTGTCTTGATCAACTAAGTTGTGAGGGTTCAGCCTGGGCTTGACAAGCAGATGTAGCATAATTATAGGTGGAACGGGTCTTGACATTGGGTTGAATTCTTGATTCTGAAAGATCTCGTCTTGATTATTCTCCTTTCCTTAATGCACTCAGGGTGTATAGTATGTTTGGGTTGAATTGAGTCTGAAGGTGAAAGTGCACAAACTCTGCAGAGTCAACAAACTAATACCTTAGCCGTGTCCCCGGTTATGGACAACTATGAGCAGCTGGACAAGGATGGATGGAAGAATCACATCACCATTTTCTGTAAGTAAACTTTTGTCCAAGTGAATAGTAGTTGTGGTGTTTGGATTTCAGTCCGATGATGCCACCCTTTAGAAAGAAAAGTTTGTTTTACAAAAGAGATAGGAGAAAACTAGCTTTATGCAAAACTTAGCCAAAACTCCACTCAGCCAAATGGTATGGGTGCATTATCGCAAGGACAGGTTCCCTACATTGCACTAGTCTAAATTGATGCCACGAGGTGTTGATCCATATAAAGTGCTTGCAAGAATTAATGACAATGCATACAAGATAGATCTTCCCACAGATGAGTCTGGTGTTAGTAATTCCTTCTATGTTGCTGATTTGACACCATACTATGGAGATGACCTTGATGCGTTGAGGATGATGCCTTTTCAAGGGGGAGGATGATGAAAGGCATCCCTAGCTCTCTACCATTTTCTACACATGATAATGTTGCTGTTCAAGAAAAGAATAATGAAGTGAGACTTGGACCAATGACAAAATAAATAACTAAATTACTAGAACAAAATGTGAAATCACTCTTAATAGAATATAATGTTTGTGATAATGAGAATTTTATACTGCCTGAATCTATGCATTTATGTATGATCGGGTTTATTGATAACACAAACATTGGTGGAGGAGGACCCCAAGACATGCTTGAAAAAACAAGTATCTGCTGAAAAAACAAGTATCTGCTGGAAAACAACAAGTACCTGCTGGAAAACAAGAGGGAACAGCTGGAAACAACCAATACAAGCTGGAAAACAAGGAAGCACTTCGGGAAAACAATATCTACAAGCTGGAAAACAAGGATGGGCTTCTGGAAAACAAGAGGAAATAAGCGGAAAACATGATGGGAAACAACTTTCTATAAGTGCTCGAGGGAGGAGAGGGAGGAAGGAGCACAAGGGGAGACACATGAGGATAACGCCAACACCATGTTGTTGTGCCAAGTATGAGTCCTACTAGGATAGGAGTGGGCATGCGAGTCCATTATTGGCCGAACCCATGAAGGGTCGGTTTGTATCTCTTTGGTCGAGTTAGACTTAACTTAGACTAGGAGAAGGTGCGCCATACCCCTTGGCCGCATCCCCTCTCCCCGTATATACCTAGACAATGCGAGTTAGCCAGGTTAGACTATGACATAAACCCTAGATTTCTAGATTGAATTTGCCTGTAAGCATTCATATTGAATTGATTCACCCATTGCAAATTATGCGATACAGGACCACCTCGTAGTCGGTGGCTATGTTGTGCAAGCGTGTGTAGATGAGAATACCGAAGGGGTTGAAAGTGGTAGCAATTGGCAACGGGGATTAGCCGAAGAGGTTTCAGTGAGGCACTAGTTATTTACCACAAGTTATCAACTGTTCAACGAGAAGATCGGGCCACCCCATATCATCAAAGAGTTTGATTAGAATATATCACATAGTCTCACCTCGTGATATCATTGGTATCGTGAAGTTAAGAGAATAAGTGAAATGAATAACTTATAAGGTTCCCTCGTTCATCAGGAACACACAGGAGCCGTCATGGACGTCCACGGTCCCGCTGTTGGTAATTGTTCGGTAAGTGCCCAAACATGTCTGTGTGTTAAATTCTGCAACGTAGACCAGCAAAAAAGCACGTACAAGGTTGCATTCCCAGCGCTCGCTTTTGCAGCAAGCTCCACGGAAATTACCGATCGTCCGTTCCGAGCGCGGCTGCCTGAGCGACGCTTTAAGCAAAGTCCAAGCCAAAACTTTGGCCCCATGGAACCAAACGCGCAGCCCATATTTGAAACTGGCATGCCTGTACGCAACCACCAAATGCGCCCTTCACAAACAATGAATAGCAACATCAACTTGTCGCCATCTATATTGTCAAAAAAAAAAGTAACTTGTGATGTAGGTGATTTAGTTTCGCGTTGGCATTAGTTATTTTGTTTGTTTTATAAAATAAATCACAATTGATTGCTTTTTTTTTTGTGAAAATGATTTTCTTATAAAAGATTAGGAACTTCTTTTTTTTACTCTCTCCGTTCAACAATTTGACTTCTGTTTGTCTAAATATGAATGTATTTAGACATATTTTAGAGTAGAGATAGATTTATATTTGGATAAATGGAAGTCAAACCAGGACAGAAATAAGAGAGGGGATCTTCCTCGCCCCCGTCTCTCTCCTCCCACCCGTCTCTCTCTCTCACTACCCCAAAGCGGCAGCACAGCAGCAAGCAGCAAGCGAGCAGAGAGCCACGATTCTCCAAATCGCCTCCCAAATGCAATTCCTCGCCTGAATAAACCCTACCCCACGCCGCTGCCGCCGCCGCCATGTCGCTGCCACCGGTGGACCCGCCGGAGTGGCTGCGAACGCTGCCCGTGGCGCCGGAGTACCACCCCACCCCCGCCGAGTTCGCTGACCCCATCGCCTACATCCTCAAGATCGAGCCCGAGGCCTCTCGCTACGGCATCTGCAAGATCGTTCCTCCGCTCCCGGCGCCGCCCCGCGAGGCCACCGTTCAGCGCCTCAAGGCCTCGTTCGCCTCTAATGCGGCCGCCTCCGCGGCCGGCGACACTCTCCCCACCTTCCCGACGCGGCTCCAGCAGGTGGGCCTCTCCACGAAGAACCGCCGCGGCGCGAATCGCCGCGTCTGGGAGAGCGGCGAGCGGTACACCTTGGAGGCCTTCCGCTCCAAGGCGCGGGATTTCGAGCTCCCGAGGCACGCGACGCCCCCCAAGCATGCAACGCCCCTCCAGCTCGAGGCGCTCTTCTGGGGAGCTTGCGCCGCGAGGCCATTCAATGTCGAGTACGGCAACGACATGCCGGGGTCCGGCTTCGTCAAGCCAGAGGAGAACGCGGCGGCACCGAGGGACGTCGGGGAGACCGACTGGAACATGAGGGTAGCTCCGCGTGCACGAGGCTCGTTGCTGTGGGCAATGGCCCGAGATGTGGCGGGTGTGACGACGCCGATGTTGTATGTGGCAATGCTCTACAGCTGGTTCGCATGGCACGTGGAGGACCACGAGCTGCACAGCCTTAACTATCTCCACTTCGGCAAGTCCAAGACCTGGTACGGGGTGCCCCGTGACGCCATGCTTGCTTTCGAGGACGCAGTCCGCGTGCACGGCTACGCTGACGACCTCAACCCAATAAGTGAGTACTCTGTTTCCACTCTGCTTTTACCGAGCCTCTGTTTCTTGCATGAGTTCTCCTAACTTGCTTGGAAGGCCGTATGTGTTTCATTCTTTGACTTGCAGACTCAAAATGTTGTTTTGCATTGTCAAATTCTACCGGAATTGAGTTGATACTGACATATCGGTTAATATATACTCGCTCCGTTCAGAAATACTTGACATGGGTTTGTCTAACTATGGATGTATCTACACACTAAAACATGTCTAAATACATCCACATTTAGATAAATCCGTGTCAAGTATTTCCGAATGGAGGGAGTATACATGAGCAATATGTAATCACAACAGCGTGTAAATTAACCACGATTCAGCGCCCTTCACTATGCAATTTATGACTTCGAGAAAATGAGCAGCGAGTATGCATCAGTGGGACCTTTAGGTTACTGGCGATTTTTATCTGGATACTACTTGTACACTGAACTCGGCAAGTAGATGCTTCAGTTTTAAATCAATCCAAGCAATCTAGGAGGCTACACTGCCACATCCTGCTAGGCTGGAAAGGGTTAGAGTCACAGGCGGACGTCGCGATCGTGTGTTTCTAGGCACAAAACAGCGATCTTGCATGGACATATTCGTTCAACAGTTTTTCTTCTTAAGAAACGGCAGGCTGAATAGGTTGTGCACAGTTTGGTATACTAGTGGGCCTTCAGGCCTTGTGCAGTTCCTTGCACCGTAGTACAGGCAGCAATGCCTTTTGATCTATATTTAAAAAAGACAGCGACTATATTCGTCTCAATCCTGACTCGCATCAACATATAATTTGCCTATTTTGCATACTTTCAGTCATATTTGTCCACTAGTAAAACTTTTAACCAAATGTGTCTGCTGCGAGTCCCGCTAATTAGAACATATGCAGCGGCGCTCGGAATAATCTGTCCGGCAACTGTGTCGGATTTTCGTTACTTTGAGCGCTAGCACAACGGGCACACGTTGCTAGCACAATGGGCTGCCCCATCGGGGACCCCCATTTCGGCACTCCCAATAGAATTTGGCCCAGTTATTTTTAAAAATATAGTCTAAATTCAAAGCCTCGGCCAGCACGTACAGCCACCAAATACGTCACATATTACAACATCAAATGCATAAAAATCAAGCGGAAGATTCGGCATCGATTTTGGCACGCAAACACAATGAATCGGTTTTCATACCTCGTCGGGGCTGAAGCCAAAGGGCAGCATTCAGCCGAACAAGTTGCTGACGTCCCCGCCGGCACGGCCGATTGGTATGCTGAACAGGCATTGGCGACTAGCCTGGGTGCTGACGTACGTGAGTGGCGCCCGCCAGAGAGCCGACGAGTTGGAGTAGGAGTGAAGACTTTACAGGTGTCGACGCCAACCGGGGAAAATACGGCGTTGGAGCTGATGGCATGCTCATTCTCGCCAACCCTGAGGGAGAACCGTGTTGTTTTTCAGCTGTGTCTGGCACTCCCTATGGGTTGGGGCCGGCTTGGGAGTCTTGGACCATGTGTTTGGCCGCGCCGGCGAAATTGCCACTATTGGGAGGCCGGCTGGGTGGGTCTTTTGTGTCCGGCGCCACACAGCCCTATTGGGAGACTATTGGGAGCGCCGCAGAAGATGCTCTTAGGATGGCATTTTTTGACAGCACAAATACGCCAATCAAATTGTCTTATTTTGAAATGATTTCACCGTTTTCGCCACAAACTTTATCTAGTGCACATCCCGCTCGATCAAAAACAGCTAAATCTTTACAAATAAGCCAACCTAATTGGTGTATCTGGGTTGTTAAAAATGCCACCCATCTTGATGAGGCTCCCATAGGCCAGAATTATTTTACGTGCCTTGCAGCGACCAGGCTTTTACAAATTCCTGGGTCTGCCACTGGTTACAGCAGTGAGCGTTTGTGGTTTGTGTGCAGGTGCTGAAAAACAAGGGAGTGGTTTAACGAGGGTAAGCTGATCTTGAGCAGACGGTTTGTTTGATAAGCTATCCTTTACTTTACTCTGACCTAAGTGAAATGCCAGAGCACACTGCATGCCACAAGGATGTGCAGTGGTGAAGGACGAAAAAAATTTGAGGTCGGGCAAATTCTAAAGCATAAAATTTATGTAAAAAGATGAAGTGGTCTAGATAGATTAATTCCTTAAATGATGGTAATTCCCTTAAGAAAACCTTATATGATGGTAAAGATAATTACTTAGCACAATTCAGTAAAAAAAAATACAATTCAGTAATTCACAAAACATCAACTAAAACACAAATGTTCTACCCATATAAAAAATTCAGGAATATTTATATATATCTTTGTTGTCTCCTTCCCCTTCATGGCCATCTTCTTCTTGATCAAGGTCAATTGCCTGAGTCTCCAAAACCTCCCCTCTATTCAGCCGCCTGGTCAGGCCGTTGTGGTGGCCAGCTGCCCGCACCGCCCTCCTGCCACCATTCGTGTCCGGTCTGGCCGTGGCTCCCTTCGACTATGAGCCCTGAAGATCACACCGGCGGGGACTGATGTACCCTTCCGTGTGTGGGGCGTTCTTGGCTCTCCGATTTACCCTGTGCCACTTGGTCGGTCAGTTGGTCTCCCGACCGGTCGGGAATATGATGAGACAAGGACGTGCGAGGAAACCATCCCATCCCAGCAATTTACACGGCCAAACAGCCGAGCGTACACTTATTTTCCTTTTTCCCGGCCAAACGACGAGGAACCTGGCGACGTACGGAGCATACATATACACCGTTTTTTGTCACCAACCAAGGTAGGGCGAGCGCCCGACCTCGCCCTACCGAGGGTTCCGCCACTGAGGATGTGGCTATCAGTCAAATCATCCTCAATAGAGAGATAGGGGAGAGTGAGAGAGGGATGGAGGAGGAGAGAATCCTGAATTTAGTTTGGCTGGCCATTTAGGTCCAGAAGTTTCTGTTTTACTTGTAAGGACTGTTGCTGCAACACTTCTTCTGTCCTTATGGAGGATGATTTAAGTGGAATGCCTATATTCTACCATGTTAAAATCCCCACATAAGTTTACTGACCTATGGTGGACTTGAATCTTTATAACTCTTCCAATGAGGCCAGCTTGCCAGGTTTAAATTATCTCAAATCAATATTAAGCACATATTTCTAGATGTGTTTGTCTATAGATCTTTTAGCGACTAATCTTAGTGTTGAGTATTTATGAAAACTTGTTTCATTTTTTTGAATCTCTATATTAGAACTTGCTAATGGGCTACTAATGTTAACACCACATGCAGTGGCCTTTCAAACTTTAAATCAGAAGACGACTGTGCTGTCTCCTGAAGTGCTTCTTTCTGCTGGAGTTCCTTGCTGCAGGTACTGGCACATGGTTTAACATTCTTGTTTGTGATATTCACTCTTTGGCCATTATTTTGAGCATTGGGTATATTTATTGATAGATACTTCTCCAAAGCAGATTGGTTCAAAACCCTGGAGAATTTGTTATCACATTTCCTGGAGCTTATCATTCTGGTTTTAGCCATGGTAGGCCATCTATCATGTCTATATACATAGAGTGCATTTGCTGGAAAGTAATCGTCCTTGCAGAAGTTATCTGTTTGCTCCTGCATGTGTATAACGATCCACTTATTCCACTCATTATTGTTAATTAGAGGTTGCAATTTTCAGTTATTTATGAAATACTCCCTCCGTCCCAAAATACAAGGCGCGCTATTTTTATGGTGGTCTTTGATGCTTAACTTTGACCATTAATATATTATAAATTATACTGATTGAGACTGTATAAGTGGTACCGTTGGATTCGTCTTGCAAAATTCTTTCATTTCATATATCTCTATACAAATTTTATTAGCATATTATAAGTACAAATCATGGTCAAAGTTGTACGGCGTTGACCGGCGAAATTAAAGGGCGCCTTATATTTTGGGATCGAGGGAGTATAATTTTGGGAAGCTACTTTCAATTGGCGATCTTACAATTTAATCTAGTTTGGTCATAGCTCGGATGTTAGAGTAACTAGCAGATTGCCCTTGCGTTGTTACGAACCAACATAGAAATGTATATAGGGCATATCTACTTGTCGAATGAACATTTAAATTTGTCTCAGGTGTAGTTTCAACAACACCTTGATTGACGCCATCGTCATATCCTTGCGCCTCCACCATCCCTGGCTGCCACAAACTCTTTTTAATCTGTTCCTACTAGTAGGGTATCTTATTCTTCACTTACAACGTGCAAGAAGGCATTATATTATCAATGTTCCCTTTTTTGGGTATTGCTCGGCTCAGCCTCCGCTGGATGTCAAATGCTGCAAGGCGCCTCACAGTCTACCGATGGCGGAGATGAAGAAGGGACTATGATTGAAGAGCTCAAATTGCGTCACAAATCCACCTCAAACCTCCATTACATCTCTACTGGGGTCATCTTCCTCGGTTCTGCCTCGCAGCCTCCAGAGCAGTAGTTGAAGAAGGCGATGAAATAGTTCGAATCAATCACGAACCCAACAGCTAGAAAATCATCTGAGTTCAAGAATTATTAGGTTATTCGATGATTATAAAGAAGGCAAGCTACCTTTCTTTATCTAACATGACCTGGTAGAACAACATGGATATACATGGAGTATATATTTTGACCCAATATACATGGAGTACCAATCACAGAGGCAAAGACGCCTCTTTGCATGGTTCTGATGAAGTTTTATTCATGAATGCACTTCTATAGAATAAGCAGATGACTGGTCACTAAAGGGCATCCTAACATGATCACTGAGATGATAACCTAAATTCTCAGACAGTAGATTGAGCACATTAAGTATGTGTGCAAGAATTAATAAATTGTAAGTGCAAGAAGTATATTCTAAATGAACATAGGGCTTAGAGCTGTCTTACCACCAACCTGGGATGTGCACTAGGCCTCTCCCCACACCCCTGTAACCTGCCTCCTAGGAGGACTGTAAACTGAACTCTACCTTTTCAATGAAATGAAGCGCAAGTCTTTTGCGTTTTCTCGAAAAAACATCAGCAGCTTTCACAGAATCATAGAGAACAAGAGAGGAAATGGTGTGGTGGAGAGCTTGTGGGTGCAAGATGTGGAGAGGCCAGAGACGTGTACTGGGTGGAGGGAGTAGCTTGGGGACAAGATAAAGGAGAGAGAACATGCTCTTTTCTCGGCGGTGGTGGTCCAGGAAAGCTGCAGTTTCCTTAGGCGTTGGTGTGCGCGATGATGGATTGATGAATAGGCAAGGTCCATCAGCGGTCGCGACTCGTTTCTGTTGGCAGTGACCCATTCGTCGTGGAGGGGCGCGGAGACGAGTTCAGGGAAGGAGGACAAGGCAAGGATGGAGGGAGCTCATTCCCATCGGCTCAGAATGACCCTGCTCGTTCCTGCCAGCGGCCGAGGCGGCGTCCAACCCGTTGACGAGAGGATTATGCTGTAGGTCGTTCCCGTCATCGCAGAAGCTACATATGCCACCACCAATGGTAGAGAACCCTAGCTTTGGGGAGTATGGGAGCGAGAAAGAGGAATCCGTGCTAGTACTACCTCCGTTCCTGAAAGCAAGGCATATATTTTTTCTGAAAAGTCAAGCAATGTTAACTTTAACCAAGCTTGTAGGAAAAATTATTGACAACTATAGTACTACTTTGATATAACAGGAAATACATTTCATTATGTATTTAATAATATTAATTTGATTTTGTAAAAGTCAATATGTTCTTTGTAAACTTGGTCAATTTTTACAGTGTTTTGACTTTGACCAAAATTTATGCGGCTTCCTTTGAGGGACGAAGGGTAAGCGAAGCAGTAGGCCCATCTGTCGGCCCAAACCTTAGCTTGGCCCAAACCTTAGCGAGGAGACAAGAGAACAATGTGCCAAATATTGTGACGTACATACACCAACTGCAATATAATAGTAAAGATAACGTTACTACTAGTCTGGACGACAACCATTGGTTACATCCGTTATTCTACACCTGTGATAAAATGTTTCAATATATAGCTCTTTTAGAGGAACCAACGGTGAGCTTGTACTCGTCTGAAGTAGCTTTATCAGTGTAACCTAATTACTTGATAACTGAATATGATGTTTGCATCCATAAAACTTTTGTTAGACCTGTTGTCTGATCATTTACGAGTACCAATTGTTGTAAAGGGCTCCAACCCCTATGCTTTAAACAATAATATTATTGAACCATTTCATTTCGACAGGATTTAATTGCGGGGAAGCAACAAATATTGCCACTCCTCTCTGGTTGCAGGTGGCCAAAGAAGCTGCAATCCGGAGGGCTTCAACTAATTGTGGTCCAATGATATCTCATTATCAGCTGCTTTACCAGCTAGCACTGTCATTACATCAAAGGTGTGCTGTAACAAATATGATGTCCTTCTTTTTTCATAGAACATTTCGTTTATTCAATAAATACCTTATTTTTATATCATTGTTCTAAGTTACACTGAATTAATAACTAGATTAATTTCTGGAATTCAAATGATTCTAATGGGTGCATTACAGTTTCATCCCATTAAACTAGCGCCTCTGGTTATGATGTAGCCTTCTCCTAAAAATGGATATTGAGCGTGAATTCTTTTTTTTTGATAATTTGGTAGAGTTTATATTAGTGCAGTTGGATATATTCTGAAACAATATTTGCCTGTTATAGGGAACCGAACCATTTCCATACTGTTCCAAGAAGCTCTCGATTAAGGGCCAAGAAGAAGAAGGATGGAGATATAATAGTGAAAGAAAAATTTGTTGGTAGTGTGATTGAAAACAACAATTTGCTTAGTATCCTTCTGGATAAGAGTTCTTGTATAATTGTTCCGAAGATTGCATTTTCTCCTACGTCCTTTCCTACGTTGATGGAACCGAATTTCACTGTTAAACAAAGTTTGACAGGTGGTCACTGTAGTATTATCCGGCAAGCAGTGGAAAATGTGGCACTAGACAAAAGCATAGTGGTAGAGAACATGAGTGGGTCTCAGTCAGTTACTGAAGCATGCAACAGAAGGAAGCTATATGAAACAAAATACGGCGAACTTGATACTGCTGCCTTTTGTTTATCAACATCCAAGGTGCAGAATGGAGTAATTGATAAAGATAGATCACCTTTGGGAGGTGGGCTCTTAGATCAAGGGCGGTTGCCATGTGTTCAGTGTGGCATATTAAGCTTTGCTTGCGTAGCCATCATTCAACCTAGAGAAGCGGCAGTCCAGTTTGTCATGTCTGGGGAGGACATTTCATTGAGTGCAAAACTTGGAGAAGTTAGTAAATCAGATGGTATCTCGAACTGGATGACTGAAAATTGTGAGATGGTTCCTCAGCAAGGTTAGCGAGACTTGATCTTTTACCTGATCACTTTTACCCCATATGATTGTCTTGTCACCCGTTGGTCTTGGTCAAATTGGAGCTAACAGATATATTGTTGCATTCAAAATACATTCATAAAATGGTAGTGTAGATATTTGCACTATGAAAGGTGATCGATCTGCTAATATTTTTCTACTTCAATATTTTCTGTAACCCTAATATCAAACAGTGAATTAGATGTTTCAAAATTATTAGATTTATCTTTGAAAGGCTCAAGGTACATATCACTGTTGCATCTTATCTTAAAACTTATTTATTTTTAGCAAGTGATAAAAAGGCATCACTGCAACTTTTTACCATGGATTCCTGATTTCCTACATTCAACTCAGCTCTAGTTGTAACTAAAAGATAAAACTGTTATAATGAAGTTTGTTTCCATTTTGCGTACCTGGGAGGCATGTCGTAATATGATGTTTCTTTTTCACAGGACAAACTTCTGGAGCATGTAGCGCAAGTTTAGCCCAAGTGTCTGATCAGTGTAGACAACTATACAGCAGTAACAACAATGGGTGCACCTCTGCTCTTGGGCTTCTAGCTTCTGCATACGAATCATCTGACTCTGAGGAGGAAAAATCTGATAATGTATCAACTGATAGCGAGAAAAATAATGCAACAAACCAAGGCACGGATATTCGGTTCTCAGAAACACCAGTCAGCTTCTCTAGTACGGTTCAGTGTCAAAGGGAAAATCTGCACATGTATGAAGAGGGTTGTGAAGCTAGAACCACAGCATCTTTGATGAAACCTATAGCGCATAACAGTAGGCCAATAATTCGATCCAGTTGCGACACAGGTACCAACCATTTTACAAAGCTTGGAGAGCAAGAAACACCCTATGATCAGTGTTCTGTGTACGTTGATCTGGTTAATGATCTAAACATATCAGGTGTAAAAGCCTCCTTGGGTACTCTTGTAAGCACGGTTAAGCCCTCAGTTGAACCAGATATGTTGACCAAGCTCAAGTACAATAAAGATTCTTGCAGAATGCATGTCTTTTGTCTAGAACATGCTTTGGAAACATGGACACAACTTCAAGAAATTGGTGGTGCTAACGTTATGCTTTTGTGTCATCCGGGTATTTACACTGTTCCCTATTTTCCACAAAGTTCCTACAGTATCCCGTGATCTTGTCCTTCACTATGTTATTCTTAGGAAAAAGTCCACTCTTTAACCTTGGAATCTGAAACCCTGTTGTTTCTAACCTTGAATTGTTGAATCGGTTTTAGAGTTCAAGGTTAAAAACAATCGGTTTTAGAGTTCAAGGGTTAAAAACAACCGGTTTTAGAGTTCGAGGTTGAAAAGTGCACTTCTGTGATAGTTATAAGAACAAAGAGCTTGAATTATATCATTTTTATGATATATTCTCTCTTTTTTGCGGGTAAGGACGTGATATATTCTCAACAATACACGTGAGATAAACACTTCAATAGCACTTTGCAATGAGATAAAAGGTTTAGATCCTTTCTTTAAGGGCTCCATGAAGCTGAGAGCGCTTTAAAAGCATAGTCGTACATTGTTCTTGTTTTTTTTGGTAATTATAGGCTGTATGTATCATGATACAAGAGTTATTTCATTTTTATTAATCTTTGTACAGTATGTTATTGTAGTGGATGTCAATCATGCATTTCATGTAAAATTAATTTGTTCTTGATGGATGATTTACATTGTATTTGCAGAATATCCTAGAGCAGAGTCAGCAGCAAAATTCATAGCAGAAGAACTTGGTTTGAAGCATGATTGGAAAGATATAAATTTTGAAGAAGCGACAGAAGATGACATCAGAAGAATTCAGCTGGCTTTGCAGGATGAAGATGCTGAACCTGCAAGCAGTGACTGGGCAGTTAAAATGGGTATCAGTATATATTACAGTGCAAAACAGAGCAAATCCCCGCTTTACAGTAAGCAGATACCATACAATTCCATCATTTACGAGGCATTTGGCCAAGAAAACCCAGACAACTTGATAGATTATGGACGACAAAGATCGGGCACAACAAAGAAAAAGGTGGCTGGATCATGGTGTGGGAAAGTTTGGATGTCAAACCAAGTACATCCATTTTTAACTTGTGGGCGCGAAGAACAGAATCATGTCATGGTTTGGAGCAAACCGATGTTTGGTGCTAAGTCCCATGAAAAAGTACAAGATGAACCATTTGCTAAATGTAATACAGTGATCAACAGTAGCCCGTCAAAAAGGACATCCAGAAGAAAAGGAGGGGACTCTATTGAAAATTCTGGAGCCAGAAAGAAGAGATGCTCTGCCAATGATGAAACCACATTGAATTGCAGTATCCTTTGGATGAACTCTGAAACCATCAGTGACCAGCCAGGGAACTTCGGTGACCATGATAAGCATGAAGGGTGTGAAATCGCGGGAGCATCAAGCACTCAGCAATATAAAAAACATACCTTGCAAATCATGAGCGCGGAGTTGAGTTCTCACAACCAAAGTGATGATAAAAGAAACAAAAAAATCCTTGAAGTTTATGATGAAGATAATGATGTGGACGGCTGGCTTAACGTAGATGCTGTGACAGAAAACTTGGATGATATTCAAGAACAAGGACCTGATGCTGTGAAAGCTAAATCTCCAGGAAAATTGCAAGGTAGTAAGAGAAAATCTAGCAAGGGTAAGGGAAGACATGATTCGCTGAATGGAGATAGGAAAGTGCAAAAGATGAACAAGAAATCAAAGTCTTGGAAGCATAAAACTATTGAGATAAATAGAAAATTTCGAGAAGATTACAATGAAGATAACACCCTGGACTATTTGCTTAACGTAGAGCGCAGAGAGGAAGCCACCATAGATAACTGGGATGGAATTCCAGAAGAAAAAAGTGATGATGTGAAGGTGGAATCTAGAGGCAAAAGGCGAAACGGTAAGGATGATAAAAGAAACAGCAACTCTAATGCACTACACGATGAGGATAATGATGTGGAGTGTTGGCATGACTTACATAGTGGAAATAATGCCACAATAGGAAACTTGGACAAGAAATTGCAAATGGTGAACATAAAGTCGAGATCTAGGAAGCAAAAGAATGATGGCATAACTGGAAAGTTTGACGAAGGTCGCGGAGAAGATAAAGTTGCGGACTATTTGGTTAACAACGAATGTGAAGACACACAAGATGACTGGTATGAAGTTCCAGATCAAGAAATGGATGAAGTGAAAGTGAAATCTAGAGGCAAAACACAACCTAGCAAGAGAAAAACCAGTAAACGCGAAGCAGGTGATAAAGCGGCAACATTTCCGTGTGATATAGAAGGGTGTGACATGAGCTTCAGCGCAGAGCAGGATTTGTTGTTGCACAAGCGTGATATCTGTCCTGTTAAAGGATGCAAGAAAAAATTCTTCTGCCATAAATACTTGCTTCAGCACCGCAAAGTGCATATGGATGAAAGGCCACTCCAGTGTGCATGGAAGGGCTGCAACAAGACATTCAAGTGGCCATGGGCGAGGACGGAGCACATGAGGGTCCATACCGGGGTGCGACCTTACGAGTGCAAGGTACCTGGCTGCGGCCAGACATTCCGGTTTGTTTCAGATTTCAGCCGCCACAAGAGAAAGACTGGCCATGCCAGTGACAAGAGAAATAAGGTGGAGAGTACATAACTTCTAACCCCCTCTGCATGTTCTGAAGGGGAAGCTGATTGTATGATTACATCAGATTTCATTTAGTGTTGATTAACTTGTGTTAGGAGTCTAATTCATTTCATTGTTTACTGCCCTGAATAACGAGCCAATTTTCCCATTGCTTTAGGTCAAACTGGCCTCTAGTTGACTGGGGTTATTCCAAGCCAATTGTATGTACTGTACTTCAGTTTATCCCGAAAACCTTTTTTTTTTCAGCGGAACGACTGGAGCTTTATTAAGTAGACAAAATGTTTACAGGAATTCCCATATCTGTGGGAGCAGAAAACCACACATTTCTACCTATTGGCAGGCTAGTAGCTAGCCTAGCCAAACTATGAGCTTCTACAATTGCCTCTCGTCGTTCATGGGAGGACTTCGCCTCCTGAAACCACTTTCCCCTTCTATTTTTAACTTCCCTGATAATCATGCAATGTTGACCCATCTCTAAGGTGCTATTGATCTCTCATACTACGTTAAGGCAGCCCGAGGATATTTGTATGTTAACCACATTTAAATCCTTGTGCCAATGCCTTCGAGCAAGCTAAAGCTTCTAGGATTTCTGGGTTGACAATGCCTTCGAAAACAACCGCCGAGGCACCCATGAAAAGTCCTGTTGGGTCTCGACACACAGCCGCAACCGCACCCTGGATGATAGGCCGATTTAACAGAGAAGAGACCACTCTTATCATAGTGCCAAAGCCCAGAAGTCTTGTCTGAGTTTTTCCGCTTTCTCCGATCTCCGCCACTTCATCCTTGGTTGTCGCAAATAGCTAATAGGGATTTGCTTTATTGCATCCACATCCATATGCAAGAAACATGATTCCAACTTACCAGTCTTCCACGACCTTGTTGCTAAACAAATTAATTCCGAGACTGTATGTGGCGGGTCATCCGATATATATACAATTGGCCGCAGCCAACGGCGGCGCCACTAGGGGGTCGAGCCGGGTCGACCGACTCGGCTGGCAAGACCAGGAATCGATACCCTGCTGACCCACTCGGACCTATCGGTAAGCAAAAAAAAAAAAGAAAAAAAAAGAAAAAAAAGAAGAAGAAGAAAACAAACGACCACTCGGCCGTTACTCGCCTCGACCCTAATTCTCTCGTCCGCTACGAAGGCCGCTGCCTGTACGCCACGGAAGGCCGTTGCCCACCGCCACGCGCCCACGCCACGGAAGGTCGCCACGTCGCGCCTCCTCTCCTACCACGGAAGGCCAGCCCGCCTCGCCTCGCCGCGCCACGGAAGGCCAAACCGCCACCACGCCGTGCCTCCTCTCCTGTCGGCCGCCGCCGTGCCTCCTCTCCCGCCCCGCCCTGCAGTTTCCCCTCTGGCCTCTGCCCCATAGTTTCCCCTCCAGCCTCCGCCCCTTCCGCGTTCCGGTTGACGTCTGAAAGCTCATGATCACTCTAATGATTTTGGTGATGATAACAACGCGGGTATCATCTCTCTAACAATATTGTTTAAGTATATGCAGCTGGCCTCTCAGATGATTATTGATAAGTGCACTCAAAAAGTTCAAAGAGGAGTTCTGAAAATTATCTCTACTGATACCGGATTATTCAGCTGCTATCCCCGGAATTTCCGGTGCATATGGGGCGGAATATCCGGCCCTTGCACCGGAATATTCCGGTCCCTCTGGACACTTCACAACGACTAAGTATTTCTCCTACTGCCCGCGCACAGAAGGTGGGGCGGATATTTGCCCGGAATATTCCGGGGCAAATTTCCGGCCCTCTGGTCCTTAGCAGTTTTCGGAGATTCCTCAGGTGCCCGCGCGCAGAGATGGGGGCGGATTATTGGCCGGAAATTTCCGACCACGGATTATTCAAATTTCCGCCCCCGGACATTTCAAATATCCTGCCTGGCTGGGCCGGAAATTTCCGGTGTTTACCCCGGAATATTCCGGCCCTGGCACACTGCAACGGTCAGAAATTGGAGGAGCCTATAAATAGCTGTCTTCTTCCTCTAGATAGCGAGTTCGTCCATTCCCCTCTCTCCTCCATTGTTGAAGAGCTCAAAACGCCCCGATCTCCCTCCTCCTCCAACCAAACTCGATGCCCTTCAACGATCTCATGGAGGAGGACTAGTTCTACCTTTCTACCAAGCCAAAAATTGTATTCCCACACCATACCTCTTGGGATCTTGTAATCTCTTGGTTGCTTTGTCATCCAAGGGAAACCCTAGTGCTTGTAGCTTCCACCTTGTAGCAAGAAGCTTCGGATCGTTGAGAGCCTCCATCTCACTTGTGGAGTAGCCTCAACTACTTGTAAAGGTTTGGTCAACGCCTTCAAGTCGACTCATAGTGGAAACGAGAATATCCCTCATCGGAGAAGCTCAAGGAGAACAAGGTGTGCACATCCGTGCTATTGAGGAGCGCCTAGGTGGCTCCCCACATCTCCAACATAGACGTACTTCTTTTAAGAAGGAACTACGGGAAACATATCCTTGTCTCCGTGTTTTTCACATGTGGTTATCTTGTGCCTTGCTTTTACTTCCGTTGCTACTCGTTATTTGTCACATAGGGTGTCTACTTAGTTGCACATCTTGGTAACCAAGTTATTAACTTTCCAAAGCCCCCACTAAAATTGAAAAAGACTTAAAATTTGTAGGTCACCTATTCACCCCCCTCTAGTTGACCTTTGTGTACTTTCAATTGGTATCAGAGCCTCGGCTATTTTATCGGGCTTAACCGCCTAAGAGTATCATGGTCAACGGAGATGATCCCGAATCTTCTAAGGAGGAGCTCTCCAAAATGGCCGACACTATAGCTAACCTAGAGACAACGGTTTGTACTATCCAAACCCAATTGTCCAAGGTTAGCTTTAGTGTAGGCTCGGAGGTTTCCTCCATCAAGAAGATGTTGGAGAACATGATGGGTA
This sequence comes from Alopecurus myosuroides, assembly GCA_028641055.1. NCBI lineage: Eukaryota > Viridiplantae > Streptophyta > Magnoliopsida > Poales > Poaceae > Alopecurus > Alopecurus myosuroides. The sequence continues at coordinate 111,362,897 of CM054063.1, read as the reverse complement.
AACCTCAGGGGCCGTCGAACTCCCACGTCTCCGAGGAGGATAGTTCGGATGAGAAACGATTCCGGACGATTCCCAAATCAAAGAGAACATTTCCAAAGCTAAGGCTAAAGCCGCACAAAAGGCTAAAGCCAAGGCAAAGGAGAGTTCCGGTGGCTCCAAGTCTCAAACGGCTAATGGTTCCGGGGTCCACGCACAAGTTCCACCTCCTCAAAATTATGACTCCATTCACCCAATTGTTTCCATGCCACACATTCTTAATGTTGGACTTCCTCCCATGCTTAACACTAATGAATTCTCTTCTTGGAAGTTTGAAATGGAGTCACATATTTATGGATCGTGCACCGCATTGTGGAGGAGTGTGATTCATGGGTTTCATCCGCATGATCCGAGCAACTTGACTCCAAGGGAGGATGTGGAATCTCAACTCAACAAGACTGCTCTCGTTATCATCCAGAAGGCTCTCCCAAGGGAGCATCTCACTCACATTCGTGGTTGCAAGACCGCCAAGGAGGCTTGGGACAAGCTTGACACCTTGTTTCAAGGAAATGCTAGCATCCAATCTTCCAAGTATGATGTGGCCATTGACAACTCCGAGAACTTCGTTATGCAAGAGGATGAGACTCCAGAAGAGCTCTATAGAAGAGTTGTCACTCTTGCCAATCAATTGAGAGACTTTGGAAAGGAAGAGATCTCCGATGAGTGGATCAAGAGGAAATTTGTCAAAGCCATTAGACCATTTGAGAAGAATCTCTCCACTAGCATCCGGACAAGAGCGGACTATAATACTCTCAACTCCATTGGCGTGCTTAGTGAGTTCATGGCCATCTCTCTATCACACAAAAGTGCGGATGATGCTCTAGCTCGCTCTAGAGGAATGGGAAAGTCACCCAACCTCGCATTGAAGTCAAAGGCAATGGCTCGAGTTGATGAAAGTGAAGAAGAAGATGATGATGAGGAAGACTATGAAGACACCTACACGGGAGCTCACAACTGCATCGCTCTCTCTATGCATGGATATTGGAAGAGATGGGAAGCTCACAAGGCCGTCTCTCCAAGACCTCCACAAAACAAGAACTACAAGAAGAAGGGGGAGCGCCCAAGGACATTCTACAACTGTGGTAGCGCAAACCATTTCGTTAAGGAGTGCCCCTTTGAGCCAAGAGAAGAAAATGAAGGCAAGCTTGTTCGCAAAAACAAGGCCAAGGCTCCACAAAATAAGAACTTCGCTAGAAGAGTGCCAATGGCCCTCTACGTTCAAGAAGGGACGGTTCTAGAAACCTATATCTCCGGAGATGAAGGAGAAGATGAAGTGGTTGGAGTGGCCCACATCGCCATTGCCACCGCGTCGTCTCCATCGATCTCTTTATTCGAATCCCCCAAATGAGATTGTGGCTACCCGACCTACATGTCTTATGGCAAAAGCCACTTCGGTATGGTCTCCTAACTCTAGGACCATTATCACTAACCCTACTTCATTATTGGATTGTGTTGAGAATGCTTGTGAGGAGGATAGTGAGGCCAAAGAGTTAGGCATTTGGCTAGCTAGCCTCAAAGGTGAGACTAAGGAGAAAGTGAATGCCCTCTTACGTCAACTTGATGAGGCTAACTCTCTTGTAGATGAAAAGGAGGAAAATATCATGACCTTATAAAGCCATGGAGGTCACACTTGCAATGACAAAGAGCTTGAAAAGGCTCTTGAGAATGAGCGTTCCATTCGTGCCTCTCTTGAGGAGAAATTATCTAGTCTTGAAGAAAACTTTGCCATGAGTGTCTCTAAGCTTAGGAATGATAATGAACAATCTCTTGCTATCATTAAAACACTTGAACATTAAGAGTTGAAGCTAGGAATTGCTCACGAGGAACTTGTGACTAGTCATGAGAAACTACAAAAGGAGTTCATGTCTCTTAAAGAAATTCATGACAAGTTAACCAAGTCTCGTGACAATCTTCTAGCTCAACAATCAAACAAGCAAGTTATGTCATTCTCATCTACTAGCATGAATGCCTTTCCTAGCAACTCTTGTAGTGCGACTAACCTTGTAGGAAGTGAGAAGAATCTCAATGAGGGTGCTCCTCAACAAGTCAAGAATGGAAAGGAGGGACTTGGCTATGTAGCCAAATCAAAGAAGAGGTACAAGAAGAAGAACAAGACGAAAGTCACCTCTTCCTCACAATGAGCAAGATTTGTGAGAGAGGGAGAGGTGGCCAAAGAGAAGGAGACCAACACCATTGTGGGTGGTGTCACCTCTAGGGGGAGCACCACTCATAATGACTTTGCCGGGAAATACAACCCATCTTATGTTCTTATGAAATCTAGAGATGGTCATGTGTATGCTAAATATGTTGGTACTTCTTATGGTGATGATTATCATTGGAGTATTTGGGTTCCAAAGACCCTTGTCGCTAACAAAAGAGGACCCATTCAACGATGGGTACCTAAATCAAGACGCTAATCTATTGTAGGGAAGTGCTTCCGGTTCGAGCAAATGGACGGTGGATAGTGGTGCGCATCCCAACATATGACCGGAAGCAATGACGCAATGTGTGATCTTCATCCTTCATTACCTCATCTCAATTGCGTCACTATTGGTGATAACTCCGAACTAAAGGTATTGGGACGAGGCAAGGTGGCAATCTCAAATGACTTGTCAATTAAGAATGTCCTCCTTGTCGAGTCCCTTGGCTATAATCTCATCTCGGTTCTTCAACTTGCTAAAATCGGCTTTACCTCGTTCTTTAATAAGGAGAATGTGATTGTCACTTGGGAGACGACTCTTAAAGTAGCCTTTGTTGGGCATGTCGAGAACGACGTATATGTAGTGGACTTCTCTAAAGGAGACACGTGTGCCACGACATGCCTAATGGCTAAAGTTGATGTGGGTTGGCTATGGCATCGCCGGTTAGCCCACACCAATATGAGAATGTTGCATGACCTACAAAGTGGCAATCACGTTCTAGGACTAACGAATGCTAAGTTTTCCAAAGATCGTGTGTGTAGCTCCTGCGTTCTTGGAAAGCAACATGGAGAAGCTCACCCCACCAAGACCAACATCACCACCTCAAGAATCCCCGAGCTCATTCACTTGGACCTATTTGGTCCCCTATCATATGATAGTCTTGGAGGCAAGAAGTATTGCTTGGTGATTGTGGATGACTACTCACGATATTGTTGGGTGTACTTCTTCAAGAGGAAGAGTGAGACTCAGAAGCGGGTCATCGAGTTCATCACTTTGGTGGAGCGCCAACATAATACGAGCATCATGGCTATCCGAAGTGACAATGGCTTCGAGTTCAAGAACTACACCGTGGAGGGATTTCTTAGAGAGGAAGGAATTGCTCATCAATATTCCACTCCCTACACCCCTCAACAAAATGGTGTGGCGGAGAGAAAGAATCAGACTCTAATGGATGCGGCTCGAACTATGATTTCGGAGTTCTCTTCTCCTTATAACTTTTGGGCCGAGGACGTCTCCACCGCTTGTCATGCTAGCAACCGATTGTATCTCCGCAAGATCTTGAACAAGACCCCTTATGAGATTCTCACGGGCAAGAAGCCGGATGTTTCATACTTCAAGGTCTTTGGGTGCAAGTGATTCATCCGTAAGAGAGGTAAACGCTTATCGAAATTCAAGACTAAATCCTATGAGGGTATCTTTGTTGGTTATGCCACAAACGCTCATGCATATAGAGTCTACAACAAGTCCACCGGACAAGTTGAAGAAGCTATAGACGTGGTGTTTGATGAGGATAATGGGTCCCAAGGGGGCCGTATAGATCATGGTGTTGTAGGAGATGCAATTCCTCCCATCGTCATAAGAAGAGTGGGGATTGTTGAAATAATCCCCATTGAGGGTTACCGGATGACAGAGGGAGAAGGACTATGCTCCACTCAAGTGGAGCGATTGACTACACCCATTGATACTCAGGCTATCCAAAAAGATGCACCAAGCCCTCATGCTTCAAATCAAGGCCAAGCTAACGATCAAGATCATTCGATCAATCAAGGCCAAGCTAACACTCAAGGCCAAGCTCATGATGAAGGCCAAGCTCACAATGAAGGACAAGAACAAGATACTCATGGTGATGATACAACTCGAAACATAAGGGATCCACCTCCCGTTGATGAACAAAATCAAGGTGGACAAGACTCCGATGATGAAGGTGATGATCAAGTTCTATCCAAGGAAACTTTGGAGGAGATGCTAACTCGTAGGTCAAAGAGAAGGCTAGATAATCTTGCTCGTGCCGGTCACACGGAGGACATGATTCTTGGACAAGTTCATGGAAGAGTCGTCACAAGGAGGCAATTGGCGGATTTTAGCAAGGCTCATGCTTTCATCTCTCATATTGAGCCCAAAAGGTCTATGAAGCTCTTGAATATCAAGATTGGCTTGAAGCTATGCACGATGAACTCAACAACTTCGAGCGCAACAAGGTGTGGAAGTTGGTGCCAAGACCCAAAGATTGCAAGAATGTCATCGGCACCAAGTGGATCTTCAAGAACAAACAAGAAAAGGACGACATCCTCATTCGCAACAAGGCTAGATTAGTAGCTCAAGGTTTCTCTCAAGTCGAAGGCGTCGATTTCGGTGAAACATTCGCTCCTGTAGCTCGTCTTGAATCTATTCGTATCTTGCTTGCATATGCTTCTCATCACAACTTTAAACTACAACAAATGGATGTTAAAAGTGCATTCTTGAATGGTCCCATCCACGAGTTGGTCTATGTCAAGAAACCTCCGGGTTTCGAAGATCCCAACCACCCCGATTATGTCTACAAACTCGATAAGGAACTCTATGGACTTAAACAAGATCCACGTGCGTGGTACGAGCACCTTAAAGAGTTTTTAGTGGATCGTGGGTTCATGTTGGTTTAATCGATCCCACCCTTTTCACCAAAAAGGTTGGAGGTGACTTGTTCAGATGCCAACTCTATGTGGATGATATCATCTTTCGTTCTACTAATATCGCATTCAATGATGAGTTTTGCAAGCTTATGATGGATAAGTTCGAGATGTCTATGATGGGCGAGTTAGAGTATTTCCTTGGCTTTGAGATCAAGCAACATCCCGAAGGCACATTCATCAAGAAAGCCAAGTATACTCAAGACATGCTCAAGCGGTTCAACATGCATGATGCCAAACCTATGAAGACTCCCATGTCCACGACTATTGACTTGAAACCCGACCCGAATGGTAAATAAGTAGATCAAAAGGTATACCGCTCCATGATTGGCTCTTTGCTCTACCTTTGTGCATCTAGACCCGATATCATGTATACCGTAGGTAAATGTGCAAGGTTTCAAGCCTCTCCGAGACAAAGTCATTTTGAAGCGGTTAAGAGCATCTTTAGATATTTAGTTCATACCCCAAACTTTGGTCTTTGGTATCCCAAGGGTTCAAGCTTTCAGCTCACTGGATATTCGGATGCGGACTACGCGGGCGAGAAGACGGATACGAAATCTACATACGGAGGTTGTCAATTTCTTGGTCGCTCATTGGTATGTTGGTCTTCCAAGAAGCAAAATTGCATCGCCCTCTCTACCACCGAGGCCGAATACATCTCCGCGGCTAGTTGTTGTGCTCAATTACTATGGATGCGGCAAACATTGAGAGATTATGGCATCGACTTCGACAAAGTTCCCCTCTTGTGAGACAATGAGAGTGCCATCAAGATCGCCTACAATCCCGTTCTTCACTCCAAGACAAAGCACATTGAGATACGTCATCATTTCATTCGGGATCATGTTGAGAAGGGTTGAAAGTAGAGTATGGGCACCTAGAGGGGAGGGGGGGTGAATAGGTGCTACGACCAATTTTAATTTTTCTTAAAGTTTAGGCTTGACACAAAGGTAAATTCTCTAGATAGTGCAACTAAGGTGAATTTACCTATATGGCAAGACAAGCAATTAATGCAACTAGGACAACACTTAATACAACAAGTACTACAATAAATGCTACAAGTACAAGTAAGTAAAATGTAGGGGAACGAGGTAACTGATGGAAGCACGCGGAGACACGATGTATTCCCGAGTTCCTCCTTGTTAAGGGAGTACGTCTCGTTGGAGGGGTGTGAGCTCTCCACGAAGGCCTAATCAACGCCACAAAGGCCTCACCCTATTCTCCGATGAACTCCTCGACAAAGGCCTAGTTCACCTTCCACTATTGAACCCCTTTGAGGTGGGGATCGAATCCTTTACAAACAAGCTTGGGGCACACACCCACAACTTAATTGGGGGATCCCAACAATCACAAATCACCAAGAGTAGCAAGAATCCTAGGTTCTCCACAAGAGGAAACCCTAGGCCAAGACCCCTCAAGCTAATGAGGGGGAAATGGAAAACCGGTTGGTGAAGATGTAGATCCGGGGCTTCTCCTTCAATCCTCAAAGTTTCAACAAGTTTGGGTGGAGGAGGAGGGAGATCTAGCTTGGTGGGCGAGCTCAATCAATGGAGTCTTCAATGCTGGAGGAGCTAACCCTTGGGGAAGAAAGAGAGCCTCTACTTATAGTTCTCACTCAAACTAGCCGTTTTTCTGCCCATTTGCGACCAGTCCGGAATGGCCCGGAATAATTCCGGAGCCCGGAATAATTCCGGAGAAATCCGGATGGCAACAGAGAAATTCACGTTCAAGTCGGAATAATTCCGGGCTGCTCCAGATTGCTCCGGAATGGTCCGGAATGATTCCGGATTGCAACCGAGAAATTTGCATTGAAGTCGGAATGGTACGGAATAATTCCGGCACCCGGAATCACCCGGAATTTTCTGGATGGCAACATAGGATTTTGCGTTGAAGTCGGAATGGTCCGAAATGGCCCGGAATAATTCCGGGCTGGTCCGAAATAATTCCGGGCTCCACTTTGGAGCTCTTTTTCAGGCCAGAAAAAGTCCGTTGATCTTTGATTTCTTCACCATTTCTTCGACACCGTATATGTGTTGATTTAAGACCAAATCCTTTGACACAATAGCACATACGGTTAGTAACTTCTTTATGTTGTTAACAAATACAAAAAACATCGAGATATCGAAAATGCACTTTCAATCTCCCCCTTTTTGGTGTTTGATGACAACATAAAGATTTCACGGGGATAAATAAGATGAACTAAAGAAATGGTGTCCAAAAAATAGACGGAGGTTCTTCCTCGATGTGTGTCGTGAGGCACACACTTCATAGGCTTTGCTCCCCCTATGTTTTAGACACCAAGCCGTCTAAACAAGTTCATACAACGTGCATATATATAATAATAGGGATGATAGAAAGCATGAAAATAGTAGCATAACCACGGGTAGGGTGACACAATTACGTCACAAGGTTCCACACAAATAATACGAAGTTTGCAAACTAAGAAAACGAACTAAAGATACCGGAGCACAAGCCTATAAGATCGAAGTCAAAAGGCAAAAGACTCATGCTCCCACCCTTGCAAAGCCCGTGGAATCCTAATATGGGGACTCCTTCTCCCCCTTTGGCATCAAGACGCCAAAAAGGGAAAACGAGTCCAACTAGCGTCCCAAGAGATCACTCGAAGTCATCTCCTCCGCTGTGCTCATATTCATATTCCTCTTCCTCCTCTTCATGATCATGACCTCCAAGCCCAGCAGTATCAAAGTCATCTTCTGCAGACTCTCCCTCATCATCAACATCAGCAGGAGGCACACCAAAGTAGAAGTCATCATCATGGATCTCAGGCATCTCAATGGGAACATACTCAGCAGCAGCAAGAGAGACAGGATCCGCAGGCACTTCAATCCCAGCAGCTCTGCGGTCGGCGTTCTAAATGCGCCGAGTCTCCTTGGCCAACTCCCTAGCCTCATGGGCAATCGCCCTAGTGTCACTGCACATACTGAACATTTCCTTGAAGAACTTTGCAATGCCACTAGAAGGACGCTGAGAAGCACCACTCGTGGAAGCAGAATGAGTGGCCATAGGTGATTTGGACTTGGCCCTTGTGTACTCCGGAATCTCCACACCACGAATGAGAGAAGGAACCATCTTCTTGCCCTTGACCACTGGATAGTTGCCCATGATCTCAATCCCCACTTTGGCATTAATGAACCTCTGAATCAGTTGGCAAAAAGCGGGCTTCCTCTTCTCCATGACCCCAATGCAAATCTCACGGTACACAACGTCCATCACATCAATCTTCCTCTGGTTTTGAGGCCTGGTGAGGAACATGAGGTTCACCATAAAGGCCCTAATAGCAGAGTAGTCACCAGCCTTGATCACAACGGTGGCACGGAAGATCTTGGACAACAGGTTGTAGTAGGGGTACATGCTGGAGTTGAAGGGCCTAGTCTTGCCCTAAGCATCAGGAGGATAGCAGAACTCCAAGATTGAGTTGTCATACTCTGGGTTGTCATGAACTTTGAAACCATGATTAGCATACGTGGCAGTCCACCTGTATCCTAGTGCCTCAGCAAAATCACCCAAGTTGCTCGAGATCTTCTGCGCCCCACACATCCAAGTCATAGTACGCGTGGCATCACCGGTGCAGTGGAGAGTGCAGTAGAACTGAACAACCAAGTCTGGGAAATACTCACACTCAATATCCAGAAGAGGTATCAATCCCAGCTTCAACAGGCAAGCATGCACATGACGGAGATCACCATTTTTGTGCCTATGATAGAAGTCCATGTCAATCTGAGCCTGCTCACAGACAAGAGGACGTTGAATGGAATAGAAATCCTCCCAACACTTAAGCTGAAGGTTGGTCCAGAAGCAAGGATCCTCACAAGTGGCCTCAACAAAGCGGTACGGGTTCTTCCTCTTGATGTGCTTCCACTGAGGGATGGTGTAGGACTTTAGATCACCTTCGGGCACCCTCTCAGTCTGATCATCATCACAATACCCTCCATGAGAACCGGAGGTGCGACCCCTTGTAGGGCGAGCACCCCTCCCAGCAGAGGATTTCCTCTTCAACCCAGTGCGTGAGCCAGAACCTGTGAATAGAGGACATAGGAATAGCAAAAGATAAGTGCATATGCCAAACGGGAACAAAGGAACTCCAAAAGGTTTGATACAGTGCAAGTTCTCGAAATTCTGACAGCATCCGGAAAAATTCCGGAGGCCCGGAATTATTCTAGCTGAGCCCGGAATTATTCCGACTGGGTCGGAATCGTCCGGAATTATTCCAGGCTCCTCGATCTGACTCGAGATAATGCCCAAAAAATCGAAAACTTGACTTAAAAACTGTACCAAACATTTAGGGGTACCACAGAGATGATCCTAGAGTTGATCTAAGTGCTGGAAATCGTGGGAGTGACAAAAGATATGAGATGGATCTAAGTCTAGATTGGTAAGTGATTATACTAGATCTACGAATCCATGGCATCTAGGTAGGGATTAGCACGATGAACAAGTTGATAGAACTCGGATCTAGATCAAACCCTAGGTGAGATTTCATCTAGAACCAAAATCAACCAACTAAAAAAAAAAGATGAGATGCCAATCACAATACCTTCCATGGGGGATGTCCTTGTCCAAGGAGGGATCAAAAATCCACTCTAGGGGAAATGGGGACGAAATATTCGGAGTATGGTGGCTAGGGCACGGGAGAGAGGAGAAAAAAGAAGAAAGAAACTGCCCCCCGTGCGTGAGGGCCTATTTATAGAGAAAAACTGGCAGGTCCGGAATAGCCCGGAAAAATTCTGGCTGCCGGAATTATTCAGGAACAACTCGACCTAGCCGGAAAAATTCCGGGCTCGGCCGGAAAAATTCCGGGCAGACCAGAAAATCTCCAAACTATTCCAGAAATGACAGTTTTGAAAGGCTAGGAATGATGTGACTTTGTGTGGAGTAAGGCATATGCATAGATGAATATAGCGAGGAAACAAAATAGAGCAAAACACAAAGGGGTTAGATTTCCTAGTCATACTTCTCGGGGAAGATGCAAATAAGATCGAAATAGCAACAAGAAGTAGTGTTCGGAAAGATAACACAATAAACCAAAAGATAGCCAACTAAGAACCAACTCTTCAAAAAGAGAAGAGGTTGGTGGCCTAAGCCACCATGTAAGAGTTCATGGTATGCAACCACGAAGATATATCTTGGGGGCGTTGCCATTACTCGACATTGAAGCTCACAATTAAACATTAGAAAAAGAGAGATAACAATGAATTTTTGCTTTGGGCATAATGGGGTGTAGCATCCCACTTTTTAGCAAAAGTGGAATACATGTGTTATTGTGATAGTCCCTGGATCAATTGCTATCACCATAGTACAAAATGAAATATCATGCAAATGCATCAATTTCTACTACATCGCATGATCCAGTCTTTACAAAATTAGTATTACAACTTGCATAGTCTTAGAAGACTAGCAGAAAACAAAGAAAAACAGCGGAAAACAAAGTACAACATTGAGCCCATCTTCTTCATGTGCCACAGGCAAAACATGTTGGCGATAGTCTCGAGATCCTAAACGAAATCCTCACTCGTCTTCAGAAACATCTGCAATATGGAATATGCAACCACAAGGGAGTCAATAAAATTTAATGTATTGTCAAGTAACATTATGGTGGATATAAATGGCTAGACTATATCTACATGCACATTTGGCTGAGTGGAGTTTTGGCTAAGTTTGCATAAAGCAAGTTTTCTCCTATCTCTTTTGTAAAAGAAAACTTTTCTTTTCAAAGGAGTGGCATCATTGGACTCAAATCCAAGAACCACAACTACTGTTCACTTGGTCAAAATTTTAATTATTGAAAATGGTGATGTGATTCTTCCGTCCATCCTTGTCCACCTGCTCGATGTTGTCCATAACCGGGGACACGGCTAAGATCTTAGTTTCTAACTCTGCAGAGGTTGTGCACTTTCACCCTTGTACTCTTTTCACCCAAACATCCTATACATGCTGAATGTATTAAGGAAAGGCAAGAATTGAGTCAAAGTCTTTCAGAAGCATGAAAACTACCAACCAGCAAGACCCGTTCCACCTATAATTCTGCTACATCTGCTTGTCAAGCCACAGGTAGAGTCCACACAACTTAGTCGACTAAGCTAGAGCCCATATGACCAAATGATGCACTGGAAGCAATCTTAACTTGGGGAACATCAAAATCACTTTGTTCCTGGGTGGCATTCCTCAAGTGAACACCCCTCGGGGTGACACTCAACTCTCATCAGCCATGCAACCAAATCCACCCAGGTGGTTCATTGAAGTTGTTACTTAGAATTTTCCACAACATCAAGTAATTTTTTTTGTAACATTGCATAGAATCTATCAAGTTTTAATGCTATAAAGATAAGGTAAATGGATGGCTACACACTACTAGGATAATAGCATAGCATAATATAACTTAGTAAAATTTTCTATCATGCATACTACTAAAAAAAATCAACTAATGCATATAGAAAATAATGGGTGAATGGATGGTGTGTTACTTTCCTTGTTGAAGTTGGTGAAGAATTCACACTCTCTTCACAAAAGATCGTTGCTCTCCGTACAATCTATTCATTGAAAACACAATAACAAAATAAACAAACTTTCTACCAAACAATCATAGAAGTGAAGAAATCATACAAAGCAATAACATAGACAAAGGGGTTTAACTTAGTTTGCTAGGACAAGGTCTAGGTTGGAGTTTTGAAAGATTTATTCTCTAATGGTTAAATACATTCTAAGGAGTTTCCAAGGTTTTACTTGGAATGAACTAGGTTGAGTTTGTAGAAGACTAACTTGGTTTTAACCATACTTGTCGAGGAAGTTCCAAGAGTTCACTAAGATGATCTCACTATTTCAACTAAAGTATCACATCATAAAGTGTAGCACTTGGTTGTTTTCAATCAAAACATATGAGTACTCTAAGTTAATCTTTCCATTTTGGTTTAGGGTAGGTCTAGGTTCAACTAACTCCTTAACAAAAGAGAAAACAAGATAAAGTCTTGGGATTTTCTATTTGGGTCAATGGTTGGACAAAAATAACTTGTTATTCTTCAACTTGGGTGGATGGCTCCAAGTCTTCACATGCTTGTCTTCTTGAATATCATCTTCATGCTTCTATTGTAGTCTTGTTCCTTGGATGGATTCTTCTCTTGGTCTTGGTTTATTCTTCATGGGTTTCTCAATAGTTGGTCCAAGGTGGGATGGGCACAAATACCACTAAGTCAAATTTTGGATTTATAGAATTTGAATTATGCCAAATTTCATCAAATAAGCATATTTGAATTTGAACAAATTTAAGTTTGTCAAATTTGAATTTGGCAAGTGCCAAAAGTTTCTAAATGTCAAGGGATTTTCAAAAAGTCCAATATTGCTAAATTTGGCTAAGTGGTTGAAAAGATATGATGATTCTAATATGCAGGGTGTTTTCTGCAAAACTGGCCTTTTAATTCTATTCGGGAGAAAAACTGAAAAATGGTTGACCACGTGGCTGTCTCTGGTTGGCTAGCTGTGCTGACTGGGCTGTCTGCATGGCGCTGACTAGGCGATGACGTGTTTAAGTGGATCCAGATCTGAGCCGCTGGATCCAGATCTGAGGGTCCACGATGCATACCGCTTCAGCTTTTAAATATGACCGCGCGATATAGATCTAAGGGCTCTGATTATACAGGGAGGGGCTAGGGTTGCTCACCGGAAGGTCTCCGCCGGAGAATGGTGGGACGGTGGCCGGAGATGCAGAGAATCGACGTTGGCGGTGATGCAGATGGTTCCCGGGCTCCTGGAGGTGACGAGGAGGATCACCTCGACACGGTGAGGCGATCAGTGATGGTGGCGCGGCCTCTCGTTTGCTGGGATGGCCCTGTCGAGCGGGTGGAGCTCCTCGGGCGCCGGCGGAGCTCGGAAATCAACGGTGCAGCGGGCCTGCGGGACAGAAGAATTGCCCGAAGGCGTCAATCAAAGCGCGAAGACAAGGGGGAGCAAAAGAGCTAGGCCATGGGCCGGGGGAGGGTCTCACCTTGCCGGAGTTGTGCTCACACGGCTGTGGTTGTGGTGGATCTCCGTCGAGGAATCACGGAGGTGTGACCGCAGTATTTAGAGAGGGGACAGAGGGGAAATGGGGAGGGGCTCGATGGCGTTTTATAGAGTCAACGAGGGGAAGAAATCGGGGCTTAAAGTCCCCAAATCGCACGACGAAATCATCGGGGCGTGACAGCCGGTGTTTCCTTCCGTGAGGAAGACGAAGCTGACGTCATCGATGACGTCTTTGCGGGACCGATCTGCCAGTCAGAGAAAAAGGGGGACGGGCTGGGCTGCTGCGGGCTCGGCCTGCTGCGCGTGTGCGAAGGATAAGAAGTAGGGAGAGGAAAATGGGCTGGGCCGCTCTGGCTCTTTCTCTCTCTCTTTTTCTTTTTTTTTTGTTCTGTTTTCCCTTTTCTTTTCTTTTTTTTGTTTAAAACAAATCTTTGATAACTTCTGATTTAATGATCCAAATAACATGAAACAATTTTCTAAAATCTTAAAATTTCAAATACTTTCCAACTGTACCATTTTTGAAAACAAATCAACATATCTTATTTTTGAATTTTGGAAATTTGAATAATTCCTTAATGGTTACTTAATGTGATTTTTAAGTTAAAAATTTATAAAACATTGTTATTGGTCAATTAAAATTTTAGTGACATTCTAAATTTTTAAAACATATTTTTGAAGTCATTTCACCTTGTTTTCACAATTTTATATATTGAAAATATAAATACAAGAACCAATAGTACTTTAAGGCCATTTTAAAATTTAGAAAATAATAAATTGATGTTATTGTGTAAATAAAATTTCGGAGATATTTTACATGTCATATATTATTTTTGGAAAGCCATTTTTAAACCATTTTCACATTTTATAATTTTAGGATATGAAGGATTTACTAATAGTAACTTAATGCCTTTTAATTAGTTCATATCAAATAATTAATATTGTTGATCAATAAAATTTAAAATAAAACCACAAGTCATAATATTGTTTTCAAAACCCTCTTTTATGTTATTTTCAAGCAATGCATTTATTTTTCACAACTTTATGTTTAAAATTTGAAATAACAATTAAAAGTTATTATTAAATATTTTATTCTTATCAAATGTTGTTGAGGCTTGGAAATTTATTAAGGGTTATAATTCTTTGATTTTTGTCGCCATAAGATAATCTTCCAGGTAGTATTGGAGTTGCAAACATTTTAGGTAAGGGTTTGTTAATAAAAAGATATTCCCTTTGTATAAAAATAAATTTATGTTTGAATAAGGTTTTAGAGTTTAAGGAACAAGGCATAATTGGATTGGTAAACTCAAATTCATTGAATTATGTATTATTCCCTTTTGTTTCTTGCTTCTCATTTAGTTGTTGGTGACTTGCATAACATGAAAACAAAAAGTTACAATTTTTTGTGATTTTAGCATTTTCCAAAAATCAGGGATGTTACAGACTACCACCCTTAAAAGAAATCTTGTCCCGAGATTTGGGAAGGTTAGAAGGGAAAGATAGGTCTGGGTGTCTGGGTTCTAGAACAACTAGGTGGGCTAACACCCTTAAAAGAAATCTTTTGTGGGTACTCTATTTTCATTAGATTGGAGTGTAGATTGATTTGGGATTGGCTTAAGTAGAACTTTCCTTCGCGGTAGAGCTGTAGACCAACATATGTATGTTGAACTACCTTTGACACTGAGGGGTCACTCTTTGGGTCAATCAAAAGATCAAGTTGAGAGGATTTCACAACATCATCTCATTATAATGGGAACTCGTTTCTCAGACATTCATTGTAGTTTATCACACTGGAAGAACTTCTAAGGAAAAATAAATTTATTTTCAACACAAAACTTTTCCTAAGATTCCTTCTTTCAGAAAGTCATGTTTCCTTCCTTCTCCCTTTGAGGGCATCCATTTGCATAGTGTCCTTTATCTCTGCATTTGAAGCAAGTCACTTGGCTGATGTCTCTATAGACAGGATTGTGGTTCTTCTGAAGTTTCTTCTTCTTCCTTGATGGTGTTAAATTAGCCATCATATCTTCATACTGCTGTCCAGTATACTCAACTATGTTGGTTGAAAGTATGGGTTTCTTGTTGGGACAATTCCTGGATAAATGTCCATCTTCTTCACAAGAATAACAGTTCTTGGTGGTGGGTTTGGATGAATATGAGTGTGGTGTAGTCTTGGCTCCAGTATTCATCGTGACATGGTCCATCTGAAAAGTATCCAGCTTGCGTGTTCCCTTCACATCTGGTTTTCCTAAGTTCTCTTGGAGTGCACTAAGCATTCCCACTTTGGCATGTTGTCCAACTTGTTGTACCATGGGGTAAAGTGGACATTGTGTTGGAACATGTGTTGTTCCTTCACACAGAAAACAAGTAACTTGAGTGAAGCATCCTTCAATTGAGTTGTTAGCATCACCATGTGGCCACTCATCTGGACAATCATTAGAATAGTGTCCTATCTCTCCACCAGCTTTACATGCTTTGAGTGCTGACAACATTTCTTCTTCTATCTCCTGGTTATATTTAGCTATCAAAGGCTGATTGTTTCCACTATTGGCCAAGCTTTGGGACATCATCTTCACTATCTGTGATTGAGTATCCAACACTTGTTGCATTCCTGGTGGTAACTCCATATTGGGGTTGCTGGCTTGGTTTTGGGTCATCAGTTGTATCAGCTGAGTTTGAGCTTCTAGTAGCATCTGCATTGCTATTGAGTTCCCATGGTTGTTGGCATTCTGGCTAGGCATCTGTTTTTGGGGTTTTAGGAAAGATCAGTAGAGATTAGAGAGATAGCTAAGAAAGGTTCCTATCCAAACATAGCGGATCAAGGAAACCCATCTTGCAAACAACACATAACAAACACAAAGAAATACATTCATCACAGCAAACAAAAAAAAGTTTTCAAAAACATCTAGTATTGTCATACCACACTCATTGGTATGATCAATACTCTAAACGTGTTTCGTGTCTAACAATTTTATTACATCTCATTGTGGTCTACTACTCATGGCTGGGTAACAACTTTCTTGCTTTATTCCTCATGAGAGGTCTTGAATACTTAGACTTCACGATGATCTTCACGTTCTTGTACATTGTAATCTCTTTTTCAAGAGTGTTGATCTCTTCTTCAGCTTCCTTGAGAATCTTCTTAGTGTTGTGAAGTCTCCACTTGAGTCTCTCGGTAAGTTCTTCAATAGCTCTCCATGCAGCACTTCTTGCCGAATCAAAGAATGTCAAATGCACTTCCTTGTTGGTAAGCATGCAATCTCCTCCCATCTTGTGGTTGTACTCCTTGTTCATGTACAGATGAATCTGCACCCACCAATATTCAATACCATCCTCCTCATCTATGTAGGGAAAACCCCAGTAGACTGCTGGTCCTTCAAATCCCATGATTAACATGAGATCCTTCAGTGCTCTTGGAAACTCAGTGTCACACTCCATGGTCATGGTCATCATTGGTCCTTTCTTGAGTAATTCAATGATGCTGGTCATCTACAGATAAGAGTAGACATTAGAAATGTATCATGGGAAGGAGTACGAGGAGAAATGAAGATATAAAAGATTTCTTTGTGGAGTAGTTAATAGATAGTATATATTTTTTATTCCTATGGATTTTCCTAGTCTAATCCAAACTTAGGGTCTCGAATCCTACAGGCAACACAGTGCTCTGATACCATTTTGTAGCATCCCACTTTTTAGCAAAAGTGTAATACATGTGTTATTGTGCTAGTCCCTGGATCAATTTCTAGCACCACAGTACAAAATGAAATATCATGCAAATGCATCAATTTCTACTACATCGCATGATCCAGTCTTTACAAAATTAGTATTACAACTTGCATAGTCTTAGAAGACTAGCAGAAAACAAAGAAAAACAGCGGAAAACAAAGTACAATATTGAGCCCATCTTCTTCATGTGCCACAGGTAAAACATGTTGGCGATAGTCTCGAGATCCTAAACGAAATCCTCACTCGTCTTCAGAAACATCTGCAATATGGAATATGCAGCCACAAGGGAGTCAATACAATTTAATGTATTGGCAAGTAACACTATGGTGGATATAAATGGCTAGACTATATCTACATGCACATTTGGCTGAGTGGAGTTTTGGCTAAGTTTGCATAAAGCAAGTTTTCTCCTATCTCTTTTGTAAAAGAAAACTTTTATTTTCAAAGGAGTGGCATCATTGGACTGAAATCCAAGCACCACAACTACTGTTCACTTGGTCAAAATTTTAATTATTGAAAATGGTGATGTGATTCTTCCGTCCATCCTTGTCCAGCTGCTCGATGTTTTCCATAACCGGGGACACGGCTAAGATCTTAGTTTCTAACTCTACAGAGGTTGTGCACTTTCACCCTTGTACTCTTTTCACCCAAACATCCTATACATGCTGAATGTATTAAGGAAAGGAGAGAATTGAGTCAAAGTCTTTCAGAAGCATGAAAACTACCAACTGGCAATACCCATTCCACCTATAATTCTGCTACATCTACTTGTCAAGCCACAGGCAGAGTCCACACAACTTAGTCGACTAAGCCAGAGCCCATATGACCAAAGGCTGCACTGGAAGAAATCTAAACTTGGGGAACATCAAAATCACTTTGTTCCTGGGTGGCATTCCTCAAGTGAACACCCCTCGGGGTGACACTCAACTCTCATCAGCCATGCAACCAAATCCACCCAGGTGGTTCATTGAAGTTATTACTTAGAATTTTCCACAACATCAAGTAAAAACAATTTGTAACATTGCATATCATCTATCAACTTCTAAGGCTATAAAGATAAGGTAAATGGATGGCTACACACTACTAGGATAATAGCATAGCATAATATAACTTAGTAAAATTTCCTATCATGCATACTACTAAAAAAAATCAACTAATGAATATAGAAAATAATGGGTGAATGGATGGTGTGTTACTTGCCTTGTTGAAGTTGGTGAAGAATTCACACTCTCTTCACAAAAGATCGTTGCTCTCCGTACAATCTATTCATTTAAAACACAATAACAAAATAACATAGAAAAAAGGGTTTAACTTAGTTTGCTAGGACAAGGTCTAGGTTGGAGTTTTGAAAGATTTATTCTCTAATGGTTCAATACATTCTAAAGAGTTTCCAAGGTTTTACTTGGAATGAACTAGGTTGAGTTTGTAGAAGACTAACTTGGTTTTAACCATACTTGTCGAGGAAGTTCCAAGAGTTCACTAAGATGATCTCACTATTTCAACTAAAGTATCACATCATAAAGTGTAACACTTGGTTGTTTTCAATCAAAACATATGATTACTCTAAGTTAATCTTTCCATTTTGGTTTAGGGTAGGTCTAGGTTCAAATAACTCCTTAACAAAAGAGAAAACAAGATAAAGTCTTGGGATTTTCTATTTGGGTCAACGGTTGGACAAAAAGAACTTGTTATTCTTCAACTTGGGTGGATGGCTCCAAGTCTTCACATGCTTGTCTTCTTGAATATCATCTTCATGCTTCTATTGTAGTCTTGTTCCTTGGATGGATTCTTCTCTTGGTCTTGGTTTATTCTTCATGGGTTTCTCAATAGTTGGTCCAAGGTGGGATGGGCACAAATACCACTAAGTCAAATTTGGAAAGAAATAAGAAGAAGATAGAAAGATAGAGGGAGATGTTTTCTTCTGGATTTCTTCACACTTGTACTTCCTTTAGTTTCTTCTAGGTGTGAAGTCCAAGTCTTTACTTCAAAACTTCTTCATTGATCTTCCTTGTATCTCCTCATGTTGCCACCAAGTTGAAAATGAAGTTTTCTTCTTGTGCTTGAGTCTTGATCTCCATTTTGCTAACTTTATGATTTGTTGAATCAAGAATGGGGGAGTAGAGAAGTAGATAGAAAAATAAAGTTCACTAATTGGTACTATATGTTATTGACACATTCTAAGGACTTGGTCTTGGCTCCAAATATCCATAAAATCAAAGAATAACATTTGAAAACAAATTCTATGATATGGCAAAGATGGATGAATCACCATGTTGGGTTTTTGGTCAAAAACACATGTTCATGGTCCAAGGTGTCCAAAAAGGTTGGGAAATGATGTCTCTGGTTCAAGGTTACTAAATGGAACAATTTTGCAAAAGGAACTATATTGAATTTATTTATAGAATTAAATCTATGTAAAAAATACTCAAATGTACCAATTAATTCTAAATTCAATTTTTATTTGTTCAATTTTATTTTGGGACAGAGTATATGCAAGTACATATCCTAAGGTTTCCAAATTATTTTATTTACAAATTTTGGATTTATAGAATTTGAATTATGCCAAATTTCATCAAATAAGCATATTTGAATTTGAATAAATTTAAGTTTGTCAAATTTGAATTTGGCAAGTGCCAAAAGTTTATAAATGTCAAGGGCTTTTCAAAAAGTCCAAGATTGCTAAATTTGGCTAAGTGGTTGAAAAGATATGATTCATTCTAATATGGAGGGTGTTTTCTGCAAAACTGGCCTTTTAATTCTATTCGGGAGAAAAACTGAAAAATGGTTGACCACGTGGCTGTCTTTGGTTGGCTAGCTGTGCCGACTGGGCTGTCTGCGTGGCGCTGACTAGGCGATGACGTGTTTAAGTGGATCCAGATCTGAGCCGCTGGATCCAGATCTGAGGGTCCACGATGCATACCGCTTCAGCTCTTAAATATGACCGGGCGATATAGATATAAGGGCTATGATTAAACAGGGAGGGGCTAGGGTTGCTCACCGGAAGGTCTCCGCCGGAGAATGGTGGGACGGTGGCCGGAGATGCAGAGAATCGACGTTGGCGGTGATGCAGATGGTTCCCGGGCTCCTGGAGGTGACGAGGAGGATCACCTCGACACGGTGAGGCGATCAGTGACGGTGGCGCGGCCTCTCGTTTGCTGGGATGGCCCTGTCGAGCGGGTGGAGCTCCTCGGGCGCCGGTGGAGCTCAGAAATCAACGGTGCAGCGGGCCTGCGGGACAGAAGAATGCCCGAATGCGTCAATCAAAGCGCGAAGACAAGGGGGAGCAAAAGAGCTAGGCCATGGGCCGGGGGAGGGTCTCACCTTGCCGGAGTTGTGCTCACACGGCTGTGGTTGTGGTGGATCTCCGTCGAGGAATCACGGAGGTGTGGCCGCAGTATTTAGAGAGGGGACAGAGGGGAAATGGGGAGGGGCTCGGTGGCGTTTTATAGAGTCAACGAGGGGAAGAAATCAGGGCTTAAAGTCCCCAAATCGCGCGACGAAATCATCGGGGCGTGACAGCCGGTGTTTCCTTCCGTGAGGAAGACGAAGCTGACGTCATCGATGATGTCTTTGCGGGACCGATCTGCCAGGGAGAGAAAAAGGGGGACGGGCTGGGCTGCTGCGGCTCGGCCTGCTGCCCGTGTGCGAAGGATAAGAAGGAGGGAGAGGAAAATGGGCTGGGCCGCTCTGGCTCTTTCTCTCTCTTTTTCTTTTTTTTTTGTTCTGTTTTCCCTTTTCTTTTTTTTGTTTAAAACAAATCATTGATAACTTCTAATTTAATGATACAAATAACATGAAACAATTTTATAAAATTTTAAAATTTCAAATACTTTCCAACTGTACCATTTTTGAAAAAAAATCAACATATCTTATTTTTGAATTTTGGAAATTTGAATAATTCCTTAATGGTTACTTAATGTGATTTTTAAGTTAAAAATTTATAAAACATTGTTATTGGTCAATTAAAATTTTAGTGACATTCTAAATGTTTAAAACATATTTTTGAAGTCATTTCACCTTGTTTTCACAATTTTATATATTGAAAATATAAATAAAAGAACCAATAGTACTTTAAGGCCATTTTAAAATTTAGAAAATAATAAATTGATGTTATTGTCTAAATAAAATTTCAGAGACATTTTACATGTCATATATTATTTTTGGAAAGCCATTTTTAAACCATTTTCACATTTTATAATTTTAGGATATGAAGGATTTACTAATAGTAACTTAATGCTATTTAATTAGTTCATATCAAATAATTAATATTGTTGATCAATAAAATTTAAAATAAAACCACAAGTCATAATATTGTTTTCAAAACCCTCTTTTATGTTATTTTCAAGCAATGCATTATATTTTTCACACCTTTATGTTTAAAATTTGAAATAACAATTAAAAGTTATTATTAAGTATTTTATTCTTATCAAATGTTGTTGAGGCTTGGAAATTTATTAAGGGTTATAATTCTTTGATTTTTGTTGCCATAAGATAATCTTCAAGGTAATACTGGAGTTGCAAACATTTTAGGTAAGGGTTTGTTAATAAAAAGATATTCCCTTTATATAAAAATAAATTTATGTTTGAATAAGGTTTTAGAGTTTAAGGAACAAGGCATAATTGGATTGGTAAACTCAAATTCATGGAATTATGTATTATTCCCTTTTGTTTCTTGCTTCTCATTTAGTTCTTGGTGACTTGCATAACATGAAAACAAAAAGTTTCAAATTTTTGTGATTTTTGCATTTTCCAGAAAATCAGGGATGTTACATGGGGGGAGGGAGAACCCAATGTGTTAGGATAACACTCCCCCTATGTCCATGCCTACACCTAAACTCGAACATGTTTCATCTATAGGGGTGTGTGCAAGATCTTCAAGTCAAACTCCTAGAATCAATGACATTTAGCTCATTCCTCAAGAACAAGAATCTTGCATCATCAAGTGGCTTCGTGAAAATATCCGCAAGATTGTCCTTGGTGGGCACATAAGATAGTGCAATATCCCCTCTTGCCACATGGTCTCGGATGAAATGGTGGCGAATATCAATGTGCTTCGTTCTTGTATGTTGCACGGGATTGTATGCAATCTTGATGGCACTTTCATTGTCACACAAAAGAGGCACCTTATCCAAATGAACTCCATACTCCTTGAGAATTTCCCTCATCCATAGCAATTGAGTGGAAGCACTTGCGGAGGCTACATACTCGGCTTCGGCGGTGGGGAGAGATATACAATTTTGCTTCTTGGAAGAGCAACTCACAAAGGACCTACCAAGAAATTGGCAAGCCCCAGAAGTAGACTTCCTATCATCTTGATCACCCGCCCAATCGAAATCCGTGTAGCCCTTGAGAGAAAATTGTGCCCCCTTTGGGTCCCACAAACCAAATCTTGGGGTATGAACCAAATAACGAAATATCCAATGGACCGCCACCAAGTGGCTATCCTTAGGAGCCGCTTGATACCTTGCACACACACCTACACTCAAAACAATATTGGGCCTAGATGCCCAAAGATAGAGCAAATAACCAATCATAGAACGATACAACTTTTGATCCACATCTTTACCCTTCGGATTACGTGATAGGTGGCACTTGACTTGCATAGGAGATGTCTTGATCTTAGCATCTTGGAAATTAAACCTCTTGATCATGTCTTGGGTATACTTGGCTTGAGAAATGAAAGTCCCACGAGCCAATTGCTTGATCTCAAAGCCAAGGAAGAATTTAAGCTCACCCATCATAGACATCTCGAACCTGTCATTCATAAGCTTAGAGAACTCATTTTTGAAAGCTTGGTTAGTTGAGCCAAAGATGATATCGTCCACATATAGTTGGCATATGAAAATCTCTCCCTTTACTCTCTTGGTGAAGAGAGTGGGGTCAATCTTCCCAACTTCGAAACCACGATCATCTAACAACTCCCTAAGGTGCTCATACCAAGCACGAGGTGCTTGTTTGAGACCATAGAGAGCCTTGTCAAGTTTGTAAACGTGGTTAGGAAAGTTGAGATTTTCGAACCCCGGAGGTTGCTTAACATATACCTCCTCTTTTAGTGGACCATTCAAGAAAGCACTTTTCACATCCATTTGTTGCAATTTGAAATTATGAGAAGATGCATAAGCAAGGAGGATACGGATGGACTCAAGGCGAGCCACGGGTGCGTATGTTTCATCATAGTCAATTCCTTCAACTTGAGTGTAACCTTGAGCAACCAATCTTGCCTTGTTCCTTATGACAATGCCATGCTCATCTTGCTTGTTCTTGAAAATCCACTTAGTGCAAATAACATTGTGGCAATCTTTGGGCTTCTCAACCAATATCCAAACTTTGTTGCGCTCAAAGTTATTGAGCTCATCATGCATAGCTTCAACCCAATCGGAGTCCTCAAGAGCTTCAAACACTTTCTTAGGCTCCACCATAGAGATATGAGCTTGATGCTCATTAAAATGTGCCAATTGCCTTCTTGTGGATCTTCTAGCTTTAATATCCTCCAAGACCTTGTTGTCTTGGGCATCAATATGCGCCAAAGCTCTTCTTATCCTTTTGACACGACGGGCTTCGATCTCCGCATTATTGCATGGAGGAATCACTTGATCATCTTGATCATTTGGGTCCCCATCTTGACCACCTTGGCCTTGATCAACATCATCATCATCATCAACAATATCTTCAACACTTGCTTCGACTTGAGGAGAGGATGAAGAGGATGGTAGATCTTGGCCTTGACCTTGACTCGCATTAGTAGTAGGAGTGGGTACGACTTGCGTAGTGTATTGGTCAATGAGAGGAGGGTCTTGAACATGTTCTTGGTTAGGTGTAACACTTGGCTCCTTGGCTTGTTCTTCTATTGTAGAGGAGGGCTCCACTTGAGTAGAGCATAGTCCTTCTCGAGTCTCCATAAGGTGTCCCTCAATGGGGCGGAAATATCCCACACCCATCCTTCCTATGGCTTCTTGAGGTATTTCAACATCTACATTAGAAACATGAAATTGCGCCACTTGGGAGCCATCATTTTCCTCGAAAGCCACACTACAAGATTCTATGACAATCCGTGAGGCTTTGTCAAAGACTCTATAAGTGTGGGATTCGGCACCGTAACCAACAAATATACCCTCAATAGTTGTGGATTGAAATTTAGACAACCTAACACCCTTGATCAAATAAAAGCACTTACAACCGAATACACGGAAGTAGGAGACGTTGGGCTTGTTGCCGGTGAGGATCTCATATGGAGTCTTGTCCAAGCCTTTGCGGATGTAGAGGCGGTTGGAGGAATGGCATGCGGTGGATATGGCCTCGGCCCATAAGTATTGGGGAGAAGTGTACTCCGCCAACATGGTCCTTGCCATATCCAAGAGAGTGCGATTCTTCCTTTCGACAACACCATTTTGTTGAGGAGTGTAAGTGGCATAGTATTGATGACGAATGCCTTCTTCACTAAGGAATTCATTCAAAGTGTAGTTCTTGAACTCCGAACCATTATCACTCCCAATAGCCATGATTTGCACATTGTGTTGATGTTGCACTTCGGTGGAGAAATCGATGATGGTTTGTTGAGTTTCACTCTTGCACTTGAAGAAATAAACCTAAGTGTATCTTGAATAATCATCGACAATCACCAAGCAATACTTCTTGCCACCAAGACTCGCCTCGGGCACGGCACCAAAGAGATCAACATGGAGAAGCTCCAAGATCCTCTTTGATGAAATAATAGTCTTGGCCTTGTGCACCTTGTCATGCATCTTTCCTTCAACACACGACCTACAAACGCGATCCTTTGAAAAGGAAACATTTTCTTTTAGTCCGACAATAAGGCCACCTTTGTGAAGACTTTGCAAAGTTCGCATGTTGAAATGGGATAGGCGGCGATGCCACAACCATCCCAAGTCCGCCTTTCCAAAAAGACACATTGCTTGAGAGTTGGTAGACTTCGAAAAGTCCACCACGAACAACTCATTTTCAACATGCCCCACGGAAGCGACGTCAAGAGTCTTGCTCCTCAAAAGACCACAATATCAACATAAAAAAGACGGAGAAACCCATCTTTCCAAGAGAGCGGACAGAAAGTAAATTGTAACCAAGGGATTCGACAAGCATGACGTTCAGGAAGTGATATCGGGAGCGCACACAACCTTGCCGAATCCGGATACCTTAGACGAGGATGGGTCTCCATAAGTGACGGTTGCTTGTATATCATTTGGGCGCAACTCCGTCACAAGTTCTTTGCTTCCGGTCATATGGCTAGTGCATTCACTATCAATTATCCATTTAGTCCCACCGGAAGCATAGTCCTGCAAGAGATCATTGACTAGAGTTAGGACCCGAGGAGGGTCCCTTCATGTTAGCAACAAGGGTCTTTGGAACCCAAATAGTATAGTCAATGAAACCCTCAATAGGACCAACATATTTAGCTTGCACAACACCATAATAATCAACATATAAGAAATGGTGTGGATTGTTAGTTCCCGCGGAGGTGCTACGAGTAGTGTTGTCCCTCATGACACTACTACTCGAGGCAATATTGTTTGCTTGAGCGGGTGTGCTAAGAGTAGTGTTGTCCCTAATGACAATACCACCCGAAGCACCATTGTTGGTCTTCTTCTTGTTCTTCTTCTTGGCAACATAGCCTAGACCTTTCTTGCCCACTTGTTGCCTTGGAGCACTCAATTGTGGTCTAGCAATGACCACATTAAAGCTAGGGGAAACCACTTGTAGGGTAGGAATCACAACCTTCTCAACTTGAGGGACTTTGCCCTTGAGCCGTGATAGCTCATACTTCAACCTAGCATTTTCCTCAATAATATTTACATGATCACAAGAAGAAGTAGAGGTGCTAGGGTTGTTAGGTTGATTAAGTTGAGTTTGAAGTTGTTCATGCAACTCTTTGAGGGAAGAGTGTTGGCTCTCCAAATCTTTGTGAGCCTTGGTTAGCTTTACAATCTCCTCGGTTAGTTTTCCATGACCAAACCCAAACTCGACCTTATCCTTTTTAGCCTTTTTATATTTAGAAATAGCAAGATCACGTTCCTTAGTGATGTTAGAGACAAGTTCATTATGAGTTAATTCAATAGATTCAAGTTCATCCTCTAGAGAAACTCTACCATCATGCTCTTCCTCAAGAGTCATAGAGAGGGATGCAATTTCATCCGCATCCCTTCTTTCAACCTCACCTTTCTTCTCAAGATCATGTTGGGCCTCTCCCAATTGCCTCATGAGATACTCAAAGTACTTCTTGGTCTCCCCTTGCATGTTAGACATAAAACGTTCCAAGGAGACCCTCTCATCTTCTACTCTAAGACTAGCAAGATGTTCTAGTTCACTAGGGGTCTTAGAGTTGGAAGAAGGTGATACCTCCGTGGCCTTAGCCATGAAGCACTTGGTATTTCGTTGAGGAAGATCGTCATTGGGGGATTCAAAGAGGGATGAAGATGATGGAATAGAAGCAATAGCAAGAGCGGCCACTTCACTTGTGGTTTCTTCTTCTTCATCACTCCCGGAATCATACTCCTCTTGAGTCAAGAGCACAAACTTGGTGGGAGACTTCTTTTTGAATGGTTTCTTCTTGAAGTGAGGTTTCTTGTACTCAACCTTGGACTTGTCCTTGCGAATGAGCTTGCCACTATGGAGATCTCTATTCTCATAGGGACACTCTACAATTAAGTGGTGCTTATCTTGACAATGGAAGCAAGACCTCACTTTTTAAGCCCCATCATTGCCATAGAGAGACCTTGTCTTGTCCTCAACAAATTGCTTGCCCTTGGGAGGATTGTTCCAAAACTTTTGCACGGTGAGAGCTATGAGATCCTTTAGCACGGGATCATAGTCATGTTCCTTCAAAGTAGGCAATGCCTCTTCTCCTTCTTCTTCATTCTCAACCTCTCTTGACAAAACCTTGGCCTTCAAAGCAACAGATGCTCTTTGATGCATTCCAGTGGCCCTAGCACGGTTGTCAAGAGCATTCTTGGTTTGCACTTTATAGGAGCACATTTCTTGCATCACTTGAGTTGAGGCCATGGAGGAGAAGTCATGTCTTCCTTGAATTCTCTTCATGTCCGCGCCCTCAAATGGCATTATGGAAATCATGTACTTCCTCTTGATTCAAGAATCATCAATGTACTTGGCACCAACATTTGAGAAGGCGGTGGCAAGAGTCTTGAGTCTCCGGTACATGTCCACGTGATCTTCTCCATCATGCATATAGAACCCTTCGGCCTCATTGGTCAAGGCATCATATCTATTCCTTTGCATGCTCTCATTGCCCACAAACATGGTGACTAAAGCATCCCATGTTTCCTTGGCGGTGGAATATTGTTGAAGATGCGGCATGTGGTTAGGACCCACGGCTTGTTGAAGAATGGACAAAGCAGTGTAGTTGAGTTGGCAATCTACGGCTTCTCTTCTTGTTAGGTTGTTGGGATCAAATGGATTGTATCCATCACGAGTGATCCTCCAAAGATCTATACAAGAAGAGTTCAAGTGAGTCTCCATGTAATATTGCCATTCACGAAAAGAAAAGGCATCAATTTTAGGTGGATCTCCTCTAAGGATTATATGAGGATGTGGGACGGGAGGATCGGGAGAATAACTTCCGGGAACGGCGTGAAATTCTCCATCACCTTCCGTACCCTTCTTAGTGAAGTTTTTGGCGGAAGCATTTTTATGTGGTTCACCATCAACCCCTTTCTTAGCGCCCTCCGGAATCATTTCTGGAGGAGAAGTATCGGATACCTCCGGTCCTTTGTCTTTGAGGAGTTGCGACAAGACTTGACGCAACTCATCAAATTTAGCATCTATGGATGAGGTCAATGAAGTTCTCAACTCATTGAGATCGTCCATGGACACCCTAGCCTTGGACGATTCGGTATCCGATTCTTCCGCCATACTTAAACTCTTAGGCGGTTAAGCCCAATATAAGAGCCGAGGCTCTGATACCAATTGAAAGTAAAGTATGGGCACCTAGAGGGGGGGGGGGGTGAATAGGTGCTACGACCAATTTTAATTTTTCTTAAAGTTTAGGCATGACACAAAGGTAAATTCTCTAGATAGTGCAACTAAGGTGAATTTACCTATATGGCAAGACAAGCAATTAATGCAACTAGGACAACACTTAATACAACAAGTACTACAATAAATGCTACACGTACAAGTAAGTAAAATGTAGGGGAACGAGGTAACCGATGGAAGCACGCGGAGACACGATGTATTCCCGAGTTCCTCCTTGTTAAGGGATTACGTCTCGTTGGAGGGGTGTGAGCTCTCCACGAAGGCCTACTCAACGCCACAAAGGCCTCACCCTATTCTCCGATGAACTCCACCACAAAGGCCTAGTTCACCTTCCACTATTGAACCCCTTTGAGGCGGGATCGAATCCTTTACAAACAAGCTTGGGGCACACACCCACAACTTAATTGGGGGCTCCCAACAATCACAAATTAACAAGAGTAGCAAGAAGCCTAGGTTCTCCACAAGAGGAAAACCTAGGCCAAGATCCCTCAAGCTAATGGGGGGCAATGGAAAACCGGTTGGTGAAGATGTAGATCCGGGGCTTCTCCTTCAATCCTCAAAGTTTCAACAAGTTTGGGTGGAGGAGGAGGGAGATATAGCTTGGTGGGTGAGCTCAATCAATGGAGTCTTCAATGCTGGAGGAGCTAACCCTTGGGGAAGAAAGAGAGCCTCTATTTATAATTCTCACTCAAACTAGCCGTTTTTCTGCCAATTTGCGACCAGTCCGGAATGGCCCGAAATAATTCCGGAGCCTGGAATAATTCCGGAGCAATCCGGATGGCAACAGAGAAATTCACGTTCAAGTCGGAATAATTTCGGGCTGCTCCGGATTTCTCCGGAATGGTCCGGAATGATTCCGGATTGCAACAGAGAAATTTGCGTTGAAATCGGAATGGTCCGGAATAATTCCAGCACCCGGAATCACCCGGAATTTTCCGGATGGCAACAGAGGATTTTGCGTTGAAGTCGAAATGGTCTGGAATGGCCCGAAATAATTCCGGGCTGCACTTTGGAGCTCTTTTTCAGGCCAGAAAAAGTCCGGATATCTTCGATTTCTTCACCATTTCTTTGACACCGTATATGTGCTGATTTAATACCAAATCCTTTGACAAAATAACACATACGATTAGTCACTTCTTTATGTTGTTAACAAACACACAAAACATCGAGATATCGAAAATGCACTTTCAAGGGTGATATTGATCTTTCCTATGTGTCGACCAAGGATCAACTCGCGAACATCTTCACGAAGGCCCTTGATGAACCAAGATTTCGGGGTTTGAGGAATGAACTAAATGTTATCGATGGCGTCTAACTTCTCTTGAACCTTTGAATAATTACCTTCACTATATGTGCTATCTTGTATAGATGTAGGAATGGACATAGGGGGAGCGTATTTCAATTCATGAACCAACACTCCACCTATCATGCGCAAAACAATCAAAACTTCACGCATATCTAGTCATTTTGTGACTTATTGTGCTTAAACGCGAGTCATACTTTTGGGCCCAAGATACATCTTCGCGGCTCCTTGGTATACACTCAAACACGGTGGCTTTGGCCACCAACATTTCTCTTTGTATTGAGTTTTGCTTGTCGTTCGTGTTTTGTGTGTTCATCGTCTTTGATTCATGTTTTGTTTTGGAGGCTCACTTCTTGTATCCTTTTTCCACAAAAACCTCGGAAGGCACGGGAACCCCGGAAATTCCGGCCTAGGTCCCGGAAATTTCCGGCCTCCAGAAATTTGCCTCAGAAATTTTCAACCATTTCCAAGGTGCCCGATCACAGAAGGCACCCCGGAAATTTGGGCGAAAATTTCCGGCGCAAATATCCCGGGGGGGGGGGGGGGGGGGGGGGGGCGGAATATTCCGTGTTCTAAGCCCCGGAAAATTCCGGGGCTCGAGATTGACCAGAAAATTCCCGCAAACATCCAGCGTGCCCGCTCGCAGAAGGCACACCGAATATTTGGGGCGGATATTCCGGCCCAAATCTCCGGCCCCCGGAATATTCCGGTCCTAATACCATAATAATCTGGTCTGCACGCCTGGGGGCTATAAATAGGCGACGGGAGGGGCAGTTCCTGACTGTTTTCCCCTCCCCTCGCCTCCACTCCGCCCCCAACTGCAGCCGCCGCCTCCGAGACGTCCGGGAGGCCCTCTCGCCTCCCCTCCTCATCCTCCGGTTGCCTTTTGCGGATCAAGAGACCGCACATCCCTTCCTCCACCATGGATCCCGGTATGTGCTTCGTTTGCTCCGCAATCTGGGGTTACCGGATGATTTGATCTCATGTTCTTTCATATTCCTTGTGTTTTTGGGAGGAACATCCATATACTAGTATCACACATCCCCTAGTGTTCCCCTCATTTCACTTCCTCGTTATTTTAGATTCGTGGCAGGCCCTAGATTTAGATCTGGTGCGAAATCTCGAGGGCCGGAAATTTCCGCCCCAGGACCGGAATTTCCGCCCCCCGGAAATTTCACCTGAGGCTGGAATTTCCGCCCCAGACCGGAATTTTCGGCCTGCCCTGAATCTCTAACTGAGATCCACTATTCCACTTCCACAAGTTGTGAGCCACCGTTTTGATCATTTTCTGTTTGTTTTCTTTGCGTTTTCTCCTGCTTTTCTCGCAGATGGTTCAAGCTCCAGGCCTCCTAAGGTGACTAGCTCGCGCAAGAGGTACGGACACTTGAGGGAAGATGATGAGGGCACTTTAGTGGATGAGGCGGAGACTCGCCGTCGTCGGAGGGATGCTGAGAAGGAATATGCCCGTGAACGTGATGCTTCCAGGGCAGCTCGCAAGACCAATAAGCAGCAGAGGAAGACAACTCTCAACTTGGCCACCATGTCTGCCTCTGAGTTCAAGGCATGGCGGGCCAAGGCCTGGTACACTAAGGGTCCTCAAGACCCAACCATTGACTCCTGCTTCTGGCACGTTGAGCAGGAGACTCTCTTCAAGCAGGTGTACACTGTGATGAGCAAGCAAGTTTGCCCCATGAAGTTCATCAATTTTGCACACATGGCTGCCAATACCGCATACTTCAACAACTCTGTCCAGCTGGCTGAACTTCTGGGTCTAGGTCACCTCATGGAGACCCAATGCTCCTACAACATCACTTTCATCTAGCAGTTCTTCTCCACTCTGGTCTTTGATGAGTCTGAAGATATTGGGATGTCCTGGATGTCTGGCCCTTACCTGCTCACCGCCAACTTCCATGACTTTGCTGCCGAGCTTGGGTACCCCTTTGCTGGTCTCAACACTCCTCAGGGTTCTCGCATGCACGTTCATGGGATGGAGTATGAGAAGAACATGCTTGCTAAGCTGTATGGTTCTACTGGTGTTGTGGGCTCTGCGAAGGGTCTCTTCCCCATTTATGACATCCTGTTGCGTATGTTTAGAGAGACTATCGCCCTGAGCGCGGGGAATAATG
This sequence comes from Alopecurus myosuroides, assembly GCA_028641055.1. Taxonomy (NCBI): domain Eukaryota; kingdom Viridiplantae; phylum Streptophyta; class Magnoliopsida; order Poales; family Poaceae; genus Alopecurus; species Alopecurus myosuroides. Next base: position 111,331,831 of record CM054063.1, on the reverse strand, counting down.
ATGAGATTCATGGTGGCTTGGTTAACCTCATGTACCATTCCTACTTGACCTTCACTGAGGGCGACATGACATATACTGAGCGTCACAAGATTGATGTGATGGATTTCATCTTCAACGAGATCCACTTTGCTCTCTTCCACCGCAAGGTGCCCCCATATGCTCCATACATCATGAAGCTCATCAAGTCTCGCTATCCTGCTGAACTCCGTGATGATCTTGAGTTAGACTGTGATGACCACAAGGATGTCAGGCTGTACAAGAAGGCTGCCCACACTCAGCAGGCTGCTCATGACATTGGTGCCACGGGTCAGGGTCACCGTGATCCTTGCATGCGTCCACCTCCTCCAGGCACCAAGAAGCGCACATGGCTCGCTCGTGCCATTGAGAAGGTGATGTGCATGAATGTGTGCATCCACAAGGAGAACTACAATGCCTATGTTGAGCGCCGCAACATCCAGGAGAATCAGCGCACAATCATGACTGCCCTCAACATTCCCAATGTGCCAGCTCCCCTTCCTGACAGGATTCCATACAAGAACTGGAACAACCGCGACGTTGACTGGGATCTGGGAGTGGATGATGATGAGGACATTGCGTCTGCTAGTGAGGAGGAAGAAGAAGATACCCAGGCCTAGAGTTTGCTCCATGGGACGTCCTGCTCTCTTTTCTCTTTTTGGTATCCTGATGCTAAAGGGGGAGAATATCTAGTGATCGCGGGGATTTGCTAGGGTGGGTTTCGTTCTTTATCCTTTTTATCGTTTCGTGCATCTTTTCGAACTTCGTCTCACCGTGCTCGTTATTCGTGGATTTGGTTGTGTGAACTATTATTATTAGGAGGCATGTCTCCTATATATGCTATCTGTGATGTTTTACTTTCTATCGTATTGTTAGTTTATCCCTCTGCAAAAACCCGTGTTGTCATCACTCACCAAAAAGGGGGAGATAGAAAGCTCATGATCCCTCTAATGATTTTGGTGATGATAACAACGCGGGTATCATCTCTCTAACAATATTGTTTAAGTATATGCAGCTGGCCTCTCAGATGATTATTGATAAATGCACTCAAAAAGTTCAAAGAGGAGTTCTGAAAGTTATCACTACTGATACCGGATTATTCAGCTGCTATTCCCGGAATTTCCGGTGTCTATGGGGCGGAATATCTGGCCCTTGCACCGGAATATTCCGGTCCCTCTGGCCACTTCAAAATGACTAAGTATTTCTCCTACTGCCCGCCCACAGAAGGTGGGGCGGATATTTGTCCGGAATATTCCGGGGCAAATTTCCGGCCCTCTGGTCCTTAGCAGTTTTCGGAGATTCCTCAGGTGCCCGCACGCAGAGATGGGGGCGGATTATTGGCCGGAAATTTCCGGCCCCGGATTATTCAAATTTCCGCCCCCGGACATTTCAAATATCCGGCCTGGCTGGGCCGGAAATTTCCGGTGCTTACCCCGGAATATTCCGTCCCTGGCACACTGCAACGGTCAGAAATTGGAGGAGCCTATAAATAGATGTCTTCTTCCTCTAGATAGCGAGTTCGTCCATTCCTCTCTCTCCTCCATTGTTGAAGAGCTCAAAACGCCCCGATCTCCCTCCTCCTCCAACCAAACTCGATGCCCTTCAAGGATATCATGGAGGAGGATTAGATCTACCTTTCTACCAAGCCAAAAATTGTATTCCCACACCATACCTCTTGGGATCTTGTAATCTCTTGGTTGCTTTGTCATCCAAGGGAAACCCTAGTGCTTGTAGCTTCCACCTTGTAGCAAGAAGTTTCGGATCGTTGAGGGCCTCCATCTCACTTGTGGAGTAGACTCAACTACTTGTAAAGGTTTGGTCAACGCCTTCAAGTCGACCTCATAGTGGAAACGAGAATCTCCCTCATCGGAGAAGGTCAAGGAGAACAAGGCGTGCACATCCGTGCTATTGAGGAGCGCCTAGGTGGCTCCCCACCTCTCCAACGTAGACGTACTTCTTTTAAGAAGGAACTACGGGAAACATATCCTTGTCTCCGTGTTTTTCACTTGTGGTTATCTTGTGCCTTACTTTTACTTCCGTTGCTACTCGTTATTTGTCACATAGGGTGTCTACTTAATTGCACATCTAGATAACCAAGTTATTAACTTTCCAAAGCCCCCACTAAAATTGTAGAAGACTTAAAATTTGTAGGTCACCTATTCACGCCCCCCTCTAGTTGACCTTTGTGTACTTTCACCGTCGCGCACTGATGGACGACAACTTGACTGACGAGGAGACAGATTGGGTTAGGGAGCAAGAGGAAGAAGAGGATGCAGGGGAGGCGGAGGAAGGAGAAGTGGCAACGCTCCAGCTCGATGCAGGCGGGAATGCCGGAAATTGCAGGAGGGCATGCATCAGAGAGGTTAAATTACCTCTCGGATTTCAGTTTTTACTTTAATTTTGATGTCTATTTGTGTATGATATTGCTCACTGATTGCTTACTATTTGCAGAATAGTCAACAATCAAATGTTCCTGAAATGTTTAATCTAGCAAATGTCATCTCTGATCCTGGAATACGGAGACCAATTGATGAATTTTGTACCCTATAAATTAGAGATAAAATGAGATGGGCATATTTGTCTAGAGGCTGGAGTCGTTCGATTGGTCATAACTTTGCAAAAACCAAATTTGGTCCGGATTGGCGGTGATTTCAAGATGTATGGTATACAAAATATGATTGACTGGAGTATAGTATGTAGAAGGATGTTGCATTCTATTTTTATTGTTTCCTTTTCAAATCTTCAAGCAATACTTCACACGGACACGATGTTTTCACAAAGAAGGGGTTTAAAAATTGGAAAAAAGCCTCAGCAAATTTCATCTCTCGTGTGGGTGGGCCAACTAGCATCCACAACAATGCAAGAAATAGTTGTGAATATTTCAGAAATAGAAAGCAAAGTGTGTCATATGCTATCACTTACAAAAAATGTTGTATTGACTTCCTTTTGTTCTTTCAAAAAATTTAGACCTTATATGTTTGACCCCCCACATCTCAATTCCTGGCTCCGCCACTGGCCGCAGCCAATGATCTCGTGGAATCCAATTTTCATTCCAAATTTGAGAAGGATGTGACCCCAACGTAGCTGAAAGAATATCCGTTGTAGGGAAATACGCCGGTTTATCTTGAAAACCTGGGAGGTTCCTCTGTCACCATGGTCAAGTTGATATATTTATCATGTTTTCAAGTGGCTCGTTAATTTGCAGTAAGGCGTTCATTATGTCGATTTATTTTTCTATTTATTACCGGGACAATGTGGGTAAGAATTATGTGCCGCTTCGTAGCAACCGTAGGGTATGGGTGCAGGTGGAGCCATCCCATACCCCGTCCCCCTCGATTTTACCGTCACCAGCACCCATACCAGTCGGTGGGTACAACTTGAGCCAATTTTTTTCAAAGGAATTATATTGTAAACGAAAAAGGGCCATCAACTACGACGTGCAACCCCTATTTACAACACCAGCACTTTAGCCAAAAAAAAGGTCCTGGCGCCTGGCATAGCCAGCGATCGTATGATCCCCTTGTTTTGCTCCATAGTATTTAGTTATTTGCTTCTGCTAGAAAAGGCTAGTGAGTCACTAGTAGTGACTCATTGGATCTACGTGTGGGACGAGGCACTGGTCGAAGGGATTTTGAAACTCAAACAAATTGACGGGTCTACACAAGCGGTGGAGTATGTGGTTTAATTCAATACTAGACGGACAAGCGCGCTTCGCCGCGCCGCCTGCACGGCGTTGTCCCACGGCATGACCGGTGTCGTGCATTCCCGGACATTCCACGCGCAGTTGTGTGCATGTGTTTTTTTTACTGTGTTGTTGCCTATTGGGAGTACCCGGGTGCGCTACTGTGTAGGTGGAACAGGGCCATTACAGAACGACAATGTAAGAAGTGCACGGTCATCGGTATAGAGACGTTGCATGGCGGTAATACTGTGGCTGTTCGCCCATGCGGTAGGATGCAAGGACATATCCGTTCTCGACCTAGCGGGTTTGGTCAACGGGATGCCCGTGCAGGAGCCTACCGTGAGAGGCGCTCGTGTGCTCGTTGTTCCAGTCAGCAAGGAGGCCGGGGATGGAGAGTACTATGTTCTCTGGTTGAAGCATCTCTTACTCTATTTCTCAATATTTGTACTCCGAGCGTCTCATGTTTCTTTTCTGATGCATTGTAAGAGGGACTAATGAGCGCTGGCGGTTCATCCGCGAAGTATGCACAGATCAGGCAAATGGCACACACAAAGGCCCAATTGCATTCAAAATGTATGATTTCACGTTGCATCTGAACCGGAATACAAAACAAACCATTGTCTGTAAAACATGACATAAAATTAGAACACATCATCATAAATAGGCCACTTATGGCAACCAGAGGTTAGAAGCTTGGTCCTGGATAATCCAAGTGCTTTAGGTACTCTTGATGTATCCTATCATGTATAGCATGATGAACAAGAAAATATCATTACGTTATTAGTGCGAGGAAAAACTATGATTACCCAGATTGTGTTCCATTTTTATCAAATATACAGCGAAATAACCATTAGCTTACCTAATGCATGGCCTTAGCTGAATACAATTGCATATGGAGCCTAATAGATGCAATACCTCAAGTCGAATATGCACTAAAGTTATGAGGTAACAGCCATGCACTGTGTAACAATGAAGCTAATGCACAAAAACGATTCATTCAAGGAAAAATATTTGTATTGTCCGAGCACCATCAGACCATATCTGACTAAATTTCATCGATCATATCATTACGACATAATCTTAAATGTCAAGTTCCTATGGCACTATAAAAGCGAGCATTATTCACTATGACCTCTTGATTCGAGCGTAGGCATATATCATGGGCTATTCTTTGTTAATTGGCTCTCGTCCCAAATAAACTGGAATCCAAAGAACATAATACAAGCTAGTATAATTATACTACATGGTATCACTTGCACAACCCATTTAAGAAGTAGTCTGAAAGGATCCGGTAGGTAAATAATATCACACTAAGCTTGTATAATTATTCTATATGGTATCAACAAGAACGGAAAAAAAATCGATTCATTAGCTTGCATGTTTAAACATAGTATCATGGCATCTAATAGGCACTTCAGTTGGCATTTTAATATTGCATAGATTTTCTCTAGTTTAAGCTTTTAACAAAAGCATCCTAATTACTTCCAATAGTCCAAACCTCCGTACAAATATTTTGCATTTAGTAGCCATAATTGATAGAAGGGCACCATTGGGAATTCCTCTAACATAAAAAGGTATTTTTGTAACAATTATATGAAATAAACGATGAAGTGTTATGTTGTCACGCATATATAGAAGGTGCAAATATATAGCTCAATCTTCCACTAAAAAGTGAGAATGTATCATGCTCAGGAGAAACATTATCTTGCGTCCTAAGAAAATTGTGGAGCAACATCTCTACCTACCAAGCGAACATGCAGTGAAAATAAATTAATAACCCAATCAACAGCTACAGTGGTAACCAACCGAGCATGAACAATGCATAAAATCAGAAATCAGAACCAAGCAATGAAATATTAGGTAGATGAAACCATAATCAACCTCTATGTAGAAGTTGTTGCTACACAAGAGTAGATAGTTAAATGGCGCACTTGAAGATAACATATGCAAACGAACAACATATTAGGCATAGAAGCAGTCCTAAACTTGAGGAAGAGAACAAAAACAACACATATAATTTAACCCAATTAAACCAGGAAGAGGAAGGACCATTTTTGTGCCGCTTATTCCTACGATTCAGCATGCTTGAGCACTCAAAAGTAGGCAATTCAAGTGACATAGATATAATAAAATATCTGCGCTTAGTACAGAAACTTGAGGAAGAGATAAAAAAAAGACGACATGAACTGCCTTTATATGTGCTATGTGCTAGCTATGAGGCATTAGCAGGTCCATCATTCTTACCACTCTAGAAACAATAGTGGTCATCTTCTGCAAACAAACAAAATTATTGTAGTATATGTATATCATCGGAGCACAATCTTATAATCCCGAGGTTTTAAATATTGAGCATATAGGCCTTACTACAGAGTTAATGATAAGGGGTAGCCCGATCTTCTTAGTGAACTCTTTGATAACTTGATAACCAATGTGATACCTCGCTCTCTCCTTTGGCTAAACCCTGTCACCAATTGCAACAGCACTTAACCCCTTCGGATATTCGAGACTCCACACTCTTGCACAAGTAGCCACCGACTACAAGTGGTCCTGTTTCTCTTTATTCCCAGTGGAACAATAGAATACACTCAGATTTGCAAAGGTATATGATTCAAGATGAATGCTTCAAGCAATACAATCTAGAAGTCTAGGCTTTTTGTTTTAACGCAGTCTAAACTATTCTAGTTGCACCAAGGGGTATATATGAGGGGTGGGGTGCGGCCACAAGGGGGCTTGCGCAAGCAATTCCCACCCAACCCGAATAGGACCCAACTTGGGCTTGTTTTGGACTTGGACTCAAACACAAATAGATACAAACCGACCCAAGCTAGGGGGTGCGGCCATAATGGTATACAAACCATGTCTACACCTAATAGGACTCTCTATGGCGCATTGATATCCTTTGTGGGTGCCCTCCTCTTGTTTTCTCCCTCCATGAGTGTGGAATAACAAACTATCAATTGTTTTCCACACTTGTAGAATTGTTTTCAACATCTTCCATATTTGTTTTCACCATAGGGATCTTGTTTTCCAGCTCCTCTTGAAGTCCATCTTCATCCATGTGTATCTTCTCTTCATGATCTCCCCTCCTCATGCTTGTCTTATCAACAAACCTGAGAATACAAATATGCATGGATTTAGGTAGTATAAAATTCTCATAATTATAAATGTTATACTCAAGTAGGAGTGAATTCACCCGTTGTTGTAATAATTTAGTTCTTGATCTTGTCATAGGACCAATCCTCACTTCATCGTTCTTTGTAGCAATATCATCATGTGTAACAATAGGTGAAGGACTAGGGATGTCCTCATCATCCCCCCCTTGAAAAGGCATCGTCCTCGATGCAAGATCATCTCCATAGTATGGTGTCAAATCAGCCACATTAAAAGAATTACTAACACCAAACTCATCAATTGGGAGGTCTATCCTGTATGCATTGTCATTGATCCTCGAAATAACTCTATAAGGACCAGCACCTCTAGGCATCAATTTGGATTTGCGCAATCTGGGAAATCTGTCCTTACAAAAGTGAACCCACACCATGTCACCTGGCCGAAATATCACCTCTTTTCTTTTCTTATTAACCCTCTTGGCCAAATTTTGTCCTTTTTGCTCAATTGCCTCCTTTGTTCTCTCATGAATCTTCTTCACAAAATCTGCTCTTTTGGATGCCTCCATATTAATTCTCTCTTGTGTAGGAAGTGGTAATAAATCTAATGGGGTAATTGGCTTAAACCCATAGACCACCTCAAAAGGACAAAGTTGAGTAGTTGAATGTACAGCCCTATTATATGCAAACTCCACATGTGGCAAACATTCTTCCCACTCCTTCAAAATTTTCTTGATCATGCTTCTCAACAATGTTGACAATGTCCTATTTACCACTTCGGTTTGCCCATCAGTTTGGGGGTGACAAGTTGTGGAAAATAACAATTTGGTTCCAAGCTTCCCCCATAATGTCTTCCAAAAGTAGCTCATGAATTTGACATCTCTATCTGAAACAATAGTTCTTGGCACTCCATGTAATCTCACAATTTCTCTAAAGAATAAATTGGCAATGTGAGAGGCATCATCACTCTTGTGGCAAGCAATGAAGTGAGCCATCTTGGAGAATCTGTCCACAACCACAAAGATAGAATCATGTCCTCTTTTTGTTCTTGGCAAGCCCAACATGAAATCCATACTTATATCTTCCCATGGTGTACTAGGTGATAGCAATGGTGTGTACAACCCGTGGGGTTTTAATTTGGACTTTGCCTTATTGCAAGTAATGCATCTTTGCACCAATCTATACACATCTCTTCTCATATGTGCCCAATAAAATTTTTCAGCCAACATAAGCAATGTCTTCTCTCTTCCAAAGTGTCCCATTAATCCTCCACTATGAGATTCCTGTAATAAGAATAAACGCAAAGAACACTCGGGAATACATAATTTGTTAGCTCTAAACAAGTATCCATCATGTATATGAAATTTGTCCCATTGATAAGGGGTTGCCCGATCTTCTCGATGAACTCACACGATAACAAGGATCAGATAAATTGTGTCTCTCCACGAACTCTCCGGCTAATTCCTGATGCCAATTGCAGCAGCAACCAATCCCTTGGATATTCGTAAATCCACACACTTGCACGAGCAGCCACTGACTATTAGTGGTCCTGTATCAACTAATTCCCAGTGGAATAGCAGATAACACACAAAACTTGCAATATGATCAATTCCTGATGAATGCTTCAAGTAGTCAACAATGGAGTCTAGGGTTTATGAATAAAGGTAGTCTACCTTGTTCACACGCAGGTGAAAGGGTATAAGAGAGGGGAAGGGGTGCGGCCACAACCTGGTTGCGCAAGCACCTAACCTAAACCAAGTAGGACTCAAACCACATAATGTTTGGACTCGGACAAAGGGGTACAAACCGACCCACAAGAGGGGGTGCGGCCAACCAGCCATGCAGGGCATTATTAGACTCGTGTGGGACTCCCTCCAAACCATAGACATGCTCTTAGGTTGGGAGAGAACCATCATTGGCTCGCAGGGGCCTCTCTCCTAACCATAGACATACTCTTATGTTTGGAGAGAACACAAAACAAACCAAAAGCTTTCCTATCTTTATTCTGCCTCCTCCTTCTCCCTTGGGCTTGCATGATCATCTTCCTCCATGAGTGCTCCAATGCTTTGCTCCATGATTCCATGCTCCTTGCCTCCCATAATGTTTGTGTTATCTATAACCTGAATCATACATAAGTGTAGGGATTTAGGTAGTATAAAATTATCATAAGAACAAACATCATAATTTAAAAGGAGTGAGTTCACCTGCTGTTCTAATAGTTTGGTTCTTGATCTAGTCATTGGACCAATCCTTACTTCATCATGCTTCTCTTGAACAGCAACATCATCATCAATAGGAGGAATAACAAATGTACTAGGGATGTCCTCATCATCCTCCCCCCCTTGAAAAGGCGTCGACCTCAACGCATCAAGGTCATCTCCATGGTATGGTGAAAGATCAGCAACATTGAACGAATTACTCACACCAAACTCATCACTAGGAAGATCAATCATGTATGCATTATCATTAATCTTGTGAAGCACTTTATATGGACCAGCACCACGGGGCATCAACTTGGACTTGCGCAATGTGGGAAATCTGTCCTTACGAAAATGTACCCACACCAAATCCCCTGGCCGAAAAAGTACCTCCTTTCTCTTCTTGTTTCTCCTCTCAGCAACATGTTTTCCTGTTTTCTCAATTGCTTCCTTGGTCTTCTCATGGATCTTCCTCACATAATCAGCTCATTTGGAAGCCTCCATATTAACTCTCTCTTGCATAGGAAGTGGCAATAAATCAAGTGGTGTAATGGGTTTGAAACCATAAACCACCTCAAACGGGCATAGTTGAGTAGTAGAATGTACAACCCTGTTGTATGCAAACTCAACATGAGGCAAACACTCCTCCCACTCCCGCAGGTTCTTTTTAATCATGGCTCGCAGCAATGTGGATAATGTGCGATTCACCACCCCCGTTTGTCCATCAGTTTGGGGGTGACAAGTAGTAGAAAACAGTAGCTTTGTCCCCAGCTTCCCCCATAGTGTCTTCCACAAATAGCTCATGAACTTGACATCACGATCAGAAACAATAGTCTTGGGTACTCCATGTAATCTCACTATGTCCCTGAAAAACAGATTAGCAATGTGCGACGCATCGTCGCTCTTGTGGCATGCAATAAAATGTGACATTTTAGAGAATCTATCAACTACCACAAATATGGAATCATGTCCTCTTTTAGTCCTAGGCAATCCTAACACAAAATCCATACTAATATCTTGCCAAGGTGTAGTAGGTGCAGGAAGAGGAGTATATAAACCATGAGGTTTCAGTTTTGACTTAGCCTTGTTGCAAGTGATGCAACGTCTCACAAACCTCTCCACATCTCTTCTCATACGTGGCCAATAGAAGTGATCAGCCAACAGCATCAATGTTTTCTCCCTCCCAAAGTGTCCCATCAAGCCACCACTGTGTGATTCCTGCAACAATAACAAACGCAAGGACAACTCGGGCACACATAATTTGTTAGCTCTAAACAAATATCCATCATGCAAACGAAATTTATCCCATGCTTTCACAGTAGTACAATTCGCATAAGCAGTTTTAAAATCATTGTCTTGAGCATACAAATCTTTTACACTCTCCAAACCAGGAATTTTCACATCCAATTGAGTTAATAGCATATTTTTCCTAGAGAGAGCATCAGCAACAACATTATCTTTGCCTTTCTTATATTTAATTATGTATGGGAATGATTCAATGAATTCAACCAACTTAGCATGTCTTTTGTTAAGGCTAGATTGGCTCTTTAAAAATCTCAATGCTTCATGATCAGAATGTATGATAAATTCTTTTGGCTACAAATAATGTTTCCAAACCTCAAGAACTCTAACAGTGCATACAATTCTTTATCATAAACAGAATAGTTCAATTGGGCACCATGCAATTTCTCAAAAAAAAAAAAAGCAACAGGTTTGTTTTCTTGCATAAGCACACCACCAATACCAATACCACTTGCATCACACTCAATTTCGAATTGTTTGTTGAAATTAGGCAATATTAACAATGGGGCCGAAATCAATTTGTTCTTAATCTCATCAAAAGCAATATCTTGTTCTACCCCCCATGTAAAATCAACACCCTTCTTAGTTAAATCATTCAATGGTGCAGCAAGAGTACTAAAATCCTTGACAAATCTTCTATAGAAACCAGCCAATCCATTAAAACTTCTCACTTGACTAACATTAGTTGGAATAGGCCAATTTTTAATAGCTTCAGTTTTAGATTCATCAACTTCAATGCCATGTTTAGATACAACATATCCCAGAAAAATGACCTTGTCTTTGCAAAAAGAACATTTAGCGAGATTACCATATAATTGATTTGTTCTTAAAACATGCAAGACTTGTCTAATGTGATCAACATGCTCAGTTTCATTGTGGCTATATATGAGAATATCATCAAAATAAACTACCACAAATTTTCCAATGAACTCTCTCAAAACATGGTTCATAAGTCTCATGAAAGTACTAGGTGCATTAGTTAAAAAGGCATCACTAACCATTCATATAAACAAAATTTAGTTTTGAAAGCAGTTTTCCATTCATCCCCTTCTTTCATTCTTATTTGATGGTAACCACTACGCAAATCAATTTTAGAGAACACAGCATCACCACTTAATTCGTCTAACATGTCCTCCAAACGAGGTATAGGATGACGATAACGAATAGTGATGTTGTTAATGGCTCTACAATCAACACACATGCGCCAAGTACCATCTTTCTTAGGCACTAAAATAACAGGAACATCACATGGAGATAAGCTAATACGAACATAACCTTTGTCGAGTAGCTCCTGCACTTGTTTCTGAATTTCCTTGGTGATAAGGGGTGGCCCAATCTTCTCAGTGAACTCACAGATAACTTCTGAATTGATAACTAGTGCGCCACTAAGAACTCTCCGGCTGATCCCTGATGCCAATGCAAAAGATAGCAACCCAATGGATATTCTTAACTCCACACTCTTGCACAAGTAATCCACCGACTACAAGTGGTCCTGTACCGTCTTATTCCCAGTGGAACAGCAGGTAACACGTAAAGTTTGCAGATGAACTTCCAGTATGAAAGGCTAACAAGCAGTTTCAACTAGAGGTTATGGGGTTTGTTTGATTCAATCGTAGTCTGATCTATTCCACACGCAGGTGGTAGCTATATATGAGGGAGGGGTGCGGCCACAAGCTCCTTGCGCAAGCAATCCCTCTCCTACTCGACTAGGACTCCTATTTCCTAACACATATGGATACAAACCGACCCCACACACAAAGGGGTGCGGCCATATTGGTATACAGACCAATTGGACTCGTTTTGGAAACTGGCAGAAAACTATTCGTGGCTTGTTTCGGTCACCACGCCTCGCACGAGTCGAATTTCTTGATGGGGCCGGATCCATTGGAAAGCCCATCAAATTCCCTATCCGTATTGTGCTCGTTTGCTGTATTTGGAGCCCGTATGAAGAATCCATGACTATTTCAAATTCGGGACTCCTGGCAGTCCGAACTGAAACATTTATTCCTTGTTGTTGTTTTCCACGCTTGCTCCTCTTGCTCCTTGCTTCCTCTTCTCCATCCATGTTTGTGTTATTAATAAACCTAATCATACATAAGTTCATAGGCTTAGGTAGTATAACATTCTCATAAACACAAACACTATTTGTTAGGAAAGAATTCACCTTATAATAAACATCAGTGAGGCTTAATATTTCTTTCCAACTCAAGCATGAATGAACCTCATGGACCTCTATTATGTCCCTATCATCCTCCCTTTCTTCAAGACAAGCCGTCCTCGGCTTGTAGTAAGCTGAAAGTGGAAGAAACAAAAAGAACAACGTGTATGCACAATACAAATATCTATAATGAGGTGCATTAGTTGTTATCATATCATAAAATTGTGCCCAAGACATGTGACCACGAATTTTGCTTAAAAACATCACATAATTGTCATAGCACTCCATAAAATAGCAATCACAATTGCAAATATAAGTGAAGCTCAATAAATCATGATCAAAATGAGAATCATATGTGTATATATTTTTATTGTTTAGTATCAATTCAAGTATTCTCACAGAAGATCTATGATCAAATTTATGTTTATTACTACACTCAAAGGTGGGAACATGCTTATTATTTTCATCATGAAAATTGCAACTTAATTTGCAAATATAAGTGAAGAGCAATTTATTAGCACATGTATGTGACAAGTATTGTGGCAAACCAAACATATGTGTAAAATCATGTTCATATGTAGGAAGTTCTAGCTTATGTACCCAAGGTAAAACAATGTTCAATTCAGCCACTTTATCACAAGTTATGCATATATGATCCACCATAAAAATTCCACTCATGTTATAGTCACCAATCAAGTTAAAAGTGAAAGAAGAAACATAATTGCTAGAATTTACATATGAAATTTCAGCAACGTTTTTCATAGCACTTTGCACATTAATTGATTCATTTAACATGATGTAATCCACAATATCATTAGGTGGTATTTTAGCAAGTACTTCCTTATGTGAAATCAAAACCACATGATTAAATTTCAAATTTAGCACATTATCACATGTAGATGGACTATCTATGCTTGTTAACTCACAAGAATCAACTAGCAATTTAGTGGGTTCACATAATTCAATACTTAAGAGGGGTAATACGAAATCAGCACCTTTATCAATAGCATCCTCCTCAGAATAATTTGGTACCATCTCAAGTGGTGATGCAGGTTCTACTTGTTGTGGCTCCCTTTCTTCAAAAGTAACCTGCATATCACAAGAAACAAAACTAGGCACAATGGTATGCTCCTCCAATGGATGTGATGGTGGTGGTGCAGGTTGTACTATAGGCTCCCTTTCTTCAAAAGCAACCTGCACATCACAAGACACAACACTAGGAGTAGACATAGTTACATTAGTAGAAACAGCCTCATAGGTCTTCTTAACCTCTACAGATCTCATAACCAATGGTTGATGTCTAATTCTTTTAAATGTTGTAGGACTTTCATGAAATATCCAATCTCTCCTATTATTCCAAAAGAATTGTATATCAGGATAATGGCTATCAAAATTAACCTTATAGGCATCGCACCAAAAATCACTCAACAAAAGGTGACAACAAGTAAATGCTCTAGGAAACACATGACACCTAAGTTGTATTGTTTTATCATAAATAGTTAACGGAACGAAAGTAGCATGAGTAATGGGAAGTGGAGCACCATTAGTTTTTAACATAAATGAAGTGCGAGTTGCATAAGATGTCAACTGTAATGCTTCAACAACCTCAATACTAACAAAACTATACCACCGTGTATCCTTATCAAGAGTAATAGCAACAGTACTACCATTGATGTCTCCGCTGAAGTGGAACAAATTTGCTGCAAGTATTCCACTAGAATCCTCCTCCCAGAAAGCATCACTGCACACAGAAGAACTAGAAAACTCCATTGATTAACTTGTTAGTAACAAAATAACAATGGGATGTGGTGTTCTCTCACAACTCACTCAAAAATCTAGCAAGACAATAGATTATATTACCGTTCCAAAGTGAATAGAAATACTTACCAACAAGTAGTGGCAACTAATATGCTTTGATGTGAAGAAGAGAATACCCAGGGTGTTAACAATCACAAGACAAACAAGGTATATGGTGGGGCTTGGTATGGATACCTAACAACACCAAAATAACAATCCTATTTGCTGTCCAAATGTGATATAAGAAGCACGGGAAACACACACCAAGTATGGAGACAAATGTGGCAATGCAAATATATGGAGGAAATTTTGCAATGCACTGGAAAGACACTAGCCAAGCTCAAATAATATTCAGGCACAAGATTGCTCAATGGTGTGTCAATATAGCAATAATGAAAACAGCTCCACAAATATATCAATGTATCTCAAGGCCTTTTTGCTTTTTCTCAATTCTGTTTTTCTCTTTTTCTCTCTTTTTTTTTTTTATACTTTTTACTGGCCAAATAACAACACTAGGAGCAATACTGTCAAGTGATAACAATGCTATGAACAATGTGACACAAATATATGATAATGAGCAGCCTGAAAACGAGCAAAATATAGCTAGTCTTATGGGTTGTGTACCTAAAATTTTGCTGTAGAAAGGCTTTGTCTAAGTCTCACAAGGTTCAGCACAGAAATCTAGGAAGAAAATGGGAGAAAAACAAGATATAGCAGTACACAGGAGAAAACGGCTCCAAACAGTGCAGGCAGGTGGTTTATGTTGGCTCCTCCCGAGCGCGCGTGGTTGGCACGGTCCCTGTGCCCGACAAAATTGGAACAAACGCGCGTAGGGGAGGCGTGTGGCAGCGGTAGCAGGACAAAGAAAACCAGCGCGTAGCTTTAGCGATCACGTTTCAGACTTGGCCCACGAAGTGGCACGGACCAGGAGGTGGACCGAGTCCCGGAAAAGCGAACAGCAATGAGGTGGAGCGCGCGAGCGGGATTCGCGCGGACGCGTTTTGCCCGCGGTTTCACGCGATTTTGGCGACTAGCGCTTGGCGGCTGGTGATTGGCGGGCGAGTGGACTGCGCGCGAATAGGTGGTGACGGTTTGCTCGACGCGACAGCGCGCGTGGCCTGTTGCTGTTTGGCGTGTAGCGGTTGGTTGGACTCTGACACGGAAACGAACGCGTCGGTTGCGGAAGGATTGGCCCGCACGGATTCCGTCGCTAGAGGACGAAAACGGGAGACAGCCAGACAGGCTGGTCGGGATTGTAATCGCGCGCGGTGCGTTGCACGCGCGAGAACAACGACTGCGACGCGGTCGGCGCGTAGCCTGCTTTCGCACGGAAAACAATGCGGGAAGATGTGCGCGCGCGATAATTGGGTCCGCCAGCAGCGAATTTTTTTTTTCTATCGCGGAGATGCGTGGCCGCGGCTGTGTGGCGACGAGCAAGGGATTGGCGCTGCAATATTTTGGCTGGTAGTGGCGCGGATCGAAACTAGTACGTGGACAAGGCCAGCGACGCGGACCGGTGGTTGATTCCCACACGGGATGGATGGTGTGTGCGCTCGGCGGATTGGTTGGTAGCGGAATATGGTGTTGGCTGGCAGCGGATCCCGTGAGGCGGTTTTGGCCTGAATTTTTTTTTTTTGGAACTTTTTGGTATTGGTCTAGACAAAAAGATGAACTAGATGAACCCTAACCCTAATAGACAAAACCTAAAAGACACAAAAGGAGAAAAGAAACACAAAAATCAACACGAACAACAACTAGAGATTGCAAATTGGGGATGATCTAAGGCTATGACAATGACTAACACTATTTTTGTGGGGCAATTTTCTGGATAGGAATAAAAACACTCAAAACTAAAGGGAAATTTGATAGCTCACCGAGACAACCTGTAAATCTGATACCAAGATGATAAGGGGTGGCCCAATCTTCTCAGTGAACTCACAGATAACTTCTGAATTGATAACTAGTGCGCCACTAAGAACTCTCCGGCTGATCCCTGATGCCAATGCAAAAGATAGCAACCCAATGGATATTCTTAACTCCACACTCTTGCACAAGTAATCCACCGACTACAAGTGGTCCTGTACCGTCTTATTCCCAGTGGAACAGCAGGTAACACGTAAAGTTTGCAGATGAACTTCCAGTATGAAAGGCTAACAAGCAGTTTCAACTAGAGGTTATGGGGTTTGTTTGATTCAATCGTAGTCTGATCTATTCCACACGCAGGTGGTAGCTATATATGAGGGAGGGGTGCGGCCACAAGCTCCTTGCGCAAGCAATCCCTCTCCTACTCGACTAGGACTCCTATTTCCTAACACATATGGATACAAACCGACCCCACACACAAAGGGGTGCGGCCATATTGGTATACAGACCAATTGGACTCGTTTTGGAAACTGGCAGAAAACTATTCGTGGCTTGTTTCGGTCACCACGCCTCGCACGAGTCGAATTTCTTGATGGGGCCGGATCCATTGGAAAGCCCATCAAATTCCCTATCCGTATTGTGCTCGTTTGCTGTATTTGGAGCCCGTATGAAGAATCCATGACTATTTCAAATTCGGGACTCCTGGCAGTCCGAACTGAAACATTTATTCCTTGTTGTTGTTTTCCACGCTTGCTCCTCTTGCTCCTTGCTTCCTCTTCTCCATCCATGTTTGTGTTATTAATAAACCTAATCATACATAAGTTCATAGGCTTAGGTAGTATAACATTCTCATAAACACAAACACTATTTGTTAGGAAAGAATTCACCTTATAATAAACATCAGTGAGGCTTAATATTTCTTTCCAACTCAAGCATGAATGAACCTCATGGACCTCTATTATGTCCCTATCACTTGGTTTCTTGGGGATTAGTCCTGTAAGGGGCTCGGTTTGGTAATGTTGCTCCAGGGATCAAGTCAATCTGATGCTCAATGCCACGCAATGGTGGCAACCCTGCTGGTACCTCCTCTGGAAAAACATCATCAAAATCCTGCAACACATGAGAGACACCAAGAGGAATAGGGGTCATGTCAGAAGAAACCAAAATTTCTCCCTTGTGCATGAGCACTATAGGAAGCATAGTAGGGTCCTCTCTAAACTCTCTCAAATCCTCTTTGGTGGCTAGCATACATAATAGGCTCACTCCCTCACTTTTATTTTTACCACTCAGCTTATTTTTTTCACTCATAGAAGGATTACTCTCTTGTTTTTCTCTCTCACTCTCCTTCTCTAAATTCACTTCAGTTTTTTGACGAGACTCATTTACAATTTGTTGTGGTGTCATAGGTCTCAAAATAATATCCTTCCCATGCCAATTCAACTGGTAGGTGTTTGCTCTCCCATTATGTGTAACATTCCTGTCAAACTGCCATGGTCTTCCAAGCAACATGTGACAAACAGACATAGGCACAACATCACACTCAATGGTGTCAGTATAGGGCCCAATTTGGAACTCAACTCTCACCATTTAGCTCACCTTCATCTCTCCTTTATCACTCAGCCACTGTATATAATAAGGATGAGGGTGTGGAATATATTTCAATTTCAGCTTTGCACATAGCTCTTTACTAGCAAGATTTCTGCAACTCCCTTCATCAATAATAACCTTGCAAGCCATTTTAGGACCTACAATTGCCTTGGTTTGGAAAAGATTGCACCTCTGATTTTCTGGAGAAGGAATAACACTCAAAGCAGCAGCTTTTTGGGAGCAAATAATAGTGGGATAATTTGTGGCATAAGCACCAAGTGGACCTCCTTGCTCATCACAATCATCCTCCTCATTAGGATCAGCATCATCTCTAGTCTCATACTCATTATCTTCATTAACAAGCATGGTCTTTTTATTTGGGCATTCCCTCTTAAAGTGGCCTTTTCCACCACATGTGTGACATGACATGTCTCTATTTCGGGCTGTGGAAGAGGTGGAGCCACTAGCATTTGCTGCTGGTTGCACTTGCCTCCTAGATGTGGAGGGTGTGCTCTCGGCCTTGGGTGTAGATACCCCACGGCTAGGTGCTGGTTGTGGTGATGGAGGAGAAAAATTGCTATTTCGAGGGGGAAACAGCCTTCTAGCACTCAATTTTGCCTCCTCAGCTAGCTGTGATTCGGCCTCCCTTGCATGATGTAGCAGTTCATTCATATCACTATATTGGAGGTGCCTCACAATGCTTCTGATTTTAAATTGCAAACCTGAGAGAAAACGTTGCATAGTATGTTCTGGTTCTTCTCTCACTTTAGCCCTCTGAATAATCAAATCCATCTCTCTATAATAAGCATCAACAGTTAATGTACCTTGCTTCAATTGCTGCAATTTATCATATAATGTTCTCACATAATTCTTTGGCACAAATCTGGTCCTCATGAGTTGCTTCATAGTAGCCCAAGTAATCACTTCAGGATCACCATTTTCTGCCCTCAATTGAGTAATATTATCCCACCACAATAGAGCATAACCATCAAAACTAGAAGATGCCAATTTAATCTTCCTATCCTCAGTGTATTCATGCAATATCCATAGCTTCTCAATTTTAAGCTCCCACATCAAATATTCCTCTACATCATCAGAATCAAAAGAGAAAGGAGGAATAGAAAATTTTGGCTTGCCCAAACCATCATCTTCTCTATGATTATCTTGAGCTTGTATTCTTCTAGCTTGAAAACCACCATGGCCATTATAAGCTTGCACTCGGCCTGGTTCCCAATCATCATGATCTCTTTGCTCTAATTGAGTAGACAATTGTGTGATTTGCCTAGTCAAATTGGTGAGAGATTCTTGCATAATATCAAAAGATTCTTGAGAAGCAGCTTTCTCAATTTTAATATCCATCTGCTGTAAATCCCTCCTCAAACTCTCATCATAGGCATCAAGCTTTTTATCCATTCGGATGGCTACCACTTCATCATATTCATCCAATTTTTTATCAATTCTGGATGTGATCATGTCTCTAAATTTGGAGAGATCTCCCCATGTGAGAGGATCATCAAAAGACTTCTTAGCAGCAGCCTCAGTAGCTTTCCCACCATGTTTATCCACCTGCACATCACTAGCCACAGAAGACTCCATAGATTAATGTGTTAGTGAAAAACAAAAATATGGGATGTGGTGTTCTCTCACAACTCACTCAAAACAGCAAAGCAATGAGGTTAACTTACTGTTCCAAAGTGAATAGCAATACTTACCACAAGCAAACAGTAGTACTATGGCTTGGTGTGAATAAAAGAATACCCAGGGATTTTAGCTAACACAAGGCAAAGTAGGATATATAGTGGGTCTTGGTATGGATACCTAACAACACCAATAACAAGTCCTATTTGCTGTTTGTGATGACTGAAAAATAGCACCTAGGAAACACACACCAAAGTGGAGACAATTGTGGCAATGCAGTTATAAGTATGGAAATATTGCAATGCTCTGGAAAGACAATAGCTATGCTCCAAATTATCACAGGCACAAGATTGCTCAATGAAAAGTGTCAATATAGTAGTGGTGAAACAGCTCCAAGAACAATATAGCAATATATCACAAGGCCTTTTTCTCTTTTCACAATTCTGTTTTTCTCTTTTTCTATTTTCTGTTTTCTCTTTTTTTTTTGATACTTTATAACTGGCCGAAACTAGCTAGGAGCAAAAATAAACACAATGCTAACAATGTGACACAAATGATATGAAATTGAGCAGCCTGGAGAGAGAGCAAAAAGTAGCTATTCTTTTGGGAAAGGTACCTAAAATTTGCTGTAGACAGGCAGTAGCTAGATTTCACAAAGTTTGGAAAAGAAAACCTAAAGAAATTGTAAACGAAAACGAAAAGGAAAAAGAGCTAGGGCGAAAACAACACTCACGGCAGGGAACTGCGCGGTTTTGGAACGGCGGCAGCCTGCCGTGGCAGCAAAACGCGCCGAAGCTGTGCCGTACGGCAGCGCGCGGGTGCAGTTTGGCCGCAGCAGCAAAACGCGCAAAACGCGTACCGCGGCAGCGCGCGGGGGCTCGCGTGGTAAGCGCGCTACGGGGCTCGGGGGCAGATTTGTAAGCGCGCGCTGGCCCGATTCCGAGTGCGATTGGGTCGCGGCGGCGGCAGAGAAACGCAGAAATTTTTGCCGCGGCAGAACTCGAGTCCAACTCGGATTGGATCAAAGGCACCACACGGATGGAAAAATTGGAGGGGATTTTCGGTGGACTCAAAGAAAGAACACGAAGAATCAAGAACCCTAAACCTAGACCGACTAGAACACGACACAAAAAGGGACAAGAAACGCAAAAATGAAACACAAAACAGCAACTAGTGGATGAAATTGGTGATGATCTATGGCTAGGCAAGAACTACTCCTGTTTTTTTTTTGTGGCTGATTTTCGGCGGATAGGTAATGAAAACAAACTAATCTACAAGATCACGATAGCTCACCGAGTTAACCTGTAAATCTAATACCAAGATGATAAGGGGTTGCTCGATCTTGTCGATGAACTCACACGATAACAAGGATCAGATAAATTGTGTCTCTCCACGAACTCTCCGGCTAATTCCTGATGCCAATTGCAGCAACAACCAATCCCTTGGATATTCGTAAATCCACACACTTGCACGAGCAGCCACTGACTACTAGTGGTCCTGTATCAACTAATTCCCAGTGGAATAGCAGATAACACGCAAAACTTTCAATATGATCAATTCCTGATGAATGCTTCAAGAAGTCAACAATGGAGTCTAGGGTTTATGAATAAAGGTAGTCTACCTTGTTCACACGCAGGTGAAAGGGTATAAGAGAGGGGAAGGGGTGCGGCCACAACCTGGTTGCGCAAGCACCTAACCTAAACCAACTAGGACTCGAACCACATAATGTTTGGACTCGGACAAAGGGGTACAAACCGACCCACAAGAGGGGGTGCGGCCAACCAGCCACGCAAGGCATTATTAGACTCGTGTGGGACTCCCTCCAAACCATAGACATGCTCTTAGGTAGGGAGAGAACCATCATTGGCTCGCAGGGGCCTCTCTCCTAACCATAGACATACTCTTATGTTTGGAGAGAACACAAAACAAACCAAAAGCTTTCCTATCTTTATTCTGCCTCCTCCTTCTCCCTTGGGCTTGCATGATCATCTTCCTCCATGAGTGCTCCAATGATTTGCTCCATGATTCCATGCTCCTTGCCTCCCATAATGTTTGTGTTATCAATAACCTGAATCATACATAAGTGTAGGGATTTAGGTAGTATAAAATTCTCATAAGAACAAACATCATAATTTAAAAGGAGTGAGTTCACCTGCTGTTCTAATAGTTTGGTTCTTGATCTAGTCATTGGACCAATCCTTACTTCATCATGCTTCTATTGAACAGCAACATCATCATCAACAGGAGGAATAACAAATGTACTAGGGATGTCCTCATCACCCATGCCTTAACATTAGTACATTTATTAAATGGCATAGAAAATTCATTATCATTAGCATATAGCTCTCTAATACCCTCCAAACCCGAAACCTTGATCTCTAAATTTGAGAGTAACATATTTTTTCTTGATAAAGCATCAGCAACTACATCGTCCAATCCCTTCTTATGTTTTATAATGTATGGAAAAGATTCTATAAATTCTACCCATTTAGCATGTCTTTTATTCAAATTGGATTGGTTCTTTAAAATTTTTAATGCCTCATGATCAGAATGTATAATAAACTCTTTGGGCCATAAATAATGTTTCCATACTTCCAAAACTCTCACAAGTGCATATAGTTCTTTATCATAAACAGAATAATTCAATTGAGCACCATGTAATTTTTCAGAAAAATAGGCAATAGGTTTCTTTTCTTGCATTAATACTCCTCCTATACCTATGCCACTAGCATCACACTCAATCTCAAATTGTTTGTCAAAATTTGGAAGCATTAGTAAAGGGGCCGAAATCAACTTTTCTTTAATAGCATCAAAGGAAATATCTTGTTCAACTCCCCACACAAATTCTACACCCTTTTTAGTGAGTTCATTCAAAGGTGCAGCAAGTTTACTAAAATCTTTGACAAATCTTCTATAAAAACCAGCTAATCCATTAAAACTTCTCACTTCACTCACATTAATAGGAATAGGCCAATTTTTAATAGCTTCAATTTTTGATTCATCTACTTCAATCCCATGTTTAGAAACAACATAACCAAGAAATATGACCTTATCTTTGCCAAAAGTGCACTTCTCAAAATTTCCATACAATTTAATTTCTCTTAGCACATGCAAGACTTGTCTAATATGATCGATATGTTCAAGTTCATGGTGGCTATAAATAAGAATATCATCAAAATAAACCACCACAAATTTTCCAATAAAATCTCTCAAAACATGGTTCATTAGTATCATGAAAGTAGTAGGGGCATTACTTAATCCAAAGGGCATTACTAACCACTCATATAAACCAATTTATTGTTTTAAAGGTTGTTTTCCACTCATCCCCCTCTTTCATCCTAATTTGATGATAACCACTACGCAAATCAATTTTAGAGAAAATAGCACTACCACTTAATTCATCTAACATGTCTTCCAAACGTGGTATAGGATGACGATAACGAATAGTGATATTGTTAATTTCTCTACAATCTACACACATGCGCCATGTACCATCTTTCTTAGGCACTAAAATAACAGGAACATCACAAGGAGAAAGGCTTATTCGAATGTAACCTTTGTCAAGAAGCTCTTGTACTTGTTTCTGAATTTCTTTTGTTTCTTGGGGATTAGTCCTATAGGGAGCTCATTTTGGCAATGAAGATCAAGGAATAAAATCAATTCGGTGCTCAATACCCCTCAATGGTGGCAAACCCAAAGGCACCTCTTCTGGAAAAACACCATCAAACTCCTGCAAAATATTAGAAACACCAAGAGGAATAGGGGTCATGTCATTAGAAACCAAAATTTCTCCCTTGTGCATAAGCACTATAGGAAGCATAGTAGGATCCTCTCTAAATTCTCTCAAGTCCTCTCTAGTGGCTAACATGCATAATAGGTTCACTCCCTCACTTTTATTTTTACCACTCGAATTGGTTTTCCTATTTTCACTCACAACACTCTTGTTGTCACTCTCAATCTTTTCAGCACTCTCAGGATTTTTTTGTCTAGACTCATTTACAATTTGTTGTGGTGTCATAGGTCTCAATAATATGTCCTTCTGATTCCACTTGAGTTGATAGGTATTTGCTCTCCCTTCATGTATAACACTCCTATGAAACTGCCAAGGTCTCCCAAGCAACATGTGACATACTGACATGGGCACCACATCACACTCAATGGTATCTTTGTAAGGCCCAATTTGAAATTCAACTCTCACCATGTGGGTAACCTTCATCTCTCCTTTATCACTAAGCCACTGTATATGATAAGGATGAGGATGTGGAATATATCTCAATTTGAGCTTTGCACACAATTCTTTGCTTGCCAAATTTCTGCAACTGCCTTCATCAATAATAACCTTGCAAGCCAATTAGGGACCAACAATTGCTCTTGTTTGAAATAAGTTGCATCTTTGACTTTCAGGACTTGGAAGAATACTCAAAATTCTTGGTGTGCAAACAAAAGTAGGATAGGTGGAAGGATATGCATCAAGAGGCCCATCATCATCATCATCATCATCATCATCATCATCATCATCATAATCATCCTCTTGTGTAGGATCAGCATCATCACCAGTCTCATATTCATTGTCCCCATTAATAAGCATAACCTTTTTATTTGGACAATCTCTCTTGAAGTGACCTCTACCTCCACATGTATGGTAGCTCATGTCCCTATTTCGAGCTGTAGAAGATGTGGATCCACTTGCACTAGCTGCTGGTTGTACTTGCCTCTTAGAAATAGAGGTATTGCTCTCGGGTTTGGTAGTGGATACCCCACGGCTAGGGGCAGGTGACTGACATTGGTGGTGAAGAAAAACAAGACCTATTAGTGAAAGGTCTCCTTGGAGCCATCAGTGCCTCCTCGGCCAATTGCTTCTCAGTCTCCCTTGCTTGATGCAACAACTCATTCCTATCATTATATTGTGTATGCCTCACAATGCTCTTGCTCTTGAATTGCAAACCTGAAAGAAATCTTTGCATAGTATGCTCAATATCCTCTTTCACTCTAGCTCTTTGCAATATCAATTCCATCTCTCTAAAATAAGCATCCACTGATTTTGTGCCTTGCTTCAAATGTTGCAATTTGTCATATAAAGATCTCAAATAATTTTTGGGCACAAATCTCTCTCTCATAACTTGCTTCATCTCCCTCCAAGTAAGAATATCAGGTTCTCTATTTCTTGTTCTTGTTCTTGTAATATTATCCCACCATAGCAAATCATAGCCATCAAAACTTGAAGAAGAAAGCTTGATTTTTCTCTCCTCATTATACTCATGCATCCTCCATAATTTTTCTATTTTCAGCTCCCACATGAGGTACTCTTCAACATCATCAGTATCAAAGTTGAAGGTAGGTAACATAAACTTAGGTTTACCAAGACCATCGTCTTCTCGGTTTGGTTCATGGACAAGGATCCTCCTTGCTTGAAAGCCACGGCCAGCACCATGATTACCTCTACCACCTCCACGGCCATGAGGAATAAAATTGTCCTCATCATAATTAGCATCACCAAAAGCACTACCACCATCCTCTTGGTCAGGTAGCCTTTGATCCAACAAAGTAGCCAAGGCAGTAATTCTAGTAGTCAAAGCATCAAGAGAAGTTTGTAATGTTGTAACTTGCTCTTGTGTAGCAGCAGCTGTTTCAGTCACAGTATCAATTTGAAGACCCAAATTCTGAACATCTGTATCCATGTCCACTCCATGCCTATCAATGAGAGAATGCAATTCTGAATTTTTTGCAGCAATAGTTGTGTTCAATTGTTCTTGGATCTCCTCCAAATCTGTCCATTTCACTTGTTCATCACCATGATTCTTCTTAGCATGTGTAGAAAAGTTCTTTAGATCCAATCAACACTTCTACGGCAATCCTTCAAATCACTAGGAGCAACCATGATTAATAGGTTAGTGAAATAAACAAATTGCTATGGGTTGTGGTGCTGTCTCCCAACTCACTCAAAACCAGCAAAAGAGGTGATCCTTACTGCTCCAAAGTGAATAGAAAATCTTACCACAAGTAATAGAAACTAATGTGACTTGGTGTGAAGAATACAATACCCAGCGGTTTTTGCTCTCACAAAGGTAAAACAGGTTATATGGTGGGGCTTGGTATGGATACCTAACAATCACCAATTAACAAGTCCTATTGCTGTTTGTGAATGATACAAAAATACACCTAGGAAACACACACCAAAATTGGAGACAAATGTGGCAATGCAAATATATGTAGGAAATTTTGCAATGCTCTAGAAAGACACTAGCCAAGCTCAATGATAATCAGGCACAAGATTGCTCAATATGTAGTGTCAATGATAGCAATGAAAACAAATCCAAATGATAGCAATAACAATATATCTCAATGGCCTTTCTTTTTGCTTTTTCTGTTTTTCTGTTTTTCTATTTTCTGTTTTTTTCTCTTTTTTTTAATACTTTTTATGGCCGAAAAGAACTAAAGGAGCAAATGAAAATAACAGCTAAATCAATGTGACACAATATGATAGTGAGCAGCCTAAAAAAGAGCAATAAAATAGCTAGTCTTGTGGGCAAGGTACCTAGTTAATTGCTGTAGAAAGGCTGTGTCTAAGGTTCACAAAGATTGGACTTGAAACCCTAAAGAAAATGTAAGCAAAAACCTAAAGAAAAATAGACTATAGCTAACTAGATGAACCACGGCAGAGAAATTGCACTACGGCAGCAAAACAGTGCGTTTTGTAACGCACGGCAGCTGTCACGGCAGCAAAACAGCCCAATTCCTGCCGTACGGTACCTCACGGCAGCGAACGCACACACGGCAGCGGCGACAGCGTTTCGGTGCAAAAACAGGCTCACATCAGCGAAAATCAGTGCGGTAGCATGCTGCGCGCGGGGGTGGATGGTGGGTTGCGCGCGGGTGGATTGGTAAGGGCGTTGCGGTGGGTTGCGCTGGATTTGTAAGCGTGCGATGGGGAATCCGAGTCCAACTAGGAACGCTACCGCGTCAACGTTTTGAGGAGATTTCGCGCGACGGCAGATCGATTCCGACTGGAACTAGAACCCAAGCAAAATAAAATCAAACCACGGCAGAACACGCTAGGAAATCGTGCCGTGGATGAAAATATGTGCACTACTCGGATTGGAAACACAAGGAAACTTGCGGGTAGCTATATTTGTTTTTTGGATTTTTGGATATAGACTCAACTCGAAATTGAAGAACAATTAAGAACCCTAGCCCTAACCGAAACCTAATGACTCAAAAAGATAAAAAGAAACACAAAATCAAAACACAAAACATCACTAAAACTTGAAAACTAGTAATTATCTAAAGCTATGGCAATCAACTAACACTATTTTTTGTGCCTTTTTCTGGATAGTTATAAAAATAACTCGAATCTAAGGGATAGATACAACTCACCGAGTAAACCCAGTGCTCTAATACCAAGATGATAAGGGGTAGCCCGATCTTCTCAGAGAACTCTTTGATAACTTGATAACGAATGTAATACCTCACTCTCTCCTTTGGCTAAACCCTGTCACCAATTGCAACAACACTTACCCCCTTGGGATATTCGAGACTCCACACTCTTGCACAAGTAGCCACCGACTACAAGTGGTCCTGTTTCTCCTTATTCTAGTGGAACAACAGAATACACTCAGATTTGCAAAGGTATATGATTCAAGATGAATGCTTCAAGCAATACAATCTAGAAGTCTAGGGTTTTTGTTTTAACGTAGTCTAAACTATTCTAGGCGCACCAAGGGGTATATATGAGGGGTGGGGTGTGGCCACAAGGGGGCTTGCGCAAGCAATTCCCAACCAACCCGAATATGACCCAACTTGGGCTTGTTTTGGACTTGGACTCAAACACAAATAGATACAAACCGACCCAAGCTAGGGGGTGCGGCCATAATGGTATACAAACCATGTCTACACCTAATAGGACTCTCTATGCCGCATTGATATCCTTTGTGGGCGCCCTCCTCTTGTTTTCTCCCTCCATGAGTGTGGAATAACAAACTAGCAATTGTTTTCCACACTTGTAGAATTGTTTTCAACATCTTCCATATTTGTTTTCACCATAGTGATCTTGATTTCCAGCTCCTCTTGAAGTCCATCTTCATCCATGTGTATCTTCTCTTCATGATCTCCCCTCCTCATGCTTGTGTTATCAACAAACCTGAGAATACAAATATGCATGGATTTAGGTAGTATAAAATTCTCATAATTATAAATGTTATACTCAAGTAGGAGTGAATTCACCTGTTGTTGTAATAATTTAGTTCTTGATCTTGTCATAGGACCAATCCTCACTTCATCATTCTTTGTAGCAATATCATCATGTGTAACAATAGGTGAAGGACTAGGGATGTCCTCATTGATTAATAAGGTACTCTAATATAAGATTCTTCTAAGACCTAGATGTTAAAGCAAACCGAATACCATTGTTACTGAAATTCGTGTTGTCCAAACACACTTCACGCTTGAGCAGTCCATAATAAAATAACACAACATGCAATCTTGCCATAGGTTATATTTATATGCAATTTATGGTGAGAACCAAACGTAGAATGTATGAGAACCTTTAAAATTACAACTGAAAGTAGAACTAACCCCATTCTAGTGAAATAAGAATCTCGATTACCAGATCTATTTATCGAGAATCCAGCGAGAAACCTAGAGGAGTGCTAAACAAAACAATAGATGTGTGTCCGAAGGCTTATTTCCACTTTCTCAGCTCCAATCGTTTATGTACAATAACAAAAACTAAGTGTGGAAGGAAAATAAACTGATTGTACTCAAACTACATGTACCTTCAGGACATGCCTATTTAGAATGGATACTTCTAACTGAAACAATTAGAAAACATGAAAGTAACATATGTTTGATTTTCGTATCGACATATAAGCGTTTGTAACCAACTGATGAGCTTTGTCATTGCTAAAATTGGAGTTAAATGAAAAAAATCGTTCTATGTCCCCATTAACCTTGTTGTAATAAAAAAACAGCTACATTCAGGAAAAAGAATGCAATCATTAGATTGGACACTCCTAACAACAAATATATAGAAATACCCCATGCACGTAAGTCTGTAAGGCTACAATGGATAATAATCTGCAGTGCAGAACATATGTTAAGTAGAACAGACCTGTCTCGGAAATCAAAAGAACTAAATTGTATGTGCCTTTTTAAAATAGTCGCAGCACGTTGTTAGAATTGAGATAAATGGTGAGACATCAAATATCAGAATTTGGCAAAAGAGAAAATGTAAATAACTAATGTCCGCGACCTGAGAAGTGTATATTGTAGACATAACAATGTCAGCCTACAGCTACTATCATTCACTCACTGGCATGCAAACTTGTTATCATGTCAGAGCCTACTAAAATGATCATGTAACCTAAATCAGAACTGAAAGCAGGCAAAGGAGAAGGTTACCATCAATTAGAGCTAACTTAAAAAACTGTACACAATAAAACTACTATATAGGAAAACAATTCATACTCGCCATCACGCAATGCCCTATTTGGAGTCGGACAAATAAAACACGGAACACTATTGAAGGTAACCACTCAAAAACCAATATACCTGTAAAAAAAGTCTGGGCAGCTTTAAGCCAGAAATACTGATTAGTCGCTGGACAATTTCTGTTGCTACGCATACTCTGCCAAACAGAGTATAACTTCACAACTAAAGTTGTCCAACCCATTCACTCCGGATCATGAACCATTTTACTTGGAATCCAAAGATACGTCAGATGTGTATTGATATGTATGTCACACACATCACAGGGAAATAAAATATTGCAACTCTTCTATATTCCTTCTCCACAGTTTGTCGTTTGCCCATTTCTTCTACATAGCTTAGCATAGCATCATACGTCATGTCTCTTAGACACATCAGACATATAAAGCACAATGCAACAAACACAATTCTGAAAACAGGAAAACTGACTTAAGTCACTGAACCTTGGATATATGCAAAGAAAAATCTTGTGGAGATTAGCACCCAAAACAAGAGGACAAGATGTGTAAAGATCTCACAAGGTGAGAACCAATGGGAACAAACATGGATGTCAAAGAAGCCAAAATCGTATGGCATTTCAACAAACAGGAGATGGGCATGACGCTTCTCTGAACAGAACCGACAAGTCAAGCAGGCAGCTTGGAAGGTGCTCGGATGATGCCCAGCATCTCAGATAAAAAAACTTGCTGTTGAACGCCACGCCGGACACCTCCACGGCTAAGCCAGCCTCAGTATTCACCTCCCCTGCTCAACCTTACCGGCCACACCACCCATCATCCCACCTATCTAGGTAGAGGAGGAAGAGAATGGAGAGAGGATGTTAGATCCGGGGCACACCTGTACGGAAGGGGCGGGAGGAGCTGGGCAAGAGGGTCGACCTGCACGGCCGATGCATCAGGCCCCGGCCTTGGGAGCCGAACGGCAAGTTTCGGGTGGCAGGACGGACAGCTGGCGCATACGCAACTCCATGTGGGGTGTAGCCGCCGTGCAGCTTGCTCCGAGCTTTGCTGGCCACCGTTCCCCGGGCACAGAAAACTGTAGGTAGGGAAATCGACCAAATCGGAGCAGAAACCGGTGTGGGAGACGGCGAACTCCCCTACGGCGGCGGCGGAGGCCTTCCTGATTTGGTGCAGTGGGGCGCTCTGGAAGAGAGAGAGAAAGAGAGGGGAGACTGGAGAGGAAACACCGAGGGGTCAGGTCGGGAGGTGAAGTGGACATGACTCTACACTTAAGCGCAGCCAACACGACAGGCGCCAGCTCAGGAGGAAGCTGTGTCGCACGGGAAAAAAAAACGTCCCACACGCTCAGCAGCAACACAGAGGGCCACACCCAGAGAAACAAAACGATGCAGAAGCGTTGAGAGCGCTCGCAGCCCATGGAACGTACAGCTGAAGAGAATAACACGCAAAACCTTATCAGCCCTTCTATATAACTTGATTATGAGTCCTGACCTCATTTTTTTTAAATTGGCGTGTATTACTTAATCAACAGGGGAGTTTTACATAAGAAAATGAGAAGGCTCGGATGGAGGCTCCCGGGCGTTTCTCCCTGGCGATTCCCCGGCGTGCCCTCGGTGGTTCGCCGGTGACCTGCGCGCGGCCCTAGTGGTCTAGCTCCTGATGGCGGCGTCTCCCATCTCCCCGCTGCAGGCTGCGCCGGAGGGGACTGCTCTCGCTACGGCGGAGGCGGACCCGAGCTCCGTGCATGGCCGGCGGTGGGCCGATGTGGCCGAAGAGGTCGACGAGGAGCTTGAGCGTCTGAAGGTGAAGCGTCTCTGCTCACCGCCGGCTCGCCCCACCTTTTCCGACTTCCTCGAGGGAGCCCGACACGGAAACGAAGGACGGTGCGAACTCCGGCGAGGATGACCATGACTGGTGGTGGTCGCCAGGTGCGTGGAGCGCCTACTACTAGGGTTCCCCTTACGGGACTTGCGCGAGCTTGCACAGGTAGCGCTGCTGTCGCTGAGCGTGGCTCCGTGACGGCGCGGGTGCCGACCGTAGCTCAGGTGGTGGGCGACCGGGATCCGCCGCCGCCCTCGGGCGCGCGACCTGGTGGGGAGGCTGCTCCCCCTCCGGCTGGGCCGAACTCTAGGCCTGCTATTGGGCCGATGGCGCCACGGCCCATCCTCGAGTGGAGGAGCCAGGATGTGCGGGCCAACGCCCGCGCGGGCGTGTCACTCCTGGGCCCCGGCCCATCTTGCACGGCCCAGCCCACCCCGGCCTGGTTGTGGGTCCGCAGAGGCGCTGCTAGTCTCGATCTAGGGTCCCCAGCCCGACCTGATCAAGTCAGCTGATTCCACGCCTCCGCACGACGAGTTGTCCGCCGTCCGCCACCGCCGCCCCTGTCCCGGACGTTTGCTACGGTGGTCGCCGGCGACATGAAGAGGCGCAAATCCAAGTCACCTTTCCCTCCCTGCCAGAACGACGCCCCGCCTCCGCTCCGTGCCGCCACCGCTTCCTATGCGCCCCTTGCTTCTCCCTACCGTCCCCCGGCCTTCCGTCCGCCGGCTACCCACTCGCCGGACCGGCGCCACCGTCCGGGTGCGGGCGGAACTAGGCCTGGCCGCGACGCCCACCGGGGCTCCCCTCCGCGCCGGTCATCCGGGTATAGCCCGTGCCGGCTGTCTCCGTGCTGGGGGCCCTCCCCGGAGGCGCTGCGCTGGGAGGCTCAGATGAGGGCAGAGCTGGAGCGCCACCCTCCCAGTGAGGAGTCTCAGGCGCAGGCTGGGGAGGGCGCATGGAGAGTCGGCCATGACCAGACTGCTCCGGCCTCCGGGCGGGTGCGGGATGGACATGGTCTGTCTCCTCCGCGGTGTCTCCCGGCCGATGCTACTCGCAGCGGTTCCGATGCGGTGGACAAGAAGAAGAAGAAGTATAAAAAGAAGAAGAAGAAGCCCATCGATGCCGTGGTGGCTCCTCCGTCCGCCGACGCCTCGCTCCGGCTTGGTGTTGTCCCGGCCCTGATGGCGGTGGGCGGGTGTGGTTGTGTTGGCCACGGTTGCCTGCAGCTTCTTGGTTAGGGCATTGACGCTGGCTTCTTCTACATTGACATGGGGGACAGCAAGCTGGCCGCTCCGGAGCATTTAGCGACCATTACCATGCTCCCGGACCAGGATGTGGAGCACACCTTCGAGATCACGGGCGACACGATCAAGGAGGAGCTGGTCCAGCTCGACATCGACGCGCTATGGGTGGTGCAGGAGATCTCCGCGATGGTGTTTGCGGTGGCCTTCTCGTCCCTCGGTCTACTCAACACCGTTGCCTGGGCCACGACTATCACTCTCCTGGTGCACAACATCAAGGTATCGATCACGAAGTCCGCTGCGGATCCTGCCACGGTTGCCACCCTCTCCTCGGTGTGGATTAGGATTCACGGGATCCCGCACGAGGTGAGGACTGGCCAGGCTGTGGGTGTCTTCTAGGAGATGGCCCTGTTCGGCTCCGGTTCCTGGTCCCAGACAGCTCCAAGCTCCCAGGACCCCTGCCGCTGTCCTTCTTTGGCTTGGAGGGCAGACTTTTTGAGGTGGAGGTGGAGGATGAGGGTGAGCGCCAGGGGTCCATCTCCCCTCCTCCTCCCCACCACGATCCCTCCGCTGACCATAGCCTCTCTGAGGATGATGAGGGTGCCTCTTTAGACGACGACCACCTCAACGATCCTGCTCGGGGGGTGACGGCTTTGCCCCCTCCTCCCCCGCCGTCCGCAGGAGTGGAGGCCCGGGTGGCTGCTCTGGTTCAGGCATCTTTGCCTGGACAGTTTGATCCAGCGATGCTGGCGTCTCCCCTTAGTGTGCCGGCTAGGCTGGGCGTCTCAGGTCCTTCTACTGCGTGTGGCCTAGAGGTCTCTCAGTACGGCTCCAACCTTTACTCGGGGCTGGGATCCAGGGAGCTCTCTGGCGGTACCGCGACGACAGTGTCCCTCTCCCCTTCATAGGTGACGAAGGGATGGATCCTAGACCTATCGGGTGAGCCTACCCGGTCTAAGGCCCAAGACCCAAGCTCCAATGGAGACGCCGTGAACTGTTCTAGAAGGCCCAATCAAGGCCCACCCGCAAAGCCTTGCGGGTTAAGAAAGGAAACTTGTAACCGACTTTAGGTTAGGGTTTGTATCCCCCTGGGCACGGTTTGGGACATGGCTATCTATATAAAGCCAGGGGAACCACCGGGGGGAGGACCAAGCAAGACCTCACCACTTGAGCCTTGAGTTTGAGATCTACTCTTGACTTGAGCACCCCCGTTGTAACCGATCTATCGTGATAATACAGATCGACAGAAGCAGGAGTAAGGGTTTTACCTCTACGAGGGCCCCGAACCTGGTTAAATCTTGCCACTTGTTAGCCGACGATTGTCACCAGCGCATACTAGTTCTCTTACTCGAAACCCTATCGGTTCATCCGAGGGACTTGTTGAGATGCATATTCGACAATTGGTGCCGTCTGTGGGAACGGCGGGCGCTGGATCTCTGGCATCTTCGGCTTCATCGACAAACAACTCATGCTGGAACCCAGGAACTTCAACTCCAACCAATCCGATCCGCATCGGGTCGGTCGTCGTCACCCCTCACTCGCCGGAATCGCGCCCGGTATTCAGCGAGTTGGAGAAAAGCATCACCCTAATCTTTGTGAGATTCTAGTTCTACGCCGACAAAGAAGGAATCCTACAATTCCCCGAGCAATCCAATCTCGAGGTATCAGGCTCGGAGTCGATCTCAAGCCCGGGAGTTGTCGAATCGCTGCCCAACTACGCAGATCGCAACTTAGCACAAAGCGGCGAATCCATCCGCCTCAACGCACGCAATTTCCACACCCTCTCCACAGAGGAACCTTCTCGTGTCATGAAAGCTTTCCAAACTACGCCTAGGACCCGCGAGCCATATCTGGCTCAGGTCTGCATGGCAGGATCAGGAGATCCACCCGAAGAAACTGAAGACATCGCGAGGGGACGCGTAGCCATCGGCGTGTCGCGAGCCGCTTGGGATCGAGCAAAGGAGGCCATCCGCACAAGAAAACCGCTCGAAGCCGGAGCCCCTCACGAAGACATGACTGCATACCACTACCACCTAGTGAGAGCAGCAACTTTGATCAAGGAATCTAGAAAAGACATGGCTGAACGAAGGAAGCTAGCGGACGAGTCTAGTCAACACCGTGCAGCGCTCTCGAAGACACCTTCTGTCGGGAACCATCCTGGGAGAAAAAGACATGTCTCGAGAACCGCGACTATGGATGGAGAATCCCTAACTGGGATCAGCAGGTCACTCGAGGCCTCCCTTATGCGCGTCGACGAGGACGGCAACATGCACCCGACGACTCCCGCCGCCGCAGTACTAGCTGCAGCCACCTACCTGCAAACGAACCAACCAGGGGAGAACGACCCCAGCGCAGAGCAATACAGGTAGGTCCAGAAAGGGCTAGGCATGGCGGCCGCAAGGATCGCTGCTTACGACCGCAGGAAGGCGGCTGCGCAGAAGGATAAGGAAGCACCTCGCGGACATAGGAGTACGTCACCCAGCAAGGAGAAATCGCCTCGTCGCGCGCGAGGAAAAGAAGCTCGACGACGCGGAGATAGTTCGAGTGGCAGTGACAACAGCTCGAGAGATCGAGACCGTAGCCCGCGAAGATGTCGAGATCGCAGCCCGCGAAGAGGTCGAGATCGCAGCATGCGGAGAGATCGAGATCACAGCCCACGACGTCACAGCAGTCACTCGCGACACCGCAGCAAGGAGCCGCGAAGAGATGTCAATCGCGACGAGCCTGGGTACAATGCGCGATCAGACATCGCTCAGCACAAAATCGACAAAGCTCGAGCGGCCAGGAACCGCGCGCGTTCCCCATCCACCTCTTCCGACGAAGAGGTATGCGGAGCCTTATGCTTTGCCCGCAACATCCACGAGGCACCGTTGCCCAAGAGGTTTAGGCTCTCTACGGAGGTGCAAAAATACGACGGTTCGCAAGAGCTACAAGCTTGGTTGTTAGATTACCTCACAGCAGTAAAATGCCAACGTGGGAACAAAAACACGGCTATGCAGTACCTTAACCTACATCTCGTAGGCGCTGCGTGCAGCTGGCTCGAAGGAAGACCGAAGGCATGCTACAGATCATGGGACGATCTAAACCTCGACTTCTGCAAGAACTTCCAGGCGACATACAGAAGACATGCGACCATCGAGGAGTTACGAGCTTGCAAGCAGAAAAGTGGTGAGTCTACTCGCGAATATATTCAGTGATGGACCACACTCAAGAATACAACAGGAAACATATCAGAGGAGGTTGCAGTCGAAGCATTCGTCAAAGGAGCTCGGCGAACCGCCTTCCGGGAAGAACTGGGATGGGCTGCAGCCAAAACCATGGGAGAACTTATGGCTATAGCTGACAGATGGGCCAACGGCGAGGACGCGGTGCGCAACGAGAAAGCATCATCACCAGCACCAGATGACGACCGCCATGGTCGATAGAAAAGGAGAAAGCATTACGATCGCGATGATCGGGAAGAACTGGTGGCAGCAGAATTTACAAGAAATCGCGACAGCGGATATCGCGGAAATCGCGAGTGGAAGCCAAAACCAGAGGACAAAACTCCCGAGGAGGACCTTGATGGTTACTGCACACTACATCTATTTACAGATAAGCGTACTGGCAAAACTAAGGCAACACACCTTCCGAAGGATTGCTGAAAGTTTCTTGACATCCACGAGGCCTTCTCGAAGAAAAACAGAGCAACAGTCAATCATGGCTACCCGCAGCTCCCTGGAGGAGGAGCCCAAGGATTCCACCCGCCACAAGCCCTGCCTCCACCAGGAAACCAAAACACGGTGCTAGCCGCGCTACCAGCGCCACCCGCCACAAACCAAGGAGCCAACGGATATCCGAATCCAGCAGGACTCCTGGGAATGATACAGAAAGTTTGCCCGTCCCGCAGGGCCCAGAAAACAAACACTCGACAAGTATTCATGATCGTCCAGGCACCACCATCCCAACCCGAGTACCTAAAGATGGCTGACCAGCCGATAATTTTCTCCAAGGAGGACCATCCCCCCCGAGTCTATCGACCAGGGCATGCCGCACTCGTCATCCAGGCACAGATAGGAAACTACGAACTTGCCCGAGTGTTCATGGACGGAGGCAGTGGGATTAACATCATTTACGCGGATACACTCCACAGGATGAACAGGAACCTGGACGGACTCGCGGAATCGGAGACATCTTTTCACGGGATAGTTCCAGGGAAGGCAATCCGCCCACTCGGAACAATAAACCTGGAGGTGGTTCTTGGCAACTGAAGCAATTACAGACGATAATTCCTCGACTTCGAAGTAGTCGACTGGCCCTCACAGTACCATGCTATTCTTGACCGAACAGCGTTCGCCAGATTCATGGCAGCACCACATTATGCATACCTGAAGCTCAAGTTACCTAGAGAACATGGCACCATCACCATTGATGGCGATTTCCAAAAATCCAATAAATGCGACATCGAGTTCAACGAGATCGCCAAATCCTTCGGGATGCAGGAGGAGCTGGAAGAGATAGCAAAAACCACGGATCACTCCGTGATGCCTCTCACCAAAAAGAATGCCCCAGAGCTCGAATTCAGCGCAAACAGCGGCACTCGAAAACATCAAGTGCACCCGACCGAGTCTACGAAAACGGCGATGGTATCCACCACCCTCTCTCCAGCGTAGGAAGGCGCGCTCATCGAACTCCTCTGTGAGTACTGGGAAATTTTCGCCTGGCAGCCTTCAGATATGCCAGGGATACCCAGGGAGTTCGCCGAGCACCCACTCGAAGTTTACAAAGATGCCAAGCCTATCAAGTAGACAACCCGATGATTTTCAGGGCCAAAGCAAAAAGCACTTGGAGAAGAAGTGAACAGGTTACTCGCAGCAAAGTTCATACGCGAGATAAAGATCTCCATCTGGTTAGCAAAACCGGTGCTAGTCCTGAAGAAAAACACTGACATCCTTCGCGTCTGCATCGACTAAACGTCGCTGAACAAGCACTGCCCCAAGGATAACTTCCCCCTACCACAGATCGACCAGATCGTGGACTCCACAGCAGGCTGCCAGCGCCTCTACTTCTTGGACACCTACTCGGGCTATAATCAGATTAAGATGAAAAAAGAGGACGAGGAGAAGACAACGTTTATTACACCCCATGGTGTCTACTGCTACACGACAATGCCCTTCGGGCTAAAGAATGCATGCGCAACATATCAGTGCTGCATGCAAAAATGCCTCGCCAAGCTCATTGGCAAGAACGTACAAGTGTACATTGACGACATCGTCATCAAGACTCGAGTAGAGGACACGCTCCTCGATAACATCAGAGAAACATTCGGCGCGCTGAACGCGTGCCGAATAAAGCTCAACCCGACCAAATGCGTCTTTGGCGTCCCTGCAGGACAGCTTCTCGGGTACCTGGTGTCTGCTCGAGGAATTGAAGCCAACCCGGAGAAAATCCAAGCGATCCTAACAACGAAGGAGCCAACCAATCTCCATGGTGTGCAGCAGCTCGCAGGACGACTAGCCGCTCTAAGTAGATTCATTGCTAGGCTGGGTGAACAAGCATTGCCTTTCTACAAGCTACTGAAGAAAACGGATAAATTCGAGTGGACACCTGAAGTGCAAAAAGCATTCGCATACCTCAAGCAATCACTGCAGAGTAGGCGTCCTAGCAACGACACAAGAATGGGAGCCACTGTACCTATACCTAGCCTCAACAAATCAAGTCATTAGCACGGCGATCGTGGTCGAGCGACCGGAGGACGTCAAGGCGTATGGCATCCAAAGACCAATATATTATATCAGCGAGGTGCTTTCGCCCTGCAAACAACGATACCCTCATTATGAGAAGCTCGCGTACGGCGTTGTGCTCACAGCTCGAAAAATCAAGCACTACTTCCAAGAGCACACCGTCATGGTGCTAAACGACGCATCACTCGGTACTATCATGAATAACCCCATGGCATCCGGAAGAATTGCAAAGTGGAGTATCGAGCTCGGCGCCTGAGACATCATATGCGTAGGACGCAAATCTGTGAAATCACAAGTACTCATGGAATTCTTGAGCGAGTGGACAGAGCTGCAAACACCAGGCCCACCAGAATACACGAGCAAATGGATAATGTACTTCGACGGGTCGAAGAGAAACGAAGGAGCTGGAGCCGGGCTATCCTGATATCCCCCAGAGGAGACAAGTTGTAGTACGTCCTGCGATTGGATTTTCCACCCGACGACCCGACATCAAACAATGACGCAGAATACGAGGCCCTCCTTCACGGCATGAAGATGGCGATTGGCTGTGGAGCCACCCGACTGATGATCTATGGAGATTCAAGCCTCATCGTATAGGAGACGATGAAAGAGTGCGACGCTATTGCAGATAACATGGTTGCCTATCGAGATATGTATAATCTACTCGAAGAAAGTTTCAAAGGGTGCGAACTAAAGCACATCGCGCGATCTAGCAACGAAGAAGCAGATAAATTGGCAAACATGGGTTCTACCAACACACCCATACCACCTGGAATATACTTCGAGAGGATGATCAAGCGGTCCGTCAAGGTCAAAAAACCAGCAGAAGCACCCGCAGCATTGGAGACGGAGGTCAGCGCGCAAACCGCTATGATCGAGCTTAGTCACAACATTTCAAGACAAGTTATTCTGGTCAAACCAGTCTGGACGCAGAAATACCTCGACTACTTGTCCAACAAACAGCTCCCAGCAGATGTTCACGAGGCTCGACAGATAGTACGACGCAGCAAAGCTTTTTGGGTGCTCACCGGAGAGCTATACAAATAGAGCATATCAGGAATATTGCAGAGATGCATAGCACCCGAGGATGGCACGGAATTGCTGCGAGATATACACCAAGGAGATTGCGGACACCACGCCAGCTGGAAGGCGATCGTGGGTAAAGCTTTTGGAGCAGGGTTTTACTGGCTCACAGCGACCAGAGACGCAAAGGACCTAGTCGACAAGTGCAATGCTTGCCAAAGATTCGCGCCAAAGCCACACGCCCCTGCCACTGAACTTCATATGATCCCAATCTCCTGGCCCTTTGCTCAATGGGGGCTATACATGGTGGGGCCACTGCGAAAATCGACACCCGGAGGATATACGCACTTGCTCGTAGCAGTCGACAAATTCACGAAGTGGATCGAGGCTATGCCAGTCACCTCCGCCAGCGCCCAATGCGCCGTGAAATTCCTCAACTCCATTGTGTGCAGGTTTGGCATACCGCACAACATCATCACCGACAACGGCAGCAACTTTGCAGCGAAGGAAACACAGGAATTCTGCGAACAGGAGGGAATCACCCTAATTTTCGCCTGAGTGGCTCACCCGCAAACTAATGGTCAAGTCGAGCGATCCAATGGATTAGTCTCAGCCGGCCTCAAGAAGCGGTTACTCGATCGCCTAAACCCAGCAGCAGGGCGCTGGGCATAGGAGTTACCATCAGTACTGTGGAGCCTTCGCACAACGCCAAATCGGTCAACAAACTATACGCCATTTTTCATGGTCTATGGAGCCGAGGCCGTCCTACCTGAAGATTTCAAATTCAGCGCACCCCGAGTCGTCGCATACAGCGAAGAAACCTCGAACAAAGCACTCGCAGAAGACATGGACACACTCGATGATATTCGCGACATTGCACTCACAAGATCGGCGGTATACCAACAATCACTGCGCAATTACCACAGTCGTCGCATACACCACAGATCCTTCATGGCAGGCGACCTGGTGTTGCGGCTCAAACAAAAGGAAGGGCACAAGCTCGAGCCACCATGGGAAGGACCCTTCATCGTACACGAAGTTATCCCAGGTGGCGCGTATCGATTGAAGAACCCCGAAACCGGTGGCATCTACTCCAATCCATGGAATGTTGCGCATCTCCGCAAGTTCTATCCTTAGGATCACTCTATCCGAAAAAATAAGGCTATACTATCCATCTTGCAGCTCGAGGAAAATACATGGCTTCTCATCCATATCAATAAAAACACATGGTTTCTCAACCATAGCTATTCGTGTTTCTTCATTTTACATGCTAAACAACATGTATACACCCCAAATGCACGGGGGCTACGCCTAACTAAGCATTACAGGAAAATTTACAAATACAAAGGTATAAACAAGGTTCACACCTTAGAAAACACCTTATACAATTTCGAGTGAACTATACAAGGTAACAGGATATCTACATCCTACGATTACACCTAATGAGGAGCAGTCCTCTCAGTCAGCATCTCGTCAACCTCTTCAGAAGTCAATCGAATGATCTCCTCCGCCGCAGGTTGCACGACTGCATAATGAGGGGTCAAATCGACTGGAGCATTGGGGAGCCTAGCCACCGAATTGAAATTGACATCGGGATGCCATAACCGAACAAAAGCAAGCACTAATTGGGTACCGTAGATAAGCTGCTGACGAACACACTCGCGAACTTCACCAACTCGTCCAAAAATTCTTAGCAGGTCGATCAACCTTTCTGGAACGATACCCAGTGGATAGAACGTTCGGTGCACAGAAGACAAAGCTTCGCAACAAGATTCCACAAGCATCTTCGCCTGGCCAGCCCGGTACTTCAAGGTCGCCAAAACAAAGCATCGGCTGTGATCGGACCAGAAGTTCTTCGCATGCGGCTTCGAGCTACCTGCTTCATGGACAATATGGTTGTCCACCCAATGAGTTTCACAAGGACTGTCAGGCTCAACAGCTGCAAAAAACAGCGAGAAGGGTTAAGAGTGAAAAAGAAGAAAACAATAAAGTGCTAGGGGGCTCGCAGGCTTACAAAACATGTCTTTTGCAACAACTGCCAGCTCTCCCATCACGAACTGTTCGTGCTCAACCGCAAACTTTTGCTTCGACTTAGCCACATCAGCCACTCCACGCAAAGCTCTTAGCTTGCGTTTGCCATCAGCGACACGATCACGGAGCGAGGCAAATGTGCTAACAACAGCAACAAGGGGATCCACTCGTGCAACAGATCCACTCGAAGACACTGCGCTAGGACCCACAACCTGGAAGGAAATAAAAAAGTTCAGATACACTTCAAATACCCCACTCGAGAAATATACCACCTAGTTAACAGGTGCTCGGGGGCTACTCCCATCGGGAGCTCCTAA
The DNA here is from genome assembly GCA_028641055.1 of Alopecurus myosuroides. Taxonomy (NCBI): domain Eukaryota; kingdom Viridiplantae; phylum Streptophyta; class Magnoliopsida; order Poales; family Poaceae; genus Alopecurus; species Alopecurus myosuroides. The sequence continues at coordinate 111,290,885 of CM054063.1, read as the reverse complement.
CGCTTCAATCGCAACAATCAGGCATTTTAGAAATCAAAAGAACACTTCGATTAAAAGAAAAATACGGGAATACATCCCAAGGTTCATTACATCGAAAGGGAAAAGTGAAAACAGAATATCCTATGGAACTGCGGAGGTACTGGCGCTTGCAGCAGGATGTCCCTTGCGACTAGCGCGGGCAAGCAATTCAGATAGCTTCTTGGCAAGAGCTTCAGCCGGATCGCCAAAAGGACGAAGCGCTACCTTTCTGCCTGTGGTGGCATCGGAAGGAAGTCTCGAGTATGCTTTCTCCAGGCCTTCGACTCCGTGTGCCAACACAAACTGGATGGCAGTCTTTGCTCCGCATTCAGACTGGGCAACCGAGTAAGCCTGAAGAAGATCACCCTCCAGGAAAACTTTCAGAAGGCCGTCCAGCGTGGGCGGAACCGCGGCATCCACCAGAAGACGTTCGTGGAATTGCGTCAGCACTCAAATGGATTCGCCAACGAGGGAGAAGATCCCACTCACGTGTTTCTGGAGCTGGGAGCAGGAGTCCGTCAAGCATCCAATCGCCGACTCCCAGGTAGCTCCAGTGCAACACCAAGAATATCTACAAAAGGACACCGTAAACTCCCGGGATAGCCAATTAAAATTGCGTCGCAGCAGAATTCAAAAAGTGCAGCTTACCCGCGAATTGCTGAGCCAGAGGACGGATAATGCCAACAAGATAGTTATGATGTTTAGCACCAGCATCTTCCAACTGCTTCAGCGTCTCCCGGGCCTCAGCGAGCTTCCCCTCAAAGTCAGTCGAATGCTTGTATTTGGACTCCAATTCCATTCGGGTGGAATCCAACTCGGCCTCAAGGGTTTTCACCCGAGTGACGACTTCAGCTTTCTCGGCCTTCATGAGATCGACTTGAGCTGCAGAGCAATGAATTCAGCCTAAAGAAAACTTATACGGTCAAAAGAAACAGCAATGGAGTAGATTAACCTACCTTGGAGAGCTTGTCCGTCCTTAATGAGTCGATCGCGATCCAGTCGAAGGGCGGCGCAATCTGCCTCAGCCGAAAGCACGCGGCGACCAATGGCGGCAAGAGAATCAAGAAGAGACTGCAAAAGCACAAAACGAAGTTCAAGTTAATGGAAAAACTCTTGAGCCTATTCACGACTGTACACGGTCGAGTATAGCCTCGGGGGCTACTCCCATCGGGAGCACTACCGTGCACCCGATAATATCAAAGGAAGAAAAAAGCCTAAACTTGAGTCCGTGGCTAATCGCAAGCGATTAACCACGGCCTCGGGGGCTACTCCCATCAAGAGCACTGACGTGCACCCGATAAAAAACGCAACCGGAGAAAGCAGAAGATACGAAAGAAGTGACAAGATTTACCTGGCCCTGGGCGGTGCACACAGAATCCGCCGAGCTACCCGAGATTTCTTTGTTCGCCGAAGCCCCACCCGTGAATCCAGGCATTCTATAATCTAGAGCCATAGATACCGGTGCTGGGCTCGAAGGCTTCTGGGTGACCTTGGCGACTGGAGTTTCGCCCACAGTCGCTTCTTTTTTCTTCATAGAAGGAATAGAAGACGCAAACTGACCATGACTGATGGATTGAAGCCTGTCATGAAAAGAAGAATCGAACAAAAGTATAGGGAAAATGAGAGGAAAACTTTCGACTAAAAGGGTAATAAGAAAGGAAGAACTCACTCATCGTCGTCGTCGTCATCCAGCATATCCGCATTCCAGACGGTACCAATTTTCGACTTGGGGGCTGGAGGAGGAAGCACGTTCAAGGGCGTCACCACGAGGGGCTCTGTCGCCTTGCCAGATCCGCCACCCAAAGAACTATCTTTGGAGGTGGCTTCATCGTCCCCCGCCCTACGGCGCTTGCGGTGGTGGAGGTCACTACCCGAATCTTCCACGTCATCCGAAGAACCGTGCTCGGAACTCGAGTCGGCCTCGGCGACGCTGGTGTCAAGAGGAGCCTCCAGGTTGCTCGCCAACAAGTCCGAAGCATCATCAGTAGAGACTAGCGGATAACATGTAGCTATTTCCAAACTCTAGAAGAGAAGAAGAAGAAGAAAAGAAAAAAACTTAGTCGACAAAACTCTTGAATGGCAAGAATGTTAAAATAAAGAAGAGATGAAAACTTACGTCGGCTGGAGGAGGCCTTGAAGCCTCGAATGCTTCAAGAGGGCAAGAATGAAACTTCTCGCCTACCTTTAGCTTGATGATAGCCGCAATTTTCTTCTCGAATTCGGCATTCGAGAGGATATCTTGGCACACACGGCTAGGGTCTTCAGGGCCCTGGTACTCCCACATAGTTGATGGCCTCTCTTGAAGAGGCTGGATCCTACGCCTGAGGAAAACGCTCGCCAGATGAAGACCATTCAGCGCAACCCCTGTTGTCTGGTCGCAAAGAGCTGCCACCTTCGCGAGTAGCGGAGCGACGATCCGGTTTTCTTCGACTGAGAGCTTGTGCGTCCAAGACTTCCAGCGCTTCAAAACAACGAACGGGTGGAATTCATGGGCTCCACCCGCGCCGTTGTCGATGACATAAAACAATTTCCTCCGCCATCCTTGCGCGGAGTCGATGAAGTGCATCTCCAAGTAGGAGCTGTCAGTCTTCGCCTGGATTCCAAAACCACCGGTGCACAACGTCTCTCCGAGCTGGTCCTCCACTCGCGACTTCTCGCGGAAGACCCGCACTTTGAACAAGGCCTTCCAAAGGCCCCAGTGCGGGCGAATGCCCAAGAAGCACTCGCAAAGTACGATGAAGCACGAGATGTGCTGCACCGCATTTGGAGTCAAATCATGGAGCTGTATGCCATAGACATACAACAAACCAAGGAGGAAAGGATGGAGGGGGAGTGAGATCCCGCGCGAGACGTGATCCGCAAAGATCACGCGCTCGTTCGCGTGAGGGTTTGGTACCTCCTCCTTCTTGCCGAGGCAAACTCGCTTGTGGCCATAAGGGGGCAGCAGCCCCTCCCTCTGCATCTCCTTGATGCTCTTGTTGGTGGTTTTGGCAGAGTGCCAGTCGCCCGTCCTCGGGGCGGGTGGCACGGGAGCATCTTCGGGCGCCTTCGACGATGAAACATCGGCGCTGCGTTTTCTTCCTCCCACCATGAGAGCTTGTGGGTGTTTGCAGAGGAAGAGATGTGCGCAAGGAAGAAGAAGACAAGAAAGAAAATGACCGGAAGTTTTCACTTTCCGCCTAAGGGCGGATACATATATACAGGACAAAGCGATCTGAACCGCCCATCGAGCAACGTGGCACCCATCACGGCTCCCACGCGTGAAGCGGAAACGAGGCGGCGGTGAAAAGCTGTTTCATGCCACGATCTTAACAGAAGATCGTGCGCATTTATTGCGTGTAGCTCGCGGAAAAACCGGAAACGACGTCTCGTTTCCGGTCAAAAAGTTGACAAGGTGGGCTAGTGTGCCCTGTTTTCACTTTGCCACGTCCCATCGGGAGGAGTCAGAACGAACAAAGTGCACAATGACATCATTGCATACCTCATCAAACCCGAGAATTTCCTCGGGTAGAATCCTAAACACGAAATTTCTTTCGTACGGACACATCAAGGCGCGAATTTTTTTCGTATAAGATCCTAAATACGAGATGGACACATCAGGACGCAAAGATTCCTTCGCATAAACTCCATAACACGAAACTTCTTTCGTATGGACACATCAAGACGCGAAAACTCTTTCGCATAAAAGCCCTTAACACGAAATTTCTTTCGTATAGAAAAAACAAGGCTTCCAGGCAAGAAATTTCTCTTGTATGGACAGGAAAACACAAATGCAAAAATCCTTACGCGTTAATGCAACAAGGAAAAATTCTTTACTCACAAATTCACGAGGAAATATTCTCGGGTGAGCGGTCCCAACCACTCTAGAATACGATGTATACGCATCTTTACCCTGGATCGTTTAGCCGATTAGGCACATCCGGATGCCGTATCTTCTCGATACGAAGGTAAGACCCAAAAGATCTTTCTTGAGGTCCTAGAATCGCACTCAAGCTGCGTCCTCCGGTATATTTCCGTGTCAACAACACAAAGAAAAATCCTAGCGGACGCGCCGGGTACCCTCTTAGGTTAAGTTCGACTCGGTAAGACCTCCATGGCCCAGTCACAATGATCACCTCACCAGATTCGAGTCGGAGGTCTCGAATCTGTGTAGGCCAGAACTGTTTTTGACCTAGATGCAATTAATTGGCCTTGAGCTTTCGGGAGAGCTAAGCAACTGAGCCACATCCTTCTGCGAAAACAACCAACACACAGGCACTTTTATTTTATCGATACTCGAGTACAAGAAATGCATCGCATACATGGTACACATCCTCTTCAAACGATTGAGGTCACCAGTCGAAAGGAAATCGAGATAAACTTTGAGCGTCTACCCGACAGATTCTCAGCCGGGTAAACACTCGGGGGCTACTGATGATGGGATGGATCCTAGACCTATCGGGTGAGCCTACCCGGTCTAAGGCCCAAGACCCAAGATCCAAGGGAGACGCCGTGAACTGTTCTAGAAGGCCCAATCAAGGCCCACCCGCAAAGCCTTGCGGGTTAAGAAAGGAAACTTGTAACGACTTTAGGTTAGGGTTTGTATCCCCCCTGGGCACAGTTTGGGACCTGGCTAGCTATATAAAGCCAGGAGAACCACCGGGGGGAGGACCAAGCAAGACCTCACCACTTGAGCCTCTAGTTTGAGATCTACTCTCGACTTGAGCACCCCCATTGTAACCGATCTATCGTGATAATACAGACCGACAGAAGCATGAGTAAGGGTTTTACCTCTACGAGGGCCCCGAACCTGGGTATGTCTTGCCCCCTGTTAGCCGACGATTGTCACCAGCGCCTACTAGTCTCTTACTCGAAACCCTATCGGTTCATCTGAGGGACTTGTTGAGATGCATATTCGACAGCAGGTGCTAGAGGCAGAGGGGGAGGAGGACTCCACGAGTGTGGGTATGGTGGTTCAGGCACCCGAGTCCCCGCGCTCGCTGGGGGTCCTGTGCTACTACCGTTCGCCTGGGACCCCTCTTACCTCGACACAGGGGTCCCCCTCGCTGGTCCCTGCTACACCGGCTGCAGGTTCCCTGGAGACAGTCACGGTCTTCCCCGACACTCCCGTGGCTGACCCTGGGTCCGCCCACTGCGTCGCTCGAGGCCACCTAAGCCTGCGCCCACCCGGGCGAGTGCGAGGTTGGCCTCGAAGGTCGGGGGTGAGCTGACGGTGCCAACGGTGGAGGCGGTGGCCTCTCGCCACCGCGCGGCTCGTGATCTGGAGCCGGGTACGTCTCGGCCTTCGTCCTCTCGCCTCCCACTCCCGCCCTTCCCCTCCTCTGGATCTCGTTTCTCGGTCCTAGACTCTGTTCACCTTGATCACTTGGCTCAGGTGGCGGCCAACTGTGATATTGTCTTCTCTGCTGAGAAGGGCGCTAGATGTGAGCAGATTGAAGCTATTAGAGCGAAAGAGGTCTACGAGGGGGCCCTTGCTGCCGCTCGTGCTTAGGCGGAGCGTGAGCGATAGGGGCCCCTGGATCCCTCTGGACCCGTGCAGAAGGTGCAAGGGTCAGGTAGTGGAACCACTCCTTTGGTGGCTACCGTGGGTGCTCCTAAGGCGCCCCCCATGCTGAGAGGAAGCACGGGAGACCCGCCAAGTCGCTATCCCGGCCCTCGACCTCTGGTAGGGCCTGATCAGTCCCCCATAAGGGGACAACCCCGTCTAGTTCCAAATGAGTGTAAGCCACTTCATTTGGAACATGCGGGGGTTCGGGCAGGACGGGCGGTGACGTAAGTTGGTGGAGTATCTTCGGGATGAAGACCCGGATATAGTTGGTATTCAGGAGACGATTCGGCAGGATTTTTCTATCCCGGAACTGGAAGGCTTGAGCCGGCATAAATTTTCTTGGCAGTGGCTTTCGGCTACGGGTCACTCGGGTAGGATCCTCCATGGCTCTAAGAAGGACACCTTTGAGGTAGAGGATATGGACCGCGGGGAGTTCTTCTTGAGCATGTCTCTGACCCACAGACGGTCTCGGGTTCGACCAAATAGGGGCACGCAGGACCAAGCTCTATTGGAATAGGACTCCCTCTATGGCACAACAACAAAGTGTTGGGCACCATCCTCTTTGTTTTATAGCTGGTTGTGCTTGCTTTCCACTTTTAAGGCTTGTTTTCTAGCTGCTCCTTCTTGTTTTCCAGCAATGCCATCTTGTTTTCCAGCTTGTAATAGTTGTTTTCCAACAACTCCAGCTTGTTTTCTAGCTCCTCTTGATCTTCTTCTCCATCCATGTTTGTGTTATCAATAACCGTGATCATGCATAAATTCATAGACCTAGGTAGTATAAAATTATCATAAGCACAACCATCATATACAATTACGAGTTGATGAGGACATCCCTAATTCTTCTATACCTTCTCCTATTGAAGACGTTGCTGTTCAAGACAAACCTAATGAAGTGAGGATTGGACCTATGACAAGATCAAGAACTAAACTATTAGAACAGCAGGTGAACTCACTCTTATTAGATTATGATGTTTGTTATGCTGAGAATTTTATACTACCTAAATCCATGCATTTATGTATGATCAGGGTTATTGATAACACAAGCATTATTGGAGGAGAGGAGCATGGAGTCAAGGTGCCACACTTTTTTTTTTAGAAATGGGGATGACCCCGGCCTCTGCATCGAGTGATGCACACGGCCTATGCATCAAGGTGCCACACATGGAGGAACATATGGAGCATGATGATCATGGAGGCGCAAGGAAGGTGAAGAAGGCAAAAGTTAAAAGAGAGGAAGTTGGGAGCATCAAGGACATGTCCTTGCTTGTACCAACCCATAATTAATATTGCTATGTGGAGGCTTATGGGGGCACCAAGGAAATGTCCTAGGTAGTCCCATACGAATTGAATAAAGGACCTGCGAGTCCATAGGCAGCACCCATCTGGTTGGGTCGATTTGTATCAAGTTAGGTCGAGTCCAAACTCTAGTTGGTTGAGTCCTAGTCGGGTTGGGATGGTGGTGCTTGCGCATTGCATTGTGGCCGCACCCCCTCCCTCTTAAATACCTATTGGCTGCAAGTTAGAACCTTAGACTACGATTAAACATAAACCCTATATTTTCCAGATTGTATTGCTCGTGTAAGCATTCATCTTGAATTGATTCAACCTTTGCAAAGCTGAGTGTATTCTGCTGTTCCATTGGGAATAAGGAGAAACATGACCAATTGTAGTCGGTGGCTACTTGTGCAAGCGTGTAGAGTTTTGAATATCCAAGGGGTTACGAGCTATTGCAATTGGTGACAGGGAATAGCCGGAGAGTTCGTGGCAAGACACTATTTATCATCCACAAGTTATCAGAAGTTCATCGAGAAGACCGGGCATCCCCTTATCATCTTGGTATTAGATTACTGAGGGTGAGTTGTGTTCATCCCTTTAGATTCGAGTGTTTTCATACCTATTCAGAAAATGCCCCACAAAAAATAGTTTAGATCATTGCCATAGCTTTAGATAATCCCAATTTCAATTTCTAGTTGATGTTTTGTGTTTGATCTTGTGTTTCCTTTTATTCTTTGAGTCTTTAGTTTTCGGCTTAGGGTTAGGGTTCTTCGTTGTGTCTCGAGTTCTACGTAGGCTTGTACCAAAAAATCATAAAAAGACTCCATGTTTTCCTTGTCTAATCTGAGCGTGAGTGGATTTCCTGCCGCGGTACCAATTTCCTATGTTTTCCTGCCGCCGTGTTCCTTCTCCTAGTAGTAGTCGGATCCCTGCCGCTGGCACAAAAATGTAGCAAAATGATGCCGTGGTACTCCTAGTGATGAGGACATCCCTAGTTCTTCTACACTTTCTCCCATTGAAGTTGTTGCTATTAAAGAGAAACATGATGAAGTGAGAATTGGACCAATGACAGGATCAAGAACTAAGTTATTACAACAGCAGGTGAATTCTCTCTTATTAGAATATGATGTTTGTTTTCATGAGAATTTTATACTACCTAAATCCATGCACTTATGTATACTCAGGTTTGTTGATAACACAAGCATGGATGGAGGTGCACTTCAAGAGGAGCTGGAAAACAAGATCACTATGGTGAAAACAAACATGGAAGATGTTGAAAACAATTCTACAAGTGTGGAAAACAATTGTTAGCTTGTTATTTTACACTCATAGATGGTGAAAACAAGAGGAGGGCGCCCACAATGGATATCAATGCGCCATAGAGAGTCCTAGTAGTTATATATATGGTTTGTATACCATTATGGCCGCACCCCCCTAATTTGGGTCGGTTTGTATCAAGTTGGTCCGAGTCCAAAGTGTAAACAGAGTCCAAGTTGGGTTCTATTCGGGTTGGGGCTGGTTGCTTGCGCAAGGCACCTTGTGGCCGCACCATACCCCCTCATATAAACCCCTTGGTGTGAATTAGATAGGTGAGACTACGATAAACATAAACCCTAGACTCTAGTTTGTATTGCTTGAAGCATTCATCGTGAATCATACTACCTTTCCAAATCTGAGTGTGTTCTGCTGTTCCATTGGGAATAAGGAGAAACATGACCACTTGTAGTTGGTGGCTACTTGTACAAGAGTGTGGAGTCTCGAATATCCGAAGGGGTTAAGTGTTGTTGCAATTGGTGATAGGGTTTAGCCAAAGGAGAGAGCGAGGTATCACATTGGTTATCATATTATCAGAAAGTTCACTGAGAAGATTGGGTATCCCCTTATCATCTTGGTATCAGATTACTAGGTTTACTCGGTGAGCTCTATCTATCCCTTTAGATTTGAGTGTTTTTCATACCTATACAGAAAAAGCCACAAAAATATTAGTTAGATCATTGCCATAGATTTAGGTAATCCCTAGTTTTCAATTGCTAGTTGTTGTTTTGTGTTTGATCTTGCGTTTCTTTTCTGTTTTTGAGTCATTAGGTTTCTATTAGGGTTAGGGTTCTTAGTTGTTTTTCAATTCCGAGTCGAGTTCATATGCAAAAATCCCAAAAAACATTAGCTACCCGAGAGGTTCCTTGGTTCCAATCCGAGTTGGTTTCAATTTCATACCGTGGCACGAAATCATATTTTCCCCTGCCGTGGTTTGCTTCTATTTTCTCTCGGGTTCACGTGATCCTAGTACTAATCGGAATCGAGTTCTACCGCAGCGCAAAATCCTCACAAAACGCTGCCGCCGCTACCGTGGGATCTTCTAATCCTACTCGGTTTCGCTCTGCCGCGGTGCGTTTTTGCACTAAAACCGCTGCCGCGCGTAATCCCCCGCTGCCTCCCGCCCGCGCTAAACCACAGAAAGCCTCTGTCCTCGAGCGCGCGCTCCAGCCGCTGCCGTACGGCAGAGTTTTCGGCCGTTTCGCTACCGCGACAGTCTGCCGCGCGCCGAATTGCTGTGTTTCGCTGCCGCCGGCAGAAAAGCAGTGGATGCATATTTTAGGGAGATGGAGCTGATATTGCAAAGAGCTAGAGTGAGAGAAGATGCAGAGCACACTATGCAAAGATTTCTTTCAGGTTTACAATTTAAAATCAAGAGCATTGTGAGGCATGTGCAATATAGTGATATGAATGAGCTATTACATCAAGCAAGGGAGGCAGAAAGACAGTTTGCCAAGGAAGCACTTATAGCTCCAAGGAGGACCTTTACACCTAGGTCTTCTTTCTCATCACCCCCACCACAACCAGCCCCTAGCCGTAGGGTTTCCACCACCAAACCCGAGAGCTCTTCTTCTATGCCTAAGAAGCAAGTGCAACCAACAGCTAGTGCTAGTGGATCCACTAATTCTACAGCTAGAAATAGAGACATGAGCTGCCATACATGTGGAGGAAAAGGACACTTCAAGAGAGATTGTCCAAATAAAAAGCTTATTAATGAGAATAATGAATATGAGACCGGTGATGATGCTGATCCTAATGAGGAGGATACTTATGATGATGATGGGCCTGTTGATGCATATCCTTCCACGTATCCTACCTTTGTTTGCACACCAAGAACATTGAGTATTCTCCCTAGTACAGAAAGTCAAAGATGCAACTTATTTCAAATAAGAGCAATTGTAGGTCCTCAATTGGCTTCAAAAGTAATTATTGATGGAGGTAGTTGCAGAAATTTAGCAAGGAAAGAATTGTGTGCAAAGCTCAAGTTGAGATATATTCCACATCCTCATTCTTATCATATACAGTGGCTTAGTGATAAAGGAGAGATGAAGGTGACCCACATGGTGAGAGTTGAATTTCAGATTGGGCCTTACAAAGACACCATTGAGTGTGATGTGGTGCCCATGTCAGTTTGTCACATGTTACTTGGGAGACCTTGGCAGTTTTATAGGAGTGTTACACATGATGGGAGAGCAAATACCTATCAGCTGAAGTGGAATGAAAAGGACATAATATTGAGACCTATGACACTATAGCAAATTGTAAATGAGTTAGACAAAAACTTCATGTAAATTATGAGAGTGATAGTGAGAGACATGAGGGTGAAAACAAGAGTGCTGTGAGTGAAAATAGAAAAACCAATCTGAGTGGTAAAAATAAAAGTGAGGGAGTGAGCCTACTATGCATGTTAGCCACTAAAGAGGACTTTCGAGAGGACCCTAGTATGCTTCCTATAGTGCTTATGCACAAGTGAGAAATATTGGTTTCTAATGACATGACCCCTATTTCTCTTGGTGTTTCTCATGTGTTATAGGAGTTTGATGATGTTTTTCCAGAGGAGGTACCAGCAGGGCTGCCACCATTGCATGGTATTGAACACCAAATTGATTTAATTCCTCGAGCTATATTGCCAAACCGAGCCCCTTACAGGACTAATCCCCAAGAGACCAAAAAGATACTGAAACAAGTGCAGGAGCTTCTTGATAAAGGGTACATTCGAATTAGCCTTTCTCCTTGTGTTGTTCCTGTTATTTTAGTTCCTAAGAAAGATGGTACTTGGCGCATGTGTGTAGATTGTAGAGCAATTAACAACATCACTATTCGTTATCATCATCCTATACCTCGTTTGGAGGACATGTTAGATGAATAAAGTAGTGCTGTTGTTTTCTCTAAAATTGATTTGCGTAGTGGTTATCATCAAATTAGGATGAAAGAGGGGGATGAGTGGAAAACTGCTTTCAAAACAAAATTTGGGTTATATGAATGGTTAGTGATTCCTTTTGGTTTAACTAATGCACCTAGTACTTTCATGAGACTTATGAACCATGTTTTGAGAGAGTTTATTGGTAGATTTGTGGTGGTTTATTTTGATGATATTCTCATATATAGCCACAATGAACATGAACATGTTGATCATATTAGACAAGTCATGCATGTGTTAAGAGCAAATCAATTATATGGTAATCTCTTGCTAAGTGCACTTTTTGCAAAGATAAGGTCATTTTTCTGGGATAAGTTGTTTCTAAACATGGAATTGAAGTAGATGAATCTAAAATTGAAGCTATTAAAAATTGGCATATTCCTATTAATGTTAGTCAAGTAAGAAGTTTTAATGGATTGGATGGTTTCTATAGAAGATTTGTAAAAAAGTTTAGTACACTTGCTGCACCTTTGAATGAACTCACTAAAAAGGGTGTTGAATTTGTGTGGGGAGCTGAACAAGATATTGCTTTTGATTCTATGAAAGAAAAATTGATTTTGGCCCCATTATTGATTTTGCCTAACTTCAACAACCAATTCGAAATTGAGTGTGACGCAAGTGGTATTGGTATTGGTGGAGTGCTTATGCAAGAAAACAAACCAGTAGCTTATTTTTCTGAGAAATTACATGGTGCTCAATTGAACTATTATGTTTATGATAAAGAATTGTATGCACTTGTTAGAGTTCTTGAGGTTTGGAAACATTATTTGTGGCCAAAAGAATTTATCATACATTCTGATCATGAGGCTTTGAAATTTTTAAAGAGCCAATCTAGCCTTAATAAAAGACATGCTAAGTGGGTAGAATTTATTGAATCTTTCCCATACATAATCAAGTATAAAAAAGGCCAAGATAATGTAGTTGCTGATGCTCTATCTAGGAAAAGTATGCTTTTAACTCAAATGGTTGTGAGAATTCCTGGTTTGGAGAGTGTGAGAGATTTGTATGCTTAAGATAATGATTTTAAACATGCATATGCGAATTGTACTAATGTGAAAGCATGGGAAAATTTCATTTGCATGATGGATACTTGTTTAGAGCTCACAAATTATGTGTGCCCGAGTCGTCCTTGCGTTTCTTATTGTTGCAGGAATCACATATTGGTGGATTGATGGGACACTTTGGGAGGGAGAAAACATTGATGATTTTGGCTGATCACTTCTATTGGCCATGAATGAGAAGAGATGTGGAGAGGTTTGTGAGATGTTGCATCACTTGCAACAAGGCTAAGTCTAAACTAAAACCTCATGGTTTATATACTCCTCTTTCTGCACCTAATACACCTTGGGAAGACATTAGTATGGATTTTGTGTTAGGTTTACCTAGAACTAAAAGAGGACATGATTCTATATTTGTGGCAGTGGACAAATTTTCTAAAATGTCACATTTTATTGCATGCCACAAGAGCGACGATGCGTCGCATATAGCTAATCTGTTTTTTAGGGAAATAGTGAGATTGCATGGAGTACCCAAGACTATTGTTTCTGATCGTGATGTGAAATTTATGATCTACTTTTGGAAGACGCTATGGGGGAAGCTGGGGACAAAGTTGCTATTTTCTACTACTGGTCACCCCCAAACTGACGGACAAACGGAGGTGGTGAATCACACATTATCTACATTGTTCCGAGCCATGATAAAAAAGAACCCGCGGGAGTGGGAGGAGTGTTTGCCACATGTGACTTTGCATTAACAGTGCTGTACATTCTACTACTCAGTTATGCCCATTTGAGGTGGTGTATGGTTTTAAGGGGGATACAGGACCACTTGTGATCTTTGATTACTTGTGCAAGAGAGAGTCAGTATGGAGGCTTCTAAATGTGCTGATTTTGTGAGGAAGATCCATGAGAAGACTAAGCAAGCAATTGAGAAGACATGAAGACATGTAGCTGAGAGAGTTAATAAGAAGAGGAAGGAAGTACTATTTTGGCCAGGTGATTTGGTGTGGGTGCATTTTTGTAAGGACAGATTTCCCACATTACGCAAGTCAAAGTTGATGGAAAGAGGTGCTGGTCCATATAAAGTGCTTCAAAAGATAAATGATAATGCATACAAGATTGATATTCCAAGTGATGAGTTTGGTGTGAGTAATTCTTTCAACATGGCTGATTTATCACCATACCAGGGAGAGGAACTTGATGCGTCGAGGAAGACACCTTTTCAAAGGGGGGGGGATGATGAGGACATCCCTAGTTCTTCTTCACCTTCTCCTATTGAAGATGTTGTTGTTCAAGAAAAACCTAATGAAGTGAGTATTGAACCTATGGGAAGATCAAGAATTAAACTATTAGAACAGCAGGTGAACTCACTCGTATTATATTATGATGTTTGTTATTCTGAGAATTTTATACTATCTAAATCCGTGCATTTATGTATGATCAGGGTTATTGATAACACAAGCATTATTGGAGGAGAGGAGCATGGATTCATGGTGCCACACATGGAGGAACATATGGAGCATGATGATCATGAAGGCACAAGGAAGGTGAAGAAGGCAGAAGTTAAAAGAGAGGAAGTTGGGAGCATCAAAGACATGTCCTTGCTTGTACCAAATCATAATTAATATTGCTGCGTGGAGGCTTATGGGGGCACCAAGGAAATGTACTAGGTAGTCCCATACGAGTTGAATAAAGGACATGCGAGTTCATAGGCCACACCCTTATGGTTGATTGGTTTGTATCAAGTTAGTTCAAGTCCAAACTCTAGTTGGTTGGGTCCTAGTCGGTTTGGCATGGTGGTGCTTGCGCATTGCATTGTGTCCGTACCCCTCCCTCTTAAATACCTATTGGTTGCGAGTTAGAACCTTAGACTACGATAAAACATAAACCCTAAAGTTTCCAGATTGTATTGCTCGTGTGAGCATTCATCTTGAATTGATTCAGCCTTTGCAAAGCTGAGTGTATTCTGCTGTTCCATTGGGAATAAGGAGAAACTGGGTGATATGGGGTGGCCCAATCTTCTCAATGATCTTCTCTCTCTTTTTTGTAATTTTCTGATATGTGGATAACTAGTGCTACACTGAGACCTCTCACTCTGCTGACCCCTGTTGCCAGGTGCAACAACAATCAAGCTCTTTGGATATTCTCAACTACACACTCTTGCACAAGTAATCAAAGATCACAAGTGGTCCTATATCCCCCTATTCCCAGATGGAATAACAAGATATCACGCAACTTTGCAAGTGTAAACTTCAAGTAGTATGCTTAGCAACAGTACAACTAGAGGCTAGGGTTTGTATTTTGGTTTAAACTTGTTCTACCTAAACCACACGCATGTGGTGGACATATTTAGGTGGAGGGTGCGGCCACAAGGGGCTCCTTGCGCAAGTCACCTCCTCCTACTAGGACTAGGACTCCTACTAGGACTAGGAGTCCAACTATGACTCAAAGAGAGATACAAACCGATCCACCATTAAGGGATTCGGCCAATTATGGTATACAAACCATACCTATTAGGAATAGGATTTCTATGGCGCATTTGACTTGGTGGAGGCGCCTATCCCCTTGTCTTGAAGAATAACAATTGTTTTATTGACATAACAATTGTTACTTATTTGTTTTCTTCATCCTGGACACTTGTTTTCACCATGGCTCCTTTGTTTTCACCACTTGTATAATTATCTTCTAGCTCCTCTTGATTGATCTCCTCCATCATGTTTGTGTTATCAATAAACCTAATCATACATAAATGCATAGACTTAGGTAGTATAAAATTCTAATAATCATAAATAGCATAATCAATGAGGATTGAATTCACCTGTTGTTCTAGTAGCTTGGTCCTTGATCTTGTCATTGGTCCAAGTCTCACTTCATCTTGTTTAAGTGGCAATGTACTAGGGATGTCCTCATCATCCTCCCCCCCCTTGAAAAGCCTTGATGTCCACATCAAGATTCTCTCCATGATATGGTGTCCAATCCGAAACATTGAAGGAATTACTCACTCCAAACTCATCAATTGGAAGATCTATCTTGTAAGCATTGTCATTTATTTTTGCAATCACTTTGTAAGGACCAGCACCTCTTGGCAATAATTTTGATTTCCTTATCTTAGGGAACCTATCCTTCCGAAAGTGCACCCATACCAAATCTCCCTCTTGAAAAATAACTTCCTTTCTCTTTTTATTTCTCCTTTGAGCAACATCCTTCCCTTTCTTCTCTATGGCATCCATTGTTTTCTCATGTATCTTCTTCACAAAATCATCCCTTTTGGATGCATCCATGTTAATTCTCTCTTGAATAGGAAGTGGTAATAGATCAAGTGGTGTAGTAGGCCGAAATCCATAAACCACCTCAAAAGGACATAGTTGAGTAGTTGAATGCACAACTCTATTATAGGCAAACTCCACATGTGGCAAACAATCTTCCCACTCCTTCAAATTCTTCTTGATCATAGTTCGCAACAATGTGGACAAAGTTCTATTAACCACCTCGGTTTGTCCATCTGTTTGAGGGTGACATGTTGTAGAAAACATCAATTTGGTTCCAAGCTTCCCCCATAATGTCTTCCAAAAGTAACTCATGAATTTCACATCTCTATCCGAAACAATTGTCCTTGGTACTCCATGTAGTCTTACTATCTCCTTGAAAAAGAGTGTAGCAATGTGGGAAGCATCATCACTTTTGTGGCAAGCAATGAAGTGTGACATCTTGGAGAATCTATCCACCACCACAAAAATTGAGTCATGTCCCCTCTTTGTCCTTGGCAAGCCTAACACAAAATCCATGATTATCTCTTCCCATGGTGTAGTTGGTGTTGGCAATGGATTATATAATCCGTGGGCTTCAATTTGGACTTGGCTTTATTGCATGTAATACACCTTTGCACAAATCTATAAACATCTCTCCTCATATGTGCCCAATAAAATTTTTCAGCCAACATAAGCAATGTTTTCTCTCGTCCAAAGTGACCCATCAATCCACCACTATGAGATTCCTGTAATAACATCAAACGCAAAAAACACTCGGGAATACACAGTTTGTTAGATCCAAACAAAAATCCATCATGTATATGATATTTATCCCAAGCCTTCACATTAGAATATTTACTATAGGGTGTAGAAAATTATTTATCTTGAGCATATAGTGGCTTTAATTCTTCTAAACCCGAAACTTGCACATCCAATTTAGTGAGTAGCATATTATTCCTAGAAAAATCATGAGCTACCACATTATCTAATCCTTTCTTGTGTTTAATAATGTATGGGAAAGATTCAATAAATTCTACCCATTTAGCATGTCTCTTATTAAGATTGGATTTATTCTTTAAAAAATTCAATGCCTCATGATCAGAATGTATAATAAATTCTTTTGGCCACAAATAATGTTTCCAAACCTCAATACTCTAACAAGTGCATAAATTCTTTATCATAGACAGAGTAATTCAATTGTGCTCCATGTAATTTTTCAGAAAAATAAGCAATTGGTTTCTTATCTTGCATTAACACTCCTCCAATACCTATGCCACTAGCATCACATTCAATTTCAAATTGTTTATTAAAATTAGGTAGCATCAATAATGGAGCCGAAATCAACTTATTTTTCAAAGTATCAAAAGCAATATCTTGAGCAACCCCCCACTCGAAAATAACACCTTTCTTAGTCAAATCATTTAAAGGGGCAGCAATAGTACTAAAATCTTTCACAAATCTTCTATAAAATCCAGCTAGTCCATTAAAACTTCTTACTTGACTTACATTCATGGGAATTGGCCAATTTTAATTGCTTCAATTTTAGATTCATCCACTTCTATCCCATGCTTAGAGACAACATAACCAAGAAATATGACCTTATCTTTGCAAAAAGTGCACTTCGCTAAATTTCCATACAATTTATTTTCTCTTAGCACATGCAAGACTTGTCTAATATGATCAATGTGTTCATGTTCATTGTGGCTATATATGAGAATATCATCAAAGTAAACAACCACAAATTTGCCAATAAAATCTCTTAAAACATGGTTCAATAATCTCATGAAAGTACTAGGTGCATTAGTTAATCCAAAAGGCATTACTAACCACTCATATAAACAAAATTGTGTTTTAAAGGTTGTTTTCCATTCATCCCCTTCTTTCATTCTTATTTGATGGTAACCACTACGCAAATCAATTTTATAGAAAATAACACTACCACTTAATTCATCTAACATGTCTTCCAAACGTGTTATAGGATGACGATAACGAATAGTGATATTGTTAATTTCTCTACAATCTACACACATGTGCCAAGTACCATCTTTCTTAGGAACTAAAATAACAGGAAAAACACAAGGAGATAAGCTTATTCGAATGTAACCTTTATCAAGAAGATCTTGTACTTGTTTCTGAATTTCCTTTGTCTCTTGGGGATTTGTCCTATAGGGAGCTCGATTTGGTAATGAAGATCCAGTAATTAAATCAATTTGATGCTCAATCCCTCTCAATGGTGGTAATCCCGAGGGCACTTCTTCTAGAAAAACATCATCAAATTCCTGAAAAACATTAGAAACACCAATAGAAAGAGGATTCATGTCATTAGAAATTAAAATTTCCCCCTTGTGCATGAGCACTATAGGTAGTAGGCTAGGATCATCCTCAAACTCTCAAATCTTCTTTGGTGGTTAACATTGTCAAGAGGCTCACTCCCTTACTTTTTCCACTCGGCCTAGGTTTGTTTTCACCCATGGAAGTAGTGTTTTCACTCATATTTTCCCTCTCACTCTCCTTCTCAAGATTCACTTCCACTTTTTGTCTTGATTCATTCACTATTTGTTGGGGTGTCATAGGCCTCAATATGATATCCTTATTGTTCCAATTCAATTGGTAAGTGTTTGCTCTCCCATTGTGTATCACTTTTCTATCAAATTGCCATGGCCTTTGTCGAGACATCGTAGTAGTTTTCATAGACTGGGGTGCCATGAGACTACGGTAGAGACGTGGGGTAACGGAACGGCGTAGTAACACAGAACACGGGATTTTACCCAGGTTCGGTACGTCGCGACAGTACGGCGTACCTACTCCTGCCTTTCTCACTATAAGGGACTAAAGCCCGTAATTCTGGGTTTACAGTGTGAGGGAATAGATCTAGCTTTACTCGGCGAGGATCAGCTTCTCGGCGAGATAATCTCGAACTTAGAGCTTATTCAACTTAGAACTTATGAAATCTATCCTCTGTCCGGCTTTATATAATAGCCGGACTAGGGCTTACAGATTAGGAAACCTAGAAGACTACGTTTAACTTGTAACTTGGACGGTAAGGAATCCGTCTTCTCCTCCAAGCCAGATCACGCGGGCCGTGATCCGGGTTCTTCTAGAATCCGGCTTCTGCGCGTCGGCCTACTGGGCCGCCCAATGGACCTAAGCCCACTACCGCTTGGGCCACCCTGGTAGTCCGGCACTTTTGTCTACCATCTTCTATACCCCTATTCGGTATATATCCGACAGTAGCCCCCAGGAAGGATCAAAACTCTGAAACTCCGCCTTTCGTCAAATACATTTTGTCCGGGAAACTTGATTCAGCAGTCTTGATTCTTTCTTCTTTCCTTTCAAAGGAGATGGTAACATAAAACTCGGAACTATGAAAATCCGGCTTTTCTTCTCGCGATCCTTCGCGGAAAAGGAACACGTGACATCAGCGCTTTAATCATGCTGACGCAAGCGCCGCTTGGTTTCACGCGGGAAACCCTGCAACGTATCTCTGACAGATTCTCACGAGAAACGAGGAGATAGCCATCATTCCTCTGTCGTTCCGTTTCCCGGATTTTCCGGCGAGCGACACGCGTCAAACATCCAACGGTCAAAAGAGCCGTTGGCGCGTATCTAGAGGGTTTTCAGGCTATAAATAGCCGTCTCCTTCCTCCTCGAAAATCTTTCCTTATTCCTTCTGCCCACGCCATTGACGCAAACGCGAGCACGAGAGCTTAGAACGAATCCTTACCCCGACGAGCCCTTTGCACACCGGAGCGCTCCGTCACCGCCGAAAACGATGGCCTCTCCGTCGTCCTCACCGGCCTGTGCCTCCATCAACGAGCCTTTGGGCGACCTGGATCCACAGCTGGGGTCGCCCAAGCATGCCGGCGGCGGGCCGGAAAGAACCACGGCATCCGCGGCGGGCGGGGGAAACGCTTTCGCCGCCGCGGACGTAGCGGGTCCAAGCAGGACAACATCCCCGCCGTTCACACGGGAAACGGCGGAGGTCAAGACTCACTCTCGTGGCACTGAGCGCTTCTCCGCCGGATCTGACGAAGAAGCAGAATTTGTCGGAATTTGGAATCAGAGTGATACTTCACTCGTCCTCCTTCGTCGGATGTCAAGGGACGGTTTAATAGTTAAAGGCAAATGGCGGATCTCGAAGAATGAGCCAGAGCCCAAGCCAAAGGAAGGTGAACGCGTCCTCCTCACTTCTCATATCACGAGAGGTATGGGTTTCCCTCCTTCCGCCTTTTTCCTAGACGTCCTCAATTTCTATGGTGTCCAACCCCACAATATCTCTCCAAATTCCATCCTCCAATTAGCTAGTTTCCAAGCTCTTTTCGAAGGGTATCTTGGAATAACTCCCAATTTAGACTTCTGGCATTATTGTTTCGAGGTAAAACACAATATCACAAACGGTGTCTCGCCCATCTGCGGTACCATATCTTTTATCCTTAGAAACTTTAGGGAAGAATGGTACCCCAGGATAAGAATGCCGAAACCTGACCAATCTTGGCTAGGTTCTTTCTTTTATCATCAAGACATTCCGTTCCCCAACAAAGAAACTGGACTTCCTCCCTTCGTTAATTCTGCTGCCATTCCTCATGAAAATTGGACACTTGAAATAACAGAGGATTTGCCTGAAAGCCTGATGAAAATAAAGCGTCGCATTGCCAAACTTTCTTCTTCTCAACCACCTTTGGTTTGGAAGGATATCGTGTTATGCTGGTTCGGGCGTCGCGTACAACCTTTATCCCTTCGTTCCCGACTTCTTTGTGAGTACACGGGACCGGAAGATAGCATGAGAGGCACTGATAGATCCTTTAGCAAGAAGGATTTTGTCGAACGCCTTCATCAGATAGTTGCCGCTAATAGCCAGGTTGAAGAGAGTCTAGCCATATATCATGCGGAAAATCTGGTTCCTAAGGTACTTCTCTTCCCTTGTTTCTGAGTTTCCTCAGATTATCTTCTCTCTTTATCTTTAACATACTGCTGATTCTTTCCTAGTTTGACGAACTTGGAGAAGATGATCTTGCTTCTGATGCTGAAATCAGCCAATTGTATGCCGAGTTTTACAACACCCAAAAGCGCAAGAGGCACACAACCATCAAAGAAGAATTCCCTTCTGCAGCTGCAGGAAAAAAGGGGAAAACGAATATGCCGATGGGCGGAAATCTTCAATCACCCGTCAGAAACGAATCCATTCCTGCTCCAGATGATATCCGAGTGAAAGAAGAACTTTTCGACGAACTCGGATATATTCGCCCGGAAGCTAAGAAGTTTTTTGCTCCTGCGCCTCTGGTTCGCCCTTGGCCGCAAAATGGATTAGTTATCCGCAACAATATCGCATTCTCGCCCCGGCAGGTCATACACGATGGCCTTCACCACGTAGGAATTCTTTTCATGGAATATGCCCGAGAATTCAAGGAGACCTTAACTGATTTGCGAGAAATGAGCCAGGTAATACCTCTAGCCCCCAAGCATTAAGTTGAAAATCCAAATTCCTCTTAATGATTCTTTGTATGCTTGTTCAAACTTAAGCATCTGGCTTTCATTTCCATGTTTCAGCATTCCGCAGATGCCATAAACGTGGAAGTTTTGAAAAAACTTAGCCTCAAAAGCAAAGAAGTAAAAACACTTCAATCTGCTATTGAGTCAAAGAGCAACGAACTGGCGTCGACTCAGAAGCAATTATCCAAAGCCACCGGTATTTTTCTTCGTGTTTGTTGACTTTTGCTGGAAAGTTTTTTCTAAACCTTACCGTAATGTCGGATTATTTTGTCCTTGCTTTCCAGCTGCTTTAACCAAAGCCAAGAAACTTACAGCGAACGCTGCTTATTTTTCTCAACTTCGTGAAGAAAACTCCAACCTTCAAAGAGAACTTTCAAAAGTTCGAGAAGAACTGGAAGCCAGTAATCTAGCCCTTGGGATTGCGCAATCCAAGGCTTCTTTGCAGGCAGCAGATGATAAATCCATTATCAATGATTTAGAAAGTATGCTAGTTCCTCGTATGAAAGAAAGCGATGAAATTGACGCGGTTCTTGGTAAGTTGACTTCTTTTACCAATACTTTCATGTCATATTCTTATATTATCTAATCTTTGCCTTTTGTCAAAAAGCAGGAAATTTTCCAGGGATTTCTCGGACGGAAAAGATCCGGGCCTTTGGGAAGATATGGAATTCAATCAGAAATGCAGGGATGCATTTACTTAATAAATTCCTGCCTACCAGCAGTATACAATTCTCAGAAGTTTACCGACTTCCAGATGGCATTATGGAAGTAGCAAATTCGAAGGAATCTTTCCTTCGCTCTGCCGCACGGGGTGGTGCGCGAATGGCACTTGGCCTCATGCGCTTACACTACCCTGATGCAAAATCTTGGCGTGTGGCCACCGGTGTCCCTCAGGGATACACGGATGCACAACGATCCACCATTTTTGGTGAAGTTAAGGGCCACGCCACCCAGATTGCCGCCATGGTAAATGTCGGCGTCCATTATCCAGAAGAAGAAGCTCCTCCGATTCCCGATGAAGAAAGCAGCGAGGAGGAGTCAGATTCTTGAAGGGTTACCTGGAACCTGGATAGAAGAATTAGAGAATAGGAGCATTACTGTTCTTTCATTTGTAATCCAAAATGTAATGCTTCTATGTATTAATGAAAATTCCGCCTTTTGCAGTTTAAACTATGAAATTACTTTGCAAGTTGTTTGACTTTTATCATTCCTTTATCTTCTAAGTTCTCTGGTGTATATGCTTTAACTGTCCTTAGTGTTTGAAATGGCTCAAATAGCATTATGACTCGTTATGCCGAGTAACTGGGGACGAACCAAGCAGTTTTGAAACTCGAAAACATGAATCATGCTAAAGGCATTTTTACTAACTAGTTCCAGTAACCCAGCATACGCACGATCAGATAAGACTTAGAGAAACAAGGAAAGTTTTTAGTGAAACTTGGGCACGCAGGCAATTCAAGTTTCCCTTAGCCGTTAAAAGGCTGAAAAATCATTCAGTTATGTAACGCCGAGTACGCAAGCACAATTCGGGTTAACATTGAGAAATTTGTAAGATCATTGGGAAATAGATGAGGCGGAAATACTTTGCACTTATAAAAATATGGATGACAGCATTCCGACAACTTTATTTCATGATCTCAAAAGATGTTTACATAGATTTGAACTAAGTACAGAAGGGGACATAACTTGTAAGGCGCTTCCAAGCTTCTGTAATCCACTTGACTTTGTCGAATTTCTCCAGCAACTTGTAGATTTGCAGGGTTTTAGCCCCCAGCCGATTAATAGATCTTTTCACGGCTGTGGCATAACCCAGCAATTCTTGAACACCTTTTCCATGCGTAGGATTTGAAATGTCCGAGATTGCTTTGATCTTTTCCGAGTTTGTTTCTTTTCCTCTATGAGAAGTGATGAAACCCGGAAGTTTACTTGAGGGAACCCCGAATACACACTTAGATGGATTTAACTTCATCTGATAGGTGCGCAAGTTATCGAAAGTTTCTCGCAAATCCTCAAGGAGTGAATCTTTTTCCTTGGTTACGACAGCAATATCGTCCACGTAAACATGGACGTTTTTTCCAATCTGACTATGCAAACAACGTTGCATGCAACGCTGGTATGTTGCACCTGCGTTCTTCAGGCCAAAAGGCATGGTTACGTAGTAATACGTCCCGTACGGGGTTATAAAAGAAGTCTTGATTTGATCTTCCTTTTTCATGCGTATTTGGTGGTACCCGGAGTATGCATCCAAAAAGCATAAAAGCTCAGAGCCTGCAGTGGCATCTATTATTTGATCGATTCGCGGCAGCGCAAACCTATCTTTCGGACATAACTTGTTCAATCCTGTGTAATCTATACACATTCTGAGTGCAGTTGTGTCTTTCTTCGGTACTAATACCGGATTTGCGGACCAGTCAGTATGGATTACCTCCTTGATGAAATCCGCTGCTAAAAGCCGGATAATTTCCTTGCCAATAGCCTTCCGTCTTCTTCCATCAAATCGACGGAGACCTTGTTTGACGGGTTTTGATCCGGGAATAACCTTGAGTTGGTGCTCAGCAAGTTCCCTGGGTACGCCTGGCATGTCAGCTGGACACCAAGCAAAAATGTCCCAGTTCTCACGGAGGAACTTGATGAGCTCGCCTTCCTATTTGTCGGTCATCCCGGTCCCTACAACGACGAATTTTGTCGGATCTTTGGGGTCTAGGATTACCTGTCTTGTATTCTCGGATGCCTTGAAGCTATCTGTTGGCTTCCGAGTTTCTTTTCCTGCCGGCATTTCTTTCGGCGATACCTCCTTGGCCAACTCCTTTAATTCTTCCTGAGCTATAACTCTTTGAGCGCAAAGGGCGTTTTGCTTCTCCAACTCATTTGCCAGCTTGAAATCACCGGCAATGGTGATTACTCCTCCTTTGGGTCCTGGCATCTTCAGCTTGTTGTAGATATAGCAAGATCTTGCCATAAACTTAGCAAAAGCCGGACGTCCGAGTATTGCGTGGTACACGCTCTCGAACGGCACTACCTCGAAGGATACTTTTTCCTGACGGAAGTGATCTTTATCTCCGAAGGTGACATCTAGGGAAATTTCTCCTAGGGAGCGTGCTTGCCTGCCAGGAACAATGCCATGGAAGCGTATATTACTGTAATTGAGCTGGGACTCGGATATCTTCAAGTGTTTCAATGTATCCAGGTACATTATGTTGATGCTGGATCCTCCGTCCATCAGCACTCTTCTTAGCCTAGTGTTTTGAACAATAGGGCTTACGACAAGAGCTTGTGTGCCGGGTTCCGGGATATTTCCAGGATGATCAGACTGATCCCAGACTATTGGTGTATTGGAGTACTTCAAGAATTTCGGGGTTGCAGGAATGACTGCGTTTATCTCCCGGAGTGTTCTTTTGGCCACCTTTGCTGATGGAGTTGCTAGGAAAGTTAACATTGCTTCTCCATCAACTCTCGGAAATTTGGGTTCGCCTTGCCGCTGTTGTTCCTGGATTTTGTTATCAGTGTCCGATTCACTGTCTTCTTTGTCAGCTTCTGGCTTTTGTCTGGCGGGCTTCCTCTTGGAACCCTTCCCCTTATTCCCGGATCCTGCATTGCCTTTCATATGCTTATTTAGCCGGCATTGCGCGTTTGTATGGGTAGGTTTGCCAAATTGGGAGTGGTGGACGCAGGGTTCCGACTTAATTCTCTCCCATTCTTCAGGAGTGTAATTGATGGGATCCGGACTGCGGCCTTTCCACTTGTTCCCTTTTTCTCCTCCAAAGGCTAAGTTAACCTCCTTGGGCTTTGTTGCTGACTCCGGGGTTCCTTTTTTATCAGAACGAGGTGTTTTCTTGGCCAGTATCAGTGACTCAATATTGCCTCCTCTTGCTCTGATATCGTCTTCGGCTGCAGCATGCTCATTAGCGGTTGTAAGCATAGATCCGAGATCTTTGTGCTTTTTGGAGCCAACCATGAACGGTACCAGTCCGGGTTTTAGGCCATTGACGAAAGCATGCATCGCTTGTACGTCAGTTACCCCAGAGCAACTATTCTTCATTGCAGTCCATCTGGAGATGAAATCCACGTATGGTTCGTCTTCAAATTGGGTGCAACGGTTCAGCTGATTGATGCTATTTGGGCGTTTGTATGTTCCTCGAAAATGCTGAGTAAATACTCTCGCCATATCATCCCAACTGTCGACAGTTCTTGATGGTAAACCATTAATCCAATCTCTGGCTCCGTCTAGCAACATTAGGGGAAGAAACTTGACAGCTTCCAGGTCTGTCCCGTTGTTGATCTGGACGGCTGTGTAATAATCTGAAAGCCAGGTATCCGGGTTTGTACTGCCGGTATATTTTTGGTAGGTTGGACCAACTTTGGCAAAGCCAGAATGCAGGGTTATCCTTCGGATCCTGTCAGTGAAACACTTAGGACCAAAGTATAGATCATCCTTTTCTGCTCTGTCAATATGCGCAGAATATCTCCCGGCTGAATGGACAGAAGGGGATCTACTCCTTTCTTTCCCATTGTTACGCGGACGCGTTTTTCCGAGGTTATCTCTATCTCTTCCGTTGTCACGCCCTCTGGGATTAGGTGGAGTCCTGCTCCTGTATCTTTCCTTATCTTTGGGCGGTGTCCGAGATATTTCACGCCTGTGAGGTGTATCGTATCTTCCAGCTTTTTCAGCTGGGTTTCTCGGAGGTGGCATTATTTTGCCGTCGTTCCGGTGTTTGTCTTCCCGATCGTGTGGTTTATATCCATCTTTCGGGAGATGAGGTCCGGTTCTAGACGCTGCGTCCCGGTTGTCGGGGTTTTTCTTGTCTTTTCTCGGATCCTCTTTTTTATCCGAATCTCCGGGTTCTTCCGGCCCAGGTGCTCCAGCAGCGCAAGTAACGGTTTTGCAGAGGGCGGAATTATCATGCAGCCTCCCAGATCGCTCTTGTCCTCGCTGTTGCTGCTGTAATGCTTTTCCTAGGAAGGCATACACCCCTTGGAGTTTTTCCCCGTTGGAGTACAGATCATTGTTCAAGATGGCGAACGCTGCTTCCGCATTTTCAGCTGCGGTTTTGTATATTGGTTCGCCCTTAGCATCTTTTCCGTTTAACTGCTTTTGCCAAGATGGGTTATAGAACCTTTCTTTCGGCGGCAGTTCTTCCGGTTTTGTAATTCCGGGTAACCTTGTAGGTTTTAAGACAGATCTGTGCTTTCTCTCGTACTCCTCAATTTCTTCCTTCATAATTTTGATGTCATTATGGGTTTGTTGGAGGTGTTGCCGAGATCTAAGCAGTTGTTGCTGTTGCCGTTGGAAAGCTTGTCTCCTGGCTTCCAGCATCTCAGGGGGTTCATTGGGTCCCACTGGAGTTTGTAATAGTTCTTGCTCTTCCAGTTCTGTCATTGGCGGAGCAGTGATTTCCTTAGATTTCTTTTCCGTAGGCTTTGTGCCACTAACATCTCCAACTTCCAGGTTTTCATCAGCGAGATCGGCTGACTTTTTCTTCCGGAGTTTGTACTGGAGTTTTTTAGAAGCACGGTGCTTTTTCTTGGAAGAGGGAGGTTTTTTGACAGGTTCATCCTCTGTCATCTCCTTGACATTAGGAAATATCGGAGAAGTTTCTCCGTCTTCCCTCTCGTCTGCTGGCGGAGGGGTTTTAGGGCTTTCCTGGCTATCGGCACCCTTTGTATCGGCTGGTTTTGCCATTAGCACTTCATGGAATCCCTCTTGAAAGGATTTAACTTTTCGTACGAAGGCATCGTCATCTTCGTCTTCGGAGAAATTATCCGATCCGGTTTCCGACTCCAATCTCGCCTCAATGGCGGCGAGCACGGACTCTGTTTCCGAGTTCATCGTCTGGTTGACAGATGTCGGATCTTCCGTCTCTGTGACGGGTATTGGTTCTTCCGTCTCTGGGACGGGTGTATTGTTGTCTGCCTCTTGCACGGGATTTCCGTCATCCGTGTTTTCGGCGATCTCGGATTGCACCATGCCGATAAAGTGGGTATCACTGTTTTGTCGGCGATCTGAGCAAAATCCGGCATCATAGTCGTCTTCGACTGGGTATAGGGCGGGTGGGAGATAATTGCTTTCACCGCAAAACCCCATTGCTTCCGCAGTTAATCCGATAAAGATATTTGCAGATCCAATCGGTAAAACGCAGGCACTTACCAGATGGTTTTGCGCCGGGATGTAGGATCCGTTGTCGAGGAAGCGTCCGACGTCGTTGTCGAATTCCAAGCTTCCGACAGTGATCGATCTTCCGATTCCGCCTAATATCCCAGATCGGAACTTCACGCCTGACGTCGTCTGCCCCACGGTGGGCGCCAACTGTCGAGACATCGTAGTAGTTTTCATAGACTGGGGTGCCATGAGACTACGGTAGAGACGTGGGGTAACGGAACGGCGTAGTAACACAGAACACGGGATTTTACCCAGGTTCGGTACGTCGCGACAGTACGGCGTACCTACTCCTGCCTTTCTCACTATAAGGGACTAAAGCCCGTAATTCTGGGTTTACAGTGTGAGGGAATAGATCTAGCTTTACTCGGCGAGGATCAGCTTCTCGGCGAGATAATCTCGAACTTAGAGCTTATTCAACTTAGAACTTATGAAATCTATCCTCTGTCCGGCTTTATATAATAGCCGGACTAGGGCTTACAGATTAGGAAACCTAGAAGACTACGTTTAACTTGTAACTTGGACGGTAAGGAATCCGTCTTCTCCTCCAAGCCAGATCACGCGGGCCGTGATCCGGGTTCTTCTAGAATCCGGCTTCTGCGCGTCGGCCTACTGGGCCGCCCAATGGACCTAAGCCCACTACCGCTTGGGCCACCCTGGTAGTCCGGCACTTTTGTCTACCATCTTCTATACCCCTATTCGGTATATATCCGACAGCCTTCCAAGTAATAGATGGCAAACCGACATGGGAACCACATCACACTTGATAGTATCCTTGTATGGTCCAATTTGGAACTCCACTCTCACAATTTGGCATAGTCTTATTTCCTCCTTCTCATTGAGCCATTGAATATAATATGGATGTGGGTGTGGAATATATATCAACCTTAGCTTTGCACATAAATCCTTGCTTGCTAAATTTATGCAACTTCCTCCATCAATGATCACCTTGCAAGCCATATTAGGACCAACAATTGCCTTGGTTTGAAACAAATTGCATCTTTGGCTCTCATCATTGCTAGGAACAATAGTCAATGCTTTGGTGCAAACAATAGTTGGATAATTTGTAGCATAGGCATCAATAGGACCATCATCATCATCATCATATGCGTCCTCCGCATTGGGATCAACATCATCTCCAGTCTCATACTCATCATTAGCATTGAGAAACATAACTTTCTTGTTTGGGCAGTCCCTCTTAAAATGACCTTTTCCTCCACAAGTATGGCATGTCATATCTCTATTCCTTGGCGGAGGTGTAGCACCACTAGAACCCGAAGTAGATGGTGTTGATTTCTTGGAATTGGAAGTATTGGTCTCTGGTTTGGTACTAGAATTCCCACGGGTTGTAGCACTTGGAGGTGTAGGTGTAGAGAAAATTGATTTTTGTGATGGAAAACTCCTCCTTGCACTCACTTGTAGCTCCTCATTCAACCTGTTTTCAGCCTCCCTTGATTGATGCGATAATTCACTCATATTGGCATAAGGAACATGCCTCACAATGCTTCTAACTTTGAATTGCAATCCACTCAAGAATCTTTGCATTGTTTGTTCAGGTGCTTCTCTAATCCGAGCCCTTTGTATGATTAATTCCATCTCTTTGTAATAGGCATCAACTGTCTTGGATCCTTGCTTCAATTGTTGTAATTTGTCATAGAGAGTTCTAATATAATTTTTGGGAACAAATCTCTCTCTTAGCAATTGTTTCATCTCTCTCCATGTGTTCACTTCTTCCTCTTCATTTTCTTCTCTCAATCTTGTAATGCCATCCCACCACAAGAGAGCATAGCCATCAAATGAACAAGATGCAAGTTTCACTTTCCTCTCCTCGGGGTACTCATGGAGTCTCCATAGTTTCTCAATTTTTAGCTCCCACATCAAGTACTCTTCCACATCTTCACAATCACAAGCAAGACTAGGGATAGAGAATTTTGGTTTTCCCAAGCCATCTTCCGCTCTATTATTTTTCCAATGGTACTCTTCTTGAAAATCCTCCACGACCTCCATTAAAATTTCCTCTCCCATCATCAATTGGAGCAATAGCTTGAGGTCTTTGTTGTAGTTGTTCCACTAGATTTGCAATTGTAGTCACTTGTTGTGTCAATGTCCTCAAAGTGTCTTTAATCTCATTCACAGATTCTTGAGATGCACAACCATCTATCCTCAAATCAAGAGTAGTCATCTCCTTTATCAAATCTTCATCAGTCTTATCAACTTCTTTAGTAATCATTTTGTACATGACATCTCTCAATGCCTCATACTCATTCCACTTGACATTCTCCTCGGGCTTCTTCTTTGCCTGCACATCAACATCACTAGAAGAACTCATGATTAACTTGTTAGTAACAAAATAATCAATGGGTTTGTGGTGCCTCTCTCAACTCACTCAAAACCAAGCAAAGATGGCTTCACTTAATGTTCCAAGAGAGAAAAGGATCAACTTACCAACAAGGAGCAATGAATAATGTGCTTTGGTGTGAGAAGAAAATATTCGAGCTATCAAGTATCACAATGAAAACAGGATTTTTGGTGGGGCTTGGTTGGGAATCCTAACAACACCAAAATAACAACTCCAATGCACTGCTTAATGTGATAAAAATTACTAAGGAAACACACTCACACTTGGAGACAATTGTGGCTTAGCAAATATATGGTAGAGATTTTTCAAGAACTAGAAAGACACTAGCAAATACTCAATGAAACAGGCACAAGATTGCTCAAGTTGTCCACAAAATATCCAATATGAAATAGCTTCCACTAGTGATAAGTAGCACAGACTCTTTTGATTTTTTCTTTCTTTCTATTTTTTTATACTTTTTCCTTTTTCTCTATTTTTTTATTTTTTCAATGGCCTTTGAATCAACTAGGAGCAACAATATGAAGAAAACAGAAAATTGTGGACAAATTTGATCAAATGAGCAGCCTGCAGAGCAATTAAACAGCTAGTCTTATGGGTTTTGGTACCTAAAGTTTGCTGTAGAAAGGCAGTGGCTAAGGCTTATCAAGGATCAGAACAAGAACCTAGAGATAACAAGGAAGAAAACAAAACAAAAATCTAAGAAAATTTGGTGAAGAATCGACTCACGGCAGAACTTTTTTCTCACGGCAGAGAAAAGTGGTCACGGCAGGCGTACGGCAGCGTGCGGTGGCTCACGGCAGTGCGCGGGTGGTGTTGCGGTGTGGTGTGCTGCGGGTGGGTGCGGGCGTGGGATTTGTAAGCGCGCGCAAGGGGCAATCCGACTGCGGCAGGGAGCGGTGCGGGCGGCAGCGAGTTGGCGCGTTTGCGTGCCGCGGCACACTCGGAGTCCGAGTTCGGCTAGGGCTAGGAACGCGCGTGGTAAGGGAAAAAGGGCACCGCGGAGCTGTTCGATACGGTAGCAACCGAGTGCGGCAGGGATTAGGTGGCGGCAGCGATTTGTGGAAATTTTGTGCCGTGGCAGCAAAAGTGATGGAATCCGATGATCACTAGGAATCCGTGTCTATATGGAAGTGAAATTTTCGAGATCAAAATCAACTCACCCAAGGGCAAGCTGTAGGTCTTGATTTCTCAAGATGACCACACGCACGGCAACACTATTTTTGTGATATTTTTTGATATAGGGAAAACAAAAGATAGCTAGATGAACCCTAACCCTAAAAGATGAAAATCTAAAAACAGAAAAACGGAAACACAAATCAACAAAAAGCAGCAACTAGGTAGATGCAATTTGGTGTTGATCTAGGCTCTGGCAAATTCTAAACCTAATATTTTTGGCTTTTTCTGGATAGGAAAAAAATAACTGAAAATAAAGATAACTTTGCTCACCGAGGCAACCTGAGAATCTGATACCAAGATGATATGGGGTGGCCCAATCTTCTCAATGAGCTTCTCTCTCTTTTTGTAATTTTCTGATATGTGGATAACTAGTGCTACACTGAGACCTCTCACTCAGCTGACCCCTGTTGCCAGATGCAACAACAATCAAGCTCTTTGGATATTCTCAACTACACACTCTTGCACAAGTAATCAAAGCTCACAAGTGGTCCTATATCCCCCTATTCCCAGATGGAATAACAAGATATCACGCAACTTTGCAAGTGTAAACTTCAAGTAGTATGCTTAGCAACAGTACAACTAGAGGCTAGGGTTTGTATTTTGGTTTAAACTTGTTCTACCTAAACCACACGCAGGTGGTGGACATATTTAGGTGGAGGGTGCGGCCACAATGGGCTCCTTGTGCAAGTCCCCTCCTCCTACTAGGACTAAGACTCCTACTAGGACTAGGAGTCCAACTATGACTCAAAGAGAGATACAAACCGATCCACCATTAAGGGATTCGGCCAATTATGGTATACAAACCATACCTATTAGGAATAGGATTTCTATGGCGCATTTGACTTGGTGGAGGCGCCTATCCCCTTGTCTTGAAGAATAACAATTGTTTTATTGACATAACAATTGTTATTTATTTGTTTTCTCCATCTTGGACACTTGTTTTCACCATGCATCCTTTGTTTTCACCATCTTCTAGCATTGTTTTCACCATGGCTCCTTTGTTTTCACCACTTGTATAATTATCTTCTAGCTCCTCTTGATTCATCTCCTCCATCATGTTTGTGTTATCAATAAACCTAATCATACATAAATGCATAGACTTAGGTAGTACAAAATTCTCATAATCATAAATAGCATAATCAATGAGGATTGAATTCACCTGTTGTTCTAGTAGCTTGGTCCTTGATCTTGTCATAGGTCCAAGTCTCACTTCATCTTGTTTAAGTGGCAATGTACTAGGGATGTCCTCATCACTGGGCCACTTGTAGTCGGTGGCTACTTGTGCAAGAGTGTGAAGTTTTAGCATATCCAAGGGGTTACGAGCTGTTGTAATTGGTGACAGGGAATAGCCGGAGAGTTCATGGCAATACACTATTTATCATCCAAAAGTTATCAGAAGTTCATCGAGAAGATCAGGCATCCCCTTATCAAGAGTGAGTTCACCTGTTGTTCTAATAACTTGGTGCTTTATCTTGTCATTGGTCCAAGTCTCACTCCATTATTATTGTCTTGAGCAGCAACATGATCATGTGTATTATTTAGTGAAGAGCTAGGGACGTCCTCATCATCCTCCCCCTTGAAAAGGCATCGACCGCGACGAATCAAGGTTATCTCCATAGTATGGTGTCAAATCAGCAACATTGAATGAATTACTCACACCAAACTCATTAGCTGGAAGATCTATCATGTATGCATGGTCATTAATATTTTCAAGTACTTTATATGGACCAGAACCTAGAGGCATTAACTTGGACTTTTTCAATGTGGGAAATCTGTCTTTTTGAAAGTGCAGCCATACCATATCTCCTGACCGAAACAACACCTCCTTCCTCTTCTGGTTAACTCTCTCAGCCACATTTCTTCCCTTTTTCTCTATGGCTTCCTTTGCTTTCTCATGGATTTTCCTCACGAAATCAAATCTTTTTTATGCCTCCATGTTCACTCTTTCTTGTATGCGAAGTGGTAGAAAATCAAGTGGTGTAATTGGCTTAAAACCATATACCACCTCAAACAGGCATAGCTGAGTGGTGGAGTGCACATACCTATTGTATGAAAACTCTACATGGGGCAAACACTCTTCCCACTCCCGCAGATTTTTCTTGATCATGGTTCACAGCAATGTTGATAATGTGCGGTTCACCACCTCTGTTTCTCCATCAGTTTGGGGGTGACAAGTAGTAGAAAACAACAACTTTGTCCCCAACTTCTGATGTAGCCCACCGTATTCAACCAAGCACAACATCGATACGCAATAAGGTGAACTCGATCCTCTCGCTCAACACTTTCGGTGACTTGGTGGATGGTGCGCTACCTCATGGTTCAACCCTTTGTGTGCTCAGGTTCGAACCCTCCACGAGTGGCCAAGAAGACGCGGAAGGCGAACGAGGAGGACCAGCGCAAGGAGGCGAAGGCATGAAGCCCAAGGCGGCGGAACCTCCAGTGCATCCACCGGAGCCTCCTCTCCGCGCCAGCCACCGGAACCTCCGGTGCAGCCTCCGCCCAAAACCCCTTCGGGTGGATGAGAGCGGAGCCACCACCAGAGCCAGCAGCGGAGTCCCGGCGGAACCTCCGGTGTTCCCACCGGAGCCTCCGCTCCACGCTCGCCACTGGAGCCTCCGGTGCAGCCTCCGCCCAAAACCCCTTCGGGTGGTTGAGAGTGGAGCCACCACCGGACCCCCACCGGAGCCTCCGCTCTATCCACCGGTACCTCCGGTGGAAACCACCGGAGCCTCCGCTCCTGCGCGGCCTGTGAGCCACTTTCGGGCCTTGACCCATGTACCTTATCCTCCCACCTACCCCCTTGGCACTAGACTATATATAGTCCTCCCCATTCTCAGATCTAGGGTTAGAGTTGAAGTTAGAACATTTGGAGCTCAACTCTCTTGTATCCCTCTTTGAGGAACTACTCCTATGCTGTGTATCTAGGACGTATCAAGATCTCTCCAAGGAGCTACTCGTTCACCTTGTGACTCTAGTAGTGCTTGCCAACCTTCCCCTTTGGGCTTCTGTTGGATCGGTGGACCGACCGGTGAGAGGAATCGGTTTCAATTAGCGTGTTGTTGACTTGGGTTTGCGATCCCTCGTAGGCTTCACGAGTTATATTCCCCCTTTTGTGTTTCTGCGCGTTTGCCCTCAATTTCTCCCTCGATTTCCCCTCGATTCCCCCTCTCGTGTTCATCGTGTTCATCGCGTTCTTCGTGCGTTCTTCGTTCGTTCTTGTCGATTCGTGAAGATCGGGCCAACTTAGAGGTCAACACCTCATCATCTGGTATCCAGAGCTAGATTGACACGAATCCGACACCCCACCCCCTCCCCTACCACCAATTTTTCTTCTATCCACCATAAATTCGAAAATTTGACCAAAAATAGCCAAAAGGGATTTCGACCGATCTCTTGATTTGTGGAGTTTTTCGTGGTTTTGTTTCATAGATTTGTTGCCAAAACCCATTTCCCACCTTTCTATTCAGCCACATTTCTTGAATTTGTCCAAAATTTTCTTGATTTGAGAGGAATTTCGAAATTGAGCAAAATCACAGAAATTTCCTGCTTTTCGATTCTTGGACAGATTTTGTATCTTGTTTTTTTCTTTGTCGTCGTTGCTCCGATTTGAGTGAGGAAAGTTCCTACGCGTCGCCATCGACATCGCCTACGCATCTACATCATCGGATCCACACAACATCGACATCCACCGGCCGCAAGTCCGAGATCATCCACCGCATAGGTATAACTTGCTTCCGCTTGAACTAACCCATTCCTTTGTGTACCTTACCTACTTAGACTAGTTCTTTTACACCGCTTGGAATCGCATTTGTGGCACCGAGAGTGCGAGTTTTGCGCTTGTGAGATAATAGCTTCGAGTAGGCATTGGCATTTGGGAATCATCTCCGCATCATCATCATCAAAAAGCGAAAAATCAAAAAAAAAGAGAGGAGAAAGAGCAAGAGGCAAAAAGAGCCAAAAGAAGCAAAGATCGATGCCAATTGCTATCATTTGTAGGAACGCCTAGCTTCGAGTTGCAAGAGAGAACAGAGTGACAGGTTGCCACGTTGTGAATCTTGTTGCCTCTACTTAATTGCGGTTTGAGCTAGCGTCCTCCTTGCGTTGGTGTGGCATTGAGCTTAGTCTTCGATAGGTACATTTCGTCTCCGCTCGTCCATTGGCCGCACTAACCCCATTGATCATTTGTGTGTGTGTGTTCCACCATATTTCCATCCTATAGGTTTGGTTTTCGTGCTAACTTTTCTTTGATTCTTCTCCACGTTTGACAACAAACTTTTCTTTGGATTTGTCGTTTTCCTCGCCACATTTCTAACCCATTGCCATCCACCCATAAGCCATGTGTGTGTTTTGGAGCGTGTTTTTGGGATCTTTCGAACTCAAGTCACTTCATTCTTTTGGTTATCTGTTTCTCTTGGCTTGGTCCACTAGTTTCCAACATTTGCTAAAAGGTGAAGTTTGAGCTCTTAGGTCCTCACACTCTATATACACATTTGCGCTTGTGACTAACCATGTATAGCGAGAGTGGATCATATGGAGGCCATGATGATCATGATGAGTCCATGATGGACCACTACGACTACAACGAGCTAGACATGGACCTCCACTCCTACGAGCACGACATCGTGGATGACCACTACTACGCGCATGACATGGTGGATCACCACCACCACTACGACCACGACGCCGAGCTCTACACCGGCTACTCCTCCCCAAGCATCATCGACATGGAGGGGCACCGCAACCACCACGCCAACTTCGACTCCATGAGCTACAACGACATGAACCACTACTACAACAATGACACCGCAAGCTTGGATGACGAGATGGAGACCTACTACACCGACAGCGCATCCTCGAGCATGGCGGAGTTCTACACCGACAATGACTCCGACATGGACGAGCTCACCTACAAGCGTTTTCTCTCCAAGATTCGGTGGCCAAGACATCACATGTCCGATGGTTCATGCTCACCACCATGGAACTTCAAGGAGAATGCCAAGGCCAACACAAGACAACTCCCTTCAACCTCAAGATGGTGCAACGACAAGAAATCCGACAAGTTGGCCACGTCAAGATCAACATCAAGACGGCGCCACAAGAAGGACATCATCGAGGCCCCATCAAGAGAGAAGGCCAAAAAGCAAAGGCATCTGAATGACTTTCGGAGTCATCCCACACTTGAAGTGCGGGAACGCCGCAAGCTTCGTCATCGACAAGATTCAAGCTATCATCATCAAGCTCATCACCACGATCGTCGCCATGATCATCACCGACATATGGAAGAGAGTGGTACACCCACCTCACCGCATCTTCCACCACAAGTTCCGCGACGACATTGGTTTGAGCTTTGCTCGCCATCACCACTACCTCGACCTCGACACCGACAAGGCCGTGGTGACCCTCTTCAAGATCATCCTCTACGACCGGATATTCTTCATCACCCACCTTCTCCAAGCTCGACTCATGACATTGGTCTAAATGGCTTCGTGGATGGTTCTTGCCCACATTCAAGGCTTCCAAGGCAAAATGTGTGTCACCACCACAATGACCACCAAGACCAAGGCCATTATCAAGAAGGTGCCCTCGACATGGCTTCTAGTGAATGCCTCCCTCAACTCCACCACAATGACCACCGGCGCCATCCTCTCCATCATGATCACCATCGCCAAACCAACGAGGATGACCCACATGAGCTTCCACCGCCTATCTTTGATGAAGACCCAAATGAGAGAACTTCTCAACATCAAGCGAGTGCGAATGCTCCCTATGGCTTGTCTTTCCCCATCTTCGAGGAAGACCCCATTGAGGGCCACCATCGACAACAACCAAGTGGGATTGCTCAATTTGCTACTTCACTTCCCATATTTGATGAGGACCCCTATGAGCAACACCATCATCAAAAACCAAGTGGGCATGCTACTCATGATCTCTCATTTCCCATGTTTGATGAGGAACCTCTTGAGCGACCACTTCAACAACAAGCAAGTGAAGATGACCTCTCACTTCCTATTTTTGATGAGAACCCACATGAGCGACCTCGTCAACATCAAACAAATGGAGATGCTATTCATGATTCTTCTCCTCCCATATTGGATGAAGCACCACATCATCTAGGCCATGGAGACAACGACTTGAGCGCTGTTTGCCTCAATGTTCCAAGGTGCAAGGACCATGAGCGTCAGCATCCATATGAGGAATGGGAGCCTCCACCTCATATTCACCAAGATTGTGCTTTCTATTCGCACCCCGCCTTCGACAAGGATCAAGAACATCCTTGCCATGGACACTATGATGCCACTACCTCGTCAAGGAAAGAGGCGAGAGATACTTCTCCATCAACACCCAACCTCAACTTACATGAGCGACATACTTTGAGGAAGGACAAAGGACGTCATGATGAAGCACATGAGCAAGGTCTACATCTCCATATATGTCATGATCCTCCTCCTTCTTCATCACATGAGGCGAGTTTCACTTCATCACCACCGCTACACCTACATCATGTGCGAAATTCCATGAGGAAGAACTATGACCTTCATGATCAAGAACATGAGCTTACCTCATCGCCACAAGCGCAACACCAACATCAAGAGTGTGAAGCTATTCCTCCCATGACACAAGATCAACATCACCATATGCATGAGGAGACCACTCTACCACTCTATGATGAAGACGTTGATGCATGTGACATTGTCAAAGAGGCTCATCCCTTGCCATCATCTCTAAGGCATTCTTCTTCGTCTCCAATGACACAAGTGACAACTCCGACCATCCGCAAGAGAGCTTCCAATGCTACCAACGAGATGCTCATGGTTGCCAACCAAAATGGTGACCATGCCTACATGAGTGAAGGCCAATACCATGCCTTGCACCAACTAGCTCTCAATTCCTTGGACATGCCGACCAATGGTGACAAAAGCGTCAATTGCAATGAGGTCGCGAACTCATCGCGAGTGTTGACACGAGTTCTTCAAGCCTATCCTCAAGATAGGGACCACCGATGCAACCTCTCTAGAGCCGGCGTCAATGGCTCATCTATCATTGATGGAGGTAACGACGAATTGGGTGACACACTCCCCTTGACTTCAAAGCATCTCATTCCAACCTCCACAAGGCCACGCTCAAGCCACCATCCTAGCCAAGGATATCTTCATCATCATCATCATCGACCACTAGAGGATGCTACAAGGCATGGCTTCCATTTCCACTTGATGGAGCTTTCTTCTCCACACGCCATGACCCTACCTCCTCCTCCAAGAAAGTCACCCTTTCCTCAATTGGAGCTCAACCCAAGAGATGAGATGATTGAGTCCTCCTCGCCACATGCTATGACACTACCGGCTCCAAGCAATGCAACAACTTCGACAAGTGCGCACACCTCAAGTGCCAAGACTTTGGAGCCTTATAGTGTCCCCTCTCAAGTTTCTAGCGAGTTGAGTGGTGAGAGAGAGATCCACCATCACGTGAGTGAGAGCCACAAGCCCACAATGAGTGGAAAAAGCATGAGTGTTCCTAGAGGCATTACCATGATAGCCACCAATAGTGAGATGAGAGTTGAGAGCAAAACCCCATGTGTGCTTATCGACACTAACGGCTTACCAACTTTCTCTCCATCTTTGTTGTCTATTTTGCAGAGATTTGGTGACCCTATCAAGCATCCTCGACATCATCGACTTTTCCACATACAAGGCTCTCCACAAAGCATGAACATCGACACCGACTTGGAAAGTTGGAAGGAGTACATTCCGCTCGTCATGATCCACATGGCGATTGACAAGCCCTTCTCCGACAATGCCTTCTCCATCCACATTCCTCAAGTCAAGATCTACACGGCGCGTCACAAGCACTTCGACATCAACGCCTTCTACGCCTACATACCACATGTAACGAGGCATGGAGTCCGACAAGCGCATCCACGACAACGAATTCTACGCCTACAACCCTCATGTCAAGATGTACTTGGAGTTCCACATGCGCATCCCCGACAACGACTTCTTCATCTACATCCCCTACGTCAAGATGTACTTGGAGTTCGACAAACGCGTCAACGACAATGACTCCCACGACTACATACCAATTGTCAAGATGCACTTGGAGTTCGACAAGCGAGTCAACGACAATGACCACCACGACTACACATCAACCGCCACGAGGTACATGAACTTCGACACGAGCATCAACAACAACGCAACCAACGTCAAGTTCATCTACACTCTACCGCTTCCACAACCCATGGAGCAACACCCTCTTGAGCTCTTCGACGACGACCACATCTCATGTCAGGCTCATCCTCACCCACCCATTGAGGATCATGTCAAGATCGTCCTCACCTTTGGACCACACCCTCCACGAGCATACCTTGGCATGATCTTTGACAAGAGGCTCAACTTCAACGACTACACCGCCTCACAAGATCTTCCTCACCCATCCAAGGGGGGGCCATCTCATGATCTTCATCACCTTTGGACCGCCCCCACTACGAGCCTACTGTCACATGAACTTCGACAAGCGGCTCAACTTCAACAACCTCTTTGTCGTCAACATTCCTCTTCCTGCTCACCAATGGATGGAACGAGAGTCGAGGACGACTCTTTTTCAAGGGGGGGGGAGATGATGTAGCCCACCGCATTCAACCAAGCACAACATCGATACACAATAAGGTGAACTCGCTCCTCTTGCTCAACACTTTCGGTGACTTGGCGGATGGTGCGCTACCTCATGGTTCAACCCTTTGTGTGCTCAGGTTCGAACCCTCCACGAGTGTCCAAGAAGACGCGGAAGGCGAACGAGGAGGACCAGCGCAAGGAGGCGAAGGCATGAAGCCCAAGGCGGCGAAGGCATGAAGCCCAAGGCGGCGGAACCTCCGGTGCATTCACCGGAGCCTCCGCTCCGCGCCAGCCACCAGAACATCCGGTGCAACCTCCGCCCAAAACCCCTTCGGGTGGATGAGAGCGGAGCCACCACCGGAGCCAGCAGCGGAGTCCCGGCGGAACCTCCGGTGTTCCCACCGGAGCCTCCGCTCCACGCTCGCCACTGGAGCCTCCGGTGCAGCCTCCGCCCAAAACCCCTTCGGGTGGTTGAGAGCGGAGCCACCACCGGACCCCCACCGGAGCCTCCGCTCCTGCGCGGCCTGTGAGCCACTTTCGGGCCTTGACCCATGTACCTTATCCTCTTACCTACCCCTTGGCACTAGACTATATATAGTCCTTCCCATTCTCAGATCTAGGGTTAGAGTTGAAGTTAGAACATTTGGAGATCAGCTCTCTTGTATCCCACTTTGAGGAACTACTCCTATGATGTGTATCTAGGACCGTATCAAGATCTCTCCAAGGAGCTACTCTTTCACCTTGTGACTCTAGTAGTGCTCGCCAACCTTCCCCTTTGGGCTTCTGTTGGATCGGTGGACCGACCGGTGAGAGGAATCGGTTTCAATTAGCGTGTTGTTGACTTGGGTTTGCGATCCCTCGTAGGCTTCACGAGTTATCTTCCCCCTTTTGTGTTTCCGCGCGTTTTCCCTCGATTTCCCCCTCGATTTCCTCTCGATTCCCCCTCTCGTGTTCACCGTGTTCATCGCGTTCTTCGTGCGTTCTTCGTTCGTTCTTGTCGATTCGTGAAGATCGGGCCAACTTAGAGGTCAACACCTCATCAGCTTCCCCCATAGTGTCTTCCAAAAGTAGCTCATAAACTTCACATCACGATCAGATACAATAGTCCTTGGTATTCCATCTAATCTCACTATGTTCCTGAAAAACAAATTAGCAATATGCGACACATCGTCGCTCTTGTTGCATGCAATAAAATATGACATCTTAGAGAATCTATCCACTACCACAAATATATAATCATGTCCTCTTTTAGTCTTCGGTAATCCTAGCTCAAAATCCATACTAATATCCTCCCATGGTGTAGAAGGTGCAGGAAGAGGAGTATACAAACCATGAGGCTTCAATTTTGATTTTGCTTTACTGCAAGTGATGCAACGTTGCACAAACCAATACACATCATGCTTCATATGTGCCTAGTAAAAATTATCAGCCAAGATAAGCAATGTTTTCTCACGTCCAAAGTGTGCCATCAACCCACCGCTATGAGATTCCTGCAATAATAACATACGCAAAGAACACTCGGGAACACATAATTTGTTAGCTATAAACAGAAATCCATCATGAATATGATATTCATCCCATGCTTTCACATTAGCACACTTAGCAAAAGGCATATAAAACTCATTATCATTAGCATATAATTCACGTAGACTCTCCAAACCAGGAACTTGCACATCTAATTTAGTTAATAGCATGTTTTCCTAGATAGTGCATCAGTAATCACATTATCCAATCCCTTCTTATGTTTAATAATGTATGGGAAAGATTCAATGAATTCAACCCACTTAGCATGTCTCTTATTAAGATTAGATTGGCTCTTTAAAAATTTCAAAGATTCATGATCAAAATGTATGATAAATTCTTTTGGCCACAAATAATGTTTCCAGACCTCAAAAACTCTAACAAGTGCATACAATTCTTTATCATGGACAGAATAGTTCAATTGTGCACCATGCAATTTCTCAGAAAAATAAGCAATGGGTTTATTATCTTCCATCAACACGCCTCCAATACCAATACCAATACCAATACCAATACCAATACCAATACCACTAGCATCACATTCAATTTTGAAATGCTTATTAAAATTTGAAAGCATCAATAAAGGTGAAGAAATTAATCTATTTTTCAATCTATAAAATGCAATGTCTTGTGCAACACCCATTTGAAATCTACTCCTTTTTTAGTCAAATCATTCAAATATGCAGTAATGGTACTAAAATACTTCACAAATCTTCTATAAAAACCAGCAAGACCATTAAAACTACGCACTTGACTCACATTCATGGGAGTAGGCCAATTTTTAATTGCTTCAATTTTTGAATAATCTACCTCTATCCCATGATTAGAAAAAACATATCCGAAAAATATGACCTTATCTTTGCAAAAAGTGGACTTCTCAGGATTACAAAATAATTTGTTTTGTCTTAGCACATGCAAGACTTGTCTAATATGATCAATATGTTCAGATTCATTGTGGCTATATATGAGAATATCATCAAAATAAACTACCACAAACTTGCAAATAAAATTTCTCAAAACATGGTTCATAAGTCTCATCAAAGGACTAGGTGTATTAGTTAAACTAAAAGGCATCAATAACCATTCATATAAACCAAATTTTGTTTTAAAGGCTGTTTTCCACTCACCCCCCTCTTTCATCCTAATTTGATGGTAACGACTATGCAAATCAATTTTAGAGAAAACAACAACACCACTTAATTCATCTAACATGTCTTCCAAACATGGTATAGGATGACGACAACTAATAGTGATGTTGTTAATTCCCTACAATCTGCACACATGCGCCATGTACCATCTTTCTTAGGCACAAAAATAACAGGAACAACACAAGGAGAAGGTCTAATGCGAATATACCCTTTATGAAGTAGCTCTTGTACCTTGTTTCTGAATTTCCTATGTTTCTTGGGGATTTGTCCTATAGGGAGCTCGGTTTGGCAATGGTGAACCAGGAATAAGATCAATTTGGTGCTCAATCCCTCTTAATGGTGGAAGCCCCGAGGGTATCTCTTCTGAAAAAACAACACCAAATTCCCACAAAACATTAGAAACACCAATAGAGAGAGGGGTCATGTCATTAGAAACTAAAATTTCCCCTTGTGCTTGAGCACTATAGGTACCAAAAATAGGATCCTCACTAAACTCTCTCTATTCCTCTTTGGTGGCTAACATTGTTAATAATCTCACTCACCCACTTTTAGTTTTACCACTCATATTGGGTTTGCTATTATCACCCACTGAAATTTTGTTTTCTCTCATCTCATCTCTCTCACTCTCAGTTTCTAAATTAACTTCTGTTTTTTTACGAGACTCATTTACAATTTGCTGTGGTGTCATAGGCCTCAAAATAATGTCCTTCCCATGTCAATTCAACTAATATGTGTTTGCTCTCCCATTATGTATATCACTCCTGTCAAACTGCCATGGTCTTCCCAATAACATGTGGCAAACAGACATTGGTACCACCTCACACTCAATGGTGTCTTTGTATGGTCCAATCTGAAACTCAACTCTCACCATGTGGCTCACCTTCATATCTCCTTTGTCACTCAGCCATTGTATGTAATAAGGATGAGGGTGTGGAATATATCTCAATTTCAGCTTTGCACATAAATATCTACATGCTTAATTTCTGCAACTCCCTCCATCAATGATAACTTTGCAAGCCATTTGAGGACCTACAATTGCTTTTGTTTGCAATAAATTGCATCTCTGATTTTATGAACTGGGAATAACGCTCAAATATTTTTGTGTGCAAACAATAGAGGGGTAATGTGTAGCATATGCATCAATTGGACCATCATCATCATCACAATCCTCCTCCTTCGGATGAGCATCATCACTGTCTCATACTCATTATCCTCATTAACAAGCATGCTTTTCTTATTAGGACAATCTCTCTTGAAGTGCCCTTTTCCTCCACATGTGTGACCACTCATATCTCTATTTCTAGCTGTAGACATAGTAGAACCACTTGCACTTGCTATTGGTTCTGTTGTTTTTGTCACATTGGATGTACTAGTCTTGGGTTTGGATGAAGTTGTACCACGAAATTGAGATGTTTGTGGTGGTGGTGATGAAATAACATAATTTCTAGGAGTAAAATTTCTCCTAGTACTCATGTGAGCCTCCTTGGCCAAATGCTTCTCAGCCTCTCTAGCTTGATGTAATAGCTCATTCATGTCATTATATTGCACATGTCTCACAATGCTCTTAATTTTGAATTGCAAACCTGGGAGAAAACACTGCATAGTATGTTCAGGCTCCTCTCTAACTCGAGCCCTTTGTAGAATCATCTCCATCTCTCTAAAATATGCATCCACTAAATTTGTACATTGCCTCAAGTGCTGTAATTTATCATAGAGTGTTCTAGTATAATTCTTGGGCACAAATCTTTCCCTCATAACTTGCTTCATAGTCCTCCATGTAACAATTTTTGGTTCACCATCTCGGGCTCTCTTCCTTGTGATATTA
This sequence comes from Alopecurus myosuroides, assembly GCA_028641055.1. NCBI lineage: Eukaryota > Viridiplantae > Streptophyta > Magnoliopsida > Poales > Poaceae > Alopecurus > Alopecurus myosuroides. The sequence continues at coordinate 111,247,285 of CM054063.1, read as the reverse complement.
TCCCACCATAGCAAAGCATATCCATCAAAACCCTAAGAAGCAAGTTTTATTTTTCTCTCCTTAGTATACTCATGCATCCTCCACAACTTCTGAATTCAGTTCCCACATAAGATATTCCTCTTCATCATTTGTATCAAAGTTGAGAGTTGGTAGTAAACTTTTTGGATTGCCCAATCCACCATCCTCTCGGTTGTGTTGTGGAACTTGGACCCTCCTAGCCATGCCAAAACCACGACCACCTGCATTGCCTCTACCTCCTCCACCTCTTCCTTGTGGGTAATTATTCACCTCCTCATTATCATGTTCTCCATGGACACTAGCATTATCCCCAGGAGCAGGAAGTCTCTGATTTACCAAAGTAGACAAAGCTAGAACTTGTTGAGTCAAAGTGGCAATAGAAGCTTGCATAGTAGTGACTTGTCCTTGAGTAGCAGCAGCTATACTAGAAACTCCATCTACTTGCACTCCCAAATTCTGAATAGTAGAATCAATGTAAACACCTGTCTTATCAATCAATGAGTGCAATTATGAATTTTTGGTGTCAATCCTGGTGGTCAATTGATCCTTTGTCTCCTCCAAATCCTTCCACTTCACAACCTCACCATAATGTCCCTTCTTAGCCTGCGCAGAAACATCACTAGAAGTTTTCATGATTAATTGATTAGTGAAATAAAAAATGCTATAGGTGGTGTTCTCTCACAATTCACTCAAAAACAACAAATGATGATGTATCTTACCATTCCAAAGTGAATAGAATTACTTACCAACCAAGTAGCAATGACTAAATGTACCAAGTGTGAGAAGAGAATAACTAGGGATATCAAGTATCACAAGATAAAAATAGGGTATATGGTGTGGCTTGGTTGGGATACCTAAGAACACAAACATAACAATTCCTATTTACTGTCTAATGTGATAAAAAAAATTCACTAAGGAAACACACCACTCCTGGAGACAAATGTGGCTAGCAACTAAATGGATGAATTTGTTGAAAGCACAAGAAAGACACTAGCAAAAGCTCAACTGGAAACATGCAGAAGATTGCTCAATATAGTGTCTCAACTCACCAAGTAAATGTATCAAGCTCCACTAGTGAAAACAAATGAATTTGGCCTCTTTTCTATTTTTTTCTGTTTTCTCTTTCTTTTTCTTTTTTTTATACTTTTCTATTTATTTTATACTTGTTCAATGGCCAGTGTGTCAACTAGGAGAAAATAGTAATGAAAAACAGGAAATATGACACAAGTATGATAAAAATGAGCAGCCTGTATGAGCAAGAAACAACTAGTCTGATGGGTAGTTCCTAGGTATTTTTGTTGTAGAAGGGATGTAGCTAAGGCTCACAAATATCAGAGGTGAAATCCTATAGAAAAACAAGGAGAAAAACAAAAGAAATCTAAAGAAAACAGCTACTAGAACTCACGGTAGGAAACTGGCCAAAACGCTGTCGGCGGCAGAGAAACAACGGCTTTTTGTGCTGTCGCGTTACCAAGTGTTCACGATAGAGAAAACGCCGAATTTGTGCCGGGCAGAAGGTGGCACGCGTGTGTTTATGAAGTTAGTATGTGGGCGCGGCAGAGAAAAGCACCAAAATGCTGCCAGCGGTAGGATTCCGAGTACAGCTAGGAAACGGATCCGCGACAGAAAACACAACAATTCATTGCCGGGTAGGAATTGGATTGGAATCCCATATGAGCTAGGAACCCACGGTCAAACTTGCTAAAAATTTCTGGACAACTATATATGAATCCGAAGCAAGCAAGAACAACTCCACGACAGAAAAATTAAGATGATAACAACCAAACCCGTGGCTACCTTGTAGAGATCGGATTGAAAAACAACTTGGGTAGGAAACAAAATCAACTCGCAAGCAAGTTGTAGGTATTGTTTTCCCGAGATAACAGAGATCAAACACACAGATAACACCTATTTATGTGGAGATTTTTGAGATATAGATGAACTAGAGAAACCCTAACCCTAACCCTAATTCGATGAAAACTAAAAAGAAAATTAGGAACACAAATCAACAGAAAATAACAACTAGAAGCAGCAATTTGGTGTTGATCTAACCTCTGGCAAATTCGAAGCTAAATATTTTTGTATGGCTTTTTCTAGATAGGAAATAAAAACAACTAACAAGGGGACGGAATTTTCTCACCGACTAAACTTGTAAATCTGATACCAACATGATATGGGGTGGCCCGATCTTTTCAATGAGCAACACGAATTTTGGTGGATGGTATGATAACTAGTGCTACATTGAAAACTCTCGTCGGATAATCCTGGTTGCCAATGCAACAACAATTAATCGCTTTTGATATTCTCTATGAAGTGGTCCTATATCTCCTCATTCGCAGTGGAACAACAGATGACACACATAATTTTCCAAGGGGTAATACTTCAAGATGAATGCTTATAAGCAAGTTCAATCTATGAATCTAGGGTTTATTTTTAACATAGTCTAACCTATCAACTCGCAACTCCTAGTTATATATGAGGGGTAAGGGGTGCGGCCAAAAGTGCCTTGTGCAAGCACACTGATACGGTCATCTAATGGTTAGCACGCTAGGACAATAAATCATGATGTATAATTTCCAAGGCCTGCAAGCCGCATGTTGTGGACGAGCCTTCTAAATGAGCCGGTTTATATCCAGTTTGAGTCCAATTAGGTTAAGAGTCGGTTTGGGTCTGTCCAACGGAGTAGGGGTTGGCCTATTATATAAAAAGAGCCAAGGCCTAGGGTTTTAGATAGGATGAAAAATATGTAGAACTAAAAGTTCCAGGTTACCACCGTCCCTAGGGGATCGGCGTGTAGGCGGCATCTCGGACGTTCGTCGGGTATCTTTGCAAATAAAGGTGCGAGTGTTCTTGGATCTGCCAAGGGGGTTCGTGCGTGGCTAGGGGGCTCTTGGATCTGCCTAGAGTTGTAGAGCTTGGTGTGAAATAAAGGTGCGAGTGTTCTTGGATCTGCCAAGAGGGTTTGTGCGTTTCTCGCCTAAATCTATCCATATTCTTCAGGTTACGTGTATCGCTCACGTGATTGGGAGAATAGTTCTCTCGGTGGTTCTTGTGGTGAAAGATCGGGCAAAAGTCTATATCATGTGGTATCAGAGCGCCAGGTTGATCGCCGCGAGGGAGTTCATCCAGTTGAAGATCAGTCTTGCGAAAATTGGTAGATCTATTTTTGCTGGAAAGTGTTCATGGACAGATGGCAAGTTGGCACCTTGTGCATCTCGTCAAGTTGGGAGTTTGCACGGGGAAGTTCTATCAGCATCGCTGCTGCCTGGATCGGTAGCTCGTGATCCTCTCGATCAACGGAATCTTTTCTCTAAACGTGATCTGGTGCTGATGTGTTCCATGGGAAAGCGAAAAAAAACGGAAAGAGGAGATTGTCTCGGATTAGTTTGTATCGTTAGGTGGAGGCTCATATCGCTAGTGGATTGCCTTATCGACCGAAAGCTGCATTTATTAGAAAAAGGAAATAAACAGAAAGGAAATAGGCAGATTGCATCGGTTTGCTACATAAATATTTTGGGTTCAGTTGTTACGTGCAATGTTGCTTGAGGAAAGGAAAGAAATAAATAATTGAAGGAAGGAGCAAATAGGAAGGTCACATGGGCATTGGATTCTACACGTTGGGTTCCATGTATGTGAAAGGAGTTTTTTTTGGATCGGACAAGGAGCTTTGTATGTGAGAAAAAGTTTACGGGAAACTAAGAAAAGGAAAGTTCCTTGCTATGTGGGCTTAAAAAAGGAAACCACAGCTTTGGGTCAGCTCCGATTGATCTGTTAACATATTTTGGGTAAAAAATAAATTGGAGAGAGACGGTGATGCATCAGTGCGTGGATTCCACTTTGGTGGATTTTCCATCATGGGATCGGTTTGGCAAGTGTTTGTACATGAAGCGGCCCAAATTTTTGGTACAGTTTGCGGCGGAGACGGAGACAAAATAAAAAGAGACACTAGTTTATATTTTCATAGGCGGTGAACTTGGTTCATTTGGATTCATGGGGTGCCGGAATTGTTCTGTTCGTCTTGGGTAATGCACTCAGTTGATCTCCACTATTTCAGATTGCATATGTGGGCGTATTCAGCTTATTTGGACCCATGGGGTACAGGAGTCTGTTCTGCTGCGTTTGGGGTGGTTTGTATGGTGCGTTTTCATTTGCAGTCCGAAAGTTGTATGTCTATATCTGATTGGTGCTGCCAAACATGAAGGGAACCAAGAACAAGTCTAGCTAGATGAGAGGGAGGATGTGGTGTGGAAGGCCAGCAAGACTTGAGGATGTAGAAGCGTGGCGATATGATAATTTGACGCCACAAGCGCCGGAGAAGACCTTCTAGCGTTGAGGAGAACGCCTTTCGAAGAAGGGGAGGATGATACGGTCATCTAATGGTTAGCACGCTAGGATACTAAATCATGATGTATAATGTCTAAGGCCTGCGAGCCGCATGTTGTGGCCGCGCCTTCTAAATGGGCCGGTTTGTATCCAGTTTGAGTCCAATTAGGTTAGGAGTCGGTTTGGGTCTGTCCAACCGAGTAGGGGTTGACCTTTTATATAAAGAGAGCCAAGGCCTAGGGTTTTAGACAAGTTGAAAATTATGTAGAACTAAAAGTTCCAGGTTACCACCGTCCCTAGGGGATCGGCGTGTAGGCGGCGTCTCGGACGTTCGTCAGTTATCTTTGCAAATAAAGGTGCGAGTGTTCTTGGATCTGCCAAGGGGGTTCGTGCGTGGCTAGGGGGCTCTTGGATCTTCCGAGAGTTTTCGAGCTTGGTGTGAAATATAGGTGCGAGTGTTCTTGGATCTGCCAGGAGGATTCGTGCGTTTCTCACCTAAATCTATCCATATTCTTCAGATTACGTGTATCACTCACGTGATTGGGAGAATAGTTATCTCGGTGGTTCTTGCGCTGAAAGATCGGGAAACGTCTACATCACACACCTAACCCAACTCGGTTTGGAGTCATGTTTGGACTCAACTTGATACAAACTGACCCATAGTGGGTTCGGCCATGTAGGGGCACGCTGACCCAAGCCCTATTGGAATAGGAGTCCCTCCATGGCGCAACAACAAAGTGTTGGGCGCCATCCTCTTTGTTTTCTTGCTAGTTATGCTTGTTTTCCAACTTGTAAGGCTTGTTTTCCAGCTGCTCCTTCTTGTATTCCAGTAATGTCATCTTGTATTCCGGCTTGTAATAATTGTTTTCCAACAGCTCCAGCTTGTTTTCCACCTCCTCTTGATGTTCTTCTCCATCCATGTTTGTGTTATTAATAACCGTGGTCATACATAAATGCATAGACTTAGGTAGTATAAAATTCTCATCAGCACAAACATTATATCCAATTAAGTTTGAATACATCCGTTTTTCTAATAACTTGGTTCTTGATCTTTTCATTGGTCCAAGTCTCACTCCATTATTATTATCTTGACCAGAAAAATCATAATGTGTATTATTTAGTGAAGAGCTAGGGATGTCCTCATGAGTACAAGATGAAATATCATGCAAATGCGTCAAATTCTATTACATCACATGATCGAGTCTTTACAACATAAATAAATTACAACTTGCATAGCCTCAGAAGAGTAGCATGAACCAAGATTACAACTTGCATAGTCTGAGAAGACTAGCAAGAAACATGGTATTACAGAGGAAAACATAGTACATCATTGAGCCTCATCTTCTTAATGTGCCACAGGCAAAACATGTTTGCGGTAGACTCGAGATCCTAAACGAAATCCTCACTCGTCATCAGATATATCTACAATATGGAATATGCAGCCACAAGAGGTCAGTATAATTAAATATACAGGCAAATGACACTATGGTGGACGTGTGGAAAAATTCTATCTTTTACATGCTTATTTGGCTAAGTGGAGTTGAAGGATAGATTTTGCAGAAAGCTAATTTTATCCTATCCTTTTATAAAACACTTGATTCACAAGTACACTTTAGTGAACTATGAAGAAATAATGGTTTGTCTCTAGTGGTAGAGCTGGTCTATATCCAAGGTCTTGCAACAATAAGGGTCTATCTCCATAGGCTATGCTATTCTATCACCAGTGCCTTGTAACAATAAGGGCCTATCTCTATAGGCTATTCTGGTCTATCTCTAGAGCCTTGTAACACCAATGGTCTATCTCCAAAGGTTGTGCTGGTCTATCTCCAGTGGCTATGCTGGTCTTTCTCCTTTGCCTTGTAACACTCACTAGTAGAAAAGTGAGTATTAGAGACTGTTACTAGAGGAGGTTTTACCCGAGAGAAAAAGAACAAGCTCGGAAACGCTACCCCTCAGCCGGTTTGCGCAGATAAACCGCCTCCACAGAAACAAACCGGCTCCAATAAGACGCAATCTGCGGCGGGCGAAAATAAAATCGCCCTCCCAATATCTGTAAGACGGTCGCTAAATATAACCGACGCGGACATGCACATAATCGCAGCCGGATCTTTTTACTTATGGCCTCGGCAAGTTCGTGCGTCGGTCTGCAAAACCACCCAGCTCATAGTTGCATTTTTTAGAGACTTTAAAAAAATGTTTAGTGATGGATTTGGGTTTGAACGCGATATCTCCTGCGGTACACCCTGTTCTTCGTAAGATGCAATTATTGGGCCGTCCAACTTTTTTCGGAGGTTCTGCTGGGGAAGCTGTATAAACTGAAGACGACGTGCGAACGTGACATGCACACCATCTCGAGAACTAGAATGCAGTTGTAACCGCATGATTTCGAAGTCCTGAGCTTGAATGCAGCTCATAATTTCGGAATACGGACTGACCGGAATGATCCAATAAATCCAATCTCCGGCTGCTTAGTTTCCTTCATTGATCTCGCCTGCCCCTCTTCTTCCTCCCGCTACCCATAGCCATGAACAACAACGGTTCCAGTGGCGAGTCTAGCGGGGAAGATTTCCCGCCTGCCTCCCCCGATCATTCGATTGGGTCACTGATACCAAGCTCCGCTTCGTCAGTGGACCCTCTTTGGGTATATTTCCATGAAGAAACACCGCCGCTGTTGGCGCCGCCATCCGACTGTGGCTCGGAGGAGGAGGAGGAGGCCGTGGCCGGCGACGTCGTTGCCACGGAGGTCGTGGCCCCCGTCCCCCTTCGGAGCATGCCGTGGCACCCGTTCCTGCCGTGGAGGAATCCGTGGAACCCGTCGCCGCGGCCGAGGTCGTGGGCATTGGCGTCGACGTTGCCTTGGGCGTCGAGCATGGTGTGGCTCATGTCGTTGCCGCGGAGGAGGTCTTTGGCCCTGTCGACGCCACCGTGGGCACCAAGGAGAAGGGAAAGGCCGTCGTCTCCGCCACCGACAGGAAGGCCAGCTCCTCGAGTGAGGCCTTCGCCACCGGCGGGAAGGCGACAACCCTCCGCAAGCGTCCTCGCGAAGATGATGGCGCGGAGGAGGCTTCCGACAACAAGAGATCAACAACGGAGTATCAACAGTAGTACATAGCTATGTGCTACCTAGCAAGTACGTAGATAATATTTTGTAATGTTGATCTTTAATAATAAATGAAAATTAGATCTCCGACCGTTTCCTTTCGTAAATTGTGTATTTATATTGTTATTGGAGTTGGCCTAAATTATCATCAATCGGCAAGCAACAAACTGCAGATATATTATCACCATTAAGCACGAAATGTCTCCTTAACAAACTTATATTTAAGGGATTATTACTCCTGTGCCCCCGATTCCTTAGTCTAGCTCGCTCTTCCCCATGCTCTAAACTTTTGCTCACTTTTCCCCATTCTCTTAGCTGAAACTCTCGCAAAAGTTGATAACCGGCGTTTGCCGTCCAGTCAATGCATTGACCGTCAACTTCTATGTTTGTGCTGATGGGTGGGGCCGGGTTCTCCTTTGACCGATGCGTGCCTAGTGGGACCGCAAGGAGACACATAAGCGAGCTTGTCTGAAGCTGAAACAGATCGACGCCGCCGCATCGCGCAGCCTCGCCCCCTCCGCCACCGTTGTGCCGCGTTCGCCGCCGCCCCATCCCCTCCGCCGCGTTATCCGGCTCATCTACCCCACCTCACCATCAACCCCACGTCACATCCTCTGAAGCCATGTTGATCCAGGACCCCCAGAATTCCCTCAGCCGCGGAGAGGATTGGGTCGAATCAACGACAGATACTTCATGGATTAGACCCAGGTAAGCAACGTTTCCCCTTGAATTGGTGTTCTAGCTTGTAAGTAAGGCCGTATTTGACATTTTTTTTAGCTTGAATCGTTCCAATTGATTTTCTCTGTCCCATGCCTAACTACAGCCGTATGTTTGAAATAAATAGGATTGATCCTGCGCTGGCTTTCCGGCTGGCGGTTAGAATGGAAAGTAGTGGGCTGCGTGGTACTAAACTGCATTTACTTCATTCGTTTTTCTATCCGGTTGTGATAGAAACACACATTTGCTTCAGAGATTTTCTCACTACCGTCCGTTCAGCCTATCCGTGGACCGATGCCGTTGCTGTTGAACTGAGTTACTTCAGCCGTACCGAGCAAAGATTTCTCCCACTAACTTACGACGAGCATCTCGGGTTGTTTTTTACTCTGAATCCAGGCAGCCGTGTCGGTAAACTTCGTATTGACGTGGTTCAGCCACGCACATAACCAGTCAAGAGGAAGGGTGTTCGGAAATCATTTGTATCTGCTAATAGCCAGCACCCCGGGACTCCTTGTAGGTCGAGACCAAATAAAGCGAGTGGTTCGTGGAGCCACAATATGTCTGCTGCTGAATCTGCTGCCGGTAGTGCTGCTGCTTCTCCTGTACCTGCTATGGTAGTTGTAGAAGAAGATGCAGAACCGTACGAAGAAGTGCCTCGAAATGATGATGAAGACGAGATGATGTAGCCTGAACTGGTAGATAGAGCCAGTCAGCAAGCAGTGGATGATGAATATCCGGAGGATCCCATGAGCCGAGCTAGGTTTGATGACACTGACAATGAAGTGGATGTGGAAAACAATGACAGATTAATTTTGGATGAATACGATGGTGACGATGTGCCAACAATTGAGTGGAACAGGGAGAATCCTGAGCTTACTGAAGGCACCATATTCCAATCGATGGTGGACTATCGGAATGCAGTAACTACATATTGCATTCTTACTGAAAATTGGTATAAGATCAAAAGGACTAAGCCAAGAAGGTTCACAGTTTATTGTCCATATGATAGGTGTATGTGGAGCTTGCATTCATCCCTTATGCTAAAGAACAAACCGATTCAGGTACTCCAAGTTGATTGATTATTTTATTTCAGATCATTGAGTAATGTTTCTTATCCATTATTTTTTACCCTTTCATTTGTTTCAGATAAAGAAAAACCCACACAAGCACACATGTCCACCTGGAGGGGGAGGAGGGAAGGAAAAATCCAAACTAGCAAAACTCGATGGGTGGCAGATGCAATATTGGATTGGCTGAGAGAAAAGCCTGGTCTTGGTCCAACAACACTCCAAGGGAAGCTTTTTGAGAAGTATAAGATTGTAATTCCTTACATGAGGATTTTCAAAGCTAAAGAAATGGATCTTGACAGGATTAATGGTCAATGGAATGAGAGTTTTCAGTTTCTTTACACATTCAAGGCTGAAGTGGAGATGGCTAGTCCAGATAGTGTTGTAGAAATTGACAAGCATACAGTTCCATTCAAAATAAAAGGGAACACATTTGAGAAGGAGTGCTTCAGAAAGGCTTTTTTATGTTTCAAGGCTTGTTGGCAGGGGTTTATTGATGGATGCATGCCTTATTTGGCTGTAGATGCTACCCATTTGATTGGAAGATGGAGAGGACAGGTAGTAGCAGCTTCTGCAGTTGATGGACACAACTGGCTATTCCCAGTTGCATTTGGTGTTGTGGAGGCAGAGTCTGAGGAAAGTTGGGTCTAGTTTCTGCAGCAGTTGCGCAACATTATAGGCACACCCCTAGGTTTCGCTATACATACAGATGCTTGCAAAGGTCTAGAGAGTGCAGTAGAAATTGTATTCCCTGGAGTGGAGCATATGGAATGTATGCGACACCTAGCGCAAAATTTTAAAAAGAAGTTCAAAGAAAAAGTTTTTGATGAGAACTTATGGCCAACATCATACACATGCAGCGAAAGGAAGCATGAGTACCATTTGAGAGTGTTGTATGCTCAGAAACATCCATAGGTGAAGGAGTATATGGATGCACATCATGGAAATGTGTGGTCAAGAAGCAAATTCAACACCATATGCAAAGTAGACTATGTGAGCAGTAATCTTGCAGAATGCTTCAATGCAAATTTAAAGTCAGTGAAGGGTTATTTGGTTTGGCAAGAATTTGTCAAGATGAGGAAGATGATCATGATAAAGATGGCTCTTCGCAAAAGAATTGCTGAAACACAATATGTTGGCCATGTTATACTCCCATCACTAATTAAGGCATTGCATCACAAGGCAAGAGGACTGAAGATGAGATGCATTCAATCGTCGACATACGAGGCTGAGGTAGCGTACACAGTAAAAATAGGGAATGGAGGTATCCAATGAACCTAGCCACTAGGGAATGCAGTTGTAGGCAATGGCAGATTCATGGGAAGCCATGCATACATGCTCTACATCTGATGACTCTGATTGGGGGTGAAGATTGTGAAGTTGATCAGTATTGCTCTGAGTATTTCTCTGTTGCTAAATTTAAGGCTGCTTATGGTCACAATGTGCCTGCACTTGTGGGAACAGACCAATGGAACATAGTAGATCCAGGATTCAAACTCCACTCTTCTTTACTTACTAGACCACCAGGGAGACTAAGAAAAAACAGGTACAGAGCAGGTGAAGAGGGTCGTGTACCAAAAAAGAGGGCGTGAAAAAATGTGAAATTCTGGGGCACATTGCTAGGCTTTGTTCCAATCCAGTGGATGCATCATTTGGAGAAGAGGACCGATGGACAGCATCAAATGCAGAGGAGAATGCATCAGTAATGGAGATTGAAGATGGAGGGGACCATGCAGCAGCAATCGAGTATGAAGATGCACTCCTCGTTGAAGCAGCACCTTGATATATGTGTGCATTCCCTTTTTTATGCATTTTGTTCTCTTTTCTCCACATGTCTTATAATTTTATTTCTCAGCCCTAGGATAAATGGAGGCAGAGGGAAGAAAAGGTGTAGAGAGGAAGCTATAAGAGAAGAAGAGCATAGAGCCCAAGAAAATGAAGTTCAGTCATCATCGGATGGCTTAGAATTTGAATCGATGGCTCTTGATGGTTTTGAAGCTGTAAGAGAAGAATAGGATAGAGTAATTGTACCAGTTGTTCCTTTAAGGATTACTGAACACATAGATGACCGTCAACTTGTCGTCGAGTGCTCGCCGAGTGGAATTACTCCGTCACCAGCTCCACGGCCACAACCCCAAGGGAAGATCAGAAGGAACAAGATGATTCCAAAGAGTACTCCAGCTAGGGAAATCCGGAGCAAGACGGTGAAGCCATCTTCTCACACAAGGAGCAGGTCGAAGATTTGTATTCGAACTATGAATTTGAATTTGAACTATGAATTTGAATTTGATGGATTTGTAGTTAGGTGTTTGTGTTGTCAACTTTAGATCTTATGATAACTTATAAATCTTAATAATGTTGTTTGTGCTTTGGTATCATATGTGAGGCAGAATGCATATTTGAAACAAAGGTTGAATTTGAAGCAATATTTGAATTTGGAACAAAATTATAATTTGAGCCAAAGTTGAAGTTGTACAAAAATTTCAAGTATGTTGCTCTTTAGTACTTGTCTGAGCTAAAGTTGAACTTTCACCAACATTTGAACCCCAATATTTGAAGGTGATCAACCCGAAGGAGAAACGTGCTACAAATGAGCCAATATTTTTTAGGTGACACTTATTCCATCTAAATAGTGTCCAGACGAAGTCTCACTATTTATTGAATTATTTTCCATATTATTTATTTATTTTTTGAAAAATCCTTTTAATTGAAAACCACCAAAACACATGTTTGAGATATGAAAATGTAAAAGTAAGTTCAGAACCGTCTTATTCACTCCAAGAGGAAGCATTGGTGATTTTTATGATTTATTTGAATTTTTCAAAACCAAAACCCTCCTGCACTCTCCATCGAACTCTGAATAGGTCTATACATGGTTGCTCATTTGTGAGAAGCCTTTTTCATGAAAATGTCTTGACACCGAGTTTATATTTTTTTTCTCATACCCATGTCACATATGACAGCTATGTGAGCTTGCCGTGCATTTTTTTTTAAATTATTTATGATCATTTGAACCTGATTTTGATGGCTCGCTTGTGAAAATGATTTTTCTTGAAAATGTTCCTATAGCATGTTTATATATTTTTCTAGTAACTATATCTTATAAGCTGACAAACTACGCTTCGTTCCATTTTTTTGATTTTTTTGAATTAGTTATGGTCATTTGAAGTTCTTCATACCCTAATAACCCGAAAACCCCAAAACCCCGATAACCTCGTAACCCCAAAACCGTAGCGCCGAACATCACCCATCCGATCATACCCTACCGCCAATGCCAGTCGTAAGATCTGACCTTCTAGAAGGAATTCTGGAGACAGGCCCGCGCGCCGTCTCCGCGCCGTTGGATGGCGTCGACGGTTGAGATCAGAGTTTAGTCTTTTTAGAAGGGCGGAAGATCCGCATGAGGCTGGTTCTAAATCCTGATTGGCCGCGTGTTGTATTCCACTGACACATCAACACACTAACACAGCAGCCCGAGCCCTCCTCCACCCATCAACATAGTCACACAACAGCCCATGCTGGCCTCCCCTTTGGATCTCGGCGTCAGAGCAGTTCTTCTTCCTCTCCGGTGAAATGTCGACCTCCACTTCATCCTCCCGTCGCTCGTGGCCTACGTATGGTCTAGTGCCGATGCAGCGTTGTCCGGACTGCCCACGCATCAGGCCACTGAAGCGGTGGACTTCGAAGGAGGAGAAAATGGCAAATTTGGGCGCGAGTTTGTCAGATGTGAGAGATGGTTGGAGGGGCAGGTAGATCTTGGTTCCTCTCGCATCCTTTAGCTCTGAATTTTTCGTTTCCAGATCTAGGTTCTCTTCTTGCATCCAGGGAGTTGGGATTTATGTTTCATTATTTCGTTTTCAGATCGTGAAAAAATACAATCATTTCGAGTGGATGGATGAGTATGTGGAGAGGCTTCAAAGGGAGGGCTTGATTTATTTAATGGGGGCTCCAACCCTCGAGCTCAATCTGCCTCCATCCATGAAGAACATGGGGATGCAGAGTTGAAGGGTGCTTCGACAGTTGGGGATGCAGATCTGAAGGGTGAATTGAAGAAGATGAACAAGAACTTGAAGCAGATGATTCAAGTGATGCAACAAGCAAATATGATAGCTTTAGACTTTTATTTTTGCATTGTTGCTGTAGGATTTGTTTACGTGCTAGTCAACCCTCGTTAGAGATGTTCTGTACTGTTAACTGTATATTAAGTCCATGTCATGAAACTTTAATGCGATGGATTTCAATGCGCATCTCTCGAGATCATCTAAGTTTGTTTGTTACTGTACCTAGTTTTTTAGTTGACCAGATGACAGTTAGCACTACTTGCGCAACACAAATACCTCTAGATCATCTCTTCTTCAGAGGAACACTCTCTTCAGTTTAGTTTAGCTTCAGTTTGGTTACACCGAGCTCTAGGAAAAATCCACAAACACGCGATGCTCTGGTTTTTTTCTTTCTACGATTAAAAGAGATTACATTTCTTTGAGGTTTGATTGCCAACCCTCTTCTATTTGCTGGAGGTGATAGTAAAATACAAAGTGTTCACAAAATGCAAAGGGTTTTAAGACTGCCAAAAAACGAAGGGAAAGAATATTATTTTTCTTTTTTTCTAAAAGTTAGTGTCATGCACACGCAAAAAAATGAGTTATTTTTTCGACTAGTTTGATATCTAACCTTATTTAGTTTACAAATATGTTTTGATTTTTGTCCTTATCTCAGCATACAGAAAACTACAGTAGTTCATAAATTTATCTTACTTACTTTTTAGTTTGGGTTCTTTTCTTTTTCACAAACTAGTGTAACTACTAGTTCAAATATAGGAAAGAAAAGATAAAAAAGGCCGCGTCTAGTCTAATAGGCTGCGTTGTATGTGCTCTTAGTCGTGCCTTAATTAACTTAGGGCAAACCATTTGGAAATAATATGAATACAGATAAAAAAGAACACATCATGCACGGCCAACGATAAATAACCTAGATATGGGATTCTTAGATCCCTACATAGTACGGTACATAGTACGGGGAACAAATGATATACGGTACATAGCACGGTACACTAGCTAGGGCCGGCAACACTACGAGCGCGCAACACCAACACCGTCGTCATGTTCACTCCTCGTTGCCGCCGTACTCGTCGTCTTCACTACTCCTCGACACCGTCATCGCCGAGATAGTAGCGAAGGGTGTGCATGTGGTTTTCCTCGGGGAAGATGCTCTCGAAGTCGGTGTACATGTTGTAGGTCGTGAATGCGATGAAACTCGCATCCCCAACAGAACACGCGGCCGAGCAGGTAGTACGCATCAAATCTGTTTGTCAAGTAGGCGACGAGGCCTACCACTGGAGCATTGTCGTGGGCGCGTTGTTCCTCCAGACGGAATATGACTGGCGACCCTGTCGGGAGGTGGTTAAAGCCCACATGGAGGAAGAGACTGTGCAACTCCGTGTTCACTACCAAATTCCGTGCGATCCGGAACGTTTTGATAACGTCGAGCGTTTCCGTCACGAATGGCTGAAAAGTGGAGTTTGCTCTCGACGTATTGGTTTGGTCCGTTCCACATTGGTTTTGCTCAACTTTTTGCTAGTTTTACATCGCGAATTTTCGTCTCTGGCCCAGTAGACCACTAAGAGCACAGTTGCCTTCGACGAAACTTGCCTGGTCACGTAGAACATCGTGAATTTTTCTTTGGGCCACACATCCTTCCCTGTTTGACTGCTTTGACTGGCTACGACCGACCAGTTGATGCCTGGACCCCACTTGTCATCCACGGTAAATAAGCATGCACATAATCTTCGAAATTAAGCATGCACATATTCTTCGAAATCATCACAGTTAACATTACAATGAACAAGCCGTTTCTGAAACAAATCACAAAAAGAAAAGGATAGACACCGGACCTATTGTCCTAGCCAAGGGTGCGCCGCCGCGCCTCCGCCAGCGCCGCCGCATCTTCATTCTATATCGAATGGCGGATCGCTTCCGCGGTTTCGGCCTCTAGCTTGACAGTGAAAAGCCGGGCGAGCCTCGTTTTCCGGAGCTCTTCTGCCGCGAAACTCTCTAAGGATGTTAAAATCCCCGCCTGCATGTGGGGCCACGGCAACGCCTCATTGTGGAACTCGACGGCAAGATACTCCTCCTCTTATTCCTCCTCGACGTTCGAAGGTGCGATGGGTGGAGCCGGAGGTGGTGGTGCGCAGGACGACTTGGCCTGATGCAGCTCGCGCCGGTACACCTCGCGGGCACGCACACGCTCTGTGCCTTGCACGCTGCGCCGGGGAAAGTACCTGTGGATATGCTTTTGGCGGCCCTCCTCGCGACGGCCAGACATGGTACCGGTGGATCTGCGCACAACGAAGAGGAGTAGAGAGGTGTGGCAAAGACGGACAGTTTGGGACTAGAGAGGAGAGCGTTCTGCACCCGCATGGGGAGCCGCTGCATTATCCACAGTTTGGGAGTGGAGAGGAGAGCTGACCGGGTATCCCACATGGCGAGTGTCAACCAAATTACCGAATATATAGGAGATCTAAATTATCAAATGCACTCCAAAATAGAAATGAATTGACATGGTTTTACATTTGCAACAATGGATACCCTAGTACTAATACTAATAAACTGCCTCCTCGCCCTCTTCGATGTCTGTTTCGCGCCATCATCCTGGTTACATGCAATCTGAACATAGGAGATTTATAGTAACTGAAATTAGCATCACAAAAGGTTCAACAACAGGTCCACAGTTAACCAGAACTTTTTTATGCCAACATCCACTCCGAAGCCACATCCACAGTTTCACATCATCCAACGAATATTTTCCTATGCCAGCATGCATTCCGAAGACACATCCAGAGGTTCACATCATCCACTGGAACTTTCCGAAACCGCATCCACAGAAACACTAGTTGAAAAGCATCATACATGTTTAGCATATCTACAAAAAAAAGCAGATATACTTCCAAACATACAAAGATGAGTGACAAAACTGCCTCACGTGTACAAATGACACAAGTACAGAGGTGATAAACCGCTAGCCTCGGTGGCATAAACAAGCTACTAGGTCCTTGTAAACACTACTAGGTCTAGAGGAGCCTCCCTCTGAATTTTAACATTGCACAGTTTAATCATCGGCACTCTGATCAAACACAAATATGTCACTCTTTTTTCTATGGTACGCCAACTGTTGGAGACATTGTTGCATATTAATCATCGGCAGAGAACCAAGCCTAGATAGGGGCACCATAGTAAAGAAGCACACACAAATCAACGAAATTATCGAACACTTTCCAAGGAATATGCAGAACCAATATGGCTCATGCATTACAGATAAAATCATAATTGGGGCCTCATAGTAAAGAAGCACACAGAAATCAATGAGATCATCGAACACTTACCAAGGAAGATGATAGTTGTACACAACACTAGAGAAGTGCCAATATCTCACTGAGAGAAGGTGAATAGTTTAATCATCAGCACACAGAACAGAGAATGAACATAAAATAAGAAAGCCTCATACATACATTACAAAAAAAAATCCAAAGGGTCAAGCTCCACAGGACCAGGGAGCATGAACAAACAATGTCCGTGTAAATGCTACTAGGTACTAGGGAGTAATCCTTTGGATTTTAGCATTGCGCAGTTTAATCATCGGCACATGCAACAAAACAGAGAAATGAATAACATCTAGACTCATTAGCAAGCATTGCATGTTGACATAATCTAATTAAAGAGCAAAGTAGTTTTACCTCGTTCCATAATCTTGCAAGAAACTTAGAATGTATCTCAACTTCACATTGGTGTCCTTCGCACTCTCCAACAGGGTGTCTTTTCCCCTCTGGAGCATATCACACTTCTCTTCGGCTACTTTCAAAGTTTTCTTCGCACTCTTCAGCTCAGAATCAAGCTTAGTAACCAAGCCGTGCATGATCATATAGCTTCTCTTTTGCTCCCGCAGTTAGAACTCGAGTGCTAGCATTTATGAAGCTTTCATCGCCCTGTGCAGCCTGTCCTCGCAGCAGACGGAACAGATTAGCTTCTCAGCGCTGGTATCATCAGCCAGCTTGCAAACTTCAGAGAGACGATGAGATTCAATTGTCTTAACTGACTGTTGCACCAATTTCAGAATTGTCTCAACTGACTGCTGCACCAATTTCTGAATTTCAGTACGCAACATGCTGCAGAAGTCACAGCCAGCACTGTGGTCCTATAGCCAAATACGAAAAGAATAAAAATCAAAGAAGTGTCGACAAAGGCGAAAGGAGATAGATGAATCTTAAGATAACATTTGGCTACATGACTAATTTATATGCTATTTACGTCGGCTATCTGAATAACAGGGGGCTTTGCGAGCTCCGAGGCCTTGTTCAGGTCGATCTCCATATGGGTGGGGGAAACGATCTCCGAGGGCCCTGTAACGGTAGCGTGAGCTAGATCCATGGCCGGTGGTAACTTAAAACATCAACGGTGACCTACATCCGTCGGCATTTAACCTAGATCCGCCGGTATCAAACCTAGATCTGTGGGCATCTAACCGGCATCGCATCGTTTGGTTGAGGATGGGGAAGGGAGGGAACCATGGCTTACGAGTCATTGTTTAATAACGACGCCGAGGACAGGGAGGGCGAAACCGTGGCAGCCGCCCTTGGTGCGGGAGGGTGAAGTGGAGGCTTTCTGTGGAGATCGCTTTTAGTGGAGGAGTAGCCGAGTGGGCGAAGAGCGCGGTGTGGTCGAGATTTGGCGCGTAGACGCTGGCGAGTGGGACCCTGTGTGAGGCTGATTCCGTGGAGATTTCGCGCGCGGCTGTTAGTCATAATTTATTCTTGTTTTTCGGATTGAAAAGAAAAAATAAAAAAAGAACCAAAAGGAAAAGAGTCTTAGGATCCGATCGCATTTTTATTCTACTTCTTCAGATTCTTCTTTATTTTAGTTAGCAAATAATTGCAAAATAAGACAGTGCCTAGTGGTGGGGGGAGAGGCTGACTCATTTCCACACACCAAAGATCGAGTTTTGTTACTCACATTTGTGATGTTGCAACAACTATTGGCTTATTAGGCATGATCCAGTAGTAAAGGGATGCGACAATTCATTGATCGGCCGGATCAATGAGTTGTCACATCCACTTATTACTAAATCATGCCTAATAAGTCTTTTGACATTCTTAAAACATGATCGGGTTAAGAAACATATACTAATATAATATAAATATTAGGTTCTTACATACCAACATCATAGAGGTTCTTTAAAAGTTTTTACTACGCATAGACCAAACGACACTACCAGAAGTAAGAGATAACACAAACACAGCGTGCAAGCTGCAACAACGAGCGCACCAGCAACAACTACATCATGTTCTGCCGCTTCCGAGCCTTCATGGACCTCCTGGCCTCGTTGAAGTAAGGGCGCGGAACATGTTGTCCCGCTTCCGAGCCTTCACGGCCCTCCTGGCCTCGTTGGAGAAAGGCCGAGGAGGAGGTTCCGCAAGACATGCGAGGATATCCTGTGCAAGTAGCTTCTTCAGGAAGACCCCGTAGGCAGCGTGCTTGGCCCTAACATGGGGCGCACGATACTCGGAGCCATTTCCCACACCGACGGCAATGTCGGATCAAGCTGTTGCGATTGTTGGCTACCTTTCTGACACAGAAAGGGAAGAACAAGTTGCCGTAACGATGGTACCGAATGGTGCCCGCCTGCAGCTTCCTCAGGACATGTCTGTTCTTCGCAGCCATATCGTCCTCATCCGAGCCGACTTCCAAATCTTCTTCCTGCAAATTCGCAATAAAACAAAAGTTAGCAAAACAATCTTATTGGCAAAAGAGTAATATACCTAACCAGATCACAAAGAACATAAATAAATAGTTCTTCACTTATTTGCATACACTTCATCAAGTAATTTATTTAGCAGATGCGACCTAAAGAGGACATCAATGTTGAGAAAAATGTGTCGAATTTTATACAACATTACATTTTCCACTATATATATTTGGTGAACTAATGCACAAAAACAGATTATAACACATCAGGAATTCATTGATGATCCAATATAACATTCAACAGATTAATATTCTAATCAGGACATGTTATTATACCTTACCAGATCAAAAATATCATACAAGAATCGTTCTTTAATTAAATGCATAAACTGGATCAAGTAATTATCATGCACGGGGGTACAATATGTGATTTTGCAACAAATTCATAATGTGTCAAGAGTGTCTGCGAGGCAAAATAACTACACAAATTGAAAATGCTTCCAAAAAACATAGAATCTCTAACTCACCTGCATGCTAACATGCACACAAAAAACTAGAATCCATAAGAACAGATGCAACTACAACCTCTGAATCCCTAAAATACAAAAAACATGCGAACCCCTAAGTACGATACAACTACAACCTGTGAATTAACTCCAGCGGCTCATCTATATTTAATAATCCATAACTCTATATAGAAGACCATTTAAAAAGATTCATGCATAGATGTTATTAGTTTCACAACAAGACATCTATATTCAGGACATCTATATTGTCAATTTAGTATCTAGTACATGTATATTTTTCTACAATGTTTTCCCTTTGGTCTCTAAGTACAGATGCAAACAGACCTTTGAATCTTGAACTTGCGTGTACAAAAAACCCTCGAACCCCTAGGTACGGATACAACTACAAACCTTTTAGTCTCGAACACAAAAAACCTCGAACCCCTAAGTACAGATGCAACCTCAAACACCAGAAGTCCAAACTTTACAAAAAAAACCAAAGTATACATGCAACTACAAATACTAGAAGCCCGAACTTGCGTGCAGTAATGCACAAACCCTGGATCTTTGACAATAAACTAAGCCGGCCTGGACATAGATACCTCAGGGTCCTGGTCGTCGACGTCCTCGTCGAATGCCTGGCGATCCACGTAGGGATCACCCAGATCTGCCAGGAGAGGGAAAGCAGCAGGCGCCTCCACCGCGGCAGGAGCAGGCGGTGCACTCAAAGCGCCATGGATGGACGACGAACCTGCGGCGGCAAACTGGAACCGCAATGGGGGGCTCCGGCGGCGACGACAACAGAAGGGACGACGCCGTCGTTCTCCTGCTGCGAACCTTCCATTCTGCGGAACCGCCTCGCGGTTGTGCGCTCGGCAGTTGGGAGAGAAGGAGGGCTGGGAGACGATGCGGAGTGGTTTTTTTTTGCTAGAAATGGGGGAAGAATGGATGGGGGGAGAGAGGAGATGCGGCAGGAGCTTTATATACAGAGTGCCGTTTCGAGGCTGCCCCGTTTCTACTGGTCGCCATGTCGTGTGCGCATGCATGGTTGGAACGCGCCGGCTGACTTAGTCAACATAGAATGATGTGACATTTGGTCACTGGCAAGTGGGGCCCGGGACGCCGCGAGGCCACCAATCAGTGACCCAAATTCACCACAAAGCTCATCCACCAAGTCAGGGAATATCAAAGGCTCTATCGTACGTGTAGAAAAGAGGATACCGTTTTATACGTGTACGCGTACAAAACAATATGACACGTGTTTGCTTGCGAAACGTGGTACCAATCTTTGCCAAGTTCACTACAAACAATGGTACATGCCAACACAACTACAATGTGTATGCAGCCAAGGTGACGAACATGTGCTTACGTGCCAACACGCCTCTGCATTCACACGCCTTGGACATGCACACGGTCAGGTAACGTGCAAGTGGTGGTTAGCCTGCCGCGCGTAATGGCGACGACGGGACGCGACCTGCACCAGGCGGCGGGATGGTACTTCGCCTCTGACGCACGCCTAGCATTAACGCGGTATGCAGCCTTCCCGGCTCCCCAACCGGCGCCAGGGTCATTGCGGTTTGCAGGTCGCCACCATTTACTCCGACGGGACGCATGCTCCGACGCGTGCACCGACTACACAGCTTTTCTCAATGGTACAGAGCATAGGTCATGCAACAAAATGTTTAAAAAGGTGTATTTGACTACACAATTTCGCATCGACTACACAGAGTTTGAGTCCTGGCTCCGCCACTGCCGACGCGTCCTCGCCATAATCTCACCCATCGCCACGCGGCTTCCCATCTATCAACGATACCATGCCGCGCCGCCTCCATACGTCGTGGGTGACGTTCACCCAGCAGGTGGCGCGCTATGGGCTAGACCCGCCGTCAGACGACGACGGGAGTGGCGACGACCCCTTTGATTGGGGGTACAACGAGGAGGCGGATTGGGAAGAGGAGCCGGAGCTGCCGCAGCAGGAGGCGGCGCAGGAACCGGAGCAGCACCCTCCGTTGTGGCTTGACCAGGTGGTGGCATACAACTCGTTCGCCACATGGCGCAACGAGGAGGCGTTTCGCCGGGTCCGATCGGGGTTCGAGGAGGCGGGGGCAGCCGCCAAGGCTGCCGCTATTCAGGCTTCCATCGAGACCGCCCGGAGGGAGGAGCATGCCCGCGCCCTCATGTACACCGAGCGGCAGGCTTACGAGCAACTCTCAAATGCGGCGTCCCGCGAGCAGCAGGCCCTCATCGCGCAGAGGGAGGACGAGTCCGCCTCGTTCATGGCTGCCCAGAGTGCGCCGCACGAGGAGTTCAACGCCGCATGGGCACGAAGAGAGGCGCTTCAGGCACACCGAGGCCGGGTCTAGGACACGGAGGCGCTGCACGCAACGATAGGCGCTGTCACACCCAGTTTTTGGATTCTTGTACTGTGATCAAGAAGACAGAAATTAGGGCCAACAATTTTTTTTTCTAACAACATGATTGTTTGAACTAACATGTGTTTATGATGTTGATCCTTTTTGCAATGCATGTTTTGTTTCTTAATGAAACCAATATCAAATCTTTCTGAAAACACTTTTATGATTTATCCCTGTTGTTTTCTCTGTTGATTTCTTGAGTGAATTTTAATCCAAGACTTGGATCAATCTTGTTTGAATCTTGTAATAAACTTTTAACCTTGTTGGGTCCAAGAAAACAAAATTTCAAAATGATTTATGGAATTTTTCTTTTAAGTTTTCTATAGAAAATATTTACTGAAAATACAGCCAAGTACCTATTTTGCACCTTTGGTTTCACTAGGCTATAAAATGTTATTTTATGTTTTCTTGACTTTTATTTGTTCCTTGATATATGTACTACAAATACATAAGCTTGGTTTTATTTTTGGATTAATAAAAATGATCTTTTGCTTGTTGTCTTTGTGGTATAAAAATAAGGCAGAAAAACGCATTTTTGAAAATCAGAGAAAAACAGAAAGTACACATTTTTCCACATTGTTTTTATGGCTTTAAACTATTTCAATTTTATTTTCAAAAGTTGTTTCTGAAATTTTAAAACATGGTTAACAGGTTCCCACTTTGAGAACAAAGATTGGATTTTATTTGACCCTTGAAAATAGTGCCAACTTTCTGATGTCCTTAAGACTGAATTTTCTGAAGTTTTCACAGACAGTTTTTTTCCAATTTTTGAGCAGAGGTTTTCTTTTGGATTTTGTTCAAGTTTGGAAACCCAACTTTTCCAAATAGATTCTTGGGTATTTAGACTTTACCGTAGGACCTTTTGTTGCTTCTAGAAGGTGGAGAGGAGGGCATTTTCAAGAGAGAAAAGAGGTGGCAGAAAACAGTGCGATCATGGCATGGGAACCTCTGGCTTTGACCCTTGTGGCCATGCTGTGGCTTTTCCAGATCGTAGTGGCCACCCCTTAGCTTTCCCCTAGCTCCAAGGCAACCCCTAGGCCCTTCCCTTGCTCTGCTCTGTCGAGGGCACGAGCTAGAAGCTCACACCCGTGCCATTTCGAGTCAACTCGAGAGCGCGTCCTCGTCAACCCCCTCGGCGCCGCGTATACATGTAGTTCCCCGCTTCCCCACTTCGCCACTAGCCTCCCCTCCCTCATAGCAACCTTCTCGACCCACCCAACCACCTCGGAAAGCCTCCAGTGAGCGCCGCAGCGTGATTTTCCGTCGCCGTCCACCGCGGCTACTCGGGCAAGGTGGAGACTGAACCGCACCCTCCCATCGCTCACTTCCGCCTCCAGAGCACTCCCCGTACCCTCACTCACCTCCCTGACACCCCTGGTTCCCTTGTTTGCAGGACGCCCGCCGCCGTCGAGCTCGCCGCCGTGAGCGCTCGGTGCTCGAGCCACTGCCTGGAGCCAAGCCGGCACCCGTAACCTGCACCCCTCGACGCCCCTGCACCCGTACGTCACCCCTGAGCCGCGCCAGCAACCCTCGAGCCCCCATAGTGAGCTATCTCCATCGCCCTCGTTCTCCGTCGCGTCGGTGAGAGATATAAGAGAGGGATGAGGAAGAACGCAGCGGGAACGTAGATCACGAGATCTACGGCCACACTTGAACCCGCGCCGTTCCCGCGCGTGCTGCGCGTTTGGGCCGCGCCGCTGGCTAGTTGGGCCGCAACCGCGAGGAACACCAGCCCGCACCCTTTTTCCTTTTCCTTCTAAAAATTGATAGAGACTTGCTTGTTTGCTTTTGATCTGTGAAAAATGCCTAAAGTACAAAATAAAATCCACCAAAAATCAAGGCACTAGTAATATGTTTTCCTAACCATCTAAAATTTGTAGATCTAAGTTTTGACTTGTATTTTTGTCTCAATATCTATTTTGCCACAGGGTGCCTGTAAACATGTTTGTAGCATAACTTTTTGGATCTTTTTCCAAAATAGCCAAACTAAATTGTTTTGAGTAGCCTTTGAGTATATCTAACTATAGGACTTGACCTCACATCAAGGTGAGTTGAAAAATGGAAATGCCATCCATTTTGGTAGGATCTTTAGAAGGAGTTTAAAAATGATTTTTAAGGTGAATCTAATTGGGTGAGTTTGCTTATGTCTAGATCTACCTAATACTAGCTTGGATTAATTTTTTGAGCCCTAGATTAATTTTGGTGAGCAAAACTAGAAACAACACTTTTCTGTTTTCATTATTACTTGTGTAATTGTTTGTTAGGAAATGTTTGGTGGTTTGAATCTTGTTGCCTAGCATGTATAGAAGTGGTACCACTTGTTATTAGGTTGTTTGCTTGGAATATGTCTACCTTAGAAAGTGTGCATGTTTGGAAAGTCTAATAGAAATAGAAGTAGCATTTGTTATTTTCTAGTTTTATTATTTGATTATTGTGTGAACCAAATCTTGGTAGATTTGTTTTTCCTAGGTTTGTGATATGTTTAAGTGGATTCCAGTACCATTTTGCTACTGTTATCTTGATGTTTTCATCTCTGTTAGCTTGCACTTTCTTTTATGGCAAAGCATATGCAATAGTTGTATTTGTTTTCACTCGTACTGTTTCACTAGTATGAGTAGCCTTGTGTGGATTTTTTTGTTAGTTTAATTTTGTCATGTGTGACCAGAGGCCTTGTTACCTCTTTTGCCTTGATATTAGTGGGCCCATAACCCACTGGTCCCATTGCAATTAGGTTAGGGATGTAAATCCCCAACCTTACACTTGTGTGGAAATAGCATGCATTTCTAATTGTGGGTTTACTATTTTCCACCTAGGAACATGGTTGTTTGTTTCACTTATGTAAGTGAATATTTTAGTATTTATTTGTGAATACTAGTATGTTTAGTTGTGGTTCAATTGTTAACATAATATTCCCTTTGGGTTATCATGTTAATAAGTGTTTCACCATTGTTTGGTTGAACTTGATTATTGTTTGTAACTAGAATGTTTCCTAGTGTTTGATAAATTATTTGTGAATGAATTTCATTGAGTGTTTGGATTTTTGAAAGTGTTTAGATAAGCTTGTATTAAGTGCATAGCTACAGATTGTGTAGCTTGTACCTTTGATTGCTTGCAATCTTATATTTACTAATTGGATGCACCATACAAAACACCACGTTAATCCTAGAAGATAACTATTTTCATCCACCCGATAGATGTATAATGTGTCCACGGCCGTTGGATGAATCGTGAGATGCGACCTGCTCTATCCCACGCATGTGAGTCGTCCTCTTCTTGGTCTCCCCGTTTCTCTTGGAAAAGAAGACCAGAAAATCCTAAACACCCTATGCTCCTAGATTTTCTGTCAAATATTACTACTCCCTCCGATCCATATTAATAGGTCCTAAAGTGGATGTATCTAGCAATAAAACATGTCTAAATACATCCACTTCAGCACCTATTAATATGGATCAGAGGGAGTATTTGCTTTGGTCTCTCGCGGATTCTCTGAGAAAAAAAAAGCAAAACAAAAATATGAACGTCCTCTGCTCCCAGATCTTCCAACGAACACATCCGATAAAAATACCTAATGCTGGCCCGCCGTTTTTCTGTGCTGCCGCGCCGCGCGTTACCGGGTAATTTTTACCAGCAGTAGGTAGGATGCACTGATCCAGCCCGTCTTCTAGAGTGGCTGCAGGGTAGAATACGAATGGTTTAGAGCCACGTCATTGCCACCATAGTTGTTACCTGTGACATAAGATGGCCGTGGTGCCCCATCTCCAAGCCTGCATGCAATTCTGGACACTCTTATCTCAGGTTTGATCTTCTTCTAAACCCTTCGTCTCATATTAATTGTCTTAAAGTTAGACAAAACTGGGTGTATTTAGACATGTTTTAGTGTTAGATACATCTATTTTTATCCAATTTTGAGACAATTAATTTGATTCGGAGGGAGTACTTAAACGGATAGACGGAATAACTGGATTGATGTAATCATTGGTCCCACACTTGGATGGTTGGATTCATGAATCATGATGTGCTTTGATTGATGATCTGAACAATTTACTGTGAATAGGTAGATTATATAGAATTAAATTTAAGCAGTACATATTTAGATTCGGTTAGACTGTCCACACACACATGCATGTATTTTTATGTATATAGTCCTTAACCTGTTGCTTTGTTCATGTAATTACGCTAAGAACAGGGAAATCATAACGGCGCATTGTGATGAATTAAATAATATGAGTATTATCCCGCTTGACATTCCTTCTCTCCAAGCTCCTGCAAATGTTGCCTCCTCTCTTCAGTTCACATAGGTAGTTTAGGTTGATCATATTTGCAGTTTTGCGCACTGGAAATAAAAATACTCCCTCCATCCTATATTAATTGTCTCAAAGTTGGACAGATGTGGGTGTATCTAGACATGTTTTAGTGTTAGATACATCTACTTTTGTCTAATTTTGAGACAATTAATTTAGGACGGAGGGAGTACTTCTCATCCCATCCACTATAACAGAACAAGTCAATATGTGTGCTGAACTGCTGATCCATTATTATGATTAAGAAAAGCATACTTAGTTTCAACTATATTTTGCATACATGTGATGGGCATGACAGAAAAAAAGAAGAGAAAGTTAGGCGTCAACATTACTAGAAAACTACTGGTAGTCAGTGGAACAGATTAGTCTATTGCCTATTTTTAATTTAGCGCACTAAAGTATAATGAGATTTGTATGTTGAAATTTCGACAGGGTAAACGGCTTCATGTAGGTGATCGATAATGTAAATGTGCTTTATATTCCAGTCGAACAGTTTTTTTTAAAACAAGATCGACCAGTTATGTAGTACATGGGATTTATAAAGTTTACTTCTTTGTCAATGCTCTGACGTTGTCTGTTTAATTTCTGTCTAGGCTGGGCACCTTTCCTATAAATATAGCTCCAATTATTTTGTTAAGAGAGAATTGTTTTTTTTTATTTTGAAACGCAGGACTCAAATTCTTGGCACATCACGTAAGTGAATATTGTCAGTTTGGCACAAACACAGATTCCTGCCATGGAGGTAACATTTTCCACTGTTCTTTTATTTAATATGCTGCGGCATCACAATATCTTATACCGTATTGGACCTATCATGCAGCCATGGGTAATCCCCATTGATAATCATCACTGTTTGCTTTGTACGTTCATGTATGTCCACAATTTGAAGTCACTACATCGTACCATATAGTCAATTGAATTGTTTAGCTACGTTGAAAAATAAAGTGACCACTGCTCTGTAATACTTTCCCAGTTTGTCATCCTAGACATGTAGATTTTTTCGGGCACACTGAAACTCCATAATTTCGCCTCTGGCATTGATACTTCAACCGTAATGGACAACTAATAGTTACTTCCACATTATACTCACTATAATTTGGGGCTCCTTCTAGACCTTAATTATGGAGAAATTGTCATCAGTCGTCATTTAACCTAATTATGGCCATTTGATATTCGGTTTGTCTTAATTTTCAGTGTAGCTGTTCTGGAAGCTGAGATGAGATTGTGAGAAAATATGGGGAGGTCAGTTTTGAGCCTGAACATTTCATGTTTTCTGCCAATAGAAGCACTTAGGGGTTAATTATTAGTAAAGTTCACATATGATCTTTGTGCTTTAATTTAGGTTTGTGATCATTATATTCGCTGATATTTGTGTACGGGGAGTTCCATACTGAAACATGTTCAAATGTTTGCAATGAATTTTGTATGAACCGAAGAATTCTCAAAGGTATATGGAACACAAGAATGAAGCAACTTCAGATGTTAGATTTGTTTAAGGTTTGAACCTAATTTGCTCTCCCTCTTAGACCAGCACCGTCAATTTATCTGGGGCAGCTAAGTTTTGTCATGCAATAATTCAGATTTTTTATTTTAGATACTAAGATGAAGATACAGTGATTTTTTTTTAGTGAAATTGTGTTCTACAATCGAATATGTACCACCGAGTTCGAGCTCCGTTCTCTATTTCCCGATCTATTCGCTGCCCATTGTTTACACAACAGGATGCCAGGATCCCCAATAAGTGCACATGAAGTACATACTTCTTTACACATATCGCTAATCCCCCGTCTAAACGTGATATTCATAGTAGCTCATAAGTTAATAAAATTTGCACATGTTGAATTGTCATAGTGATTTTTTCAAAATGCTTAGCATATCCATAATAAAAGTGTAACATAATGAAGGTGAGTACGCATTCAAAAAAACATGAATTTCTCAAATGAAAGTCATGCGTGTCATTCCTTACCTAAAGGTACCAACATACCTTTTTTTAGAAACACAGTAAAAACGCAAGCGCTCACATACACGCGCATACACTCACCCATGTGAACGCACACACGCACACCCTACCCCTATGAGCACCTCCGAGAGACTGAGCCGATGGGTCTTGAGATTGACGAAGTCACCACAGGCACCTCGCTATCGACGGGAACGTCGGCTCCCACTGAAAGAATATTCCGCCTAAATGCGACACACAGGTGTCAAACCTGGGGTTTGAACTCTGGTGGGCTGGGGGTACAACCACCCTCCTAACAATCCAACCACATGTTGGTTCCAACATACCTATAGATACCGACACACGCATTATGCAAGATATTAGATATGTCCAAACTACTGAGAAATACTATTGATGGGTTTTACTATTTTTGTGTTTCACAAGTAGCTAGCCGTGAAGGTGCACGGGTTGATGACTAGTTTAATTAATTAGAAAAGCATGTATTACTAGAATGGGTTGATGCTTGCTTAGTAGATGTTTTCATAGAATTATTTTATTGTATTGCTTACTAGAATGTGTAAGGTGTGTGTGCTATTAGTAGTTATTTATGTTCATGATTGCTTGTTTAGGATCATGCATCCTTGTAGCATTGTTTGCTTCTCTAGTGATGAATTAGTGTCACCGCTAGATTGTTTGAGTGCTCCAGCATTGTTGTCTTTTATTTTATGAGTGTATGATTATCCTAGCATGTTTAGGATGTTATTACTTCCGTTATTATGACATGACTTGTGGAGTTTCTTGTTTATATTAGTTGTAGAATACAAGTATTTGTTATGACATGCTTGTGTAGGGTTCTCATACTAGAATGCTGTTAGTGGACTCCTGTTGTTATTTATGTTCTAGACTTATTATCTCTTGTGATGAGTGTGTTTTTAATTATGTTCTATGACTTGTTACCATTGATTGAGCTACTGATTTTTTTTGTTTATTTCCATGATTGATGGATTCCTTAATTTTAAGTAGACATAAGCATAGTCTATAACTAACCTATCCATCTGTGGTGTCTTTGCTTAATGTTTGGAAATTGTCTGAGTGATTGCCTTAGCATGAGTATTGTACTTATGTTATTTGTTGTGCTAGTGTTGTTGTTGTGCTTAGTAGCATCTTGTTATCTAGGCATTAGTTTAGTAGTGATGTTGTTCGGTGATGATTGCTTGTGTGTTGTTAATACCCATTGCCATGGGTATTGCTTTGATTGATTGTTATATTTTAGTAGCCTCATCTTTTGTGCCCTCAGGCTATATTTTTAGCTTCTTAAATACCTTATTATGTGAGTGGTACACCCACTCCATATGTGGTATATAAGATGTGGGGTATGGTTTTTCAACCATATGTTTGTCTGACGACAGTTTTGTACCCTGAGAGTTATGTGAGACAGATTTCTCGATAACATTTGGGTGATTGCGCTAGTATAAGTTTGCTTGCTGTGTGTGTTGTTTAGTTTAGTTGTTTGGCCTTTAGTTCCGAGTGTGTGTCTTTTATTCTTTTACGACGCTAGAAAATGAAGAAGAAGAAGAGGCAGTTATGGAGCTGTGCGTCAAGTTCAAACTACTTCAAGGC
This sequence comes from Alopecurus myosuroides, assembly GCA_028641055.1. Taxonomy (NCBI): domain Eukaryota; kingdom Viridiplantae; phylum Streptophyta; class Magnoliopsida; order Poales; family Poaceae; genus Alopecurus; species Alopecurus myosuroides. The sequence goes on along the minus strand of CM054063.1, from coordinate 111,217,549 downwards.
CAGGGACATTAAGAGTTTAAGGCAAGCCATCCTGATGCTTGCTGTTACTACACTTATCAATATCTATCATGCATGTTTTACTTCTGAAAGTTTTACAAAAACTTTGATTCCAAAAAAACTATTTTTGAGTGACTACTACTATTATATATACTATTACTACGCCAGTAGTTGATACTTGGTGTTACCAAGCCCATGGCCACCATATGGTATTTATTACCATCAAAAGTATAAGTCCCTAAGTGGACATCCTAAAAATATGTTTTTGCAAAACAAAGGCTTTATGGAAAACCTGGTGGGAAGGCGAAGCCTTACTCACCGGAGGAATGTGGAAGTGGTCATTTTTGGGAAAAGTGGTGTTTTACAAAAATGACACATAACCTAGTCTTCACCGGACATCCTTTACCGTACTTCCACCCTACCTCAACATGGGCACGGGGCTTAACTTGAAATTTGTTCTTGTTAGTGTGTGTTCTATCTCAGTTGGCTATAAGGGGATGGACTCCCTCGAACCGATTGGCGCCAAGTTATGAAACGTGTGACATACAAAGTGTGGGATTAATTTCTCCTCCGGCTGCAGCAGTTAGGGCTTCTGTCTTGGCGGGGATTAGCCCGGTGCCAGGGATACGTATACTCAACTGAAGAGATAGACATATTCTAGCTTGAACATAGTGGATGGTTAGGATCAGTTATCTGATGTTTACATACTATTGTTACAGTCCGTGGTTGTTCACGGCGGATGTACTGGATCTGGTGGATGTGTACACCTCTGAAGAGTCAAACTATTCGGAATAGCCACGTCCTCGGATATGGACAGTTGAATGCCCATGTAGCTAGCATTGTGTCAATTTTTTCAAAAATGAGTTTTCAAAAAGTGGTTGGACTTGTGAAGTACTAAAAGGAGGAAATCTTGTACCGTGGAGGTACCGTCGATGAGACCCAGAAGTTGTTTTACAAGAAGTTTTGCAAAGAGAAAACTTTCTTTTAACAAAGTTTTACAAAAACTCTTGTACATGTGATATTTACAAGAGAAAGAAAACTATATTATTTTCTTTTGAAGTATCTTCTTCAACAAAGATACCGATATTTTCAAAATCAACTATGATATATCCTTCATATATCATGGATATTGAACCCTATGTATAGCCTACCTATTCCACTATATAATCATACTTGCATCTTGGTAAGCTTCATGATGGATGTCTTGCTGAGCACATTCAAATGTACTCATATTGGTTTGGTCCCTGGTATTTACTTGCCAGACATCGAGAAGGAATGTCCGAAGGAGATCTACGAAGAGGAGTACGGAGCTGATGGCCTTGCGAACTAGGATCGTCTCCCGGTCAGCAGCCTGTAGTTTAAGGTGTGACTTGGGCTCCACTACGTTTGCGTGTGTTTAGTCTTCCGCTGTGTGTGTTGTATGTTGCCCTGTGTGGCAGTTGTGTTAGACTTGGTCTTGCGACCATGTCCCTTTGTAAGTGTTGTATCCAATTGTGTAATGGATATTGTACCTGTGTACCAACTTGATATGTTGTTCATGACTGGTGTGATCTGGGATCGTGAATGTATGCATATCGGAGGTGTCCTTGAATAGTGATTCTAGGGGACCTTACAGGCACGGGCGCGCCCGCTCGCAGGCAGCGGAGTTGCACCAGATTGGGGTGCAAGTCAGGGCTAGGCGGCGCTGTCTCGCACAGGTGGCCCACCCCGACCCGGCAGCGAACGACGATGAGGCTGGCCCGTCCATGGCGCCGAACAATGACCAGGCCAGCATGGCAGCAAGCGACGATGAGGAGGACGGCCGGACCGGCTTCTAGGGTAGTTTAGGCCTAATTTATATTTCCCGCCGTATTTTTAATTAGAATGTAATGATCTATACTTACTAATATATATGTACTACTCCAGTTTAGTTATAAACCGTCGATGCCCCCCTTTCCGGGAAAAAAGAGGGAATACTGTTAAAAGTATAGCTAGATTTTTGGTTATTAATGTAGTTATAGCCTAACCTAACACAACCAAGCAAAATAGTATTGTGTTCTACCCCATCCGACGCGGTCATAGGGGTAGACCAAAAGGTTGACTTCTGGTCAACAGATCAATGTTCTAGGGAAGCGTTGGGCTCTAAAGTGTCGGAATCCTACGTAAACCATGGTGGAGCACTAAGAATACTTATAAACGTGTGCTGGGATCAAGGTGGGGAGGGGCCAATATACTATCCATAGGTGTGACTGGTTTCACCGGCATCACATAGGAAGGTTATGCACTACACTTATAGGTCTCGAACCGTCGATGCTCCCCCATTCGGGCAAACCGAAGGGAATATTTTTAAAAGTATAGCTAGATTTTGGTTATTAATGTACCTTTGGTCTAACCTAACACAACCAAGAAAAATAGTATTGTGTTCTACCCCCTTCCGACGCTGGTCATAGGGGTAGACCAAAAGGTTGACTTCTGGTCAACAGATCAATGTTCCAACGAAGCGAGGGAATCTTGCTAAGAGGTGGGCCCTACCATTGTCTTGGGTGTTCATTGGGCCTAACCTAACACAACCAAGCAATTGGTTCCACTTTGCTACCCCCTTCCGGCTCACGTAGAGGGGCCAGAACGGCAATTCTGTCTTTTTACCTAGCGGGGCTATGGTTTCTTCGGAGAAGGGGCTCCGGATCATTTGAATGCCACCAAATCCCATGGTATGGAATACAATGTGTGTTGGAATGTGGCATGAGTCTTGTATTCCCAAGATTCACTCGCTCTATCTGTGTAAGGGCTTCACCGGCGTCAAATTCTCTCTGGCGGGTTCCAGGATTACTTAGAGCCTGAAACTCCCGGATCTGAGGAACTAGGGGAATCTTGCCAAGATTTGGGCCCTACCATTTTGTTGGGTGTTCCGTGGGACTAAGCTAATACAACCAAGCAGTTGGTTCCACTTTTCTACCCCTTTCGCCTAACATAGAGGGGCCAGAATGGCAGTTCCGTCTTTTTTCCCAGTGGGGCTATGCATGGTTTCTCCGGAGAAGGGCCTCCAGATCGTCTGAATGCCACCAAATCCCATGGTATTCCATACCATGTGTGTTATAGTGTGTCATGGGTCTTGGATGCCCAAGATTCCCTCTCTCTCTATTTTAGGACTTCACCAGCGTTGGATTCTCTCTAGCGGGTTCCATGACTACTTAGAGCCCAAACTCCCGGAACTGACGGAACTCGGGGAATCTTGCCAAGAGGTGAGCCCAACCATTGTCTTGGGTGTTAGTTGGGCCTAACGTAACACAACCAAGAAGTTGGTTCCACTTTGCTACCCCCTTCCGGCTCACGTAGAGGGGCAAGAATGGCAGTTCCGTCTTTTTCCCTAGCGAGGCTATGGTTTTCACCGGAGAGGGGGCTCCGGATCGTTTGAATGCCACCAAATCCCATGGTATGACATACCATGTGTGTTAGAGTGTTTCATGGGTCTTTGATTCCCAACATTCCCTCATTCGGTGTGTTATGGCTTCACCAGCGTCAGATTCTCTCTAGCGGGTTCAAGGACTACTCAGAGCCCGAAACTCCCGGATGTGACGAATCCTGCCAAGAGGTGGGCCCTACCATTGTCTTGGGTGTTCATTGGGCCTAAAATAACACAACAAAGCAGTTGGTTCCACTTTGCTACCCCCTTCCGGCTCACGTAGGGGGGCCAGAACGACAGTTCCGTCTGTTTTCCCAGCGGGGCTAGGGTTTCTACGGAGAGGGGCTCTGGATGGTCTGAATACCACCAAATCCCATGGTATTCCATACCATGTGTGTTATAGTGTGTCATGGGTCTTGGATTCCCAAGATTCCCTCTCTTTGTGTGTTAGGCCTTCGCCGGCGTCGGATTCTCTCTAGCGGGTTCCAAAACTATTTAGAGCCCGAAACTCCCGGATCTGACTGAACAGGGGCAATATTGCCAAGAGGTGGGTCCTAACATTTTATTTGGTGTTACTTGGGCCTAAAATAACACAACCAAGCAATTATTTACACATTGCTACCCCTTTCCGGCTCACGTAGAGGGGCCAAACCGGCAGTTTCTTCTTTTTCTCCAGCAGACCTAGGGTTTCTCCGGGGAGGGGCTCCGGAGCGTCTGAATTCCCACCCAATCCTAGGGTATGCCAAACCATGTGTGTTAGATTGTGGCATGGTTTTTGGATGCCCAACATTCCCTCACTCTTTGTGTCATGGCTTCACCGGCGCCGTATTCTCTTTCACGGGTTCTAGGACTACTCAGAGCCCAAAACTCACAGATCTCACGGAATGGGGGGAATCTTGCCAAGAGGTGGGACCTACCATTGTCTAGGGTGTTACTTGGGCCTAACCTAACACAACCAAGCAATTGGTTCCGCTTTGTTACCCCATTCCTGCTCACGTAGACGGGCCAGAACGTCAGTTCTATCTTTTTCCCACCGGGGCTATGATTTCTCTGGAGAGGGGCCTCCGGACCGTCTAAATGCCACCAAATCCCACGGTATGCCATACATTGTGTGTTAGAGTGTGGCATGGGTATTGGATTCCCAAGATTCCCTTACTCTCTGTGTTATGGCTTCACCGGCGTCAGATTCTCTTTCGCGGGTTCTACTTAGAGCCTGAAACTCCCGGATCTCAAGGAAGGGGGGAATCTTGCCAAGAGGTGGGACCTAACATTTTATTGGGTGTTACTTGGGCCTAACCTAACACAACCAAGTAATTGGTTCCACTTTTCTACCCCTTTCCGGCTCACGTAGAGGGGCCAAAACGGCATTTCCGTCTTTTTCCCAGCGGGGCTATGGTTTCTCTGGAGAGGGGCCTCCAGATCGTCTGAATGCCACCAAATACACCATGGTATGCCATACCATGTGTGTGTATAGTGTTTCATAGGTCTTGGATTCCAAAGATTCCCCATCTCTCTCTCTGTTATGGCTTCACCGGCGCGTCAGATTCTCTCTGGCGGGTTCCAGGACTATGTACTTAGAGCTCGAAACTCCCTAAACTGATGGAACTCGGAGAATCTTGCCAACAGGTGGGACCAACAATTTTCTTGGCTGTTCCTTGGGCCTAAAATAACACAAACAAGCAATTAGTTCCACTTTTCTACCCCTTCCGACTCACGTAGAGGGGCCAGAACGTCAGTTCCGTCTTTTTACCTAGCGGGGCTATGGTTTCTCCGGAGAAGGGGCTCCGGATCGTCTGAATGCCACCAAATCCCATGGTATGGCATAACATGTGTGTTATAGTGTGGCATGGGTCGTTTATTCCCAAGATTCACTCGCTCTCTCTGTGTTAGGGCTTCACCGGCGTTAGATTCTCTCTGGCGGGTTCCAGGATTACTTAGAGCCTGAAACTCCCGGATCTGACGGAACTGGGGGAATCTTGCCAAGAGGTGGGCCCCACCATTTTGTTTGGTGTTCCTTGGGCCTGACCTAATACACCCAAACAGTTGGTTCCACTTTGCTACCCCCTTCCGCCTAACTTAGAGGGGTCAGAGCGGCAGTTCCGTCTTTTTTCCCAGCGGGGCTATGCATGGTTTCTCCGGTGAGGGGCCTCCAGATCGTCTGAATGCCACCAAATCCCATGGTATTCCATCCCATGTGTGTTATAGTGTGTCGTGGGTCTTGTATGCCCAAAATTCCCTCTCTCTCTGTATAAGGGCTTCACCGGCGTCGGATTCTCCCTGGCGGGTTCCAGGACTACTTAGAGCCCAAAACTCGCGGATCCCACGGAACGGGGGGGGGGGGGGGAATCTTACCAAGACGTGGGCCCTACCATTGTCTTGGGTGTTCATTGGGCCTAAAATAACACAACCAAGCAGTTGGTTCCACTTTGCTACCCCTTCCGGCTCACGTAGAGGGCCAGAACGGCAGTTCCGTCTTTTTCCCTAGCGGGGCTATGGTTTCTCTCGAGAGGGGCCTCCGAATCATCTGGATGCCACCAAATCCCATGGTATGACATACTATGTGTGTTTCATGGGTCTTGGATTCACAACATTCCCTCACTCGATGTGTTATGGCTTCACCGACATCGGATTCTCTCTAGCGGGTTCAAGGACTACTCAAAGCCCGAAACTCCCGGATGTGACAAAATAGGGGGAATCCTGCCAAGAGGTGGGCCATACCATTGTCTTGGCTGTTCATTGGGCCTAAACAAACACATCCAAGCAGTTGGTTCCACTTTTCTACCCCCTTCCGGCTCACGTAGAGGGGCCATAACGGTAGTTCCGTTTGTTTTCCCAGTGGGGCTAGGGTTTCTCCGGAAAGGGGCTCTGGATCGTCTGAATACCACCAAATCCCATGGTATGCCATTCCATATGTTTTATATTTTGTCATGGTTCTTGGATTCCCAAGATTCCCTCTCTTTTCGTGTTAGGCCTTCGCCGGCGTCAGATTCTCTCTAGCGGGTTCCAAAACTATTTAGAGCCCGAAACTCCCGGATCTGACAAAACAGTGGGAATCTTGCCAAGAAGTGGGTCCTACCATTTTATTTGGTGTTACTTTGGCCTAAAATAACACAACCAAGCAATTAGTTCTACTTTGCTACCCCTTTCAGGCTCACGTAGAGGGGCCAGACCGGCAGTTTCTTCTTTTTCTCCAGCAGACCTAGGGTTTCTCCGGGGAGGGGCTCCGGAGCGTCTGAATTCTCACCCAATCCTAGGGTATGCCAAAACATGTATTTTATATTTTGGCATGGGTCTTGGATTCCCAAGATTCCCTCACTCTTTGTGTTATGGCTTCACCGGCGCCGCATTCTCTTTCACGGGTTCCAGGACTACTCAGAGCCCGAAGCTCCCAGATCTCATGGGATGGGGGGGTGGAATCTTGCCAAGAGGTGGTACCTACCATTTTCTTGGGTGTTACTTGAGCCTAACCTAACACAACCAAGCAATTGGTTCCGCTTTGTTACCCCATTCCGGCTCACGTAGACGGGCCAGAACGACAGTTTCGTCTTTTTCCCTACGGGGTTATGGTTTCTCTGGAGAGGGGCCTCCGGACCGTCTGAATGCCACCAAATCCCACGGTATGACATACCTTGTGTGTTAGAGTGTGGCATGGGTATTTGATTCCCAACATTCCCTTACTCCCTGTGTTATGGCTTCACCGGCGTCAGATTCTCTTACGCGGGTTCTACCTAGAGCCCGAAACTCCCGGATGTCACAGAATGGGGGGAATCTTGCCAAGAGGTGGGACCTACCATTTTATTGGGTGTTACTTGGGCCTAACCAAAAAGAACCAAGTAATTTGTTCCACTTTTCTACCCCTTTTCGGCTCACGTAGAGGGGCCAAAACGGCAGTTCCGTCTTTTTCCCGGCGGGGCTATGGTTTCTCTGGAGAGGGGCCTCCAGATTGTCTGAATTCCACCAAATACACCATGGTATGCCATACCATGTGTGTGTATAGTGTGTCATGGGTATTGGATGCCCATGATTCCCTCTCTCTCTATTATGGCTTCACCGGCGCATCAGATTCTCTCTGGCGGGTTCCAGGACTACTTAGAGCCCGAAACTCCCTAGACTAATGGAACTCGGGGAATCTTGCCAACAGGTTGGCCCAAAAATTTTCTTGGGTGTACCTTGGGCCTAACTTAACACAAACAAGAAATTGGTTCCACTTTTCTACCCCGTTGTGGCTCACGTAGAGGGGTCAGAATGGCAGTTCTGTGTTTTTACCTAGCGGGGCTATGGTTTCTCCGGAGAAGGGGCTCCGGATCGTCTGAATGCCACCAAATCCCATGGTATGGCATACCATGTGTGTTAGAGTGTGGAATGGGTCTTGTATTCCCAAGATTCACTCGCTCTCTCTGTGTTAGGGCTTCACCGGCGTCAGATTCTCTCTGGCGGGTTCCATGATTACTTAGAGCCTGAAACTCCCGGACCTGACGGAACTGGGGGAATCTTGCCAAGAGTTGGGCCCTACCATTTTGTTGGGTGTTCCTTGGGCCTAACATAATACAACCAAGCAGTTGGTTCCACTTTGCTACCCCCTTCCGCCTAACGTAGAGGGGCCAGAACGGCAGTTCCGTCTTTTTTCCCAACGGGGCTATGCATGGTTTCTCCAGAGAGGGGCCTCCAGATCGTCTGAATGCCACAAAATCCCATGGTATTCCATACCATGTGTGTTATAGTGTGTCATGGGTCTTGGATGCCCAAGATTCCCTCTCTCTCTCTGTGTTAGGGCTTCACCGGCGTCAGATTCTCTATGGTGGGTTCCAGGACTACTTAGAGCCCGAAACTACCGGATCTCACCGAACGGGGGGAATCTTGCCAAGAGGTGGGCCCTACCATTGTCTCGGGTGTTCATTGGGCCTAAAATAACACAACCAAGAAGTTGGTTCCACTTTTCTACCCCCTTCCGGCTCACGTAGAGGGGCCAGAACGACAGTTCTGTCTTTTCCCAAGCGGGGCTATGGTTTCTCCGGAGAGGGACCTCTGGATCGTCTGAATGCCACCAAATCCCATGGTATGACATAACATGTGTGTTAAAGTGTTTCATGGGTCTTGGATTCCCAACATTCACTCACTCGGTGTGTTATGGCTTCACCGGCGTCAGATTCTCTCTAGCGGGTTCAAGGACTACTCAAAGCCCGAAACTCCTGGATGTCACGAAACAGGGGGAATCCTGCCAAGAGGTGGGCCCTACCATTGTCTTGGGTGTTCATTGGGCCTAAAATAACACAACCAAGCAGTTGGTTCCACTTTGCTACCCCCTTCCGGCTCACGTAGAGGGGCCAGAACGGCAGTTCCGCCTGTTTTTCCAGCGGGGCTAGGGTTTCTCCGAAGATGGGCTCTGGATCGTCTGAACACCACCAAATCCCATGGTATTCCATACCATGTGTGTTATAGTGTGTCATGGGTATTGGATGCCCAAGATTCCCTCTCTTTGTGGGTTAGGCCTACGCCGGCGTCAGATTCTCTCTAGTGGGTTCCAAAACTATTTAGAGCCCGAAACTCGTGGATCTGACGAAACGAGGGGAATATTGCCGAGAGGTGGGTCCTACCATTTATTTGGTGTTACTTGTGCCTAAACTAACACAAGCAAGCAATTATTTCCACTTCTCTACCCCTTTCCGGCTTATGTAGAGGAGCCAGACCGACAATTTCTTCTTTTTCTCCAGCAGACCTAGGGTTTCTCCGAGGAGGGGTTCCAGAGCGTCTAAATTCCCACCCAATCCTAGGCTATTCTAAACCATGTGTTTTATATTGTGGAATGGGTCTTGGATGCCCAAGATTCCCTCACTCTTTGTGTTATGGCTTCACCGGCGCCACATTCTCTTTCACGGGTTCTAGGACTACTCAGAGCCCGAAACTCCCATATGTCACGGAATGGGCGGGAATCTTGCCAGGAGGTGGGACCTACCATTGTATTGTGTGTTCCTTGGGCCTAACCTAATACAACCAAGCAGTTGGTTCCACTTTGCTACCCTTCCGCCTAACATAGAGGGGCCAGAACGATAGTTCCGTATTTTCCCCAGCGGGGCCATGGTTTCTCCGTAGAGGGGCCTCTAGATCGTCTGAATGCTACCAAATCCCAAGGTACGCAATGCCATGTGTGTTATAGTGTGGAATGGGTCTTGGATGCCCAAGATTCCCTCTCTCTCTGTTAGGGCTTCACCAGCGTCGGATTCTCTCTGGCGGGCTCAAGGACTACTTAGAGCCCGAAACTCCTGAAACGACGGAACTCGGGGAATCTTGCCAACAGGTGGGCCCAACATTGTCTTGCGTGTTCGTTGGGCCTAACCTAACACAAACAAGCAATTGGTTCCACTTCTCTACCCCTTTCGGCTCACGTAGAGTGGCCAGAACGACAGTCCGGTCTTTTCCCACATCGGGGCTATGGTTTCTCCGGAGAGGGGGCTCCGGATCGTATGAATGCCACCAAATCCCATGTTATGCCATACCATGTGTGTTAGAGTGTTTAATAGGTCTTGGATGGCCAATATTCGCTCGCTCTCTGTGTTAGGGCTCGACCGGCGTCATATTCTCTCTGCCGGTTCTAGGATTAGCCCGAAACTCCCGGAACTGACGGAACTGGGGGAATCTTGCCAAACGGTGGGCCCAACCATTGTCTTGCGTGTTCCTTGGGCCTAACCTAACACAAACAAGCAATTGGTTCCACTTTTCTACCCCCTTCCGGCTCACGTAGAGGGTCTAGAATGACAGTTCCGTCTTTTTCCTCATTGGGGCTATGGTTTCTCAGGAGAAGGGGCTCAAGATCGTTTGAATGCCACCAAATCCAATGGTATGTCATACCATGTGTGTTATAGTGTGGCATGTGATGAGGACATACCTAGTACATTGCCACTTAAAAAGATGAAGTGAGACTTGGACCAATGACAAGATCAAGGACCAAGTTATTAGAACAACAGGTGAATTCACTCCTTATAGATTACGATGTTTGGGATAATGAGAATTTTATCCTACCTAAGTCTATGCATTTATGTATGATCAGGTTTATTGATAACACAAACATGGATGAAGAAAACAACCAAGAGGAGCTGGAAAACAAGATTACAAGTGGTGAAAACAAAGGAGCCATGGTGAAAACAAGACTAGAAGACGGTGAAAACAAGTGTCCAAGATGGTGAAAAAGAAAGAATAACAATTGTTATTTCAATGAAAACAATTGTTATTTCATGATGACAAGGGGAGGGCGCATCCAACAAGTTAAATGCGCCACTTAGAAATCCTATTCTAAATAGGTATGGTTTATATACCATAATTGGCCGAATCCCTTAATGGTGGATCGGTTTGTATCTCTCTTTGAGTCCAAGTTGGACTCCTAGTCCTAGTAGGAGTCCTAGTCCTAGTAGGAGGTGGGGACTTGCGCAAGGAGCCCCTTCTGGCCGCGCCGACCACCTATATAATCTCTCCACCTGTGTGTGGAATAGTTAGATCCAGTTTAAGCCAAAATACAAAACCCTAGCCTCTAGTTTGTATTGCTCCTAAGCATACTACTTGAAGTTTACCCTTGCAAAGTTGCGTGATATCTTGTTATTCAATCTGGGAATAGGGGGATACAGGACCACTTGTGATATTTGATTACTTGTGCAAGAGTGTGTAGTTGAGAATATCCAAAGAGCTTGGTTTTTGTTGCATCTGGCAACAGGGGTCAGCTGAGTGAGAGGTCTCAGTGTAGCACTAGTTATCCAATTATCAGAAAATCCACAAAAAGAGAGAGAAGATCATTGAGAAGACTGGGCCACCCCATATCATCTTGGTATCATATTCTCAGGTTTACTTGGTGAGCAATTTATCTTAGTCTAGTTGTTTTTATTTCCTATCCAGAAAAAGCCAAAAATATTAGGTTTAGAATTTGCCAGAGCCTAGATCAACACCAAATTGCTACTCTAATTGATGTTTCTTGTTGATTTGTGTTCCTGTTTTTCTATTTTTATATTTTTCATCTTTTAGGGTTAGGGTTCATCTAGTTATTTTCTGTTTGCATCTATACCGAAAAATCACACAAAAATAAGTTCTGCCGTGTTGGTCACCTCTCGGGAAAGTCTAGACCTACATATTGTTTGCAAGGTGATCTAGTTTTTCGAGTTGCTATTGTTGCGGAAAAGTTTGGTTCTATTTGTGCTCGGGATCCTTGTGAAAATCGGATTGCAATCCGTTTCCTACCGTGGCAGAAAATCTCGTTGTTTCCCTGCAGTGGCCGCACTCCTAGTCAATCTCGGATTCCTGCCGTGGTTCGATTTCTGCGCAAAAACGATGCCGCCACTTTCCCGCACCACCCTAGTGCCTATTGGATTCGCTTTACCCGCGCCATAAAATCCTTACCCACGCGCCCACCCGCAACACCACCCGCAATACCACCGCGCGCTGTCGTGAGGTCGCTGTCGTGTAGCAATTTTGCTCCGTTTTGCTACCGTACGGCACAGAACGTGCAATTTCTCTGCCATGAGCTCGTTTCTTCACAGATTTTTGTAGTTTTTTTTGTTTTACTCCTGTTTATCCGTAGGTTCTTGTGCTGATCTTTGATAAGCCCTAGCTAAAGCCATTCTACAGCCATATTTAGGTACCACAACCCAAATACTAGTTGTTTTATTGCTCTAACAGGCTGCTCAATTTGATCAATTTTCTGTCCACCTTTTTGTTTTCCATCATATTATTGCTCCTAGTTGATTCAAAGGCCATTGAAAAGATCAAAAAAATTGAGAAAAAGGAAAAAGTGTAAAAAAAAGAAAGAATAATCAAAAAGAGGTCGTGCTATACTATCACTAGTGGAAGCTTTTCATATTGGATATTTGTGTGGACAATTGAGCAATCTTGTGCCTGTTTTCGTAGATTATTTGCTAGTGTCTTTCTGAGTGCTTGCAATATCTCTTCCATATAATTGCTAGCAACATTTGTCTCCAAGTGTGAGTGTGTTCCTTTAGTAATTTTCATCACATTAGACAGTGCATTGGAGTTGTTATTTTGGTGTTGTTAGGATTCCCAACCAAGGCCCACCAAAAACCCTGTTTGCATTGAGATACTTGATAGCTCGGTTATTATCTTCTCACACCAAAGCACATTATTCATTGCTCCTTGTTGGTAAGTTGATCCTTTTCACTCTTGGAACATTAAGTGAATCCATCTTTGCTTGGTTTTGAGTGAGTTGTGAGAGGCACCACAAACCCATTGATTATTTTGTTACTAACAAGTTAATCATGAGTACTTCTAGTGACGTTGATGTGCAGGAAAAGAAGAAGCCCGAGGACTTGGTGCAATGGAATTATTTTGAAGCACTAAGAGATACTATGTACAAGAAAATTTCTTATGAAGTTGACAAGAATGATGAAGACTTGAGAAAGGAGATGACTACTCTTGATTTGAAGATAGAATCTTGTGCATCACAAGAATCTGTGAATAATATTCAAGAAACTTTGAGGACATTAACACAACAAATGACCACTTTATCCACTCTAGTGGGACAATTCCAACAAAGGCCCCAAGCTGCTGCCATAATTGAGGATGAGAGAGGGAATAACAATGGAGGCCGTGGGGGATACGCAAGAAGAGTACCATTGGAAAATAACAGACATGATGATGGCTTGGGAAAAAATTCTCTATCCCTAATCTTTCTTGTGACTCTGAAGATGTGGAAGAGTACTTGATGTGGGAGCTAATAATTGAGAAATTATGGAGACTTCATGAGTACCCCGAGGAGAGGAAGGTGAAACTTGCATCTTCTGGATTTGATGGCTATGCTCTCTTGTAGTGGGATGGCATTACAAGATTGAGAGAAGAACATGAAGAAGAAGAGGTGAATACATGGAGAAAGATGAAGCAATTTCTAAGAGACATATTTGTTCCCAAGAATTATATTAGAACTCTCTATGACAAGCTACAACAATTGAAGCAATGTTCAAAATCAGTGGATGCTTATAACAAGGAGATGGAATTGATCCTTCAAAGGGCTCGGGTTAGAAAAGAGCCAGAACAAACTATGCAAAGATTTTTGAGTGGATTGCAATTCAAAATTAGAAGCATTGTGAGGCATGTCCAATATGCCAATATGAGTGAATTATTGCATCAATCAAGGGAGGCCGAAAAGAGGTTAACTGAGGAGCGACAAGTGAGTGCTAGGAGGAGTTTTCGTTCACAAAAATCAAATATCTCATCACCTACACCTCCAATTGCTGCAACCCGTGGGAATTCTAGTGCCAAACCCGAGACAAATACAACAAGTTCCAAGAAAACAACACCATCAACTTTGGGTTCTAGTGGTGCTACACCTCCTCCAAGAAATAGAGACAGGACATGCCATACTTGTGGAGGTAAAGGTCACTTTAAGAGGGATTGCCAAAACAAGAAAATTATGCTTCTTAATGCTAATCATGAGTATGAGACTGGAGATGATGCTGATCCTAATGAGGAGGATAGATATGATGATGATGGTCCTATTGATGCTTTTGCTACAAATTATCCAACCATTGTTTGCACACAAGCTTTGAGTATTGTTCCTAGTGATGAGAGCCAAAATGCAATCTATTTCAAACCAAAGCAATTGTTGTTCCTCAAATGGCTTGCAAGGTGATTATTGATGGAGGGAGTTGCAGAAATTTAGCAAGCAAGGATTTATTTGCAAAGCTAAGATTGAGATATATTCCACATCCACATCCATACTATATTCAATGGCTCAATGACAAGGAGGAAATAAAAGTGTGCCAAATTGTGAGTGTGGAGTTCCAAATTGGACCATACAAGGATACAATTGAGTGTGATGTGATTCCCATGTCGGTTTCCATCTATTGCTTGGAAGGCCATGGCAATTTGATAGAAAAGTTACACACAATGGGAGAGAAAACACATACCAATTGAATTGGAATAATAAGGATATCATATTGAGGCCTATGACACCCCAACAAATAGTGAATGAATCAAGACAGAAAGTTGAAGTGAATTTTGAGAAGGAGAGTGAGAGAGAAAATAAGATTGAAAACACAACTTCTGTGGGTGAAAACAAGCCTAGGCCGAGTGAAAAAATAAGGGAGTGAGCCTTTTGACAATGTTAGCCACCAAAGAGCATTTGAGAGAGTTTGGAGAGGATCCTAGCCTACTACCTATGGTGCTCATGCACAAGTGGGAAAATTTAGTTTCTAATGACATGATTCCTCTTTCTATTGGTGTGTCTAATGTTTTGCAGGAGTTTGATGATGTTTTTCCTGAAGAAGTGCGCACGGGTTTGCCACCATTGAGAGGTATTGAGCACTAAATTTATTTGATCCCTGGATCATCATTGCCAAACCGAGCTCCCTATAGGACAAATCCCCAAGAAACAAAGGAAATTCAGAAACAAGTACACCAACCTGTTATTTTAGTCCCTAAAAAAGATGGTACATGGCGCATGTGTGTAGATTGTAGAGCAATTAACAATATCACTATTCGTTATTGTCATCCTATACCACGTTTGGAAGACATGTTAGATGAATGAAGTGGTAGTGCTGTTTTCTCTAAAATTGATTTGCGTAGTGGTTATCATCAAATTAGGATGAAAGAGGGGTATGAGTGGAAAACAACCTTTAAAACAAAATTTGGTTTATATGAGTGGTGAGTAATGCCTTTTGGATTAACTAATGCACCTAGTACTTTCATGAGATTAATGAACCATGTTTTGAGAGATTTTATTGGCAAATTTGTGGTTGTTTATTTTGATGATATTCTCATATATAGTCACAATGAACATGAACACATTGATAATATTAGACAAGTCTTGCATGTGCTAAGAGAAAATAAATTGTATGGAAATTTAGAGAAGTGCAATTTTTGCAAGGATAAGGTCATATTTCTTGGATATGTTGTTTCTAAACATGGGATAGAAGTGGATGAATCTAAAATTGAAGCAATAAAAAATTGGCCAATTCCCATGAATGTGAGTCAAGTAAGAAGTTTTAATGGAATAGCTGGATTTTAAAGAAGATTTGTGAAAGATTTTAGTACTATTGCTGCCCCTTTGAATGATTTGACTAAGAAAGGTGTGAATTTCGAGTGGGGGTTGCTCAAAATATTGCTTTTGATACTTAAGTTGATTTCGGCCCCATTATTGGTGCTACCAAATTTTAATAAACAATTTGAGATTGAATGTGATGCTAGTGGCATAGGTATTGGAGGTGTGTTAATGCAAGAAAAGAAACCAATTGCTTATTTTTCTGAAAAATTACATGGAGCACAATTTAATTATTATGTCTATGATAAAGAATTTTATGCACTTGTTGGAGTTCTTGAGGTTTGGAAACATTATTTGTGGCCAAAGAAATTTATTATACATTCTGATCATGAGGCATTGAATTTTTTAAAGAACCAATCCAATCTTAATAAAAGACATGCTAAATGGGTAAAATTTCTTGAATCTTTCCCATACATTATTAAACATAAGAAAGGATTAGATAATGTGATTGCAGATGCTTTGTCTAGAAAAAATATGCTACTCACTAAATTGGATGTGCAAGTTTCGGGTTTAGAAGAATTAAAGCCATTATATGCTCAAGGTAAAGAATTTTCTACACCCTATACTAAATGTTCTTTTTTTTGAGACTCTATACTAAATGTTCTAATGTGAAGGCTTGGGATAAATATCATATACATGATGGATTTTTTTTAGAGCTAACAAACTATGTATTCCCGAGTGTTCTTTGCGTTTGATGTTATTGCAGGAATCTCATAGTGGTGGATTAATGGGTCACTTTGGACGTGAGAAAACATTGCTTATGTTGGCTGAAAATTTCTATTGGGCACATATGAGGAGAGATGTGTATAGGTTTGTGCAAAGGTGCATCACATGCAATAAAGCCAAGTCCAAATTGAAGCCCCACGAATTATATACTCCATTTCCTACACCAACAACACCATGGGAAGATATAAGTATGGATTTTGTGTTAGGCTTTCCAAGGACAAAGATGGGACATGATTCTATTTTTGTGGTAGTGGACAGATTCTCAAAGATGTCACACTTCATTGTTTGCCACAAAAGTGATGATGCTTCCCACATTGCTACACTACTTTTCAAGGAGATAGTGAGACTACATGGAGTATGAAGGACAATTGTTTCGGATAGAGATGTGAAATTCATGAGTTACTTTTGGAAGACACTATGGGGGAAGCTTCGAACAAACTTGCTATTTTCTACAACATGTCAGCCCCAAACAGATGGACAAACCGAGGTGGTGAATAGAACTTTGTCCACATTATTGAGAGGTATGATCAAGAAGAAATTGAAGGAGTGGGAGGATTGTTTGCCACATGTGGAGTTTGCTTATAATAAATCTGTGCATTCAACTACTCAATTATGTCCTTTTGAGGTGGTTTATGGTTTCAAGCCTACTACACCACTTGATTTATTACCACTACCTATTAAACAGAGAACAAATATGGAGGCATCAAAAAGAGATGATTTTGTGAAGAAGATACATGAGAAAACAATGGATGCCATAGAGAAGAAAGGGAAGTATGTTGCTCAAAGGATGAATAAGAAGAGAAAGGAAAATATTTTTCAAGAGGGAGATTTGGTATGGGTACACTTTCGGAAGGACAGGTTCCCTAAGCTAAGGAAATCAAAATTATTGCCTCGAGGTGCTGGTCCTTACAAAGTGATTGCAAAAATAAATGACAATGCTTACAAGATAGATCTTCCAATTGTTAAGTTTGGAGTGAGTAATTCCTTCAATGTTGCTGATTTGACACCATATCATGGTGAGAACCTTGATGTGGAAATCAAGGCTTTTCAAGAGGGGGAGGATGATGAGGACATCCCTAGTACATTGCCACTTAAACAAGATGAAGTGAGACTTGGACCAATGACAAGATCAAGGACCAAGTTATTAGAACAACAGGTGAATTCAATCCTTATAGATTATGATGTTTGTGATAATGAGAATTTTATACTACCAAAGTCTATGCATTTATTTATGATCAGGTTTATTGATAACACAAACATGGATGAAGAAAACAACCAAGAGGAGCTGGAAAACAAGATTACAAGTGGTGAAAACAAAGGAGTCATGGTGAAAACAAGACTAGAAGATGGTGAAAACAAGATTTCCATGGTGAAAACAAGTGTCCAAGATGGTGAAAACAAAGAATAACAATTGTTATTTCAATGAAAACAATTGTTATTTCATGATGCCAAGGGGAGGGCGCCTCCAACAAGTCAAATGCGCCACTTAGAAATCCTATTATAAATAGGTATGGTTTGTATACCATAATTGGCCGAATCCCTTAATGGTGGATCGGTTTGTATGTCTCTTTGAGTCCAAGATGGACTCCTAGTACTAGTAGGAGGTGGGGACTTGCGCAAGGAGCCCCTTGTGGCTTCACCCACCACCTATATAATCTCTCCACCTGCGTGTGGAATAGTTAGATTCAGTTTAAACCAAAATACAAAACCCTAGCCTCTAGTTTGTATTGCTGTTAAGCATACTACTTGAAGTTTACCCTTGCAAAGTTGTGTGATATCTTGTTATTCCATCTGGGAATAGGGGGATACAGGACCACTTGTGATCTTTGATTACTTGTGCAAGAGTGTGTAGTTGAGAATATCCAAAGAGCTTGATTGTTGTTGCATCTGGCAACAGGGGTCAGCTGAGTGAGAGGTCTCAGTGTAGCACTAGTTATCCAATTATCAGAAAATTCACAAAAAGACAGAGAAGCTCATTGAGAATATTGGGCCACCCTATATCAGCATGGGTCTTGGATGCCCAAGATTCCCTCGCTCCCAGTGTTAGGGATGCACCGGCGTCACATTCTCTCTGGCGAGTTCGAGGACTACTTAGAGCCCGAAACTCCCAGATCTGACGGAACTGGGGGAATCTTGCCAAGAGGTAGGACCTACAATTGTCTTGGGTGTTCATTGGGCCTGAACTAACACAACCAAGAAATCGGTTCCACTTTTCTATCCCCTTCCGGCTCACGTAGAGGGGCCAAAACGGCAATTTTGTCTTTTTTCACAACGGGGCTGTGGTTTCTCCGGAGAGGGGGCTCCGGATCATCCGAATGCCACCAAATCCCAGCGTATGCCATACCATGTGTGTTATAGTGTGTCATGGGTCCTGGATGCACAAGATTCCCTTGCTCTCTGTGTTAGGGCGCACTTCACCGGCGTCGGATTCTCTCAGCATGTGCGAGGACTACTTAGAACCTGAAAGTCCTGGATCTGACGGAACTGGGGAAATCTTGCCAAGAGGTGGGCGCTACCATTGTCTTGGGTGTGCCTTGTGCCTAACCTAACAAAACCAAGAAATTGGTTCCAATTTTCGTCCCCCTTCCGGCTCATGTAGAGGGGCTAGAACGGCAGTTCCGTCTTTTCCCCATCATGACTATGGTCTCTTCAGGCGAACTGGAGGGTATCTTATTACAAGTAGATTCAGACTTGGGTTATCCATGTAACTATGGCCTAACTTAACAGAACCAAGCAAAAAAGAACAGTGGTCTACCCCCTTCCGACACTGGTGATAGGTGTAGACAAATTTTTTAACTAGCATCCAACGACTAGCAAAGTTGAAGCCACCAATCAACATGTAGTAGTATTCCACATAATTGACCCTTTCTAGGATTTTAGGTAAAATACTTTCGGGATTTTTTCACAATCTTTAGTACTAAATAATTGCATAAATGCTCAATTTTTGTAAGCCACCCATCAGCATCAGACGTCTAGCAAAGTTTCCCGCAGTTCCGCCAAAATTTCGCATCGCTCCGAAAAATTCGCGCTAGGATAGCCCGCCCAAATTTTTTCGTGCAAGGATATTTTACTTCTCAGCCCTCCCGCACACAACTGGCAACCTTTAGCCTGGAGGGCATTTCTGTAATCGTTCCGAAACCCTGCCTTATCCCCTCGATCGGCCCTCTCACCGAAATAGATAGCCACTATTTCGAAATATCCACTCCCCCTTGCCCTCCCAAAACAGATCCTCTATTCCCCCGGTCTCACACCTCGCCGTATAGCTCGCTTGCCAGAACTCCCTCGTCGCCGTCGAGATCACCCTCCAGATCTTCCACATCACCGGCCTTTTCGCCGTCCAGATCCGCCACCTCGCCGTTGTGCTCGCCTGTCTGCCACATCGTCTCCAACCTCGCCGTACGTTATCTTCCACCTCACGCCATGCTCGCCGATCATCCACCTCGACGCCGTGTTCGCCAGTCGGCCACCTCGCCACCGACCTCGCCGTACATCCAGATCTTCCACTTCATCTCCATCCTCGCCGCAAAATCACCGTCAATGTCTGCAAGCACGCTGAAACGAGTGAAGATTGAAGGTGAGAAACGCAGCAAGATAGAAGACCCTAAAGACGCAGGCAACTATTCTCTCTAAATTGCTTTTGTCTATTTAATTGTATGTTTTATGATTCCTTATTATCCTGCTTATGTTCGATGCAGTTAATCTTTCTAAATTGCTTGTCTGTTTAATCGTATGTTCGATGCTTCATTATTATCCTAATTATACTGCTAATGTTTGATGCAATAAATCTCTCTAAACGGTTTCTTGTAACGGAAATAGGAAGGGGGGCCTTCTTGCTTGGTAAAACTTTGCTCATTTGCAGCAATCTAGCTTGTATACTATGTATTAGGTTTAATGCCACTTTTCTTGTGATCCTATTAGTCTTAATTAGGATCAAAATTTATATTACTTGCACTGGACTGTTCTTAATAGATGAGTGTCTTCATTATTTATGTTGTATTAGGTTCTTATGAAGTGTAATATTTTTACTTTACTTTTAGTTCTTTATTCATGTTAGGATCGCCACTACACCCCATTGAAGAAGAGCGTGCCAGAACTATCATGGCAAACAATGCAAAGATGCATGAACTGGGCGTAAAGCCAGCAAGTTTTCTTTCATGTCCTACTGTACCCCCCCCCCAAAAGACCAAGAAGCAAGACTCTGGATCTCAGTACATGCCTGTGTATGATGTTGAAGAGGAATCAAATGGCACTGAAGGAGTCGTGTCATATCAATCAGAATCCAGCATGGACAATAAGCTGCAGGTTATTCCCTAACCCGGTAGCTCAACATTCTTTCATGATATCACAACAACTAGGGTGCAGCTTTCTTATCTTGTGTTGAACTGTTTGATCAATGTGGCGCCATATATTTTGTGCTACTTCCTCTATTCCATACTATAGTAAGTTTTGGCAAGCTAATTAAGGCCGTGAAATCCACTTATAATAATTAAGGTTGTCGTTGTCATTTCAACATGGTTTCCATCTATCTTCCTCACATGCTATTCCAACTATGCTTCTCATCTGCTAGTTCATTACACACAGTTGGTTGATTATAATATGGTAGTTTTCATATATTTTTTGTACATTCTTGTCATCTGCTATTTTCATCTATCTTCGTCGCATGCTTGACACCTGCTGTTTCATCTATGCTTCTCATCTGCTAGTTCATGACACACACCGTTGTTTGACTATAATCTTCTAGTTTTCATCAATTTTTTGTACATGCTTGTCATATTCTATTTTCACTATCTTCCTCGCATGCTTGACACCTACTTTTTCATCTATGCTTCTCATCAGCTAGTTCATGACACACACCGTTGTTTGACTATAATCTGCTAGTTTTCATCAATTTTTTGTACATGCTTGTCATCTGCTATTTTCATCTATCTTCCTCACATGCTTGACACCTGCTGTTTCATCTATGCTTCTCATCTGCTAGTTCATGACACACACCGTTGTTTGACTATAATCTGCTAGTTTTCATCATTTTTTGTACACGCTTGTCATCCGCTAGTTTCATCTATGTTCTGTACATTCTTGGCATCTGTTATTTTCATCTATTTTTTTGCGTGCTTGATAGGCAAGCAAGAAAAGGGTGATGTATCGATCAGCTTCAGAGGTTGAGGACGAGGATGATAGTGAAGTTGTTATGCTGAAGACTGGAAAGCATACTTTCTCAAAGAAGGCCCGTGTGGAATCATGTCTTTCACAGTCTGAGAATGAACAACAACTTGATGTGAATGTGCGCAGAACAATTGCTGATATGATAACGGCGAAAGCAGAATCCGAGAAACTGAGGCTGAAGTTTTTAGTTTATATGGAAGACATTCAGAAGCAACAAGCTGCGCTAAAGAAATCTCAACTAGAAGGAGTTGCCCTATTTGAGATGCTGGCTGAGCAGATGCGTGGTCCTTGAAACTGTGGTTCTATATATTGGTTTGATATTCTGTGAGAAAAACTAAGTATTTGATGCCTGTTATGTGGTTTCTTTTTTGCCTATGTGCAATTGGCAATTATAACGATGATGTAACCACCCAAATAGCACCAAAACCGACATCATAGTAACGTAACGTAAAAGTCGTCAAGGCAAATACCGACACGTTGCGATGTATGCCCAGCCCACGTGGCCTACTATGAGTTGGCGATTAGACGATGTAAAAATAACGTCCCCGGCACGGTGATGACATCACCCAAACCCGAGACAAAAAAACGTCATGGAAAAGACGTTGCGTGGCACCATTTGGTTGGTGCACGTGCCACGAGTTTAGCGACGAAAAAAGGCGCTGGGTAGCCCGCGCCGAGCAGATTTCGTCCCAGACGAAGGCGACGTGGCGCTATTTTGTTTCTATGTGGCGTATTTTGATGAGAGAATTCCTTATTTGGCCCTGAATAAAGTTTGTCTTCCTTTTTTGGCCCTGCTAAATTTTTTCTTTCTTTCATGACACACAAAATTTGATTGGTTCCTTATTTAGCCCTCTAGTACTATTTAAGTACTAAGATGACATTTTTGTCCCTGCTACCACATGTGACGAAATAACACTTAAAAATTTGTGATATACTGGTTGGTTATTTTTTAAAATGTGAATGGTGGAGATGTCCGTCCTAGTCCCGATCGTAGTCGCCGTGTACTTTCAGCGCTGTACCTCTAGCAAAAGCTCCCCCGTAGTTCCGGCAACGCACGCGTATGGATTTAGCAAAGCAAGCAAGCACAGCGATCGATCCATTGATCCATGCTATAGCTAGCTTCACGTATGTAGGTAGTCAATCCATCAAACAGAGAATAAGGGATTGCCACACACGCGTATCGCTCGTGTTCTTTCTTTTACTTTGAAACTTGGTTATCGATTACAGGGACCTGGTACTGTAGTTGAATACTACTCATAGTTCTACACGAATGAGCCGTCCGTGCGTTTCAGTTTAGGACGGGCGCGGGAAATTTTTCCTTTTCTTTTTTCCGTATGTTCTCTTTCTGTTCAGCGATGCAGTATATTAGAAATTATTTTAGTACCATTTCGCTACATATTGCAGCAGGGGCAAAAATGTCATCTTAGTGCTTAAATAGTACTAAAGGGCTAAATAAGGAACCAATCAAACTTTGTGGGTTGTGAAAGGAAGAAAAAAATTACAGGGCCAAAAAAGGAAGACAAATTTTAATCAGGGCCAAATAAGGAATTCTCTCTATTTTGATTGGTCCACATGGTTTCGCCTGATTGGTCGAGACTCGCGATGGAAAAAACGTCGCTTGGGTAGCCCGGGACGAACATATTTCGTCCCAGAAGAAGGCAACGTGGCACCATTTTGTTTCCACGTGGAGTATTTCGATTGGTCCACATGGTTTCGCCTCATTGGTCAAGACTGGTGACGTAAAAAAAACGTTCCCACGTTTTGCCACGTCAGCTGATTACGATAACGTCCGTTAGAACCTCGTTTTCCACGTGTCACCTCATAGCGATGAAATAAAAACGTTAATGCTTATTGGGCATAGTCCGGACGGCCCAACTGGTGGCGACGATTTGCTGTATGTTGCGGATAGCCGTAACGGTTTAGTGTTCATATAAACATCGCAGAATCATCCCTGACAGTCGATCTGATACGTTTTCATTCCGTCGCGCAAAACGTACTGGATTGCCCTTAGTGACGGTTTGGAGCCCATCCGCAACGGTATTGAAACGCCCAGACCGCGCGGAATTCGGTAGTGGTTGTTCCTCCAGCGTGAGAACGCCCAGACGCGCAACACGGTCTCAATGACCCTGCGGGAGGGGGGGGTAGCGGTCCTCCGGCACGGTGGGTGGGAAGAAGAAGGTGGGTGCGTTGAACTGCATCTTCACGTACATCGAGTCATCGGTTGTGCTTTGGCTCTGGTTGGAGAGAAGACAATTGGGAGGAGGCGGAGATTGAAGATTTGGAGGAGGTTACGAGACGCGGTTTAAGTAGCGAAGGGAGATGAGAGGGTGTATGGAACCGCTGGTTTTACACAATGCATCGATGCGTCGCGGTTGTACTTTTTTCACACTGCATCGAGGCTTCGCGGCTGTACTGTGGATAGGAGGGGGTGGAGGAACCACCGTTTTTTCATCACTCAGTCTGGCCGTGCCCCGATACGTGGCTCGACGCGTGAAAAGACGCGACAAATTAATCGAGCGTGCAACCGAATCAAGCTGTGTAACAGCCCAAATTTGCTAAATTAGTGTGTGTGGTGTGTGTTCATCTCATACATGCATGAAATAAAAATTTAATCATGTTTGAACCAATTTAAACTGTGAATTTAAATGGTTTGAGAAAAATACCACAAACACTACTTAATGTGGGTTCCCAAAAATTTGAACTGAAAAATAATTCAAATTCATCAAAGCAAAACATGGCAAATTTGGAAATTTTATGAGGTTTCCAAAAACTATTTTTGCCAAATTTTATGCTTCAAAAAGGCCCTCAAAACAATGGTTTATGTTCTGTTTTAAAAGCTGCAGGGGGTTCTTTGTAATTTCTGGGAAAAACAGGGGGTTATCGAAAATGCCCCTTTGTCTTCTACCTCGGGACAGAAGGAGCAGCTGCGTGGCAGCTCGTCCGCGTCGATGCCACTTCCATCCTGCTCGCTTTCTCGTGAGGATAGGGCCACAAGGAGCCCCGCGGAGCGCTCTCTCCTCCTATCCCTCTCACTTGCAACCTCCCTCTCTGTCTCTCCCCTACCGAAGCAAACCCTAGCTCGCCCACATGGCCGCCGCCGTGCGCGCATCTCCGGCCTTCCCCGGTTGAGCTGAGTGCCCCTGGAGCTCCGTCAAGGTCACCTCTACCTCCTACTCGAACCTTGCTTGCCGGGATGGCCTCCACCGCGTGAATCGGGCCGCCGTTTCCAACTCCGGCTGCCGGCCGTCCCGGATGATTCCGACCGATTCCGGTCACCTTTTGCCTCCACGAGATCTCCATGAGCACCACGGTGAGCTTCTAAGTCTCCCCGTGCATTTGCCTTGCTTTCCCGTGCCTCTTAGCTCGTTGTCGCTGTTGTCCGTGTCCCGCCGCCACGGTATGGTCGCCGCCGGCCAATTCCGGCGACCATTCGGCCCTCCGCCGCCACCACTCGACTCCCCTTGGCCTGCTCTAGCTTATGCACCAAGTAATTGCATCGAATTCGCGACCGTTTGATCGATTTCATGTTCATAGAGAGGATCCATCTCCATGTGATGTCACAGTGACATCAACATGACGTCATAACTCCTTTTCTAGTAATTCCAGGAAATTCCAGAAAAGGAATAAAAATTGATAATTGAATAACTATTAAAATATTAATCAGAAAAATAAAATAAATATATGGAAATGTTTAAAAAAATGTACTCTATCCAAATATGTCATTTTCACACAAGATTTGACAAAGTTAAAAAATGAGCATTATTTAATGTTGTTTAATTTATTTAAAATAGAAAAATAAGTTTATATTCAATAAAATCAGAAAATTAAAAGTTATATAACAAAATGCTCAAAATGACAAATGCAACCTGTTTATGATGTTTTCAAACCCATTTGGGTAATTAAAATAGTACTCACTTTCATAATCACCCGAATTGCCCCTCCAGGGTCTATTTTCGGGATAATTTCAGTAAAAGTGCTTAACTGTCATATGAACTGATAAGGATGGATCTAAGGATTATGTTCTCACAAGCATGAGTAATGAGTTGATACAAGACAACAAGATCATGGTGAAAACAAACATTCAAGATGGTGAAAACAATTCATAACAATTGTTATTCCAATAAAACAATTGTTATTCATCAAGATATGGAGATGGTGCCTCCACAAGATCAAATGCACTAAGTGTGGAAAACAATGCCATATTGTTATTTCACACTCATGGATGGACAAGGCAAGAGGAAGGCGCCCACAAGGAAGCATTAATGCGCCCTATATGTCCTAATAGAAGTAGAATTGGTTTGTATACCAATATTGGCCGCACCCCTTGTGTGTGGGGTCGGTTTGTATCCAATTGTGTTAGGTATAGGAGTCCTAGTCCTATTAGGAGTAGTGCTTGCGCAAGGAGGGGTCTTGTGGCCGCACCCCCTCTCATATATACCCCCTCTAGGGCGCATAGCAAAGGGAGAACAATTTAGACAAAGAAAACCCTAGCCTTGAGATTGTATTGCTGCTAAGCATTCATCTTGAAGTATACCAAGTCAAAGTTTGCGTGATATCTTGCTATTCCATTGGGAATTAGGGGGATACAGGACCACTTGTGATCATTGATTGCTTGTGCAAGAGTGTGTAGTTGAGAATATCCAAAGGGCTTGATTGTTGTTGCATTGGCAACGAGGGTCATCCAAGTGAGAGGTCTCAGTGTAGCACTAGTTATCCACATATATTCAGAAAATACAAAAAGAGAGAGAGAAGCTCATTGAGAAGATTGGGCCACCCCATATCATCTTGGTATCAGATTCTCCAGGTTTACTCGGTGAGCAAAGTTATCCCTAGTTTTAGTTGTTTTTATTCCTATCCAGAAAAAGCCACACAAAAATAGTTGTTTAGATCATTGCCAGAGCCTAGATCAACACCAATTTGCATCTACCTAGTTGCTGCTTTTTGTTGATTTGCGTTTCTGTTTTTCTGTTTTTAGGTTTTCATATTTTAGGGTTCATCTAGTTTCCTTGTTTTTCTATCCGAAAATCCCCACCAAAAATATTGTGGATCTTGTTACTCTTTGGAATTTTAGACCTACAGCTTGTTTACGAGTTGATCTAGTTCCTAGGGTTCATAAGATTGCATTGCTGCTGTTGTTGATCCGAGCCATATCATACTTGCAATTATAGTTGCTTTCGGGTTTCTGCCGTGGCACCAAAAACACCTCAAATCGCTGCCGCCACCGGTTCCTTGCCGCAGTCGGATTCCACCTTACCAAACCCCCCCACGGTGCCATATTTTCCTTACCAGCGCCCACCCTCGCCTTACCGCACTCGAACTCCCACCTCCACTCGGATTCGCTGCCGCGAGCCAAAACGCGCGCGTTTCTCTGCCGCCGCTGCCACCGCTTGCGCGCGCCCCACCTAGTTGGTCTCGGATTGCCCTTACCAGTGCCCATAAAACAGCCACCGCACGCTCCACCCGCAAACACACCGCAGCACAACACCGTTATACGCAGCATCCCTGCCGTGAGCTCTGCCGTGAGGCCAAATTGGCTCATTTTCTCTGCCGTACGGTTCAAAACCGTGGATTTTTCTGCCGTGAGCTATAAGTGCTGCCGTGAGCCTGTTTTTCTCTAGTTTTTCTTAGTTTTTCTTTTGTTTCCCCCCTGTTATCTCTAGGTTTCTTGTGTGATCTTTGATAAGCCTTAGCTACAGCCTTTCTACAGCAAACTTTAGGAATCAAAACCCATAAGACTAGCTGTTTAATTGCTCTACGGGCTGCTCAAATTTCTGTCCACTAGTTGTTTTCCATCTACTACATTGCTCCTAGTTGATTCAAAGGCTATTGAAAAATCAAAAAAAAAATAGAAAAAGGAAAAAGTATAAAAAAATAGAAAGAAGAGAAAAAGCAAAAGAGGCCGAGCTACATATCACTAGTGGAAGCTATTTCATATTGGAATTTTTGTGGACATATTGAGCAATCTTGTGCCTGTTTCATTGAGTATTTGCTAGTGTCTTTCTAGTGCTTGCAAAATCTCTACCATATATTTGCTAAGCCACAATTGTCTCCAAGTGTGAGTGTGTTTCCTTTAGTTATTTTTATCACATTGAGCAGTGCATTGGAGTTGTTATTTTGGTGTTGTTAGGAATCCCAACCAAGCCCCACCAAATACCTTGTTTTGCATTGTAACACTTGAGAGCCTGGGTATTCTCTTCTCACACTTGACACAGTTTTCATTGGTACTTGTTGGTAAGTTGATCCTTATTCACTTTGGAACAGTAAGTGAACCTTTCTTTGCTGGTTTGAGTGAGTTTGAGAGGCACCACAACCCATTGATTATTTGTTTTCACTAACCCATTAATCATGAGTTTTGCTAGTGAATCTTCTGTGCAGGGTGAAAAGGAGAAAGCTGATTTGATGCCCAAAACAAAGAATGCTGATGATACATGTACATGGGCAGATTTTAATCTCTTTAGAGAAGGAGTTGCTAATCGGATTGAGCATAGAGTTGAGAAGAAAATTGAGGAATATGATGATATCCTAAGGAAGGATTTGACAGTGGTTATTGAGAAACAAACTGAAGCTACAAATTCAATTCGTGTTCTTCAAGAGGCCATGAATAATCTCACAAGGGAAGTTGCAAATATCTCCACACAATTACAAAGAGCTAATCTTGGTGGTAATCATGAAGAAGGCCGAGCCATTGCTTATGGAGGCCGTGGCAATTTTCCACCAAGAAGAATTCCATTGGATGATAATAGAGAAGAGGATGGCCTTGGGAAACCAAAATTCTTTGTGCCTACTCTCACATGTGATAATGATGATGCTGAGGAGTTCTTGATGTGGGAATTGAAGATAGAAAAGCTATGGAGAATGCATAATTACACTGATGAGAGGAAAATCAAGCTAGCATCTTCTGGATTTGATGGTTATGCTCTCTTGTGGTGGGATGGCATCATAAGATTGAGGGAAACACAAAATCAACCAGAAATTACTACATGGGCTGAGATGAAACAACTTATGACTGAGAGGTTTGTTCCAACAAATTATTTGAGGACTCTCTATGACAAGTTGCAAAATTTGAAGCAAGGAACAAATTCAGTGGATCAATATTACAAAGAGATGGAATTAGTGCTACAAAGAGCTCGAGTTGTTGAAGCAAAAGAGCAAACAATGCAAAGATTTCTGTCAGGATTATCTTTTCAAATTAGATGCATTGTGAGGCATGTGCCATATAACAATATGACAGAATTGTTACATCAATCAAGGGAGGCAGAAAAGAGGTTGGCCGAGGAGGTTACTTTGGCTCCAAGGAAAATTTGGCCCTCGAGATCCTCTTCCTTTTCACCACCTACACCTACAATTACTCCAACTCGAGATAGTACACCATCCAAACCCGAGTCTAGCATCTCCAATACAAGGAAAACACCACAACCTGCAGCTAGTGGAAGTGGTTCTACTCAATCAACAGCTAGACATAGAGACATGACATGCCATACTTGTGGAGGAAGAGGGCACTTTAAGAGAGATTGTCCTAATAAGAAAGTTATGGTGATCAATGCTAATGAGGAGTATGAGAGTGGAGATGATGCTGATCCTAATGGAGAGGATACATGTGATGATGATGATGATGGTCCCCTTAATGCCTTTGCTACAAATTATCCAACTATTGTGTGCACCAAAGCATTGACTATTGCTCCTAGCAAAGATGAGAGCCAAAGGTGCAATTTATTTCAAACCAAAGCAATTGTTGGACCTAGTATGGCTTGCAAGGTGATTATAGATGGAGGAAGTTGTAGAAATCTAGCAAGCAAAGAATTATGTGCAAAGCTAAGGTTGAAGTATATTCCACACCCCAATCCATACTATATTCAATGGATTACTGACAAAGAGGAGATGAAGGTATGTCATATGGTGAGAGTGGAATTTCAAATTGGACCATACAAGGATACAATTGAGTGTGATGTTGTTCCCATGTCGGTTTGCCACCTATTACTTGGAAGACCATGGCAATTTGATAGAAAGGTGCTACATGATGGGAGAGCAAACACCCACCACTTGAATTGGAACAATAAGGATATCATATTGAGGCCTATGTCACCCCAACAAATCATGCATGAATCAAGGCAAAAGTTTGAAGTGATAGAGAAGGGGAGTGAAAACAACAAATCCATGGAGGAAGACAAGCCTAGGCCGAGTGGAAAAAGTCTTTTAACTAATGCCATAATTTTTCCTAGTGATGTTTCTTATGTACAGGTTTCTCTTGAAGAAAGGGAGGGCAAGGAAACATTACAATCATCACATAAATTGGAGGATACAAGAAAGCTAGCTTGTGATATGAAGGTTATTTTTGAAGAAAGGGAGCTACAACCTTCAAATTCACAAGATATTGAGGAGATCATACCTACTACACATGAGGAGGTTAGTAATGATAATGGTATAGATTTCGGGTTGGTACCTAGTAGTAATGAATTATGTGATAATTTTCAACCATACAAACCTATGAATTCGAAATTTCACAACATGGTTTTGATTACACATAAAGAAGTACTTGCTATGATACCTTCTAGTGATATTATTTATGATGACATGCTTAAAGAACCAATTGATATACAATGTGCTATGGATAAATTTGTTTGTGATAATGTTAGCACATATGATACTAGTTTCAAATTTTATTTGATTGGTGACTATAATTTGGATAAAATTTTCATGATACATCATATATGTGTTACATATAATGAAGTGGCCGAAATAAATAATGTGTTATTTGGGATAGATATTGATAAACATGAAGTAGCCGAAACACATATATTTAGTTCACCACATTATTTGTTGAATACATGTTCCATTAAATCAAACTATACTTATATTTGCAATTTTGATTGCTATGACATGAAAAAATATGACTATTATGTGTTGTTTGCATACAAATTTCGTGATCATATGATATATTCACTATATTGTGTTTTGCTAACAACTAATGAGTACCAATATATCTATATATATGGTGCATACACTTTGTTTTTCTTGTTTATTCCACTTTCAGATAATCACAAGACGAGGACGTCTTGTCTTGAAGAAAGGGAGGATGATAAGGATGGATCTAAGGATTATGTTCTCACAAGCATGAGTAATGAGTTGATACAAGACAACAAGATCATGGTGAAAACAAACATTCAAGATGGTGAAAACAATTCATAACAATTGTTATTCCAATAAAACAATTGTTATTCATCAAGATATGGAGATGGTGCCTCCACAAGATCAAATGCACTAAGTGTGGAAAACAATGCCATATTGTTATTTCACACTCATGGATGGACAAGGCAAGAGGAAGGCGCCCACAAGGAAGCATTAATGCGCCCTATATGTCCTAATAGAAGTAGAATTGGTTTGTATACCAATATTGGCCGCACCCCTTGTGTGTGGGGTCGGTTTGTATCCAATTGTGTTAGGTATAGGAGTCCTAGTCCTATTAGGAGTAGTGCTTGCGCAAGGAGGGGTCTTGTGGCCGCACCCCCTCTCATATATACCCCCTCTAGGGCGCATAGCAAAGGGAGAACAATTTAGACAAAGAAAACCCTAGCCTTGAGATTGTATTGCTGCTAAGCATTCATCTTGAAGTATACCAAGTCAAAGTTTGCGTGATATCTTGCTATTCCATTGGGAATTAGGGGGATACAGGACCACTTGTGATCATTGATTGCTTGTGCAAGAGTGTGTAGTTGAGAATATCCAAAGGGCTTGATTGTTGTTGCATTGGCAACGAGGGTCATCCAAGTGAGAGGTCTCAGTGTAGCACTAGTTATCCACATATATTCAGAAAATACAAAAAGAGAGAGAGAAGCTCATTGAGAAGATTGGGCCACCCCATATCATGAACCCTAGAAACCCAACAAACATGTTTAGGCCTTTATTTCAGTGCATTAACTTTCTCATGCATACATATTGCGCATTGCATTATGTCATGTGTTGATTGTTGTTTCTCTTTCGGTGTTTTGTTTCTGACCGGTAGAACGTGACTCCGAAGAGAAGATCGACAACGCCATGACGAATACTTGATCCTAACCGACAAGTCAAGCACTTATTCCAGAAGATCTTTATCTGGTTTTCTAGTAACCAAGGCGAGCATAACCTCTTATCTGCTCATATATGGTTTTCGAAGTGTTTTGGAATCTCGTATATTGCATGCGGTTCAAAGTATTTATGGTCTTAAATAGAGTTCTCCTATACTTGTTGCATCACCCAAATATCCTAATCCACTGCTCCTAGCAGCTATAGGTTTGTTTGTGTGCGCCTCGTTAAAGTCTGTGAGTCTTTCTTAGCCATGCCTAGTTGTGATCTGATCCATCCAATTGATGAATCTCGTCAATGTGTGAATCTATTATGTCAGTTTCTTGTGATTTGAATTAGCTTTGATAACTTGACTAAATAACGACATGGATGTGAGGCCACAATGGGTTGTAGCGTTTTGTCCTGTTCATGCCCCTAGGAGCGAGTTCTCGTCATCGAAGCCAAGACTGAGCATGCAACCACACGCGGGGCCTAACAGACCGCGCTCGACTAACTAACTTGTTTGGCCACATCCATGAGTCATGTAGTTTCAGCTTTCCATCTGCGTGTGAGTCTGAAAACGATTTGGATAAAACTTAGGGCGTGAACGGGACAAGTGATGGACGTACACGGATCTTGATCCCGACTCACAGAACAGGTGCCGTCAGGAGGTGGCCAACTCCCTGTTGACGGGGTGGCCCTGTTTGGGTTGACTCATGGATAGGGCCGAGAAAGGTAAAGATCGTGGCCAACCACCCACTGCCGGCACATCGTCGGAAGTGTGCGAATAGCTTGGCATTAAGAGTCGGATTGTGCGTGTGGGTAAAGTGTACCCCCTGCAGGGATGAATCTCCTCTTGAGAAGCCGTGTCCACGGTTACGGACGACTTGGCAACAGATTCAGTGATCATAGATAACTTAAACCGAATGATTAAAACTTGCTAATAACGAATGAAGGATGCCTCGTCGGAGATGTCGAGAGGGGTTAGCTTGTAGCATGAGATAGTGTGGAATGAGAAGGACTTGGTGGAATACAACAAGATGTTGATAGCAGTAGTTGAGTAGCTTTCTCATCTGTTTTTAAAAGACTCCATGAGACGTGCTATTCCTTCCTCAACATGGAAAACAAAGATGGCTTTACGCAAAATAACCTTCATAATTCTTTCTGAGAGAAGCAAATATATAATAGGTTAACTAATTCTTGTTGAGTACCTCCCTTGCTCAGGTTTGCTTAATTTTGGTTCATGTGAAGTCTACTCCGGTGGTGGTGTTTCCGACATGGACATCGACAAGTAGTTCGGGGTTCCCAGGTAGCAGGTTGGAATCTATGGGCTGGGACGTCACCTTATATTGCAGCCTCTTAGGACTTTTTGGTTCTTGTTGATTAGCAACATAATTTGCCTTCCGTTGTCTGATGTAATGTTAGGTCGTGTGACCTCTGTTTGTAAAGATATACTCTATTAACAGCTGTTTAATACAGCTTCCATGTGTAGAGTGCTGCTTTGATTGGTTGTTGGTTTCGAGCTCATTGTTATACAGTTTTGGCTATCCCCGCATAGTTGTCGCAGTCGAGGGGTTGTGGAGCCAATGACCCATTTCTGAGCACGCCTGCCGATGTGATTCGGCCTGGGGCTTGGTAATGCTAGTAACCCTTGATTGTTGTTGCACTTTCTGGACACATAGCATCTCTGTATAGTTTTGGTCTCGTTCCTTCAGTTTCAGACGATTCGTGGACGCTTTGATATGCATAGTTGGTTATGACTAGCATTGACATAAGGAGTAGTAGCATCATAGTGATCCGGCCTGTGTGCCGATGAATCTGGACTGAATGCCATTGTTTGTTGCGGCCGGGGCTGGTAACCCTGAAGCCCTTGTGGGTCCATGACTAGGAGCACATAACAGTATGTATATCTTGGGGTCCGGGGTCGTGACAAGCTGCGTGCGTGGCTAGGTGCATAGGTGGCGACCGAATCACACCCGCGTGCGTGGCTAGGTGGCTTGTGCATGGCAGCGTTGCCACTGAATCGCAGCTATGTATTGCTAGGTGGCGGCTGAATCAAAACCTTTTAATCACAGAAACTAGTGAACGCTGCGCTCATCAATGCCAACGTTGGGCGCACACATAGCAGGCTGAAACGATGGCATGCATAAAAGGCTGACCGCGCGCGTGGTTATGCTAGCATGCATAAAAGGCTGACCCTTTCTACGACGTACGAAGCATACAACGGCCCAATGGACAATGCCACCGAAACGCAGCCGCACTGGTCCCACTTGTTAGGTCCAACGAGCGACACAGTCCCACACGGCCCCACTAGTCAGAGTTAACGGAAGACACATCAACGTCAGGTGTGAGCATTCGGGAGAGTTTCACCTAAGGAGATGGGGAAAAGTGAGTAAAACTTTCAAGCGTGGGGAAGAGTGAGGAGAACTAAGGAATCGGGGGGCACATGAGTAATAATCCCTATATTTAACTACCTAGCTAGAAAATTCTAGTAAGAATACATACATTATAGAACAAGTCTCGTACATATATAACTTAACAAAATACAACTTTCTAAAGTTATAAGACAAGTACTCCGCCTCTAGCATTTATCAGTGCTTTAGAACCTGAACTTCTGGTATTCCCTTGCGGCCGACCTTCTCGAATACAAGATTGATGTACAACGGCTTCACCTGTATCCTAATGGCGAAGATATCATGACGGGCAATGTACGCGATTATGCAGAATTCGGGCCAGTTCCTAGTGAACTTGATGTTTGAATCTTTGATTAGATATCTTCCGATAACTTGGATGTTCCTCAAGCATAGACGGGAATAGCCCCTCCTTGGCATGTTATACCCTTGCACTGCGCCAACATTGACAACCTGATAAAATTGACATGAACAGTACATAAGTAAATATTGAGAGATATCAAGTTAAAAAATTCGTGAATAAAATGATTACCAGTTTCTGCAAATCTTTAGCATCTTCTATGCTGTGCACGAAGAACTGAGGGATCTCAAAGAACTCATCAACCTCCAATGGCCCAAACTCCTCCTTGTATATAGCAAAATTTATTGCATTCATTTATGAAGTAGTGATGTGTTGGGGGGCTACCCCCGAGTAGGGTCAAGCTTGGCATGAAATGGTATCCAAGGAGTGGATACCGAGATGTTGTTGACCGGGTTGACTACCTGGACCGAGATGGATCTATCTCGGTAAGAAGAATCAAGGACGATATGAAGAAACGGATGTCCCTCGGGTTATCCGAGATACACTAGGATAATCTGGGTACACGAAGAATTATCTATCCTGGAGCAAGGTCAATGGAGCAGTTGAGATCCCAAAGATCACAGGAGAGTACGCACATGCGGTTCAACTTATTAGACGTAAGGATGTATACTCGTACACAAGAGAAGTGCAGGGAATGGGCGAGGCCACATCACGTCTCTAACAAAGGGGACAGGACATGGCAGCGGCTACATAGGAGGCGACTTTCAGTGTAGTGACAACGAGCGTGCGCTATGTTATAGTGTTCTACACCTAACCCTGTACGTTCCATCAGTGGCCACCACAATATAAGGTGTCCACACCCCTCCTGCGCGAGGGACGATGATGAGAGAACGAACCAGTAGACATTTTCCTTAGAGAGAAAAGAGAGAAGAGAGAGCTTTTTCTTCCTCTAGATCTATGAGCTTGAGGAACAACTTTGTACTCGGTTACCCACTGACATAGACAGACAGGCAGGAGTAGGGGTATTACCTCCACACAAGGGCCCCAAACCTACGTAGATCTTGGTGTTTGCAGTGTAGTGAGCGCGCCATATTGGCGTGCAATCCTTCCCCGGATACCCATAGTGTCCATCGGCCCCAATCTTAAGCCATCCCATGGCATCTGTCTATACACCACCACGACAGTTGGCGCCCATCGTGGGGCTAGCAGCATCTATGGCTGGGGTCTCTATCCGGATGGGATCTTTGCCTTCGTTCGGGCGAGCGCGTGGTCTGTGGCCTTGTCCACAGATTCGCTCTCTGTGTTAGGGCTTCACCGGCGACAGATTCTCTTTAGCGTGTTCCAGGACTACTTAGAGCCCGAAACTCCCGGATCTGACGGAACTGGGGGAACCTTACCAAGAGGTGGAACCTACCATTGTACTGGGTGTTCCTTGGGCCTGACCTAACACAATCAAGAAATTGGTTCCACTTTGCTACCCCCTTCCAGCTCAGGTAGAGGGCCACAACGACTCGGGTTAGAGAAGAACCAGAGCAAACTATGCAAAGATTCTTGTCAGGATTGCAATTCAAAATTAAAAGCATTGTGAGGCATGTTCAATATAACAATATGAGTGAATTATTGCATCCAACAAGGGAAGCTGAGAAGAGGCTAAATGAGGAGGTTCAAGTGAGTGCTAGGAGGAGTTTCTCATCTCAAAAATTTATTTTCACACCACCTAGACCTCCAATTGCTGCAACCAGAGGGAATACAAGTGCTAAACCCGAGACAAACACCTCAAGTGCAAGGAAAACAAAAACACCAGGTTCGGGTTCTAGTAGTGCTACACCTCCCACACGAAATAGAGACATGACATGCCATACATGTGGAGGAAAAGGGCACTTTAAGAGAGATTGCCCCAACAAGAAAATCATGATTATCAATGCTAATGATGAGTATGAGACTGGAGATGATGCTGATCCTAATGAGGAGGATACATATGATGAGGATGGTCCTGTTAATGCTTATGCTACAAATTATCCAACAATTGTTTGCACACAAGCTTTTAGTATTTTTCCTAGTGATGAGAGCCAAAGATGCAATCTGTTTCAAACAAAGGCAATTGTTGGTCCTCAAATGGCTTGCAAGGTGATCATTGATGGAGGGAGTTGCAGAAATTTAGCAAGCAAGGAGTTATGTGCAAAGCTAAGATTGAGATATATTCCACACCCACTCCCATATTATATTCAATGGATCAATGACAAAGAAGAAATCAGGGTATGCCAAATTGTGAGAGTGGAATTTCAGATTGGACCATACAAAGATACAATTGAGAGTGATGTGGTTCCCATGTTAGTTTGTCACCTATTACTTGGAAGGCCTTGGCAATTCTACAGGAAGGTTACACACAATGGGAGAGCAAACACATACCAATTGAATTGGAATAATAAGGATATTATCTGGAGGCCTATGACACCCCAGCAAGGGTGAGAGAGATGAGAAGAGTGAAAACACAAATTCTGTGGGTGAAAACAAACCTAGGCAGAGTGGTAAAAGTAAGGGAGTGAGCCTTTTAACAATGTTAGCCACCAAAGAAGACAAAGGATCAAATTTGGGATTGAGAACCAAATTGATTTAATTCCTGGATCATCATTACCAAACCGAGCTCCCTATAGGACAAATCCCCAAGAGACAAAGGAAATCCAGAAACAAGTACAAGAGTTTCTTGACAAAGGTTATATTCAAATAAGCCTATCTCCTTGTGCTGCTCCTGTTATTTTAGTTCCTAAGAAAGATGGTACTTGGTTCATGTGTGTAGATTGTAGAGCAGTTAACAACATCACTATTCATTATCGCCATCCTATACCATGTTTGGAAGACATGTTAGATGAATTAAGTGGTGCTGCTGTTTTCTCTAAAATTGATTTACGTAGTGGTTATCATCAAATTAGGATGAAAGAGGGGGATGAATGGAAAACATCCTTTAAAACAAAATTTGGTTTATATGAGTGGTTAGTAATGCCTTTTGGATTAACTAATGCACCTAGTACTTTCATGAGATTAATGAACCATGTTTTTACAGATTTTTTATTGGCAAATTTGTGGTTGTTTACTTTGATGACATTCTCATATATAGCCACAATGAACATGAACACATTGATCATATTAGACAAGTCTTGCATGTGCTAAGAGAAAATAAATTGTATGGAAATTTAGAGAAGTGCACTTTTTGCAAAGATAAGGTCATATTTCTTGGATATTTTGTTTCTAAACATGGGATTGAAGTGGATGAATCTAAAATTGAAGCAATTAAAAATTGGCCAATTCCCATGAATGTGAGTCAAGTAAGAAGTTTTAATGGACTAGCTGGATTTTATAGAAGATTTGTGAAAGATTTTAGTACTATTGCTGCCCCTTTGAATGATTTGACAAAGAAAGGTGTGAATATTGAGTGGGTGGTTGCTCAAGATATTGCTTGTGATACTTTGAAGAATAAGTTGATTTCGGCACCATTATTGATGCTACCAAATTTTAATAAAGAATTTGAAATTGAATGTGATGCTAGTGGTATAGGTATTGGAGGTGTGCTAATGCAAGATAAGAAACCAATTGCTTATTTTTTTGAGAAGTTACATGGATCTCAATTGAATTATTCTGTCTATGATAAAGAATTGTACGCACTTGTTATAGTTCTTGAAGTTTGGAACCATTATTTGTGGCCAACGGAATTTATTATACATTCTGATCATGAGGCATTGAAATTTTTGAAGAACAAATCCAATCTTAATAAGAGACATGCTAAATGGGTAGAATTCATTGAATCTTTCCCATACATTATTAAACATAAGAAAGGATTAGATAATGTGGTTGCTCATGTTTTGTCTAGAAAAAATATGTTACTCATTAAATTGGATGTTCAAGTTTCTGGTTTGGAAGACTTAAAACAACTATATGCTGAAGATAAAGAATTTTCTACACCTTATGCTCAATATTCTAATGTGAAGGCTTGGGATAAGTATCATATACATGATGGATTTTTGTTTAGAGCTAAAAAATTGTGTATTCCCGAGTGTTCTTTGCGTTTGATGTTATTGCAGGAATCTCATAGTGGTGGATTAATGGGACATTTTGGACGTGGAAAAACATTGCTTATGTTGGCTGAATTTTTTTATTGGGCACATATGAGGAGAGATGTTTATAGATTTGTGCAAAGGTGCATCACTTGCAATAAGGCCAAGTCCAAATTAAAGCCCCACGGTTTGTATACTCCATTGCCTGCACCAGCTACACCATGGGAAGATATAAGTATGGATTTTGTGCTAGGCTTACCAAGGACAAAAAGGGGGCATGATTCTATATTTGTGGTGGTGGACAGATTCTCTAAGATGTCACACTTTATTGCTTGCCACAAGAGCGACGATGCGTCGCATATTGCTAATATGTTTTTCAGGGACGTAGTGAGATTACATGGAGTACCAAGGACTATTGTTTCTGATAGAGATGTCAAGTTTATGAGCTATTTTTGGAAGACACTATGGGGGAAACAAGGAACAAAGCTGCTATTTTCAACAACATGTTACCCCCAAACAGATGGATAAACAGAGGTGGTTAATAGAACATTGTCAACACTATTGAGAACCATGATCAAGAAAATATTGAGAGAGTGGGAGGACTGTTTGCCACATGTGGAATTTGCATATAATAGAGCTGTGCATTCAACTACTCAGCTTTGCCCATTTGAGGTGGTCTATGGATTCAAACCCATTACACCACTTGATTTGCTACCACTTCCTATACAAGAGAGAACAAATATGGAGACATCAAAGAGAGCTGATTTTGTGAAGAAGATACATGAGAAGACAAAGGATGTTATAGAGAAGAAATGGAAATATGTTTCTCAAAGAATAAATAAGAAGAGAAAGGAGGTTATTTTTCAAGAAGGAGATTTGTTATGGGTACAGTTTCGAAAGGACAGATTTCCTACGCTCAGAAAATACAAGTTATTGTCTCGAGGTGCTGGTCCCTACAAAGTGCTTGCCAATATAAATGACAATTCTTACAAGATAGATCTTCGAATTGATGAGTTTGGAGTGAGTAATTTCTTCAATGTTGCTGATTTGACACCATATCTTGGAGATGATCTTGATCCGTCGAGGTCGACGCCTTTTCAAGAAGGGGAGGATGATGAGGACATCCCTAGTACATCACCACTTAAATAAGATGAAGTGAGACTTGGACCTATGACAAGATCAAGGACCAAGCTACTAGAACAACAGGTGAATTCACTCCTTATGGATTATGATGTTTGTGACTATGAGAACTTTATACTACCTATCATGTAGATGACCTTGATGTGGACATCAAGGCTTTTAAAGAGGGTGAGGATGATGAGGACATCCCTAGTACATTGTCACTTAAACAAGATGAAGTGAGACTTGGACCTATGACAAGGTCAAGGACCAAGCTACTAGAACAACGGGTGAATTCACTCCTTATAGATTATGATGTTTGTGATAGTGAGAATATTATACTGCCTAAGTCTATGCATTTATGTATGATCAAGTTTATTGATAACACAAACACGATGGTGGAAAACAACTAAGAGGAGCTGGAAAATAACATGGAGATGCTGGAAAATAAGATTACAAGTGGTGAAAACAAATGTACCATGGTGAAAACAAACATACAAGATGGTGAAAACAAGACTACCATGGTGAAAACAAATGTGCAAGATGGTGAAAACAATCATGAAAGTGTGGAAAACAATTACTAGCTTCTTATTCCACACTTAGAGAGGAGGAAAACAAGAGGAGGGCGCCCCAGTGAAAACCAATGCGCCATATAGAAATCCTACTATGAGTAGGTATGGTTTGTATACCATAATTGGCCGCACCCCCTAAAGTGGGTCGGTTTGTATCCATATTAGAGTCCTAGTAGGAGTCTTAGTCCAAGAGGGGTTGGTTCTTGCGCAAGGGAGCCCTTGTGGCCGCACCCCTCCCCCTTTATATACTCTCTTCCTGCAAGTTGTGGAGGTAGATCCAGTTTAAACCAAAGAAAACCCTAGCCTCTAGATTGTGTTGCTGCCATGCATTCATCTTGAAGTTTACCATTGCAAAGTTGCGTGATATCTTGTTATTCCATTGGGAATAGGGGGATACATGACCACTTGTGATCTTTGATTACTTGTGAAAGAGTGTGTAGTTGAGAATATACAAAGATCTTGATTGTTGTTGCATGTGGCAACATGGGTCATCCAAGTGAGAGGTTTCAGTGTAGCACTAGTTATCACAAAATCCAGAAAAACCACAAAAAGAGACAGAAGCTCATTGAGAAGATTGGGCCACTCCATATAAGCCATGAAATCCCATTGTATGACATACCATATGTGTTAGAGTGTGTCATGGTCTTGGATACCTGAGATTACCTCGCTCTCTATGTTAGGGCTTCACCGGCGTCGGATTCTCTCTAGCGTGTTCCAGGACTACTTAGAGCCCGAAACTCCCGGATCTGAAGGAACTGGGGGAATCTTGCCAAGAGGTGGCCCCTACCATTGTATTGGGTGTTCCTTGGGCCTAACCTGAAATTGGTTCCACTTTGCTACCCCCTTCCGGTTCACGTAAAGGGGCCAGAACGGCAGTTCCGTCTTTTTCCACAACGGGGCTATGGTTTCTCAGAGAGGGGGCTCCGGATCGTCGGATTACCACCAAATCCCATTTTATGCCATACAATGTGTATTACAGTACGGCATGGGTCTTGAATGACCAATATTCCCTCGCTCTCTGTGTTAGGGCTTCACCGACGTCAGATTCTGTTTACGGGTTCCAGGACTACTTGATTAGAGCCCGAAACTCCCGGATCTGACGGAACTAGGGGAATCTTGCCAACAGTTGGGCCCTACCATTTTATTGGGTGTTCCTTTTGCCTAAACTAACACAACCAAGAAGTTAGTTCCACTTTGCTACCCCCTTACGGTCACGTAGATGGGACCGAACGACAGTTCCGTCTTTTTCCCCAGCGGGGCTATGGTTTATCTGGAGAGGGGGCTCCGAATCGTATGAATGCGACCAAATCCCATGGTATGCCATGTCATGTGTGCTAGAGTGTGTCATGGGTCTTGGATGCCCAGGATTCCCTCGCTCTCTGTGTTAGGGTTTCACCGGCGTCGGATTCTCTCTCGCGGGTTCCAGGACTACTTAATGAGAGCCCGAAACTCCCGGGTGTGATGGAACTAGGGGAATATTGCCAAGAGGTGGGCCCTACCATTCTCTTGGGTATTCCTTGGTCATAACTTAACACAACCAATAAATTGGTTCCACTTTGCTACCCCCTTCCGGCTCACATAGAGGGCCCACACCAGTAGTTCCGTCTTTTTCCCATCGGGCTATGGTTTCTCTGGAGGGGGCTACGGATCGTCTGAATGCCACAAATCCCATGGTATTCCATACCATGTGTGTGAGACTGTGTCATGGGGCTTGTATGCCCAAGAGTCCCTCGCTCTCTGTGTTAGGACTTCACCGGCGTTGGATTCTCTCTAGCGGATTCCAGGACTACTTAGAGCCCGAAACTCCTGGATTTGACGAAACTAGGGGAATCTTGCCAAGAGGTGGACCTAAAATTTTCTTTGTGTTCCTTGGGCCTAACCGAACACAAAAAAACAACTGGTTCCACTTTGCTGCCCCCTTCCGGCTCACGTAGAGGGGCAGAACGACAGTTCCACCTTTTTCCCCAGCGGGCCTATGGTTTCTCTGGAGGGGGGCTCCGGATCTTATGAATGCCACCAAATACCATGGTATGACATACAATGTGTGTTAGAGTGTGTCATGGTCTTGGATACCCGAGATTACCTCGCTCTCTGTGTTAGGGCTTCACCGGCGTCGGATTCTCTCTAGCGTGTTCTTGCACCACTTAAAGCCCGAAACTCCCGGATCTGACGGAACTGAGTGATACGGGCATATACTGGTTGGCACGCTAGGACAATAAACCACGACGTATAATGTTTGAGGCCTGCGAGCTGCATGTTGTGGCCGAGCCTTCTAAATGGGCCGGTTTGTATCCAGTTTGAGTCCAATTAGGTTAGGAGTCGGTTTGGGTCTGTCCAACCGACTAGGGTTTGGCCTCTTATATAAAGAGAGCCAAGGCCTAGGGTTTTAGACATGTTGAAAATTATGTAAAACTAAAAGTTCCAGGTTACCACCGTCCCTAGGGGATCGGCGTGTGGGCGGCGTCTCGGACGTTCGCCAGTTATCTTTGCAAATAAAGGTGCGAGTGTTCTTGGATTTGCCAAGAGGGTTCGTGCGTGGCTAGGGGGATCTTGGATCTGCCTAGAATTGTCGAGCTTGGTGTGGAATAAAGGTGCGAGTGTTCTTGGATCTGCCAGGAGGGTTCGTGCATTTCTCGCCTAAATCTATCCATGTTCTTCGTGTTACGTGTATGCTCACGTGATTGGGAGAATAGTTATCTCGGTGGTTCTTGCGGTGAAAGATCGGGCAAACATCTACATCATGTGGTATCAGAGCGCCAGGTTGATCACCGCGAGGAAGTTCGTCCAGTTGAAGATCGATCTACAGGTTTGCAAAGATTGGCATATTTGTTTTTTTACTGGAATTGTTGGAGGGCGATGATTCCCAGCATTGTTGCCTCTCGTCGAGTTGGGAGTCCGAAGGGCGACCGGCCTGTTTCGTTCCGATCGGTCTGTTGGGAGTAGATCCGACAAAGCTGGTACTTTCCATCGTTTGTCAAAGGCTTGGTGAGATATTTCGGTTGAAAAAAAAGTGGCAGGTCCGTTGGTTTCCATGTCGGGCGAAGGCAGGTCCGTGTTCCATGTGGGGGCAAAGGCAAACACGTGATTATTTTGCTCCGTACGTGAGTTCAGATCGGACATATTTTTGGCTACGTGCAAGGAAGCATGAGCGGATCAGACTTGCCTTTCCATGTGTAGCTAGCTCACGTGCAAAAAAGAAGGGCAATTAAGTGGCATGGAAAAGTGGTGATCGTGCTTGTTACGTGGACTTTGGTCAGCTTAAAAAAAATAGAAGGAGCGATTGGTTTGGATTCTCTTTCCGTGGAGTGCATGCAGAAAAAAAAGGTTTCCATGTGGAAGCAGCCAAGGGAGAAGGAAAGTAGCGATTTGTCATGTACGTGACTAGTTACAGCGAGCCACCTACAAGACAGATAGG
The DNA here is from genome assembly GCA_028641055.1 of Alopecurus myosuroides. Lineage (NCBI taxonomy): Eukaryota > Viridiplantae > Streptophyta > Magnoliopsida > Poales > Poaceae > Alopecurus > Alopecurus myosuroides. The sequence goes on along the minus strand of CM054063.1, from coordinate 111,174,345 downwards.
AAGATTGAGAAGTTGCATCCGCGGGCAGGCATACTAGATAAGTTGGATCCTTGGTGTACGAGAAATTTGTCCCGATGTGTTTGGGATAATTTATGTGATACATTTACAGGTTGCAGTTCGCCAAATTTTGTGTCTCAATTAGGTTGGTAGTGTAAAAAATGGAGGCCGCTGATTCGAGGATGCAAAAATATAAAGAGACACCGGAGTTATTTTGAAGCGATGGTTAACTCAGTTCATTTGGATTCAAGGGGTGCAGGAATTTGTCCTGTTTGTCTTAGGTGATGCACTCACTTGACCTCCACTATTTCAGATTGCATCCGTGGGCGTATTCAGCTTATTTGGACCCTTGGGGTACAGGAGTCTGTCCTGCTGCGTTTGGGGTGGTATGTATGGTGCGTTTTCATTTGCAGTCCAAAAGTTGTGTGTCTCGATTAAGTTGGTGGTGCTAAACATGGAGGACACCAAGAACAAGTCTAGCTAGCGAGAGGGAGGATGTGGTGTGGCAAGCCAGCAAGAATTGAGGAAATGGAAGCGTGGCGATATGATAATTTGACGCCACAAGCGCCGGAGAAGACCTTCTGGCGTTGAGGACAACGCCTTTTGAAGAAAGGGAGGATGATACGGGCATATACTGGTTAGCACGCTAGGACAATAAAGCACGATGTATAATGTCTAAGTCATGCGAGCCTCAAGTTGTGGCCGAGCCTTCTAAATGGGCCGGTTTGTATCCAGTTTGAGTCCAGTTAGGTTAGAAGTCGGTTTGGGTCTGTCCAACCGAGTAGGGTTTGGCCTCCTATATAAAGAGAGACAAGGCCTAGGGTTTTAGACAGGTTGAAGATTATGTAGAACTAAAAGTTCCAGGTTACCATCGTCCCTAGGGGATCGGCGTGTAGGCGGTGTCTCGGACGTTCGTCAGTTATCTTTGCAAAAAAAGGTGCGAGTGTTCTTGGATCTGCCAAGAGGGTTCGTGCGTGGTTAGGGGGTTCTTGGATCTGCCTAGAGTTGTCGAGCTTGGTGTGAAATAAAGGTGCGAGTGTTCTTGGATCTGCCAAGAGGGTTCGTGCGTTTCCTGCCTAAATCTATCCATGTTCTTCGTGTTACGTGTATGCTCACGTGATTGGGAGAATAGTTATCTCGGTGGTTCTTGCGGTGAAAGATCGGGCAAACATCTACATCATGTGGTACCAGAGCGCCAGGTTGATCACCGCGAGAAAGTTCGTCCAGTTGAAGATCGATCTACAAGTTTGCAAAGATTGGCATATTTGTTTTTTTACTGGAATTGTTGGAGGGCGATGATTGCCAGCATTGTTGCATCTCGTTGAGTTGGGAGTCCGTCGGGCGACCGGCCTGTTTCGTTCCGATCGGTCTGTTGGGAGCAGATCCGACAAAGCTGGTACTTTCCATAGTTTGTCAAAGGCTTGGTGAGATATTTCGGTTGAAAAAAAGTGGCAGATCCGTTGGTTTCCATGTGGGGCGAAGGCAGGTCTGTGTTCCATGTGGGGGCAAAGGCAGACCTGTGATTATTTTGCTCCGTACGTGGAGTTCAGATCAGACATATTTTTGGCTACATGCAAGGAAGCATGAGCAGATCAGACTTGCCTTTCCATGTGTAGCTAGCTCACGTGCAAAAAAGAAGGGCAATTAAGTGGGATGGAAAAGTGGTGATCGTGCTTGTTATGTGGACTTTGGTCAGCTTAAAAAAATAAGAGGAGCGATTGGTTTGGATTCTCTTTCCGTGGAGTGCATGCATAAAAAAAAGGTTTCCATGTGGAAGCAGCCAAGGGAGAGGGAAAGTAGCGATTTGTCATGTACGTGACTAGTTACAGCGAGCCACCTATGACACAGATAGGAAGATTGGGAAGTTGTATCCGCAGGCAGGCGTACTAGCTAAGTTGGATCCTTGGTGTACCAGAAATTTGTCCCGATGTGTTTGGGATAATTTGTGTGATATGTTTACACGTTGCAGTTCACATAATTTTGTGTCTCAATTAGCTTGGTAGTGTAAAAAATGGAGGCCGCTGATTCGAGGATGCAAAAATATAAAGAGAAACCGGAGTTATTTTGAAGTGATGGTTAACTCAGTTCATTTGGATTCAACGGGTGCAGGAATTTGTCCTATTTGTCTTGGGTGATGCACTCACTTGACCTCCACTATTTCAGTTTGCATCCGTGGGCGTATTCAGCTTATTTGGACCCTTGGGGTACATGAGTCTGTCCTGCTGCGTTTGGGGTGGTATGTATGGTGCGTTTTCATTTGTAGTCCGAAAGTTGTGTGTCTCGATTAAGTTGGTGGTGCTAAACATGGAGGACACTAAGAACAAGTCTAGCTAGCGAGAGGGAGGATGTGGTGTGGCAGGCCAGCAAGACTTGAGGATATAGAAGCGTGGCGATATGATAATTTGACACCACAAGCGCCGGACAAGACCTTCTGGCATTGAGGACAACGCCTTTTGAAGAAAGGGAGGATGATACAGGCATATACTGGTTAGCACGCTAGGACAATAAACCACGATGTATAATGTCTAAGGCATGCAAGCCGCATGTTGTGGCCGAGCCTTCTAAATGGGCCGGTTTGTATCCAGTTTGAGTCAAATTAGGTTAGGAGTCGGTTTGGGTCTGTCCAACCGACTAGGGTTTGGCCTCTTATATAAAGAGATCCAAGGCCTAGGGTTTTAGACAGGTTGAAAAGTATGTAGAACTAAAAGTTCCAGGTTACCACCGTCCCTAGGGGATCGGCGTGTAGGCGGCGTCTCGGACGTTGGTTAGTTATCTTTGCAAATAAAGGTGCGAGCGTTCTTGGATCTGCCAAGAGGGTTCGTGCGTGGCTAGGGGGCTCTTGGATCTGCCTAGACTTTTCGCGCTTGGTGTGAAATAAAGGTGCGAGTGTTCTTGGATCTGCCAAGAGGGTTCGTGCGTTTCTCGCCTAAATCTATCCATGTTCTTCGTGTTACGTGTATGATCACGTGATTGGGAGAATAGTTATCTTGGTGGTTCTTGCGGTGAAAGATCGGGCAAACATCTACATCATTGGGGAATCTTGCAAAGAGGTGGACCCTACCATTGTATTGGGTGTTCCTTGGGACTAACCTAACACAAACAAGAAATTGGTTCCACTTTGCTACCCCTTCCGGCTCACGTAGAGGGGCCAGAACGGCAATTCTGTCTTTTTCCCCAACGGGGCTATGGTTTCTCCAGAGTGGGGGCTCCGGATCGTCTGAATGCCACCAAATCACATTGCACGCCTGCAGCATCCCAACTTTTAATAAAGATGGAATACCTGTGTTATTGTGCTAGTCCCTGGATCAATTGCTAGCACCACAGTACAAAATGAAATATCATGCAAATGCATCAAATTCTATTACATCGCATGATCCAGTCTTTACAAAATAGGATTACAACTTGCATAGTCTTAGAAGACTAGCAGAAAACAAAGAAATACAGGGGAAAACATAGTACAACATTGAGCCCATCTTCTTCATGTGCCACAGGCAAAAACATGTTGGCGATAGTCTCGAGATCCTAAACGAAATCCTTACTCGTCTTCAGAAACATCTGCAATATGGAATATGCAGCCACAAGGGAGTCAATACAATTTAATGTATTGGCAAGTAACACTATGGTGGATATAAATGGCAAGACTAATACTACATGCTTATTTGGCTGAGTGGAGTTTTGGCTAAGTTTGCATAAAGCCAGTTTTCTCCAATCACTTTTGTAAAACAAAACTTTTCTTTTCAAAAGGGTGGCAACATTGGATTAAGATCAGAGCACCACAATACTGTTCACTTGGTCAAATTTTACTTATTGAAATTGGTGATGAGATTCTTCCGTCATTGCTTGTCCAGCTGCTCATAGTTGTCCATAACCGGGGACACGGCTAAGATCTTAGTTTGTTGACTCTGCAGAGGTTGTGCACTTTCACCCTTTGTCTTCAATTAGCCCAAACATCCTATACACCCGGAGTGCATCATGGAAAGGAGAGAATTGAGACGAGATCTTTCAGAAGAAGAAGTCCAAACCCACCGGCAAGACTGTTCCACCTATAATTTTGCTACATCTGCTAGTCAAGCCTGGGCTGAACTCTCACAACTTAGTTGATCAAGACAGAGCCCATATGTCAAAAGGCTGCACGGGAAGCTACTAAACTTAGAAGGACATAGTAATCTCTTTGTTCCTGGGTGGCCATCCACAAGTGACAACCTCAAGTGGAATAACCCTTAGATAAGGGCCCTGAGGAAACACTCAACATAACCCAGTCTTACCACTTCCACCCAGGTGGTTCATTTATTAGTTATACTTAGAATTTTTCCTCAACATTTAGTAAAACAATTTGTAACATTGCATAGCATCTACTAAGTTCTAAGGCTATCAAAATAATAAGGGTAAAAGAGATGGCCACACACTACTAGGATAATAGCATAGCATAATATAACTTAGTAAAATTTCCTATCATGCATGCTACTCAAAATAAACTAATGCATATATAGAAAATAATGGGTAGTTGATGGTGTGTTACTTGCCTTGTTGAAGTTGGTGAAGAATTCACACTCTCTTCACAAAAGATCGTTGCTCTCCGTACAATCTATTCATTTAAAACACAATAACAAAATAAACAATCATTCTACGAAACAACATACATGTGTAGAAAACATACAGAGAAACTAACATATCAAAAAGGGGTTTAACCAAGTTGACTAGGACAAGGTCAAGATTTGAGTTCAATAATTGTTAAGGAAATTCCAAGGGTTTACTTTGGATGGTCTAGGTTGAGTTTGCAGTGATCAAACTTTATTATAACCATACTTTTCGAGGAAGTTCCAAGAGTTCACTTAGAATAAACATATTACTTCTTCAACTAAAGTAATACATGCAAAAACTTCGTCATATTCACCTTCAAAAATATTTGAGTGACTATGTTAGTATTTTCCATTGTGGTTAGGGTAGGTCTACTAACTACATCATCAAAGGGAAAATATTACTAAGTCTTGGGTTTTCCATTTGAGTCAATGGTTGGACAAAAATAACTTGTTATTCTTCAACTTGTGTGGATGGCTCCAAGTCTTCACATGCTTGTGTTCTTGAAGTTCATCTTCATGCTTCTATTGTAGTTTCCTCCTTGTTGTGAGGCTCCTCTTGTACTTGATAAATCTTCATGATCTTCACTTCACTACTTGGTTTAGGTATGGGATGGTCACAAATACCACTAAGGGCATCTCCAGTCGTCCCCCCCAGAGCCCCCCCAAGAGGCGTTTTTCGCGCTGTTTGGCACCAGTCGCCCCCCAGGAACCGATTTAGCGCCGCTTTCCGCTGTTTTTCGCGCCGTTTGGCGCCGCCGAACCCAGGACGAACCCAGCGCGCTGGGTTTGGCTTGGGGGGGCGAAATGCGCGCGTGGGCCACGCCTGTCGGCGACGGAAGACGATTTCCCTCCCTTTTTTCGACGCCTCCCTCCACTTTCCCTCCACAACTACCTCCTCCCCCGGTCCATTCCCGCCATTTCCCCCCGCCCCCGAGATCTAGACGCTATGGCTCCCGCCCGATTTATAGGTCCCCGCGCCGCCGCCACCGCCGTATCCATTCCCGCGGCATCCGAGCCGGCCAAGAAACCGCGCAAACCGAGGGCGCCGAAGGAGCGGCCGCCCGGCATGTCGAACAAGGAGTGGATCGCCGAGAGGTCGCGCCTGGAAACGGCCAACATGAAGCGCCGGGGGAGGGAGGCAGCGCAGCGGCAGAGGCAGCTGATAGCGCAGCTGCAGGCGGAGGAGCAGGCCGCCGCCGAGGAAGACGAGCTGGAGGACGAGGAGGAGGAGACCGCGCCGGACGAGCCACCTACGCCGGTCGCCTCCGCGGCGTCGCTCGCCAAGAAGAAGAGCCCTCTCGGCCCAAGGTTCGCCGGCTGGAAGCAGTCGCCGTCGCCGTCACCACGCATGTCACCGCACCCGCCGCCTGCCTGGTTCGTCGAAGGCGACTCCCTGGGAGGTTTCAACCCCAACCTCACCTTCCCCTACCACCCGCCGATGATGTAAGGTGCCGCGCCGGGCTACGCAGCTTCCCCGTCCCACCGCCGTGCAATTCTCGCCGGGCTTTAGCCCCAGGACAGCTACATGGAGGAGATCATCGCGTCCGGCTCGATGGCGGCTGCGGCGAGCCCGGGCTTCCTCGAGCACAGCGGGGAGTTCTTCGCGCAGGGCGGTGGTGACTACGGCGAAGGTTCCGGCACGCAGGCAACGGAGGAACAGGGCGAAGAGGACGAGGAGGACGAGACGCCGGTGGTTCCGGAGGAGACAGAACAGACCGGCGATGGCCGAAAGCGCCGGGGCCCTGACCGTCCTCGCAAGGAACCGAAGGTGCCACTGCCCCCCGCCGAGCCCCGCATCAAGTTGCTGACAAGGGAGGACGCACTCCTCGCCGAGGCGTGGAAGACGGTCAGTCATGACCCGATCGTCGGCGCGAACCAGCACGCCGACAACTACTGGAAGCGGGTGAAAACGGCGTACGACGAGCGCCGCATGATCGACCCCCACTACACGTGCTGCATCACCGACCGCGGCCAGAAGACCATGGCGAACCACTGGGCGAACATCCAGGCGTCCTGCAACAAATGGCACGACATCCAGGAGGAGATCTCAATGAGGCCGCAGAGCGGCGCCAACCGCGAGAAGGAGATCGTCCGGATGCTGGAGGAGTACAAGAACGACGAGGGCTCCGACTTCAAGTTCCTCCACGTCTTCGTCCTTATCGAGAAGTGCGAGAAGTGGGCGGAGGTGCGGCGGTCGATTGGCAAGGGCAAGGAGTACGTTCCCGACGCTGTGGTTGCAGGTGCGTCCGAAGGGCGTCCGCCGATGGGCCACAAGAAAGCCAAGTTGGCGAGGGACGGTGCGCCGGCAGTGGCAAATCTCCAGGCGTCGATCGAGACCTGCATCGCCGACGCCCAGGCCCACGCCGTCAAGAGGGACGAGGTCTCCACAAAGCGACGGGCAGCGCTCATGGCCAACTCGCAGGTCAAGATCGACCTCCTCAGGACTGGCACCGCGGCGAAGAAGAGGAACAATGACCTCGCCTTCCTCACGGGCGGCGACCCGGCCGCGATGACCCCCGAGGTGAGAGCTTGGTTCCTGGCGCAGTGCAACCTCATCCTGACCGACATCAGCGCGCCCCCGGCCCCGACTACGTCGTCCGGTGGCACCAGCTACACCACCGCGCCGACGAGCGCGCACGTCGACCTGGAGGATGCCGCGACCGTCGTCGACAAGGATGCCGAGCCCGTCGTCGACCTGGAGGATGCCGAGCCCGTCGCCTGCTCGGACGCCGTCATCGACCTGGAGGATCCTGCGCCGATCTCGCCGCCTGCTCCGACGCCGGCTGACGCGTCTGCCTGATCGCCTCCGTTTGCCCACGCCGCGCGCGCCCGTCTGTCCGATCTAGAATCTATTTGATCGCCCACCTGTGGCGTTTTTTGTAATATTATTTCCCAAACCATGGCTGCCGTGATCGCCGAACTAGAGCTCTATATTTTGGGGCGGGAAGATGAAGTTTCAAACAATATCGCCGTTCTCTTTTATGGGCCGCCGAACGGCTGGTGAAATCGGCCCCCCCAGGTTTTGGTGCGGGGCGGCGCTAACGCTAAAAAGCGCCGATCTGAAACCTGGGGGGGCCGAACGACTGGAGATGCCCTAAGTCAATTAGAAAAGAAGAAGAAGGATAGAAAGAGAGAGGGAGATGTTTTCTTCTGGGTTTCTTCACACTTGTACTTCCTTGGGTTGCTTCTAGTTGCTCTGGAGTCTAAGTCTTCTCTTCAAAACTTCTTAATTGATCTTTCTTGTAGCTCTTCATGTTGCCACCTGGTTGAAAGTGAAGAAGCTTCTATTTCTTGAGTCTTGTTCTCCATTTGCTAACTTGATGGATTCTTGAAGCAAGAATAGGGGGATGGAGGAGTAGATATAAAACTATAGTACTAGGGTTTGAGGTTCACTACTTGGTCTCTTATATGGTTTACATACTAGGGACTTGGTCTTGGATTCAAAATGGCCACAACAAACAATGGTAGAAAGAGTAAAACAAAAACTAAGGCATGATCAACTAGTGGTTCACTAAGATGAAGTTTTTGTCCAACTTACAAGGAAATGGTTCAAGGTTGTCCAAAAGGTTTAGGTACTGATGTCTCTGGTTAAAGGTTACCAAAAGGGGCAATTTTGCTTAAGGGAACATATTCCAATTATTTAAAGAATCAATTCTATGCTAAAAATACTTAAACAGACAATTTAATTCTAAAATCAATTTTAATTTAATCAATAATTATTTTGGTACAGAGGATATGAAAGTACACATCCTAAGGTTTCCAAATATATTTTATTTACAACTTTTGGATTTGTAAAATTTGAATTATGCCAAATTTCATCAAACAAGCATATTTGAATTTTGAACAAATTTAAGTTTGTCAAATTTTAATTTGGCTAGTGCCAAAAGTTTCTAGATGTCAAGGGCTTTTCAAAAAGTCTAAGATTGCTAAATTTGGCCTTATGGATCAAAAGTTATGATGAATCTAAGATGTAGGGGCTTTTCTGTAAAATTTACATTTCTATTTTTATTCGAAAACAAAACCAGAGGCCGGCTGAGCTTAAATTGGCTATTTGCCGCGCGGTGCGGCAGACAGGGAGTGGGCCTGGGCCGTTTACGCGCTGCGCACGGCGACGGATAGATTACTTAACGCTCCGCTGACGTGGCTAAATCCGATTGGCCGATACCTTTTCGTTTAGGTGATCTAGTCTCGCGCGTACGATATAGATCTAACGGCCAGAAACGTAAAGGGGCTTACCTCACCGGCGGGGCCTCGCCGGAAATGGCCGGGAAAGTGGCTGGCGATGCAGCTGTGGATGGCGATGACGTTCCCGAAGGTCTCGGCGCTGGGCACGAGCACGAGAAGACGAGGCGCGGCACGGCGAGCTTGCTAGCGAGCTTGTCGGCTGCTCGGGTGGCTCCTAGCAGCGGCAACGGCGCGGATCTGCGACGGTGACGTCGGGTCGTCATCGGTGAAGGTCTCTACCTGCGCGAGAATTATCGAAACATGCATCAGGGAACACGCAACGACTAGGGGAGGTGGAGGAGCTAGAAAACGAAGAGGAAATCTCACTGGCTTGGCCGGAGAGGAAGAATTACGGCGATGGGCCGTATCAACTCCGGCGAGAGATTAGCAGCGGTTTCGGAAACGATTCGAGGTGCTAGGAGAGGGGAAATGGAGAGGAGGGATAGAGCTATAAGGGGATGGAAACGGGGCATTCAAACCCTCTCTGAAACGCTCGCTATCAACGCGAAACAATTTGGGAAGAAACGGTCACTGCCGTTTCCTGTGTGTTGAAGATGACGATGACGTCATCATGACGTCATCACTTTTTTTCCCCTGTTTTAAATATCTTTAGTTTTAATAATCCAATTGACCTCAAATTAATTTCTAAAAATTTGTAATATTAATATCTTTCTGTTTAGAACATTTTTATAAACTTTTCAACACATTTAAAAATGTGAATTTTGAGAATTGAATAAATACCTAATAGTGACTTAATGTGATTTTTAATTTAGAAAATTATAAAATAAAAAAAATATTTGTCAAATAAAATTTCAATAGCTTTATAATGATCAAATACTATTTTCCAAAACCAATTCAAAGTGTTTTCATATTTTATAATTTAAAATATGATGAAAACATGAATAGTTACTTAATAGAAAAAGAGGGTTAAATATAGAAATATGATTTAAATGATTTTAGAAAATATTTCTATGATTCAAATTATTGTTTTCAAGGCCCTTTTAATTTTTTTTTTCAATATGAGCAATTCACTCATGGTATCTTATTAGTATAATCAAATTAGAGAAATTATTAATAAATTTTAATTTGAGGGTGAGTAAGAACAGAGAGATTTTCTCAAATGAAGATGTTGTTTTCCCAATTGAAAACATTGTTTTTCCAAGGCACTTTACTTGTTTTCATAACTCAATAATATATATAACACCTTATTGTTTTGTTGATTGATATAATACTTGGAAAACAAATATCCAACTTTTAACCATTAGAGCTTAATAATAATAGTGACACAATTTCTTGGAGACAAGGAGAAAATATTAGAAATAGTAACTCTCTGGTTTTTAATTATCATAATCATTTTCAAAATGGTAGTTGAGTTGAAAACATGTTGGATAAATAATTTTGCTAAGATAATATTTTATTCACATGAGGAAACATATTTTATTTTAGAAATGGGCCTTAGGGTTTATGGAATTAAGGCAATTTGGATTCTTTATTTCCAATTACATATTGTTTTTCTTTTGTTTCTTGCATTTCATTTGGTTTTGGTGACTTTCTTTGTATGAAAACAAAAAGTTTCAAATTTTAGTGATTTTTGGACTTTCCAAAAATCAGGGATGTTACAGACTACCACCCTTAAAAGAAATCTCGTACCGAGATTTGGGATGGTTAGAAATAAAGATTTGGGTAACTGGATTCCAAAACAACTGGGTGGGCTACCACCCTTAAAAGAAACTTTTGTGGGTAGTCTATTTTCATTAGATTGGAGTGTAGATTGATCTGAGGTTGGCTTGAGTAGAAATTTCCTTCATGATAGAGCTGTAAACCAACATAGGTATGTTGAACTACCTTTGACACTGAGGGGTCACTCTTTGGGTCAATCAAAAGTCTTCAGGTTCCTCTCAACTTGGTCTTTTGATGTTCTTGGAAAATCTTCCATCTTGTTATTGTCATCCTTGAAAGCAAACACCATGCTATTTCTAACGAAACTCTCATGGTAGGCAAAAATCTTCCATTGCTTGCTACCTCCAAGGTTGGTTTGATCCTCACCGAAAATAGTACGTTTTCAGCAACACTAACATAGGGTCATTATTGTATTCTACCATTCTATGGTTCTGGTTTAACATCGTCGTCTCTCTAATAGGTATGTCACTCAGATTTAACATTCCTCGTAACAAAGGTGAATAATGTGAGTAGTCACAATGGGGGCCAATCCATGTTGCACTCAATCATTACCTTGTACTTGGATTGGTGAATCTCGTTTAATAACACTAGGTCACCTTACTTGTCTAACAGAAAGTTTCAAATCTGTAAGACAAACTTGATCTAACTATCATTTCTCAACTAGTGGGTTGCGTAAAAACTCCTATGTAACACAAACTGGATAGTTGTGTTTCTTCATCATTTCTTCTCTTGGTGTAGTAGGCTCTGAAATCTTCATATCTCATGCAACTTGGGGTTCACTTGTCTTTCTTCACTTGTTGATTGGCTTGATGCTCCTTATGATGTAGTTGGCATTGATCATGGATGTGATTGTTCCTTCACACAAAAGGGATCTTGAAATCTGTGACATTCCTCAATTGTATGGCTTGTGTCTCTATAAAGAACTATTCATGGCATTCTTGGGTGAAAGGTTTGTTGTTGCACTTCATAGGGTATCCCAATAGGGTTGGTAAATGGGTATGGGTTTTGCTTTGGCTTAGCATGAAAGAGTAGAGATTAGAAAGAGACTAAAGAGATTCCTACCACAACACATTAGATCAAGGAACTCATCTTGCAAACAACACATAATAAACATATAGCAACACATTCACCACACTAAACAACATGGTTTTTAGAAAACACTAATATTGTCATACCATACTCATTGGAATGATCAATATACTAACAAGTTAACGGTGTTCTAACAAAGTAACTAGATTGGTGGTCTCATCTATATCTTCTTGAGTTTCTTCGAATTCTTCTCTCACTGTCTTGAGGTGTTCTTGATTGTTGGGAAGTCTATGTTTTTCTTCAAGTTCTTCAATAATCTCGAGTGTAGGTCTTCATGTGGTGAATATACTTCTTGCACTTCTTGGTGTGGTCATCAACAATCTTGCCTTGAGGGTATTCAAGAAGTAGTTCATCTAGAAAGTTTTGAAGGTGAATAGTAGATGAGAGGATATGAGAAGAAATAAGATGGTTGTTTTGTTTCTAGAAAGTTTGAACATAGCAAATTTTCAATCCTAGGGTGATCAATGGGTTATTAACAACTTGTTGCAAATTGGATATTCACTATAGTGAGAGATACTGGCACCCGCTAGCCAATCAGGGAACGGTCTCGTGTCCGTGGACACGTAAAGTTGTCCGGGCCGCTTCATCTCACTATGCCGCTAGGATCCAAAAGTACTCAAAGGAGTCAATAAATTTGATCAAAAAGGGTTTTCTAAACCTAAGGGTCTCGAATCCTATAGGCAACACAGTGCTCTGATACCATTTTGTAGCATCCCAACTTTTAATAAAGATGGAATACCTGTGTTATTGTGCTAGTCCCTGGATCAATTGCTAGCACCACAGTACAAAATGAAATATCATGCAAATGCATCAAATTCTATTACATCGTATGATCCAGTCTTTACAAAATAGGATTACAACTTGCATAATCTTAGAAGACTAGCAGAAAACAAAGAAATACAGCGGAAAACATAGTACAACATTGAGCCCATCTTCTTCATGTGCCACAGGCAAAAACATGTTGGCGATAGTCTCGAGATCCTAAACGAAATCCTCACTCGTCTTCAGAAACATCTGCAATATGGAATATGCAGCCACAAGGGAGTCAATACAATTTAATGTATTGGCAAGTAACACTATGGTGGATATAAATGGCAAGACTAATACTACATGCTTATTTGGCTGAGTGGAGTTTTGGCTTAGTTTGCATAAAGCCAGTTTTCTCCTATCACTTTTGTAAAACAAAACTTTTCTTTTCAAAAGGGTGGCAACATTGGATTAAGATCCAAGCACCACAATACTGTTCACTTGGTCAAATTTTACTTATTGAAATTGGTGATGTGATTCTTCCGTCATTCCTTGTCCAGCTGCTCATAGTTGTCCATAACCGGGGACACGGCTAAGATCTTAGTTTGTTGACTCTCCAGAGGTTGTGCACTTTCACCCTTTGTCCTCAATTAGCCCAAACATCCTATACACCCGGAGTGCATCATGGAAAGGAGAGAATTGAGACGAGATCTTTCAGAAGAAGAAGTCCAAACCCACCGGCAAGACCGTTCCACCTATAATTTTGCTACATCTGCTAGTCAAGCTTGGGCTGAACTCTCACAACTTAGTTGATCAAGACAGAGCCCATATGTCAAAAGGCTGCACGGGAAGCTACTAAACTTAGAAGGACATAGTAATCTCTTTGTTCCTGGGTGGCCATCCGCAAGTGACAACCTCAAGTGGAATAACCCTTAGATAAGGGCCCTGAGGAAACACTCAACATAACCCAGTCTTACCACTTCCACCCAGGTGGTTCATTTATTAGTTATACTTAGAATTTTTCCTCAACATTTAGTAAAACAATTTGTAACATTGCATAGCATCTACTAAGTTCTAAGGCTATCAAAATAATAAGGGTAAAAGAGATGGCTACACACTACTAGGATAATAGCATAGCATAATATAACTTAGTAAAATTTCCTATCATGCATGCTACTCAAAATAAACTAATGCATATATAGAAAATAATGGGTAGTTGATGGTGTGTTACTTGACTTGTTGAAGTTGGTGAAGAATTCACACTCTCTTCACAAAAGATCTTTGCTCTCCGTACAATCTATTCATTTAAAACACAATAACAAAATAAACAATCATTCTACCAAACAACATACATGTGTAGAAAACATACAGAGAAACTAACATATCAAAAAGGGGTTTAACCAAGTTGACTAGGACAAGGTCAAGATTTGAGTTCAATAATTGTTAAGGAAATTCCAAGGGTTTAGTTTGGATGGTCTAGGTTGAGTTTGCAGTGATCAAACTTTATTATAACCATACTTTTCGAGGAAGTTCCAAGAGTTCACTTAGAATAAACATATTACTTCTTCAAGTAAAGTAATACATGCAAACACTTCGTCATATTCACCTTCAAAAATATTTTAGTGACTATGTTAGTATTTTCCATTGTGGTTAGGGTAGGTCTACTAACTACATCATCAAAGGGAAAATATTACTAAGTCTTGGGTTTTCCATTTGAGTCAATGGTTGGACAAAAATAACTTGTTATTCTTCAACTTGTGTGGATGGCTCCAAGTCTTCACATGCTTGTGTTCTTGAAGTTCATCTTCATGCTTCTATTGTAGTTTCCTCCTTGTTGTGAGGCTCCTCTTGTACTTGATAAATCTTCATGATCTTCACTTCACTACTTGGTTTAGGTATGGGATTGTAACATCCAAGTATGAAAACATCCCTTAGTGGTTCAATTTCTTGTTTACTTTCAAGCAATGCATCATGTCATCATATCATTGCATTTGTTTTACTTATGTTTGCATTGTTTTCATAATGAATCAAACCTTGTTTTCACACTTGTCTGTTACAATCTTTCAAACAAAGAATTGCAAAACAAAACCTTTCATTGTTTTCCAAATAATTCATTGATGTTCAACTATTAAATTGTTGCCTCAAATCATTCCTTTAATTCCACCAATTAAATTCAAATCATTTCCAAATTCTCAAATCAGTACCTTTTGGAAACCATAAAACTCACCAAACATTTCTTCCCCCTCTAAATCATTCTAAAACCCTAGGGGTAACCCTATTCTTATACATGTTTTTATTAAGGTTTTATTAAACTCAAATCCCTCTATTTTGGGTTCAAACACAAACTATAATTTTAAATTTCAATTTTTGAAATCCAAGCTTGCAGGGTGGTTTCTAATTACCTAGAAGGCTTAACCAAATTTTTTCAAATTTTTCTATAAGCAAAACCCTACCTTTTTCTTCCAAAAGCAAACTGCAAAAAAAAAAAAACAGAAAGAATAATAAAAAAAAAAGAACAAACCAGCGCGCAGCGCGCGGCAGCTAAGCAGCCCAGCCCGCTAAGCCTACCCCGCGCGCGCCCAGCCCATCACTTAACCGCCCGTACCGATTCGATTGTGCCAAGATTCGTGCGAGGTCGTCTCTTAGGAGGAGGCCCATGAGAGGTTTTGGAGCCTGCTAGTGTCGACCCTAATAGGAAAAGGGTCTTGTCTACTGATCCATGATGAGCGCACTACCCGCATGTGGGAAGCGAGTATGGGCGCCCCCCTCAACTTGACCTGATTCGCATCTCGTCCAAATCGCCTCATTTAGTTCGTGTTTTCCATTTGCCGCATGCATGTTTTTGCGAGCCCAGCGCAGGGTGGAACTTTCGTAGTCGGCATATAGGGGGACACGTTCTTAGAGTGCTATGAGGGTCCATTTTCTTCTGGGCTCGATTAGCCGTGCGCCCAAGGTGCTTTGGGCTTGATGCGGAGAATGGTTGGTTGTGTAGAGTACCCCGCTTGGTGGGAGGCATCCCATCTGGCGGGTTATTCTTGCGTGTACGGCCAAATTGGTGCAACCCTGCAGGGATAATCTTCTCGAGAAGCCGTGTTTTCCGCGGTTATGGATTACTTGGTGAAAGTACTGGCTAACAAGTACTCAGGACAACTTCAACCTAATGATCAATCATGTTTCACCCAAAGATTAATAACCTGACTAGTAATAGGTTATTCACACAATAACTTGATTCACCTTATCACAACTGTGTGAGTTATCCTCGGATTGCTTCTTTGGATAAGGGGCGAGATCCAGGATGGGTTTGGTTGAAGTTATCTTTCAGTTGGTTACAATCCTCGATCTTATCTTTTCTGTTAGCCGGAATTTGTAGTTATCTTCTGTAGTTGTTTAGAGCAGCCAGCAGCAACTTTCATATCACCCCTTTCTTCCGTTGATCCCAAGCATCAATGCTTGTGTTGACGGGTAACTCTTTGATGAACTGTGAGTCTTGCTTGCCAGTACTTGGATGTACTGACCCCGTTGGGGCTGTGGTTTACGCAGAGTACGACTACGACTACGATGCTTCCCAGGATGGCTACTTTGTGGAGTTCGACGAGACTGCAGACGAGTAGTTAGCTGGACCAGGGCAGGATCCAGAACCTACGTGGATGGGCTTCGTCTTATTTATTTTCTCCGGCTTCTTAAGCCTGTTGGATTTGTCTGTACTCAGACCCCTTTGATTGCTTCCGCGGTTGTAATGGATGATATGTTGGGACATGTGTCCTCTGGATGACTGTATTCGATATTTCTGCCTTAGTGAAGGCCAGCTGCACTTATTTCATTCTTTTGTGTCTTAGAGACAGTTTGTGTTATCATTTCGTTCAAAGCTGTTGACGTACAGTGCGTGTTTGAATATGAAGTACGTCGACAGTAGTGCCTTAGGTTCCTAGCGGATAGTTTACTTCGACGGTGGAAGCAGGGCTTGTGTTGTCGCGCATAAGCGCAGGCCTACCAGGAAGCTGGGACGTGGGAGCAGTTATGCCCCATAATCCAAGCACCTGACTTCCAGTTCGTGCGATGAGTATCCTCTAGAAACCTTGGGTGCGACAAATGGTATCAGAGCCTGTCTGCCTGTAGGATCCCTTTTACTGGTCGCAGTTGAGTCTAGAAACTATTTTGTAGCTATATAGGAAAAATGAAACGTGAGAGTAGGAATTCTGCCATTTTTCTTCTTTCCCCACCCACCCACCCTTTTTCTGGTAAGGAAGTGCAACGTTGTTTTCTGTTCTCACCTAAACTTTCAAGTTAGGATTTCACGTGTTTTGGGTTATCTGTAGTACCTCAGGACTTTTGGTCTCGTTTTCCCGATGTTGCTTCGATATCATGTTCTTTTCAACATCCTTTTCGTCCGTTGAACCTTGTTGTTGTTTTCCACATCCTTTTTCATCTACCGGAGTCTAATCAAAACCTTCCAAATCATCTGCAGATGGGTCTCAGCTACTACCCGCAGGTGGTTCGCATGACTCGCTGTGAGAGCACCGCCGGTTTTCCGGAGTTGCTGAGAGACATGGTTACCTATCTGGGGTTCCGTTGGGCACCAGAGTACCAGGTCTACGAGCACCAGCGAGAGTTTGACCAGACTTGCTACCGGGCTATCGTCTACATTCTGTCGGATGATGGCAGGAGCATTGTCCACCAGTACGAGGCAGTAGGGTCCACAGTGGATATGGCCGTGCAGCAGGCAGCGTATGTGAGTCTCACCGTTCTCCGTGCTGACTACTGGGGGTTTGATAAGTCCAGTTTTCGTCACATCCCCCGTGGTTACATCACGGCAGCGGGAGTTCACTTCACTGTCCACCGCGACCTGGATACCTACGAGACTGATAGCTCCAGGCTCCAGACCACTGCCCAGTTCGCTAGTCACAGTGATGCCGTTGCTTCCACACTTGCTCAGGAGTTGGCCTCAGTCAGGGAGCAGCTCCACCTTGCTCTCACTCGTCTGGCGACGTACACCACAGACTTTGTTGGAGACGAGCGCTTCGCACGTGTCGTTCAGCCAGCTGGTCTTCCGTTGCCAGATGCTGGAGGTTACGAGCCGATCAGAGGCCCACTTCTCGACCTCGGAGCTGGTTACACAGGGATTCCCCGCTATGGAGCACAGGGACACGACGCTTTCTACTTCACCACACCGAGAGTTACTCTCAGAGCAGTTCCTATCTACATGGATCGTCGTGATACCTACTTCCGTGGGGTTCCTCCTCACCGTATCTCTCGTCGTACTACTCACCGCCGTCCTGCGTGATGAGCATGGGAGTACCGTTGTATCCATTACTAGCTGTGTCTAGTTATCCTTTCATTTTCGAACCATGTATTGGTCTGTTGGATATTCTGATGTATTTGAACATGCGATGATGTACCTGTTGGTTATCTATTCATGCGTCGGAATAATCTATCTTTCGGTTACCAAGTCTATCCTTTTCTGTTGTTGTGCTAAAATGAATTTCTGTTCAGGATGCCTCCAACCAGGAACAACCCGCCTCCGCCACCACCAATGGGGGAACTGTTGGCTCAGATGACCCAAGTGGTGACACAGATGGCCCAGATCCAGGCTAACCAGCAACACAACCAGAATGCTCCAAGGGTCACCATCAAGGACTTCCTCAGCTTGGGCCCAAAAGCTTTCGTGGCAACACGTGAGCCCCTGGATGCTGATGACTGGATCCGTGACGTAGCAAGAGCTCTGGAGATTGCTCATGTTGCAGAAGAGGATAAGGTCAAGTACGCCACCTACCTACTGAAGGGTCAGGCAGCTACTTGGTGGGAGAACTACCAGACCATGAGAGCTGGCTATCCTATCACCTGGGGATGTTTCAGAGATGCCTTCCTGAAGCACCACATCCCGGATGGTCTCATGGAAAGGATGCGTGAGGAATTCTGCTCTCTCAGACAGGGCAAGCTGGACGTTCTCGGCTACCAGAACGAGTTCAATCGTCTCGCTCGGTACGCTGGTGACGAAGTGTCCACCGAAGCCAAGAAGATGGCAAGGTTCCGCCGAGGTTTTAACCCGGAACTGAAGTACGCTCTCACAAACATCAAGTGCAAGGACTTCGTGGAGCTCGTGAACACCGCGCTCAATGAGGAGAATGGGCGCAAGGCGTTCGAGGAGTCCCGCAAGCACTCGCGTGAGGGTGGTTCCTCCTCCAACATGACCACCCCTCCGCAGAAGCGCCGCATCTGGGTGCCAAATGGTGCTGTCACTCGGGCTCCAAATGCCCAACCTTCTCCAGGCTTTGGTCCCCGCCCACCCAACCCATCTCAGATGCAGGGTCAGAGGTTCCCGATGGGGCAGCCAAGGCCAGGTCCTTCTCGTGTCGTCACTTGCTACAAGTGCAAGGATACTGGACACTATGCTGATAAGTGCACTCAGAAGCAGCTACCCCTACCTCCTCGCCCCAACACCAACCAGGCTATGGTTCGTGCTCCCCCGGCTAAAGCCTTCAACTCCAACAACAGGCCTGTCGGGAGGAACGCGAGGGTGAACCATATCAAGGCCGACAAAGCTGAGGAGGCTGCTGACGTCGTTCTCGGTATATTACCCGTAAACTCTATTCCAGCTAAAGTGTTGTTTGATACTGGAGCATCGCATTCATTTGTGTCAAAGATTTTTGCAAAAGCATACAACCTAGTTCTGGTTCCGCTAAGCAATCAAATGACTGTTCACTCTCCGGGACCACAAATGTTGACTTCCAAGATAAGCATGGACAATGAGATCCTAATTGGAGGTCGTGTATTCCTTGCTTCACTCATGTTGCTGGGAAATTCTGACATTGATGTCATTCTGGGTATGGATTGGTTGAAGACCCACAAAGCTAAAATTGACTGTGCTCAAAAGTCAATAACTCTCTCCCACACTTCAGGCCAGATAGTCTATTCTCCATATGGATCAAGTTCTGTTCAGCTGTTCAGCCTCGATGCCAAACCCCTTCCTGCAATTGAAAATGTTCCGGTGGTTTGTGAATTCCCTGACGTCTTTCCAGAGGAGTTGCCAGGGATGCCTCCGGACAGAGCAGTTGAGTTCGTGATCGAGCTTGAGCCAGGTACTGCTCCAATCTCTAAGCATCCATACAAGATAGCTCCTCCTGAACTGAAATTGTTGAAGGAGCAAATCGATATGTACATGGACAAAGGTTTCATTCAGCCTAGTTCCTCCGCTTGGGGTTGCCCAACTCTGTTTGTTGCCAAGAAGGATCAAACAAAAAGACTCGTGGTTGACTATCGTCCTCTCAACGAGAAAACCATCAAGAACAAGTATCCACTTCCTCGTATCGATGATCTTTTTGATCAACTTGCTGGAGCCTCAATATTCTCAAAGTTGGACTTGAGGATGGGTTACCATCAGATAAAGATCAGAAAGGAAGATATTCCTAAGACAGCTTTCACCACTCGTTACGGTCTATATGAATACACCGTCATGTCCTTTGGTCTCACCAATGCACCGGCAACGTTCTCAAGACTCATGAATTCTGTCTTCCATGAATACCTCGACAAGTTTGTTGTGGTATATCTTGATGACATTCTAGTCTATTCCAAATCCGAGGAAGAGCATGGAGAACACCTTCGTCTCACTCTCATGAAACTTCGCGAGCATCGTCTATATGCCAAGTTTTCCAAATGTGAGTTCTGGATTCCAGAAGTTGCATATCTTGGTCATATCATCTCTGCCAAAGGCATTGCCATTGATCCTGAAAAGGTTAAGGCAATTGTTGACTGGAAACCCCCTAAGACGGTGAAACAAGTTAGAAGCTTTCTTGGCTTGGCTAGCTATTGCCGTCGTTTCGTCCAAAACTTCTCCAAGATTGCTAAACCTCTCACTGATCTCACAAAGAAGGACAAAAAGTTCGTTTGGACTCCACAATGTGATGAGAGTTTCAACCTCCTGAAGACTAAACTCACTTCCACACCTGTTCTAGTTGGCCCCGACACTACCAAACCTTTCCAGATATTCTGTGATGCATCTCTCCAAGGCCTAGGAGCAGTTCTTATGCAAGAACGTCAAGTTGTGGCTTATGCTTCACGTCAGTTGAACCCACATGAGCAAAACTATCCCACTCATGATCTTGAACTTGCAGCAGTTGTGTTTGCCCTCAAGAAATGGAGACAATACTTGTTGGGTAACAAAACTGAAATCTTTTCCAATCATAAGAGTCTGAAATACATCTTCACTCAGCCAGATCTGAACCTCAGGCAAAGGAGATGGATTGAGAAGATTAAAGACTTTGATCTCACCATTTCTTACACTCCAGGCAAGGCTAATGTTATGGCCGATGCTCTCAGTCGCAAATCCTATTGCAATAATCTCATGATCATGGAAAGCCAACCTCCACTTCATGAAGAATTCCAGAAGCTGAACCTTGGTCTTGTTCCTGAAGGGTACCTTGCTAGCTTGACAGCCAGCCCAACTCTCGAGGACAAGATTCGTTCTGAACAACTTCGTGATAATGAAATCAAGAAGATGGTAGAGCAAATCAAGGAAGGCAATGATAAGTTCAAGTCCTTCTCAATTGATGATAAGGGAACTGTGTTCTTCGAAGGACGCATTGCAGTCCCTCAGATTCAAAGTCTCAAGGATATCATTCTCAAGGAGGCTCATGAAACTCCTCTATCCATTCACCCTGGAAGTACAAAGATGTACCAGGATCTCAAGACTCTGTATTGGTGGTCTGGCATGAAACGTGAAATTGCTCAATATGTTTCTGAATGCGACGTTTGTCAACGTGTTAAGGCAGTCCATCAGAAGACATCAGGTCTACTCCAACCTCTGAAAATTCCTGAGTGGAAGTGGGACATGATTGAAATGGACTTCGTTACTGGGTTTCCAAAGTCCAAAAAGGGCAACGATGCAATCTTCGTTGTTATTGATCGTCTCACTAAGGTTGCTCACTTCTATGCTGTAAAGGAAACTATCTCAGCTAGCCAGTTAGCAGAGCTTTATACAGCAAAGATTGTTCCCCTTCATGGTGTTCCATTGGAAATAAGCTCAGACCATGGAAGTATCTTCACTTCTCATTTCTGGAAGAGCTTTCAAGAAGCATTGGGCACTAAACTCCTGTTCAGCACAGCTTATCATCCTCAGTCTCAAGGGCAAGTCGAAAGAGTCAATCAGATTCTCGAGGATATGCTCAGAGCATGTGGTCTCTCCTTTGGCATGAAATGGGAGGATTGCCTTCCATATGCTGAATTTTCCTACAACAACAGCTACCAGGCAAGCCTAGGCATGGCACCATTTGAGGCACTGTATGGCCGCAGATGCAGGAGTCCAATCAATTGGTCTGGAGCTGGTGAACGTTCACTTTTAGGCCCTGACATTGTTAAGGAAGCCGAGGAGAAAGTTCGTATCATTCGTGACAATCTCAGGATTGCTCAGTCTCGTCAGAAGAGCTATTATGATAGCAAACACAGGGATATGGTCTATGCACCTGGTGATAAGGCATATCTCCGTGTAACTCCCCTCAGAGGCACTCATCGTTTTGGTGTGAAAGGAAAGCTGGCACCAAGATACATTGGCCCTTTCAACATCCTCTCAAGACGTGCAGAGAATGCTTATCGTCTTGAACTTCCAGAAAAACTATCCAAAGTGCACGATGTGTTCCACGTGTCACAGCTCAAGAAGTGTTTCAAAGATCCAGATCGTGCAGTTGATCATGATTCCATTGAACTGCAAGATGATCTATCTTATGAGGAGCACCCTATTCGTATTCTCGATGAGACCGAGCGTAAGACTCGCAACAAGAGCACCAAGTTCTTGAAAGTCCAATGGTCGCATCATTCTGATAAAGAGGCAACGTGGGAGACCGAAGAGGATCTTCGCAAGAAGTATCCGGACCTGTTCATTTCTCAGTAGGGAATCTCGGGGCGCGATTCCTTCAAGGGGGGGCGTTTTGTAACATCCAAGTATGAAAACATCCCTTAGTGGTTCAATTTCTTGTTTACTTTCAAGCAATGCATCATGTCATCATATCATTGCATTTGTTTTACTTATGTTTGCATTGTTTTCATAATGAATCAAACCTTGTTTTCACACTTGTCTGTTACAATCTTTCAAACAATGAATTGCAAAACAAAACCTTTCATTGTTTTCCAAATAATTCATTGATGTTCAACTATTAAATTGTTGCCTCAAATCATTCCTTTAATTCCACCAATTAAATTCAAATCATTTCCAAATTCTCAAATCAGTACCTTTTGGAAACCATAAAACTCACCAAACATTTCTTCCCCCTCTAAATCATTCTAAAACCCTAGGGGTAACCCTATTCTTATACATGTTTTTATTAAGGTTTTATTAAACTCAAATCCCTCTATTTTGGGTTCAAACACAAGCTATAATTTTAAATTTCAATTTTTGAAATCCAAGCTTGCAGGGTGGTTTCTAATTACCTAGAAGGCTTAACCAAATTTTTTCAAATTTTTCTATAAGCAAAACCCTACCTTTTTCTTCCAAAAGCAAACTGCAAAAAAAAATAAAACAGAAAGAATAAAAAAAAAAGAAGAACAAACCAGCGCGCAGCGCGCGGCAGCTAAGCAGCCCAGCCCGCTAAGCCTACCCCGCGCGCGCCCAGCCCATCACTTAACCGCCCGTACCGATTCGATTGCGCCAAGATTCGTGCGAGGTCGTCTCTTAGGAGTACGGCAGCGCATCGCGCCGCGCCACCGCACCCCCTGACGACTCCGGCGGCCGCCACCTCCTCTCCATGGCCTATAAAAGGCACCCTAGGGTTCCTGGAGCCTAACCCTAGGCCTAGGTCCGCTGTCCCATCGCCGCCGCCTCCATCTGTTCCTTCCCCGACGCGTTTTCCCCTCACTGTCCCTCGCCGGAGAGCGCCGTCGTGAAACAGCGATGACCACCGCCACCTCAACGCGTCTCCTAGCCACCTAACGTCAGAAATCGAGCCACCACGAACCCCTCTCCTGTTTGCACACCGAAGCAGCCGCGGGTAAGCCTCAGATCTTCGCCGCCGTCCTCCTCTCTTTTCCGGCCACCGTGAGCCATTGTCTGAATCCGAATTTCTCGACGACGTTGCAGTACCTATTCGCTCCAATCGCTTGCTGGTATCTATCTGCCTCGTCGTCCGCTACGTCTTCGACACCGGAGCCACGCCGGAGAAGCACCAGGAGCTCGCCGTCGTCCTCGACTGCCTCTGTCACGCCGCCGTCAGCCAACGTCATCGTCGCGCCTCTGCATCCTGCTACGAACGGGGGTGAGCACCGTCTCCTTCCTCTCTCTGTTGCTCGCTTCCGTGCACACGCCCGCGTCCAACCAACCACCACAGCAAGCGCTTCCACGGTGACCTCTCCCGCCGGCGAGCATCGATCCGTTGCTGACAGCAGGTTCAGTCAGCGCAGCGCGCAGATTCAGTTAAGCAGGGGGGGAACACCTTAACCTCCCTGCGTCTGTATCTCTGTCAACTGACGGAGCACAGCGCAGACGGTATGCACTATCTGAATCACGCGCGTGGTTGCGGGTTCGAACCCCCGCAAGCGCATATTTTTGGAGATTTTCTCCCAACGCGCGGCCCACCTGGCAGTGGCTCTCCTTGCCACGCCAGCGCGCGCTTGCCACGCTGGCCTTGGGCCCTGCCTGTCAGCGTGTGTGTGTAGGCCCTGCACGGTAACAAACCATTTTAATCGAATCTGTTTTAAATTTCTATTTTCTTTTAAATATCAGAATTGAATAGAAACTTTGAAATTCCATATCTTTTATTTTATAAATCCAATAAACACAAACTTTATATCTATTCTGATCCAAAATTTATAATCTTTCCAAATATCCAACTTGTGTTCTGTTTTGAATTTTCAAAATACTTTTAAATTTCAAATTTGAATAATTCAAATGCAAATTGGAATAATTCATAACTAATTCATACTGTTTTCAAATAATTCAAATAAAATATGTTTTTCACACCTTTTTGAATACTCTATTCAAATATAAATTTTGTTTTCTGGTTTGAACAATTTAAATTGCCTAAACAATTTAAATCTTTTTTAATTCAATTAAAACTTGTTTAATATTGTTTAATTCATAATTAATTAATCCAAAGTCCAATTTCAAAATGTGAAACATGTAATCCAACTAAAATTTGATAAACTTTTCAAATATAAAATTTGTAAATTGTTTTGCACACCCTAACTTGATGAAAACAATAATTGTTTGTGTACCATGTTTAAGTAACAAAATTCCAAATTTAATAAATGTCTTTCTAAATTGTTAACTATCATTCCAATTGCATTTAAATTGTTATGTTATTGTTATTCATCATGCATGCATCATGATAACAACCAACACCTAATAAATAGTTGTAAATCATTTGTTCCAATTGTTTCAATGGATCCTTTTCCATATGCAACCCTTGCATATGGGTCCATTCAATTTGTGCTATCATGTTAGTCAGTTTATCTAGATGCACCTATTAAACTGTCATGCATCATATTGACTGTGCACAATGCCATGAACATGATTGTTTACATTCCTGTTTTGTCTGTTTGCTTCTTCTCGGTTAGACGACGACTACGTTGAGACCGACGATCCTTACGACACCACTACTCAGGACCTAGCCCAGTACCCGGCTACTGAGCTGCCAGGCAAGTTATCACTCACATGAATCATCGAGTTCCTTTCCACACTTGTTGTCGATACTATCCTTTTGTCTACTATTGCTAGCCCTATGTATCGTTGCTTGTTCTCCGAACCTATCACATGATACCCTGAACCAATGATACTGCCTCACCTCCATACCTACAGCCTTTGTTTGTGCCTTAGTATTATCTAGCATGCTTAGGGTTGCTTTTACTCGAGTCTGTTGTCGGTTACTACTTTTACTATCTTATTATTTGTACCGGGGGCTCGATGTTACTCAATCAATCCTGTTAATTGCTAATGGTAATAATAATTTGATGATAAGGCACCGGCAGGAGGCCCATGAGAGGTTTTGGAGCCTGCTAGTGTCGACCCTAATAGGAAAAGGGTCTTGTCTACTGATCCATGATGAGCGCACTACCCGCATGTGGGAAGCGAGTATGGGCGCCCCCCTCAACTTGACCTGATTCGCATCTCGTCCAAATCGCCTCATTTAGTTCGTGTTTTCCATTTGCCGCATGCATGTTTTTGCGAGCCCAGCGCAGGGTGGAACTTTCGTAGTCGGCATATAGGGGGACACGTTCTTAGAGTGCTATGAGGGTCCATTTTCTTCTGGGCTCGATTAGCCGTGCGCCCAAGGTGCTTTGGGCTTGTTGCGGAGAATGGTTGGTTGTGTAGAGTACCCCGCTTGGTGGGAGGCATCCCATCTGGCGGGTTATTCTTGCGTGTACGGCCAAATTGGTGCAACCCTGCAGGGATAATCTTCTCGAGAAGCCGTGTTTTCCGCGGTTATGGATTACTTGGTGAAAGTACTGGCTAACAAGTACTCAGGACAACTTCAACCTAATGATCAATCATGTTTCACCCAAAGATTAATAACCTGACTAGTAATAGGTTATTCACACAATAACTTGATTCACCTTATCACAACTGTGTGAGTTATCCTCGGATTGCTTCTTTGGATAAGGGGCGAGATCCAGGATGGGTTTGGTTGAAGTTATCTTTCAGTTGGTTACAATCCTCGATCTTATCTTTTCTGTTAGCCGGAATTTGTAGTTATCTTCTGTAGTTGTTTAGAGCAGCCAGCAGCAACTTTCATATCACCCCTTTCTTCCGTTGATCCCAAGCATCAATGCTTGTGTTGACGGGTAACTCTTTGATGAACTGTGAGTCTTGCTTGCCAGTACTTGGATGTACTGACCCCGTTGGGGCTGTGGTTTACGCAGAGTACGACTACGACTACGATGCTTCCCAGGATGGCTACTTTGTGGAGTTCGACGAGACTGCAGACGAGTAGTTAGCTGGACCAGGGCAGGATCCAGAACCTACGTGGATGGGCTTCGTCTTATTTATTTTCTCCGGCTTCTTAAGCCTGTTGGATTTGTCTGTACTCAGACCCCTTTGATTGCTTCCGCGGTTGTAATGGATGATATGTTGGGACATGTGTCCTCTGGATGACTGTATTCGATATTTCTGCCTTAGTGAAGGCCAGCTGCACTTATTTCATTCTTTTGTGTCTTAGAGACAGTTTGTGTTATCATTTCGTTCAAAGCTGTTGACGTACAGTGCGTGTTTGAATATGAAGTACGTCGACAGTAGTGCCTTAGGTTCCTTGTCGTGGGATAATCACGGCAGATGTTACCGGGGGTAACTGATCTTGGGGCAAGTCGACACAGGTATTCGGGAGAGGGTTTAGCTCGAAGGAAGACATGGCGGAAAGCAATCTAAGAACCGGAAAACAACTCGCCGGATCTCAATATGAATTATGCTGGATACTCGATAACCGGTGTTACAACTATGACTTGAATCTCTGGCAAACTAAACCTAGGGGCCGGTTTATAAAGCACCCGTACACCCCCTAACTTGCCCTTCGAGGCACATCTTGAGTCCTACTCGAACTCCACATACAAACCCTAACTTCCCTTACCGCAGCCCACAATCCGGGTTACGAATCTTACAAGCCTTTGGGCCTTCCGATAATCTCTTTACCCCTAGCCGGATATCGCCCAGCACACCTCGGGCCGGATTATATCTTGAAGTGGGCCTACCGGGTTACTATCCCCCCATCAGTAGTCCCCAGGATAGCGCGGGTTTCACGGATTCATCCTTGAAGCGCTCGCTATTCCCTGAAAAAGATACGAAACACCCAAGTTCATGGGGACCGAGTTAAATTGCTTCGATAGATGGCTAGGCACAGCTCCATGACGGCCACACGATAACTCGATTCCCCCTCCTGAATGCCTAACATGCCTTTCCAAATTTGAACCCTAAAATGCCAAGATTCCACTCACGATACCGGTCCCTGATATCTCGGGGTAGGTTACACTTCCTCCGCCAACGGAACACTTTATTCCATTCCGGGCGCATGCACCACCAAATCCGCACGGATAATTACTGTCCCGTAGCTTCCGATTTTCCAGTCGCGGGGGTGAGCTCACCACCTCCCTTATAAATATCAACCGAGGGTAACCCTAGGCCTTTCACCTCACCTCATCATACCCTTTCTCCTCGCTCCCTCGCAATTTCCGCCGCCGGAGCTTGCGCACACTACAACAGATAAGACCACTGCCGGCCGCGCTCGACCTCGAGCTATCCCGCGCCGCCATCACGCATTGTCGTCGCATCTTCGTTTCTCTCATTGAGGGCTGTGGAACAATACTCAAGCCGCACCTCACATCACCCTCATTTCGGACATCAATCTCTTCGGTAAGCCTCTCTCAATCATCCAATTGAACCTCGCAATTTCTTCAACTTGACTTGGATCGGATCTGGATCAACCCGTAAATTACCTTTCCGGTATCGTCAAATCAAGCCGCTTCGGTAGTCCTCAGCTCCTTTAAGCACCTGATGCGTAATCGCAGTTCATCCCCGCACCTTTATCGACCATCAAACTTTATATAAGATCGCTCGCAAGCTTTTCAACCTAGATCCGTTCCACCTTGTTTTTTCCGCTTGTCTCATTAACATCCGGAAAATCCTCTTTTTCCAGCTATTTCCTTCGCAATAAAGGTATGGGCAACCACCCGTGTTCGCCCAACCCACCTCCATACGTAAGTAATTAACAATTTACTCAACCTCATCTGACACCCGGAAAATCCTCCACATTTAACATCGTAGCGCGTTATCCGGGTATTATTTTAGCCTTCGCATTGTCTCGATATTTCCAAACTCGGATAATCTGATACTCCGAACCTTACTCCATACATCTCTTGTCCCTTGCAGGTCAACTCCATGGCTCCGAAAAGACAGGGAAGGCACCCGGCTCCGACCAAGACCCCTCAAACCACTTCTGCCAACTGGGGTCGGTCTTCAACGACGAAGGCCAAGCTGGAAGGAATGGCCGAATTAGGAATCCTTCCCTCTCAAAAGGAGATACATTGGAGGGCTCCTGACGATGAGACCCGTCCTACTCCTGCCGGGAATGAGGTAATATGTTTTACCGAGCACGTGACCCGGGGATTTCGTCCTCCGGGTCACCCTTTCTTCCGGGAAATCTTAAGCCACTACGGCCTCCGGGTATTCGACATAGGGCCTAACTCTATGCTGAATATTACCCATTTCATAGTCTTGTCCGAATCTTACTTATGCATTCCACCAAGCCTGGATCTTTTTATTGAGTTATTTCAATGCGAGTTGTGCCGCGAGAGCGATGATGGAGCTCTTCTTACTTGTGGCGGGGTATCTATCCAGCGCCGCAAGCACTCACTAATGCCAACTCTTAACTTGAACTCCCACGTCAACAACTGGCAACTATCTTTCTTCTATTGCCATGACACTTCTCCGGATGGTGAGAGGAAATTACCGGGTTACTCGGAGAGCCTCCTTGAACCCTCCGAGTCTTTTAGCGCTTTTGCACCCGAGCCTGATAGGGAAGCAATTCAGCCCCTTTTAGCCAAACTAGCAGCCCTCTCAGCCCATGGCCTTCTTGGGCTTAATCTAATAAAGACCTGGGTAGATTTCCGGGTTCAGCCCAACTCCATTCGTTCGAAGTTGCTATATGAGTACTCGGGTCACATCACGGACTCCCTCCGCTACTCCACCAAAAACTTCCCTGCTGGCAACACCAACAAGACCATCAAGGGCTTCCTGATGGAGAGGCTAGATGTTATAAAGAACGCTACCGGGCTACCCCCGTTTACTCGGGAGAATCCCGCTTCAGCGGTAAGACCTGACCCCCTTTTCCTTGTTTCAGCACTTTTATCCGCTATAGTCTCTAACCACTACTTGCATTTACTTGTTCACAGGCTGACGATCCCTTCTGGAAGGTCGAGAACTCTCCTCCCTCCCAAGACCCCGAAGGGGAAAACGAGTCCATTGATGACGACGAGGGTACTCTTTCATAACCTTCATACCTGCCTTTCATCTGTGCCACCTTTCTTACCACTCGTCCTTTCTTATCTGATACTTACTCGGCTTTTAGGGTCAGAGGACGAAGAGGAGGAAGAAGAAAATGACCCGGAAGCCACCGAGTCTGACCAAGAACCCCCAGTTGGAAACAAAAGGAAAGCTAGAGGGGTAGTTGAAAAGGTTCCCTTCTCTTCCATGTCTTGTGCGCCTTACTCCTTTGCCACTATGCGTGAACTTAATGTGCGATTATCACATTCACCCTTCTTGAAGGACCCTCTCCCGACTAAACGTAGGGTGACCCGGAGTTCTCCGGGGGATGATCCCCTTAACCCGGGTATCTCCACCTCACCCGCTCATCGAGCCAGCACCCCTCCAGCTCAACCTTCCCAATCTCCTCAACGTCATCCATCTCCTAGTCATCCACTTGCCGGGCAATTTCGCGTACCGCAGCCAGTGCTTTTACCAACGTCATCCGCCTCCAGCTGCGAGCTTCCCCCGGACTATGCTGTGAACACCGGGTAAACTACCTTTACTTACATTCTCTCGCACTTGTTATCTTTCTTTTTTTTCATACATTCCACTAATCAATGTCTCCTTTTTTCCTTTCAGCGCCACAGTTACGCTGAGTGACCCGGATATTCCTGAAGCAAAAAGGCAGGGAGAGGAGAAGCCGAGTAATAACATGGACATTGAGGTTGAGGACGAGGCCAAGGACGGAAATGAAGAAGACCCTTTTAAGGACCCACCTCCACCAAAAACTGCATCACCCCAGCCCTCTGAGGAGGTGGACGAAGATATCATTTTGGAGACCAAGTCGGGTTCTCCTAACCCGGACACTCAAACGGCCCGGGTTTCGACCCCCAGACCCGGAACAACCCTTCAACAGGAAGGCCAGTCTTCCGGCCCTTCTCGACTTCGCCCTGAAGACATGACCTTTGCTCAAATGCTAGATGCCCTCCATACCTTGAAGGGTGACGAAGAAAACATACTAGACGCCTTAATAACCAAGCACGAGGTAATCCCGAGTAGTACCAATTGTTTCCACACATAGTCCCCAAGTTCCAAGTAAATTACTAAGTAACTTGCTTGGAACTTTGTATAATGTTTCTGGCTAAGCCCTCTTCATGCTTCCTTATAGGACTATGTTTCACAGTTGGAGAAGAAGCTGGCCAAGTCCACCAAGCGTATTGAAAAAGAAACGGCCCTTCGTGAAGCTGCGGAGACTGAAGCTCGCAGGTGCCAAAAAATGACGAAAAGGTACAGGAAAAGAGCTCACAAGGCTAAGGATAAACTGACAACACTTTCCGTGCAAATTGCTGACGTTTATCGTACCGCGACTGGTAAGATTTTTAAATTTCACCTTTTTTATGACCCGGATTCCTTTGATATGAACCACTGTACTTGCTTACTTATTATCTTTGCTCCTTTGGCCTCTTTAGCAGGCCCAAGTGATGCTGCCCCCGAAGAAGATGACGCTGCTAAGCTAAAAACCATCAAAACCACTCTACGCCAACTTTGCGGCGGAGTTAGCTGGATACTTGATGAGTTGCGACTGCCGGGTGTCAGGCCAGATAATATGAAGAGATTACTGGAATTCTGCTCCACGATCCCCGAGTGGATTTGGCACTGGAAACGGTCCTCCTGCCGATTTGGGGTAACCCGGGGGCTCGCGCTGGCTAAAGCCTACGCTCCCAAGCTAGAGCTGGCCAAACTTGTGAGCGGATTTCCAGAGTTCAACTTGGATGGGTCCAAGTTTTTGCCAAAGGACTTCAAGGCTATTCAGAAAGAAGTCCGTCATCCGGCTAGCGTTATTGCTGATAGCTTAGAGATTGATGTGATTCTCCCTGCTTATGATGCTAATGACAAGATTGTCAAGGCGAACCGCCCCCAGCCGTACGATATGCTTGCCCGTTGGAGGGAGGAGGCAATTAAGATAAGGGACGAAGCTGCCAAGAAGGCTGATGCCGACTCTGCTCCTGCAACTTCGCAACCCGGGACTGCTACTGATCCGAGTGGCACCGCCACCACCAGTGGCGACAAGGGCAAGGCCAAGATGGATCCTGCAGCTTGAAGTAATGAATATCGCCTATCATTCCATATGCGTCAGTCGGTAAAGCGTCGTTAAAACAGCTTTATTATTTGTTTAAGCGGAGCGCCTGTGCTCTTTTGATACTTTAGGGTTTTTGTAATATTTTTGTTTAAACTCCCGATGCACTTTGCGCCCCTTTGGGCTTTTGATTAATGTGTCTTTGCACCCACTTGTTCTTGGTATCCACTTACTTTATTCTTGATACCTTGTACCTTTACTTTTTTTTTTTTTTTGCTTTCCTTGGCGAGACCCGACCTCCGGGTTTCGTTGACATCTGGGGAACGGGCTTACACCCGGATCCCTAAGCCCCCAAGACCCGGATGCGTGGCTCGTTGGAATTTTATCGGCTGGATAATGCTGTTTCTTCTTCAGAGCTCACAAGCCCCCCAGTCCGGGTTTCCGCGTCTAGGACACGTGATTGTTTCTTTTCAAGGAAACGAATCGCCTGTTGCTAAATGCCCAAGACTTCAGGACAGCTTTTTATGATGTTTGAAGTTATGCTTGATAATTGTTGAGCTTCCGGCTGCTAGCCTTATACTCTGCATAACTTGTGGTTTAGATGACCCTTTCAACTACCTTGTACTATAAGCCGGCTTTCGCGTGGATACCATGTTGTTACATCAGTACGAAAACAGGGTCAAGCAAGTCCCGTTTGGGTCTCATGACCGACAGTAATCGTAAGCGAACAAATCATGCCACTTTGTTGCGAGTCACATCGAGCTTAAGTAAGAATAGCCGAGAAATTTGGACTTCTTTGTCCGGTTATAAGATTGTAGCCGCACTCGTTTTTTCGAGTGACCGGCCCCTATAACTCATTGGCATCAAGGCCGGGTCTCTTTTGAGTTTGCAGCTGTGCTTATAGGAGCAACCAGCCCTCAAGACCTGAATATGCACACCGTATAAATGGCAATTGCCTCTTTTCTTGATAATCCCCTTTTTATTTGATATGAGAAAATTAGGCCAGCAAGCCGCCTCATTAAAAAACCCATCCAGTCCCCAAGGGTGCCCCGGATAGGAAAAGAGTGCGTCTGAAACCTGCTGCCTGTTACATCGTTTTCTGCTAAGTATAGTACGGACGTAGCTGAGCCACGTTCCATGGTCTATCTCTTTCTTGCATAGGTGCAGTAGTGTGAGCAGTGTCGTTGATTGTGGCCGATTCTTCTCTTGCATCTATCAAGTAATATGACCCATTATGCAGACTCCGGCTTACGATGAAAGGTCCTTCCCATGGTGGCGATAGTTTGTGCTTTCCCTCGTTTGTCTGGACCAAGCGCAAGACCAAGTCTCCCTCCTGGAAGACCCGGCTTTTCACCCGCCGGCTATGATATCTTCGCAAGTCCTGCTGATATATGGCTGACCTTTCCAAGGCTTGCTCCCTTTGTTCTTCTAACATATCCACGGCGTCTTGCCGGGTCTTCTCGTTCTCTACTTCGACATAGGCTGTCACTCTTGGTGAATCATGAATGATGTCGCTTGGTAATACTGCTTCTGCGCCGTAGACCATGAAGAAAGGTGTCATCTGGGTGGATCGGTTGGGTGTAGTATTGATACCCCAAACCACGGAAGGAAGTTCCTCAACCCATGCCCCAGCGGCCCTGATACAAGGAACCCTCAGTCGTGGTTTCAATCCACGAAGTAGCTCTTGGTTCGCCCTCTCCACTTGCCCGTTGGCTTGCGGATGTGCCACTGATGCTACATCAAGCCTGATTCCATTGCTGCCACAAAATTTTTCCATCTCTCCAAGAGACATGTTGGTTCCATTGTCGGTAATTATGCTGTGGGGGTATCCAAACCGGTATATAATTCTTTTCAGGAACTTGACTGCTGTGGCCGCTTCGCAATTGGTGACCGGCATAACCTCCACCCATTTGGTAAACTTATCAACAGCCACTAAAAGATGCGTCTTCTTGCAAGGTGACATATGGAAGGGGCCAACCATGTCCATACCCCAAACAGCGAATGGCCAAGTTAATGGGATGGTCCGTAACTCCATAGCCGGCACATGAGTTTGGCGAGCGTACCTTTGACATCCGTCGCACCTTGCCACTATCCGTTCCGCGTCTGCTAGAGCTGTGAGCCAGAAGAACCCATGCCGATAGGCCTTGGCCACAAGGGACCTTGTGGACGCATGATGCCCACAATCACCTTCATGGATCTCCTTAAGGATCTGTCGGCCTTCTTCTGGTGTCACACAGCGCAAAAAGACTCCTGCTGCACTTCTTTTGTACAACTCCCCATTGATAATAGCGTATCCTTTTGCTCGCCTCAGGATTTGTCTTGCTAGTACCTCCTGTTCTGGTAGTTCGCCCCGCGATAAGTAGGCCAGATATGGCTCTGTCCACTCGGGAACGTCACGTACTGTAGCCACAAGCTCCATATCCGGGTCTCGATTTGCTAGTTCTTCCTCAGACTCGGATTTAACTGACGGTCGCCATAGCTCGTCCAGGAAAACATTGGGTGGAACCGGCTCCCTGCGCGAGCCGAGTCTGGCGAGTGCGTCCGCTGCCTCGTTTTTTCTTCTGTCTATGTGCTCCACTTCATACCCGGAAAAACACCCGGCAACCCTATCAACCTCCCTGCGGTACGCTGCCATAGTGGCGTCCTTTCTATCCCAGGTTCCTGATACCTGCTGCACCACGAGATCCGAATCTCCAAAGCATCGTATCCTTTTAATGTTCATCTCCTTGGCTACCTTTAAGCCATGCAACAGGGCCTCATACTCGGCCACGTTGTTTGAACAATCGAAGTGAATCTGCAGCACGTAACTTAGTTTATCCCCCTTTGGTGATGTCAGCACCACTCCAGCTCCTGACCCTTCGTACTGCTTTGATCCATCGAAGTGCATGGTCCATGACTCGGAACTTGGAACTGCGGTAACCATTCCAGTGTGCGTCCAGTCGTTAACGAAATCAACCAAGGCCTGGGACTTGATTGCCGATCTGGGCTCGTAGCTGATATGATAATCTCCCATCTCTATTGCCCATTTGGCTATTCTTCCCGTTGCATCCGAGTTTCTGATGATATCCGACATTGGTATTGAACTAACCACTGTTATGGGGTGTTCTTGGAAATATGGCTTCAACTTCCGGCTGGCCATAAAGACCCCAAACACCAATTTTTGCCAATGTGGGTAACGCTGCTTCGCTTCCGATAACACCTCGCTGACATAATAAACCGGCCTCTGGACCGGGTAACCTTTCCCATCCTCTTTGCGTTCCACGACAACTACTGCGCTGACGGCTCGGGGACCGGCTGCCACGTATAATAACATAGGCTCTTTAGGGCCGGGCGCGGCTAGTACTGGCGCTTCAGATAACTGCTTCTTTAGTGCTTCAAACCCCTCATCTGCCTCCTGGTCCCATACGAATTTATCTGATTTCCGCAAAAGCCGGTACAAGGGTATTGCCTTTTCTCCAAGCCTGGATATGAACCGGCTCAAGGCTGCTACGCAGCCCGTGAGCTTTTGAACGTGCTTCAAATTTTCCGGTTTCTTCAAACTCTGGATGGCCTTGATTTTATCCGGGTTTGCCTCGATTCCTCTCTCGGAGACTATAAAGCCGAGTAACTTTCCGGCCGGAACTCCGAATACACACTTCGTTGGGTTAAGCTTCATCTGATACCTTCTCAAGTTTTTAAATGTTTCCTTTAAATCATCAATAAATGTCTCTGCCTTCCGGGTTTTAATAACCACATCATCCACATACGCGTGCACGTTGCGCCCAATTTGATCCTCGAAGCACTTCTGAATACACCGCTGGTAAGTTGCGCCCGCGTTTTTCAATCCAAACGTCATGGTTTTGTAGCAGAAGGCCCCAAAAGGGGTTATGAATGACGTTTTTTCCCAATCCTCCCTCTTGAGTTTAATCTGGTGGTACCCCAAATATGCGTCCAAGAAACATAGCAAGTCGCTTCCGGCTACCGCGTCTATGATTTGGTCTATCCTTGGCAGCGCGAACGGATCCTTTGGACAATGCTTGTTGAGGCTCGTGAAATCGATGCACATCCTCCATTCATTCGTCTTTTTCATCACAAGAACCGGATTTGCTAACCAGTCGGGGTGAAATACTTCCATGATAAAGCCTGCGGTTAATAGTCGCGCGATTTCCTCACCTATAGCTCTTCTCCTTTCCTCATTCATTTTTCTCAAACCTTGCTTCACAGGCCTGGCCTTGGGATCCACATGCAAACTGTGCTCTGCCAACTCGGTGGGGATACCCGGCATGTCGCTGGGTGTCCAGGCAAACACATCCGCATTTGAGCGTATGAACTCCACTAGAGCCTTTTCTTGCGCGCTTTCCAAATTGGATCCTATAGTGAACTGCTTGGTGGGGTCTCCTTCCACAAAATCTATTTTCTTGGTGTCTTGAGCCGCCTTAAATTTTACCCTTTCGTCCTCGGAGTCTGGTCTTCTCAATGCTGTGCCATCATCCGGATCCACCTGAGACCGGTAATATTTAAGTTCTTCCTTTCTGCAGGCTTGTTCAGCCATTACCGAATCTCCCTCATCGCATTCTGCTGCTATATCCCGGTTTCCATGGATAGTGATGGTCTGCTTGGGGCCTGGAATCTTTAACTGCAAATATACATAGCACGGCCTAGCCATGAACTTAGCGTAAGCCGGCCTTCCGAACAATGCGTGGTAAGGACTGTGCAACCTGACCACCTCAAACGTGAGCCATTCCACCCGATAGTTATCTACCGACTCTCCGAAGGCTACTTCCAATGTAATTTTTCCTTCGGGGCGCGCCGAATGACCCGGTACGATTCCATGAAAAACCGTCGAACTTTTCTGTAGCTGAGATTCTTTGAGGTTCATGCGCAAGAAGGTTTCCCAATATAGGATGTTGATGCTGCTCCCTCCGTCCATCAATACCTTTCTCAACTCATAACCATTGACCTGTGGCGAGACTACTAATGCCAGGGTTCCGGGGCGCTCTATTCCTTCCGGATGATCCCTTCTGCTCCACGTTACCTTTTGCTCTGCCCATCTCAAGTATCCCGGAGTGGCCGAGGAAACTGAATTCACTGTCTGTTTTAACGCCTTTTTGTCCCTGTTGGAAGTCCCTGTAACATGCACATGATATTGTCCTTTTAAATTGAGCGTACGTACCATACCGATGAAGATACTGATTTGGCCAATCGACACCATGGATCCGGATTCGAGGCGATCCGGCTCCAACTCCCACCCGGAATTGTCCACTATCCTTTTTCCTTCGTCATTGGAGTAGATCT
The DNA here is from genome assembly GCA_028641055.1 of Alopecurus myosuroides. Lineage (NCBI taxonomy): Eukaryota > Viridiplantae > Streptophyta > Magnoliopsida > Poales > Poaceae > Alopecurus > Alopecurus myosuroides. The sequence continues at coordinate 111,137,747 of CM054063.1, read as the reverse complement.
CGCCGACGACAAAGTTCTTCATGTTCTTCCGAGCTTCTCCTGTGATGTAAACACCTTTGGACGCAGGCCCCACGGTGGGCGCCAACTGTCGTGGGATAATCACGGCAGATGTTACCGGGGGTAACTGATCTTGGGGCAAGTCGACACAGGTATTCGGGAGAGGGTTTAGCTCGAAGGAAGACATGGCGGAAAGCAATCTAAGAACCGGAAAACAACTCGCCGGATCTCAATATGAATTATGCTGGATACTCGATAACCGGTGTTACAACTATGACTTGAATCTCTGGCAAACTAAACCTAGGGGCCGGTTTATAAAGCACCCGTACACCCCTAACTTGCCCTTCGAGGCACATCTTGAGTCCTACTCGAACTCCACATACAAACCCTAACTTCCCTTACCGCAGCCCACAATCCGGGTTACGAATCTTACAAGCCTTTGGGCCTTCCGATAATCTCTTTACCCCTAGCCGGATATCGCCCAGCACACCTCGGGCCGGATTATATCTTGAAGTGGGCCTACCGGGTTACTATCCCCCCATCATTCCTAGCGGATAGTTTACTTCGACGGTGGAAGCAGGGCTTGTGTTGTCGCGCATAAGCGCAGGCCTACCAGGAAGCTGGGACGTGGGAGCAGTTATGCCCCATAATCCAAGCACCTGACTTCCAGTTCGTGCGATGAGTATCCTCTAGAAACCTTGGGTGCGACAGGGATGGTCACAAATACCACTAAGTCAATTAGAAAAGAAGAAGAAGGATAGAAAGAGAGAGGGAGATGTTTTCTTCTAGGTTTCTTCACACATGTACTTCCTTGGGTTGCTTCTAGTTTCTCTGGAGTCTAAGTATTCTCTTCAAAACTTCTTCATTGATCTTTCTTGTAGCTCTTCATGTTGCCACCGGGTTGAAAGTGAAGAACCTTCTATTTCTTGAGTCTTGTTTTCCATTTGCTAACTTGATGGATTCTTGAAGCAAGAATAGGGGGATGGAGGAGTAGATATAAAACTATAGTACTAGGGTTTGAGGTTCACTACTTGGTCTCTTATATGGTTTACATACTAGGGACTTGGTCTTGGATTCAAAATGGCCACAACAAACAATGGTAGAAAGAGTAAAACAAAAACTAAGGCATGATAAACTAGTGGTTCACTAAGATGAAGTTTTTGTCCAACTTACAAGGAAATTGTTCAAGGTTGTCCAAAAGGTTTAGGTACTGATGTCTCTGGTTAAAGGTTACCAAAAGGGGCAATTTTTCTTAAGGGAACATATTCCAATTATTTAAAGAATCAATTCTATGCCAAAAATAATTAAACAGACAATTTAATTCTAAAATCATTTTAATTTGATCAATAATTATTTTGGGACAGAGGATATGAAAGTAAACATCCTAAGGTTTCCAAATATATTTTATTTACAACTTTTGGATTTGTAAAATTTGAATTATGCCAAATTTCATCAAACAAGCATATTTGAATTTTGAACAAATTTAAGTTTGTCAAATTTGAATTTTGCTAGTGCCAAAAGTTTCTAGATGTCAAGGGCTTTTCAAAAAGTCTAAGATTGCTAAATTTGGCCTTATGGATCAAAAGTTATGATGAATCTAAGATGTAGGGGCTTTTCTATAAAATTTACATTTCTATTTTTATTCGAAAACAAAACCAGAGGCTGGCTGAGCTTAAATTGGCTATTTACCGCACGGTGCGGCAGACAGGGAGTGGGCCTGGGCCGTTTACGCGCTGCGCACGGCGTCGGATAGATTACTTAACGCTCCGCTTACGTGGCTAAATCCGATTGGCCGATACCTTTTCGTTTAGGTGATCTAATCTCGCGCGTACGATATAGATCTAACGGCCAGAAACGTAAAGGGGCTTACCTCACCGGCGGGGCCTCGCCGGAAATGGCCGGGACGGTGGCCGGCGATGCAGCTGTGGATGGCGATGACGTTCCCGAAGGTCTCGGCGGCACGAGCACGAGAAGACGAGGCGCGGCACGGCGAGCTTGCTAGCGAGCTTGTCGGCTGCTCGGGTGGCTCCTAGCAGCGGCAACGGCGCGGATCTGCGACGGTGACGTCGGGTCGTCATCGGTGAAGGTCTCTACCCGCGCGAGAATTATCGAAACATGCATCAGGGAACGCGCAACGACTAGGGGAGGTGGAGGAGCTAGAAAACGAAGAGGAAATCTCACTGGCTTGGCCGGAGAGGAAGAATTACGGTGATGGGCCGTATCAACTCCGGCGAGAGATTAGCAGCGGTTTCGGAAACGATTCGAGGTGCTAGGAGAGGGGAAATGGAGAGGAGGGATAGAGCTATAAGGGGATGGAAACGGGGCATTCAAACCCTCTCTGAAACGCTCGCTATCAACGCGAAACAATTTGGGAAGAAACGGTCACTGCCGTTTCCTGTGTGTTGAAGATGACGATGACGTCATCATGACGTCATCACTTTTTTTCCCCTGTTTTAAATATCTTTAGTTTTAATAATCCAATTGACCTCAAATTAATTTCTAAAAATTTGTAATATTAATATCTTTCTGTTTAGAACATTTTTATAAACTTTTCAACACATTTAAAAATGTGAATTTTGAGAATTGAATAAATACCTAATAGTGACTTAATGTGATTTTTAATTTAGAAAATTATAAAATAAAAAATATTTGTCAAATAAAATTTCAATAGCTTTATAATGATCAAATACTATTTTCCAAAACCAATTCAAAGTGTTTTCATATTTTATAATTTAAAATATGATGAAAACATGAATAGTTACTTAATAGAAAAAGAGGGTAAATATAGAAATATGATTTAAATGATTTTAGAAAATATTTCTATGATTCAAATTATTGTTTTCAAGGCCCTTTTAAAATGTTTTTGCAATATGAGCAATTCACTCATGGTATCTTATTAGTATAATCACATTAGAGAAATTATTAATAAATTTTAATTTGAGGGTGAGTAAGAACAGAGAGATTTTCTCTAATGAAGATGTTGTTTTCCCAATTGAAAACATTGTTTTTCCAAGGCACTTTACTTGTTTTCATAACTCAATAATATATATAACACCTTATTGTTTTGTTGATTGATATAATACTTGGAAAACAAATATCCAACTTTTAACCATTAGAGCTTAATAATAATAGTGACACAATTTCTTGGAGACAAGGAGAAAATATTAGAAATAGTAACTCTCTGGTTTTTAATTATCATAATCATTTTCAAAATGGTAGTTGAGTTGAAAACATGTTGGATAAATAATTTTGCTAAGATAATATTTTATTCACATGAGGAAACATATTTTATTTTAGAAATTGGCCTTAGGGTTTATGGAATTAAGGCAATTTGGATTCTTTATTTCCAATTACATATTGTTTTTCTTTTGTTTCTTGCATTTCATTTGGTTTTGGTGACTTGCTTTGTATGAAAACAAAAAGTTTCAAATTTTAGTGATTTTTGGACTTTCCAAAAATCAGGGATGTTACAACGCCATACCATGTGTGTTATAGTGTGGCATGGGTCTTGGATTCCCAAGATTCCCTCGCTCTCTGTGTTTAGGCTTCACCGGTGTCGGATTCTCTCTGGCGGGTTCCAAGACTACTTAGAACCCGAAACTCCTGGATCTGACGGAACGAGGGAATTTGGACAAGAGGTGGGCCGTAACATTTTCTTTGGTGTTACTTTGGCCTAACCTAACACAAAAAGGCAATTGGTTCCACTTCGCTACCCCCTTCCGTATCGCATAGAGGGGCCATAACGACAGTTCCGCCTTTTTCCCCAACGGGGCTAGGTTTTCTCCGGAGAGGGGCTCCGGAGCGTTTGAATGCCACCATAACACATGGTGGCATAAGATTACCTCACTCTATGTGTTAGGCCTTCACCGGTGCCGGATTCTCTCTGGCGGGTTCCAGGACTACTTAGAGCCCGACTTCTTTCTCTCTGTGTTTCTCTCTCGAATTTACATGCAATATTGGCCCGAAACTCCCGGAACAGAAAAACGGGAGGGAATCTTATGAAGAGTTGGGTCATACCATTTTCATGGGAATTCCTAGTGCCCATCTTAACACATCCAAGAAAGTAGATAATAATTTATAAAAAGGGCACGATATCACTAAATAATCAACACAATTTAGATAAGCTTGGTTTTCAAAAAATTGAATCTGCATTTTGTCTGTCAAAAAATTTAGGAAATTGTTTTTATTCTGTTAGATCAAACGGATGGAGTACTTTGTGGTTAAGTTATTATTATTCTGTATTAATTGGTTTTCTTTTCATTTCAAATTATTTTTCTTCTCTTTTGTGAAATGTTTTCGGCAACCGGCGCCAGGCCGATTCTTTATTGCGCGAGAGACGCAGCGTCACCCCTTCGGGAAGGCGCGTCCTTTAATTGCGCTCACCTCCCCCTCTCTCTCTTCTAGTCATATCACTAGCTCTATCTCTCTCACTGCCTTCCTGAGCTTCCCCTTCTCTCTGGCGGCGGGTTTTCTTCCACTGGGACATCGACAGCACCGCGACAACCATTCTCAGTGGGACACGAAGGCCATGCCTCCTCTTACTCCCTAGGCAGGCAGGATCTTCATCGGATTCTTTTTAGATCACTGCGTGCATTGTCCCGTCCTCTTTGAGGGCTTTGGCAATGGTCGTAATATGATATCTAACGCCCTTATCCCTTGTATGTATCGTAGATCTGTAGATTGAGCTCGATTTTCCTTCATAGCACGACATGCACGGTAGATCTACATGTTTTTACCGTTCATTCTATGGCTCTGCTTATTGTTTCTCCCGTAGATGTGGTTTTGTTTTATGGATTAAGTTTGGGATATACGACACGCTTAGTTCATCTATTTCCACCATGATTTCGATAGGTTATGGTTTAATTCCATACCCGATTTGGGTGCTTCAGTTAGATTAGGCTTAGATTTGGAGTTTTTTGGGTTCATGGCTTAGATTTGGTATTTTTGCAAGGTTAGTTCAATTTTGGCCAATTATTAACACTTTGGCTAATGATTTACCGAGTCTAGGTGCTAGGAGTGACTCTACTTGTTGTACTTAGAAATTCTAAGGTCAGATCCATTTTTTCTGTGCATTTTCCATTGTTCCACCTGTTTTTCTTTAGTGTATCCTAATTTATCAACATGATGAATGTCCTCCTAGTTATATGCCGAAGATTTAAACTAGGCCATGGTAAAGGCCAAGAGAGTGTCTATAATACCTTGTAGTGTATACAATTTGAGTATTTGTATTCGTACATGCTATTTGAAGCACTCTATTTGCCTTGGTTTGCATGGCAATGATATATGAGGCTGATATTACATTTGTTTCTATTGTTCCACTTTACATTGCCTTGAATGACCTCCTTGTTATATGCCGATGATTAAACTAGGCCATGGTAAAGGGAAAAAGAGTGTCTATAATACCTTGTAGTGTATACAATTTGAGTATTTGTATTCGTATATGCTATTATAACCACTCTTTTTTCCCTTGGTTTCCATGGCAATGATATATGAGGCTCGTATTACATTTGTTTCCATTGTTCCAATTTTCTTGCCTTGAATGTCCGCCTTGTTTTATGCCGATGATTTAAACTACGCCATGGTAAAGGCAAAGAGAGTGTCTATAATACCTTGTAGTGTATACAATTTGAGTATTTGTATTCGTACATGCCATTATAAGCACTCTTTTTTCCCTTGGTTTGCATGGCAATGATATATGAGGCTTGTATTACATTTGTTTCCATTGTTCCACTTTTCTTTGCCTTGAGTGTCTTCCTTGTTATATGCCGATGATTAAACTAGGCCATGGTAAAGGGAAAGAAAGTGTCTATAATACCTTGTAGTGTATAGAATTTGAGTATTTGTATTCGTACATGCTATTATAAGCACTTCTTTTTCCCTTTGTTTGAGTGGCAATGATATATGAGGCTCGTATTACATTTGTTTCCATTGTTCCACTTTTCTTTGCCTTGCATGTCCTCCTTGTTATATGCCGATGATTTAAACTAGGCCATGGTAAAGGGAAAGAGAGTGTCTATAATACCTTGTAGTGTATACAATTTGAGTATTTGTATTCATACATGCTTTTATAAGCACTTATTTTTCCCTTGGTTTGCATGTCAATGATATATGAGGCTCGTATTACATTTGTTTCCATTGTTCCACTTTTCTTTGCCTTGAGTGTCCTCCTTGTTATATGTCGATGATTTAAACTAGGCCATGGTAAAGGCAAAGAGAGTGTCTGTAATACCTTGTAGTGTATACAATTTGAGTATCTGTATTCGTACATGCTATTATAAGTAGTCTTTTTCCCCTTGGTTTTCATGGCAATGATATATGAGGGTCGTATTACATTTGTTTCCATTGCTCCACTTTTCTTTGCCTTGAATGTCCTCCTTGTTATATGCCGATGATTTAAACTAGTCCGTGGTGAAGGAAAAGAAAGTGTCTATAATACCTTGTAGTGTAAACAATTTCAGTATTGTTTTCGTACATGGTATTATAAGTACACTTTTTTGCCTTGGTTTGCATGCCATGATAAATGCAAGGAGATCACATACAATACGTGGCAGTGATACACGGCCACGTCTTGTATTACTTCCTGGTATTGTGTTTGTTCTTCTACCATGTGTTGGCAATGTGTTTATGAGGCTTGTTTTACACTTTTTTTTGCATTGTTCCATATGTGTTTATTCTGACTGCATGTTACAATGAATTCTAGAGATGCCCTTTAGTGCATGATCACCTATGTGTTTATGAGGCTTGTTATCACTATGCACAATTTATGAGCTGATTTGGTCAATGATGATGACTTTGACACATGTGTATTTGGCTGATGCCTCACTGTCTTCACCACATGGCCAGCAAAAGTAAGAACAAGACACAAATAGATGTGTCATGTCTTTGCTTTTGCTGGCCCACCTAGTGTAGCAAAGTTGTGTATGCTTGTTGTGTCTCTATGTTCTCTGAGGCCAATGAGTACAGAGTTGTGACTATAGATGTTGTTTTGAATGTGCATAATCCCTTTAAGTCGATGATTAAAAATGTGTCACCATATCATTGGAATGAGTGTTCCATTCTATCTTGTGCAATGTACAAGCACATTCATTGTGCATTGCTCTTGGTAGTGTAGAATTACTTGTTGGATAAACATGGTTGTTCTTTTATTATGAGGCATTACCATATGTTCATAGTTCGGCCCTAGTTTTACATAAATGTCTTCATTAAAGAATTATTCCTTTTTAGAACCAATCTGCTTATATGCACGTTTTGTAATTTCTGCTTCTTTTTTGCTTGATTAACAGGGTATTCCATTCCCTGTATGCAAGAATAATTGCCCAAATGTTGATCCTTCTGCATCCAAGTTTGGTGTTGCTGTACAAGAGTGTCACCTCAAGTTAGTGGTAAGAAAAAAATTCTTCTTCATACACTTGAATTTTGTTTTGTGTTTTTATTACAATATCTAATTCCCACGTTTCTTTTTATTTCTGATGCACAGGTTGTACCGTGCACTGCTCGGATAGCATTCAACAAGTTAGTAGGCGAGCGTGTGATGTTTAGTTCCCATGGAAGGAAGTACACCTTTCGTGTGTCAAAAGAAGAGAGCAAGACCCGTTTGCACGAGACACAATGGGATTGGTTCATCAAGGAAAAGAACATCTCCGTGGGAGACATACTAGTGTTTTCCATGATACCAATGCCCACTATCTATGTTGCTATTATTGGCGACTCCCAAGATGACTCACTTTGCATTTCAAGCGAAGATGCTCAATTTCAAGCGAAGATGACTCAATTTGCAGCGAAGATGGCAGTTCTGATGATGAGATGCATGATAAGGATTCAAGAAATTCTGATGATGAGGTCCATGATGAGGATTCTGACAATTGTGCTAATGAGAGGCATGATGATGCCAACATCGTGTATGCTCAAAGAGCCAATCTCGACAATCACGAGAAGAACCTCCTGGCCCGGCTTCTACCCCTTGGACCCTATGTTGGGCTTTCTTTTGTGACTCGTTTCATGGTCACAAACTTGCAGCACTATATTATGGTATGTATCTATAAGACACCCTCCTATTTTTTCAAGTAAATTTTCAAGAACCATGAGATGGTGTGCTAATATGGTATGTTATCTTTCATGCTTAGAAACTACCAAAGTAGACAGGGGAACACGCTGGCCTGGGGAATCATGGCAGGGTTGGCCTACGGCTTAGAGCAGAAGAGCATCTCACCACCATTACTTACAACAAGAAAACCGACGACCGCATTATCCTCGACAAGCTAGTGTGGATGGTTTTTGTCCAAGGCAATAATTTTCATAATGCGCAACCTGTTTTGATTATTGTGAGGAAGACCGATGACCCCAGGTTGGAGGCGGTCATTGAGATGGGGGTGATATAGAACCAGATCAAGGGATATGCCTTCGGGGTGAAGAGACTAGGCTGCTGCTGAGCTAGGCCTATGAACTTCTTATTTTGTCTGGCTGGAGTGTAATTTTGTTTGTTTCCTTGATTTGTTAAGGTTTAGTTTGTTTCTGAACTTCTAAGGTATATTATCGCTGGTAGATGCCTCGTGCTAAAACCCGAGTAAAGGTCAAATCGCTAATAGTTTCTAAAACCTCGAGTTTAGATCAAATCCCTCGTGTTGGTAGATCGTGCAACTCATCACTTAAGAACTCAACAAAAGCCTGGCAATCCAACGGTCACTGAACTTCTCGACCTCGTCGCTATCGCATAAATACGACCGAGCACGAACCACACAACCAACCTTCTACGCCGCCGCCACAGCCCCTCGACCTCCCCCTTCACTCTCGGCGCTGATTAATGCACGCCGCCGCCCCCCGACCTCCCCCTCACTATCGGCGCTGATCCACCCGATGGCGCCACGCGTGAGAAGCAGCACCGGCTTCCGAGGTGTGTAGCTGCGGCCGTCCGGGCGCTGGTCCGTGGAGATCACACGCAACAGCGTGCGGTGGTGGAATAGGCACCTTCGACATGCCCGAGCTCGCCGCCCGCCCGTTCGACGTGGCGGTGTGGCGGTTCGGCCGCCCGCGCGCTGAGCTCAACTTTCGGGAAGTCGAGAGTAGGTAAGTTGCCGAGTTTCTCGCCCCGGATCTGAGGATTGTGACCCGTAAGGAGGAGCAGGAGAACCACCATGCGTTCGTCCAGCTGTGCATCCGCCGGGACGACGAGGCCACGATCGAGAGGTTCCGCCGTGATCACCCAGATCTGGTACAAGCGCAGTTGTGGCTCGACGCTGAGAGGGACGCGAAGATTTGAGCTCGTACATCCCGGGGGGATGCTGGCCCCTCCACCATCATCGTCTCATCGTTGGATGAGGAGATGGACGATGCATTCTGGGAGAGCCTTATGCAGGACTCCGATGACGACGAACTTGACGAAGCATTCTGGGATGATGTGTAGTAGTATCCGACATGTCGATGTGTAGTGTGGAAGATGTCGAAAATGTGTCAAAATAATCAAAATTTAGACGTTTTATGTGTTCGTTGAAGTTTCAATATTTCTTCCTTTCTTTATTTTTAGTTGCAACTACGATAATTATGGCCTACTGTGTGCTATAAGGCCCAATAAAAATGGCCTGACAGGAGAGGTCCCAAGAAAGTGCCATTGTGGCCCAAGTCTGGAAACAACCGCTCTTCTACTCACCATCGTAACCCTGGCAGCACGCCAGGCGTGCGTTGGTGACTTCGTCGTGATATTGTGAACGTGTCGCTTTAGTTCCGGCGGCGAGTTATTGATCCGTCGTGCATGCGTCTCCTCCGTTCCACTCCCCCTCCCGGTGTATAAATAGATGCACTCTTCAGTTCATCCCCTATCTGCCTCACCACCTCCCCTCAAGTGAAAACCCTTTAACGTAGTAGCTGCTCGAGCGTTCCTCCAGGCATCCATGGCTCCACCAGCGAAGCGGTCTGCTGCCCTCATGTAGGTGTAACATCCCAAGTATGAAAATACCCCTAGAATGTTTGATTCCTTGTTTTATTTCAAGCAATGCATCATGTCATCATTTCATTGCATTGCTTTATTATTGTTTGCATTGTTAATATTTGTTTTGCATCTGTTTTATCTTGCTTCCATAATTCAAACTCAAACAAATTCAAATGGTTATTTTCATACTTGCTCTGTTACAACTTTTGGAATAAAAATAACAAGTGAAAACAACCAAATTGTTCCATTTTATTCCATGTTGATCAACTAATAAAATGGTGCTTTTATTTCAATCAATTAATTCTATTTCAATCCAATTTCAAATCAAATGTATTTCAAATCAGTATCTAATTGAAACCATGAAATTCACCTCACAATTGAAATCCTCAAACACATTAAATCATAGGGGTAACCCTATTTAAATTGTTGTTTCAATATTGTGTTTTTAATAATGAAAAATTGTTGCTAGTTGGTTTCACATACAAATATCATTTTTTTAAACTCAAACCAATTCTCAATTCATTAACCTTTTGAATCCATACAATTCACCACCCCTTTTGCACTCTTTAAACCCTTCAAAAATCCTAGTGGTAACCCTATTCCAAAGCATGGTTTTCTTAGTGGTTTATTAATATTAAAATTCCTCTAATTTGGTTTCAAATACAACTATCATTATATAACTCAATTTTTGAAATCCAAGCTGGCAATATGTTTTCTAATTACCTAATAATGCTAAACTAATTTTCTGTAATTTTTTTAGTAACTCAAAAGCCATGTTTTTCTTCCTAAAGCTAAGACTACAAAAAAAAAACAGTAGAACAAAAATAAAAATAACAAAAAGGAGAGGGAGAAAACCAACCCAGCCCATCTAACCCTTTGAGCCCACTTACCCCCTTACCTGTCGCTGTCTTCAACCTCTGGGTGATGTCACCTCTGTACGAACAGAGGAACACCACCCGATCAGCTCTCCCCCCCGTGGATGCCCATCCGTACTGTCATCCCCTTCCCCTTAAGTACCTACCCACTCCCGAGCCCCTGCCTAACCCTAGCCCAACCCTAGCGCCTCCATTCTTCCATCGCTTCCCCTTCACCTGTTCCTCTGAATCTCTGAACCACCACCGTGGTGCTCCCGTCAGACCACCTGCCTCCTCACCGCGCCGACGTTCTGGCCGCCTCGAGGAGCACCTGAGTCGTGGAATGGAATCGTGGTGGACCACTGGTGCTCGCCGACTCTTCGCCCGCTGCCGTTAGCCCCCGAGATGGCCACGCCGTCGCCGGGAAATCCTCCTCGCCGTGACTGCCTCGACGACGGCCGCAGCGAGGTGAGCGTCACCTACCGCCTCCTTTTCCCTTCCCTTCTCTCTGCGCCCCGCACGGAAGCACGACCGCACGCGCCAGCACCCGCACGCATCGCCGTCAGCCACAGCACGCATCCGCAGCGAAGCGACCGCCGGCGATCTCCTCTGTCAGGTTGAGGAGTAGTTTGGTCGTCAGTTAATTTCAGACCACGCGCGACCTGAACCTCAACCAGTTTGCAACCTGTTACCTGTCACGAAACACGCGAGAGACGTACTGGTGCAGTCCCTTGCGCGCCCTACTGCAGGTCGAGGGTTCGATACCCGCAGAGGCCACCCCCCCCCCCTTTTTGGGGATTTTTCTTCCCCTAAGCGCAGGCCCACCTGTCATCCCCTCTGGTGGCCACGCGTACCGCTGCTTGGTCCACGTAGGCCACGGTCCCACTGGACAGAGACTGGGGTTAGATCCCGTAGCTGTAACAAAACAATTAAAACTTTTCTATTTTGTTTTCTAAATTCTTTAATTGGCAGAATAGAGCAATAACTTCAAAATTCAATATCTTCTAAACCATAAGTCTAATAAATAAAACTTGTACATGTCTATTGCTCAAAATTTCATAATCTTTCCAACTAGACTATTTGTGTTCTGTTTTGAATTTTCAAATACTTTTAAATTTCAAATTTGAATAATTCAAATGCAAATTGAAATAATTCATAAATAATTCATACTATTTCCAAATAATGCAACTAAAATATGTTTTTCACACCTTTTTGAGTGTTCTATTCAAATATAACATTTGTTTCCTGGTTTGAACAATTTAAATTGCCTAAACATTTTAAATCTTGTTTAATTCAATTAAAAATTGTTTAATATTGTTTAATTCATAATTAAATAATCCAAAGTCCAATTTCAAAATGTGAAACATGTATTCCAACTAAAATTTGATAACCTTTTCAAATATCAACTTTGTTATTTGTTTTGAACATTTTAAATGGGTGGAAACAACAAATACTTGTGTGTCACCTTAATGCACCCAAAATTTCCCTAAATTAATAATAAAATTCTAAATTGCTACACCCTATTCTAATTTGATTCTAACGTTGTTATTTTGCTGTTTTCCTTTTGCATGCATCATACTAAACCACTATCACCTGTTGTTTAGTTGGAAAACAAATAATCTAACCAAAATCCATGGGCCTTTCATATGCAACTCAAAATTGCATATATGTCCATTTAAATTGTGTTATCATATCAGTTAGTTTATTCTGATGCATCTATTAACATGACATGCATCATTCCCTGTTTGTGCACCTATGCCATGATAATGATTGCTTATCTTTCTGCAATGTTTGTTTGCTTCTTCTCGGGTACACGACGACGTTGAGACCAATGATACTTACGACACCCCTTCTAAGGAGTTAGCTCAGTACCAGGCTACTGGGTTTTGCAGGCAAGTTATCACTCACATGAACCACTGTGTTCCTTTCAACATTGGTTACCGATACTTTCCGTTGTTCTTTTCTGCTAGCCTTAGTAGTAGTTGTTTCTGTTGCGAACCTATCACATGTATCCTTTAACCCTGATATTGCCTCACCTCCACACCTATAACCATTGCCTGAGCCCGTGTCTTACTAGCATGCTTAGGTTGTTTTGCTCGAGTCTGTTACCCGTTACTTTCAGTTACTATTTCATTATGTTCTGGGGGCTCGATGTTTAATCAATCAATCATGCTAATGTTACTGTTAATAATAAATTTGATGATAAGGCACCGGCAGGAGGCCCATGAGAGGTTTTGGAGCCTGCTAGTGTCGACCCTAATAGGAAAAGGGTCTTGTCTACTGATCCATGATGAGCGCACTACCCGCATTTGGGAAGCGAGTATGGGCGCCCCCCTCAACTTGACCTGATTCGCATCTCGTCCAAATCGCCTCATTTAGTTCGTGTTTTCCATTTGCCGCATCATGTTTTTGCGAGCCCAGGCCAGGGTGGAACTTTCGTAGTCGGCATATAGGGGGACACGGTCTTAGAGTGCTATGATGGTCCATTTTCTTCTGGGCTTGATTAGCCGTGCGCCCAAGGTTCTTTGGGCTTGATGCGAAGAATGGTTGGTTGTGTAGAGTACCCCGCTTGGTGGAAGTGCATTTCCATCTGGCGGGTTATTCTTGAGTGTACGGCCAAATTGGTGCAACCCTGCAGGGATAATCTTCTCGAGAAGCCGTGTTTTCCGCGGTTATGGATTACTTGGTGAAAGTACTGGCTAACAAGTACTCAGGACAACTTAAACATAATGATCAAACATGCTACACCCAATGAATAATAACTTGGCTAGTAATAGGCTTATTGACACAATAATTTGAACCATCATTATTACAACTGTGTGAGTTATCCTCGGATCGCTTCTTTGGATAAGGGGCGAGATCCAGGATGGGTTTGTTTGAAGTTATCTTTCAGTTGGTTACAATCCTCGATCTTATCTCCTTTCTGTTAGCCGGAAGTGGTAGAATCTCTATAGTTGTTTAGAGCAGCCAATTGCAGCATCTTTTATATCCCCTTCCTTCCGTTGAACCCAAAGCATCTGTGCTTGGTGTTGACGGGTTACACTTTGGTGAACTGTGAGTCTTGCTTGCCAGTACGTTGGTGTACTGACCCCTTTGGGGCTGTGGTTTACGCAGACGACGTTTCCGAGGATCTACCTGGTGGCTGCTACGTGGAGTATGACGACGAGACTGCTGACGAGTAGATAGCGGACCCGGGCAGGATCCGAGACTTCGTGGATGGGCTCCGTCTTTTCGTTTCCGGCCTCTTAGGCCTATTTGGTTCTTGTCTGTACTCAGACATGTTGAATGCTTCCGCTGTGATGTAATGATGTATTGTTGGGGCAGGTGCCCTCTGAATGATTGTATTTTCTATCTCTACTCTAATGAGAGCCATTTGCAACTTATTTCAATCTTTTGTGTCGTAGAGATCTGTTGTGATATCAGTTGTTCAACGCCGTTGACGTACCATGTGTGTATGGTTTGAAGTACGTCGACGGAAGTGCCTTTGATCTCTAGTGGATAGTTTACATCGACGATGGAATAGCAGGGCTTGTGTTGTCGCGCATAAGCGCAGGCCTACCAGGAAGCTGGGACGTGGGAGCAGTTATGCCCCATAATCCAAGCATCTGCTATCCAGTTCGTACGGTGAGTATCCCCTAGAAATCAGGGTGCGACAAATGGTATCAGAGCCTGTCTGCCTGTAGGATCCCTTTTTACTGGTCGCAGTTGAGTCTAGAAACTATTTTGTAGCTATATAGGAAAAAATGAAACGTGAGAGTAGGAATTCTGTTCTTTTTCTTCTTTCCCCACCCACCCTCCCTTTTTCTGGTAAGGAAGTGCAACGTTGATTTCTCCCTTCTCATCTAACTTTCAAGTTAGGATTTCACGAATTCTGGTTTCTCTAGGATGGTTATATCTACTAGACCATAGGAATGGAGGTGGTTGTGACATGAATTATCATGTTGCCTACTCATGATTGAGAACGGAGGCGTGTAAGCCCCGGAAACAGATCCTCTATTCCTTAAGCAGTAGATATTGATCCTTTAGAAGCCCGGATGGGTTTTTCGTAGTACCTCAGGAGTTTTGTTCTCGTTTTCTCCGATGTTGATATCCTGTTCTTCTCAACATCCTTTTCGTCCGTTCAAACCTTGTTGTTGTTTTCCATTTCAATTCTTCTACCGGCGTCTAATCAAAGTTTTCCCCGTTCATCTGCTAAACTCTATTCCAGCTAAAGTGTTATTTGATACCGGAGCATCACATTACTTTATGTCAAGATCTTTTCCAAAACATACTACCCAATTCTGATTCCAATAAGCAATCAAATCTCTGTTCACTCTCCGGAATCTCAAATGTTGACTTCCAACATAAGTAAGAACAATCCAATTCTAATGGGAGGCCACATATTCCTCGTTACTCCCATATTGCTGATTCTGACATTGATCTCATTCTTGGGTTGGATTGATGTCAATAACTCTGTTCCACCCTTATTACAGATAGTCTATTCTCCGAAGGAATCAAATTCTATCCAGCGATACACCCTCCATACAAAACCTATACCTCTACTAATATGTTCCGGTGGTTTCCAAATCCCCTGACGTCTATCCACTGTGCACGATGTGTTTCACGTGTCCCAGCTCAAGTGGATCTTTCCAAGAAGTTTCCGGACCTTTTCTTTTCTCAGTAGGAATCTCGGGGCGCGATTCCTTCAAGGGGGGGCGTTTTGTAACATCCCAAGTATGAAAATACCCCTAGAATGTTTGATTCCTTGTTTTATTTCAAGCAATGCATCATGTCATCATTTCATTGCATTGCTTTATTATTGTTTGCATTGTTAATATTTGTTTTGCATCTGTTTTATCTTGCTTCCATAATTCAAACTCAAACAAATTCAAATGGTTATTTTCATACTTGCTCTGTTACAACTTTTGGAATAAAAATAACAAGTGAAAACAACCAAATTGTTCCATTTTATTCCATGTTGATCAACTAATAAAATGGTGCTTTTGTTTCAATCAATTAATTCTATTTCAATCCAATTTCAAATCAAATGTATTTCAAATCAGTATCTAATTGAAACCATGAAATTCACCTCACAATTGAAATCCTCAAACACATTAAATCATAGGGGTAACCCTATTTAAATTGTTGTTTCAATATTGTGTTTTTAATAATGAAAAATTGTTGCTAGTTGGTTTCACATACAAATATCATTTTTTTAAACTCAAACCAATTCTCAATTCATTAACCTTTTGAATCCATACAATTCACCACCCCTTTTGCACTCTTTAAACCCTTCAAAAATCCTAGTGGTAACCCTATTCCAAAGCATGGTTTTCTTAGTGGTTTATTAATATTAAAATTCCTCTAATTTGGTTTCAAATACAACTATCATTATATAACTCAATTTTTGAAATCGAAGCTGGCAATATGTTTTCTAATTACCTAATAATGCTAAACTAATTTTCTGTAATTTTTTTAGTAACTCAAAAGCCATGTTTTTCTTCCTAAAGCTAAGACTACAAAAAAAAAATAGTAGAACAAAAATAAAAATAACAAAAAGGAGAGGGAGAAAACCAACCCAGCCCATCTAACCCTTTGAGCCCACTTACCCCCTTACCTGTCGCTGTCTTCAACCTCTGGGTGATGTCACCTCTGTACGAACAGAGGAACACCACCCGATCAGCTCTCCCCCCCGTGGATGCCCAGCCGTACTGTCATCCCCTTCCCCTTAAGTACCTACCCACTCCCGAGCCCCTGCCTAACCCTAGCCCAACCCTAGCGCCTCCATTCTTCCATCGCTTCCCCTTCACCTGTTCCTCTGAATCTCTGAACCACCACCGTGGTGCTCCCGTCAGACCACCTGCCTCCTCACCGCGCCGACGTTCTGGCCGCCTCGAGGAGCACCTGAGTCGTGGAATGGAATCGTGGTGGACCACTGGTGCTCGCCGACTCTTCGCCCGCTGCCGTTAGCCCCCGAGATGGCCACGCCGTCGCCGGGAAATCCTCCTCGCCGTGACTGCCTCGACGACGGCCGCAGCGAGGTGAGCGTCACCTACCGCCTCCTTTTCCCTTCCCTTCTCTCTGCGCCCCGCACGGAAGCACGACCGCACGCGCCAGCACCCGCACGCATCGCCGTCAGCCACAGCACGCATCCGCAGCGAAGCGACCGCCGGCGATCTCCTCTGTCAGGTTGAGGAGTAGTTTGGTCGTCAGTTAATTTCAGACCACGCGCGACCTGAACCTCAACCAGTTTGCAACCTGTTACCTGTCACGAAACACGCGAGAGACGTACTGGTGCAGTCCCTTGCGCGCCCTACTGCAGGTCGAGGGTTCGATACCCGCAGAGGCCACCCCCCCCTTTTTGGGGATTTTTCTTCCCCTAAGCGCAGGCCCACCTGTCATCCCCTCTGGTGGCCACGCGTACCGCTGCTTGGTCCACGTAGGCCACGGTCCCACTGGACAGAGACTGGGGTTAGATCCCGTAGCTGTAACAAAACAATTAAAACTTTTCTATTTTGTTTTCTAAATTCTTTAATTGGCAGAATAGAGCAATAACTTCAAAATTCAATATCTTCTAAACCATAAGTCTAATAAATAAAACTTGTACATGTCTATTGCTCAAAATTTCATAATCTTTCCAACTAGACTATTTGTGTTCTGTTTTGAATTTTCAAATACTTTTAAATTTCAAATTTGAATAATTCAAATGCAAATTGAAATAATTCATAAATAATTCATACTATTTCCAAATAATGCAACTAAAATATGTTTTTCACACCTTTTTGAGTGTTCTATTCAAATATAACATTTGTTTCCTGGTTTGAACAATTTAAATTGCCTAAACATTTTAAATCTTGTTTAATTCAATTAAAAATTGTTTAATATTGTTTAATTCATAATTAAATAATCCAAAGTCCAATTTCAAAATGTGAAACATGTATTCCAACTAAAATTTGATAACCTTTTCAAATATCAACTTTGTTATTTGTTTTGAACATTTTAAATGGGTGAAAACAACAAATACTTGTGTGTCACCTTAATGCACCCAAAATTTCCCTAAATTAATAATAAAATTCTAAATTGCTACACCCTATTCTAATTTGATTCTAACGTTGTTATTTTGCTGTTTTCCTTTTGCATGCATCATACTAAACCACTATCACCTGTTGTTTAGTTGGAAAACAAATAATCTAACCAAAATCCATGGGCCTTTCATATGCAACTCAAAATTGCATATATGTCCATTTAAATTGTGTTATCATATCAGTTAGTTTATTCTGATGCATCTATTAACATGACATGCATCATTCCCTGTTTGTGCACCTATGCCATGATAATGATTGCTTATCTTTCTGCAATGTTTGTTTGCTTCTTCTCGGGTACACGACGACGTTGAGA